>CM048755.1:339282908-341782908 GCA_026315105.1 Locusta migratoria
ATGAACGATCGGTGCGTTGACAGGGCTGTCATTTGTACTCTTGTGATTCGTGTGAAAAATTTGTTATCTGTTATCAACAAACATTCGTGTGAAAAGGTAGACGTGATTAGGGCCCCACGACGTCCCAAAGAGTTGTCTGTGCTATAACAAACAACACTGCGTGAAATCATGGCAGAAATTAGTGTGCGTAGTACGACGAATGTATCCGTTAGGACAGCGTGGAGCAATCTGGTGTTAATGTGTTACAGCAGCTGACGACCAAGACACTTTGCAAACAACACGACATCGATTGCAGTCCCTCTGCTAGGTTCTTAACCATGTCGGTCGGACCCTAGACGACTGGGTCAGATGAGTTCTGATTTAAGTTGTTTAGAGTTGATGGTGGGGTTCGAGTAGGGCGCAGACCCCACGAAACCCAACTATATAGAGATACACGATCATAATAATAAAAGAAATCTGATTGAAAACGGAAAGATATAGGCGTTCCTTTCTCCCGCGCGCTAATAGAGAATGGAACGATAGAGAAACAGTATTAAAGCTGCTAGATAAACCCTCTGACAGGCACTTAAATCTGATCTGCAGAGTAAATATGTAGATGTATAACCATGAATCCAACAAGGTACTGTGCAAACTGTTGATAGCTCCATAATGATGTGGTCTGTTTTTACATGGAATGGATTGAGCATTCTGATTCAAGTGAAGGGATCACTGACTGGAAATAGCTATGTTCAGCCGCCATCCATGTACTTCATGTTCCCAAACGATGAACGATGCTCCTTATCACCGGAGAGGAGTTCTTTATTGTTTTGAAGAACGTTCTGGGCTATTCCCGCGATTGATGTGGCCACCCAGATTGCACGACATGAATCCCGTCTGACATTAATGGGACATAATAGAGGTGTCATTTGGTGCACAATATCCTGCACCGGCACACTTTCGCTGTTATGGACGGTTAGGCGCAATATTTCTACAGGGCAGTACCAACAACTTACTGAGTCCACATCACGTCGAGATGCAGAACATAGCCGGTGGTCTGACACGCTACTGGTATCCCGTAACCCATAGCACCCCGGTGTAAGAAGACGATAGAAAACTTGCTAGTATCAGAGAGGAAGTAGCAGGTTGACGTTAAGTCCGCACAAAATGCTAGTAGGGTCATCGTTCCTAGGCTTAAACATTTCTTTAACTTATACAAAGGACAACACACACATAAATGCGCGAGGAATCCTCCGTCGACAATGGCGTCGGGAGAAAAGACTTTGCTAGAATAAACAATGTTTTCACACTAGCACTCTGAAATACCGGAATACCGGAATATGCGATTACATCTAGCACAAGGCATGCGCGACGAGGGTGAACGGGAGACACGAAATGCACCGTTGCAGAAATTCTCACGGCATCGGTTAGACGGGGCTTGCCGCCATAACGCAGAGAATCGAATCTGATTGACGAAGGCGTTAAGCGTTGGTAAAGCTCTAGAATGTTCTAGGAACGAAATGCTTTATTTCTCTGTAAGCAGAGAAACAATCTGAAGTCCCGAGACAAAAATGTTCAAATGTTTGTATAGTCTATGGGACTTAACTACGGTGTCATCAGTCCCTAAACTTACAAACTACTTATGAACTACTTACGAACTAGGACGGCACAAATATCCATGCCCGAGGGGGGATTCGAACCCCCGACCGTAGTGGTCCCGAGACACATCGAAGTACCGTACGTACTTCTTAGTGACCGCCCACTCGAGCTAAGTTTCTGTTCCTGGGTTATGAGTAAGCAGAAATCTTGATTGGGGTCGTGCTGATGTAAGTTTGGCTCTAGGAATTTGCGGATGATAGATTTTAGGTCCGCTGCGCAGTCACCATTTACAGGTGCGCAACGTACTCCGTGTGCATGACGACCAACAGCTCTGCTCTCCGTTACTCTGCACACCACTCTATTCTGTTAATGTACACAACACTGCTCGGAAGATGGTGATTTTTTTAGGGTAAATGTATTCCGTGCCGTTCGTTTGTTGCACAAGCTCTTTGATGATAATGCTAGTCAGGGTAAAGGTTTTTCTGATTATCAGTTAGATTAGATTAGAATAGTACTTGTTCCATAGATCGTGAATTCTACACTTTGTAATGATGTGGAACGTGTCAGGTTAATGAAAGTTGTCTTTACAAATTATTACTTTGTACTAAACATTACATGACAATTTTTTATTTATTTATTTTTCAGATTTACTAATTTATATCTAAAAATTCAAATGTTGTTGTTCAAATGTTTGTTAAGCTTATCGGACTTAACTACGGGGTCATCAGTCCCTAAACTTACAAACTACTTATGAACTACTTACGAACTAGGACAGCACAAATATCCATGCCCGAGGGGGGATTCGAACCCCCGACCATAGTGGCCGTGCAGACCGTGACTGGAGCGCCTCAGTCCCCTCGGCCACCACGGCCGGCTCTAAAAATTCATCTATAGTGTAGGAGGAGGTGCCATTCAGAAATTCTCTGTGAGCAAACTCAAGACAGAAAATGAATTGCTGCATCATGAACTGATGAACAGTGGTGCTTGGCATTCAATTGCATAGTTGCTGGTGAATCTTATTCGTTCTTACGGTTAAATACAAATTGCAATCAATAAGACTGATAGGATATAAATAAAGAAAAATAGAAATTCAATATGATTATGAAATTGACAGGGCAAAGTATGAAATATAAAACACTTGTATTTTAAAAACACAGTCTTGATCGCAAGAGAGTATTTACTGTTCTTAGGCAACCGATCTCAGTCCGCCTGCGAGACCACCCTCAGGCCAACCACAGCAACCGATCGTGGGCGGGTCAGGAACCGTTGGCTGTGGAAATCAACTGCAGTTGACTTCCATGGCCAACGGCCCCCGACCCGCCGACAATCGGCCGCCATGGCAGGCCCGAAGATGGTCCCACAAGCAGACCGGAACCAGCCGCCCAAGAACAACAAGAATTCTCTTGCGGTCGAGACTGTGTTTTTAAAAATTTAAATTATATATAAAAAAATAGATGGAGATTACTTACCAGGCAAAGGAGCACAGGTAGTGATAGTAGCACAAATAACACACACACACACACACACACACACACACACACACACACACAAACGCTAGCTTTCGCAGCCTAGCTGCTTCTTCAGGCAGTAGGGAAGGAGAGGGAGAGAAATGATGACGGTTTTAAGGGAGTGGGTAAGGAGCCATTCCAATCCTGGGACAGGAAAGACTTACCTTGGGGGGGGGGGGGGGGGGGGGAGGACAGTAAACAAATACACCCACACCCACATATATACACATATATGTGGGGTGCTAGTGCTAGTCTTGCATGGTTCACAGGAGAGTTTCTGTGAATTTTGGAAAGTAGGAGGCGAGGTAGTGACGGAAGTTGTGAGGCGGCATCGTGAGTCGTGTCGGGATAGCACAGTCGGTAGTGCGCTTGCCTGCGAAAGGCAAAGATCCCAGGTTCGAGTCCCGGTTCCGGCACACAATTTTAATCTGCCAGAAAGTTTCAAAACTATTATTAACTACAGTATCATCAACTTAGCGTATCCGTCTATCAAACAGAGGTGCTACTTCGAAACAAAGTGTGATGTCTTCCTCAAACTTATAACTCCATTCACAGAAACGAGAGACGTACGTAGTGTAAACAAGGCAAGGCGCGTGACCACAGCGCTGCCGGCGAGGGGTGTACACGGCAGGGGCGTGCAGCCACCGTAACCGTCTCCGTTGGAGGTAGGAGCTCGTTAGTGCGCATTGTACAGCGGGATCTCTTAAGTTCATACCCGAAGTAACGGCTGGGAAGATGAGACCATAAAGTCCTCAAAACAAGCGTTTGTCCGGATTATCCACCGGAAGCAAGGGCCCATCAGGTAAAGGAAAACGTCTAATTATCGCACAAATTGGCAGCAAAACAGCTTTTGTTGAAGGATGTTTGTGGACTTACGAATCCAAGAAAAGTGGGGGTTATCATGAGGAGATGTGCGCCGAAACCTTCCAGAAGTGGTTTCAAGATGTTCTTCCTCGGCCTCAGGAAAACGCAGTTATTGTCCTTGATAAAGCGCCGTGCCATTATCGTAGAAAAGAAAATGTTCTCAATGCTAATTCCAATAAGCACGAAATATGAGAATGGCTAAAATCTAAAAATATCTATTTTGAACACAGTATGTTGAAGAAAGAACTTTTAGATATAGTTAAAAACCACAGAACAGCACACACAGAATACACGATAGATGAAATGGCGAAGAATGCAGGGAAAACTGTTCTTAGAATTCCCCCATACCACTGTGAATAAAACGGCATAGAGTTAGTGTGGGCCAGAATCAAATCTATGTTGCAGCGAAAAACAAAACATACAAAATGCAGGAAGTTAAAGAACTGATAGAAGAAGCAGTAATAACAGATACTGCAGAAGATTGGAACAAAAACTTGAAATTCAAATGTGGAAATTATACTGCATTATAGAGGAGAGAGAGGAGCGGTTTGTTATAAATCTCAATGAAAACAGTTCAAATTCGACAGAGTGAACCTTGTTTCGTTGTCCATTAACATTAATATTACTGGTATTGTTATTAAAAAGTGATTTTGTTTGTATGGAGCATTTTCTTCTTGAACAGAAAGAACTCAGTTTCATCGCACTTTTAACATTATTGTAACTCGTTTTGAATCCTCAATGCCGTCTGTGTTTTTTTACGCTTTATTTCGTTACATTGTTGCCCCAGTTTCTCACGATCCGCTGTCAGTCAGCTTAGCAGCCAGCCAACGCCGCCAGCTGCAAAGCGTGCGCCAAGGATTTTACACACCCCTACGTATCACGTGAACACCGAATGCTTTCGCTTGAAACGAGGGTAGTCGTTCACGTAACACTGTTTATGTTTCGTCCCAGCTCTCGGTGAATAGTCATAGTGGAATTTAACATAATGTATGTCGGTTTGTTAAACTTCTATATATTTTTTATTTTTGTTTAAAAATTTTATAGCATCTAGTGTTTCCCTTCGCCTGGAGGGAGAACAAAACGCCGCGGCGGAATAGTCGTGCGCACTAAGGCGCCTTGCTGCGCTGCGCTTGGCCGTTCGCCGTCGGAGGTCCGAGTCCTCCCTTGGGCATGAGTGTGTGTTGTTCTTAGAATAGGTTAATTTAAGTAGTTTGTAAGTTTAGCGATCGATTACCACTGCAATTAGGTCCCATAACTGTTCAAACATTTGAGCATTTGAAAATAAAACACCAATTCCAATTAAGCTAGAGCAGAATGTCATCAGAACTAGATACTTCGTCTAATCTTGTCTTCTTGTGTAGGTCTTCCACGAGAAGTCTATTTTAATCGACGATTCTCTGCTTGTTGTCACACAACATCCGACAACCGACACACATATACACGCCATGTGTATTCACATCCCAGACGGCACCTTAGACCAAAGTTTTCCAGAATAGGTGTCCCGACACATCAGGGTGTCGATTAGTGGCATCATGGATGTCGTGAGACTAGTAAATTCAGAATGTAAAACAAATAAAAAAATCGCACTGACGTTTTACGGTCCACTTTAGATTTGTGGTTTTATAAGTTTTTGCAAACATTTTTGACCAAAATAATAAACAATTAATTAATAAGAGTGTCTGAAACCATTTTACGAAAAAAAAAAAAACTTGGATAGTGTTGGGATCCGAACCTACGACCTTTAGCGTCATAACCCAACGCCTTGCCCACTACGCTACGGTATCAACCAAATTATGAGTCCTATAATCTCATACTACAGATGGCCGTTGTCAACTGATGCTAATATGGCATTTGTAGACATTAGATTATCATTTATCGTACGAATAACGATGTGTTTTTGTTAATTCTTCAGTGCGCCATTGCCTGGAAATGACAACATGTAAGTTACAATAAGAAAATCATCAAATATGCAACGCAAGATGGGCGAGGAATGTCACGAGACATCTCCGAACGGCTGGTTTTCGTTAATTCAATGTAAGGTGTCAAATCTCCGTTATTTTTGCAAATATGTCTCAAACGATACGAGATATGAAAAAAAACATAAGAGAGCAAAGTTGTAGAGGATTTTATCCTCTACAAATTCGGTTATTCAATTTTCGTGTCAGATGAATAGTTAAGCCGTTATTTTCATTTAAATTTCGAGCTGTCAAAAGACGATCGCAAAGGCCCACTTTTAGTGTTACTACCGTAACCTAAGGTGGGTCAAAACTTCTGAAAAAAAAATTACAAAACACACTTCTCTTCGTCCAATGTGTACTATACTTGGAAATAAATCCGACTTTTACAGTGTAATCGTCCTTAGATATTGAGTATATGGCGAATCACTGGATTAACATTTGTGCCAAGGCCTGGATTCGGGCCCGGGTCTCCAGCTTACTAGACAGGTATGGTAGCAGTTACACCACACTAGTGTAGAATATAAGCACGAGACCCAGATACGAATCCCGGCCTTAGCACACATTTTAACTCTTGCTTTGGCTTATAATTTGAGATAAATTTAAGGCTAGGTCTGTCTCAGGAAAACTTATTTATTCGATCTTAATCTCTGTTAATATTAGTGAAAGCGTGTCTCGTGAAGTGTATTTATCAGAAGGGTGCCGCTCTTTAGAAATCTCTGACTTGTACCGCGTATTACTCAGGTAAATAATGTCTAAGTGTAGAAGAACATTCCACTTCGGAAATAACAGTGTTTACAGTCCTAATTTTATTACATTATAATCTTAAAGTTAAAACTAAGGAAAGGTCTGAAGATTGGCTACACATGAGACAGGTTAGATGAACACAAGTCATCCAAATGCTGACCAATAAGTGGGGAAACACTTTAACTATCAAGCATCAGTCAACATAAACTCGTAGCGAGACTTATTTCGGTATTAATATTTCACGAATGGCACTACCTACATGGTTCAAATATCTGTCAAAGACTGTGCATACAGATTTTCAACTGTTTTTCCACGTCCAACAAAAGTACGTCACTCGATCGACATTCAAGTAAGTCTGTGATACTGCGTGTGAAAACACCCAAATTCCTTTTGTGTCACACAAAGTGACTCCACTTTTATACGTGCAACAAAATTTCAAGTTGCTTTAACTTTGTGACTATAATTCTGTTTCCTCAACACTGATCAGCGTCGTGTCAATTTCCATCTCTTGGTTGAATTTTGATGCATTCTCATCAACATCAAGGAATGGCGAATTTAACATCGAAGGTCAGAATACAGTGGAGTGATGAGGTGCATCAAACCAGTCTCCCGGCTGAAGACGACAACAACTCAGAAAATTTTGATTTTTGGATCAGTTATTTCGCAGTCTGCTTGTTTTACAGTGGTAAAATTATCTAAAAAGTGATGTCTGCTAATAATTGTGTAGTTTATTGAACCATATGAGGAGAAACTGTGGAAAGGCAAGAACGAGTGCTATAAATTTCACGATTTAAAAAATGATTGAAATTGTGTGTACATGAGAAAACGTCCTAGGTTCTTACTTACGTATTGCAAAAGATAAAACGAGACGCATTCGCTATGCTTGCATCAGGGAATGGAAAAAATTTAAAATTTTATGAGTGGTACATCTGCTCGCCAATTTGCGTAGCAAAATGATTAATTTCTGAAAGTTATTAGCAAATGTGTAATTCCAAATAAATAAATTATATTCCATTTCAAAAAGACTTGTTACTTTCTTAGGCGTATTTAGAAAAAATACCCGCATTTTCTTTAAAATATAAGTGTGATAGTTGAGGAAGGTCTGTATGTATATATAGGGTTAGAGTAAAACGAACCCCATTGACACCTCAATAAGCAGTGTTTCGATGTGCGGTACGGCACAATATTTCAAATGTTCAAATATTTGTACAATTATTGGACCTAGCAGCAGTGTTCATTGGTCCCTAAACTTCAAAACTACTTTAACATATCCTAAGAACAACACAAACACCCATGCCAAAGGGAGGACTCGAACCTCCGACGACGAACGGTCGTGCGCACCGCAGCAAGGCGCTTCAGTGCGCACGGCTATTTCGCCACGGCGCACAATATTTCACTGAAACTGTAGTTTTAGGTCCGAAGTCCGTAGGAAATAGTATTCATGCATAGGTCAAGCAATACAGTTACAATACACTGCATTGTTACAGCAATATGGACATAAGCAAAGAAATGTGTAAATTATATTACAGGAACAGTAACGCAAAAACTCGGAATATTGAAGTCAAACAGAAGCAGCTTCGATAGTGGATACCGACCATTTGTATGTGTGGGATGTCGCTGTTAAAACCACAACTTTTGTCAACACGCTTCTTAACAATACTAAAAATATACAGTTCTGTTGCTCCGAGTAAAGGAACTAGAATGACTGAATCACCGTGTAGTACGGACAAACAAGAGACTATTGGGGCTATTACGAGGCAGGGTGAATCACTCGCTAACGGTTCACTGCTCGTGAGCCACGCTTTGCCAGCCCTGATACAACTTCAAATTTATGTTTTAGAGTCCAGGAATCTCGTCTCCACACAAAATGCAACTTACTTCACCATATACATTGCGAATTCTGCGTCTAACACCTCACTGGGTCAACAAGGGAGCAACGTCTGCTACTTTTCTATGAAGGGTTGCCGGATAAACCGAAGATCTCTGTAGAATAGATATCACTGGGATTAATCAATACAACAGTTTATTACCACTTCTTGTATGTACATAAATATTTTCCTCTGTTTTTAGGTGGAGTTTTAGGTTCATCCATGTTGTGTAACTCTGATTAGGCGGAACGAACACTAACGGCAAAGTGCACCAGCCTCGTTACAAATCGATATAACCGTGATTCGTGATCACGGTAAAAACTAAACTGCATATACTGCGGTGCACCAACGTTAATCGCTGATCGCGAAACCGTCGTCAACTAATCGTGCATTTGACCGCGGTTAACTCGGTGTATTGCAATGGAAGGCGCCCTGCAGATGCAAAAATGTTAACAGAAATATGAATTTTTATAAAAGGCTGCCTGTAAACCTAAGTTCAGTAGACAATCCTGGAATAATTTCCTAAAGACTTCTGAGTACGAGGGATTTTCGAACAAACATTATATGAGTGTATTGTCGGAAGAGTAGTTAAGCACATTGGCAAGCAGATAGTAGTTTCGTGTTTGACTCTCGCTAATTTGTGAGATTTTACTTCATGGGTTCCCTGTAAATGTTAAAATTATTGAGGAAGTTCGATATATTGAAGTATTTAATTTACATAATTGGGTGAAATTCTGAAAGAAAGTAAAATAGTTTAAATGTTTCTGAATTGTGTTTATAACTTGAAAAGAAAGAAAGAACCACAATGTACACCACTGGTGTTTTTGACCTTTTTTTAATCTAAATTTGATGTTTCGATTTTTTACCGTCACTTCACTGGTTATAAATATTTGCTAGGTTTCAAAAAAAGAAACTACCGGAAATCGAACAAGGGACCCTTACGTTTGAGGCATACGACTATGACCGTTACAGCAATCTGGAATGATCTGAATCATCAGTTCAGAACTTAGCAATTACACTGTACACAATTTGAAGATATTCAGAATGTGCAATCATTACACTAATGAAATATTTTTTAGCTGTTTTAGAAGAGTAGTAAATTCTAGCCCATCATCAGTGTGGTTTGACAGCTGTAATCTCTCTTCAAACTTCCTGCCGCCACAATCTTCAAACGTGTTTCACCTTTTCACAATCGTTCCAATTCGGTTTAGCTCAAAACTTAAATTATCGAAGTATTCAAGTTCTTCCTCATAGCCACCCGTAGTATTGAAAACCGGTGCCATCTATACTGATCAAAGCAATTAGGGGATCAATTGAGATATCTACGATTACGGCAACCGAGGTAGTGGTAGTAACAAATGTTCAAATGTTTGTAGAACTTAAGGGACTTAACTACGGGGTTATCAGTCCCTAAGCTTACAAACTACTTATGAACTAGCTAGGACTATGGACGGCACAAATATCCATGCCCGAGGGGGGATTCGAACCCCCGACCGTAGTGGTCGTGCAGACCGTGACTGAAGCGCCTCAGTCCCCTCGGCCACCGCGGCCGGCTAGTGGTAGTAACAGAAACTTGCTGCAGATGGGGTCGGTGTTGACTTGTGTTTACCAAACAAACACAAGTAGTTGGGTTCAGATAGAGTAGTGAGCAGGTAGTGGAATGCAACAACGTGATTTATTCGAAGCTATGGCATGGAGAGCCATAGGAAGGTTGGAAGTGGGACACACACACACAGGAGGTGGCTGCAGTTATTGGAATATCCCAAAGTGCGATTTCAGACAACAGGAACCGTTAAAAGAAGGTCGACCACGAGTAATATCAGCAAGCGATCACCGTTATGTCCGGTTAATAGCCCGTCCAGACAGGAGGCTGAATACAACTCAGTTCTGACGAACCGATCAAGCAATAGCAACAGGACGAGCAATAGCAACACAAACAGCCCGAAGTAGCATTTGGGAATGTGGTATATACGCACGGAGGCCTACGTTGTGTTTCCTATTAAAACCAGAACACCGTTTAGCCAGCAGAAACTGGGCGGGGTAACTTCGGCATTAGAGTCATGACGAATGGCGCCGGGTTCTGATCACAGATGAGTCAAGATTTTGTGTTCAGCCGCACAATCGTCGTTCCCTCATCTGGAGAGAAAGTGGAACGCCGAACAATCCTGCTTATGTGCAGAAAACATCACCATACCATGGACGAATGGTGCGGACAGGAGTTAGTATTGGCGGACGTACGGACCTCTATGTCGTTCACAATGACGCTTTTACTGCTCAGGGGTATAGAGACGAGATCATTCGACCTTTTCTTGTGTCCTATTCTAGGGCCATAGTAGATCGATTCGTTTTAGTGGACGCTAACGCTCGTCCCCTGCAGAGGTGGACTGGTGGTCAACATGCTTGAAGCTGAGGGTATTAAACGAATCGAGTGGCCAGCTTGTTCACCGGACTTAAAACCGATTGAGCATGTCTGGGATGCACTTGACAGACGCATTGCAGCCAGACCAGCCCCTCCCACAACAGGATATTGCACTCGTGGACGAATGGTCAAATATCTCTCAGGATCTGATTGATAACCTCATGCTGTCCATGCCATGCAAGTGGGCAACTGTACTTGTCGTCCGAGGTGATCACACTCCATGTTAGAGGGTAACGAGAATGACTTTTTCTCTATTAGGATAACCCCACGGTGCTTCGCTGTAAGTAAACGCCATGTAAACCCCAACAAAAGGGCCTAGACAGCAAATTATCGTACTATATCACACGCAAATTACAACTGTAACCAATATCACAATAAGTTACCATCAGTATATTGTGTATGATATCTCACCTGACCCCCAATTGTTTTGAGCAGTTTATATACAAAAACCTGGTTAACTCGAGAAAACAGGTCGTGAGCCCGTAGCCGAGGTCAGCTAATTTCATCCTATATTTAAACACACAGTCCCAACTGCAAGAGATTTTTTATTCTACCACCAGTTTTAGTCTGCTTATGTGGCCATCTTCATGCCAACTGCAATACAATACTATTACAAAATTTGTAAGAGGGATGTACAGAAGAAGATATTATGCTAACTACTCTAACAGTAAAATAATGACAAATCGATACATTCATGGCAGCCGACTGTGGGCAGGTCACGAACAGTTGTCCGTGGAAATCGATTGCTGACTACTGAAGCTACGCTCGAGCTTTATATGGTAAGCTCCATCACGCCTCCCCCCCCCCCCTCCACAGACGGCATTTCTTCATTGCGAGCCAAACATGTTAATAAAAGTGTTACTAACTACAGTTAACGTATACGAGGCGCGTCCAGAAAGTAAGTTCCGTTTGGTAATAAAATGAAATTGTACACAGATACAGAAGAAATTTTTATTGCACAAAATTCTACAACTCTTAAACTACTTTTCCACATAACTACCGAAATTTTGTAGGCATTTGTCATAGCGTGCCACAAGTTTTTTCATGCATCCTTCACAGAGGGTTGCCGCCTGTCTATTCAATCATGTGGTAAGAGCTCTTTATCATCGTTGAAGTGTTGACCACCAAGAACAGATTTTAGGTGTAAGAAGAGATAAAGTCGCTAGGAGAGATGTCCGAGCTGTATGGAGGATGATCAAACAGGTCCCATTGAAATTTCCGTAAGAATTGTTTGGTCACATTCGGTGTGTGAGGTCAGGCATTATCGTGAAGAAAAAAATAAATAAATAAATAAAAATCTTTTGACAGTAATCCTCTTCTTACACCTAAAATCTGTCCTTGGTGGACAACACTTCAACGATGATGACGAGCTGAAAGGACATGTTACCACATGGTTGAATACACAGGCGGCAACATTCTATGAAAAAGGCACACAAAACCTTGTGCCATGCTATGACAGTTGCCTACAAAATTTCGGAAGCTATGTAGAAAAGTAGTTTTAACAGTTGTAGATTTTTGTACAATCAATATTTTTTCTGTGTCTGTAGTCGTTCATTTTGTATAACCAAACGGAACTTACTTTCTGGATGCGCCTCGTATATAAAAAAGGAATATATATACAAGAGCATAAATAAATTACATCCACACAGACTGATAATTTAGAGAGAATCTGTTTTAAATAAAGTAAAAACATATGGTTTTATCAAATTTGGTTGAAAAACTCGCTGGACCTATTGGTTATTCTTCTTCGTTGCTGCAAAGACTTGCGCGTATGGTCGCACGCCAGTGATGCTCGTCGCAGGTTTCGTAGTAGCAGAAGACGCGTTGATGATCTGAGGAGAGTTGTCATGTTCCAGCTGAGATTCAAAATTATGTACAGTAACTGCCGATAATTGATTTAATTTTGATCGAGGTCGGCGTTCCAGGATTTTGCGTTGAACGCGGTTCAGTGCCGAATTAACGGCAGTTAACTTTTGATCGATATTGGTGCACTAGACCATAATACACCCGCATTCTAATAAGAACAAGAGAACGGAAACGTGACACATGACGCGACGCCGTGTTAAGCACTATCTTGTATTAATTGCATATCGATGTAGTCAATGTATCGATTTACATCGCCATATCATTTAATCTATGGGGTAACGATCACTTAGGAACGGGCTTTGAAAAATAGGCGGCAATTTTAAGTATCATTTTCTTAAACTAGGGAGATAATATAGAAACGAGAGCCGGGCTCTTGCTTAAAAATTCAAAAGATTACGGGAGTTCGCGCATAATACGGAAGATATGATAAACTGATAGCGTTTCATGCGGAATACTGCGTTAGATTTCGGTTCTCGCTGGAGGCAAGAGTTTTATCTCTTATGTAGAAAAGCCACAAGAAATCAGATCGGCAGTAAGTAATGAAATCTTCAGCCATCATCTCCGGCATACGTTTGGTTGCTACCTTGATTGGGTACCCTGAGTCCTGTAACACTAAAACAGCGTGAGTGTATACTGACTGGTGCCATATCCCGTTTCGAAGCCGAAAGTGCACATCATTCTGAAATTTTCTAACAATTTGAGATATCTTTATTGAAAACAACGTGTTTCGTAACGTTACCAAAGGTTGTAATTAATTAAGTGTTGTGTTATAGTTACAATCACATGATCTTCAGGCCCCCATTGTGCAACTGTCAGTACTAGCGTATTTAAACAGGCAGCCGTTAACAGCAGTAGCCTTAAATTTCTTTGTCCATTCATGTCAGAAACCTAACAACTGGGTTTCTGACATTAATGGACTATTGTATTTTGGTTTTAAACGTTTACCTCGTTATCGTCAACGCACTACTCCAACCCCCCTCCCCAATATTTCACGGTCACATTCGTTTCACTTTCTTCAGTCATACCCCCTCTTCTCAAAAGTCAAACACTTCATCCACCTCGTTCTTGCTCTATTCCTTTTTTTCTCCCTCCACATACACAATTCCCCTGTAAATCACACAATCAACTTTGTAAGAGTACTTTTCACCCTAAAGGAACCGAATACAGTTTGTAGTACAGACTCTGCCATTGTTTCTATAATAAGCTAGTAACAAGTGTCTTGCTCATCATTTCTCTGTCCATTGCATTTCTTTGGGAGATTACGTCACTAGTAGGGCGAGCAACCCTACACAGATAATTGACAAACCATGTTACTGTTATTTTCATCGTGTAATGACTAGTCTCATATTTTAGCTTTGAGATCATCATCATCATCATCATCATCATCATTACTCACGTCGTTATTTCTGCGGGGAATGCATTGCTAATCGACACTTCTGTAATAAATAAACACCGAAAGTTGAGCTCCATTGCTTAGTGTGCAGCAACGCCACCAAAAACAACATGCAAGGGCGTGGATATGCGTTATGATCATCGATCTACTTAAGATAAATGATGTGTTTGCAATCGCTTCTCCAGAGAAAGGTAATGCGGATGTACCGTTTAAGGAACTGTATGCTACAGCACTATTGTTGAGATCAAAATTAGGAAGTAAAAATAAACAGACTCGAAACCAAACTCGATTATTATAATGAAAAACTCTGCTAATTGCAATAACTGCACTGTACAACCAGATGGTCTTCAATTAAGGTACTCGTTCACACGTGTGATTACAGTTGCCAAAGTGCATTTCACTGAGGTTCATTTATTAACGAAACTATGTACGGCACGAAATTTTGAATGATACCTTATTTACTGTGTATAGCACTGTGGCATCCGATTGCGAGAATTTTGAAACACACTATATAATCAACTAACGTCTACTGTTTATATCCGATGTCACCAATGGATCTACATCCACTCCGAAGTCCTAAAATCTTTTCACTTCTCTCGAGTTATCCGGAAGTTTCTAGTTAATTCGTAGCTGTAAGTAGTTCTTTGGTTTGCGGCAGGAAGAGCGTTTAGATATAGAACGACACATAGTGTGTCAATAACAGATACAAAATGATTCAAATGTTTGTAAAGCTTATGGGACTTAACTGCGGGATCAACAGCCCCTAAACGTACAAACTACTTATGAACTAACTTATTCTAAATACAACACAAACATCCATGCCCAAGGGAGGATTCGAACCTCCGGCGCGGGAGGCCGA
Source organism: Locusta migratoria (assembly GCA_026315105.1). Classification (NCBI taxonomy): domain Eukaryota; kingdom Metazoa; phylum Arthropoda; class Insecta; order Orthoptera; family Acrididae; genus Locusta; species Locusta migratoria. The sequence goes on from CM048755.1 coordinate 339,297,963, forward strand.
GCGATCCGAAATGTGGCACTCCAGACCGCTCGGCTACTTACGCGCGGCCAATAACAGATATGTTGTGTAAATAGCGCGCCTAAGGCTATGATGTGCCATACTGTTTATCAGCTACCAGTCTATTTGGTAATCGTTAATCCCAGGAAGAGAAAATATTGCGTCCATGTCAGTCCAATAACTTTACCCTACGAATCATTCAAAACCAAGAACATCGTCACGTCCGCGTAATTTTTTTCAGCAGGATGTGTGTGTGTTGTCCTTAGGTTAGTTAACTTGGTGCAAGTAGTTTGTAAGCTAGGGACTTGTGACCAAGGTAGTTTGATTCCATAACAATTACAAACATTTGAACGTTTGATCGTCAATACACCCGTTCTTCCGATAGGTACGCCAATAGTCACCTGGAGCAACGCTGTCCGAAACACTTGACCTCAACAGAGTCCGAGATCAGCCCCCTGAACAATCAGTTTCGCAGGCGGCTTTTTCAAATATACACTGATCATAAAATGTAGCAATTACTAAAATATTCCGGGCTATTATTCCGTGGTTGGATGGCTTTATTACTGAAATTCAACGATTCGTTCACATCTGCGGGCATTTTTAAGGTGACTTCTTTCAATGATCTGATCACACCCTGGTTCACCCCTCTGCATTTTCCGCGACTGCAAAAAATTGCCGAGGTGAAAAACGTGGTAAGTAGCAGATAACAATACTAGGATTGACAGGGGCTGAAATCCGTACCCGTCGGATTTGTATTCTGGTCCTTGAGCCATACACTAAATTTAAATTCTTCTGTCATTTAAGTAAATAACTACGCCAAGCTTGTAACGATTTTCGGTCGGGGAATTTCTTCTGTAACGTAGAAAGGCACATTAAGGTAAGATTTTTATTTTCAGTTGAATATTTTTAACTGGATAGCAGACTCGAGGTTAGAGTGGCACTAATGCTGGGATTATACCAAACATGGGAGAGAACAAGAGCTAGACAGAACGTTCTGATATACTCTTACAGGTAGACTGCTGTCCCACATTGCCAACATTTACCCACAGAATTAAACGCAAAATATTCAGAGCCCGCATCAAAATATCCAGTAACTTTCTACCTTCCCTATTTTCATGAAAATATTTTAAGCCCGAAAGCGTTATGATTTGTACTCTAAAAAAATTATTTTTGAGATAGAATCGCCTATTTCTGAAGATTCTTTGCTATCCTTTACGTCCACCCATGTATGAAAACAGCTGTTTTCGTAGATGGAGTTAGCTTCTGTGCTTTACAGAAACTGATGACCAGTGGTAGAATAGTATGTTCACCAAATGGGCTAGTTATGGTCAGTACGTTTACGTAACCAAGACTACCAATGTCGCTCTTTTGTCCTCATTGTTTATACATTTAATTATAAGCTATCGTATCTGTCGGAGGCAGTTTCCGATGCATTTTTTGTACGCACTACCCTGATCTGTACCTTGTTACGAATCCACAACAATTTGCACGAATCAGTCTGTTTTGTCAACAAATAGCCGCGAATCGCGATAAATGTTTTCAGATTTTTATTTGGCTTAAACGTATTTCAGGTTGGATGCAATTGTATGAGTGGCAGTGACATGCTACAACAACAACACTGAAGCGAGTGCACTTTAGTTCCCATGTAAATCATACTCTGTTCGGCAGCAACACGAGTCAGCCTGGGCGCTGAGGGGGACAGCTGGCGAGTATACCTGGAAGCCGCCGCGTGCCGAGGGCGTTTCCATGGCAACATCCGGTGTTGCCGTAACACCGGACTCCCGCGCTGCACATCCCGTTTCACGAGGAACGCTAGTCGGCGGCGCTCGTATACGGTGGGCCAAATGCTTTCCTGTTTCAGTGTATGAACGTCAGCTAGAGTGACTACAATTCCGAACTTGTAGAAGTGTCGACTGGCTTGTCGATTTACATAAAGTATCCATTTACATAAACCCTTTAACACGTGACTTTTTATTTGAAGCTATAAAAACCACGATTCGTGTATAGTGCGTATATACTGAGAAAAATATTGAAAAATCCTTAAAATTATTATGCACTACTAACAACAAAATGTTCAGAGCTGGTCAGCTATAGAGTGCTTTCCATGATGTACATACGCATAATACTAGAAACAGTACTATGTTAGATATTCCGTAATCAAGACTGTCCCTGATACACAATAGCCACAAACAACTAGGTCTTAAATTATATAATAAGCTACCATAGTCTGTAAAAATCCTTACATTAAGTAATTTTAAAACAGTGTTAGAGGTATGGTTCAAAAACACGCCATATTATTCAGTTGAAGAATACCTACAAAGTAACTTGAGAGAAGATGCACAATTAAATTCATAGATTGATAGCAATTAAGACGTATAATGACATAATTATTTATGTAAAAGAAAACTGTAATAATATGTATGTGCTATAAATTATGTAATCAATTTGTAACCTAAAAAAGATAAAATGTATATGTAAAACCCCATATGACGAAACCAATTGCGTGGTGAACATACTGAAAGGCTAATAAATAAACATATGTACCCGATGCAGTAAATGTCACTGTCAAGCCTCTAATCTTTCCAGACAGTAACTCATAATGCAACAGTAGTATGTGCTTGACTAGTTTTACACAGCAAAGGAGGAATACTGAAGTAAACAAACGCACGTGTTAGGAGTAACTCAATGCACCTAACTGTCGAAATGATTCAGTGGCACACTGCAATTTGTAATTTCTATGACGAGCTACTAGCATATGTAACACTATGTATACAAACAACTACAAATGAATTTGAGGTAAAATGTTCGTCAATTTGAGAGATAGGGAAAATAAATAAAGATGATCAGCTACACTATGCATTAAAAAGCGTTAAATTCCTAAAGGTCAGACACTACCATAACATTCAATTTCAAATTTTGAACTTACCCCCAAGCTCTGATTGAAAAATAACGAAATCACTTCACACGATTCAGGAAAGGAGGAGCAAATGAGAGAGAAACGCTGTACCAAATCACAAAATGCTATTTCGAACTGACGTGGGGAACACTGCTACGTCTGCAATTAAATAACAAATAAAAGGCACTAAAATTAAAGAATGACAGTTGTTCTTCGTAAGAAGAAATTCTACTTGCAGTCAGCAACATATTTTCAGCAAGCGACAGTGCTGACCACATTTCGTACAAAATGCTACTAAGTACAGAAAGACTGCACCCTTGTCGCCAGGAGATAACTGAAGTCGTTATATATACCTTTATGAACAAAACTGTTCCTGCAATAAAATGTTGTAACTATAGGGCCTATCTTCCCTCCCAGCCCCCACGCCCTCCGAAATTGAGATGATTTAATCTAGCCGAAACTGGCATTACAGAACAAAAATGTAATTTAGACTGCGTTCAGTTCCTACAATATTGGGATAGTAAATATAATTTGAACTGGTGAGAGCTTGTGGCATTAATTCAAAAGTAATCAGTCCTGGATGTTGCTATTGGATTGCATGAAAAACACACTAGTTGAAACTTTCGGTATGTAAAATGGATGTTTAACAGCTAGATGAGAGAAACCGTTGTAGTTTTTGAGAGACTGTGTAGTGATGAGGGCGCAGGACCATAGGTATTTAATAAATTTCAGTTGGAGGCTAATTTCTGTCGAGAAATGAACACACACATTGTCATACTTCAGGGGACAAAAGGCACAAAATATTACAAACATGTATCACACTTAAGTACACTGGATATGCGTTGCTACCCTCAATACTAATAATAATCAGCCAGACGTGTGATTTAGGCCTTTAAAATGTCAGTTTTATCAAAATGTTATTTCTAAATTCAAACATGTATGTGCATATTTAGGTCTCTTATGTTCCTGTACTTGGATTTTATTTATTTATTTTTTTAGCATCAGATCGTCCCCTGTTGTACAACAATGACGATTTCCATAAGAGTATCACTTTAAAAGCTACTTATTAAATGCACAGTAAGATATCAACTCCCTATCATGGGCGTGTGTTTGCAAACTGCTACACAACTGAATACACATAAGAAGCAATGACTTATAAGAATACACATATCAACAAAGTCAGGGATACGTCTCTTGGAGAATATAAGGAATCTGGTCCTCAAAGGGATGTGACAATATTCAACAGTTACTGAAAATCGATGAAATTTAAGTCACTATAGCGCTTACAAGAACACCCACGATTAATAAGAACATGGTGGCATAAAACTGTATCCGTGTTTAAAAAAAGAAGCATTTTAGATGTTTACTAACTTATGTGAATGAAGATAAACAAATCAGCTACGACAGAGTTCCTAGCACCATTGACCGAATTCAAAGTTCCAGTTGAAAATTCGGGCGTGTAAAATTCAATTTAATGGTTCCATACAGTCAGTTAAATTTTTCTTGCGACAGCGGCGAAGAGTGCTAATGTCGGCAAAGGAATGTTCACTTTACGAGGAGAATTTAGTGACCGGACAAGGGTACATACATGTCAGTAACATAGCAGGAACAGCATTTATTTCATGCTTTACACGAAAGCTCATTCCCCTCAGTCTATGTGAATTCAGTTTTCAAAGAGAATTCAGCTGTCGCTGCTGCACAGTTAATGACAATCAATGGTGTTAAAATATTTGTAAGTAAAGGTACACATTAAAAATTGCCCACGTTTTAATGTATGAAAAGAATAGATGGCCTGTTCCTTAACACTATAAAATTCAGAGACAAAGCAGTGCATATTTATCACAACTTGTGACAATTATTTTAGTCATGAGTAATAACAGCAAGTATCTTGCTCTGCGGTTAATAAGCTAACCAACAGGAACTACTCATTAGATTGAAAAGCTATGGAATCAATTTACAAAAAATCCCTCTTAAACAAATAACATTAGTTTTTAGTAAAAGATAGCATAAAATCAGATGAGAGATACCGATTACAAACCCACGACCAAAACATTAAACACAGAAAATTAAGATACTTGTTTCTCGCATTAGGGGGCGGCAGGAATAATTTATTAATATGCTCAACCTTAATTTGCACAGAACTATTCAGGAAATTTAGCTACGCATGGCTCATGAAATTATCCTTCATGTAGAAAATTACTGCAACTATGCTGTTTACATGAGCACAGGGTATCGGTTCAGATAGCAATACACAATAAGATGTAATTTCGTGGGTGATATTCCAGTTTTAAATAAATACACTTCACGGCGCACACTTTCAAAACTTCAACTTCATCACCAAATGCAGGGGAGTAGATAGCAAATTCTCGTAGAACACCGCAAGAAGTTTCACCATTCTGTGCGCTACGTTTCGCGCTCTCCATGCCGACTTCATTACGTCACTGATTAGTGACTAATAGACAACTCATAACCTCTAGCTGCAATCATAACTGACCGGTGTTCTATATGACATTAATAGCTGATAACACATTACATACATACGTAAATGGTAGCTACAGAAAAACATAGGTATAACCTAATTCTTTTCTTTACAAATCTCTTATTACATACAGTTTTGAAATTAAGAATGGGGCTCTGTAACATGAAATACGACTTGTATGATCTTCGAGTATCATCTAAAATGACGACAAAAACTCTAACATCGAAGATAAATGTGGCAAATTTAGATTGTGTTCCTAGCTTTCTTAAAAATATTACCGTTAATGATGGCATATTCTTCAGAAAATATTATAAGTTGAAAACCTTTCGAGTTATGTTGAACATGCGCTTGATAGGTGGCTTCACTAATATGTCGTAAAATTATTCACCCTAAAATGCTATGAACCCATGCAGGACTAATTAACGTTTAGACAACGACGGACTCTAAAGCACAAGACTGCCTACACATCCTCGTGGTTACGATACATGTTATGATTAGTGTGTACTTGGTCAGTGGGATTGTATCTGTTACTGCAGTTGAAGTGCTTCTCTTAAACGTTTAGATTCGCTTGTTAACATGATAATTTTGTTTACCTTCACTCAAAAACATAATACAAAACTTTGTAAATCTAAAATATTGAATAGAACACTTTACCTAGAGCGGTGAAAATTCTGCCCGGAGAGACGCGGCTCTTCCGCGTCTGTAGTTGCACAAAAACAATAACACACGCACCACTATTAATGTACAAAACAAATACCTTTCGGTTGTTTTCCTTAGCGTCTCACCATAGAACTTCAACTGTTTTTGCTACCCTATGGTTTAAAAGATATGCCTCTTTCTTATCACTACTCTCGTTGTATGCCAGAATCGATAAAACACTATCGATAATCACTGTTAAGAACACGATCGTAATTTCTTAAATGGGGGTGTACGATAGTAGTACAGAGTAATTTTCAATTTTTGTACTTATTATATATTCATGATTATGTGTTAATTGTTATGCACTGAACTAAAGACTAATATAAACATACCCATTCGCAATTCAGGACGATCAATTCAGATACACTAGTCTTCAACCCATTGAAATACGTGGGAATCTATGACATCTATTGTAAAAGAAGCACGAAACTATATTCCAAAATTCATTCGGTGACGGCAATTAGACGTGTGTAATCGCACAAAGTCCACAACGCAGGCTCTGTAGTCGATAAGTGCATGCCCCAGTCGCCTACTGGCGGCCGCGTGTGTGCGCAGAGGAAGCCCAAACTTCCCCCGTGCGTGAGGTCACGTGATATCCCACCCTCTCCGCGGCAGGGGAGGCGCATTCAAACGGCTTATTTATACTTTCGGTGAATGGTTTGCCGTATAGCAGTCTTAGTACCCTTACAAACACAACCTAATTCCTTCTTTTGTTACCAACCAATCTGCAAACTCCACTTGATATGGGTAGTCTGCTGGCTGCAAGGACTGCGCCTTCTGTGGCTGGTTTGGGTGCAAATTGTTGTTTATGTAAGATACTAAAAATAATTGACTGCTTTGTGTTCAAGAGCTCGTGTGACGCGTTGACTACTGATGCCACGATTGTCACTAATAGCGTGTAATTCTCTTCCAAATCAGGTGCCCTGGCATATTTCAGACAGGCTAAGATTGAAGGATCTGATTTCTTGTGGGCGCAAATGTACATAGGCGTAAGTGTGGTGTGCATGCAGTCACGGCGAAAAAGCTTAAAGTAGCCGTGGTGCACCACTCTTCCAATGCATAAAGTGAACTTATATATGAGATGCATATAGACAATTCGTTATTAGTAAACCTATGTATCACTTTTAACACAGAATGGAAAGGAATAGTGGAAAAACCAGCACATGCGCAATGCATCTTCACAAATACCGCAAAAATTTTTTGAGCAACGACTGTATACCAGAATTACAACTTGAAATGTGATCGGAATTAGAGACTTTATAAAACTTCGTAGTTGCAATTAAAGATTATATTCAAGTATCATAGTGCTCCAAAAAAGGGCACTGTAAGGCGAGAAGACACCCAGAGACTGAACAGACCTTCCTCATTATCAGTATTCCTGAATCAACAAACAGAAAATGAAGATTTAAGGGTAAACATTACTATGTCTACAGGTAAAGAAAGCCGGCCGCGGTGGCCGAGGGGACTGAGGCGCTCCAGTAACGGTCTGCACGGCCACTACGGTCGGGGGTTCGAATCCCCCTCGGACATGGATATTTGTGCCGTCCTTAGGATTAGCTATTTCATAAGTAGTTTAGTTTAGGAACTGATGATCCCGCAGTTAAGTCCCATAAGCTATACAAACATTTGAACATTTTTGAACAGGTAAAGAAAACTTTTAACGTTATTCCAAAACAAATGGGCATATTGGTAACACTAAATAAAGTAGTAAATAACAATTGGTTTCTGTATTTAAAACATGTTATCGACTTCATTGAAACTGTACATACTTCGATGAGCTACGGTAATCTAAGATAAAAGTGGAAGTAGTGTTGCGTATTTCTTGCGGTACTTCTTGTTTAAAATGTACTATGAGCTCATATACTTCACAAATTGTACACTTCGCGTTTCTCATAGTATGTTTGATGCAATGGACAGGAGCTCTGAGTAATATATTGATAGTGAATGATATGCAGTTAGTACAAATATTGCAGTAGAAGGTTCATTTCCTATCCCAAAATTGAACTGCAAACACATCACAATCATGGATATTAATACATTATAAAACGCCGTGTGCAAAAATTCGATTCTTCAGGGACCCATATAGGTTCTACAGATCGCAGATATGAGGAGTAAAGTGTTTTGGATAGCAATTGACCTAGTGATCATTTATATACTTATCTGAAGACGGCAAACAGTACAATACACGATCAAAAAAATTTTATCACACACTTCCTGCAACCTACACAAATTGGACAAATACGCTGGCTTTTGTACATTACAAGTGGTGGGCTCTATACGGCTTATAAACGCACCATTAGTTCGTGAGCAGTTCCTGAGAAAGTTAAAATAAACCATGATTTTAGGGTACGAAAACTACGAATTCCGGGGATGGCCATTTCAGTACTTTCTAGTCACTGTAAACTGGCGAAACTTTTGCAATATGCTTTTCAGATGATATTCTCAAACAGTATTTTATTATTATTTTTATGTCTACATCCGTTAGTGAGATAAAGAATTTCAAAGTCACCGTAAATATGCAAAAATTGCACGAACAGACCATTAGGCGTTTTTGGCCCAAGAGCTAAAAATATCTAAATAAATGACCACAGCAAATGACTCATATTGTAACTGTTTATGCTTTAGACATCTACGTAGAAATACCATTTTTCCGTTTAGAAAAATACTTATTCGTTATCAAGATACACCAGATAAACCATAATGTTTAAGTGTCATTTGTGCTGCGAGACGCTTCGGCCTCTTTGAAACTTACAATCAAATCAAAAAAAATGTTCAAATGTTTGTAAATCTATCGGACCAAACTACGTGGTCATCAGTCCGTAGCTTACAAACTACTTAAACCTAGATAAACTAACCTATGGACAAACACACACACACCCATGCCCCAGGGAGGACTCGAACCTCCACGGCGAGCAACCGCGCGCTCCGCAGCGAGACGCTTTAGACCGCTCGGCTACTCCACCGCGGCAAACTTACAATCCGATTTTAAGATATCCACCTGGTGGAAAACATTATTTCTTCACAGCTTACCGTTTATGTATTTGTTGAATGAAAGTCTGATGTTAGTTTCGCTTATCATCTCAGTTTGATTTTTTCAGGGAAGCCAAAACAGTCTTGTTCCAACCCGCCACTGCCCGCACCGAAACTAAGTTTATTGTGTGGTATCGTCTCAGTTACTGTGCAGCATTAAATGAAGTTAAGTATTGCAACGTATTTTAAAGACATTGTAGAGGTAAACACACATTGCGTTGATTTTAGCTCATTCATAGTAGCATATGAAATTCAGAGAATATATCAAAATTTTGTTTAAAATTCAGAGCACAACCATATTGTATTGCATTCTCTCCAAGTGGACTTGATGGCTGTTACGAAATACTTATCATCCAGTTTTAAAAGCAGTTTCTGTGGAACAATGATTTTTGATATCGTACAGTGTGATATCTTCTCTTGATAAATGAATGAATTTATTTTTTGTTATTCTTCATACGCCGTATAAAACGTGTCGAATAATGCAAATGAATGGTCAAATGCTCTCTGGTCCACACTCCCTGATGTAGCAAGGAAAAGGAAACCTGCTAAAAAATGCTATTGTTCGAGCGCAAAAAAGGCAAATGTGTCCATGTTTAAAAAGACTCAGGCAGAAAAGTGCGAAACTAGCTGCGTAAAAGTTCATTCCACCTGTCTTCCCAAAATTTTGGCACGCTAACGTATTCGCGCTTTTTGTGAAGATAGAGAATGGACGTTGCCTTGCAAGTTGCAAGCCCGCTACTGTGACGACTCGGATGGCATGTTGTGTGCCTACCCTCTTGGCGGCGCGCGATGTTGTTCGAATGTTCAAATGTTTGTTAAGCTTAAGGGACTTCACTGCGGGGTCATCAGTCCCTAAACTTGCAAACTACTTATGAACTACCTTATACTAAAGACGACACAAACATCCATGCCCGAGGGGGGGGATTCGAACCCCCGACCACAGCTTCGTGCAGACTGTGACTGGCGCGCCGCAGACTGCTCGGCCACTGTCGACGCTGTTCAACGACACCTAGCACCATACGCTATGCGGACACGGGTTGCTATGTGAGTTCCCCGTCGGGGTTCGAATCCCCCCTCGGGCATGGATGTTTGTGCTGTCTTTAGTATAAGTTAGTTTATAAGTAGTTTGTAAGTTTAGGGACTGATGTCCCCGCAGTTAAGTCCATTAAGTTTAACAAACATTTGAACTTTTTTTGGTTGCTATGTGAAATATGCTTGTTGTGATCCACTCTACTAGCCCTCTCATTTTCTACATTACACAAATATATTGACATGTTGCACATTCATGAGGCTCTCCCGAATACGGATCTATGTAACGAACAGGTGGTCTAATCTAATGGGGACCATATATTGTGAATATACTAGCCATTCTAATCTTTCGACGTTGTTATCATGATGGAACACATTCACAGGATGTGCACGATGAAACCGGGATTGTCGTCCTTTCTCTGACCGACATGTTAGCGATCTGGCTACACAATAAGCCGGAGGGGGGGGGGGGGAGGAAAGGAGCTCGGGGTTTAACGTCCCGTCGACAGAGTGGTCATTAGAGATGGAGCTAACACTCGGATTTTTGGGTAAGGACATGGAAGGAAATCGGCCGTGCCCTTTGAAAGGAACCATCCCGGCATTTGCCTGGAGTGATTTAGGGAAATCTCTGAAAACTTAAATCTGGATGGCCGGAGGTGGATTTGAACCACCGTCGTTCCGAATGTGAGTCTATTGTCTTACCACTGCGCCACCTCGCTCCGTGTGTCTTCATGGAGACCACATGGGTGTCGGATTTTAGAATTTTTTATATTTATACGTGAAGTTCAGAACTCAAATAACAATCAGCCAGAGCAATTCGACGCAACTCTCAAAAATCGACTTTGAAGTTTTGCAAGTAACCGTAAGTACCAATAATTAACAGATGGGTAGCATCTGTAGGTGTAGCTCAAGTAGCAGCGTTCTGGCCTTCCAACCGTAGGGGGCGATGGTTCGAATCCCGTTATGACAGTTTTTTTTTCATTTTTCTTCTTTGTGTCCGAATACTTACACAGTTTTAATATCGAATGGTAATTTTTACGAAAATTGCGCGTATTTTTGTTTATATTCTTAATTATCTGTATTTCATAGAAGGTTGTTAATAATGATAGTTTCAATCAAAAAAACAGAAGTTACCTTTTCTTACAGTATAGGCTTCACTATTAGTTCACGACAGTAGTATTTGATTGTTCAGTTTGTGAAGAGCTACGACACTGTTTTTGAAAAGTCATCTCCATAGCTACTAATGACTTTCCAAGCAGCTAACCTACTTAACAATCGTTTTACGTGACAAGGTGTTCATCTCGCCTACATACAAACAAAAACTGACACAATATGTGGAATTAGAGGTCTCAAAATGATTTATACAGCTGAATTAGAAAACGAAAAATATATGGGTCACAGTGCGAATCGAACCCGCTACTCTACGGATGTCAGGCCTGTACGCTACTACCTGTGCTACACCGACAGCCGCTGCAAGTGTTTTCGTTATTGGTGCTTACGTGTACTTTGCAAAACTTCAAAGTCGATTTACATTGACGCGGTGGAGTAGCCGAGCGCTCTAAGGCGCCTCGCTGCGGAGCGCGCGGTTGCTCGCCGTCGGAGGTTCGAGTCGTTTCTGGGGCATGTGTTTGTGTGTGTTGTCCTTAGGTTATTTTACCTAGGTTTAAGTAGTTTGTAAGCTACGGACTGATGACCGCGCAGTTTGGTCGGATAGATTTACAGACATTTGAACATTTATTTACATTCTGAACTTCACGTATCATAAATATGAATAAATTCTAAAATCCGACACCCATGTGACCTCCTAGGCTGACTAGGCTGCCTACAAAAACGTCCCCACGGATTGTGTGGTTGAAGGCCGATGAGAGTCTCATCTGTGAATAGCGCTTGATGCCACTTCTGACGAGTCCATTCAGCGTGCTGATGAGCTCTTCTGTACCGCACTACATGGTGTCTACGTGTAAATACTGGCCTTCGCCATAGGAATTGGGAGAGAAGTTTCATATCATGCAGCCTGTTACTAACAGATTTACTAACGTCGGAACACGACGTTCTGTGGGTGCACGAAATCTAAAGTTCCTGCGACCTAAAATTCCACAAGGAATTAAACCATCATCCGAGGCAAAAAAAAGAGGCATCATTAAAACCTTGGTGAAGAGAGCTAACAAAATCTGTGAGCCAGTTTACTTGGAGGATGAACTAAATCACCTACGGTCGGCCTTCGAGAAAAATGGATATGGTGGCAAGGAAATTGATCGAGCTCTCCATCGAAGAAGACAAGAATCCAGAAGTTCCGAGCAACAACGGCAACCATCTGGAAAAGTTTTCCTTCCGTACATTAGCAGAATTACTGATCGAATCGGGAAAGTATTGGCCAAACATGGTGTCGAGACGATCTACAGACCCACCAAGAAGGTAAAAGAATACTTGAGATCAGCAAAAGACACACGTCACCCCCTGGCAACACCTGGGGTATACAAAATTCCTTGCAGCTGTCGTCAAGTATATATTGGAACAACTAAAAGAAGCATTAACACCCGCTTAACTGAACATAAAAGGAAATGTCGTCTGGGCCATACGGAAAAATCGGCAATAGCAGAACATGTTTTTCAACATGGGAACCATCAAATAAAATTTAATGAAACGAGCGTTTTAGCTAAAACATCACATTTTCATGCATGCATGTATAGAGAAGCAATAGAGATTCATAAACACCAGAATAATTGTAATAGAAAAGAAGAAGTTCTGAAGTTAGATAAAATATGGATGTCGACATTGCACCAAGAAGATGACAATCGATTACTTTTAATCGAGAATGACGACGTCATGCAAAGATAGCCACAAAGTCAGCCTCACATGACGTATGGTGGTGCCCTCTATGGTGTTGCCTCTATGCCCTCTATAAACGCGAGAGCACCTCAGACTAGGGATGGCGGTTATCGCTGAAACAATCGGTTTTCGGTTATACCGGTTCTTTTCATCACCAGTTTAACCGCACTGTAAAAACCGTTCAAGATAACCGGTTTTTTAAATAATCGGTTTTCGGTTTTTTATTGCTTTTATTTCCAGCAAAGTTCGACCGAAAGTTAATTGGCAGCCGAAACAGAAACCGTAATCGAATTTTCGGATTCTTCTAGTTTCGGTCGAAAACGAAACTTAGGGAGTTTAGTTAAAATTTAGGTAAATTTACGTTATACGACAAATGACTAGTCTTTCCATATTTTGCAAGATCCCCTCCCAATACTACGCCTTCTTGAGTGTGTGTAAGCCTAGCCAGGAGTCCGTAGAAGACGATATACGAAGCATACGGATTTACTGGCCTAGTATTTCCACCCGACAGTTGCGAATATTGAGCCAACCACTCCATAAGTTGGACTTGTGAACCAGTGCATTCCAATATCTCGTTATATACAAAAACAGGACAGATTTCGAATGGCAGCGCAAGCACTGATGTCCAGTCAGTAAATAAACTTCAATCAGTGCTGCAGAAGTATTTTGAAAAATAAAGTCACAGTTCCGACTAACAGTATGATTGTTGTCAGTGTAAATTTACGTAAATTCAACTAGAAAAGCTGTACACCACATGCCCAAAGAATATTCAAATGGGTGTGAGTTCTTATGAGACCTAACTGCTTAGGTCATCGGTCCCTAGACTTACAAACTACTTAATCTAACTTAAACTAACTTACGCTAAGGACAGCATACACACCCATGACCGAGGGAGGACTCGAACCTCCGACGGGAGCAGCCGCGCAGTCTGTGACATGGAGCCTCAGACCGCACGGCTACCTCACGAGGCACCACATGATTAATGTTACCTAAACCATATTGGTTATTAAAAAAGCCCCTCACTTTCAATCAATCCCATTAATAAAACTTGTTAGCCTAGCAATATAATACATTTAAAGTTTTAACCAACGCGTTGAGGAGCTAACAACACTCTGTTCTTTAATATCCAATAGTAAAAGCAGTCAAGAAAACTCATTTATTAAAATGACCGCTATCGGCACATTCGGTCAGTCTTCATCAGATTATTATTAAAAAAACACACATTTTGAATCACTGGTACAGGAAGTAGTCATACCGGTTTTTTTACCCGGTTCTTGGCAATAACGAAAGAAACCGGTTACAACCGACACCAAATAAATACCGAAAAAACCGGTTATTCAAAACTAAAATACCGGTATCGGTTTTTCCCATCCCTACCTCAGACCACAGTGGCAGTTGCCGGAAGACACTGGAAGATGTCTCCCGCAGTTGGAGACGAAACGTCGGGAGGAAGTTGTATACCTGGACCACGGCCTATCAGCCCGGAAGTTTTACCTGAAGACAATTCCGGCTGTTAAAGTTTACATTGTGTGATACAATCCGTTAGTTGCGGTCACCAGCTGCTGTGCAGTCGTTTTGCGACCATGGCGAGTTAAGTCATGGACACTTCTTGTATCTTTATACCTCCTCCATATCCAAACAACATCGCTTTCGTTCGCTCCGAGACGTCTGGAAACTTCCCCTAATGAAAGTTCCTCCTGACACAAAATAACAATGCGGATACGATCAAACTTCGGAATTGACCTTCTAGGCATGGCATAACTATAGTCAACACAAGCAGTGTACTTCCTTCTCGGTTTTATGTCTGGAACTGATCGGCCGTCTTACCACTCCGTCGCATTGACATTGCTCATTTGCGATTGATTACATCTTTGTGCGGGTAGAATGGCATCTATGCACAATCTAAGGGACTGTGTTCTTGATGCAATGTACACATTCAATGTCAGTGTTGAAGAAACCTTGGAACCAAGGTGACACAACACTTTTCTGTGTGTGTCATTTAATCTCATTGGGCTGCAAAACACGATGAGATTTACGCACATAAAACAGATATATTGACTTTCTTAAGGCTCTGAAAAATATAATTATTCCGAGTACGAAAAATAATGAACGCAATTTTGAAATGTTCAAATGTTTGAAAACCTGTTGGACCAAACTGCTATGGTCATCAGTCTCTGGAGTTACAAACTGCTTATATTAACTCACAGTAATGGCAACACACACATGCCCGAGAGAGTACTCCGACGGGAACGGCCATCTAGTCCGTAGCATGACGCCTTAGACCACGCGGTCATTCCGCGCGACAACGAAATATCCTTGTAACTTATGTTTAGCACACGTGATACATCACACCTCTGCCCTGCACTTCAATGTGACTTGCAGAGTATTTAAGCAGATGTTTGTGTAGATTACAGTCTTTGTCTCCCCAAATGTAACTTGCTCTCACCCATAGATTTCTTGAAGTTTAATAATAATATAAAATGTTTTAACATAACAAGAGTAATTTAGTACATAACAGGAGAGTAACTTCAAAGAAATGGTAGTCCAAATAAATAGTGCAATAGAAATGTACACTAGTCTAAAAATTTGACAACTATTTGTGAAAAATTTATTTGAGCGATGTACGAATAATAAACTCTAAGAACTTTAGGAACTTTATGATTAACCTGATATAAAACGAACTGTGCACTTCGCAGTCTTGGTATTTATCTTTATTATTGTATGGAGATCACATAGCCATCTATCATTATTTTAGGAATATTCCAGAATTTTAAAGGGCGAGGTTGGTTTGATATAAAAAATTCATTAACATATTAATTTTATTATCGGGTAGTTTTTGGAAGAGACCTGATTAACTGTTGTACGATTGAGTGAGGCGGTGCAGAAGTTACACACTGGACTCGCATTCGAGAGGGCGATGGTTCAAAACCACGGCCGGCCTCTAGATTTAGGTCTTCCGTAATTTCCCTAAATCACTCCAGGAAAATACCTGGATGGTTCCTTTGCAAAGTACGGCCGATTTCCTTCCCCGTACTTAACCCAAATTCCGAGAGTTAGCTTCGTCTCTAGTGATTACGCTGCCGACGGGACGTTAAACAAATGTTCAAATGTTTGTATAGCTTATGGGACTTAACTACGGGGTTATCAGTCCCTAGGCTTAAAAACTACTTATGAACTACCTAAGACTAAGGACGGCACAAATATCCATGCCCGAGGGGGGATTCGAACCCCCGACAGTAGTGGCCGTGCAGACCGTGACTGGAGCACCTCAGTCTCCTCGGCCACCGCGGCCGGCGGACGTTAAACCATACGTTGCTGTTGGCTTAATTATTATTATTATTATTATTTTAATTTTAGCTGTTGTATGAAATTAGTTTGCTGTTTTCCGTGCAATTTACTTCTCACAAAATGTGATTAATATCTCCTACTGTTATCCTATCACATTCATAATAATTCTGTAAAGATACCTGATGGATGAGTCACGATTAAACGTCACGCAAATCAAGGAATTTGTTATCCTATATTCACCTTACATATGTGCAACTAGGACTCCGAGAGATTGTTTGGCTGTATTTGTTCATAGTATCTCCTTTTTTTTTTCTTTTATCTGGTAGATCTATGGTTCGCGGTCGTTCGTGATTGTTCGTTGAATGTTTGGCTCAGCTTTTTTATTACAGAGGGCGTTTAGCCCCCTGACCGGGCGCGCTGAGCCACGGCGCCCGGCTTTCCTTCCCCGTTCCCTTTAGTGCGTGTCTATGAATTATATTCGTCTCCCCGTTTGCTCCTCCTTCTTCTACACAAATTAGTGTGCAGGTTTGATGGCGGTAATAAGATGTGCCGTGTTGAGCGATGATTTTCGCGATGTCACCGATTATTTCATTATACAGGACATGCAGAAATAAAGTCCCTGTTTTAAAAATCCGTAGGAAGAGTACCACAGATCATAATGACGTTCATTTTAACAGTACGGGAGATTGCCCCAGCGCCGGACAGTGTAGGTTTACCAAACTACACGCTGGATGGCAGGAAGTGGCTGTTCTGCAGGTATACGGAAACACGCTGGGGCACAGAATAAGGAGCCATATTCTGTGCTAGGGGGTTGCTCCCCACCCCACATTCCTTTGGCACCTCTCAGTTGGGAGAAATCCGTCGTTTGGTGAGAATCCGCGGTTACTAGTGCTACGCTGATAATCTTCACACGACTTTTTGACCGTCTTCTGGTAATTTTAATGATACTATCATGATACTAATTGAAATGTGCGTCAATTAAGAATATGATCCCATTCCGTTGTTAACAAGACGCGCTTGGATTTGAATCCCAGAAAGTTTTTTTAAATCTCTTGTGTTTGCCCCAGCCCCGGACACTACGTCAGTGCCCAACCCTGGACTGGCGATCAGCTCTATAGACAAACATACTGAAGCTGTCTTTCATTTTTCAGGAATTAGTAATAGAATGGCGATTTCAATGAAAACAAAATGTGATGAAGACACGATGAAGAAAAGCTGTAGATTATGTTCTCTCGGGGAAAATTCAGTATAAGGGAAGCAGCAGAACAGCTCTCTGTCCCTAAGAGCTCATTGGGAGAACGTGTTGCTCCTCTTAAAAGAGGGGAAAGTACGACAATGGAACCATCTTGGGGCAGATTTAAGAACACTTTTAGTGATCATTTGGAAGACGAGCTAATCAAACACCTTAAATTCTTAGACAGCTGTTTCCTGGCTGTCAACAAAACAGAATTTTTGAATTTAGTTTTTGATTTAGCTGAACATTTAAAGCTACAACATCAGTTCAACAAGAACAAAAAAACTGCAGGCAACAAATTCTTTCGGGGTTTCATGAAGCGTCATCCCGAATTTTCCTTACGGCGTGCCCAATCTACCAGCCTTC
This sequence comes from Locusta migratoria, assembly GCA_026315105.1. Taxonomy (NCBI): domain Eukaryota; kingdom Metazoa; phylum Arthropoda; class Insecta; order Orthoptera; family Acrididae; genus Locusta; species Locusta migratoria. The sequence goes on from CM048755.1 coordinate 339,315,810, forward strand.
AAAGAGCACAAGGTTTTAAGAAAGAGCAAGTGAGTGCTTTTTATGGGAAGTTGGAAAAACTAATGGACAGGTTCTCGTTTCCATCAAACAGAATTTTTAATTGCAATGAAACAGTCGTTGTTCATTCTAACACTCGAAAGGTTTTATCAATGAAGGGCAAAAAGCAGGTAAGTAAACTCACTTCTGGTGAACGTGGGCGAAACATAACAATAATGCTTTTTATCAATGCCGTAGGGGACCATTTTATCCCTCCACTTTTTGTGTTTCCAAGAATTCGTATGGACCCACAACTGATCAATGATGCACCAGATGGAAGTATTTTCGATTGACAGGAAAGTGGCTGGATTTCAGTTTCAGGATTTTTGAAATGGATTACATCATTTGTAGAAAAAGTCAGGCCAAGGAAATAAAATCCAGTTCTCCTCATCCTGGATGGGCATAGCACTCAAAGATCTTGAGGTTGACCTTTTTTTAAAGAAACACAACATTCATTTGCTTAGCTTACCACCACGCATAAGCGCCAGCCACTAGACCGTACAGTGACGAAGCCTTTTAAAAGTGCATTCAATGCAGAATGTGAGCTCTGGATGAGCAAATATGGCAGGTTGGGGCTGAAGATAACTGACAGAGACATCTGCGTATTGGTTGCCCCTGCTTTCTCCAAAATATGCAGGATGAAGCTGGCAAAAGCTGGATTTCAATGCACAGGCATCTGTCCACTGAACAAGAACATCTTCTCAGATTTGGATATCCTGCCATCACTGAATAACAGAACTGTAGCAGAAAGAGACATCTGATCAGCTTTCCACAGCAACTCAACTGGTGCATATCTCTACAGTTCAAAAGCTACAAGAACCAACTGATGTTGGAAGGAATTCCCAAATGCCATTCAGAAGATATGCCCCATGACTGATGATTTGAAGAGGAAGATCGTTAAAAGGAGGACGAGGGGTGAAAGGAGTGAAATTTTAAATTCCACTCCGTTCAAACGTCAGCTTGAAGAAAAAGAAGAGAGGAAACATCTGAAGAAGGAAAAACAAGAGGCTGGTTCTACTGGAGCGAAGAAGAATGAAAGTTCTCAGAAGCTACCAAAACGAAGGCTCGACTTCGTAAATGATAGTAAGGACAGCAGAATACACGGAAACAGTGCTAAAAATGAACAATAAACCCTTCTTTTAATAGTAAATAATTTCACTGAATATTCTGTTGTATTTAATTTCATTCCTGGGCAAATTTACAAACATATTATCTTTCGTGCCGTGTGTCCGGCGCTGGGAACAGGTATTTGAAACGAATGATTTTGCACACATTTAAAAAATACAACTAATGATTTTTAAAAACGACTTCTTTTGATACCGGGTTTTTCTATATTATAGTAAATGTCATATATCTACACCAGAAACCAGTTTTATTAAGATTCATTACTATGATTCTCACGAAATTGTAAAAAGGCATAAGTGTCGGCCACTGGGGCAAGCTACCCTATATATCAACGCAGAGGGTTACGCCATTGAAAAAAAAAAAAACATAAATAATTGAAAGAAATTTGACCTATAGATGTCGTCTGAGCACATAAAATTAATAATAAATACAGAAAGAAACGACGGGCCCGGGGCGTCGCCAGAGGGGTTCGGGGTAGGGAGGACAAATGCGCACCTCTCGAGGAATTCAAGTATATCAATAAACTGTTGAAAGAATTTATTTCTTCTAAACGAGGTGACAATTTTTTAAGTAAAATTCTTTAAATTTTACTTGATTTTGATTTGATTTTTTTTTTCAGGGAAGCCAAAACAGTCATGGTCCAACCCGCCACTGCCCACACCGAAACTAAGTTTATTGTGCGGTATCGCTCCCTGTATATCTAGTAAAGCCAACAGTAAAGCCCTTGAACAGTGCAAGGAGTCCCTTTACCAGTTCTTTATTAGACACAATTTCTTCGGGCCTGGTTGTCCCAAATGTTCTGTGCCTTTTACTCTCCAATGCAATGCATTCGAAGATTAGATGTGATGCAGTTTCATGACCGTCATCACAGATCCTACATTTAGTGTCCTCTTCTGTTATTCCCATTGTATGTAGGTGTTTTTTGAAATTCCCATGGCCTGTCAGCAATCCAACCATGAGTCTAATCTCTCTCCTGTTCAGACCCAGGATTGCAGAGCTTCTTTTAAAACATGGCTTTGGCATCATTACCTTGCCATGTTTTTGTTGATGGACTTTGGTCCAATATTCTACGTGCTGTCTTCTGAGCCAGTTACGTAGCTCCAATTTGATCATTGCCTTGGTGATTGTCAGGACAGGTTCCGATCCAATAAATGGAGTCTCTGCCCCCATCCTGGCTAATCTGTCGGCATGTTCATTGCCACTGATCCCCGAGTGGCCAGGGACCCACAATAGGTTTACTCTATTGCTTTCCCCTAGCTCCACCAGAACCCTGTGACATTCTGCAACAATTTTAGACCATGTTGCAGGAGCTGCCAGTGATCTCAGGGCTGCCTGGCTGTCTGAATATATATAGATGCTACGATTTTTGTAGCACATACGCAAATTCTCCTCCACACACACGCCCTGATGGCAGTGATTTCGGCCTGGAATACTGAGGCCAGTTTCCCTAGAGAAATGACGCCCTCCAGTCTTGGCTGCACCCCGTATACCCTGGCCCCAACGCCTTGGTCTGATTTTGACCCGTCAGTGAACCAGACAATATCCCCCGTACGGTGTCGAACTATTTTCTCCCACTGCTCCCTGCTTCCAATTGTTATATTGAAAGGCTTGTTGAAGCAGTATGGGGTTATAATATAGTCGGCTGGCATTTCCCCAACCTTTCCTATATTTACCTCACTCACTATTTTAGTGTGTGATTCTGGATATCCCGAAGAGTTCCAGTTGCCAGATTTGAGCCTGTATGCACCAGCTGCTGCCTCCATCTTGACCCAAAGGTGTAGTGGGGGCATACCCAGCATGCTTTCCATCCCAGCAGTTGGTGTGCTGCTAATTCCGCCTGTTATGGGTAAGCAGGCTAATCTCTGCACCTTACCAATCTCCTTAGCAGCAACATGCTGTTTTACCTTCTTCCACCACATGACCGCCTCATAGGTGATCCTGGGTCTAATCACCGTGGTGTATATCCAGTGCATACCCTTGGGGCTCAGGCCCCAATTTTTGCCAAATTTTACTTAGTTGTACAATTAATTTTTAGTATTTATAACTTTTCTTGAAAGTAAATAATTTTGTGGCTTCATTTCATTATCTTTTTCCTGCTGCTCCCAACCTGCTGCAAGGCCCTTGAGACACGTGCCACACGACTCTTCTTGCGTCTGAGACGCATGAAGGATCGCACGCTGCTCTTGTACTAGAAAGGCGCCACCATCACTGCAGATGTTCTGGACATTCATGCGTCTGAAAGAGGACATTGGTCCGATGTTTGTTACGGGTCTGAGGAAAGTGATTAAAAAATTCCAAAAAGACTGCTTACTTTAACCCTCTAAATACCGCGTGTAGTACAGTCTCATTAGAGACCGCGCGGAACTGGGTGCCGCGTTTCCAAAATTGCATTATCCGTACATATTTGTAAAAAATTGAGAAGACCTTAATGGAAAAATATCCCAAGTCTAGCGATCAAAATTTTTCAGGAGAGACAAAAAACGTTTATAACTGGAAATGTTTTTGCTGAATTAAAGTAATATTTAGTCATCGATTATAACTTGCTCACTTTTATATTCCCTGCAAATTTCAGACAATTTGAAGCAATACCTTAAGAGAAAATGATTACTATACAGTCATGGACTTGGGATATTTTCAATGCATGGTAGATAATAGACATTCGAGAAAGAAAAAATTATGTTACTTCACTCTCTACATGTTTTATGCCATAGTATAAATGAATAAGACATCACAACCTTTGAAAATGAAACAAAGTTGTTTTAAATATTTTCTATAATGAAAAAGAGTTTTTCTTTCACTATGTTGTTTCTTCCTCATCTCTTAATCCCATCACTGTTACGTACTCTGCATCTTCTGGTGATAGGTACTTCAAATGGCAGAGTGCTAAAAGTGACCTGTTAGGATCTTTAACCAAGGGTTATATTGTCTGTTCCTCTTATTGTTTCTGCAACATTTCCCCGATGTTTATGTATGTGTATTTAAATATTTTATACTTCGAAACATAAAATTTCTAACCTCTGCTTCTTACTGACATTTTGTAATACTGACTTAAATGTCGTTTGTATTCCTAGAAATCACAACCTGTCATCCGTACCACGTTGAACTTTGCCTCGTGCTTGGAAATATCCACTGGTCTAAACGATTAGAGGATCAGTTAACATATCTACGTTCAGAAGTAATTTCCCTGGACGCGATTTCAGACAACAGGAACCGTTAAAAGCCAAGGTCGTCCAAGGGTAATTTCAGTAAGAGATGATCGTTATCTCCGTTGGTTACAAACCCGTCGAGACAGGAGGCTGAATGCAACTCAGCTGCAACGTACCCTCCAAGCAGCAACATGACGCGCAATATCGAAACACAGTCCGAAATCGGCGGAATTATGGAGCGCTAATGGCGCTTTGACAGCTCAGAGGTATAGAGAGGCGACCTTCCGATCTTCTGTTATGCCCTACACTCGTGCCATAGGAGTTTGTTCCTTCTGGTGGACGGGACGATATCGATCGCCCCCCCCAGAGCTGCACTGGTGGTCAACATGCTTCAAGCTGAGGGAATTGGACGAATGGAGTGGTCAGCTTGTTCAGCGGACTTAACCCAATTGAACATATCTGGGATGCACTTGTCATTGCAACCCGACCAGAATCTCCCACAATGGTCGCAGAGCTGGATATTGCACTCGTGGAAGAATGTCCAAATATCCCTCAAGAGCTGATTGATAACCTCATACTGTCCATGCCACGCAGGTGTGCAGCTGCACTGGCCGTCCAAGGCGATCACACGCAATATTAGAAGGCAACGAGACTGACTTTTCACTACTACGATGGTCCCATGGTGCCTCGCTCTAAGTAAACGCCATGTAAACCACAAGTAAAGGATTGAGACTGGAAAATATCGTACTGCATGACACACAAATTACATTGTAACAAATATCTGAATAAAATACATTAACATAGACAACTTGATCTGAATCTGTATGACCTCTGACCAATTTTCCCTTAGGCTACCTTAAAACAGTATAAAGATGGCATAATGATCTCTGGCCACAAACTTTTGTCTGACAATTGGTACTTGAACACAATAAAAGAAAAAAAAATTAAATTGTAGCTTAAGAAGAAAGAGCTCGAACTGTGATAACAGAAGGAAAATTATTTTAGAGTATATCCACTCAAAAGTGTTCAGCACTCAGCATAACTGCTCAACCCAATACTGATAATTTTTTTGCTGGTGCCAATCGTGCTGTCTCGAAGACACTGCTTATCCTCCTGCATACGATCGCATTGACAAAGAAACTGGGCTCACTGAACTCGTGGAAGGAGAAATGTCCTCTGGCACATTCCACCGTGTGACCAAAATCATTGTCTGACATTTTAATTGGAGTTGCGACGTATGTTTACAAGAAGTTTGTATCCAAAAACATGTTCAAATGTTTGTAAATACAAGGGACTTCTGTGGTTATCAGTCCCTAAGCTACTTAAACTAACTTATGCTAAGGACAACACCCAGACCCATGTCCGATTTACATCCAAACTACTAAATCTCCTAGTGGCATTAGAATTTTCAGCTAACTATGAGGAAGCTTCTAGGCTCGAGGGTCTAATGTACTGCAGGCAAAGAATGACATATTTAATGAGTTAGCAAATCCATTCAGTCAGTTCACCTTCGGCAACGCTAACTTCAGTGTGAAGATCTTGGATGGGAATGAAGCGTTGGACGCCATGGGAGGAATAATGTCCGTCACCCATCGAAAGGTTGTGATTAGTGTGAGACATGTAGACCGCATGAAAGTCACCTCAGCATTGGACGTAACTGATAAAGCTGGTACAGTTCAAGTTAGTCTCTCCGACCACCCATTGGATGGTTGAAACCAGTAAATTGGTTGGATATAAATATCTGATCAGCAGAGGACATAATACTATCTGCCTCTGATATTACCTGTATGGGAAGAATACCCATTCACCATCAGTGCCTGGTTGGAATGGTTTCATGGAACTAAGGACACAAATAGAAATTTGAATGCTCCAAAATTGTGTCCTCCCATTTATTAATACACCTGCAAGTGATTACAGTATATACATCCATCTTAACTGCAGGTGAAGACTGTAAGCGAATTAACTAATAAACATGTATTGTCACTTTTATGCTACCGCTATTTTGGAAGGCTCGTGAGGTGGTTGCCTCCATTCCTGAGCTGAGGAGCATCGTTGTCAGGGTAGGAAGTACCGTAGGGAAGATTATGACTGGGAATAGTTTGAAAGAGCTGTCATGCGAGATTTGTGCAGCCGAAAGTATTGATAAGATACCTGATTACGCCAAGGGCTGTACATGCGCTTGGCCTTGTCTATGCTTCTTTATCTAGATTGATATTTGAACTCTTGGTGTTAAAACAAGAGTTGTTAGCACTGGATACAATTATCGATTCTTCTTACCAATCCAAGAAATACTCTGAGGAACCTAAATTGTAAAAAGTAAAGCAGTCAATGATCCGAAGATTGGTTTGAACACCACGGTGCTTTCCTAGGCATGGTCCTGTTTGAAGGTGGTATGCCGTTACCTTCCTCCGACCTTCGAACTGATTTACCCAGCCAGTTATAGGGGGACCTACAGTTTAACTAATCGGTATTTTTCACATGAGCAATAATGCCAGAGGTGAAAGAAGTGGAAAGTGACGGATAAAAACCCTAGGACCTAACTGGGATCGAACCCGCGTCCTTTAGATTTGTAGTCGGGCACTCTACCACTGAGCAACCGAGGCGCACACCAAAAATGTATGCTGATATATTCACGAAAGCGCTGAGGGATAGAGGGCCAACTGCTGCGACTGGATTCCGTATTTTCTTGTGTAGCATAATGAAAAATTTCATCACAGCTGGACGGACGGGTGAATGGAACCTCCAGCTCGAATCAGTAAGAGGAATGATCCATTCCATGCAGAAGGCCTAGAGTGAGCCTTGTAATCTGTGACCGGACATGGGAAAGATCAACTCACTCTGCTGTTTCCCGGCCCTGCTCTTGAGGCGGTTTTTGCCGAAAAGTTGAAAACTTCTGCTGTTCAAGTTATTATTATATCTACGTACACGCTCCGTAAGCAACTGTTCAGTGAGTGGCAGAGGCTAACTTTCCCACTACTGGTTACTTCCTTTGCCATTACAATTGGAATTATAACAGGGGGAAACGACTGTATGTCTATGCATGAGCCCTAATATCTCTTTTATCTTCGTGGTCTTTATGCTAAATGTATGAAGATGGCAGTAGAATCGTTGGGTAATCACTCTTCAAATGAAAGTTCTCTAAATTGGCTTAGTGTTCCCTGAAAATAACGTCGCCTTTCCTCCAGGGATCGGCTTTTGCGTTCCTGAAGCATTTCAGTAAAAGTCACGAGTTGACAGAAACCTACTCGTAACAAATATATCTGCATGCATAGCAGGATTGAAAAAAAAAAAAAAAATGAATTTTCGAGAATATGAAAACTGCATCACTAAGGGCTACTTCACTATTCCCAGAACTGACAAATTTTGGTCACTATTCCCAGAACTGACAAATTTTGGTCAGTATCTAGTCAGACACAAAAACGTTCTCGTGAGTCACGAAGAGTTATGACAGACCCAATCAAAGTTCAAATGTCTGTAAATCTATCGGACCAAACTGCGTGGTCATCAGTCCGTAGCTTACAAACTACTTAAACCTAGGTAAACTAACCTACGGACAAACACACACACACACACACACACACACACACACACACACACACACACCCATGCCCCAGGGAGGACTCGAACCTCCACGGCGAGCAACCGCGCGCTCCGCAGCGAGGTGCTTTAGACCGCTCGGCTACTCCACCACGGCCAGACCCAATCATGGCCGTGGTGTATTATTTCTGTGTGTCTATATTCATAAACATCTACAAAATTTACATAAAAATGTAGACAAATGAAAGTTATGAGGCTGCCATTTTTGAAATTTTGAAAAATTTATAATGTTTTTGAAACTATATATCACAGTAACTACTGGGTCAAAAAACACTTTCTACCAGGGAAATGTGCAGGAAATTTAATGCTCTTCAACTTCATCATTCCTGAGATACATTTTGTTAGATACGTGCCGTTTACAAGTTATAAGCGAAATAATGAAAAATGCTAAAAATTTCGCAGTTTTTGGCCCCCTTAAAGTTAGCACAGGGTCTTCGAGGTCGAAAACTCATAATTCTACTCCACAGATTCACAGCAACATACTAAATTAAATTCGGTATATTTCCCAGAGAGAAAGTACCTGACTGCAGGACTATATATGGAGTCACATTTTAAGTTTACAGTGATGAGTGCTTAAGACGTAATTGGTGTTACGAATGGTTCACGCGGATTTCAAATGGCAGGATAGAAGTTAAAGGTGTCCCTTTATCATGACGTCCTTCGACGTCAACCGACGACGCTCATGTCTGGCAGATTAACGAAATTGTGCCTGCCAATCGAAGTTTGAATGTCCGAGAGATTGCAGAAGAATGAATCATTTTAGTTGGATCACGTCATGAAATCCTGACTCATCCTCTTGGAATACATCCTATTGCCGCCAAGTTCATCCCACACCTCATGAGTCTAGACCAGAGAGATTATCGCCTCCCAATCTGTGATTACTTTGGGATTGCGCCAATGAGATCGATATATTCCTTAGAATAATAACTGGTGACGAGGTATGTGGGTCTACGGTTATGATGCTGATATCAAGGTTCAATCTTCACAATGGGTCAGGGATGGTTCTCCCAGACTAAAAGAAGACCGTCAGGTCAGTTTAAATGTCAAAGCCATGCTGATAATTTTATTTTATTTTATTTTTATTTTTTTATTTATTTATTTTTTTTACTTCGAAGGATTAGTTAATCATCAATTCGCGCAACAGGGATAAACTGTTATCAGTGATGCTATAGAGACGTGTTGCGTCGCCTGCGAGAAAAGGTCTGAAACTTGGGGAGACAAATCATGGTTATTGTACTACGTTAACGCGCCCGCACATTCATCCTAGTTGGTGTGCGACTATTGCACAAGAAACAAAATCTCTGTGCTGCCTCATCTTCCGTACTCTCTTCACCTTTCCTCAAGCCTGAACCCTACGCTGCGTTATCGAATGATAGTTGCGCGCTTCATTTATTTCATGGTCAACTTCGCTTCTCAGTGTCTCGCGACGTATTACGGTGTAACCAACGGCATTCCATTTGCATAAGAAATAACATGGGTTATCCATTTAAAAATCATAAGTTTATGTTGAAAATAATATTTGTTTGCATTTTAGAATGTCTCATAGTATTTATTTTCATAAGCAAAATTCAAATATTTGTGAAGCTTAAGGGACTTAAGTTGTATTCCTCGTACATATACACATACAGGGTGTCCAGAAAAGGACTCCCTGATTTCAAAATTAAATATTTCGAAAACGAAGATCGATAGAGGAATGCAGTAAACGGTATGTTTATTGTGAAAGTTGTAAGAAGTTTATACAACAGTTTGAAATAATAGTTACAAAAGCTGCTAACAGATGTCGCTGTAATCGCCATACGTAATGCCTAGTATAAATAGTGATCCGAAGCCCAGAGCGATCAGTTCCACTATTGAAACGTGAAAAGAGGGTAGCGTACCGAAGGAAGAGATTAAAACCATGTACTCCATTGAACAACGCGTTTTTGTGGTGCTAGAGTACCACAGGTTAGAAGGAGAGTCCTACGGCAACAAGGCGAAGTTTTCAAGCACGATTTAATGTTCCAAAAGGACCCGATGCGAAAACCATTCGTACGCTCTTCGCAAAATTTCAACGAACAGGCAGCGTAACTGATGATCTAGTGGGGAATGTTGGCCGCAAGCAAACCGCAGTTACGCCTGAAAATATCGCCACAGTTTCTGGAATTATTCAGCGAAATCCAATGTCATCCGTCCGTAGAATTGCATCTGAGACTAGTTTGAAGCGTTCCAGCATGCAGAAACTACTGAGAAAGAGCCTACATATGTTTCCATTCAAAATTCAAACGCACTAGGACATACCCGTACGAACTGGGCAACAAAGGGTTGCCTTTGCTAATCAGATGCTCACAATTATTGATAGTGAAAAGGTTTACAGATTAAGCACACTTCCACCTGAATGGATACGTGAATAAGCAGAACTGAGCGATTTTGGGGTTCCGAAAAGCCATATTGGTGTGAAGCGAAACCCCTGTATTCTCCTAAAGTTACTGTGTGGGCTGCAGTATGCAGCAGAGGCATTATTGGCCCTTTTTTCATTCGAGAAACGGTCACTGGTGCACGTTACGTTGAAATTTTGGAACAATTTGTCGCCATACAGCACGCATTAGAGGATCGACCAGGTACTGAATGGTTTATGCAAGATGGAGCCGGCCACATCGGGCCGAACAAGTGTTTCGCTTTCTTGAGGAATACTTCGGGAATCGAGTCATTGCTTTGGAATATCCTAAATTTACTGGTGCAGGCATGGATTGGCCTCCACATTCGTCGGATTTGACTCCCTGTGACTTTTTTGTGTGGGGTATTTTTTTTTCCTTTGTTGTTATTTCAACGCCGACGGAGTCGGTAGGCTGGCAGCAGCATCAGGCGCTGCTCTTCAGCCGAGCGTACATGTATATTGCTAGGTGAGATTAAAATAAACAATGGCACGAGAGTAAAAACAAGGAATGAAAAAACATGGCACGAAGAGAAAGCATGAAGCTTAAAAACTGGACACTGGAGACAATAGTGCAGGCTTAAAACACATGAACAGGCGAGAGAGACAGACACATAAACAGTTAAAATCAGTCTGTGCCACGGTGGCGAGAAAATCACATTGAGTAACATCACTGGACACACGAAGAAGTTACACGACGACACAGGTGAAGAGGAGATGTTATTCGACGCACTGTAGACGCACACTGAGACATGGATGCACTGGACACAAGACACTAGACGACACTGGTGCTAAAATGCGTCACTGAGGCCCCCGCAGGGCAAAGGGAGGGGAAGGTTAGGAAGCGCGGGGAAGGTTGAAGAGAGGGGGGGGAGGAAAGACGGGTGCAATCGAGACTCCAGGTGGGGAAGGGGGGGATGACCAAGCGGGGAGGGGGAGGAGGAGCGGACGGGAAGAGGGGGCGCAGATGCTACGGGGATGGGATCAGAGTTGATAGGAGGGGTATATTTCGGGACGAAGTGCATCATCCGGTAGGGGAAGGGTGCGGAAGTTGCCTTGGGAGAGGACATGTAACGTGTGCAGGTGGAGAGAGGGAGGAATGCAGTGGTTTAGGCGTGGCAGAGGCCCAGGGTTGGTGAGGATGGGGTAAGCGAGTGGGTTGCAGGAATCTATTTTGCGGGTGACATACAGGATTCGGAGGTGTTCAAGGTGTTGAAGGAGGTGAGGAAAGGGGATGAGTTCATATAGGATCCGCGTGGGGGAGGGAAGTCTGATACATTAGGTGAGGCAGAGGGCGTGGTGTTCAAGGATTTGAAGGGTCTGATAAAAGGTGGGAGGAGCGGATACCCAGGCGGGGTGGAAGGAGCAGAGGATGGGGCGCATGACGGATTTATAGGTGTGGAGGATGGTGGAAGGGCTTAATCCGCACGTCCAGCCAGTGAGGAGTTAGAGGAGGTAGACGGGACATGGCTTTTTCACGTATGGTTTTTAGGTGGGGGGTCCAGGAGAGGTGTCTGTCGAGGGTGAGAGCAAGGTACTTTAGGGTGGGGGTGTGGCGGATGGGACGGCCTTGGAGGGTGAGGTAGAGGTCGAGGAGGCGGAAGGAACGGGTGGTACGACCTATAATGATCGCCTGGGATTTCTCAGGGTTGACGGAGAGGAGCCACCGGTTGCACCATGCAGCGAACTCGGTGAAGTGAGATTGGAGCAAAACTTGGGATCGGGCAAGGGAGGGGGCGAGGGCTAGGAAGGCGGTGTCATCAGCATATTGGAGGAGATGGATTGGAGGCTGAGGTTGTGGCATGTCGGCAGAGTATATAAGGTATAGGAGAGGGGAGAGGACAGATCCTTGGGGCACCCCGGCAGAGGGGTAAAACAAGCGGGAGTTGCAATTGCATAGGATGGGCGGTTGGTGAGAAAGGATGCAATGAGGCGGACATAGTTAATAGGAAGGGCATAGAGTTGGAGTTTGAAAAGGAGGCCGGAATGCCAGACACGGTCATAGGCTTTTTCAATATCGAGGGATACGAAGATGGCGGAGCGACGGGAATTTAGCTGGACGGATAGGAGGTGGATGAGGCGAAGGAGTTGGTCGTCGGCAGAGAAGGACGGTCGGAAGCCACATTGGGAAGAAGGAAGGAACTGATGCTGTCGGAGGTGTTGATGGATACGACGGGAGAGGATGGATTCCAGGACCTTGCTAAACACGGAGGTGAGGCTGATGAGACGGTAGGAAGAGGTTTGGGACGGGGGTTTGTTGGGTTTAGGGAACATGAGGATGCGGGAGATTTTCCACAGGCGCAGATAGAAACCGGTATATAGAATAGTATTGTAGAGGGTGGCAAGGACGGTGTGGAAGGAGAGGGGACAGGCACGGAGGTGCCTGTAGGTGAGCCGGTCGTGACCGGGAGCTGTGTTGCGTTTCGTGTGAAGTATAGCTATGATGTCTTGTGTTGTAATAGGTGTGTTTAAATCTGAGGGAGGAATGTGCTCCAAGTACTGGAAGCCGGGGGCGAGCGGGGGAGAGGAGGTGTCAGTACGCTCATGGACGTCAGGAAAGAGGGAGTAATCAAAATGAGGATTATCAGGAAGGGAGAATACTTCGGATAGGTAAGTGGCAAAGTGTTCAGCCTTACTGGCGTTGTCGGGAAAAAGGATGGTTATCATGGATGAGCGGGTAGTAGGGGGAGGAGTGACGGCCAGTAAGGCGATTGAAGGCCTTCCAGTACTTTGAGGAGTTAATGGGGAGAGTGGAGTTAAGGCAGGTGCATGTTTGTCGCCAGTCCCGGCGTTTTTTCGCGGACAAAAGGTTTCGAATGTGACGTTAGACTTGCCGGTGGCGTGTGAGTGTGTCCCGGTCCCGGGTCCGGAGGTATGATCGGTAGAGGCGTCGGGATTCTCTGAGGAGGAGGACGGCCTGTGGAGGCAGGGTAGGACTGTGTGGGTATATTGTTTTGGTAGGGATGTGGGCTTCAACCGCGTCAGCAACGGTTTGGTGGAGAAAGGTTGAGGCGTGGTCGATGTCTTCGAGTGTGCGGAGGGGAAGGGGGTGGCTTTCGACCGAGATATCTATGGAGCGACCGTAGGCATTCCAGTCGGCATGGGAGTAGTCGTGAATGAGTTTGGGAGGAGGTCTAGGACGGGGAGCTCGGGCAGGGCGGGGGCGGTGGTCAAGGGTGAGCAGGACAGGCGCGTGGTCACTGCCTATAAGGTTGAGGACGTCTGCCGTGATGCGCCCAAGGAGGTTAGGAGACGCCAAGATGACGTTGGAGGTGATATTGCTTTCGGGGCGGGTTGAGCGAGGGAGGCGTAGGATATCGCCCCGGAGCGAGGTGGTGGCAAACTGATGCCACCGCCGGAGTTCAGCAGGTGGATGGGAAGAGAGGTTTAGGTCAGCGGCAATCACATAGGTTGTGTAGTTACGGTCGATGTGGGATAGGAAGTCATATGGGAGAGGAGAGTTGCTGCGGATGTAGATGGTGGCGAGGGTGATGGTGAGAGAAGGGAGGAAGAGACTAAGGATAGGATAACATGTTCAGTTGGATCATTGAGGAGGGGGTGGAGCCGGACGGGGTGGTGACGGAGATGGACGATCGCCACTCCGCCTCTGCCAAGGGAGGGGGGCCATCAGTGAGATGAAGAAGGTAAGAATTGGTGCTGATGGGACGGCGGGGTTGGAGGAAGGTTTCATTTAAGAGGAAGGCGTCCACGCGGTGTTGGAAAAGGGTATGCATGAAGAGGTTCTTGTTGGCAAGAAGAGACCGGACATTATGGTAGAGGAAGGTGTACGATGAGCCCGCCATAGTGGTGGAGGGGGGGTACGGGAGGTGAGACGGGAAGAGGGGAAGTGGGTGTGCTTAGACTTGGGTTTCTAGGCGGGAGAAAGCGAAGTGGGAGTGGGCGTGGGAGAAGGTGGCAATGGTTTCAAGGTGGAACGCTGACCGTGCAGCCAGCGCAATCTGTTGAAGGGTGTGAGGGCGTTGGAAAGGATGGATGTTTGCAAGGACCGTGGTTACAAACCGGATGACGTTTTCAGCAGTGGGGGGAGGGAGCAAGGAGTTGTTGGGGTGCATGGATGGGTCGACAGGGCGAATGGGGACGGCGAGTTCGGGATGGTGGGGGCCGGGACGGATTTACACTTGTAGGAATATGTGGGATGGGGTCTGCCACAGGTGTTGCAGGTGGGAGGGGAGGCAAAATTGGGACAATGTTTGTGGAGGTGAGGAGACTTGCAGTGAGGACACGTGGGGGGTGTTGCAGCAGTTCTGTGTCAGGTGGTCTTTGTAGACGAGACACCTGGCACAGCGGTACGATTGAGGTGGGGAACGGGAGGGTTCCACCTTGTGTCGGCGGTCGTAGATTAGGGCCCCCTGAAGGAAAAGGTGGTCGAGGGATGATGCGGACTCCGTGAAGATCCGCATCAGGTAGGTTGGGCCGGTGGCATTGAAGATCCGCTTGGCTGTGTGGGGTACAGTAAAAGACATGGTCTACCCGAAGCATCCCGCCACGCTGGACGAGCTTGAATCGGCAGGTGAATCCATTTCGGTTGTGACACTACGAAATGTGATGGCGAATTTCATTCTTCGTTTGCGCCACCTCTGTAGTGCCAATGGTGAACATTTTGAAAACATTGTGATGTGATTGTTTGCAAAGAGTGTTTTCATACGATTATTTCACTTATGTATGCTGATATGAGCTGTACATCATACAGCGCCATCTGTTAACAGCTTTTGTAACTATTATTTAAAACTGCCGTATAAACTTCTTACAGCTTTCACAATAAACATACAGTTTACTGCATTCCTCTATCGATCTTTGTTTTCGAGATATTTAATTTTGAAATCAGGGAGTCCTTTTCTGGACACCCTGTATATACAGAGCAAAAATCGAAATTTTGTTTAAAACTGAGAGCACAACAATATCTCAATATCTTACATCACTAGCTATTTGGTTTTATATCCGTCGGGCGAACCCACTCGGTTCGCCCAATTCTTGGCGGCCGATAATAAATACGTATCAGCCCGTTTTAAGAAAACTACTCAGTGAAAAAAATAGATTTTGGACATTTTATAATCTGTTATCTTCTCACGATAAATGACTGTTTCTTTTTGCATTTGTCGCACAATGTACATAAATGTGTCGAAGTATAGAAATTGCTGTGAAATCTTTACTGATCTACAAAATTGGCATTATGTGAGTAGCACTCCCTGCTGTCGCAAGGAAAGGAAGGGCACCAGCTGGAAAATGCTCGTGTTGGAGCACAAACAAGGCAGAATACGTTATAATAAGACGTTTTAATAAATGAAAATTACCCAAGTTGCTGCAAATATTTTATTGTTTCACGACGGTCTTTTCGACTTATCCCAGTCTCAAGTGATGTCTGCAAAGAACCTATGTTAGTTATTTTGTTTTGTATGTCTTGGAGGCAACAATACTTACATTACGTCTATAGATATTTCATCTAGCATCGGTTAGTTACGAAAAAGTTTATTTTATTAGATATTTAAGTTTTCGTATTTTCGTAAAATTTAATATTTATCTTACATGGAATAGATGCTATATGTTTACAAAGCTGTTACATCGGAAATTAATTACAATCGTTTCTTAGGTGATAATGTGTGTCTGGTCTCTCAGATGCTATGTGTGAATGCTTTATGGATTTTGTTATTTGTGGATCTGCCTGACCAGAGACGCATTTATCACAAAACAAACGATTTTAATTAATTTCCGATATAACATTTTTGTAAACATATAGCATCTATTCCATCTAAGATAAATATTAAATCTTACGAAAATACGAAAACGATCAAAAATGTTCAAATGTTTGTTAAGCTTATGGGACTTAACTACGGGGTCATCAGTCCCTAAACTTACAAACTACTTATGAACTACTTACGAACTAGGACGGCACAAATATCCATGCCTGAGGGGGGATTCGATCCCCCGACCGTAGTGGCTGTGCAGACCGTGACTGAAGCGCCTCAGTCCCCGCGTCCACCGCGGCCGGCGAGGCAGTAACAGTAAGAGAGCTTAACGGATGGAGATAATAGTAGTGGGAACAAAAGAGAGATGAGACAACTGAAATGAAAAAGAGAGATGAGTGCCGCGGTGGAGTGGCCAAGCGCATTGAGGCGCTATGCTCCGATGCGCGAAGCCGTTCCCCATCGGGGATTCGAATCCCCCTTCGGTCCTGTGACGTCTTTAGTACATCATAGTTCACAAGTCGTTTGTAAGTTTAGGGACTGATGACTCCGCAGTTACGTCCCTTAAGCTTAACAAACATTTGAACATGTTTTTGAGAGATGAGTGCAGACCGTACGTAATCTTTCGTGGCTCGGATTCTCACTGGCTTACAGGAAAAAATTCTGTCCACTTTCCCCCTTTTCCCCAATGCTAGGATGACCAGATTTCAAAAATCAAAATACGGGACACAAATTAGATGTTGAAATGAAGTCACATTTTGTGAAACGTTTCTTAAATTCTGAATCAGTAAAACAGAATTCAGTTCAAATATTGGGTCCATACTAAGATTACACACATCACTATACGTTTTGGGTTAGACTCCCAAATAAAAAAGGCGTAAAAATACGTTGCGTTACTAATAGCGTAAATATTTTATGGTTGTCACATGCAAGCACAATACAATAAAAGTCCGATAAAAGTCGGGGCCGACCCGGTGTCGGATTAACGAAAATGCCAGACTATTGCGCGGTACCTCTTACTACTGGAATAGGCAAGCCATACATCGAAAACAGCTGTGACACAGTATACTGAATCATTTTTACAATAACCAATCAAATTGTTCCAGTTTCGGTTTTTTAAGTTCATCAGGAAGCCAATTTCAGTTGTTACAGATTGAGAAGCATATTTCATTAGTTCATACTTTGGTTTATGTCATAAGTGGTTGACGAACCGATATCAAATTCATTTATCAAAATATTTCTGTTCTCACCTTTTTCCGTGCGTTTGATGATTTCCAGTTTCTGGTTGATGGTCAGAGTGCGTGCTTATACTTCACTCCTGATTTAGAGCTTGAAAGTGGTTTGGGATTCGAGAACATTCTCACTGCTGAAATATTAATAAAACTTCTACAGATCACTATGTTATGACCGTCACCACTGTTGCGAAAAATGCTGGCTATCCAAACAATGAAACAGTTGCCAACTGTGCCACAAAGATTCCCTCTAAATTTACTATAAAATCCCCCTAAATCGGAAGAAATCCCCCTAAAAAACCAAACGGGGGGGGGGGGGGGCGGCTATAAGCTGCAGCCTGACTAATTTTTGATTAAAAAGAGAGAAAAAACTAAACTACTTGTTTTTGAGACTTCTATCTCTCTCCCGCCATCTATTGCACATTTATTAAAAATTAAGAGCCATGCCCACGGGCACGAACGTAGGGGTGCAATACCGAAAGATAGCTCATAATAAGATATAATTACAAGCTTATCTTACAGCAAAGGATCCGTTTCCCAGATCTTCGCATACTATTGTGCATACTTTCTCTTATTTTTGGTAGTCATTTTGACTATTAAACGATGCATTTACATCACAAGTAGAGCTGGTCATGAAAGTAAAAGTAATGATGGATCACCAATACAACATAATGATCGCTATTGCACTTAATTGCCGATCATAGCACGTGACTTAGCAGTATTTCAGAGCAGTGTCCTCGGGAAATACCAGTCCATTAATACTGGAAAGAGAAAAAAACTGGTATTGTTGAGCGACGGGATGGAGGTGGAGAGAGGGAAAATATGCGCCGCGCTGTAAGTAAACAGTGCAGGCAACATGAACTGTAGAAACAATGAAAACAGCGCGACAGTAGTGACAGACGACCGACAATGTAATCGACACAGGCTGACAGTACGCTTCACGGTTGGCAATGAACATCTGCAATCAGTACGGTAACACGTCTTCCGATTGCTACACACACATTTGAGGCAAATATAAATAAATTCTCTTCTTCCCCCTAAAACCCCCCTGACACTTCTTTTCTCCCCTAAAAATCCCCCTAACATTTCTTTCCCCCTAAATTCCCCCCCCCGAAAAAAATTACCCCCCCTAAATTTGGGGGAATACCCCCAAGTTGGCAACCCTGCAATGAAAGGGACCTCTGTACAGTACAGTAACTTCCGAGCAGTGTTGCCAACTCGTAAATGCGAAAACATCGTACTATACCCTCAAAAATATAGATTTTGACTCAGAATTATCGTACATAAGATAATAAATGTTAAAAAAGCAAATACATTAATAAATAGAAAAATTAATGGTACATTACAAGGAACGGTGTACACCGAAGTAGCGGCATCAGTGCCAGCGATATATGTATCTCGCACGTTTGACTAACGTGTATTTACTTTTTACAGTAAAAACTGATCCATTTACATTGATGCATCCACATATCATCCCGTGAGATTTTTCTTAAACAAACAGAAAGAGAAAGTATTACACTATACTGATGCCGCTTCTTCGATGTACATCGTTCTCTGTTAATTATCAAAATGATATTAGGAAAACTGACACTTTTGGTTATTAAATATTCGCGCCACTGACATACTTGAAGTAATAGTAGTAGTGGTAACAAGTAGTAGTCACTATTATAGTAATGTAAGTTTTATGAGTTTAATGTAATTTCACTTGCCTTAGATGTATCGAAAATTCGTATTGCCTTAACTGTACTTCATATGCACGGTTTAAATGGTATCTCCAGACAAAAAGAAATTATCGTATGTTTGGCCAGTATCGTACAAGGTACTATCGTACATCGTACAAACACTGAAATTATCGTACGCCCCCATAATTATCGTACGAGTTGGCAACACTGCTGAGTAAGGTCTGAATGCTTCCGATCCAACAATGGCGTCTGCGTCGACGACCACTGGCGGAACATTGTGACCGGCCAAGCACCGGATCGCTTCATGTCAACAGTCGGTCGGTGACGTCAGCGTAACTGCAGCAGTAGCGGCAGCGTCATAGGAAAAATTAATCTCCGTGGATCGTGCTGTCGGACCATCGGGCGTTCCGTACTATGGGACTTTTCAAATATTCAAATGTTTGTAAACCTATGGGACTCAACGACTTAGGTTATCAGTCCCTAGACTTACAAACTACTTAAACTAACTTAAACTAAGGACAGCAAATGCACCCATGCCATAGGGAGAACTCGAACCCCCGACGGGGAACGGCCGCGCGCACCGCAGCAAGGCGCCTTGGTGCGCTCGGCTATTACGCCGCGGCAGGACTTTTACTGTATGCCAATTTCATTAGGGCTGACAGCTATTGTTTTATACATAGGTTACATATTTTTCGCTCTCTTAACTATATTTTTCAGAAGTATTTAATACGAAATACAGTTATGTGAAAATTAAGATATGAAGTATCCTTATCAAGTTTCTTACTTATAATTATTATATTCTTAACGCTTTGAGTGATAAGCCTCTTGCTTTCATCAGTCCATAAAGCAATGGCGTCAGATATGTCACTGTGCAAAGGTAATTATGAGATACCACGACATGAAATAAATTGAAACATATTTTTCAGCATGACAGTATTTCTAAATTCGTGCTTTACCGTTTCACAAACATTCTTAACATTGTTCACTTAATGCTTTCCATTGGCTTGAGGAAACGCAACGATTTGTTTGATGGAAAGCAAGGAAGCCTTCCCTTAGCAGCAATACGCTTTCTTTATCATTTACGATGACACTATTGTCATGTTTTGCAACAAAACACAGCATACTCTACGACGAAGGTTTGCACGCGAGAGCTAGGCTTTGTGTGTTGCACAATGTCAAACCGTTCTTCACTGTCGACTTAAAAAGTAGGCTACTTTCATTCAACGCGAAAATAATTTCTCGCTTTGCTGTTATAATTTCAGAAATGAAAATTCACCTTAATTCTGTCATCAAAAATACACATTCCTTTTGGTATCTATATGAAAAAGTAATGCAACTAGTGTCTCTGAATGGTTTAAAACGACAAATCTAAATTATATGTCCTGGAGCAATAACCAGCGCACCACTGCTCGGTAAGTAAAGCATTATATAGTACCAAACAAATAACTCCATAAATCGTTCCTCCTACATTTTGCTTTAATCAAAAAAGTGCTTTTCTTTATCCTTTGGCTAAGCTAACATACAGAGTCCTCCGTTTTATTATAGTACATGCAGGGGCGGACTAAGGCTGTTGGAGGCCTGGGGCGGCGGTAAAACAAACTGAGCCCCCCCCCCCCCCGTCCACTTGAAATATATGTATTATTTTAAACGTGTTTATTTCCGTCAACAGTTGCTATAAAATTGTTTCATAACATGTTTCGATCACTTGGATCATCTTCAGATCTAAAACACAAAAGTAAAATAGCAATGTACAATTTGATAAATTTACTAAGGGTTAATTGACAATAGTTAATTTATACATAAATGGATAGATTTTTCTTTACCTTATAGTTGCGTCCGCAAGTCGTCTGGCTGAGTACTAATTGGTACTGAGTTTTACAGTTCAAAGTAGGCATTTTTAATTTGGTTGCAGGAGGTGGTGGGGAGGGAAAGAGTAGGTGGGGGGGGGGGGGGATGGGCAGGGATTGTAATGGATAGGTTCAGCCCTAATATTCCGTACATTTGTTTGTTATAAAAATAATTTTTAAAAGTGAGGTTCTTGAATATATCCAGACATAAAAATTATAAAACTGTATGTTATATCAGTTTAAAAATGTGGTACGATAATTAAAAAATGCATACGATATTTAAAACATTGAATGTGTAAAACAGAGATGTATAAAATTACATATGTCATACTTTAAAGTTTTTTAAACGTCAGTTTGTTAAAATATCATTAAAATGTTAAAATATAAAAATATATAAAATTTTTATAGAAAAAACTTATATAAAACAGTATGGTGTGGGCGTTAGTTGCCTCTGTCGCTACTTGGTGGCGTTGTGCGGCGCGCAGTTTTTCTTGTCCGTTCGGAAGCCAGTCTGCACGCCTCGCTGCTGCTAGGGCGGTGTCCGGGCCGACGCGCTGCCGCCGCCATCCACCGGAAAGTGGGGCCGCCGCTCCAACGCGTGCTGCGTCCAGGACGAAGGTTGCAAGAGGCCTTCAACGTTTTTAAAAAATGCGCTGTTATTAAAATCATTTTGTTGGTTGAGTGTATTTCCAGGTTCTTGAAGCCGGTGTGTGAAAATTTCGATTTCTTCTAGTGTCGTTAGGAGGCGTCCTTTTGGTTCCCTATGAAGCACTTGTAAATGGGTATTAATTATTCCAACCGTGTGCTTTTCTGTCACTAAATGCTCTCCAAATGCTGTTTTATTATTATGAAGAGAGCAATGCTCTTTAAAACGTGTTTCGAACGTTCTGCCTGTCTGACCTACGTAGATTTTTGTACAATCTCCACATTTGAGTTTATAGACGCCTGCTGCCGTGAATTTCGAGGCATTAGGCATTATGGCCGAGATCTTCCTTAATCATTTAGAGAACGAATTTTTCACCACTAACCCTACAATAGCCAACAAAATTCTCTATTATTACCGTTATGTAGATGATGCCATTTTATTAGTTAAAGGAGACCAAAATGATGTTAATGACATTGCGCAAAAAATGAGTGCTATTCATCCAAAAATCAAGTTCACAGTCGAGCACGAAAATAATGGATCCATCAACTACCTCGACATTACAGTTACAAGAGAAGCGGGTAGACATCGTTTTGGTGTATATAGGAAACTTACTTGTGCAGACCTTATCATCAATTCAAAATCTTGGCATCCGAAAAGAGTAAAGATGGCATATTTTCGTTCAATGGCCAACAGATTATTGAAACTGCCATTAAGCGAACATGAGAAGATGAAAGAAATTGCCATCATAAAGCAAGTTGCAGTAAGCAACGGTTACCCAGCTTCAACAATAAATAAGTTGCTGCAAAAAATTAACAAACAACAACGAAAAAATAATGACAGTACGCTGACAAGTAACGTAGAAGAAAAGAAAATCATCTACATGCCAATGAGCTACAAAGGAAAGGTTTCAGACATCATTGCTAGGCAATTTCGAAACACCAACGTACGAATCGGATTTAAGACCAACGATGTCACTCGTTTTAGACTGAGACACCGTGTGAACAAAAAATCCTCGAAATTCACGGCAGCAGGCGTCTATAAACTCAAATGTGGAGATTGTACAAAAATCTACGTAGGTCAGACAGGCAGAACGTTCGAAACACGTTTTAAAGAGCATTGCTCTCTTCATAATAATAAAACAGCATTTGGAGAGCATTTAGTGACAGAAAAGCACACGGTTGGAACAATTAATACCCATTTACAAGTGCTTCATAGGGAACCAAAAGGACGCCTCCTAACGACACTAGAAGAAATCGAAATTTTCACACACCGGCTTCAAGAACCTGGAAATACACTCAACCAACAAAATGATTTTAATAACAGCGCATTTTTTAAAAACGTTGAAGGCCTCTTGCAACCTTCGTCCTGGACGCAGCACGCGTTGGAGCGGCGGCCCCACTTTCCGGTGGATGGCGGCGGCAGCGCGTCGGCCCGGACACCGCCCTAGCAGCAGCGAGGCGTGCAGACTGGCTTCCGAACGGACAAGAAAAACTGCGCGCCGCACAACGCCACCAAGTAGCGACAGAGGCAACTAACGCCCACACCATACTGTTTTATATAAGTTTTTTCTATAAAAATTTTATATATTTTTATATTTTAACATTTTAATGATATTTTAACAAACTGACGTTTAAAAAACTTTAAAGTATGACATATGTAATTTTATACATCTCTGTTTTACACATTCAATGTTTTAAATATCGTATGCATTTTTTAATTATCGTACCACATTTTTAAACTGATATAACATACAGTTTTATAATTTTTATGTCTGGATATATTCAAGAACCTCACTTTTAAAAATTATTTTTATAACAAACAAATGTACGGAATATTAGGGCTGAACCTATCCATTACAATCCCTGCCCATCCCCCCCCCCACCTACTCTTTCCCTCCCCACCACCTCCTGCAACCAAATTAAAAATGCCTACTTTGAACTGTAAAACTCAGTACCAATTAGTACTCAGCCAGACGACTTGCGGACGCAACTATAAGGTAAAGAAAAATCTATCCATTTATGTATAAATTAACTATTGTCAATTAACCCTTAGTAAATTTATCAAATTGTACATTGCTATTTTACTTTTGTTTTTTTAGATCTGAAGATGATCCAAGTGATCGAAACATGTTATGAAACAATTTTATAGCAACTGTTGACGGAAATAAACACATTTAAAATAACGTAGTGCAGTTGCGGACTCTCTATAATCGACCATGTCGACTATAATGAAAATATGTATTATTATATATGTCTCTCTTCCCCCCAGGAAGAGAGACATGGGATAGTCTAAAAAAAATTGCTTTTGAGATTTGGAGGCCTCAGCAAAACGTGATGCCAACCGCGATAAAAAAGAAAGAAAGAAAGAAAAACTTGATTTACAGTTAATTGGAGGCCCGGGGCGGTCCGCCCCTCCGCCCGCACCCCCCCCTAACCCCCTTTAGTCCGTCACTGAGTACATGTTTCTTAAAAACACAACGTTTCAAAAATATGGGACGCTTAACAAAAAGCGGGACAAAATACATCCTGTATGTGTTTTATGGGGACAACGGGACGCTTAGGCCAAACTAGGGACGATCCGGTAAAATACGGGACGACTACCCTATGCCCACCTACGTGTTAAGTTTCCAGAACAAACCAGGTGAAGAACACATGTAGAGAGCAAAAAGTGGCGAGAGAGGTGGTAGACAGCAGACCGTGAGCAAGAAAGAGAGAAAAAGAATGGGACAAAGGCAATGTCCGAGAAAGTAGCAGAGAAGTCAGTGGTAAGGACGATGGACAGAAGGGGATGACAGTGACTGTGGGCGAGCCACACAGGAGGAAAATGAGACAGTAGGAGCGAGACATAACAGATATGGCAGTGGCAGGAATATTCCGAGTATGAAAACTTCGTTACGTTAAGAGACTGGCTGAAAGCACTGCGTGTTAAAAGAGCGTCAATACGTTGGCATGGCAAAATGCTCGGTAAGGAAGGAAAAAATGAGAACTAACGACCGACCGAATATTCGGTTTCGTCCGGAAATCAGCCAAATCTTAGCTGAAACTAGCTTTCGTAAACTTATGGATGAAGGCGGTTCGTGTTCGGAACGGATTCAGTTAACAACAACGCTTTACCTCAGTTGACGGCGCGCCGCTTATCTACTAGGAGTCTTACCTCGAGCATATGAATTATGAGGATTTTGTTGTTAATCACGATATAACGTAATCGTATCGTATTTTATAGTGATATAAGGAGTTTGTAACAATTTAAATTATTGAGTATTGTACTTCACGGTACGGTTTATCAGCCGCGGTGGAGTGGCCGAGCGCCATGCCGCGGAGCGCGCGGTTGCTCGCCGTCGGAGATTCGAGAACTCCCTCGGGCATGGGTCTGTGTGTTCTTAGGTTAGATTGAGTAGTTTGTAAGCCTAAGGATTAATAACCACCGAAGTCCCTTCGATTTACAAACATTTGATTTGAACGGGTTATATTGTTAATAGAAATTCAGAAACCCCGAGACGGTTTTTCGCCTCGAACGTTTCAAAGACATTAATGATAAAGGTGAAGCAATGAATTAAAATTTGTGATGTGGCCGGGAATCGGACCCGGCCCTCCATGTTTACTAGGCAGACGTATTACCGTTAGACCACCGCACCACTAACGATTAACGCGCCTCGGAAAGTGCGACTTTCCTCCACGTCACAAATGTTAATTCAACTGCTGTGTTCCAGAATGTCAAGTGACAAAATTTGGGTGTACTTTCGTTTAATGAGAGCAAAACGAATACAACTTTAATAATTTGTCCATTCAGCTACGGAGTGGACCTGGTTTAATAAATGTAGAGTTTTCAGTTCAACTTTGATGCACATTGTTTAAATTTTAAATCGTTTCTGAATTCTATTATAGCACCGAATTTGTGGACTACTTAAAACTCAGTACCAATACAAGTGGCAACGTAGAAACTGAATGTAAATTAATTATATATCTGTCAGTTAGGTCGTTTTGGTAAGCAGTTGTTTTTAAAACTAAAAATAATAATTTTTATATATAATATTTATTTCTGCCGACAACTACTCCAAACTCCCGATATTTATAATTTTTTCAACATTTTTTACACATCCAATGTAGCAATCCTAGGCTAATAACCAATATGGGTTTAGGAAACATTGATCATGTGGTACACAGCTATTCCTGTTGAGTTTACATAAATTTACACTGACAACAATTATACTGTTCGTCGGAACTGTGACATTATTTTTCAAAATACTTTCAGCAGCACTTGTTGAAGTTGATTTACAGACAGGAACGAAGCCTATTGTTCATCAGCACTATATAACAACAACTTTATCTCCCTTAAATCTAATTACTGTAAATGAACGAATGACCATAGGAATACCCAACGAAATTTTACGAAGTATATACGAGGTCTTGGCTGCGCGTGAGACAAGTCTGCCGGCGACAGGACCTAATCTGTGTCAAGCAATGACCATGTTCCACAATTTTGTTTACATATGAATGGTAGGCTGAAGTGAAAATGTTATTTCTGTATTACAACGTCGTCAGCAATAAATGTATCACAATTGGGATCCCGGATTTTATTTTGAGGAAAATACCTACTCGCAACAACTTAGTATATTTTCGACTCCTCTTCTTTGCATTTTCTTTAGAAATGCAAAGAGCTAAGAAAACTGCGAGGGAATACGACATAGCTTCACTAACAACAGGTACGAGGTAATCGTAAGCACTGGCTCTCAAGTCCAGCTTATGGAGTGGTTAGCTTAGTATTCGCAACTGTTGGATGGAACGTTTAGAGCAGTAAATATGTACACCTCCTATGTCATCTTCTACGGACTCTTGGCTAGGCTTACACGCACTCAACGAGGCTTAGTAGAGGGAGGGGATCTTCCAAACTGTGGGAAAACCAGCGATTTGTATTATAAAGTAAATGTACCGAAATTTGAACTTAATTACGTAAGTTTCGGTTTCGGCCGAAACTAGAAGAGGAGCCGAATATTCGGTCACGGTTTCCATTTAGGCCGCAAATTATGTTTGGGTCGGACGCTACTGAGGATCGAGGTAGCTGGTCCCCATTTTTCTGACAGAGTCTTTCAAACACGAATATATTTGCCTGCATTGTGCTCTAACCTAAGCATTTCCAGCTGATCTTGTCTTATTTTGTTGCAGTTACGTCAAGGAACTCATCTTGTATATTTTCATAAAAATAGGCAATCTGCACTTTCTTGTGGCATTCAGTGTTCTGACGAAGGTGGCACACTATAGTGTGATATAAGATCGATGGTATTTAGAAATTTGCCACTCTATAGATCACCCCCTTCAGATATATTTTCGTTCAAAGATCTGCAGAATGTTTTACCTCGGCTTGTTTACGCCTGTTTCAACTCTAGCTGAGGCGTCTGCCTACCAATCTTCTTTATTTCACACTTTTATTCCAAGCTTAAGTTGAGTAATTTGTTTCTAAAAAATACTGAACATTATTCATTTTTCTTTGATAATAAACACGAAGAACAGATGAATATGCACATGAACACTAAAACACAGTAAGTAACTGATTACACTGTTAAGTGACTGTAACAAAATGGATCTGTTACGATGAAGAGAGGGTCTACCTTCGGGTCACGTGACACTGTAAGCAGCAGCACTCCTAACCTTGCGCATGCGCAAAGGCTGCTCTCTCCCACATCTTTTCAAACAGTTAAATATTTGTTACAACGAAGAGTATAAATATTATTTACCCTCAAAATCGCGACAAATTGGGTAAAGCATTCAAAGATATGGGGCAAGTAACAATACAAAAGTCATTGTTTTTCCGGTATCTGTTAAAAAGAAGATTGGGTTTAAAAACTTGCTTGCAGTCGGTTTCGAACCCACTATCTTCGACAGCGCTGCGCGATGCAACTAACCACACGGCTATTCTTGCTTTTTTGTCTTTTTCCCTATGGGTAGTTCTGTTCCTTGCGGTCGCTGATCGTGTTTGTTCGTTGTTGTTCCATGTGTTCCTGGCGCAGCTTTATTTATTTCTTCTTTTTATTATTTCGAGGGCGTTCTGCCCACTGGCCGGGCGCGCTGTTCTTGCTAGGTGGAGAGTAGTGACTTTATTATTATTCATGATCGGATGTTCTGAAGACTTTTACAGTTCATTCGTCTTAATTTATAGTTATAAGCTACTTTACCAAATATGACGTGTTTTAATGAATCTTTAGTGCGCGAAAAACAAATATGAAGGGCGGATGTTGCCTTCATGGAGCATTTACGCATGCTCAAGGCGAGGTAGCGCAGTAGCTCCATTGTCTTGCTTCGGGACCATTCGTGCGTAACCGCTAGAGCACGAGTAGCCAAGAGCTGATGTCTCTACCAGCTCCAACGCCAATGTTAAAAGCGGCATTTTCCCTCGCCCCTCCCTGCCGCGTTAGCGCCCATATGCTGCATCCAGTGGGTTCAGAAAATAATTTGAACCTTTGCCGCGCATAAGCATTGCGACGCTGCGACCACTGCCGCCTATGCGGTTCCTATCATACGACAGCGGCTGCGGCTGTACCTATTCGTTTAAGTCAGGCATATTTTCCCATTCGTTTCTGTAAGATTGTATATTGCGGTTTCGGTATGGCTTGATAATTAACCATCACAGTCACAAAGCACTAGTACAGCACACTGTATTCATCCAACACTTAACGTTAGCACACGTTAAAAAAGATACACTTCAAATGTTCAAATGTTTGTAGGGCTTAAGGGACTTAACTATGGGGTCATCAGTCCCCAAAATACACTTCACATCACACTGTTGCAACATGTACAGGTTTCCAAGCAAGTGCAACTACATAGTGTTAGCCATTGTCTGTATGTTTCAAAACAATGAATCTATGTGCGGAACTGTTTCACTGTCTCGAAACTTAAAGGTATCACAACTGTTTCGATACAGTGGTGTTTCATTTGTCGTACTTTTAGAGGAACGTTAAAAATAATAAATAAATTTCTATTTAAAAAAAACTTTTCCATTTTTTATTTTGAAAATTATCGAATAATAATAATAATGTTTAGAAATGGCTATATATCTCCAATATGGCTAAGAAAGCCAGCACATTTTTTTTTTTTTCAAAAATAAATATATAAATAAAATAAAATAAAACAACTAGACGCCACTTCTAAATGGCCAGATACAGCCGTAAAATGGCTAAGTGGGCATCTCTATTAGTGGGTTGTGCCTAGGATTACCACACGTCCTAATTTATGACATGTCCGCATTTTCAACGTTTAATCTGGCGTCCATATATATTTTCAGGATAGCTACTGATGTCCGCATTTCTTAATTTAGAGAAATAATGTTTCCATTTTTCTTTTCATCTCGTATCGTCAACAACGTATATACTTTTTACTTCGGCTATTTTTGGATTACATAATTTATTTGATTACGACAGTCGATCTGTTATGCTTTGAAAATTAGTTTGATAGGTAAAACAATTTATATTGTTCACAATCGATGTTTCGGTCTGTGTATCGGAATATGTGGACACAGCGAATAGAAAGTATACATTAGGATGTGGACACGAAACATTTAATGAATTTTCTTGTTTCAGAAGCTTGAATTTCAAGATTTATTCTGCACTTACGTGAAAGACTGTATAAATTTTCTATTGGATAAAAAATATTGCAATTGGTGATAAGTGTTTCTGCGAATTTTCAGATTTGAAAAAAAAAAAAAAAAAAAAAAAAAAAAAAAAAAAAAAAAAAAAGTCGCAGCCACATGCGACAGGAAAAAAGGTTGCGGGTTCGATCCCTGCCAGGTCCCAAGGATTTTTATCTGTCACTTTCCACTTCTTTCACCTCTGGCAGTACTGCTCATGTGAAAAATATCGAGTAGCACCGTGGTTCGGAACCCACGTTAAATTGTAGGTCCCCCCATAACTGCCTGGGTAAGTCAGTTCGAAGGTCGGAGGAAGGCAACGGCATACCACCTCCAAACAGGACCATGCCTAGTAAAGCACTGTGGTGTTCAAACCAATCTTCGGATTGTTGACTGCTTAGCAACATGGCAAAGGAAATATTCCCCAGCTGGGGAATCAAGCCATGTTCGTACTGTACTGAGAAATCTATGTAGGGATAATCTTGTCCTTGCCTGTTCCTTTTAAAACATTGATTGCCTGCAAAGAGCCTTTTCCTTTGTATAGTCCATGATTTTAATTACGTTCTGACATGGGCGCTTGTGACCTCAGTTGTTTCTGGCCCCTTAAAAAAATGCCAATCTATAACATTTGTGCTTAAAGCTTGTTCTCCTTAACAAAGGCACAATGGACAAAAAGTTGGTTTGGTGTTTGGAATTTTTAAAGGGACGAAAGGAGAAAAATAGTCTGACAACTGTGTCTCCGTAAAAGGGATTGCAAATGAAAAATTAAATGTGGAGATCTGAATTGTTTCAACAGTGGCCTGTGCCTGAACGGTGTGGTTGGATGTTCTTTTTTAATGCATCAAGAACACAGTTCCTTAGATTCTCCATAGATGTCACTCAACGAGCACAAAGATGTAAACAACAGTGCACGGCCAGTGCCAATGCGACGGAGTTGATACGACCAGGTGGTGTTGATACGACGGCCAATCAATTCCTTCGAGTCATACCGCCAGGAAGGAAGTGCACTTCTTATGTTGCTGTAGCTCTGCCATGCCTGAAGGTCAACTCCAGGGTTGGGAAAGTTACTTTTTTAGAGCAACTAAGTTAAAGTTACTCCCATGAGAGGTAAATTAATTACAGATATAGTTACTATACATCAAAAGTAACTATCAGTTACAAGTATCTTTACATTTATTTTTAAAAACTGGAATTTAACTCATTTGTAAATCCGTAATGAACCTTACACATCTATAAAGAAAACAAGCTTTAAAGTCAATCAATAGTACATGAATACCTATATACAGTGGCGTAACAATAGGGGGGGATGAGGGGGATAGAACCCCCCCCCTCCCCAGAACCCGGAAAAAGAGAGAGAGAGAAAGGGGGGGGGGGGAGAAATCGTATAACAGCAATCTGGTAAAGGTTAAGATGTGCAACTTGGGGTGTTTTACCATAAGCTTTCATTGGAAGGGAGTGAATTACTTTCTTCAACGGGAGTGGTAGATGGTAGTCTGTCTGGAAACTGACTAAAATTTTGCTCGTCAAGCAGATCTATCCCCCCCCCCCCCTCCAAAGCCAAGTCCTAGTTACGCCACTGCCTACAAATAATTAATAAAATTACATCATTAAAGCGTTATTAAATAAATTGGGAGTGTCTTCTGTTGCATTGTATCTCTGCTCTTCCGTTCATTTTCAACAAAACTTGTTTCTCAAACTTCCATCTCATGAAAGTTCCGGTTCGTGTTGTTGGCGTCTCCGTGAAAACCGCCGACTTTGTCTACTAGGGTACATACATTCGCATCGTCAGTTACGCTGAAATGACAGCAATGAGCAAACATTTCATACTATGTATTTGCATCGAGAGCTGCACCATGAAAGGCGAAGAGGAAAAAATTAGTGAGATGAGACGCTGCAGTAATAGTACCACTAGGCTACTCGACAAAATAAGCGGCGGTGGAGTGGCCGAGCGCTTCAAGGCGCCTTGCTGCGGAGCACGGGGTGTGTGTGTGTTGTCCTTAGCATAAGTTAAAAGTAACTTGTAAGCCTAGGGACTGATGACCATAGCAGTTTGGTCCAATAGGTTTACAAACATTTGAATTTGGATGACGTTTTTGATTTTTGTAACTTCAAGATTTCGCCGCCAGATTTTGAAATTATAATGAACATTACTGGGCCAGTTATTTCAAAGAAAGCCACAAATTTCAGAGAAAACAACTCCTGTGAAAGAAGCAACGGGAAGTGTTTGCATATGTATTCCACATTTCAAAGCCAGCCATATCTCATTACTCTCCCCGCAGTTTCTGGAGCCTTGGATGAAGGCTTACGTAAACGTAATTCAGTTTTACTAAAAATGTTCAAATGTTTGTACAGTCTATGGGACTTAACTACGGGGTCATCAGTCCCTAAACTTACAAACTACTTATGAACTACTTACGAACTAGGACGGCACAAATATCCATGCCCGAGGGGGGATTCGAACCCCCGACGGTAGTGGCCGAGCAGACCGTGACTGGAGCGCCTCAGTCTCCTCGGCCACCGCGGCCGGCTCAGTTTTACTAATATCACTGAAACATATATTTAATTGATCGTATATTTGTTTTCACGTTAATCCAATTCATTTTCAATAACGAAACTTCTTTAGCCTCAGTCACTCACATGACAAATTGTGTTGAGGAATCTACTACTGACGATCCCCTTTTCACGCCCAGGTTTAGTACATACTGCTGCCTCCTACATGCATTCATTTCTGCTTCATAAAAAGCGCCGTAAAAACAAAATGTTGTCATCGCCCTTTCACAGGTCTCCCACTAACGTAACTTGATGACTTTTCATCTTCGCCGGCCGCGGTGGCCGAGGGGGCTGAGGCGCTCCAGTCACGGTCTGCACGGCCACTACAGTCGGGGGTTCGAATCCCCCCTCGGGCATGGATATTTGTGCCGTCCTTAGTCGTAGCTAGTTCATAAGTAGTTTGTAAGCTTAGGGACTGATGACCCCGTAGTTAAGTCCCTTAAGCTTAAAAAACGTTTGAACATTTGAACTTCTCATCTTCAAAAGGAAGATAACGAATCCTGCTTTTATTGCTGCGGTGTCGAGGGCAATATTTTACGACGCGATTCCACCCGTCTGGTTTGACCCATGGTGTCATAAACAGGTGGGAAAACTCGTATACGGAATATCTTAACAATTCTGTATTGTAGACAATAAATAATCTGTAGTTATCCTCGTAAATTATGGAGAACAGAATGTACCACCGATCACAGCTCTCAGCCCAAAAATTTGCGCCTTCGGCGCTCACATGCGGGGGGGGGGGGGGGGGGGGGGGGAACTCTCCCTGTTGACCTATAGCTTACCATCAGAGCGAAGCTACAGATCACTTTTTAAACGCAAAATATTAATCTATAATCTGTTCTGTTTGTAAACAAACTGTCGTCTTTAACTCAGCCACCACATAATTACTCACGTCTTCTACAAACACACACGCACCTCTAAACTACCGCGCTACGATGACGTCACGGATCAAAGCTGACGGGTGGAATCGCGTCCTATAAATGGCCCGCGTCGAGAAATGAGACTTATTTGTTTATTTACTTCACATACGGCTTGTGAAACAATATAGCAATTTGCTGTAGGGAGTCGAGCATCTTTTTAATATTTTTATGACGTTGAACATGCCACAGGCACTCATCTGCCTCTTATTAGGGGACGACTTCGTAAATGTTGCTTTTTGACTACTTCGTTTCGTAAAGGAATACATGGAAAGGAAACATAACTCTATAGATACAGAGCAAAGGTGAATTTAGTGTTAGACAGGGCCGGCTCTAGGGGAGGGGCGAACCATGCCGTCGCCCGGGGCGGCAGATTCTTGGGGGCGGCAAATTCCTCAATTTTTATGTAGTTCCGATAGCTTAAATGAAACAAGACAGTGGGAAGTGCAAGTGTCGTGCATACATGTGGAAATGTGAAAATAAGTTGGAAATACGAATTGTTACAGATTGATAGACATTGATACAGACAACAGTGATATGCATCATAAACGTGCAAGGTTACTATAGAAAGCCAATAAAGAAAAGAAATGTGTTCATTTTATGTGGATAAAGGGTCATTCAGGCATTCGGCACAATGAAGCAGTTGATGCTCTAGCAAAAGAAAGCATCAAAGATGGGGACCCACTATTTATACAGCTTCCATATTTCGATTTTATACAAGTCTCAAAAAAAGAGGCATATAATCAATGGGAACAGCAGTGGCAAGTTTCGCAGCAGAAAAAGGGCCTCTCATATGCTACAGTTCAGCGTACCATTCCGGTAAAACCGTGGTTCTGGCAGAAGAATCTTCCAAGGAGATACGTAACATCAATGATTAGAATAAGGTTAGGACATGCATGCTTCCCTGCACATATCTACAGGATTGGAGTGAAAGACTCCCCGAAGTGCAATATTCATCCAGAAGAAGATGGAGATCTTGATCATATCATCCTTGGATGCACCAAATATGCCCCACAGCAAAATAAGCTATGGCAGAAGCTCGCAAAAATGAAGACTCCCTTTCCTACAAACATAAGACTGTTAATGAATGAGAACAAGCCAAACATTTATGATGTTTTATTTAAATTTTTACAAGAAGCGGATATACAGCTTTGACATCAAGTGTGGAATTTATAAGTTTTAAGTTTGTAATTTTAAAAATTGGTAAATTTGAATTGTAATTTTCTATCCATGTTTAAAACCGATGTATATATAAAAAGTAATTGTACACTAAATTAAAAAAATGTAATGGCTGTATTGTTTCATGCAAAAAGCCAATAAAAATAACATCAATCAATCAATCAGGTTCGTTCCAGCAGCTGCCAGACTGCATGACGCGCATGCGCAACGCTGAAATTCCAGCAGCACCTTCTCCCGCTTCTGGCTACTTGGAGTGTGGCTGTTTGGTGTTTCAGCAGTTGCCGCAAGCAACTACCCGGAAAAATATTTCTGGCGCGGTCAAGCTGCCAATTTGCGCATGCGCAGAAAGGGCTGAATTAGAGTGGGGGGTAGCCATCACGTGATACGTGTGTGTTTGTGGAATGTTTATCGATTATTTCGGAGTCGCTGCAATCCCACTTGAGATCAGATATTTCTCGTTTACACTTATTCGTTATTAGGAAGGAAAGTATTTTAATTATTCCTTTAAACTCACATCCGCATGCAGCCAGAAACAGTGCAAAAAGCGTTCCAGCAATGCAAATATCAAACAAGGATTTTTACGTCATAGTAGCTGCGCATGCGCAGTAACACTTGTTTCTTAGTGCTTGAAAGTAGCCGTCTGGCAGCTGCTGGAACGAACCTTATGTAGAAGGTTGAGCGAATGTGTTCGGCAGCGTTCGGGTGCTTCCGCGTGACGTCACTGT
Organism: Locusta migratoria; assembly: GCA_026315105.1. Taxonomy (NCBI): domain Eukaryota; kingdom Metazoa; phylum Arthropoda; class Insecta; order Orthoptera; family Acrididae; genus Locusta; species Locusta migratoria. Next base: position 339,350,221 of record CM048755.1, read on the forward strand.
GGATTGTGAGAAGCGGTAGTAGGGCGAGATGTATTCTTGCGTTCGACTTCGGCACTGTTCAGTTTAATTAACATAAATTTAAGAAAACAAGTACGTTATAAGCATAAATACAAAGGAACAGAATGCTACTATTTACTACGGCCTGAAAACTCTTATACTGATTTCTAGTAATAAAATACTGTAAAACTGTATATTACAGCCCCCTTGACAGTATTGTATTCTGTAACACTGACGCTGCTTTGATCGTAAAGACTATTCACTAGAAAGAGACGCATGAATGTAATAAGTTATGTGAAAATAAGACGTCAAATTTGAATACAGCTAACAAAGGCGAAAAATGTGTGTGTTCGCGCGTGTGTATGACGGGGGGGGGGGGGGGCGCTTGAAATTTTTGCACGGGGCGGCAAAATCCCTGGGGCCGGCCCTGGTGCTAGCAAGCCACGAACCTCAGCTTTTATAATACCAGCATGTTATGAAAATCGGTACTGCAGTCCAGAACTAGCCGCAAAAGAGCCAACAGCGAGCAAAATACTAACCTGTACATGTTTTAAGTTCGCTGTGGAGTTTCGACTGATGTGAATCATTTCAAAAATTATAACACTTCAGCATAAGCTGACAAAAGCATGCCTGCGTCTTCTTCCTCCTCCATGTCGAAAGTTGTGGAAAAAGTCGGAGACTGCTCGCTGTTTACGTGTGACGTGTCAGGTGATTGTTATGTACGCATTGTTGCGTACATAATTATAAAATAAAAATGTTATGAATGAATGAGCTATTAAACGTGATAAGAGTACTGAAATGTATCATTCATACATTTCCAACATATGTTGCTTAAAATTTTTTTCTTTTTTCTATTCACTAAAATCAAAGGCTGGTATTTTGAGATTCTCGTAAAAATATGATACGCTACTTGCGTCAAAAAAGTAACAATACTTACGTTACAACACTGTAACTGACAAGATTCTTTTTAGAAAAGTCTGCACTACAAAATTGTTTATAACAAAAAATATTTTAAATTAAAAATAACGAGTCAAAATGACTCCCCAAAGCATGTTATCCAAATTTACAGGTTATAGTGCAAGTGGAAGTTTCAGTGAAGGTATACAACCAGTAGTGATGATGCAGCTTCACTTGCCTCTCTAGCGAATGTGGATTATTGATTAAAGGTTTGCCGAAAAGATGCACAATTCACTAGGGAATGTGCACAGTCACTAATGAAGGTAAATTTCCAATGCCAAGAGGTAGTGAATGTGAACCTTGGTTGCAATAGCAATACAGTCATTTAAAACAATTGTAGTTTAGGAGCTAGTTTGACAAGTCATATCATATAAAACTAACAATACTGCAAAACAAGTCATTGTTAGAAAATTGCATTTTATGAGCTGCAATTTGAAAACTGTCATATTAAATAAAATTCACTTGTTACAGCAATGACATACACCAGGGTCATAGATACCGGGTGGGGGGGGGGGGGCGGACAAGGACCAGGGGGGGCTTCAAACACTCCCCCCCCCCCCGGCTGTAGGCGGGGATACCGCCAACACCACCTAGAAAGAAGGCCGCGGCGCTCTCGTGTGACGTCAGGCAGAGTAGGTTGCGCGCGCATAGCTGACTGGGTAGCCGCTGGGGCACGGCCCACTATGCCGAAGCAGCGAGCCAGTGAGCTATGCGCGCGAAACCTACTCTGTTTGACGTCACACGAGAGCGCCGCGGCCTTCAGTGGTTGTCCCGTCAGCTTTGACCCGTGACGGCATCGCAGCGTGGTAGTTTTGAGGTGCGTTGTTTACAAACAAAACAGATTAATATTTTGTTTAAAAAGTGATCGGTAGCTTTTCTCTGATGGTTAGGTGCAGGTTAACAGAGAGATTTTTTTTTTTTTTTTTTTTTTTTTTTTTTTTTTTTTTTTTTTTTTTTTTTCGTTTGTGAGCACCGAAGGCGCAAATTTTTGGGCTACCACCTGTGATTGATGGTACATTCTGTTATCTATAATAACTACAGATCATTTTTATGTACAATACCGAAGTTTTTAAGGTATCCCGTATACTGGTTTTCCGACATCTTGATGACGTCATGGGTCAAAGCAGACGGGTGGTATCCCAGTCTACAGTTATGACCCCCCCCCCCCCGAACTTTTTTGGTACTTGTGCTAAAATTAAAAATTGACAATTTGTGGAATGAATATGAGAGTTAGACTGAAAACTTTGCCAAGAAAGAGAGGTACCAGGGTGTCTGTAAGTTGTAATCGATGTTTAGTTGAGCTTTGGCTTCATACTTCTTGTCGGGACACTTCGTCTCGAGAGTCATATTGGTGGCCTTCGTGAAGCCTAGCCAAGCACCACGCACAACTTTCGCAACTGTAAATCTTGCCAATTAAAAAAAATAATTGCTCTGGTAACCACCACCTAACCTTCAGTAAAAATGAAGAAGTATTGTTGAATTCCAGCCAGAAACACGCTCCACAGACTGTTTGAAGTACTGTGCGAGGCATGCCTAGCATATAACGAAGGCCACCAACTTCAGCGATCTACAACCTTTATTACTACAGTAGGGTAGCAAACTTGTACGTGATACAGACAAATATATTTTTAACGAGTGTGAATAAATGAGAACAAATGTATGACATCACAACCTTATTACTTCTGTGTATAATGTATACCACTGATGCTAATCATCTGCATGCATGCATGCCTAAAGTGGCAGCATTGTATGGCAGACAGATTAAATTCCCCCTCTTTTGACAGATATTAATCATGTGAAAGGAATTGTTAGTTTTGACGTTTTCGATCTAATTTTCAAACTTGTATTTTATTGAAATAAATACCTCTATACATTGGCGGATACAGAATTTTTTTCTGGGAGGGGCACAAGCCTAAGGAGGATGAACATGTACTTATGGGCTTTGCAAGACTAATTTAAAACACACACACACACACACACACACACACACACACACACACACACACACACACACATTATTATTATTATTATTATTATTATTACAGTTATTATCACAAATAACTACTGTAGGAAACACACAAAATATGTTCCAAACCCACAGACACTTCTTAGAAAAAACTTTTTAATTCACATCCATCTAACTACCAATGCACTATTAGTTTCTGCACACTATGGCATCATTTTCAATATGCCTATGATCACAAAAATATTACAATGATTCAATCACATTAAACAGTGTAAATTTTCTAAATTTACCACAAAATAAAATAAAAAAAAAAAAATAAAAAAAAAAAAAACAGAATTTAGAGCGTGAATGCCCTGTGTTCAGCTGTGGGCACACTTGTTTCATCCTTCACCATCATAAAGGATGAAACACTTTCCAACAGCTGAACACTGAGCATTCAGGCTCTGAATTTAATTCAATATGTAACTGATTCTGAGCTTCTAAAGGTAGGTATATGTGAATCCCTATACAGAGGAAGCCATGACAAATTGACATAGGTTTCTTTAAATATTTACAACTTTGGAATGATTGGACTGTGAATAAAACTGACCACTTGAAAATTCAAACAATTGTACAATATGGTCTAATAATGTTCTGTACATATTAAATGAGCCAAATAACTTAATGGTGACTGTAGAATATATATATAATCTCATATTGTTCAAATGTTTGTAATCCAAAGGGACCAAACTGCTAAGGTCATCGGTCACTAGTCGTACAATCTACCTTAACTTATTCTCAGGACAACACAGACAATCATGTCCAAGCATGGGAGTGGCCGTGTACTCCACGATGTTGCGCCCTAGATCACACGGCCATTCCTGTATGGCGCACATGGTTTGATAAGTTATTAAACTTTTCACTGTTTAATGTGGTTGAATCATTGTAATACCTTCTTTTTAATCATAGGAACTTGAGAATAATGCCATAGTGCATCAAAACTAGTAGTGCATTGCTAATTAGATGGAAATATATTAATTTGACAAGTGAAGATGATTTTACCTGGTGACGTCAGAAACAGAAAACATCTGCACTACTCGAAAGACATCCATTTATCTTGGATTGCTGTCAACATTACGCTGCCCCTAGACGCAAAAGATTACAGCACACAATGTTACGGGGAACGTTTACATCCAACAGTGCGACGCTGCCTTCTGCTCGCTGATGCTCCGCCCCCCCCCCCCCCCCCCCCGGCAGCCAAATCGAAATCGTCTGCTTACTGTGGTTGAACAGTACATTTTCGGGAGTAGCTGTGTCATTGCCAAATAATGCAGAAATTTGTAAAACAGCGTATCCTAAAAGGTCACCAAATTACAGGTCAGAAACACGGCCAGTAAATAAGAGTATGTTGTGATAAGTTTCACATTCCCTCAAAACCTAAAATCAGATTTCCTGTGTTTGCTGTGTACTGAATCAATTTCTTCTTCATTCTTTGTAAAGTTGCTATACGAAACGAGATATGTTTTCAAGAAAGCTTTCGCAATCAACAAAATACACTTGAAACTTCCTGGCAGATTAAAATTGTGGGGCAGAAACGGGATTCAAACATGGGACCTTTGCCTTTTGCTGGCAAGTGCTCTACCATCTGAGGTTCACAGGCCACTCCCAAATAGAACGCGGAAAAAAATAATGGCCATATGCCTCTGTACGACCCCCAATTTTCTCTTATCTTGTCTTTGTGATCATTACGCGAAATGTAAGTAGGCGGCTTTAAGACTGTTCTACACTCAGCTTCAAATTCCGGCCCTCTAAATTTTCTCAACAGTGTGTCTCTAAAAGAACATTGTGTTTCCTCCAGCAATCCACATTTGAGCTCTCTGAGCATTTCCATGACACTCGCACATTGGTCAAACCTACCAGTAACGAACCTAGCTGCTTCTATGTCTTCTTTTAAACTGATCTGCTGCGGCTCCCAAACACTTGAGCAATACTCAAGACGAGGTCGTACAAGCGTTTTATATTTGGTCTCCTTTACAGATGAAGGACATCTTCCCAAAATTCTCCAAATAATAGTAGAATTCAATCATTTAATGTTTTGTTAGATCATCTATTGTCTCTTCTCTTCTTTCGTAATAAACTGTCTTGACTTCTTGCTTTGTTATTGGAAAAAAAAAAACATGCTAATAATAAATGTTCTTGCCCTAATTCTGAGGCTAATTCTTTGGAATCTGTCAGAAGGGATACACTTTTCTATTGTTCTCAAAATATACTTTCATACTCTTACCCATTTCCATGGCCACATTGAAACATTTACGTCAGTGCTTTGGAGGGTGTTACTGATGTGAAGCAGTATTTCATACCAGATTTGACAATAGTGGAATATTTTTATACAATTCACAAGTGTTGTGAGCAGCCTGCCAACGACTTCTTCCCTCGTTCTATTTGGGAGTGGAATAGGAATGGAAATGCCTAGTATTGGTACAGTGTATCCTCTGGCACACACCTTATGGTTGACTGCAGAGTATGTATGAAGATGTAGATGTATTGCCTTTTAGAAGCAGTCATCATTTCTTTGGACAAGAAATTTACTCAGTTGAAGTATTATTGTGATCATTTTGATTTTCTTTACAACATTCTTAATCTGAACAATATGCCACTTAATACCCTGGATCCAAAATGTACAATCCTTGAAGAGGTTCTACAAGATAATGAGCAATAAAACCATGTTGATGCACCAGAGTTGAGGGAAGACTGTATAGTGCTTTGAACATAGCTGAAACTTGGAATATGTTCCACAGAGTTTATTTTTGCCCCATTGTCGACATTGTTCTAAACATTTGCAGTTGTGGGTAGAAACAGAAGTTTCTCAAAGCTAAAATTGTTGAAAAAATACCTTGTCTCAGTGGTGAGCCAAACTCATTTCAGTGAACTTGCACAAACTCATACTCAATATATGTTCTAGCAAGATTTAAATTATTTAAATCAAGTGAAAGAGTTTGTGCAAGAGAAACCCACAAAATTTTGATTTGTGTAGTATTTCTAGATGTTCAGATACTGCTTAATTGTGCATTGTTTTGTTTTCTTCAGTGCAAAAAATTGTTATTGTTCACAGTAAATTGAGATGTAAATTTTAAACTGTGTTGCGATTAAATTTTGATTTCCACAGTATGCATTATTGTTGGTACACAAGGATAAAGGAAAGTTAATTTATAGGGTTCAAGCAAAAATTCTAATCATTTATTATTTTTAAAAGCTGGATTTGTTTAAATCATATCATTAATTTTTCAAGTCAACTCTCCACACCTACCTAAAATTTGATAGATTTTAACCTTACTCAACCATTTGAAAACAAATGGAAGGGGTACACAATTTTGTAGTGCTCAAGGGAGTGCCATTAGATTTGTACTGGCACTGGTAGGGATAGCAAACCATGTTGCTTCCACATAATGCCAAAGTTGATTCAGTGTAGCAGCATATGGTATATCACAGGCCAGTCATTCTGCATTCATTGACACATGTCTTCGATAGGCAAGGGATTGGGAGAACAGGCCAAAGTAGCCATGCAATTTGATAGGCAATGAAGAAGTCTTGGACACTGCGTGCCGTATGTGGTGATGCATTATCATGTTATAACGTGGCCATCGACAAATTCCAAAGGTATGAGCACACAACAGGACCATACATTCAGAGATTTAGCTTGTAATGTGTACTGAGGAAATAGAGGGAGCGATGGGGAGGGGTGCAAGAGGCAAGTGGAGTCCAATACCACACAAAACATGAGGTAGTACCTAAACAGTTTCTGTCACAGTGTCCGACCGTTGTGCTGGTGTAGGCAGAATTGGGTTCTGTCAGTAAAAACAATGTTGTACCATTCAGTTGTCCATGTCCACCATACATCACATCACTGCTGACACAAAAACCTTTGGTGTTGATTCGCTGGTAATTGCATCAATGGACCCTTACAGACAGCCCTCTCCATTGCAAATGATGCCAAATGGTAAGTGCAGACATTGCTTATGCAACAGACAGAATTTGTTTTGCTATGGTTTGTGATGTGGCAAAGTGACCCATCATTTCCAAGCATGTTGCATGTGTAGTGGTGAAATTAGTGGGGTGCAATCAGTCCCTTTTAGTCTGTTGTTTCCTGCTGCATGCAGAAATTATTGATACACATCACAGCTGATTGGTTACATCTGACATATCACCGATTTCTCTAAAGGATAGTTGGCAGTACCTGCAGACAACTTCCTTTGGTTAATGGTTCCAACAAGATAGAGCAATATATTCATAAGACAGTACCACAAAATAGACAACTTAACAGGATGAAGAGGTAGTTAAATCTTAGTGTGTATAGCTCCTTTTATGCCAACTAAAGATACCAACCTGTCACAAATCATTTAAAAAACTTGAGCTTCAATGTATTTTTTAAGAGGAAGTTCAAATTTATTTTACTTTACATAAAGTAGTAAAGCAACAGAATGAGACAAAAATGAAATGTGGGAAAGGTAAATTTCGCAGAAATGTTTAAATTTTCAGCATTGCTAACAACAGATTACAAGGAAAGAAGAAAATAAAGTAATGGTAGATTTCCTTTTCCACATCATCCGAAATTGTCTACTTGAATGTGGTATATTGCAGCAACATTTTTGTTACCATGCAGAGTAGTAAACCAGAAATTTTACCACGTGAATATTCACTATGAGGCTGCTTATGATAAAATAATGGGTAGGTGGAATCAAAATTGGTCTTCTGGAATAAGAGCATTGTCAATTTTAAGCACGCCAGCCGCGGTGGCCGAGGGGACTGAGGCACTCCAGTCACGGTCTGCACGGCCACTACGGTCGGGGGTTCGAATCCCCCCTGGGGCATGGATATTTGTGCCGTCCTTAGCATAGAGCATAGAAACACTGAAAAAAGGAAAAGTATGAAGAAAAGTGAGGTTAATGAAGTGAAGCACTTTACATTTGGTTTTGTCGAATAAGAGATAAAGGGACGCCACTTAGTGGTCCAATCTTGCAAGAAAGGGCTATGAAGTTTTATGAAGAATTAAAAAATCACAATGATCCTAAATCAGCACTGGCTGACTTTATCACTGGGGAAAAACAATATGAAGTCAGATACCTTACTATTTGTGGGAACAAACTATCTGGCAACATGAAGGCTATGTCTCAGTTTAAGTAGATATTTTATAAATTTATCGAAGTTGAAGGTTTGACTGGAGATCAGTTGTACAATTGTGATGAAACAGGATTAAATTATAAAGTGTTGCTATCTATGGGTCTTGCTTTCAAGGAAGAACAGTCAGTCCCTAGTTTTAAAAGGAGTAAGGACAGGGTCACCAACCTAGCATGCAGCAATGCAATGAGAGCATATTAAAAATTGATCTTGTTGGAAAATAAAGGAAGCCATGTTCTTTGAAGCACATTGACATTGATAAACTTCCAGTTTGGTACCAAAACCAGTCAAATACCTGTATGAGTGGTGTAATTTTCAAACAATAGTTTCATGAAGTATTTGTCCCATGGGCTGAAGTTTTTAACATCTAAAAACCTACCAAGGAAGCTATTTTGATTCTGGACACCACTTCTTCACATCTCAAAATTAAATAGTTAAAAATTGAGGACATTGGAGCTAGAGTTTTACCACCAAAGGTTACAGAATTATGCCAGCCCATGGACCAAGGAGTTTTGGTTAGTCTTAAGATATAGGTGCAAGTTGTTGTCCTCCCTTCTTTCTTCAAACTCTAATGGTCAAGAACTTATCCAGAAGTTGAAGAAAATAAATCTATTGGATGTTGTTGGATGGGTGGCAGGTTCCTAACATTAGTTCATTCATCGACAAAACTCCTTGGTTATGTCTGAAGAAATTATTTCTGCTGTCACAACTAATGAAGAAATCTCAGAAAATACTGACAATTATTATTATTATTTCACCCTACTATGACCAAAAATATCGCTCAGTGTGGGACTACAGGCTGCCAAAACAGCCCTTCGTTATTTTGAGCAACAAGGAGCATTGGTAATGGACTTAGTTTTCCTTCAACATCTTCATGAAGACACATAAAGGCACAACATAAAGTGCAAAAAGCAACAAAACATTACATACTTAAAAAAGTAACCAGTTACTAAAGCATAGGCTAGCTAATTTTCATAAATTTTAGTGGAATATGTTTTATGACATAAATCACTGTAGTCAATACTTTTCATGATTAAAAGGCTGTATGCTTCATAAAATAGTTTTCTAAGTGTAAATTAAAGTACGCACTCATAAGTAATGAATGTAATTTGTTAGATATTTTCTTAAATTTATTTTATGTTACTGTATTCCATCATTTTATTGTATTCCAAAGTAACAAAATAAAGTATATTATAACAAAACCTCTTGCCTATTCTTCTTTTAACTCCATTCCCGATAACCTGGCATTTTCCCAAACTTGTCCACATTAGAGTGAGTTTTGGGATGCTGCTGTAATAGTTTTTCATTTTAGCTTTCTATGCAAATGGAGAATCAAATATTTCTTATTGTGTTTAAGTAACACTAGATTTTCTTTGAAAATCAGTGGACTCACCTTATTTTTTTCCCTGACTCCACAGTACAGAAATCAACATAAGCAAGGGCCACAACTAGTAATTGGCTGCATAATGTTATTTAAGGTTATAATGATGATCAATCTGTAAAAGAATGAAAAGTAATCTGAACAAAAAATTCTGCACAGAACAAACATCAGAGTATTGTCCTACAAGTTAAGACTAAAAATATGGTATGTAACTGGAGACACAAAATTTTAGAAAGTCTTTTTTAATAATATTAATGTTGTGCTAATAAAGTTCTACTACTGAGTAAAATCTTTTTAATTGATTGTATGGTATGCTAAGTATTATTCAGATTAATACTAGATGAGTGCTCTGTTTCAGGGGACTAATTTCTTGTAAATGGTTAATTCTATGGTTCCTATTTTCTGAGAATTTTAATAAATATTTGTGAGGTACACATCTGCAAAGAATTAAGCATTTACATCCTTTCTGAAAAGTGGCAAATGAACTTTTATTAGAAGGACCACCATATGTCATGTTGGTGGGTACCAATGTGTGAACAATAGCTTTCTGACCTGTGAACTATTATTGTGCACATTACTGTTTTGTTTGCAACATTCTGCAGACCCACTTATTGAAATAAGTGGTGTGGTTTGTTTGACCACGTTTCAGTAGCTTCATAATGGCATTTCCAAGATGTGGTATGCCTGATGAAGAAATTTTAAAATATTTGATTGTGTATGTAATGTGATGAATCCAAAGCTGAAAATCCTCATAATGTTTGTGAAACCTGTGAATTACAAAAAAATTCCACTGTACGTGCTATTTACGATGAAGAATATATCCTTCCCATCGATGAAATCCACAACTGTTTCAGACACCAACTTTGAACATACCAGACAGTAAAAGGCACAAGAGAGACAAACCAATGGTGCTTTACTTGTTGCAGGTATTTTTTGTATACCATTTACATTACTACTATTGCTGCTACTACTGCTGCTGCTGCTACTACTACTACTACTACTACTACTATAATAATATTTGAACTCTAACTTTGGAAAGTCTTACAGGGGTTTTCTGAGTCCTTTTTGTTGTACAAAAATTTTACGTTCAGTCTTTATTTTGTAATTTAATTAATGTACTGTATTACATATTTTCAGGTACATCAAATAACAGTATGGCCTTACTTCCACGTAACAGCATTAGAGATGTTTCCAGCAGAGGGAAAGGATAAACTCAAATGTCAGGAAACTTTTTAATTGGCAGATGATGAAGAGCTAATTCTGGAACAACAAGAACTGTTCGCCTACACTGGCTGTTACCAGAAAATGGTCGTGGCAGATCACTTTACAAGCACGAGTGCACATAAAGAAAGGATGATGAATCAACCACTGACCTTAAAGCACTGGAAACCATTAAATCCCTTACAGGTTTATGAGGAATATACAGAGAAAAGAAACTCTTGTTAAAACTTCCTGGCAGATTAAAATTGTTTGCTGGAACCGGGACTCGAATGTGGGACCTTTGTCTTTTGCTCTACTGACCGAGCTATCCCGACATGACTCACGATGGCGCCTCACAACTTTACTTCGACCAGTACCTCGCCTCCTACTTTCCGAACTTCACAGAAGCTCTCCTGCAATCCTTGCAAGACTATCACTCCTGAAAGAAAGGATATGTGGAGACATGGCTTAGTCACAGCCTAAGGGATGTTTCCAGAATGAAACTCACTCTGCAGCAGAGGCAAAGGTCCCAGGTTTGAGTCCTGGTTCCAGCACACAATTTTAATCTGCCAGAAAGTTTCATATCAGTGCACACCAAGCCATGTCTCCACCATATCCTTTCTTCCAGGAGTGCTAGTCTTGCAAGGTTCACAGGAGAGCTTCTGTGAAGTTTGGAAAGTAGGAGGCGAGGTACTGGTGGAAGTAAAGTTGTGAGGCGGCATCATGAGTCATGTCGGGATAGCTCAGTCGGTAGAGCGCTTGCCCGCAAAAGGCAAAGGTCCTAGGTTTGAGTCTCGGTTCCAGCACACAATTTTAATCTGCCAGGAAGTTTCATATCAGCGCACACTCTGCTGCAGAGTGAAAGTTTCATTCTGGAATTCTTGTTGAATTTGCAGTCGGATACATGGAGAACAACATTTGTCTCGAGCACAATTATCAATAATAAATTCACTGAAATTTTAAGGTTTATGGTTTAATGAAAACAACATATCACTCTGTGGAATCTTTTCATTGCCAATTCCTGGCAGTGCTACATTCCAAGTGAACTATTACTGATGAGTAGTTGTTTCCATGCGAGGCTAGATACTCTTTCATTTTATATAGAAGTAATACAAGGCTCATCCACAAAGTTCCGTTTCTATTTCTATCTGTGGCAGCACTACAATCGCAGTTGAGCGCATGCGCGGCAGTTACTCTGACTGAAGGAGAAGACATGTACGCCATTTTCAGACCGCTGCTGCCAATGAGTGCTTTACAGTGCTTCTTTATGTCAGCTGTAATTGAAAATGCCACCACATCTGAAATCAGATCTGTGATTTGTTTCCTAAGTGCAAAGAAAGTTAAGCCACAGAAAATTCATAGTCAAATCTGAGAGATTTATGAACGAAATGCTATGGATGATTCAATGGTTAAAAGACAGGTCAAACTGTTCAATGAAAGAAGTGATCAAGTGCACAATGAAGAATGAAGTGGGCACCCTTCTGTGGTTACTAATGAACTGGTTCACACCACTGAAGAGAAGATTAAGAACAACCATACGTTTACACTCAGTGCCGTTGCTGCGGTAGTTCTGCAAATCAACACACTGATGATGGCATGAAAAAATGTTACCACATGGTTGACTAAAGAGATGGCAACCTTCTATGAAGATGTAGAAAAGCAGTTTAACAGTTGTAGATTTTTTACAATAAATGTTTTTTCTGTATCTGTAAACATTTGTTTTATATACCCAAATGGAACTTACTTTGTGGATGTACCTTGTAAATCACACAAATTTGGAATAATATTTTGGCTTTCACTGAATAAAAATTCTAGATATTGGGCAAATGGTTTTCCTTGTCTAGGCAAAGATGAACAGAACCCCACACATGTCTTCTTATGAAGCATGTTGATGTACATCTTATACACACAAATGTCTAAGAAAGAAGAAATATTTACTACATTTGGCAATTATTTCAAAGCCAAATGTCTTGCAAGAAGTACGAAACATAAGAGTAAAAGTATTCAAGGCACAATTAATTAATCCATGTGGAAAATTCCTCAATCAGTAAAACACATTGTTGCACCTGTCTGCATAATTGTAGTGTATTCTGTAGGGTGAGATGACTCTATCATGTTATTAGGAGGAAAAGAACAAACTGTGATTCTTTTGAGTTGAATGCATGGCACATACAATATCAAAGAAAGACATCCTCTAAAGGTACAGGAATCAGTGGCATTCTGCAGTAATATCAAATATGAGGTTACTGTCATTAATAAAATCGCTCGACCCTACACCATGAAGTCTGAATGCTACAGGTTGTGTATGCATGTTGGTGGTGGTGGTCCTTTACCCAATGTACTGGACTTGTCAGCTATTACGTCATGGCTGATTTATAAGGAATTATGAGGTGACACAACATTTCTAAGAATAACAATGGATGGCAATATATTCTTCTAAACAATGAAAGATAGTAGTGATAGTTATTAAAAATTTTATTAATATTTAAGTTTTGGGCAGCATATTATTAAAAAAACAGGTTACTGATATGTGCAGGTAATGTTATACATGTGCACAGCATATATACAAGATAGGACAATGAGTTTGAGGTGTACACCTTCTGGAGCTGCTTTTTCTTTCACACTGCAGCTTGGAGGCATATTGCAACCATGGAAGAACAGTGTTAAAAAAAAACCAAGATAAACAAAAGAAATGTCACGTCTAGACCCCTCTTGATTAACTTTTGAGATGTCACGCTTTAATAACCCATAATTGACCAAGGTATTATCTTTCCATTGTGTTTTCCATATTATGGGAGGGGCATTTTCTGTCTATGAATAAAAAAGTTTAATGTATTTGTGTGAATTTGTAGTTCTCAGTGGGAATAAGCCTCTCTTACAGCCCCAGCACTGACATCACTGCACAGAAGTAGTCCAAAAAAGAAGAGGAAGATCAGTAATTCAGCTCCAATCATAGGGGTATTACAAGATGATTCACTGCAAAAGATATTGGTCTAGCATGACAGCCATCTAGTGGCAGATCAAATGGAACTACCACAGAACAATGATTAGTAGCAGACACTTCATCTGCACGCCAGAAGAGAGATGAGCTCTAACCTCCCGTGAATTTGTGCATACGACTCCAGACAGTGCTAATATGTGCGTGTGCAGAAGCAGATGCTGCAGTGAGCTTTTCATTTGTTTATAATTTAATGTTGTCATTGACTTTCATGGTTATGACTAATTTCAGACTTCTGTGTTACAGATTTCCCGCATTTTTTTCAGTTAGTAGATTTTCGTAAATGCCATAATTAAACAAAAACAATATTTGTTTGACAGCAGGCTCTTTGCTACTAGGTGTTTATGAAAAGGAATTTTTATATTGGTTGCTTCATACTTTACAAACGAAAAGGAACAGAGAGCCATAGAGTCATAATTCAGGCATAAAGGAAGGAATGGTATTTTTATAACCCACACGACCCCTTGTATCATAACGAGTTGTCAGTGTTCATGTATTACTTAGTAATATGATACATATATACAGAGAGAAGATTTTCAACACAAGCCATGTCCTTCCTCATGAAGTTCCAAAATTCTTACAGATCTCCAGGACATAGTTCCATAGTTCTTTCGTTAGCTGTGAGTATATTCACCTGTCTTACTTCTTTCTGGCCATGGACGAACCTAATGCCTGGCTTTTCATCATCGTTGTGCCCTGATGTGAAGATTTACTGTCACAGCTCCAAAAATGACTCCTCCATTTTCATAATGCTGTTTAAATTTAGAGAGACATCTATTGGTGCAAACAAGTGTTGTATTACAAAATTGCTGCATGGTGTGGGTGCTCCTGCTGCACTGATTTGGGCATTTGTGTGCTGCTGTCCTTAGCGTAAGTTAGTTTAAGTAGTGTTTAAGTACAAGAATAAATTATCTAAGCAGTTTGGTCCTGTAGTTATACACACTTTGAACTATAATATAAAACAAAGTGTTGAGTCTGTTTGTAATCTTCTTGGGTTTGCAGCCAGATACTAAAGTCAACTTGACACAATATTTCAGCGGCACAATGCCCACCATCCTCAGGTGAGCTTGCTGATACACAATCTCGCCAGAACTGAGTTCCCAGTGCAATCGGCGGCTCCTTTATACATCACAGAAGACCCATGGCATGTGCGCAAGAAGTGACAGTAACTGCCCTCTGGCGCACAAGACATACAGTGCTCTGGTGGTAGAATCCGGCAAAATTGATAATCGATGATGAAGAAAATTATTATTCAGATTTCTGAAATACCAACCATTGTTTTTTAACATCTGATAACACAGGGTTCCAGATTTACTAGGAAGGTAGCCTTTGTCTTTGTTAATCAGATTGTCAGATAATCGAATCTCTATGGATTCCTTTAAGACACAGTCCTAGTAACGAGATGCTGAAGCAACCATATGAGTTTTGTTATACAACATTCTATGTCCCTCCTCGAGACAATGCTCAGCTACTGCCGACTTCTTGGGCTGCAGCAAATGTGTATGGCTTTGATGTTCAACACATCTGTCCTGAATGGTATAGATAGTCTGACCAATATACATTTTTCCACATTAACAGGGAATCTTATATACTCCGGGCTTCCTCAGGCCCAAATCATCCTTCACAGATCCGAGAAGTGCTCTCATCTTTACTGGCGGACGAAAAACACTCTTAATGTCATGCTTTTTTAAAATTCTTCCTATCTTAGATGAAATACTCCCAGCAAAAGGTAGGAAAGCAACTGATTTGTGGATCTCATTTAATGGTTCAGGTGAAGGACCAAACTGAAAAGCACAGCGGATCTGCTTATCTGTGTAGCCATTCTGTTTAAACATTACTTTGAGATGATCTAGTTCTTGCGTCAAACTTTTTGCATCAGAAATGGCGTAAGCTCGTCTAGCTAATGTCCGAAGAATGCCAGTACATTGGACCAGAGGATGACAACTCGAGGCATGCAGATAGCGGTCCGTGTGTGTAGGTTTTCGATAAACACTATGTCCCAGTTTCCCATCATCTCATCTGTAAACCAGAACATCAAGAAAAGGAAGCTTCCCCTCCTCCACTTCCATTGTGAACCTGATGCTACGATGCATGCAATTGAAATGGTCCAAAAGGCGCTTAAGAGGTTCTTCCCCATGAGGCCACACCATAAAAGTATCATCAACGTACCTCCAAATACAAGTTGGCTTAAGAGCCGCCGTCTTCAATGCCATGTCTTCGAAGTCCTCCATAAAAAGATTGGTTACTATGGGAGATAGTGGACTCCCCGTAGCAACGCTGTCAGTTCGTTCATAAAATTTTTCATTAAATAAAAAACCTTTGTGGTCACATGTTGAGTCTGTAATTAAGAACAGTTGTCACTCAATTACATGCTAATTTCAAAAGAGAACAACAAATTATTAAATAAAAAATGACCTTATTAAATAGGAAACTTGAGTTCGCAGAAATAAATTGATTGAATGATGTTCCAAAAAATCAATTTCCCTCAGGTTCTTGTGCAGTTTGAATGAATGATTACAAGTTGTCTTCGCATTTCATGTGCATTATTGCTGTCTTAAGAATGTATTGTGCATGCGCGGATTGGCGCCAAGGAATATCTGCCATGCATCATGTTAATAGGTCTATGTGAAGCGGTAGGAGAGGGTGGGGGGAATTATGCATTAGGGTAATCACACATAGGCTGAATTACACAGTTTGAATGGTGCATGCCTTGCCCAGTTGGTGCTGCACCCTGCTGTCAGGAATAATAACTACAGGGCAACACATGCCAGCCGCTTCCCTGTGGTATTGTTGGAGCTGTTAAGTGTTACTTTCAGTGTGTTTGACTTTATTTTGGTCAGCTGTATTTCACAAGGTAAAGTTAATGTTTTGATATCAATTACTAGCCCTAGATGTAACCTTTCATTTAATTGTAGATTTGCCCTGGTATTTGAACTAGAATCAAAGTTATACTTACAAGGGAATGGTCAGACTTCTCATGTCGAAACCTGTGTTGCTATTTTTACCACTGTGAGTTAACATTGAAGGAAGTCTGTAAGCAGACTGTTAGCTGCTGGACATGACCTGGAAGTCTGTAAAAAATTTTACGAAGTATGACATTATTGTCGCATGGTTTCCGCACTTATAACTGCCTGTTGTACAACCCTTACCTCTCTTGCTACATTACACCAACTCCATCTAGGAACAAGGTGGCATTAGCTATGCGCCGCTCTACTGCCACAGCAGTGAGAGAGCTGATTTGCCCGGTGAAAGTGATCGTACAATAATAAATATGATAATAAATTCGTTGACAAATGTAGCTGATATGTCATCTACAACATTCTTTCCAAACAGCTATGAAATAGACACATATACGGTTTAGAACACGTCAAACTTTTATTTCTTGTAATTTCCGCAAAAATGCGAAATATTGATACAATGTTCAAAACATAGGTTTTTGTGCACCAAGAACATACAAGCAAAGAAGACATATGACAGCCCTGCGAATCACTGACATTGTTAGACGTCCATATACAAAACTCAGCTGGTGTTAGGAAGGAATCTAGCTTAATATCAGAATATTTCGAGGCGTGCCACACATATTTAATCACATTTTGAAACTGTGGGGAGGAAAACTGATAATGTACGACTTATTGCAACTTAAGAATATTGTCACGGTGATAGACAGGAAACTGCAGTGATTTGCACAGAATAATTTTCTCTGTCAGTTTTCTGTACAATGCCTTCCACCGGCAGAAAAATTCTCTGTCTAACGGTTGAACTATGTTTGTCGTGCTGGGTGGAATCTGAAGTATCTCTACTTCTTTGTCAGGGTGAACTCGAAATACAGCTTTTAATGACCTGACCACGAATCTAGAAGGAGAAGAGATTTGTTCGCGCAGAGTGGAAGAAAAGCATGACGCATGAAAAGTGTAACATTATCATTTCCCATTTTTCCAGACTTCGATGCGTCTACCACAAGATTGTCTGCATAGAACATTATTTGTTTGACACGTGGTCCAAAACGTCCAGTTGGTTCTTGAAGACACACATATAGTTTAGGCAGCAATGAACCATCCATACTAATTATGGGCATTATAGTGTATGAATGGGTGAGTGCAGTCGTGGATTGCACAATTTCCTCACTATGTTTTTCCCCTTTGAATGACAGTGTTCTTTACGCATGCATTTCTTTTTGAAAACCTGACTGATCTGCATTGTAAACATAAGATTCACTAAAACTGGAGATCTTATTTTTTGCAGTTGTAAGAAAAGCTATCATTTCCACTTGAGTCACTTCATTTTCTGACCTGTTTCTCGATACACATTTTGTTATGTTTCGTGCCACAACTTTATGTGATCTTTTGAAGTGACTAATCCAACTTTGAGAAGCTGTAAATTCTTTAGTGCCAATCGTGTTGGCAATCTCTAATGCCCAATCACACAAAGTTGTGTGCTGACACTCAATGACTGTCGTCTGGCATTGGTAAATTGCTCAAAAAGTCACGCATTTATCTCCTTCACAATTTCCAGTCGATTCTTACGTCGTCCAGTGACTTCCTTTTTCCATCTATACAATTCACGTTCAGAACGGACAAAGCGATACCTATTTTGAACAGTACTGACACATAGGCGTTTCTTACCACTTTCGTTCAACCAATATTTCACCGCTTTTTCTTTGTCTGATAATGTAATTGTAGTTGCTGGTGTTGCTTTCAGAGATAGTTGATGATTGTGCCATGTACCATCACTCGAAGAGCCTTCATGTGTGCAACTTTCTTCCGTTTCTTCGCCATCTGTAGATTCACAGTCTGCAATATTGAGTGTTTGTCATTTCTGCGCTATTTACATGCTCATCTAGAAGTTTAACTACCATGTCGCACATCACATACTCTTCACGCGTGTTTTCTGTTGATTGCTTCATTTGGCGCCTGTGGTATATCTTCATGGCAAGCAGCAAAACATTTACAGGGTTTGCCATCAGCTGTGAGGGGAGATAGAATGTTCACCGTAAAGTGGCTTGCAGAGTATAGATGTAGATGTACAGAATATCTTTCACATCTCTAACCAGTTTCAGGATGGTATGTTTCGAAATACATACCAGAAATGAAAAGCAAGTGCATGCCACAGAAACGAATATTCATTTCCCCTTTCCACCAAAACCGTGCAACGATATACATCTTTAGTGAACGCCGCGATAAGACGGCCACACCTCCCGACCATGTGCACAATGCTCACCATAACAACAGCTTGTGACTCGCCATTTCCAGTGCTGGACAGCCATCACCGCAAGCGCCAAGCAGGAAAACAGCCATTTTCATGATAATATATATATTTCTTTCTTTTTTAGGTGACTTCCAGGTCATGTCAGCAGCTAACATTATGCATACAGATTTCCTTCAATGTTAACTAACAGTGCTAAAAAAATCATTACATGTTTCGGCATGACAAGTCTGACCATTCCCTTGTTAGGTTAGTCATCGAACTCACTGTGAGGTAATAACATGTGGCTGTTCAAGTGTGTGGTATTCTCCCTTGAAAATAAAAGCAGCAGGTTATCTTTTCAATTCTAACAAGGGGTTTAAAAAAAATTCAGATGACTAGATATAATAAAGAAAAACCTAGAGAGCAAAATGAGAAAATGTTCCAAAGAGGAACTTCAAAAGGCTCTAGATGCCATAAATTCAGGAAGAAAAAAGTATCAAGAGCTTTGTGGATTCATGAAGCTACTCCGTGTACGAAAATGAAAGTGAAAAATATGGAGGGTCCAAAACTTGAAAGAAACCGGATCTCTGCGATAGAAGAAAATGAACTTTTTTATTTCATTTCTATAAATATTCTAAAAAAAATATATGTGTACAGAACATTTTGTTATTAACTGTAGTGTTTGTTATTTAGAACTAATAAACAAAAATAAAAATAACATTGTCCATTTTTATGGTTTATTTGTTTTGCATGTTATTACCCAGTACCATGCGTGTCATTACCCTAAGGGGTGGAGAATACCAAGCAGTTGCAGTTTTAATTTAATGTTTAATTTTAAGGTACTGTTTATAACTATTTTCATGCAGTTGGAATATGTGGAGAAATGTCCACTGTATGTCACATATTTATTTTTGTAGGTTTTAATGACATAACAAACTGTCTACATTGATTTTTCCTTAGGTGTGTATATCCCCCCCCCTCCCCCCCCAATCACCATCCCCTACGTAGTTCCAGATAATCATGCTTGTGGTGTTGCTGCATAGGTGTATGCCTCAGGTATATAATTTAATATAGCCTTTAATGGATCTGACCATAGTAACTTTTAGTTACAGGCAACTTAATCAGTTATATATAAAATACCAGTGGCAACCAGCCGTACCTGAAGCTGGGTGTTGCACCCAAGTTTAAATGTTAGTTTACATTTTTATGAGACACTTATAGGGGAGAAAATACTTTTTCAGCTTCTGGCTTCTTGACATTTGTCTTAACATCGTTGGCTATGAAAGTCACAAAATTCAATTTTTGCCAACTCGGTTTATGATCCTGTTAGAGATACACCAGTGACAGAAAAATATGTGGCAGAGGAATGCTGCAATGTTTCAATAATCATTTCATAATGAGCTACATTCCTATTTGAAATGAAATTTATTTGTCAATTAAAAGGTAAGTGTACTTACAAGTACACTTATTCTTACCTCATATGTACTGAAAATTTGTCCTCTATTGGTGCAAATTTATCAGCCACCTGCTGATTAAAGGCTGTGATCTGCATCACAAGTTCTATTTCAGTGGGAAGCAATGCCAAGGTTGACAATCTTTCCTGGAGCATAAAGTTGCATAAGAATTTTATTCTTCTTCAAACTTTAAAAGCACCTTTCTGTTTCAACTGACATAATGGGAATTATGAAAATTAATTTCAACAGTTTAGAACACTTCGGTAACATCTTCCCTAGGTTGGTGAGTTTTATAAACTCTGCTAGGCTAACTGCACCAGATAATAAGCTAAAATCTTGTTGTAGGTAATTTGTGAATAAAAAATTATTACAAATGTTGATATGTGAGTACTGGGTGGCAGAATGGCATACCTTTGGAGATAGTGATGGGAGAAGCATGCTGAGAAATGTCCTTTGTAGAGGGGTGCCACCTAGTGGAGCACTGGGAACTACTTCTGGTCAGGGAGTTGCAGCAGCACTGCAAACCCCCGTGAGCTGGTCATGAGACAGGCAGCAGAGTTTGGCACATTACGGGGAATCATACAACTGAAAGTAGTTGATTACACCATATTTCATGGTATATGTTAGGCTTCCTAAAGGGGAAAAATATACATAATAAAAGGGGGCATAAATAGTTAAACTGGAAGTTGTGCAACACTGCAACAATACCACACACCACCACTGTAAATACACAGACAGAAAAAACATAATATTTGGCTTAGACCACTCCATGACTATGCAGGTGGAAAGTAAGTTGATTTCAGTTTATATACAGGTTAGGAGAAGAGTTGGCATCAGAGTTTAGGGCAGGGGCTCCAGGGTACAAAATACACTTCCTAATACACTACTGCAACATTACAAGATGCCCAAGACTTGTCAAACTGGAGGATGTAGAAGGGATAATAGGAGCTAGCATTTATGTACAATGGGTGCTATATCCATAGCTGAGATATAGCGCCCATCGCATGGATGGGTTGGCAACAGCACCTTCGCGGGCCGCCACAGAGAGCGCCCCGCGAAGCCACGGCCAATGGGGGCGCCGCCAGCGCCTTCCTATGCAGTGAAAGAAGACACCACGCCAGAAGACCTTCGGACGGCGACCAGCACTCATCGAGATACCTTTCGTGTATCTAAATAGGATAGCTGCTGTACTTGTTTCTATTTAAGATATGTATCATACTAATTCTGGAATATACTTCTGACTAATGGTTCTATGTCTGTAGCAATTCTTCAGAGTTCCCGACTGTGGCTTACAACCTGGAACCCACCTTTCTAATGTGTGATCTCTAAGGACACAACAATGGGGGACAAAAACATTACCCAATCTGAATAATTTAAAGTCTAGGAACAGAGCATTGTGCATGCCCAAACTCATAAGTGCGAATGTTGGCAATTCCAGTGGTCTGTGCAGCTTCAGCTTGCTGTTTACAGCATCAAATAGAATAGTTAAGATACAGAGTCTTTGCACTTAACATACACATCATTTATTTTGGAAAACATTATTTGAGCACATAGAAACAGTTGAGGTATAAGAATTCCATGTGGGTACATTTACAACAATGAACTACTTGTCACATGTGTTTCACTGGGTGAGTGGATAGGCTGATTGTTTATGAACGTATTGGGCACATGGTCGAATTCCATTGGAGTCAATTTATTTTTATACCTCTTGCAGGTAATATTTTAAATATTAATATGCTAAAATTATGCAGTTGAAGGCTTTTATAGGTTTTCAGAAGATTCTATTATGTTACTAGATGACCCGGTGAACTTCTTATCTCTTACCTCTTAATATAAACCATATTAATTTAAATCATATGTATTTTAGACCCAGTAGCTTTATAAAGGCATCATCAGATAGTCTAAGTATCGGCTCAATAGGGGGTAGAAAGAGTTGGCAAATCACGCACACGTGTCCAGGATAATGTTCATTTCACATTCCTGGAAGTTCAGGGAAGGTTTAAACGGTGATAATATATGGAAAAATAATGACTTGGTTGATGTGTTGGTTGCGTTCAGAAATATACTCTGAAAGACTAAAATTCACTTTACATGATCTGAACCTGTATATGAAGTGTCAAAGATAAAAATAAATTGCTGTTGTTTGTTAGTCTCAATGAAACTCAAGAACGGCTGAACCGATTTGGCTATATATCATTACATAAACTACTGAATCTATTGTGATGAAATCTGGTGTGGAGATAGCTTTAGCGCTGATGTACTGGATAAGATAGTTTAGAAAGTGTGTAATTCAAAATATTTTTTGATTTGAAGTATATAAAGTGAAATATCAAACAGTAATTACTCTCTGGAAAAGCTATTTACTCTTTGACTTCTTAACTATTTTTCATAAGTTGTAATTAACTTTTAAAAATGCATTGTCCCTTTTGTAAAAAGTGGATAGAACGGTAGAACAACAGAAGTATGTATGTACTCTTTCTTAGAACATCAAATGTGCAAAAATTTATCGCAACTGTAGAATGATATTGATATCCGAAAGAAAAGAGCTCTATCAGTCTTCCACAAATTTTTCTATTTTATGACCAAGTATTACTTACTTTTACTTCACTCAAACCTTCCTCTCGCTTAGAACGGCGAATTTTATCGCAATCAGATGAATAGATGAATTTTTCATTGAAAAATCTCTATTTTTTTCTGAATTTTCCAATTTTCTTGGAAACTTTTCCAAATTTTTATTTCATAAGAATGTTACTCTTGCTTTGAACGTCAAATATGCAAATTTTTATCGCAAACAGACAAATGATATTGATATCCCATTGAAAGAAAGCTCTTTCAGTTTCTCGTGAATTTTCAAATTTTCCGGGTAACTTTCCCAAATTTTTAGTTCAAAGAACCTTAACCTTTCGTTGAATGTCAAATGATCAAAATGTTATCGCAATCGGATGAACGGTTCTCAACTTATAGTGTTGAGCACATTTAGAAACACAGTGAAAGAGGAACTTGGTTCGAATTTCGCGACTTTCCTTTTTAACTGTCCCTATTCTTTCTTTTTACTGAACACTTTTCTACGACCATAATGAAGAAAACAAAAACAGAATTACCCCTCTCCGTTGTGCGAATGCCACACTCAAGCAATTGAATTTTATTCATAGAAAAAAATAACTTTCAATTTTTCCTAAATTTTCCTACTTTCTGGGCGACTTTTCCAAATTTTTATTTGATGCGAACCTTGCTCTTGCTTTCAACATGAAATGTACAAAATTTCATCGCAATTGGTCAAAC
The DNA here is from genome assembly GCA_026315105.1 of Locusta migratoria. Classification (NCBI taxonomy): domain Eukaryota; kingdom Metazoa; phylum Arthropoda; class Insecta; order Orthoptera; family Acrididae; genus Locusta; species Locusta migratoria. The sequence continues at coordinate 339,373,794 of CM048755.1, forward strand.
GGTATTGATAGCTCACTGGAAAAAGCTGTTTTAGTTTTTCCTGATTTTCCTCTTTTTCCGGACAACTTTGCCGTATTTTATCGCCGTTTACACCTTCCCTGGACTTACACAAATATTTCAAGACTAAAATTAGCCAAATCGGTTCAGCCGTTCTCGAGTTTTAGTGAGACTAACGAACAGCAATTCATGTTTATTTATATAGATAATCTCATCTTTAATGAGACAGACACACATTCATAGTAATAATATTGAAAATGGGAGTATTTGTTATTTTTATTTATTTATTCATTTATTATTATTTTTTTAAATTTTTAATTCGTTTTAACCACCATATGGTGTCTTTGTAGTTTCCAGCTAAGAAACGTATCAGCTGATTAGCATATGTCATAGGCCTCCTTCAAAGTATCTTATGTGAATGTTTGTGAGCGCGTAATTGCTCTCTTTGAAAGCGGTGTAGTGCATCTGAGGCACGAGGTCGTTATGGTGTTGACACTTCACAGCAAGGATATGGATCAGATGATTCAGAGACAACGGTGAGGTAAGCAGAAATCCAATACGTGGAAGACCACAAGTCTCTACTCAAAGAGAAGATGATGACTTGGTCAGAGTGGCCCAAACTGCCCCTTTCTCAAACATCTGGGAACTAGAGAGAGCTTCACATTTCCCAGACTCAAAATCAGCTTTCAGACAATTAAACTACTGTGGAATCAGGTCCTATCATGTTCTCATTAAGGAACCATTATCTGTTGATCAAGCTGTGGACAGACTGGCAATTCTGAGTTCCTGGGAAAATGTCGATTGGAGGAAAGTCATTTTCACTGATGAGTGCACAATTGAGTCCACAAGCAGAAGTCCTGTTCTTGTTTGCTGCACAGATAGACTACAATATGAAGCCTGCTTTGTGGCTACATGCACTAGAAGCGGGCATGTAAGTGTGAAATGTTGGGGCTGGATGTCTTATATGAGTGCAGAAACCTTAGAACAAATCAAATACAAGTTCAATTCAGCATGCTAAGAACATTTCCTTGAAAATGTAATAATTTCTGGAGCTTGGCTTTGGTACCCTAAAGGATGTCTCAGTTACCAACATGATAATCATCGATCACACAACAGCATTAGGATTCAGAGCTGGTTCCAAAGGAGAGATATTATTCAGTGCCTACCATGGCCTCCAAAGTCACCTGATCTCAATCCCTCAGAGAATGTATGGGCTCAACTCAAGTAGACTGTGCTGGATAATTGGCCAGACTCTCCTCCAAGAACTGCAGGTGCCTTGAGGGATTTGGTTTGTTCTTCATGGGAGAAAATTGCCATGGATGAGGCCTTTTCTGCTGACTTGTAGATTCTGTGCCTCATAGGATCCAGTCTCTTTTTGATGCCAATGGAATGTGGACAAAATACTGAAGATATACATAGCCTGCATTATATTCTTATTTTAATGGGAGGTCATACCAGTATAAATCTCCAAAGAGAATTTTTTTAAGAGATCAGATAAATAACCCCCCTCAAAGGATATTTAATTTTTTTTTATGGGTGGTCAAATAAATATTACCTTCCAAGGAATATTATTTTTAGATATCAAATTGGCAAACTGTAATAGTTATTTACTAAAGAGAATACTGAAAAAAGTAAAACAAATATAATTTAATGACAAAAATTAACTAAAGTAAGAGACATTTACCCCAGAAAAAAAAAAAGACATAAAAGTAAAGGGTTTGATGGCGTCTGATCTAATGTGCACCACTATCACACTATCAATGCGCTACCTGTCCTTTCTCGTTATTGTAATGGTCTAATAGTCCTACCAGAGTTGAAAAACGAATATTAAACTGGAAACAACATATAATGGAAGGCATAGTCTCTTAATCATGTAAAGTGTGCATAAGTACTTAGAAAATTATGCATGTTGGTGATACATTTATCTTAGATTAACACTATATATTCACCATGTGTCATTCGATACAGATACGTGCAACCATTTTTCAACATTTTTACTATGGCTATTACAAAATGGAATTTGTTTAACAATGCAGGATCTAGAAAGTCTATAATTGCACAATTCATAGTGAATTAATATTAAATAATATAACCTTCATAGGTCTAAAAAAAGAAAACATGGTTGACTCCAGTGGTACTTGTGTTCGTAAATTGTCAGCCTATGGAACACATATAAGAAGCGGTTTGTTGTAGTAAATCTAGCCATGTGAAGTTCTTATACCTTAACTGCTTCTACATGTTCAAATACCATTTTCCAAAATAAATGCTGCTATGAATCTCGACATGTACTGTATCCTAACTATTATATTGCTTCTATTTGAAAATTTAAACACCAAGCTGAGTCTTGGGAGACTGCTAGATTTGGCAACACTTACACTTTGGAACTAGGCATTCACAGTTATCTGTTCTTGGACTTCAAATTATTTGGGTTGGGTAACCTTTTTGTCCCCCATTGTACAAAGTTTAGCAAAAACACTGAGGTATACCAATATGCACAGATACAGATGGTAATAGTATCATGTACACTAGTTATAAAAGGGTGCTGCATTGGCAGACCTGTCAATTGTACTCCATTGATTCATGTGAGAAGGTTAGACGTGGACCTAGATGTGTGGCACATTCCATTTTAGAAATCATTAGGGAATTCAATGTTCCGAGATCCACAGTGTCAATGTCCTGAGGATACCAAACTTCAGGCAATATGGGATGTAGCGCAAATGTATCCATTAGGGCAGTGTGCTGCAGTTTGGTGTTAATGGGCTGTGGCAGCATCCAACCAACCTGACTGTCTCTGCTAACAGCAGAACATTGCCTGTAGTGCCTCTTCTAGGCTCCTGGCCATATCAGTTGGTTCCTAGATGACCAGAAAACTGTAGCTGGCCAGATAAGTCATGATCTCAGTTGGTAAGAGCTGATGGTAAGGTTAAAGTATGAAAGAGAATCCATGAAACCATGGACACACCTTGTCAATGAGGCATTGTGCAAGATGGCTTCATAATGGTGTGGGCTGTTTTGAAATGGGTGGACTGGCATCTCTGGTCCAAGTGAAGTGATCATTGACTGAAAATGATTATATTAAGCTACTTGAACTCTTATGGAAATTGGAAAAATGCCAAGAGTAATGAGTAAAGTGGACACACCAGTAGTAGGTTGACAAGTTAACAATTGGGGTCTGGTGGGAGGTTTTGTTCGGTAATCCATGCAGATGATGTGATACTTGTGTCCATGTGACACAATGGTCAGTGTGATGGCCTAGTAAGCAGGAGACCCAGGTTTGAATCCCAACCTGGCACAATTTTTCAATGTTCCCCATTGATTTAATTCAATGCCAATCCTTGAAATGGTTGCAGGATCAAAATCGCGGTTTGTTCTTCTCGACATGTCCAAAAGAACAGATAGTATACCATATATATAAATCATTGTGTGTGTTTGGTTATTAATATTGTTCTAAGAAGATTGCCCAGTTTATAGTTTTTTTATTTATTTATTTGTCAGCAGCCAACTTACATTGCAATAGATTTTCCCCAATTAAGATCAGAAAACCGTAACTACATATTTGCTACTTTTGAGTATTTAATATCAGAAGATACATAGAATAAAGGTCTACCTTCTAATTTAATTCTTGTGAAAGCTATGTTTGATCTTACAAAATATACATATAGATTATTTTTATTTCTGGCTTCAGGCAGATGGATATCTGTTATACTAGATAATGTATTTATTAGCTTTTTTTTTTCTTGTCAGGAGACATGTTTTAATATTGCCGCAAGTCTTCTGACGGAACGTATGGTGCAGTGGTTTTCATCGCAGTTCGCTGTGCTTGTAGTCCCCAGTTTAAATCCCACCATGGGCAGAAAATGCTGAAATTTTTCCTTCAGAATGAACATGGACAATTTCCTTCCTTCCTTCATCATGTTTGGAATTCAGTCCCATAGTCTGCAAGTTTTGCCGACATTAAAAAATCTGAGTTAACATGTTCTCCACTCCCCCCCTCCCCCGTTCAAGATTTAAATGAAATGACATAGTGCTGAAACACCTGGGCTTTTGTTTGGGACAAGTAGAACTCCAACCAGCTATTTGAATGTCTCAATTTATGCTTCTGAAAGTCCATGTTGAAAGTAATGCTGTGATTATAACAGAGCTGGTATATTTATTTATATTTAAGAACACACAGTCTCATTTATACAATAACACAGGCAGATGTCAAAACACAAGAGAAGGAGTAGACTGGTGAAGAATGCTTTAGAGAACAGTAACAAAGTAAAATCACAGGGCTATCTTGTTGAATTTCAACTTGGACATTCCATCGTCATCTTAATCATCATCATCGACTGATTATTCCTTTCGGTGTTAAGTTTGGAGCATAGTTCCCCTAATAAAACTCCCCCATCATCCCCTACTCCATGCTAGCATTGATGCCTCATCTGATGTTGAGCCTGTAACCTCAAAGTAATTTCCAAGAACTTTCTCTTTGATCTGCCTCTACTCCTCTTACCCTCTACTGCTGAACCCATGAGTCTCTTATGTAACCTTGCATGTCCCATGTGTATAAATATGACCTCACAATCTCAGCCTGTTTGCTATAACTGCTTCATGTATGGTGTTCATTCCCAGTTTTTCTTTGATTTCCGTATTGTGGATATCTCCTACTATTGTTCCCATCTGTTAGTGCCTGGAATCATCCTTACTATTTTCATATCTGTAACCTCAACCATATTATCTTACAGTCATTGCATATATTGTTCTCACGCAATAACTCCCGCGTTACATTTTTTCTAACAATGAGATCTTCCACCTTTTTATCTCTTTGAGCCAAGCAAAAATCATTACTTTTTTATTACCAAAGCATTATAAATTAGTAAAAACTTGGTATGGCACATGTAATTTGCTAAACTTTAAAATATTTCAACATGCTAAGATTTCACAAACTATTTTATTACAATTACATCACCTGTGTGAACAGCAGCTCCTAATATTTATAGTAAGTGATGAATTAAGGTTAACTACACTCCTTTTTACTCCTCAGATTTAGATATGGCTTCTTGTGACATACACTCTGGCAAATAAGCACACTCAATGCCATATGTTCTTTACAGATAGGGCTGTAACAATTATGGCAGCGATGCTGTTTGAATCTGTTTTTTTCTTTTAGGGCAGTAGTGACATCTTGTTTTTTCTCTTGATTAATTTTCTTTATTAGCTGTCAGTAGTTTGAAAATGTGTACAACACCTTTTATTTTATCCTTAAAATGAAGTGATATCCTTGAAATCGGCATGCACTTGATCATGTGGGCTTTTGTAACCATCATACTCGATTCTTTGATGATGCTTCTCTGTGGAATTAAGTCATTTGTGTCTATTTTATATATTATTTTTGCATTTATTGCTCTGATGTTCAACAAGCTGAAAAACAGTGTAAGAGGCAAGCGGTTGGCTAGTCTTGAAACAGAATATTCTGATTTCAAACAATCGACAAAATCAACACCCCATTTTGTGAGATTGTACAATGTAATGATTTCAGGTTTGTTTGCTTCGCCATTGTCAGCATCTATAGCATTGTCACTGTGCATGGTGAATTCCATTAGAACATTCTTTTTCTGTTTATTTTTTACGACGTGTGAGCAAATCAAGCAGTTGTTGCTTGGTTTTCTCAAAAAGTGAATATGCTATGGTTTAGTTGCCTACACTTTACGTCCAGAAGTTCCAGTAGAACTTCTCTTTTATTCTTAAGTAGAGTACCTACTACTGTGATTCGATGATTGCCATACATATTGTTAGCTATTGGTATAGGTGTAAAATAATTTTCCATCATCAGGTTTCTGCCTATTTTGTCAATCAGTCGAATCAATTGTAAGACCACATTCTCTGCATCATTGGGTACTTGATATGGCCCAGCAGGCATATTTCCATATTTAGTGCACAAAACATTCCAGTACCACAGAGAGCATATACCTTGATGCCATATTTAATAGGCTTGTTTGCTATATACTGCCCTGAATTTGCAATGTCCACAGAATTGTTCTAACATCTCGTCTATTGTTGTCAATGTTGTGCTGTGCTATAGCTCTTCTTCCAAACATCCACAAATTTGTGAGATATTTCTCTAATAGGTGCCAGATTATCTGTTTCCTTTCTCTGAGCTCTCGTAGAATTGTTGTCAAAACATGGACCGTATATACTTGAGTAATCCGCGCACCCCAAAATTTTAAGGATTGGAGGGAAAGAGTCATGTGGTTTTGTGTAGATGAGGATACCACCTGTCAGCTTTCAACAAGCATGTGAGGGCAGCCATCTTGGGATGCCACGTCTGTTAAATTTCAAAATGACATGTAAATATCAAAACAATTGAAGCCGCACTGAGAGAGAGAGAGAGAGAGAGAGAGAGGAGAGGAGAGGAGCACAGTGTTGTCAGATCCAGAGTGTGCGAATCTCATACCAACCCCATAAAATTATCGTATTCTACCTACTAAACATTCTCATACAAATTGAAAAATATTTCATTCATAATGTATTACTGTGAAAACATACTCACAGTAACACACACTGAAATGAAAGCTTACAGAATCTGAACAGTTAATAAATAAATGGAATCGAGACTGGCATTACAGGGTCATATATCTTTGTCAAAGTTGATAGGTCATGTATTTACATAAAATATATTTGATAGTGTTATAGGGAACTTTGACATACAGGTATTTTTCACCAAAGAAATACCATCAAATTTAGCACCTCACCATATATTTGATTATAAAAGTTGCTTGTCTTCTATTTGCTGCAATGCAAAATGTAACTGCTCTGAGAACTACTGCTAATCGACGTGTGCATGTGTTTGAACATAGCTGCTACACCGCGCCGCAATAAACGTTTAACCCCAGTAGCAAGAAATCTCCGTAACCCGGGAGTGCCGATACTGGTGTGGGTAATATGGTGGTACTGAACCGAACAATACCCAACTTAAGTAGATAAACTTCTTTAAATGCAACTAGTCATCCTTACATCAACAATGCAACTGTTCATATGCACCACCCATCCTGACAAAGAAACTGGCAGAAAGAGATGTTACTCTGCCAAACTGGTTTGTGATGTGAGGAGACCCTTTACAGTGTCAAGTAAATTATATGCAGTTTTGATAGTGACTAAGACAACACACATTAAAAAGTTGTTATTGTCAGCTATCTTGAAATATGACGACCATAATACCTGTCTTTAACACCACAATGAAGATTTGTGTCTAAAAAATATAAGGAATATTTGATAATATTTCTTTGTCAAAGATTTGGTTGAAAATATTATTGTGTAATACCAGACTAAAGGGATCTGTTGGTTAAAGTGGAGTAACATCCACCTAGGGTGTTTTGTTGTTGCAGATCAAGGAGGTTAGAATATTCTAACCTCCTTCTAGAGATGGAGTAAAACCAACCTAAATTCGAGTAATCCGTGCACCCCAGTTTTTTGTTAATAAATTCGGAAAAAAATATGTGCGGATTACTCGAGTATATACGGTAGCTCAAACAAGTGTGTGGAACCTTCGTTCGCTCATCAGTGCAATAAAGAAATCTGGTTCAGTCCTATCAGTAGCCTTTGTGCCTTTTTCACTCTTGCACAATATAATACACCAATGAAAGCAGATAATTCTTCAAAATCTGTCTGTGGGTAGTCTCAAGCACTCTGTGAATAAGGTGCTGCCCTTCTGTCAAGTTCTTGGTTTGTGAATTCCACAATTCAATCAATTACACCATCTGGAAAACATAATTCCAGCATTCCAAAATTGTTTTCAAATTTTTGCATCAATCTTTTCACCTGGAAGCTGTGTTACATTATTCAGATAAGCAGTTTTTGGTGGAGGAGTGTGTTGCTTCAACCATTCTGTTATTCCATCCTTATCAAGAAAGGTTTCACGATCTGTATATTGATAAACAGCTGTAGCAGAAGTATCAGATTGGCTGACTGAATGATCTGCTGCGGTATTGATCTCTTCATGCTCAGATGGTGCGTCAGTATCTGATGACAGACCCTCTGTGAATATCCTTGTCCAATAGTACATCTATCCACATCAATGTCTGTTCCTCTGACAAGTTTTATGTATTTTCATATCCAACAGAGAATATCATGTACTCTGTATAAACAATTGCTTCATTCAGTTCGTAAAACCCAATAAGAATACTTTACTTACAAAAGACGTAACATATGTTGAACACTTTCAGCAGAAAACAAACATAACCACATGTTATAAGGACACAGACTAAAAGTAAAGCAAGACAGTATTCCATGAAAGGAGAAGTAATTGTTACGTAAAGACTCCTGTGTTACAAAAAAAAATCTAACACTGTGCACCACTTCAAATAATGGCACAACTAGCAAGCTATTCTTGAAATTTGATTGTCAAGTCATTGATAAATTGAAGCATGGGATATGAAAAAGCATTTCTAGATCGTCAGTTCATTAGCTTTGAAATGTGCTGGAATATTTAACTAAAATCGTAAATGTTAGATTTTTTTTCTAACAACATGAGTGATCACAGGTTAATAAGGTGACCTGTGTCCACCCAGCTATCACTCCTATACATCAAAGTTCATTGAAAGATACAGCTCAGAGGAAGGAAACAGATAATCTGGCACCTATTAGAGAAATATTTGACGAATTTGTGGAAGTTTGCAAGAAGAGCAAGAATAGCAAGTCTTGCAGAAGAGAGTAGATCTTAGCGGAGCACTTGCTGCATTAGTTCTGCTACACTTTGATTCAAGTTCTTTCACTATGTTGCAATCCTGTGAGAAAACACATCCTAAGTACTTGAAACTTTCCACCTGTTCTAACTTTGTTCCTCCCATTTGGCACTCAGTCTGTTTAAATCTTTTTCTCGTAGACATTACTTTCATTGTGAAGATGCTGACCTTCATACCATAACCCTTAAACCTCTGATTTAGTTCTGAAATATTAGGTAGTAACCTTTCAATGGAATCTACCATCACACCTAAATTGTCTGCATATGCGAGATTGCTTATTTTGTTTTCACCTACTTTAATCTCACACTGCCATTACGTCGTTTTCAACATAGAAGCCATAAATATTATGAACAACAGTTGTGGTAGGTTACAGTTTTATCCCTGAAACCATCCTGAACTATGATCTCAATTTACTATCAACTCTGATGGCTGCCTGACTATTTACATAAAGACCTCTAATTGCCTGCAGAACCATAATCTTTTAGAACTGACAATAGCTTCCTAGGAACACAGTCATAAGCCTTTTCTAGACGTATAAAACATAGATACAGTTCCCTGTTCCCCTCATAGCACTTCTCCATTATCTGCCATATGCTAAAGATCTGGTCTGACAGCCTCTAAGAGGCCTAAACCCACACTGATTATCATTAAAGTTGTCTTCCACTAATACTAGCACTCTCTTTTCAACAATACCTTAGAAGATTTTACCCACAACAATGGACTTTCCATTGTTAGATATTGTGTAATGAACTTTCATCCATCCAACAACCTGTGATTTTACTTTGTTACTCTTCCCTAAAGCATTTATTATGAGGCCATTTCTTCTATTGTGTGGTGTGTTTTCTTCCCGAGAGCACAAGTGTACTCATTACAATCAAGAATCGGATGCCCGACTTACTCGCGTAAACTCGTAGAGATCAGCTCGATCAACAGTGGACAAGCACCCGTGAAATGAACTTTCATCCATCCAACAACCCTATGATTTTACTTTGTTACTCTTCCCTAAAGCATTTATTATAAGGCCATTTCTTCTATTGTGTGGTGTGTTTTCTTCCCTCTCATCACCTTATTAATTGTTTCCTGCCTTGTGATTATATGAATGAGAGTATGTGTCCTTTTTCTTATCAAGACTGTGACTGAAAGCAAAGTTGTGTGTCAGTTGCAAACTAACCTTATTACATTATTAACAATATAACTGCCACTGAAGCCAATGTAATGAGTGAGTTCAATAACATCCCAAAGAATGGCTTTCTTGGTAATTTCACATAACTGTATGAAATGTTCTTAATATTACATTCAAGTGTGGGGACACTATAAATAGAACACCTGGATCATAAAAACAGTCATCTTAACTTCTATGTATTTTCTATTATGTCAGTATTTTGTTTAGAGATATTTCCTGAGTACTTTGGTATGATGAACATTGGTCTCCAGGAGCTTGTGACAAAATTTTTCATTCACTCATGTTACTTGCTGTTGAAACAACAGAAATCAGATACCATACTTTCTTATTTCTTTACATTCATTATTTTGGGGGGGGGAGGCCTCCTCTCTTATATACGGGGCACTGTCTAAAGAACCTGCCTTATCTGAGTGGGTTACAATAAGTTGTGGTGGGCCACAAGGATCTGTTTTGACCTATTGCTATTCATGATCTTCATTAATGATCTTCCGCTTTGTTCTAACACAAACATTAAATTTACCCTATTTGCAGATGATACTACAATTCTGACTGAACCACAGTCTTGAAAAAACTACAAATAAAGTTTTTAATGACATCTTAGACTGATTAACAGCTAATGGTTGTGACATTATAGATAAAGGGGAAAGCTGATTGTTTCCATGTGAAAAGCAAGTTTTGGCAAACCGTTGGGTTCCCCAGCCAACCGGCTAACAGTATGGAACTAGTGAATGGAATACAGGACATAAGGGAAACCCTAATTTGCTCGGAAACAGGAAATGGCAGTCTTGGATGAGCGAGGGCAGCTAACTCAGATAGCAACTGAAATACAATATAGTCACACACATTATTCTAAAAATCCATATAAAATCAGGTAATCATCATACGCCAAATATAATTATATGAATGGATTCAGGAGACTTGGGAGAATCAAATGCCATAATTACAATTTCAGTATCCCTTACAGATAAAAAACCAATAAATTTCAGTACAATAATAATAATAATAATAATAATACAACACTTATATTTACAATTATTGATACATAGTGTTTATCAGAAACAGTGTAAGAAGCAAATGGGCAGCATTGCATCCCACTACCTATCTTAAATGACACACCATGTTATTTCTGTATTCTTTCAAATAAACTTTGTTTTACTCTCTTGTTTTGCTTTTCATTGAGGCAGTAATATTCTTGTCACAACATAGATTCCACCACAGAAACACACAACATGAAGCCAGCAAAGCGCATTACATTTATATATGTATTTTATTATATTTAACATTATTCTTAGTAACATTTGTTGTAGACTGCCTCTTAAATATTTCACGGCCGACTACAAATAGTAGATATGCAGCAGATAATTTATACATAAACAGTTATATGTATTTGTGGACAAGAACGGAATATATTTGCATAAAAAGCCATGATAAATTAAATATTAATTGTATAACTACATTTCAACGGCAGCAGAGTATTTCAACAGTGAGACACTATGCTTAATAGCTACCTGAGCAAAGAGCTTCAATCTTAACCAACTTTAGTATTGTTAAATATGTATTTGTTTGTTAAACGTAAACCAAATTTGTAGGGAGGTGGTCAAAGCATTTAATTCTGTGATATTCAAATGTATAATATTTTGGAAGGGAAATTGTATTTTAAAGATGAGGTGATAGGATTCATGGACGGATGCAATTTTGGGAGCAGGCAGAGCACGCTTTCGAATGCTTGGGAAGAAACATGTAACTTGGAGTTGGTGGTGATAGGAGGTGACTGGGAGGCCTGAAGCCGTGTTACGAACTTGTGATTTGAAGAGATAGGCATGTGTGGACTTAAAAATTTATGGGACTGTGACTGCAGAACTTAGCCTCTGGCTGAAAAGTGGTAAACTATGGATGGTAGTAGGGCTGTGAAACTGTGATAATTCAGCTATTGTGTACCTGTGTGATGACAAACTGTTTTATAACAAATACTGTCATTAATCGTGGATTAATTTGGAACTGCAATGTTCGATGGACCTCATTAATTTACAAGTGATAATTTAGAACTTTTACTCTCAAGTGCATGTGATACTTATTGTGGCTCTCATGAACAATAGTTGGGGAAATATTCAGTTATTTAACGATGTATAAAGTAGGACCACCTCCGCATTTTCATGTCCAAAAAGAGTAATAAACTGCATTTATACAAAAAATTACTTTGTGAATAAATCTCTTCTAAACATTATCTTAGAATCCATTTCATTGATTATTCAGAGCTTTAATTTATGTTTACTTAAATATATTTTTTGCCATCAGCATCTGCAGATTGATAGACTATACTACAGATTAATTATTGATCTTATTTAAACACTTGGGGTAGCTGTTTAGGGAATAGAAGCTGATATACATAACTCACCCCTCTGAACAGAGACAATGAGCCATAAACATTTTACTACTCTGAGTTATGTATTGCCCAATTCTTATTGGTGAGTATGAATAGGAAGGTTGCAAATTGGGTTTTTTCATCCGGGAGGAGAAATAAAGCAACAGTTTTTTCCGTCCGGTTTTAGTAAAATTCTGTTCAAATAGGTACTCTAAATTTTGCAGTACACTTATTTAGAAGCCAAGTCTAATGCATATTGAGTGATGTGTGGGGGCTCAGAGCTTTATAGTACAGCAGTAGCTTTGTGCATCTTATAATATGAAGATAAAAAAGGAATATGAATTGGTATTCGGACGGGAGAAGAACGTGTTGTGCGAGTTACAAATACAGCGGAGCAGAACTTCACATAGTGGACAGGTGCAGTCAACAGTGGCCAATGGCTTTGAGTAATACACAGCGCAGGCATCACAGTGGCCAACAGCTATGAGTGTTCCAGGAGGCAGTCAACATACATTGGCGGCAGCGGCAGAGGCACCATGGCAGAAAAGTTAAGTACAAACGTCGATGATGTAAATGTGTGTGAGTCTGGGGCTGGATCTTATGTTAACGAAATGCCGCTAATTAAGCAGTCACCAAGAGTGTGTGGCTCCAAAAATATTAGAGGATGTGCTAGCTCGAGTTCTGAGGGAGAAAATGTAAATGGGGAGGGTATAGTGGGGCTAGTAGTCCACCTGCTGCAAATAAAGATGAAAGGGCAGGAAGTTCATTGGAAAGCAAACTTTACATGTGGATAATGGGGTTAAAACGGATTTGGGTGGTGTAAAATCAGAATTAAAAGCAGATTTGTATAATGTAGAATCAGAAGTGGGCAATGTAAAGAAGCAATTGGGCTTGGGTTTGAACAAAGTTCAAGCAAACATGGAAAGTATGAGGGCAGAATTTAGTAGTAATATTGAGAATATAAAATTTGAGTTGGAAAATTTTAAATCATAAGTGGATAGAATGGTAGAATCAAAATTAAACTATGTTAAGACAGAAGTCGGCAAAATAATGCAGGAAGTTGATTCTGTTAATAAAGTCAGTAAATTAGACATTAATTTAGATAATAAAATGGAAAATGTACAGCATGAATTGAACAGCAATGCAATGAAGACTGTGCAACAACAAAATAATTTTGAAAAGGCAACTACAGCAGAAGTAAATAATTTAATGGATAGGATGGCGGGTTGTGAAATGAGGATAAAAAAATGTAGTGGGAGAATTGATCAGGAAAAGGTACAGCTACAGCAAAAAATTGAGGAAGTGCGACCAGAAATACATAATGCAAATGTTAGTCCACTTGTAAATAATCCCTGGTTTTCAGCTGGAAATAATAAGTATTTTTCTAATGATGGCAATTACCACCCAGTAGATTTTCTTGCAACGTTTAAGGATGGCTTTGTTAGGGGGATGAGTGACAAAGATAAAATTAAATTGTTAAAAAGACAGCTTGAGGATAGCGCACAGTAGTGGACTAATTTAAATAATCATTTGCTCAAGACCTATGACAAGTTTGAGATTTGTTTCTTGAGTAAGTACTGTAGTGAATCAAAGCAAATGCGGCTTCAAAACAAATTTCTTAACGGCCCAAATTCAGAATACTGCAATGTTTCAATGTGCAAATTTTGTATACGCGAACTGAATAAGTTAATGCATACAAATTGTCTGCTGAGAGTTCTGATGGAAATCACAACATTAAAGAGGTGATTACCAGATTATTTGCAATGGGATTTGTTGCAGAATTCATTGATGAGTTTTTAGATTTTGTTGAACAGTTGGAACGAGCATTAAAGTTTAAACTGAATCATGGTAGCAGAAGAGGAAATGGTAGTCAGAATTGGAACCATAATAGTAATAATTGTAATTATGGGAGCCATAGTAATAATGGTAACTGCCGGAATAAACACAGTCACAATGGTGATCAGGGGAATATAATTTATAAAGGTCAAGGCATTGGGAATTATCAGGAGAGAAATCACGGAAGGGAACATAGTGATATGCGGTCAGGAAACTGAGAAACGCCGCGGTTCGTATGCGGGGATGGTGAAACAAACTGGCGATAGATAGGACACTGTACTGTGATAATTTTGTGGAAATATATGTGATAGGGGGCAGAAGGAAGTTGTGGAAATATGTGTGATAGATGAATCAGTAAAAGTTGGTAATTTAAAACAACGTGCCCGTCAGAGAAATCAAAATTATTTTGAGCAATCATTTGAATTAGATGAAGATATGGGTTCACAAAAACTATTTTGTGAAAAGAGAATGAGTGATGGAGTGGAAGAATGTATGCTAAATAGTTCTAAGTCTAAGAAAGGGAATGAGAAAAATTGGAATTTGGTGGAGATGAAATGTGCAGAAAATTCCAAGAAGTTATTGACCAGTAGTGATAAATGCAACTATGTGTGTACTAAATTTTGTGAACTTGAGGCGGCAGATGTAAGTGGTGAAATTTGTGAAGGCATCACAGCTAAGGGCACACCAGCTGGTAACAAGTTAAGTGGTATATCGGCAGATATTAGTAAAGTTGCTAGGGGAAACGGCATAGCATTGGTATCGTCAGCTGGTGATGAATTATATTATGTATGTGGCATGATAGGTGATTTATTGTTGAAGGGAAATGAAATAAGTGAGACATGTGGTAAATTTGAAGTTACTGAGGAAGAAATGTGCGCCTTTATTTATGTTGATGAGGATCATCCAACAGCTCTTGATGGGATTATAAATTGTAAATGGAAGGTGATGGATTAAAGTGTTGATGCTATGTTAAAGGAACCATTATCTGTAGTAAAGGACGGAAAGTTTAATATTGGCGAAACAGATGATATTTTGGGGGAGAATTTGATGTGGATTACAGATGCAGATGTGAAACTGAAATCGTCAAATAACGAGTGTCTGAAGATATGAATGAGGAGTGATGCAGTAGTGATGTAGTACAAACTGATTGTTTGGAAATAAATTTTAGTAACTTTGTGTTCAATTATAAATCAGTGGAGGTAAATGATATATGTAATAAGGTTTCAAGTGCATCAGCTGAAGTTGATAATGTTATTTGTGTTTAAGAGGTATTTGGAAAGAGCGATGATTTATGTGGGGAAGATGTATGTTCTGAAAATAATTATGTGAATGAAGCAGATAGTATAGTGACATTTCCTATTTAAGAAAGCAATTTTGAGTTTGACAAGGCCAGAGATGCAGAGTAGTTAGATGCATATAACTTGTGGGATCAATTTATGATGGGAAGAGAAAGTGACAGTGTTATTAATGACAATTGTGGTTGACTGATTTGGCAAAAGTGAATGTGAATTTTCTGTTACAGACTTATGGGTTAAAGAAATGTTTAAAATAGCAAAGGAACATGTATGGAAGGAAGGGGGAGAGAAATTGAGAATGACTTTTTACATGAAGATCTTTTAGATAGGGAAAAACAGATTGTTGTTGGGAATTGGCTGCAGAGTCACACACATTCTGACAAGGTATGACGCTGGCAGAGAGTTAGTGGCAGTGCTGTGGACGGTAGAGCCAGATCCTCAGACCGATGAGGTGCAAGGGTACGTTAATTTAATTCTGCTATTGAATTAGTGTGCTTTGCACCACAGGGACTTACACTTCTATGGGCATTTAATTAATATGCCATAAAATTTATAATTTATGTTACTTTAGATTTAAATCTTATATATGACATGCAAATGGTACACTGTTTCATACGCCACTACAGTTTTATACACTTTGTTCTGGCACAGTAGTTGGTAATAATTTTAATGTTTTTATTTATTTAAAAGTAAATGGTCAAAAGTTTTGGTGCTTCTTACATGATAATTTGGCAGGCAAATGTATCATATCAAGTGGAGGTGTGTGACATTACAGGAAAAGGGGGTAGTTGATAGTTTCCGTGTGAAAAGCAAGTTTGGCAAGCTGTTGGGTTCCCCAACCGGCTGGCTAACAGTTTGAACCTAGTGAAAGGAATACAGGTTGTTAGAAAAGCCCTAATCTACTTAGAAACAGGAAATGGCAGTCTTGGATGACCGAGGGCGGCTATTCCAGATTGCAACTGAAATACAATATAGTCACATACGTTATTCTAAAAATCCATATAAAAATCAGGGAATCATCATACGGAAAATATAATTATGTGAATGGATTCAGGAGACTTGGGAGATTCAAATGCCATAATTACAATTTCAATATCCCTTACAAATAAAAAGCCAATAAATTTCAGTACTATAATAATAATATTACAAGACTTATATTTACAATTATTGATTCATAGTGTTTATCAGTAACAGTGTAAGAAGCAAAAGGACTGCATAGCACCTCGCTACCAATCTTAAGACACAGCATGTTATTTCTGTATTCTTTCAATAAACTTTGTTTTACTCACTTGTTTTGCTTTTCATTGAGGTAGTAATATTCTTGTGTCACAACATAGATTCCACCACATAAACACACAACATGAAGCCAGCAAAGTGCATTACATTTATATATGTATTTTATTATATTTAATATTATTCTTAGTAACATTTGTTGTAGACTGCCTCTTAAATATTTCATGGCCGACTACAAATAGTAGATATGCAGCAGATAATTTATACATAAACAGTTATATGTATTTGTGGACAAGAACTGAATATATTTGCATAAAAAGCCATGATAAATTAAATATTAATTGTAAAACTACATTTCGACGGCAGCAGTGTATTTCAACAGTGAGACGCTATGCGTAATAGCTACCTGAGCAAAGAGCTTCAGTCTTAACTGATTTTAGTATTGTTAAATATGAATTTGTTTGTTAAATTAAAAAAAATGTAGGGAGGTGGTCAAAGCATTTAATTCTGCAATATTCAAATGTATAATATTTTGGAAGGAAAATTTTATTTTAAAGATGAGGCAATAGGATTTGCGGACAGATAGAATTTTGGGAGCAGGCAGAGCACGCTTTCCAACGCTTGGGAAGGAACTCGTAACTTGGAGGTGGTGACTGAGCAGTCTGAAGCCATGTTACGAACTTGTGATATGAAGAGATAGGCATGTGTGGACTTAAAAATTTATGGGACTGTGACTCCAGAACGTAGCCTCTGGTTGAAAAGTGGTAAACTATGCATGGTAGTAGGGCTGTGAAACTGTGATATTTCACCTATTGTGTACTTGTGTGATGACAAACTGTTTTATAACAAATACTGTCATTAATCGTGGATTAATTTGGAACTGCAATGTTCGATGAACCTCATTAATTTACAAGTGATAATTTAGAACTTTTACTCTCAAGTGCATGTGATACTTATTGTGGCTCTCATGAACAATAGTTGGGGAAATATTCTGTTATTTAACGATGTATAAAGTAGGACCATCTCCGCATTTTCATGTCCAAAAAGAGTAATAAACCGCATTTATACAAAAAATTACTTTGTGAATAAATCTCTTCTAAACATTATCTTAGAATCCATTTCATTGATTATTCAGAGCTTTAATTTATGTTTACTTATATATTTTTCCCGTCACCATCTGCAGATTGACAGACTGGCTAAACTACAGATTAATTATTGATCCCATTTAAACAGGTTGGGTAGCTGTTTAGGGCATAGAAGCTGACATACATAACTCACCCCTATGGGCAGAAACAGAGCAATAAACCTTTTACTACCCTCAATTATGTATTGCCTAATTCTTATTGGTGAGTACTGATAGGAAGGTCGCATGGTCTCTCACTCTGTGCAGATACACCACTGAGTAATCTTAAAGATGTAAACATAACATGTAGTGATCAACCAATACAGAAAGAGAAAGATACAAAATTCCTGGGTGCTTATATAGACAGCAAATTTAATATGTCATCCCACAGTCATCATCTTCTTAAAAGATGCAGCTCAGAAACATTTACATTATGGGTTATTTCTTCTGTGGCTGAATTGGATACAATTAAGGTTTCCTACTTTGGATATTTCCAATCATTGCTGTCATACACAATTATATTCTAGGGGAACCCAACCTCTTGGGAAAAAGAAATTTACTGCTAAAATAAAAAGCTATCGGAATAATGTGTGGGGTCCATCACAGATTCTCTTGCAGGCACTTTTTTAGAAAGATGTTGGATCCTAACCACTGCCTCACAGTACATTTTTTTCCTTGTTGATCTTCGTATGCAAAAGACAAAAATGTTGAAATGTTGGTAAATCTATGGGATTTAACTACTCTGGACGTCAGTCCCTAGTCTTACAAACTACTTAAACTAACTTATGCTAAGGACAACAATACACCCATGCCTGAGGGAGGACTCGAATCTTCGACGGCGAGTAGTAGCGCGCTCCGCAACTAGACACCTTGGATGCTCGGCCACTCCATTGTGGCTGCAAAAGACAAAAGCAAATTTCATGACTATAATACAAGGAACAAAAACAATCTACACATTGAATTGAAATGTCTCAGTCTGGTACAAAAAGGAGTTTAATACTCTGGCATTAAGCTGTTTAATGTTCTCCCACCACGTATCAAATGTCTTCACACAGAACTGCCGAAATTTAAACAAGCCCTCAAAGATTACCAGATAGAAAAATCTTTGTATATCGGTGAATATTTGCAAGAAAATGCATCCCATCACTAAACTTACAGTGTCTTTAGAATTAGTCTTACAAGGAAAGTACATGGGCTCAAACAAAGATATCTGTATGAATGTTTGGTTACATGATCTCTACATACACCTCAATGTGCTGGTGGGTGTCGTTTTTATGCAATACTCTGCAATGTTGCTCTAGATAGCACTGTAGATGTAATTGTAGACACCATACACAATGCAGACATCTTAACTAAAACTTATGTAATAATCATCGTACATGTTCTCTAGTGTATTGTCATCAAAAGCCGTGATGATAGTTGCAACTTTAACCTTCTTCTCGGAAGACTGTTGGTATTCACTACCACTGCCTCTTCCTGCACTTACCGTAGCTCTACCACTTGCAATGAGTTGTTTGTCATTATCATCCCTATTATCATCATTATGTGTTAGTGTTACAACAGTATCTAATGTATGCTCATATTTCTGTACCATAACAGATACGAGAAAGCATGCGAATGATTCATCTTCTACACTAATACCATCTTCAGGAAGAAGGGTTCTTTGTAACTTCATCTCAATCAATCGCAATACATTAGCAGGATTGATTACCAATCGCTGCCCCATCTGATGCTTCACCCACAAATAACGTCACAAAACACAACTTTGGAGGCACACTGCACCGTCCCTACTGGCGAACCGACAGGTCAAAGTGCAATGTGGCAAGGCACACACAGAGGCCTCTAACGGACGACTGCAGAGTTTTGCAGATGCGGGAGTATCACTAGTGCAATAAGGGATCTTTACATTATCCCTCATACATCTTTGGTGTGTATGTGTTTGTTCGAGCCCAAGTACTTTCCTTGTTAGTCTCATTAATGTTATTTCAGTATATCACATATTTTGTAAAAATAGATTTGCTTTACCTGTATTAGTCATTGGAATATTGGATTTAACTTCGTACTCTGCTTTATTATTGGTACTTGTACTTGAAATTCACTTTCTGTTAATTGAATGCAATGTTGTCAAAAAGATTGATATCTTATTTAAATCTAAACTTTTACTGTATTTATTGTATGTTTTTTGGAAATTATGTGGAATCTGACATTGAATTGTCTTTGTTTTTATTGTAAGTTTTAATTGAAATCTGTACAGTTTTACACACTCCATATCCTTGTGTTTAACTCACTAACTGGACACACACAATAAGAAATAAATAAACAGCATTGTGCTATGATGTGAGAGACATTTTGTTGTCTGGTCAATGTTGTGGTGTTGCTGATGCAAATGTCAGGTCTGTCATATGCTGAAGAGTTCCTGGTCTGATAATCTACTGGGCACTGGCCAACAGCTTGACAGCATTGCCCCACAAGTTCTGTGGTGTAGTGTTGTGCCAGCATATTGTGCGGATGGCCTCCTTCATGACAAGTGGTATTACTTGAGACCAAGTCATTAATCTCCTCACTTCCTCAAAAGAAGGAAAAAAAACTGCCTCCCCTTTTTACACATACACACACACTTTTTTTCTGTCTCTGCAACTGTAAGTACAGTTATTTCATTATTTCAAAAACATCTTTGGCTTACAACTGTTTCTAATGATTTTGTTGTCAACAGGATGTTAAAACCCCAATCTTCCTTCACCCCTTTCTTTAATTTTATATGTTTTACCTTATTTATTTATCTTTGCTCACAAAACTAACAGGATTCCTTTTGTAACACTAAAAAAGATAAGCAACTTCCCCTTGGGTGCCAACAACTGCCTTTAGGTGGAAGGGTGGTAGGAGGTGATTTGTGTGACGATACATAAGATATTAGTTGTCAGTGCCTACAGATTTGTATGACTGATATGGATGTTCTCTGTGCAGAGTCTGGACTGGTGGCTGCTCTGATGCTGTTGTTTAGGTAAACAGTAGCTCCACTGAAATGTGACCATTCTGGGCAGCTAGCATTTAATCTAAAAGAAGTGAGAAACCAGGGGCACTTAAACACACAGCATACATGGTATTTGTACTAGCAACAACACAAAAGCCTGGTTTGGAGCATACAAATACTGCCCATCTTGCCAGGGTGGTAATATAAAGAAGATTTATATCACAGTAGTCAGTTGACGCCATGTTGACCTCAGCGGTGAGGTTGCTGGCACTGTGCCACAATCTCTCCTAGCCAGTAAGCCACTGTGGTCTTCAGCAGTTATGGTAGTAAAATGTTTTTAAGTTTTTTATTTGGTTTCTTTACTGTGATTACCCTACAAATGTAGCATAAATATTATATTATTCTTGACACAAAAAATGTGTGACAGACAATTACTTTAACATGCAGTTTAAGAATTTTACAAAAAACACTTGTATGATGAAACAACAATGTAATTTCATAATTATTATACATATTTTACACATCATTTAATAAATCACTACATTTCTGTGGATAAAAACATGTTGGTATGAGGATGCCAGATGCTGGCAATCTGTAAATTGTATGGACACATACTTACTCTTCCAACACTTTCTATAGTGAGTACATGAAACAAAGGAGTACATTAAAAAGACACTGTGACTGACAGTGGCATAACTGTTGCACTTCACCAATAATACTTTAAAAACACATCTGCCAAAGCTTAGATTTTTTCCAGCACATTAAAGACAACATGGGATATCTCTGTAGATTATGGACTCCTTTCAGCTTAATGTGAAATTCTGTAAGTTCATGAAATTTAAAGTATTTTTCAACTTTGTTGTATATGGGAGAGTCTATATACATCATTTGATTTTTACAAATGTGTGTGATGTAATTTTACTATCTAAAAGATGGTTGGAAAATGAATCTGTGCTTGTATTGCAACAGCAAAATGTGTTGGGAACATAATGAGAAATAAGGTTGGGTTGTTTGTTTGGGATAGGGGAACTAAACTGCTAAGGTTATCAGTCCCCCTAGTGGGGAGGGTAAGGAGTGAGGATAGGAAAATAGGAGGGGGGGGAGGGAAAGGAAATGCAGTCCGGTAGGTAAAGAAGGAAGAAGGACTGCATTAGCTCAGGGTCCCCTAGCTTGCCATGCACTTGTTCACGGATGAACCGTGAGCCCCCTGGGAGAATGATATGTGTGCGTGTGTGTGTGTGTGCGCGCGTGTGTGTTGCACATGTTTGAATATACATTCACAGCTATCTACTTTCAGTCTTCAACTATTCAACTATGGAACTTCAGAATATCCAGTGTTCACTTTCTGGATTGTTTGATCTTATATTGTCTTCTCAGTATACACTGTGAAAGGCTATAGTGGTTTTTCTTTATAAATCAGGGATAAATAATCTTATTAATTAAATTAAATGCACAAGGATAACCACTCACTATCCATTACAGTAAATAAGGAAGCACTTTAACAATGAATAACAGTACCTCAGCTTACAAAAAACTTCCATTCTTCTTAAGAGAATATACACATGGTCACATTTATAGACAAACACAAAACCACATTAGCCTCATTGTTGTTGCCCACCTAAAGTGAGTAGTTGAATTTGGTTGTAATATCTTAGAATAACAAGTTGCTAGGAGAGGAAGTTATAGAAAGCTGGGGAAGGAGAGCTGAGAGCATTAAAATAAAATATAAAAAGGGAGTAAGAATGTGAATCAACCCCAAGGAAAGCTTATGTTGGTACAGATAGGAGTAATTTTGTATTGTTCATAGTGAAATATGTTGAGGATTGCAAGAAGGGAGGTAGTCACTGAGAAAGCAGTTTGAATCATGATGAATGGATCTATAAACTGAACTAAAGGATGGCACAGGAAGTGCAGTAATGAGAAGTAAAAAATGATTATTTTTGAGAACTTTTTTGGAGAGCAGCAATATTCATTAATAATCAAAATTGATTTAAAACCAGGTTAGATTGCATTTATTTCTTTTTTGCTTATAAGTTTCAACCTTATATAACATCATCTTCAGACCATGAAGGAGCATGTGACACAGGAAGTATGATGATCATTGCACTTCGAGTGCATCTATTCCAGCACGGTCTGAAGATGATCCTATAAAAGATTGAAACCAGAAAACAAAAAAGGAATAAATGCAATCTAGACTGGTTTTGAATTAGTTTTAAGAAGTAAAAAGCTGTTGTGGATGGAAGTAGGAGAGGAAATGGGGGTAGAAAAGGGTGCAGGATAAGAATTAGTGAATACTGAAGTCAGGCAGATTTCAAGATTGAACAAGGCATTATAGTATATTCTGGGTAATTATTGCTGATATTAGATTCTTGAGAATATGGCTGTGGGCCAGGGTGTAACCCTCCAGATAAATTCAATAATCTGAGTAATTCAAATAAGTTAAAATGGCAAGGAACCAGCTGTCATGGTTTTGAAGCAATCATTGAAGTCAGTCATGTGGTTAGCAAGGTGTTATATTGCAGGATGTTTAAACTTTTCCTTAGTCACAGTTCAGTAGTGGATATTCATATTTATGGACAGCTAGTAATTGGTTATGGCTACATCAAAATTCATACAATAGTTTCAGTGAGGCATTCTGAGTCTATAACATTGCTGATCCCACTGATGGCTCTGATTTTGTATGGAATAGTCAACACACTACTGGCATCACTTGGATGGAATTCGAAGCTATTCTGCTTTATGTGCATGAAAAAATGTTTGTCAGTCATGCTTGGGTAGCTCAGACAGTAGAATGTTTGCCCACAACAGACAAAGGTCCTGGGTTTGAATCCCTGTCCAGTGTCCAGTTTTATTCTGCTAGTAAGTTGCAGAGATGAGGATTTTTTTTAAATTAGTATTAAAACTGGAATACTAATTTGCGAAGTGTGAAAAGGGTTTTCTGTAAAATATTCTTGATTTCAGGGTACACTGAAAGGCAGTCAAAGTCCTTAAGGAGTATGCAACTCAGATGTCAAAGTCTGGGGCAATACTGATTAACAACAGGCATGTTCCTTAATGCCTGGTAACTGAATGTCTGTTTTGAGACGATACTGTATCAGAAATGTTTGTGAAACTGTTTGAGTGGTAGTTCATAACCCACTGCAAAGATAATTGTCAAGCCATAAAAGAGACACCAAATACTCAAACACCCAAAATCAAGAATACCAAAGCGGAGCAGTGAAATATCTGTGATGCTGATTTGGTGAAAAATGCTGATTGACTTTTAATTTGTTGTACATCATCTGTTGGTGAGGAGCACTATTTAGGTAAAATCAATGAAATAAAACCAAGCTTTCTTAAAAGAAGCAAGTGATGGTCAACTCTGTGTGGAAGTTTTCAAACTTTGCCATTACTGGAACAAGAAAAGGAGGAAGTGACAGTGGTGCACAAAGTATGCTCTGCCACACACAGTAAGGCTTGTGGAGTACAGATATAGATAAGAACAATTGGAGCATAATTGTGTCAGGTAACATAACTCGAAACAAGGCCCCAGGAGTGGACAACATTCCCTCAGAACTACTGAAGCCTCTGGGAGAGAGCCATGACACAACTATTTCACCTAGTATATAAGATGTACAAGACAGGAGAAATACCCTCAGATTTTAAGAAAAACATAATAATTCCCTGTTATGGCCTAGTGGGCCATTCATATCGCGCTCACCTGTATCGGGTTCCGTGGCAGGCGCGGGCCCGGCAGTGATAGTTCCCAGCCTAGCCATAGGAGGGCACGGTCGTCTAAACAGCTGACGCGAGCTGCGCCCCATCTGCTGGCGGCGCACTGACAGCTGAGGCATTCGACGAGTGAATACGGAACGAGCAACATCATGTTTACGACAAACACTGTTTTCTTCAGTGGCGACAAGGTTTATGGTAGCGTGGTCTTCCTGCCGCAGTCATGGCAGATCAACTTGGCGCGTTGCTGACGAATCTTCAGTCGTTACCGGAAGTTTTGGCTCAACAGAATGCTTCCCTCACGGCGTCTATTGACACCTTGACTAGGGCTGTGACACAACAGGTCGGGTTGCGGTCTTCTGTGCTCGTTCCTCTGTTTCCTCCCTTTGACGACAATGCCGAGGATTGGTCCGACTACGAACAGGGTTTGCGCCAACACTTCGTAGCCTTCCAGGTGTGTGATGACAGTAAGCAAAAACCTTATTTCCTTTTGTGGCTCTCGCCTCATCTGTTTCGTTTGCTGGGCGATTTAGCGCCGCTTCAGACGCAGGCATCCCTGTCCTTTTCAGATATCTGTTCTCTCTTTGCGGCATATTTTTGCCACCACTCGCACATGGTGTCGGCCCGCATATCTTTCTACCATTTGCGGAAACAGCCGGGTCAGTCGTACCACGCGTGGGCCACAGAACTGCAGGGGCTGGCCCTTCATTATCTGTTTCGGTCCGAGCCTCACGGTGATTCGTATGCGGACTCGATGGTCCGCGATGTTTTGATTTGTTTTGCTCCCGACCTGGACGTTCGCAAGCAGGCTCCTGAATCGGACGATCCGTCGTTGGCGGAGGTTTTGCATATTGCGTGCGCATTTGAAGTTTCTGAGGCTGTGGGGAGTCAACTTTCCGCTTGGGGGGAGGTATCCTCAGTTGCCAATTCGGCCCAGTCATCCGCGGTGCTGGTTTCTTCAGTGACTGTTGTTGCGTCGCCCTACCCTTCCTCCATTCCAATGCTGTGGCGCTCGCCTGTCATATAGGCGGGGGGGAACGGCGGCACGCGCTGCCCGCTTCAGAGAGCGAGCCGATTTCTTGTCTTTCGTGCGGGGCGTCCCATTCTCGGGAATGGTAACCGCACAGACGGGCCATGTGTAATCATTGTGGAACATTCGGACACATCGCCCGAGTGTGCCACTCCTCTGCTCGGGACCGCAAAAGGACCTCTCACCCATGGATATTAATAAGGTTGTTCCCGTTGGCGTACAGCCACCAAAATTGTTTATAGACCATTCTGCGGAAAACTGTTACACTTCAAGTGGACACGGGCACGACGACATCGCTTCAAAGTTCGGCTACTCACCAAGCATTAGGCTCCCCCACTTTAAGTCCGGCACCTCGCCCTTTGGTTAGCTACGGCGGCCACCCTATTCCTCTATTGGGGTTGTTTGTCACCGAAGCTACATATCAGAACGTTATCCGCGTAGTACCGTTTGTGGTAGTAAACAGTGTGGCGGCTATGAATATCTTTGGCCTCGATGCTTTTCATGCAATTGGCTTCACTATTACCGATTCTGTCTGCTTGGTTTCCGATCAAATTCCATACGAGAGTCTCACGCAGCTTCGCG
Source organism: Locusta migratoria (assembly GCA_026315105.1). Classification (NCBI taxonomy): domain Eukaryota; kingdom Metazoa; phylum Arthropoda; class Insecta; order Orthoptera; family Acrididae; genus Locusta; species Locusta migratoria. The sequence continues at coordinate 339,399,840 of CM048755.1, forward strand.
CGGAGTTCTCGTCCTTGTTTGCGCCGGGTCTTGGGTGTGCTAAGAATTTTTGGGCCACTATTACACTTAAAAATACTGCTCACCCCGTCTTCTGTCGGGCTCGGCCTCTCCCGATCGCCCTCTGCGGCGCTGTTAAATCTGAAATATATCGCCTGACGGCGGAAGGTATTTTCCGTCCTATCACAGCAAGCGAGTGAACCTCCCCTCTAGTTGTAATATGCAAGCCCTCGGGTGCCCTACATTTATGTGGCGACTTTAAGAAAATTGTAAATTCTCAATCCATCATTGATTCTTTTCCCATGCCTCGTCCAGCGGAACTGATAGATCGGTTGTCAGGGGGCCAGAATTTTTCGAAGATAGATCTGGCAGAGGCTTATCTCCAGTTGCCTTTAGATGATGCCTCCAAGCAGGCGCTGGTGATTTCTACGCCTTTTGGCCTATATCAATATCAGAGATTGCCATTCGGGGTTGCCAATGCCCCCGCAATCTTTCAGCATTTTTTGGAGCAGTTGCTGGCACCAGTCCCCTGTTGCGTGAACTACATGGATGATATTGTGGTGACGGGATCCACAGCTGCTGACCATATTGCCAACCTCCGTTCCTTGTTTTCCGTTCTGGAGGGGGCTGGCCTCTGCTGTAATTTCCAGAAATCTTCTTTTTTCCAACCGACTATCGAGTACTTGGGCTACGAGGTATCCAGGTCAGGGGTGCGTACTGTGGCAGAGCATGTGCGTGCAGTCGCTGATCTTCCCCGTCCTTCTTCTGTTCACGAACTTCAAGTATTCCTGGGCAAGATCACCTATTATCATCGCTTCCTCCCGCAGACAGCCACAGTGGCTCACCCCCTGCATCAACTGCTATGTAAAGGCGTCCCGTTCCACTGGTCTCCAGCGTGCGAGCGGGCTTTTCAGTCACTGAAAAAGGCGCTCCTGGAGGCTCCATGCCTCACTGCATACACCCCGGGGGTCCTGCTTGTGGTGGCAGCGGACGCCTCCCAGCATGGTGTGGGGGTGGTGCTGGCACATCCGTTCCCCAATGGGTCAGAGCTCCTGTTGGCGTTGGCATCTAAAACTCTTACGGATGCACAGCACCGGTATTCCCAGGTGGAAAAGGAGGCCCTAGCCATCGTTTTTTGCTCTAAACAAATTTTATGTTTATCTCTATGGGTCAAAGTTCACGCTATTCACGGACCACCGCTCATTAGTGTCTTTGTTCCACCCATCAGTGGCTCTTCCGGACAAGGCAGCCCATCATCTTCAACGCTGGGCCTTGTACCTCTCTCGTTTCCATTACGAGATACAGTACTGCTCGACGGCTCATCACGCCAATGCCAACGCACTATCGCGCCTCCCGGTAGGCCCCGACCCAGTCTTTGATGCCAAAGAGCTTTTGTGTTTTGCAGTTGACGAGTCGGCTGTAGATGTAGTCTCCGGTTTCCCTATCAATAGCTCACGGATCGCGGAGGCTACCGCTGCTGACCCTGTCCTCCGGGTCGTCCTTCAACGGGTGAGGCAAGGCTGGTCGGAGCGTCTGCCTGGTCGGGCATCAGACCCTCTCTGCAATTATTATGCCATTCGGCACCGCGTTAGCACCTACGAGGGTATTTTACTTCTGTCCATGGAAGACGGCTCCCATCGAGTGGTGGTTCCAGTGTCATTGCGCCACCGGATTCTCGATTTTCTACATCGGGACCACTGGGGCGTTTCTCGCACGAAGATGCTTGCCCGCCGACATGTATATTGGCCAGGCATAGATGGGGACATAACTTGCCTCATTGCAGGATGCTCTTCTTGTGCATCCCAACAAACAACTCCTCGCTCATCTCTCTCTCCATGGCCCACTCCGTCTGCACCTTGGGAACGACTCCATGTCAATTTTGCGGGGCTCTTCTTAGATAGCTACTGGCTTTGCGTCATTGAAGCATACTCCAACTTCCCGTTTGTTGTTCGCCTGACCTCCACGTCCGCGGAAGTTACCACACGTTCCCTGTTAAAGATATTTTCTATTGAAGGTCTCCCGGCCGCACTGGTGACAGATAACGGGCCACAATTTACTTCACAACACTTTCACTATTTTTGTTCTACCCATTGGATCCACCACGTCTTGGCCCCACCTTTCCACCCACAGTCAAATGGAGCAGGGAAAAGGTTTGTCCGCACTTTCAAGACGCAAATGTGCAAGTATGTGGTGCATCTTTCAGTGGAGGATGCCCTCCTTCGATTCCTGTCATCTTATCGGTCCACTCCGGCAGGTCAGCAGAGCCCCTCAGAGCTCCTTCACGGCTGCCCTCATAGGACGCTGTTGTCCCTCTTGCATCCAGGCCCTCCCGCATCCCTTCTTCATCCTCGGTCATGTTTTCCCCCAGGCTCGGCTGTCTGGGCTCGAGGCTACGGCCGCCATCCTCGTTGAGTCCCGGCCGTGGTCGTTCGGGAGTGTGGCCGTCGTCTCTGTCAGGTCCGTTCTCCTACTGGGATCCTCACCCACCACCACAATCAGCTCCGGGCCTGCCACCCTCCTCCCACACCTACGGTCCCTTCCTCCTCTTCCAGGTCCAGCCCCCCTATGTCGAGAGCGCCATCAGGGGACAGTTCTCTACCGACATCAATTCCGCGGGCATTGGCTGGGGGGTGAGGGGATTTCCCGCCACCGTCGGGGTCCGGGGCCCACTTCCCCACCGCAATCCCAGCGGTCAGCTGCAAGGAGTGGACAGCTCTGGTCACCGGCAGTGGGGGCACCTTGCAGCCAGACGACGGAGGCCCCAAGTTGCCAATGGAGGTGCCACAGGACGGGGAAATGGAGGACCCACCGCCATCGCCAGTGCTGGGAGCAGCAAGACATCGTTCACAAGGGCGAACCCCTCGTCGCTCATAGGGGTTCCGTCTGTATGAGGTGGTTCTGGCTAGGGAGTGGATGGAGCTACCAGACGATCAGATGGAGGTGGAAGAGTCCCAGCAGCCAGACTTCTACACCGCCGTTCAGGAGTCCGGCTCCTCACCCCAAGGGGGAGGGATGGTATGGCCTAGTGGGCCATTCATATCGCGTGCGCCTGTATTGTGTTCAGTGGCAGGCGCGGGCCTGGCCGTGATAGTTCCCAGCCTAGCCACAGGAGGGCACGGTCGTCTAAACAGCTGACGCGAGCTGCGACCTATCTGCTGGCGGCGCACTGTCAAACGGCCGGAGTGACAGCCAAGGCATTCGATGAGTGAATACAGAACGAGCAACATCGTGTTTACGACAAACAGTGTTTTTTCATTCCCATTAAAAAAAGAGGCAGGTGCAAAATGGAGTGAAAATTACAGAAACATCAGTTTAATAAGTCGTGGTTGCAAAATACTAACACGAATTATTTACAGAAGGATGGAAAAACTGGAGAAGCCAACCTCGGGGAAGATCTCTTTGGATTCAGAAGAAATGTAGGAACATGGAGGCAATACTCACTTTACAGCTTATCTTACAAGATAGATTACGGAAAGCCAAACCTACATTCCTAACTTTTGTGGATTTGGAGAATGCTTTTGACTGTGTTGATTGGAATACACACTTTCAAATTCTGAAGCAAGCTGGAGTAAAATATATGGAACGGAAGGTTATTTACTACTTGTAAAAAGACCAGATAGCAGTTGTCAAAGTTGAAGGACATGAAAGGGATGCAGTGGTTGGGAAGGGAGTAAGACAGGGTTGTAGCCTTTCTCCAATGTTATTCAATTTGTACATTGAGCAAGCTACAAAGGAAAGCAAGGAGAAATTTGGAGAAGGAATTAAAGTTCAGGGTGAAAAAATAAAAACATTGCATTTTGCTAATGACATAGTAATTCTATCAGAGACAGCAAAGTACCTAGAAGAACAGTTGAACAGAATGGACAATGTGTTGAAAGGTGCATATAAGATGAACATTAACAAGAGCAAAACAAGGATAATGGAGTGCACTCTAAGAAAATCAGACAATGCTAAAGGAATTAGATTAGGTAATGACACAATAAAGGTGGTAGATGAGATTTGTTACTTGGGCCTTAAAGTAACACATGATGGTCACAGTACAGAGGATATAAAATGTAGAATGGCAATGGGAAGAAAAGTGTTTTTGAAAAAGAGAAATTTGTTAACATTGAATTTTAATTTACGCGCAAGGAAGTCCTTTCTGAAGGCATTTGTGTGGAATATTGCCTTGTATGGGAGTGAAACATGGACGATAAACAATTTGGACAGGAAAAGGATAGAGGCTTTTGAAATGTGGTGCTAAAGAAGAATGCTGAAGATTAGGTGGGTGGATCACATAACTAATGAGGAGGTACTGCACAGAACTGGTGAGAAAAGGAATATCTGGCATACCTTGACTAAAAGAAGGGATGGATTGGTAGGACACATTGTCACATTGTTAGGTATCAAGGAATTGTGAATTTAGTGTTGAAGGGAAGTGTGAGGGGTACAAATCACAGAGGCAGACCAAGAGATCAATACAGTAAGCAGATTAAAATGGATGTTAGGTGCCATTCTTATGAGGACATGAAGAGGCTTGTTCGCGATAGAGTAGGGTGGAGAGCTGCTCTCTCTCTCTCTCTCTCTCTCTCTCTCTCTCTCTCTCTCTCTCTCTCTCTCTCTCTCTCTCTCTTCCCCATATTATGCTGGCTAGAACCTAAATTCCAGGCCTGCAGGTACACATATGGTCTAGGTTGGAGTGGCTGCCATTTTGGGTGAGGTAAGTAGAGGTGGAATGCAACAAAGGGGTTGAGGTAGGTTTGTAGACTAGGATTGTGAAAGTGATGGGTTTTGTAATTCATTCCGAGTGCAATGAACTGAAAACATAAACTCACAAACTTGGAAATATACCACTCTCTGCCTGGGCTGTATCAAGCTGTCAACAGCCAGCCGTCTGACATCTGAGGAACTAGAGCAGAAGAAAGTATGTACAAGCCATAATGTTAACAGTACAGGTAATAATCCCAAAGAGTATACTCAAAGAGAGAAAGAGCCCTAACAAAGCAACTGTTTAAAGTGTCAAGTAATATTAGCAGGACGGAAGTCTACATGAGTGTACACCCAAGAGATTTCTTGCCTTGGCCTCTTTCCAAAAGACACCATGGCAGGTAAGCCCCCTCTATTGTTAATTTGTTTGGTAGAAATCTGTCAACGATTGTTGATATTATTTCTTTGAATGTAAGGCACATCTTATCTACGCTTCCATTGTTAGTTTCGAAAGACTGGACAGTCTCATCCAGGAAAGCATTAATCGGATTTTTATCTACTTTTTTGAATAAATATACTTTTATTTTAATTTTGGTGGCTTTAGAAAGTCCAATATTCAGTCTCACTATGACAACCCTGCGTTCACTAGTCCTGTGTCTGTTTTGATGCTCTTTGTTAGCTCCAGATTATTTGTTGCTAGGAGGTCAAGTTTGTTCTCACAAACATGAACTATTCTATTGGGTTTATGAACAAAGTGCTCAAGATGATTTTTGGAGAATGCATTCAGTACAATCTCGGACATTGTTTTATGCTTGCCTCCTGTAGTGAACATGTATTTTTGCCAGCATATTTCCGTGAGACCCCACGTAAACCAACTACCGGCGTGGTGCAAGGGATAGCGTCACCAACTGCGGTGCTAAAGGTTGCCGGTTCAATCCTGTCCACCAGCAAAAAATTATTTCCTTGTAATTAACATTTCCAGAATGTTCCACATGTTTCTTATGTTCACTTGTAATTTCTACTTGTTTCTTATGTTAACTATTCTTCTAATCTCTGGTACATTCCTGTCTGTGTATAAATAGCAGAGCACTCTGCCCGAGAGGCAGTTAGTGCTGCATGTATGTTAAGTTCACAATAAACCTGCTTTCAGTATAAGTACCGTATTCAATCGATAACCCTGCCTTCAAAGTCAAGCCTGCTTCCATTTCAATGCGACATTGTTTGGTGGAGGCACCGGGAATCTTGTGCAACAGCTGCAACATCATGGCTCTCATTTGACAATGTAAAAGCCGTTGCTTACACGGACTAGAACTGGAATACAAGGGATATACCGAGTACATCCTTCCAAAAGTCCATATTATCATAAGAACAATGGACACGAAACCAGCAGCAAGCCAGCTGCACATCAGACACCCATCATTGTTTCTGGAGATGCTGGACAGGACCCCAACAAATGGCTAAAAGGGTTCGACTGAGTCACCAAGTACGACAGGTGGGATCATACAATGTGCTTGGCCAACGTTTATCTTTACCTGGATGGAACAGCCCAGAAATGGTTCGAAAACAACAAAGAGAAGCTGAATGACTGGGAAATGTTCCAGACAGTACTCAAGAAGACGTTTGGTGACCGCCAGCGACAAATCCGCTCGGCAGAACAACAACTGAAGAACCGGGTCCAACGACATGGTGAGCTGACACAGTCATACATACAAAATGTTTTGACCCTGTGTAACATAGTCGATCTGAATATGACTGAGGCTGACAAAATCACGCACCTGATGAAGGGTACAGCAGAAGACATGTACCAAGCCCTTCTGATAAAAGACGTCACTACGACAGAAGAGTTCATCAAGTGATGCCAGTGTATTGAAGAGATGCAACAAAGGAGGGTTGGACGAAAGAAGTATGACAGACTCCTGAATATAGTCCCTATGGCCGTTGTGGAAGAGCAGCATGACTTCCCTTCTCTCATACGGCAAATTGTGAGAGAAGAATTACAACAGTTTCTGTCAACTGGGACTATTAGACCGAGCAAGCATCAGATTATGGCTATGGATGTAAGCCCTGTAAGTGACGAGGGAGCCAACACCGCTGAGCAAGAGGTATTTCAGACATTAGCTCCTGTCTGCTCCACCAGTCGCACCCAATGTGAAGAATGGCATCGCCCTGCTATGACTTACGCTGCAGCCGCCAAACGGCAGCCTATGAACCGGCCGACGCGCTCACAACCAACTCCCCCGGCGACAATGACACCCCAAAGAAGAACAGACGTCTGGAGGACAGAAGACAACACACCAGTTTGTTTCCACTGTGGGCGCCATGGTCATGTATGCTACTGCAGAGAGAGAAGGCGAATATTTGACGAGTATTTTGCTGCAAGACGTCAGCCATCAGAGCAGTTCTATCCCAGGCACTCACCTGCTGATGAGTTCAGCCGACCTATGGGAAGAAGCCCATCGCCATACCATGGAGGAGGTCGCTCACCGATGCGCCGCTGCCGTTCACCGTCGCCGTACAGAGGTACCAGCCACTCCCCTAGCCGCCGCGCCCAGGAAAACTAAGCGAGGCGACCATCTACGGAAGCGAGGCTCCCACAGATGAAAATCCTCCATGGACGACAGTCACTAAGATGAAACTTCCTGGCAGATTAAAATTGTGTGCCGGAACCGGGACTCGAACCTGGGACCTTTGCCTTTCGCAGGCAAGCGCACTACCGACTGTGCTATCCCGACACGACTCACGATGCCGCCTCACAACTTCACTTCTGCCAGTACCTCGCCTCCTACTTTCCAAACTTCACAGAAGCTCTCCTGCAAACACACAAGACTAGCACTCCTGGAAGAAAGGTTATGGTGGAGACATGGCTTAGCCACAGCCTAAGGGATGTTTCCAGAATGAAACTTCACTCTGCAGAGTGAAGATCAACCTGACAGGGAGAAGACGGCTTTTATTACACCTGACGGCCTCTATGAATTCAAAGTAAGATATTTTGATTATGTAATGCTCTGGTCACATTCGAACGCATGATGGACAACTTGCTTCGACACCTTAAGTAGACGACGTGCCTTTGCTATTAAGATAACACTGTCATTTTCTCAAAAACATTTGAAGAACACCTGAGTCACCTGTCAACTGTGTTGAAATGTGTTCAGTCTGCAGGACTCCACCTCAATCCAAAGAAGTGCCTCTTCGCTGCCAGAGATACTAATCCTGGGACACCTAGTCAACGTAGATGGTGTCCGTCCTGATCCAGATAAAGTAAGGGCAGTCACAGAATTTCCAAATTGTCAGTACATTCTTGATGTGAGAAGTTTTCTTGGGCTGTGCTCATACTAATGACACTTCATAAAAGGATTTTCTAACAAGGCACATCCATTGCAAGAACTTCTGCAGGGAGACGCCAAGTTTTACTGGGATGAGACAAAAGAAAGAGCTTTCTGTGCACGTAAGGAGGCTCTAACTTCCACACCAGTTCTAGCCTTCTATGACGAGAATGCAGAAACGGAACTTCACACAGACGCCAGTGGTTATGGTATTGGTGCAGTGCTTGTACAAGTTCAGGAAGGTGCTGAAAAAGTGATAGACTATGCATCAAGAGTACTCTCAAAGTCCGAGATAAATTACTCTACAACTGAGAAAGAATGTCTCACAGTTATCTGGGTTATCAATAAGTTCCAGCCGTATTTATTCGGCAAACCATTCACCGTCGTGACAGACCACCATTCTTTGTGTTGGCTGACTTACTTGAAGGATCCATCAGGTCGACTAGCAAGATGGGCACTGAGACTCCAAGAGAATGGCATCACAGTGGTATTCAAAAATGGGCGCAAACACAAGGATGCCGACTGACTTTCGAGGGATCCATTAGTGGAACACAACAGCATGAATGAAATTTCGGCCCTCACAGAATTAGGTGACGTCCACGATGTTCCAATATCAGGTCATCTGGGATTCGTGAAGACCCTAGACAGAATCAGATGCAGGTATTACTGGAAGGGTCTCTACCGATCTGTCAAGCACTATGTGAGTCACTGTAAAGAGTGCCAGTGACGGAAGCATGTCCCACAATTACCTGCAGGGCATCTCGTACCGATTCCACCTGCAGCAGATCCATGCCACCGAGTTCAGATCAATCTTTTAGGGAAGTTCCCGCAGTCGACAACTGGTAACCAATGGATAATAGTCTGTACTGACTACTTCACACGCTATGCTGTCACCAAATCTGTGCCGACTGCAGAAGCTCCAGAGATCGCAAAATTCCTTGTAGAGGACATCATTTTGAAGCATGGAACATCACATGTCATGATTTCTAATTGTGGAAAAGTATTCCAGTCAAAACTAGTATCAGAGGTAATGTCACGTTGCAACATTGTCCACAGAATGACAACTGCATACCATCCTCAGACAAATGGTCTTACAGAATGTTTTAACAAGATGTTAACCGATATGCTGTCAACGTACGTCGATGTTGAGCAGAAGGATTGGGATACAATACTGCCAGTCGCGACATTTGCTTACAATACTGCAAGACAAGACACTACAGGCTTCACGCCGTTTTTCCTGCTCCATAGCCATGAAACTGAGACGACAATGGATACACTGTTCCCGTTCCAACCTGACAACACACAGGATCACTATGTGAAACAGCTCATCACAAGGGTCGAAGAAGCAAGACAGCCGGCTCGCATACGGACACTGGGCACCCAGGAGAAGGACCGTCAGCGGTATAACGACAAGCACTGACCTGTTGTGTACAGCCCAGGAGATCTGGTATGGATTTTTATTCCTGTACAGAAAGTTGGACTATCAGAAAAGTTATTGAAGCAATACTTGGGTCCATATCATGTCATACGCCGCCTATCAGATTAAGTTGAGGATTATGAGCCGTTGTCGAAATGACAAAAGCGAAGAGACATTGTTTACGTCCTGCACATGAAGCCTTACTATGATCGTGAAGAGCAGATAGGTGACAATGGTTTCTTGTTCAAGGACTCTAAGGACGGTAATGACACTGACGAAGCCACAACAGGAATGTCTGTGGTCGATAACATGGAGGAGGGAAGGATGACAAGGTCAAGATCCAGGACATTGTAGCTGGCTCCAAAGGGAACATAACAGTGGGTCGCTGTTTTTCCAGGACAGGAAGCAATGCCGCCAGACCCCACGTAAACCAACTACCAGTGTGACGCAGGGGATAGCGTCACCGACTGTGGTGCTAAAGGTCGCCAGTTCAATCCCATCCACCGGCAAAAATTTATTTGCTTGTAATTAACATTTCCAGAATGTTCCAAATGTTTCTTATGTTCACTTGTAATTTCTACTTGTTCACTTGTAATTTCTACTTGTTTCTTATGTTAACTATTCTTGTAATTTCTGGTACATTCTGTCTGTGTATAAATAGCAGAGCACTCTGCCCGAGAGGAAGTTAGTGCTGCATGTATGTTAAGTTCGCAATAAACCTGCTTTCAGTATAAGTGCTGTGTTCAGTCGACAACCCTGCCTTTGAAGCCAAGCCTGCTTCCATTTCAACGCGATAATATCGAGGGTAACTTAAAGTCACTACCAATTAAAATTGTATGCTTTGGGTACATTTTTGAAATTTGATCCAAGCTTTCTTTGGATATTTCTGCAATAGTTATGACAATTCACAACTGTTAGAGCAATATTTTTCCCAATCACTACAGTGGGAACAATTATTTGCCAAAAATCCTCTAACCAAAGGCAACCTAACCATTGTTGTCACGTTACCTCACCCAGTTCATACTGCCAAACAACTACCTTGCACCCCTCCCCCCCTTTCCAACTAACCACTCACTTGTCACCTTCTAGGAATTCCTTATATTTAACATTCTTCCCCAGGTGCCTTCTTGTACTATTCACCTCATCCTTTACAATCTCAACATGACACCTTCAAGTACATTGACCTCCACCTCTCTGAGGCTACAGCTACACTTCTGATGACTTTAAACCCAATAACTATCAACAATACCTACATTTCAAGATCTCCCACCCATTCCACATTAAAAATCACTCTCATGCAGCCTGGTGACCCATTAATGGTGTGTCTGCAGTGATGAGACTTCCCTTACCTGATACACTGAAGGTCTCATGAGGGCATTTACAGACAGGCTCCTATAGATTCCCCATGCCATATCCTCATATAAACACACTATCACTCCACTACCTGCAGCAATCTGGTATCAACAAGCACACTTCTTCTCAGCCAATATCAACGAAGGAAGGAAGGAAGCTTAAGGTTTAATGCCAAGCTCACCCTCAGATTGTGTAGGTAAGGCTGGGAAGGAAACTGGCCATGCTCTTTCAAAGGAATCATCCCAGCATATGCATGGAGTAATTTAAAGAAATTATGGAAAACACACATCTGAATGGCCGTAGCTGGATTTGAACCACCATCCTCCCGAATGCAAGTCCGTTGCGTTACCATTACACCACTTCGCTTGGTTTACCCAATATCATCATGCCTTTATGGGGGAACATACAGCCCAAGATCCTTCTCACCTCTCCTAAAATGATGTTCCATCATCCATCCAACCCACACAACATCCTAGTCCACCCTTAAGCTACTTGCACTCCCAGCTCCATGCCACAGGGACCATATCCTTGTGGAAGATCCAGGTACAAGATATGACCATTCCACACATCTACCATTGTCATATCAGTCCTGTAACAGGTGTATATATCATATACCAACTCTTTTGCAGATACTGCACAGCTTTTGTGCTAATATGCCAACCAACTAGCCATACATCAGGATGAAAGGTCACTGCAAAACTGTGATGAACAATAATATTGAACCATCCAGTTGCACATGTAGCTGAGCACAACATGCTTGATTTCACTGTCTCTTCCACATCCCATGGTGCTGTGCTCCTTCCCTCCACCAACAGTTTTTCTGATCTATGCAGATGGCTAGTACCGATCCATGGTTTTGCATGTAATAAGAGGAGACTAAAAGAAATCTCACAGATAATGAAGCTTTAATATTGGCCAAACACCTAAAACCATGTTTTAGCCTATTTTGTAATAAAATACTTTATAAAAAATTTTGCTACCCGCTTGATAGCATAGGATGTTGTGTGCAATGTAGACACAATGTCAAATACCACCTTTCAAGACATAAGTTCATGTCTTGTAGAAAATAAATAGAGGTTAAATCACATTAAGTTGCACTTTTCACAGATTCTAACCCAGAATGGACATATGATGAGACTGAACAGGTGAACTTCTTTAGGCATACAGATAGTAAACTCTTCCATAAAAGCTACTTTATTTAGAATTAGAACAGTATCTGAAATAAGTGATAGCTTAATATGAGAAAAATCTAGTTTGCTCATTTTAATTCAATGATGACATTTGATATAATTTTTGGGGTAATTCTTATGATTAAGAAAGGGTATATTTGGCTCAGAAGGGGGTGGTTCAAGCAATGTATGATGTAAACTTGTGAACCTCTTGTTGACTCCTGTTCTGTAGTCTGGGAATTCTGACATTGGCCTTGCAATACACATTTTCTTTAATGTCATTTGTTGTTTGCAACCTCAGCTTATTCCCAAGAGTTAGTAACTTTCACTCAGTTAATACGTGGCAGAAATCCAGTCTGCATTTGGATCACATTCCTTTGACTCTTGTGCTGAAAGGCACAAAATGTTCTACTGCATGCATTTTCAATAAGTTGTCACAAGATTTAAAAAATCAGCAATCCACACAGTTTCAAGTCTAAACTGAAGAGTTCCCTTGTGGCTCACTTTTTATATTCTGTTGAAGATCTCCTGGAAAAAAGTAATCGAATTCCTGTGCTGTGTAGTTGATTATGTTTACTTAAACTTATGGCTTGTCATCTGCATAGGATTGCTATTAATTTCATTTTCTCTATATTACTCTCATGTTAAAATAGCAGTGGAAAGTCCAGGTTGTAATGTCAATAATATGAGGATAGGTAGCAACTCAACATAAAGCCACAGACCAACACATAGAAAATACAATCTCATCAACACAACACAAACTTCTGGCCACAAACTTGATCAGAAAAAGAGCACAAATACATTAACACAATCACTCAGGCACAACTCGTCAACCTTCATTAGAAAAAGAACACACACATATTCACACAATCACTCAGGAACAATTCACACACACATGACGGCCATCTCTGGCCGCTACAGCCCAACTCACAACTTAACAGTGAATGAGGAGGGGTGGAGCAGGGACGTGAGAGGAGGAGAGGAAAGTGGCAGGGAAAGGACACACAGCAAGGGAGGGGATACAAGATTCTGAACTGCCTGAAGAAGAGTTAAGGCACTGATAGATGGAAAATTGTGATTCAGCTTGGAATGCGGTAAAGGGAGGTGGTGAGGAAGTGAAACTGGGAGGAGCAGATAGTGTGTTGTAGCAAATAAACATCAATGTGCACAGTAATAAAGGTGCATTCAAATACCTGAGCCCCTTGATGTATACACTGTGTGGAACAAACACTTTATTCACACCACAGCGTACATAGACTGAATGCCTCCGGCTTGTCTCTGCGGCCGTTTGACGGTGCACTGGTGGCAGATGGCACGCTGCTAATTTCTCTGCCATCATCGATGTCAGTGAACTCCCATTGCCAGGCTGTGAACTATCGCGGCCGAACCAGTGCACATCAACGATGCATGATACGGGTGTGTGCAATCTGAATGGCTTGCTAGGTAGTGACATCCCTCCCCCTTGGGGCAGGGTGCGGAATCCGGAACAGCAGTGAAGAATTCAGGCTGCTGGGACAGCTCCACCTCCATCTGATTGGCAGGCGGCTCCACCAGCTCCCTAGCCAGAACCACCTCGTATGGGTGGAACCCCTTTGAGCGGCAAGGGGCCCATCCCCGCGAGCAATGCCCCACCATTCCCAGCACATGTACAGCAGCCGATCCTCCATCCCCTACTCCAGCGGCACCTCCATGAAAACTCTGGGCCCATGTCAGCAGGCAGCGAGGTTCCTCCACTGCTGGCAACTGGAGCTGTCCACTCCTTGGAGCTGGGCACAGGTCTGTGGCGGGAAAGTGGCCCCGGCCACTGATAGTGGAGGGACCTCCCCCAACTGACCAGCTGAGAACAGCGGCACTGAAACTAAGAGAGAACCCTCCCCCAACAGTGCTGCAGAAAGAGGGAAAACTCCCCAGAAAGGGGGGGGGAGGGTTTGTAGGTTAGGGAGAAGGATGGTGGACCAATATCTGGTCATGGTGGCAGGTGAGGATACCAGTGGAGGAACGGACCTCACAGACACAGTGGTTGCACCACCGAATGACCACGGCTGGGTCCCAGCGAGGATGGTGGCTGCAATCTCAAGCCCAGACAGCTGAACCTGGGCAAAACGAGATGAAGGAGTAGGAGGGCACGTGGGAGTGCCTGGATGCAAGAGGGACAACAGTGTCTGATGAGAGTGGCCATGAGAAGATCAGCGGGGCTATGCGGACAGGGCTGCATGGACCGATATGATGACAGGAACTGAAGGAGGGCCTCCGCCATCGAAAGATGTGGCACATGCTTATGCATCTGAGTCTTGAAAGTGCGTACAAATCTCTCTACAGCCCCATTGGACTGTGGGTGAAAAGGTGGGGTGAGGACATGGTGGATCTCATGAGTAGAACAAAAGGCTCGAAAATGTTGCAAAGTAAATTGGGGCCTGTTATTGGTCACCAACACAGCAGTGAGACGTTTGATAAAAAATATCTTCAACAGTGAGGGCATAGTAACGTCTGCAGACATGGAGGGCAGGTGAACAACAAACAGGCAGTTTGAGTATGGATTGAGGACCACAAGCCAATAGCTATCCCCACAAAATTGACATGGAGTTACTCCCAAGGTGTGGATGCGGGCCATGGAAGAGAGAGAGAGAGAGAGAGAGAGAGAGAGAGAGAGAGAGAGAGAGAGAGAGATGAGCGAGGATCTGCTTGTATGGAAGCACAAGAAGAGTACCCTGCTATGAGGCTAGCTATGTTTCCCATCAATGCCTGGGCAATATACATGTCAAAGGGCGAGCATCTTTGTGTGGGAGATGCCAAAGTGGTCCCAATGTAGAAGATCTAGAATTTGGCGGCGCAATGATGCCAGAAGTACCACTCGGTGGGAGTCGTCATCTGCTGATAGGGCAGAATATTCTCATAGGTGCGAAGGCAGTGGCGAATTGCAAAATAATTGTGGAGAGGGTCTAACACATGACCCCGAGGATGCTCAGACCAGCCCTGCTGCACCTAGCTAAAGATGACCTGGAGGACAGGGTCAGCAGCCGTAGCCTCTGCGATCATGAACTAGTGATAGGGAAACTTCACTATTTCTGCTGCTGACTTGTCAACCGCAAAACACAAAAGTTCTTCTGCATCAACGACCAGGTTGGGGCCTACCAGGATGTGAGGTAGGGCATTGACGTTATGAGCCGTCGACCTGTACTGTATCTCATAATGAAAATGGAATAGGAACAAGGCCCAGCGTTGGAGACGATGGGCCGCCTTGTCCAGAAGAGCCACCAATGGGTGGAACAATGACACTGGCAGATGGTGGACCATGTAGAGGGTGAACTTGGGCCCATAGAGATAAAAATAAAAATTTTTGAGAGCAAAAATGATGGCTAGGGCGTCCTTGTCCACCTGGGAATATCGGCACTGCACCTCTAAGTGTTTTAGATGCAAACACTAATGGGCATTCCGACCCAACTGGAAACCAATTTACCAGCACCACCCCCACACCATGCTGGGAGGCGTCCACCGCCACCACTAGCGGGACCCCAGGGGTGTATGCAGCAAGGCAAGGAGCTACAAGAAGGGCCACTTTAAGTGCTTGAAAAGCTCGCTCACAAGCCATAGACCAGCAGAAAAAGACTCCCTTATGCAGCAATTGGTGCAAGGGGTGCACCACTGTGGCCACCTGCGGGATGAAGTGGTGATAATAGGCGACCATGCTCACGAACACTTAAAGTTCTTGAACAGAAGAAGAACAGGAAAGGTCCACAACTGTATGCATGTGATTGGCCATGGGGCACCCCCCTGACTGAGAGCCTAAGGATTTGATAGACAATTAGAAGGAGGAAGATTTCTGGAAATTACAGCAGAGGCCAGCCACCTCCAAGACGGAAAACAAGAAGCAGAGGTTGGCGATATGGCCACCAGCGGTGAATCCCGTCACCATAATATCACTCACGTAGTTCACAAAACAGGGTACCGACACTAGCAATTGCTCCAAAAAAACACTGAAAGATTGCGGGGGCACTGGCCACCCCGAATGGCAACCATTGATACTGGAACAGGCCAAAAGGTGTAGAAATTACCAGCACCTGGTTGGATTCATCATCCAAAAGCAACTGTAGATACGCCTCCACCAAATCTATCTTCAAAAAATATTGGTCCCCCAACAATAGGTCTATGAATTACGCTAGGCAAGGCATTGGGAAAGAATCAATGATGGAGTGGGAATTCACAGTTTTCTTCAAGTCACCACATAAGCACAGAGGACCTGAGGGCTTGCATGTGACAACTAGAGATGAGGCCCACTTGGTAGCTGTGACAGGAAGGAAAATACTCTCAGCCATCAGGCCATCTAGTTTGGTTTTAACAGTGCCACAGATGGCAATCGGAAGGGGCTGAGCCCAACAAAAGATGTGGTGAGCTGTAGGTTTAAGTGTAATGGAGGCCTGAAAATTCTTAGGATACCCAAGATCCGGTGCAAACAAAGATGTGAATTCCGCACATAGCTGAGAGAATCTCTTGTATGGAATTTGATCGGAAACCAAGCAGACATAATCAGTAATAGTAAAGCCACAGGCATGGAATGTATCGAGGCCAAAGATATTCATATCTGCCACACTGTTAATGACCACAAACAGCACTATGCAGCTAACATTTTGATACATGGCCTCAGCTACAAACAACCCCAAGAGTTGAATAGAGTGGCTGTTGTAGCCGATTAATGCGTGAGGCACTGGACCTAACATGGGGAGCCTAATGCTTGATGAGTAGCCGAGCTTAGATGTGATTTCGTTGCACCCGTGTCTACTTGAAGCATGACAGTTTTCCACAGAATACAGAGGTCAATAAACAATTTTGGACTCTGTATGCCTACAGGAATGACCTTATTAATATCCATGGGCAAATCACCAAAATCACGAGGGTGTGAGGTCTTATTGCGGCCCCAAGCAGAGGAGTGACACACTCGGGCAATGTGTCCAAATTTTCCACAGTGATTACACGCGGCCCATCTGTGTGCACACGATTCCCAAGAATGGGCCACCCCGCATGAAAGACAGGAAATCCACTTGCTCTCAGAAGTGGGTATGTGTGTTGTCATTCCCTCTGCTCATAAGTCACAGGTGTGGGGTGACACAACTACAGCCACTGAAGAAACAGGTGCTGTGGATAACCAGGCTGAATCGTCAATAGAGGATACCTGCCCCCATGCAGACAGCTGATTCCCCACTGCCTCAAACTTCAAATGTGCATGTGATATGCAAAACCTCCGCTAAAGAGGGGTCATCAGATTATAGAGCCTGCCTGAAAACGTCCAGTTTGGGAGCAAAACAAATCAAAACATTATGGACCATTGACACCGTATACGAATCTCCATGTGACTTGGACCGAAACTGACAATGACGGCCCAGCCCCTGCAGTTCCATGGTTCAAGTGCAGTACAACTGGATCGGCTGTAGAACAGTAGATGGAAATGCGAGCCGACACCTCATGAGAGTGGCGGTGAAAATAGGCTGCAAAGAGGGAACAGATATCTGAAAAAGGGATGCCTGCAACTGAAGTGGCACCAAATCACCCAACAAACAAAATAGACGAGGCAAAAGCCACAAAAGGAAAGAAGCTTTTTGCTTACCATCATCACACACCTGGAAAGCGATGAAGTGCTAGTGGAAGTGCTGCTCATAGTTGGAGCAATCCTCGGCATTTTTGTCAAAGGAAGGAAATGAAAGAAGACAGATGACTGCAACCCAACTTGTTGTGACACAGCCCTAGTCAAGGTGTCAATAGACACCATGAGGGATGCATTCTGTTACGCCAAAACTTCCGGCAACAACTGCAGATTTGACAGTGTTAAGTTGCTCTGCCATGACTCCTGCAGGAAGACCACATGATTAATAACCATGTCACCACTGATATATACACCATGCGGAACAAACACTTTATTCAAATCACAGTGTACACAGACTGAATGCCTCCAGCTTGTTTCTGCTGGCTGTTTGACAGCATGTTGCCGGTATATGACGCACTGCTGGTTTCTCTGCTGTCATTGACGACCATGATCTCCCTTGGCCTGGCTGTCAACTAATGTGGCCGGGACGGCACACATAGCCACCGCGTGATATGGAATCGCACGATCTGAATGGCTTGCCAGGCCATGACACCCCTGCTCTAATAATGATAAGAATGAAGATTGAAAATGTTATTGTGATAAAGTATGTCATTCACCAAAATTAATGTAAATTGGATTTGCTTGTTGGATTTGAAAGGTAATAGTTTAAATGAGTCTCCTATGCTAAAGGAAACAAAACAAAAAACAAAAGATAGTGCAATCTTGTCAGCTTGAGGAACATGTGAAGAAAGTGAAAGGAATGTGAAAGTAAGAGAAACTATAATTCTTTCATAAATATAAAAAGCTTAAATATGACAAGTAGTATATAGATAGTTATGTAACACATTGCTACAAACTGAAATGACTGACACTACTTGCCAACAATTTGAAATTGAAAATTAAATAGTATGAAAAATGGCATAAAAACTGAAGTGTCTGACATACCTTCAATGGTGTTGTCAAACCTCTTTTGGAAATCTATGACTATGAAGTCTGCCTGTTGTTCTTCATCAGTGGATCATAAAATATACAAGACCACTCATTTCAAAAAGCCATCCTGAAGCAGTGGAAAATCCAGGATCTTGGCCTGAGGGGGCTGAGCTCACAGAAATTTCGTACCTCAAACTGATGTAAAAAAAAAAAAAAAAAAAAAAAAAAAAAAACTTTTAACTTTCTTACAATCACAAGTCACTCATGTTAAGTAATGAGCCAATGATGTAGAGTGGTCTTTGTAAAACTGAATTGGGGTTCCATCCAGACCTGGTGACTTATTTGCTTTCAGATCTCTCAGTTGCTTCTCTACACCAGGTGTGCCTATTACTATGTTTTTCATTGAGGAGTCTATGCAATTGTTGTATGGTGGTATGTTTGTATGATTTTCAAAAAACATAAAATTTAAAACTTCATCTTTGCTTTTTCTGGCTTCTATCACCACCACAGAATGATTAGTGTATGACTGTATAGAGGCCTTCACCTAACTTATTAATTTTACATAGGACCAGAATTTTTTGGTTCTCAGCAAGATCATTTACTAAGGTATGGTGGTAGTACTTATTATATGCTTCACACATAAATCTCTGTGCAGACATAAGAATCTTTACTAACTTTTGCCTGACCTCATTTGCTAGTTATTTTCTAACTCAGAGTGCAACTGACTTCTTATCAGGATTAAAAGAGAGAGAGAGAGAGAGAGAGAGAGAGAGAGAGAGAGAGAGAGATAGAGAGAGAAAAGATTGTAAAGCTATCGGACCAAACTGTGTAGTCATCAGTCCGTAGCTTACAAACTACTTAAACAAATCCATGCCCCAGGAAGGATTCGAACCTTCCAAGCAACCACGCGCTCTGCAGTGAGGTGCATTAGACCGCTCGGCTACTCCACCGTGGCCTTCTCAACTTTGACCACAGTAGAGAAATTGTTTTTGTTGACTACAATGAACATACCCCTTGATATGCTGTTATGCAGAGATAAGAAGTTCAACCCAAAAATTGAAGAAGCCACTAAGGCATATTAGTAAAAGGATTGTTGATACACCACATGAGAAACACAAAGATGGGTTATAGAAACTGGATGTGAAATTAGTAAAAAATTGTTGAGGCTTTTTGGCCACTTGTTGATGTTCTACCTGTTGCCTTTTATTTCAGGATCATTTTCTGACATTTGTTACTTATTCTGGTTTTGTGACTGCATCAGTGGTTTTCATCGCCAAAAATTCACACTCCATTCATGGTGGAAAACTTCTGGACATGCAATTCGTGATACTGATTCTTGAGGCACTAAGGAACTGTACATAAGTGATGAAGTCAGAGGCTTCGAAAAGTCAAAGAAAGCTGTGGAACAGTAAATATGTTTGCAGAAGAAGAAGAAGAAGAAGAAGAAAGTATGGGGCTACTAAATACAGCTAAAATAAAGAAATGAACAGAAATTAATACTTTTTGCCACATAATTAACATATAACAGTGGTTTAATACATAGACTTGGCTGATGACAAAGGGTATATACAGCTCTCTGGATAGGTCATGTTAACACACTTAGTCTTGTAGCAAGTTGGGATGCTAAAAGGTCTTTATAAAGTGTTATAATTAAATGTGATTTGTGTATGAAGCAATATGATGTAAAGACTGTGTTTATCAACAATGTTTTTAAGCAGGAATTATACATACATCAGCCAGAGGGCTAAGATAACACTCTGAGATGTTCCCAAGATTAGAAGAATCTTCAAAATGATTTTATGAATCTATTGCTAAATTTCTAAGTGCAATATAATTAATGTAAGAGGTCTGCTAATCCATGGTTGTTCTAGAGGGAAGACATAATACCAATACTTGTTTCTCATAAAAATCATGAAATAAGAAATACTGATAAGTTCTGATCATATTTTGAAGAGTGTACAAAAGGCAAAGATGCCACAGACTTCAATTAAAGAGAAATGTTAAAGAAATATAGGATACAAAGTGCATTAATGCAGTAGTTCTTCAGGGTTGCATCTGTTCTTGAAATACATCAATGACTACCTGAACAATGTTGGAAAGTGGGGAAAACATTCTCTTTGCCAGTGAAATTAACATTGTATTTACTCCTTACATTGTCTACATCTATATCTACATACATACTCCGCAATCCACCGTAAGGTGCATGGGAGAGGGTACACTGTACCACTACTAGGCATTTCCTTTCCTATTCCACTCACAAATAGAACAAGAGGAAAAAATGCCGATATGCCTCTGTACGAGCCCTAATTTCTCTTATCTCGTCTTTGTGATCACTAGGCGAAATATAAGTAGGTGGCAGCAAGATCATACTACACTCAGCTTCAAATTCCAGCCCTCTAAATTTCCTCAACAGATATTCACAAAAAGAACGTCATCTTTCCTCCAGCGATCCCCAATTGAGTTGCCGGAGCATTTCCATAACACTTGCACATTGGTCAAACCTACCAGTAAGAACCCTAGCTGCTCGCCTCTAAACTGCTTCTAAGTCTATCTTTAAACTAACCGGGTGCGGGTCCCAAACACTTGAGTAATACTCAAGACATGGTCATTTACAGATAAAGTACATCTTCCCAAAATTCTCCCAACATCTGCAATGTTACGCCTAGATATTTGAACGACGCGACTGCATCGAGAAGCTCACTACTAATGCTGTATTTGGACACTATGGGATTGTTTTTCCTACTCATGTGCGTCACCTTACATTTTTCTACTTTGAGAGCTAGCTGTCATTCTTCGCACCAACTAGAAATTTTGTCTAAGTCATCCTGTATGCTATTACAGTCAGTTAAAGACGACACCCTCCCATACACCACAGCATCATCAGTTACTCTATCCATCAGATCATTGATATAGATAGAAAATAATAGCAGTCCTATCACACTCCTCTGGGGCACACCTTAAGATACACACATCTCTGATGAACACTTGCCGTCGAGAACAATGTACTGTATCGTATTACTTAGGAAGTCTTCCAGCCAGTCACAAATTTGTGAACCTATTCCATAAGCTCGTATCTTTGTTAGCAGTCTGCAGTGTGGCACCGAATCAAATGCCTTTTTGAAGTCGAGAAAAACACAATCCGCCTGTTGCCCTTCATCTATGGCTCACAAGATGTCATGTGAGAGTTTCACGTGAACAATATTTCCTAAACCCGTCCTGATTCATAGAAAGAAACTTTTCTGTCTCAAGGAAATTTACTATAATCGAACTGAGAATATGCTCCAAAATTCTACTGTAAATTGATGGCAACGATATTGGCCTGTAATTATGTGGGTCAGTTCTCTTTCCTTTCTTATAAACAGGAGTCACCTGCACTTTTTTCCAATCACTAGGAACTTTGTGCTAAATTAAAGATTTGCGATAAACGCAAGCTAAGTAAGGGGCCAATGCCGTAGAATACTCTTTGTAAAACCGAACTGGTATTCCATCCGAACCAGGAGTCTTTTTCATATTTAGCTCTCTCAGCTGCTTCTCTACACTGGAAATACCTATTACTATGTCCTCCATTTTTGAATTAGTATGTTGATCAAATGATGGTACATTTGTGCAGTCCTCCTGTGTGAAAGATTTCTTAAAAGTTAAATTTAGAACTTCAGCTTTCTGTCTGATTTCTTCTATTACAGCCCCAGAATGATCGAGTGACTGGAAAGTGGGCTTTGACCCACTTATCGATTTTACATAGGACCAGAATTTTTTCTGGTTCTTGGAAAGATCTTTTGCTAAGGTATGGTTGTGGTAATTATTGTATGCTTCGTGCATCGATCTTTTTATAGACTCACGAATCTCTACTAACTTTTGCCTGTCATCATTTGCGTGTTCTTTTTTGAACTGAGAGTGCAACAGTCTTTGCTTTCTCAGTAGCTTTCTAACATCATCATTATTATTATTATTATTATTATTATTATTATACCACCACGAATCTTTTCCATTCTTAATTGACTTTATAGGCACATATTTTTCTAACCCTTTATGTACAATGCACTTAAATTTAGTCCACAATTCTTCTACATCCATAGTACCAGAACTAAACGATACCCATTCATTTTCTAAGTGTGATCCTAACAATTGCTTATCGGCTCTTCCCAACAAAAACACGCTCCTAGCTTTCTTGATTGGTTTATGATCATGATCACTAATTTCTGTCTCTACACAGACATCGTCAATAAGGTCAGGTATGTTCGTAGCTATAAGGCCTAAAATATTTCCATTGCACGTGGGTTGCCAGTTTAACTGCTCAAGACAGTTTTCGGAGAATGTGTCCAAAGGTAGCTTACAAGACTGCTTGTCTGTACCACTTGAAATGTAACTAGAGAGGTCCCAATCTATACTCTTAAGGTTGAAGTCTGCTCCGACTAATATTACATGGCCCGGATACCTACATACTATCTGGTGTAAACTTTCTTTGAATGACTACAGCAGCACTGGGGGGCCAGCAAAAACACCCAACCATTAACTTTACTTATTTTAGACCTGTTATATGTGCCCAGATAACTTCACTGTTACTTTCAACCTCTACCTCAGTAGAAACAATATCTTTGTCCACAGCGATGAACACTCCTCCTCCAGATCTATCTTACCCATATACATTCCACGCCTCACCAAATATTTCTGAACTTGCCACATCACGATTTAGCCAGCTTTCGGTGCCTAAAACCATATGAGCACAATAACTTCCATGCAGTGCAGCAAATTCAGGAACTTTGTTTATAATACTTTGAAAGTTCGCGGCTAATATTTTGATAGTCGAATTTTTTAGACAAACGCGGCCTGAATTCACTATCTGAATGTCGACAGGTGAGGGCTCATCAGAGCTAGTGCCTAGCCTAAAAAATCCCAATGAGCGCTCTACAAGTACTCTGCTACCCGAGTAGCTATTTCATTAGTTCAGTACACCCCTGATCCATCTAGGGGCACCCTACAATTACCAACCCAATAACGCAGATCCAGAAATCTGCAGCCATGACTGTCACAGAGTCAGTGAAGCCTCTGGTTCAGACCTTCCACTAGGCTCCAAACCAAAGGACCCCAATCAACCCTGGGAACAATGCTACAAATCGACAGCTCTGCTTGCACCCCGCGTGCGAGGGCAGCAGCCTTCACCAATTCCACCAGCCACCCGTAGGAATTGAGGATGTACTCAGAACCTAAGCGACAAGCATCGTTGGTGCCGATATGAGCCACAACTTGCAGTCAACCGCACCCCACACCCTCGATAGCCACCGGCAAGGCCACCTCCACATCTCAGATAAGGCCCCCCTGGCAAACACACCATGTGCACGTTGGACTTCTTTCCAGATCTCGATGCTATCTGCCTAAGGGGCTCCAGCACGCGTCTAACATTAGAGCTTCCAGTAACTAATAATCCCCACCCCCCGTGCACCTGCTCAGACCCTGCTGAAGGAGTGGCCACACATCCACTCACAGGACAAATGGGCATGGACAGATGGCCAGCCTCCACATTGGCCTTCCACCTCTAGCAATGCGAACGCTGTTCAACCCGCCAGTACCCTTGTGGAGAGGGTGGCTCGACCACGTCCGATACACCTGAAGGTGCCTTGGTAGCAGGGACAGAGGGCAAAGCATGAGACACCTGAGGTGTCCCACTCGACCCACCAGACTCCCCACCACCACTGCACCCTGATACAGCAGCCTAAAGATGGCTGACCCTAGCCAACAGCACACTCAGCTGTTCGCGAACTGCGGCCAACTTCTCCTGCATCTGCACACAGCAGGCACACATCCTATCGATACAATTAACTGTAGAAAGTAGAAAACTAAATAATCAACTTTTAACTAACCTAGTACTTTAATAAAGGTGGCTGGCAGCTGACTGAACTGTGGTTAGTGGTAACTACACTGTCAAAACAACGAAACTGAGTCTGGCTGTTTTCAAAATAAACAAAAAATCTATGGAATACACTGTTATCAAATGTGCAGGAATATAAGCTTTCTTAAAGCAGACCACGAAATACGGAAGTGACAATATGAATCACGTAGTTTTCAGCAGACAAAAACTATACACACGGTATTTATCTAAATATGCAAGAATAAACTGTTAAAACAGTAGCATAAACGAAATCTGCAAATTAGGTGAGAAGAAACCTCTTAAACAGAAGCACTAATGAAAATTTATAAATTAACTGGCAAGGAAATTTCTCGCAATTAAATTATGATACTTAGCGCTCTTTGTTTGATGAGGCAGTGACAGCAGCTGGCACTTAACACATAGGACTCCTTACACACAAAGGAATGAAACCTTCAATACCAAGAAGGAAACAAAATGTATGAATTTCACTTTAAAGTATGAAAACATTTGCTATGACAGATAGTTCCATAAATTATATATCAAAGATTTGCTGATAAATACTGATTCAGATTAATTGAAATGAGAAAATAATAATTGTACCTAAAACAGATATCACAATGATATGCTCATAGTCTTGTCATCAGTTAAGTTACATACTCCCAGTTCTTACATGTAGAACTGACGCTTATAATACTACAGAGAAGAACAATTAAAATAGCTTGAAACAATGATAGCGTTTAATGTTAAGATTGTTATCAAAAGTTTTGAATTCCAGAAGCTCTATGTGACTACATTTGTGAAAGTGTTGCACACATTAACACAAGTCCATAATTCTTTCATAATCAAACAGATAAATTGTAGAATTACATTTACCAGTAGATATAAACAAAATTAAGATTAGCATTTTATATGAAAGAAAAAAATGCACAAGACAAGATTCAGGAGGAACATGCATCAAATCTTCCATTTTATGTTTCAATATTTTTCCTAAATCTAATAATGTAATCTCCAGATTGGAATTCAACAATATGAGTACAGTTTACAACTCA
Organism: Locusta migratoria; assembly: GCA_026315105.1. Lineage (NCBI taxonomy): Eukaryota > Metazoa > Arthropoda > Insecta > Orthoptera > Acrididae > Locusta > Locusta migratoria. The sequence goes on from CM048755.1 coordinate 339,425,205, forward strand.
CTGCAAAGACGTAATGAAGAGCTGCAACTGGCACACAAAAAAGACACACACATACAACACTTAAGCTATTGGCCACGACCTTCTTCAGAATAAAGAGCATTCATACAATCACACAGGCACACTTCAGTCACACAACTGGTGGTGAGGTAATAGGGAAGGGGAGGGAGGAAGGGTGGGAAGGTTGCGTCACAGTGGTGGGGCTGGATACTGCATGGCCTTATGGAGCCTGTATGTACCGGGTGATCAAAAAGTCAGTATAAATTTGATCTTAATAAATCATAGAATAAAGTAGATAGAAAGGCAAAAATTGATACATATGCTTTGAATGACATGGGATTTTATTAGGAAAAAAAAAAAAAAAAAAAAAAAAAAAAAAAAAAAAAAAAAAAAAGCCACAAAGTTCAAAAAATGTCCGACAGATTTTGCTTCATCTGATCAGAAAAGCAATAATTTGCATAACAAATTAAGACAAAGCAAAGATGATGTTTTTTACAGGAAATGCTCAATATGTTCACCATCATTCCTCAACAATAGCTGCAGTTGAGGACTAATGTTGTGAACAGCACTGTAAAGCATGTCCGGAGTTATGGTGAGGCACTGGCATTGGATGTTGTCTTTCAGCATCCCTAGAGATGTGGGTCGATCATGATACACTTGCGACTTCAGGTAACCCCAAAGCCAATAATCACACGGACTGAGGTCTTGGGAACTGAGAGGCCAAGCATGACGAAAGTGGTGGCTGACCACACGATCATCACCAAACGATGCGCGCAAGAGATCTATCACGCATCTAGCAATATGGGGTGGAGCACCATCCTGCATAAAGATTGTACATTCCAGAATATGTTTATCAGCCAGGCTGGGGATGATGTGATTCTGTAACATATCGGCGTACCTCTTACCTGTCACGGTGCCAGTTACAAAACCAGAATCATGCAGTTCCTCAAAGGAAAAAAGCCCGATAATGGTAGATGTGGTAAATCCAACCCATACCGTGGCTTTCTCATTGTACAATAGAGTTTCCATGACAGTTCTAGCATTTTCGGTAGCCCAAATTCTGCAGTTGTGAACACTGACAAACGTGAAATGAGCTTCGTCGGTCCACAACATGTTACTCAACCAATCCTCATCTTCCGCCATCTTCTGAAACGCCCACACTGCAAATGCCCTCCGCTTCACTAAATTGCCAGGTAACAGTTCATGATGCCGATGGATTTTGTAAGGATAGCATCGGAGGGTACACCTAAGTGCCAACCAAACAGTAGTGTATGGAATGCCGATGCGACATGCGACTGCACGAGCGCTGACTTACCCATGCATAGACGAACCCAACACAGTCTCCATTTCTTCCTGAACTGATTCAGCAGCATTACGCCTTGTGCTCGGTCCGCCACTATGGGTTCTATTGGCTAAACAACTCGTGGCTTCAAACTTCAAAATCATTCTCGCCACAGCTGCATTTGTCAACAGACCTTTACCCGTTTGAAGCCCCTTTCTATGGTGATAGGATCATAATGCTGAACTAGCACATTCTCCATTCTGATAATACAGCTTCACTAAAAGCACGTTTTCAGGTAATGTCAACATGCTGCAACTGCTGGTGCATCTGATCCTCTCTCTCATTACAGCTCCTTTTACACACAATTTTCATGCGCAGTCACTGACGTTTTGCTGTCCAGTGCCATCTGTCGGACATTTTTTGAACTCTTTTCTATTAAAACCCCGTGTCATTCCAAGCATGGTGTCAATTTTTACCTCTCGTTCTACATTATTCCGTGATTTATTAAGTTTTCAAATTTATGCTGACTTTTTGATCACCCGGTATTTGACTGGTGGAACAAGATGCAGCTTAGTAATGGTGTGGGGAGGCAGGTGAGGGGAGGAAAGCAAAACAAAACAAACAGGTGCATGTACCCCCTCCCCCCATCCAAGAACACAGCACACAAAATGGGAGATGTGTGTGATAGATGGGGTAGTATATGTTAGGTGTGAAAGAAAGAGATTGGGGGATGGATAATTTTGGGATCAGAGAATGTACTATATGGTTAGCTCCCATATGCGTAGTTTAGAAAAGTTCGTGGTGGCTGGGAGGATCCAGATGGCCCAGATTCTGAAGTAGCCATTGGAATCAAGAATATGCTCCACTACATGTTGTGCTACAGGTTGGACTCCCTTGTCTTTGGCTATAGTTTTCCGGTGGTCATCCATCCCGGACAGCTGGTTAGTGGCCATACCAACATAGAAGTCTGCACTGTTATTGCAGCACAATTGGTAAATTACATGGCTGCTTTCACAGGTGGCCCAGTCTCTGATTGAGTAGGATAAGCCTGTGATGGGACTGGAATAGGAACTTCTGGGTGAGTGGATTGGACAGGTATTGCTGTAAGGTCTTCCACAGGGATAGGATCCCTGTGGCAGTGGGCTGGGCTTTGGGGTGGCATAGGGATAGACAAGGAGGGTGGGAGGGTGATGGAACACTACTTTAGGAGGGATGTCTGTCATTTTTGGACAAGGTGTATTGAGGAAGACCAGGTGAAGTGGGGGGGGGGGGGAGTGGAGGTTTTGAAGGAAGGAGGATAAGGTGTCCTTGCTCTGATTCTAGATCATGAAAATATTATCAATAAACCTGAACCAGGGGTTATGGGATGTTAGGAAGGATTCCTTCAGATGGCCCATAAACAGGTTGGCATAGGAGGATGTCATGCAGGTGCCCATGTCTGTGCCACAGATTTGATGATAAACTTTCCTCTCAAAGGAAAAGTAGTTGTTTGTTAGCATAAAGTTGGTGAGGGTTATGAGAAATGAGGTACTGGGTTTTAATTCGGAAGGACATTGGGAGAGCTAGTGTTCGAGAGCAGCATGACCATGGGCATGTGGGATGTTGGCGTATAGGGAGGTGGCATCTGCTGTGACAAGTACGGACCAAGGAGGTAAAGGGTTGGGATGGTGGAGATTCACTGAAGGAAGTTGTTGGTATCCTTGATATGAGAGGATAGATTTTGGACAATTGGTTGAAGATGATGGTCAATGAGGGCTGAAATATCTTTGGTAGAAGCACAGTAATCAGCCACAGTAAGGCATCCAGAATTATTTGGTTTGTGGATTTTGGGGAGCATGTAGAAGGTGTGTGTGTGAGGTGCTGTTGGGGTAAGGAGGGAGATGAATTCAGGAGTGAGCTTCTGGGAGGGGCCGTATGATTCCAACAGGGATAGGAGATCTTGAACTTTTGGGATGGGGCCATTAAGGCACAACTTGTAGGTGGAAAAGTCAGAGAGTTGGTGGAGCTGTTCTGCTGGGTAGTTGCTATGATTCATAACTGCAGCTGTGAAACCTTTGTCTTTAGGGAGAATGATTGTGTCAGATTTGTTTCGAGGTTGTGGATGGCTCTCCTTTCTTCTGCTGAAAGGCTTGAGTTCTTAATAAGGGATTTGGGAAAAGATGATGAGGCCAAGTAGGAGGGGATAAATTCTTTGAGGGTGACCAGGGAGTAGTTAGGTTGGTGTACAGGAGAATCTCAGTTGGATGGAGTATGAACTCGAAAAGGCAGCGTTCGGTGTTGGCATTATGTTGGCTTTGGTCAGAGGCATTGGTGGCAAACTAGTGTTCCCGCCATAGGGATCAGAAAAAGGAGAGTAGGACTTAAATTAGTCAAACATGGTTGAATTGGGGTGTAGGGCTGAAGGTAAGACCTTTTGATAGAATACAGTTATGTGGGGTTGAGGGTATTGGTGGACAAGTTAAAATAATGTTCTGGGGTTGTTTTGGCATTGGATGTTGTGGAGTGTTGGTAGTTGAGTTTAGAAGGATGAGGTAAGGTCAAGAGGTCATCTAAGCAAGGTCAGCATGCTATGAGGGGTTCATGATGAGGAACACTGTAGGTAGGATAAGGATTGGATAGTAGTGCTTATAGGTGGAAATATGTCAGCAGGCTGGACAACTTGTGCAGTTGGTGTTTGGAGTGCTCTTCCAGTTGCTGGAGAGCAAAGGTTCAGTCTGAGAGATGGGATATTTGTAGATTGAGTTGCACAACACTAACAGTATCTAGCAGAGAGTGAAGATATAGTTAAAGGGTTTCTGAGCCATGGAGAGATGATTTCTGTAGAACTAGGTTAATGACGGACAATGGTTGGTGGAATCTGAAATGGTGCAGGTCACTGTGAATTGAATTTTTATAGTTAGACCAATGGAAGTGATTCCATGATTTAGGCAGCATTTTTAGGAACAGGATGTGGGATTGGGTTTTGGCCAGGGAAAGAGATACTTTTCTGAACAGGTGCAGATAGATGGAGCAGGGGTTCATTGGAGCAGGGATGGTGTAAGGAAAATGGAAAATGATGGGGGAGATGGTGTTCGGAGATTATGGAGTGTCTAAGGCCTGAGAGGAGGTGCCTCAATATGCAAAATGTGCACCAGGCATGCAAAAATATGTACACACACGCAAAATCAAACACGCAACCACACAAAAACACGCCCAAGCATAAAAAATCACACCCAAGCACACAAAATCATGACCAATCATGACATGAAATAATGCACTCGAGCATGCAACATACTGTGAAAATTGTGCAAAAATATGCAAATCTATGCACCAGTATGTAAATTCGCACATCAAAATGCAAAACAAGGACACATACTGGACTTAAAGACCACAAAAAATTATGCACAAAATTAAGTACAATTATCTAAATCCTGTACCAAGCCGGAAGGGGGCACAGATTTAGATGAATGGAACTGATGAGTTCATATGCATATGCACATTTGGGTGTGTTGGTTCAGAACAGATGGGTTTCAGGATTTGTTGGTTGGTGAAATACATAAATAATAATAAAAAAAGCACTATAACCATGAGCATAAGTAAAAATACGAGAGAGAGAGGAAATGTGTATAGGTGAAAACAGCAAGGAGCAGGAGTTAGCAGCATGAACAATTGGCATGGTTACAAAGCCGTCTGCTGTAAGTGGGTTGGATCATTAATATAGTGTGGCTTGGATGTTGGACTGTGAACGGTTAGAAAGTCCATGAGAAAATGGAAAAAAAAAAAAAAAAAAAAAAAAAAAAATGAGAGAAGGAAACGGTTACAAAGGAATACTTTATAAAGCAGTAACAAAAGAAAATCACAGGGTTATGGGACAGAAGAGAGGCCATTACGCAAAATCTAATTAATGCAAACTTCAGGTTGGAATTCAACAGTATAATAAAGACACTGCAAAGACATCACAATGAGATGTGACAAGTACATAAAAAAGACACAAATACAACAGTTAAGCTATTGACCATGGCCTTGTTCAGAATAAAAAGCATTCACACAATCACAAAAACTCACTCACTCACACACACACACACACACACTTCACAGTCACACAACTGTCATCTCTGGCTGCCTCACTTTGAATCATGCTCTTGCAGTGAGGGAATGGGTTGGGGAGGGCACGGCAGGGGGGGCATTTGAAGGTAGTATCACAGTGGTGGGGATGGATACAGCACAGCCTTCCTGAGCATGTATGTATTAGGATCCAGATGGCCCGGAGTTGTGAAGCAGCTATTGAAATCAAGCAAATTCTCCGCTGCATGTTGTGTCACAGGGTTGTCTACCTTGTTTTTAGCCACAGTTTGGCAGTGGACATTCATCCTTACAGACAACTGGTTAGTTGTCATGCCAATGTAGAAAGCTGCACAATGATTGCAGCACAGTTGGTAAATTACATGGCTGCTTTCATTGGTGGCCCTGCCTCTGGTTGGGTATGATAAGCCTGTGACGGGACTGGAATAGGAACTGCTGGGTGGGTGGATTGGACGGTCTTGCTGTGGGTTCTTCCAGAGGGATAGGATTTCTGTGGCAAGGGGATGGGGTTTGAAGTGGCATAGGGATGGACTAGAATGTTATGGAGGTTGGGAGGGCGACAGAACACCAATTTAGGAGAGGTTGGAAGTATCTCGGGCTGCATGTTTCACATTTCTGGGCATGAGGACAGAAAATTAAAACTTTGTCGAAGGATTCAGTTTAGTTATTCAAGTCCAGGGTAGTACTGGGTGACAAGGGGAGTGCTCTTTTGTGGAGGGCGGATTTGGGTGTGTGGGGATATGTTATGAGAGATCTGTTTGCAGACTAGGTCTTGGGGTAGTTTCTGTCACTTTTGTGAGACCTTCAGAATTTTGAGAAAGGGAGTTCTTGTTGCTGCAAATATGCCACCCACAGGAGGCTAGGCTGTAAGGGAATGATTTTTTGATGTGGAAGGGATGTCAACTGTCAAACTGTAAGTACTGCTGGTGGTTGGTAGGTTTAATATAGATGGAACTGTGGACAGAGCCATTAGTGAGATGGAGGTTGGCATCCAGGAATGTAGAATGGTGTGTTGAGGAAGACCAGGTGAAATGGATGGGAGGAAGGAGGAGGAAAGGAGTTGAGGTTTTGAATGAAGGAGGATAAGATTTCCTTGCTCTGATTCTAGATCATGAAAGAAACATCAATAAACCTGAACCACATCAGAGGTTTTGCGGTTTGGGATGCTAGGAATCGATTCCTCCAGATGACCCATAAACAGATTGGCATAGGAGAGTGCCACGCAGATGCCCATGGCTGCGCCACAGGTTTGACGGTAAACTTTTCCCTCAAAGGAAAAGTAGTTGTTTGTTAGCATATAGTTGGTGGGGGTTATAAGGAATGACGTATCAGACTTGGATTCAGGAGGACGTTGGGAGAGATAGTGTTCAAGTGTGTCACAAGGTAAATACCAGGTTCCTTCCCACCACATTCAACTAGTTGTCCTACTGTACCATCAAAGAATCTGTATCTTGTCCAATAATTTAATCAGAAACAGGACAATGAATACCTATAATTCTTGCATTAGACCAATCATCTGAATCATCAGTAATTATGCTCCAATATATATGAATTAATTAACATTTGATTACATTTTCCAATCACATAAAATTGACATACTAATAACATTGTAAAGGCAGATCTGAGGGTATGTAAACTGTTGCCTCAACTGTGATTCATATTACTACCATTACTAAATGTACAATCATTTTAGCACCGTTATTCTTGTTTTGTGTTGTAAAAATCGTAAGCTTATGAGAATGCTTTTATAGTTAGTAATATCATTGTAATATTGTCTTGTATTATCAGTTACTGATATTATGAGATTATTTATGTGAACATATGAAGTATTTAGTGATTGTAGATCCAAGAAATGCTAAACATAGTACCCCTATATCTGAATTCATAACAGTGCATGCTGAAAAGAGTCAACTTTCTGTTTCTAATAGACTAGAATAAGACTTCTCACAGTGGTGCAAATTTATTGCCCACAAAAGTTACTGCACATACACAGAACAGTGTTGATCACTTTGTGATGTACTCAAAATAAAAGCAAACATATTTCTAATTAAATGCCAATAAATACATACAGATACTAAAACTTGATAGTTTTACCTGATGAAAAATACACAAATAATTATTAACTGAAAAATAAAATTTTAATATAACATGTTCTTATATCAGACAAAGAACTGTAAAATAGTATCTCCTACCCCCAAATGTTATTCAGTCTGTATATTGAGCAAGCTGTGAAGGAATGCAAGGAGAAATTTGTAGAGGGAATTAAAGTTCAGGGAGAATAAATAAAAACTTTGTGGTTTGCCAATGACATAGTAATTCTGTCAGAGACAGCAAAGGACCTGGAAGAGCAATCGAAAAGGATGGACAGTGATTTGAAAGGAGGAAATAAGATGGACACTAACAAAAGTAAAACAAGAGTAGTGGAATGTAGTGTTAGAAAATCAGGCAATGCTGAAGGAAGGAAGCTTAGGGTTTAATGATCTGTCTACAGGTTGGTCATTAGAGACGGAGCTAACGCTTGGAGATTTGGGTAGGGATGGGGAAGAAAATCGGCCACTCCCTTTGAAAGGAATCACCTGGCATTTGCCTGGAGTGATTTAGGGAAATCATGGAAAACCTAAATCTGAATGGCTGGATGTGGATTTGAACCACTGTCCTCCCATATGCAAGTCCACTGTGTTACCACTGTGCCACCTCGCTTGGATTGCTGAAGTAATTAGATTAGGTTATGAGACAATAAAAGTGGTATATAAGTTTTGTTATTTGGGTAACAAAATAACTTCTGTTGGCCAAAGTAAAGAAGATATAAAATGCAGAACGGCTATGGGAAGAAAAGCTTTTCTGAAGAAGCAAAATTTATTGACACCAATATTAACTTAAATGTTAGGAAGTCCTTTCTGAAAGCATTCGCCTGGAGTGTAGTTTTGTATGGGAGTGAAATGTGGATGATAAGGAGTTCAGACAAAATGATGATAGAAGTTTTTTAGTGTGGTGCTACAGACGAATGATGACGATTTGATGGGTAGATCACATAACTAATAAGGAGGTACTTAACAGAATTGGAAAGAGTTTCTGGCCTATTCTGACTAAGAGGAGGGATGGGTTAGTGGGACACATTATGAGACATCAAGGAACTGTCATCTTAGCATTAGAAGGAAGTGTGGGGGGTGGTAAAAATCATAGAGGGAGACCAAAGGACGAATACAGTAAGCAGATTCAAAAGGATATAGGTTGATGTTCTTATGATTAGATGAAGAGGTGTGCACACGACAGGATAGCATGGAGAGCTGCATCAAACAAGTCTGCAGACTGAAGACCACAACAACGATCCCCAAACAGATTCTAAACCCAGTACATAGAGCTCCGATTGTAATTTTTTAACTGTCATGAAAATTCTTGTAACAAAAAACATGGGGCACATGCAGTATATAATAGTAATGAGTGCAGAGAGTACCTGCCATAGAGAAAAATCACAATTGTTTGTGCCATACACAGTGCAATACAATTTTAATGACTTACATGAAACTTTTTGATTATCTATTGGATGCACCCCATGTTTTGTTATTGTAAGTCTTAGAAGTATTTTCATGACTTTTAAAAATTCACATAAAGAAATTTTCAGAACTATGTTTATCAGGTTAGGAAACTGTAAGAGGCTACAAGAAATTGTTTTATGCTTTTTCGTTTAATATATATCTTTGTAACAATAAAAATTTATTTTTACTTAAATCAAAATTTTCTGCTTCCTAGTCTTCAGTGTCTGTGAAATTTTTCAAAAAATTTAAAAACTCTTGATGAGAGCCAGATTCTAAATTTCATTTTCAATTTCTCTCCACTTGAATCAGAACGTTTGAACATTTCAATCATTTCAGGGCATTGAAATAAATCCAGCTAGGCAAAGCTGAAAATTTGTGTAACACCGGGATTTGAATCTGGATTTCCCACTTTGGGCTAGTGGTCACCTTAACCAGTTAGACTATCCGGTGTGCTTCCCTTCCAACACAAATTCTCAACTTATAGCATACTACAATGGCAATGCTCCCTGCCTATTAGTTCCACCTGCACACAGCCCATACTGGATCCCTGGAAGGGATTGAATGTATTAATGTGTCCACATTGAAATTGTCGATTGCATGTTGGGGACATATATACAATTTTTGACATGGTGTCCGTTCATTTTGGACATGTCCAAAAGAACAGATACCATTTGTTGACATTAACACCTGGAACTTTAAGAATTTGAATTATTTAAACATTCTGACAGTTTCAGGGCACTGAAATAAATCCAACGGAAGAGTTGAAAATTTTTGGTGGACTAGGATTTGAACCCTGATTTCCCACTTTGTGCCAGTGGTCACCTTAACCAATAAGGCTATCCAGACATGTTTCCCTTTCAACCCAAATTCTCAACTTATAATAGTTCCTCCTCCTTGCAGCCTATACTAGATTCCTGCAAGGGATCCAGGGTATTAATGCGTCCACAATGATATTGTCAACTGCCTGTTGGGGCATCTATATGATTATTGTTATAGTGTCTGTTCTTTTCGCACATGGAGGTGTACCAGCAACCATTTTTCCCACAAACCATTCATAACTAACAGGAAAAGTGCAAAATGGTAGTGGTTAGAAAGTAGTGATCAGAGTAGACAGCAGGGTGAGTTAATATTGCACGTGCAGCTCTGAGGGAGGCCTATGTTGAAAGTTTTCATTATCTTGCTGATAGACAAATGACAGTGGCAAACACAGTATCCTCCACCGCAAATCACACAACCAAACAAGTTAATATTTCTTTGTTATCCAGTTGTGAGCCATGTTGAAATTTTAAAGTAAATTGTGAAATTCCACTAACATATAAAACAGAGAGACAAGTAAACAAGTCAATAAAATGTTTTAAAGCAAATCATTTACATACAGTATTGGTTGAAATCATTCCAGGCATTCCTGAGTTAAGTTTTCATATCGAATTTTTTCACATGTATCCTTAGGATTAGGGGACCTTACTGCTACAGAAATTTATTTTTATGCCCAGCCTGGTATAAATTATTTCAGGCATTATACATATATAGACTTCTACAAAAGGTACTTTATGAATATTGCGCTTGTAAGTGCTGTGACATGATCTGCTAAGCACATCCATTGTGCAGGAAGGTAAGTGGACAGGCAGTGCTTTGCAATATGAATTTTTAGCCCTTTTTCACACTCACTTGCTCCTCTATTACAGGTATATGGTTCTTACCCACATTATTGCACTGCCATGAAGTTTTGAGTTATGTTTAAAATTGCAAGTCTTTAGTTAACTGAGAAGTTAGTTTGAAAGAAAATATCAAATTTGTACTGAAAAGACAAACAAACAAGAAAGTGACCTAATAAAATGTGTTAAAATTATAAAAACTAGCCATTTTTCAGTACAGATATTGGAGAAGGGAGAAGGAGAGGAGGCAGGGGATTGGAAGGGGGGAGGGAGAAGGTGAAATAATGAGGGAAAAAGTTAAGTAAACAAATAAATATTTTTAAGGAATACATGATAGTTGTTATATGTTAATAACTGTTCAGTCAAGGAGGGTAATTGAATACAAGGATCAGTGGCGAACCAACTATTTCTTTATTGGGGGGGGGGGGGGGGAGAAAACCTATTTACTGACTTTGTCTTGGCGATTCCAGGACTTTGGTCTGAGAGCGAGGCCGAGGTATCCCTGTTTCAATTTTCTAACATAAAAAGGTAACTTGTCAAGTTGTGCTTGCGTCTCATTTATATGTAATAGCAACCTCGAGGCCCCATCAGTACAGATGATATCCCCTATAGCATTCACAGACTGAAAAATAAGGTGAAAGGAGAGGACACAATGTAGTAGGTGCTACAAGATTCTTCAGTAAAAGCCAAAAATGGCTGCCATCAAAAATACTGGGTGGGGCAGAAACTATGTCTTGCCCCTCCAAAGTTTCAAGTGTGTGTGTGGGGGGGGGGGGGGGGGGGGGGGGGACTGCCCCTCCTGCCCCCCCCCCCCCCTCCTAATTTGATATACCATTGGCAAGGATATGGTGAAGAACAGCTTCCCATCTCCATCTCAAGAGTATAAGGTAGGAGGATCCAGATAGCCCCTGGAGTGAAACAGCCATTCAGGTCCCTTGAGTCACACTCTAGCAACATTATACTGGGAGTCCTAAAGGTAGACAGTTCTAAGTCCATTTGTGCACTTATTCAGTTTGGTGATAAGTGATTCGTGTGATTTTGCTATATGTACCAAAATGTGGAAAAGGAATTACCAAAAACTCATGAGCACCATATAACATGAAGAGCTTTATGACACATCAGACATTAATGAGGAAAGCTGTAAAGAACTATTGCAAAATAACTGAGTAATTAGTGCATTCTGCTAATAGCTGGGACAAATAGGAATAAAAATTACCTTAAATATGCTGATTATTATTCATGAGACATTAGGTGTCCTCTAAAAGCAATTGTGGGTGTTTCTCATACATAACAACTCATGAACATTCAGCACTAACTGCCACAAGCATAGTGAGGGAAGCTTCAGTGCGAGACTGGCAGCCACATGATGTCAGGCACGAGTCAGGCTGCTGTGGCTGCATGCTGCCTTCTAGAAGTGAAAATATTCATAACCAAATACATTTTACAAGAAAATCTGCAACATTTTTCTTACCATCTACTTTTCTCTCAAATACAAAATTAGCAAATATCTTAACACAAAGTAAAGGTAAATATTCTATTTATTTGAAATGAACAGCACATAATTCATATCAAAAGGTTCCATTCTCATATGGTTATCTGATGCTACTTTGATTGTGAAAACCTTCCCAATGACACCACTCTCCTCAATAACAGCATAAAAAGGACATTCAAGATAATAAACACAACTGGAGTGTCATCAGTAACCACAATGAGACTGTACCTGATACCAACACTAAACAGAATGCCAATAAAACCAACCTCTTAGCGAAGTTGCCAGAGATTGTAAGGATTTCTTATAGTGTCACATAAGATGATGAAAGATTCTGAAGATTATACAACCAATACTTTTAGTTATCAGGGTATAATTTCTCTGGAAAATTAATAAACAAACACATGCCATATGACAGATAGATAAGACCAAGAAACTGATTAGTAAAGACTGCAGTAGAAAAACTAAATTAAAATAATTATCATTTTTGTCATTGTGGTCTTCAGTCTCAAGATTGGTTTGATGCTTATCACCCTTGTGTACATACACAAACTGAAATGTCTTAAGAAAAGACTTCTTAACTCAAATTTATATTCAATGCTGATACATTTCTCTTCTTAAGAAATGCTTTTCTTACCATTGCTATTATACATTTTATGTTTTCTCCACTCTATCCATCATGAGTTATTTTACTGTCCAAATAACAAAATTAATCTACTGCTTTAATTGCTTCATTTCCTAATTTAATTTGACTACATTCTACACCCTATGCTTTGCTCTTATCAATGCTCATATTGTACCTTCATATGAAGACAATGTCCATTCCATTCAATTTCTCTTCCAGATCCTTTGCTGTCTCCGAGAGAATCACAATGTCATCAGCAAGCTGAAAAGTTTTTATATCTTCTATCTGAACTTTAATTTTCGTTTCAAATTCCCCTTCCTTTCTTTCACATCTTATTCAATGTACAGATTGAATAACATTGGGGAAAGAGCACAACCCTGTCTAATCCTTTCCTGGTCACTACTTTCCTTTCATGCCCTCTACCATTACAACTGCTGTCTAGTTTCTGTCCATGTTGTATTTACCTTTTCATTCCCTATATTTTACCTATGCTACCTTCAGATTTTGAAAGATTGTATTCAAGTCACAATTGTCAAAAGACTTCTCCATATCTACAAAAGCTATAGATGGGGTTTACCTTTTATAGCCAAACTTCTAAAATAAGTCATAAGGTCAGTAATGCCTTGTGTGTTGCTACTTTTGTCCTAAATACAAAGTGATCTTCACCGAGGTTGGATTCTACCAGTTTTTCAATTTCTCTGAAATAATGTGTGTTAGTATTTTGCAACTATCTTATTAAACAGCTAGTTCTGTAATATTTACACCTGTATGTACCTGTTTTCTTTGGAATTGGAATTATTACATTCTTATTGAAGTTTGAATGTATTTCACTTGTCTCATACATACTTCACATTACGTGGAATATTTTTGTCATGGGTAGCTGCCTAAAGGCACAAGTAGCTCTGAGGGAATGTTGTGTATTCCAGAAGCGTTGACTTAGGTCTTTCAGGGCTCTTTAAAATTCTTATCATATCTCCTAGCTTATATTCAACACTTCCAAGACAGGCTCAGAAAATATCGCTCTTCTTTATTCTGGTGAATTATTGAGTCTATCAACATGTGATATCAAATATATTCCATATTTCTAGATTTCCAGAAGGCTTCTGATGTGCCTATGGATTAGTGCAGAGCTTTCCCAACTGGGTGTCATGTAGGTGTGCAACAAAGGTGTTGTGAGATCAGCAAATTCAGAATGTGAACAAATAAAAAGATCTATTATTCAAAAGTTCTGTATCAGTGAAGAGGTGTTTACTTAATATTTGTGCAGTACTAAGAAGTGAAATATATATAAAATCCTTAAACTGTCTTACGGTTAATGGTGTGGGTTCCTGTAGTCAAATCCTAGTTCACAAACCATGGGAAACATATTGGTGACCAAGTATGTGGTCCTGACAGTCAGGATACCAGTTACTTTGGAAAAGGTTGAGCATCTCAGACATATTCTGAGTTGTACCACCTTTGTGCTGAGACGGCAAAGACTACCAGATCCACTGGTTAGTCTCTCAAATGTCAGGGGTAAAATCCCTGAGTAAGTAAGGCTAGCAGTATGCCCCCCAGGTACTCAGATCTGATGCTAGTGACAATCAGAGCAAAAAGCCTCGAACTTTTGAAGGTGAAGGAGTCCCACCTCTAACTGACATACCAGGGGCTCCTCAGATTCCAACTGGCAAACAATATGGTTTAAGTTGGGGAAATATTTATACCAAAGGTGGCTACACTGTCAAGAAGATAGAGCTGGCAAGGCTACAAGTAAGATGGGGTTAGATGTTTTAGTTGTTAGTGCTGTTCGATCAAGGGGAGAGAAAGAAGACAAACAGAGAGAATACAAGGTCTACCTGTCAGGAGTCAAAGCAGGAAGAGCACAGTGGTATGTAGGGTTTTACATCAGGAAAACAATCAGACATAGGGTAATTGCACTAAGGAATGTAGTCGAACAACTAATGCAGATAAATTCACAGTCTCCATGAAGAAAATTTGGATTGTGTCAGTGTATTCACCCTGTGAAGGGACGGATCTAGATGATATGGACTGATTTTATGAGGCACTCAGTGATATAGTTGTTAGAGGAAAGTACAAGAACAGTGTTTTGCTTATGGGTGAGGAGAGGAGAAAGGGGGCTCTTGGATTTTTGTGCCAGTACAGAATTAGTCATGACAAAATCCTTTGTTAAGCACAAGAACATTCTCCAATATACTTGGGAAGGCAGGAGAACCAGGTTTGTCATTGACTATATAATAACAGTTCAGGAATTCAGGAAGGCAGTCAGGGACACACATGTATTCAGAAAGTTCTTTGATGACAATGATCATTACTTAATCTAAATTGAAACTGGTTTTGTGAGACCAAAAGTACAGAAAGTTAGGTCCTTATGTAGGAGACTAAGTTTGGAGACGTTTCAGGACAAGGAAATCAGGCACAAATACATGACAATGATCTCACAAAGGTACAATTTGGTTGAATGCAGTCATTTACAGTCATTGGAAAAAGAATGGACAACGTACAGGTACACTCTGCTAGAAGTGGCTAGAGAATGTCTTGAAACAGTAGTGTGTAAAGATAGGAAGAAGCAGAGAGCTTGGTGGAATGATACAGTCAAGGCAGCCTGTAAAAGGTAAAAGAAGGCACTTTAAAAATTGCTACATACTAAAACACAGGCAGACAGAGAAAGTTATGTTGAAGAAAGAAACAAAGCCAAACAGATAGTTGCAGAAATCAAGCATAAATCATGGTAAGGCTTTGGAAAGAGGTTAGAAAACCACAGGAAAACCATTTTGGAGCATAATTAGCAGTCTTTGAAAGGGAAGGAAGAAGGAATTGACAAGTGTTTTAGACAGGTCATGGAAGCTACTAGTGAATACTGTGGATAATGTAGGTGAAACATTCAGTGAGATGTCACATTTTGAGATACAATGGGATAGGAATGAGGATGGAAACAGGATCATCTTTGAGGAAGTGGAGAGAGTTGTTAATAGATTGCAGTGCAATAAAGCAGCTGGGGTAAATGAAATTAAGTCAGAACTCCAAACAGTGGAATGTCAGGTCTCAAATTGTTACACAGGATAACTCATATGGTGTGGTAGTTGGACATGTTCTATCTGACTGGATGAAAGCGGTAATCACGCCAGTTGTCAAGCATGGTAACAGAAAAGATTGCAACAACGGTAGAGGTATCTGTTTAAATAACATTATGGGCAAAATATTGTCAGGCATTTTTGAAAGAAGATGTGAATATTAGTTGAAGACAAGTTTGATAAGAACTAGTGTGGGTTTGGGCCTCTTTAGAGGCTGTCAGGACCAGATTTTTTGCTTATGGCAGATAATGGAGAAGTGCTATGAGTGGAACAGGGAATTTCTTTAGATTAGATGTACTTTTCATTCCAGTAGATCTAAACTGAGATGAACCTCTTGGATGTAGAGCATGTCAGAACAAAATACACAATAAATACTTACAAAATGAAAGCATGTGTGTTAATGTGCCGTCCACAGATCCCAAATGTAATTGCCCTTGTAGTTGTGGAATTGGTCAGAAAAAATGATTGTCTTAAGAATATTTACATTTTAAAAGACATAAAACTTAATACGACATACTAAATGTTGAATATTGAATATAATATGTGCATATTATAATTCTTAGGATTTTTAACATCACTTATTTACAATGATGATATTACTGCACAAACTTACTACTGAAGTCAGACTGAACACAATATTCACATTTGTGAATATTACGAGGTGCATCCAGAAAGTAAGTTCCATTTGGTAATAAAATGAAACTGTACACAGATACAGAAGAAATTTTTATTGCACTAAATTCTACAACTCTTCAACTATTTTTCCACATAACTGTCGAAATTTTGTAGGCACTTGTCATAGCATGCCACAAGTTTTTACATGCATCTTTCACAGAATGTTGCTGCCTGTGTATTCAACCATGTGGTAACAGCTCTTTATCATCGTTGAAGTGTTGACCACCAAGGACAGAGTTTTAAGTGTAAGAAGAGATGAAAATCGCTAGGAGAAAGGTCTGAGCTGTATGCAGGATGATCAAACAGGTCCCATTGAATTTTCCGTAAGAATTGTTTGGTCACATTCGGTGTGTGAGGTCAGACATTATCGTATAAAAAAAAAAACTTTTGACAGTAATCCTCTTCCTACATCCAAAACCTGTCCTTGGTGGACATCAACGATGATGACGAGCTGAAAGAACATGTTACCACATGGTTGAATACACAGGTGGCAACATTCTATGAAAAAAGCACACAAAACTTGTGCCATGCTATGACAATTGCCTACAAAATTTTGGAAGCTATGTAGAAAAGTAGTTTAACAGTTGTAGATTTTTGTACACTCAATATTTTTTCTGTATCTGTACCCGTTTGTTTCATATAACCAAATGGAACTTACTTTCTGGACGCATCTTGTATATACAATAACATACACCAATCACTCCTGCTAAGAAATACATCAATGGAGTAGAAGGAGTTGGCCACCAAAAAATCCTTTAGACTCTCTTCAAATGGAACTTTTTTGTCTGTTAAATTTTTCATGGCTGCTGACATGTTATTGGAAATGTGCACTGCTGAATAGTGGACAGCTTTCTGAGCCAAAGTAAGTGACTTTAAATCTTTGTGAAAGTTATTGTTGTTTCCAGTATTGATCCCATGAAGTGAGCTATTGGTTTGAAAAAAAGATATATTTTTAATGACAAATTTCATTAGAGAATAAATGTATTGCGAAGTAGTTGTTAGTATTCCTCTGCATGATGTTCTTGAGTTGACATAACAAATGAGTTGTATCATACATTTTGAGCTCTGAAAACTTTAGCTAGGCCTGATGAGTTGTCCCAGAAAATATCCCGTATGATATTATTTTTATATCTCCTATGTCTGACAACATTTCCACAGCAAACAGTGACTTTATTAGGTGCTTCAGCAGTTCTGTCCTATGCTCCTTCCAGTTAAATTTATTATCAAGCTGTAATCCTAAGAATTTGACACTCTCAACTTACACTTTAGGTGTAGACTGACAGGAATCCTTTCACAAGTGCAAAACTGCATATAGTGTGTTTTCCAAGGTTTACTGACAGAGAATTATAGATCTAGAAAAGGCTTATGACCGTGTTTCTGGGAAGAAGCTATTGTCAGTTCTACAAGATTATGGAATAGGAGGCAAACTTCTACAAACAATTACAGGTCTTTAAGTAGATTGTCAGTCTATGATGACAATTAAAATATATTTTACAATGTGTTAACAGTAAGTTGTCAGACCATTTCTAGGTAGTAGAAGTCATAAGGCTTTGGCCAGTAGTCATCTGTTTTTGAATAAGTGACAGTCACCATGTATACATGAGGCTTTCGAAAGCAGATTTAAAAAAATGGATTTCCCTAATCTGCATTTGGCTGTTCATATAAGTACTCTAAAATCTGCTTTGGAAATGCAGTTCTAGTTGCTGGATTTTCATTTTTTTGCTTCCTTGTAAATGCACAACCAATTTTGAAACTTGTTTGAGCTGTAGGATTAAATGTAGATTTTAAAATTTTTCAATTGATCTGGATGGAGTGACCTTGTGTGGTGTGAAGGAGAAATATTAGAGAAATTGTGAAGTTTTATACCTGCAATATTTAACTGAAGTGGAACAGCCATTGGGCTGACTAAATCAGAAATTTGAGCAACTAATTTCCAGATGCCATTTTTAATAAATCTAGCAAAACCATTTCTAATCCTGTTATGTAGCCTACACACAACAGCAAAAAATGATTTCAGAAATTCAGCTTTTGTTTTTCAGAAGTTGGATAGCATGTAGAAGTCATAGGTATTACTGTGTGAGTTAGGCATTGTTGTCTATTGTGTTATTCTGTTGTACAACACTGTATTTCCTAATGTTTCTTTTTCTTGCAATGAGTGTTCAAAATTGCTGCAATTGGTGTTTTTATTAAACATGTAAATGCTTAAGAGGATTTCATTCTTGTTTACAAACTACAGTTAAGTGATTTTTTATTTCCGTACTTCCTGCTTTCAAGAACCATTGTCTGCAGTTCATGGTGCCAGCACAGCAGGATTTAGGCATGGCTTGTTTGCACCCACACAATTCATAACCCATGGTGATCAATGTGGAGTCAGGCCTTGCTCTCCTTCCCCCGCCACACTTTCCTGCAGGAACCATCTGCAATCAGCCAAATGTATTTACATTAGTGAAAGGATGTCATGTCAAACTGTAAATATTAGAAGGGTATTGCCATCTAGGTGAGTTTGGAAAGCTCTGGATTAGTGTCACAGTTGTATGAATGGATTCATGATTTCCTGTCAGAAAGGTCACAATTTGTAGTAATAGATGGAAAATCACCTAGTAAAATAGAAGTGATGTCTGATGTGAGTGAGGAAGATAATGATCATTTAAAATTAAAAAAATGGCACAATGTTAGATAAGGCTATTGGTGGTCAACTGAGCAGAGAAGATGAAGAGCCTGAGACTTGTAGAAATGATTGTGTAAATTCACAATTTTGAAGTGAGTATCCAAACAGACCACCATCAGTACTAAATCTAATATGAATTTGTTGGGCATGTCACCAACCTTGCCATGGAGATAATTTGGTGCGCCTCTGCGAGTGCTACCCACTGGGCAGATACCCTGATTTGATGCCAACTGCTCCCACCTTCTCCCTTTCTAGATCTAGGGCTGGCCACCACCATGTGTATCGTCCCGGGCACAACGTTAAACTGCCCCCCAACCCAAGGTGTGGTGCGACCCTTGCCGAGGGGTGCGTGGCACATGGGTGGATGTGTCTCAAACGGAGCCTCAGGGATACCGGGCGACCTCCCTGAGTAAGTAGCCTTGCACCGCGCGGGGTTATCGTGGTGTGGACCATATAAATCCCCAAATCTCGTGGGGCTAAGATGAACATGGAGAAAAAAAATTATTTTAAAAGAATCCGAGGGGCAATCTGAAACCTCAGATACTCAGACATCGGGATCAGGACCGATGGAATGCACTCCTACTTCAGTCAGGGTCTAGACCTGAGCAAGAAGTGGGAACTGTAACAGAGAAGTTGGACCAGATTAGGATTAAGGCCTTGTCTGGGGCTCAGAGGAGGAAACTTCTCAAGGAACAGAAACAAAATGAAGGAAAAGAATGGCTTCCTAAACAAGTGGAGGAAATCAAAAGGGCTTGAGCCCAAGACCCCTAAAAAGAAACTGCCTCAGGTCGAAGGGGATACACAGACCCCCTCGACGTCAAAGACAGGTGGCAAGAGGGTAAGGGAGGAATCTAAGACTCCCTCCTCTCTGAACAAGTGTGATCCTAAAAGGCTGAGGCATGAAATAGGGAAACAGACCTATAGTACTGCAGTCTCGGTCTTTAGAATGGCGGTTGTCCAAGAAGGATACCCACTGGTAAGCATCACCTCGCAGCAGGAGGAGCTCGTGTAGATGGCCCTCTTTGAAGAGATTTGGGGGGGGGGACGCTGGTCCAGGACCCAAATTCAGGAGGGTCTATCTAGATCACGGTGCCCTCATTTTTGTCTGTGAGGGGGAGCACTCAGCAGAATGGCTTAAGTACAAGGTGCCCATGATATCCCCATGCGAAGCTGGTGGTCAAGACAGCAGCCAAACTCCTGACGACCGCAAAGGTATCAATATGGGTACCAAAGATCCTTAAGGATGTCTCTCCAAAGACTCTGTTCGAGAAAATAAGTGTCCAGAACCCAAAAGTCTCGACAGAGGATTGGAGGGTAATTAACCAAAAAGTCGTTCCAGAAGGACGAACCCTGGTGGTGGAGGTCGGAGAGAAGTCCCTGAAGGCATTGCAAGAGTAAGGCCTGAAACTGTTTTTAGGGTTCTCGCAGGTCTGCATCAGGGTAATCAAAGACCTTAAAGGCAATAATAGCAGCAAGATGGGGACTGGAAGTGCTGCAGATAAACCTGCAGCACAGTAAAGGGGCCACTGCTGCCCTGAGCCGTCGTCTGGGGAGACAGGAGGTGGACGTGGCCCTGATACAAGAACCCTATTTATACAAAGGGGGGTGTATCGGGCCTTGGTGGTACTGGAGGTAAGCTGATTTATGCCAGAAATCTAAAAAACTCCAGAACATGCATTTATGTTAGAAATGGAATACTTTTCATACCAATGATGGATTTTTGTTCCAGGGACCTGGTGACCATCAGGATGCAGCAACGTGAGGAAGGTATCACGAGGGAAATTATTTTGGCCTCAGCATACCTTCCTTACGAAGACAGCTCTCCTCCTTCTTTGGAAGTGAGGAGACTGACGGAAGCCTGCCATCGGCAAGGTGACGAACTGGTGGTGGGATGTGATGCCAATGCCCACAATCTATCGTGGGGCAGCAAGGACACCAACAGTAGAAGTGAGCACCTTCTTGAATTTATCCTATCTAACAACTTGGAGATCCTGAATAGGGGTGATGAACCTAAATTCAGGAATAGTAGAAGGGAAGAAGTAATTGACATAACTTTTGGTTCCATGATGATGGGAAGTTACGACAAACAGTGGCAAGTGGTCCTGGAGCCATCCTCATCAGATCACATGTATATTAAATTCAAGGTTGAAATGGGAACCAGACAGACCATGGCCTATAGGAACCCCAGGAAAACGGACTGGGAGACATATAGGAGAGACCTTGACTTCAGCCTATAGGAAATTAAAACTTCGATAAGGAATCCAGCAGAGTTTGAGGAAGTAGCAGAGGCCGTAACCTCTGCTATAGTGACCTCATACCAGGACAACTGCTCAATCACCAAGAAGTGCACAAATAGGAGTGTGCCTTGGTGGAATAATAACCTGGAAATGCAAAGGAAACAGGTACGAAAACTGTTTAACCTTGCGAGGTGCAAAGGACAATGGGAAAGTATCGTGAGGCCCTTGTCAATTACAACCTTGCCATCAGACGGGCAAAGGAAGCATCCTGGAAGGTATTCTGTGAGGAAGTGGAGGACACGGCTGCTCAAGCGAGACTTCATAAAATCCTCACTAGAGTACCAACTAATCCAGGAGGAACATTGAGGAAGGAGGATGGGGAGTATACAAAGACAGCACATGAAATGCTGGAACTGCTCCTCAAGACTCACTTTCCTCAATATAAACTGGGGGATAACTCAGACCAGAATGCGATTCCTGTGAGACAATGGTTTTCAGGTATTCGCAAAGGGGACTGGGATTTGGCCAAGGAGTGTGTCGATCTCAGTAAGGTCCGATGGGCGGTGGGAACATTTCAACCGTTCAAGTCACCTGGCCCCGATGGAATCTTTCCAGCTCTCCTGCAACAAGCGGGAGAAAATCTTATTAGATTCCTATGCAGGTTATTCAGGGTTAACCTAGCAGCAGGAATCATTCCCAATGCCTGGAGGGCAGTGAAAGTTGTCTTCATTCCTAAACCAGGGAGAATTGATCATAACAAGGCCAGGGATATGAGACCAATCAGCCTG
The DNA here is from genome assembly GCA_026315105.1 of Locusta migratoria. Classification (NCBI taxonomy): domain Eukaryota; kingdom Metazoa; phylum Arthropoda; class Insecta; order Orthoptera; family Acrididae; genus Locusta; species Locusta migratoria. The sequence continues at coordinate 339,447,290 of CM048755.1, forward strand.
TCCTCCTTCATTCTTAAGACATTGGAAAAGCTGGTTAATGTGCATGTTGGAGAAAGGAGGTTAAGTAGGGCACCTCTACATTCAAACCAACATGCATATCAGCCAGGTAAATCATGTGAGACAGCTCTCCACCAACTCGTTGGGAACGTGGAGAAAGCACTACACTTTCAGGAAATAGCCCTCTGTATCTTCGTGGACATCGAGGGGGCTTTTAGCAACACGACCTTCGATTCCATGGTTAGGACAGCAGAGGTGCATGACCTAGAGACCACAATATGTAGGTGGACTAGGGCCATGCTCAGTGGAAGAAAGGTAGAGGCTACCATGATGAATGAAAAAATGGTAATCAACACCACTAGGGGTTGCCTGCAAGGAGGAGTTCTTTCCCCTTTATTGTGGAATCTAATGGTGAATGATCTCATTGGAGAATTAAACTCTAGGCAATACTTTTGCCAATGATACGCAGATGATCTTGTCATAGTAATACTTGGCAAATTTGCTGACACAGTAAAGAATATGGCACAAGGTGAGTTGGACATTGTGCAAGACTGGTGCAGAAAACAGGATCTGGGGTTTAGTCCTAACAAGACTGTTGTTGTACCATTCACAAAGAAGCATATAGAACATTCAGGTTGGAATCTAAATTTTTTCAGTGAAGCGCTACCTGTGAAGGGGACAGTGAAATATCTAGGGGTTACCCTAGATGAGAAACTGACATGGACCCCTCACATCAGGAATATTTGCTCCAAGGCAAAAGGTACTCTTGTGAGTACCAGGAGAGCTTGTGGAAAAAATTGGGGCCTGAGCCCCAAGGGTATGCACTGGATATACACCACAGAGATTAGACACAGGATCACCTATGGGGCGGTCATGTGGTGGAAGAAGGTAGAAAAGCAGGTTGCTGCTAAGGAGTTTGGTAAGGTGCAGAGATTAGCCTGCTTAGCCATAACAGGCGGAATTAGCAGCACACCAACTGCTGGGATGGAAACCATGCTGGATATGCCCCCATTACACCTTTGGGTGAAGGTGAAGGCAGCGGCTGGTGCATACAGACTCAAATCTGGCAACAACTGGAACTCTTTGGGATATCCAGAATTGCACACTAAAACAGTGAGTGAGGTAAATATAGGAAAGGTTGGGAAAATGCCAGCCGACTATATTATAACCCCATACTGCTTCAACAAGCCCTTCAATATAACAATTGGAAGTAGGGAGCAGTGGGAGAAAATAGTTCGACACCGTACGGGGGATATTGTCTGGTTCACTGACAGGTCAAAATTAGACCAAGGTGTTGGGGCTGGGGTATATGGGGTGCAGCCAAGACTGGATGGCGTCATCTCTCTAGGGAAACTGGCCTCAGTATTCCAGGCCTAAATCACTGCCATCAGGGCATGTGTGGAGGAGAATTTGCGTAGCATCTACATCTATTCAGACAGCCAGGCAGCCCTGAGATCACTGGCAGCTCCTGTAACAAGGTCTAAAATTGTTGCAGAATGTCACAGGGTTCTGGTGGAGCTAGGGGAAAGCAATAGAGTAAACCTATTGTGGGTCCCTGGCCACTCGGGGATCAGTGGCAACGAACATGCTGACAGATTAGCTAGGATGGGGGCAGAGACTCCATTTACTGGACCAGAACCTGTCCTGACAATCACCAAGGCAATGATCAAATTGGAGCTACGTAACTGGCTCAGAAGACAGCACGTAGAATATTGGACAAAAGTCCACCAACAAAAACATGGCAAGGTAATGATGCCAAAGCCATGTTTTAAAAGAAGCTCTGCAATCCTGGGTCTGAACATGAGAGAGATTAGACTCATGGTTGGATTGCTGACAGGCCATTGGAATTTCAAAAAACACCTACGTACAATGGGAATAACAGAAGAGGACCCTAAATGTAGGATCTGTGATGACAGTGATGAAACTGCATCACATCTAATCTTCGAATGCATTGCATTGGAGAATAAAAAGCACAGAATATTTGGGACAACCACACCTGAAGAAATTGTGTCTAATAAAGAACTGGTAAAGAGACTCCTTCCACTGTTCAAGGGCATTGGTTGGCTTTACTTGATATACAGGGAGCGATACCGCACAATAAACTTAGTTTTGGTGCGGGCAGTGGCGGGTTGGACCAAGACTGTTTTGGCTTCCCTGGAAAAATCAGTCAATTAATCAATCAACCACCATGTGTATCAGCATGCAACAGCCCAATAAGTGCATGCAGAAACGAATTTTACACATAACTAGATATTCCAAGGGCAGAGGGCAGGAGATCAGCTGCAAGTTTACATAGGGGACATAAGAATAATAGAGTGAAATAAGGCACAGGTGTATCAAGTTTCCTTGAATATGTTAAATGTATGGACATAAAAAGTCAGTACTGAGATAACAGTGATTAAAAAGGTCAAAATCAAAACTCAGGAACAGATCAAAAACTTTTTATTTCTGACATTATGCCTTTTAAGGAGGTTACTTTTTTTTTTATTTCCGGGACTACATCAAATTGAATGTCTGCAGGAGGCACAGTCACAGTTTCACTAGATTATTTACTTTGCATAATTAGTTTCAGCAAACTATGTCCCCATTATCAAATGCATTTAAACTATTTAATTCTAAAACAAATTATGAAATGAAAAAATCAGACATATATAGTTTGGATCAACAAATATGCAACAGAAATATAAAATGTGACCATTATATGGAATGACAAATCAGCATCATGGTGAAACCATCTGGTGACACAGGATTACATACTACTGAATCAAAGAACCTTTTTGGTGCTAAATTCCCATGTTGTCATCAAACCCAATTTACCTAGATTTATTGTCTTGGCTAGACCTGTGCTATCTGCAAGAATACAAATGTCAGAGTAAAATAAAAAAATACAACTAAATATAGCTATGTCAAACATAAAATTAGATCCAACATTATAATGACGATAGTTTGCAGCTCACCGCAAAGACTTAGGTTGAGCCATGACAGGCACATAATAAAGAGACAATCACATACGCTTCAGCCATTAGCCTTCATCATTAAAGAAACAAACTATCATTCATACACAGAGGCACACCTCTCCAGCTGAATTTGGAGCACAGTAGGCAGAAATGGTAGTTCTGTGTCTGTCAGGTGTGCCTGTGTTCTTGTATGATTGTATGTGTCTTTTCTGACAAAGGCTAATTGCTGAAGGATAAGTTGTGCCTCATTTTTATGTGCCTGTCATGTCTTGGCATATATTTTTGAGGTAAGCTGCAAATTGTCACCATTATATTGTTGAATTCCAAGCTGGATTTTCAATTGTTACGTAAAATTAGATTCAATAGATCTTAAATTAATCTCTACATAACTTCAACCTTAAATAAGTTATTGTGTATTAAGCACCAAGACTTCTATTTCTGTAGACGTTATGTAATATTTTTTTTATGTCGAAAACCTTCTGCTTCTGTGGATGCTCTTTGTAAGATGTTTTTTTATGGTCAACTAATAGATACTTTTTCAGTGTAAAGAGAGTATCATGCAAACACTGTATGAGATACCATCTGGTGAATCAAACATGGATGAGGTTAAGATCAATATGCTGATGTAAACATTAGCTCCTCCTGGTGGTTACTTATGCAAACTAGTCTAGCAGATATATTGAGAAGAATCAGATTTCCATGTGGACAGAGCAGAGGTTTATTGTCAAACACATGGTGGTTGTGCTCTATATGTGTCTCGTACAAGTTCAAATGCTTTGCACATACATTTACCTGTAAGGATATGTTAGTGACAAACATTACTTCTTGTCTATGATCCCCAATCATTGCCATGATTAAATTCAAGGGAGACCAATTGTCGACTGACACATCCCTTCCCACAACAGTCTGCTACACTCGCAAGGGATACTCTCTTGGTGCTTGTCTATTCACTTCACCGTCATTGTCTTGTCGTCATCATCACCTGTCAGTGTCATCTTGGACACTGCTGCCACCACCTCTGGTTGGCTGCCACTGCTGAAATCACCACCACAGTTGTCATCATCATCATCATCATCATCATCATCACTTCTCATGGATCCTAGCTGTACGACCACTGTCACCTATTTTACCACCACCACCATCACCATCACTTCACATACCACTGCCACAGGGTCCTTTCCCAACATCTTGCCACCTTTTTCTGTTGTCCCCAGTATCCTAGCCCTCTCTCAAACTGTAGGGTCACCTTCAACTTTCACCACAGTACAGTGGTGCTTCCAGCACTGTCATCTGTTCCGCCTGTGATGCAGCTAACAGCACTGGCAGCACCACCAGCCTCATGAGGTCCAGTTCAGCCAGCAACACCTGCACATTTATATCCCACCACTGCCTCGACAACATCTCATGGCAGTGGTAACCTACCCTCCTACAGACACTTCCTCCCACCCACTGTCCCTCAGACCTAACTCCATGCTCACCACTGTACCCACAAATGTAATAGTACTTACAAAGTCTACAGCTCCATACACCCCCCTCCAAATATTAAAAAAAGAAAACACAAGATTTCAAGGTTCCACATGTTACCAATCCCTGAACCTCCCTCATCAACATCATCATCAATTCCTTCTGATCGGCCCCACCACAAACGTGGTCCTCCTCTCATGACCTGACACATGTTTCATTAGCACCAAAGCACTCCACAATAAAATCTACTCCATCCGCCCCTCCCCAAAAATCTCCCAGATCATCACCTACAGGCACACTGTCATAATAAAAAGTACACTCCTACTTACGCCATCAAATGTATGTTTGTAAATCTATCGGTCTCAACTGCTTGGTTATTAGTCCATAGCTTACAGACTACCTAAACTAAGGTAAACTAACCTAAGGACAACACAAACACCCATGCCCAAGGGGGTACTCGAACCATCGACGGCGAACGGCCATGCGCACCGCGGCACGGTGCGCACGGCTAATCTGCCACAGCACTTACTCCATCAGCTTCATGCCTTTGGGCCCTATGCCTGCCTCTCCTCCTGCCTCCCCCCTTGGTCCCAACAACCCCATCCACTGACCATCACTGTCATGCGCAAAAACATGAGCTTGACATCACAGCAGAAGTCAAATCCCATTCTGAATTCAAAATCCATACAGCCCTCCACATCCAAGGTGACCATGTTCCCACCTACCATCCAGCTGTATAATTTATGGAACCTGCCTACCCCTCCCCCCTCCCCCCACCTCACAGACTGCCTGATCAAAAATGGATACATCGTCTGCATTAAACACTAAAACGTAGAACCCTCTACTGTCTTGATCCCAACACGAAGCCATTCATTGCCTCTGATGCCTCCAGTACAATGACCACCTCACTCCTGTATGCAAAAACAAACCAAACAATTCCCGCTGCAGTTCCCACCTCCTCAAAGACTGTGTCACCCTGAAATACCCTCCCATTTGTTACACATGCAATGTACCCCTCCCCACCTGACCTACTCCCACAAACATAAAGCCAAACCCTCAACTGCAAAACAAACATCAGCTTCTCATCTTTGGGCCCCATGCCTCTTTATCCCTCCTGCCTCCTCCTCGCCCACAACCACCTCACCCACCCCACTGCCCATCAACCATCACTACTGTGGTTAAGAACATAGAGTTTGACATCACGGTAGAAGAGGTTGTGTGGTAGATCAGTGCTCATCCTGCTTTGAAATCTGTACAGCACTTTGCATCCAATGTACCATAGCCCTTCAAAATCTGGCTATCACAGACTCTGCCCCCACAATCTGCTGAATCAGCACCAGCTGTGCCAGTTACTCCCAGTTTATCTGATACAAAACATGGGGGGAACAAGAAACCAAAAGCACTCAAAAGAAATAAATAAAATCACCACATGCTTTCTAGGTTTAAAGATTCTTTAAATATCCAGGTGAAGAAATAAGATTTGGTAAAGCTGACACTAAGGGGGGGGGGGGGGGAATACAGAAATTTTGTTGTACAGAGAAAGTAAACTTATAGACAATATTGCGATATTGTAGGAAGGGAAGAGGAAATAGATGAAGATGAAACAGCAGATATCAAACTGAGAAAAGAATTTTTTTGACAGTGCACTGTAAGACCTAAGTCGGAAAAAGGCCCCTGGAGTGGACGACATTCCCTCAGAGCTACTGAAGTCTCCGGGAGAACCAGCAATGACAAAACTGTATCACCCGGTGTGTAAGCTGTATGAGACAGGGGAAATACCCTCAGACTTAAAGAAAAATGTAATAATCCCCATTCAAAAGAGAGCAGACACAAAAAGACATGACAATTACAGAACCATTAGTTTAACAAGTCATGGTTGTAAAATTTTAACAAGGATTATTTACAGAGGGATGGAATAGCTGGTAGAAGTTAACATCAAGGAAGATCAGTTTGGATTCAGGAGAAATGTAGGAACACAGAAGGCAATACTCACTTTGCTGCTTATCTTAGAAGATAGATAAAGGAAAGGCAAACCTAAATTTCTAGCTTTTTTAGATTTGGAAAATGCTTTTGACAATGTTGATTGGAATACACTCTTCCAAACTCTGAAATCAGCAGGAGTAAAATATACAGAATGGATGGTAAGTTACAACTTGTACAAAACCCAGACAGCAGTTATCAGAGGGATGCAGAGGTAGGGAAGGAAGTAAGACAGGGTTGTAGCCTGTTTCCAATGTTATTCAATTTGTACATTGAACAAGCTATAAAAGATAGAAAGGAGAAGTTTGGAGAAGGAAGTAAAGTTCAGGGTGAAGAAATGAAAGCATTGCATTTTTCCGATGACATTATAATTCTGTCAGAGACAACGAAGGACCTGGAACACCAGTTGAACAAAATGGGCAGTGTATATAAGATGAACATTAAGAAGAGCAAAACAAGGATAATGGAGTGCAGTCTAAGAAAATCTGGTGATGCTGAAGGAATTAGATTAGGTAATGAAACAATAAATGTGGTAGATGAGTTTTGTTACTTGGGCAGTAAAAAACACACGATGGTTGCAGTACAGAGGATATAAAATGCAGAATGGGAATGGGAAGAAAAGTGTTTTTGAAAAAGAGAAATTTGTGAACATTGAATATTAATTTAAGCATAAGGAAGTACTTTCTGAAGGCATTTGTGTGGAATGTTGCCTTGTATGGGAGTGAAACATGGACGATAAACAATTCGGACAGGAACAGGATAGAGGCTTTTGAAATGTGGAGTTACAGAAGAATGCTGAAGATTAGGTGGGTGGATCACATAACTAATGAGGAGGTACTGAACAGAATTGTGGAGAAAAGATTTCTGGCACACCATCACTAAAAGGAGGGATCGATTGGTAGGACACATTCTTAGACATCAAGGAATCGTGAATTTAGCATTGGAGGGAAGTGTGTGGGGTAAAATCGTCGATGGAGACCAAGATATGAATACAGTAAGCAGATTCAAATGGATGTAAGGTGCCATTCACATGAGGAGATGAAGAGGCTTGTTCAGGGTAGAGTAAGGTGGAGAGCTGCATCAAACCATTCTCCGGACTGAAGACCACAAAAACAAAAAGCTGTAGTGTTGAAGCATGTTATAAAACTGAAAATATATATATATAGGCTTACTTGAGGACAAGTAAGTTTCAGAGTTCAGACAAATTGTGACATATGCCTACGCTGTTTACATGATACACACAAATGTTTTAAGCTGTGCTACAAGAGATTAATCCAGAAGAGAAAGCACAAAGTTTGCAGAACATACATTACTGCTGGCTTATTTCTTATATTAATGTGTCAATTATCATAGTATTGTTTGGCTAGAATTACACTGATAAAATTGCTTACTATTGTTGTTTGAAAAACGACAGGGAAGTTCTGGGTACAATAATTCCAGTACCTTATTTTACTGAGGCGTTTCCAACTGCTATTAGGACAAATTTATCACATTCCCTTTTTTCTCCGATAACAACAGATAAACAAATAAATTCGTCTTAAGTTTCCAACATTCAGTAATTCCACTGAAATGGTTCTGATGCATTCGCACATTATATACGCAAACGCTCATGAAATTCGCTATATATCATACAAACTTAATTGATTTGGTGTCATTGTACAGTACTACTTCTCTCTATTTTTATATTAATTAATTCTGAGACGCTCCCATAAGTAAAATTTGCTACCAGCCATTATCTTTCATGCATTTCCATACACCGAAAACTAAGCGAATAAAATTATGAAAATTCGCCATAACTCAAAACAACAGTCGTCACATTTTTATTGGCAGAATAGTGCCCAAAAAGTGATGTAGGCCGTAGCATTTTTGTTTTCCATTGATGGTGAAGTTTTCATTTTAATTATGCAATATAGATAATATTATACTCATACACAGTTACGCAGCCATTTCGCAATCGCATATGGGGAAATTGTCAATTTCGCGTCAGTTACAGAACATTTGTAGTCTGTCCTACTCATGGTCCTACTGAAGGAATGTCTACTTTGCTACCACATATATTTTGTGTTTGCGACTGACATTTTTTATTCTAACCTCCTTGGTTATTCTTCGAAACACGGCAGTGGTCTCTGATTACTCTCTCTGTATGAAGGTCATTGAAGTCGCGTGATGAACGTGCTGCCATCTCGTATATTAGTTGAGAAACACTACCTAGTACCTAATGGATGGTTTGGAGGGTAAATTTCCACAAAATTCTTTACTGGTGTCAGTTTCTTAGACATCATATTACATATCAGCCACAGTCAAACTTGTCGAAAAATTACGTAATTAAAGATAGGCTGGAACTGTGGAAGTAGATGACAAGAATTATCAATATTTTACTTTTGCGCTCGTCAAAATTCATCTGTCTAGCGGGTATAAATTCATAATTCTGAGGCCACATGTTGAGTAGGAATGCTGTAAATAAAGTCACTTTAATAGACATCTCATTTGTCGTCGTTAATTGTGTGATGAATAACTATAGGTTAAATACCTTTAACTCTGCCTGCAGCACTGTTGAAGTGATTTAGCAGTTGCTGTTGCCGGTCCCAAGCCCGGGTAAAAGAGGAGGGTTGGCGATACGCCGTAAAAGTTGCAAATAATGAAATCCATGGTCAAAATTTGTGCTATGATGAGTTGCTAAATTCCGTTCGGTTTGCACCGTAAAGGGATACAATCATGATAGTAAATTTAACTTAATAAGATCAACGTAACGGAAACAATTCTTCGTTAAACTTTCTTTCCATGCAGGTAACAGTTTTCGTGTTGTTTATATAAATTTACGAATGCGAAACCTGCACCCCTTGGATCTTATCTTACTAGTTACTAGTACTATTAGTGTAAACTGTAAAACCCACTTAAAATCTTAATGTAATCATTTCGAAATGTGAGAGATAATGAACAAGTGAACACATTAGATTTAGATAGGAAACTTTCATGCTGCCAAACAGCCGATAAGGTAGTCTAATCAAATAATTAACGACTTTTTGAGTCATCTTGAGAATCATATGAATTGTCACAACGTTCTGTAAGAGTACACGACAGGACTAGGCGTACGATTTCTAACCTATTTGCAATGTTTACTGGTGTTTCGGGTGCGGAGATTGAGCATTATAACCCGATTTTGAATGGGTTTACGATACTGTATTGATCTTTATTTTTAACTAAATCTCGCAAACAAATTTGTAAGAAACCAAGAAGTTTTCGAGCTTCTTAAGGAAGTTAGTTCTGGGGTTCTATGCAGCTGTTGTGACAAATGGGTTAACTGGTTAGAATGTAGTAGCGTTGGGATTTGGGGTGGTGGAATGAGACTCTACCACTTTCTTGCAAAATTTGTGCAAGACACAATAGCCATGGAAAAGGTGTGGGCCATATTGCACGTCTTACTCAGGTAGTAGAGGATATAGGCGTAGGATCCTTTGCAAGTGTTTTAGAAAGCAGTAGTCCATAGGTGGGGCAGGAAGCAGCACTGATAACAATCAGGTATATAATACTGAAAGATATCTGGCAAAACTAGCATCTGCAACTAATCATACAAATAATGGACTTATGCCTGCTTTTCGTGCTGTATGTTGGGTCCCAGATGAACAGCTCTGTAAGGAGGGTCAATACGGAGTTAGATCAGCTGCTCAGGATGGCTGATGGGCCAGAGATGTCTCTTTCTTGTGGATGCTATTGGTATGTGGGATTCACTAGGTGTGGCCTGTGTGTCAGTAGGTAAGGGAATTGTAAACTGGCTGGATTGTAGCAGAGCAATTAAGGGGGGGGGGGGAGGCACTGTAACTAATCAGAGTGCCTCTTTTATAGGCTAAGATCAGTGGGACACTGAGACAGACAGGACCTACAAAAGTTAACATCACATTCTCACAGATGTAAAGAAAATATGTTAGTGTATTCGTTGAAATTCTTTGAAGCTTCTGGTTTGTTTGGAAGCTGTAGTAACTGATGATGTAATAGATGTACTATGTGAGCATCACATTCTCACTGATATGGAAAAAAAGGGAATGTTAGTGGATACAAACTGTCATCAGATGTAAGGAGGAAGGTTGACTTTCTGTGTATATTAAAAGTTATCATTGTGTGAAAATTTAAAAGCAAATGTTTTGCGTAGATCAGCAGTAGAAGTGTGTGTGGAAGCTTCAACTAAGTGATGGTATGTTTATGATTGGAATTGGTATTATCTGTGGGGATTTAAAGTTAGTTCTCTGAAATAATGTAATAGGAAGATTGACCTTGAAGCATTGCTCAGTTCTTCCAATTTGACATCTGTTGTTGACTCTCTTACTCAGGTAGTAAAGGACAGCAGCACACTAATAAATCAATCTTTTATTGACGAAGATAAATTTAACAGCGGAAATGCTTATCCTTATGGGGATGATCTTTCTGATCATGGTGCACAGCGAATTGCAGTCTACAGAGTACAAGGGAATCAAGTCACAATTAGTAAGTTTCAAGAAAAATGGACTTACGTTAAATTTTTGGCTCAATAGCTAATTACAGAAAAATGTTTGTCATTATAAAATATTTTAATGATAGAAGGCATATTGGGAAATGTCTTCTCATAGTGAATAAAGGCAAATTTAAGTTATATCATGACTTAATTCTTTTCTGCTTCAAAAGTATTGAATGTGCGTCTCCATCTTCATTGTAGTCTTTTCTATTAAGAAAACAGTAAAGAAAATACAATTTTTAAATACATAATTACGTTTATTGTTTTGTTCTTCACAAATATTACCGAACAGGAAGTGATCAATGTAGCTTCATAGAAAAATAAATTAACTTTTGCATTCTTCTTGCAGAGATGAGAAAGCTCTTGTGGCAGTGTCACAACAACAGGTGTTTTTGGGGAGGGGGAAAGTGATACACAGGTGGAATATATCTCACTAGATCCTCCATGTCATTTTTCTTTGCTTTTTATTATTAGTTGACAGTTGTTGCAAAGAGGATCCTGCTGGATATTACATACATAAGTCATGACTTAGCCACTCTTCTTTCTTAAATTAACTTTATCAAACTGCACATCAGGGTTTGGAGTCTGTTTAAACATCAGGTTAAAAGGAGATCCTTCTTCAAAATGTAGCCATCTCATAATCAGCCAATTTATGCCATAATCATCAATTTCTGTATGTTACTAACCTCTCTAAATTTCTTGTGAATAAGAAATCTGAAAATTTCATTTCAGTAACCTCCAATGGTGGAGCTGTTTTCTTTGCTTGACTAACAGCGTCCATCCGATAATGCAAAATCACTGTCATTAGGTAAGTCAGATTGTCCAGATACCAAGAATTTGTGATCAGTGGCTGATACAAAGCTTCATGAGAGATAATGACATTTTAATGATCCTGTTCTGGCCAGCAGAAGAGTCTGAATATAAAATTATTTTATTACATGTAGAGATGCATAATTGAAGATGATGCACTAAACATTCAGAAATTGTAAACATGCATATTCGGAAATTGTAAACATGCATGTTTCTTTTATAATAAGCTCTTGAGGTAGTTAACTATGGAGATGGGAGAGATGATTGGAAGTAAAATGTAATGACATCAGTTTCATTAGATGCAGTTCCCTTTTATTCTTTAAAGCATTGTTTTGTTTGATCCACTTTCACTAGATGATATTGTATTTGTTTTATTCTGTACGGCTGCTTTCTTTTCAATGTTGTGTTCACATTTAAGTTGCAATTCTATTTCATCACAAGTGTGGCAGATGTCCATAAAGGATGACGTAAAGAGCAAATTAAATTTAGTGCTTAAAACATTAAAATAGTATTTCAGTTTCAGGAGGCTTTCATATGTCTCTTCACTTTTTTTTTCATATACAAGTCATACATTTTCTGTTCATTAAATAAGGATGGACATTTTCTTTCCAGATTCTTCCTTTGAGTGTAATGGCTTTGGAAACATATGTAAGAACCTACTGTATATGTTCAACAACTTTATTACCAGGTTTCTTCCTAACTTTGCCATTCAACACACTATAAACTTCATCTTTTCTAATACTTGTATAGTTTCATCTCCCACTAATTTGAGATATCTTAAAAAATACTTCTTACACACACTTACAGGTTTCCCTCCAGATTGTAAAACGTATTTAAAGCTCATGCCTTTAGGATTTCCAGAGCTACCTCTTTTTCAACACATAATCAGACATGACTGAAGAAGCCCCTATAGGTACGTTTATTGTTTCCTGTAATCACTAAGTTCCCAGGAGGAATGAATATGCTATCTCTCTCCTCTCGTTTAAGTAGAGTGTGGCAGTGGTGTGTTTCCAGGAAGGCTGTTACTTGGAACTCTTATGCCCATCCAGTTATGCTGTTGTTGCTTAATATTTCTCTTCCACTTCTCAGGATGTCTTTGTCTTGATTAGTCTTTATTGCCAGTTGATAACAAAGCACCACCTTCAATAGAAGCTGTGTCCTTTGAATTTAAAAACAAATGTGGTAATTTAACAAACACTGACTATAAAGTTTCATGTAGTACAGTATTGTCTTATATTTTAGTTACAAAACACTGTAAAATATAAAAGACTGGTGTCATACATTTATCCACATTTATCCAGACTGGTTATTAAGTCAGTAATATATTCTCACTTATCAAATTTACAAAGTAATTATTAGCTTACCTGAGATAGAGCACTGATATTCTAATGTGTTGTCTTCAAAATCTTTGGACAAATCACTCATAACCAGCAATCCACTTTCCTCAGAGCTCACACACCAACAAAATGACTTGTTCCCTTTGTGCTCTGAATAGACTGCTTTCATCCATGCACAACTATGTTGCCAACATTATAACAGCTGTTTATAATAGTTGGACATGGATCTTATTTTCTGAAAGGAAATGACTTATGTAAAATTTTACGTAAGAGGGAATTTATCCTTTGTGTTGATAATGAAGTACTGTAAATGATTAATGCTGTACCTGCTCTATCACTGACAGGTTCTTTACGTACCCTTGTGTGATCACTAAATTAATTATCGCCATAAAGGAAACATTTTGTTGTCAACATTAGCTCCTGTGCCAGCTAAACAAAATGTTAAATTCCAAACAACAAAATGCATTCATTTATCCCATGTAATAAGCGGCAAATCTCATTAGGTACTGTGTGCTATCATGAACTGACTAACAACATCACAAAACTCCCACCATTTGCATCCCCTATCAACAGCTAGGCTGCCAACATTGTAAGTAAAATTTAACCTGTTGTAACCTTGTCAAACCTTTCTTAAACTTCAGAAGTACACGTATTTGAAACACAAGTCAGTTGCTTGTCCTGGAGCTGGATTTAGACTGACTGCGACTCGCCCACGTCCGCCTCACCTGCCGGCTGCCTAGTTGGTGCTAGCGTGTAATCGGCTGGTGGGCAGCGCAGCTATGCGGCTAGCCAGCGAGCGGCGGTGGATATATAGGACGCGCAGCCTCTACACATCTCCCCCATGCAAATTTTACATATGTTCAAAAGACAAATTTCCTTAATAATGAGAGTACATGTGTAACAATAACAAATAAACATCATTTATTAACAACATTTGAGCACTTGTAAATGAAGGTCACAAATAAGCAATTTACAGATATCACCTATTCAAAGTAAGTCAGTAGGAGGATGAGCATCTCTAATTAGGCCAGCAATATTTTAAGTCTTTGCTAGGTCAGCCGAAGAATGTGTACAGCACAGGAACTTGTAAATATTAATTATTACTATTTTAGCACAACAGCATACAGTTTAGTCACAGACCATTAAATTGTACATGTAGATTGTGTGTTGACACTTTTTGTTGTACACAAAGGGAAACAAAAGGAGACATTGAAAGAAACAGAATAAAAAAAATTTGATTGCACTGGTTGGTGTATCACTACACCTTTGGAATATGCCTTGCTTTTCGACGCATGACACTGATTGTTGAACAACGCTCACATCCATGCTGTCTTTGCCTACTGCGGCAAATTCGCGAGGTGGAACATGGGCGTATGGTCGATAGTGTACCCTCAGATGGAATTGTACCTGCGATCCCAGGACCAGTGATATCTCTGCTGGTTGAGGGTGCAGCAATGGAAATGTGGGAAACACTGGAGTCAGCGGGGCTTCTTGCACAGGCAGCGGGGTACTGCTCATCAGCGCGCTGTCCCTACTGATGCCTGGAGCCTCGGAAGATGCTGATGACTGCCCTGGTGGTGGCAGAATGTCAACATCAACATCCATCGGTTACTGGCTTGGTCGGGGGAAGTCTTTGGGTGGTGCATGGTGCATGGTTGGCATCCATGAAGCAGTTCCGCCGGACTATGATTTCCGGCTGGTGTGAACCAGTAGGTTTGGAGAAAGGTAGTGAGTGCATCTTCATTAGAGGATGAGGTTAGGAGCTGCTTCATCTGATTTTTGAAAGTGCGGACTTGTCTTTCCATCTCACCAATGGATTATTGGTGGAATGGGGGTGACATGACGTACTTTATGCCACATTGTAAGCAGAATTGGGAGAATTCAGTTGATTTGAACTTTGGGCCATTGTCAGAGACAATGGTGTTCGGCAGCCCTTCGAGGGCGAATATTTTATTTAGAGCTTGTATAGTGGATTCAGATGAGGGTGATGAGATACGGATTGTAAATGGAAAGTTTGAATAAGTTCAATTACTAGAAGCCAGAAGGTGCCAAGAAACCTCCCGGCGTAGTCGATGTGTATCCGTTTCCAAGGAAGAGTCGGTGTCGGCCAGGTGGTGGTGGACGATTTTGGCACCTGTGCCTGCTGGGCACATGCAGTGCAGGAGGCAAGCATGTGACAGATCACCGAGTCAATGCCCGGCCAGTAGACATGTCGACGGGTGAGGTATTTTGTTATAGTGATGCTCCAGTGTCCTTGGTGAAGTAGTCGCAGCACCTCGCGGTGGAGTCCAGCTGGTACAACAACTCGGGGTGTGGTGTAGTCCGTAGCGAGAAGAACAATGCCGTTATGAGCCATAAGTCTGTAGCATAAGTGGAAATAGTTGCGAAGGGGGTCAGAGGCTTTGCCAGCAGGACGTTCAGACCAACCTACGTCAATGTGATGGAGAACCTTATGAAGCACTGGATCGGCTTCTGTAGCAGTGGCACTGCACTCACCGGTAATGGGGACCACCTGCAACGACTTTGTTTTCTTCATTGTCAAGATGGAAGCATAATTGTTCATCTCTATCGAAAATCGGATCGGGTCCATGCGGGAGTCTCGACAGGACATCAGCATTTGCATGTTGGGACGTTGGTCTGAAATGAATTTCATAATGGAACCATGAAAGATAAAGAGCCCAATGTTGAAGGCGATGTGCTGCCTTGTCAGGGAGTGATGAATTGGGATTGAATAAATATACCAAGGTTTATGGTCAGTAATGATATGGAACTTACTTCCATACAAGAAAACATTGAACTTCTGCAGAGCATAAACGATTTCAAGGGCTTCCTTTTCGATTTGTGAGTATTTCTGCTGAGCCTCATTCAGTGTTTTGGAGGCGTATGTGATAGGCCGTTCAGCATAGTGATGTGCCAAGAGCACGCCTATGCCGTGCTGCAATGTGTCTGTCGCAAGGACTAACATTTGACCAGGGGTGTACGTGACTAAACATGGGGCTGTGCGAAGTGAGGTTTTGAGGCGTGTGAATGCCCGTTCACAATTTTCTGACCATTGAAAAGGTTTTCTTGAGAAGTCTGTGTAGTGGGTGTGCTACTTCTGCGACTGACGGAAGAAATGTGTGGTAGTACACCATTGCCCCCAAAAAAGCTTGTAAGTCCTTTACATTTGTAGGGCATGGCAAGGCCTCTATGGCAGCGACATCATCCTTGAGTGAACGCATTCCCTCTTTGGATAACTGAAACCCTAGATAGACAATCAATGGCTGAAAAAGCTGTGATTTCTGGAAGTTACATTTTATGCCAGCCTCCTGTATCACCGAAAAAAGGGTTTTCAGATTATGAAGGTGTTCAGCTGTGTTGGTGCCTGTCACAACTATGTCATCTTGGTACTTAATACAGCGCCACAGTGTTGTAGCCGAGCATTCTAAGGCGCCTCTCTGTGGAGCGCACGGTTGCTCCCCATCGGATGTTCGAGTCGTCCCTGGGGCATGGGTGTGTGTGTTGTCCTTAGGTTAGTTTACTTTAGTTTAAGTAGTGTGTAAGCTACAGACTGATGACCCCGCAGTTTGGTCCAATAGATTTACAAACATTTGAGTTAATACAGCCTGGGACATGCGCCAGCAATTGTTCAAGAAATGATGGAAAATGGCTGGGGCACTGGCAACTCCGAACAGGAGACACTGATATTGATATAGGCCAAACGGAGTATTGATCACCAAAAATGCATGTGAAGCTTCGTCAAGCGGTAGTTGATGGTAGGCCTCCGAAAGATCAATCTTGGAAAAATATTGCCCACCTGCGAGTTTAGAAAATAATTCTTCCAGGTGGGGGATGGGATATGTGTCTATTAAGCATTGTGAGTTTACAGCTGCCTTGAAATCTCCACACAGGCGTAAGTTGCCATTCGGTTTATGGACAACTACTACATGCACGGCCCATTCACTTGCAGTGACCAGCAATAACACACCTGCCACAGCAAGCCGGTCTATCTCCCATTTGACACCATCGCGCATGGATACTGGTACTAGATGTGCATGAAAGAATTTGGGATGGGCCACCGGTTGTAAAGTGATGTGTGCCTCGAAATTTGACGCGTGCCCGAGCCTAGGCAAAAAAAAGACTGAAATATTCACGAGATAATTCCTCTAATCGAGAATTTGAAATTTCCTTGGATATGACATACTGAGTCATCCACGGAAAATCCGAAAAGCTTGAAAGCGTCATAACCAAAGAGATTTTCAGACCCAGAACAATCTGCTAGAAATACCTTAAGTGTGCGAGATACTGATTTATAAGTCATGTCGACTTCAAGTTCACCTAACAGTGATATTTGCTGGTGGTTGTAATTTCACTGGTTTTGCAATACAGGGGACAGGGGTGGAGAACCGAGTATGGTGTAAGTTTGAGCAGTGATCAAGGTAACTGCAGAACCTGTATCGACCTGCATTTGAACTTCTCGTCTTAAAAATTTGATATCAATAAACAACTTCTTGGAGGAAGGTAAAGTGGAGTTCATGAAGTAGACTGATATATGCTCATCTTCCCTGTCTTCAACTAGTTGCACATTTCTAGAACGACAGACAGCAGACACATGACCTTTCTTGTTGCAGTTGTGACACATGGCCCAAACTGGGGGCAGTCTTCCTGTGTGTGTTGTGTGAAGCAACAGGAGGATGAGGGCAATGCCGTATTACTGGTAGTAAGCTTTTTCTTAAATCCAGTTTGTTGTTTACCTTTCCTGTTGTGGACAGAGGATTGAACTATAGCAACATCGTCCACCTCGTCCTGCACGATGTTGTCATAGGGGGCCTTATCCGACTGCAACTCGTAAACATCACCCCATGAAGCAATTTGTGCTCCAGTGGAGCGAATTATCTTGAAAGTGGATGCAATATTGAGCACTTCTTCTAAAGTAGGATTGATTAATGGCAATGTGCATTGTCTGACTTCACGATCAGGTGCAGATCGTAAAATGGCATCCCGTACCATGTGGTGGGCATAAGATTTGTTGTGTTTTTCCATGACAAATTGCCATTTGCGACTTAATCCTTGTAGTTCGGCCACCTATGCCCTATACGTCTGGTCAGGTTTCTTTTTACATTGGTAGAAGGCCACGCGGGAAGCCACTACGTGCGTTTGCTTGGATAATAACTCTTTAAGGAGAGAGAGCACATCTCATCAAATGTTAAAACAGACGGTTCCTTGAGAGGGGCAAGTTGGGCCAGCAACTGACACAGTTTAGGAGATATCCAAGACAAGAAGAGAGACTTACGGAGCTGTGGATCATCAACACAGAAGGCGATGAAATGTTGGCGTATATGCTTTTCATAATCTATCCAATCTTCTGCAGATTCTTCATAGGGTGTAAACATCAGTGTGTTCAGCACTGGTGTGTTGTTGTGATGTGGCATAGTGAGAAATGCCTGCAGTGCCACGGCGAGGGCCTTCAGCAGCTCGATTACGTTGTTTATAAGCAGTTTCTGTTGCTCTACCAGTCATGTCATTTATCATTTTTGTAGATCCTCATTGCCAATAGTGTTGTAACCTTGTCAAACCTTTGTTAAACTTCACAAGTACACATATCTGAAACACGAGTCAGTTGCTTGTCCCGGAACTGGATTTAGACTGCACGCGTCTGCCTCGCCTGCCGGGTGCCTAGTTGGCGCTAGCATGTAACCAGCTGGTGGGCAGTGCTGCTATGCGAATAGCTGGCGAGCGGCGGTGGATATGTACGAGGCACAGCCTCTACATAACCATATATGACATAGCTCCATACAGTATTTCAATAGGGTCCTCCAAAGTAATATGTTCAGTTCATGATTGAACAATTACAAATTTCAGAGAAAGCCTACAATAGTTAGACTGTGATGAGGTGTACATGGAACCCAATGCTAATTTTAATTATTTTGTGATAGGCACATTTGGAATTAATTTGAAAAACTGTTTCTCAAGAAAATAGTTAATGTTCAAATGTTTGTTAATCTATTGGACTCAACTGCTGGGTTATTAGTCCAAAGAAAATAGTTCAAATGTAAATGTAAGAAACAAAGTAAAAAACAGTGTTATACCAAAGGAATAAAAAATCTTGTATTCAGAAAGGGGAATTGTATCCTTTTACCCAGTCCATATTTATGTACTATTTTTCTTCTGTTCCTTTAATGATTTTTTTTCCTCCATCTCCTCATACATTTTTTCAATCACCTCATCATTGTTAGAGATAGTTGGCACATAAATGTGTACTGTTGCAGTGGATTTTGACTTTATGTCAATTATGGATAACCTTAATGCATGCACCACGCTGTTCATAGAAGCTTACCCACATTCCGATTTTTCTTAATCATTATTACACCTACTCCTGCATCACCCACAAATGATTTTGTATTTATAACCCTGTATTAACCTGACAAGAAGTTCTGTTCATCCTGCACCAAACTTCAGTATTCTCCACTATATCTATGCTCAACTTTTTCATTTCTCTTTTCAAATTTTCTAACATATCCATCTGATTGAGCAATGTAACATTCCAAGCTCCGATCAGTAGAATGTTTCATACAGAATATATGACATCAACTGCGAATGGGCAAAGCTGAAAGTGTGTACCCAGCTGGGATATGAACCCGGGTCTCTTGCTTTCTAGGCAGTTGCACTGACCACTACACCACTGGGGACACAGTGATCACATCATCTGCAAGGACTACCTAATCACACCTCTCGTCAGACACAAATTCCCAGCTTTACCCTGACCACTCTTCAATTTTATTCTGAATCTACAGTACTGGAACTATTCTATGCATAGAAACTCTGTGTTACAGACTTATTATTTTTACAGCAGTATGAACTTCCATGATTTTAGCTTAAAATTTGTAGTGTATTTTTAAAATAATTACAGTGATTTTGATAGAGCAACAAATTATGTTATGACGCATGCTACTAAACATCTTTGCAAAAGGCAAGGGCATGTTGGTTACTTGGATTGCATTAAGGTAATAAATAGCAAAATGTCATTGGTCCCAGGGAACTATGTTCAAGTTATCTTATACACAGTGTACAGTGCAAATAAATATTTAAAAAATCTGCTCTGGACAACTCAAACACACAGAGTCTTTAAAAGTAGACATTGTGATATGTATATCTTAATTGCTCTTACTGAATAAACAAACATTAGCTAATTTAATGAGTGTGTTATAGGGGTACCCAAATAAATACAGCATTTGACATAATGGGAATATAGCTTTCCCAAAATGAAAGATAAAGTGATTGATGAAAAATTTACAGGACAATATTCTATGGGCTAATATTCCTTCACTCTCAAATTAAATTTATCAGTGAGGAAGTTCAAAAACTGGTTTTTAGAGAATTTGCTGTAAATTTTAACGCAAGAACCAAACTAAATTACTAATTGTTTCCTTTTACTGACCGCCCAACTTAGACTTTATAGTTGCTGAATGTTTCAAACAGAACTTGAGTCTCATTGCATAGGTACACTACTCAAAAAAATTGTCATTGATGGGGTCTTCATTATATCCTCAATATGTTAACAAAAATACAGTACATGTTGAAAGTCAGTGGCAGGCACAAAACAAAATTCTAGTAAACTTATTTTTTGAAAATGACTTTATTCAATGCAGATTGCAAATGGATGGGAAACACTATTTCTCTCTTAGCCACAAATAACCCTGAACAAATAGACTGTGTCATGATGGATATAGGAAATAGTGAACAAAGGCATTGTAGTGAGGCTCAAACCTACCTACCAAAAAGAAATGCAGAAAAGAGGAGATAAAAATTCACTTGACACCTTCCTGAAATTTAGCCTAAAGACCTTCCAAACTATGTATGTTAATGTATATCAGATGTGGCTTAAATTCAAAGTAATAATATCTGTTTACTCATCCTCGTCACCATGTGTTTTGTCCTTCCCGGCCTATTTCTCAGGAAAGGTTCTCTCTCAGGACATGTGGTTTGCGTGGACAGCTAAAACAGCTATACTGGTTAGTAATACAAGTTTATTTATTATTATGTACAAAGTTACTCACTCAACTTATATTCTCTCTGTCTGTCTCTTCTCAAGGCGGCGTCTTCTTGTACGATGCTAGTTGTGTGGTAGCCTAGTCGCTCATAGTTACTGCCTATTTTGGAGTCGAGTTCAGATGGGCCCATCCAGATGCATGTCGGCCTAGATATAGCAGCTTGTAGAGGGCGTGCTTCTCGGTTTCTCCCTCCACGAGGTACAGCGCTGGCTTGTGATTGGCTGCCGTTCATCCGCTGCCTTGTTCACGAGCGTTCTCGTGCATCTGGTGTGTGGCACTGACTTTATGCCACAACAGTATCAACAGCTATTGAGAGATTCATTCCACATAAATCATAAGAGATCATAGAACTGATCCCCCACAGTACATAAAACAGGTTAGAACACTGCTGCAGAAGCAGTCAGCCTCGATCAATGAAATACGAAATCACCAAAACAACTTTGAAACCAAAAAAACAGTCGCAGCCCCAGCAATATTATCGTCTGTAGAAGTAGTACCAGTACCTCCAGAATCAGCTGCAGCAAGGAAGAATGAGAAGCGAATAGAAAGAAACATCGTTAGTGACTCAAATGGCAAGAAAACTGCAACTCTTCATTGTCGAAATGATTTTTTATATCAAGTGAAGAGAAACGAAAATCCTACAAGGTAAGAAGTGCTCAGTGCTTCTCAAGTTTCCTGACAGTTTTGCATCAAAACGTACAATCTCTATCAAACAAATTAAATGAACTTCAAATTTTGTTAGAAAATGATATAAAAAACACTTCTGTATTATGTATAACTGAACATCATCTTAACAAAGAAAAGCTGCATATGGTATCTTTTCCAAATTTTGTATTGGGTAGTTATTTTTGTAGAAAACAGTATAATTGTGGAGGCAGTTGCATTTACATTAAAAATGGCATAGATTTTAAGTGTATAAATTATCTAGAAAAATTATCTGTGGAGAAAGATTTTGAGGTGAATGGGATTGAAATAACTAATGAAAAAATAGTTATAATTTGTCTGTACAGGGCACCAACTGGTGACATAAGTATCTTGTTAAAAAAACTTGAAAATATGTTATACAAGATTACACAGCAAAATAGGAAGGTTATTATATGTGGGGACTTTAATATTGATTGTGGAGAAGAGTCCAAGCATAGAACTAATTTATTAAACCTACTATCAACTTTCAATTTAAAAGCCACTGTAAAAACACCAACACGTGTAACTAAAACCACAGCCACAATCCTTGACCAAATATTTACAAATGTGCCCATGGAATACACACTACAAACTTTCAACACAGGTTTTGGGGACCACTCAGCCCAAGAAATTCAAATAAGACTAGAGAAACAGCTTATTTCAACTCAGCACCTAACCACTACTTTTAGGAAGTATAATGAACAGAATATACAATATTTTATGCACTGTTTGACTAAAGAAACTTGGGAAAAGGTTTATGAATGTAAAAATACAAATGATAAATATAACACATTTATAAGTACTTTCTGTTACTATTTTGAAATGTGCTTTCCGCTAGAAAGTAAGACAGTCAGGAAAAGTGATAGGAAAGTAAAATGGATCACAACAGGTATACAAGTATCTGCAAAGAAAAAGAGATTACTTCATGAAATATCTAAACAGTGCACAACATCTCCTGAGTTTGATTCCTATTTTAAGAATTACAAAAAGATTTTAACGAAAGTTATAAAAGAAGCAAAGAGAATGGCAAACAGCTCCTTCATAAAAAATGCACCAAATAAAATGAAAGCCACATGGGATGTTGTAAGACAGGAAACAGGTGTAAAACTAAGACAACATGAAAACTTCAGACTTAAGGAAAACTCATCTGTAATATCTAATCCCCAACAGATAGCAAATAAATTCAATTTGTATTTTACTGAGATAGCCAGCAGTCTGGTGAAGCAAAATTCTCAGAATGACACCATTACATGTCAGACTAAAACTAGCCGTAGTAGTAACTCTCTCTTCATATATCCAACAGATGAAAAGGAAATGTTAAAAATAATAGGTGAGCTGAAATCAAAATCTTCATACAGTGTTGACAATATACCAGACCACATCATTAAAAAGTGTGCTCCCTTAATAACAAAGCCCTTGGTCGACATCTGCAATAACTCGCTGTCGGAGGGAATTTTTCCAGAAAAGCTGAAAATAGCAAAAGTGAAGCCACTATACAAGAAAGGGGAAAAAACCAACATAGAAAATTATAGGCCTGTCTCTCTTCTATCTGTTTTTTCTAAAATAATTGAAAAAATCTTTTACAAAAGGCTCATAGGCTTCATTGAAAAACATAAACTCCTCTCAGCTACGCAACATGGCTTTCGAAAAGGTAAATCTACTGAGACAGCTATCATTGATTTTCTAAATGAAGCTCTAAACTCAATAGACAAAAAAGAACATATAGTAGCAATGTTTTTAGATCTGTCAAAAGCTTTTGACATAATAAACCATGGTTTATTACTTAGTAAGCTAGAAAATATGGGCATCAGAGGTCCCGCCTATGAGTGGGTACAGTCATACTTACTAAATAGACAACAAGTAGTTGAAATAGTGCACAAAAATGGGAATAACATACAATCATACTACTCACAGAAATGTTCTATAAAGTACGGTGTGCCACAGGGCTCCGTCGTGGGACCGATTCTGTTCCTTCTTTTTGTGAATGACTTGGAGCCACTTACCCCTAACCAGAAATATATTAAATATGCTGATGACACAAACATACTTATCAAAGGTGGAACATTGGAAGAGTTGCAGAATGAAGTAAAAGAGTGTACATCTCACCTATCAGAATGGTTCTCTGCAAACAACTTAATAATAAATACACAGAAAACAATCACCATGAATCTACATACAATACAGAACAAACAGAATCTAACTCCAACCATAGAACTGCTGAGTAAAACACTAGAATCTGTAAATGCTACAAAATTTCTTGGGGTCTGGATACAAGATGACCTAAGATGGAACACTCATATACAATATACATGTAGCAAACTAAACAGCATTTGTTATGGTATCAAAATTCTTGCAGGCTGCACATCAATGCAAGTCCTCAAAACTGTGTATTATGCTCAAGTAGAATCACAGTTAAGGTATGGTTTAATCTGCTGGGGAAATACACCACCCAGCAAAAGTTGTTTCATTGCCCAGAAAAGAATAATAAGAGCCATGGTAGGTGTAGCACCACGTTTCTCATGCAAACCTTTATTTAAAAAACTGTGTATTCTTCCACTACCGAGCCTCTACATACTAGAAGTAGTAGTGTTCATACGAAAAATTTTAGATTCCAAAAACAAGCTCGTACCAACAAATCACAGTATTCACACATACAACACAAGGAAGCATCATGATATACATGTACAGTTTGCTCGTACGACACTAAAGCAAA
Source organism: Locusta migratoria (assembly GCA_026315105.1). Taxonomy (NCBI): domain Eukaryota; kingdom Metazoa; phylum Arthropoda; class Insecta; order Orthoptera; family Acrididae; genus Locusta; species Locusta migratoria. The sequence continues at coordinate 339,471,748 of CM048755.1, forward strand.
AAGGCCCTCTGCAGGCAGGGACAAAACTTTATAATAAATTACCTAAGAACATTAAAGCAATAACATGCTTGCATAAATTTAAAACTGCTTTAAGTAACTTTCTGTCTGAAAAGTGCTATTATAGTGTGGATGAATTTTTTTCTGAAAAATAATTTGGTAAATGAAAGAGTGTAAATATGTATTTAAGATTAAAAAAATGTGAGTGTTTAAACTTAGAAATGTATGTGTTTTCTAGAAAGAGTCAGTTATGTGTTTTTTATGTATGGCTTAAATAATTTTATTGTATTTTAGAATATACTATATACATTATATGACTTGTCCTATATCACTATGTACCGCTGTACAATGTATGATTTTACAGGACCAATAAAGATACAATACAATACAATACAGCAATGGAACATAAGGCCAAATTTAGGACAACACAAAATCCTCCCAACATGTTAAGATTACCAGAAGCTTGAAATTTAGCATGGACTCCAGTTGAGATGCTTTTTAATAGTTTTGTTGTGGAGACATTGTCTTGAAATATCGTAGAAAATCCAAAGAGATTTAGGTTATACATAAAGTATACCAGTGTCAAGACACAACTTACACCTTCACTGTGCAATAAAAACTGAAATTCTGCAAATGACCGTGCTGCTAAAATGGAGTTCCTAAATAGAGTTTCCTGAAATTGTTTCACAAGGAAATACTCCAGAACGTGAAACAAGAACAGCTACTAGCATAAGTAAGCTAGTGAACTACAGACTCATACCACTGATGTTGATTTGTGGGTAGGAATTTGGAGCACATACTGTATTGAACATTATGAATCATCTTCAAGGAAAGGGTCTATTGATAAATAACCAACACAGGGCCAGAAAATATCATTCCTCTTCATTCTTGTGAATTAATGAGCGTCAACAGGAGATATTGAATTGATTCCATATTTCTATACTTCCAGAAGGCTTTTAATACTGTTCTTTACAAGAAACTCATAATCAAATTGTTTGCCTATGTATTAGTGCAGAACTTCTCCAACTGGGTGTCACGTAGGACCATCAAGGGTGTTGTGAGACCAGCAAATTCAGAATGTAAACAAATAAAAAGTTCTATTATTGGAAAGTTTTGTATCAGTGAAGAGGTGTTTATATTCATACAGTTCATTGAAATAAAATATAAAAATTGATATTTATTTAAAATATCTTATGGTTCATGGTGTGGGTTCCTAGTTCACAAACCATGGCGAACATATCGGTGGCCAAGTACATGGTCCTGACAGCCGGGATACCAGTTACTTTGGGATGAGACTGGGCTCCTTTGACATATTCTTTGTGCTCCGACAGAAAGGATTACCAAATTTACTAGTTAGTCTCTCAACTGTTAGGGGTAAAACCCAATGGGACCCTGGGTAAGTAAGGCTAGAAACCTGCCTCCCAGGTACTTTCGTCTGATGCTGGCAACAATCAGAGCAAAATGCCTTCAATCTTTGAAGGGGCTCCTCAGATATGACTTGGCAAACATTCTGGTATAATATGGAGAGATACCTATACCAATAGCACTAGACTGGGAAGATGACAGAGCTAGCAGAGGCCACAAGTAAGATGCAGTTTGATGTTTCAGTTAATGACGTTTGAGTAAGAGGAGAAAAGGAAGACAAAGAGGGATAATACAAGGTCTACTTGTCAGGCATCAAAGTAGGAAGAACACAGTGGTGTGCAGGGTTTTACATCAGGAAAGAAATCGAACACAACGTAATTCCAGCAAGGTATGTAGTCTAACAACTGATGTGGATAAATTTCATAGTCTCTAGCAAGAAAATTAGGATTGTGTCAGTGTATTTGTCCTGTGAAAGGACAGATCAAGATACTTTGGACAGATTTTATGATGCACTCAGTCATGTAGTTGTTAGAGTAAAGGTCAAGGACAGTGTTTTGCTTATGGGTGACTTCAATGCCAGGATGGGAAATTGAACAGAAGGTATGAAAAGGTTATGAGTCAGATTGGAGAGGATAAGGGGGCCAACAGATATGTAAAATAGCTCTTGGATTTCTGTGCCAGTACATCACAAACTCCTTTTTAAAGCACAAGAACATTCTACAGTATACTTGGGAAGGCAGGAAAACCAGTTTTGTCATGGACTACATAAGAACAGATCAGGAATTCAGGAAGGCTGTCAGAGACACACATGTATTCAGAGGGTTCTTTGATGAAAATGGTCATTACTTAATCTGAACTGAAACTGATTTTGTGAGACCAAAAATGCAGAAAGTGAGGTATGTATGTAGGAGGCCAAGTGTGGAGAACTTTCAGGACAAGGAAATCAGGCACAAATACATAACAATGATCACACAAAGGTACAATTTGGTTGAATGCAGTCGTTTACAGTCACTGGAAAAAGAATTGACAAGGTACAGGGACACACTACAAGAAGTGGCTAACGAATGTCTTGGAACAGTAGTGTTTAAAAATAGGAAGAAGCAGAGAGCTTGGTGGAATGACATAGTCAAGGCAGCCTGTGGAAGGTAAAAGAGGGCATTTTAAAAATGGTGTCATACTAGAACTCAGGCAGTCAGAGAAAGTTATGTTAAAGAAAGAAATAAAATCAAACAGATAATTGCAGAATCCAAGCAGAAATCATGGGAAGACTTTGTAAATATGTTAGAAACTTTGGGTTAAGAGGAGAGAGAGAGAGAGAGAGAGAGAGAGAAAGAAAATAATTTGGGTGAAGATCGGGTTTAAAAGTGAATCGAACATGTTCAGTGGTATACACCCCCCTGACTTAGCAGCAGTAGTAGCTGAATATATGAGGAAAAACTTGGGAATTATTTCATATAAATTTCCTAGCCATGTTAAAGTTTTAGGTGGTGATGTTAGCTTTCCACAGATACACCACGAGACTTAAATGTCGAGTCAGAAAATCAAGTGAAATTTCTAAGTACTTTATCCAAAAATTACCTTGAGCAATTAAACAGAGACTAACTCACAGAGATAATGTGTTAGACCTAATGATAATGAAGAGATCTGAACTTTTTGACTCAGCACAGAATATGGAATCTTTGATTATAGGGGAATTACAGAATAAGTGAATACAGCTGTAAATAGCAATATCAAGAAACACAGAAATACCTTACTGCTTATCAAGAGTGACAAGAGGAATATTTCAAATTATATGACAGTTCTACACTAAACTTTCATTTCCAGTACTGAGTGTGTTAAGCATAAAAGGAGAAAAAAATCAATAGCATTGTATAGTATGCTTTAGACTATTACATGCTGACAAAAATTGTGAGAGATAGGAAATATCTTCCATGGTTCAACAACAGAGTTAGAAAACTGCTATGAAATCAAAGAGAACATCACTGCAAACTTAAATGTAACCCAAACCTCACATACAAGCAGAAATCAAAAGAAGACATGTTTATTATGAGGAGGGCCATGTGTTATCCATTCAATGAATTTGAAGGTAAAGTTCTACGTACTGACTGGGTAGAAAATCCTAAGAAGTTTTGGTCTTATGTTAAATCAGTAAAGGGATCAAAACCATATGTCCAGACATTATGTGATCGTAATGTCACTGAAACAAAGGATGACATTAAAAGACCAAAATGCTGAACGTCTTTTTAGAAAACTGTTTAACAGAGGAAGATCTCACTGTTAATTCCTCTACTAAATCAATGGATGAATGACAAAATGGTAGATATCGAATTCGACTGTTCTGTGATGTTATTGTTTCAGTTAATCAAATTCATCTTGTGCTCACATTTATATTCGATTTAGTTTTGTGTTAAGCATCTGGTTAGCACATTCTTCACCCATCTGAATCCTGACAGTCGTCTGTCTTGTTTTCGTTGGATTAATACCAGCTCTAGCCATCTTCGTTTACCGTAGTTACCCTTTTTTGAGTCTACACCAAGTCTTTCTAGTAGTTAGTTTTTCTTGATATTGTAATCATGAATAGGGACTGTGACTGCTGTCTGCGGTTGCAGACTGAGCTGGTGACACTTCGCTCTCAGCTTCAGGCTGTCTTTACCTGGGCTACACAGCTTGAGACTGCAGTGAAGAGGTGCTGTTGTTGTTGGCCAGTCTTGGGTTTCGAATAAGTGCCCGGTGTGTCCACCGATCCACTGCAGCAGTGACAAGTTCTGTTACTGCTTGCACTGAGGCAGGCACCCCACCTGTGTTTCCATGGGAGGTTGCTCCAGTGTGTGGCAGGTGATGTAATACATTCCGGGGGATTGATTGTGTGGCCTCCCCGGTTCGTCTTGTGAACAGTTTGGAGGCACTATCTGTTCAGGACAATGTTCCTGAGCCAGATGGTGTCGCTCATCCTGAGATCACCATGCAGTCTGCAAGATCGGGACTTTCACAAATAATGGAACCCCTAAGGGAGATGGCTGCCAAGAAGGTCAATGTGCACTCCATGTGCATACTGGGTGGAGTCATTCCAGACGTGGAACGGGTCCTTTCGAATGCTATTAAGGGTGCGGGGTACAGCCAACTGCAAGTGGTGGCTCATGTCGGTACCAATGATGCGTGTCACTTCAAATCTGAAGAGATCCTATCAGGTTTTGAGCATCTATCTGAAGTGTTAAAGACTACCAGTCTTGCTTACAAGATGAAAGCAAAGTTCACCATCTTCATTATATAGTTGACAGGAACAACTGTGGACCTCTGGTACAGAGCCATGTGGAGGGTCTGAATCAGAGGCTCAGATGGTTCTGCAACCATGTAGGCTGCAGATTCCTCAACTTGCACCATCAGGTGGTGAGGTTTTGGGTTCTGCTGAATAGGTCAGGAGTCCACTACATACAGGAAGTGGCTACATGAGTAGTTGGGGCTGTGTGGTGTGGACTGGCCTTGGGAACACACAGGAAGGATTTCAAAGGGTACAGGTCAAAGATAGGATGACTACAGATCTAAAAACCATTGGGGTAACAGTTGTAAATTGTTGTAACTGTGTGGGGAAAGTTCCAGAACTCCAAACACTAACAGAAAGTACAGAATCTCAAATCATTATACATACTGAAAGCTGGCTTAAGCTGGAGATAAATTCAGTGGACATTTTTAGTTAGGGGAAAATATTGTTCAGAAAGGATAGATTGAATAAAACTGGTGGTGGTGTATTTATTGATGTCACAGGCAGTTTATCCTGTAGTGAAATTGAAGTAGATAGTTCCTATGAATTCGTATGGGTAGAGGTTATACCTGACAACAAGAATAATTATTGGCTCTTTTTATTGACCCCCCTGACTCAGATGATTAGATTGCAGACATGTTCAAAGAAAACTTGGAACAAATTTCAAAAAAGTTCCCCAAGTGTACAATTTTAATTGGTAATGACTTTAACTTACCCTCAATATGTTGGCAAAAATACATGTTTAAATACAGAGGCAAGCATAGAACATCATCCGAAATCATACTGAAACATTCTCCAAAAACTATCTTGAGCAATCAGTTCATGAAGCCACTAGATTAGTAAATGGTTGTTAAAATATACTTGATCTCTTAGCAATAAATAATCTGGATAGCAAAAATGAATATTATATTTTCCAAATCTACCAAATATAAAGGAAAAATATATCTATTCAAAAAAGCAGATAAAAATTCGATTAATGCTTTCCTGAGTGAGAATCTCCAGTCCTTCAAAACTAACAATGTCATAGATGTGGCTTACGTTCAAATAAATAATATTGACAACCATTGACAGATTTATACCAAACGAATTAACACTGTGGTACACTAAACAGGTTAGATCACTCTTGCAAAAGCAAAGAAAAAGGCATACCAAATTTAAATGGACACAAAATCCCCAAGACTGTCAATCTTTTGCAGAGACCAGAAATTTAGCTTGAACTTCAATGCAAGAAGCTTATAATAATTTCCACAACAAAACCCTGTCACATAATTTGGTAGAGAATACTAAGAAATTCTGGTCTTATGTAAAGTATACTAGTGGCAAAACACAATCAATACCCTCATTACACAACAGAAATGGTAATGTTACTGATGAAATTCTTCTAAGGCAGAATTACTTAACACAGCTTTCCAAAATTCCTACACTACAGTAGACAAAGCAAATACTCCAGAATTCATATCAAGAACAGCTGCCACCATGTGTAATTTAATAGTTCATACCCCAGGTGTATTGCAGCAACTTAAATCACTTAACAAAAGTTAGTCTCCTGGCCCCAATTGTATACCAGTTAGTTTCCTCTCAGATTATGATGACACAATAGCCCCATACCTAGTTATTGTATACAACCACTTGCTTAGTGAACATTCTGTACCCAAAGACTGGAAAATTGCAAAGGTTATGCCAATATTCAAGAAAGGCAATAGGAGTGATCTGCAGAATTACAGGCCTATATCATTGATGTCAGTTTGCAGCAGGATTTTAAAACATATGCTTTCCTCATATATTATGAACTAGCTCAAAGAATATATTGGCCCATAGTCAACATGGATTCAGAAAGTTTCATTCTTGTGAAACACAGCTAGCTCTTTACTCACAAGATGTGATGAGCACTATCGATAAGGGGTGTCAAATAGGTTCCATATTTCTAGATTTCCAGAAGGCTTTTTTGACACTGTACCTCACAAGCATCTTCTAATCAAACTGTGTGCTTATGGAATATTGCCTCAGTTGTGTGATTGGATTTGTGATTTCCTGTCAGAAAGGACACAATATGAACGAATAGAACAGAAGTGATATCTAGAATTCTCCATGGAATTGTTTTAGGGCCCCTGCTGTTCCTTATTTTTATAGACGATTTAGGAGACAATCTGAGTAGCTTCCTTAGACTGTTTGCAGATGATGCAGTCACTTATAGGTTAGTAAAGTCACCAGAAGATCAAAAGCAACTGCAAAATGATTTAGATAAGATATCTGCATGGTGCAAAAAGGCAATTGGCCCTTAAGAATGAGATGTGTGAAGTCATCCATATGACCACAAAGAGAAACCTGTTAAACTTCAGTTACATGATAAATCAGTCAAATCTACAGGCAGTAAATTCAACTAAATACCTAGGAGTAACAATTACAAACAACTTAAATTAAAAAGAACACACAGAAAATATTGTGGGGTAAGTGAACCTAAGATCACATTTTGGTATTGGCCCTTGTTAGGACTCATTAACCATTGAGTAGGTCTGCTAAGATACAAGGATCCCTAAAGCGGAACACACCAGGCCCAAAAGATGTTAGAACTTGGAAACGAATTTTCTGTTTCTCCTTTTTATTTGCTAAACTGCACGGATTGGTAATGAACAACAGTATTATTTTCTTATAAAACAACTAAGACTCTTAAAGTACACAGTTATTTAACCAATTTACCAATTACTTTGATTTAGTAAGTACTCGAGATCGGTCTACAATGGTACTAAACAACAACAATGTTCCATTTAGAAAAGGTTTAACACAACATTAAAATGTTTACAATAAAGTCTTGATGTACCACACCTGAACAAATTCACCAATGACACCTTTTTAACTTTACAAGCATTCAACCCGCAGTATCTCAGTTTACAAAAGGGTTTAAGACAACTCTCAAAATATTAAGATAGTGTCTCCATATCCAACATCTGGGCACACCTACAAACACCACCATTTAACTTTGTCAGCATCCAAATTTAAAACCATAAACCATGGCTAGGCTTAAAACACAAGCTAGTTTTGGTACTTTATATGCTTAAGCCCAAAAGTTATACATACAGTCAGTAACATGTATCCCCATGCGGCTGAAGTGACAAAAGGCACCGTTGTGAACCACTACTGCAAACAGGGCGTGTGCATAGGCCTCACAGGTCATCAACAGTCCACTTTCCTGAATGTGCCTCCTGCTCCGAAAGATGCCGCAAGTCAATGGCTCTATCATCCTCCAAACTTGCGGATAGCAGTCAGTCCAGCAAGCTGCTCACTTCACTGGCACATTTTTTGGCTCATCCGTGACCCACTCTGCTACTGATCTCCATCCATTCCGCCAAAAATCCAGCTGCGTGCACCCCCTTGCAGTACCACCCACAAGGCACTGCTCACTTACAACCTCACTTGACGTACGGACAGAAAGCACCACACAAGATGAAACAGATATGAACGTATCAGTCTCTCTCCCTTAAACTGGAAACCCCCCCCCCATTCACTATGCCCAAGGAAGGGAAGAAAATAAGGGGGGGGGGGGGGGGGGGGGGTTCTAAACCGCATGACTGTCCGTACCACAAAGGAGCTTGAGCTGACTCAAATGCGTTCTGAATTGCCTGCGCGTATGCAGATGCTCCACCAGAAAGCTCACCGGGCTAGGAACCCTGACTATCTTGTATGGTCCCACAAAGTGTGGTAACATTTTATCCGTCATGCCTTGGCCAGCTTTAGTATGCCACGAAACATTCTTAATATACATTATATCCCCTTGGTATGCATGTTCTGATCTCCTTCCCTTGTTATATATGCCAGCCTGCCACTTATGGGCTCTCAATATATTAATTTTTGCAGCCCTCCTCTGCTTCTTTAATTCCTCTGCTTCTTCAGATCATTAAGAGACCACAAATTACTCAATGGCAATTTCAACTTGAAAGTAAATTTTAACTGAGCTGGGGTAGTCTTGTGGCTCTCAGGGCAAGCCTTGTTAAAAGCCAAACTAAGCCAATTCAGGCTAGAGTCCCATCGCCTTTGTGACTGAGAATGGTAAATGATGAGAGCCGATTTTAAGTTCCTGGTAACTCTCTCCATAAAAGATGGCTGGGGATGATAGGGTGTAGTGGTGATGTGCCTAATACCTGGTGTGAAACAAAACCTGCGAAAAGCACGAGACCTGAATGCCAGCCCATTATTGCTCATCAAACTGGACAGTGGAACAAAACTCACAAAGATATTAGCTAAGTGGTGTAGGGTCGCTGCGGCCGTGGTCTTTCAGCTGGGAATCAGCCATACAAAACTCATGAATGCTTCAACCGTAACAAAAATAAAATGGTTTCCCCACTTAGTCTACAGCAAGGGACCCACATAATCAAGAAATATCTTATCCATGAACCGAAATTTCCGTGACGAGTTCAACAACTCCTCCCTTGAATTATTGGCAAGCTTCCCTTGCTTGCATTCATGACATTTAAACTTAAGGTCACCTAACACCAAATGTAATAGTCAGGAAAGTACAGCCACCCCGGTAGACAAACCAAACAGCACTCTGTTGAAAACATACAAATTGTAGTCAGTACAAAAGGCAGTCAAAGGCTTAGACTCCTCCGTTAATGAAATCTGGTGATAGGCCTGGTTCAAATCAAGTCGAGAAGGGGTACCGATTCTAATACTACCTTCCTATTGAGACGACTGGTCTATATCCAGTACCATTAGGCTTAGGAATAAGAAAGGAGGGTGAAGCATATGGCAAGACTGACTGGTGAATTACTGCATCTTTGAGCATCTGGTCAATGATCTTATGCATTTCCTTCACTCTGGGAGGCGAGGACTGGTATGGTGATTGTCGGACCAGGATGTGATCCATCAACCTTATTTGGTACTCTATCTTATTTGTGACCCCGAATCACTCAGTCAAGACTGGGAACTCATTCAGTGTGGTCAACAACTGAGCAGCCTGATGCTTAATCAAATGAGCTACATCAAAATGTGATGCTTCTAACTGAATGTCACACACACGAGAAATAGGTGAGTCAGCAAATGCGTGCCTAGGACTGGGATTAAATTTAAAAAACAGCTCCCCCCATGAATAATCTAACACACACCACGTGGAAATAAAAAAATCATACCCCAGCACAACCTCTATGGTCAATCCTTTAAGGATCAAAAACCTCCATGGCCACATAAACTCTCCCACCCTAAGTTTACAACGAAGTTAGCCCATGACTCCTAACTTATCATCCGATATGGTCCGACAATTCTCATGTACAACAGTCAATTAAGGCATGGTGGCAATGTCCTAGTGCCTACAATACCAGTTGTAGTTAGTCAATGAGGGACACACTACTCCCCAAATCAATCAGAGCGTTCACCCACTTGTTTCCAAGAACGACCTTCAGAAAAGGTAATTGACCACTGTCGATAGTGCTGATCGTACGGCATCCACGAGGCGGCTTGCAAGTGCCCAGCGCACCCACAGACTGTTGGTGTCAGGAGCGCCAAGACCTACCAAACGGCCTACCACAGTCTGTAACAAGGTGCTGGTCACAACCGCATCGGCAGCACTGATGCTTAGCCCCTTCCTCGCATACAATTAGACTTTTTCCCCAACCATCTTGTGCTCTTCAAGCTCGATCTTAGCCTGCCTCTGCACATCCCCTTGTCTAACATTTTCAACTTGTAATATCATTTTATCAAGATCAAGAAAATTATTCAGCTTATCCAAGAATGCAGCAGATGACCTCTCTTCCAAACACATACCCTCAAAAATCATTTTGACGGCTTCTCTCTCCATCACATCCATGCACAAAGCCAACATGGCAGTGTGCACCCTGTCTACAAACTCTGGCAGTGTCTCATTATGTCCATGCAGATGGCAAAAGTTTTCATCTATTAATGTTCACCGTGTCCCCTCCCCCACACACTCGGTAAGAATCTTCTTACGGAAACCGTCTAGAGTGACTCCGTTCTTTAGGACTTCAACAACTAGACGGGTGAGCATACCTGTAGTTAACAGATATATTTGCTGATACACAACTCAGTGGGGCACTTCCAACGCATCAGCTTGGGTCTGTAGCCGCACCATTAACCACAAAACCTGTACTATACTGTTAATGTCCCCCCAAGGAGAGTGTCTCAATATTGTGTAGGAGTGGCAGGAAGGAGTTGCTCAGTACCCACAGTGGTACTACAGCAACCCATGAGAGGTGATATTCTTTGCTGAATAGTTACTACTTTGGCCAATAACTGATGAATGCCATCCCGCATGAATGGCCCGAATATCAGCAACCCAATTAGCTAAGTGATCCCCTAAGGCCACCAGCCAAGAAACTTGGGCACCGGTAGGGACTGTCCCCTGTAATAATTCGATACTATCCTGAATAATTCCTACCAAAGTAAGGCATGCAGCACATGTGACACTCACCTTTCTCATGGACTCTTTGCTGACAACAGCAGGCTTATCCAATGTGCCCCTCAAGCACTGACGCATCTCTACGACACAACCTTCTTCTGGTAGGGCACGAATTTGAAGTTCATATCCCAACTGTTCTTTGTGCAAGAACTCCACCCCTTGAACGCCACGCATAGCCATATTACAACCAGTGGACCTGCAAGAAAGTTGTAGAACAAAAGAAAAAAAAATCAATATTCGCTTATTAGCTGTTCTATACCAAGCACATGTATGTACCCAGATGTAAACTGAAAATCTGCAACCATAAAGTGGCCCTCGTTAGGACTCATTAACCGTTGAGTAGGTCAGCTAGGGTACAAGGATCCCTAAGCAGAAGACACCAGGCCCAAAATATGTTAGAGCTTGGAAATGAATATTCTGTTCCTCCTTTTTATTTGCAAAACTGCATGGCTTGGTAATAAACAACAGCATTATTTTCTTATAAAACAATGCAAACTCTTACCAATTACTTTGATTTAGTAAGTACTCAAGATCAGTCTACATTGGTACTAAACAACAACAACAACAACAACAACAATGTTCCAGTTTACAAAAGGTTTAACACAACATTCAAAGGTTTCTGAATTTAGCGAAGTGCTTTACGGAGTCAGCTTGACCCTACAGCTGTGTTCTTGTGATACAAAATTGGTAAGCTTCTTTCTGTAAATTATATACTGGGGAAAAGGTTTAAGTTTTTATTTATATAAATGCAATTAGAGTTCTTTATACCTTCCACTCCACCAAAACCCAGCCGCGAGCACCCCCTTCGGTACCACCCACAATGCACCACTACACTTACGACCTCACTCGCCATATGGACAGAAAGAGCCCCACAACCCGCGCGAGATGAAACAGATATGAATGTATCACTTCCTTAGACTGTTTGCAGATGATGCAGTCACTAATAGGGTAGTAAAGTCACCAGAAGATCAAAAGCAACTGCAAAATGATTTGATGAGATGTCTGCATGGTGTTAAAGATGGCAATTGACCCTTAATAATGAGATGTGTTGAAGTCATCCATATGACCGCTCAACAAAACCTGTTAAACTTCAGTTATGTGGTAAATCAGTCAAATCTACAGGCAGTAAATTCAAGTAACTACTTAGGAGTAACAATTACAAACAACTTAAATTAGAAAGAACACATAGCAAATATTGTGGGGTAAGTGAACCAATTATTATGTTTTGTTAGCAGAACACATAGAAGCTGCAACAGTTCTTCTAAAGAAACTGCCTACACCACGTTTGTGTGTCATATTACGGAATATTGCTGCACTTTGTGGGATCTCCACCAAGTGGAACTGACAGACGATTTAGAGAAAGTACAGTGAAAGGCAGCTTGTTTTGTATTATTGTGATATAGGGGAGAGAGTGTCACAGAAATGATGCACAAGTTGGGGTGCAAATCATTAAAAGAAAGACATTATTCATTGTGACAAGATCTATTTGTGAAATTACTTTCACCGACTTTCTCTTCAGAACGCGAACATAATTTGTTAGCACCCACCTACATAGGAAGACATGATCATCAAAATAAAATAAGAGAAATCAGATCGAAAATGGAAAGATTCAGGTGTTCCTTTTTTCCTCGAGCTATTAAAGTATGGAACTGTAGAGAAACTTCATAAAAGTGGTTTGATGCACCCTCTGCCATGCACTTGAATGTGACTTGAAGAGTATTTATGTAGATGTAGAAATAAGCAAAGGATCTAGAAAGAAAGACATGGAAGTAATTCAGAGGCTTGCTGCTAGGTTTGTTACTGGTTAGTTCAATCAATGCAAGTGTGTTACAGAGATACTTCAGTAACTGAAATCTGGAGGGAAGATGACATTCCTTTTTTAGAAATACTATTGTGAAAATTTAGAGGGCCAGAATTTAAAGCTGACTGCAGAATGATTCTACTGCCACCAACTTACATTTTGCATAAAGATCACAAAGATAAGAAAAATTGGGACTCATACAGAGGCACACAAGCACTCATTTTTCCTTTATTCTATCTGAGAGTGGAACTGAAAGGTAAATTACTGGTAGTGGCACAAGGTACCCTCCTCCTTCACATGCTCCACATCCATGAAGATCTCCTCAACATGGCTCTACGGAACGAAAAACTAATCTAATCTAATCTAACCCATGCACCTTATGGTGGATTTTGGAGTCTGTATGTTGATGTAGATAAGAAATTATAATTACTCATGAAAGGCCACTAGACCTAACAGGATTCCAATTCAATTTTACAGAGCATGCAAAGGAAGTTGCCCACCTTTTACTAGCAGTTCACAGTAGGTCTCTAGAGGAGTGAATAATGTCTAATGATAGGGAAAAAGTGCAAGTCATTTCTGTCTTTGAGAAGGATTATTGAATTGAGGTGCAAAACTATAGGTGTTGATCTATTTTAGAATTATGGAACATTTCTTATGCTTTAGTATTGCTACATTTCTAGAGACCACAAATTTCCTTTGTGGAAATCAATGTGGGTTTCAAAAGGAATGATCATGTGAAATGAAACTAAGAAACCAGGAGGTACTAGCTCCCAAGTAGATGCCATGTTTTGTGTCTTCAGGTGGAATTTTATATGTTTGCAAACTGCTGCCTAATGAACCAAATATGATTGTCTAGGATATCAGACCAACTGTGTGACTGAACTAGACAGCTTCTAACAAACAAAATACAGCATGATATTCTCAATGAAGAGAAGCCTTAGGATATGGAAGTTTTATTAATTTTATTTATTTATTTCTTGTTGTAGTGATCCATGATTGTGAATACATGACAGGATATGGAACATCTCAGTTTTACATGTTGTTTGGTTGCAGTTTATGATAACACATAAATTAAACGAAACGATTTCATCTTACAGTATACAATTACCTAGATTCTACTACAAGGAAAAAAAATCACAGATAAAAAAATCAGTATTACTAGCCAACAACAGATACAGAAAGTAAGTATCACAGAATATTGGTTTACAATAAAAATTTCTGCATTAGTTAGTGGTCCATAAACATCATAACCTTAACTCCAAATACTATATAAAGTACATTTATTAAATCCCCACCATCTACCTGATATTTGTGCGTGTATTTACAGTTCAAATTACAAGAAAATACTAAGCATTGTAGTTAAGAAACTCATCTATTGAATAAAATATCCCTTGGAATAGAAACTGCCTCAAGTGTGGTTTTTTTTATATATTTATTTTAAATATGAGTTCATCATCTATCAAATACTTTATTCTTGAGGGGAGTGCATTAAAAATTTTACAGACACTGAAATGGACTCCTTTCTCTATTATACTTAGATTTGCCTGTTCATAGTGGATATTATGTTTCCTTCTGGTATCATAACTATGATATGCACTATTAGGCTTAAAGATTGAATTATCTTTCCTTATGGAGCACATCAAGAAGAAAATCTATTGTGCAGTGCATGTGGGGATTTTAAGTTCCTTAAAAAGATTCATGCATGTGGCTGTAGGTTGGACTCCACACATGATCTTTATGGCTCTTTTTTGCGTACACACTACTTTTTTAGCTAATGGCTGGTTCCCCAAAAAAATAATTGAATATGCCATAATGGCATGAAAGTAACCATAATAGGCAGCTGCAATTGCTTCCATATTTCTGTAAGAAGAAACGATGTGTAATGCATATGTTGCTGAACTCGCTCTTTTGCATAGATCTTGGATGTGGTTTGACCAGTTTAGTCTACTCTCAATATGTAAGCCTAGGTATTTTGTTGCAACTACCCTGGTTATAATCTGGTCATCTATTTTTACTACCATTTCATTATCATTAGGCCTAGATGTTGTATGGAACTGATTGTAGTTTGTTTTAGTGTGATTCAAAGAAAGACAATTAACACAAAACATTTAGTTATTTCTCTTTAAACCTTATTAGCTGTTACCTCTAGTTTATCCACTGAATTATCAATGACAAGTGTGGTGTCGTCATGAAAAATCGTGAATATTCTGTAGAGAGAGGCGGGTCATTTATAAAGATAATAAAAAGTAGGGGGCCTGGAACTGAGCCCCAAGGCACTCCACATGTGATAGTACCCCATTCTGATGATATTGGGAGACCAAATCATTATCCAGCACAACTTTCTTTTCTTGTTTGATAGGTACAAGTAAAGCCACTTACCTACTGAACCACTTATGCTGAGATGTGCAGCTTTTTGTAAAAAAATTTGGTGACTGACACAGTCAAATGCTTTTGTTAGGTCACAAAATATGCCAACCACCTTTAGTTTCTGTTTGATGGAGTCCAAGACTTTGCCAGCAAAAACAAATATTGCATTTTCTGTTGACAAACCTTCCTGAAATACAAACTGACTTTTGCTGATATTGTATTTGCCAAGATGATTAACTACCCTCACATCCATACGTTTCTCTAAAACCTTTGAAAAAGTTGTCAATAGTGATATTGGCTGATATTTAGCTGTATCTATCTTATCCCCCTTTTTATATAGTGGTTTTACAGCTGCATACTTAAGCCTTTCAGGAACTGTTCCTTGCTTAAGTCGTGTTTCAAAACTGTTTCCTTACTTGGCTGCAGCAGTATTTTAATAATTTGTTATAGATACTATCAACTCCACTAAAGTATTTATATTTTAGGAGTTTAATAATTTTTTCTGTTTCTTGAACAGTGACTGTTTTTACTTTCATCTGTTGTACTGTGCTAGGTACTTTGGCTTTCAAAAGATTCATGGCTTGGTTCATGGAACCTTGCAAACCTGTTTTTTTTTCTGTTACTGTTAGAAAATGTTTGTTCAATGTATCTGCAACTTTCTTTGGATCACTAACAAGATGGCTCTCACTTTTTACGTGGATAGTGTCACTACATCCTGCATTTTTCCCTGTTTCTTTCTTTACAAAGTTCCAAGTAGTTCAACTTACATTGTTTGAGTTATACTATTTCTAGTTTCAAGCACATGTTCTTTGCTGCAATGGTCATATTCAGAATTTTATTATAGGGTTTATAATGCCAATTTCTACTGGGATCATTTGATCTTTTGGCTTCAGCACATAGTTCTTTATTTGTTTTGTAGGAAATTTTGATGCCTTTAGTAAGCCAAAGCTTGTTTCCTGATTTTAACAGGTATTCTCTCACAAACAATAGACTTGTAACTTCGTTGCTAAATATATTAACTTTTGAGTTTGCCTCAAGTGTGATATATACGGAAGACCAGTCCGCAAGCTGTAATTTATGCTTTAAGCTTTCCATGGTGTGGCTGTTTATAATTCTAAAGTTTTTTCCATAAGAAATTTGGTTTTCTTTGTACATTTATTTGGTTTAGAGTGAGGAACTGCCATCATAGTCAGAGAGGCCATCAACAATAATTTTGACAGTTATATTAGTTTTAAATATCCTTATCTTAAAATACATTCTCTATTAAAGTACTGGAACTGGATGTTACTAACATTGGTGTGTCCACCACTGATACTAAGTTGTAACAATAATCAGGTGTTCAAAGTCTGTTTTGTTATTACTTACTGTTAAAAATTTCACATTGAAGTCACCCATTACAGTGATTGTTTTAGTTTTCCTACACAGATGGGACAGAAAGTTATTCAATTTGTCTCAGAAAACATTCAGATTTCCAGCAGGTGCTCTGTAAACAGTCAGTAATTGTTGCACTGTCTGCTGTAAGCTGAATTTCTGGCATACCCCAAGGGAGTGTTATAGGACCATTACTTCCAAAAATGACCTCATAGATAACACTGGACATTCAATAAGGCTTTTAAAGATGATGCTGTAGTATATATAGAATTTGCAATACTGAAAAATTGTAGCAAAATTCAGGAGGATCTTCGGTGTCTCAGTCCTTTGTATAGGGAGTGGCATTCTCTCTTTAATATAAACAAATGTAATGTATTGCATATACACAGAAATAAAGATCTTTTAATTAGAAACAAGATTCGGCAAACATATATATATAATAACCAAATTAAGAATGTTGCATATTTCTCAAATTGCGCCGACCGCGGTGGCCGAGGGGACTGAGGCGCTTCAGTCACGGTCTGCACGGCCACTACGGTCGGGGGTTCGAATCCACCCTCGGGCATGGATATTAGTGCCGTCCTTAGGAGAAGCTAGTTGTTAAGTAGTTTGTAAGTTTAGGGACTGATAACCCTGTAGTTAAGTCCCATAAGCTTAACAAACATTTGAACATTTTCTCAAATTGCTTCTCCATTGTAATTCAGTTTGGATATATCGTTTTCATGTTAATCATGCAACTTGTACATTATATTTATTTCACCAGTTTGTACTGTTCTAAATGTAATTAATAATACAATTGTAAATTATTGTGACATTTGAAACCATCTTCATTAATCTGTAATAGCAGTCACCCAAAGTTCTTTGAATTCTACAAGATTTAATTGTTAACTTGTCTCATGATTAATCGCAATAATGAACTCATTTGTTGAAAAGCTATATAAGAATAAGCTTTGTGCCAAAGTGAGTCAGTATCTAGTCCGTATCTAGTGTGTATCAGGTCTGTAACAAGATTGTGATTGTCAGTGATAATGTTTCTCAGCAATGAAGGAAAGTAAAGTCAGAATTACTCATTTTTATTGAGCACCCCTACATAATCATAAATCGTTAAAGCCAAATGAAGGACAATTACAGTTTCCGTCAAAGTTCCAAAAGTGTACATTTCTTGAAGAACCAACAAATATATTGCTTCCTCCTACATATATCTTGCAAAAGATCATGAGTATAAAATTAGAGAGATTGGAACTCACTCAGAGGCATACATGCAGTCTTTTCCCCCTGAAAACCATACATGACTAGAACAGGAAGAGGGGAAGTGACAGTGGTACACAAAGTACTCTCTTCAACACACTGCGAGTTGGATTGTGGAGTATAGTTATAGCTAGGCAGCAGATCCAAAATTCATTATCTACAAATATATATTGTCGTGTTTAAATGGAAGGAGGCTTGACTTCGAAGGCACGATTGTCAACTGAACATAGCAGTTATACTGAAAGCAGGTTTATAGCGAACTTACCATACATGCAGCACTCACTGCCTCTCGGGCAGCGTGCTCTGCTATTTATACACAGACAGAATGTACCAGAAATTAGAAGAACAATTAAATAAGAAACATGTAGAAATTACAAGTGAACATAAGAAACATGTAGAATATTCTGGAAATGATAATTACAAAGAAATAAATTTTTGGGATGGACGGGATTGAACCGACGACCTTCAGCACCGCAATCGGTGATGCTATCCATTGCGCCACACCGTCAGTTGGTTAACATGGAGTCTCGCGGCAATATAAAGCATATACTATTATTCAATTTTGGACATGGGGGGTACTATAGCAAGTTTTATTACATCTATTATTACAGTTTTATAGTATGATTGTCAGAGCTTAGAAAAATGTAATGCTCCCCATTCCAAAGAAAGCAGGTGTAACAGGTGTGAAAATTACAGTACCATCAGTTTAATAAGTCATGGTTGTAAAATTTTAACATGAATTATTTACAGAAGAATGGATAAGGTGGTAAAAGCTGATCTTGGAGAAGATCAGTTTGGATTTAGGAGAAATGTAGGAATACAGAGGCAATACTCACATTACAACTTATCTTAGAATCTAGTTAATCTAGCTTGTGTGTATTTGGAGAAAGCTTTTGACAATGTTGATTGGAATACACTTTTTCAAATTCTGAAGTCAGCAGGAGTAAAATGTAGGGAATGGAAGGTTATTTACAACTTGTACAAAAACCAGTCAGCAATTGTTAGAGTTGAAGGGCATGAAAGGAATGCAATGTTTGGGGAGGGAGTAAGACAAAGTTGTAGCCTTTCTTCAATATTATTCAATCTGTACATAGAGAAAACAGTGATGGAAAGCAAGGAAAAATTTGGGAAAGGAATTAAAATTCTGTGTAAAGAAGTAAAAACATCGAGTTTTGCTGATGGCATTGTAATTTTGTCAGACACAGCACTGGACCTGGAAGAGCAGATGAGAGTGTCTTGAAAGGAGCATATAAGATGAGCGTTAAGAAGAGCAAAACAATGGCATTGGAATGTAGTTTCAGCCACCCCTTTGCAAACAGTATTGTAAGGCTCTGGAATCATTAGGGAAACAAAAAGTATGTACTATGCTAAAGTAATAGCTAATTCTCAGGATAAAATTAAAACCTTATGGTGATTTGTGAAGAACTTGTCTGGTCAGCAACACAAGGATGGTCAATAAAGTCAATGCTTAGTAGAAATGTTTCAGTTACTGATAACAATAATAAAATGAGGATAGCTTGCAGCTTACCACAAAGACAATCACATGCACACATCTCACAGCTTTCAGCCACAGCTCAGTACAGAACACACTTTTACTGCTGGGTTCAACCAGATATGACTTGTGTTTGTGTTTGTGTGTGTGTGTGTGTGTGTGTGTGTGTGTGTGTGTGATTCTCTTTTTTACATGCCCGTCTGCTGCTTGACAATTTTCTTTGCAGTGAGATGAAAGTAGCTATCCTCATTTTATTGTTGATTTCCAACCTGGACTGGCCTCTGTTACTGGCAAGTCAGATACATGCAGACTATGTAATAATCGCTTTATGAATATTGCCACAAGACCCCTAGTGAACCAACTGCCGGCGTGATGCAAGGGATAGCGTCACAGGTTGCGGTGTTGAAGGTCACCGGTTCAATCCCGTTCACCAGCCAAAGTTTATTTCTTTGTAATTATCATTTCCAGAATGTTCTACATGTTTCATATGTTCATTTGCAGTTTCTACATGTTTCTTGTGTTAAGTATTCTTCTAATTTCTGGTACATTCTGCATGTATATAAATAGCTAAGCACTCTGCCCAAGAGGCAGTCAGTGCTGCATGTACGTTTCAGTTCACAATAAACCTGCTATCAGTATAAGTGCTGTGTTCTGTTGACAACCCTGTCTTTGAAGTCAAGCCTGCTTCAATTTCAATGTGACAATATTGCAGGTGAATTAGATCCTATAGGGTATCATATAACCTTCTTAGAAACTATCTGCTGCATGTTTCTTGGTGCCATGTCAGGGACTGTGCAGCCACTACCACTGGGGGTTTGAGGCCTCCTACAGGCTTTTGTGTGTGTGTGTGTGTGTGTGCATGTGTGTGTGTGATGAACACAGTAGTTTGATCCCGTAGAATTACAAACATTTGAAAAAAATTGCTTTTGAAGCCTGTTATTTGAAGTAGTCCTCCATGATACTGACGAGGAGGAGGTTCAGGCAATAATTAAACCACTGAGGATTTAGAACTCTCGTGGATATCAAGGGGTATGTAGCAGACAAGTTAAGTACTGTTCTGCATATGTCAGCACAGTACTTGACCATGTTTGTAATTTTTCCTTTCAGAATGGTCAGTTTCCTGGCTGATTATAGTACTCAGTAGTGAATCCATTTTATAAAAATTGAGAAAGGGATAATGTAAACAATTTTAAACCTATTTCTATGCCATTGGTGTTTGAATACACAGCTTTTCAATAGTTTTAGCATAGTTAATTCATCATTTCAGCTCACATAATTGCCTGTAATATGTACAGTTTTGTTTTAGAACTGATTGAACAACTGAAAATCATATATTCTCTTTTCTCTGTGAGGCACTGGATGGATTAAATAAAAGGCTGCAAATGCTAAATGTCTTATTTGATTTAACAAAGGTGTTTGATTGTGTTGATCACAAAATACTACTGCAGAAGTTGGACCAACATGGAATAAGGGGAGTACTTCACAATCCAAGGGTCAATTTTGGTGTTACTGCTGTTTCTAACTTGTTGCTGTTGTTGTGGTTTTCAGTCTGGAGACTGGTTTGATGCAGCTCTCCACAATACCCTACTCAGTATGTTCAGCACCTCATTAAAAAAGCATCCTTTTTTTTTTGTCTGCACTCCTTATCATCCATGTTTTACTCCTGTACAATGCTACACTACAGAAAAATTCCTTCATATCCTCCATACAGCAACCATCATATGTTATTTTACTGCCCAAGTTACAAAACTCATCTACCAATTGTATTGTTTTGTTACCTAATCTAATTCCTTCAGCATTGTCTGATTATCTTACACTACACTCCATTAATCTTTATAATGTCCATCCTTATAACTTCCTTTCAAGACACTATCAATTCTGTTCAATTGCTCTTCCAGGTCTTTTTCTCTGTCACACAGACTCACGGTGTCATCAGCAAACAACAAAGTTTTTATTTCTTCTCACTGAACTTTAATTCAATCTCCAAATTTCTCCTTGCATTCCTTCAGAGCTTGTCCAATGCACAGACTGAATAACATTGGCAAATGGCTACAATCCTGTCTCACTCCCTCCCTAACTACTGCATCTCTTTCATGTCCTTCAACTCCTAAAATTGCAGTATGGTTTTTGTACAGGTTGTACATAACGTTTTGTTCTCTGTTTTTTACCACTCCTTCCTTCAGAATTTGAAAGAGTTTATTCCAGTCAACATTGTCAAAAGCTGTCTCTAAGTCTACGAAATCTAAAAATATAGGTTTGCCTTTCCTTAATCTATCTTCTACATCTACATGTAATCTACTTACATACTCCGCAATCCACTGTAAGGTGTGTGTCGGAGGGTACACTGTACCACTACTGCTGCAGTTCCCAAACACTTGAGCAATACTCAAGATGTGGTCGTACAAGTGTTTTATATGCGGTCTCCTTTACAGATGAAGTACATCTTCCGAAAATTCTCCCAATAAACCGAAGTTGGCTGTCTGCCTTACTCACAACTATCCTTACATGCTCGTTCCATTTCATATCGCTCTGCAATAAACGACGCGACTGCATCAAGAAGCTCACTAATAATGCTGTATTCGAACATTATGGGATTGTTTTTCCTACTCATGGGCATCACCTTACATTTTTCTACATTGAGAGCTAGCTTCGCACCAACTAGAGATTTTGTCTAAGTCAACCTGTATGCTGTTACAGTCAGTTAAAGATGACACCCTCCCATACACCACAGAATCATCAGCAAACAGCCGCAAATTACAACTTACTCTGTCCATCAGATCATTTATATAGATAGAAAATAATAGCGGTCCTATCACACTCCCCTGGGGCACGCCTGACGATACACTCGTCTCTGATGAACACTCGCCATCGAGAACAACGCACTGCATTCTATTATGTAGGAAGTCTTCCAGCCAGTCACAAATCTGTGAGCCTATTCCATAAGCTCGAATCTTCGTTAGCAGTCTGCAGTGTGGCACTGCGTCGAAGGGCCCTTTTGAAGTTGAGAAAAACACGATCCGCCTGTTGCCCTCCATCCATGGCTCGGAATATGTTATGTGAGAAAAGGGCAAGCTGAGTTTCACATGAACAATGTTACCTAAACCCATGCTGATTCATAGAAACAAGCTTTTCCATTTCAAGGAAATTTACTATATTCGAACTGAGAATATGTTCCAAAATTCTTCATGAAACTGGTGTCTACGATCTTGGCCTGTAATTGTGTGGGCCAGTTCTCTTTCCTTTCTTGTAAATGGCAGCCACCTGTGCTGTTTTCCAATCTCTAGGAACTTTGCGCTGAATTAATGATTTGTGATAAATGCAAGCTAAGTAGGGACCCAATGCTGCAGAATACTCTTTGTAAAACCGAACTGGTATTCCATCCGGACCAGGAGCCTTTTTCGTATTTAGCTCTCTCAGCTGCTTCTCTACACTGGAAATACCTATTACTATGTCCTCCATTTTTGAATTAGTATGTTGATCAAATGATAGTACATTTGTGCGTGATCCTAAAAGGCTGAGGAAGGAAATAGGGAAAAGGACCTATGGTATTGCAGTCTCGGTCTTCAGAGTGGCAGTTGTACAAGAAGGATACCCACTGGTAAGCATCACCTCGCAGCAGGAGGAGCTTGTGCAGATGGTCCTCTTTGAAGAGATTGGGAAGAGGACCCAAATTCAGGAGGGTCTATCTAGATCACGGTGCCCTCATTTTTGTCTGCAAGGGGGAGCACACAGCAGAATGGCTTAAGGACAAGGTGCCCATGATATCCCCATGCGAAGCTGCTGGTCAAGACAGCAACCGAACTCCTGAAGACCGCAAAGGTATCAATATGGGTACCAAAGATCCTTAAAGATGCCCCTCCAAAGACTCTGTTCGAGAAAATAAGCGTCCAGAACCCAAAAGTCTCGACAGAGGATTGGAGGGCAATTAACCAAAAAGTCGTTCCGGAAGGACGAACCCTGGTAGTGGATGTCGGAGAGAAGTCCCTGAAGGCATTGCGAGAGCAAGGCCTGAAACTGTTTTTAGGGTTCTCGCAGGTCGCCATCAGGGTAATCAAAGACCTTAAAGGCAATAATGGCAGCAAGATGGGGACTGGAAGTGCTGCAGATAAACCTGCAGCACAGTAAAGGGGCCACTGCTGCCCTGAGCCGTCGTCTGGGGAGACAGGAGGTGGACGTGGCCCTGATACAAGAACCCTATTTATACAAAGGGGGGTGTATCGGGCCTCGGTGGTACTGGAGGTAAGCTGATTTATGCCAGAAATCTAAAAAACTCCAGAACATGCATTTATGTTAGAAATGGAATACTTTTCATACCAATGATGGATTTTTGTTCCAGGGACCTGGTGACCATCAGGATGCAGCAACGTGAGGAAGGTATCACGAGGGAAATTATTTTGGCCTCAACATACCTTCCTTACGAAGACAGCTCTCCTCCTTCTTTGGAAGTGAGGAGACTGACGGAAGCCTGCCATCGGCAAGGTGACGAACTGGTGGTGGGATGTGATGCCAATGCCCACAATCTATCGTGGGGCAGCAAGGACACCAACAGTAGAGGTGAGCACCTTCTTGAATTTCTTCTATCTAACAACTTGGAGATCCTGAATAGGGGTGATGAACCTACATTCAGGAATAGTAGAAGGGAAGAAGTAATTGACATAACTTTTGGTTCCATGATGATGGGAAGTTATGTGAAACAGTGGCAAGTGGTCCTGGAGCCATCCTCATCAGATCACATTATATTAAATTCAAGGTTGAAATGGGAACCAGACAGACTATGACCTATAGGAATCCCAGGAAAACGGACTGGGAGACATATAAGAGAGACCTTGACTTCAGCCTATCGGAAATAAAAACTTTGATAAGGAATCCAGCAGAGTTTGAGGAAGTAGCAGAGGCCGTAACCTCTGCTATAGTCACCTCATACCAGGACAACTGCTCAATCACCAAGAAGTGCACAAATAGGAGTGTGCCTTGGTGGAATAATAACCTGGAAATGCAAAGGAAACAGGTACAAAGACTGTTTAACCTTGCGAGGCGCAAAGGACAATGGGCAAAATATCGTGTGGCCCTTGTCAATTACAACCTTGCCATCAGACGGGCATGGAGGCATCCTGGAAGGTATTCTGTGAGGAAGTGGAGGGCACGGCTGCTCAAGCGAGACTTCATAAAATCCTCACTAGGGTACCAACTAATCCAGGAGGAACATTGAGGAAGGAGGATGGGAAGTATACAAAGACAGCACATGAAACGCTGGAACTGCTCCTCAAGACTCACTTTCCTCAATATAAACTGGGGGATAACTCGGACCAGAATGCGCTTCCTGTGAGACAACAGTTCTCTGGTATTCGCAAAGAGGACCGGGATTTGTCCAAGGAGTGTGTTGATCTCAGTAAGGTCCGATGGGCAGTGGGAACATTTCAACCGTTCAAGTCACCTGGCCCCGATGGAATCTATCCAGCTCTCCTGCAACAAGCGGGAGAAAATGTTATTAGATTCCTCTGCAGGTTATTCAGGGTTAGCCTAGCAGCAGGAATCATTCCCAATGCCTGGAGGGCAGTTTAGGTTGTCTTCATTCCAAAACCAGGGAGAATTGATGATACCAAGGCCAAGGAAATGAGACCAATCAGCCTGTCCTCCTTCATTCTTAAGACATTGGAAAAGCTGGTTAATGTGCATGTTGGAGAAAGGAGGTTAAGTAGGGCTCCTCTACATCCAAACCAACATGCATATCAACCAGGTAAATCATGTGAGACAGCTTGTTGGGAAGGTGGAGAAAGCACTACACTTTCAGGAGATAGCCCTCTGTATCTTCCTGGACATTGAGGGGGCTTTTAGCAACACAACCTTCGATTCCATGGTTAGGGCAGCAGAGGTGCATGACCTAGGGACCACAATATGTAGGTGGACTAGGGCCATGCTCAGTGGAAGAAAGGTAGAGGCTACCATGATGAATGAAAAAATGGTAATCAACACCACTAGGGGTTGCCCACAAGGAGGAGTTCTTTCCCCTTTATTGTGGAATCTAGTGGTGAATGATCTCATTGGAGAATTAAACTCTAGTCAGTTCTTTTGCCAAGGATACGCAGATGATCTTGTCATAGTAATACTTGGCAAATTTGCTGACACAGTGAAGAATATGGCACAAGGTGCATTAGACATTGTGCAAGACTGGTGCAGAAAACAGGATCTGGGGGTTAGTCCTAAGAAGACTGTTGTTGTACCATTCACAAGGAAACATACCCAACACTCAAGTTGGAATCTAAAGCTTTTCAATGAAGCACTACCTGTGTAGGGGACAGTGAAATATCTAGGGGTTACCCTAGATGAGAAACTGACATGGACCCCCACACATTAGGAATATTTGCTCCAAGGCAAATGTACTCTAGTAAGTACCAGGAGGGCTTGTGGCAAAAATTGGGGCCTGGATATACACCACAGTGATTAGACCCAGGATCACCTATGGGGCGGTCGTGTGGTGGAAGAAGGTAGAACAGCAGGTTACTGTTAGGAGCTTGGTAAGGTGCAGAGACTAGCCTGCTTAGCCATAACAGGCGGAATTAGCAGCACACCAACTGCTAGCATGGAAACCATGCTGGATATGTCCCCATTACACCTTTGGGTCAAGATGGAGGCAGCAGCTGGTGCCTACAGACTCAAAACTGGTAACAACTGGAACTCTTCGGGATATCCAGAATCACACACTAAAATAGTGATTGAGGTAAATATAGGAAAGGTTGGGAAAATGCCAGCCGACTATATTATAACCCCATACTGCCTCAACAAGCCTTTCAATATAACAAATGGAAGTAGGGAGCAGTGGGAGAAAAAATAGTTAGACACCATACGGGGGATATTGTCTGGTTCACTGACAGGTCAAAATCAGACCAAAGTGTTGGGGCCGAGGTATATGGGGTGTAGCCAAGACTGGAGGGCGTCATCTCTCTAGCAAAACTGGCCTCAGTATTCCAGGCCGAAATCACTGTCATCAGGGCGTGTGTGGAGGATCGTAGCATCTATATCTATTCAGACAGCCAGGCAGCCCTGAGATCACCGGCCGCTCCTGCAACAAGGTCTAAAATTATTGCACAATGTCACAGGGTTCTGGTGGAGATAGGGGAAAGCAATAGAGTAAACCTATTGTGGGACCCTCGCCACTCGGGGATCAGAGGCAACGAACATGCCGACAGATCAGCCAGGATGGGGGCAGAGGCTCCATTTATTGGACCGGAACCTGTCCTGACAATCACCAAGGCAATGATCATATTGGAGCTACGTAACTGGCTCAGAAGACAGCACGTAGAATATTGGACCAAAGTCCATTAACAAAAACATGGCAAGATAATGATGCCAAAGCCATGCTTTAAAAGAAGCTCTGCAATCCTGGGCCTGAACAGGATAGAGATTAGACTCATGGTTGGATTGCTGACAGGCCATGGGAATTTCAAAAAACACCTACATACAATGGGAATAACAGAAGAGGACCCAAAATCTAGGATCTGTGATGACAGTGATGAAACTGCATCACATCTAATCTTCGAATGCATTGCATTGGAGAGTAAAAGGCACAGAACATTTAGGACAACCAGACCCGAAGAAATTGTGTCTAATAAAGAACTGGTAAAGGGACTCCTTGCACTGTTCAAGGGCATTGGTTGGCTTTACTAGACATACAGGGAGCGATACCGCACAATAAACTTAGTTTCGGTGCGGGCAGTGGCGGGTTGGACCAAGACTGTTTTGGCTTCCCTGGAAAAATCAAATCGAATCAAATCATCAGGGACCCAATGTCGCAAAATACTCTCTGTATAACCGAACTGGTATGTCATCCAGACCAGCAGACCTTTTCGTAGAATAAGTCTTAATTTGAATATTGACTCGCGTGTTCCTAAACTTGTCTTAAATCCAAACTGAACTTCCTTGAGGTTAGCTTCTATAAGTTTTTCCATTTGTCTGCAAATAATTTGAGTTGGTATTCTGCAACAATGTCTTCTTAAACTGTAATTTTCATACTTTTCTACACTTGTTTTCTTTGGAACTGGAATTATTATATTATTCTTGAAATCTGAGGGTATTTCCCCTGTCTCATAGATGTTGCACACAAGGTGGAATAGTTCCTTCATGACTGGCTCTTCCAATGCTGTCAGCAGTTCAGAGAGAATATCATACCTTCCAGGGGCCTTGTTTCGACTCAAATCTTTCAGTGCTCTTTAAAATTCTTCTCTCTTATCTTCACCTGCTTTCTCTTCTGTTTCTACAATACTACCTTCATTTTCCTTGTATAGGCCTTGTATATATTCCTTCCATCTTTCAGCTTTCCCTCCTTTTCTTAGTACCGGTTTTCTACCCGAGTTCTTGATATTAATGCAGCTATTTTTACT
Source organism: Locusta migratoria (assembly GCA_026315105.1). Taxonomy (NCBI): domain Eukaryota; kingdom Metazoa; phylum Arthropoda; class Insecta; order Orthoptera; family Acrididae; genus Locusta; species Locusta migratoria. The sequence continues at coordinate 339,499,432 of CM048755.1, forward strand.
GTCTCCAAACACCTCTCTTATTTTGCTGTAGGCAGTATCTATCTTTCCTCTGGTTACATATCATTCTACAGACTTAAATTTGTCCTCTAGCCACTCCTGCTTAGCCAGTCTGCTCTTTCTGTCAACCTCATTTTTCAGCCATCTGTACTCTCTTTCGCTGCTTCATTTGCTGCATTTTTATATTATCTCCTTTCATCAATTAAGTTCAGTATCTCTTGTGTTACCCAATGATTTCTATTATGCCTTGTCCTCTTACCTATATGATCTTCTGCAGCTTTCACTACTTTCTCTCTCAAAGCTATCCATTTCTCTTTTACTGTATTATTTTCCCCTATTTTGGTCAAACTTTGCCTAAGGCTCCCTCTGAAACTCCCAATTAATCTCAGGTTCCTTCAGTTATCCAGGTTCCATTACCTTCCTTTTCTACCTTTTTGCAGTTTTAATCTACAGTTCATTGCCAATACGTTATGGTCAGAGTCTACATCTGCCCCTTCATATGTCTTACAGTTTAAAAACTGGTTATGAAATCTATGTCTTACCATTGTAAAGTCTTCTGGTCTCTTCATATATCAGCCTTCTTTCATGATGATTAAATTGTGCTCCGTCCAAAATTCTATCAACCACCTTTTTCATTTCTTTTCCCCAGTAGATAATCACATACTATTTTTCCTTCTCTTCCTTTTCCTACTAATGGGTTCCAATCCCCTATGGCAATCAACTTTTCCTCTCCCTTAACTGTATGAATTATTTTTTTTACCTCAATGTACATCTTTTAAATCTCCTTATCATCGGCAGACACTTGGCACGTAAACTTTCCTACTGTGGTCGATGTCAGCTTCATGTCATTCTTTGCTTTGATAATGCACTGACTATGCTGTTGATAGTAACTTATTCGCATTATTATTTTCTTACTCAGTATTCCTGCATCCTCCCTCCCCCCCAACTGATTTAGTGTTTATAAATCTGTATTCGCCTGTCCAGAAATCCTGTTCATCCTGCCACTGATCTTCATTAATTCCCACCATATTTAACTTCACCTTTCCATTTCTGTGGCCATAATAACGGCCTTGATACTCCTGGGCATTGAGTCAAACAGAGCTTGGATGGCGTGTACAGGTGCAGATGCCCATGCAGCTTCAACATGATACCACAGTTCATCAAGAGTAGTGACTGGCGTATTGTGACAAGCCAGTTGCTCGGCCACCATCGACCAGACGTTTCCAATTGGTGAGAGATCTGTAGAATGTGCTGGACAGGGCAGCAGTCGAACATTTTCCGTATCCAGAAAGGCCCGTACAGGACCTGCAACATGCGGTCGTGCATTATCCTGCTGAAATGTAGGGTTTCGCAGGGATCGAATGAAGGGTAGAACCACATGTCGTAACACATCTGAAATTAACTGTTCAAAGTGCCGTCGATACGAACAAGACGTGACCGAGACGTGTAACCAATGGCAACCCATACCATCACGCCGGATGATATGCCAATATGGCGATGACAAATACACGCTTCTAATGTGAGTTCACCGTGATGTTGCCAAACACGGATACGACCATCATGATGCTGTAAACAGAACCTGGATTCATCCGAAAAAATGACGTTTTGCCATTTGTGCATTCAGGTTCGTCGATGCGTACGCCATCGCATGCACTCCTGTCTGTGATGCAGCGTCAAGGGTAACTGCAGCCACGGACCCCGAGCTGATAGTCCATGCTGCTGCAGAGGTTGTCGAACTGTTCGTGCAGATGATTGTCTTGCAAACGCCCCCATCTGTTGACTCAGGGAAGACGTGGCTGCACGATCCGTTACAGCCATGCGGATAAGATGCCTGTCATATCGACTGCTAGTGATACGAGGCCGTTGGTATCCAGCACGGCATTCCGTATTGCCCTTCTGAACCCACCAATTCCATATTCTGCCAACAGTCATTGGATCGCGACCGCAGCAATGTCGCGATACGATAAACCGCAATCGCGATAGGCTACAATCCGACCTTTATCAAAGTCCGAAACGTGATGGTACGCATTTTTCCTCCTTACACGAGGCATCACAACAACGTTCCACCAGGCAACGCCGGTCAACTGCAGGTTGTGTGTGAGAAATCGGACGAAAACTTTCATCTTGTCAGCACGTTGTAGGTGTCGCCACAGGCGCCAACCTTGTCTGAATGCTCTGAAAAGTTAATCATTTGCATATCACAGAATCTTCTTCCTGTCGGTTAAATTTCGCGTCTGTAGCACGTCATCTTAGTGGTGTAGCAATTTTAATGGCCGGGAGTGTATGAGATTGAATAAGACTGACCATTTTAAAACTCAAACAATTGTACATTACGGTCGAAAAATAAGTTTTGTAAAATGATGCCCACAGGATTATGATATTAAATGTGTCAAATGAATTAATGGTGACTGTACATAAACCTAGAGCACATGGTTCACAAATAATTAAAAAAATTTCAACTGTTTTCTAAGGAACGATAGTGCTAAGGTCTCGGTCCCTGGTCTTAGAAACTACTTAAACTAACTCATTCTAAGGACAACACGGACGTCCATTCCCGAGGGAGGACTCGAACCCCTGGCGGGAGGAGCAACGTACTCCGCGACGTTGCGCCCCAGATCACACAGCCATTCCCGCGCGGCACACATGGTTCGATTGTCCTTTTGATAAATGTAGAGTTACATTCTCCCGATAACTGTGGTAAATTTTTAAACTTTTCACTGTTTAATGTGCTTGAATAATTCTAATATTTTTTGTAATCATAGGATCTTGATAATGATGCCATAGTGAACCGAAACTAGTAGTGCTTTGGTAGTTAGATGGAAGTATATTAATTCGACAAGTGAAGACGATGTTACGTGGTGATGCCAGGAGCAGGAAACATCTGCACTGGTTGCTGGTCATTCATTTATTTCGGAGCGCTGTCAACGTTATGCTGGCCATAGACACGAAATATTACGGTATGCATATGTTACGGGTAACGTTTCCAACACTGCGACGCTGCCTTTCGCTCACTGCTACTCACCTAGCGGCAGCCACGGTACACGCCTCCTGCCGCTGCCAACAGCCAGCGCACGAGTACTCAACTTATCTACGTTGCTGTTTCATTATCAAACAATGCACTAAACGACAATCAAACAGCCAGTAAATATGTCGCGCTAAGTTTGATATTCCCTCAAAACCTAAAACCAGATTTAGTGTGTCGCGTTGTACTGAATCAATTTCTTCTTCGTGCTTTGTAAAGTTACAACGCAAAACGTAATGAGTTTTCAAGAAAGTTTTCCCGATCAACAAAAATACACTTGATTATGTTTCTAGAAGAATTTCTACTTTGTGTCTGATGTGCAGATAAATGCCATTAAAATTTCTAATGTGCTCCAATAACTGGAAACTCGAAACGTGTATCTTCAAATAAAACTGTGGCAGTACTATTTCTTATAGTCGAGCCGAAATACGATGATCCCTGGTGCTTGCGCCAATCGGCTTTGAGCGTCGGCTGCGGTAGCAGAACATTGGAGTAAATAAAACGCGAACTTTGATGTGTGCATGCGTGCGTCCGGCTCCGCTGGGAACTTTTGCCAGTTCTGTCACACAACAGTGATCCTTAGCTATACTGCCCAGCAGCAGTGGCGGACTGAGGCTGTCGGAGGCCCGGGGCGGCGGCAAAACATAATGAGGCCTCCCCCCGTCCACTTGGAAATACATGTATTACTATAAAAAAGTAACTTTTGAGATCTGGAGGTTCCCCAGGACGAGAGCAAGAAAAATAGCTTCCGAGATTTGGAGGCCCCGGAACGAGAGGCCAAGTGCGCAACTGCCCACCAGCGAACTAACTATTTAGTAATTCCAGTTTACAGCGCACCGCAAAGACGTGGCGACGAGCTGCGACAGGCACATAAAAAAGACACACACGTATAACACTTTCAGTTATCAACCATGACCTTCTTCAGAAAATAGAACATTCACGCAATCACACAGGCCTGTGTTATTGCGTGAATGTTCTATTTTCGGAAGAAGGCCATGGCCGATAGCTGAAAGTGTTGTACGTGTGTGTCTTTTGTATGTGCCTGTCGCAGCTCGTCGCCACGTCTTTGCGGTGAGTTGTAATCTGTCCTTACTATATTATTAATTCCAACCTGAACTTTCCATTATTATATTTAGTAATCCCGTTTCTCCAATTGGGGCGGTCTCCCAGCCAGTAGGCGGGGCCAAGGGTCATCGTGTTTCGGCCCGACTATAGTGTCTAGGAAAACAATCCAGAGTGATAAACTGATCACCGAAAACATCTGAATGCGCCAGTCTGAAGGCAGCCCTAGAAATTCACGATTTTTTCACATACCTAAATTCGTTAACTTCATTTACATATGAATAAAACGTGCACAATATCTCATTTATCTACCAAGCAATCACAAAATAATAAACGACTTTTATTTAGTTGTATCGTAAATTACTGACTAAAAAGGAGCAAGAAGCAATTGAAAGGAAGCATAACACAAAAAGACTATATATGCTATGTTAATTATAGGGATTTTGTCTTATTAAACTCAGTTACAAGCTGGAGATTCTCTCCCTCCCTCCCTCCCTCCCTCCCTTCCTTCTCTCTCTCTCTCTCTCTCTCTCTCTCTCTCTCTCTCTCTCTCTCTCTCTCTCTCTCGTTTTTGTCAGGCTGTCTGGGGGGGGGGGGGGGGCAAGTGCCCCTGTCCCCCACCCTCCCCTAAATCCGCCCTTGTCCCTAGCCTACCGCAGTTATCCAACCAGGGAAAGGGGACCTACACCTTAGCGTGGAATCTGAACCACTTGTTTCTGGCGACTCCTCACATCGTTGAGAGGTGAAGTATGGGTTAAAACGCAGACTGAAAAAATCTGAGGTCCAACTGGGTTTCGAACCTGTGACCCTTTGGTTTCCATTCTAGCGTCTTACTCCAAGACCTCCGGGCCCCAAGGTTCATTCCAATGTAAAAACAAAAAACTGTACACTGATTGCGGCAGAGTTGGTAAATCGCATGGCTGCTTTCACAGTTGGTCCAGCCTCTGATGGGGTAGGAAGAGCCTGTGATTGGAATGGAACAGAAAAGGTTGGATGAGTGCAATGGACAGGTCTTGTATTGGAGTCTTCTACAGGAATATGATCCCTGTACTTACAGGTTCGCAGTAGCATGGGGATTGACGAGCTGGGAGTGGGGGGAGTGGCATAGGAATGGAACAGGATGCTGTGGAGGTTGCACCACATTAGGAGAGGTCAGAAGGACCTTGGGTAGAATGTCATTTCAAGTCATGGTGGTAGATAATGAAAGCCCTGCTGAAAAATGTGGTTTTGTGCAGGATGAAAGGTGATAAGAAATGTATGGGGAACATAAAAACGAAAGAGATGTTAAGAGAATAGCAACAAAGGAAAATACTGGGTTTGGGTTGGGTGAAAGGATCTTCAGCCATCTGCTTTCCATATCAAATCAACACACCTATTTACCTCACCATTTTTAGATTTTGTTAAAATTTGAAAAAAAATACGAATTTCAATATTTTATCTTAAACCATTTCTGAAATATTACTTTGTACATTTTTCAAAAACTGGACAAGGAGTGTGGACAGTCGATTTTTAAAGTCACTCTAGGAACTGTCATTTTGCAGCATTTGGCACGCTCTATCCATTGATCTACAACACAACACAGCTTTTAATTAATAACTTTTTCAAAATACAAATTAATACATTATTTTTTCAAAACTTAAATAAATTTAAATTTCCAAAATATTTCCATCACTACTTGCTACTGTTGCAAATCATATGGAAAAATGTAAACGTGGTATGATGATGATTGGTGAATTGTTAAACAAATTATTCATAACTTGTTTTTCACTAACAAAGTCATTTTAACCAAACTGACCTTAAAAAAATAGGAGTTTCACTAAAACGGTAATTAAAAAGTGGAAATATCATAATAGCACCTTAAAACTAATCAGCATATTGTATAATTAAATTAAGTTGATTGCTTATTTCAATTACATTCAATTTAACTAATAGCCTATTAACTGGTAAAACATACATTTTTAAGTATGGAACCTGTTAACTACAAATTAAAATAAGGCATAAAAAATATAAATATTGACCTAATAGTTGTGGTCCATGATGCTTCAGCCATAACTCCACCTGGTACGGACCCCACACCGATGAGCAGTATTCAAACAGTGGGCGAACAAGTGTACTGTAACTTACTTCCTTTGTTTTCGGACTGCATTTCCTTAGGATTCTTCCAATGAATCTAAGTCTGGCATCTGCCTGACCGACGACTGATTTTATATGGTCGTTCCATTTTAAATCAGTCCTAATGCGCCGGCTGTGGTGGCCGAGAGGACTGAGGCGCTTCAGTCACGGTCTGCACGGCCACTACGGTCGGGGGTTCGAATCCCCCCTCGGGTATGGATATTTGTGCCGTCCTTAGTTGTAGGTAGTTCATAAGTAGTTTGTAAGTTGAGCTTAACAAACATTTAAAATTCCTAATGCCTACTCCCAGATAATTTATGGAATTAACTGCTTCCACTTGCTGACCTGCTATAGTGTAGCTAAATGATAAAGGATCTTTCTTTCTATGTATTCGTAGCACATTACAGCACACTTATCGTGATATAGAGGAGGAAGGTTCACGGAAATGATGCACGAGTTGGGGTGGAAATCATTAAAAGAAAGGCATTATTCGTTGCAGTGAGATTTATTTGCGAAATTTCTGTCAACAACTTTCTCTTCCGAATGCGAACATATCTTGTTAGCACCATCTACATAGGAAGACATGATCAACTTAATAAATAAGAGAAATCAGAAAACGGAAAGATTAAGATGTTTCCTTTCCCTGTGCGTTATTAGAAAATGTAACACTAGAAAAAAATATTATAAAAGCGGTTCAATGAACCCCCCGCTATGCATTTTAATGTGATTATCAGAGTATTTACGTAGATGTTTCTCTGCAAATGGCGGCTATCAGTGTGAGAGTGCTACAGTAGCGACAGCGAGTGATTTATTTTATTTCTTTATTTTTATTTTTAGTAAGTCTATGTTTCCGCCTCAGTCTCTTTGGATTCAGATGCAGGTGCCATAAAACGAATTTCTGTTCTCTTTGTAATTATACGACAGCCGATATCAATCATCGTCTGTAGGTCTCGTTTCTAAACATCTAAACTTGACGATTATTCAGCCGAGGTTATTTTCCACGTCGTTTGCGTTTGCTTGAATTGGATGACCTAGCACAGACGACAGGTCGTATGTGCGCAAGCACTTCCTGCTCTCGAGAGAAAGCCACGCCTCTTCAATGTGGAAAGTGTTTAAAACCAACGAACGGTGTAACTGTACATGACACTCTGGTCGCGGGACTTCGGATACGCTTTTGTGTGGCACGCCACTTCGACAGAATTTCGAGCTAGAGTATCTTGTAGTGTTACTTTCCATTTAAGAAGGCCGTTCGCTTTCCACTCGACTATTTTTCCCAGTACCTGTTCCATTAGAAAGAATTTCAAGCGTAAAGTGATTGGTATCCTATATGTGTTTATAACAATATGGAATATTTTGCTTCAGTAGTTAATGGCTCATCAGCTGTACGTTGGACCCAATCTGATCAACTATACAAGATTTTGTGAAGATTTTTTCTTTGCTTTGTGTTATAATTAGTAATGGGATGGCTTTTCTCTCGAGCTTATAATAAGGAGAAGGCATATATGGACCACCTCACATCAAAATTTAAGTAAATAATCAAAAAGTTAGCTTGAATTTTTGACCCTTGCTGAAATGAGCATAAGAGAGAGTACTCAAAAGTTAACAAGTTATTAATGACCAATAGATCTTAGTATACTCATGTTCAGAAAAAAAACACCTTGCAAGACTAGGCACAGGACATGTGCCGTGGCTAAAGAGCCGTGCGCACTAAGGCGCCTTGCTAAGGGCGCTCTGCACGGCCACTACGAAAAAATGTTCAAATGTTTGTAAATCTATCGGACCAAACTGCGTGGTCATCAGTCCGTAGCTTACAAACTACTTAAACCTAGGTAAACTAACCTACGGAGAACACACACAACCATGCCCCAGGGAGGACTCGAACCTCCACGGCGATGGCCACTACGGTCAGGGGTTCGAATCCCCCCTCGGGCATGGTTATTTGTGCCGTCCTAGTTCGTAAGTAGTTCATAAGTAGTTTGTAAGTTTAGGGACTGATGACCCCGTAGTTAAGTCCCATAAGCTTAACAAACATTTGAACATTTGATTTGCCGTCCTTAGTATTAGCTAGTTCATAAGTAGTTTGTAAGTTTAGGGGCTGATGACCCCGTAGTTAAGTCCCATAAGCTCTACAAACATTTGATTTTTTTTTCTTTTGCTACGGGTGCGTGGCCGTACGCCGTCGGAGGTTCAAGTCCTCCCTTGGGAATGGGTGTTTGTGTTGTCCTTAGCATAAGTTACTTTAAGCTAGTGTAAGTAGTTTGTAAACTTAGGGACTAATGACCTACGTAGTTAAGTCCCTTCGATTTACAAATATTTGATATCTGGGAGTGGAACAGGAAAGCAAATAACAAGTAGTAGTACTGAGTACCCTCCGCCACGCACCTTTGGGTGGTTTGCAGGGAATGTATGAAGATGTAGATAAACTTCTATATGGTGAGAATGCAGTCATGTGGTTCACTTTGCATTCACCTGGTTCCAAATTTAATCTGTGGTGATTCGCACTGGGTCACAGCTCCACACGCGTCGTTTCAGCATATCCCATACATTTTCGATTGGCGACAAATCGGGTGATATGCCGGTCTATGTCAATAGGCTGACATCCTGTGACTCCAAGAAGGCACATGGTCGTGGAGCAACATGTGGTCGTGCATTGTCTTTCTGAAGAATGGCTTCTGGGGTGTCACGAAGAAAAGGTACGGTTACGGGTCGCAGGATGTCATTTGCGTTGGTTAAACTAGTCACAGTGCTTGGACATGCACCAACACATGCATGCATTGTGTTGTATCCAATAGCAATATCATAAGGCAGTGATTTTCAACCTCTGGGTCGCGACCCCCAGGGCAATTGTAAAGACTTATTCGGGAGGGTCGCTGTCAGAGGAACAGGTAGTTGCTCCATAAACAGCAGGCAAACTGTATGTTTGAATACTAGGGGTTCCGTAATACAAAACGTAGCGCTAAGTGAAATTTAATTTATGTTAAACTTATGTAATTCCTTCTTTGTCATTAATTCTGAATTGAATAGTACGTAGATTGTTTTATAATACAGTGTTTTAAGGACTGATAAGTGCAAAGCCTGAAAACTGTGTTTAGGAACCAATCGACAGATAAATGAACGCGATACAATATTAATGTAAGAAATTCGAAAAATTATCTTCTTTACTAATGGACTTACAATGGGCTCTTTCTTAATGCCTACACTTATATTCTGAATCTTGCCCTAAAATGGGAACACTCGTTCTGCAAAATATATATTTCTGTCAGAAATCGTGTAAAAATAAGATGATGTCTTCCATTCCCAAAAATTCACACAAGAAAAACCAACGTACAAGAAAGCTGTATCAACAGAAAGAAAATTAAATTAGTTGCCATTCAGAAAACATAGTTTAGTTAGGGTTCGATCTGACGGGGAGGGGTGGGGGTGTCGTCAGAATGTTTTTTTCTCAAAAGGGGGTCGCCTATTTGAAAAGGTTGAAAACCACCGTCATAAGGCCTTGAGTTGACGTTCTATGTCTAATGCGAAAGCAGTCATTGTCATCCTGTCTGCGGCGAACAAAAATGAAGCCATCAAAAATAACAGGGATCCGTTTCAAATATTTGTAATCTATGGGACTCAACTGCTTGGTAGTCCTTAACTTACAAACTGCTTAAAATAAGGTAAACTAACCTAAGGACAAAACAGGGACTGAAGACCTAGCTGTTTGGACCCTTCCTCCCGTCAACCAACCAACCAACTAAGGAAAAGCCGGCCGCAGTGGCCGAGCGGTGTGCGGCGTGCCAGTCACGGTCTGCACGCCCGCTGCGGTCGGGGGTTCAAATCCCCCCTCGGGCATGGTTGTTTGTGCAGTCTTTAGTATAAGCTACTTCATAAGTAGTTTGTAAGTTTAGGGACTGATGACACCGTAGTTAAGTCCATTAAGCTTAACAAACATTTGAACAGTTTTTGAACTAAGGAAAACACAAACACCCATGCCCGAGGGAGGACTCGAACCCCCGGCGGCGAACGGCCGCGCGCACCGCTGCACGGCGCCTCAGTGCGTACGGCTAATCCGCCGCGGTAACAGGAATTCACTGTCTGGTGCCCTATTTGTCCCTAGTGAAGCTGTTCCACACATCACTACTAGCTTGTTTCTGTGCAGTAGTCAAAAGTAGACGGATAAAGGGACGACGCGCACGTAACCAGTGACGGTTAGTGATGGTACAGACCCCTGACAGTGTGCGATGTACTACACTGTCCCATTGTTACGAAGAAAGAAGTTGAGGAGGACTTAAATCTGTCCTACAAATCCATTCGGTTGAGGCTCCGTCTTTTCGGCCGGGGGGGGGGGGACTTGATCCATCTCATTGTGTTCTGAAACTTAAAAGATGTTCAAATATTTGTAATGCTAAGGGGTCAAACTTCAGTGGCCAAAGGTCCACAGACTTACAAATTACTTAAACTAACTTAGGGACAACATACACATCCATATTTGAAGGAGGATTCGAACCTCCGACGCGAGCGGCCGCCCGATCCGAAACGTGGCGCTCCAGACCGCGCGGCTCAACAGAATTCCGTGAACCATACTGCACACACCCATTGCACTGCCGAAACACTTTGTCCGACACGAGTAGCAAATCCCCAGACGGATATATCATATTCTCTCATACTAACAATGCGCCCTCTTCCAGACTAACTTATTGAACAGTACGGTTAGCGCATACGTCTGCGAGGCATCCTGAATGTCTCCTCCAGTCACATAACCCATTACCTTCTCTTTATAGCGACAACGAAGGCCCCAGGTAAGTGGCGTTGCGACGCGATATCGATGTTGACCCGCTGGCCGACATGGTTCAAATGCCAATCATTTCTAAGGAACATACGAGGGTTGGAACTTAAATACTGGCAACCATTTGTTCACAACCGATACAAAAGCGTTACATGATTGCACCTGTTACTCTTTTTCAAAGTAGTTACTAGCGTTGAGTACAACCCGTTGCCAGCGATATGGAAGGCGTAGTATACCGTTAGCAGAGCCTGTTCTGTTGATAGTGCGAATGGAGCAGTCTACTGTCTGTCGATTCTCTGAAGCGGTTCCTTCATCTTCGGAATCAAAGTCACAAAGACTTAAATCCGTGGAGTATGGTGGATGGTAGAGTACTTCCCAGTCCCATCGACCTAACAGAGTAGCCACAGCTTGCGCTGTATGCGCCCGCGCATTGTCGTCCAAAATGGTGCTTGGGTTGCGCACGAAGTGTTGCCATTCTTTCGCAAAGCTGTGATGCCCCAAAAACGAACAGTAATAATCTTGATCCAGCTTCGTTGTTCCTGTTTCGAAAACATAGTGACACCGTTACGTTAGACCGCTCGCTCACAAATGACTGTATTTCCCTCGATTGTGCTTACGCTGGTGTCGAGGGACGGGCGAGTGCATTTTCTCGCAGCTAAGGTAGGTATGTCAACAACGTGTGCTATCAGCGACAGTAGTAGATTCCATTGCGTAGTGACCACAGCAGTGTCGCCACTATCTAAGTTCCAACCCTCGTACTAATGTACGTGTCCTACCAATATGTACTTGCTATCTCTAACCTTTCAACGCATTATGTTTTTATTTTTTTAAATCAGCGATGTACTTGTAGAACACGCCGTTTAAAATAGAATGATTTCCTCTCTTGCGCGAAACCCAATGTGCATTTAGTGCGTCATTGGAATGAGTTCAAATGTTTGTTAAGCTTATGGGACTTAACTACGGGGTCATCAGTCCCTAAACTTACAAACTACTTATGAACTACTTACGAACTAGGACGGCACAAATATCCATGCCCGAGGGGGGATTCGAACCCCCGACCGTAGTGGCCGTGCTGACCGTGACTGGAGCGCCTCAGTCACCTCGGCCACCGCGGCCGGCTTGGAATGAGTGATTTATTTTCCAGCTATTTAGCACAAGGAAATTGTAACTAAATGTTTGTAAATCTATGGGACTTAAATCCTGTGGTTATCTGTCCCTAGGCTTACAAACTACTGAAACTAGCTTAAACTAGCCTAAGGACGACACACACACACACACACACACACACACACACACACACACACACACCAATGCACGAGGGAGGACTCGAACCTCCGACGGCGAGCAACCGCAGTAGGGCGCCCAGAACGCTCGGTCACTTCACCGCGGCGATATTGTAACGGGAGTCTATTATGTTCACGTAATCTGTTCTCCGTTCAAATTTCAACGCCATGAAGGTGTCATGCGACACACACCAAACTGGCATGAAGTATACCACTCGTCAGGTTATCCAAATGATTAGTATTTCTGTGCAACCGTACGAAGTAGAAATAGTAGTGCAACTATCCTATGATAAGACAAGGCGGTCAATGCCTTCATGCAAAAATCTTTGCGGTTGTAAACGGAAGAAGCGTGAACCATTTCGCCCGGCCGAGCGAAATGGCACAGTGGTAACACACTAGACTCGCATTCGGGAGAACAGCGATTCAAACCCGCCCTAGCACTATGTAGATGGAGATGTAGTATCCCTCCAGTTTGTGTACATGTGATAAAGAATTCTATGTTTGCAATTCGTTGCTATGTATTTCATGATATGTTCACAAAATAGAACAAATGCACTTCCCAGAGAAAGTGCTGTTACCTTTGAACAACTTAGAATCTTGCACTTGTGTTCAATTATCGAAAGTGTGCGAGAAACCACTTAGGCAACACGGTTAAAAAATGCCAGTGGCGGGTTTTTATTTTTTCGTTATATTTTTTGTTCTTTAGGTAGATCGATGCTTTGCGGTCGTTAGTTCATGTTCTTTATGGGTTGTTCGTTGAAAATGTTGTACAGTTTTTTTTATTACAGATGGCGTCGAGCACTCTTTCTCTCTTTTAATTGGTTTTCCGGTTTGATCAGTCCTTTGTGGACGTTGGTTTATTTTGTTTAATTTCGATATTTTCGTCGTTGACTCAGTTTTTCCGCCACAGAGGGCGTCGAGCACTCTGACCGAGCACGCTGAGCTACCCTCTGACCGAGCGCTCTGAGCCACAGAAAAAAAAAGTTCAAATGTTTGTAGAGCTTATGGGTCTTAACTACGGGGTCACCAGTCCCTAAACTTACAAACTACTTATGAACTAGCTAATACTAAGGACGGCACAAATATCCATGCCCGAGAGGGGATTCGAATCCCCGACCGTAGTAAGCCACCGCGCCTGGCAAGTTTCGAACCACCGCCTATGTTGTTCGCGCATCACAAACTAATTTGCTGCCCATTACGCTACGCCGAACCGCTACGAGAGTAATCCGTAATTCTCGTACCATCGATGGCAGGTGTTATCTACCAAGCTAACGTGGCATTTTAGGTATTAGATTGTAATTCATTGTCCTAACAACGATGTGTTTTTGATAATTTTCAGTGCGCCGTTGCTTTGAAATGACAACGCTTGTGTTATAATATGAAAATCATCAAATACAGAAAGCAAGATGGCGTATGTAAAATAGAGTTTCGAGCAAAATTTCAGGTGAGGGATGTCACGTGACTGATATCCGAACGCCAAATGTTGAGCACCTCCATAAAACCAAGCAGACATGTGCACTATGGTGGTTATTATTTTATATATATTTTACTGTTTTAATTTTGACCAGCCATCCATTTATATCTGACTATCCACCAGAACATGATTTTCTATATAACTATCATCCAGTACACCAACCAGATTTTATGTGGAATACTATAATAAGCAATTTAATGTCAATAAGACCAGATGATGACACCATAGATTGTCGAACCGGTCGTCTTGAATAAATAAAATAAAAATTATGATCTTGCCATCTATCCTCTTTATACAATTCGAGCGTTCCCTAAGATGAGTAATTTAAGTGATAATGAAAATGTGGGAGAGATATTAAAATAATAGTTTAAAGAGGTAAAAGTTCAAAAAGAGTATATGTGTCAAAGCTAAACTCATATGTCAAATAAGTTTGACTGTTTGTTAAAATACGGTCAGAAAGAATATTATGTGTTGGGTATATCGATATTATCACAATAGTAGAGTTGTAAACGTATCGTCCTTCAATTTTTATTATTTATATTTTTATTATTTGTGTCCGAAATGTTTGCAAAAAAACATAAAACTACAGGCAAATATAAAGTGGGTCGTAAAACACTCCAATGCGATTTTTTTTCTTTTCTGAATAATATTGACTGCCATTTCAGTCTTCGAAAATATGCTTCCAAAACCAGAGAGAAGGAAAATCAAAGTTCTAGAGAGTATTTTTGAAACCACAGGCTTCTCTTTTAGTCGTTGAAGTAGATCCTGGACTGTCACTTAATTCATTTAAAACTTCAATTAGTCCCGGACAGTTTTCCTGAATGGCAAATATTATTCTGGCGTCACAGTTCCATATCATTTCACTGTTCGCCGGAATTCGTTTACAAATAATACTCTCCAGAATTGCTGTGCGTTTGGAAGACTGGTGTAAGAAAGCAGGAATACCTCTACTGGGTTTATACAAGAGCAGCTCTGCTGGAAAACTGAATTCAAACGATGCGCAAAACAGTGAGTAAAGAAAAGCCTAGGGGCAATTTCACGGACCTTAGCTTGCAGGCCATTAAATTCTCCTGCTAGAACAGAAGCACCATCATATTTTTGGTCCATCAGTTTATTCTTCATATCGCGATTTTCATATACGCCTGTTAGCACAGTGCACCTTGTGCATGAAACTCAAGAGCTACAGTTTTTTTAAAAAATCTCATTCATTCTACTTAAAAACACAGTTCTTAGTGCCACAATATCACTTCTGTCAAAAAGAAATTTTCTTACATTTTTTATCTTACAATATCGAAAGCCTATGTTCTTTCATATTCTTAGCACTGTCCATAGACTGCCGTTAAATTCGATGTTCTCTTTCATTAGTGAAACGAATTTGTGTGCAATCACGTATTCGTCCCTCATATACTATCACAACGAATACTGTATGACGCAAAGATTGAAATAATTATGTGTCTCTGAGACAGATATAGTCTAGATTTATCAATGATGCCGCGGAGGAGTGGCCGAGCGCTCTAAGTCACCTTGCTGCGGAGCGCGCGGTGGTTCGCCGTCGGAGGTTCGAGTCCTCCCTCGGGCATGGGTGTGTGTGTGTGTGTGTTCTCCTTAGCATAAGTTAGGTTAAGTAGATTGTAAGCCTAGGAACTGATAACCGCAGCAGTTAAGTCCCTTAGATTACAAACATTTGAACATCTTATCAATGATGATGAATATAGGTTGAAGCGCACAATCTCGGCTCTGGTACAAATTTTAATTCTATGCTTGGCCGCGGTGGAGTAACCGAGCGGTCTAAAGCGTCTCGCTGCGGAGCGCGCGGTTGCTCGCCGTGGAGGTTCGAGTCCTCCCTGGGGCATGGATGTGTGTGTTTGTCCTTAGGTTAGTTTACATAAGTTTAAGTAGTTTGTAAGCTACGGACTGATGACCACGCAGTTTGGTCCGATAGATTTACAAACATTTGAAAATCGACTCGATCGTGTACGTTTATCTTACGACAGCATAACTTCTCTGCCGATTTAGAAGATCCAGAATCAGTGGCTTTAATAGACGCGTTCACTTCGCTTAAGGTACGCTGTACATTTCTCTACCCCACAACAGAATGACTCACTCATTTTCAGTTGGCTACTGTCAATGTTGGGGCGAGCACCATATGTCACAAAAATGTAAAAATGTTTGTAAGCCTAGGGACTAGTAACCACAATAGTTAAGTACCACAGATTTACAAACTACTTAAACTAACTTAAACAAATCTATGGACAAGACACACACCCATGCCCGAGGGAGGACTCGAACATCTGACGTCGAGCAACCGCGCACTTTGCAGGAAGGTGTCTTAGGGCGCTCTGCCACTACAGCGCGGCACACCAAATTTCCATGAGTCGTCTGTTTCAGACTCTATTGTGATGAAGTTACACACTCAGACCACTGCAATTGTTATTTGTTTATGCAACATTGCCCGACCACCAACCCACCCGGTTGCCTACCTGCACACAAGAGAAACTGTAAGCAGCGCTACCAAGGCTCCTGGCCTCCCTTAGCCCTGCGTAGCTCGGCGCTCGCCCCGTAGCCCCTCCTCTGTGACAGTGGTTACCATGGCAACCAAGTGTTTACAGGAGGCCTTGGCAGTTGCTGGTCTCTAAATAAACCTTTAAGGCATTTCGAAAAGGTAAGGTAAAATAGTTATCAATCCAGAATTGATTTGAACATCACAATGCTTTGTTAGGCATAGTTAACTGACTTACTTGAAAAGTTATAATGGGGGACCTACAATTTAACTTGGATTCCGAACCACGTCAACAACATTGCTAGAGGCGAAAGAAGTTATTAGTAAGTTTTAGCGTTTGCAGACGAAACTGTGAAGTAAAATTGATGCTGGGGGACGAGGAGGATGAAACAGACTGTAGGAAATGGTTCGGATCCATTCAGACTGTGATGACTTATTATTGACAATTTAGCATGTTACATTTGAAGCCGCGCAGGCCACGCACACAGCTACGGCCGTCGACCGACCGCTCCACTCGCAACTGGCGCAGTGGCAAGCGTACCTGTACTAGTGGTGGGACAACCGACTGTTTTTAACAACCGATTGGTCAATCGGTTGTTTTTTCGTTCAGTCGGTTTTTTCAGTCGAATGAAACAACCGAATGAAAATAGTCTCTGTGGCCGTATGAATGTTTTCACTCACTGGCGGGGTTTGAGTGGTTTCAGTCGATGCGGAACAATCGAATGAAACCAGTCTCTGTCGGTTGCAGCCGCTATATGAATGTTTTCACTCATTCGGTGGGTTTGAGTGGTTTCAGTCAATGCGCGACCACCGAATGAAACAAGTCACTGTCCTTTATATGAATGTTCTCGACATTGAGTGGTTTCACTTGATGCGATACAACCGACTGGAAAAAGGCTCTACGGTTTCTGCAGTTATATGGGTGTTTTTAATAATTCACCGACTTTGTGTGACTTTATTTGCATACTCCTTCAGTCTTTTCGGGTATAAATGAACCGTGATTCAGCATGAAACTTTCTTAGAGACAAATCTTATAAATATAGCACTGTGGCCGTGTGTTTTTATTGCATGTAAATCTACAGTTTTGTTCCAATCTTGATGAAATGTTGCACACTTGACCTTCAAAGCAAGAGGAAAGTCACTGTCTACATCAAATTTCATTCGGTGCATGGCGGAGGGTACTTTACATACTGACTTGGACAAAAACCACAATTTGGCTGCGATCTTGATGAAATTATGCACACTTGACCTTTAAAACAAGACGAAGGTAATTGTGTACAATAAATTTCGTAGGTGTATGGAGGAGGGTACTTTACCTACTAACTTCGACAAATTCCGTTTGTATTCGAATTTTAATGATATATTTCGCTCTTCACCTTCAAAGAAAGAGAATGGTCACCGTCTACATCTACTTTAGTTCGATGAATGACAGAAGGTATTCCAGACTTTGACGCCAATATAGAGTTTTATTCCGATCTTTATGAAATTTTGCACACTTGACTTTCAAAAGAAATGGCAGTTCACTGTTCATCTAAGATTTTGTGTGGTACATGGTGGAGGTATGGAATAAACCTCCACACCGTTTCATCTATAACCACAGAAATATCTGTGACAAGAGTTCAAATGTTTGTAAATCTGTCGGATCAAACTGCGTGGTCATCAGTCGGTAGCTTACAAATTACTTAAACCAAGGTAAACTAAGCTATGGACAACAAACACACACACACACACACACACACACACACACACACACACACACACACACACACACCAATGCTCCAGGGAGGACTCGAACCTCCGACGGCGAGCAATCGCGCGCTCCGCAGCGAGGTGCCTTAGACCGCTCGGCTACTCCACCGCGGCGTGACAAGAGTGAATAATTATGAAACTTGAGATGAATGTTTTCATATACTCTTGACGAATATAGACACGCTGAAGAAAATTTACAGCACTGATAAATGTTGTATGTCTTCTCGTACTCCAAATTAGATGGAATTAACAAAAATATTTTTATAAGAAATATTTTTATACAAAATACGTTAATGAAGGCTTTTTTTACCATATCTAATGTTTTAGTGATCTTCGAATTTGGATCTAGCAAATATTCTCAAAGTTAACATATTTAACTCTGTCCTGCTAAAACCTTATATATGTATGAACAAGAGGCCGCAAACCGCACGTTTCTACATGTTCCCACTTCGGAGATACAGTATGCGAGATTAAACTTGTAGAGATCATTTCGAAACACCCTGTAGTTTCCACGCTTCTTTATTGAGACAGTAAAAATCCGACAACAATCGGCGATGGCACGCCCGCCCGCCAGACACTGTTGTGTGGAGCTTGGCGCGCGCCTGCTGGACTAGCCCTGTCAGCAGTGAAGCACCCCCTCTCGTGTCCCCGCTCCCCGTGGTACTTCGTGGTCATCGGCCACTTATCTTCTACAGATTGTGTGTGTCTGCGAAAGTAATCTGATTGCGCCCAGATGATCGGTGTTTTTGAAGTCTGGGGTGGACAATTAAAGTGATAGCAGGCCTGCTCCAGCGATATGACAAAACTTACTGCCTGTTTTCACTTGAAAAGAAAGTATGAGTAATTCATTCAATGTACAAAACTGCAAAAGTTTCGCATGTTTTCATTCAGTTGTTCCCACAGACTACTTTCATTCGAAAAAAATAAACGAATATTAATCCAATATAGTAAAACTACGACCGACTGACTGTTTCATTCGGTTGCTACCACTGACTGGTTTCACTCAAAAGAACGAATGAAGAGGCCAACGTACTGTGTCAATTTTTTCATTCGGTTGGTCACATGGACTGATTTAACTCAAAAGGAAAGGAATGAGTGGTCCAACCGACTGTGTCGATTTTTTTATTCGAATGCTCCTACCGACTGATTTCACTCAAAAGAAGGAATGAGTAGGCCAACCGACTGCGTCGATTGTTTCATTCGGTTGATCCCACCGACTGGTTTCACTCAAAAGAACGAATGAATAGTCCAACCGACTGAATCGGTTGTTTCATTCGGTTGGTCCCACCGACTGGTTTCACTCAGAAGAATGAATGAATAAATCAACCGATACGAGAAACTACAACCGAATGATCGATTTTTTCCCAACAATCGAATGAATCGATTGTTTTCATTCGACTGTTCCCATCACTAACCTGTACCTGTAGCCACCCCGGTAGGACTGGCCTGCTGGTCAATGTCCCACAGGTACAAAACAGGGCGGGAGAAAGCAGCAGTCTCCAGGACTAAGGCCAATGTGCTCACCAAACCTACCGACCGCCAAAATACAAATTTTGCTACATGGAGAGAAAACACAAGGTAATCTACATTATCATAATGTCTTTGAATGAACTAGTCTGTTTTGTAGCTAGCACCTGAAAATCTGAATCACTTAAATAAAATACAATTGAAATCTAATATATAAAGCAGAGTGTCCGTATATTTGTACGTGTTACATACAAATCTACAGTTTTGTTCCAATCTTTATGACATTTTGTACACGTAAGCTTCAATCCATGAGAACGGTCGCCGTAAGTGTACGAAACACGTACGATACATAGTTCACGAGATATGACGTCCTGAACAATGAGATGCGCGAAAAACTGCTGCATTTAGCGACAATGCTGCTCATATTCTCCTAAACCACTGGACCGATTTCAACCAAATTTGGTACACACATTCCTTACCGTGAAGTACAATTGTTGCTGGGTTAAGAATCTTATACGACACATGATTCAGAAGATATGACGTCATAGACAATAGGATTTGCAAGAAACTGCCACACAATGCGGCGAGACTTTATAAATACGCTATACGAGAATCAAAGTACTTATCGACTTGCAACAAACTTTGAACATAATTTCAAACTTCTATTAAACTTTCTGTCGCTGACAACCATAGCAAAATGATGAAAGGAAAAAAATTTCTTGCTTACTACTTTTCCACTGTTTATGGAGTAAAACTACGACATTCGGTATGACGTTGCAATTTTTAATTTCTACACTACACATTGTAGCCGCATGAAATTTTACAGAGACTATACACTCATATTGGTGAGTGTACCTTCGAAATTGTATCACAGTACGACACGTAGTTCATGAGATATGAGCACATAAACAGTTTATGGAAAACAGCCCCATCATGCACCAAATTTTAATCTATTACTTCTTTACTCCTAATTGTATTCCCAAGAGATTTTACAGACATACAGCCTTTATGCAAATGAATATATACCTGAAAAATGATAGGAATAAATAAATAAATACCCGGGCAACGCCGGGTTTTCAGCTAGTAGAAAATGAAAAATACACCGAGTCTGCTAAAAGGAACATAAAAAGAAAAGAAAACATACAAGATGAAATACGAACACCTGTTCAGTTTCCCATAACTTCATTCGATAAAGGATACAGCTTGTAAGCTGACCTCTTGACAACCTCTTGAGATGGGCGAATAGTGGCCACTAGCACCATTTAGATGCGCCCAGGGCATAACGTACAGAAGTTATTCATTATGCTCAGGGCATACTTCATCACTGTTGATCTGTTTCTAGCATACGTGCGAGACGTTGTCTTCCCTTACCACGGCTAGCGGGCCAGAGTCCACATTATAAATGGGGACGTCCACAAGAGTCTCTACTGCGGCTGATTCAGGATACCCGTGATGGCGGTTCCTAAGAGGAAGTGACCAGTGTTTAAGCAAGCCTCGGTTTGGCAAGTCAGGTTTGTCAAAGTTTGGACGTATGTTTTCCTTCGTTTGGCGCTGTGGTACTTGAAGGACTTCACACCTCATTCTGATATTCTGGCAAAATGTAGTACTGCTAGGGGAATGAAATGCCAATCAGTGCCTTCCTTAAACCAGGCTGTTCCTTTCCACCATAGGCTGTTTACTTGTAATTCTGCTCAAAAATGTTCAAATGTTTGTAATTCTATTGGACCAAACTACTTTGGCCATAAGTCCCTAGACTTACAAACTTCTTAAACTAAGTTAAACTAAGTTAAACTAACCAAAGGACAACACAAACATCCATGCCAGAGGGATGATTCGAACATACGACGTGGGAGGCCTCGCGATCCGTAATGTGGCGCTCCAGATCGCTCGGGTACTCCCGTGCGGCTGTAATTCTGCAGGAGACACTCTTCGTGATGCCAGGTCATCTGGGTTTTCCATTGTAGATATATGGATACACCAGCTGCTCCCCGCGGTGTTACCCGCGGTTCAAAAGCCAGACATTAAAGTGCCAAGAAAGGGCATAAATAACTACATGACTGTCTGCGACACTGTTAGCACGGAATATATAATTGTCTTGGAACGGATGGAGAGCCAAAAATCTATTGCAATACGTCCCTGTAACCGATGTTTCGAGACTTATTGTTCTCCGAGTATACGAAGAGATTTCTAGCTCGCGATATACAGGAGCAGCCTACGTAGAGCTGTCCGTGCGAGAAACATGGGGTGGCCAGTTGAATACTTGCCACTTTTAATGTTCTTTTTTTTTTTTTTTTTTTTTTTTTCCTTTATTGTTGTTTTAAAGCCAGCCGTAGAAACAGCTGGCAGGCTGGCAGCAGCTGCGGTGGCTGCTCTTCAGCCATGTGATACACAAGTATTTGACAAAGAAGAGATAAAATATAAAAAAGATGAACAAAATTGCGGAAATTAAAAACTTGACAGACAGATTTTTCGTCAGAGTAAAACGGACATGTATAAATGGGACAAAACATATGGCAGAGAACAAAAAAGAGACGAGTAGTGATAAAACACACACACAGTCAGTAAAAACAACCGGCCACGGTGACAAGTTTAAAAGTACATTGCGGAGACACGAAGTTCACACACGGAGACAGCTGACGGCGTAAAGAATAAAACATGGGGACGGCGATTATGGAGGCACTGAGTAAAACACACGACACTGGAGACACTTGCACTGAACACATAGATAAAAAGTCGAGACGCCCCCGCAGGGAGTGGGGAGGGGACGGAGGGGGGGGGAGGTGGGGCAGGGATGGGGGAAGTGCGGGGGAGGGGGAGAAGGGGAGGGAAGAGAGCGTAAGGAGGGAAGGAGTGACGAGACTCTGGGCATGGGAGAGGGGTAGCCAAGCGGGCGGGAAGGAAAAGGGACGGGAGAGAGGGGAGGGGCGCTGATGCTACGGGGAAGGGATCAGAGTTGGTAGGAGGGGTAGATATCGGGCCGAAGTTCGGTATCCGGTAGAGGAAGGGTGCGGAAATTGCCTTGGGAGAGGATACGGAGCGTATGGAGGTGAAGGCCGGGAGGGACGGTTTGGCGGAGGCGTGGCAGAGGCCCGGGATTCGTAAGAATAGGGTAGACCAGAGGGTTTTGGGACTCTATTTTGCGGGATGCGTAAAGGAGCCGGAGATGTTCGAGGTGTTGTAGGAGAGGAGGGAAGGGGATGAGGTCATAGAGGATCCGCGTGGGGGAAGGGAGTCTGATACGGTATGCGAGGCGGAGGGCGTGGCGTTCTAGAATCTGGAGGGACTTGTAGAAAGTAGGAGGGGCTGATATCCAGGCGGGGTGGAAGGAACAAAGGATGGGGCGCATGATTGATTTGTAGGTGTGAAGGACAGTGGAAGGGTGGAGGCCCCACGTCCGGCCAGTGAGGAGTTTTAGGAGGTTTAGGCGGGACAGAGCTTTCTCACGGAGGGATTTGAGGTATGGAGTCCAGGACAGTTGGCGGTCAAGGGTAAGGCCAAGGTACTTGAGGGTGGGGGTGTGGCGGATGGGTCGGTTGTGAAGGGTAAGATAGAAATCGTGGAGGCGGAAGGTGCGGGTAGTACGACCTATGACTATTGCCTGGGATTTGTCGGGATTGACGGAGAGGAGCCACCGGTTACACCAGGAGGCGAACTCGGTGAGGTGGGACTGGAGCAAAACCTGGGAACGGGCAAGGGAGGGGGCGAGGGCCAGGAAGGCGGTGTCGTCAGCATATTGGAGGAGATAGACGGGAGGTTGGGGTTGAGGCATGTCGGCAGAGTAGAGGAGATAGAGGAGGGGAGAGAGGACTGAGCCTTGGGGCACCCCGGCGGAGGGGTAGAAAATACGGGAGTTGGAGTTGCAGACAGTGACATAGGAGGGGCGGCGGGTAAGGAAGGAAGCGATGAGGCGGACGTAATTAATGGGAAGGGCGTAGAGCTGGATCTTGAAGAGGAGACCGGAATGCCATACTCGGTCGTAGGCTTTTTGGATGTCGAGGGATACAAAAATTGCGGAGCGACGGGAGTTGAGTTGGACGGAGAGGAGATGAGTCAGGCGAAGGAGCTGGTCGT
The DNA here is from genome assembly GCA_026315105.1 of Locusta migratoria. Classification (NCBI taxonomy): domain Eukaryota; kingdom Metazoa; phylum Arthropoda; class Insecta; order Orthoptera; family Acrididae; genus Locusta; species Locusta migratoria. The sequence goes on from CM048755.1 coordinate 339,522,934, forward strand.
CGGCGGAGAAGGAGGGTCGGAAGCCACATTGGGAGGAGGGGAGAAACTGGTGGCGGTGGAGGTGCTGGTGGATTCGACGAGAAAGGATGGTTTCCAGGACCTTGCTGAACACGGAGGTAAGACTGATGGGACGGTAGGATGAGGTCTGGGACGGGGGCTTGTCAGGCTTGAGGAACATGAGAATACGGGAGATTTTCCACAGGTCGGGGTAGAAGCCAGTGTAAAGGATGACGTTGTAGAGTTTGGCAAGGACTTCATGAAATGAGAGGGGGCATGCGCGAAGGTGACGGTAGGTTAGCCGGTCGTGACCGGGGGCGGTGTTTCGTTTCGTGCGAAGAGTGTCTATTATGTCACGGGCAGTAATGGGAGTGTTCAATTCTGAGGGAGGAATGTGGTCCAAGTACTGGAAGCCAGGGGCGAGCGGAGGAGAGGAGGTGTCGGTGCGCTCATGGACATCCGGGAAGAGAGAGTAGTCAAAGAGGGGATCATCAGGAATGGAAAATACATCAGAAAGGTAGGAGGCAAAATGTTCTGCCTTACTGGCGTTGTCAGGGAAAGGACGATCCTCATGGAGAAGTGGGTAGTGGGGGGAGGAGTGACTGCCAGTAAGGCGGCGGAAGGCACGCCAGTACTTGGCGGAGTAGACCGGGAGGAGCGAGTTAAGGCGGGTGCATGTCTGACGCCAGTCCCGGCGTTTCTTCGCGGTCAAAAGGTTTCTTATGTGTCGTTGGAGTTGCCGGTGGCGTTGGAGAGTATCCCGGTCACGGGTCCGGAGAAAGGAGCGGTACAGACGGCGGGATTCGCGGAGGAGAAGGACGGCCTGTGGAGGAAGGGTAGGGCGGTGAGGATAGATCGCCCGGGTAGGGATGTGGGCATGGACCGCGTCAGCAACGGTCTGCTGGAGAAAGGAGGAGGCATGGTCAATATCGGCGGGAGTATGGAGGGGTAGTGGGTGGCTTTCGACCGAGGTGTCAATGGAGCGACGGTAGGCATCCCAGTCGGCACGGGAATAATCATGGACGAGTTTGGGAGGGGGCATGGGACGAGGAGCGCGGGCAGGGCGGGGGCGGTGGTCAAAGGTAAGTAGGACAGGGGCGTGGTCACTGCCTATTAGGTCGAGGACGTCCGCCGTGATGCGCCCAAGGAGGTTGGGAGACACCAGTACTGCATCGGGTGTGGTGTTGCTTTCGGGGCGGGTTTTAATGTTCGTCCTTGACTCTTGTTTATAGTAATCGAGAAGGCGACTTTCAATGGGAACTGTAACCGTTTAAACTGAGTTCATACGGTCAATTTTGATGAGTGTGTGGTTACTGTAATCCAAAGTTGGATCATACTTGAAAGCACAATTTTTTACGAAACCCCAGGTATTCATCCGACGTAGAACTTGTCATTGTGCAACAGCATGTCGGCGTGCGTCTGCTTCTTCGGCTGTCTCAGAAACACGCAGAGATGCACTGCGTTCAGCGTTCTGCTGACGCCGATCAAAAACTTGCGCAGCGCTCCAACTACTGCCTGCCGCTCCGCTTGCCTAATTTCCGCTCTTCAGCATCTGTAGGCGATTGTTGCTGTCTAGCTATCTTCATAGCTCGAGCGCGTGTAGAGCTCCGAGATAGTTTTGACTTGCGTTTGCTAGGCATTAGAAGCTTAAACAGTAATACCTACAGTGAGGAACTGGTGTCGTAAAATATCCGACCAAACAACAAAATCTAGTAAGTAACTACAATAACAACAATACAGTAATCGAAAACAAATGCCAAGTAAAGGAACAAAATAATCAGCAAACCTAACGGAGAAAAGTAACCAAATAAACAACAAACCTAACGGAGAGAAGTAACGAAATAAAAATAAAAAAATCTAACGGAGAAACGAACTGTTGAGGTCCTACAAATGCAATGCGAACAAAAAAAAAAGAAACAACAAATGTAACGAATAAAGAAACTATTCTGATCCTATAAATACGATCTAAACGAATGAAAGAAACAATAAATATAACAGGGAAACAAACCAACGAAGTCTTACAAACCAACGATATCACCAAAGAAAGATTGAATCAGTGAAATCTAACCAGCAAAGTCACGTCAATGCACTAAAAGCAAACGTTCGAATGCTATAAATAATCGAAATCACCAAAGAAAGTATTATTCATTGAAATCCAAAGAGAATACAATTTTAAAGAATTACGAGAACATCACAATGTTGGAACATCTATAGTTGAAGGTGACAGTCCAATACACGTCATCGAAAACCAAGGAAAAAACAATATTTAAGAACCTGGATAATATCACAATTGAATACACATTATACGTCCTGAGAAATATTTTCATGAGTGTTATACTGCCTGCCATCTGTTGAGTGCATTTGCTACTACTTTCGTTGCAGGTGGCCGGAACACACATAGACCAGAGATCTATGGAAACACACAACGTTTCAGATGTTAATTGTAGCGTACCGCCTGCCACCTGTTGAGTGCATTTGCTACTATTTTCGTTGCGGTTTACGTACGCTATTTATACGTGGCAGTTCGCGCTTTTTACAAAAATAGGGCTTGGTATCTAGATCACATTCTACACAAAACGTCAATGTTTTTTCTTGCCATGGTACTTAGAGCATATTTTATTTAAAGTCTTCAATTTATATACATACTTCCTTCATTTTTTACAACAAATGAAAATGAATGCGGCATAAACGCCAACATTCAGATTTCTTGCGTATGTAATTACATGTCAGTTAAGCCGTTTTGGCAATATCCCAGAATCTTTTTGTATATTCGAAAGTAAAAAACATAACAATAACAAAGAAAAAAAATTTCACTATAGCAGGACACGAACCGTTGCCCAAAATCATGGACGTTTATAACATGACACGTTAACCATCACGGCTTTTTTTTTTTTTTTTTTTTTTTTTTTTTTTTTTTTTTCCGAACCTGGGACCTTTGCCTTTCGCGGGCAAGCGCTCTACCGACTTTTTTTTTTTTTTTTTTTTTTTTTTTTTTTTTTTTTTTTTTTTAGGGTTATATAAAGGATCCATTTTTATTTACAAACTGAAGCCTTTATTATAATCATGAAATCAAATGAAGTCCCAGTGCCCCATCTGGAAGAAATTTGTCAACTAATACATAATGGAAAAATAACTGTATAAATGATGCCACTTCCGGCATGCTGCATCATTCGTGGCATTTTCGAACTTAAAGGTATATAATGTAAAATAAACTGGGGCCTCCTCTGTTAGTGTAGCACCATCCGGTCGGTGTTCTTGGGTGATCTTCTCGAACTTATTAAGTTTGATCCGTTCAATTGGTCGGTATCTTCGTTAAACTATCACTATCATCTTCTCGTACCCAGTACACCCAAGCCAGGTGGCGGGTCAGTAAACACTACCTTTAAAAAATTTGCGTAACTTTCCTTGTATTTACCAAGTCGTCGTAGCTTCGTGTGTCCATCCTGTAAATAGTGCCAATAGTCCAGTTTGTTCGTGTTTGCATAATGATATATGTAATGTACCGTCATGCCCGTTACCCACGCCACCGCATTCGTCTTCTGACGTGGGAAATATGTTTTATCTGGGAAAAATACTATGTCCGTTGAGATTTCTGACTGTACGGTGCGTATCATGAACGCTATGATCTTCCGTACCAGATTCCACACTCCCAGCGCTGTGCCGCAGACCAACCGATGTTCGTCCGTATCGAGCGTGTCGCATCGTAGGCATACGGGCGTGTCTGTCATGTGGATAGCATACTGTCTCTCCTTCGTCGGGTACTTCCGGTTAACCACCATGTACCACGTTGACCTGGCCGATGTAGGGAGATGGGGGTGGTGCACTGTGCGCCACACAACATTCCAATTAATCGCAGGGTACCTCCGTTCCATCTTATTCCGTTCCATGCTTCTTACAAGCAGTCTATACACATCTTTGGAAGTCGGTGATCGGGTAGTTGGTAAATCTGCTCGCACATAACTGTGTTCCACGAAGAACTTTCGGATGTGTGATAATGGAGGCGTAATGTGCCCAACACTAACTGGTGGAAGAAGCGATGGCGGTGCTAGTTCTTCGATTATCGCACCCGTTAGGGAGTAGTTCCTGTTACGCCATAGTTTGCACATGGTGTTAATATACATTGCCCGAGCCTTTTCGTAGACATTGACTAGGCCAACACCACCTTCCCGCGTCGGCAGCGTGAGCGACTCGTATTGCGCCTTAAAGAGCTGCCCCATGCTCACGTAGTATCCAAAGGCTGCTTGTATCCTCGTGGCCATCGTACGTGGCAAAGGGAGAAGGTGTGCCACGTGGCACATCTTGGGTGCGAGGTGGAGGTTTACCAGTGTTACTCTCTGCAGCATATCCATCGAGCGCAGGGCGTTGAGTCGTACTGATGTGCGTAGTTGACACAACAGCTTACGGTAGTTGTCCGCTGTTGTTCGTGCTGTCTCCGTATGGAAAGTGATACCCAAACATCGTAGGGTTTGCACCACAGGTAAGGGTCCTTCAGTTCCTGGTTCGAGTCCTCGGCCTACATTCATGAATTGTGATTTTCGAAAGTTAACCACGCTACCAGCTGCCTCCCCGTATTTCTGTAGCCAATCCATTGCTGTGTGTGTCTCCTCTGCTGTCTTCACTAGAAGCACAACATCATCAGCATATGCTCTACATTTGAAGGACTGATTCCGTAGAGTGATACCTGTGAGTCGTTGGCGCAATCCTGCAAGGCATGGCTCTAGTCCGATGGCATACAAGATAATGGACAACGGACACCCCTGTCTGACTGATCGTAAAATCTGGAAATGTTCTGTTCTCCCTCCATTAATCAACACCGCTGACCGGGCACCATGCAACAACTTCATCACCATAGTGGTAAAAGTAGACGGAACACCCATCCTGAGCATTACTGCCTTGAGGTAGGTGTGATCCACTCTATCGAAGGCATGGTCAAAATCGATGCCTATCAATGCTCCACGTAGACGACACGCCTTGGCAAGGCAGATAACATCACTATAGTCTCCCAAGGCCGTATGAATATTGCTTGTACCTCCGAGACATGTCTGATCCCTGTTGATTCGGTTCTTTAGCAATGTTTTTAAGCGACATCCTATTATACGCATAAGGATCTTGTAGTCGCTATTTAGGAGGGTCAAAGGCCGATAATCGCATGGTCGCTTGCCTCCCTGTGGTTTCCGAATTGGAATCACCAACCCTTCTGTGAATTCAGTGGGGACTGGTAACTCCTGCGAGATTATCTCGTTAAACATACTTAACCACATCGGTGCCATAATAGTGACAAACGTGCGATAGAATTCCAATGGGAAACCGTCTGGACCCGGGGATTTGTTCGGAGCTCCTCGTTGGATGGCCTCCACCATCTCCTCTTCCGTTATTGCTTGTAGGATGTCTGCTTCCGAGTTCGCGTATGTCATGTCTGGGATCTCATTAAGGACGGTCTCCATTGCCTCCTGTTCCACTTCGTCGGCCCCATAAAATCTGGTGAAATGGTCCTGGAACGCCTGGGCTATGTCTTTCTGTGCTGTATATTTCCGGCCGTCGTCGAGTTCAACCTCGTGAATTAATCCCCGACGTCTACACTGTCTCTCCCGTATGACATAGTGCATGGAGGGCTGTTCATTGTGGAGTCCATCCTGCACCCTCGCACGTATCATTGTACCTGCCATTCTGGATGTTGTGAGTTGTATTAGTTTTGCCTTGACATGATGTACGGCTGTTTGGCGTTCTGGTGACGGAGGTTGGGAATAGAGTTCCCGGAGGGTCGTATAATAAAATTCAGAGGTCATGCGCTGCCAACGAGAAGCCTCCTTTCCATAAAAAATAAATGTTCTTCTTAAGGCTGGTTTCACGCACGTGACCCATCAATGGAGAACAGAACCATATGCATTTCTGCGCCTTAGGCAATTTTGCCATGTTTCCTCTACCATACGTCGACATTCTACGTCGTGAAGATGAGAAACATTCAACTTCCAATTACTCCTTCGCCTCCATACCTTTTGCCGGGCGAGGGTGACTGTACAGATATATGCCTCGTGGTCGGTGAACGCTGTAGGCCAAATTTCTGCATCCACTGTCGAAGTCATCAGTCTTCTTGAAAGATAAATCCTATCCAATCTGCTCGCCGAGTGGCTGGTGATGTACGTGTATCCCTGTTGTCCAGGATGTTTGAGGTCCCACGTATCAATAAATTGCATCCCGTTGACCAGCGCTCTGAGTTCTTGACATGTCGTGTAGTTAGGGTGTTGGTCCTTCCTGTCTAGTACACAGTTGAAGTCTCCCCCTATGATACAAGCCTCGTATTGGCCCCTGAACAATGGGGTCACCTCTTGGGCGTAAAATTCCTGGCGTTCCCTCCTCTTATCGCTGCCTGATGGTGCATAAATATTGATCAGTCGTACGCCTCCTATGGTGACGGCTGTTCCGCGTGCTGTGGGCAGATACTCTATGTCGACAGCACGTATCCCTTCTTTGAGTAATATTGCCGTGCCTCTCTCGTCGCACGGTGGGCAGTAAATGTCGTATCCATAGAAGTCCTGGGTGTGAAGGACTCGTACTTCCTGCAGCAGCGCTATGTCTATATCCGCCGCCTTGAGCATGTCACTGAGCATCTTCATCTTGACGGGCGTTTTTATGCCACTGATGTTAATGGACCCTATCCGGTACGCCTGTTGCATGGCATGTATCATAGGGGGGTCACAGTCTGACAGTTAACACCTCCTAACCTCCTTGTGCCCCATCCCAATCCCCCACCGCCCTCATTTGCTGTCATACGTTAGTCGAAATGGCCGCCCGGACTCATTCCGCCGGGGTGCTTGTCTACTACTCCTTCGTTCTCGTCTGCGTACTGAGTCGCCTCTGTTGCCCAGTCCAAATGCGTTCTGTCGGCGCCATGTTCTGTTGTCCGGTTGACGTTCTCAACAGTCAAAGATCCTTTATCTGTTTCCACCCTGTCTTGTGTTACGTCGTTCCTCTGAACACTGGTCGCCGCCCCACTTCTCTCTTCGCTCGGTATTTCTTCTGCGGCCGTTGTTTGTTGCTCCTTGCTGTGGGTCACCTCGTCATTCGTCTCTGATTCCTTGCTGTCTTTGTCGGACGAAAGGCGGCGTTTCCTCCGCCGTTTTGGCGCTCGCTGCTTCCGTTGTCGGACCTCCGAATCTGAGGTCAGTACAGCCTCCTGATCGTCGTTTTTCAAGTCCACGTCCTGCTCCTTCGCACTGTCAACTTCCATTTCCGCCGCGTCCTGCAAGGGCTGTGGCGAAGTCATAACGTCCTGCGACCGCCTTTCATGATCCATCTCCGCCTCTTCTGGCTTTGATTCGTTAGATTGGTCTTCCGTCGTTACACGCTGGTTCGGTTCTGGTGTGGTTCTCGTATCCCCGCGAAAGGCAGCAGCATACGTCAAGGGGAGCACCGTCGCATGCTGCTGTTGTTGTGGATCATCACGTGGCAGTTGTAATAGCCTCCTTTGCGTACACTCAGACCTCACGTGTCCTTCCTTTCCACACCCCGAGCAAGTTCTCGGTTGTCCGTCGTAGATGACGATTGCCCTACAGCCACCGATATACAGGTATGACGGAACGTGTTTGCGTAATTCAATCTTTACCTGTCTTACGCCGTTCAGGACACGGTATGTTGCAAAAGTCGCCCATTTCTCGGCTTCATGTGAGATAACCGTGCCGTACGGGCTCAAAGCCTCTGTCACCAGTGTTTCAGGCAATTCGAACGGTAGCTCGAAGACGCGGATTGTTCTTAATCCCATTCCGGCGTGATCCACTGTAACCGTTCCGACATTTCCGTCTGAATGGCAAAAACGGAGACCCTGTTGGTGTCGTTGTAATATTCTATCACATGCCGCTTCATCAATGAGCTTGCAGTAAACGACGCTACTGACTATGGACAAGTGTATTCCTACCAGAACGTCCGGCTCGATTTTTACCTCATCTCGTAGAAAGCGTTCTATTTCGTAGGCCTTTGGTCGTGCAAATTCGTTATTGAAAGTGAATCGCAGTGTCGATTTACGGTATGAAAAAGCCATAGTTCGATCTGTGCACTACTAAATTACACCGCTACGCACTCCGCGTAAACAACTCGCGCGCTGCGCCTGTGGCCGGGACGTAAACAACGCCCGAGCCGGTGCACGGCCGAAGCCCAACTGTGCTAAACATGACACACACTACCCATCACCTCTGCTGCTGTATTAGAAGCTTCTTACAACCGTTACTTATTTCTATGGATATATTTCAAATAAATAACTTGTAATAAACATTTTGAAAAGTAGCTTATGTCCTAATCCAAGACATAAGAAATCTCTATATGAAATTTCATCTAAATAAGTGCTGCAGTTTTAGCGTGATGCGGTAACAAACATACAAACTTTCGCATTTATAATATGTATAGGATTCTGCAGTTTCTTTCCTGTATCTCAGAGACATGGTTCCCCAAGAATGTCTCCCACCATGTAAGTGGTGCTGCATGCCTGTCAGCATGGCGGATGAGTAGGTGCACTCGATGTCTATACCCAGTGATCAAACATAGTGCTGTAGTAGTCGCAAAAGCAAGAGAGCCCCCACAGAGTTCTAAACGAGGAACGAGAGCCCTTTCAGTGGAGATCATCATATTTTGAATCTCAATAGTTTGACACATGTGACTCCGTTTTGTTGATTGTGTATGCGCTATGTTATCAAAAGTATCCGCACACCTGGCTGAAAATGACTTCCAAGTTCTTGGCGCCCTCCATCGGTAATGTTAGAATTCAATATGGTGTTGGCCCACCAGCTTCCATTCTCGCAGCCATACGTACAGTCAAGTGCTGGAAAGTTTCTTGGGGAATGGCAGCCCATTCTTCACAGAGCGCTGCACTGAGGAGACGTATCGATGTAGAACGGTGATCAGGAATGTTATTATCGTGTAACCACTCCACCACAGGCCGTGAATTATAAACAGGTGCTCGATCGCGTTTAAAGATGCAGTCGCCATCCCCGAATTGCTCTTCAACAGTGGGAAGCAAGAAGGTGCTTAGAACATCAATGTAGGCCTGTGTTGTGATAGTGCCACGCAAAACAACAAGGGGTGAAGACTCCTCCATGAAAAACCACACCATAACATCACCGCCTCCGAATTTTACACCCTGGCAGATGACGTTCACCCGTCATTCACCACATCCACACCCTGCCATCGGATCGCCACATTGTGTACCGTGATTCTTCACTCCATACAACGTTTTTCCACTGTTCAATAGTCCAATGTTTACGCTCTTTACACCAAGTGCGCATTAACCTGCGTGATATGTGACTTATGGGTAGCCGCTCGACCATGAAACCCAAGTTTTCTCACCTGCCGCCCAACTGTCACAGTACTTGGAACGGATCTTGATGCAATCTGGAATTCTTGAGTGATGCTCTGGATAGATGCCTGTCTATTACGCTGTACGACCCTCTTCAACTGTCTGCGGTCTGTCAGACGAGGTCGGACTGTACGCTTTCGTTCTGTAGGTCTCTTCACGTTTCCAATTCACTACCACATCAGAAACAGTGGAACTCGGGATGTTTACAGTGCGTACAGATTTCTGACACAAGTAACACACAATCACCTGATTACGTTCGAAGTCCCTGAGTTCCTCGGAGCGCCCCCATTCTGCTCTTTCGCGATGTCTAATGACTACTGAAGTCGCTGATATGCAGTGCCTGGCAGTAGGTGGTAACACAATGCACCTAATATGAAAAACGTGTTGTTGGGGGTGTCCGTATACTTTTGATTACATAGTGTATATATACAACAACCGCAGGTCTTTTCTCAAGCATCGTAGAATCCCTGCAATTGTATGCTGACAGGTATTTCTGATGTACTCTACGAAAAATACGTATGCTCTCTATCATGTGAATCTCGCTGCAGGGCGTCTGCCACAAATAGTTGAACTCTGGAGGCAAAGGTTGTGCCACGTTAGCAGAAGCTGCCACAGACGTTGCAATAAGATCTTGAATGTGATCAAAATTGGACTGATTAATCCTAAAAGATCGAAATTGGATGGCGTGATAGACAGTAAAATGCGTTTTGTGATGCCTTACACATTACATACCTGCTGGATATTGTTTACAATTTGAAAATGATCAGCACCTGGCTGCCAGAGTAAACCTAAAGTCTTAATATCTTCGTCGTTATTGAACCGTAAAGTTAGTTGTGTTTCCCATATCTCTACGGCAATATTTTCAAGTAATGTTGCACTATTTCCGTAGTGAGAATTCACATTTTTCCAATCTTCATGAGTTCTTACTGCTCCCTGATTGCAGCCTCTTCTGTATCGTAGCCTCAGATACAACCATCCCATAGAAGTCGTTAGCAAGAATGTCTGCAGTCATGCTACATTTGCTGTCTTCATGAAGTAATAGGAACTGTAACAGACAACGTACTGCAAGAAAATGTGCATAAGCCATTCCGTAGACGACATATTTATATCACATACAGCGAAAGCGAGAATCGTCGTCTACTACGTCACGAAGTTGACGGAAGTGTGTGTTGAGTGATCGTGACGGACTGTCATTGAAGCGGATTGTGACAAAGGAAAGAGGACGACAGCTACAAAAGTAAGTGTAGAACATAATGTCGCACTCGCAAATTCTGTCAGCACAAAAGCAACTTCATAATCTGGGAATTGCAAGGTGAATTCCAAACCCACGCATTAGTAATTCATATGCCCATAAGTGGCAAACCTGTCTACGAAGCCGTTAAACGTGGTTTATGGCACAATGGAAGAAGGTAATTTGGTCGCATGAGACTTATTTCACCCTGTTCACAGCTTCTGGCCGAGTTTCCGACCCAACAGTCCAATGTAGTGGGATTATTTGACTATTTAGTCAGCCATATTGTGGTATTCCATAGGCTTCATAGGTAGTTGGGAAGGTCATATTACAAGCAAGGCCTAGGTGACCATTTTGGATAATCTGGTCCATCCTGTAGGTGCGTGATGGCCATCCACCTCCATAATCGTTACTTAAATTTGCCCTAATTTTGCTGGAAGACTGATATAAGATTCACTTTAGGGTAATACAGGTCTGTATTTACCCATTCCGAGACGATTTGAAGCTGTTTAGAGTGCCGAAAGTTTTGTCATTAGCCATATTTCTATGTTATGTTCAGTACTTCTCTAGTTTTGTCCCCTATATTACTCATTAAAATATTACCCTCGTCTGGTGGTTTGTGATCCATCTACACCAGAGCTGTCCAATATAATGTGGCCTGCGGTGAAAAAAAAATCCTGCCCGCCATAGTCTGACGAAGTGGTTTCTTTTCAGACAGAGTAGGAAGTGGAGGCTACGTTTTAAAACTAACCTGCTCTGTCGGCTGCGCATATACTATAGCAGAGTTCGCTGGATGAACAGATCAGCAACGCTCACACGGTTCCATTCTCTGCTGGCAAGTGATAAAAATACCACATTTTTAGAGAATCAAAGATGGGTGAATACTACGGATGTTTAGTTGATATAACTACTAAATATCTCGCGGTGCTAAATAATAATAATATATAAAAAAACATGGAAAAATCAACTATTTGTAGAAATGTATGGACATATTCAATTATTTCCTATTAAGCTTGTTGTTCGAATTTTGAAGGGGACTAAACTGCTAGGTCATCAGTCCTCTGTTTCTAGTTAAGACGTCATAACGAAGACTGAACAAACATTATTAACTTTATCTTGTTAGGGAAACAGATACGGTAAAGAAAGTAAGATCCCTGGAAGGCCCACTCTACGCTAATTAGAACGTCACTCCTTCGACAAGTACGTACCACATTTTTGCTGCGAAAAATAGGGAATGAGATTGAGGGAAGATTCACATATTTTAAAAATCAAGAGTCTGTGTGTTCCAGAATTCCTTTCAGATTAAGAGTGAATTCGCGACATAATTCCTACAGTTGGAATTGACTGATATTGGAAGTATTGAAAGTTTTGAAAGGGCCTATTAAATTTGCGTTCAGAATGAACTGGTAGAATCTTATAAAAAAGTTTCAATCCAGATCAGTACCCTAACCTATCCAACAGGTGCCCTTATTCGGAAGCTCATATTTCTGCGAGCAGTTTTTTTTCACGAGCGAAAACTATAAAACTATGAACTCTAAAGCGAGGTCTTAGATAAGAGAGGGGGGGGGGGCATCTGAGTGGATTTGTCAGAATTTAGACACCGAATATATCTGCAAATATCTATGAACTATGAAAGAAAAAACAAAAAAAGTTAATTGCTTCATGAAGTGCTCGATTTCACCGAGTTTTCAGTAATATTGCATTTAAATTTGCAGTATTCTAAAATATAGCTATTGGCTGCCTGCCTATGGATAATTTTGTCTCATTTTCATTAGTTTAGTACCTTAACAAATCACTTTTGGTTTTGTCCCGCCACAGTGATTAAAGTTAATAATGTGGCCCACTTTGAAATTTAGTCGGACACTCCTAATCTACACTTTATGAATGGAGAAACAGCAGTCTATAGAGATAGGTGACATTCCGAGAGACCTTGATCCCAAAGAATTTACCTGCTTATGTGTGTCAGACGACTTGTGTTACTTTTTTCGGGCGCATAAGGTAACCTGTTTGCTGACTTCCTCAAAGAGAGAGAGAGAGAGAGAGAGAGAGAGAGAGAGAGAGAGAGAGAGAGAGAGAGAGAGAGAGAGTAAAAGGTGACTCATTCTGACCTCATAGTATCTCTGCAGCGCTGAATCCAGGGAGGGAGGGGGGAAAGGGGGGAAGATCTTGTGGGCCAAGACAGTGGCGTGTTGCGTAGCACTTGCTTGCCCTCATGTATCATCGCGCACAAGCTGTACTGCATGAACCTAGGCGCGTGGTTCTCCAACATATTCGTTACTCATTTGACTAAACTCCTCCTACGACTACATCCTGTTCGATTAGGTATCAGCAGTTAATAGAAAAGACATTTATCGTTGCAAGTGCTATGTAAGAGACTACTGAAGCCGTATATTGTGCACCAGTATTTTCTGAACGATAACCATGAAACTTTCCCATTGACATAAGTGTATATGGACGTTTTCTAAGGGCTAGGGCGTTTTTGAATTACCTAAATATTTATAATACCACTCCCTTCAAGCGACTTTGATTTGAAGATGAAGGAAAGATGTAACAAAACGTCATCATAGCACCAAAGTCGTTGGATACGAAACAGTATTTCATTTCCAGTACCTTTGATAAGGTGGTCTACGAATGTAACAGAGAAACTTTGCATGTTGGATGACAAATCAACTGCAATTAAACTCTAATAATATACACTGTTTAACAATTGCTAATTAATAACTGTCATTTGCTACGGAACAACTTACAATTGGTATGAAACAACTACATATTTATACAGGACAACTGCTAATCACTACAGAACATCTAACAATCGCTATAGAACATCTGTCATTCGTCACAGAACAACAACCAGTCACTACAGAAGAAACAGAAACAAAGAAAAACGCATGCATAATTTAAAAAGGCACAGAATCCACAAGACTGGCAATCTTTTACTGAAACTTGTAACCTAGCGCGGACTTCAATGCGAGAAGCCTATAGTAGTTACCACAACGAAATCCTGTCTCGTAATCTTGCAGAAAATGCAAAGAAATTCTGGTCATATGTGAAGAACACTAGCGGCAAAACACAAACAATGCCTTCATTACGCGATAGCAATGGTAATACTACCGATGACAGTACTGCTAAGGCAGAATTACTAAACACAGCTTTCCGAAATTCGTTCACCAAAGAAGACGAAGTGAACACTCCATTATTCAATCCAAGAACAGCTGCCAGCATGCGAAACTTAGAAGTAGATGTTCCTGGAGTAGTAAAACAACTTAAGTCACTAAACAAAAATAAATCTTCCGGGCCAGATTGTATACCAACTAGATTCCTCTCAGAGTATGCTGATGCAATAGCTCCGTACTTAGCTATAATTTACAACCGATCACTCAGGGAAAGATCCGGACCCAAAGACTGGAAAGTTGCCCAAGTTACTCCAATATTCAAGAAAGGCAATAGGAGTGATCCCCAAAATTACAGGCCTATCTCATTGACGTCGATTTGCAGTAGGATTTTGGAACATATACTTTGTTCGAATATTATGTACTACCTCGAAGAGAACGACCTATTAACCAGTAGTCAACATGGATTCAAAAAGTATCACTCTTGCGAAACACAGCTTGCCCTTTATTCACATGAAGTGTTAAGTGCCATCGACAAGGGATCTCAAATCGATTCCATATTTCTGGATTTCAGGAAGACTTTTGACAGTGTACCCCACAAGCGGCTTCTTATGAAATTGCGTGCTTATGGAATATCTTCCCAATTGTGCGGTTGGATTCACGATTTCCTATCAGAAAGGACACAGTTCGTTGTAATTGACGGTAAGTCATCGAGTAAAACAGAAGTGATATCTGGTGTTCCAAAGGGAAGCGTTATAGGTCCCCTACTCTTCCTCGTGTTTATAAACGATTTAGGAGACAATCTGAATAGCTCCCTTAGATTGTTCGCGGATGATGCTATCGTTTATCGGTTAGTGAAGTCAACAGAGGATCAAAAGCAACTGCAAAGCGATTTAGACAAAATTTCTGCATGGTGCGAAAATTGGCAATTGACACTAAATAAAGAAAAGTGTGAAGTAATACACATGACCACTAAAAGAAATCCGCTGAACACGCGATAAATCAGTCAAACCTTAAGGTCGTAAATTCCACCAAATACCTAGGAGTTACAATTACGAACAACTTTGACTGGAGAGAACACATAGAAAATATTGTGGGGAAGGCGAACCAAAGGTTACGTTTCATCGGCAGAACGCTTCGAAGATGCACCAGCTCCACCAAAGAGACTGCCTACATCACACTTGTGCGTCCTCTCCTGGAGTACTGTTGCCCATTGTGGGACCCTCACCAGGTGGGACTTACGGAAGACATTGAGAAGGTTCAGAGAAGGGCAGCTCGTTTTGTTTCATCACGTTACGGGGGGAAAGCGTCACGGAAATGTTGCACGAATTGGGGTGGAAATCATTAAAAGAAAGACGTTATTCATTGCAGCGTGATCTGTTTGCGAAGTTTCAATCACCAACTTTTAGTTCTGAATGTGAAAATATTTTGTTAGCACCCACCTACTTAAGGAGACATGACCATCCCAATAAAATAAGAGAAATCAGATAGAAAACGGAACGATTTAGGTGTTCTTTCTTCCCACGCGCCATTAGAGAATGGAACGGTAGAGAAAAGTTATGAAGGTGGTTAATGAACCCTCTGCCAGGCACTTTAATGTGATTTGCAGAGTATCTATGTAGATATAGAACTACAGTTGGTATGGAAAATCGGCAAGTTTCTTTAGAAACACCTTTTCTACAGAACAAGTGACGGTTTCTGTGGCACAACCGCCAATGTCTGCGCAACAATGCTGCAATCTTACGCAAAGTACCGTTACGGTTCCACGGTATTACAGGGAGATTATTCTCGATCACGTACGTTTGTTTAGGGGTGCGGTAGGTCCCGACTCTCTGATTATGGACGACAGTGCCTTCCCACACACAAATGCTGAGATGTTGGGCACACTGGAAACTGAAATTACTGAACTTGTAGAATGGCCTACATACTCGCTGCACGCAAACACTGTAGACATAGAGTATGCCTGGGATGGTCTTGATATATGTGTTTCCCAACGAACACCCCGACCCTGAACCGTGAAAGAATTGAAAACCACTTTGAGAGAGAAATGTTACAATATCCCCCAAGGAGGGCATATTACCGAGAGTCCGATAGTGTCATTTACGAACTGTGTCAAACATGCACGTTACTTATGTTCGTTACCCTGTTTCCCATGTGATGAGATCTGTACCATTTTTCGTTATGATTCTCCACCACTATTACGTACGTACTGTAATTCATATCACCCATCATTGCCTGTGATTCCTGTCCAACAATGTCTCTGTTTCTTATCAACTGTCAAACAGAGTATAATTCGCGCATCGAAAAGAAAATTGTAGAATTTAATAATAGTCATAGATAAATTTTTGATCAGCAGAAGTGAAAGGCTTGATGGCTAATCAAAGAAAGAGTAAACGTAGCGCATAGTGCCTTTAGTAATTTTTCCGTACAAATATAATAATTTCCAAATTCTTCTTCTTTTCCTTTTCACTTTTTATCGTGTCTACTCAGTGTCGTCACGATAAGTATCGTGAAGTGACAATGTTAATATTAGATGATGGCCGGATAGTATAACTAAGGTGGGACGTGGGTACAACGAACCTATTTACCTAGTGGGATGTGGAAAACAACCTAAAACCACTTCCAGGATGGCCGATGCACCGAACCTTCGTTGACAATCAGCAGATCACATTTGATCAGGGAGTTTTTCGCCTTAACGAATCCCCGAAGCGACGTACTAACACACACAGCTATTCCGACGAGTATGCATCGAACTAAAAATTCTATATTATGTCATTTTTGTCAAGTTTATGCAGTTTAATACCCTGATTCAAACCTTGGTTTGCCTAATTGAAAATGTTCAAATATTTGTTAACCTATTGTACCAAACTGCTGTGGTCATCAGTCTCTAGACTTACAAACTACCTAAACTAACTTTAACTAAGGACAACACACTTACTTATACTCGAGGGAGGACTCGAATCTTCGACGAGAATGGCCACCCAGTGTATATAGAATGACGCCTTAGATTACGCGGCCATTCCGCGAGGCCATAATTCAAAATTAATGATACTTGCAGATTAAAACTGTGTTTCGGACCGTTATTCGAACCCAGAATCTATGGTCTTCCATGGACAAATGTTCTTTCGCTTAAACCGCGAAGCTGCCTGCATGGGTTAAAGGTTATAATGTCTGTGAATGATCAGTTTTACTAATGCAGAGAGATACGGACTTCTAGTGCGGAAACAATTCAGATTTAGTACAGATTTTAGATATGATTATTCAAAATTACGAAGAGAGACTGGAAAACATACAAATGGACCAGTGAAGAGACACAATTATGAATGCAATAAAAGTGAATAGAGGTATGCGGGGCATGTCGGCAGCTGTGGTAGATGGACCACAGAAGAACGACAACATAGTGTTTGGACGACAGTCTAGATTAAATGTTTGACAGGGTTCTTAGTGCGTCAGATTTGTATTCATTCTCCAGCTTTCGTCGACTTCCTACGTTGTCAACACCGAGAGATTTCAGTAGGCCGTTCGGTACTTTATTTATAATTATAGATATGCCGTCTGTTTATAACTGTACATATATGCCTAAAACAGGAAAATGGCCACGTGAGTGCTGATGCACAGATAAGTGCGACCCTTGCGGAAGTGTAGGTGAAGTTGAATACAAGTGGAATAATGGACAGGGAGCACTGCAGTAGTACTGTGCGATAATTAAGAATTTCAGCAGGACGAGAAGCGTGCCCGGAGAAACTAATGGTTAAGCCGATCACTGGCCTAAATAGGGAAATACTGGTTCGAGTCCTGGTCTGACACAAATGTTCATCTTCGTCATTGAATTTAATGCAGCTCCCTGAAACAGATGATATGCTGGAATATTTATAGTAACGCAATTTACTTATAATTCATACAGATGAATACTGTGACTAACAACCCACTAAATATCTTTATGACGACAGCGAAGGAAGACTCCGGAAGTTGGAGAGGGAGTACATATCTGATGCGACAAGAACTTCTCGAGATATGTATTCGCGACTAGAGAAGAACTTTGTTGGACTCCAAACTATGAGAAAAGAGGTGAACGATATAGTCGTAGGGGTAAATGTCATGAAAAAAACATTCAGGAGAAATACCGATATGTATCGACATATATCGAAGGATACAATAACTACGACCTACATATCTTAGCAAAAGATCTTGCCGAGAATCCGAAAACGTTCTGGTCCTATATGAAATCGGTAAGCGTATCAAAGGGCTCAATAAAAAAAATGTTCAAATGTTTGTAAATGAAAGGGACTTAACTGCTGCGGTTATCTGTCCCTAGGCTTACAAACTACTTAAACTAACTTATCTAACTTACGCTCAGGACGACAACACACACACACACACACACACACACACACACACACACACACACACACATACACATACTCGAGGGAGGACTCGAACCTCCGACGGGTAGCAACTGCGCGCTTCGCAGCAAGGCGCATTAAAGCGCACGGTCATACCACCGCTGAATTCGTTCATCGTTCTGAAATGGTGATAGAAGACAACAAAATGAAAAATGAAGTTTTAAATTTAATACTTAAGAAATCATTCACGCAGGAGGAAATGCGAACATACCTTCATTTGATGATCGCACTAAATCCCAAATGGAGGACATAGCAATAGGATAGTCTGTGTAGAAAAACAGCTGAGAGAGTTGCGAGGTCCAAATGAGGTACCAATTCGATTTTACAAAGACTACTCTGCGGCACTGGCCTCTTACTTAGCTTGCATTTATCGCGAATCGTTGATCTAGCGCAAAGGTCTAAGCGACTTCAATATGTTCAAATGTCTGTAAAGCTTATGGGTCTTAACTGCGGCGTCATCAGTACCTAAACTTACAAACTACTTATGAACTAACTTATACTCAAGACGAACCTCCGACGCGGGAAGCCGTGCGATCCAAGCGACTGGAAAAGGGTGCAGGTGACTCCTGTGTATAAGGAAGGCAAAAGAACGGACCTACAAAATTACAGACCTCTATCATTAACATCAGTTTGCTGTAGAATTCTTGAACATATTCTCATTTCTTATACAGTAAATTTCCTAGAGACGGAAAAGTTTCTGTCCATGCACCAGCACGACTTTAGGGAGCATCGATCGTGCTAATCTCAGCTTGCCCTTTTCTCTCATGGCACCTTGCGAGCTATGGATGAAGGACAACAGGCAGACTGCATATTTTAGAAAGGCGTTTGACACGGTACCGCACTACAGACTGCTAATGAAGCTACGCGATTATGGAATAGGTACCCAAATATGTGATTACTTCGAAGACTACTTAGGTGATAAAACCCAATACGTTGTCCTCGAGGGCGGGTATTAATCACAGACTAGGGTATTGTCAGGAGCGCCCGAGGGCAGTGTGATAGGTCCGCTATTATTTTATATCTATATAAATGGTCTGACGGAAAGTGTGAGTTGCAATCTGCGGTTGTTTGCTGATGATGCTGTGGTGTACACGAAAGTGTAGTTATTGAATAACGTAGTAGGATGCAGGATGATGTGGACCAAATTTCTAGGTGGTGTGAGGAATGGTAGCTAGCTCTAAATGTAGAAAAATTTAAGGTGATGCAGATGAGTAAGAGGAACAATCAGTTAATGTTCGAATATAGCATTAATGGTGTACTGCTTGACAAGTCGCGTCAATTAAATATCCAGGCGTAACGCAGCACAGCGATATGAAATGGAACGAGCATGTAAGGACAGTAGTGGGGAAGGCGAATGTTCGATTTAGGTTTATTGGAAGAATTATGAGATGTGATTTGTGATGTCGCACAAGTCTGAAGTGCGCTCCACGTACTTTCGCCGCGCGCCGCCATTCAAGCACGGCGCGGCGTTCTTAAGACGTCGGCCACGAGCGCCCTCTACTGCAACCCCGCTCGCGGCCACCTCTGAACTTTGTCGGCCACTTGGCAATAGGACAGGCACTAGAACAGACTCGTGAGCAGGCAGGCCTCTACCTAGTTAAACTATGTATCAGCATTACACTAGTCTGCAGTCATTAAACTTATAGAAGTATTGTACTATTTCTGCAAATACATATCTTGTACTAATCTAGGTTAGCGTTTCTAGTTTCTGCGGTTCCGCCGACCGCGGTGGCCGAGGTGACTGAGGCGCTCCAGTCACGGTCAGCACGGCCACTACGGTCGGGGGTTCGAATCCCCCCTCGGGCATGGATATTTGTGCCGTCCTAGTTTGTAAGTAGTTCATAAGTAGTTTGTAAGTTTAGGGACTGATGACCCCGTAGTTAAGTCCCATAAGCTTAACAAACATTTGAACATTTTCTGCGGTTCCACTGGCTGGTCACGTCAGACTCTGTACCCGCACACGCGTGCATCCTATTTCCCTGTGTCAGTCTCTCCACTCGGCCACCGACACCTAGGGCAACGGGCGGCGGCGAGACACAAAATGATTCGTCTGTAAAGGAGACCGCATATTAAACGCTTGTGCGACCCCGTCTTGAGTAGTGCTCAAGAGTTTTGTATTCCTGCCATATCGGTTTAAAAAAACATATAAGCAATTATCGAGGAGGGCAGCTAGGTTGTTACTTGTAAGTTCGATTAATGCGCGAGTGTTACTGAGATGCTCCGGGAACTCAAATGAAAGTTGCTGGAGGGAAGGCGACGTTCCTTTCGAGAAACTCTGTTCAAGACATTTAGAGGGCCGGAATTTGAAGCGGACTGCAGAGCGATTCCACTGCCGCCAACTTATATTTCGCGTATAAAAACCACAAAGATAAGATCAGGAAGATTAGGGCTCGTACAGATGGGTACAAGCATTCGTTTTCCCCTCGTTCTGTATGGGAGTTGAACAGGAAAGCAAGTAACTAGTAGTGGTACTAGATACCCTCCGCCACGCACCTTTGGGTGGATTGCGGGGTGTGTTTCTAGATATATAACCACAAGGTTGAAACGTTTGGGAGCGATATTTATTCAGCTGTCGATACGAAACGGCAGCTGATGATGTTGCGCTTGGTTTTTATTTAACTCATCAGCTGTAAAGTAAAGCCGCGCTTAAGTGGCCGCGTAGGCTAAGACATCATGCTACAGACTGGGTGGTTACTGCCGCCGGAGGTTCGAGTTCTCCCTCAGGCAATTTATGTGTGTGTGTGTGTGTGTGTGTATTATCCTTAGTGTAAGTTGTTTTAAGTAGTTTGTAAGCCTAGGTACTGATCTTCAAATTCAAATGTTCAAATGTTTGTAGAGCTTATGGGACTTAACTACGGGGTCATCAGTCCCTAAACTTACAAACTACTGATGAACTACCTTATACTAAAGACGGCACAAATATCCATGCCCGAGGGGGTATTCGAACCTCCGACCGTAGTGGCCGTGCAGACCATGACTGGCACGCCGCAGACCGCTTGGCCACCGCGGTCGGTTACTGATCTTCATAGCTGTTTGGTCCAATAGGTTTACAAACATTTTGAATTTTGATTTGTAAAGGAGAGCGAGATGATAAGATGCAATTTGATCGGGTCATCTGGGGGAATGCAGTGAGCACTACAATGGAGACGACTAGGGATAGCCGCGACAGAGTGGCCGAGAGCATTGAGGAGCTATCCTTCGATGCGCGAGGCCGTTCCCCGTCAGGGGTTCGAATCCTCCCTCGGGCATGGATGTATGTGTTATGTTTACTATAAGGCAATTTATAAGTAGTTTGTAAGTTTAGGGACTGATAACCCCGCACTTAAGTCCCATAAGCATAACAAACATTTGAACATTTTTGACAATGTACAATGGGGGTTAATCACGGCTGCAGCAAGCCTTAAGCCGTCGGCACACGGAACGTGTATCTGAACGAGTCTGGCCAACGTGACGAGTTTCTGACGTCACAACGTCGAACCGCACGTTGGCGAGGCTTTCCCAACGTGTCGGGCAGTATCAAACATGCCAGATATCTCAACGTGCTTCTGAACGATCACCAACAAGGTGGGAGAACGCCACCGACGTCACACCACGTGGCTATCAGGGGAGAGCGGCAGCTCTTTTCGGTAGAGATATGAAGACGCAATATTGGCCGTCGTATTTCATGGGTTTTATGTATATAACTTCGGTCTTATGAATGTAAGACATTTTAAAGCAAGTAAAAGTAACTGAGCAAACTGAGAATTTTTCGAAAAGCTGGCATTAGAGGTAGTATTTGCTGTTAAAAATGACTGGAAACGTCTTATATGTGGTTAAAAAATTCCCGTATTACAGTAATATGCCGTTTCAACGCAAGACGGACTGAAAAATCTATTAACGCGAATTGTTCTGTACATTATTTTGTGTAATTATATGTCAGCAAATGACATATCTACCACTACTGTACACAATACATCTAATACCTTTGTCGATAATACATTAGTGGCCGTAGAGTAGTAGGCAGCAAAGTTGTGGACTGTCAAATGAGACATCCTATGGCGATGGTTCAAGGCTCCTCAAAAACAATTTTTTCTTCTTCTTTTATTCGAGTTTCTTATAGACGTAAAGACTTTCCTATAAATTTCAGACCGGCCGCGGTGACCGAGCGGTCTGCGGTACGCCAGTCGCAGTCTGCACGGCCGCTATGGTCGGGGGTTCGAATCCCCCCTCGGGCATGGATGTTTGTGTCGTCTTTAGTATAAGGTAGTTCATAAGCAGTTTGTAAGCTTAGGGACTGATGAACCCCGCAGTTAAATCCCTTAAGCTTAACAAACATTTGAACATTTTTTAAATAAATTTCATAGAAGTATATTAAATAATATTCGATGCTACGTAAACATAAGTGGGCATCCTCTGAGGAATGGGTTTGTTGGATTCGTTTTATGAACAGGACAGTTTGCACCTTACTTAGATTAAAATACGTATTTTATTGTTTCACGTCTTGCATTTTACACGTTCTTAACATGCTTCTATTGAATAGTAACACTAACCGTGGAAGAATGATTTTTCTAAGTTTTACTAAAAAGCGAGTCTGTTGCAATGTTTGCCTCGTCTGAAGGCCTTTTCTCATTTTATATCTTTCAGTCATGAAACTTTTATAATTCGCTGCAGTTATTGTCGTAACATCCAACCTTTATAAGAGTTATGTTCATAGATATTTTGTTGTTACTTATGTAGGCCTATATTACGGAACATAACGAACATATGCACAAGCGCGGAAATAACCGATTTAATAAAGGTAAAGCAGGAATTCCATTCTTTTGATTTCGTAAAGTGTGATTCCAGAACCTGATACGGCCGACAACTGTCGCTGGAGCGCGCTGCGGTCGCGTGTAGCTCGTTGAGGCGCACGTCTCGTATGCACAAGTCATACCGTCTCACAAGGGGAACACCAAGTATGGTACCAACGGATTTTGATGGGTCGCAGGTATGTTGTGAGGGAATTCCTCCAGACCATCAACCTAAAAGGATTTATTCCAATGGGCCTTGATTTCTAAGAAAATCGAGATCAAATTCGCAGCAAATTACCACGCGTAACGTGTCTACTTATACATGGCGGTCACCGTACAGCATGACAGCGTGATGTAATCGGGAAGGTGCTAGGCTCCCATGCAGAGGGTTCGAAACCCACCAGCAGAACAGTTTAACAAAATGTAATTGTTACTTTTTATATTAAAAAAATTAAAAAATAATTAAGCAAAGAAAAAGATATAAAGAAAGAAAAACAAAAATAATGAAAAGTCTAACGATTAAAAAAATAACCAAGAAAATAAAAAATAAAAATCTTCCCCTTCGGGTCATTTATTTTTCACTTTTCTTCATTTCTCTTCTTTTATTGTGCATAATTAATATGCCATTATACCCACTCCTATGTTACAGCTTGAGTAAACAGTCAGGATAGTAACACGCTAGCAACTGATTATTTTACTTATTGCGCAGTGTTCTGTATACTCGTGGTGTTCATCTGTCTCGTCGACACCTACGAGTTCCTCAACGTGAACCACTTGTCTGTCTGCCAACATGTGTGGCGGTGTGTCTGTGAGCAGATTCCAATTGCGAAGCAAACATTCGGCGTATTTTAAGGCGTTAGTGAGTTCACCTTTTGACTGCTCATCACACACATCCATTTCCGAAGAGGTTTCGTGTGGTGGGCCTGCTTCTATCATAGCGCATTTGTTCTCCATGTTGCACTACTTGCCGCATGCATGAAAGACACGCTACGAATGACTAAGCGACTGGCCGTAGCATAATAATCCATTGGGAATGGACGCGTCACGTGGGTACACACGTCATAGGAGGAGATAAAAGCAGCACGGTCAGGAACTGTAAACGTAGGTATTAAATGTTGCCCAAATATTATAGGTATTAACAAAAGACTGTTTACTGATTTCGAAATATGCTTCAATCGCCTTAAAAGTGTGCTCCAAAAAGCAAAATGAACAAAATAATCGTCGCGCAATACACAACATATTGAGCGAATGTTACACGTTTTTATCCTGACCATTTACTGCAAACTTTTACATAAGATCATCATCATCATCATCATTAGAGACCGATTATGCCTTTCAGCGTTCAGTCTGGAGCATAGTACCTCTAATAAAATTCCTCCATGATCCCCTATTCAATGCTAACATTGATGCCTCGTCTGATGTTATGCCTTTTACTTCAAAATAATTCTGCACCGAATCTAAGTACTTTCTTCTGGGTTTACCTCGACTTCTCTCACCCTCCGCTGCTGAGCTCATGAGTCTCTTAGGTAACCTTGCTTCTCCCATGCGTGTAACATGACCCCACCATCTCAGTCTGTTCGCTCTAACTGCTTCATCTGTGGTGTTCATTCCCAGTTTTTCTTTGATTTCCTCATTATGGACACCCTCCTGCCATTGTTCCCATCTATTAGTACCTGCAATCATTCTTGCTACTTTCATATCTGTAACCTCTACCTTATGAATAAGGTAACCTGTATCAACCCAACTTTCACTCCCATACAACAAAGTTGTTCGAAAGATAGAGCGGTGCACTGTTAACTTAGTCTTGGTACTAACTTCCTTCTCGCAGAAGAGAGTAGGTCTTAGCTGAGCACTCACTGCATTAGCTTTGCTGCACCTCGATTCCAGTTCTTTCGCTATGTTGCCATCCTGTGAGAAAATACATCCCAGCTACTTGAAACTATCTACCTGTTCTAACTTTGTTCCTCCTATTTGGCACTCAATCTCATCTCTTTCCCACAGACATTACTTTCTTTTCGGAGATGCTGATCTTCATATCATAATCCTTGCACCTCTGATCGAGCTCTGAAATATTCGTTTGCAACCTTTCAATCGAATCGGCCATTACAACTAAGTCATCCGCATATGCGAGACTGCTTATTTTGTTTTCACCTATTTTAATCCCGCCCTGCCAGTCTACTGTTTTCAACATATGATCCATGAATAGTATGAACAACAGTGGTGACAGGTTACAGCCTTGTCTTACCCCTGAAACTACCTTGAACCATGAGCTTAATTTGCCATCTACTCTAACTGCTGCCTGACAGTCTACGTAAAGCCCTTTGATTGCCTACAGAAGTTTGCCTCCTATACCATAATCTTGAACAACTGACAGTAGCTTCCTCCTAGGAACACGGTCATAAGCCTTTTCAAGATCTATGAAACATAGAATGGTTATAAAAATACATAATTATGCACAATCATCGGACAGGTGTGAAAAGTAATTGACCACTGTCGGAATTGAACCCAGATCGCCTGCATGGCAGCCTCGCTGTCTCGCTGAGCGATAACCGCCATGTATAAGTAGACACGTTACGCCTGGTAATTCGCTGCGAACTTGATTTCGATTTTCTTAGAAATCAAGGCCCATTGGAATAAATCCTTTTAGCTTGATGGTCTGGAGGAATTCCCTCACAACATACCTACGACCCATCAAATTCCGTTGGTACCATACTTGGTGTTCCCCTTGTCAGAGTGCTCAGCCACTCGTTGGAATCGGCACGTTGACCACTCACGTTCAGACACACGCTGCGTGTGCCGACGGCTTTAGTGAGCGCCATCTGGTGCACGTTAACGCCAGTCCGGCATGTGCGCACGTATTCCCCCTTGTTTACCCCTGACCCCTCAGCATCGTGCGGAACGGCGGGACTGCTGAATGGAACGTTGGAATTGAGCAGTGAGGCGCGGACGCTACATACGGACAGCAAGCGGCAGGATTTCTGCGTGCTGTGGGCCGGCTACACGACTGTTACACGTGCTTCTAGAATTTCTCGTGAAAAGCTCGCAGACAAAACAGTGCAATATCGGGGAGTTCTGCAGCCACATACAACAGGTCCGCGTGGCGTGTTCAACGTTGCAAGTGTACCACGAAGCCTCAACACATCCAAGAAGCCTTAGGTGATGCCAATACCATTTATTCGTCAACAAAACTCTAGGAATTTTCAACACATCTTAAATCTACTAAAGTAGCGTCTTCTTTCGTTTCGGAATTGGCACAGCAAGTTGATAATTTGAGTGATTGCAGAAATAACACAGTGCGTCGCAAAACAGCAACTGAAGACTATACAGGGTGTTTGAGGGCGAATATTAAAATTTTTAGGAGATGTTAGTATATACTTATTGCAATAAAATGCCGTATAACTTGTGTCCAGTTTTTATTGAGTATAGAGAAATAGCTGTCAGTATGTAACCTAAACAAACTTATAGCAAAGGCAAATGACATTTTCACTGAATCTTCCGTCGGTTCTTGGTAGAACATCATCATATTGAACTGAAATCATAATTTTGTGTATGTTCTACACGATTATTAGTTTGCGGCTTATAGTCTTTTAAAGTCTGAAAGATGGCCTTGTAATCCGAAAACCGGTTAACTAAGTAAAAATAAACTTTTTAGAACATACACAGAATTGTTATTTTAATTTAAAATGATGGTATTCTACTAAGAACAGACGGAAGAATCAGCGAAGAAGTCCTGATTTGACGTTGCTTTAAAATTGTTTGGTTTACATACTAACATCTGTATCTCTGTACTCAAAAATTGGACAAATATACATAAGACATTTATTACAATTCGACAACACTACCACCTCCTAACATATTTACCATTCCTCCTGAAACATCCTGTATAATGGATGTCTTATTATCTGCTGTCCTGCTGACCATCATATTGAAAGCTATGCTTCTATGATGACAAAGGTTAATGAATTGCACTATTGGTCTTTGTAGCAGCAGAAAAGTAGCAAGCGATAAACTTCTTTCATTTCATCATTTTGCTAGGGTTGTCAAAGAGAAAAAGTTTCATAAGGTTTTGAAATAACATTATAAATGTTTATTCCATTTAATGCTGCACTATTTTATTTTATTTATGACATTCTAATTAAAGACGATTACCGTTTCGGCGTTTCGCCAGTTTTCTATTTGCAGCATAATGTCCTGGAGTGTTTTTTCTTGTAGATTTTGTGCTCATATATTTTTAGAAGATTTATTGAGCAAGTTATTATTTGCATTATTATAATAACTTGAATAACTTGCTCAATAAATCTTCTAAAAATATACGAGCACAAGAACTACAAGAAAAAGCACTGCAGGACAGTATGCTGTAAAAAGAAACCTTGACTTGAGAATGGCGAAAAGCCGCAACGCTCGTCGTCTTTAATTAACACCCCATATATAAAATAAAAATAGTGCCGCATTCAATGGAATAAACATTTATAATGTCATTTGCTGACTTAATGTATGCAGCAGACCCACCTGAAAAGATTTGAAATAACGTTTTAAGTGCTTTCATTCTCAATAGCGGATGAGTAAAGTCTCTTTATTCATGCAGTTTTCATTGTTTCAAATGTTCAAATGTTTGTAGAACTTACGGGACTTAACTACGGGGTCATCAGTCCCTAAGCTTACAAACTACTTATGAACTAGCTAAGACTAAGGACGGCACAAATATCCATGCCCGATGGGGGATTCGCACCCCCGACCGTAGTGGCCGTGCAGACCGTGACTGGAGCGCCTCAGTCCCCTCGGCCACCGCGGCCGGCTTCATTGTTTATGACGTCATATCCCGTGTACTATTGCCGTATGTGGTTTTTACCCTAGCAGCGATTGCTTCCTGTTGTTTGAGAGTATTTGTACAAAGTTTAGTTGAAATCGGTACATTAGTTTAGGAGGACATGTGGAACATCGCTGCATTATGTGGCAGTTCTTCACGAAATTCATTGTTTATGGCGTCATATCTTCTGAACTATGTGTCGATTTTGTCCGATAATAAGGAATTTGTGTACCACGTAGTAGTTTAGGAGGAGATGCCGAATAACACTAAATGTTCAAATGTTTGTAAATCTATCGGACCAAACTACTTACTAGCTTACAAACTACTTAAACCTAGGTAAATTAACCTAAGGACAACACACACACACACACACACACACACACACACACGCAACAGGCAGCACTTGAACCTCCGACGGTGAGCAACAGCGTGCTCCACAACGAGGTGCCTTAGACCGCTCGGCTACTCCACCGCGGCGGAACAACACACACACACACACACACACACACACACACACACACACACACACATACACACATTTTTATAATATCTATATAATAGAAATTGCTAATGATCCATTCGCGTTTGGAGTGTGGATGTGATACTTAAATTCCTGTGTGAACTCTGTAATTAAACTCTACGTGCTCTGTGGCGGAGGAGTCTATAGTTTATTACTAGACTCTCCACTCAGTATCGGTGAGCTGTGCGTAGGAGGTTATAGTTTATTACTAGACTCTCCCCTCAGTAATGGTAAGTAGTACTTAACAGAATAATTTATTTCTACCATGAAGTGTCTGGAAATTCACCTACCAACTTGTCAAAAAAAGTTTCTCAAAGGGGTGCCAAATCTGCCGATGCGGCTGTAAGTAATCCAGAATGTTAGGCGCGGAATATGTAATTATAGAATCTTCAGCCACGATTAGAATTTACCGGAAAATTCAAACGAATTATGACCATCCCCATGACTAGGTTATCAGCTTTATTAGGTATAGATATGCTACCTATTAGTGACTCATAAAGACTTGTGTCA
The DNA here is from genome assembly GCA_026315105.1 of Locusta migratoria. Classification (NCBI taxonomy): domain Eukaryota; kingdom Metazoa; phylum Arthropoda; class Insecta; order Orthoptera; family Acrididae; genus Locusta; species Locusta migratoria. The sequence goes on from CM048755.1 coordinate 339,551,624, forward strand.
GACAGTGACTCGAACTCAGATTTCCGGTCTGGTGGAAGCAGCCACCTTGAACACTTCGCCTATCAGTGCCTGATCGTCACAGCGATTCAAACCACCATATGTCACTCTGGCTACATCCCTGTTTGTAGTTTCATCAGCTAATGCTCGCAACATTACTTGGAATCTAGCAATAGGGAGAAAGAGACTACGAGGAATCGAGATCACTGTTACTATTGTCGTGTATTTCAAAACAAGGCAGAGAACTTTTACTACAGCTAGTTACCAGTCAGTCCAGTAGGTGCCTCATCGCCCAGAGCGCTAAATATCATAATTTAATTGCGTGGAATTTCGTTGCCAGTTAATTTCTTAATTTTCACCAGTGCTTCTGTTTTCAAGAGGTTTCTTCTCACCTACTTGGCAGATTTCGTTTGTGTTACTGTTTTAACAGTTTATTCTCGCGTATTTTGATAAATACCATGTGTATAGTTTTCGTCTACCGCAACCTACGTGATTTAAGTGTCATATTGTCACTTCCTTATTTCGTATTCTGCTTTAAGAAAGCTTATATTCCCGCGCCTTTGATAACAGTGTATTCCATATATTTTCTTGTTTATTTTGAAAACTGCCGGACTCAGTTTCGTTGTTTTGATAGTGTAGTTACCACTGACCACAGTTCAGTCAGCTGCCAACCGATTTTATTAAAGTATTAGGCTAGTTGAAATTTGATTATTTAGTATTCTATTTTCTACAGTTAATTGTATCGATAGGATGGATAGGATGTGTGCCTGCTGTGTGCGGACGCAGGAGGAGTTGGCCGCAGTTCGCGAACAGCTGAGCGTGCTGTTGGCTACTGTCAGCCGTCTTCAGGCTGCTGTCTCTGAGTGCAGCGGTGGTGGGCAGTCTGGTGCGTCGAATGGGACACCTCATGTGTCTCATGCTTCGCCCTCTGTCCCTGCTACCGAGGCACCTTCAGGTGTAAAAATGTTCAAATGTTTGTAAAGTCTATGGGACTTAACTACGGGGCTATCAGTCCCTAAACTTACAAACTACTTATGAACTACTTACGAACTAGGACGGCACAAATATCCATGCCCGAGGGGGGGATTCGAACCCCCGACCGTAGTGGCCGTGCCGACCGTGACTGGAGCGCCTTAGTCCCCTCGGCCACCGCGGCCGGCTTCAGGTGTACCGGACGTGGTCGAGCCGCCCTCTCCGCAAGGGGAGTGGCGGGTTGAACGGCGTTCGCGTCGCTCGAGACGGAAGGCCACTGGTCCGTCCAAGCCCGTTCGTCCTTTGAGTGGACGTTTAGCCACTCCTTCAGCAGGGTCCGAGCAGGTGCACTGGGGGAGGTGAGTATTAGTTATTGGGAGCTCCAATGTTAGGCGCGTGATGTAGCCCCTTAGGCAGATAGCGTCGATCCGGAAAGAAGTCCAACGTGCACTCGGTGTGTCTTCCGGGGGCCTCAACCGAGATGTGGAGGGGGTTGGAACACTTGCGCGGAGTGACATTTGCGCGGAGTGACACTTGCGCGAAACCCGGGGCCCTTGGGGCGGCTAATCGCTTTTCCTGGGTACAGGCCCACCAAGAAGTCTAGCACTGCTGTTGTCAAGTTTCCACACTGTCAACATAACACGAAAATCAGTGAAATTGCACAACCCTTTGCAAGCTGAAGAGCAATATAGTGACTTGTTCTAACTACATGTTAATCCGTTGAGTGTTCCTCCTGTAAACAAAAAGGTATTTTAATAGTGATAATGTTTGGAGAGTTAGTCTCTGCTACTACAAGACTATGACTTTCCACAGTCATACCTCCTAAAAGCATATTATTCAGAACACTAAGCATATCAAGACACCTGCGCAAGCAATAAATATATCAGGCATCCTACACAGATACGTTGATGTAATTGACCGCTATGTAATTAACCCCACTATCACGCAACTTCCACCTCTTTAAAAATAGCTACTATGCTTTTAATAGGAGATGCAACATTAAACCTTCATTTAAAAAACGTTAATAATAAGTCAATGAGTATTTTACATACTTAAAGCGTTTATTCGTAGACCCCAAAACGATTTGGCTGTATTCGAATTACAAATACATCTAAGAAATATATGAAATACGGAATGTGTAAGGGAATGTCACACACCGAAAAATGCTAAAGATAAATTCTATTTTCCATCACCGTCATATAGAACCATTTTTACTCCGAACTTGGCTTAAACCAACAGGGAGAAACAAGTTGCAAGACTTCCAGGAAAAATGAAGCGAAATCGGTAGCCAATAGTTGGTTATAAATTACATTGCCTGTTAACTGTATAAATATAAATTACGGAATACGCGGAACTACTGTTCAGTACAGTCAAAAAGGTCTAAGCTGATAGGCAGTGGTTTACAATCAGATATCCGTATCACTCTCCTCCTCAAGAAGTCTGTGTGAAGATTTATATTCAGAACATTCAAGAAAAAGGTGTTGAAACTATAAGAAGCAGCGCATTTACTCAGGAAGGGAAAACGTTATGGTGCCCGTAAATTTGAATGGCTGTATCTCTTGTAGTAACATTTAATTTTTGATAAAATGTTAAAATCCAATAAACCAGAATTTTGTTTTTCTAAACTCAGTGCCAACTTTTTTTTTGTCGAAATTTTTGCAGGAAGTAGTCTTGACGTGATTTCATACTTCTATGCATTAATATTATCAAACATGTAATTTGTGTCACAAATTGCGCGATCGGTCCGGTCGGAGGTTCGAGTGCTTCCTCGAACATAGGTATGTTTGTTTGTACTTTGCCTAAGTTATTTTAAGTAAGATGAAGTAGTGTGTAAGTCTAGCGACCAATGATCTAAGTAGTTTAGCCGCATAAGACTACACATATACACGTAATTCATTTATTTCATAACCACATTTAAGTACTAATAATTAAAGAAACTTAAAAGAGAAATTTGAAGTAAGCACTGAAAACAAATGATTGATATTTCTCATGAGATGAATGCACACAACCGTTGTCTTATGTCTTGTGAATGTACCTACAAATTCTGCCATATGAAAATTGTAGTATGAGTCCCAAATATGTTTTTCTGTAATAACATTAAAAACATATTAAAAATTCAGAACTCGAAAATCAGTGAAGTTTTGGAGTTGAAGCGTTTTGTGTTGCTACATCTTTACATAGAAGACACGATTTTAAAATTTGGTTGCTATCGCCAAAGTAGACGAAACGTTAAATTTTTTCGTGTAATCTTCGCCGTGTAGACTGTATGTTTTAGAAGTCTACGTCGAACCTAATCATACCTCTGAGGAGAGAACGTTGTTTGCACTTCTCCTGCGTTTCCAGTCGGCTGTGCTGTGCTACGTAACGACATCGTACCGTTCCACTTTACCGAGAGCTATATATGTATTGGTGTGATGTCTGTTCTTTCGAAATAAGACATCACACCAATATATGTATCATTTAGACGCAAAGATTCTGGGTTCTGTTTTCATCGCTAACGCGATTAACAACGTTAGACCTCGTGTGTAAACAAAATGTTCAAATGTTTGTATAGTCTATGGGACTTAACTACGGGGTCATCAGTCCCTAAACTTACAAACTACTTATCAACTACCTACAACTAAAGACGGCACAAATATCCATGCCCGAGGGGGGATTCGAACCCCCGACCGTAGTGGCCGTGCAGAACGTGACTGAAGCGCCTCAGTCCCCTCGGCCACCGCGGCCGGCTGTTTAGAGCTCCCTGGTCATACTTATGAAGTACTTACGAACTAGGACGGCACAAATATCCATGCCCGAGGGGGGATTAGAACCCCCAACCGTAGTGGCCGTGCAGACCGTGACTGGAGCGCCTTAGTCTCCTCGGCCACCGCGGCCGGCGTGTGTAAACACTTAAAGGTTATGAGTGCCACTGGAAAAATGCATAAGTAACACCTGTTGTTTGAGACTTGAAGATGACCGACCTGAAATTAGCCGAAATCGATATCTCATAATAAACATAAGGTGTAGCTGTCTATATTTCATAATGCTATTCCTAACATATTTAAAAGCTGCTCAAAACCACCTACAAAAAACCTTTATAATGAGATTGTATGTAATTCCACGATCAAATTGTGTTTTAGTTATTTGTAGTAATACACCCAAAGATCTGCCCTTGCTTTTAGTGCCTTGATCAGCTGTTTATTTTTAGAGGTATTACTAGGGACAGGAAAAATTCGCATTTTCGATAAATGCGAATATAGATGCGAATTCTGACTCAAAATGCAGTAAATCCGAAATTGTAGTTAGCAACAGTTGCGCTGAATTCTGATTTCATCACATTCCTCTTCACATGGTGCTGTATTGTAAGTCGAGTGATATTTGTATGACGTGTTATCTCCCTGTTGAATGAGGCTGTGATATCTCCGGGCCGTTACTACAGCTCCACCTCGCTCGGTGGTCCTTTCACTGAATACGGCACAGGTAGCGGCCGGAGGGCGAGGAGTAGGGGTGGTGTATCCCTACTTCTGGAACACCCTGTTCACTACCTGCAGCGTCCGGGTCTCCTCGCAAGTGTCTACAAATTCCTTTTCCGCGCAAGTGTCACTCCCCGCAAGTGTCACAAACTCGATGTGGAGGCGGTCTTGCCGGCGGTTATCGATGGTGCAGGGTGCGGTCGACTGCAACTCGTGGCTCACGTCGGCACCAATGGCGCTTGTCACTTGGGTTCTGAGGACATCCTCAGTTCCTATGGGCGGCTGGCGGAATCGGTGAAGGCTGCTGCCCTCGCAGGCGGGGTGCAAGCAGAGCTGTCGATTTGTAGCATTGTTCCCAGGGTTGATCGGGGTCCTTTGGTTCGGAGCCGAGTTGAGGGTCTGAATCAGAGGCTTCGCCGACTCTGTGACAGTCATGGCTGCAGACTTCTAGATCTGCGTTATCGGGTGGGGAATTGTAGGACGCCCCTAGATAGATTAGGGGTGCACTACACAAAGGAGCCGGCCGCGGTGGCCGAGGGGACTGAAGCACTCCAGTCAATGTCTGCACGGCCACTACGGTCGGGGGTTCGAATCCCCCTTCGGGCACGGATATTTGTGCCGTCCTTAGGGTAAGCTAGTTAATAAGTAGTTTGTAAGTTTATGGACTGATGACCCCGTAGTTAAGTCCCATAAGCTATACAAACATTTAAACATTTTTACACAAAGGAAGCGGCTACTCGGGTAGCAGAATACTTGTGGTGTGCACATGGTTTTTTTAGGCTAGGCGCTAACTCTTATGAGCACTAGCCAGTCAATATTCAGACAGCGAATTGAGACCGTGTTCGGCTCAAATATTCGACTATCAAAATAGTAGCCGCTAACTTTCAAAGTATTAAAAACAAAGTTTCCGAATTTTCCTCAAAGCATGGAAATTATTGTTACCAGACAGTTTTAGGCACCGAAGGCTGGCTAAATCATGATGTGGCAAGTTAAGAAATATTTAGCGAGGCGTGGAATGTATATGGGAAAGATAGATCGGACACAAATGGAGGAGGAGTGTTCATTGCTGTGGACAAAGATATTGTTTCTACTGAGATCGAGGTTGAAAGTAACTGTGAAGTCATCTGGGCACGTATAACAGGTCTACAAGAAGTAAAGTTAATAGTTATCCAATCCCCGGTGTACAGCAGCAGTCAGAATAAATATTCCTTCAAACCGTCTTGATTGCAAATTTTTTTAGTAGTTAATGACGCGTTTCGCCTTTTAGCAGGGCATCTTCAGATTATCTGCGTGACAGAATTTACACAAAATTACAAGGCGGAATTACAAACGGTTATAATGGTACATTGGCTTATTTTGTGTTAAGAAGACGGTATAAATGGTAAACAAAGCTTACAATGCGCTCTCCGTGGTGTGACGCCGTAAGTTGTTATGCGGTGTTTCTATTTTTCTGGAATGTTTTTTGGATTTCCTTGTGGGTAACAACGAATTGCAGTTGGAACATACTCGGTAAAGATGTGAGAAACATAAAACCGACGCCGGCCTCGGTGGCCGAGGGGACTGAGGCACTTCAGTCACGGTCTGCACGGCCACTACGTTCGGGAGTTCGAATCCCCCCTCGGGCATGGATATTTGTGACGTCCTTAGTATTAAGTAGTTCATAGGTAGTTTGTAAGTTTAGGGACTGATGGCCCCGTAGTCGAGTCCCATAAGCTAAACAAACATTTGAACATTTGAAACATAAAACCGATTTTTAAGATTACCTTAATAGAAGCGGTGGTCTCTGGTGATACAAGATAAGCCCATGTTTACTATTGCGCTCACGGGCAGTGGACGGGCGTGGTGTGCTGCTCTACCGACTTGTACAGACTAAGGGAATGTGGGTAGGGAGTGACATAGGAAGCCGATGTATAAGACGGGACGGGTGAAATCTAGCTATCTGAATACAAATTTAACGAAAGGGAGGTTATTAAGCATTTTTTTGTCGCGTGATGTAGCAGTTTTTCTCGCATCTGATTATTTATGACGTCATGTCTCGTGAACTATTTTTTGTGCGTGATCCTTACACTTACAGCGACCGTCCTAATGGATTGAAGCTTACGTGTACAAAATTTCATGAAGATTGGAATAAAACTGTAGATTTTTATGCAATACGTACACACAAATACACGGACATTTTGCTTCATATATACAGATGTACGTCTCTTCAGACGTACATGCATGTCTTACAGGAACTGCTACTGTAAATAAATGATTCAAGCCTATACGGACATACGACGACTGAACTGAATCTGACCAGGGAGCTCTAAACAGCCGGCCGCGGTGGCCGAGGGGACTGAGGCGCTTCAGTCACGTTCTGCACGGCCACTACGGTCGGGGGTTCGAATCCCCCCTCGGGCATGGATATTTGTGCCGTCTTTAGTTGTAGGTAGTTGATAAGTAGTTTGTAAGTTTAGGGACTGATGACCCCGTAGTTAAGTCCCTTAAGCTTAACACACATTTAGCTCTAAACAGCAACGAGGCTTCATCCCCACCGCAGTCCGTATTGGCCTCTCGCCGCACGTTTTATTCCCTTGTGTACCCTTCCTCCCCCGTCACTTTCCTCTCTCCCGGGACAGTCGTCAGACGTATATCTCAATTGACTGTGTGTGTAGTTTAAATCCTGGAGTAAGTAAACTCGAAAGAAATGTTTGTGCAGAAATTGCCGACATAGCGTAACTGAGGCGGAACTGGGTAACCAACCCACATTCGCCGAGGAACATGGAAACCCGCATTAAAATAACGAGCGTCAGGCTGCCTGCCACACTTAACCACGTCGTTAATGCTCCGGGGGAATCGAACCAGGGTTAACACACCTCGCCGACCTGAAAGTAGCGCTTTAATCTATGTGGCTAACCGGATGGGTCCTACATCTACATACATACTCCGCAATCCTCCGTAAGGTGCGTGGCGGAGGTGTACACTGTACCACTACTAGGCATTTCCTTTCCTATTCCACTCCCAAATTGAACGAGGAAAAAAAGAATGCCTATATGCCTCCGTACAAGCCCTAATTTCTCTTGTCTTTGTTATCATTACGCGAAATGTAAGTAGGCGGCAGCAAGATTGTACTACACTCTGCTTCAAATTCCTCCAGCGATCCCCAATTGAGTTTCCGGAGCATTTCCGTGACACTCGCGCATAGGTCGGACCTACCAGTAACAAACCTAGCTGCTCGCCTCTGAACTGCTTCTATGTCTCCCTTTAAACTGATCTGATGCGGGTCCCAAACACTTGAGCAATACTCAAGACGAGGTCGTAAAAGCGTTTAATACGTGGTCTCCTTTACAGATGAAGTACATCTTCCCAAAATTCTCCCAAAAAACCGAAGTCGGCTGTCCGCCTAACTCACAACTGTCCTTACATGTTCGTTCCATTTCATATCGCTCTGCAATGTTACGCCTAGAATTTGAATGACGCGACTGCATCAAGAAGCTCACTACTAATGCTGTATTCGAACATTATGGGATTGTTTTTCCTACTCAGACCCATCACCTTACATTTTTTTACATTGCGAGCTAGCTGGCATTCTTCGCACCAACTAGAAATATTGTCTAAGTCATCCTGTTTGCTATTAAAGTCAGTTAAAGACGACACCGTCCCGTACACCACAGCATCATCTGCAGACAACCGCAAATTATAAGTTATTCTGTCGATCAGATCATTTATATAGATAGCAACTAATAGCGGTTCTATCATATTCCCTAGGGGCATGCCTGACGATACACTCGTCTCTGATGAACACACGCCGTCGAGAACAACGTACTGCGTTCTATTACTTAGGAAGTCTCCAGCGTGTCACAAATCTGTGAACCTATTCCATAAGCTCGTATTTTCGTTAGCAGTCTGCAGTGTGGCACCGCGTCAAACGCCTTTTTGAAGGTGAGAAAAACACAATCCGCCTGTTGCCCTTCATCCATGGCTCGCAAGATGTCATGTGAGTAAAGGGCAAGCTGAGTTTTCGCATGAACGATGTTTCCCAAACCCGTGCTGATTCATAGAAAGAAGATTTTCCGTCTCAAGAAAATGTACTATATTCGAACTGAGAATATGCTCCAAAATTCTACAGGAAACTGATGTCAACGATATTGGCCTTTTATTATGTGGGTCAGTTCTCTTTCCTTTCTTATAAACGGGATTCATCTGGGTTTTTCCAATCACTAGGAACTTTGCGCTGAATTAAAGATTCGCGATAAATGCAAGCTAAGTAAGGGGCCAATGCCGCAGAATACTCTTTGTAAAACCGAACTGGTATTCCATCTGGACCAGCAGACTTTTTCGTATTTAGCTCTCTCAGCTGCTTCCCTACCCCGGAAATACCTATTACTATGTCCTCAATTTCAGAATTAGTACGTTGATCAAATGATGGTACATTTGTGCAGTCCTCTTGCGTGAAAGATTTCTTAAAGGTTAAATTTAGAACTTCAGCCTTCCGTTTGCTTTCTTCTATTGCCGTTCCGGAATGATCAAGAGTGACTGGATAGTGGGCTTTGACCCACATTGATTTTATATAGGACCAGAATTTTTTCTGGTTCTCGGAAAGATCTTTTGCTGAAGTATGGCTGTGATAATTATTGTATGCTTCGCGCATCGATCTTGTTATAGACGCACGAATCTCTACTAACTTTTGCCTGTCATTTGCGTGTTCTTTTTTTGAACCGGAGCTGCAACAGTCTTTATTTTCTCAGTAGCTTTCTAACATCATTATTATTATTATACCACGGTGAATCTTTTACATCCTTAATCGAATTTACAGGCACATATTTTCCTAACCCTTTATGTTCAATGCACTTAAATTTAGTCCACAATTCCTCTACATCCATAATACTGCAACTAAACGATGCCCATTCATTTTCTAAGTGCGATACTAACATTTGCTTATCGGCTCTTCCCAACAAAAACACGCTTCTAGCTTTATTGATTGGTTTATGAACTTTGGTCACCATCGACGCTATGACGATATCATGATTACTAATTCCTGTCCCTACACAGATATCGTTAATAAGGTCAGGCCTTTTCATAGCTATAAGGTCTAAAATATTTCCATTGCGCGTGGGTTGCCGGTTTAACTGCTCAAGACAGTTTTATGAGAATGTGTCCAAAAGTAGCTCGTAGTACTGCTTATCTGTACCGCCTGAAATGTAACTAAAGAGGTCCCAATCTATACTCTTAAGGTTGATGTCTCCCCCGACCAACATTACATGGCCCGGATACCTACGCACTACCAAATTTGATAAATATATGCCTTACCGTGAGGTAACAGCTTCGCCAGGGTTACGAATCACATGCGACACATGGTTAAGGAGATACGACGTCATAAAAATAGGAATCGCAAAAAAATTGACACATAATGCGACGAGACTTTATTTATATACTGTATGAGAATGAGTAGTTAGCGACTTGCAACAAACTTTATAGATAATTTCAAACCTTTATTATATTTTTTCTAGCTGACAACCACAGGAAAACGATAAAAAAAAGTTTCTCGCTTACTACTTTTCCGCTGTTCATAGAGTAAAAGTACGGCATTCGGTATGACGTTACAATTTATATTTATGAAATACATATTGTGCTTACAGGAAATTTTACAGACAGTATAGACACATATAGCCGAATGTACCTTCGAAATTGTATGTCAGCATGACACTTGGTTCATGAAAAATGAGAGCATAAACATGGAAAATGCCATATCACGCATCAGGTTTTAATCTATTATTTCTTTACTACTAACTGTATTCGTAACAGATTTTACAGACGTACAACACTTATATAAATGAATATATAACAGCAAAATTATATAATTGTACAACACTTAATTCAACAAATATGAGATCATATATACTGTGGTGGGTAAAATCTGTCACATCATGCAACACGTTTTAATCCATTTCTTATTTACTGCGAAGACAGCCGGCCGCGGTGTCCAAGGGGACTGAGGCGCTCCAGTCACGGTCTGCACGGCCACTACGGTCGGGGGTTCGAATCCCCCCTCGGGCATGGATATTTGTGCCGTCCTTAGTCTTAGCTAGTTCATAAGTAGTTTGTAAGCTTAGGGACTGATGACCCGTAGTTAAGTCCCATAAGCTATTCAAACATTTGAACATTTGATTTACTGCGAAGACATCCTCTAGTCCAGTCAGCTTAAGAAAATTCCCAAAAGCTGACAGTACTGTTCACAATTTTCAACTGTGAAGCGCACACGACTGCAGGCGAAAGCAAGACACTTCTATAGAGCTACAAGCAGTGGGAGAGAATGAAACAGTGTACAACCAACGAATACCCATTATTTTCGACAGACCTAGCTTTTAACTTCAAGCGATTTTGCAATTAAAAACTACATTTTCTATTAGTACTAATAAATCACAGGGCTATCTATTAATTACTGTGGAGTGGAATTGACGTTTCCATGTTTCTCGCAATGACAACTTTATGTCGTTTGCTCAGGGTTGGGCCCACAAAAGAATATATTCTTATTTGAGCCTGGATAAGTAACAAAACTTATGTTTATAGTCAAGTTTTGAATGAAATTAATGTATGAATGTTAATACCGTCTGTATTTTGATCACTACCTTTTTTTTTTTTTTTTTTTTTTTTGCTTGGATACTGCACTTATAATTTTGTACATTATACAAGATGGCCTTATTTCTTATACATTCTCCCATATATGTAACATGTTTTTAGAAAAGAGGAGATGGACGGAGAGAGAATGGATAGGAGAAGTACTAACTCAAGGCTTGAATAGTATAGGGTGTTTCACTAAGTGTGTTTGCCTCTGTAACTTATAAAATAATAGGCGACGGGAAATTTTAATGCGATAGGTCAACACAAGAAATGTTACACTTTCTGCGGAGCTATGAACATAGTTTATTGTATCATTTTCCAAAGAGTTACAGCACAAAGATCTAATTTTTTATATGGAACAATAGTTTTTTTCTATCGTGCATTGGATCCGTTGAAACCAGTTGCGTCCAAAATGAATTTAAACTACACTCTTATCACTGTTAGTTTGGAAGCTACAACCCTTCAAAGTTTAGGGAGTGGATGCTACAATAGCGTAGCTGACTGGCTGGTGGTCATGAGACAGTGGGTCGTGCCCCAGGGGATAGCCACTCGGCCAGTCAGCTACGCTATCGCAGCCTCCGCCTCCAGAACTTTGAAGGGTTGTAGCTCCCAAACTAACAGTGATAGGAATGTCGTTTAAATTGATTTGGATGCAGCTGGTTTAAACGAATCCAATACACGATAGAAAAAACTATTGTTCCATTTAAAAAATTATATCTTTGTGGTGTAACTCTTTGGAAAATGATACAATAAACTATGTTCATAGCTCCGCAGAAAGTGTAACATTTCTTGTGTTGACCTACCGCATTAAAATTTCCCGTCACCTATTATTTTATAAGTTACAGAGGCAAACACACTTAGTGAAACACCCTGTATATAGTTTTCAGAGAGTTGCAAATAAAAGAAAGTTTTGTTTCAGGTGCAAAAATACAGGGTGAGTTAGGAGGACGGCACATGCTTTGAGTGCTAATTTCTACTGGTGATTCCGAAAAAAAAATTTCTGATAAACATATGGCCTTTTCTTCAAAATTTTCAAATGTTTGTAAACCTATCGGACTCAAATGTATGGTTATTAGTCCGTACCTGACCAACTACTTGAACTAAGGTAAACTAACCAAAGGATAACACAAAAACACAAACACCCATTCCCGAGGGGTGACTCGAACCCCCGAAGGCGAAAGGTCGCTCGCACCGCAGCACGGCGCCCCAGTGCGCACGGCTAATCAGCCGCGGCGCACTTTTCTTAATTGTTTCCTCGTAAACCAATGAAAACAACTAGGAACGGGAAGAGTGCAGGTGACAGTAAATTAAGATACTGTTATGTTATGGTTTTTTTTAATTGTGTAAGTTTCGTGACATGAGATGTTCAAAACGTCCACCGTCAACACGTCTGGCGTGCAGCACGCAGAACATCGCACTCCGTGTGAATGCGGCTTTAGAGTCAGCCGCGAGAGAAAACCCCTGTGGTCTGGAGCGCCACGTTACGGATCGCGCGGCCTCTCGCGTGGGAGTTTCGCGTCCTCCCACGGGCACGGGTTTGTGTGTTGTCTTTAGGTTAGCTTGACTTACTTTAAGTAGTTTCTTAATTCTAGGGACTGATAACCACAGTACTTTGGGTCCATAGAATAACAAACATTTGAACAATTATATATTTTCGGCGACTTTACAGTGTTCAGTGAATGAAATAAATCGCAATTTGCGATCAGTCATGGCTTCACTGTACTAGGTTTAGATGGAATACCAAAGTGCGGCGAATGAAAATTTGTGCCCGGCCGGGATTCGAACCCGGGATCTCCTGCTTACTAAGCAGACGCGTCGACCACTTCGCCATCGAGGACACAGTGACCAGCCCGACTGCAGAGGACTCTTCCCTGCACGTCTCCGGCCACACCCAAATCTCCATTCGACAAGCTGTCTCTTTCCTATTACTACTTCTAATTTGTTCTGTAATGCTCGCAGCCTGAATACTGAATTCCCGCATCAGGGAGAACAGACCATGAGGTATCGAGACACAATTAATTGTCGTCAGGAGCCCAACCTCGGCTTGTATACAATTATATAATTTTGACGACGTTACAACGTTCAATGAATGGGCCGTGGTAATAGGAAAGAGACAGCGTGGGGTATGGAGATTTGGGTGTGGCGGGAGACGTGCAGGAAAGACTCCTCTGCAGTCGGGCTCGTCACTGTGTCCTGATGGCGGAGTGGTCAGCGCGTCTGCCTAGTAAGCAGGAGGTCCCCGGTTCGAATCCCGACCGGGCACAAATTTTCATTCGCCGCACTTTGGTATTCCATCTAAACCTAGTACAGTGAAGCTATGACTGATCGCAAATTGCGGTTTATTTCATTCTTTCTTTCAAACTTTTGAACATTAGCGTCACATACAAGCACTACATGAAGAGGGAACAGACAACCGTGTTGACATACTGAAATTGTTCTTTCGTGTGATAGTTTTGCGTAACTAGCTCCAGTATGCCTCATAAAAGTCAGTGAGCGTCTTTCGAACATGTCTCGGAGTTCGACTGAAGAAATGCTGTTGCTTATAAGGATTGCGGATTGTACTTAAGAGAAATCTGAGAGCGTTACGGACGAAGCAACTATGATGCGGTTCTGCAATCACTGGATGCGGGAGGTAACGACGGACGGACAAGGGAAAAAAAAGGCTTCCGCGCACCATTCGACGCTGTTTGCAGCCGAGTGGACTGTCCGCAAGATGTCAGTATCCCGTTTATCACTAAGTCAACACTACAGGAATTTGCAGCATGAACGACGGTCATGAACAACAGTATCGAGCGACATTGTTTTTCCGACGAATCCCTATTATTCCTGCTCCAACACAGCTGTCAGATTAGGGTCTGGAGACTATGCAACTGTTGCCGTGTGCGCCGTCACATTGTTAAAGCCCTCGTTATGATTGTTTGGGGTGGTATATTATTCCATTCCTGCACCCTGCAGTATACGCATTGCCTGTACGCTGACAAGACAACGAGCTAGCGTTACACCTCTCAAGTTACGCAGTCTGCCCTTCTCCCATACCTTCGGAGCCTGCCGACGGCCACATTGCAACACGATAATGTGCCACCACATGTGGCACGCCATCTTGAAGACTTCTCGGTTGCCATCAGCCTGCATTTTGTTCTCCCTGACCATCCCTTATCGACAACGTCTGGTCGGTGATTACAGAACCGCTGGCCTGGGAAACACCACCCACTGCTACAGATCAGTTTTGGCAATATGTAGAAGTAGCATGGATTGCTATACCCCAATAACACATCCATAACCTCTTTGATTCAATGTCTAGGCACGTAGCAGCGTTTATATCCAGTAATAGCAGCAACACTCAATACTGATTTCATAGTATTCCTCACTACACACGGGGCTACATTTTCAGTCATATGGTCTTTATACAGATGTTATCTTCCAAATAAATTCGACTGTGAAATCTCTCATCCTTCTTGGTTTTGCATTTTGAATTAATAATAAGGACCTCCCGAACATTCGATTTCGGTTACGGCCAGTTTCGGCCAAAGTATTTGTTTCGGTCGCAGTTTCAGCTTTGGGCAGAAATCAGCCGAATCTTCTGTTTGGCTGAAACCAGCTTCTTCTTCTTCTTTTTTTAACTTACTGATGAAGTCCGGTCGCGTTAGGAAAGGATTCAGTCAACAATAACGCTTCACCTCAGTTGACGGTGCATCGTTTAACCACTAGGAGTCTTTTCCCGTGCGTAAAAATTGTGGGTATTTTCTTGTTCAGAACAATATAAAGGAATCGTACCTTCTAGTAATATACTATGTTAGTTGTTGTTGTTGTTGTGGCCTTCAGGCAAGCCTCTTCAACTCCACATAAGAACGACAACCTACATCCATCTGAATTTGCTTACTATATTCATCTCTTGGGCTCCCTCTGCGATTTTTACCCCGCACACTTGCCTCCAATGATTTATTCACAATTCCTTGATGTCTAAGAATGTGTCCTACCAATCGACCCCTTCTTTTAGTCAAGGTATACCAGAAATTTCTTTTCTCCCTAATTCTGTTCAGTACCTCATTAATTACGCGATTCACCCACCTAATCTTCAGCATTCTTCTGTAGCACCACATTTCAAAAGCCTCTATCCTGTTCCTGTCCGCACTGTGTATCGTCCATGTTTCACTCCCATACAAGGCAACATTCCACATAAATACCTTCAGAAAGGACTTCCTTAGGCTTAAATCAATATTGGATGTTAATAAATTTCTCTTTTTCAAGAACGCTTTTCTACCTATTGCCATTCTGCATTTGATATCCTCTGTACTGCGACCATCATTTGTTATTTTACTGCCCAAGGAACAAAACCTCCTTTATTGCTTCGTTGCCTAATCTAATTCCTTCAGCGTCACCTGATTTTCTTAGACTTCACTCCATTACCCTTGTTTTGCTCTTGTTAATGTTCATCTTGATATGCACCTTTAAACACACTGTCCATTCCGTTCAGCGGCTCTTCCAGGTCCTATGCTGTCTCTTGACAGAATTACTATGTCTTCGGCAAAACGCAATGTTTTTAATTCTTCGCCCTGAACTTTAATTCCTTCTCCAAATTTCTCCATGCTGTCCTTTATAGCTTGCTCAATGTACAAATTGAATAACATTGGAAATAGGCTACAACCCTGTCTTACTCCCTTCCCAACTATTTGGTTATTAGTCCGTAGTTCACAAACTACTTAAACTAAACTAACCTAAGGACAACTGAGACACCCATGACTGAAGGGGGAATCGACCCCCGACGGCGAACGACCGCGCGCGCGCACCGCACCACAGCACAGCGCCTCATTGTGCACGGCTAACAGTTTAAGTTAGTGTTGTACGTAATGGAATGGGTTTATTGTTATGTTGTAAAATTTTATTAATGAGTTTCCTTGAAAGCGAAGAACTTTTTTTAAAAACTACTATGGGCTTAGCAAACATTGATCATGTGGTACACACCTTTTCCTGTTTAGTTTGCGTAAATTTATATTGACAACAGTCATGCTTTATTTTTCTAAATACTTTCTGCAGCACTGATTTAAGCTGCTACGTATTCATGAATGCCAAAAAGGAGATATATAAAGTTGGTTTTCGATTGCAAAAAACGGAAGTGAAGATTGCAATATAAAGCTAGCGCTCTCAGGAACAAAATCGTAAAGGCTACTCATGGAAGGAACCAAATCATTACTTTCTGCTCATTTTGTATTGTGGCAGTCATGATGAGGCTCTGACATTTCGTAGTATATATTTGGCATGTTTGTCGTGTACCTAAAGAATATCTTCCTACAAGAAGGTATGCAAGACTGTGCAGTTTGTGGTAGCCATACAGTAGTCTGGTTAATTCGAGGTGAACGGACTGGGATCACCTCGAACTATCGAAATTTACGTATGGAAAAGAAGAAAATCGACCTTCAAAAGAATACACGTGTAACAAAATGCCCTTTTTTAAAACAGCGTTTTTTAATACTCATTTACATTGGCAGCCTAAAGATTTTTAAGTTTTCTCATAATTTACTTGGTGGTATAATGGTGTAGTGCCATTTTCAGTGTAAGTAGAATGTACCCACAGTTGTTTTGTTTTATGACGCTCGTAATTATGGGAAACTCGTAATTCCGAGACTCGAAATATCTAGACTCCACTGTATCGAGTTCAGTTTACGTATTGTCTAACTTCCTGTAGTTTTTCTTTTTTAGGTTGAAAATGTTACAACAAGGAGAAAAGAATCCAATTTGGAAGTACTTTAATGAAAGTACCGTCGATTTGTCTAAACCTGTTAGCCTTCCAAGTCATCTTTAACGGATTTCAAAAATGTTCAAATGTTTGTTAAGCTTATGGGACTCAACTACGAGGCTATCAGTCCCTAAACTTACAAAGTACTTACGAACTACCTTATACTAAGGACGGCACAAATATCCATGCCCGAGGGGGGATTCGAACCCCCGAACGTAGGGGCCGTGCAGACCGTGACTGAAGCGCCTCAGTCCCCGCGGCCACCGCGGCCGGCTTCAAGGGACTCCTGATTAGCCTTACACACACTCAAGAAGGCTTATTACATTGAGGGGATATGGGAAAATATTGTAAAACTAGTGGTTTGTAGTGTAATGTAAATTTACCGAACTTTTAACTTAATTACGCAAGTTTAGTTTACGGTTTTGGCCGAACCTAGACTAGCAGCCGAATATTCTGTTACCGTTTGGGTTTAGACCACAAATCATGTTTCGTTCGACTCTAATAACAACCATGTCCCACGCTTTGTTGTGTGCTGGGGACGTTCATAAATCGCGAAGATGTCAAAGTAACATTATTGTCACTCCATGAAACTGTCATTTCTGTTCGCCTCATTGGGCACTTCGTTCAGTTGCCTTCTGAACCTTTACTGTAGTAGTTCTTTCTGTCTGTGGTTCATGTGTCATGTAGCTATGCTACTTGGCAGTGACACATCATGTGAAATGTTACAGTTACTTTCGCACACCAGTGTATCACGAATGGAATGGGGACATGCCTTTAGGTCTATTCAGTGCAAATAATTTCTCCAACTATATGGATTTTCTTCGTCTTGTAGAGTTTAGGGTAGCATACCATTGCTCGGGTTATGAAACCTTAGGCGCGTTACTGGCGAAGCATTTGAGAAACTGGTTCAGCCAGTTGAAGACTTGAGAGATCAGCGCTGTCGCTGGCGCCGCGACAACTAACTTCCGGTGCAGCCGTGGATGGAATAACATGCGATAAAATCATATTTAGTAATTATAATTAATAACTGTAATTAACTATTATTAGCTCTAATTACACTGAAGAGCCAAAGAAACTGGCCAGTAATAAATCTATGTAAATGACTACACAGGCAAAGTATTTTATTTTCTTTCTTAAGTGTATCTAAGACCTACACAGACTTCACGTCTGGTGAAAGTTGCAGTAGCAGAAAAATAGTATTACTCAATAATAAAATGGTTTTGTTATTACTTGATTAAAAATGATACTGCATTCAAAATTCGTTGCCAGCTGCAAATTACTATGATCCAGCAGTAAAGAGGTATTGTTTTGTATTTATTAAAAATAGTATTAAGTTAGTGATTATTTGTTTTCCTAACGTAACAACGTATGAACATGTGACCAAGTAATACAAGAAGATTGCGATCGTCTTATTCATAAGCGGCTTAAGTGTGTGTCAGTTTGTCGTCGATATAACCGCGCATGTGCAGAGCTGTTGTCGAGTTCCATAAGCAGCTATGGGCATGCGCAGTTTTGCAACTTACGCGTGTGTCAGTTTGTCGCCGACAGCTATTATAAACGTTTTCCAGTGAAGTAAATGCGAGAGAGAGATGCTCTGTGCTAGAGTTGATCGATATTCATTTTTGTTAGATAGACATTGGTGTTAGAATCAATTTTTTAATTAGCAGACACCTTTGCACAGATATTCTTAATCGCAATTCATAATATCTAGAACAGCAGTCAATTCTGTTGACTGCAGGGCTTTTACAAGTTATAAATAACTGCAGCAGTACCACACAAACACTAGTAAGCCGCTTAAATTATTAAGTCATCATGAGGCGGAAAATGGCTTCAGAGTTACGCGTTTCAGTCGGTCGATCATCAGAAGTCCAAAGTGCCATGGGTACATCTTAAAACTGTGACGCTTTTAATGTGTGATAGGGCATAGGCGGATCAAAGGAGGTGGGGCGTCGTTCGACTTCCCCCCCCCCCCCAGCAGTTGTTTTATTAATTTCTTTTTTAGAATGCGAAGCAAGCGTGCTATTACTGCACTGAGTCTTCAAAACTGTGAGACTTTTGTTTGATTGGGCGTGGGGGAAAAAGGGATGGCCAGTACTAGAGGCTTTCTACTGAGCCAGAGTTTAGCTGACGATGAAATATTCTTTCACCCCCCCCCTCCCCCCCCCCCCGCCACCGAGCAGGCCGTCCTTGATCCGCCCCTGATTAAGGGCCACCCGGCCGCGGTGGAGTAGCCGAGCGCTCTAAAGCGTCTCGCTGCGGAGCGCGCGGTTGCTCGCCGTGGAGGTTCGAGTCCTCCCTGGGGCATGGGTGTGTGCGTTTGTCCTTAGGTTAGTTTACCTAGGTTTAAGTAGTTTGTAAGCTACGGACTGATGACCACGCAGTTTGGTCCGATAGGTTTACAAACATTTGAACATTTGAACGACTAAAGAGACTGAATACATTACGCTTGTACGTCAATTTTTGGAGTATTGCTGCCCAGTGTGGGATCCTTATCAGGTGGGTTTGACAGAGGACATCGAAAGAGTCCAAAGAAGGGCAGTTCTTTTTGTACTGTTACGATACAGGGAGACAGCTTTACTGAAATGATACAGGATCTGGGAGGGGAATCATAACAACGGCGCTTATCGCTGAGGCGTGGGGTACTTACGAAACTCCAATCGCCAACTTTCTCCCCCGAATGCGAAAATATATTGTTGACTTTGCTACATAGGTAGAAAAAATCATCAGAATACGAGAAATCAGAGCTCGAACGGAGAGATTCAGGTGTTCTTTCTTCCCGCACGCCATTCGAGAATGGAATGGGAGATAGATAGTATAAAGGTGGTTCGATGAACATTTAAATTTTTAAGGGCCACCCGAAAGCAATTTTTCTATCTACGGATCATTTCTTAATTTAGCGACTGCCAAGAAACCTTGTCACATCACTGTAGCACTTCTGCCATGGTAGTTCATCGTCACGAAACGTAGGTTTGCTATCGAACACGCCGCTACTGCATCCTGCTGCGAAGACGACCCCCCGAGCAAGACATTGGGACCCCCCAGGGGAGCAGCGACCCACAGGTTGAAAAACACTGGTCTAGACTGTCCCACTCTTCAACGGCAATATGTCGTAGATCTCTCACACTGGTTGGCAGATCGTCTCGTCCACATACAGCTATTTTCAGTGTATCCCACCCTTGTTGGATAGGCTTCAGGCCTGGAGAACACACTGCACATTCTAATCTTGCAGTGTCATTATCATGAATGGACGCTTTTATAAAATCTGCACGATGAGCGCGAAACTTTTCGTCCATTAAAATGAATCGCTCTGTCGATATAGTTGCACTATATGTCAGAGGATATCATCCCTGTACCGTATAAGCGTTTGATTACCTTCAACGACCACCAGTGGCGTACGGTGAACCCACATAATTGCACGCCAAAACTTCAGGAAAACACCGCATTGCTGGACGGTGAGTGTTAGCCGTTCTGTCTAACCAGGTTGCCTTCCAAAACGTCTGCGACCTGGTTGCAAGCAGATGCGAGTCTCATCTGTGAATGGCACTTGATACCAATTCAGACGAGTCTATTCAGCATGGTGTTGGGCCCATCTGTACCGCGCTGCATGGTGTCTAGGTGTCAAGGCTGGACCTTGCCATCGACACTGAGAGTGAAGTTGCATGTCATGCAGCCTATTACGTTCGGTCTTGTGGCTGCACGAAAATCATTATTCTGTTTAGTGGCGTTCCTCTCAAGGTTTCTCCGACCTGGAATCCGTAAGCAGTGGTCATCAGCTACTATGGTAACCTTTGGGAGGCTAGAGCGATGCAAGTCATCGACAGTTCCTGTTATCTCTGTAGATCATCCAAGTTAGAGTCGGACCCGGTGGTCTTGGGGTAAAGCGCTCAACTAGAAACCGAAGGGTGGCGGGTTCGAAACCTGGCCGGACCTCGGATTTTTTTCAGTCTGCACTTTAACCCATCCTTCACACCTCAACGATGTGAGGAGTCTCCAGAAACGACACTTGGTTCGGATTCCACGTTAAGCTGTAGGTCCCCTTTCCCCTGTTGGATAACTGGGGTAGGCTAGGCACACGCAAGTCACCGAAGTGGCGTCCAATTGAAAGACTTGCACCAGGCCAATGAGCCACACGAAATTATTATTATTATCCACATTCGTATAACATAGCTTTGGCTCACTCCGAGGTGTCTGGAAACGGCGGAACTGTCCTTCTAGGCATGGCAAAACTACGGTCAAAACAAGCAGTGTCCTTCCTTCCTTCCTTCCTTCAGTATCACCTGATTTTTTAAGACTTCATTCCGTTACCCTTATTTTGCTCTTGTTAATGTTC
Organism: Locusta migratoria; assembly: GCA_026315105.1. Lineage (NCBI taxonomy): Eukaryota > Metazoa > Arthropoda > Insecta > Orthoptera > Acrididae > Locusta > Locusta migratoria. The sequence goes on from CM048755.1 coordinate 339,572,712, forward strand.
ATCTTATTCGCTCCTTTCGACATACTATCCATTCCGTTCAATTGCTCTTCCAGGTCCTTTTATATCTCTGAGAGAATTACATTGCTATCGGCAAAACTCAACGATTTTATTTCTTCACTCTGAACTATAATGCTTTCCCCAATTTTCTCCTTGTATTCCTCGACAGCTTGCTCAGCGCACAAATTGAATAACATTGGTCAAAAGCTTTCTACAAATCTACGAAAGCTAGAAATGTAGGTTTGCCTTTCCTTAATCTATCTTCTAAGATAAGTCGTAAATTGAATATTGTCTCCCGTGTTCCTACATTTCTCCTAAATCCAAACTGGTCTTCCCCGAGGACGGCTTCTACCAGCTTTTCTATTCTACAGTAAATAATTCGTTTTAAAATATAGCAACCATGATTTGTTAAACTGATGGTGCTGTAATTTTCTCACCTGTGTACGTCTGATTTCTTTGGAATGAGGATTATTACATTTTTAAGTCTGAGACTATTTAACCTGTCTCGTACGTCTTACGCACCAGGTGAAATAGTTTTGTCATGGATGGCTCTCGCGGAGACTTCGGTAGCTCTGACGGACTACTCTGTGTGCTTTGTTTCGATTTAGGTCTTTTAGTGTTCCGTCAAATTCTTCTGTCAGTATAGTATCTCCTATTTCATCTTCATCTACTTCCTCTTCCCTTCCTACAATATTGTCTCGAAGTTCATTTCTTTGTAGAGCCCTTCTGTATAGTCTTTCCACGTTTTAGCTTTCCCTTCTTTAATTTTCTGGCAGGCGGTATCTATCTTTCCCCTAATTGTACATTCTTATATGTACTTTCATTTCCCCTCCTGCCACTCCTGGCATTTTGCACTTTTTATCAATCTCATTTCTTAGTCGTCTGTACTCCACTTTAACTGCTTTCTTTACCGAATTTTTATATCTTCACCTTTCATCAATTAAATTTAGTATTTCCTGTGATATCCAAGGATTTCCTATAGGTCTTGCCTTTCTACCTATTTTGTGCTCTTCTACCTTTACTATTTAATTTCTCAAAGCCACCCATTCCTGTTCTACTGTTTTATTTTCCCTTTAAATTGTTGCTTAATCCTCTCCCTGAAATTCTCAAGAACTCCAGGTTCCTAAAATTTATCCAGATCCCATATCCTTATTTCCCTACCTTTCTGCAGTTTCTTTAGTTTGAGTGTACAGATCGTAACGAATGTTTGTTATCGTTAAATTATGTTCCGTTTAAAATTCTTCCAGACGGTTACCTCTTCCATTCCTTTTCCCCGTCCATATTCGCCTACTGTTTTTCCTTTCCTTCCTTCCCAAACTACCGAATTCCAGTCCATCCTCACTATTAAGTTTTCCTCTCCCTTAAATGTCTGGATAATTTCCCTTACCTCTTCATACATTTTCTTCGATCTCCTCATTATTGGCAGAGCTAGTTGGCATATAAACTTGTACTACTGTGGTCGATGCTTGCTTCGTAACTATGTTGACTATCTTGCAGTAAGCAAAGAAGCATTGCTTTTGTAATTACAGCTTCTTCAGGTTCCAATACTAATAGTAAAATAGAAATTGAATTAATAACGAAGCATCATTTACACATCCCATTCTTCTCTTCTTGTGTATTCGAAAGTAATAAACAATATAGCAAACACATTAATCAGGCAAAATATGTCGTACTATTGGATCAAATAAGTATTGAAGATCAGAAAAAAAGTATGATATTCCTTTTCTTACAAGTGGGATTCACGCGATACTAGGATTAAAAAAGAATGAATAAGTGACGTAAGTGGCTTAAATGGAAATAATTTCAGTGTGTGTAACTAAACAATGAGCAAAATCAAAACGTACCTAATACATTATTAACTGATATTGGCTGATCTATAAAACGGTAACTATAGCGATAGGCAACTCGTGAGAATTATCATACAGGTCGTATACAGCTACAATAACTAGATTTAAATTTTTACCTTAAATGACACACACACACACACACACACACACACACAGGTTATAGGCCTCAAGTAACGTTGACAGAAAGCCGAAGTGACGAATTACTTAAATGGTACTGTACACGTACGAAACCTAGACCTAAGAAACTGATGACGTAGACCTTAAGCACCAAGGAACGTATACCTTTATTTCATTTTCATATAAATTTATAATCTAACTAACATATTCCGTACATCTTTCGCTAAGGCAGATAATTATATAGAATGATGCAATAGATTCCACTACAGCATACTTAAGTTAGACTACACATAAGCATCAAATATTGAAATCATAATACACGTATGAAGCCCATATTTTCACATTTCAGGTTTATATAATCTTTTACTTGAGGTATATGTATTATGTGACTATTAGGTTAAATTTTACTAAAGATGTTGGCCGCTTAGGGTGTTAATGTTGGCAATAGATGAACATATCGGGAGTCGTGCTACGTCATTAGCCAATCGTGTGATAGTATGCGGTATCTAAGATTTTTTGTTTTTATTTTATTTTTCTTACGGGTAATAAACGAACGCATTTCGTTGTTTAACATTTAATGTTTTCTTTCGCAATATGACACGAGAGCTAATGTTGACATCGAAATGTTTCCTTTATGATGATAATTAATTTAGTGACTGCACAAGGATATATACAAGGATCTGTCAGCCATAGACAGGAACAGTATTAATCATTTACTACATCAACACAAAGAATTAATTAATGCTGTTCCTGCGCTATGGTTTACAGGTTGTTGTATGTACTCTTCTCCGGTCAGTACATTAATGATCATCATAAACAAAACATTCGTTGTTACCATTAGCTCACTACACCGCCGCCGCCATACATAAAACATAACCATGTTGCGATTCATCGTAACGTGTGAAATAGGGGACGTATAGAACATTCTTTTACGTCCTTTTGTTTCTTATAATTACTTTTTCACGAAATAATTAAAACCGTCTGAATTCCGATTGGCTGCCTGCATCTGCTCCGTCATTGGGCGCCTCATTTCCTGCAATTTTTATCCGCTGCCAACATCAACTCTAGGCAGCCAACATCGTAAGTAAAATTTAACCTCCTTTCCCCTCTCTCCTTTCCTATCCTCATTCCTTCCCCTCCCCACCGGGGGACTGATAACCTCAGTAGTTGAGTCCCCTTATCCCTATCAAACAACCCAACCCAAAATTTAACCGAGTATTATTTTGAGGTTAAAAGTTAAATGAATGTATTGTGTCTATAAACAATCTGTAACTAAGTCTCCTGACCTGTCTATCGTTATTCTTACTGTTTTGTAGATCAGTCAATATGAATTTAATACATTATTAGGTGCGCCTCGGTTGCACAGTGGTAGAGTGCCAGACTACAAATCCAAAGGTCGCGGGTTCGATCCCCGCCAGGTCCTAGGGTTTTTATCTGTCACTTTCCACTTCTTTCACCTCTGGCAGTATTACTCATGTGAAAAATACCGAGTAGCACCGTGGTTCGGAACCCACGTTAAACTGTAGGTCCCCCTATAACTGGCTGGGTAAGTCAGTTCGAAGGTCGGAGGAAGGCAACGGCATACCACCTCCAAATAGGACCATGCCTAGTGGTGTTCAAACCAATCTTCGGATTGTTGACTGCTTTACCTTATTAGGTACGCTTTGATGTTGCTGAACGTGTTGCTACACACAATCAAACTAATTCTGTATGACACGTTCTCAGACACCAAGAAATCGTCAATTTAGTAATGGGGAGGGGGGAGTGTGGGGAGGAGGGGAGAGGGGCCGCGCGGGAGTAGCCGAGCGGTCTGGAGCGCCACGTTACGGATCGCGCGGCCTCCCGCATCGGAGGTTCGATTCCTGCTTCGGGCATGGATGTGTGTGTTGTCCTTAGGTTAGTTTAACTCAGTTGAAGTACTTTGTAAGCTAGGGACTAATAACCACGCAGTTAAGTCCCATAGATTTACATAATTTGCTTTTTTGAGGGGAGGGGGTGAATACCACAGAGGGAGACCGAGAGACGAATACAGTAACCAGGTTCATAGTGATAAGTGGCTGTTCTTACTCAGAGGTGAAAGAGGCTTGCGCAGCATAGAGTAGCTTGGAGAGCTGCATTAAACGAGTCTTCCGGCTGAAGACCATAACTTATCATTTACGTCACCTATTCATTCTCAAGTAAAGCCTGTATTACGCGACACATCTGACATGTGAAAGTCAGGTGTAGTGGTCCCTGCCACATAGCGACAGAACAGGTGAAGCTACAATTTTAGCAGACGGTTTATCCGTCAGCGACGAGTCGTTATATTCTTCTATGGATACAAGCATGCGCAGAAAGTTGCATTTAGAGCGGGCTTTCCGTTTGTTATTATTTTCATCTGTGGTCAGCGGACAAATACACATTAGATCTTGAGGACTCTTTTGGTTGTTGCGCAAGATCTCTCACACATATTTAGGTGAGCAATTTATTATTATTATTATTACTTTTTAAATGTCATCGAAAAAGCTGTATATCAAATGATAGGTTCTTATTGTAGAAAAGGAATTGAACAAAGCGTGCTTATTGAGGTATACAGCAAGTAATAAAGGTCTCTGTATGAGCCCCTACATAGCTGTACCATTATAAGGAAGTCTTAAAGTTTTAATTGTTTATATGTTTTACGAAAATGAGAATATGATTTGACTTTCAATGTAATTATGACCTCAATTAGTGAATGTATCGCACGTGTGTGACATGTGTTATTTCGGCATTGCGAGAAGATAGTGTTGAAGGAATAGCCACAAGAGTCAGAGGAGAGGATTCTTACGTAGCTAGTGATAACTATAAAGCCACGAGGGGGGGCCGGGCGTTCTAAGGCGCCTTGCTGTGGAGTGCACGTCTGCTGTCCGTCGGAGGTTGGAGTCCTCCCTCTGGCATGGGTGTGTGTTTTGTCCTTAGCATAAGTTACTTTAAGTAGTTGCAAAGTCTTAGGGCTGATGACCATCGCAGTTTGGTTCCATAGCTTTACAAACATCTGAACATTTGATAGATGTAAAAGACGCATTGGTTATTGTGCCGAAGTGAGAAAGATTAGTGAGATAGGCAAGAGTGCCGCTGACACGATTAGAGTGCATATTTGAGTTCTTAAAAGACGTCATCATTCCCGCCCTTCTCCCAACGACTTCGAGGATCACTGTCTTGGAAAGTGCTGCTTAGATAACTGCGTCCTTCATGTACAGAATTCTGTAATAATAATAATATGTATATACATGTGGCGTCTGTTCCGAAAGAACAGACGTCACTTCTGATCCTGCAGTTGTTATTATTTAATATTCAAAGAAATATATGACATCAACTGCGATTGGGCAAAGCTGAGAATGTGTACCCAGCCGGGATTCGAAACCGGGTCTCCTGCTTTCTAGGCAGTTGCGCTGACCCCTACACCACTGCCGGCCGCGGTGGCCGAGGGGACTGAGGCGCTCCAGTCACGGTCAGCACGGACACTACGATCGGGGGTTCGAATCCCCCCTTGGGCATGGATATTTGTGCCGTCTTTAGTCTTAGCTAGTTCATAAGTAGTTTGTAAGCTTAGGGACTGATGACCCCGTAGTTAAGTCCCATAAGTTGTACAAACATTTGAACCTACAACACTGGGGACACAGTGATCACCGCACCTGCAAGGACTACCTAAGCACGCCTCCCGTCAGACGTGACGTTCTTTCGGAACAGACGCCACATGTATATATATAATATGCCGGTGACGGGCAATGATCCTATGGTTAGTGGGGAGGGGTGGGAAAGTTTGAAGCCCTTACTCTTACGGGAATTAGTTTCATAACTACGAGTTTGAGTACTGTGGGCAGGGCGAATCTGGGATTGTGTATCAGACGGGAGGCGTGCTTAGGTAGTCCTTGCAGGTGCGGCGATCACTGTGTCCTGAGTGGTGTAGGGGTCAGCGCAACTGCCTAGAAAGCAGGAGACCCGGTTTCGAATCCCGGCTGGGTACACATTCTCAGCTTTGCCCAATCGCAGTTGATGTCATATATTCTTTGAATATTAAATAATAATATGGTTTTCTGTTCCGAAGGACCTAATTGAGGAGCAGGACTCCATGGTCATGGAACAAGTCAATACATGACGTTTAACACAAGAATGGTAATAGAAATTTTTTAAGTACTCCTATGCACACGACACTCTTAAGACTAAGTGAAAAGAATCAATAAAGAAAAAATGAATTAGCTTAATTGCTTAATTTTTCTAGGAGTTCCTCGACAGAATAAAATGAGTGAGCCATGAGGTAATTCTTCAATTTAGATTTGAAAGCGTGTGGGTTAGTGCTAAGATTCTTTAGTTCTTGTGGCAGCTTATTGAAAATGGATGCTGCAGAATACTGCACACCTTTTTGTACAAGTGTAAAGGTGGTGTGTTGCAAATGTAGATTCGACTTCTGTCTAGTAGGGGAGACCGGGGCACATTTTCCATAGGGGCAAGTTTTCCAACTCGTTTTAGTTTCGAAACATTCCGTTAGATGGTACCACCGGCGATACTGTAAGAAGCAGCAACAAAGCACGCTTCATTTACGAAAGTTTCAGTGTTGTACCAGTAGTCACATTGCCGGCAGGACTGTTTTTGTCATTTTTGCAAAGGTGACTAAACTTTCACGATTTTATTGAAACTTAAAATAAACATCCTAGCGTTAAGCTTATTAGTTTGACACTACACGTACTAAAAGTCGGTTTCTTTCTTCACGTAACTGTGCATTTGTTTCGTAAATAGCTTCCACGGATAATCATGGACGTAGTGTTGTAGTTCCGAACATGGCGACGGGGCACGTTTTCCCAGAGCATGCGGGGCACATATTCCTGCACGTGTTTCGTTGGAAAACGTGCATCGGCCTAAAACATCTCGTATTATTCCTTTACATCAGTGGCGTAGCTATCATGGGGCTAGGCGGGGCAGTGCCCCGGGGCCCCCGAGCTCCAGGGGCCCCTCGGCCTTCGTGAGCGACCAATTTTTTTATTTACGGTCGGGGGTTCGAATCCCCCCTCGGGCATGGATATTTGTGCCGTCCTAGTTCGTAAGTAGTTCATAAGTAGTTTGTAAGTTTAGGGACTGATGACCCCGTAGTTAACTCCCATAAGCTTAACAAACATTTTTTTTGAATTTTTTATTTATTTATTTTTACTCTCCCACCCTATCGTCCATCATATCCCCTTCCCCTCAAACCAAGTTTCCCACAGTTGCCTCACTGGGCCACCGGCTGGCGGAACAATGCTTCTAATTGGGCCTTCACACGACGCCACTATGTGGCGCTGCTGACAGACGATTCTGCCAGTCCAAAAATCGGCACACTTCAATCAGCGTAGCAGCAGAAGTAGCGGCAGCAACAAAGCTGCTCACAGCAACAGCTGCGTCTTCCAAGTGTTGCAGCATGCCGGCGCGGCGCAATGTGAAGGATCGCGCTCCTCCAAATACAGTATAAATACATTTAAAGTACAGTACTTCTTATTGGCAAATAGAAGTGTACAGTTCGAATATCCGAATAAACCGGTTTTCCGAATATCCATGTTCCCAAATTACTTCGGATGATAGACGTTATACTGTATATAATATTTTAGTTGAATGAAGGAATTTCGACTTTTAATTTCTCTTGCCGAAATTGACCCCAACATGGACAGTTCGTCAATTATGTAAGGAAATTATAACAAAATATGCTTTATTAGAATGTGAGGTTACGGAAGTATTTAACGCAGTTTTATTCTTCTGCAGCAGCCGAAAGGTCGTTCAGCAAATTAAAAATTATCAAAACGCATCTGAGGTACAGTATGGCTGAAGCTTGACTCGGACATTTGGCACTCATAGCAATCGAAAACAAGACTGCATCGCCGGCCGCGGTGGCCGAGGTGACTGAGGCGCTCCAGTCACGGTCAGCACAGCCACTACGGTCGGGGGTTCGAATCCCCCCTCGGGCATGGATATTTGTGCCGTCCTAGTTCGTAAGTAGTTCATAAGTAGTTTGTAAGTTTAGGGACTGATGAACCCGTAGTTAAGTCCCATAAGCTTAACAAACATTTGAACATTCAAGACTGCATCAAGTCTAGATTTAACAGACCTTATTGATGATTTTGCAAAACCCAAAGCCAGGAAAAGATTGTAAAATAAGTGTTAAAATAAAATTGACTACTTTTTAATTGTGTACCCATATTGTTACTATAATGCACTGCAGTCACGAAAACGCTTACCGATAATTACCGATCAGAAATCATATCTTTGCCAACATCTGCAATCTAACAGTTTTAAGCATAGTATTACTCCAGTAGGTATTCTTTCACTCTGACTTTGGTGCGTGAGGAAACACGAACGAAATCTCCACGACTTGAAAAACGCCACTTACTAAGTTCGTGATACACAGTGAGGCGCGAAAAATAATTATGATTTTTTTTTTCAAAGACTAATAGTATTCGTGTTACAAGAAATAGAAAAATTCCCAACTTTCAGAAAACAATGTTTTAACACATTGACTGCAACATAAGTTAAATATAAGTCACAGGAACTCTTCTCTTCCGGCCACGTGAAGTAAATACAACTCACGGACATTTTTTTCCATTTACAGCTCCGTGGTGCTGTCGTAACTCACAGTAGCGTGCTGTGGCTTGGTGTTGCAGTACTTTATGGCCCTAGTAACAAATGATGTTCATGGCCTCCAGTTTCCAAGAGCTCAAGAGTACTTATTGACAATTGAAATCGTGAATTATATATAACTCACATGACCCAGTCATATTGGAGTTTCCTTGTTTTTATAATTTATTATATGGTGTTACATATTACTTTATACGGTAGACTGTATATCACATACAGTTTTAATTACATTCTCCAACTCTAATTGCAACAAAAGTTAAACAGACTGAAAAAATTGGGTAATTCCACTTTGTATCTCTAATACCTTCATGCACTGTGCTTTATGGACAAACACTCTTCCAAAAATATGAGTCACAATTTCTTACATTTCCATGTAGTTTGTTTGCATTTTTTAACAGCTTGCTCTCGTCCATATTCATTCTTCATTTTTTCGTAGAATCCGTACACTTATGACATGCTGCACCCATGTTCACAAGAGCACAATCTGCAGGCAGCTCGGTGGCTACGGTGAGAGATTTCTCAGGGGTATCAGCATCTTCTGTATGGAGTAGTCTCAAAGTCACGTGACTGAAATGACCTTGTTGTTGATGTATCGGTAAATCACAAAAGCATTTACCAGTGCTGACCCTGTCAACAGTTCAATTGCAAGCTTCCTGTATCATTTCACACCCTTAGACAATATAGGACTTAATTTGTTGAGAGAGGTCTATAAATGACTGATTATAGTCAGTTATCATTGCTGGTTTTTCTTTGTGCCCCTCTTGGTCTGAACTTCAGCTTCTTCCTCTTCATGAACAGTACTCTGCATCAACACATTCCTCTTATTTTTCCATAAGTTCATCTAAAAGCTTCTGTACATGCCTTTGTTCATCTACATAACTTCTACCTTCTCCTGCTACAATATCACTATGTTACGAAGCAAACAACACTGAATAAAGACTGTAGTAACAATGCAGAAAAACAATAATGGAACTGTAAGCAAATAATGTTGTGGAATGAAAGACTTACAGGAGTACCAAGGGGTTTGAGGACAGAAGTTGCGGGAAAGGGCAGACCGCTGTAATGGTCAGGCATTGCCGTTCTTTGTGCGCCTGTAAAACGAATAGCGAGAAAGCGAGCCCCCACTCTGTCTACCCCATTACGTCGCAAAAGAAAATTACAAGATGTTTTACAAAGTTATACCGTTCCTTCCACAGTGAATCTCATAAATCACAGATGATCAAATGTTCAAATGTTTGTATGGCTTATGGGACTTAACTAAGGGGTCATCAGTCCCTAATCTTACAAACTACTTAATACTAAGGACGGCACAAATATCCATGCCCGAGGGGGGATTCGAACCCCCGACCGTAGTGGCCGCGCAGACCGTGACTGGAGCGCCTCAATCCCCTCGGCCACCGCGGCCGGAACAGATGACGTAGTGCGCAGTCTGACCTGGAGAGTGCGCATTTTCCACAAACTGCGTTGCGCCAGGAAACAGGCATGTTTATTTTCCACAAATGGGTTAATACTGAAAGGAATACCGAACAGAATCTACATACCTTTCTACACACTACCTAGCAATGGAAGGCGGGAAATGGATTCGGCATTCTGTGGCTTTTTTTCTGGGAACGGTGCCTTCCCATACCATAAGAACTATTCGCTCTTCGATTTACGTTCATTCTAACAGTATACCCTCTGCAGCATTCTGCTCAGTTCTTCTATGTGAAAAACAAACAACTTCACTGTGTTTTAAAGTAATGGTGAGAATTCAGCACTTAACACAATCTTTTAAGTTACGTCTCTACCCGCACACTACTTGTTTATTCTGCCATTTAAAGGTTTAATTACATTCACGGATCAGAAGTTTCATGTAATAATTACTTTGTCCCAATAGTGAATTGTGCATCAAGACACTGCCCTCTACCCCAGTGTCACGATAATAAGCGAAGATATGGACTTAGTTATTTTACTTATTACTTTTTCCTGGCCAGACACTAACATATACTTCAAGAAGCCTGGTAGGGGCACGGCGCAATCCAATGTGTTTCATCAAACAAACTCCGGCAATTTACTTTTAATGAAACCATCCTACATGAATATTTTTCCTGTTTTCCTTCTTTGACTGCGCTATCAACGAAATGAGCTAACAGCGCAGTAGTTGAGCGAGAGAGAGTTGTCGGCACTGACAACAGTCCGCCTGCTCTCACCGCGGACGAAAAATATCCCATGGGGCTTTTTCATCTGTATGTCCTACCCAGGTCCAACTCTATCTTTAGCCCTCTGCAAAATTTCATCCAAATCACCTAGTAACTTTTGCGTGACAGCAAAACAAACAAACTTTAACAGTTATGTTAGAGAGTATGTTAAATATTATCTGCTGCGTGACACATAATAATTTACTTAGTAGTATTTAGGTTTGCCTTGTTATGTCTTCCAGTGGGCGGTAAGGAGCTGATGACGAAGTAGTTTTGCATCTGTACAGTATTAGTGTAAAGAGGGCCCCAATGTCATTTTTGCCCCGGGGCCCTTGGTGACATAGCTACGCCACTGCTTTACATATGTATTTATTGTGTAATAAATTGTGCCAAATAGCCCTCTTTCAAATGGTTCATTGTAAAATGTGTTTTACAGACTTAAAATGGTCCGAAATTATACAGAGAAGACCGAGAGGGGCTCATACACTCCTGAAGTAATAAATGCTGGTCTATTGAATTTAGAGGCTGGTACAGTGTCAGAAAAGCATCCATGGACTTCAATATTCCACATAGGACTCAGAACAATTACTAGTTGAAATAACCTACTTTGCAGACAGATCAGCTCCTACAAATTCTGAATGCCCTATCAGTGCTGGACTAGATTCAAACTTGCCAGAAAAAACGACTGATCACAATCTCCATTCGAGCCCATCGAATTCGTAAACTCCTACAACACCAACAAATACCTTTCCTCTTGCTTGTCAAGAAGTCGTTCCATCTACATCCACAATAACTTGGCCAACACCAGAAGAAATCAGGCCTTTTGAGAAGGCGGCACCTAGGAAGCAAACACAACATGGAAGGAAAAAAAGGAAGTCAGCTGTATTGACTGATAGTCCAGTTAAAAACCAGATGAAAAAAATAAATTATAATTGGAAAACTTGCCCTTGTACATTTTAAGTAAGCTGGAAAACTTGCCCCACTTACGGGGCAAATGTTCCAACGCAACATGGTCAGACAAAACCATTTTCTGTCAAGAAGGATATTTGCTATTTTCATAACTATTTCTACAAGACTGTAGATAAAAGTATAGGAAATACAATGATGATAAAAATCAAAAGAACAAAAATTAAAAAATTAAAAAGGTGGAAAACATGCCCCGGTCTCCCCTACTCACCGAGTGAAAACTACTAACTCGTGGGAATAAGCTGGTATTATTAACAACAAACGACATTAAAGAAAAAACGTATCGTGACGCCAGTATCAAAATTCCCAGACTACTGAAAAGGGGTCGACATTAAGTTCGTGAACTTACACCACATATTGCTCGAACCGTCCGTTTTTGAGCCAAAAATATCCTTTTTTTTTCAGTCGAGTTACCAAAAAAAAAAAAAAAAAAAAAAAAAAAAAAAAAAAAAAAAAAAAAAAAAAAAAAAAAAACCGCCGTACGTCATAAGCGAGTGAAAGTAGGCGTAGTAGACTACTTTTCGTGTTGATAAATCACTTATTTCAGATATTATTCTAATGGTAAATAAAGCAGAATTTAATTTTGGAACAAGCTCCTGAACACGGGCTTTCCACGACAGCTTACTGTCTATCCGAACACCTAGAAATTTAAACTGTTCAGTCTCACTTATCATTTGCCCATTATGTGTAATCAAAATGTCAGCTTTTGTCAAATTCTGTGTTAGAAATTGTAAAAACTGAGTTTTACTGTGATTTAACATCAACTCGTTATCTACAAGCCATGAACTTATCTCTTGAACTGCATTATTTGATACTGTGTCAATATTACGAACAACATCCTTCACTACCAAGCTGGTATCATCAGCAAACGAAAATATTTTACAATCACCTGTTATACTCGAAGGCATATCATTTATATAAATAAGAAACAGCAATGGTCCCAAAACGTAAACGTATATAATCACTTACTTGTACCAGCACAGCATAAAACGAATACATTTCTCCAGTCTGTATAATCACAAAGTAATTTCACGATAGCTGAACAAGCGAACAATAACTGCTTATTAAATGCAAGCCTTGGCTTCTCAGAAGTGTCATTATGAATAAATAAGAGCTTTACAAGTGATCAACTTTCCCACTCGACGTAAACAAGTGTACAGTTATGAATATGTATGCCTACTGCGCTGGTGCCGACGTGTACACATTAGGTGTATCGATTTGCGAGGAATCCTCCTTAGGCAAGACACTTTGATTTATTTTATTACCCAGACATGTTTTGTCACTTTTTGTGCCAACTTCTGTGGGTTTTTGCCTTTTACTTTCTAGAATAAAACGTTACAAGTTTTTGATTATACAGTCATTTGAACGAACTGTTTGATTTGACAAATTGTGTTGGAAATATTGCGCCTAATTTTGTAGTCAATACTTGCATAATGTCATTCGCAGGATTAGCATTCTGCTTCAATTCAGGAATGACAAGTTTTCACAGCTTGTCATCTGCAAACAACAAGACGTTTTTATTTTGAAAAGTTATTGATTTATTGTGATTTCTCCTGGATGTTATGTTGGAATGTAGTTCTATGTGGCTGTTTAGTGGCTTACTTACTTTCGATCTGTGGTAATGTTGCTTCTTGTTTGTGGCGTTCATTTGCTTCTTGACATGTCTGTGTGTGGCGATTTTTGAATGGTAATGACATTGGTTATGTTGTGTATGTGTGTGTGTGTTAGAGAGAGAGAGAGAGATGTTGTGTATCGTGTAGTAAGTCGAACAAAAAGTCAACAGTTACAGACTTGTATGCTTGGGGTACTGGTGCAAACTTGTATACGGTAGGTGTACCATGCAATATGCACTTAAGCGTGGTATCTTGAAAATCCCACTTGTTATTTACTTAACGTAACGGTAAGTTGAATGATAAACTGTTCCTATAGATATATACTCGTCTTGGTTCCCAGTTTTGTTAAAGTTTGTCTTTCTTTGCGTTTTCTTGACACTCATATTTCGTTGCACTTTATTGTGTAATGTTACGCTTGAACTCCTTTAAAAACATATGCATTTAGATTAATATCTCTCACGTTGTTTGGTTTGGATGAAGTACTGTGTAAACTTCCGTATTTATAACTAGACAAATGCAACGCCGCAGCGGAGTGGCCGAGCGCATTGAGGCACTGTGGATGTTTATAAATTAGCTTATAAGTAGTTTGTAAGTTTAGGGACTGTTTATCCCGCAGTTACGTTAAGCTTAACAAACATTTGAACATCTGAACAAATGCAACAGTTGACTTGGTTATGTATCCACATTTGATTTTATCTATTGGACACAATTATGTACTTTAAACAGACTCTCTTTGATGGTCATTGAATATTTATATCTTTTCGAATGTTTGTATAGTCTATGGGACTTAACTACGGGGTCATCAGTCCCTAAACTTACAAACTACTTATGAACTAACTAAGACTAAGGACGGCACAAATATCCATGCCCGAGGGGGGATTCGAACCCCCGACCGTAGTGGCCGCGCAGACCGTGACTGGAGCGCCTCAGTCTCCTCGGCCACCGCGGCCGGCTTTATATCTTTTGAAACTGTTAAACGCTACTTAATCGAGTGCTTTCTATTGCACATTTTATGACGTGCAGTAATCTCACTTTTAATGTCCACAAAGTGATTGTTTGTCAGGACTTACTGATTGTACATTACTGTACTTACGATAGTAAGCAATTCTCTCTTAATGAACACGTACAGCGAGATAATTATGATAGTTATTTATGATATACGTTTCATGATGTCGTATTGGATAAAAACGTATTTTTGATAATTGATGTGTACTTTGTAAGTATTACGGTCTTTTGATATTCAAATGTAACTTCCTATTTAACCTTTGTCTGTTACTTTTTGTATGTTACAATTTTCTGCTATTAAGATGATTGTTATGACCGAATGTTGTAGAGAATAAAATATAAATGCACAGTTTACACCATAAATGGAGCAAAAAAAGCTATTGGTCAGTATATGGTACATGTCGTACATAGTTATCGATATCTATAATATAAATAAAATTTTTATTTCTCAAAGTAAAAGTTCGGAAATGTTACAACTGGGCGAGTGAGTTTCGGTGACTATGTTCTTAGCAACTGTTTTTTGTGGCTGGCTGTGGATAGGTTTCGGAATGATCGTGTTCAAACTTGTTACGTTACTCATCAGAGTTTGTTGGTTTACTTAGAAAACTCATTAATGGTAACAGGTATTCAAAGGGCTTATAAACATTCTGGATGCGTGCGCTGCTCTTCATACGCGAATGTATGTAAACAATGTATTTCCTCTTCGTAAAATAAATGTATTAACAGTTAATTGCAGTTTTATGTACTCAGTTTCAACTAGTGTGGGAAATACTGTGTCACTAGATTATTCGATACCCTCGTCACGTCATCTACGATGAACTCACTTATAACACAACATATATACCTATCTATGAGACTACTTATTGCTGTTTTTATAATCTTGGTACTTCGTGTCGTGAAAATTCGCATTTTCTTAGTATTTCTAAATTATCAATGTGTGACAGCCTCATGCCAAGAAACCTTTGGCGTTATTTTATAGTTTATAGCAAGGGTAGCGAGTCAGACGAGTATACAGTATGAAAAATTTAGATCAAAACTGGGTCTACGCTCTAACTTTCAACAAAGAATTCTGTCAGTAATATATTTTATTAAAGCTTCTCTAGTATTCTCTGACAGATTTGGCCTAGAGACCCTGATCAAAGATATTTGTCATAGAAGTTTTACAGTGTGATACAAAAGTTGATCGCATGAAATGAGAAGTGTCTCAATGCTTTTAGTAACTATGTAGAAAACTATGTCAAACATTACCAATAAAGACTTTTATGTAACTATGTTGTCTTTTTTTAAATAGATAAACTTTCTTTCTGGATGCATTTCGTATTATATGTTATTTGCAGTGAACAGAGAAGATACAAAACACAAAGTAAAAACTCGTTTTGCTACTAACAAGTAGATCTTATTTTAGATATTATCATTCCTTTTAAATCTCTATTACAAAAGAAGTAGCTATTAGATGTCTGCTTCTTTACTTACACTGACTTCATTCGCGCTACCAAGTACGAAATGACTCGGTATTTGAGTACCGCAGTTTTTAAAAATTTAATTTGTACGAGCACAAGGTTTAATGGAACCTGTATTGCTAGTCCTGGCTGTACTATAAAGCTTTCGCATTGTCTTTATTATGGATATATGTCTGTAAGAAAATGTTCAAATGTCTGTAAATCTATCGGACCAAACTGTCTTAGATAAGTCTTTAA
Source organism: Locusta migratoria (assembly GCA_026315105.1). Classification (NCBI taxonomy): domain Eukaryota; kingdom Metazoa; phylum Arthropoda; class Insecta; order Orthoptera; family Acrididae; genus Locusta; species Locusta migratoria. The sequence goes on from CM048755.1 coordinate 339,588,749, forward strand.
AGTCCCCACACCGTGCTGCGGTGCGCGCGTTGCTTGTAATTCTATCGGACCAAACGGCGTGGTCATCAGTCCGTAGCTTACAAACTACTTAAACCTAGGTAAACTAACCTAAGGACAAACACACACACACCCATGCCCCGGGGAGGACACGAACCTCCACGACGAGCAACCGCGCGCTCCGCAGCGAGACGTTTTAGACCGCTCGGCTACTCCACCGCGGGGAATGTAAGACATCAATGTCAGTTTTATTGCAGTCTTGAACACCAACATTTGTGTTTGATCGTTATTACCGCCTACTGCTGTCGCGGATTAGTTATCCCGGTTTTTTTCCCCTCGTATATTTGGCTCTACGTCTACTTGACCACTCTACAAGTCTTAAGTGCCTGGAAATTGGTTCACCGAACCACCTTCAGAATATTTCTCTACCCGGATTTCCCATATTATAGTGAGCGGTCGCCTCAACCGTTTTGGCTATCGATACACGCCTCCTGGGCCGTCCCATCCTCCATACATCACAGTGTGGCTTCGTTCTCATACATTCAAAGTTACTGTGATTCCCGTGCAGGGAGGGACTTTTTATTTATATTGCCGCGGTCTTTGCCGCTGCATGTAACACAATTACAACGTCTGTATGTAACGTAGTAGTACTATGCACTGTATTTCGGATAGTGGCCGAGGAGACTTAGGCGCTTCAGTCACGGTCTGCACAGCCACTACGGTCGGGGGTTCGAATCCCCCCTCGGGCATGGATATTTGTGCCGTCTTTAGTATAAGGTAGTTCATAAGTAGTTTGTAAGTTTAGGGACTAATGACCCCGTAGTTAAGTCCTATAAGCTTAACAAACATTTGAACATTTTTTTATTTCGGATATGTAGATTCTCTCTATCTGGCTGGTTACGAAATGTCCACGTGTGGTATTGCATAACACATAAGAAAAACTTAGCGAATATCGTGAAAATCCCGTGATATTGTGATGAGGGAGGGAGTTCAAAGAAACAAAATTAATAAACTCTGTAAAATTGTACATTTGTCATTCAAAGTGCATATTCCCGAAAACAAATTCACGTTATTTCAAGCGAAGACGGAAATAAAAATATGGATGTGTAAAATTGAATAATTTCTACCCCTGGTTTTCTCTTAATGGCCCAACAAAAACCGTGGAGAATGTAACCAAATAGATATTGATATCAATGCAGTGCTACAATCTTTTTATCATGGGTTGAGTGGTATTCCGTATCACTTCTACACTTATCGAAGCACATGGTCTGACAATTCACTCCCCTGTATCGTGCAAATAGTAAATATTCGCCGAATGCCATTCGGCGGTTGCGCAATACATTAATAGGAACGGTAAGACTGGTACCCTTATTATAGTGGTGTGGCCATGCGTTCTACTTCGCATGGAAATCAGTAATGGCGAGTGTAAGAGGGGCATGGGGATAGGGGCACTACAGCCATAGCGTGCGACTTGTGGAAGTTTGAGACGGGCGAGAGGCGAGCACGGGTAGCCTAGTGGTTAACACGACCGTTGGCCCGAAGTGGGAGACCTGGATTGGATCAACACCACCTAGAAGACAAGGCCTCACAACTGGCCGTGCCTACGTCACACCTAAAGGCCGCGGCCGCCATCTGACTGGCTGGCCGCTGCGCGGCGGTGGGCGTGCCCCAGCCAACAGCCAGTGAGGTGGCGGCCGGGGCCTCTAAGTGTGACGTAGGCACGGCCTGTTGTAACGCCTTGTCTTTTAGGTGGTTTTGGTTCGATTCCCGGCCAGTCTCATATTCACTTGTCGCCATTGCTTAATTTCAATGCCCTAATGCAGCCACTGTCACTGCATTCTTTCCTAATCCTTCCCTTCCTTTATCATTTTTTTTGCAAAAGACTGGTATCGTCGAAGCATACGAATGTGAATGATGTATTCCATCGAAGAATGCCAACGAAATTCAGCGAGAGCTAGAGACTTATACGGCGGAAGATATCCGCAACGTTCTCACCTAATACGTCGTACGTTCAATTTGTGTATGATAAATTGAGAACAACCGGTTCTTTAACGTATCGGGAACATATCCGGCAAAGAAAAGTTACTAACAAGGAAGCGGAAGTTGATACTCTTGCCACTGTGGTCCGAGATCCTTGTCTTAGTTCACTTCAAATCGCAAGGGAATCTGACACGAGACAGAGTAGTGTGTTCGGTGTTCTGTATCGTCATAAATATCATCCATAACATATCATTCTCTACCAGGAATTAACTGGTTCGGATTGTATGCGTCGTATGGAATTCTGCCGATCGGCTTAACGTCAGATTCAGAGGGATGACTCATTTATTAATTTGATTTTATTTACTGACGAGGCTACATTCACGAACCATGGAGATGTTAATTTGCATAACATGCATTATTGGGCAACTGAAAATCCATGTTGGCTGCGGCAAGTAGCACACCAAAAGCTGTGGTCGGTGAATGTATGGTGAGGGATTTTCGAGAACAAAATTATAGCCCCCGATTTCATCGAAGTAAATCTTAATGGTAGGATGAACACCACATTCCTGCAAGAAATAATTAGGCGTGTTATTGGAAGTAATACGTTTGGAACAACAGAATGAGGTATCAACACGATGGGTGTTCGGCACATGTTTCGCTGGTGGCTATAAATGAGTTGCAGAGATGATTCCCAAATAGTTGGATTGGACGTGTCGTGGCCGGCTCGTTCGCCAGTCTTGACAACGCTGGGTTTTTTCTTATTGGGATTAGTAAAAGACGTTGTTTATGAAGAAGTTCCAACTGCACCTGAGTAATGCGACAGAAAATTATCGGAGCACGTCCTTCTATAAGTGCCACAGAGATACGGAATAGCATTCAATCCACGATAAGAAGATTGCAGCGCTACATTAATACCAATGGTCATCACTTCGAACACCTTCTGTAAATGGACGTTCATGACACCTTTTTGACCTTCGAATTCCTTACTGTTACAATTCATTGGATTCGTCTCAATAGCCACTATCAGAAAATAAGTACCAAACTATAGCATCTCATTTCAAAAAACAAAGTGGACCTTTATATATCTGAAGCGACCCCACTTAGCAAGAAAAAACCAACGTCACATTCTGGTCCCCGTTTACCATGCAACTTCTGTCCCACAAACTTTTCAGCTTCTATCTACTTTCGGAGATATTATTGATGGAAATAGTGACTTAACCTGTACTATACAATGAATCCATAATTTGATTTTCGGGTTCCGCTAAATAGGTCAGGAGTCCACTACACTCAGGAAGCGGCTACAAGGGTAGCGGGGGCTGTGTGGCGTGGACTGGGTGGTTTTTTAGGTTAGATGGCCTCGGGAATACACAAAATGGGTTTCAGTCTCAAAGGGGGCAGGTCAGACACGGGAAGAAAGTAGACATAAAAACCATTGGTGTAACAGTTGTAAATTGTCGTAGCTGTGTTGGGAAAATTCCAGAGCTCCAAGCGCTGATAGAAAGTACTGAGGCACAAATCGTTATAGGTTCTGAAAGCTGGCTGACGCCTGAGATAAATTCGGCCGAAATTTTTTCAAAGGGCCAAATGGTCTTCAGAAAGGATAGAATAAATAAAACAGGGGGTGGCGTGTTTATTGCTGTTACAAACGGTTTATCCTGCAACGAAATTGAGGCAGATACTTCCTGTGAATTGGTCTGGGTAGAGGTTATACCTGACCACCGAAATAAATTAATAATTGGATCTTTTTATCGGCCCCCTGACTCAGACGATGCGGTTGCAGAAATGTTCAAAGAAAGCTTGAATCATATTTCAAATAGGTATCCGAAACATACTGTTATAATCGGTGGCGACTTTAATTTACCCTCGATATGTTGGCATAATTACGTATTCAAAACCGGGGGCAAATATAAAACATCGTCCGAACTAGTTCTGAATGCTTTTTCTGAGAACTACTTCGAACAGTTAGTTCATGAACCCACTAGAATAGTACGTGGTTGCGAAAATACTCTTGATCTCCTAGCAACAAATAATCCCGAGATAGTAAAGAGCATCAAAACAGATACAGGGATTAGCGAACATCGAGTTGTAGTAGCGAGACTGAATATCGAAATTCCCAAATGCACCAAAAATAAACGAAAAATATATCTATTCAATAAAGCAGATAAAAATTCGCTTCACGCTTTCCTGAGTGATAGTCTCCAGTTCTTCAAAACTAAAAATGCGAGTGTAGATCAGTTGTGGCTTACATTCAAAGACATAATATCAGTAGCAAGCGAGAGATTTATACCAAATAAATTAATAAAAGAGGGGGCTGACCCCCCGTGGTACACAAAACAGGTCAGATCACTGTTGCAGAAACAAAGGAAAACGCATGCAAAATTTAAAAAGACACAGAATCCGCAAGACTGGCAATCTTTTACTGAAACTCGCAACCTAGCGCGGACTTCAATGCGAGAATCTTATAGTTGTTTCCACAACGAAATCCTGTCTCGTAATCTTGCAGAAAATCCAAAGAAATTCTGGTCATATGTGAAGTACACTAGCGGCAAAACACAAACAATACCTTCACTACGCGATAGCAATGGTAATACTACCGACGACAGTACTGCTAAGGCAGAATTACTAAATACAGCTTTCCGAAATTCTTTCACCAAAGAAGACGAAGTGAACACTCCAGTATTCAATCCAAGAACAATTGCCAGCATGCGGAACTTAGAAGTAGATGTTCCTGGAGTAGTAAAACAACTTAAGTCACTAAACAAAAATAAATCTTCCGGGCCAGATTGTATACCAACTAGATTCCTCTCAGAGTATGCTGATGAAATAGCTCCGTACTTAGCTATAATTTACAACCGATCACTCAGCGAAAGATCCGTACCCAAAGACTGGAAAGTTGCCCAAATTACTCCAATATTCAAGAAAGGCAATAGGAGTGATCCCCAAAATTACAGGCCTATCTCATTGACGTCGATTTGCAGTAGGATTTTGGAACATATACTTTGTTCGAATATTATGAACTACCTCGAAGAGAACGACCTATTTACCAGCAGTCAACAATGATTCAGAAAGTATCGCTCTTGCGAAACACAGCTTGCCCTTTATTCACATGAAGTGTTAAGTGCCATCGACAAGGGATCTCAAATCGATTCCATATTTCTGGATTTCCGGAAGGCTTTTGATACTGTACCCCACAAGCGGTTTCTAATGAAATTGCGTGCTTATGGAATATCTCCCCAATTGTGCGATTGGATTCACGATTTCCTATCAGAAAGGACACAGTTCGTTGTAATTGACGGTAAGTCATCGAGTAAAACAGAAGTGATATCTGGCGTTCCACAGGGAAGCGTTATTGGTCCCCTACTCTTCCTCGTGTTTATAAACGATTTAGGAGATAATCTGAATAGCTCCCTTAGACTGTTCGCGGATGATGCTGTCGTTTATCGGTTAGTGAAGTCAACAGAGGATCAAAAGCAACTGCAAAGCGATTTAGACAAAATTTCTACTTGGTGCGAAAATTGGCAATTGACACTAAATAAAGAAAAGTGTGAAGTAATACACATGACCACTAAAAGAAATCCGCTGAACTTCAATTACGCGATAAATCAGTCAAACCTTAAGGTCGTAAATTCTACCAAATACCTAGGAGTTACAATTACGAACAACTTTGACTGGAGAGAACACATAGAAAATATTGTGGGGAAGGCGAACCAAAGGTTACGTTTCATTGGCAGAACGCTTCGAAGATGCACCAGCTCCACCAAAGAGACTGCCTACATCACACTTGTGCGTCCTCTCTTGGAGTACTGTTGCCCCTTGTGGGACCCTCACCAGGTGGGACTGATGGAAGATATTGAGAAGGTTCAGAGAAGGGCAGCTCGTTTTGTTTTATCACGTTACGGGGGGGGAAAGCGTCACGGAAATGTTGCACGAATTGGGGTGGAAATCATTAAAAGAAAGACGTTATTCATTGCGGCGTGATCTGTTTGCGAAGTTTCAATCACCGACTTTTAGTTCTGAATGTGAAAATATTTTGCTAGCACCCACCTACTTAGGGAGACATGACCATCCCAATAAAATAAGAGAAATCAGATCGAAAAAGGAACGATTTAGGTGTTCTTTCTTCCCGCGCGCTATTAGAGAATGGAACGGTAGAGAAAAGTTATGAATGTGTTTAATGAACCCTCTGCCAGGCACTTAAATGTGATTTGCAGAGTATCGATGTAGATGTAGATGTAGATACTACGGTTATTTTTAAGCACTATCAGGATATACATTACTCATTCGGTAATTCGATAGTGTATTGTGGCCACGCGGATATTACCACGCTATCTGAGGCGCCATGTGTCTGCCAGCTCCCGTCGGAGGTTCGAGTCCTTCCTCTCTATGGGTGTATGTGTTGTCCTTAGCGTAAGTTAAACAGTTTGTAAATGTAGGGACCGATGATGTTTGCAGTTTGTTGGTCCCTTAGGTTTACATACATTTCAACATTTGAATGTATTTTGACGTGAATTTATGTTGGTAACAAATCATAAGGGGACTGATAACCTAGCCGTTTTGTCCCCTTCAAACACACAACAATAACTACAAATCAAAGGAAATAACTTCTGATTTGTCTCTGCATTTCCAGCTTCCCGCTATAAGAATTTCAAGTTTATGTGATTGCTCTGCAGCAACAGTCGAGTTAAGTATGGATACTCTGCAAGGTTAAACATTAAAGGCTTCCATTCTTCCACATACAATACTGATATCATTAGAAAAAATTGAGGGCAGATATGTTTTTAAGACAAAATTATTAATAAAAAGTAATGATAATGAAAGAAAAATTGATTATAACAACGTCATTGTTATCTTAGGTAATAGCATATTCCTGTGGGAGATTCTGGGCGATATTACTAACGCTATATCACGAAACACTTGGATACGCGGAACCTTATCAGACAGTGCTGAATTACTGGGAGTAGTGACGAAATATCAAAAAGCAACGTAGCGAAAATAGAAGAGGTTAACAGTTGCGGCACACGAACATCCAACAGCGATCATAACAACACCAAACTGTAAGGGAAAACGTGCCCCACGGTGTGCGTCCTAAGGAACTGAGATAGGGGTGACGTGGACTGGCGTGTGATGACATTCCTCAATAGGCAGCAAAGAGCCTCTCTGAACAGGAGAGCCATCATTTGAAATCTGAGAGTCGGCAGATAAAGGAAGAGTGAGATTCCACCAGAATCGAGTACGGACACTAGCACACTGCCGTAGCATGAAGTCGAGTGCGGGCATTCATACAATCTAAATGTATAAATATCATTTAGTGCGCAAGATAGTGCTGTTTACTATTGTGTATCTGTCTAGTAGGAAGACATACTGAATTTTGTATGAAGTTGTTTGTTACGTTTCTCGGCAGTTTGGTGTTTTTTATAGACCAAGATAGGTTTAACAACATTAGTGCATGTCCTGTTGAGAATGGTCTTTCTGATCATGGTGCATAACTAGTTACATTATATGATATAGCTCCTTTGAGTAATTTGAATCAGTCCTCCAAAGTTGTTCGTACAATTAATGATTCGACAATTAGAAATTTCACGGGAAGTCTTCAGCAGTTAGATTGGGATGAAGTGTACAAGGAACCTGATGCTAATTTAAAATACAACTTATTTCATGATACTTTTGTGAGGGTATTTGATAACTGATTCCCCAAGTAATTAGTCAAATTTAATTGTAAGGAACCAAGCAAAAAACCATGGCTCACCAAAGGTATAAAAATATCTTGTAACCGGAAAAGGGAACTGTATCTGACAGCAAGAAAGAGTAGTGACCCAGAAATATTCAACTATTATAAAAACTACTGTTCTGTATTAAGGAAAGTTATTAAAAAATCCAAAAGCATGTGCATCATGTCTGAGATTAGTACATCCAATAATAAAATTAAAACAATCTGGAATATTATAACAAGGGAGACAGAGCAACCAAGAACACAGGAAGACAGCATTACCATCAAAGTGAATGAAAAAAATTACAAACAAAAAGTCAGAATTTGAAAACACTTTTAATAGTTTTTTTAAATGTTGTGGAGAATATAGGATCCAAATGTTCATTAGAAGAAGCTAGGCAGTTAATGGAACAGAGCGTACCTAGACAGTTTGATACAATGGAAATCCCACCCACCTCTCAATCTGAAATTAGGAAATTAATAAACTCTCTCAAGAGTAAAAGCTCTCATGGCATTGATGGCATATCCAGAAGGGTATTAAAAGCTTGTTCCCAAGAAATATGTAGGATTCTTAGCCACATTTATAATAGCTCACTAGAGCAGGGTATTTTTCCTGATAGACTGAAATATGCTATTGTCAAACCACTTCATAAAAAAGGTGATACGTTGGATGACAACAACTACCGCCCAGTCTCACTTCTGACCGCTCTATCAAAAATTCTTGAAAAGTAATGTATTCCAGAGTAGCTTCATATATTAATAAAAATAAAGTTCTAACAAAATGTCAGTTTGGTTTCCAGAAAGGCTTTTCAACAGAAAATGCAATACATATATTCACTAATGAAATATTAAATGCTCTGGATAACCGTAAATCACCCGTTGGGATTTTTTGTGATCTATCAAAGGCCTTTGATTGTGTTAAATCATACCTAACTGGAAGAGTTCAGAAAGTTGGTATAAGTAATTCAATAATATACAAAAAACAGCCGAGTCCTCAAACTGGGGAACTATCAAGCATGGGGTGCCACAGGGTTCGGTACTGGGACCTTTGCTGTTCTTAATATACATTAATGATTTGCCTTTCTATATTCATAAAGATGCCAAGCTAGTTCTCTTTGCTGATGATAAAAGTATCGCTATCACACCCGAATCAGAGGAATTAACTGATGAAATTGTCAATGAAGTATTTCAGAGAATTATTAGGTGGTTCTCTGTAAATGGACTATCTTTAAATTTTGAAAAAAAACTGTATATTCAGTTTCACACAATAAATGGCATCACACCATTAATTAATATTGACTTTAACCAGAAATCTATAGCTAAGGTAGAATATTCAAAATTTTTAGTTTTATGCTTTGATGAGGGGTTGAATTGGAAGAAGCACATTGCAGATCTACTGAAACGTTTGAGCTCAGCTACTTATGCTATTAGGGTGATTGCAAACTTTGGTGATGTACAACTCAGTAAACTAGCATACTATGCCTATTTTCATTCTCTGCTTTCTTATGGCAATTCCTTCTACACATTAGATGAATTTCTAGATAAAAGTTAGTACTTTAGGGAAAAAAATAAAAAAAATAAAATAAAAAAAATTCAAATATTGAGTGTCATGTAATATTATGTATAGATACATTTCATTTAACTGACACGTTCCACATCATTACGAAGTGTCGTATTCATGATCTATGGAACAAGTATTAATCTAATGTAATCTTCTTTGCTAGTGTGCGCGTTCAACAAAATAAATCGGATAAAAACTGGTATTCTTATATTGAAGTGACGTGTTTATTTAGTAAAATTCTAAAGACTTGGAAACTTGCGATTTTCAGTCTCACAAGAACTGTGGACCTACGACCTAAGCGCTACTTCTGAACTGCGACAACATCTAAAGAAGATCTCAGGTTAGTGAAAATCAATAGAACTACAGTGTTCCACCCTGAGGAGGTGTAATACAATTTGGGCCCTCACATGTCGGGCACTTCTAGTACAAATACGATCGCAGACAAGTACGCTCGCAATAATACGAATGAGGGCAAAGGAAGGGAAAAACAGGAAGACTGTTCAAATGTTTGTAAATCTATCGGACTCAACTGCTTGGTTATTAGTCCGTAGCTTACAAACTACATAAACTAAGGTAAACTAACCTAAGGACAACACAAACATCCATGCCCGAGGGGGGACTCGAACCCTCGACGGCGAACGGCAGCGCGCACCGCAGCATGGCGCCCCAGTGATTACGTTTAATCCGCGGCAAAACAGGAAGAAATCAAGGGATTGTGAATTATGAGGAACTAGACTGACTTAAAGTAACATCCACTGCTAGTGCCTTTAAAGCATGAACTATTCTATTTACCAGCCTTCGAAAATAACACTTTCCGTACACATCGGCAATATACTATAATTCAGTTTCCCTTTCCCTCGTAATCTCCCCGACGCAACCAATGTATGCTCAATGAAGAGTCGGAGGAACGGATAGGTCAGACCATTCGCCGAATATTCTCTCATCCCGAGATCTCCTTCAGCTGCGCAGCTCGATACAGTCACGCATTGAGCTCCACGAAAATGACGTCAGGGCTGAATGCATCCTGAAAAGACGCATACGGTGCTGTAGCAGAGTGTCACCATCACCCCCTAGTCCGTAGCATGAACCTTAGACCACGCGGCCATTCTGCGCGGCTACTTTTGTTTGTGTAGGACCACTTCCGTTAGATCAAAGCTTATGACTGAATAAATATTATTCAACTGAGTTATCTGGCGTTACCTACATCATTTGCAAACATCAGAGTAAATCTTTATTTTTGTATTTCGTAAGTGTTTCGAAAATATTAGCCTATGCATAGAGTGTTTGACTGTAGGAGCACAGATACAAGATACTATTTGCAGCTAATGTAGTTGCTGGACATGAAAGCAGACGTGTACGGTTCAACCCTGAGACTAATTCGAGCCCCCGTACATCTTTAACAAAACCGTATATAGCTCAATACGTGTGAGTTGTGTTAGGCCAATACATCTTAGTTTCGTCAACACGTGAAGATCACGTGAAGTAATAAAATTCAAATGTTTGTAAATCTATGGGACTCAACAGCTTGGTTATTAGTCCCTAGCTTACAAACTACTTAACCTAAGGTAAACTAAACTAAGGACAACACAAACACCCAAGCCCGAGGGGGGGAATCGAACCCCCGACGGCGGACGGCCGCGCGCACCGCAACACGGCGCTCCAGCACGCGCGACTAATCCGCCGCGGCATGAAGTAATACCTATCTGAGAAGATGTAAACAGGCTTGACAGACAGTACGGAAGAATCCAGTGGCAGGCGAACAGTGATCTCCTTTGTCACTTTTATTATTGGCAAGTACCGATGACAAAATAAACAGAGACTGTTAGAAAAAATGAGAAGCTTATGTGTACAGTTGCCTGGCGAGTGTCTCTTTCATGGCAGTGAATGAGGTGAGGGTTAGTGGCGGTTAGCCACAATAATGAAATGAGCACTGATGAAATTATGTAATAAATGATACAACCACAAGAGAGGAAAACTAGGGGTAGAAGCGAGTTTAAAGAAAAAATTCTATAGCTAAAACGTACTAAGCGCCTGACAAAAGGAAAAAAAAAAATAGAATCTGTGAATGGAAATATGACAGATCCGCAAAGCTACAGGCCAATATTCTTAGCATCTGTTTGCTGCAGACTTATTGGGTACATTCTAAGGCTGAGCGCAATAAACTTCCTTGAGACAGAAAAATTCCCCTTCACAAATCAACACAGTTTTACAGTTTTAGAAGGCATCGCTCGTGCGAAACTCAGTGTACGGATTTTGTTCCGGAAATGTTGCTGTTTCTTGTCCAGAACAAGGTCGACGATTTCCAAACCGCAGACCAGCACTATATCTTATGTTTACTAGTGTTTCCTTTAAACTCGTGAGAATGAAACAGTGCCCATCAGTCATATATTTCATGTGTACGTGCAAATGAACATGTCGATGACTTAGAAGACTGTGTCGTCGGAGTCTTTCGCGACGGCATTCTTCCATAACATATTCTCGGTTTACTAGCCGCGTCATGTAGTAAGCCGAGCATATTTTATGGAACTTAGAAGACTGAAGACTCTTCCAAAAGCACACGGTGAATTTTTATTCGTATCGGTGTTTCATACACAAGAACCTGGGATATATTACGTAGGCGCCATTTTTATCTCTATTGTTTATAGTAGTTTTAACATCTTAGAGAATAAGACGAAGATAAGGGACTGAAATTCTATTGTTGAATAGTTGAAAATCGACGAGTGCTTCCATTAATACTGTTTACCGATAGAGCCACTTCTACCTTTGACGTCGTGAATAACGCTCGTAGTATCAAGAACGATATTCTTTAACTGTGTAGTGTGGTATGATAGTAAGGTGAATGGATCTATACAGTTTAAATCAAGAGAATAGCACCAATTACTTGTGTTTCATGCTCAGAACAGCGCGTTTCGAAAATTTATTCTCATCTTCAGATGCCTTTGATTACATAATTATTATTTGTTGTGATGTATCCATGGGTGCTGTTTTGTCTCTCTTGCTGTAGGATTGTTTTGATGTGACACTGCAATTAGAAAATCGACCGAAATAAATATTGGGATATTATTTCGTACTAATATTTATTTCGGTCGTTTTGCGATTGCAGTATAACATCAAAACAAACATATTGCAAGAGAGACGGAACACCACACGTGAAGAAATCACAAGAAATAATAATTACGTAACCAAACGCATCTGAAGATGAGAATAAATAATCGAAACGCATTATGCTGAGCATAAAAACAAGTAAGTGTTACTGTTTCTTTATTAAAATTGTGAATGACACAGAGACTTTCAGAAATATCGTTTACGTTGAACTAAATTATGTGATTGGTCTAACTGTATTTCTGTAACCAATAAAAATTGATACAAGTTGTGTGGTATGTTTGCGTAGAAAGATTCTAAAATATTTACGATCGCTCATGAAATATCCTAGATAAAGGACTTTACCATATTATTTTTCTCGGTCAGTTGGTTCTATGCTTTCATCGCAAGACCCGCGTATGTACTACAAATCATTCATTTCTAAAAGTGTTTTAGAATTTTCCTGTGACGGATTTATTGACACGTTAAATGTTTTCGTGTGCTGGCAGTCTTTGAAAAATTTTCTACAGTAGATATTGTAGTGTCGTGTTTGCAGACTCGTAATTTTTTAATGTTTTCCGTTGTGATTGTAAAGGGCTTTTAATTATTTCATGAAACACAAATAAAAAGAACTAAATTGCTTTCGCAAAGTATCGCGCTTCCCACTAGAATGCTGAACTGCGTTTAAAAACGAAGCATACAAACTGCCGTTGAACTTTAGCTTATAAAAGCATATAAAACAAAGCTTATTAAAAAATGAATAACCACGCTGTGTTGCGGACGATTCTTTTTCGCCAGCTTTATCCCGTTTGTATTTTAATCATCTCTCGGGCAATCTGGCGTGTATGGTCATCCTCACTACACAAACGTAGCCGTCGAAATTTAAAAGCGGCTACACACTATTAAATCCATTTATCAATGAAAATCAATACTATGCGTCGGTAATACGCATATATATGTAGTGTATGCTTGCATCAAACTAATTAATTAAAGAGATGTGAATTAAAGTCACTTGTTGAAACAAAATGAATTCATTGTAAATGCGACATAAAGTCACTGAGGAGGCAGGCGACCATGATGAAATGACTAGGTAGTACTGCTGTGAAGCTGGTTAGGTCGCAAGCTACTTATTATTGGTCACACTTGATGTACAGCGTGCCCTCAAAATGACGCGTTTCGGAATAACCATCATCAGATTAGAATCGTGCCATGTGCACACGTGAACAGATGGAAGATGTTCTTCAATATACATACAAACGCATGGTTATTCCGAAACGCGTCATTTTGAGGGCACGCTGTACATCAAGTGTGACCAATAATAAATAGCTTGCGACCTAACCAGCTTCACAGCAGTACTACCTAGTCAAAATGAAGTCATGTATTTCTTTCGTTTAGTAATGACCGCATTACCCAATTTGTGGGTCCAGTCGAAGAGGAAAATTGGGTCTACCACAATCGTGCCAATTGAGATCTATACGGTTATTTTCATACAGCTGGTGTCCATTGTATTAGCGTGCGTATCGAGATATTTGTATGAATCAACTAATGAAGCTTCTTGCTTACTGTCGCTGCCTGAACAACTAGAAACCTTGCTCTTTCTTTCTTTAACTTATTGCTCAAAACCAGAAATCTCTTACTACAGATCGGAAGCATTACATAAAGAGAAACGAGAATATTTTGTTTCTTACAATGATTAACATCTTGCAGCTTCTTCTTTGAGAGCTCGTCAATACAGCGCGTTCACTGATTCTTGCGCTTTTGGCACCTGTCTTACATCACTGGGCAAGATGGAGATAGATAGCTGTGTTGGGGAAGAGTGAAAAATCATCAGAAAATTGAGATAAATGATTGAAAATCTGAAAGGAAGGAAGGCACATAATATGTGCGATGAATTCTCATAATGCCGCCTGAAGGCGATACTGAGGACAATTCGGAGAGCGATTTCACGCACTTAGTTCAATCAATAGAATCACACAAAATACGGAACTTAAAAGTCTTTTTTTTTTTTTTTTTTTTTTTTTTTTTTTTTTTTTTTTTTTTTTTTTTTTTTTGGGAGTGAAATATGGCGTTTGGTTCTTCGCTCTTTCACATGTTACCTCTTGTGTACTATAGTAAATAATCAGTAGCTTATCCCCAGTCAGTTTGTGTATTTACAAAGTGCGCCTCGGTTGCACAGTGGTAGAGTGCCAGCCTACAGATCCAAAGGTCGCGGCTTCGATCCCCGCCAGGTGGTAGGATTTTAATCTGTCACTTTCCACTTCTTTCACCTCTGGCAGTATTGCTCATGTGAAAATTACGAGTAGCACCGGGGTTCGGAACCCACGTTAAACTGTAGGTCCCCCTATAACTGGCTGGGTAAGTCAGTTCGAAGGTCGGAGGAAGGCAACGGCATACCACCTCCAAACTGGACCATGCCTAGTAAAGCACTGTGGTGTTCAAACCAATCTTCGGATTGTTGACTGCTTTACCCTTTTTAGTACAATACATACACACATGCAAATTTAAAAATATATTCTTTTGTCCAGGAAAACATCACATCGTGTATAATTTAAAAGTTATTGGTTGTTCCGCACGAAAAATATTATTCATGATATTCTGGTGACTACTCAAGCGTGTCACCGTTCATTAGCAAATCTACATTATCGGCGATGACGATGGAAAGACTACGTAATTCGAGTTCAGTCTGCGTTAAATAGCTTCCGGCAAGAATTTCGGATCGAGACAGCCACCCAACACCAGTGTTGAAGGAATACGTGAAGTAAGATACGGATTCCATATATATTTAAGCCGGTCCACTGTCGTCTGTTCGACATGAACTGTCATAGCTCTTTCGATTTTTAATTGTGACGGTCTGCCTTGACCATAACACTGTCTTTTTTTCCACCCTAACATGTTTCACTGCTGTTACAGCATCATTAGTGAGCTTATTCAAAATGCCCGAGGGGGTATTCGGATTCTCGACGGGGAACGGCCTCGCGCATCGCAGCTTAGCGTCTCAATGCGGTTGTCCGCTCCGCCGTGGCAGTGAGCTTATTATTCATTGCTATTACACAACAGAAAAAATATTTTGGACTGTTCATGTGTAGGTTATTTTTAAGTTCTTATTTGTCAATTATAATTAATTATTACATGCCACGCGGGTTTAGCCGTGCGGTCTGGGGCACTTAGTTACGGAGAGCTCAGCCGCTCCCGCCGGAGGTTCGAACCTTCCGTCGGGCATGGGTGTGTGTCTGCAACACTCCTGTCGGTTAGTTACGCTTTGTCGTAGCTTACAGCTCAGCAAGTAGTATGCAGTAACTCGTAGCAAAAAAGTTTCGTTTACTGCAATATTCGTAACTACACTAAAATCCCATTACAAGCCCCAAACCACAGGATAGTGCCCATATGTGGGGATTAAAATTAGGCCGCGTGTGTTTCTAATGGACCGAAGCATCGGAGGTAGTCTTCGATGCAAGAAGATATATAGTAAGAGAGAAACAATAGTAGCCAAATATCAGGGGTTCGTCAACGGTATGTTGTACTTAAAAACTACATTTTCTAACAATTCGGTCGCCAGTCCTTATGGACAGTAATTCACTATACACCTATGACTTGATTATGATCATGAAGTAATTGTTTAATTTAAGTATACGAAAGAGTAAAAATATTTCCCACGACCATCGTGGTGGTGCAGGCAGACTGGCAGAATCGACATTGAAACGACATAGTTTTTAGCGTCGTATCTCGATTCTGCCAGCACCATGAATACAATGGTCGAAATACAGTTTGGAGGTGACAGACAAGTGATAGCGGCCGCGGTGGCCGAGGGGAATGAGGCGCGCCAGTCACGGTCTGCACGTCCACTACGGTCGGGGGTTCGAATCCCCCCTCGGGTATTGATATTTGTGCCGTCCTTAGTATTAGCTAGTTCATAAGTAGTTTGTAAGTTTAGGGACTGATGACCCCGTAGTTAAGTCCCATAAGCTTTACAAACATTTGAACGTTTAGACAAGTGATAGATTTCCGAAATTTCGAAAGAATATGCAAAACTTTTTACGCAAGAAGGTGCATAATTTTAGCCCGAAACAGCCATTGCGTGAGTGGTATCACTTGTTACAGAGAAAAAGTGACGCAGTACCTCGACGTACTGTGGACACAGTGAAATTTGAATTACAGTTTTCGAATATGTAATTGTCCAAATGTGCTTTGTTGTCGTCTGTGGATTATACACAGCTGTTCACTTTATTATCAGCAAGAAGTTAAATTTCTAAGGAAAGCCCATCGTGAAAGAAATCACTGATGTGACAGATACTTTCATTCATTTGGAGCTTTGTTTTTCTTACTTCCATTTCTGTTTATTGTAGTTTTTCAGACACTAGTTCTATAACTTGTAATGTCAATTATAGGTACTTCATTTCTACATATCTCTTCTTTATGCAGTGATTAAGATGCTTATAATCATCCGACCTAGGCGGGGGCAAAATCCTCACACATCAGCTTAAAAACTCGTGATCAGTTACAAGGTTATGTTATATGATGATGGAATTTGGCTATACGTTTTTCCATAACTTTTCGGGTGCTTTCTAGTTTTACATTACACATCTGTAAATCACGTTTTATGCGGCCATGTTTCAAAAATGTTCAAATGTTTGTATAGCTTATGGAACTTAACTACGGGGTCAGCAGTCCTTAAACTTATTTATTTGCTCAATGTTTACGCGAAAAGTGCGCCGTTTTGGCGGGAATGCGCGCTTCTGTCTACTAGCCGCGGTGGAGTAGCCGAGCGGTCTAAAGCGTCTCGCTACGGAGCGCGCGGTTGCTCGCCGTGGAGGTTCGAGTCCTCCCTGGGGCATGGGTGTGTGTGTTGTCCTTAGGTTAGTTTACCGAGGTTTAAGTAGTTTGTAAGCTACGGACTGATGACCACGCAGTTTGGTACGATAGAATTACAAACATTTGAACATTTTGAGCT
The DNA here is from genome assembly GCA_026315105.1 of Locusta migratoria. Lineage (NCBI taxonomy): Eukaryota > Metazoa > Arthropoda > Insecta > Orthoptera > Acrididae > Locusta > Locusta migratoria. The sequence goes on from CM048755.1 coordinate 339,606,023, forward strand.
TCTGTCTACATACACCACTGCGACTGCTGACGCTTCCTGCCTTCCCCTCCTCTTCCAAAATCGACCAAGTTAGTCTGGCGCCGCAAATGTCGATCTGATCACGCACAGAATGCTTAAACAACTACCCAGGGAAGATCCAACGTAGTAAATCCTAAGAGAATCAGCACTGTCAGAGCTGTATAACGACACATCAACATTGTTGTTACTCGTACTAAGCAGTAATCATCTAGTGATATTTCTAAATGATGCGTAAAAACGTCAACTCGATGTACGAAATGCAGAATACCCACTGTTTTCCCACATTACATCAATGATAAATAACTGCAGACACACCACTTGCCGGCCGCGGTGGCCGAGGGGACTGAGGCGCTCCAGTCACGGTTTGCACGGCCACTACCGTCGGGGTTTCGAATCCCCCCTCGGGCATGGATATTTGTGCCGTCCTTAGTATTAGTTAGTTCATAAGTAGTTTGTAAGCTTAGGGACTGATGACCCCGTAGTTAAGTCCCATAGACTCTACAAACATTTGAACACACCACTTCCTACTGCCGATTTTCTACTATATGCTTCCATACCTAGTGTTTACTTGATAATTGAGACAAATACGAAATATTTCAGCCACCTCAGAATTCCCCTAACAAACGTTGTTTAAGAACACGTCTGATACTCAAAGTAACTTTCGTAATTTATGCCATCGCTACACACCACTATTGCTGCTACTTGCAACGTTTTCGTGATAAAATAAGTTAGTTACGAACGATCGCTGTGATTATCCTACATCACAGGAAGATAAAAAATACATGATATCCGATATCTTGTAGCCGCGCGGAATGGCTGAGCCGCGGTGGAGTAGCCGAGCGTTCTAAGGCGCCTTGCTGCGGAGTGCGCGGTTGCTCACCATCGGAGGTTCGAGTCTTCCATCGGGCATAGGTGTGTACAATTGTCTTTTTTATTTTTATTTTTTTTATGGCTGCGTGACCTAAGGCGTCATGCTACGGACTAGGCGGCCTTTCCCGTCGTAGGGTTGAGTCCTCTCTCGGGCATGGGTATGTGTGTTGTCCATAGCGTTAGCTTAAGTAGTTTGTAAGTCTATGGACTGAAGACCATAGCCGTAGTTTTGTCGAATAGGTTTACAAATATCTGAACATTTGAATTTGATATCTTGTATTGCAACCACTGTTCCAGTGTTTTGGCTATTATACGCCATCTCTCCACATGTATGCAATGTTGGTAACTAAATATTGGTGTATTTTCTCCTATGAATCAACAGCAGACATTTGTGTAAAAACGAACTTACGCTTCCACATACATCTATGAAACTAATAAGAGCGCAAAATGCTCCCCATCTTATATTTCGGAATTTCATGGTAATGTAACTGTTTGAAGCCCTCTGCATTTCGATGTCGAATTAATACCTCGGCTGACCTGTTTCTGCCCGTCATTAAACAGCTCGCAAACTATTTCTTTCTCTCGTATTGTTCGATGTAGCAAGTATTTAAAAAACGTTACCATATATCTGTGTTCTTATTTACACTATCCTAATCTCATCACAACGAAAAACCGGTTGTAATTTAGTGAGTACCGCTTGCAAATCACAAATAAAAGGCATACACACATAAGCACACACACACACACACACACACACACACTTATACACACACATACACGCGCGCGCAACTATACTACTTAATGCTCTACTCAACGGTACATTGCACGGCAAAAAATATGAGTACCAGCCACTAGAAGTAGTAATCTACATCAGGAACATTAGTATAGCGTACCCCTACTAGATGACGCAAGTCGACCAGATTCGCGCATTCGTTTACCACACAATATGCTAATTATAGTGCTACATTCTGAATCCGATACACAGACGTAGAATTACCTCTGTAATGGTAGGCATCCCGCCAACAATGCGCCTTACGAGGTTAGAAATATCGTCCTACTGTTACAGCGAAACACTTTCATGGTGTATTGTACCCAAATAAGCGAAATTTATAGCTAACCTTGTTTTATCTACTTCATGAAAAAAACGCATCTGCACTATGAGGACAAATATAAGTACTGTAAGGTGTGTAGAAAATGTCTGACTGCACTATTACTTTAAGCAGAGGGGTTTTGGCACTGTTGATTTAAAATGTATAAATACACTGTCGACACTGAATCTGTCTTACGGCCGGCCGCGGTGGCTGAGGGGACTGAGGTGCTCCAGTCACGGTCTGCACGGCCACTACGGTCGGGGGTTCAAATCCCCCCTCGGGCATGGATATTTGTGCCGTCCTTAGTATAAGGTAGTTGATAAGTAGTTTGTAAGTTTAGGGACTGATGACCCCGTAGTTAAGTCCCATAAGCTTAACAAACATTTGAACATTTTTTTTTCTGTCTTACGGCGCTGCTACCTTGATGCTTGTTTCTCTCTATTAAAACGTCACTTGCGGAAGAATGAAAAATTTTCCATGTAAATGACACATACAACTTTTTATATCATGAAGTGTTATCTAAGCGGCTCCGAACGTTCGAGATCAAAGGTATCCCTTTTAAGTTTGCATTTATCACCAACCTCACGCCCAGCGCAAAGTCACAAGCTACTGGAAACATCGCAGGTGACACCAGTCTAGAAGATGAGTACAAGAATGGGCAATTGTAGAATAGTATCCTTAAGTATAATTGATTTGTCGTTTCTCTTTTACAGCATAACTTTCAGATACGTTTAATAATGGTCTAATATAAAGACCGCAGTCGGTCGCGTGGTCAAATTAAGCAAGTGGAGCAACATCACATTAATGAAGGAAAGCCTCTGTTCACAAATCTCCTCGCATGTAGGAAGCATTTCTCGTGAAAAACTCTGTTTGGTATTTTCTGACACGATATCCTGCAAGCAATGGACGTAAATAATTTGACATGGTTTTCCACTGCTGACGGATAACGAAGGTCCGTGGTTTCAGCTCAGTTTCGCCACTTGTTGAAGACACCACAGCATTCCTCAAACACCCGGCAAGTCGCGCAGTTTTCTAAGTGCTTGTGCCGAGCCTCCGTGCTAACACAATGCGCCCTCGCTCAAACTCAGATACGTAGGGATGCTGAAAAGTAATGCCTCCGATTTTTTTCCCGGGAATACCTTACGGCTTTTGAAATAAACCAAACTGTATTACAATACCACATCTTTATTCACCATTTCTACATATTTATTTCTCAACATAGTCATTTTGGCAACGCACACATTTCTCCCAACGAGAGACCAGTTTGTGGATCCCGTCACTGGACCTCATTGTCTGAACCACCGCCTGACCTCCACTTGCACTGCTTCATTAGTTGTAAAGTGGACACCGCGAAGGTGTTCTTTAAGCTTTGGAAAGAGGTGAAAATAGGATGGAACCAAGTCTGGGCTGTATGGAGGAAGATCGATGACAGTGAATCCAAGGCGGCGGATCGTTGGAGATGTCACAGCAGTCGTGTGCGGTCTAGCATTGTCAGGCTGAAGGAGAGGGTGTTCCATGTGGGTACGAGTTCTTCGAATGCGTGCTTTCAGTTTGCGCAGAGTCTCGCTGTACCGTGCGGAGTTTATGGTGGCGCCTTTAGGCATGAACTTCATATGCACGACAGCTCGAACATCCCAGAAAACAGTGAGCATGATCTTGCCTGCCGACGGCATGGTCTTGCACTTTCTTGGGGGTGGTGGTCCGTGGTGGCGGTACTCCTGTGATGCTCGCTTGCTTAGGGGGTCAAAATGGTGCACCCAGCTTTCATCACCAGTCACAATGTTGTTAAGGAACCCATCACCTCCTGCTCAAAACGCAACAGCAATTGTTGACAGATGTCCAATCTCCTTTCTTTCATATCAGGGGTGAGCATACGGGGCACCCACTGTGCACACACTTTTCTGTACCGCAGTTCTGCAGTCAGGGCCTGTACACGCTCCCGTGATATGCCACACTGCAGTGAGAGTTGTGCCTGTGTTATCCGACGATTCTCTCTGACGAGTTGATCAACCCGATTCCGATGAGTCTCGTCTGCTGCCGCACGCGGTCGTCCACTCCGTGCTCTGTCACAGACGTTGAGGTTAGGACCGTGTTTACGAGAAGGGCAGCCCACCGGCGCACATTACTGATGTCTATGCACTCGTCACAGTACACAGTTTTCATTCTTCTGTGGATCTCAATTGGAGGCGTGTTTTCTGCGGTTAGAAACTCGGTTACAGCACGCTGTTTCTCACTCACCGACATAGTTAATTTACAGACCGCCGTATTACTCGGTACTACTCGAAGCCCTCTAGCGGTAGAGGGTTGTACTTTGCGTCAACTACGCGACAAGGACAACCGAGTAATATACAGGCCATGCGAAACGTCAACCATGCTGCGAACAGACGAAACAAACTTGGAGGCATTACTTTTCAGCATCCCATCGTAGATCAAGCATCTTCCCCACTCTACACAGGAGCAGTACGCTCACTGACAATACGAGGAGTGTGAAATGACACTGTGGTTGTAATTGAAATCTTTATTCGAAAGTAATCCCACTGTGGGTATACTTGAAGTGTTTTACCTTGTTAAAGTTTTGCCAAGATGGCTTTTTTTTTTTATTTGCCACAATTACCGGTTTCGACTGATCTTGCAGTGATCCTCAGATCTGTGGCACTGTGTTGAATCTAATCATACCAGTAACATGTAGCTCTGCCTGTATGGCGTTCTGTGGGATGTCGAATACATAAAATTGCATAGTCATATAATAAAAACCAGCCATGGCCCCCACAACATACACGGCCGTCGACACGCGTCTCAGACCACATTAAACCCCCGTATAGACAGAGCTACATGTTACTGGTATGATTAGATTCAACACAGTTCTACAGATCTGATGACTGCAAGATCAGTCTAACCGGTAATTGTGGCAGATACAATAAGCGATCTTGGCAAAACAGTAACAAGGTTCAACAGAAAGAGATCGCACCCAGCAACGTGTGTAAATTGAAGTGTTTATTTAAACGTAATTCCACTGTTTAACGAGCCGAAGGATTCACTGTTCACAGAATTCCTGTGACTGTGACAAGAGCCAGTCTTCTACCGTGTCCTTCAGTTCGTCGTCCGAGTTGAAGTGCTTCCCTTTGAAAATTTGTAAAAATTACTTTCAATTACTTTAATTAATTAATTAATTTTTTGCGGAACAAACAAATGGAAGTCACAAGCAACATGCCCGGGCTGTAGGGTGGATGTTCAAGCTACTCCCACTTTAACTTGGTCTGTACACTTTGTGTGACCCTGGAGACGCGTGGACGGCCGCTGTGGAGTGGCCGAGCGCTCTAAACCGTCTTGCTGCGAGGCGAGCGGGTCGTTGCTGCCGGAGGTTCACGTCCTCTCTCGGGCCTGTGTGTTGTCCTTAGCATAAGTAAGTTCGTAAGCCTAGAGAATGATATAAATAGAAGTTAAGTCCGTATATTTAGAAACATTTGAACGTGTGGACGCGCGTTGCCAGGGAGCAGAATCACTCCCTCCGTGAGCAGCCCAGGCCGTTTGTTGTTGCTGGACTTGCATAGGCTACGGAGTGTCTCACAGTACTCGTCATTGTTAATGGTTTTAACGTTCTATAGGAATTCGCTGAATATCGGACCTCGGACGTCTGAAAAGACGGTGAGCATCACCTTGCCTGCTTAGGGAACAACCTTGAATTTTTTAGGGGGAGGTGGCTACGCAAGCTTCGCGTCCCTAGATGTCGCACTACGTTATCCCAAAGCGGCATATTCAAATTTCAACCGGTTTGGTTGTTAAGACGTTTCGAACCTTTTCATTTGCACATCCTGCTACGTGCACCGTGCGTGTGCTGACTAGCAATCATCTCGTCAGGTGATCGAACAAGCTTATATTGATAGCTGATAGGTGAACATAATGTTCTGGCTGATCAGTGTAGCTGTAGATGCGGATACCTCGCAAATTCCACTATTCACTGTGATGTATGAAGTTCAGCGTTTTCAGTCTTCCAAACAACACTGCACAATAACTAACCGATCCACGAGTTCTGAAGAATAGCTGAATAGCTCTGTCGGTAGAGAATTTGTCCGCGAAACGCAAAGCATCTTGGTTTCGAGTACCGCTCCGGCATAGTTTTTATTAAATTTCAAAGAGGCAAGAGAGCTAACTCATTTAATCAGGTTTTGAACCATGTAACTTAGCTGCCTAAATGGCCAAGAATTACGTAATGATGCACTGTAATTTCAATATCCTACACGTGACAATAGCTACGCACGTTAACACCTTCCTTCCGGGAAAGAGTACTCGCGCTGGTCATGCATCGAGTCAGTCACCTTAGATAGGATTTTTAGGTGTTTCCTCACGTATGACTAGGTGAATACAAGGCTGTATTTAATATCCCACCGCCGCAATGGAGTAGTCGAGTGGGCTAAGGCGCCTCGCTGCGGAGCGCTCGGTTGCTCGCCGTCGGAGGTTTGAGTCCTCCCTGGGACGTGTGTGTGTGTGTGTGTGTGTGTGTGTGTGTGTGTGTGTCCTTAGGTTAGTTTACCTTAGTTTAAGTAGTTTGTAAGCTACGGACTGATGACCACGCAGTTTGATCCGGTAGATTTACAAACATTTGAACATTTAATATCCCACCCAAGTCATGCAGTTCGCAAACTTATTTACATCTACATTCATACTCTAAAGTGAATGGCAGAGGATTCATTGAACCACTTTTATGATATTTCTTTGTAGTTCTATTCTCTAATAGCTCGCGGGAAAGAACACCTAACTCTTTCTGTTTTCGATCTGATTTCTCTTATTTTATTATGATGATCATGTTTCCCTATGTAGGTGGGTGCTAACAAAATATGTTCGCATTGGGAAGAGAAAGTTGGTCAAACAAATTTCGCAACTAGATCTCGCCGCAAAAAATAACGCATTTCTTTTAATGATATCCACCCCAACTCGTGCATCATTTCCGTGACCTTCTCTCCCTTATATCACGATAATACAAAATAAGCCGCCCTACTCTGAACTCTCTCTATATCATCGGTCAGTCCCACCTAGTATGGGTCCCACAATACATAGCAATACTCTAAAAAAGGACGCACAAGTTTAGTGTCGGTAGTTTCTTTAGTAAAACTGTTGCATCTTCTAAGTGTTCTGCCAATGAAACGTAGTCTTTGCTTCGCTTTCCCTACAATATTTTCCGTGTGCTCTTTCCAATTTAAGTTGTTCGTAATTGTTACTCATAGTTATTTAGTAGAGTTGGCGGCCTGTAGGTTTGATTGATTTATCGTGTAACTGAAGTTTAACGGATTTCTGTAGTTGTCATATGGATGACGTCACACTTATCATTATTAAGGATCAACTGCCAATTTTTGCACTATGCAGATGTCTTATCCAAATCATTTTACAGTTGCTTTCGATCTTCTGGTGACTTTACTAATCGATAAATGACAGCATCATCCGCGAACAGTCTAAGAGAGCTACTCAGATTCTCTCCTAAATCGTTTATAAAAATAAGGAACAGTAAGTGCCCTATAATACTTCCCTGTGGAACGCCAGATATCACTTCTGTTCTACTCGATGACTTACCGTCAATTACAACGTACTGTGTCCCTTGTGACAGGAAATCACGAATCCAATCGCACAACTGTGGAGATATTCCATAAGCACGCGACTTGATTAGAAAACGCTTGTGAGGTACAGCGTCAAAAGCCTTCCGGAAATCTAGAAATAGGGGATCTATTTGACATCCTTTGTCGATAGCACTCATCACATCATGTGTTTCACAAGAACGATACTTTCTGAATCCGTGTTGACTATGGGTCAATAAGTCGTTCTCTTCGAAGAAGTTCATAATAGTAATATTTTTATAAGAAATTCTAACACTTTTACGTAGATAATACCATACATAGATAGGGTACACAAATTTCATCTCTATGCTTGGCGGAGAGGAGGGGTTATGGCGACGGGAAGGATATCTCACCATCCGTAACTGCTGACATTGCCAAATCTAGATTAACAGGAACATGTCGACACGTGGAAGTACGGCATAAGGCGAGGACACAGAAGAAGAAGATAAATTCAGTATTTTAGCTGCCATCGACTGTGCAGTGTTCAGGCGACGCAACGGAGCGGCAGTAGCAGAATCGATGGCAGCAGAGCAGCATGTCGTGTGGCCCTCTGCCAGGTGCAACGCTTTCTACTGGACGCCACTTCGCGGCTTCCGTGTTCGCCGTGTCACGTGATTCGAACCCATGTGTAACGTTGCGTTGGGGCAACAGAGTTTGAAGTCATGTAAACTGTCAGTTCATTAAAGGTAGAGCACAATTTGGGAGAGGCCAAGCTGGGGGAAAGGAGTGCAACATTAGTGAGTTACAATTGGAATCAGTCAGCTCTTTCAAACAGTAACTAGCGGGATGTGAAAGGGACATGCCGACGTAGTTTGACTTTTAGGTAAATCTTGTAGCAGTGCACCATTTTATTAAAAATAAATAAATAGATAAAAAAAGAAAAAAATAAGAAAAAGAAAAGAAAAAATCTGTACGAACGTTCGAACTTGAATATTGAAGTAGGGAAAGGGTGATGTGGTCTATCTTTAATGGCATGTACCGAACATGGGCGCCGTATTGAAATCGCCCATCTTGAATCTAACAAGGAAAGTACTTGGGCTCGAACAAACACATATACACCAAAATGGTATGAGAGATAATGTAAAGGTCCCTTATTGCACTAGTGATACTCCCGCATCTGCAAAACTCTGCAGTCGTCCGTTAGAGCCTCTGCGTGTGCCTTGCCACATTGCACTTTGACCTGTCGGTTCGCCAGTGGGACGGTGCAGTGTGCCTCCGAAGTTGCGTTCTGTGATGTTATTTGTGTGGTGAAGCGTCAGATGGGGCGGCGATTGGCAATCAATTCTGCTAATGTATTGAGATTGGTTGAGATGAAGTTACGAAAGAACCCTTCTTCGTGAAGATGGTATTAGTGTAGAAGATGAATCATTCGCATGCTTTCTCGAATCTGTTATGGTACAGAAAAATGAGCATAAGTTAGATACTGTTGTAACACTAACACATAATGATGATAATAGGGAGGATAATGACGAACAACTCATTGCAAGCGGTAGTGCTACGGTAAGTGCGGGAGGAGGCGATGGAAGCAGTGGCAGTGAATATCAACAGTCTTCCGAGAGGAAGGTTAAAGTGTCAACTATCATCACAGCTTTTGATGACAATACGCTAGAGAACATGTACGATGATTATTACATAAGTTATAGTTAAGATATCTGCATTACGTATGACGTCTATAATTACATCTACAGTGCTATCTAGAGCATGATTGCAAAGTTTTGCATAAAATCGACACCCACCAGCACACTGAGGTATACGTAGAGATCCTGTAAGCAAACGTTCATACAGATATGTTTGTTCGAGCCCAAGTACTTCCCTTGTAAGTAATTTTTTTGAAATAGATAGGGGGTCGTGTGATATATATATATAAGAAAATAAGCATTTTTGACAAGTTCATTCCTGTAAACAGTTTCGACGTAGCAGTTATGATTCAAACGTTACAGTAAGATCCCTCTTTTCCACAAAGGAATCTTGTTCATTGATGAGACATTTTTAGTGGTGTAGTCAACCGTCACCACCACAGATACAGCGTGGTTCCATCCACACTGGATGGGGCCTTCAGAAGTACTTGGTGACGTAAAGATTATGGTGTGGTATGGAATATGGGGTACCCGTGTAATTGGACCCATTTTAATTGAGTAGAACCGAAATGTTCAAAGGTACGTGGGAATATTTCAATAAATGGTATTTCCGTCAGTTCTCTCTGAAGATGGCAGCTTTCCTTTCTCTTTCAAAAGGATGGGGTTCCACCACACCGCGGACCAGTGGTTAGATGGTCAGTTTCCTGGTTATTGGATTGTCCGACGTATTTCTGTAGAATGTCTACACAGGGCACCTGATTTCACACCACTTGACTTGTTTCTGGCCGCGGTGGAGTGGCTGAGCACTTTGAGGAGTCTTGCTGCGGAGAGCGCAGTTACTCGTGGTCGGAGGTTCGCATCTCGAGCAACGCACCGGAGAGACGTGCGCGAGCACTTCTTCGGAAATCGTTCTGCGAGTACATGAAGTTTGGATTTAGCTCCTTCAAATGTGCGTGGATCAATAGGGACATAACGTCGAACACATTAAATGGTAGTTCCTTATGGAGAACAGTCCAGTCTGCACATCAATACATTTGTTGTAACTTTTGAACCCATAACTGCAGCGTCGAATCTGTTTACAGGAATGAAATTATCAGAAAATATTTATTATACTTGATATATCACACGACTCCCCTTCCATTTAAAGAAATTGGCGTTCATTCAAGATGGCCGATTTGAAAGTGGCGCCCATACCGCAAAAGATAGACCAACTCACCCATACCTTACTGGAATATTCAGATTTGCCAGTTCCTGCAAAGTTTTTGAAATAAAAGAGCGTACTGCGACTTTTGACTCGCTCTGTAGATTCACTAAGAACCCTTCTTGAGACTCAACATGGAACACTGGAATAGTGTGTGACAGACATACCAAATATGTCTAATGGTGCTACTGATCTTATCCAAAGAAGGAAAGGGAAGCACGAATGTCATGTTTTGAATGATTTTTGTATATGCGTCCACAGCCACTGCGAATATCCTAAGGAAAGTTATTATCATCAACATATTTTTTTTACATAATTTGTCTATACCACATTTTGGGTTTCCGTATTTTCCATAAATCGCTCCAGGCCAATTGCTAAATGATTCCTTTGAAAGAACACGTCCGATTTCGTTCTCCCGGTTTACTAAAAACAATCCGAGCTTGTACCCTGTCTCTAATGACCACGTTGTCGGCATGACTTTTAAACACTAATTGTTCTCCCTTCCTTTTAGGTTGTTGATTTATTTTGACACAACCTTATTTGATGGGACCCTTGAAGTTTTCCCGGCGTAACGAGTGTTCGATAAAGTTTGCGGATTTCGGCTGTTGTTCAAGTGTTTTTAAACCTATTGGAGCAAACTGCTATGGTCATCAGTGCTTAGACTTACAACCTTCTTAAACTAACTTACACACACACACACACACACACACACACACACACACACACACACACACACGCCGGCCGCTGTGGCCGCGGGTACTGAGGTGCTTCAGTCACGGTCTGCACGGCCACTACGGTCGGGGGTTCGAATCTCCCCTCGGGCATGGATATTTGTGCCGTCCTAGTTCGTAAGTAGTTCATAAGTAGTTTGTAAGTTTAGGGACTGATGACCCCGTAGTTAAGTCCCATAGACTGTACAAACATTTGAACACACCCACAATATATATATATAATTACACAAGGGAGGACTCGAAACTCATATGGGAACAAATGCGCACCACGCTCGGTCGTACACTTTGCACTGCCTTACAGAAAGAATGGATATGGAAATAGATGTGGAACGTAATCGGTCTTCTACTTCTCGGAGTAACTACATAAGCAATAGTATTGATCTGGGAAACCAGCGACAATTTTACTTTTAACAAGTATTATTATTTTTACAACATGTGGTGATGGCTTCGCTGTATTAGGACATTTTCCAAAACAGATGAAAAGTATGGTGAACACAGACAGAAACCGTTAGTCTACGAATCAAAGTTTTGTGATTTTAGACGCAAACGAAGAAATTTATTCTAAACCCAAATCTGGCTGCCTGAGAATGATCTGAAACCTGCTCCTCTGAGATGTTTCTCTAGCGCCGTAGCCACCACCTGGTGCAAATGAAGAAAGTGGAGATAGTAAGAAAGGACGGGGTCGACAGTGTTTTGCCGCAGGGAAGTGTTAGCGCGGTTTGGGGCGCCATGCTCCCGATGGAAGTTCCAGTCTTCCCTCGGGTATGGTTGCGTGTGTCGTCCTTAGCGTAAGTTAGTGTAAGTACTATGTCGACATAATCGATTTGCGAGAGTCAGCAATAGTATTCATATTCGAAACAATTTATTATGCGGGCCGGCCGCGGTGGCCGAGCGGTCTGCGACGTGTCAGTCACGGTCTGCACGACCGCTGCGGTCGGGGGTTCGAATCCCCCCTCGGACATGGATGTTTGTGCCGTCTTTAGTATAAGCTAGTTCATAAGTAGTTTGTAAGTTTATGGACTGATGACCCCGTAGTTAAGTCCAATAAGCTATACAAACATTTGAACATTTTCAGTTTATTATCTGATCATCAGCCAACAGTCGTGAATGTTTTATACATTGATATGTTTCAATCCTTCTGGTTCATCTTCGCAATCTCAAACAAAATAAAAAAACTAAATATGCACCAACTGACATTTTTACGATAATTTGATTGTAAAATGAACATATTTTAGGTTTAATATAGTTGTAAATAACTGAAGAAATTTATCTTGTAGTTGATCTACAACCCGTCTCGTCTATGTTGTGACAAGTACTACGTCTTATGAGGGCATTTACATTTTTTTAATATATCGGGTTGAGGTAGGGGGAGGTAGGGGTGGGGGAAGGGAGAAAATGGCGAGGTGGGCGCTGTGGGGGAGGGGAAACCGCTGCGAGAGTGATTGCAAGAGGAGAAAGAAGCATGCTGTTTGGGGGAGGGGAGGACGCGATGGTCTTAACTGAACTTTCAAAAAATGTGCCTACATTAAAATATTTTCACTTTTCTTAGAATATAAAAAGGGCGAACCAATTAATTGGTTATACTGTAGAATCCATGAAATCTCTATCTATATAAAAGCGAAAGGACACTCATTCACACACTCGTTGATTAAACACGAAACCTCGAAAACTACTTCACCTATAAAGCTGAAACTTGTCAGGAATGTAGTTTATAGGTAGAAGACGTCAGCTAAGAAAGTATTTTGCGATAGGGCTGATAGTTCAGGAGATATGACGTCATAAACAATGAAACCTTCCCCGTCTTGCGGCACGTGATAGTGTGAATTTATCAGTCCACTATTTGAGAAGGAGAGCACTTAGCGACTTGCAACCAACTTTAAACATAATTTCAAACTTTCAGGAAACTTTTACTCGCTGACTACCCCAGCAAAATGATGAAAGAGCAAAAGTTTGTCGCTTACTACTTTTACGGCGTGAAAATTACAGCATTTGGCATGACGTTACAATTTACTACTCGTACGCTATTAATTGTATTCGCGAGAAATGTTAACAGACAGCATATACACATACCACTGAACGTAAGTTCGAAGTTTTATCATAGTACGACACTCAGTTCACGAGGTATGAAGACATAAACAATGAGATGCAAGAAAAACTGTGAAACGTGTCCATAAAAAATTATTTTGTAAGAAAATGTCCAATATTGTGCCTCCTGTTTTGTATCGAGTAACTTGCTTGCAAGAAAATGTATAATATCGCTTCTACTGTATGTATCGATATGTGTCCTTTATGAAGTTTCATCTTTGGCAAAGATCATGTATTGCATAGCATTGTAGCTCGCACTGAGAGAGAGTAGTACTAGTGGTTCAGCTCGCTTAGAGAGCGGTTGGGTTGTGTGTATGGCTCCGATGTAGAGCAGAGGCTGCTTTGCCAGCAAGTCAGAATTTGTATTATGTAGGTAATGTAATGCTGATTATTAATAATAAGTAACTCAAACTTTCTTTCATGTTTCATTTACGTAGTTAGAAAATTAACCTACTTCCTTCATTTGATAATTAATTATTAGTGGATTTAAAGTGCAGTATTGATGTGAATAATATTGTTGAACGGATTTCATTATTGGTGCCATAGTAAATGATAGTTAATTGACTATGATACTAAATTGATACTAAATTTCAATAATTAGAAACTGATCTGCATAAAATTCTCACAGTCAAGCATTAAGAAAGTGATTTGTGGTTTTTTTTTAATATCTTTCTCGCAGTCAAAATTTTTGAGTATAGTCAGTGTCTGTTTCAAAAGGCTACATGTCACAGTTGTTTTGTTAAAAAATATCCGTTGCGCACATAATCAGTTTCATACACTGTTTCTCACTTAATAGCATATACATCAGTATCAGGGCCATAATTAAACCAAATTGCTGTGTCAAGGAACAATTTGTTGTCTGATCTAACGATAGGTTCAACATCCACAACACACGTACAGCTTTTATCTGGCGCCCTTTCTGCCAGGATAGTTCACAAACAGGATCGTGACGTAGTTAGATACGTAGCCTTATTTAAGTTAGTTTGTCTTTTCCACTAACCAACTTATCTTTTGGCTCTTAATTTAATTTTTGTAGCACCATCCTTTGTTATAGCAACAGTAGCATAGTAATTGTTTCTGTAGTTTGTTACTTACCATTCTTGATAGTGTGTAGCATTGTTTATAGTAGATTAATTGAATATACAAATAATTGCATTACTACTGAACAAGTATCTCTTTTATATTGTCTGATGTTTGTTGTGATGAAAGTTCTAGTATCGCGGAACTCGTGTGATAATTAACGGTTCGCGTAATCTCGATTGTGATTGTATGTTGCACTAGCCCGATTCAGCCTATTGTTCTCTCATAATTACTGTGTGTGATTTTCAAAAAATATGCAGTAGGTGAAAATAAAGATTATTAGTCACTTTACTGCAAAATTCTGTTAACAATGTCGAAGAATAGGAGAGTCCGCGCTGATACTAAATCTGCTTCCGAAAATGAGACCTCGAATGATGCAAGGAGAGAAGCTGAATTTTTACAAGAGTCTTCTCACTGCACTGATACAAATGCGACAGTAAATACCGTGTCCGAAAATGCGGAACAGATTAGTTCAGGAATAGACAATATGGATAATGATACAGTACAGGATTCGACAATACAGAATTCCAATTCTTGTAACGTGGTTGCGGAAAATAATGCATCGGTTCCGCCTAGCTCTGCTACAAAAAATACTTGTGCGACGGCTATGGAAAACGTATTACCAAATGATTTCATGCAAATTTTATTGTCACAGCTCTCTAAATTAAATGAGAATAGTCAATTACAATCTCAGAAATCTCAGAAATTAGGTGAAAAACTTGAGAAACAAGGTGAAAAACTTGAGAAACAATCTCAGAAATTAAATGAAAAACTTGAGAAAATAGAACAGACGTGCGATTCGATGTTTGTGAGTATTCAAAGTAGTTTTAATAAGATAAATGAGGACAACAATCGGTTCAGGGAACAACTGCTCAATACTTTCAAACGTGAATCTCAGCAAATAAGACAAGATATTCGCGACGAGATTAACCCGGTAGTGGAAAGCCTTGCGTCACGAGTGGAAAATATGGAAAGCTTTGCGTCACGAGTCGAAAATATGGAAACTACTGAACTCGCTCAATTGAAGCAACAGAGTAATCTATTTGATGAAAAGTTGCAGAACTTCCAGTCAGTTACGACGGAACAGATCAATAAAATTAATAAACAGTTTGAGGATATTACTGTTAAAATTACCCAAATCAGTGATAACAGTGACAAAAGTTCTGATGTAACGCATCCTACCCCCTTTAATGAAACTAATGAATATCTCGCCCTTGACCGTTTCAAACAAGGTCAAATGACCATTAATCAGCAATACAAGGCTGAGGTCAGGAAATTAGATGATCGCGTGGCGCGAATAGAGAGGAAATTTGACCATACTTGTGGAAATGCATACGAAGACGTAGAAGAAAATTTGAACGAAAATGACAATGATGATTCGACTCAAGTAGGTCGCTTGGTACGTGAACGAAGTGTACCTCATAGTAACAACAATGAAGACGCGGTGCGTAGTTTACGCTCACTTACGCCGCACAGGCGAAGGGAAGCGTTTGACTACAAGCATTTCCTGACTGTACGTAAATTCAAGACATTCAAAAACTCTCCGAACGACTTGCACCCTAAAGAGTGGTTGCAGCAATTCGATTATTGTCTTCCCCCGAATTGGCCACTTGAGCACAGATTAGAATTTATATGTGGTTATCTGGAAGGCGAGCCAGCCACCAGAATGAGAGCTATTGCACAAGAGTGCCATAGCGAGAATCAGTTCCGACGCTCATTTCTATCCGCATACTGGTCGGAAGCGGCACAAGACCGCGTTAAAAACAGTATTGCGACATTCAAAACTTTTGAGCGATCAAATTTCTTGAGCCCGGTGGAATATTTCCAACATTTAGTATACAAAAATCAATTTTTATCGGCACCTTACTGCCCTGCGGAATTAATTAGAATTTGTTTGAACAAATTGCCTCTACACTTGCGTCAAATTGCCATTGCGGCACGATGCAAGAATGATATTGAAGCCTTTAGAAACCTCTTACAAGACTTAGAGGAAGAAGACGAGGAAAATTCCTCGCGCAGTCGATATTTTGATAGAAACAGATATGATCGCCGGTCGCAACAAAGCCCGCCGCGTACTAAACGTTATTCAGAGCACGACGATAAACCAAAAAATAATTCTTTCACTAATGAATCTTACAAACAAAGTCGCGACAATGAGAACAGTGATTGTCAAGATCGTGAGAATAACCGTGGAAGTTTTCGTGGCCGTTACCGAGGTGGTGGCTTTGGTCGCGGAGGACGCCACAATAATTACTATCATAACAGCAATACCTCAAATGATACTAATTGGCGTGAAAGACGCAATACTGATAGTGATCGCGAGACTGAAAATAACAATAGTAACGCTGAGAAGCGTAGTCGGGAGGGCACACGCGATAATTCTCGTGATCGCCTTCCGCGACACGAAAACACAAATCGGGGCCTAAGCAGATCGCGTACCCCGGAAAGACAAGAGCAAAACATTGAAATCAGACCTGCTAATCCACGCTACAATTCGTCAAAAAAGGGGCCGCCTCAGGTATGACTAGCGGACTCGACGGCAAATAATTCGGCCGTACAGGATTTATGTGATCCTAACTATACGCTGAAACTTGTTCATTGTGAACGTCCTCACAGAGAGGTAGGTTACGATGAACAACCTCCCGAACAAAACAGAATAGTAGTTTGTGCGGAAGTGCACAATACTGATGCTGGTAGCACCTCAGTAGGTGATAAGGCAAAACCGACACAACTTGTGTCAAAACCTAAACCCGTTACTCCTGAAAGCAATGACAGTAATAAAAATTGTACTATCAGATTTAAAGAAACAAATAAAGAAACATCGAATAAACATTATACTGCCCAACGGTTAAACGAGATAATTGTCGATCAGCAATATAATGACGACAATTCAGAGTGGGAGACAGAAGCTTCGTCTTCAGGCTCTGAGGAAGACACTATATACGAAATAAAATTCTTACAGTATCAACCAACAATTGCATATGACAGACCGGTCATGTACTTTGAAATGCAGGATACGGTACTGCCACACAATAATGCAACTAACAGTAACCTTGGAACAGCAAAAAATGATTTCGAACAATTAGATTTGCAGCACACCTCTGTCGCTGATTGGATAGATAATTACATGTCTTCTAATGACGATGATAGTGAATGCGAAGTTGATGAACAATCAAAATTTGAAAAGCATTTATCTTGTGAAAGCCTCATTAATCTTGGTAACACTTGTCTCAACAAAGAAATTTCTTATGAACCTTCCACCGAACAAGACGTAAAATTTGTACAGTTAGATGACATAAAAGAGGCACTATTAGAAGAGAAGGTAGACTGTCTCGATATTCCAATTCACCCAATTGTATCTGTCAAAATTGGCAAAATCAATCTTTCTGCTGTCTTAGATTCTGGTAGCCCTGTGTCAGTAATTAGTGAAATGACTTTCAAGAAATATCAGAACTTGCTTAATGGTCCCATTCTGCCTTTGCATTGTACTAAAATTCGTGGCGTCATTTCTAGCAAACCTGTCGAAATTCGACAGCAAACATACGTAGAATTTTTATGTCAAGGTCATCTCTTTTCTGCCAACCTATTGATTGTCCCCCGTTTAACTACACAGATAATATTAGGTGTGGACTTCCTATCCAAGTACAAGGTTATTTTAGATTTCAATACGGCTTGTGCCATTGCTTTTGTTCAGGAAAATGCCATTCAAATTAAATTCGAAGACTGGATTACCAGATATGAAGAAGGTGCCAGTTGTTTAAAATTTTTATCTACTTCTAATGTGACGCAGGATGTCAAACCTGATGATGATATAACAGATAAACATTTCGAGACTGAACAAATTGACTTGATTTCTGATATCATTAAGAACAAATTAGTAGAAGTTGAAGATGCCTCAGAACGTGATAAGGAAGAATTGTTCCTTATCTTGCGGCGTTATTCCCGTGTATTCGCGAACAGTCCTGGTACCATAAAAAATTTTCTCTATGAATTTAAGATCAAAGAAAATAATAAATTTTTTGTACCTCCATATCCCATTCCCATAGTATACAGGGAAAGAGTTAAGGCTGAAATTCAGTCCATGCTCGATCAAGGTGTAATTGAACCTGCAGTTAGCTCATATAACAGTCCCCTACATATTGTTGAAAAAAGAGATAAGTCAATTCGATTAGTGCTTGATTCCAGACAAATTAACACTATCATTTTACCTGAAACCGACCGACCACAAACCCTAGAAGAATTGTTACAAAAATTCTATGGTGTCAAAGTTTTATCCTCATTAGATCTTAGGTCTAGTTTTTGGCAAGTGAAACTGCACCCCAACTGTAGGAAGTACACCGCGTTTCTCTGCTTCGGAAACTGTTATCAGTTCCGTAAATTGCCTTTCGGACTGAACATCTCCTCATCTGCTTTCATCCGTGCGATGAATGCCACACTTCCTGAGCACTTAAAACAACAAATCACAATTTACGTTGATGATATTTTAATTGCAGAATCTTCCTGGGAAAAACATAACAGTACGTTGGCATCTTTACTTGAAGTGTTTGCTCAATCCGGGATTACTGTCAACTTAGAGAAGTCACAGTTTGGTCGTTCTCAGATTAAATTTTTAGGGCACATTATTTCTAAAGATGGGATCCAGCCCGACCCCGAAAAGTTAGAGGCGATAATGAAAATGCCTATTCCCACCACTAAACGCCAATTAAGAGCTTTCTTGGGTTTAATTAATTTCTATCGGCGTTTTATAAATTTGAAAGACCTAACTACTCCCAGATTATATGAATTAACTGGAAAGAATACTGTTTGGTTCTGGGATGAAGCTGCCCAAAGAGAATTTCTTTGCTTAAAAGATGCACTCCTTCACGCACCGATTCTGCACCACCCAGATTTATCTAAGAACTTTTGCATTTCTACCGATAGTTCAAAATTCGGACTTGGCGTTCACGTGTTTCAAGAGGATGAAGAAAATGGCATTGCCACACAGAGAACCATTGCATTTGCTAGTCGCATATTATCCAAGTCAGAGCGGAACTATTCCGTCACTGAGCTTGAAGCTTTGGCAGTAGTTTGGGCATTCGAAAAATTCCGTTATTTCTTGTTTGGCAGACACACTAAAGTTTACACGGATCACCGTGCACTTCAATTCCTCATGTCGGCAAAACTTAACCATGATAGACTTAGACGATGGGCTTTGTTCCTTCAAGAATTCGATTTCTCTGTAATTTACATTCCTGGTGAACAAAACGTCGTTGCAGACTCGCTATCTCGTTCGCCTGTTGGGCTCATCAAGGCGACGGAAGAGGCATACTTAGAAAATAACTTTACTATCCTCTATATGCAGCAAGTTGCTTTCGAAAATTACATATCTGCCACATTTTCTGACATTGCTAAAGAACAAGATAAAGATCCAATCTGGCGAGATATTAAAATAAAATGGCACGATAAATATGTTTCCATCAGACAATTTTACATTATCCATAATAACATTCTCTTCAAACGTAAAGCCCCTGACAGTCAATTTTGGTTAGTGTGTGTTCCGGAGGAATCCGTGAACAAATTGATTTGGTATATTCATCTCAGTTACGGACACTATGGTGCCAAGAAGTGCTTCGCGAAATTATGCGACTCTTGTTATTTCATCAACATGGAGAAACGTATACGCAACGTGTTATCTCGATGCAAATTGTGTCAGAAAGCAAAGCCGCCGACCATATCGCATTCTGCTCCACTTTTTCCGATTATACCTTCAAAATTAAAGCAGTTAGCAGCCGTTGATCTGTTTGGACCTCTTCCGAGAACTAACAATGGTTTCTCTTTTGTTTTCGTTGCTATTGAGCTCACATCAAAATTTGTATCTTTTACTCCGCTCCGCCGTGCCACGGCGAAGACAGTAACTAACGCCTTTGTCAAAAACTTCCTGAAAGATGTTGGCCATATAGATAAAGTCATCTCCGATAACGGACCTCAATTCCGTTCTCATGATTGGGCAAGGATGTTGCGGCGCAGAAACATCAAACCTGTGTTCATATCACTTTATCATGCTGCCTCTAACCCTTGTGAACGAGTGATGAAAGAGCTTGGAAAACTTTGTAGGCTGTATTGCTACCGACGACATAACACATGGGATAGATATCTTCTGTCATTTCAAAATATTATCAATGAACTCCCTAATGATTCTACAGGTCTTTCACCAATTCTGGTTCTGAAAAACAAGCAACCTCCCGACCGTATCAAGGAATTGATACCTTTTCCTAAACACAGAAGACTACGTCATCATGAGATCATTGAATTGGCGCTTAAAAACATTAAGAAAGCAGCTGAAAAAAGGAAACGCTCCCAACGTAATTGTTATGCTAAGCAACTCTATGTAGGACAAAAGGTATTAATTAGATCCCACCACTTATCCCACAAGGGAAGATCTATGATTCACAAATTCTTCTTACTGTACAATGGTCCGTATCGAATCAAACGTATCATCCACGACAACGTCGTTGAGGTAGAAACTTTAAAGACGCACAAGTCGAAAGGCATACACCACATTTCCAATATTAAAATTTTCAAGGAATAAAAATGGGGTAGAGAGTCCATTAATCTGTTTTGGACACACCAAGTGGCGATTGGTGCCCCGTTCTCGAGCTGAGTGTCACTATTCTTCCGCTTTTCCTTAGTGCGCTCTATCTACATCTTTTTCTCACTGTTACTTTTCCCTAACTCTGAATACTTATGCTCTGTGCTACGCTGGGATATTGTCATACAAAACTATGACTATCTTGCAATTTACATATAACGAACTCTGTGGCTGTGCAAGACAAATAAAATTAATGGAAATTTTTGATTGAGTAATCTAATTAAGTTATTATGTTTCAGAAAATATCAGATTTCTCTTCTGTATTACTAATTGCATAACTTACGAACTTCGGAGCGAGTGAAGAAGATTTTGAGTTGACATAAGCATTTTGTAAGCCAATTAAGCAGTAAAAAAAAAGAAAAAGGACATTCTGGAGGATGATGAGTAAGGCAATACACAATATGTCATTGTGGTCTTTAAAATGCACTATTGTTTATGGATAAATGATGGTAAGGAAGGTATTGGTAACAGTCAAAGATGTTTGATAAATGTAATTATGTGGACGAGAGTATACAATGATTATGAAGCAATTATGAGGAGAATCGCTCTGTTGCTAATGATGCTATGCTCTGTTCTTTTCTTATGTGCCTACTCGCACTGCGCTTTTGTGTTTTCTCTTTGTGCTTATGTGCACCATTTTGTATGTTGATGCATTGTGCCTTCAATGGCATGTGTGATTGGTGAGAATCATATCCTTCTGATGCTCTGTAATTATTTGTAATTATGTGTAATGAATATCTCTAATTATGCTTGCAGCTATGCTTATTGCTCTTGTAATCAAAGCTTACCGCTATGCTCACTAATTATATACCTAAGCCCTACCACTATGCTAATTAATTTTATAATGAAGCCCATGAAAATGTATGGTTATGCTTATACGTTGCACACAGCCATCTCTCTTGCGAACTTGCAGTTTTGCCATAAACTACGCCTAGTTAAGTCTAGTTAATGCACAGAGATACTTTGCTTTTGCTTACTGCTATCTTCAAAATTTTTATTGATGATCTTATTGATGAAAATCTGCAGCTATGCCTAACAAGTAGTGTACGTTATCGGATGATTTACTGTGATGTACATCTATTACTGTGCCAAAATTTGCCTTAATTGTTTTGTCTGACCCTACTGCTGACTCAGACAGACACAGACATGACCTGATGACTTGAACCTCTTTTGATATTCTCACGAAACTACCCTGATGTGTTATACCTCAAGGCAATGAAATATGTAACTCAGTTCAGACAAAAGCCTGGCCATGGCAACATATGTAATTTAATTGTTATAATTTGGTGGTAATGCAATCCCCACCATAGTGATGTATGTCAATTTAATTGACTAGTGGTAATTGGAATGTCAAGTTATTTGAAGTGGCTTCACGTTAATTGCTCTAATTATAACAACAAATTTACTTTACATGACCTAATGACAAATTGATGACAAGCACCCTGAATGTATTTCATACGATTATGTGTTTGTAAAGTAATATGTACATAGTATGTAAAGTCTTATGCCTATATGAAATGACACTAATTTTGTAGATACTCTAGTATAAGAATTAAATTACTCATTACTATTCAAATGTATCCGTCTTCAAGACACTACTTGTAATGTAAAAATATGGTTTAATAATCAACGACTTTTCTTTTAGTGTAAACTGAAATATCATGACTATGTTACTAATTTGTGTGTAAAATGCTTTATTTCATGTACTTTGGACACGCATGGGAACTGGCGATTTCGCACACGAGATTCCATAATGCACACAGAACAATGGACGTGTTATTATACACCACTGATTTTGGGCCTTTTAATGAAGATGTTTTTTGGATGATGTTTGGCCACATAGTACTGTCCATTGCAGCCTTGGCCAACCACCATAATTTTGCTCTAATTTTGGCTATGCTGATGCAGTCTACTAGTAGCCCCGTTGGTTGGAGCACACTTGGTTGTCGAATTGCATGGAGGAATACATCAGAACCTTTTCCCCATGACTTCAACTTCAATGCAACCAGCCAGCTCGCCTACAGTGTGGTGTAATCTTACAGTGTTTTGTGTTCGTGTGCAGACCTAAGATGAATGTTAGGGGATAATTGGCTAATCGTGTGCAGACCTAAAATGAATGTTAGGAGCTAATGTGCTATTCGTGTGCTTATACTATTCAGTGCCTCCCATTGCAAACGTTGTCCACAGGTTCATTACAAGTGTTTAGGTATATTTCATGGTTCTTTTACATTGAGTGACCAAAATAAAATTGTGCTCTTGATAGATAAATATGCTTTCAGAACTATAATGAGTCAATACACTTTAGTCTGAAATGTCATTGTAACTATTCAATTGACAAACGTAATGTTGAAATCCTATTGTGCCGAAGCAGTGACATTATTTTGTACATGATCAGAAACCTATGTAGTCAAAAATTTTACATGTATGTTCTAGCATCCATGAAAGTATGGCATCTTAAATGCAT
Source organism: Locusta migratoria (assembly GCA_026315105.1). Classification (NCBI taxonomy): domain Eukaryota; kingdom Metazoa; phylum Arthropoda; class Insecta; order Orthoptera; family Acrididae; genus Locusta; species Locusta migratoria. Next base: position 339,629,374 of record CM048755.1, read on the forward strand.
CACAGAATACAAAATTGACACTTTATCTTATACTAAGTGCACTAAAAATTTACATAGACTACATTGTGCACAAGATACAAATGTTCATTTTATGTTCCCAAAAATACTGATCTCTTGTACAAAATTTAGACGCATGGAACTTACACTACTGTGTGTATTACTTGTAATTACCTCATTTTCTTTAAAGAATGATGACATTAGTTAAACTACCTTTTGTAAAACTTTGTATATGTTCATGTTTATTATTGTATTTTTTTTCACTTGTCTATTACTTCTAGCTATCTCATTTTCTCCACTATATCATTTGTCAAACTATGTTCTCTGAAATTCTATATATACTTATGTTTATCATTATGTACATTTGTCATGTATTCCATTTATTGCTGATGTTCTGTACATTTTGACATTTGCTTATGCCTGTCACATCCTGTACCACTCCAAGCATTACTCTTGTTGGTACTCGTCTGTAAAATTGCATGTATTTATGACTGTCACATTTTTTAAATTTTCTATGAACTCCATCTGTTGTTTTGATCTTGAATATCTTGTATAAAAATGTTTATCAGGTTTTCATATTTTTCATGTTATATTTTGGATGTCATTAATGGATTTTTGGACTTGAAATTCAGTAATTTTGCTGGCTAGGCAATGCCATTGGCATCACCCACCCTACAAAATTTTAATAGGTAGGAGGGGGGTGATGAAACGTGTCCATAAAAAATTATTTTGTAAGAAAATGTCCAATATTGTGCCTCCTGTTTTGTATCGAGTAACTTGCTTGCAAGAAAATGTATAATATCGCTTCTACTGTATGTATCGATATGTGTCCTTTATGAAGTTTCATCTTTGGCAAAGATCATGTATTGCATAGCATTGTAGCTCGCACTGAGAGAGAGTAGTACTAGTGGTTCAGCTCGCTTAGAGAGCGGTTGGGTTGTGTGTATGGCTCCGATGTAGAGCAGAGGCTGCTTTGCCAGCAAGTCAGAATTTGTATTATGTAGGTAATGTAATGCTGATTATTAATAATAAGTAACTCAAACTTTCTTTCATGTTTCATTTACGTAGTTAGAAAATTAACCTACTTCCTTCATTTGATAATTAATTATTAGTGGATTTAAAGTGCAGTATTGATGTGAATAATATTGTTGAACGGATTTCATTATTGGTGCCATAGTAAATGATAGTTAATTGACTATGATACTAAATTGATACTAAATTTCAATAATTAGAAACTGATCTGCATAAAATTCTCACAGTCAAGCATTAAGAAAGTGATTTGTGGTTTTTTTTTAATATCTTTCTCGCAGTCAAAATTTTTGAGTATAGTCAGTGTCTGTTTCAAAAGGCTACATGTCACAGTTGTTTTGTTAAAAAATATCCGTTGCGCACATAATCAGTTTCATACACTGTTTCTCACTTAATAGCATATACATCAGTATCAGGGCCATAATTAAACCAAATTGCTGTGTCAAGGAACAATTTGTTGTCTGATCTAACGATAGGTTCAACATCCACAACACACGTACAGCTTTTAACTGCTGCATCACGCTACAATATTACACATTTCCTCCTAAACCACTGGACCGATGTCAACCAAATTTAACACACATATTCCTTACCGTGAGGTAAAAGTTCCTGCAGGGTTAAGAATCACATACGATACACTGTTCAGGATATATGACGTCATAAACAATAGGAATCGCAAAAAACTGCCACATAAAAAAATGTTCAAATGTTTGTAAATGTATCGGACCAAACTGCGTGGTAATCAGTCCGTAGCTTACAAACTACTTAAACCTAGGTAAACTAACCTAAGAACAACACACACACATGCCCCAGGGAGGACTGAACCTCCACTGCCGCATAATGCGACGACACTTTATTCATATGAGAATGGTGGTACTTAGCGACTTGCAACCAACTTTAAACATAATTCAAACCTTTTTTTTTTTTTTTTTTTTTTTTTTTCACTGACAACCACAGTAAAATGATGAAAGGAAAAACGTTTTCGGTTACTACTTTCCCGCCCCATCACGCACCGGTTTTAATCTGTTACTTCTTTATTACGAATTGTGTTCGCAACAGATTTTACAGACATATAGCACTTCTACAAATGAATATATACCTGAAAAATTGTACAACATATCACTCAATAAATACGAGGTGGTGCGAATTTTATACATCATTTGTATTTTGATTACTGTCTTTCTTTGTTTGGATACTGCACATATAATTTTGTACGTTATGCAAGACAGCCTTATTTCTTAAAATATTTTCCCATAAATATAACATGCTTTTAGAAGAAGAAAGAGATTCACAGTGAGATAGAGAAGGGATGGGAGAAGTACCAACTGAAGGCTGGGATCCGGGCAAAGCCGGGTTTTCAGCTACTCCATTTATAAAAATATAATGAGATAGATAATTAAAAAATTGCGCTGCGGTTTGAAAACCATTGGAGGTGTAAAATAATGAAGTATAAAATTATAAAAGTCATATTTTAATAATGTAAACGTAAAAAAATGTACACAATTCTAGTGTCTAATTGTTGAAAAATCGAAAAGTTAAAGTACAAGTAGTGAGTGGGGTACGGAAATTGTTATTGCTTCTGTTTGGTGGCGTCGTGTGGCGCGCAGTATATCACGCATGCACGGAAGCTGTCTGCACGCCGTCCAGCTGCACCTAGAGAGAAGGCCGCGGCGCTCTCGTGTGACGTCAGGCAGAGTAGGTTGCGCGCGCATAGCTGACTGGGTAGCCGCTGGGGCACGGCCCACTATGCCGAAGCAGCGAGCCAGTCAGCTATGCGCGCGCAACCTACTCTGCCTGACGTCACACGAGAGCGCCGCGGCCTTCTCTGTAGGTTGTACTGGTGTGAGCCGACACGCTGCCGCTGCCACTTCTCGGTGAGTGGCGCCACCGCTCGAAGGCGCGCTACGTCCATGTTGACGGTTGAAAGAGGCCCTAAAATGCACTGTTAATAAAGGCACTCTGTTGATTCAGAGTGTTACCGGGATCTTGCAACCGGTGCGCAAATATTTCAATTTTTTCCAGCGTCGTCAGGAGGCGTCCTTCTAAGTGTGTATCAATTGTTCCACCAGTGTGATTCGGTGTTAAAAGATGCTCTCCATATGCTGATTTGTTATTGTGAGCCGCGGTGGAGTAGCCGAGCGGTCTAAAGTGTCTCGCTGCCGAGCGCAGTTGCTCGCCGTGGAGGTTCGAATCCTCCCTGGGGCATGTTTCTAAATGTTTGTATAGCTTATAGGACTTAACTTCGGGGTCATCAGTCCCTAAACATACAAACTACTTACAACTAATACTAAGGACGGCACAAATATCCATGCCCCAGGGGGGATTTGAACCTCCACGGCGAGCAACTGCGGGCTCCGCAGCGACCGTAGTGGCCGTGCAGACCGTGACTGGAGCGCCTCAGTCCCCTCGGCCACCGCGGCCGGCCTGGGGGCATGGTTGTGTGAGTTGTCCTTAGGTTAGTTTACCTACGTTTTTAGTAGTTTGTAAGCTATGGACTGATGACCACGCAGTTTGGTCCAATAGATTTACAAACATTTGGACTATTTTTTTTTTTTTTTTTTTTTTTTTTTTTTTTTTTTTTTTTTTTGTTTGTTATTGCGAACTGAAGCGCACTCTTTGAAACGTATTTCAGACGATCTATCTGTCTGAAAATTGTATTTTAAGTTTTCGACTGTTAGAAACTACAATTTTATACAATTCGTTTACGTTCTACTATGAAACAGCCTACACAACACTTGTGCGTCCAATTTTGGAGTATTGCTGCCCATTGTGAGATCCCCACCAAGTGGGACTTACGGACGATTTAGAGAAAGTTCAGAGAAGGGCAGTTTGTTTTGTATTATCGCAATATAGGGGTGAGAGTATCACGAAAAAAATGCAGGAGTTGGGTTCGATGTACCCTCCGCAATACACTTTAATGTGAGTTACAGTTCCTATGTAGATATAGATGTATTTCTTCAGTTTTATTGGTTAAGTTACAGTCCTTAGCAACTAAATTAACCTACTTGAGACCAGACGCGTTTCACTTTATTTTAAAGCATCTTCAGTAGTCAACTGTACAGAAAACATTTGTTGTTTTACATTTTTGTGAGGTTTTTACAAAATTCGATCATCAACAAAAATGTAAAACAAGAAATGTTTTCTGTACAGTTGTCCACGGAAGATACTATAAAATAAAGCGAAACGCGTATGATCTAAAGGATAGTGATTTATAGTTGCAAAAGTCGGTAACTTAACCTATACAAACTGTATAACTGCAACTGCGGAGGAGGGAAAAAAAACCACAGAGAAGAATTATGTACATTTTTCATCAGAATAATAAATTTTCAAGAATGAAAATCATTAATACAAACCTCTTATTTCAGATGTTTCTGCGACTGTCGTAATAAGATATACGTAAAAAGGTTTCTTTTTTTAAATATTGCTGTAGATTTCAGATTTATAATATTTCACTTCTGTTATTGGTTCTTTTGTATTCGTAAATTTCTTTCGGGTAAAGCCTTACTGCACATACAGGCCCTTTCAGGAAGAATTGTAATTTATTTTATGTTGTTACAGTAAGGAAGAATTGCAACACAAATGTCATATAATAAGTGTTTAATATTTATTGAGTCCAGAGATAAAGCTGTTATGATGTAACCCCTAATAAACTTAAGCAAATGAAAATGATATTACATTTTTACTGATTCTTTCGTCGGTTGTTGGTAGAACATCACCATACTGAATTGAAAGCACATTTTTTTATTTAGTTAATTGGTTTTTGACTTACAAGACTTAAAAGCCTGAAGATGGCCTTTTAAGTAAAAAATCGATTAAATAAATAAAATAAGACACATTATATAGCATTTTATTGCAATTCGTCTATAATATCACCTCCTAAAATATTTCCTTTTCCTCGTGAAAGCCCCTAAATACATTTACAAACTGCAGACCATCAACAGAACAAACTGACCGTGTAACTCTTACCTCAGAAAATATTCCAACTGAATACATCGAACTACTAAACCTAGTTCAGCAAGTAGCAACACGCAGATGAGTGTAGTTGGATCTAGAACAATCATACGAAGGCCATGTTAAAGCACACGGGAGAATGTATTTCTACTACAGCGAAAACGGTAGTAAATGCTAAGTTTTTGTTAAACATCCTTAAAAATGATGCAGATTTTCCAACTAAATGCAATGCACTGTAAATCAGTCAGTGAAGAACTCCCCAAAGTCATTCTGGAACAAAACATGACATAATTTGCTTACAAGAACCCTATGCAAGAAGTGGAAAGCTGCCGGGTCTCCCCAGGGATGCAGTTGTCATAACAGGAAGTACTGACTGCAAAGCAGCTATTAAATTTTAAATGGAAATGTTAATGTAATCAAAATCTCTTAATTTTGTAATCAACATCTGGTATCTGTAGAGATGTCATACAGGGGAGACACGTGGGTGATTGCCTCCCTCTACGCGCAATACAGTCACAGAATTGAAACGTATACCAACTACATCAAAGACTTAACGAAATACGCAGCTAGGAGAAAACTACCAATCTGTGCAGACATAAATGCCAGGTTGTCTGTATGAAACTCTGACATGATCTGTGACAGAGGACGTTAAGTTAATGACAGCCGGCCGCGGTGGCCGCGGGGACTGAGGCGCTCCAGTCACGGTCTGCACGGCCACTACGGTCGGGGTTCGAATTCCCCCTCGGGCATGGATATTTGTGCCGTCCTTAGAATAAGGTAGTTCGTAAGTAGTTTGTAAGTTTAGGGACTGATGACCCCGTAGTTAAGTCCCATAAGTTTAACAAACATTTGAACATTTTTTTGGTTAATGACATCTTATATGAATGCCAATTACAAATAGCAAACATTGAAGGCCACATACCGACCCACATTGGACATGACGGATCGACCAGTAACATTGACGTCACAATCGCTAACAAATCAGCTATTAACTAGACACATAACTGGACCGTACGAGATAGAATTACATTAAGTGACCACAACGTAATTATCTTCAAACTACACAATCAACACAATAATACTTACACGAATGTTAACAAAAGACTACTTTTCCATACAGCAGACTGGAATAAATTGAGATCAACTATTGACAGATACAACATTAACAACATACAAGGTAGTGTTGACTACAGACCTCACATGCTAACGGACATCATTAGTAGAGCTCAAAAAATGGTAATACCAATGGCCAACGACTCTAAACCGCAACAAATACCTTGGAACGACAAATTGACAAGACTGAAACAAGACGGAAGACGTAAAAGAAAGCTATACCAGAGAACGACAATCGAGCGAGACAAACAAATCCGACTAGCGGCGTATAGGCACGCCAAACACGTCTACAAACAAAAACTAAAAGACACCAGACAGAGACATTGGGACAGGTTTGTCGCTGCTCAAACAGAACCCAACATATGTGGTGAGCCTTATAAGGTAACAACAGATAAACTAAAAAACCCACTGGTGCTTGGCACTTTATACAAAGACAATGGTGACATTATCGTAGGATGGAGACAAACAGCAGAATTTTTGCTGAACAAACTGCTTCCAGACGACGACACACTTACAGACACCTAAGAACATAAACAGCTCGGGGATGACATGAATGCACCATACACCACAGATGCCATAACAAATCCCTTTGTTGAAGAAAAGCCGCGAAGGCCTTAATGGATGTGAAAAACAAAAAAAGCGCCTGGTTCAGATGGGTTACATAACAAACACTTAAACAAATCGTACCACAGATTACGTCATTCCTAACGACACTTCTCAATGACGCCCTAAGACTGGGTAGGGTGCCCCTGTTGTGGAAATCCTTCAAGGCTGTCATCATTAAAAAAGGAGCTGACGAAGACCCAGTGGATTCCAAATCTTACAGGCCGATATGCTTAATAAACACACTCGCTAAGATATAAGAGAAATTGCTCGTAGGAGCTCAGGTCCCTGCATCGCCCAAATGAAAATCAATACGGATTCAGACCTCGGAAAAGCATAGAGAACGCCATTAACCGGGCACTGGCAATCGTAAACCACTCGGATAATAAATAGGTTATTGCAATAATGATTGACATAGCGGGCGCCTGTGATAATCTTTGTTGGCCCGCTATGTCCTGGAGGTTGAAACAACTGCAGCTTCCAGAGTCTCTGTATCACCGTCTATTAGACTACTGCAGAGGTAGGGTAGCGGAATGGAGGACAGATAGCCAAAAGGTTATAAAGAAAATAACGAAAGGATGTCCACAAGGAGCAATCTGTAGCCCCATTTTCTTGGACCTGGCGATTGAACCGCTCCTGTATCTACTGGGTGGGGATGTCAGGGTTGACGGAGTCGTCGCATACGCAGATGACCTTCTAGTGGTTGTCTCCGCCAACAACAGGGCCCAGCTAGAGGAGAAGGCACGAGAAACACTGACAACAGTAACACAATGATGCAAACACAACAAACTCAAGATTTCAAGATTTCAACCAAAAAAAAAACAAAAAAAAAAAAAAAAAAACGACATACACATTACTGAAAGGGTCATTACAACGAAACCCATCAGTAAAATTAGACAACACAAATATAAAACTAACAGTTGTCACACGCTATCTTGGTGTCCACATTGATGAAAAACAGTTTCCGCGAACACATTAAGATAACCACAGACAAAGCAGAGAAAATATTACACAAGTTGACAAGGCTTAATTCAACCACTTACAGACTGCCTCTGTCAAATATACGAATATATCTCTGGGCTTTCTTCGAGTCAGTATTATGCTTTGCAGCTAGTACCTATGCTCAAAGATTGAGTCTAGTATCCAACAAAACAATTGTGAGACGTGGGCAGAGAAGTGTATTATTACAACTTACAGGTGCAGTAAAAAAAAACGATAGAAGCGCTATGCGTCCTTCTCGGTATCTGCAGCGTACTGGCTTAAAATGGGGAATCTAGACAAAGTTAATGAAATAACATATCGTAACAAACCGCCAACTGAGAACATGGCGAACGGACACATGGCAACAGCAATGTGAGGCTTGCGACAAGGGACGTAGACTGTATACACTGCTACCAGACATTAGAGAAAGAAAAAGGATGAAGCATATCGACCCCAGCCATGGTATCGTTCACTTCCTTACAGGACATGGTCCATATCCCACTTACCTGTTCCGAATGGGACTGGGCGACACCAACACTTCCACCTGCCGAAACACCGAAGGCTCCCCTCAACACATCGTCTTCCTCTGCGGACGATACACACATGTCAGAGACACACAGCAGCCTGACTTTACAAGGGATCCGATATAAGACGTAATAAGAGACGAACAAAAATAGACATGACATAACACACTAGCAGACAAGGTAACCAATGCGACCTATGAAGAATACAAAATGACAAGGCCCTACAGGAGGCGTGCCGTATGCCCCGCAGAGTGGATAGGTATAGTTGGGAACAAACAGACGAGGAAGAAGGCGATGACACTTTCACAAATGAAGGAAGTGACACCGATGAGATTCAAGATTGACAGGAGAGCAATCTCCCAGTGTCATCATCCCAAACCAGACCTTTTTTAAATTAATTACGATAGTAACACCTGAGACACAAGAAAGCAAAAACAATATAAAGAAAAGAAACTAATATCATCAAAACCATAGAAACTGTGTTGGGTGATCTGTGGCTTGAAGGAAACATTCCAAAGTACTCAACGCCCAGCTCAGTACAATATAGCTTTTCATTAGGACAGAAAACCCCCCTTGTTTTTAGATATAATTCATTTCTTTCCTATTACATTCTTTTAGCCCGTAATTACAATTAACAAATCTCAGAATGCATTGAATTTCGACATGTGTATAACAACAATGTAACTAATCTTGTTTTTACGTTCTCCACTACATCTAATTTATTCTTAAATGCACGAATTTTAATTTGTTAATTGTAGCAACAAATGTAAGGATTTGTGTATACATATTTTCTCTTTGTTTTTATTTTATTTTTCTTGTTATCTCTATCTATTTCAAATACTTAAATTATGTAACATCAATGAACTAATGTATAACATGTCAAAATAAAAATGTACGTCCAGCTTTATAATAAATGGTAGCAGGATTATAAATGAGAAATAAATAAATAAATATAAATAAGACCATCAACCTAAGACTCTTACTTTTTATACGTTTAGGCTGCTGAATATGTAATGCCTATTTCTCTATTTTGAGAATGAAATGATTTGTTTCTGATAGTTCGTGCAGTTATTACCAGTTCGCAATTATTCTTTTAAATTTACTATTTCCGCATAATGTAGTTTCAGGCACTAGTATAGTATTGCATTGTAGCTCACAAAACGCCAAGTTCACAAATACGAGGGCTAGAACCGAATGCCTACTTGTTCTTCTTATATTACTACATTCAAATATGTATTAATATTCTGCAAGCCATTATCTTTGTACTTTTGGAAACAATAATTCTGTTTTTTCATCCCTGTTGGGATTATGGGACTCGGAGATCAAATTCAAATGTTTGTAAAGCTTATGGGACTTACCTGCGGGGTCATCAGTCCCTAAACTTACAAACTACTTATGAACTACATTATACTAAAGACAACACAAACATCCATGCCCGAGGGGGATTCGAACCCCCGACGGGGAACGGCCTCGCGCATCGTAGCATAGCGCCTCAATGCGGTAGGCCGCTCCGCCGCGGCTCTCAGAGATCATTTTTGTAATTAGCAATGAAAGAGATCCTCGGAAAGTTGTTTTTTTTTCTGTTTGTTCGTGCCAGTACGTGTTTTGGCTAGAGTACTATATTTAATGCTAAAAATTCAATTTAGCGTGCCGGGAAAACTGCCCGAAGCATAACACCAGCGATCCAGAGTGCCTTGTTTTTCTACTATTACGGAAAGAATGAAAGATAAAATTGAATCACATTCACTGAGCTGGAATAAATGGTGGCAACGGTGATGTCCACTGTAAACAAAGCGTGGGAAACTCAGAACATTTAATCTCTGTGCCGATACCCATTGTAAACAAAGAGTAAAATTACGACTGTGACGTATTGGAGCTACTTCTGGCGAACTGCAACTATTAAAATCTCGCAAAACGACCAACGTATCTACATCAAAGTTGTTTTTATCATTCACGTATCATTAATCGCCGCGCGGGAGTAGTCGCGTGGTCTAAGGCATCATGCTGCGGACTGGGCGGCAGATCCCGCCGGAGGTTACAGCCCTCCCTCGGGTATCTCGGGTATGGGTGTGTCTGCTGTACTTAGTGTAAGTTAGTGTAAGTAGTTTGTAAGTCTAGGGACTGATGATCATAGCAGATTCACAAAGATTTGAACTTTTTTTTAAATTATGTATATACATCTACATCTGCTTGTTGCCTTAATCGGGCTCATATATATATCCGTGGACTTACGCCATTGCGCAGCTCGTATCATTTTGCATTAGTTTAATAACAGTTTCTATTTGGTCTACTGGTTTAGTAGCTTGTAGGAATTTATATTGGTTGTTGCGTGTTTTACAGAGTGACAAGTATTGAACTTATATATACGTGTGGCGTCTGTTCCGAAAGAACAGACGTCACTTCTGATCCTGCAGTTGTTATTCTTTCATATTTACAGAATATATGACATCAACTGCGAATAGGTCTACAGGTAGACCTTGGAGGTGCGTAGTTCACTGTGTCCTCGGTAGTGTAGTGGTCAGCGCTACTGCCTAGAAAGCAGGAGACCCGGGTTCGTGTCTCGGCTTAGTACATATTTCCAGCTTTGCTCATTCGCAGTTGTTGTCATATATTTTGTGAATCTGAAAGTACTGAACTGTATGAATTAAAATCGTTATAACTTCTGAATAGTGTTCAGACTAAATGGGTTGCCGCGGGGCATGATGGGAACTTATACTAAAGACAGCACAAACATCCATGCCCGAGGGGGGATTTGAACCCCCGACGGGGAACGGCCTCGCGCATCGCAGCATAGCGCCTCAATGCGCTCGGCCGCTCCGCCGCGGCTACTCGCATCATGAACCTCGACTGGCCGCCATAGTCTCAGGATCTGAACAATGAGGCTCGTTTATGTGGGTCTATATTAAAAACAAGGCTTACAGCAATAAGCCCAAAACCATTACCGAGCAGAAAACAGCCATTCAGGAGGTAAGCTACAGCATCGATGTTCCGACACTTCAGCGGGTCACACAGAATGTCGCTCTTCGTATGCGCCAAATCATCACCACGGAATTCAGGCATATCGAACAAGTCATAACCTAAATCCGGATAACTGTAGCGGCGGTTACATGTTGAATACAGTCTGTGCACGCTTTAGTATCTACCTAATTTAAGTTTTGTTTCATATAGGTCAATAAGTGTCGCCCCATATGTTGCAATGCCATATACGGGACGATGGTTCACTCATACAAGAGTAGACATGTTGATGACAAGATGTTCTCTTAGCAAGATACTGCGCGATTTAAATTTTTTACTTAAAGATGGCTTAAAAGTAAGCCGAAAGTAGTTGTCTTTTCTTTGCGATCTTGATTATGTAGTTTTATGTATGAAGTCTTCTTTCTATAAAATTGAAATAGATCGCTGGTTTGTAATGTCAGGAAATAAGAGAAACCCAATACGCACCCCACCGTAGCATGCGCGCCGGAGGGCACCTTGCACCACTTGTATTCATTTCCTTCTCTTTCCTGCTCCCAGTTAATAGGAGAAAGATCAACTGTGTATATGCTTTCATATGAGCCCACATTTCTCTGTTATACCGTGGCAGTTGCTCGAAATGAGCGTTGGCCGCAGGGCAATCGTCCTGGAGATGGCCTCCTCACCAAGTTTTCCTACTAGTGTTCCTCAGAAAGAACGTAATCTTCCATCCAAGAAGATCCATTCTATTTTACGAAATTCCTCGTTAATACCGTAATACTCACGTCTTGATCGAACCTACTAGTGGCAGACCTAGCAGACCGCCTCTGAATTGCTTCGACGTCTGTTTTTATTCCAGCCTAGTCGTGATAAGAAACGCTCGTGCAAATTCCAGATGCATCACACAAGTGTTCTAAACGCGGTATCCTTTACAGGTGAACCTGTTTTCCCAAAACTCTCCCAAAATATTGAAGTCGATCATTCGCCTTTCCTACTTCCGCCCTTACGTTCTAGTTCCATTTCATATCACTTTACAAAGTTCCGCCTAGGTACTTAACCGACTTAATTGCCTCAAGCAGGACACTACTAATGCTGTATTAGAACAAGAAGAGATTGAAATCTTTTATTATCTGATTATGCAATTGTAAAACAATTACTGGAAGCAGTTACTTCCATAAAATTCCTAGGGGTGTAGAATAAAAAAAGATTTGACCCTTTCAGGCCTGATTTTTTTTTTTTCTGAAGGAAGGAAATTGTTTCTTATGGTGTAATCCTCTTCAGATTTTATCATTTTAAAAGCAAGATTTATGCAATTAAATGCACCCATTTTCATACTACAAAATTGCGTGTACTGACAAAAAAGACTATTTTATGGGCTAAAATAAAAAAAAATTGTGGTACTAACTGTTGTACTAATTAAATTAATCATTCAACAATTAAAACGAAAAACAACAACTACTACTTTCAGTTATGCAGTGTAAATCAAGTAACCCACAACTTCCGTGAACTTTGACGTTCAAAAACTGCTGCGCATTGCAACACTCACTTGTTGATATTTTTCTAGTGATCTCCTGCAGTGGCAGTAAGTCTGTATGACGAAAAGTTGAATACTCACAGACGTATACAAGGTGTTTACACTGAGAAAAAGAATGTTTCTGATCCATCTTAGACACCGTAAAAGTTATGTACACAATTATAGCCAGTGGGTCTGAAAGGGTTAATCGTAGGAAAGGCAGTGGTGAGAATCTGATTAATTGGGAAAATCGTCGAAAAGTTTAGTCCATCAACAGAGGAAGTGGCTTAGAAACACCCGTCCGTCAGTAACTGAATATTCCTGATTAGTGCGGGATCCGTACCAAACAAGATTTTTTTCTTTTTGCTCGTCCTGGAGGAATCGCCTTTTCGTTTTTTTAATTATTATTCTTTTCTTTTTAATTTTTTTTTTTATTATTTTGCTTCAAATTAACCAAAACATAGACTGGTATAATGCCAATACTGGTTGCAAGGGCTGTTCCCAGGGCGTACATTTCCACTTAATGGAGGAGGCTCGTCCTGGAGGAACCGCCTTCTAACAACACTTAAATGTGTTGCAACACAATAATTCCTATAAAATAAAAAAAAGAAAGAAAGAAATTATTCACCAATTACAGCAATCTCAGATAAAATTACTACACCCAGGAAGGGGAGGGGGGGGAGAGGAAAAAAGTCCAACTAGGAAAAAAAAACAAAAAGGAGTACCCATCCCTGCTAAACACAACATACACAACACAATAAAAAGACACTGACATCTGTCTTCCTATGAATTTCCTTGGTGGAGAAGATACAAAGGAGAGTAGCACCTTTTGCTACAGACTCATTTGGTAAGCGCGAAAGCATCGCGTAGATAATCGGCAAATTTCAGTAGCAGACGCTGCAGGAGAGATGTTCTGCATGACGGTATGGACTTTTGTCAATGTTCCGAGAGCATGTGTACTCATGCTATACAGTGAAACTGTTAATTAAGAGTAGAACCAAAGGTTTATTTGAAAAGCCTTATCATGTGATATGCTGACTGGAAAATAAAATAATAATCATTTTGTGTAAATATATTACTTCTCCTCAGAAGGAAAGTATCTCAGTTTTCGAATTCCTGTCCGGTTCAGTTTAACCTGGTAGAAAGTTTCGATGTTACTACTTTAGTTGTAAGTTGTGTAACATGAAAGGTGACTCATCTGTATCTATAAATGTGAATGTCTGTTCGGTGTACGCTTATAACGTCCGAACGACAACACACGGAGACTTAAATATTTGTACAGTTACTACTTTATACCTGCGGAAGATTTAGGCGCCGTTTTATAGCGATCTGATAGATATTTAGTAATTTGAATAATATAACGCGAAATGCCTAACAATAATTACTCTTTGAAAATTATATTTACTCTTTGAAAATGATTTTATTGGTTGCATTGTTGCTTGAGGGTTGATAATGATAAAAGGGTGGAGCAAATTGGAATGGAAAGTTATCGGTGTATATAAAATTCTACGTGTGTGTGCGTTAATATTTCGCTCTGCAGCGAAAACTACAGAACGCAAACGAATGGTCTGTGTGTAATTGTTGTCCGAAGTCTCCCGTTGTACAGCATAGCAGTTCCATGCCGATAGCTATAAGGGGGTGGAAGATATGGTGGTTGAAAGTCGTCAAATTATAAAAAAATTCGGACTAAAGGCCAGCGATTACATTTGCCACTATATAGCAAGGAGGTTACATACAGCGAAACGTGATGGCACAGACAATATCTTTGGCCTCTGTGTGCTACAATGTCTTTAGCTCTTTCTCTGTAAGGATAAGCATACGAATAAGGAAATATAAGAATAAATAAAGCAGTAAAAAAGAAACTTCTTTTAATAGATCTCTTTAAAAAAATCGATTTGACGTTTCGCGCATTACATTAAGTGATCGATCTGTGATATTATTACAATCAATCACACGTAAAAATGCACTCAATATATAATTATTATCAGTCTCGTAGCACACTACTGAATGTTTATTAAAATTGTTTGTTTCTAAAGAAGGTATTGTATTTCATTTCATCCTTCAAAACCAGTCTCATAGCACACTACTGAAAGGATAGCTTATCTATCATAATCAACCAATACGCGAACTGAGCTGCGGGTTTAAGCTAGTATTTGATATAAGGGGAAAATATGATGCTAGACATGAGAGGGTGGAGTTTTGCGGCAGGGACATCATGTACGCGGAGGAGCTGCAGTTTTTTTTATTTATTTTTTATTTATTTTTTTATCTTTTTTTTATTGCAAGGTTAGCTGATAGGACTGAAAAATGAATGTTTTGTATGCGTGTTTGGAAGGAGAGATATGCATATGATATTGCGACTACACTGATTTCAGTTTTACAATACTTGTCTAATTGATTATCAGAATGCCGGAATACATGGAGAGTGTCCAGTAATTACGTATCTATTTTGTAGAAAAAGTAATGGTAATTGCAATATTTACTACAGCATCGGTTTGATTACTGATTAGTTTCAACATGTTCATCAGCGATATCACGACTTACTTTCTATTTTTCAGCAGTGGCGGGAAAGACATTCTGAATCAACACTGCTGTTACGATAGCAGAAGCCTCAATACTGTTCCTGAGCTCATGCAATGTAGTGATGCATCGGTTGAACACAAAAAAATCGCAATGACGTGTTTTACGGCCCACTTTAGATTTGTAGTTTTATAAGTTTTTGCAAACATTTTGGACCAAAATAATAATATAAATAATAAAAAATTAATTACTAAGAGTGTCTGAAACCCTTTTAGGAAAAAAATTAGAGAGTGGCGGGTTCTGAACCACTAACTGTTTGCGTCATAATCCAACGCCTTGCCCAACACGCTACGACTATCAATCGAAAGATAAGTCCTTTAATCTCATACTATTGATGGCCGTTGTTAACTGATGCTAATATGGCATTTGTAGACAGTTTATCATTTATCGCACGAAGAACGATGTGTTTTTTTTTTTAATTCTTTAGTGCGCCATTGCTTTAAAATGACAACGTGTAACTTACAATAAGAAAATCATCAAATACACAACGCAAGATGGCGTATGCCAGAGAGGGTTCTGGGCGAGGAATGTCACGTGACATCTCGAAACGGCTGGTTTTCGTTAATTCAATGGAGGGTGTCAAATCTCCGTTATTTTTGCAAATATGTCTCAAACGATACGAGATATGAAAAAAAAGAGCAAAGTTGTAGAGAATTTTCTCCTCTACAAATTCGGTTAATCAATTTTCTTGTCATGAGTAGTTAAGCCGTTATTTTCTTTCAAATTTCGAGCTGTCAAAAGACGATCGCAAAGGCTCACTTTTAGTGTTACTACCGTAACCTAAACTGGGCCAAAATTCCTATCCACGAGAGGTCAGGGGCCATTGGTGCCCATGGCAAGGGGCCTGCGCGTTCAATCCATCTCCCAGGGAAATTTGTATTCAGGAACCTACGAACCTCTAAGGATTATGAGATGGCGCCCCACCTCGCTGAAAGTAAACAGTATCCCGACGACCATCCTGGTTAAGGTGTGGCAACAGAAAATTTGTGAGCATGTCTAGTTGCTCTGCTCCATTGATGGTTTCTTCAGCAAAGAGAAACAGTCCGTAAACCTTTTCGCACGTGATACCCACCAGACATGAACCACTGGTAGCAATTAGTCCAGATAACGCCGTTATGCCTGTTAACCTTTTCATAAATGTTTATGCACATGGCTTCACGCTGTGCAAAATATTCTTCATGCAGATGGTGGAGAACCTTCACGTAGTACGGTTTCTTTTTTAGGGTAAACCGTAAGACGTTTGTGTACCGTCGAACGCGCAATGTTCAGTTCCACTGACAGACGCCGCACCGAGTTTGGATTCCTTTCAATTGATGTCCTGATGGCTTCAATTCTTTCATTGGAGGACGTCCTTGTCCTGGCTCCCTTTTGAGTAATCCATTGCACTTGAACTTGTTTACCAATGTGCAGATTGTTTATCAGTGGGACCATCGTGATGGAATCTGCGCTGAAATATCATCCGAATGTCATCGTATGACGGCCTCTGTATCCGCCACATCACAGTAATCACCTTCTTTTCTACGGTAATCATCAGGCACATTCAGCTTGTAAGCAATGAAACAAATTTTTAATTGTTACCATGAGATTAATGCATGATATCAAGAAACAAATAATGCACAAAATGTTTTAAATGTGGCAGCAAGCCGCGGTTCAGTGACCGAGTGCCCTATGGCACCTTGCTGCGGAACGCGCGGTTGCTCGCCGTCGGGCGTGTGTGTGTGTGTGTGTGTGTGTGTGTGTGTGTATCCTTAGTATAAGTTACTTTAAGTAGTCTGTAAGCCTAGGGACTAATAAAAGCAGCAGTTAATCCCCTTGCCGCTGCGGAATAGCCGTACGCGCTAAGGCGCCTTGCTGGAGTGCGCGCGGCCGTTCGCCGTCGGAGGTTCGAGTCTTCCGTCGGGCATGGGGGTGTGTATTGTTCTTAGGATAAGTTAGTTAAAGTAGTTAGTAAGGTTAGGGGCCGATGACCACTGCAGTTAGATCCCATAACTTTACAAACATTTGAACATTTTTAGTTAAATTCCTTAGATTTACAAACATTTGTAAATTTTTGTGCCAGCAATGATTTACCTTACACAGGGTGCTCATAAAGTATCTATTTATAAAAAATAGTTACTTACTCTCTGGACACCCAGTATTATTGTCCAAACTGTGTAACTCTAATGACCTCGCTATTGCGGGGCGTTAAAAAAATGTTCAAATGTTTGTAAATCTGTCGGACTCAACTGCTCGGTTATTAGTCCGTAGCTTACAAACTACTTAAACTGTGTGTGTGGGTGGGGGGGGGGGGGGGTAGACTCGTACCACCGACGGCGAACTGCCGCGCGCACCGCAACACGGCGTGCGGACTTTAAAGACTTATCTTCGTCGTTATATTGTATGACGGTAGAACAAAGGTAGTTTTTGAAACAATGTGTACGCGAGCTATTACTACTCACAGGATGTTATTAAGAAGTGAGTATGTTACATTACACACAGTTTAATGACGATAATGATCCTTATGCAGGATTACAAAAAGGGGCACTTTAATGTGAGAAAAGTTGGAGAAACAGCTATCTCCAGGCATAATTCCGACCAGTAGTTCATTCTGCTAGTGTGGCGCCTTATCTCCGCTGTGCAATGGGCAACTACTGAGGCTCCGCAAACTAGTCCCGCCCACGCTATACGCAGCCAAGTCAGGACAGAGATACACACGAGGTCTGGAGGTTAATGTTCCTTTTATAGTTTCAGCTCAAGAATTATTTTGCACACACCACCAACGTATCTTGTAATGATGTCTGCAGTTGGTGAAATTAAATGAACGGCCCTATCGCTAATTTGCGTGTGGTTCACCAGCCTTACGGTATCATTATGAAAATAAATATGAATTACTCCTCACAATTGGGCAATTATCGATACAAAAACACTTGGTTTCAATCTTAGGCAATTTCTTATCACTAGGGATAGCTGGCATTCCTAATCCTAATAAATAAGAAATCGGAGGATTCGATGTTTTATATTGTAATTTAACTATAAAAAAAGGACGGTGCACAAATTCAGGAATGAATTAAGATACAAAAGTAATGAATCTCTGACAAGGATGGCACAACCTCTACCTATTATGAAAAATTATTGATACTGTTCACGTGTTAATTGTTTTAAAATATTATTAAAAATCGCTATCCCACTCGGTAGAGAATACAACCAGAAGCTCAAGAATACAGCCAACTAGTGGGTGGAAGGCACATTTATATTTAACTGCGCTATAGCAAATGCAATGTGCGTATATCACCAATTCTCAATACTGCTCTCATAAGACGAACGGCGACTGGCCACCATGGCTATATAGTGAACGAACTACTTTGTTCAAAAAAACTACTAATTTTAAATCACTCCAGTTCCAAAGGCGAACAAGAGGTTCTCGCAAACTGCTTGCGTCACTGGTCAGAAGCAGAAGAGAAGCTCAATTGTAAACTTGAAAATGAGTGCTTCAAACTGCAAATACAATGCACTGAAGTAATAATTTTGTTCCTATGTGAAAAGAGAAACAATTATGAATATTTCAAGCAATGCAATCTGCACTTGCAACTAATTGTGAGCTAAGTTACTGTACGCTTTGCCAGCAACTGCCCACCTGCGTCCTCGCATCATGAGTACAGCTAGCTGAGCCGGCCGCGGTGGCCGAGGGGACTGAGGCGCTCCAGTCACGGTCTGCACGGCCACTACGGTCGGGAGTTCCAATCCTCCCTCGGGCATGGATATTTGTGCCGTCCATAGGATTAGCTAGTTTGTTTGTCACACCAGGACTTAGGAATCAGTTAACGGCTATCTCTATACAGGCAAATTTTAATGTGCTTAGCGTAATACTTTAATTCAACATTTTACTGTGATGATATAACCTTCTAGGAACGATTATTACAATTTTTTCTTAATACACATTTTTCTGTAAACATTTTTCTGTGTATAGTTAATTCGGCATCTACATAAATACTCAGCTAATCACATTTAAATGCATGGCAGAGGGTTCATCGAACTGGATTTATGATATTTCTCTACCGTTCCCTTCTCTGCCGGCCGCGGTGGCCGAGAGGACTGAGGCGCTCCAGTCACGGTCTGCATGGCCACTACGGTCGGGGGTTCGAATCTCCCCCTCGGGCATGGATATTTGTGCCGTCCTTAGTCTTAGCTAGTTCATAAGTAGTTTGTAAGCTTAGGGACTGATGACCCCCGTAGTTAAGTCCCATAAGTTCTACAAACATTTGAACATTTTGTTCCCTTCTCTAATAGCGCGCGGGAAAATGGAACACTTCAATCTTCCAGTTTTCGACCTGATTTCTATTATTTTACTAAGATGATCATGTCTCCCTATGTAGGTGGGTGCTAACAAAATATGTTCACATTCGGAAGAGGAAGATGGTGACAGGAGTTTCGCAAATAAATATCGCCGCAACAAGTAACGTCTTTCTTTAACGTTTTCCACCCCAATTCGTGCATCATTTCTATGACACACTCTCGGCTATATCGCGATAGTACAAAACGCGCTTCCTTTCTATGGCCGCGGCAGAGCGGCCGAGCGCATTGAGGCGCTATACTACCATGCGCGAGGCCGTTCCCCATCTGGGGTTCGAATTCCCCCTCGGGCATGGATGTTTGTGCCGTCTTTAGTATAAGGCAGTTCATAAGTATTTTGTAAATTTAGGGACTGATGACCCCGCAGTTAAGTCCCATAAGCTTTACAAACATTTGAACAGTTTCTTGCTTTGTTATTTACCTCTTTCATTCCACATAGAACCCACATTCCTTTTACAAACTTGGGTGGAGAAAAAAAAATGTCACGTTGGACAAGCAGTATTATTACTGACATGACTTGGGTTTGTCGTACACGAGATACGAGTACTCCTACATTTACATTCAATACTCGTCCTTACAGGAAACACGATCTATGCCTTGTATTCTGTATCCAGAAAAAACACCTGTAAATGCGTTGCAGTTATTTTTACAACAAAATCCTGTCATTGATGAGGTACTCTCTGATATCATGAGACACTTTATACGGCCGTGTTGCACTCAACGGCTACCGCGCCGGCGCCACTAGACTAGGGAGGGGGACGCTCTAGAGTCTAGGCTGACTATGCAACTTTGATGCCAAGATTTTAACCCTTCGGCCGGTTGATTTGCGGACTCGCGCGAATCGAGCCTTCTTAACTGACTGCTAGCGGGCCGTCTGGCAGTGAGTATGCAAGCGTGTTGGCACTATGTGGGTGAGTCTCACAGAGAGCGAGCACGTTTGGACGAAGAAGCAGCAAGCTAGTCGCGTGTTTACACACATATCAAAAAGACAGCAAAGAGGCGGATCATTAATGTTCTAAATATCTACATGTTTGTTCTGAATAATCATACTGCGCCGGCCGCGGTGGCCGAGGTGACAGAGGCGCTCCAGTCACGGTCAACACGTCCAATACGGTCGGGGGTTCGAATCCCCCCTCGGGCATGGATATTTGTGCCGTCCTTAGTTCGTAAGTAGTTCATAAGTAGTTTGTAAGTTTAGGGACTGATGACCTCGTAGTTAAGTCCCATAAGCTTTACAAACATTTTTTTAATCATACTGAAGTGCCTGGCAGGGGATTCATCGAACCACATTCTTAATATGTATGTACCATACAATTCTAGAATAGCACGCGTAAAGAAAGAACACCTAAACATCTTCGTTTGGGCTCTGATCTGTCTTGTTTTAATAATCATTTCTTCGTATGAAGGCGGGAGTCAACAAAATTTTTTCACATTAAGAGGAGAAAGGCTGCGATCGAAATTTCGTAAGAAATCTCGCTGCGACGGAAACTGCCGTTGTAATGATTCCCAGTTCCCACTCCAAGTCTTATTTCCTTGACACACTCACCTGTATCGTGATAATACAAAACGAGTCGCCCTTCTTTGTACTCTTTCGATGTCCTCCGTTAATCCTACATGATAAGGATCCCATACCACGCACCAGTACCCCAAAAGAGGACGAACATGCGTAGTATACTCTGTCTCTCTAGTAATTCTGTTACTTCCTCTAAGTGTTCTCCAATAAAACGCAGTCTTTGGTTCGCTTTCCCAACAGCATTTTCTGTATCTTTTGTCCAATTTCAGTAATTTGCAGGTATTAAGTTAAATTTTCGGCCTTAAGGTTTGATTCATTTGTTTTATAAACGAAGTTTAGCGGTTTTCTTTTACAACTCGTGACACCATTGTTTATCTTCAACTGTCAATTTTAACACCATACAAATATATTTTCTAAATCTTTCTGCTGTTGGTTTTAATCTACTGATAACTTTATTAGACGATAAATGACAGCATCATCTGCGAAAGAAAAAGAAAACCCTAATACGACTGCTCATACCTTCTCCGAAATCATTTATATAGATAAAGAACAACAGAGGACCTGTGACACTACCTTATTATGGACCGAGTCCTCTCTGATAGGAAATCTCCAATCACATTTCTGAGACACATTCCATAAGGGCGCAATATCATTAAAAAACGTTTGTGAGGTACCATGTAAAAGAACATCTGGAAATCTAGAAATATGGAATGAATTTGAGATCCCTTGTCGACAGCTGTGTTTCACGAGACCGATATTTTCTAATTCCGTTGTTCTCACGAGTCAATTCATGGCATTTGAACTCAGCATATACTCCAGAAGCCTGGTGGATACCAAAGTCTGTAATTCAGTTAATTGCTCCTACTACCTTCCTTGAATATCGGTGTGCCCTATAAAACTTTCCAGATCCTTTGTTGATAGAGCAGTAGTACATAACTATTAAAGTATGTGACTGTCGCATCAGCATACACTGCTAAGAGCTTAATCGGTATACTATCTGGAGCGGAAGACTTATTTTTGCTAAGCGATTTAAGCTGCTTCACTACTCCGAGGATATTACTTTATGTTATTCATGTTCACAGCTGTCCTCAATTCTAAACCTGGAATATATGCTTCGTCGTCTTTGGTGAAAGAATTTTGGAAAGTTGTGTTTAGTAACTGCTTTAGAGGCACTTATCAGTAGCGTCGCCATTACTATCGCATAGTGATAGCATATAGCCTCCATTATACAATACATATGTACAGAATTTCAATTTCGAGACAGTTTTGTTTTGGAAGCTCTTGAATCTTTAGAGCTTCTGTTTAAGATGACCAATCTTGTGGATTTTGTGTTAATTTACGTGTAGCCTTCTGTAAAAAATTCCTGGCGCATTTTCTGTACCAAGGGGAAACAGCTCCATCTTTTGTAAATCATTTGGTATAAATCTTTCAATTGCTCTCGACAACGAATCTTCGAATTCAAGCCCAGACGGGATTCGAACCCGGGTCTCCTGCTTTCTAGGCAGTTGCGCTGACCCCTACACCACTGCCGGCCGCGGTGGCCGAGGGGACTGAGGCGCTCCAGTCACGGTCTGCACGGCCACTACGGTCGGGGGTTCGAATGCCCCCCTCGGGCATGGATATTTGTGCCGTCCTTAGTCTTAGTTACTTCGTAAGTAGTTTGTAAGTTTAGGGACTGATGACCCCGTAGTTAAGTCCCATAAGCTATACAAACATTTGAACATTTACTACTGTAGTGGGGTCGTGAACTAATTGCTCAAAATTATTTATAGTGAATGCATTTAGCAAAGTTTCGGACGATGTTTTATGCCCGACTACGGATTTAAGCAGATCGAGGGTGAATTGAAATCACCGTCTACAATAATCGTATTAATAGGGTAGAAGTTCGAAATTAGACTCAAGAACCTTTCTGCTTTCTGCTATTGCCATCGAAGCCGGTAAAAGGAACGAAATATTAACTGAATACATGTGTCAGGTACGACATTGTACTCGTATTAGGTGACTATCAACTTCAATTTCACTACATGATAGACTATGACGGCAACACACACGCCACCACGTATTTTATTTATTCTTTTCTTTCCAAACACCGTCATATCATTTTCAAAACAAATCAGCTAAACTTACCTCCCGCTTAGGCCAGCTTTCACTGCCTGTAACGATATGTGCTTTAGTACTATTAAGACTGTGATTTCTGGTATCTTCCTAACACACGTACCGCATTTTTCAGCTGTTTTACCCATAGTTTCTAGATGCACATTCGCATGTGTTCGATCTACACCCTTGGAGACAACCGAGCGAGGTTGCGGAGTGGTAACACACTGGACTCGTATTCGGAAGGATGGTGGTTCAAATCCACCTCCGACCATACTTATTTAGGGTTTCCGTGATTTCCCTAAATTTGAAAGGGCACGGCCGATTTCCGTCCACCTCCTTACCCAAGCCTTCCGAGCGTAAGCTTCGTCTCTTCAAAAAAAGGTTCAAATGTTTGTATATCTTATGGGACTTAACTACGGGGTAATCAGTCCCTAAACTTACAAACTACTTATGAACTAGCTAATCCTACGGACGGCACAAATATCCATGGCCGAGGGGGGGATTCGAACACCCGACCGTAGTGACCGTTCAGACCGTGACTGGAGCGCCTCACTCCTCTCGGCCACCGCGGCTGGCGCTTCGTCTCTAATGACCACACTGTCGACGGGACGTTAAACTCCAAGTCTCCTCCTCCTCCACCCTTGGAAACATCTCATGGCGTACTTCGCTGAAACTCTCTACCCTAAAAATAGCCCAGTCCACGCAACACAGACCCTGCAACCAGTGTAGCCGCCTCCTACGTATAGTGGACTCCTGACCTATTTAGCAGAACCTGAAAACCCACCACCCCATGGAGCAAGTCGAGGAGCCTACACGGTCACAGAACCGCCCAATCTCTTAGACCCTGCTCTCGTCTGTGTACCATAAGTATACCAATCGGTCCTGTCGACTATGCTGCAGATGCTCAACTGTGACTTCATCTCCCAACTAAGACTGGCAGCCGTAACCATTTCAGACAGCCACCGAAAGACACTCTCCTTCGACCCAAAGCTACACACATCTTTGGTACCTGACGAGAGCCTCCACCTGCAGTTGGCTGAAGCCTGTGTTCGTCATGGCATCTGGAAGCACCTATGCTACTTCTGGAAAGACTCCAACCAGTATGTGCAGGAAGTGCACGCTGTCTTTCTTCCTCTCCTTATCGGTCATATCCCTAAACGGCTCCATTACTCGCCTAATGATGGGACTCACAGCAACAAGCATTCCCACCCACTGTGACTGAAAGGTGCATGCTGGGAGGTGACCTCGGGAGAAGCGACACTATTCGGCTCATGAAAATTGTCCGTCACAGTTAGCGTCTCAAATTTGTTGGTGAGACGAACCGGGCAGACCTGTCTATTGGTCCCCTGGGAAGGCTTTCGCTGTATGCGACGCCCCGAAGCGATCAGCACTCTAGCACAGATGACGTGGTAACATTAATGCAATCAGTACCCGGAAGGCCATAGCCAAAAGCCGATCGGTGAACACATTGGACGTGCTGGACGTCCGTTAGACCCCAAGGATTGCCCACAACAGCAGTGCCCATCGAGCTGTGTAACTAAGTCTGAAGTTGGGAGCGAAGTATCACCAACTCAGTCTGCTTCGGCATACAGCAGTCACCGTCCCTGCCTACACTAAAACGATGGGAAGCTTCTATTCGAAGAAAAACAAAGCATATCGACACGCAATACTGTACTCTACGGTAAAGGTCAGAAACGGGCCGAGTATGAGCCCGGTCTTGCGGATGGCATACACTACAAACGCCTCCCTTCAACCCCGCTGTAATTGCGCGAGTACAGCGAGCCTAAGTGCGCTGGCGCAGCCGCCCCATCGTACTCGCGGGCTCACACAGTAGCCACCGGGCATGAGCTCCGCGGGTACTCTGACGTCATATCCATACTCGCTGTCTCCGTGAGCTCGGCGACCATATGTTTGTAAATCATACAAATCTACAGTTTTATTCCGATCTCGATGAAATGTTGCATACTTGATCTTCAAAATAAGAGGAATATCACTGCCTACACAATATTCCATGTGGTGGATGGTGAAGGCTACTTTACTCACAGTATTCGACAAAATCAAGTTTTCTTACGATTCTGTTGAAATTTTGCACACTTGATCTTCAGATCAAGTATTCATCAATTTCTTTCTGCAATGTGTCGAGACAACTTCATACCATTGTACTGAAACTCATTTCCACACATTCATGCTATACTCTCAACTCATTCAATAAATTTAATAATTCCTTCAGCTCACTACAATGTTCTTGCAGATCAAGTGAAACATTTGTCACTCAATATTAAGAAACCAATTCGCAAAAGATTTTACATATATTATAGTTTGATGTATTTTCATTACTGTGTAGCATCGAATTAAGTGAAGTATTACACGAAAATTAAGAAGGTGCTTTGGTAAAAACACACTGCATAGAGTTTTTGGTACAGTCGATTTTTGATCAAAAGTTGCTGTGTTTGAAATGTAGACAATATTCTGACTTTTCATTTGAAACCGAGCAGAACGATAAATGTTAATTCGTTTTCGAGGCACTGGCGCTCCCATTTCCATCCCTGCGCATCGGGAATCATGTGGGCATATCAATCGTCAAATTTGATACTCATTTGAGCGACGAAGTATTGCTTTATTCATTACTGCATTAAAAATACCCAAATAAATGTATTGGAGTGAATGGAAAATCTGGACGATGTCAAACTACTACTAAGACAAGTGATGCTGATTTTACATCGGAATGACTAACAGGCAGTTTTCAGAAGTATAATATGGAATTATATAGGACGCCATTGACTTACATGAATGTAATTTGCAAGAGACTACTGCAAATGAACCGGAGTTGGCGGTATCTTTGAGGTACGGTAGACGTTGAAATCTCACAATTGTGTGTGTGTTAACGAAACGAAAGCCTTATTTCATTTATTAATGAAGAATGACCTAGGTTTCGAATCATATGCTCATCTTCCAGTAAATAACTGATACAAAAAATGACAACCAAGAAAAGATAAACGTACCAACTCCGAAGATATGGAATGTTGACTTGAGCTTTAAAATTTATCTTTGAGATTCTAATCACATTATGTATGGATTCAAAAATTCTTTAGCATTCATTACAGTAACTATCACAATTCTGACAAATTTATCTAGATTTTTACTAGTTCCTTAGGAACAAAATGATTGGTTTTATTTATTTAACCCTGGAATGCTACTAGGAGTACGCCTTTACCCCAGTGCTTCTATTAAGTGTAGCTAGTGGCCAACAGACAGCGCTGAAGTTCTGCGCTTCCCAGTAGTTTCATGCCTTAACACGTCAGTACGGGTGTGACGATCAAAGTGTCAATTGGGTTTATACTTTTCACGTTATTTAATGTTTGGGGTACAGGTGCACACCAGTGTAGCATAATCGCTGTAAGAAATTTTAGAACCAAGATTCTTCAGGTTTGTAAGTATGATGTAAAATATAGAATATTCGCAAGAAAGACATTACAACAATGCTAGTACCGATTGTTTCCAAGAATTATAGTGCATAATCGAATATTATATGCAATTTTTAGGTGAAATAAAATGACATCCCGAAAACAGACTTTTGACCTTACAAAGGAGGAGGATATTCTCGAAATACAGCGTATGCTCTTCACTTCAGATTCAGATTCTGAAGGCCTTTATTCAGAAACTGATGAAGTCGATGAAGAGGATTGTGTCATTCCAGATTTTAAAAACAGAGAGGACTGTGGAAATGAAGTAGGACAAGCAGATGCACCTGCACGTCATTTTCAGTGTCCAGCTGTGTCAGTTTCCGATCCTGATAAAAATAATCTACCAGAACGTCTTCAGAGTGTTGATTCGTCAAAGGTGAATATCATAAATGCTCCAAAGAAACTCTGTGGCAAAAATAAATTCAAGTGGAGTGGTGAAAGGGGAGTTCTTCATCGCACATCTGAAAGGAATTTTGTAGTGCGATTACCAGGAAACAAAAATGAAAAAAAAAATGTTCAAATGTTTGTTAAGCTTATGGGACTTAATTACGGGGTCATCAGTCCCTAAACTTACAAACTACTTATTAACTAGCTAATACTACGGACGGCACAAATATCCATGCCCGAGGGGGGATTCGAACCCCCGACCGTAGTGGCCGTGCAGACCGTGACTGGAGCGCCTCAGTCCCCTCGGCCACCGCGGCCGGCGAAACAAAAATGAAGCAAGACATGTAAAGAGTGCACTGGAAGCTTGGCAGCTGTGCTTTACAAAGGAAAATGTAGATTTGATTACAAACTGCACCAACAAAGAAATTGAAGCACAGAGATCTAAATACAACAAAAATATGGATGCAACACCTAAAGACAATAAGCCTTTATACACCGCAAACACTGATTGTACTGAACTCCAGGCTCTTATAGGATTGATCTACTGTGCTGGAGTAATGAAAATGGGAGGCGTCTTTACAAGAGAACTTTTTGACCCTAACAGTGGAATCGGAATATTTCGAGCAACCATGCCTGAAGCACGTTTCAGATTCTTAGTAAACTGTCTCAGATTTCTTGACAAAGACACTAGAGTGCAAAGAAGATTGAATGACAAATTGGCTCCTTTTCGGGAAGTATTCGAACGCTCCATAAACAAAATGAAACAATTGTATGTACCATCTGAAAACACCACAATAGATGTGCAATTGGTTGGGTTTAGAGGCCGGTGTCCATTTAAAATGTATATTCCTTCTAAACCAGACAAGTACGGGATCAAGATAGTGATTTGCTGCGATGCAAAAACATTTTATGTGCTCGATGCAGAATTGTATACTGGTAAGGGATCTACACCAGATAATATATCTGTGGCTCGATATTACTGTGAAAAACTCACTACTTCTTTTCATGGAACCAACAGAAACTTAACTGTGAACAACTGAATCCATAGAATCAGCGAAGAGACTTCTAGAGAAGTAAATTACTATAGTTGGTACGCTAAAAAAATAAAGCAGAAATTCCTCCGTCATTCCTGAGCGTCAAGGAGAGACAGCCAAATTCTGCTAAGTTTTGTTTCAGTGGTCACCTTAACCTGTTATCATACTGCCCACCAAAACAAAAGAAAAAGATTGTTCTTATGCTGTCAACTATGCATGAAAAAGGGGATGAACCAAATACAGTACATCTCCCAGAAATAATTCAGTTTCATAACTGTACCAAAGGAGGTGTTGACACTCTAGACCAGTTATGTCATTCATATTCTTGTGCAAGGAAAACTCGTCGCTGGCACCTTTGCCTATTTTATAACTTATTAAATGTCACTGGATACAACTCTATGTTACTGTTGAAATGAAGCTCTGCAGATAATAAGGAAATATTTAAAAAAACAGACGATCTTACCTGAAGAAATTGGCTATAGATTTGATGCGACCACAAATGTCAAGGCGTTTGGAAAAACCAACTTTAAGACGAGAACTCCGTCAAACCATCAGTGGTATTTTAGAACTGCCAAAGGAAGAAGAAGCCCAAGAGGTTCCAGAATCCACAACAGGGCGGTGTATTTTCTGCCCTAGGGCTCGAGACCGAAAATAAAGAGTTAAATGTGCTATTTGTAAAAAAAGTATTTGTTTGGATCATCAACGAAAAGTGTGTTCTTCATGTCTTCATTAATATAATTGTTTCTTTCTGAGAATTTTTTCTTAAGTGTGATTTAAATGTTAATGTATAAGTTTGAAATAATTTTTTAAATCTTTTTAAAAATCCGTTACAGATATGAAAGTAGCAAGAATGATTGCAGGTACTAATACATGGGAACAATGGCAGGAGGGTGTCCATAATGAGGAAATCAAAGAGAAACTGGGAATGACAACCATAGATGAAGCAGTTAGAGCGAACAGACTGAGATGGTGGGGTCATGTTACACGCATGGGAGAAGCAACGTTACCTAAGAGACTCATGAGCTCGGCAGCGGAGGGTAAGAGGAGTAGAGGTAGACCAAGAAGAAAGTTCTTAGATTCGGTGCAGAATGATTTTGAAGTAAAAGGCATAACATCAGACGAGGCATCAATGTTAGCATTGAATAGGGGATCATGGAGGAATTTTATTAGAGGTACTGTGCTCCAGACTGAACGCTGAAAGGCATAATCAGTCTTTAATGATGATGATGATTTAAAAATCCGTTTTTATTTGGGGTACACCTGTACCCCAGTGTAGCAGACCCGTCTATGAAAATAAGTGTAGCAATCCAGGCTTAAGAAGCCATAAAATGTATCCATTTACCTACTACACTGTTGACGATGCCCTACTACGAAATTAAAATTTTCTGCGTTGGTTGTCGATCATATGATGTTACAAATTTTCACTGAACAAAACTGTACAGATGTAAGTACGCAGTAACTGAAAAGGATAATGCACAAATGAAAAGAGAACGAGAACTTAAATGTTGAAAAACGAGTCACTAGTCTATGACAAACTCCTTCAGTCATAAGGCAATATTGTTCGGACAGCCAATAATCTGTGGACTTGGCGGTCACTCCCGCCTAGGGTTCGAGTCCTCCCGCAGGCGCGCGCGCGCGGGGGCGTGTGTGTGTGTGTGTGTGTGTGTGTGTGTGTGTGTGTGTTGTCCTTAGTGTAAGTTGGTTTAAGTAGTTTGTAAGTCTATGGACTGATTACAACAGCAGTATGGTCCAATAATTTTACATACATTGTAACATTTTGAACAACCAATAATAGTTCCACTTTCGATACAGAGTGTACGGCAGAGTGCTCGCCCGCTCCCCGCCTCCCCTTTCCGCCTGCCTTTGCCTCCGCTGCAGCGGCACGCAGCCCAGCGCAGGTGCACATCGCGAGTCCTGTGAAGTTGGCACCCCTTTTTTGGAAAATGTAATTTTTTTTCAGAGTTCTAGACAGATATGCAATAGTTTTGGAGTTCTCTGTACAAAATTTAAATAGTTCTGCAAAATTTCGCCGATAAAATACAAAATATTACCACAAAATTTAGTTTTTTCAAAATAATTTTTTGCCTATTAGTACAAACATAGTTCTGATCACAGTTCTAAATAGTTCTCAAAGAGTTCTACAGGAAATCCTAATGACATTTTTCTGTGCAGATTATACTTCATGAGATAATTGCAATAATGAGGAATCCATTTACACGCTACTGTGAAGTTGGCACCCCTTTTCTCAAAAATGTGCATTTTTTTCAGAGTTCTAGGCAGATATGCAATAGTTCTGGAGTTCTCTGTACAAAATTTAAATAGTTCTGCACAAATTCGCGAAAAAATTACAAAAAATTATAACAAATTTTAGTTTTTTCCAAATAATTATTTGCCTACAAGCGTAAACATAGTTCTGATCACAACTCTAAATAGCTCTTAAAGAGTTCTGCAGAAAATCCTAATGATATTTTTTTGCCCAGATAATAGTTCATGAGCTAATTGCGTAAATAGGGAGAAAAACTATACAAAATTGCGCCAGAGTCGTGTGAAGTTGGCACCGCTTTTTTCAAAAATTTAAATTTTTTTCAGAGTTCTAGACAGATATGCAATAGTTCTAGAGTTCTCTGTACAAAATTTAAATAGTTCTGCAGAATTTCGTGAAATATCGCAATTCTGAATAGTGGGAGAGCTGTGAAGTTAGCACCCCTTTTTTCAAAAATGTAAATTTTTTTCAGAGTTCTAGGCAGATATGCAATAGTTCTGGAGTTCTCTGTACAAAATTTAAATAGTTCTCCAGAATTTCGTGAAATATCGCAATTCTGAATAGTGGGAGAGCTGTGAAGTTAGCACCCCTTTTTTCAAAAATGTAATTTTTTTTCAGAGTTCTAGGCAGATATGTAATAGTTCTGGAGTTCTCTGTACAAAATTTAAATAGTTCTGTAGAATTTCGCCGAAAAATAGTAAAAATTACCACAAACTTGGTTTTCTTTATAGTTTTTTTTAAATAATTATTTGCCTATTAGCGCAAACATAGTTCTGATCATAGTTCTAAATAGCTGTCAAAGAGTTCTACAGGAAATCCTAATAACATTTTTCTTTGCAGTTAATATTCTATCAGATAAATGCAGTAATGTGCAATTCATTTTCACGTTACTGTAAATTGGCACCATTTTTTCGAGAAATACACATTGTTTTTTGGGGTTCTGTGTACATATACTAAAGTTGTAGAGTTCATGTGAATATATCTATGTAATTGCCCGAAAAAAAATCACTATTTTGAATATCTGATAAGCTGTCTTATTTGTGCCCCTTATTCGAGAAATATACGTTTTTCTTAGGCCTTGACAGATATTCTATCCGCTGCACATTCAATTTGTTGTTTTTACGTCTGAGTGATTACTGCTTATCGTAAACAAGAACTATTGCACATGTTCCTAGAACTCTGGAAAAAGTTTAATTTTTTGAAAAAAAAAAAAAAAAAAAAAAAAAAGCGGGTGCAAATTCCACAGTTGCATGTAAATGGATACTCCATTATTGTAATTATCTCATAAAGTATAATCTGCACAGAAAAATGCTATTGGAATTTCATGTAGAACTCTTTGACAGCTATTTAGAACTGTGATCAGAACTATGTTTGCGCTAATAGGCAAATAACTATTTTTTAAAAACTAAAAAGAAAACCAAGTTTGTGGTAATTTTTACTATTTTTCGGCGAAATTCTACAGAACTATTTAAATTTTGTACAGAGAACTCCAGAACTATTGCATATCTGCCTAGAACTCTGAAAAAAATTACATTTTTGAAAAAAGGGGTGCTAACTTCACAGCTCTCCCACTATTCAGAATTGCGATATTTCACGAAATTCTGCAGAACTATTTAAATTTTGTACAGAGAACTCCAGAACTATTGCATATCTGCCTAGAACTCTGAAAAAAATTTACATTTTTGAAAAAAGGGGTGCTAACTTCACAGCTCTCCCACTATTCAGAATTGCGATATTTCACGAAATTCTGCAGAACTATTT
This sequence comes from Locusta migratoria, assembly GCA_026315105.1. Lineage (NCBI taxonomy): Eukaryota > Metazoa > Arthropoda > Insecta > Orthoptera > Acrididae > Locusta > Locusta migratoria. The sequence goes on from CM048755.1 coordinate 339,661,465, forward strand.
AAATTTTGTACAGAGAACTCCAGAACTATTGCATATCTGTCTAGAACTCTGAAAAAAATTTACATTTTCCAAAAAAGGGGTGCCCACTTCACAGGACTCACATCGCGTCAACGTCGCGTCCCCTCTACTGCCAGTCTGCGCGGCCCCATTAGACTGCGCTGTGCCGCCCGTCTCAATTTGCCTCCGAGTCAGCCACTGTGCTGCTGGGTTGCGCACGTGGGACGTAGAATGAAACATTTCGATCGAACTTCTTAGCGATGGATTCTATACTCTGATTAAAATTACTTGCTAGTTGACAGTTTACGGGCTAGAGCTACCTTCCTCCAATCAGAGCGCTCAACGTCACGCCCAGACTGCCCCCTGTTGCCGAGCTGCCGCAACAGGTGGACAGCTCGCGTCCATTGTTTGCCTAGTGCTGTGTAGAAGCGTGCGTTTTAGGTTAGCAACCGTTTTCGTTGCAGTCGTTGTGCGTGTGTGTTGTTATTTGGTATCGTCGTAATGTCTGGAGGGCTGTTGTGAAGCAAACAAAGCGAGTAATAGATGAAGCATGGAAAAATGAAGGTGTTCTGGAAGACAGTGTGACGGAACTTTTCATTACTTTCAGCGGTTCATCCACCTCGGAAACTTCTAGTGATTCGTAAATGAGTGGTATCTACCCTCTTTCCGCTGATGCAACAGCTTGCAGTTAGCAGTCGGTGAAGGTATGTACACACAGAAAATTTCCTTAATTTTAAACGGTGGGCTTCGTTTTGCAATGTATGTGTCGTGACTGTGTCGTATATAAGCTGTAACGCGTCAGCTCATTGAGGATAGTTTCATGTAACTAATTAAGGCGAAAAATTATAGTTCGTTTTTAGCATTGACTTCTGTTTCGAATTTGCTCGTAATTGTTAGTTTTAATCGTAGAGTACTGACATGCTGACAGCATTCTACATTCAGATGATGACAAAGCTTCATGAACCAGCCTCAGAGCTTTAGTGTGTTCACTATTTCACTAAATCTATAAGTATAACGACTGTCAGATTCAGTTTTTCAAGGGGTCTTTCAACTCTGGACAGTTAATAAAACTATGGAACAGTGGTCGTATTAACAATTTACAGTGGTGAACGGCGTATTGACTATGGCATGTCTTTCTTTATTAATTTGGAAACATGGAAATCCCTGCAGTATATATGTAAATATTCAGTGACTGCTAAATATTAATCAGCGTTATCAGATTACGAAGAAATGTAAAAATATATATTTTACGTTTGTTACTTGACTGTATCGTTGCAGCCCAACTATAATTATTTCACTGGTTTTAATAACAGTGTTGGCTGATTCTGCAGCACTAAACTGCCTGTCGCCTATAATCTCAGTTACGCTACACTTAATCTCTCATCCCATTACAGATTTTTGTTTATCGCTCAGCCCATTAACGAATATTGTTTATCTCTCGTATAGCACATCAACATTGTAGCCAGTAAATAACACAAAACAACTCTGTTCTTTTACATCCATTCACAGGCGTATTTTTTTTTTCATCCATTCTCAGAAGTTTTCCGCCTTTTTCGTTGTATTCGTTACACCTAAAATAATTGCGGTACACGCTTTCTTTTTGGTGTTTGACATCATAGCCCTGTAAAATCGCATTGTCAACAGTAAATGTTAACAGTATTATTGATGTGGACAGTCTTAACAATATTTAACTGTGAACGTCATCTCAGTACATTTAAAGCTTGACTAATCAGTATTGTCAACAACTACCGGTACCGAACGTGTGCAAATCGCCAACAGTACTCGGCGCAGTGCCGCCTGTACGCAGCGCCAGATCTAAGCCGGCAGCTGTCGTGGCAACACTGTAGCCGCAGCTGACAAACGTCAACTTGCAAGTAATGTTAATCGGACTATAAAGCGTGTACTGTCACAGCAGCTTCGTTCGAAGAGTTGCTTTCTGGCTACCGCGCATGTGCTGTATGAAAGTTCGCGTTTGAAGAGCGCCTGGCCCTGAATCTGGCTACTTGAAGAGGGGGCGGCAGCTGTTCGAAGAGCTGCTAGCAAGCAGAGCCAAGCAGCCAGATGCTGCACGAGGAAATTTTCTGGCTGCCAGATTCGCGCATGCGCGTAGCTCTATTTGTAGTGGGGATGTATGACGCTCGCTTGTTCAAAATCGAAGTTACCTCAGAAGTGGACACAGTCTGCTCTGTGTTACTTCTGTAATGCTACGGTCTTATTTCTTATAAAATCACGTACAGAAGGTAACATAATTAAAAATGACATTTGTTCCAGATGTCGAGCGTTTCAGATTTCGTCTCTAGTGACGTCTATTTCTGCGCAGTGTTGTTGCGCCGAAATAAAAGGCAGAAATCAGAATGTTTTTGGTGTTTTTTTATACTTTGTACTACGTTTCTCAGATATGGAATTAGTCCTACATTTTTGGGTGCGGCGGCATCTGGCAGAACAATTTAGAAATTCGATTTCTTAAAAGTACTAGGACGCGGGAGTGGGGGAGATACACCTGTTACAAGATAATCTTTTGTGGTTTGCAGGCCATAAACTGCAAGTTTTACTAATGTAGCAGAGAGGTTCAACTTTTGCAGCTTGTTCTGTTTGAAATTAAAGGAGCTGCAAAATTTATTATTGGCCTGAGTGTAAACGTTATAAAGTGGTCACTTGCAGAGGAAAGAGATGACAGAGTCCCATTTGCGCAATGAAGGAATGCCAGGTGCAATAGATGGGACCCATGTCAGAATAGAGAGGCCCAAGGAAGATCCAGAATTTTTTCCCGTTCACTTGCAGGTGGTTTCCACAATATCAGAACCACTGAGAAAAGTGCCAAGGTTTTTATATTTTCGGTGACAGTGCTTATTGCGGTCTGAGACTTTTGTTTACACCGTACTGAAGTATTGGGCGTTTAATACGGCGAGAAAGTAAATTCAATGTTTTTCTCTTAAAAATAGGACTTAATATTATTAGCGACAATGTTTTTATATGCCCTTAAGTCATCTCCATTTGTTCTCGCACTACACAGCGGTGAATGCTTTTCCACAATTTTCTTTCAAATAAGCCGCCATACCACCCCGCAGTTTCTGCTTCTGTTTAAATCTCTCGCTGCGACTCTTGCAGAACTCTGTAATAGCTAATTTAGAGTTTCTCCACCACTACGTTTGCTGAGTGCGGTACTCGAGTGGTTCCTGTGTGGGAGAAACAGATAATCATAGTACACGAATTAGGAAGCACCTGCACCTGACAAGAAAATTCAAAGTGAGAATTCACGACAGTATTGTACAATAAGTTGACTCATGACGTTAAACAAATAACTTATATGCACAGCTTTAAAAAATCAATCAAAATGTTTCTCCTTACAAAAAGTTATTATATGGCGAAAGAGTATTTAAATGAAATATAATCTGAAAAAGTACCAACAACCTTCTTTAGTGAAATGCGAACCTGTATATTTTGCAAGTAGTATACTGTGCTATAGTGTATATATTTTTCTACTGTATATATGGTGTATCTTTCATTTAAGTGTACAGCTAAACATATTTGTTTTGTGACGAAACCCATCTCATGTAACTTTGTAAATGATAAGTGATGAATAAACAAATCAAACGTGATGTAAATAACATTCGCGCCGTTGCTGTTCGTTCTTCTGTCTTTTCACGCTACACTAGCGAAGGTGCCAAAAAAGGCTAAATAAAACGAGATGGGTGTTCGAAGAGCCCGAACACCAAGCACAAACACATGCCGTCACCGTTACCGCGCATGCGCAGTAGCGCCTGTTTGCTGGCTCTCCAAGTAGCTTTCTGGCAACTCTTCGAACGGACCCAGTATTACCCGTTCAACTTATAATGGCCATTTCAGCTGAAGGTGGTGCGAACTGTTGACTTGTTCAAATGTTTGTATAGCTTATGGGACTTAATTACGGGGTCATCAGTCCCTAAACTTACAAACTACTTATGAACTAGCTAATACTGAGGACGGCACAAATATCCATGCCCGAGGGGTGGATTCGAACCCCCGACCGTAGTGGCCGTGCAGACCGTTACTGGAGCGCCTCTGTTGACTTGTTCTATCATTTATTTCGTATGGCGTACGGGCGTTATAATTGCGTTCAGTGGTACATATACAACAGATAATAGAACTGTATATTCTGTTAACTCATTTTTGAACAGAAAAGCAATCGAAATGAATATTAAGAATATAAATGTATTGTTTTACGATAAAACAATGCTGCAGCATGTTTGCAAATAACAAACATTACAGTCGTTTTTAATATATTCTTCTGAAGGAAAAATATGTGAACTGAAAAAAAACCTGTTATGTTACTATGGAATAACTGGAGTGAATGCATAATACATTTTCTATTAATATATTTTTATACAGAAAATTGTACGGAATTAAAATTACTTTGCAAAGGAATAATTTGATTTTGCGGGTAGCTGATAAAAATACATTTGCTGTTAATACTAAAATCTAAGAAATTAAAATGAAATTAAAATATTGAGGTACAGGCTAATAAATAAAAGAAAGATGTCCCAGCTGGCAGGATGAACGCTGGTGTACATTTGTCATTCACCCTGCTGAGCCTTAGTTTGAGTAGTTGATAAAAAGTGAAACTTATTTGAGTTTTCCTTATACATGTACTTTGTGACGTCTTATATTTGCGCGATACCTATCCATTTCAGCAAACGCTCAGATTACGTAGCCGCACAGTGACAATAGCGTGAGTGTACAATGCGGCCGGTAGAGCCGGTCAAAACGGCCGCCACTCCCGCTCTGTTCCCGCAGCGCTTGCGCCTCGCTCTCGACGGCTGACGGCGGGTAAAGGGTTGGTAGAGGGGGAGCGATGACGTCACACTCGCGAGAGCGAGACGTTTCGGGCAGGGCGAATCACGATACTCCCGGGTTCACGTCGCGCCCGCCGGGACGAATTGAGCTTGGCTGAGCCGCCTCAGCCTAGTCGGCGCACGCCGCCGGCTGCGAGACGAAAAAAGGGGAAAATACACTTTTTCGATTTTCACGTTGTAAAAATTGATGATGGTATACACGACCATGCTACATCGTTTTATGAAATTAGTTTTTCCTTACTAGCTTTGCCTTGCCTGTGAAAAAACAAAAAGGCTAATTTTCATTCCGCACGAGTTTTTAGTTCCGTAACGCTCCTCACTCGATTTTGATGAAAGTATGCGGTTAAAAAATATGATTTTTGGACACAATATACTAAAACATCTTAGCTTTCGAATAAAACGTTCACCTTTTCGTAATTCTTAACAGTCGTTTTCAAATGACGCTATTTGTCAAGTATATGCACTTGATTTACAAATCGTGTATTGAAAAAGTTAGATAGCGGGCAGGTTACTGTTCTATGATTTTTAGACCATATATTACAGCGAGTGAAATTGAGCTAAAAGACCAAAAAAGTTTTTGAAATGGTAGTCGCACTGATATCTACCTCCTTTCACAAGTAATTGCGAGTTTTCTGAGCGGCCTCGGGCCGCGATCGCAAGCCTACGAACTCAGCCTGTGTTGAGCGTAGCGTGAAGCACTGCAGTGCCGAAACATCTGAATTGCTGGCTACGTTTGTCGGTCCATCGTGATGTGTTAATGATCCATAATCAGAGAACGATAATGAACTAATTTTTATTGGGTGGCAACCGATTACAATGGACAACTCTCTGCTACGGTTTTACAGCAGATCATACTTGACTTTGAGAGGCATACATCTGGGTTTTTTTTTTCCACATAATACAATTCATGAAATATATATTTTGTGTTTGGAACTAGAAGAGAAGAACAAAGTAATGTAAACTGCGACATTCCTCTTAATAGACTGAAATAAAATTTTCTGACATTACAGTTAACGGCTTTCTAGTTGCAGATGAACGAGAAAGTCAAAAGATATTTTATAGATGCATCTACTTCTAACACACAATATATACCTTTTCGCTTAAATGTGTTACCACAAGGTGAAAATAATTGTATACAGTGTGTCCGAGATAAATGCGGTACTTTCACGTATGAGATTAAAGTAAGAATGTACTGAGTTGCTTTTAGTAACCTGTCTGAGACGAACAACGTTTTTACGAACATTTTGCTGTATCATTTGAAGATAATTTTCTTTGTCTGCAGGATGGTACTTTAGAATTTTCAACATACGCTGGTTTGTTTTAGCCTCATACACTGCAGGACAGGTCAGTAAAGAATGAGAAGCGTCTGTCACTTTTTTAATTTTTTTTCCGAGGCAAGGGGGGAGCTTGTCTCCAGCAATAAGTAATCCCAATCCACTGTCAGCAGAAGATCGATTGCTGGCCACTTCAACAAGCCAGCTAACAGTTTATTGATTTTGTTATATATTAAAAGAATCTACGAAAATTAGTCAGCCGACTTCCTTCATTTTTGTGTAAAACTAAAAGTATTCATCCACAGATTTCTCATCAAATACCACAATTTACATAACTATCGTCTTCCTTTTTCTACACTCAAGCGGGATTTCCTTCTGTATATTTCTTATGGGGATGTCCTGGCTGTAAACTAAAGTCATTCGGTCAGGCCGTTCTATCCGACCCATTTCCTTCATTTTCGCTTTAAACGAAAGGTATTTATTCGCAGATTTGTCATCAATTATCAGAATTAACTTAAGTCTCTCCTTCATTTACTTTTATTCAAACGCAGTATCCTTCTGTCCCTGCACTGAATATTTTAATCGGTTTGTTTTACGATATCTTCGGTTCTAAATAAAGTACACAGTTCTCTTTGACCTAACAATACTCAACGGATCAAGATCTTTCATTTGCGCTTTTAAACACTTGCACGGATTGATTCTGAAGAAAGTTATGCGTGAACATACAACTTTACTTCCATGTTTTCCCAACGTTTTAGTCATTCCACTAACGGTGCGAAGTTTTCGCATGGGTCTTATTCGCACGGGTCCTCTATCTTTCCTATATATTAAAAAATCTATTTTATAATTATCATTGATTTTAAATAAGTGTTTTGATATGAATTTAAGAAAACACAAGCTTATATAATATTCTGTGTACTGTTAATATCTATAATAAAATATTTTAAATGATAAATATTTAATTTTACTTATTTCCATTTCACATGACAGGCCACTAATGCTGCAAAGTATTTGCACGGGTCACCTAGTTTTATTACTATTGTTCTCACATTGTAGAGAACCGTCGAATTTTATGAACATAAGAAATAGGTGGTAATGCACTCATCCCATCAATATAGACAAATGTTTAGGAGAGCATTTCCTTCCGTTAACATTCGATATGTTTAATATTCCCGGCGCGAGTCGGCGCAGGCACGAACCGATTGGGGGTATGGTGTTGCTTCTGCAGCACAAGTATGACACGTCTCCAGCCTGCTCTCAGCAGAAACTTCTCTGCATCATTTTGTTTTTCAATTACACTTATGAATATATGTTTATTTTTCTTCTATTACTATTAATTCTGTAATATGAATTAAAAAATTCAGAAATGTATAATTTTTCACATAAAGAAAAACTCTCTTAAATGTTAGTCGAAATTAATGGGATGGATCCATACCACATACTTCTAATGTGTATATAATTCTGTGAGTCACTACAGTGTGCAAACAATAGTAATAAAATTACAAAATCAATTAACAGTTAGCTGGCTCAAAGTAGATGGCAGTGAACAAGTACTGGTCACACCCGTGTTTCCTTCGATCTTCCACTGACAGTGGGTGACGATCCTTTGTTGCTGGCCACAAGCCCACTAAGAACGAAAAAACAAATCACACTATGAAACAAAATGACACCTGTTTCTCATCCTTTACTGATCTGCAGTGTCTGAAGCTAAACAAAATCTGCGCATTTTCCTTTCACTTAAAGTAGAAAAATCGATATGAAAGTACCATGGAGACAAAGAAAAGAGATTCAGGAAATGTTAATAGAAAAGCAGTTCCTATCAGACAGCTTCCTAACAAAATAAATAAAAAGTTTGAGAACCGTGTAGATTTGTTTGAAAGTGGCGATGAGCTGAAACATAGTACAGCGTGTCCCACATAAAACCGGCGCACCTGACGTACCCCCCATAGGCTTAAGTTGCAACATCCCTTATCAGGACATAATTAAATGTCTTTAATTTTACTGTTCTGTACTCCTACTTTAGTCTCGGTCTGAGGGATAGCGCTTTTATGTGAGACACTGTAAACAAATTGTTTCAAAAAAAATCTTCAAATGTTTGTAATTCTATCGGACCAAACTGCGTGGTCATCAATCCGCAGCTTACAAACTGCTTAAATCTAGGTAAACTAACCTAAGGACAAACACACACACCCATGCTCCAGGGAGGACTCGAACCTCCACGGCGAGCAACCGCGCGCTCTGCTGCGAGACGCTTTAGACCGCTCGGCTACTCCACCGCGGCCAAATTGTTTCACCTTGTGGTACATTTTCCGAGAGTTACAAAAGCAAAAATTAATAAAAGGCTAAATAGTGTAATCTTAGGTGTAGATGCATCAATAAATGTAAGTGTATTTTTGGGCTTCTTCCGTTTATTATCCTCAACTAGACAGTCATTGAGTAGAATTTCAGAAATTTTATTTCAGTTCATCAACAGCAAATTCGCAGTTTACATTAATTGTTTCTTCTCTTGTAGTTCGAAACACGAAATATGTATTCCATCAATTGTACGATGTGGACAACAAACTACTTGTATACCTCTTAAGTATTACCTTACATAAAACCAGAGCAGATCATTGTGCATTGTAATCGGTAGCCACCCAAGAAAAATTAGGGTATAGCTATTTTCTGGTTATGGATTATTAACACAACACGAGGGACCAACATACGTGGCCAGCAAATATTTTTTTCGGCACTGCAGTGCTTTACGCCACGCTCAACACAAAACTAGTTCGTAGGCTTGCGGTCGCGGTATGATGCCGCTCAGATAACTCGCAATTACTTGTGAAAGGAGGTAGATATCAAGCGACTACCATTTCAAAAACTTTTCTGTTCTTTTAGCTCCATTTCACTCGCTTTAATGTATGGTCTAAAATGCATAGAATAGTAAGCTGCCCGCTATCGAACTTTTTCAATACACGATTTGTAAATCAAGTGCGCACACCTGACAGAAAGCATTATTTGAAAACGATTGCTACGAATTTCGAAACGGTGAATATTTTATTGGAAAGCTAAGATGTTGTACTACCGTGTGTCCAAAAACCAGATTTTTTAACCGAATACTTTCATCAAATCGAGCGAGGAGCTTTACGAAACTAAAAATTCATGCGGAATGAAAAGTAGACTTTTTATTTTTTCAAAGGCAAGGCAAAGCTTCTAAGGAAAAAATAAGTTGATAAAATGATGCGACGTGGTATTATATACCGTCAAAATTTTTTACAACTTGAAAATCGAAAAAGTTGATTTTTCCCCACTCTTTTTCGTCTCGGCCCGTCCGGCAGTGTGAACGCACCCTCGTAGACGTGTGCCGGGCGGGCGCAATAATTAACGGCGTCGTGAGGAGGGCTGGCCGTGCGCATGCGCACTGCTGTCGGCTGTCCTACATGCCAGCCGGGAGTACCGAGTCTTCTCGCTCTCGAGACTGCATTATCGGCACGGCCGGCTCTCGGGTGCGGCGGTCTCGCCAGCCGCTCTCGTTGGCGGGAACGAGCGGGAGCCACAGGCCGCGTCTGACGGTCTCTAGCGGCCGGCCGCAGTGGCCCAGCAGTCTGCAGCGTGCAAGTCACGGTCTGCACGGCCGCTGCGATCGGGGGTTCGAATCCCCCCCTCGGGCATGGTTGTTTGTGCCGTTTTTAATATAAGCTAGTTCATAAGTAGTTTGTAAGTTTAGGGACTGATGACCCCGTAAAGTCCCATAAGCTCTGCAAACATTTGGACATTTTTGTAGAATGCGGAGCCACGTGCGTTAATCGTGTACTGTTGAGTGTTGTTGGACGCCTTCGGCCCTCTCTGGCCGTAAAAAAAGTTTGGTTCAGGACGCTGCCGTCGGAAGTTGTAAAGTGAACAGGAAGTACTAGTCGCGACGTAATACGGCAGTTTACTTGCCTATCAATGGCAGAGAGAAAATGACCGACTCTAGCGATGACGTAGCCTCTAATAAATCTGTTAGTTGTGAGGCCGTAGAGGATGTGAAAAGAAAATTAAATGGAGTGTACGTACTTCCAAATATGCTGAAGAAGAGAGAGTGGCGCCTGGGAAACGATAGACGCTGTAGTGAACGCTGCCGATGGAAAAGACACGAAGTATGTACATTGCAGAGAAAACGGTTGTATTCTTGTCTATTCTACCTCTTCCAGGACAAGACATAGATGCTTTGTCGAACAAAAACACAGGCCACGGAACTAAGTGTGGAGTAAGCTATCCCCGTCCACCTTAACGAAACAAAATCTTATACATGATGGTACCCCTGTTATGGTTTAGTAGAATTTGTAAGTACCCTCCGCCATGTACCACACGAATCTTACGTAGACAGTGACCTTCCGTTAGCCTTGACGTCAAGTGCGCGAAATTTCAAGTTAGAAATAATACTATAAATTTTGTAAACTATATACGTGAAGTATCCTCCGCCATCCACCACGTAAATCTTATTTAGGCCGTGATCTTTATTTTGAATGTCAAGTGTGCAAATTTCATCAAGATCACAATAAAAACGTAGATTGTAAGAAATTCTGTAACTGAATCACCCTCTGCCATGCACTACACGAATACCTGCAAGAGTGACCTTTCTCTTGTTTTGAAACGAGCGATCATTTCATCAAGTTTGGAATAAGGCAGGGGTAAGTAATACAAAATCAAAGGTAGTGAAAACGTGCAGGTTTTATCTGTCGCGAAAATTTCTGCGCGTCTTCTGTTAAGAGTCACAGGCTAGGCTTGACTCTCCAGGCTCGTTGTACCCGCTGCGCCCGCCGGCTCGGCTCGGTTCGGCTCGGCTCGGCTCGGCTCGCTGTACCCGTTGCGCCCGCGGCTTGCCCCGTTGTACCCGTAGGCTCGCTGGCTCGGCCCACTGTACCCGTTGCGCCCGCCGACCCGACCCGCCGGCCACCGCGGGTTCCGTGTAACCGACAGCGCGGCTGGCGAGTCTGCTGCGGGTACCGCCAGGCCCGGCCAAGGCGGCGAGCTGCGCCGGCAAGCCCACGAACGCAGCGGGCCGAGCCGGTAACGTCAACATTTGGAAGCCCGTTTCGGATCTCTACAGTCTACGGTATAAGGTTCGTTCGAGTGGCCCAAACGCTGATAGTTCCTGACAGTTGCTGACGATTTGGAAGGCCTCTACTGCGCATGCGCGCTTTTTGACAGTTGCCAACTCCGAAGCCAACTCGAACGCTTATTTCACCTGTTTCGCATATTGGCCACCCATAGCGCTAGTTGGCATCTTTTCTCTCTACCGATGTTGAAAGTGAGGTTATGACTGGCGATATGTTATGCATTTCTCAATTGAGACAACTATTTAAGTCGTCATGAAACATTTTCAATTTACCGTTAAACCAAAGTATAATAATAAAGATTAACAAGACACATTTGCCTGCAAGCCGTGTATCTGTCGAGTATAAAATTCGCGTGACGAAACTAGGTTACTTGAGAGTCGCGATGTTACCAGACGACCATTCCATCAAAACATTCTTCTTGAGAAAGCTCACGTTGACGTGAGGTGGCGGACCGGCGACGGACAGTGTGCATTCCGCCATTAGAAATACATTGTGGATTAAATTCTGATCATAAACTTCGACAAAATGCAAAATATACGTAAACATGTCCCCCCCCCATTTATAAATAATGTAGCCAATTTAACCTGACAAAACCTCGTACAAAAATGAGGTAAATTAGGATAGTTGTGTGTGAAAGGAATATTTAGTAACATACAACTTCATATGCATTTTGTCCCATTATTATGAGTTACAATAAAATTTAAAAAATGAAACATACAAATTAATATACAAAAATTTGCAGGTGTTTTGCAAGAATTATCATCGTACATGATTTTCCCAGAAGTTACACATTTAGTGTAGAAACGCCCACATTGGCAGTAATAGATTTCTACAATATATAACCACAAGGAGAAACACGGAACAGTAATTGTGAGACTCTATAGTGGCACACATGTCGGTTATAAAAATCTATCACTGCTAATGCCTGTTGTGAACTATATTATTCTTATGTGTCAATCACTTCATTTACAGATGGCACAGAAAATCTCAGTAGGACTATTTTGACTTCATTTTCAGGCGAATATATCACAATCCAAACTGTAAAAACATACGCATTCATCTTTAAATTCGTGTTATGAAAATTTCCACACCATTCATTTATAGTATGTATGGGTGTAATAAAAAGGGGACGTACTGTACTAGAAGGCCACATAAGTTGAAAGAATGCCTGTCTAATTTACAAACTCAGCCTCAATCAAGAGAAAATGGAAGACTTAGAACACAAAACTCTTCGTAAATATGCGGGCTTGTCTTTTGGAGGAGGCTTGTTAAACGCTTTGGAGTCAGTCAGAAAACAGTTTGACGAAAATCCGCTGACTTAAACTTACGGTCGCCAACTATCAGCTCCGCCACACGAACACCAGATTGGCCTGTCAGATATCGTCAGAAAAAGTCAAAAGTGCCACTCGAACGCCTCAAACTGTTCCTGACCGTCAGCAGCGCCACTCGAACGAAGCTATAAACAAGCAAAAAAATCTATACTAAAGCGTATCAAACTACTGCAGCTGCGTTCAAAAGAAAACAGGAAACTGCCGCAACTCACATGCTGCAAGCATACACTAAACTGCTACTTAGACGCGAATTCAATTCCAATATAGCATGAGAACTCCATAACTGAAGAAACTGAAGTGGGAGGGGGAGGGGTGGCCCAGTTCCGCTTGGGCAGCGGCCCAGTGCACACGCGCCGACGTGCTTGCTCCGCTAGTGTTTACGCCGCCTGCAGCTACAGGGACTGTGACAACTATGGCGTGCGCCATCGATCATCAATTACGACGATACACGCTTCGTTTTCAATTTCCTTATGGATGCACTCGACAGCAAGTACACGAACTCGTAGATTGGCTTTACGGAAAATTGGGTCTGAAAGATGAAGAAGTACTCGGTTTTCGTATGATTTCCTTGCGAATGCCGTGTTTGTGAAAGTCATTAGTGACGATCCCTGTTTAAGTGTCATGGAATTAACTCAAGGTACCACCGAATTTGTGAATTACAGAGGCGAAATATGCAAAGTATCAGTTTCTCATGCCGGGCTGGGACTGCGCACGGTCCGCATATTTAATCTACCCTTTGAGATTGAACTTGATAATATACGACAGGCCCTTTCTGAATATCGTGACGTTGTGGAGATTCACGCGGAAACGTGGTCCGGGTTGAAGCATTTCAATGAGGATAACGGCGTGAGGAATGCTAAAGTGGATCTTAAAAAGCATATCCCGTCCAACATTCTTGTCCGCGGATTTCGAGCTCTCGTCACGTACGACGGGCAGCCACGAACTTGTGTCCTCCGCGGCTCCCCCGACCATTTGAAATCTGCGTGTCCTCGTCTGAAACCTGTCCGTAGGAGTGCACCCGCTACGGTGGATGGGCAGGCCGTTATCAAAACCACGTACGCAGACACGCTGGTGGGAACGCCTGCCGTAAGCGCGGCAGTGCAGGAGCCGGCTGCGGCCCCAGCGCTGCCCCCAACAACACAGGGGCCGCGCACACCCACTCGGCGACCCATGCCCGCGGCAAAGACGCACACATGCAGTTTTCTGCATCTGACCGACTAAGTGCTGAACTTCCGCCTCAGGATTCCGGTTCATTGCCATGGAGGTTACGGAACAGAATGACGTCGGAGGATTGCAAGTTCGTCCCCTTCTCGGACTGTCGTCTCAAATACAAGTCCCTCCCGCCACAGAAGTCTCGACACAGGGCGCGGCCGCCGCTTCTGCGGCTGACACCCGACATGGCTCTGACACGGACGCACGCCCACAAAGACCGTCTAAGGCGAAGAAAACTTCACGTAAGCAGAGCGAGGAGGTGGTCCGCACCCTGGAAAAGAAACTGCAGCGAACCATCAAGAAAATCAGAACTGATGGAACCACAAACGTTAAGGATAGCGGCCAAGTCTCACAACAAGTGGGGGAAGCCGAAGGTATGAAGGTATCAAATTGTCGACATCACAAATCCTCTCCACTGAAATTACCTGTTGATGGAAGTATGATAGCTATTACCTTGATGAAAAACCTTGCACTTCAGCTTTTATGTAACTCATTAAAAAGCTTTATTCATTCACTAATATTGCCGCGAGTGTTCCGACAGCACACAGCGTGGTGCAGTGGATAGTATCGCAGATCGCTGTGCTTGCGGTCCCTAGTCCAAATTCCGCCACGGGCAGAATAAATTTATTTCGTTCTATTTACTATTTATAGAATGTTCTACATGTTTCTAATGTTTGATACACTTGTAATTTCCAGAAAATTCTTTGTATGTATAAATAGTGGAGCACTCTAAGCAGGAGTCAGTCTGTACCGTGTGTACTCTTGTGTTAGCAATAAATGTGTTCTAAGTGTAAAGTGTTGTGCTCTATTACAACAGCCTTCGAATACCAGACCACCTGCAGTTTTCTAAGTGACACTTTCTGCTGGAGGCGCCGAGTATAATAGGTGGGATCATATTATTTGCTTGGCAAACGTATACTTCTACCTGGTCGGGACGGCCCAGCAGTGCTTTGAAAGTAACGAAGACAAGCTCGATAGCTGGGAAAAATTCCAGACAGAACTTCAGGAAACGTTTGGAGACCACCGGCGGCAAGTCCGTTTATCAGAAAAGCAATTGAACAGGGCCCAACGGCATGGTGAGTCAACACAGTCGTATATACAGAACTAGCTGAAACCCCGGCGTTGCCCGGGTATTTATTTATTCCTGCCATTTCTCAGGTATATATTCATTTGTGTAAGGGCTGTATAACTGAAACCTCTTTAGAATACAATTAGTAGTAAAGAAGTAATAGATTAAAACTTGGTGCGTGATGGGGCAGTTTTCCGTGAAAGTTACTGTTTATGTGCTCATATCTCGTGAACTACGTGTCTGAATGATACACAATTTAGAAGCTACATTCAACTATACATGTGTATACTGTCTGTAAAATTTCCTGTCGCTACGATTTGTGTGTTCAAATTATAAATTGTAACGTCATACCGAGAGCCGTAGTTTTACTCCATAAACAGCGGAAAAGTAGTAAGCGAGAAACTTTTCTTCCTTTCATCATTTTACTATGGTTGCCAGCGAGAAAAAGTTTAATAAAGGTTTGAAATTATGTTTAAAGTTTGTTGCAAGTCACTAAGTACTGTCATCCTCACACAGTGTATTTCGAAAGTCTCGCCGCATTATATGGCATTTATTGCGATTTCTATTAGTTATGACGTAATATCTTTTGAACCATGTGTCATATATGATTCTTACCCTGCAGCAATTTTACATCACGACAAGAAATGTGTGTACCAAATTTGGTTGAAATCGGTCCAGTGGTTTAGGAGAAAATGAGTAGTATTGTCGCTAAACGCAGCAGTTTCCCGCGCATCTCGTTTATGACGTCATATCTCGTGAACTATGTATCGTACGTGATTCTTACACTTACGGCGACCGTTCTCATGGTTTGAAGCTTACGTGTACAAAATTTCATAAAGATTGGAACAAAATTTTAGATTTCTATGCAACACGTACAAATATACGGACACTCTGCTTTATATATTAGAAGAAGATGTTTTGGCCCTATGTCATGTAGTTAACCCGGATAAGACCGCAGCCAACAAAGTTTTACACCGGATGGACGGCATTGCGGAAGACATTTATCAATCTCTTCTGTTCAAAGACGTTTCAACGACACAAAAGTTTATTCGATGGTGCCAGAAAATTTAAGAGATACAACAGAAGATGGTTGGACGAAAGAAGTATGACCGACTCCCGAATGCAGTTCCTATGGCCGTTGTGGAAGACCAGCATGACTTCTTCCATACGACAAATTGTGAGAGAAGGATTACAACAGTTTATGGCAGCCAGGACCGAGCGATCACCAGATTATGGCCATGGATGTCAGTCCTGTATCTCATGAGGGAGCCGACACTAGCCCCGTCAGCCCCGCCAGTCGCACCCAAGATGATTACTGTCGACCTATGGGATGAAGCCCGTCACCGTATCCTAGACGTGGTCGCTCTCCAACACGCCGCCGCCGTTCACCGTCGCCTTACAGAGATACCAGTCGTTCGCCTAGCCGCCGTGTTCAGGATAACTAGACGAGGCAACAATTTACGGAGGTGAAGCCGTCGCAGATGCAAATCCCCCTTGGACGACAGTCGCTAAGACGTCGGGAAATCTCATTGACATCATCTACAGCCAACCAGTGGCAGCTCGTACAAAATTTGACCAGTGTGCTGCAATATTACAAAAATAAACAGGAAACAAAATATACTAAAATAAAAAGTCAAACTTTGTGTGATAGCCTTTAATTAAATATCAATTAATATTGTACTGACAGTAAGACCTTCAGGGGAAACTATAACAGCGCTGCCAACTGCATGTATTCACTGCAGGTAGTAAATATAACGTTTAAAATATTAATTTTATTTACAGAAATTAAAAATTTAGACTTTGAGGTATTTGAATACGAGCCTCACACAGGTAGGTTTGAGAGAGAACGCGCAAGACGCCTCAGCCAGTGCGCTATTTGACTCTGTATGCCGCAATATTCGTCATATACTATTCTTCCGCAGCCGTTACACGCAGCGCGAAGAGAAATATTGATCTGGTGCTGCATCGGTCTCAGCACACGAGTCACCAGGCCTGACGTCACGTCTGCGCACTAGCGAACACACTGCGCCGCCTCTCTGCGCACGTACCAGCGAGGCTGAATCCCACTTCAGCACACGGAGCTGGTTTCCAGCTATCGCGGCGAGAGCGCTCCAAAATGCGTTATCTTATCACCATTATTCTAACACGCATTGGAAAGGAATTGGCATAATTTTATTGTGATATCTGGCTGGTATTCCAAGAGAAAGGATGTAATTTTATAGCGATTTCTCGCTTGCATTCGAAGAGAAATGGCATAATTTTAGTTATATATTTACAGTGGGCTGCAGCACATTAGCACATTATCACCAGCCGCCACTGCGGCCAACCTGTCTGGGTACTAGTCGATTCAGGACCTTCCTTCGCTGTATTATCGAATGGCTACCGCCGCAAACTAAAGAAGATAATGATCTGTTGTACAAGAGCAACTGTGCTGAAGATCGCAAATGGAAAATACGTCCGGACGGCAGGAACATGTGTCGCAAGAGTAAGCATCAACAACAGAGTGCAGCCTTTTGAATTTGTCGTTTTAACAGAATGTTGTCATAACGCCATCCTATGATGATACTTCCTTCAGGTATCCCAGGCTGTCAGACTGTGAAAGATCTGAGCTACAAACTGAGGAAGCCGTTCCGACGAATAATGTAGCATGTACTTACCTGGGAGGTGGTTTGCTGTCGAGAACGTTGCGATCCCGCCGTCATCAATGAGCTGAGTTCTAGTCAGCAGCCGAGATGACCAGCTGGTTGATTAAGTGCCTGTCGATCGCAAAAAGCTAATCAGTATAACAAGGGAATCTACATACCAGCGGCTATCATAATCATTACAGGTGGTCGAGGAAAACTTTGGATCACTAATTTTCACGAGCAATCGCAACTCATTCGTAAAGGAATGTGTAATGGAACAGCCGAACTAGTCATGACGGTGAGCTCAATGTCATCGACGAAGTCTCATGCTCTGCTGTTACTGCCGACAAAGCACTAGAGGAAACTACTATGGCATTGCATATAGGGTCCGGGCTCACTCAGGAACAACGTCAGCAGGTGTTAACCATACTACACCAGTTTTCAGGTTTATTCCAGGCCAGACAGTAGAAGAGCAAGATGAAAGGGCCCACGATAAAACACCGAATCAATGCTGGGGATCATCCACCAATTAGCCAGCGTTCGTACAGTGTCGACAGCTGAAAGAGGGATAATTCGGTAAGAAGTGGAGATGTTGCACGATGACATTGTTCAACCTTCAGTGAGTCCCTGGGCATCTCTGGTAGTCTTCGTGAAGGAGGAGGATGGCACGTGGCGATTCTGTATCGACTATATCGGTGGCTGAACAAAATCACAAAGAAAGAGGTCTACCCATTGCGACGCACTGACGACACAGACTGTTTGAAAGGAGCTACACACTTCTCAACCATGGCAATGCAGACAGGTTACTGGCAAATCGAGGTTGACGAAGCTGGCAGGGAGAACAGTGTTTTCATTACACTGTCGGCCTCTATGAAATCTAGGTCATGCCATTTGGACTATGTAATGCCCCGGCCACATTCGAACGCATTAGGGACAACTTGCTTCGACATATTAAATAGAAGATATGTTTTTGTTATCTAGATGACATTGTCGTTTTCTCAAGCACATTTGTGGAACATCTAAACCGCCTGTCGACTGTGTTGAAATGTGTTCAGACAACAGGACTCTGCCTCAACCCACAGAAGTGCCTCTTCGTCGCGAAACAGACAAAAATCCTGGGGCACCTAGTGAACAGAGATGGTGTCCGTCCTGATCGAGATAAAGTAAGGGCAGTCACAGCATTTCCAACTCCTCAGCACATCCGTGATGTGAGAAGTATTCTCGGGCTGTGCTCATACTACCGCCGTTCCATAAAAGGTTTTTGTTACGAGGCACGTCCATTACAAGAACTTCTGCAGGGAGACGCCAAGTTTTACTGGGATGAGACGAAAGAAACAGCTTTCCCAGCACTTAAGGAGTGCACCTGTTGTAGCGTTATATGAATAGAATGCGGAAACCGAACTTCACACAGACGCTAGTGGTTATGGGATTGGTGCAATGCTTGTATAAATTCAGGAAGGTGCTGAAAAGGTGATAGTGTAGGCATCAAGCGTTCTCTCGAAGCCCGAGATGAACTACTCTACAACCGAGGAGTGCCTCATCGTTATCTGGGTTAACAACAAGTTCCGGCCGTATCTATTCGGTAAACCATTCACAGTTGTGACAGACCATTCCTTATGTTGGCTGACCAATTTGAAGGTTCCATCAGGTCGACTAGCAAGATGGCCACTAATAATCCAAGAGTACGATGTCAGTGGTATTCAAAAACGGGCGCAAACACAATCTCTTTGTATTTACTATTTCTAGAATGTTCTAGATGTTTCTTAAGTTTGATGTACTTGTAAGTTCCAGAGAATTCTGTGTATAAATATTGGGATACTCCAAGCAGGAATCAGTTTGTTAGCAATAAACGTGTTCTAAGTGTAAAGTGTAGTACTCTATTACCGACCAGCCTTCGAATTCTGTATCACCTGCTGTTTTCAACCTGACAGTATTCTTAAGCACCTATAAACCCAGACCCTATAACTCTTCAATTTAGCCACCTCTAAATGTATATTCAAATACAAATTTAATTCTATATCAGCAATGTCACTTCATGAATTCAATAGAGAATATCACCTCATGATGTGTATAAAATATGTTGCCTGTTGGACAAGGTAAGGAGTGAATTGGAAATGAATAGTTACAGTAAAATGTTTAAAAATAAACAACATTAATTCACTAAGGACATTTGAGAGATTTTATTATATATCTCACACAAATTACATTGAAGAAAACCTGCACACTCACATGATTTTTATAATGTATTTTCATTGAAACCCTTTCATACTGACTAAGTTATATTGCAAATGGTACTGATCTTAAATATATTACCGAAATATTTGTTTAACAATCAGTAAACCACATTCTCAGTAATTGGCTACAGCTACAGAAGGAACAATAACTGCCACTTACCTAACTGTTTGGTAGATACCAGTTTTGTTAACAGAAGTGACAACATAAGTGTGTGGCTGCATGCAGTAGCCTTTCAGCAACAAAAGATATATTTAAAAATTAACTACTCATAAAAAGGATTAATTTTTATCATTTGTACAAAAACAGGGTACTTGCAACAATTTCAATTACAAAGGAAATATACTAATGTAATCAAAACATATTAAAATATGTCATGATTGTTTACTTCTGTTGATATTATGGGCAAGTTATGTTAGGAAAGAATCATTTGTATTTGATATTTGTAATTCACAAAATAACATATTTATCATTTTAATTCAGTCTGATCTAGTAGGTGTGTTTATAATTTTTAAATTGATGTGATAAATTTTGTGCACAATGTATGTGCTTATTTTAAAATTCCTTACAGAATTTAAGCTGCCATATTAGTTGTTTTCTGGAGACTAGGGAGTTTTAAATATTTCAGTGGCACACTTTGGTACTTTTAATGTAGTACCAAGGCGTATTTTTATCACAAATCTCTTTACTCTTTACTCAGTTGGAGCTGATTACATAAACTGATCCTACAATATTTACATCTAAAATACAATCATTAAAGTAATGGATGAAGAGAGGTTATGAAAAAGGGGGAATACTCTGCCTAATGTATTATATTTCTGAAGCAATTCTTTGGCAGCATGTATAGGCCAGTAAGTTGAACAAATTATCTGCCCACTTGTCATTCCAGAAAAGTGGTACTAATTTTTTTTGTAATTTTAATGCTATGATTTTCCTGAAATAATATATTATTTGACTAACAACTACTGTGTTAATTACATGTCTCCTCCTGATATAAAACTTTACAGTTGTTCTGTATAATAAAACCAAAGAAAGATAGGATGTATTACTATAAATGTTAGCTAAATCTGTATTGAATTTTATATTCAAGGCTCAACAAAGGTTTTCCTCAGTTGTATACTTATAAATGGGATGCAGAAGATTGAAATGGTAATAAACTAAATTACCATGTATTAACCTGTTTATAGACATAAAAAAGAAGAAACTTACGAAAATATTTGTAATAACTGCAGCTGGTAGTCACTTAGTGAGACATTTCATTTTAAACATAAATGATTAAAAATGAGAAGCAATTCTCAAACAATTATAGTGATTTTATGTACCAGAAATACATATCACTGACAATGTAAGTATTTGCAGTAACAAAAAATAACTTTGATGACAACATAATCCAAACTATAGTGGTAAAAAAATTCTTTGCACTGTTAAAAATCAGGCTACAGTGTAAAGTACATATGATAGTTCTACAAGTAAACAGTTTCAAACATTCAGTGAACCTGTTATAGTATCACTGTATTACATTTTTCAAAGTTCAAAATAATATTTGTTTAGATACCGGGAAGTAACTCTGCCATATGGATCACTTCATTCTAAAATAAAAGCTCCTTTATACAGGGATGACTCAAACTTTGAAGTGCAAAAAATTTATCCAATTAAGGTTGGTAACAGAATGACATTAGTTAAAATTAAATTTTCCTGAAGTGTTTTGTTAACAAAGATCTGAACATAGTTTTTAAAACGATATTCGGTGAGAAAGTGATGTAATGCAGTTAGCTTAGATTTTTTTGCTGCATTCATGAATTATTTTTTAATGCTGCACATTCTATCTCATTCACAACAATTAAAGAAGTCAGTCTCTGAACTAAAAAAGCCACGTGTAAATATTGAGGAAAAAATTATTAATCACATAGCTTACACTATCTTCTGCTAAGCCCATTTAAGTACTGTGTCAAAATTGTAGACATAAATGGAAGTGGGTACTGATAATTGTTTTACGTAGTTAGTTATTCAGTGTTTTAAGCAGTTTCCTGAAAGATGTGTGCAGTGGAAGAATTGCTTTATTGATGCCTTTCTATCAGAATTAAGTGTCTTCATTAAACACCAAATCATTCATTTGGTACACAGTGATTGTTTCTTGTGTAAACATAGCGACTTGCTGGTGGGAAGTTTGAGAACAGACACTTTGACATAAACCTAAGTATCATCATTATTAGCGCGTTTCTGTGGTGCAAATATAGACATGTAAATTATTAAGCAAGTTTCTACTATGTAAGGACCAAAATCTGTATTTTTAGATTTACCTGGTGATATGTTTAATAACACCAGATTAAATTTTCCTAGGTGATGAAAGGCAGCAAATTTGTGTCACGAATACGTAACCTGCAGTTGTAGATTCCATCAGTGCTTATCATGAAACTGGTGTATGTGAATAAAATGCTGTTTACAACTTAGGCCTACTGAAATATTTCTTATCCTACAAACACTGTATGAACAACACAGAAATTTCTTTAGTTCTCACATTATTGTGTAGTACACATTACATAGTAATGGGAGAAAACTAGAACAAAATGATTAATAGTTTCACACGCACTTTCAATGCATTAACAAGTTACACATGATAAAATGCGGAACATGAAGAGCAGCCTTGAAAATTTCAAGAGTTATTACCAGAAAAAGACATGACACTAAAAACAAACTATAGTGACGATAAAATGGCAGTGTCTCCAAAATTACATACAGAAACCACATTAATGCTGCTACATTAGGCAGAACTGCAATCTTGAGTATGTTGTACAGTGCCATAAGGAAAACTGCATCTAAAAGTTTCATGCTGAATACATGGATGATCCAAAACCGGATCTTACTCCAAACCACATTACATCTTTTTGCCAAGTAACATTTTTGTGTGTATGATAGATACAAGCAGCCTCATCATCCTTCCAGATGTGTCAGCACAACGTTGTGAAATGATCATCATCTTTCTTCCAATGTCACAGTAATGGTCAGAATAATATTGTCGATATGGTCGTCTATGCTTTCTACGGCACCAAATATGTCTTAAAGCACAACTAGCAGTATATATATATGCTATTCATATGCACTTTTAGATTCACAATATATGTAAATTAACATTATTAGTAAATGTATAGGTGCACAATTATTCCATAATATTCTTGACTAATACGAAACAGTACCGAGAGATTATTTATGTGGATCACTAAAACTCACGTTCGATAATAACTGTAAGCTTTTAGATCTTATGAAAAAGGTTTTTCAGCCCACTAAATTGTGATTAATTTTATATAGTTGTCACATAAGTCGTTGGAAACGTCCTGAACCATAAATGTTTCATTGGCAACATCTGTACAGTACAATATTGGGAAATACTATTATCTGTTCGGCTACTCCAGTACGAATATTTGAAAGATGTTTCATCAGAGAAGGAAGACTATGCTTATCAGTCGATAGGTAGGAAGAAGATAACGTCAGTGTAGTTCCGAGAACCATACTGCCGTATGATAACCATTGCGGTAGAAATTGTCAGTTTCATGCATGACATGAATAAGTAGAAAATGAACTGAAATTTAAGGTTCAATCAGTAATTAAAAACAGCGAAAATACAAGAAGGTGGAATTTTATGCATTCCTGTAAACTTAACTATTATGTACAAAAGTTCACAAAATAACAATGCACTGAAATTTGTCTTTATGTAATACACAAACACACGAATGTCAGTCGTCTTCATTATACCTCCTCCTCCTGGAAAGGAGACAAAACCCTGCATCTCGTCGATTATGCTTTAGAAGATATTACTCCAGAAAGAGTAATTTCTGAGGTGCTCCTACAGAAACAAGCAAGCAATATTGTCCAAATAAGGGTGTCACCACCGACCGAGCAACAGATACAAAGCAAAACTCCTTCTAAATAGCTGGCACTAATTATTTACAGGAGTTTCAGCATTGTGATAAATCCAGTCTTTATCAGTGACTCACACCCACAAATTTTCAAATATGCGGCTCTATTAAAAGTGCAGTTGCAGATATTAAGTCCATTAGAATGTAACCTGCACAAAGCCACTAAAATATTGTAGGAAGAGGAGGAGGAGGTTACGCAGTGCAGCAGTTGCTCGAGAAGCAACATCGTCATTACAACAGTCTCACAGTTCGCTAAAGCACAGCAGCTTCAAATCCGCCAAGTAGACGAAGGCGGCCGCAGACTTTTCCTCCGTCGCAAACATCGGGCAGTTGAGACTCGCCTAGAATTTCCGCCGCCATCACGCGTACGACTGATCCAGCGAGACCGCCAGCTTGTTGCCCTTATCGACCCAGTTCCGCAGGCGGCCGCGCAGCTCCTCCAGAGACTTGGACTTGGCCTTGTTTATCCGTTTGTACTTGACATCCTTGGGCTTGGTGACGGACCGGTGGTTGCTCATGACGCGGTTGTAGGTGGTCATGACGCGGTGGTGCGGCGACTGCGGAGTCGGGGGGCTCTCGTGCAGGCGCTCGAAGCTGCCGTAGAGGGCCTGGAGGCGCCCGCTGCACGCGTCATCGTCTGGGGCGTCCTCGGGGCCAGAGGCCGCGTTGTCGGCCGAGGAGCTGCTGTCCGCCGCCTGGCCCCCTGACGCACCGCCAGACGCCGACGGAGAGCTCGCCTGCTCTCCTTCTCCGTCTTCCTCCACGCTGTATACCTGCAACGATACAAATGCCTTTCACAATCACGATTAATGGACCAGCAGCAGCATCAGCAGTAGAGCTGCTTAGGTTGTTTGCAGATGACGCCGTCATTTACCGTCTAGTAAAATCATCTGAAGGTCAAAACCAACTGCAGAACGATCTGAATAAGATATCAGTATGGTGTAAAAATTGGCAATTGGCTCTAAATAATGAGAAGTGTGAAGTCGTCCACATGAGTACGAAAAGAAATCCGTTAAACTTTGTCTACAATATAAATCAATCAAATGTGAAGGCCGTAAACTCCACAAAATACCAGACCTAAACTGGAAAGAACACGTAGATAATATCGTGGGAAAGGCGAACCAGAGACTTCGTTTTATTGGCAGAACCCTTAAAAGATGCAACAGAACTACTAAAGAAACTGCATACACTGCGCTTGTCCGTTCATTTTTGGAGTATTGCAGCCCAGGTGTGGGATCCTTATCAGGTGGGTTTGACGGAGGACATCGAAAGAGTCCAAAGAAGGGCAGCTCGTTTCGTATTGTCACGATATAGGGGAGACAGCGTTACGGAAATGATACAGGATCTGGGATGGGAATCATTACAACAACGGCGCTTATCGCTGCGGCGTGGGATACTTGCGAAACTCCAATCGCCAACATTCTCCTCCCAAGGCGAAAATATATTGCTGACTCCCACTTACATAGGTAGAAAAGATCATCAGAATAAAATACGAGAAATCAGAGCTCGAACAGAGAGATTCAGGTGTTCTTTCTTCTCGCGCGCTATTCGAGAATGGAATGGGAGATAAATAGTATAATTGTGGTTCTATGAACCCTCTGCCAGGCACTTAAATGTGATTTGCAGAGTATCCCATGTATATGTAGCGCTGTGAGAGTAACGAAAAGGTACGTAACCGTATGTATTCGTTACTAAAAGAAACAGTACTCGTCACAAACGTATCGGTACTCAAAACATCTACACGGGATACTCTGCAAATCACATTTAACTGCCTGGCAGAGGGTTCATCAAAAATGTTCAAATGTTTGTATAGCTTATGGGACTTAACTACGGGGTCGTCAGTCCCAAAACTTACGAACTTACTGTAATAGCATACTGGATGACAGACAAAATTTCTAGTTTGTGCGTGTGGTGTCGCACAAGTCTAAAGTGCGCGCCACCTACTTTCGCCGCGCGCCGTCATGCACGCACGGCGCGGCGTTCTCACGACATCAGCCACGAGCGCCCTCTGCTACAACTCCGCTCGTGGCCACCACAGAACGACATCGTTCACTTGGGACTGAGATAGGAACCAGTTAACACTTCGGAATCAGATAGGCACCAGTGAAGACTTGGCTATCGGATAGGCACTAGGCAGGCCTCTAGCTCAACTTTCTGCAGTACTGAGCTATGTAAAAGTTAAGTATTACTAAGTCTCTAAGAAATATATATCGCGTTCTAATGTACTCTAGTGTTTCTAGTTTCTGCTGTCCCGGCTGCTCACCTCCGTACCTGCACAAGCGTGCTCCTTTATTCCTGTATCGGTCTTCCTACTCGGCCACCGATACCTACGACGGAACGAGACACAAAAGTGGCGACGAGGCTGGGACGCAAAAGTGCGAAGATTGGCAGCTAGCTCTCAATGTAGAAAAATGTAAGGTGATGCGCATGAGTAGAAAAAAAAACAATCCCATAATGTTCGAATACAGCATTAATAGTGAGCTTCTTGATGCTGTCGCGTCGTTCAAATACCTAGGCGTAACATTGCAGAGCGATATGAAATGGAACGAGCATGTAAGGACAGTTGTGAGTAAGGCGGACAGCCGACTTCGGTTTATTCGGAGAATTCTGGGAAGATGTACTTCACCTGTAAAGGAGACCGCGTATAAAACGCTTGTACGACCACGTCTTGAGTATTGCTCAAGTGTTTGGGACCCGCAGCAGGTCAGTTTAAAGGAAGAAATAGAGGTGTTTCAGAGACGAGCAGCTAGATTTTTTACCGGTAGGTTCGACCAATCCGCGAGTGTCACGGAAATGCTCCGGCAACTCAATTGGGGATCGCTGGAAGAAAGACGACGTTCTTTTCGTGAATTTCTGTTAAGCAAATTTAGAGGTCCGGAATTTGAAGCTGAGTGTAGTACGATCTTGCTGCCGCCTACTTACATTTCGCGTAAAGATCACAAAGACAAGATAAGAGAAATTAGGGCTCGTACGGAGGCATATAGGCATTCTTTTGTTTTCCTCGTTCAATTTGGGAGTGGAATAGGAAAGGAAATGCCTAGTAGTGGTACAGTGTACCCTCCGCCACGCACCTTACGGTGAATTGCGGAGTATGTATGTAGATGAACTACTTATGAACTAGCTAATCCTAAGGACAGCACAAATATCCATGCCCGAGGGGGGATTCGAACCGCCGACCGTAGTGGCCGTGCAGACCGTGACTGGAGCGCCTCAGTCCCCTCGGCCACCGCGGCCGGCGAGGGTTCATCGAACCACCATTATACTATTTATCTCCCATTCCATTCTCGAATAGCGCGCGGGAAGAAAGACCATCTGAATTTCTCCGTTCGAGCTCTGATTTCTCGTATCTTATTCTGATGATCATTTCTACCTATGTAAGTGGGAGTCAACAATATATTTTCGCATTCGGAGGAGAATGTTGGCCATTGGAGTTTCGTAATTGGCCACGCCGCAGCAATAAGCGTCGTTGTTTTAATGATTCCCATTCCAGATCCTATATCATTTCCGTAACGCTGTCTCCTCTTTATCGTGACAATACGAAACGAGATGCCCTTCTTTGGACCCAGAAATACGGCGAATACACTGTTTTTGAAACCGTTCAAAAATTTTAACTGCTACTGTTAATACGATTTTCTGTTTGATAATAAACAAAGATAATGGAATGCAGTCTTAGAAAATCAGGCGATGCCTAAGGAATTGGATTAGGTAACGACACAATGAAGGTGGTAGATGAGTTTTTTTACTTGGGTAGTAAAATAACAGAGTCGCAGTACAGGGAATATAAAATGCAGAGTGGCAATGGGAAGAAAAACATTTTTGAAAGAGAAATTTGATAACATCGACTATTAATTTAAGTGTAAGGAAGTCTTTGGAATCGGAATTAGAAATTCCAAAGACTGCAAGTGCAGACAAATGTGAAAATTGCAAAACTATCAGTTTAATAAGTCAGGGGTGCAAAATACTGACACGAATAATTTACAGACGAATCGAAAAGCTGGTGGAATCCGCCCTTGGGGAAGATCAGTTAGGATCTAGGAGAGAAGTTGGAACACGTAAGGCAATACTCACATTACGACTTATCTTAGAAGATAGGCTAAGGAAAGGCAAACGTACGTTTTTAGCGTTTGTCGATTTCGAGAAAGATTTTGACAATGTCGACTGGAATACACACTTCCAAATTCTGAAGGTAGCAGGGATAAAATATAGGGGCGAAGAGTTATACTCAACTTATACAAAAACCAGACAGCGGTTATTAGAGTAGAAGGGAAAGAAAGGGCCGCAGAGATTGGGATGGGAGTAAGACAGGGTTGTAGCCTTTCCCCAATGTTGTACAATCTGTGCATTGGGCAAACAGTGAAGGAATGGAAGGAGAAGTTTGGAGAGGGAATTAAAGTTCAGGGATGGTTTGCCGATGACATAGTAATCCTCTCAGAGACCGCAAAGGATCTGGAAGAGCAATTGAATGGAATGGACAATGTCTTGAAAAGAGGTTATAAGATGAACATCAAAAAGAGTAAAACAAGGATAATGGAATGTAGCTTCAGAAAATCAGGCGATGCTGAAGGAATTAGATTAGGTAATGAGACAATAAAAGTAGTAGATGAATTTTGTTATTTGGGTAGCAAGATAACTTCTGATGGGCGAAGTAAAGAAGATATAACATGCAGAATAGCTATGGAAAGAAAAGCATTTCTGAGGAAGCGAAACTTGTTAACATCCAATATTAGTTTAAATGTTAGGAAGACCTTTCTGAAGGCATTTGTCTGGAGTGTAGCATTGTATGAAAGTGAAGCGTGGACAATAAGGAGTTCAGACAAAAAGATTATAGAAGCTTTTGAAATGTGGTGCTACAGACGAATGATGAAAATTAGATGGGTGGATCACGTAACTAATGAGGTGCTTAACCGAATTGGGGAGAAAAGGAATTTCTGGCGTATTCTGTCTAATAGAAGGAATAGGTTGGTGGGACACATCCTAAGACATCAAGGAATCGTCAACTTAGCATTAAAAGGAAGTGTGTGGGGGTAAAAATCGTAGAGGGAGACCGAGGGACGAATACAGTAAGCAGATACTAAAGGATGTAGGTTGCCGAACGTATTCTCAGATGAAGAGACTTGCCCAGGACAGGGCAGCGGGGAGAGCTGCATCAAACCAGTCTGCGGACTGAAGACCACAACAGCAAGAACAACAACAACAGGAAGTCTTTTCTGAAGGCATTTCTGTGAAGTATTGCCTTGTACGGGAGTGAAACGTGGACGACAAACAGTGCGGACAGGAAGAGAACAGAGGCTTCTGAAATGTAGTGCCACAGAAGAATGCTGAAGATTAGGTGGGTAGTTCGCATAGCTAATGAAGAGGTACTGAAGAGAATTGGTGAGAAAAGGAATTTTTGGCATACCTTGACTAAAAGACTAGATCGCTTGGTAGGACACATTCTTAGACATCGAGGAATCGTACATTCAGTATTGGCGAGAAGTGTGTGGAGTAAAAAAACTCAGAGGGAGACCAAGAGACGCATATAGCAAGCAGATTCAAATGGATGTGGGTTGCGTTCTAATGAAGAGATGAAATGGCTTGCTCAGGATAGAGTAGGGTGGAGAGCTGCATCCGGACTGAAGACCATAACAAGTACTGTTAATATCACTGTAACAAGTAAATTTGCCACATAGTTGCTGTATGCTTGATTTTTGGGACAATTATACTACTTAGGAAAGTAGCAGAACAGTCTGTTTCCCTCATTATTAAAATTGTTATACAAATTGATCAAAATTTGCGAGACCCACCCACGACCTCTATTTTAAGTACTGTGCCCATACTTTACTTAGAGACTTGGAATGTCAGAATCAGTGGGAATATTTCGTGACGAATTCCCATGTAACCGATTATAGTAGTAGCGCTACATTTGCGAGCAGCAGGACTGTTGTACTGTATAATGTGACATTAACAATTAAGATAATACTGTCATGAAAAAATGTGTAGATGAAATTTGTAATTTTTACAAAACTGTCTTATAGTAGACAAGATCAAAAACAATTAACCATTAAACTGAAACCTTTACAGGGAAACATTACAATAAAACTTATTTATGGTTCGAAGAAGACGTCAGATCATCGCGGATTAATCTGCAAACATGGACCAAGTACTATAATGCAAAATGTTTAAAAACAAAATTAACCATCTAAAATCGTAGAGCTACGGAATATGCACTTAAAATTCGTCACAGCTGTCTTTATAAATTACTCATAATAAATAGTATCGCAGTATATATGTATTCATCGTACTGGTTTTCGTCGTATTGGTTTTAGTTACACAGAGTTCGTATCGGTACTGTAGATGCGTGTAACGAAATGTATTCATGAGTAAGGATTTATTATTTCGTATCAGCCTAAGTATTCGTTACTCAGTACCGAATACATACGGTTTGCTACAGCTCTAGGCAGATGTATAGGCAGCGTCAGTTGCCGAGCAGCCGCGCGTGCAACAGCACTGAATATTCACGGGGATATCTCGCTAAAGGAGAAGATTTGGGCGTAGTCGTTAACCTGTATATAAGGCCGTGGATACTTTGGATTTTACTCCAGGAGATGATGGATTTGCAACCCCGGCTGAGAAGGGTCCTAGTGGTCCTAGTACTACATTTAAGGTAGTTGCTTCTGGATAAGGATCTGCCTTGAGAAAAACAGATGTATTTATTTATTTTTGTATGTCCACACATGTTTCACTACAGTGTACTATCTTCACTCGGTCCTTTTATTGCTTTAAAAGTGAACAATAGAATTTTTATATCAAGCAAACACGGACCAAAGAAGGGCTTCAACATCAATGAGTGGTCTTATTACGTTTATTGGAGCAGTTTTTAATTTTAGTATTAAAACTATTGAAATTTTCGGTAGTTCTGGATGATTGACGGTTGCTCTTCTTAGGAGTGATACTAAAAAAAGGGTGGCCTTGAATCTTTGTCGGAGAGGGACATTATTGCATACCGTACTCTGAAGTATTGGAGAGATGCCTAACCCTGATTGCGGTACCTCTTATCTTGTTGCCAATAAACCGTTGTGTTTGAGAACCAGGAATCGTCGGAAAGTTAATTCGAAGGAAGGTTTTTGTGATTCAAAGTGGTTGGACCATTCGAGAATAATTTCAATATTCAGGGTGACATAACTTTGTCTTATTCTTAAGACTTTCCTTAGCTGATTTCCTTATTAAAAAGTAAGCTCTCCGAGGCTATCTGGGATCCACTCAGTGTGAGGCATCCTTGGCGTATCTTCGTGATTGCTACTTTATAAATAATAATATTTTTCGAATTTCATCGTCCTTAGTTGCTTAGAAAATAAGTGGATTTCTATAACGTCTACTGCAACTAAATGAAAGGCGTTTTTTGTGCCATACGCGTTTCGCTTCTTTATTTGTGAACTATCATCAGTGGCCTGTAATACATGTTTGTTTTTTGTATAATATTGCAGTACAGTTACACATATTTTTTCCTATGTTTCACAGTATGACAGTTATCAATCTTTACGAGGGTAAAATTTCTTCAATTTTGACCTACTAGGTTAGAAACGACTTCTGTAGCACAATCTTCTGCTACAGAAGTCGTTTCTAACCTAGTAGGTCAAAATTGAAGAAATTTTACCCTCGTAAAGATTGAAAACTGTCATACTGTGAAACATAGCAAAATAATATATATAACTGTACTGCAATATTATACAAAAAACAAACATGTATTACAAATCAAATGTTCAAATGTTTTTAGAGCTTATGGGACTTAAATACGGGGTCATCAGTCCCTAAACTTATAAACTACTTATGGAGTAACTTATACTAAAGACAACACAAACATCCATGCCCGAGGGAGGATTCGAACCTCCGACGCGGGAGGCCGCGAGATTTGCAACATGGTGCTCCAGACTGCTCGGCTACTCCCGCGCGGCGAGAAGTTTAAACTGAGATGCGTTCTTCTGGTTTAAATACACAATTACAACATCTCAAAGACTCCTTTACAACTTTGAGGTCTTTTATACTGGAGTGAGTACATAATATTTGAATAGGAACCCATGCCTGATAATGCCATCCAATAACGCTAAGTACATTTCACTTTTGTTACTGCGTAATAAATCTGTTCTACTGCAGGCTCTTTGAGTTCCGTATTTTGGAAGGAAGTAATACGGAGCAAAATTAAGTCGAAATGCCCCGTAAACATAGGCTCAGAAGTGCGTATAGTAATTGCTGTGAACACTACATTTTCGATACAGTGAAACATCTCTCCTAATGATAAAGTTCTCATGGTTCTTAACCTGTGCACTTTGGAGCCCATGTGTATTAGAGTTTTTGTTGTTATTTTGGTCCATACCACTTTCTTTTAAAATATGGAAAGCAAGGAGCTTGTATTAGAAGGGATTTGTTTTATAGTATTTAATATGAAGAACATTTAGTGACACTGGATGACAAAAAATATTCAAATGTTTGTTAAGCTTATGGGACTTAACTACGGGGTCATCAGTCCCTAAACTTACAAACTACTTATGAACTACCTTATACTTGAGAGGGCACAAATATCCATGCCCGAGGGGGCACTACGACCGTAGTGGCCGTGCAGACCGTGACTGAAGCGCCTCAGTCTCCTCGGCCACCGCGGCCGGCACTGGATGACATTTCCAATCATGGGCTCCTATTCTAAGTAACATAGGCTCACTCCGCTCTGCAACTCCTCTAAGTTTGTGAAAGTATCACCGTTTATAATAACAAACATACTTACGTATTATATATTTATGGATATTACGCAATGTTAATTGGTAATGAAAACAGACAAAAATTATTGAAGCGCCACGTTGCGGATCGCGAGGCCTTCCGCGTCGGAGGTTCGAATCCTCCCTCGGGCTGGATGTGGGTGTTGTCCTTAGGTTAGTTTACCTTAGTTTAAGTAGTTTGTAAGCTAAGGACTAATTACCACGCAGTGCAGTCCGATAGATTTACAAAAATTTGATTTGATCAAAAATTCTTCACACAGCTTCCGACAACTGCGAACGTTGGAATGCTTTACAAAATTCATTCCGTAGCCTGCATAGTCAAGTTCGTCCGAGGAGTTGTGGAACAACACAGCAGTACCAACTGTAGAACAATAAAGTGTTTGCGTTAGGCTCGGATAACCTGTTATTGCTATTTGTTTCTACTGCTGAGACGAGCTTTTAACGCACTGCAGCCATTTTATCACTAAATTATTCGATGGCTCAAGAGCATTACATATAAAACAATTCTCTAAAATTAAATGTGTGTAGGTAATTAAAGAGGCGATAGAAATAAGAATGTGCAACAACTAAAAACGTTGCGGTGGATACAACCTTAGTTGTGCATGAAAGCAGCATAGAAGTTGGCCTAAATGTTCGCGTTTGCGACGGGAGCGGAGATGCCACCGGCGCCGATGTTGACACCGTCTGTGACAGCATTAAATCATTGCCGGCTAATCTAAAACGCAGGAATTTATCGCGCGTCCGTTTTCCCCAACAAACTGTGTGGTTTGCAGCCAGACGCAGGTGACAGCTGTCACTGGAGAACTGTTCCATCGCCCGCTAGGATTCGATGGCTGCACAGTCGTAAATCACATTAAGCCCATTCTGAATAGCAGAGCCAACCCGGAAAACCGCTGTGTCCTTCGTACATCTGTATTTTTCTATTAACGAAATAGATATGTATTTTAAGTTAATAATTCGCCCAGTTTGCTGCTATAAGTATTTATTATAGTGTACCACAGCTGTTTCGGCTTTTACAGCCATTGCCAAGTACTTCTGGATGGGCCTAACGTCCATATTCCATCAGTAGTATTGTCATACAACTGACAAACTTGTAAGGTGGTAATTTTTTTTTATTTTGATAAATTACGTACTTTTTGACAGTTAACTCAAAAACCTAACTGCCAGAAAGTACGTAATTTATCAAAATTGAAATAAAATAACCACCTGAACACAAAATCTTGACACATCTGAACAAAAGTCGGCGCCATCCTGATGTTCCTCCACCCAGTTTCTGCGGGCTAAACGGTGTCGTGGTTTTAATGGGACACACACTATAGGACTCCGTGTGAAGAGGCCACAATCCCAAATGCGATTTCGGGCTGTTTATGTAGATACTACGCGACCTGTTGCTGCCTGCATGGTGCGTTAACATCTGAGTTGAATTCAGCTTCCTGTCTCGACGGGCTGTTAACCAGAGATAGGTCATCTCTTGCTGACATTACCCGTGGAGAACGTTGTCCTCCTTTTAACGGTTACTGTTGTCTGAAATCGCGTTCAGGTCCTGGAAATTACACTTTGGAACACTTCAATAGCAGTAGCCACCTCCAGTTGTGTCTCGTTGCCAACCTTCTTATGGCTCTCCATTGCCTAGCTTCGGGTAAGTCACTTTGTTGCATTATACTACCTGCTTACACCACCATCTGAACCGAACTGCTCGTGTAATTCGTTTGACAGCAAACACGTCAACACTAGCCGCAAGATCTTCCTATTATTAACACTATCTCGGTTGCTGTAGTGTTGTTGTCCCCACTCCGTAGAACTGACAGAAAGATGTCCAACCATTTTAGTTCATTCTGCCGATGACAATACTCCTAGATACGTCAGCTGATCCCCTAATTGTTTCGACCAGTGTATAATTTTTTCACTGAAATAAAACAAAATTCATGCATAAAGAATTTAAATACAGATCAACAAATTACTTGATATTTGATACTACTCTGGTTGGAGCGAGTTTCCTCCAATCAAAGCGCTCAGTCTCACCCGATCCATCTGCAGCAGCTGGTCAGTTCGCTTCGAATTCCTTGTCCGGCTTTTTAAATTATTTTTAATGCGTTTGAATGCGTTCGCCTTTATCTCCTACATGAGAAGCTATTATCATGACCAACCAGAGAGGTAGCACACTGGTTAGCACACTGAACTCCCTTAATAACCGCATTGAAAACAGTAAACACTAAACGATGCAAACGAATCACATACGTTTCATACATACTATAGACACAGCAATACTGGATCCTTTGGCGTGCTGTGTATACAGGGTGGTCGAAAATTCCCGTTACGCCGGCCGCAGTGGCCAAGCGGTCTGCGGCGCGCCAGTCACAGTCTGCACGGCTGCTACCGTCGGAGGTTCGAATCCCCCCTCGGGCATGGATGTTTGTGTCGTCTTTAGTGTAAGGTAGTTCAGAAGTAGTTTGTAAGTTTAGGGACTGATGACCCCGCAGTTAAGTCCCTTAAGCTTGACAAACATTTGAAATTCCCGTTACAAAAATGTTGAAATGTTTGTAAATCTATCGGACTCAACTGCTAGGTTATTAGTCCGTAGCTTACAACATACTTAAACTAAGTTAAACTAACCTAAGGACAACACACACATCTATGCCCGAGGGAGGATTCTAACCTCCGACGCGGGAGGCCTCGCTATCCGCAACGTGGCGCTCCAGACCGCTCAGCTACTCCCGCGCGGCATTCCCGTAACAAACTTCTAGGACTTTTAGAGGGTAGTGTACATAACATTTTGAATAGGAACACATGTCCGGAAACGTATCGTTTCCATTCCACGACGGTTTCATTTCAGATGATTATCTCATCTACTCCTACTTGAGGAATGTAATTAGACGTGACCCAGTACAATTGTTGCAATCAATTTGAAAAGAATACTGAATATTTCCGTTGTTACTTACGCATTTTCATTAAAATTTACACCTTATGGTTACCATTAGTCGACAACAACAAGAACCTAGCATCTACGGCATCAGTCCCTAAACTTACAAACTACTTAACACTAAGGACGACACAAACATCCCTGCCCGAGGGGGGATTCGAACCCCCGACGGCGGACGGCCACGAGCACCGCAACACGGCGCTCCAGCACGCGCGGATAATCCGCCTCGGCGGCAACCACCAACTTCGTTACACATGTTGTACCTCCGAAGCATGTTCTGGTACACTCTCCATCCCACCTGGTGTCTCTTCGGTGTCTTGTGCAGCGGCCACAACACTGTCTCTAAGCAGACGTTGACGAGTTACACATCTGAATTAAAACTATCGTAGAACGGAAACGTTTCCGGACACGGGTTCCTATTCAAAATGTTATGTACTCGCTACCCTCTACAAGTCCTACAAGTTTGTAACGGGAATTTCCGACCACCATGTATAGTAATCACAGAAACCAGGTCGCATTAGGTAAGTTTCGTACGACACAGAGTGAAGCCGAACTTTTTTAATGGCTTAAATTCATCGTTACGACAGGGTCACGATGTGTCAAATATGAAAAATTTAAGTAATAAAAACTTTAGTAGGTCAGTGGAGACCAAGAACAAGCTCAGACCTTTTTTCTAAATAACGGAGAAAGATACTGGCGCCGGCCGCGGTGGCCGAGGGGACTGAGGCGCACCTGACACGGTCTGCACGGCCACTACGGTCGGGGGTTCGAATCCCCCCTCGGGCATGGATATTTGTGCCGTCCTTAGTATTAGTTTGTAGGTAGTTTGTAAGTTTAGGGACTGATGACCCCGTAGTTAAGTCCCATAGACTCTACAAACATTTGAAAGATACTGGCCTTGCTCTTTCAAAGAGATCTTCCCGGGAATTTTTTTTTTTTTTTTTTGAGTAATTTCAGGTAATTAAGGTAAACATAAATCTGGATGACCGGAGACGGATTTGAACCGCCGTCTTCCCGAGTGCTAGTCCTGTGTGATAACCGCGCGAACTCGGTCCGTTGGTCGTAAAAATAGCTTAACACGCAGAAGATCGTGGGTTTGAATATCGTCAAATGCATCGTTTTGTAATTGTCAATCGAATAAAATTACTCCTTATTTTTATTCAGTTAATTGTAATTTGTGTATTTTTAATACTATGACACGTCACTCATTACCATATTGACTTTTTCTTTCCTATTATTTTGTTCCTGTCATTCATTCTTCTTCCGGATTCTACCTGTGTCGCCTACAACCTGTAACGAAGTGCCATGCGGACTGTTCCTGATCGGGTGCTACAGTGGCGGCTCGTGTTGTGTGACGATAGGGTAATCAATAGTAGCGAGAGATTCTAACTTGGTTTTGGAATGGGGTGACGACTGGAAGGGCATCGGCCACTCCATTTAGTTAACCATGTGACCCTCTCCATGCGGTAAAAGCGTTAGTAAAGGGAATAGCTTGCTTTTAGTGCTAAAACTCCGAGTTGTGTGTTTCGTGTTTGATCGTAGATGTTTCCTATTAGAGGGCGAACAAAGCGATCGCAATTTTTAACACTGTCGCAGATTGCTG
The DNA here is from genome assembly GCA_026315105.1 of Locusta migratoria. Taxonomy (NCBI): domain Eukaryota; kingdom Metazoa; phylum Arthropoda; class Insecta; order Orthoptera; family Acrididae; genus Locusta; species Locusta migratoria. The sequence goes on from CM048755.1 coordinate 339,698,301, forward strand.
CTGCAATTTTCTCGGATATATCGCGAAGTTGTGGTTGGGGTATAACATGAGTTTCCAATTTAGAGCTACAAAACGCGTGGTCTGCCTCAGTCCACTCAGTAGATCAGCTGTCGGCGGAGTATCTAACATGCCCGTCATACTTCGCGACGGGCGCTTTGTACACTGGCTACTGTAACACGTTAACAGCGTACGTTAACTGACCCGCCTATAACGGAGCGGCAGCAACGTCACCTAAAAGAAGGCTTCCGCGCTGTAGTGTCACGTGACACAGCAGACGCCGCGACTGGTTGGCCTGTACAGTCCACAGTGCCGTAGCGACCAGCCAGTCTGCTCTGTGTGACACGAGAGTACTCAACCCTTCTCTGGCGATAGCCGCCAGGTTACGTGAAACACAGTAGCGACAAACTCTTGGGGGAAAACCGGATGAATAAGTATATTACTAGTATCGTCCCTTTTGCTGCTGATGGGATTTATGGTAATGTCTGAGATTGTTATCGCATAAAGATAAATCCGACCACCAGTGAAGAATCAGGTCTTTTTTAAGGCAATCACACGCAAGACCGAAGGTTTCACTATTGAAGCTGGAGATAATCTTTTATTTATAGCAAATTGGAGTCAATTACCACCATACAAATGAAGTACTGACGGATTCGGATGCATGTTAACGTGCGTAATTTATAACGGTAAATAACTAAACACTACATTATTTCTGTAAAACATGTCACTATTTTCCTTTTTCATTATTGGGTGGCCTATTTAATAAATGTCTTCTCGCCACAAAGAGACGCATAAATTTTATATATTTTTTATTTTTTTAGATGCAAGTAACAGGGTCAAAAAATGAAAAACTTTTAATTAAAACTTTGCCAACTTTTTCTCTTAACGAAACCTAACGGGCGACCACTAAGTACTTGATGTAATGTGTCATACTTAAATTATCTTGTGCTACAAAACTGTGCCAATGTTCCGGTCTGGTGTAGAAGAAAAGCTGGTATTTTCCATTCATTTCATTTCCTAACTTCACCTAACTTCAATAACAAAAAGATTTTTCCGAATGTCAAAAATTCAGTAACGTCAGAAAATGTATTTTTGTCGACTGTCGCTATATCGTCTTAATAAAAATATATGAAAAAGTGCAGTTCTTCTGGATTACATGAATACAAGTTCTATTTTTATACAGGGAACAGTTTGTTAATTTGAAATATTGAAACATCTCGACCGTTTCGGGGAACCGAGATAAATTCAACGGCAAATTTGAAAACTTTTGCTGCACCGTGATACGAACTCTGATTTCTCCTCTTGGGACCAGCGGTCACCTTGACCAATTATGCAATCAAGACACGCTGCGAGTCCAGCCAAAACTCTGAATTGATAGCGCACTATGCTGGTGGTGCCCCCTGCCCATTAGTTCCTCCCGCAAGAGATCGAGCGTATTATTGCGTCTGCACAAATTGTCAATTATGTGTTGGGGGCATATATACAATTTTTGATATATTGTCTTTTCGGACATGTCTGGAAAAAGACGAAGGAAATATATATGATTTATATCTCAAGAATATTAAACTTCCTGACAGATTAAAATTGTGTGCCGGAACCGAGACTCGAAACGCGGACCTTTGCCTTTCGCGGGCAAGCGCTGTGCCGACTGAACTATCCCGACACGACTCACGATCCCGTCTCACGGCCAGTACCTCGCCTCCTACAAAAGTTTGGAAAAGTAGGAGGCGAGGTACTGGCGGAAGTAAAGTTGTGAGGCGGGATCGTGAGTCGTGTCGGGATAGCTCAGTCGGCAGAGCGCTTGCCCGTGAAAGGCAAAAGTCCCAGGTTCCAGTCCCAGTTCCGGCACACAATTTTAATCTGCCAGGAAGCTACATATCAGCACACAATCCGCTGCATAGTGAAAGTTTCATTCTGATATCAAGAATAGTTTGTGAGTTTGAGCGAGTTCAATCAATTGTGAAATGACTCAGAAGTTCGGTGCGAGGCATGGCAGCTTTGCACTGTACCTCCGCGTACTCCAGCAGAACCGTCAAGTCTGAAGTAATTTTGAACAGACTATAGTGAGGTTCGATTTCCTATTCCCGTGCACGTCGACGTTAGCCTCGTTCCGTGCCGGAACGACTTCGGTGCGACTATCCGGCCGATAGCGGTAACGTCGAGGCTAAATGGTTGTAGAACTATCGGACCAAACTGCATGGTCATCAGTCCGTAGCTTACAAACCTCGGTAAATTAACCTAAGGACAAACACACACACACACACACACACACACACACACACACACACACACACACACACACACACGCCCATGCCCCAGGGAGGACTCTAACTCCACGGAGAGCAACCGCGCGCTCCGCAGCGAGACGCTTTAGACCGCTCGGCTACTCCACCGCGGCTTGTGCGGAGGGTACTCACAGTCTCGAGGATCTCGGGGCGGCGCAGGAAGCCGTTGGAGCGGCGCAGCGAGGGGTACTTGGGCTGCTCGAGCGCGTCGGAGACGCTGCGCACGACGGCGACGGCGCCGCCGCTGCGGCCCAGGTAGCGGCCGTGGTGCCACGCGTGCCCGCTGGCCTGCGCGTGGCCGTGGCCGTGCGCGTGGCCGTGGCCGTGCGCAGACGAGCCGTGCGCGTGGCCGTGCCCGGAGCTGGACTCTCCGTCGCCCTCCTCCATGATGACGGCGCTGTCGCTGTCGTTGAGCGAGTCCAGGTTGGTCGACGTCTCCCCCGGCGGAGGAGACTCGCAGCAGTCCAGCCCGGCGTCCGCCAGACGCGCGCGCAGCACCTGCAACACGATCATAGCTGTCACTCTGCCCTTCGCGACCCACTAATTAACAGTTCAGCATTGAAATATACCTCCGTGTACATACTCTAGGGACTGATGGAACAAGAAAGATGTAATGAACTAACGTCCAGAAATGCTTTGTGTGGTGTCGCACAAGTATAAAGTGCGCGCCACCTACTTTCGCCGCGCGCCGCCATGCACGCACGGCGCGGCGTACTTACTACGTCAGCCACGAGCGCCCTCTGCTACAACTCCGCTCGTGGCCACCACTGAACGACATCGTTCACTTGGGACTGAGATAGGAACCAGTTAACACTTCGGAATCAGATAGGCACCAGCGAAGACTTGGCTATCGGATAGGCACTAGGCAGGCCTCTAGCTCAACTATGTATCAGCATTCTGCAGTACTGAGCTATGTAAAAGTTAAGTATTACTAAGTCTCTAAGAAATATATATCTCGTTCTAATTTACTCTAGTGTTTCTAGTTTCTGCTGTCCCACTGGCTGGTCACCTCCTACCTGCACAAGCGTGCATCCTTTATTCCTGTGTCGGACTTTTCTACTCGGCCACCGACACCTACGACGGAAACGAGACACAAAAGCGGCGACGAGGCTGGGACACAAACCTTTGTTTCCATGCTAGATGAATGGATGGATAGGATGTTATGGGCGCACGACAACTAGGTCTTTAGCGCCCCTACAAGATAATTAGTCGATACGTGTGACCTGAGTAAAATGAAATGAACACAAATAGGGAACAGAAAGAGAAATAACCAAACGATAAGGAAAACGACGTAAAGACCCAACCAAATATGGCAAGGTAATAATAGGTGATCGTCCAAGGTTTACAGTCGTAGAGTCCTCAAAATGCTGTGCCAGAGGAGTGGTGAGTGAGCCATTCGTTAACATCCTAAAACCTCCAGCCTAAAAGCTTAGGCCAGAGTCCAGAAAGGTCACACTCGCCTCGTCATCAGCTAAAACAGAGGGCAGGGCAGTACAAAGAGCCACCGCTGCCCTAGCAGCACGGTATGAAATACATTTAAGTAAAATGAGGCGTACAGTGATTTGCACACCACAAGCGTCGCAAATCGGAGGATCTTCTCGACGGAGTAAGTAGCCATGTGTCGGAGGACAATGCCCGATTCGGAGACGTGTCAAGGCCATGCTGCCTCAATGACTGACAGGATGTTCGCCACAATCGGACAGTTGGCTTAACCAGCCGCAGTTTATTGTTCGTCACTGCCTACCACGCCTCCTCCCACGAACGAAGGGACCTCCGCCGCACCACAGAGAAGATGTCCGGCAGGGGAACGGCACAATGTGTGATATCATAGCCTTCGCAAGCCTCCTTGGCAGCCCGATCAGCCATTTCGTTGCCACGAATGCCGACATGTCCTGGTACCCAACAGAATGTCACTTGCCGCCACCCCCCCCCCCCCCCCCTGCTGGAGAGAGTACATTCTGTCATGAATGAGCTGTACCATCTTCTCAGCTGGATATAAATTGCGTATGGATTACAGCGCACTGAGAGAATCGGAGCACAGGAGAAACTGCGTGCCACGAATTCCCTGTTACAGTTTATTCAATGATACTTTGTTACAGAGACTGTGGTCTAATACACGGTGTACCATTCAGATACAGTTACAGTATGTGTTGAGAAACATGTGTCTCAACACGAGCATGAGCCGTAGCATGTTCACATCAGCCAGGCTGCATCTAAATAGTTTTAAAGGCAGCACGACTGTGCTGCTCCTGTGTCTCCGTATCTGGAATGGGTTTTTCATACACAATACTTTTGACATGGCCCCAAAACCAGAAATCGCACGGGTTTAGATCCAGTGGATCAGCAGACATGTAACTGGACATCGTCATCCGATCCATCAACCGGGGAACACAAGATTGAGATGCGTCCGGACGTTAAGGTCGAAGTGGGCTTGATCACCATCATGTGACAGCAAAATAACCCTTCGAATCGTCATCAGTTCTTCCAGCAACAAACCATATTATAACTGTGGCTGCCTGATACAGCTCTTATAACACTGCAGTATCTGTAACGAAGTATAATTTAATATACGGTGTCTAGCATGGTAATCATGCGTTAACAAACAGATGTTGAGACGTTTTTTGTTCTGTACTGTCTCTTCAATTTCTAGTGTTTGTACCCAATCGAAAAAAAAATCTGCCTGTATAAAGTCACACAGCCACTGATCAAACCCATCCACTGGTCCATCCCTCACTCAAACACCTCACTCTACTATGACCCTTTACAGCTTCCATTTCCCTCCACACACAGTTCTTAAGAGATCTGAGGCATTTGAACAACAGTATGTGCAGTGTGCACCAGTATACGTAACGGACAGAGAAATGTCCAAGTGTGACCTATCAACTGGAAGAAACTAGTACTATCTACCGTACATACAAAACAGCACATGGAACACTTAGTGTAAGTGAAAAAAGAAGAAAAACAGTGTTATATTTCTAAATGCTATTGACATCCATGAAGTTAATAGTAATAATAATATTATTATTATTTAATCAAATGAAAGCGTCAGAGTGTAACACGTTTTCTTTGGCTACCCATTAGAAAATCTAATCGTTTCATCTATGGGTGCCACAGTTATGATCTCCATTGCTTAGATGTCATTAGGAGGAGCTGAGATGTGGGTACAATCTGTGACGAAATTAGGTTTTAATGTGACGTCACAAGGCCACGTAACGAGGCCAACGAGAAAGACAGGCCGTCACATCAATTCAGCAAGGTAGTCCTGAGCCGGCGCGTCCGCTAGCTGAGTGGCTGGCCGGTATGAGGCAGTGGGCTGTGCACCAGTGGCCGGCCAATCAGCTAGCGATCGCGCCGGCTCAAGACTACCTTGCTTACGTGGCATGACGTGCGCACCGGGGCCTGTCTTTCTCGTTGGCCTCGGCCACGTACTGTCTCATGATTTTCTGAGCTCTGGCCTTTTTTAACTGGTTGCTGTCTGTTGCGTCGCTCAGCCAGAAAGTGGCGTCACAGATCACAATGCTTTCCAGAGGGAAGTTCTACACACCTTTAAGCCAAATTTCACGCGTCTGCCTCGCAGTGGGGAAAAATAATGGGGTTGTAAGTGACCCTTTGTTTAGCGGAAAGTACATTGTGAAACAGTGTTGGAAGTCTTGGTTATGTGGTCAGTTTCGTGTTGCTTTTTTTATTGTTTTTTTTAATCGTATTTGCGGCTCGATGCGACACAGATGCAATAATAGTCAGTGAAAGCTCTACATTTCGCGAAGAAATACTACTAAAATATTTCTTGAAACCGAGCGTTCCACAGCAAGGCGCCTTAGAGCCCTCTGACACTCCACCGCGGCGATTACGGCAGATGCCACTTGAGGACTAGTAGACATTCAGATGATGGTTCCAACATAGTCCGCTAACATAGCTGGTGGCATAGCTGTCAGAGCGCCGTTTTATGTACCCTTTAATTGTCAAATTGTGGCCTTTCGAGTGGCAAGATGGTCTTTTCGGGGACTCGTCACCCAGTTTATACGTGCTACGTCAGCTGTGCAACGATGCTTGCTGCAATGATCACGTTAACATACTCGCACCCATAGTCGATATTGTGGACGTCCACGGAACACAAACGTCCGCCAAAATCTTATTGTAAAGACAGCAGTGGCAGATCGCACAGCCACCACAGCACAGGCAAGAGAGTATTTCGTGAGCCCAGAAGTGTCGACACCTTCTGTAGCCAACCTGCTGCTAGCAGTGAGACAACAACAACAACAACAACAACAACAACGACGACGACGACGACGACGACGACGACGACAAGTGTAACACACATTCACAATTAACCAGTCACTGGATCTAGCATGGCGTATGAAAACTCTGCCGATTCTGCTTTTGAATTTGATGACTAGTGCTGTCTTTGTCTTTGGTTTATACACTGCCCTGTCATTGTGACGAGTCTTTTACTCATTTGTTCCATTGTCCCTTAGCTTCTTCCTTATCTTATACAGTTTTCACTTTCACTGTGTACTTTTAGTCCCTACATATGGCCCGATTTCGGTGAACTTTTAATCCAACATCCTGTCGCTTGTCTCAACGTGTGGTCTTATTCCATTCGTTTCATAGGGCACATATAGTGCCATTAGTAGTGTACTCTAGTATGTCATGACAGATCGATTAGACAGCCTGTCACTATACCAGATACATGGTTTTATTTTATCTTGTGGATGTTTGCAATTACATTTTGGGCCTACAAAGATATTTAGCCGTGTGCAGTCAGTCATATGCACCAGTGTGGTATAATGGATAGGTTTTAGGGTAACTTTGTTAATTCCGAGACATTTCCACTATGCTTTGTATATGATTTTTGGTATTCATGGTACAATTCAGATGGTTAAACTATTGATTGATGTTGATAAGATACATGCGGAGCCACACCATTTGCTTGTAGGCTTTCCTTTATACAATTTTACATTTCAGATAGGGTTAGAACACTTTGGTTGATGTTAAGCGATGTGAATTTATAGCTATTCTCTCTTTTGGTGAGCGAATGTAAAGGAGCGATACCGTTGCCCACTTCCTTGTTATTCCCGTAACATTGCCCTGATCCCATATGACAGACTTACACCCTTTGCCACACCCCCTTACTGTTTTAACTGATAACGAACATCAATATTTTTCTCTTACAGCGTTTTATGACAACATGGATATTATTCAATTACAGAGTTTTACGATTGACTTACAATGTGATTAACTGACCAGATACATTATTACGCTTTACAGCACCTATCTCACACACTCACCCAACCACAATAGTGTAACCCCTATAATAGTCAGTCGAGCCCTTAATCCACTTATATTCGGAACTATATGGAGGTATACAGTCCATCCACCCACCCACCCATCCATCCTCCTCCTCCTCCTCCTCGTCCCCCCCCCCTTCGCTCCCCACCCCTCTTTCCCACATCCTATCCCCCATTGTCATAGTTTATACACTTGGCTTTCCTATCGCCTGCTTAACAGAAATCCTAGTACCTGTATGATTATTACAGGTGACTATATTTTTAGTAGAAATTCGATATGGTGTAATACTTTACTATCCATTGATAATAATGCAGTCAAGGCACCTACTGCTATAACTATTCTAGATTAACCTTAACCATGACATTTCTTGTGTCTATGTTATATTACTCTGCAAATCTGTCAGATATTTTACAACCGTCCCTATGCAGATTACAGTTAATTACTAATTTAATAAGCATTTAGTTCAGTTGCCTGAAATGCTATCGTAGATACAGCCACTCAATCAATTGTGATGACGATTATTTGAGATCGTTACTTTCATATTCGCCATGCAATTAATGCCTGTATTATAATAATTTTTACCCGCACTTTGACCAATATTAATAGTTCAAAGTTATTTCATTACTATCAATTGGTGTCATGTTTGTAACTTAATATTTTATTCCATACTTCTACGTTGTTGTTAACTATTGTTATTGTCTGATACAGGGTCTGGAGAAGAGGATAATGTATTCTCGAACCTAGTAATTAGAAGTAGAAAAATAACGGCTGAAGGTTTTTCATTTGTTAAATTAATACAACGCCGTCGTCCCAATATCCTTCTAACCAAGATGGATACACAAAGGCTTATTATTTTGTCCGTGTGTAGTCGGGAAATCTCCGATACCAGCTGATGTCCACAACGCTGACAAACAAACTGAAGAGCAGACATGTGCATATTGCTCACGAAACTTCTCTGACGATGTGCAAGAACAGTGGATGCAACGTACTGTTTGTTAAGACTGGTACCAGCCGATTCTTCAGGTGCATATGGTCAACAATGTGTGTGTGATTGGTGCTAGAAAAATTATGTAAACTGCAACTAGTAAACTGTATGTCATTACCTATTCATGATATAAGTGCAGATTTGCTAGGGTTACCAGATGCCCTCTTTTACCCGGACGTGTCCTCTTTTTTGGACCCTGAATATGGTCCGGCCGGGTTTTTAACAAAATGGGAAAACGTCCTCTTTTTGCGTTGTACAACTGCTTAAACTTGTAAGTGCGTAAATACAACTCTCTTAACTGTCACAATCAGTAACTCTGGAGAATCTAACCTTTCGTGAAACAATGTGGTATATTTAATTTTCTCGTTTCTGTGCCGCCGCTGCTCTGAGTTCAAGCTACTTCGGAACAATTGAAATAATTGGCGAGGTAATTATCGCGGAATATGAGCTTCGAGGCGGCCTATTAAAAACATTCGTCTGCAACAATGCAAGATAGTGCAGTACTCATATGCAAGAGAGTGCAGTACTCATAGTATAATATTAAACTCTCTTCTCCCCCCCCCCCCCCCCATTTCTAGTCGTAGTGTTGTGTGAGACCCAAAAATAAGACGTTCAGTCTGTCGTGTTGGGACTCGGCATTTTTTGTTGTCTGTCAACCACACATGATTAAGATCAAAAGCTAGTGCAATGTTCGTTACACGTAAGTTAAATCCTTGTTCAAAACTTCATAAAATAAGATCAGATGCCAGAGTCACCATTGTCGTTTCACCATTCGCCTGTTTAGGACCAAAGAGACGTAACTACAAAATCAGTGTATTGAAAAAATCTATTTAAAACTTTTGTCCTAAAAACTGAGTAGTTTTTAATAATTAATTGCGAGACTTTGTACGGTAAATAAAAAGTTTATTTTATTTATTGCTTTTTTCACCTAGGCCATACATATCCCATTCACTCACTAGAATCTAGATGCTGATTATGTATATAGTCACGTCGGTCTGATCTGAAATGGAAGCATAGCTATTTCAAGGAACTCTTGCATAATTTTTAGTTACTTTATTCGTGACGACTTTACAGTCAACAGTACTATGGTTTCTTTAAATTTTGCATCGTAATAACTTTCAGGTGAAAGCAGGGGTTATCGACAAGGTATCTTATAAGTTGGAAAAAAATTTTCAGCACTTAAGACGATAGTTACAAGTGGTTAAGTGATGAAATATTAGGGCTTCACTGCTATGTAATCATGTAATTCGTTCTACAGGTGTCAACATTTCATGCTTCTTAATTTGTAAGAAAGTGAACAAATTTCGTAATATGCGTAAGATGTATTACAAACGAGACTCGATAATACAGTAGACACATTAGTAGTACTCGAGTTGTCAATACCAGAGAGTGAGAGACAGTTCTTTTATGAATCTAGAAATGTCCTTTTCTGAAGAAGGACATCTGGTAACCCCAAGATTTGCACTTAATACGTAAATGTGATGTTTGTATCCGACAATACCCTCCTTTCCTTTCGTTGTGAATAATCGTCGTATCTTGCCTTGGCGACCTATAAAGCTAATATTATGTGAATGGCTAATACCCGCCGGCCGCGGTGACTGAGGCGCTTCAGTCACGGTCTGCACGGCCACTACGGTCGGGGGTTCGAATCCCCCCTCGGGCATGGATATTTGTGCCGTCCTAGTTCGTAAGTAGTTCATAAGAAGTTTGTAAGTTTAGGGACTAATGACCCCGTAGTTAAGTCCCATAAGCTTAACAAACATTTGAACATTTTTGGCTAATACCCTTTACAAAATATGTAGGACGTCCAACGGTTATTTTAACGTCAAATAATACCAGTTATAACTATTTGTAACTAGGTTAAATTTCAAAACTCAAGGTATCCAACAATCCATGCCCTTACTATACTAATGGGTGGCAGAATCAGTGCCAGCATTGCTCCCGTATAAACTACAGCTTGTACCAATATGGATGTATCATTTTGGTTCGATACCTGGTACTCCACTACCGCCTGATCTACCGACCTGTAAATAATCATTTCATGTAGCCCATATGCACTGTTTCAACAATGAAACTCGAATGAACTGAAAAACTAAAGGACGTACTAATTTTTATTTCCGACTGTATATGCATAACACTTCCAATTTTCAGAAATAATTTTTAAGTCTAATAGTAAAGGAACACATTATGTGATAGATTCAAACGAATTTGCACCTTCATCTACAAACCACCTCAAAATCGTCGAAAGGAAGTTCTCGCAAACTCGTTTGAGGTAAAACGTTCCCTTAAGGTTTGAGGGAGGCCGTATCATTGAGGCATAAATGCCAGTGAGGTGGAAGATAAAATGGAGGCCATTACTCCAGGCTCTTCACGCAGTTTCCTTCCAATTGAACAACGTAGGGGGCGGGGGAGGTGCCACACTGCGAGCTGCACCTTGCCCAATTAGCCGCCCACTGAGAAATGCCTGGGAACGGAACTCCACGATTCCTCCTTTGGAAGATTAGCACAATGGCAAAAGGCGCTAATTGGATCATTCCTACAAGCTAGCGTTCCCACCATTGCTCTTTCACTTTAACTTTTATTTTTTGTTTGATTTACACTGACTGTTTTACGAGACGGGTTCGAATTAGTAAAACACTTTCTAATTACGCAAAGGAAAGGTATATTGTGCAATATATATCGTGCTGCTGAAATGGAAGGATTAGCGAGTAAATGTTGCCTTCACATTTATCATCTAGCACTGGACTGAACATTTGGAACATTCTAAAAATTACATAATTTTAAAATTATTTTTATTATACATCGCTACAATTGATTGCTCGCTTTCGTCTTCAGGTTACTCATGCCAGTAATTACGTATTTTAGTACTATGCAGCCTACAACGCCAAACAGTTTTTCGCCACGTAAGTAATGAGTCAAGCTTTTCATAAACTTTTTGCTGAATTATTAAACCGAGTGCAAGGTTAACATTTCAGTACGAGATTAAAAAAGTCAGTAGCAAAATAAAAAAAAATGGTCGAATTATTTTACATTTTTGTCAGGAACTATTTGAAGACTCCGTGTTGCCCGGGTATTTATTTAATAGTCTAGTTAGTCCAACCCCTCTCTCGTCCTACATTTCTGTTTCTCCCGTTTTGTAAACGGTGTCTAAGTCTATACATGAAGTACCCTCCGCTATTCACTGTATCAAATTGTATGTAGACAGTTACCACCTCCTTGTTTTCAAAGTCAAGTGTACAAAATTTCATTAAGATTGGAACAAAACTGGAGATTTATGTTCAAAACAAACACACGGACACGCTACTTTTATGTATTAGTAATTTATTTTAAAATATGTAGCTTATGTCTGTCCGAATGTTTATTACAGTAACATGTAAAAATTTGGAGTAAATCAGTCAAGAAGGTTTCACGATTTTTTACAAAAACTTTGATAGCCTTTGTTCTCAGGTTTATCAGGTTGCTCATTGTTTTTGACGTGTCTTGTGAACGAGTGTCGTAGATGGTTCTTACCCCTACAGCAAGTGTTTCCTCACGGTACGGAATGTGTGCGTCGAATTTGGTTGAAATCGGCCGAGTGGTTGAGAAGGAGACGCGTACTATTGTCGCGTGATGCCGCAGTTTTTCATTGATGGCATCATATCTCCTGAACTGTGTGTCGTACAGTGTTATGCCTATAACCTTCGCGAAGATTGAAGCAATATGTTGACAAAGTTCCATAGCAATCAAATGAACAGTGCGGCAGTACATAAAATACGAACAAACATTGACAAAAAAAAAATGGATAAGTGCAAGATGTCTTCATTGAATGCATACGGTGTTGATTCAGACTTCTTCGAACAACAACAAGTTTCGATGTTTTCAGCCATTAGCGAATGGTTAAATTCCTGGTAGATTAAAACTATGTTAGAGACCCAGGACCTCTGCTGTCTTCACAAGATCCTTTCCTCCTGGAGGGATAGGCCTGTAGTGTTCACAGAAGAACTTGTGAAGTTCGAAAGGTATCAGGCGCGCGCGAGAGAGAGAGTGTGTGTGTGTGTGTGTGTGTGTGTGTGTAACGACGGATGACTTTAGCAGTTTGGTCTCTTAGCATTACAAAAATTTCATTTTTTGAAGAACGGGTACAGGGCTATACTTCGATTAAATCTCAAGTTTGTATCAATAGTCAAACCATCAAGAACAGCACAATTGGACATCTTTGTTTAGGGTTATACCTTGTGAGAGTGGGAATTTACCTACTGGGAGTGTAAAACAGCCAGAAAACATCAAGGTGGCAGGCACAACGACTATCGTCATTAATAAGCCGGGCAGGTCTAAAGTCACAAGATACCTCTTAATTACGTATTGGACCTACTTTTACCTGGCGAAATGCAGCAACTCTACGTGGCATGGACTTAACTAATCGTTTAAATTATTGATATGGTGTCTGTTCTTTCGGACACAAAAGAATAGACACCATTAATTGACAATAACGGCCGTAAATTTACGAAATCGAAGTATTGAAACATTTTGACCGTTTCGGGGCGTTGAAATAAATTTAACGACAAAGTTTAAAACAATCGTAACTTGCTCTAAGTTTGGGTGGAAGGTAAGCATGTCTGGATAGCCTAAATAGTTAAGGCGACGGTTGGCCCGAAGCAGGAAATTCGGGTTCGAATCCCGGTCCAGCACAAATTTTCAACTTTGTCGTTGAATTTATTTTTAACGTCCCGAAACGGTCGAAATTATTGAATATTTCGAATTCGTAAATAGTTGAAATGCCCCTGCAGCAAAATTTTGCCAAGCTGCCTCTATAGCCTTCCATGCTAGTGTAGGTGTTGCCCCTGCATTATGTCCGGTAGATGTTCGATGGGAATCGTGTCGGGCTACCTGGGTGGGCAATCATTCGCTGGAATAGCACAAAATATTCTCCAAACCAACCGTGAGTAATTGTGGGCCGAATACATAGCGCATTAACCATAAAAACTCCATCCTTTTTAACATTAAGTCTATGAATGGCTCCATATTGTTTCCAAGTAACCGAAAATAACCATTTCTAGCCGATGTGGGAGGACGACGATTAAAACCACCGCTGGGGGTCTTATTAAGGTTTTCTGTGGTTTTTTCTTTAAGCAATCCAGGCAAATTCCGAGATGGTTCCTTTAAAAGGGCACGGCCGAATTCCTTCCCCACTTCTGACAGAAGAATAAGTTCAAATGTTTGTAAATCTATGGGACTTAACTGCTTGGTTATCAGTCCCTAGCTTACAAACTACTTTAACTAAGTTACACTAACCTAAGGACAACACAAACACCCATGCCCGAGGGAGGACTCGAACCTCCGATGGCGAACAGCCGCGCTCCCTTCCTCCCTCCCTCCCTGTCCATACGGTTGTAAAATAATAGGACCAAACTGCAATGGTCATTAGTCCCTAGACTTACAAACTATTGTAACTTATGCTAAGAACAAGATACATGCCCATGCCCGAGGGAGGACTCGAACCTCCGACGGGGAGCAGGCCGCGCACTCCACAACACGGTGCCTTAGAGCGCCCGGCCATTGCTGCGGCTTCCTTCGTGTCAATGACAGGTTCAGTTGTACCGAAGGAACCAGTCCAGTCTATGAGAAAGCAGCCCACATCATAGTGTCTCCAACCATCTTGCACGGTGATCGATTTACAAAGTGGGTCCATCGCTTTGTGGGGTCTGCACTACAATCTGTTCAGAAAATCTGCTCTTACCAATGAATTCAGGACTCATCGCCGGCCGCGGTGGCCGAGAGGACTACGGCGCTCCAGTCACGGTCTGCACGGCCACTACGGTCGGGGGTTCGAATCCCCCCTCGGGCATGGATATTTGTGCCGTCCTAGTTAACAAGTACTTCACAAGTAGTTTGTAAGCACTTCACAAGTAGTTTGTAAGCACTTCACAAGTAGTTTGTAAGCACTTCACAAGTAGTTTGTAAGCACTTCACAAGTAGTTTGTAAGCACTTCACAAGTAGTTTGTAAGCACTTCACAAGTAGTTTGTAAGCACTTCACAAGTAGTTTGTAAGCACTTCACAAGTAGTTTGTAAGCACTTCACAAGTAGTTTGTAAGCACTTCACATGTAGTTTGTAAGCACTTCACATGTAGTTTGTAAGCACTTCACATGTAGTTTGTAAGCACTTCACATGTAGTTTGTAAGCACTTCACATGTAGTTTGTAAGCACTTCACATGTAGTTTGTAAGCACTTCACATGTAGTTTGTAAGCACTTCACATGTAGTTTGTAAGCACTTCACATGTAGTTTGTAAGCACTTCACATGTAGTTTGTAAGCACTTCACATGTAGTTTGTAAGCACTTCACATGTAGTTTGTAAGCACTTCACATGTAGTTTGTAAGCACTTCACATGTAGTTTGTAAGCACTTCACATGTAGTTTGTAAGCACTTCACAAGTAGTTTGTAAGCACTTCACAAGTAGTTTGTAAGCACTTCACAAGTAGTTTGTAAGCACTTCACAAGTAGTTTGTAAGCACTTCACAAGTAGTTTGTAAGCACTTCACAAGTAGTTTGTAAGCACTTCACAAGTAGTTTGTAAG
This sequence comes from Locusta migratoria, assembly GCA_026315105.1. Classification (NCBI taxonomy): domain Eukaryota; kingdom Metazoa; phylum Arthropoda; class Insecta; order Orthoptera; family Acrididae; genus Locusta; species Locusta migratoria. Next base: position 339,713,411 of record CM048755.1, read on the forward strand.
CACTTCACAAGTAGTTTGTAAGCACTTCACAAGTAGTTTGTAAGTACTTCACAAGTAGTTTGTAAGTTTAGGGACTGATGACCCCGTAGTTAGGTCCCATAGACTATACAAACATTTGAACATTTTTTTTGAACAGGACTCATCTGACCAAACGACGGTTTTCCAGTCGTTTAGGGTCCAACAGATATGGTCACGGACCCAGGAAATGCAGTGCAGGTGATGTACCATTAGCAAAGGCACTCGAGTAGGTGGCCTGTTGGTAACGCCAATTTGAACCGCACTGTCCTAACGTATACGTTCGTGTTATGTCCCACATTTATTTACGAGGTTAAATGTTACCATTCTGTTACCACTGAACGCAAACGATGCAACTCCCGGTCATTAATTGCAGATCGTCGGCCAAACCGTTGTCTTTGGTGACAGGTGATACCTAAAAGTGGTGTTCTCGGCATTCTCAGGACACTGTCTCTGGATATTTAATCCTCTAATGTTTTTCGAAATGAAAACGCCTGTATGTCCAACCAGCATTTTCTATTCAAAGTCTGATAATTCCCGTAGCACGGTCGTAATCACCGGAGTACAAATGACAGCTCGTCTAGTGCACGGCCCTTTTATATCTTGTGTACGCGATACTAACGGTAACGATATCTCTGCCTACGGCTATCACACGACTTTTACCACCTCATTGTAATGAATTTATGGCCGTGGTGCCCACTTTGAAAGCATATTTCAGAACAGGTGGGGGAAGGCAATATACAGGGCAGTGGGCAAAATAAAAAGTACGCCGAACATAGGCACAATATTTATTGTTAAGAAGAACGGCTGCAACTCTTTGAGGTTCAGACTGATAAAGAGTGTATAATTTCCAAGAGAATGTTATACATTCTTATACCAAAACTGCCAATTATTTCAACAATGTTGGTCCTCACGCTCGGCTCTATAACTCACCGTAACAGATTGAGGTATGATTTTGCTGTCCAGGGGCATTTTTTGATAATTCTCTCGTGCTCTAAAAAGCATATGTGAACCTTTTTGACTGTATGTGGCCGTATAATCATTTTCGCCGGCCGCGGTGGCCGAGGTGAATGAGGCGCTCTAGTCACGGTCAGCACGGCCACTACGGTCGGGGGTTCGAATCCCCCTCGGGCATGGATATTTGAGCCGTCCTTAGTTTTAGTTAGTTCATAAGTAGTTTGTAAGTTTAGGGACTGATGACCCCGTAGTTAAGTCCCATAAGCTTAACAAACATTTGAACATTTATAATCATTTTCCTTATTGGCAGTGTTTCTTAGCAATATGTTTGACATAGCAAGCAGTTTGTTGTAGACGGTGGTGTGATATTCATTAATAGTTATTCGACCAATGAGGGTATTGATAGAAACAGTTAAATACCACGAAATAGATTACAAAATCATGACGGAACCTTCCCCATGTTTGACTGTAGGAAGCAGTCCTAGCGTATCGAAAGTTTTTTAAGGAAATGACGAAACTCATGATTCATCGGACAATACCACATACTTACAGTTGTCAAGGGCTGAGGTTTGATAATGGTCGTACCACTTTATTTGCAGATTAGCGTTGGCTTCCGTTAGTAAGTTTAAGAAATCTATTGGCAATTTCGAATATGAATGGACATCAGATTTACAATTTACTTATGACATTAAGCGTTTAGAAACTACAGCCCTTTCATGATTGTTAAGCTCCAGCCATACTGTTTTTCAACAGTATTGGATTTTTTAATTATTTATTTCTTTTTTTTTTGCCGTGGTGGTTTTATGTTGTCTGACCACACTCGTTCTTAATGTCAGTTAACTTCAGGTTTCGCCTGCTATTCCTTTTCGCCAACTATGTTTTACCTTGTTTTGAGTTCGCTGTCATTACCGACGATAATGCCACTAGAAAAGTGTAGCCATTTTCGTCACAGATGTTCGCAGGAACTGCGCACCATTGATTTGTCCTGTTTGGAAGTCTGAAAGGAAAGCTCACGCATTTTACCGATCATTTGTGTTGAGCGTCACAGAACGAAAATTATACTGCAAGGTAATGCCCAAGACTCCGTACCTTAGCTGTGTATTGCGATCGCGTTTCAGTGCTAACACATACGCTATGGTACCAACTAGCGACAAGATGATGTTGACTGCACAGGGTTCATATTTTCTCCGCGCACTGTAACTGCTTTTTTATGTACAGTAACGTGAGAGTTCCGAATTGTCCAACACCCATGACTTTCATGGGGGGAGTGGGTTGCCAGTGTCTGAACTAGACTGATGGAACCTGTGGTAGGGCCTTTGTTTGCAGTCGCTCTCCGTATGGCGTTAAGGCCTGTCTGTGGCAGAGTGGCTTGTGCGTCCAGCGCTCCCCGCTAACTTCCCCGACTCGCGTCCAAGTTCGGCACGTTCCCTCAGACTGCACTTCGCTCGTCGCGTGCCGACAGTGAAAGGCAGACCTTGAGCCGATCTTGCTGGCCTTACCGTGTGTGTGTGTGTGTGTGTGTGTGTGTGTGTGTGTGTGTATGTGTGTGTGTGGTGTACGCTTGCGTGCAAAAGCCTGCCACCGGTTCGCTACATCTCTGGTCTCTCGTAGGCGTGTGCTAAAAATAGCTACTGTACTCCGACCGCGCTGACAGCGTAACACCGACAGATCTTGCTAGTGCAGCACGTCGACAGACCAGTTTGCTTGACTTCCATACACACTTCGTATTTTAACATCAGGAAGCTTCATTATTGCAGTGCATTACTATTTTATGTACCTGAAAGTGGATAGGATAAATTGCCGGTGTTTGCGATATTCTTTGGTTTCTGCTTCAGCTAGGCTTCAGAATCAAACTAATACTCAGTTATGTTTCTCATGACCCAACTAATACAAGCTGAACAATGGCAAGATTTTAGCTTTCAATGAGACATTGCGATTTTAGTGATACTTTAGTAAGAACTGTTCCACGATGTGGCACAACAGTCACCGTAAGAGAGACAATGTTAGTGGAATAAACGTGGGAGAGTGGAGAATCAGTTGATTGCAGTAAGTATATCTTCCCATTACGAGAGGTAGGTCCTATTTCAGTATCCGTGAAGACATTTTTATTGCATCACCTGGTAAAACGCTAAAGACATGAAGAAAATAATTAGGCCCGTCCTTGGAATGAACTACTGTTGCCCTCTATCTACATCTACATGGGATACTCTGCAAATCACATTTAAGTGCTTCATTGACGTAGATTAAATACTAGAAGAAATATCTTTGCAGAATACGTCTGAAACATCTTTTGTAACGCTCTTATCTCTTGGAAAGTGGTATAATATTTTGGGGCACCCTTCACCAAAGGACAGAGGCAAGAACAAACACAACACCACGGTTAATGTGTTTTTAGTGTGTGACGTTTCGTCAGTCGTTGGTTCAGTTTTTTCTTAGTATTCCTTTTTTGAGTACCCACAGATGCTTTTAATTACTATTTGTACTAGTACTTTTTAAAAGCAGGAACTACATAAAAAAGGATGATGATATTATGCACCTGTCAAATTTTTCGAACATCGATGGTGTTAGCGGCACAATACTTCTATCTAACCTAGATAAATTGAATGAATAAAAATTGATGGCCACTTACACTGTCGTTACTAGATTTTGAGTATCACAAAAAAATGTTTGTAGAGTCTATGGGACTCAACTACGGGGTCATCAGTCCCTAAACTTACAAACTACTTACAACTAAGGACGGCACAAATATCCATGCCCGAGGGGGGATTCGAACCCCCGACAGTAGTGGCCGTGCAGACCATGACTGGAATGCCTCAGTCCCCTCGGCCACCGCAGCCGGCGAGTATCACAATTTCAAGCCCAATACTGCATGACACTATACATACATATTATCTTCACAAAATAAGAAGCCAAAAATCTCTTACCCCTGTATGGAACTTTACTGTTCTATATAAAAAAATTATTTTGAATTTTAGCCGAAATGATCCAAATACGAGGATATCTCAGGGCCTTATTTACATGTTACGTGTACTCTAAAGCCACAAAATTACGGAACGTGTTAACATCGTACTCCAGAGACACTTACTGCAGTAACACGGGACTTGAACCTGATTAGGCACAATCGCATTAATGTGCATCAGTAATCTCGAAAAATGTTGCAGATTTTACAGAGCACGGTATTACTGTATTTTCCACGCGCGTAATAATCCAGATGTAGCGGAAAATTATTATCACTGGATCTGGAATTGGGAATTACAAAATATAGGCACAATAAAATAGTACGCTAACGAAATTCACACAGTTTTTCAGACGAGGGCCTTTTATCTTGAATGGGTAGAAATTTTTTTGATAATCACTTTATTGTTAATACGGAGGGTTCTAACAAAGATACTACGCTAATTTCACGAATTAAGGTGTTGAAATAACAAGGAACATACGTTTCTTGGCAGCACTGAGGTAGTGCCAAAGTGTCAAAGTTTGGCACGATTTTTCGTAGTTCGCACGTAAATTATAGAAAGTTACATAGACTCACTTCGATTTACGAGAAACAGTAACAGAAAATTATCAGAAGATACAGCTGTTTCCCTTCCACATTTTAATGAAGAACTGTCCGTATTTTCAATATACATCACGAGGACATTCTTGGCCCAAATACGCTTTTTCCACTGTACAAGATAATGCAGAAAACAATGTGTTTTTCTCCTTGAGTTAAGTGTACAACTACGAAGTAAAATGATTTATAAGCTCTAACGACATTTTATAAATGTCATTTTTGGGACGAAATGGATTTCTGTAATTTCTAAATATTATGTTAGAGAGATGACATTTTGCTGTATGCAAATCTGGAACCATTAACTGATGCTATGCTCCGTGCCGAACAACATTTACCACATTTATTCTGACACTTTTGTAAAATACGAGGGTTGGGACTTAAATAGTAGAACACTTTGTTGACATACCTACATTACCTCCGAGCAAATAGACACGCCCGTCCACGTCACCGGCGTGTGCCGTATTGAGGCAAACACAGTAACTTGTCAGCGAGCGTTCTAACGTAACGGTGTCACTGTGTTTTCGAAACAGGAACAACGGAGTTGGATCAAGATTGAATGTGCCAGAGGTCGTCAGCACGACAGTGCTGTCAAAGTCTTCATGAGGCGTCAGAGCCCCTGTATGGTGAAAGTAATGGCGATTCTCGTGTACGACTGCGATGGTGTTACCCTGACGCATTATGTTCCTCCACGGCAGACCGTCTAATGCACAGTATTACTGTTCGTGTTTGGAGCATCACCTGCGACCAGCATTGCTAAAGTAGCGGCAAAACTTTCTGCGCAACCCACCCATCATGTTGCACGACAATGCGCGGGCGCAAACAGCGTAAGCGGTGTCTGCTCTGTTCGGTCTATGGGACTGGGAAGTACTGTACCATCCACCATACTCCCCGGACTTAGGTCCTTGTGACTGATTTATTCCGAAGATGACGGAGCCACTCAGTGGCATTCGTTTCAGAAATGTTCCATAGATTCAACAGGCAGTGGACCGCTCCATTCGCACCATCCACAGAACAGGCTCTTCTAACGGTATACTACGCCTTCTACATCACTGGCAACTGGTTCTACACAACGATGGTGACTACTTTGAGGGACAGTGACAGGTGCAAACTTTTAATGGTTTTGTATCGGTTGTGAATAAATAGTTGCCACTATTTAAGTTCCAACCCTCGTATTTGCAACCGGCTAGTTCGATAACTGCTCGAAATTTTTTGACTGTAGGCTTTGGATTCAGTGTAACAACGTGGAAAGAATTCACAGACCGATAAATGTCGTAAACGTAGGCTATACGAATGCGGTCAAAATGTAAGATCATGCGTTGAGGAAATGGTTATTGGAGCAGTTTCTGCTTAGCCCCTGAAAACATTTGTCATGTTGAGATTTAACAGTCATTTGTAAGACCTGACAGCTTCAGGCGAGAGAGAGACTTAGCGATCTGCATCATTTTATTTTTACTGCCTTTATTCAAATGCAGAACACTTTCCAATCAATCATGATCTTAAGCAACTTTTTTTCCCACTAACCGACAAAGTTGCACGGTAGTTTAATTTATCACTGACGAGCAATTTCGGACACACACACACACACACACACACACACACACACACACACACACAAAATGGAATACAGATATACATGAAGAACATGTCAATTGTCTTTATTGCTTGTGAACGCAAAAATTAAGTTTTTGCGGCTATAACCAAGACTTTCAGAATTTGTGTTCCAGATTGCATCATACCCGGTAACACGACCTATTGCACTGAAGCATGCCTCTATTCGTCATGGCATACTGCGCATCAAGGGACCGTTAGTCCAGCTGTCCTACTCATCTGCTACTTAGCGTGTATCTGATTGGTTAGTGGTACTCCTCGCCCAAGAACAGTCCTTTTTAATGTATCCCAGGCATTTTCGATAGGGTTCATGTCTGGAGAACATGCAGGGCATCCCAATCTTGCGATAACGAAACCACGGAGGAACGCATTCACAAGATGTGCAGGATGATCGCGAAAATTTGTCTATGAAGACAATTCCCTCGCCAAAATGCTGCCGATATGGTTGCATTATACGTCCTAGGATATTATCCCTGTACCGCATAGCCGTTTCATTGCCTTCTACAACCACCAGTGGCGTACGGTGGCCTCGCATAATAACAACCAAAAATTCACCGAATATATGACAACTGCGATTGGGCAAAGCTAAAAATGTGTATCCAGCCGGGATTCGAACCCGGGTCTCCCGCTTTCTAGGCAGTTGCGCTGACCCCTACACCACTGGGGTGAATATTAAATAACAACAACTGCAGAAGTGACGTCTGTTCTTTCGGAACAGACGCCAGATGTATATATATAATATGCCGGTGACGGGCAATGATCCTATCGTTAGTGGGGAGGGGTGGGCAAGTTTGAAGCCCTTACTCTTACGGGAATTAGTTTCATAACTACGAGTTTGAGCACTGTGGACAGGGTGAAGCTGGGAATTTGTATCTGACGGGAGGCGTGCTTAGGTAGTCCTTGCAGGTGCGGTGATCACTGTGTCCCCATTGGTGTAGGGGTCAGCGCAACTGCTTAGAAAGAGGGAGACCCGGGTTCGAATCCCGGCTGGGTACACATTTTCAGCTTTGCCCAATCGCAGTTGATGTCATATATTCTGTGAATATTAAATAACAACAACTCAGGATCAGAAGTGACGTCTGTTCTTTCGGAACAGACGTCACATGTATATGAACAACCAAAAATATCGGGGAACCACCACCTCGCTGCACACGCTGAACGGTAAGACGTTCAGGTTTATCGGACTGCCTCCGAAGACGTCTCCGACGATTACCTGGTTGAAGGCAGATGTGTAATCTGTGATTAGCACTGTATGTTAATTCTGAAGAGAGAATGCTGACGAATTCCGTCAGCATGCTGTTGGGCCTGTCTGTACTACGCTGCATGTGTATAGGCGTCAAAGCTGGACCTCGCCATGGTCCTCCGTCAGGAGTGGATTTCCATGTCATGCGGCCTATTACGTACAGTTTGTGTCGAAACACGACGACCTGTGGCTGCTCTAAAACCGTTATTCAGTATGGTGGTACACCAAGTACTAGATGACCACTGTCGATATCGCCTCAAATCAAAATCGCCAATATGGGAAGACAGAACACTTGCCCAAGGAAATACCTATCACTGCCATAAATCCTGAAAAAATACGTGGAGCAATAGTGACATCAACCAACACAACATAGAGGACCCCAGCCAGCAACTCCCAGGAATACAACTTCCCTGTAAAATCTGGTGTCAGCTTAATCGTGCGAGAACTGGACATGCAAGAACTAAATCCATGCTGTACAAGTGGGGATGCCAATGGTAACCCAACGCGTGATTGTGAAAGTGACGAACAAACATTACAACATACAGTGCAAGATTGCCCACTGCGAAGATTCTGTGGTGATTTGAGAGACTTTATGGAGACCAGACACGCTGCTATTGAATGCTATCGCGTTTGGACATAACTTTTTAGTGAATTGTAGCTGTCATTTTATCTCAGATTTGCCCACATTTAATAATCGCTGATGTTTGTTTTGTTCATATTATAAGGTATTTGTATTTCTATTTATATCTGATGTTATGAAAATTTATGATGTCAAAACCGTACTTGCAGTTGTAAAGCCATACGATAAATAAATAAATAAATAGTATGGTGGCGTTACTCTGAGGATTCCTCAGAGCTGAAATCAGTAAACAGCAGTCATCAGCTACTGTGATATCTCGCCCTGGTCGCCCAAAAGCTAAGTCATCGACAGTTCCTGACCGAACAACATCCGTTTGGTACACTCCGATAAGTCCTGACGAAGTAACAACGCGAATATGATCGAACTTAGGAATTGACCTTCTAGGCAACGACAGTGAACACAAGCTGCGTACTTCCATCCTGGTGTTATGACTGGAACTGGTTGGCGGTCTTACCCACTCCGTCGCATTGGCACATCTCATGGTGGTTTTTTTACAACTTTGTGCGGGTTTAATGACATCTATAGACAATCTAAGGAACTGTGTTCTTGATACAGTATACACATTAAAGGACAGTTTTCAGGAGACCTTGGAACTAAGGTAAAGCGTGTATATCTGACCGTTTTCAAGTCAAACAAAGTCCTACGATAATGAAGTACCCAAATGCCGGTCACATGGTTTTTTTACGAGGCGCGTCCAGAAAGTAAGTTCAAAAAATGTTCAAATGTTTGTTAAGCTTATGGGACTTAACTACGAGGTCATCAGTCCCTAAACTTACAAACTACTTATGAACTAGGACGGCACAAATATCCATTCCCGAGGGGGGATTCGAACCCCCGACCGTAGTGGCCGTGCTGACCGTGACTGGAGCGCCTCAGTCACCTCGGCCACCGCGGCCGGCAAGTAAGTTCCGTTTGATAATAAAATGAAATTGTACACAGATACAGAAGAAAATTTTATTGCACAAAATTCTACAACTCTTAAACTACTTTTCCACATAACTACCAAAATTTTGTAGGCACTTGTCATAGCGTGCCACAGGTTTTTGCATGCATCCTTCACAGAAGGTTGCCGCCTGTGTATTCGACCATGTGGTAAGAGCTCTTTATCATCGGTGAAGTGTTGATCACCAAGGACAGATTTTAGGTGTAAGAATAGATGAAAGGCGCTAGGAGAGAGGTCCGAGCTGAATGGAGGATGATCAAACAGGTCCCATTGAAATTTCCGTATGAATTGTTTGGCCACATTCGGTGTGTGAGGTCAGGCATTACCGTGAAAAAAAATCTTTTGACAGTAATCCTCTTCTTACACCTAAAATCTGTCCTTGGTGGACAACACTTAACGATGATGACGAGCTGAAAGAACATGTTACCACATGGTTGAATACACAGGCGGCAACATTCTATGAGAAAAGCATACAAAACCTTGTGCCATGCTATGGAAATTGTCTACAAAATTTCGGAAGCTATGTGGAAAAGTAGTTAAACACTTGTAGATTTTTGTACAATCAATATTTTTTTCTGTATCTGTACCCGTTCGTTTTATATAACCAAACGGAACTTACTTTCAGGACGCGCCTCGTATATGCGGCGGACAGGCGTCTATCTGTAGGGCATGCAACACTGCCTAGTTTGTTGCATGTTTTATAGAACAAATGCCTGTCCACTCGCATATAAAAACCATGGGACTAGCGGTTGTGTACTTTGTCATTGTAGGATTTGCTGGCTGACTTTAAAATGGGTAGAAATAAGTCCGTAACCGATCATGAGCAATAAATTCAGCTTATTTATAAAAGATGTGGTTAAATAATTCAAGTTGCTGCCTGTCAGCATGCTTGACATAAGTAATAACTTCGTACAGATTGAGTTTAAAACAACATACAAACCGTTGCAGCGAGGTCTGTGGTCCTTACCGGTCGGCAAAATGGAATTGTCTTCCTAGCTGATGAAGTAGTGCAATAGCGTCCCTCTAAAGCAGAGCTTTAGAGACTTTTCCTAATGGTGACACCCTTGTAATTCACACAGTTTTATGGAACATCCTCTCATTAATATTAAATAAGAGATATAACAAATGATACATTCGCCCGGTACTAGGATTTTTATCTGTCACTTTCCACTTCTTTCACCTCTGGCAGTATTGCTCATGTGAAAAATACCGAGTAGCAGAATGGTTCGGAACCCACGTTGAACTGTAGATCCCCCTTTAACTGGCTGCGTAAGTCAGAAGGTCGGAGGAAGGCAACGGCACACCACCTCCAAACAGGATCATACCTAGTAAAACACTGTTGTGTTCAAATCAATCTTCGGATTGTTGTCTGCTTTACCTTTAAATAGAAATGAATCAAAAAAGTAAAAAGTTCAATAAACAATAAACGAAGACACGGATGTTTGGTGTTTCCCCCCTTCCCCCACAAGCTTTACAATTGTTTTATATTTTAAGTTTACTAGTCTTGTGGCACCCTTGATGCCACTATGCGACATCCCAAAATGTCACGATACCCAGTTTGGAAAGCTCTGCTCTAAAGTCTTAACGGTTAGGTTTGTCCCATTATGCGCAACAATGAACTGGCGACAGAAGAAACGTTGTGCACCAACAATGGCATTGTAGAACTGCCTGGCGACTAAACAACAACGTTTCGTGTCATACTAGACTTGCGTATAGTAGTTCGCGATCGGGAGCGCTCACTTTAGTTCGCGACTGCCGCGAACTAGTTCGTTCTTTTAGTTCGTCCGCTCCCAGTGACGGCTGAGCGGCGTGGTCTGCGCTTGCAGATAGAGGGACTAGTTCCCCCACCTAGCTGCTTCATGCGCTTGCTGCCTGAGCCGCTAACGGTATCACGCAAACCAAAAGAAACAGTTTGTGGATAACTTCTCGCGTTTAAATTTAGAGTTATCTCTATATCTTGGCATTATGGAATTTATTACTCAGATATTGCAGAGTGCAGAACAAAAAACATTTTGTAGCACTGAACTATGTAATCTAGCAGACAGACGCTCACCTCGAAATGACTCATCAGCAGAAGGCAAACACGTGTTTTTTTAATTCTGCTGCGCGCCCTCTCGCTATTGCCCGTCGGTCTTCGGAAAAGAATCCAACGAACTAAGAAGCGAGATACGTTTGGCATAATAGTTCGCGACCGGTAACGCATGTTTTAGTTCGCGACCGATCGCGCATATTTTAGTTCGCAACCTATCGCGCATATTTTAGTTCGCAACCTATCGCGCATATTTTAGTTCGCAACCTATCGCGCATATTTTAGTTCGCAACCTATCGCGCATATTTTAGTTCGCAACCTATCGCGCATATTTTAGTTCGCAACCTATCGCGCATATTTTAGTTCGCAACCTATCGCGCATATTTTAGTTCGCAACCTATCGCGCATATTTTAGTTCGCAACCTATCGCGCATATTTTAGTTCGCAACCTATCGCGCATATTTTAGTTCGCAACCTATCGCGCATATTTTAGTTCGCAACCTATCGCGCATATTTTAGTTCGCACCTCGGCCGCCAAGTAGGGCGCTCTTTTTAGTTCGTCCGTTCTTTTTGCCTTTCCTACCGCTACTAAAAGAGCTCTTTTGTTATGACAGCTTTTTTATATAATGATGTATAATTTCTCGCAAATAAATGCAAATAATGTTAAGTTTTGAGTTCTCTTTACTTCTTTACACTATGGAATGAGGGTTATATTTTGACACTGCTGAATACCTTAGAAAAAAAAATTGTGGCAGTGAACTATGAAACTACAGCTGAGCTGCATCTCAGCTCGAAATGACGGTAAATGACAGAAGGGAAGCACGCGATTCTGCGCGCTGTCGCGTCTTCTCGCTGTTCCCCGTCAGTCTTCGGAAAAGGAGCGGACGAACGAAGAGGCGAGGCGAGGGATCTGCGAACTAGTTCGCGTAGTTCGCCTGTGGAAGCGCTCTTCCAAACTAAGGCTACAGAACCGCACATCTTCACGTACACTTTATCATCACCTCCTTAATTTTATAACTACTAACGACTACAGAAAAAAAAGATGCAGTATCCTACAACAAGTTTCTTGTATCTACAAGACTGGTAGTCTTACCTGTATGGTTCGTTGCTGCCTGGCAATGATGGTGTCCCTCTGGGCTAGGAGGTTGCCCAGGTCCTTCTGTTTGCGACAGAGCCGCGACTCAAACAGTATCAGCTGCGCAGACAGCGTCTTGAGCTGCTCGGCGCGTTCCCGCGCCATTCGCACGAACAGCTCCTCCTGGAAACGGCAGACAACTAATTAATTCTGAGCACGCGCTGAATTACTGTAGTGCGCCTCTATCCCGGAGACATTGGTAACGAAGCGCGTGGCACGCAGCAAGCCTGTGACGTTCCGTTATACCGCCACAGTTCCCCAAGGCCCCACAATCCTGGAAGGGGTCTGCCGTGGACGGCGGACAATTTCAAAGGCGACCAATATGATGATAAAATAAGCACCTTTAGTTATAATACATCTTCCATTCAGTTATGTCACAAAGATGTCTCATTTACGTGTTTCACTACAAGATAGGACTTTAACTTACGAAAAAACAGAACTGTAAACCAATTATATATATAACATCCAGTAATGGCTCTAGCGCTACCTTGATTGACAATATACTAAATAAGAAGAAAATGAGAAAAATTACACCACATTTTTACTCTGACCAACAAGAGCAAGTCAATAGGCAGAAAAACTGGTGTGTTATCCCGTATTAGGCAAAATTTCAGACCACCTTGCTAAAAAGTTACAATCACAAAATTACAAAGCTGCGTTTTACAATAAAAACAGCATTTCAAAATATTTATTCAACAGTAAGGACAAAATTCAACCCTTAGCACAGAGTGGTGTGTATAAGATCACATGCAGACATTGTCGAAAAGTGTATATTGATCAGTCTGGCAGGGCTGTAGCTATTAGATAATCTGAACATGAGAGAAGCTGGAGGTTAAAAAAGAATGATTCAACCTTTGTCAAACGTATGCTCACAGAAAACCATACTTATGATGTAAACTGTAAAATCTTACATTCTCTCAAGATAAGCAGGAAGATGACACTATTGGAAATACTGGAATTCAATAAACATATGACTTAGTAGTAAACAATCAAACCCAGTTTCCCGTTTCCCCTCTACTAAAATAAATGTCACTTATCAGTTTGTTAAATTTATTCAGTGTTACCATTTCAGTACTATTTTACAATGTAACAACCCCCCCCCTTCCCCCGCCCTGCTTTTAACAATGAATATTCAAGCTTCGAACCTCTACTTATAAAAATCAGGTTTTTATATATTTTTATATTTTAGTAAAAGTAATTCAGTGTTATGAAAATTTAACTCATGTGAATATCTGAATTGTATCTTCTGTAATAACATGTTTAAGTCGCACATCTGTGACGAAATGTTAGCGAAATTCAGTCGTTACTTGATGGCGGTCTAAGAAGCAAAATCCGGTAGGTAACTCAATTTTGCAGAACATCAGGAATTATTTCTTTTTGATAATATTATCATGTTCTCTCAAGCACCGACGGAAAATCAATTAACGTTAAACAGTAATCAGTTTATATTCGGCAACTTTTATATTTTACGTACTATAAGTAAGTGGCCGTTCACTAATTAACGCTGCATATTACGACAACATTGGCGTTAACTTTAGCATTTCGTCGTGTAGTGCTCAAAATTTTTGAACCGAAATATACAAGGATTCGATGTAAAGTAACGAGAACCATCGTTTTTCTCTGAAATGCTTTTATTGACACACATGCTTACAGTTACACGCCTGCAATATAATCGCGCCGATATTTTTGCCTTTTGCCTGATGTCCTGAAGGCGTCGTATACCATCTACCCATTATATGTCCCGCACTGACCACCCTGTAGTACGGATAATATCGTCTCTGGTGTTGTACAGGATCCCTCACAGCCTTTCATTCACCCTGACAAAGAGATCGCAATCACATGGGCTTCTGTCGTGGAAGTACGGTGGATGATCCATAATCTGGCATTGATAGCGGCGCAACAGCTCCTGAACGGCAGCGATGTGGCGTCGGGCTTTGTCATGCAGCATGATGGAGTGCTGTTCCCTGGGTTACTGCCACTGGCACTGGGCTGATGACACAGCTGCAGTCAGGGAAATAACTGGACACGCGAGTCCCTGATCATCACGCTGACAATCCATAAAATTACATATAAACAAGATAGAACATGCATAATAGCTGTGCGAATGAAAGCATATCGGAAGAAATTTGTTGCCATCCAATATTAATGTAGAAGTCTCTTCTAAGGCATTTGTTTGGAGTGTATCATTGTACGGGAGTGAAACGTACTATTAAGATTACAGACAAAAATATTATCGAAGCTTTTGAAATTTGGTGCTGCAGGAGAATGCTAAAGAAACTAACTAATGAGGTACTGACCAGAATTGCGGAGAAAAATTTCTAGCGTATCGTGACTAAAGGAAGGGCCTGATTGGTTTGTTACATTCTGAGGCGTCAAGGCATTGTCAATTGAGCATTGGAAGTAATTGTGGGTAGGGTAATCTAAGAGGGAGGCCGAGAGACTAATACAGAAAGCAGATGGAAAGGGATGTTAGTTTCCGTTCTTATTCTGAGATGATCCCTAGGACAGGGTAGGGCAGAGAGCCGCTTCAAACTAGTCTTTGGACTGAAGACAACAGCGTTTTATTTGTAAACTAGTATTATCTTACAAAATAATAAAAAATGAAAAGGCACAACGATTATGTCTCAAGAGGTATCAGGAGGACAGAGGATATCTGATGTACAGTTCTGTCTTCAGAGGTCCTTCAGTCATCACCAGCTTTGACGTGAAAATATACAAGGCGCGTCCAGAAAGTAAGTTCCGTTTCAATTTATCTCCGCTGCAGCGCTGCGATTGCAGTTCCACACATGCGCTGTAGACGATGTGTATCAAGGAGAAGAACGTGCACCATTTGGAGATCACTATCAGTTACATACGCTTTATCGTGCTTGTTTGAAATGTCGGCGTTGATTGAAAATCCCGCCGCCTGTGAAATCAGGTCGGTGATTCGGTTTCTGAATGCGAGGAAAGTGAAACCAAGTTAAATTTATCGGCAATTTTGCGATGTTTACGGACCAAATGCGATGAGTGATTCGATGGCGAGAAGATGGGTCCGACAGTTCAGTGGCGGGCGTAGTGATGTGCACGGTGAAGAAGGAAGTGGGCGTCCATCTTTGGTTACAGAAGAACTGATTAACGCGATTGATGACAAGATCCAGGAAAACCGTAGGTTTACAATTAGTGCTCTCGCTATGGACTTCCCCCAAATTTCACTGTTTCCAACTGGTTGAAGACACAGGCGGCAGATTTCTATGAAGAAGGCTTACAAACCCTGGTGCCACGCTATGACAAATGCCTGCAAAATTTCGGCAGTTATGTGGAAAAGTAGTTTAAGAGTTTTAGAATTTTGTGCAATAAAAATTTCTTCTGTATCTGTGTACAATTTCATTTTATCACCAAACGGAACTTACTTTCTGGACGCGCCTCGTAATTTGTAGCTTCTCACTATGACACCAAAAATAAAAGCCACTCTGCCTCTCCAAGACACTGGAAGACTAAAACCTGTCATCAGGTCACAGGAGATTCCTCCCCGAACAACATGACGCCAGCAGACCATGCTTCTCGGTCACGACACATTCCGAACGTGGACGTTATTACCACAATACAATGACAGCCTCTTCGTGGGACAATAATTCTCTAGTCCGGCTGCTGCTAGACCCCAACCAATGATGTAGGATGAAATAACACTGCAATGAGTTCATTATTTTTTCTCAGGCGGGAAGAGTAAAAGTAAAGAGGTTAAGACGTGCTAGTTACCCAATACGGGTCCTCCATGTTGTTTGTCACGCGTGTTCATTTGGAACCTCGCACGAATATCTCTGCCTCAATGCTCGCATACAGTGCAACATGGGTCATCTGCCACACCCGAATGCCCCTAAATATGAATAACGCCAAAAAAATGGAAACCTACTATGAAACCCATTTCTAACACCGTCAGGTATTATTAAAGCTATTTCACAGGAATGCGCAGCAACTCCATGATATTGATAGTTTAAGTTGTGAGACACTTTACGCTGACTATATGTATCTTACCAGACCCAGTAACAACACTAAATAATAATGCGCTCTGATGTATATTGTAGCATTTACAGAGAATTTGAACTCTCATCACTGACGTAAGCGCTGATTGTGTGTACGTGTGTGCAGTTCTTGTACATAACGTGGCAGAGAAGTAAATAACTACCTTGTCTGAGATTAAAAGATTTTATGATAGCTTTTAACTTAGCTTGAATCTGTGCTTGTTTTTTAGGAACTGATAAATTTTGCTTTAAACTAACTTATGAACTGAGCTGTTAGTTGGGAGAGCAACGGTTTAAATCCCTGTGACGATTCAGGTAACAGTCTTGCAATCCATATTTCTGATCTCTGCGATATTTAAATATATCATAAATCGGTAAAACGATTAAGGCAAATGCCTGGCTGAATCTATAGACCCTCTCCCCCCCCCCCCCCAATAAGAAGTTTGAACACCGTATCAAATGTTCTTGTCATCCCCGGAATATTAAACCCTAATCTCCTTTTCCTTCATCAAACTATTCTTATTGAACCAGTGCCTTGTTCCAAAACGGTTGTTAATGTAGATTTCGTCGAAATAAATTCAAATGCTATACGCTATTTCAAACTTTTTAAAATTTTTAAGCGGTGAAACTTAGTGTACTTACAAATCCTACAAATAATAAGGGCAGTCAGAAATTCAGACGGGGAAGATCAGTTTTGTGAAGACATAGAACATGATAGAACCATTTTCGAAAGTACTGTAAGAAGCTTAATATCTCAGATCTCAAAATAGGTCTAGACTTGATAATCAACTACGGTTGGTTCAATATCATTCAACAGGACAACCGCCGATCGACTGTAAACATCCGTTGCACTCGTTGGATGTTGTCTGGGTCTGATTGTGAACAGTCGACTCGAACGTGGCTCATCCTTGACACTTTCCTTTTCTACTCTAAACAGTTTAATCCACTCTAACACACACTTTGTACTCACTTCTTCAATACCATACATGTTCACTAACATTCCATGGGTCTCAGTCGCCGTTTTGCCTAATCTGAAAGAAAACCTCATGTTAACGTGTTGCCCTACTTTGCGCTCCATGTCGTTCAAATGTTTGTAAAGCTTATGGGACTTAACTACGGGGTCATCAGTCCCTAAGCTTACAAACTACTTGTGAACTAGCTAAGACTAAGGACGGCACAAATATCCATGCCCGAGGGGGGATTCGAACCCCCGACCGTAGTGGCCGTGCAGACCGTGACTGAAGCGCCTCAGTCCCCTCGGCCACCGCGGCCGGCTGCGCTCCATGTTACTATGATACGAGTTCTCACTCTGTTAGCTGTGTCGCAGCGTGTACCACCGCTCCACCGCAGTGCTTTGCACGATTGTGGGGCGCTTGTTGACATGTTCCTCAACGCTTATGTGCGAGGAAACCATCCTCGTTAGCGTGGTTTGTAAAATGTGGGATTATTCACCGAACTTTTCATACGCACACTGTAGTTATATATACTTCATTTGACGTTTCAGCGATGTTGGTCCCAATGTTCAAATGTTTGTAACTCCACCGCGGCGATAGTGGTCAGAACCGCGGCACCCGGAGTTAAAAGCACATTTTTATGGATACTGAAGGAAACACCTACAGCACCACTCAATCTAAACAAAAAGGCCATAAGGGTGGCACAGAATCAGTAGAGCCATTCCCTTTGGGAGTGTTGATTCATACGAATATCTCTATCGAAAACGATAGTTCGCACTGAGTTCAGCAACAGGACGTTGTTCTCGGCAGCAGCCCTCGTGAGCTCAATGGCCGGCCGTGGTGGCCTAGGAGACTGAGGCGCTCCAGTCACGGTCTGCACGGCCACTACGGTCGGGGGTCCGAATCCCCCCTCGGGCATGGATATTTGGGCAGTCTTTAGTCTTAGCTAGTTCATAAGTAGTTTGTAAGCTTAGGGATTGATGACCCCGTAGTTAAGTCCCATAAGCTACACAAACATTTGAACATTTTGAGCTCAATGACCTGGGTGTTACGTCAGCTGCAGTTACACCAGTGACCTTCAATTGTGCCAGAAAGTACGTAGAGTATCTACTGCCAATTTCTTTGGAGTGTATTACAAGCACAATATTGAATACATGCCGCGGTGGAGTAGCCGAGAGGTCTAAAGCGTCTCGCTGCGGAGCGCGCGGTTGCTCGCCGTGGAGGTTCGAGTCCTCCCTGGGACGTGTGTGTGTGTGTGTGTGTGTGTGTGTTGTCCTTAGGTTAGATAATCTAGGTTTAAATAGTTTGTAAGCTACGGACTGATGACCACGTAGTTTGGTCCGATAGATTTACAAACATTTGAACATTTTTTTGGATACATGGGGCAGAAAACCGAAGATGACCATTTAAAGCCATTCGACGTAATTTGTACGAGATCGATAGCAGAAACGGGTTTTCATGTTTTTGCAGCCTTCAATGATCCACTTCCTGTGGGGGTGATCCCCGAGAACGGGGGGGGGGGGGGGGGGGGGCGGCGGCGGCGGCGGCGGCGGCGGCGGCGGCGGCGAGGAGTCGTGCATTGAACATGCAAGATGAATAAAGCCGCGAAGGGTTCATCAGAGACAACCCCCACATCCCACCCCGATCTCACTACTCCTTTGGTACCACCCACGCACCTTTGTTTAGCTCTTCATAAACTTAGTATATGTAAGCTATTTCGATTTCCACTCACCTGATCTGCTACTACAGCTCCTGTAGGCAAACATTGTGAGAGGTGTCTACAGGTTTGCCTACCATCGGGCACTGGTGAAGCAGCAGAGCTAGAATGGGTATCGAAATCACATACGGATACGATTTAGGAGGTCTACGAAAGTTTGCTGTGGCACCAAGTATGTTGCTGGACTGAAGACTTTTAAAAAGGACCCTTTTGCGTTTTTATTCAGGAACGCGTCTATGTTACAACCTGCCCGAAAAAAAAATACAGGGCTGAAAGAGCAGGAACAACTTTCCTGCTTTACATCATTTTAAAATTTCGTCGAATGGCTTTAAATGGACCACACTCACTCCCTCTGTGCAGCAGGGCATGAATTGCGTTCGCACCATGCTTCAGTTGCGTTCAATAGGGTCGCAGCCCCCTATGACCTCTTTAGAGAAGGTTTCGTTAAGTCCTGTGGGTGTCTGCAGTGTTGAAGGTTGCGAAAAACGTTAATCTATTGATCACTACGCTGTGTACTGTCGGTTCTGACTAAGAAATGTATGGAAATGAACGGCCAAGGGAAGGGGGTGCTATCATTGACGCCCCGTATGTCACCTCTGAAACCTTTCCCTGTAGTTTCTTGGCAGCAGTGTGTCTGAAATGTTTTCGTCAGCTACCTGTAAGGGAAACACCACTTAAACGCTGCGTATAGCAGAGTCTTAAAATCAGGTCGTGGAATGCGGATAGGAAGAGGTGACATGGATGTATCATTCAGTGATACAACCATGATGGAATTTTACATAATTGTGAAATTTGGTACCAATGTAACATTACCCACTTTAAATCTCACAAGGAATACTGAACTATGGCGTTCTTTATTAAATATCGATACCTTGTGTTTGAAGCTTCGCCGAACACCAGGATGACGTTACAATGCGCCAAGATTTTGCATCATTACAGAGGAAAATGATAGGTATCTTTGAACCAAATTTCAGACTATTGTGTCACAATGGGAGCCAATGACGCTGCCTCGAAATAGTGCCCCTTTAATTATTTTGTGCCTTGTAATTTTAGTTTAAGGCAATGTAATACCGACTTATGTCGGGTAAAATGTAAAAACTCTGCGGTGTTTTGATATAGTACTGGAGAGCTGCATGACTGTAATTACTAAGAGTTAGAGAGAACAATCTGTAATTAAAGATGTTCTGGTGATTGAAGCGAAAATGAAATGGAGGGGATGTGGCATGTAGCTACGACAATGAGCGGTAGAAGAAAAACTGAAGTTACGCGCTCTGGATTCCTAGGAATAAGGAAAGACCAACACGACCATCTAATGGAACGTGGATGGATGTCATAAAATATGCATGGCCACTACGGAACCTTGTTGCTGAAGGGCGTAATGCTGTTGCAAGACTGAAGAGGCTTTTAACAGCAACGGAGCTAAATGGCTGGTACCGATGACAATACTACCTGAACACAGTGACATGATAAGGAATAACACCACTTTTTCTACAATGTCAGATTACTGATATTAATCCCAGTATTTTCTACTAAAGATTCATTATAAACTTCGACGCTATTATCTTTTCAGAATTCGGTTTCCACCTCCAAAAAATAAACATTCGTAGATGAGGAATAAGGTGACTGAACCACCCGTTAGGTCGAGGCGTACCAGTCAATTATCCAATGGCACGTTAAGCAAACGAATACTGCTAATATGTAATAACAGTGGATTACTTCTACGCGATGTTTTCGACTGAGAAATGAGAAAGTGTTTTTTTTTTGTTTTTCACAGGTTACACCGTTTACACCATGTATAATCACGAAAGAGGTCTGTTTTACTATTAACATAAGTTGAATCCCAATCGGGGGGTGGGGAGAAAGGGAATTTGTTAGCCAACGGCCGTGCCGCAGTGCGTACACCGGTTCCCGTTAGGTCAACGAAGTTTAAGCACTGCCGGGCTTGGCTGGCACTTTAATGGGTAACCATTCGAGTCTACCGAGCGCTGTTGGAATGCGGGGTGCACCCAGCCCTTGTGAGGCCAAGTGAAGGTCTACTTGTATGAGAAGTAGCGGCTTCGGTCTAGAAAACCGACAACGGCCGGGAGTGCGGTGTGCTGACCACGTCCCCTCCATACCGCATCCAATGACGCCTTCGGGCGGAGGATGACACGGTGGTAGGTCGGTTCACGATCGACCTTTTGTGGCCTTTCTACATAGATACTCTGCAAATCACATTTAAGTGCCTGGCAGAGGGTTAATTAACCACGTTCATAACTTTTCTCTACCGTTCCATTCTCTAATAGCGCGCGGGAAGAAAGACCACCTAAATCGTTCCGTTTTCGATCTGATTTCTCTTATTTTATTGGAACGGTCATGTCTCCCTAAGTAGGTGGGTGCTAGCAAAATATTTTCACATTCAGAAGTAAAAGTCGGTGATTGAAATTTCGCAAATAGATGTCGCCGCAACGAATAACTTTCATTTCATGATTTCCACCTCAAATCGTACAACATTTCCGTGACGCTTCCCCCCCCCCCCCCCCCTGTAACGTGAGAACACGAGCTGCCTGTCTCTGAACCTTCTAGATGTCCTCCTTTGGTTCGCCTTCCCCAAAATATTTTCTATGTGTTCTCTCCAGTCAAAGTTGTTTGTAATTTTAACTCCTAGGTATTTGGTAGAATTTACGACCTTAAGGTTTGTCTGATTTATCGCGTAATTGAAGTTCAGCGGATTTCTTTTAGTGGTCATGTGTATTACTTCACACTTTTCTGTATTTAGTGTCAATTGCCAATTTTCGCACCATGTAGAAATTTTGTCTAAATCGCTTTGCAGTTGCTTTTGATCCTCTTTTGACTTCACTAATCGATAAACGACAGCGTCATCCACGAACAGTCTAAGGGAGCTGTTCAGATTGCCTCCTAAATCTTTTCTAAACACAAGGAAGAGTAGAGGACCTATAACACTTCCCTGGGGAACGCGAGATATCACTTCTGTTTTACTCAATGCCTTACCGTCAATTACAACGAACTGTGTACTTTCTGATAGGAAATCGTGAATCCAATTGCACAATTGGGGAGATATTCCATAAGCCTATAGGACGGAGGTTTTTTTTATGTTGAAGTAGTGCCTCATTGGGATTACACTGAGGAGAACTATACCACTATCGACAGTCGCATCAACGGAAACACATAACTTTGTCACTACCACTTCCTACACTTCCGGAAGAGGCTGCGCATTACGAACAATACCGCGTGTGTCGAACCTTACTGGCGGAATCACAGTTAAATAGTCGACACATACTGCCTGTAAGACTGCCTGTAAGACTGCTCATCGATTCACGGAGACAGTATTATCAATCCAAGACCTTGCGCATCGTTTCCCCAAAGTGGAATTCACCTTCATACAGTGCTTCAAGACTTCTTTATGTATTGAGATTCAGAAATTATCTCCGACTCTCAAGGGAACTTTGAAATACATACACAGATGGTCTGGACTTTATCAATCGGGAATGATTGTACTTCTCCAAAGTTCACTATTCGTTTATTGTAATGAATTTCATACAATTTGTGGTATCTTTCTGTTGAAGTATACCTTACCAAAATATTCCGGACTATTACGCCGTGCTCTTAGGAATTTGTTACTGAAACTAAACGTTTCGTCCCTATCTGCGGACGACATTCTCAAGGTGGATCGTGACACTTGTACGTTTGATACAAATTCTGGCTCGTTACTGACTGCACCCGAATTCCGTTACGAGGGCTCGCGCGCAGAGGTGAGAGTCAGATGTTTAGGACAGGCATGCGCAATTCGTCGTTGCCGATTACCGTTGTCCGTTGTTAATACGTCCCTTGGTGGAAGACTTACATTTCTTCTTCAACACCGGAATACAGATTTCATTCAGTTTCACGCCATCCTCCATCCTACTGAAATTATTGGGGTGTTTTACAATTTCTATAGTCTCGCTGTACAATCTTTCGTAGTATCCATTTGTGGCAGCCAAAACCTGAGTCTAATTAAATTGAATAAGGTGGTCCCCTGTTTGAAAAACGTGTTCAGCAACAGCTGATCTGTCCCTCACTCCCCTTCTACAGTTACCCTTGTGCTCTTCCAGTCTTTTTTGACTGTTCTTTTTGTGGTACCCACGTATACGTCTCCACAGCTACATGGAATCCTATAAATTCCTCCTTTTCAAGCGGTTTGCGAGCATCCTTTGCCGATTTCATGTGACTCTGTATCTTGTTTGTTATGCTTAAGGGACTTAACTGCGGGGTCATCAGTCCCTAAACTTTCTAACTACCTATGAACTACCTTATACTGAAGACACAAAGCCGCGGTGGAGTAGCCGAGCGGTCTAAAGCGTCTCGCTGCGGAGCGCGCGGTTGCTCGCCGTGGAGGTTCGAATCCTCCCTGGGGCATGGGTGCGTGTGTTGTCCTTAGGTTAGTTTACCTAGGTTTAAGTAGTTTGTAAGCTACGGACTGATGACCACGCAGTTTGGTCCGATAGATTTACAAACATTTGAACATTTTTTTTCTTTTCTTTTCTTTTTTTTTTTTTTAAACCGCACACGTCAAGAAAATTCAGTTTTCAGTCAGCCTCCTCGTCCAATAAACTGAATTCTAGATTTAATTCCGCTGAGGTGTTCAAGGAAACGATCTAGTTCCTCTGCCATACCACCACACAACAAACTTATCGTCTATATAGCGGAACCAAATGGCAGGGTGGTTTTTTGTTTTCAGTGCCTGTTCCTCGAATTTTTCCATGTCAAATTTGCTACAACTGGGCTTAAAGGGCTCCCCATAGCTACACTATCTGTTCATAGAAATCATAGTTCCATTTGAAATAAGCAGTCGTGAGGCAATATTTTTTCCCCCTTGACAATGTCCTCCGCAGACGGGGACGAAACGTTGGGTGTCTGTAACAAATTTATAAGAGGCCAGAATGAATAACGTTGGAGTATACATCCTCGGAGTAGTGAAGCAACTTAAATCACTTTACAAGAACAAGTCTTTTCGTCCGGACTGTATACCCCTTACATTTTTATCTGATTATGCTAAAGCGATAGCTCGTTACAAAACAACCATATACAACCGCTCTCTCAAAAAAGGATCTGTACCAAAAGATTGAAACGTTGTACAGGTCACACCTATATTCAAAAATGGCAGTAAGAGTAACCAACTAAACTACAGGCCTATTTCATTGACGTCAGTTTGCAGTAGGATTTTAGAACATATCCTGTATTCAAATATTATGAATTATCTCTAATACAATGACCTATTGACCCAAAGACAACACGGATCTAGAAAATACCGTCCATGCGAAACACAACTAGCTCTTTACTCACACGAAGTAATGAGTACTATCGACAAGGGTTCTCAAATTGGTTCCGTATTTCTTGATTTCCAGAAGGCTTTTGACACCGTACCTCAGAAACGGCTTTTAATCAGATTGCGTGGTTCTGGTATTTCGCTCCAAGTTTGCCACTGGATAGGGGATTTCCTGTCAGAGAGGACACAGTTTGTAGTAATCGATGGTAAGGCATCGACTAAAAGGTGATATCGGGAGTTCCAGAGGGTAGTGTTATTAGTCCTCTGCTGTTCCTTATTTACATAAACGATTTGGGAGAAAATCTAAGCCGACCGCGGTGGCCGAGGTGACTGAGGCGCTCCAGTCACGGTCAGCACGGCCACTGCGGTCGGGGGTTCAATTCCCCCCTCGGGCATGGATATTTGTGCCGTCTTTAGCATAAGGTAGTTGATAAGTAGTTTGTAAGTTTAGGGACTGATGACCCCGTAGTTAAGTCCCATAAGCTTAACAAACATTTGATTTGAGAAAATCTAAGCAGCTCTCTTAGGTAGTTTGCTGATGACGTCATTTACCGTCTAGTAGAATCATTTGAAGATCAAAACCAACTGCAGAACGATCTAAATAAGATGTCACTATGGTGTAAAAATTGGCAATTGACTCTAAATAATGAGAAGTGTGAAGTCTTCAACATGAGTACGAAAAGGTGTAAAATGTAAACTTTCAAGGCCGGAAAGGACGATATTACTAAACTTTTCTGGGCTATTATGCACTGGTCTACATCTACATGGGATACTCTGCAAATCACATTTAAGTGCCTGGCAGAGGGTTCATCGAACCACCTTTATACTATCTATCTCCCATTCCATTCTCGAATGGTGTGCGGGAAGAAAGAACACCTGAATCTCTCCGTTCGAGCTCTTGATTTCTCGTATTGTATTCTGATGATTTTTTCTACCTATGTAGCAAAGTCAACAATATATTTTCGCATTCGGGGGAGAAAGTTGGCGATTGGAGTTTAGTAAGTACCCCACGCCTCAGCGATAAGCGCCGTTGTTATGATTCCCGTCCCAGATCCTGTATCATTTCAGTAAAGCTGTCTCCCTGTATCGTAACAGTACAAAAAGAACTGCCCTTCTTTGGACTCTTTCGATGTCCTCTGTCAAACCCACCTGATAAGGATCCCACACTGGGCAGCAATACTCCAAAAATTGACGTACAAGCGTAATGTATTCAGTCTCTTTAGTCGTTCAAATGTTCAAATGTTTGTAAATCTATCGGACCAAACTGCGTGGTCATCAGTCCATAGCCTACAAACTACTTAAACCTAGGTAAACTAACCTAAGGACAAACACACACACCCATGCCCCAGGGAGGACTCGAACCTCCACGGCGAGCAACCGCGCGCTTCGCAGCGAGACGCTTTAGACCGCTCGGCTACTCCACCAAGGCTTTAGTCGTTCTGTTGCATCTTTTAAGAGTTCTGCCAATAAAACGCAGTCTCTGATTCGCGTTTCCCACGACATTATCTACGTGTTCTCTCCAGTTTAAGTCTGAAGTAATAGTAATTAATAGGTATTTAGTGGAGTTTACGGCCTTCACATTCGATTGATTTATCTTGTGAACAAAGTTTATTCGATAATGGAATGGGAGATAAATAGTATAACGGTGGTTCAATGAACCCTCTGCCAGATACTTAAATGTGATTTGCAGAGTATCTCCTGTAGATGTAAACCAGTGCATAACAGCCCGGAAAATTTTAGTAATATTGACCCTTCCGGCCGTGAAAGTTTACATTTTACACTTTATCAGTAACACCCCTACATCCCGCACTACACATCAAGTTAGTATGAATCAAATGGGGAAGGAGATGTTGGTAGAGTACTGTTTTTACTATTTAACAACCCACAACAGCCAGAAGAGCACTGTGCTGACCCCATGCCAGCCGTACTGCATCTATTGACAGTGGTGGCAGAGGATGAGACGGCGGTAGGTCGGTGACAGGCAGGATGTGGAGGTTTGCTTATTTTTACAGGTATTTGTGTACTGTACCTGCTGCTTGACCCTGCGGCGCCACGCCAGCAGCTGGTGCGCCTGCGCGCGGTAGCGGTCGCGCAGCTCGCGGATCACCAGCCGCGCCTCCTCCACGCTCTCCACCGGCCGCTCCTCCATGCTCTGCAACACAGCGCCAACACCGTCACAGCGTGTACACACTCATTGTATAAAAGTTCAAATGTTTCTTAAGCTTAAGGGATTTAACTGCGGGGTCATCAGTCCCTAAACTTACCAACTACTTACGAACTAGCTAACACTAAGGACGGCACAAATATCCATGCCCGAGGGGGGATTCGAACACCCGACCGTAGTGGCCGTGCAGACCGTGAATGGCGCGCCGCAGTCCCCTCGCCACCGCGGCCGGCCATGTGTCTCTCCAGTTTATGAGGGTAGTGTGGATAGAGATAGTAATAGGTTAGCTCATAATAGCTTGATAATAGCGAAAATAGCGTCGCTTTTCTCAACTATTGCGTTTTTGAGTTGCGTCACTGTTCTTGCCGAAGTGCGACGTGTACACATCACACTGCGAGACAATGCTGCGTGGTGAGATAGTAGGCACGTGACGTGATTCAATAATCAGTAGCTGTGGAGTGGGGGGCGTCATCAAATGTTCAAATGCCGCGGCGGATTAGCCGCGCGTACTGGAGCGCCATGTTGCGGTGCGAGCGGCCGTCCGCCGTCCGCCGTCGGGGGTTCTATTCCCCCCTTGGGCATGGGTGTTTGTGTTGTCCTTAGTTTAGTTTACCTTATGTTAAGTAGTTTGTAAGCTAGGGACTGATAACCAAGCTGTTGAGTCCCATAGATTTACAAACATTTTAACATTTTTTGAAATGTTCAAATGTTTGTAAATCTATCGGACCAAACTACGTGGTCATCAGTCCGTAGCTTACAAACTACTTTAAGGTAAACTAACCTAAGGACAAAACACACACACACACACACACACACACACACACACACACACCCATGCCCCAGGGAGGACTCGAACCTCCACGGCGAGCAACCGCGCGCTTTAGACCGCTCGGCTACTCCACCGCGGCGAAGGAGGGCGTCATCCAATATATGATTATCATACTGCGTCTTCTGCAGTACTACCTAATTTTGGCCCCACTGTAGTTTACTGTGATCACCATAAAAATGAGCCTATGCTATCACCTTTTGACAGCTCTAAATTTTAAACGCAAATGACGACTTCAGCATTAATCTAAGTCGAAAATTGAATAAACTAATTCGTAGAGGAAAAAATTGTCTAGGACTTTGCTCTCTTATGTTTCTCGCACCTTTTCAGAAATATATGCACAAAGAAGAAAAAAATGCGATTTGACACTCAATTTTACATAAACCAGTACATGCAAATATAATAAACTTTGAAAAGAGGTCTAACTACCGAAAGACAGCTAATAATATTTTTACAGAAAAAAAGATGTAAACGTTAGATAAACGCCACCTTTGAAATATCAATTTTGGAAGGACGGAAGGAACCTTAGGGTTTAACGTCCCGTCGACAGTTTGGTCATTAGAGACGGAGCTCATGCTTGGAGTTTTGGGTAAGGATGGGGGAAGAAAAGCGGCCGTGCCCTTTGTAAAGAACCAGCCCGGCATTTGCCTGGAGTGATTTAGGGAAATCACGGAAAACCTAAATCAAGATGGCCGAAGATGGATTTGAACCACCATCCTTCCGAATACGAATCCAGTTTGATACCACTGCGCAATCTCGCTCGGTCAATTTTGGGTGCGTGTTAAAACGCTATAAGAGAAAATGTGACGTGTTGAGTGCATAGATATCACAGTAGTAGAGTCGCAATCGTATCGTACATTAGCGTTTTAAGACGAGAAATGATTTACAACCTCCTTTGTTCAAAAGAATTTATCACTTAAATCGGCGTGCTCGGCGCAGAATTTGACGAGTGTTCTTTTTTTTTGGCGTATTTCGGACATTTTATTATATTCATATTTATACGCGATATTTACGTTATTGGAGACTCTTTATTACATCCAGTTATAAACGTCCTTTTTGCCTTGTTCCGCTTCCTTGCGTGTAACGAACACATTTTTCTTGTCTACCATGTATCAAAATGTTGTCTCCAAGAATCTCATCTGTTAATATGAACGGTTTCTTGGCCGTTTCTTTTAATTTTATATTTTTATTACTTTTGAGGGGCCGTAGAACATGCACGCGTGTTTTTTTAGTTACATTTTACTAGTTGCAGTTCAACAATAAGTAATGTTACGACGTGGAGAGTTCGAGTTTAATAATGCAAGCAATGCAAATGCTTTGGCCCATTTAATGACAGGAATAAAAAGAAAGGAAAGGAATGACTAACTGCGCTAGAGCACTGAATTAGCTATAGCGAGAAGTGAAAAGCTAAGCCGGTCCAGATATCGTATCCACGTCTGTCGCCTCAGGCGAGGGTTCGCCTTAACCCCTTGGCTACCCGCGCTTACCCCTCGCTCATCTCAAATCCCACAAGTGGGATAAAGGCTGTTACGCCCCTATTGTTAATTTCAGATTCCTGCACATGGTGTAACGTTATAATCTCATTTGCGGTGAACCGTACGCTAACGTCTCGTATTAATATATATAGATCGGTGTTGTGTATTTTTTAGGACATGTCCGAAAAAGAGACCACATCCGTGTATACAATGCGACTACAGCAGCCAAGGAGTACAGGACATGTGTTCACAGTCACGAATATGAATCAGCATCAGCTGTGTAATTCATTGGCGACTTACGAATGTTTGTGGCAGGCCGGGATTAGAACCGACATATTCCACACTTCTCGAGCGGTAGCGTTTACAATTATGCTATAGTTACAAGTTTCCCGGACCGACCGAAACTTCCGGAAGGCATACATTGTCTACTATCAATAAATGAGTATCTGAATAATATTTTGCATTAGTTACATCGTTAAAAACGGACGTATCTGAGCCAAAGTAGGCTGCATTTTTGATGAACGGCCTTCTCTTTGCGGGAATTAAACAATGTAATGCACGAGCTCTCATAAATAATTGACAATGTGTGACGTATCGAAGTTTGGGTCAGGAGGCATGCACGGATAGCTTTATGGTTAACGTGCCCGATTGCAGAAAGCGGGAAATCCGGGTCCAAATTCCGGTCCGACACCAATTTTCGTGCAAACATATTGCAAAGCTGATATATTAGTAATTGAGAAACATTTCTTGTACATAAGACGGCTCTACTACACCAATATATGAAAATATACTATCTGACTTACATTCTGTTTCATATTTTCCAGTATAATTCTTCGTGTCTAGTAGAAAGTTAATTTACTCTGTAAAGATTCATTTATATTTTTTATTGACTATGTAGCATGCGCAATAAGTTTTACAGTTTCTTATAATTACTAGGTTTTCATGGAGTTACGGGGGCGCCGTTACGGCATGGCCTAATTTATCCGATCGTAAAGTGTGGAATGGGTAGCATTGAGAGATGAAATAGTGAAGGCAGCAGAGGACAAAATAGGTAGAAAGGCAAGACCTACAAAAAATCCATGGATATCACAGGAAGTACTACAGTTAATTGATGAAAGAAGAAAATATAAAAATGCAGTAAATGAAACAGGCAAAATGGAGTACAGACGACTAAAAAATGAGATTGACAGGAAGTGCAAAATGGCTAAGCAGGAGTGGCTAGAAGCCAAATGCAAATCTGTAGAAGAATGTATAGCAAGGGGAAAAGTAGATACCGCCTACAGGAAAATAAAAGAGACATTTGGGGACAAGAAAAGCAACTCTACGAATATCAAGAACTCAGATGGGAAACCAGTTCTCAGCAAAGAAGGGAAAGCTGAAAGGTGGAAAGAGTACATAGAGCAGCTCTACAAAGGAAATGAACTGAGAGACGATGTTGTAGGAAGGGAAGAGGAAGTAGATCAAGATGAAATAGGAGATATTATACTGAGAGATGAATTTGACAGAGCCCTGAAAGACCTAGGTCGGAACAAGGCCCCAGGAGTAGATGACATACCCTCAGAGCTACTAAAGTCTCTGGGAGAGCCAGCCATGACAAGACTATTTGAACTGGTGTGTAGGAGGTATGAGACAGGCGAAATGCCCTCAGACTTTAAGAAAAATGTTATAATCTCCATTCCAAAGAAAGCAGGCGCAGACAGGTGTGAAAATTATAGAACCATCAGTTTGATAAGTCATGGTTGCAAAATTTTAACACGAATTATCTACAGGAGAATGGAAAAGCTGGTAGAAGCTGACCTTGGGGAAGATCAGTTTGGATTCAGGAGGAACATAGGAACCCGGGAGGCAATACTCACTTTACGTCTTATCTTAGAAGATACATTAAGGAAAGGCAAACCTACATTTTTAGCTTTTGTAGATTTGGAGAAAGCATTTGACAATGTTGACTGGAATACACTCTTTCAAATTCTGAAGTCAACAGGGGTGAAATACAGGGAAAGGAGAGTTATTTACAATTTGTACAAAAGCCAGACCGCAGTTATTAGACTCGAAGGGCATGAAAGGGAATCATCAGTTGGGAAGGGAGTAAGACAGGGTTGTAGCCTTTCTCCGATGTTATTCAATTTGTACATCGAGCAGGCGGTGAAGGAAAGCAAGGAAAAATTTGGAATAGGGATTAAAGTTCAGGGGGAAGAAATAAAAACATTGCGTTTTGCTGATGACATTGTAATTTTGTCAGAGACAGCAAAGGACCTGGAAGAGCAGTTGAATGGAATGGACAGCGTGTTGAAGACAGCATATAAAATGAACATTAACAAGAGCAAAACAAAAATAATGGAATGCGGTCTTAGAAAATCAGGCGATGCTGAAGGAATTAGATTAGGTAACGAAACAATGAAGGTGGTAGATGAGTTTTGTTATTTGGGTAGTAAAATAACATGTGATGGTCGCAGTACAGAGGATATAAAATGCAGAATGGGAATGGGAAGAAAAGCATTTTTGAAAAAGAGAAATTTGCTAACATCGAATATTAATTTAAGGGTAAGGAAGTCTTTTCTGAAGGCATTTGTGTGGAGTGTTGCCTTGTACGGGAGTGAAACATGGACGATAAGCAGTGCGGACAGGAAGAGAATAGAGGCTTTTGAAATGTGGTGTTACAGAAGAATGCTGAAGATTAGGTGGGTAGATCGCATAACTAATGAAGAGGTACTGAACAGAATTGGTGAGAAAAGGAATTTCTGGCATACCCTGACTAAAAGAAGGGATCGCTTGGTAGGACACATTCTTAGACATCGGGGAATCGTAAATTTAGCATTGGAGGGAAGTGTGTGGGGTAAAAATCGCAGAGGGCGACCAAGAGACGCGTATAGTAAGCAGATTCAAGTGGATGTGGGTTGCCGTTCTTATGAGGAGATGAAAAGGCTTGCTCAGGATAGAGTAGGGTGAAGAGCTGCATCAAACCAGTCTCCGGACTGAAGACCATAACAACAAAGTGTGACGAGCTGAGGATGAGAAGTGAGTTGAACTAATTAAATTTAATTGTGAACGAATAAATTATATATAATCAAGTGTTGTTTTCAATCAACAGACATACAGATGTTCAAATGTTTGTATAGCTAATGGGACTTAACTACGGGGTCATCAGTCCCTAAACTTACAAACTACTTATGAACTACTTACGAACTAGGACGGCACAAATATCCATGCCCAAGGGGGGATTCGAACCCCCGACTGTAGTGGCCGTGCAACCGTGACTGGAGCGCCTTAGTCCCCTCGGCCACCGTGGCCGGCCCGGATGCGCAGTTGTATGCCGCGCCACTGACGTCACCAGGAGACCAGCACAGTTTTCCCGCGCGACCATAGCGTAGCTATGTATCTCCACAGAAATGGTTTCCCACTAGCTCTTTATAATTTGTGTATGTCTTAAGTAGTTGTAAGTGATAAGTGACGGCTTATTAGTGACGATGGTGTCTTGTGCTGTTGGGTGCTGTACGAACCACGGCAGACAGAAGAATGCGATATTTCACAGATTTCCGAGAGATAAAGAGGTAAGGTTAAAGTTGGATAAACGCGTGTAAGCGATTAGATGCTCTCAACCCTGATACTGGTCGTGTATGTTCATGACATGTTAAATAATCCGATTATGTTCGAGACTTCAAGAATGAACTTTTAAACCTTCCATTGAAACGTATATTAAAGGCAGATGCGGTCCCTACTTCGAAGCTGCCTAAGGGCATCGACATAGTCAAGGCAGGTTTTTCTGAATGCCGTGAAGTCAGAGTAGAAAGACGGAACAACCGAAAAGTACAACTTTTATTGTTAACAACAAATTGTATAAACAATTCCGTTGAGGAAATCAGTAGGTGTACTAATTCCGAAACCCCCTCAGCGAGCACTGCCGTTGACAATGATGGAATAATTGTATCTGAATTACCTAAAGAAGTTGACAATTTATGAAGTGAGAACAATGAACTAATAAATGAAGTATTTATTCCTTCGACATGTTCACAACATTCATACGCAGCAATATATGATCTAAAACGAATAATCCGCAAAGACTTCGCAATCCTTTTACCTCTACAAAATCATAAAATTTATTGCAACCATTTACTTCATTTATACAGCACAAAAAGTATGCAGAGTAATAAAAAGCAATTCAGTACTTCATCGAGCGGAGAGGTCAAGCTGTAAGATGTAAAAAATCAATTCTTTTCACCAAATAGTTTTGCTGCAATGGTTTGATAAGTTTTTGGTGGCAGCCGTTCGTGTCGGCTGTGGTCACCGGGTGACGTCACAGTGCACGGCCTGGCCCGCCCACCGGTACCGTCTATTCTAGTATCCGTGGTCGGATGAATCACGTTCAACACCGGGTAGATGGTTGTGGCTGGATGCACCGTAATCAAAGTGAACGACAGCTCTAAATTGGCACCATGCCACGGAAACGGGCATGTGCGGGCAGTATTTACCTTTGGAGAACATACACCCGGTTTTCCATGCGATCTGTAATGGAAAGCTTTGACACCAATGGCAGCTGTTGTGATTACTGACATTTACTCCTCCGTGCTTGTTATCTTCCCCGTCCTTGATGGTATCTTTAATCAGTACTGACGTGTGTACCGCACGGCCAGAATCACTGCTACAAAGGTTCGAGGAGCCCACAATGACGTGGCCACCATATTCACCATATCTGAAACGAATGGAAGGAATCTGCGGACGATATCGAGCGACAACTGTGCGCTCGCAAGCAACTGGCCTGTAATTTAACGAAAATCCGTGACCTGATCTGTTGCCACGTAACAAGGACCTGTCGAATCGATGACACGCTGAATCGCTGCTATACCGACCTACAAAGGACGGCAAACACGCTAGTAAGAAGGTTATCATAAGGTTTTGGTTAATCAGTGCATTTCTCTTTGCAAGAGTAAGGCCGTCTGGCTCTTTCTTTCGTTCAACAAGGCACTGTTAGTGAATGAACATTACAACATGAACAGTATATTAGCAGTACGTAATGATAAATGTAATAGTATTAAAACAGTACACACTATGTTAACTGACGGTAAATCCGAAATGAAAAGCAGTGAAAAAAAGGAAGATTCTCAGAAAAATCCAAATTACAAAATGTGAAAATGGAATTCGAATGTAAACTGAGTTACAAAATATTTATCAAGCAGACAGAGAAAAAAATTGCAGATATAACTGACAATCAGCGATTGTAGTGTTACGTTTACTTACAGGACTAAAGGCTCACAAAGGAAATTCTAAAATTCGTCTTAACAGCGATCAACCACAAAAATGTTTAATAGAAATTGAGAGAGACTTTAAAGAAATAGACATTTATGAAGAAATCGAAGATAAACTAAATTAATAACCCGGATTCAAGAAAAGTAATTTGCTGAGAAATCTACCGGATGAAGTTTAAGATGGACGAAAGAACCTAAAACAAAACCTTCAATGCATATGAAATCAAAATTAAGAACATTAAGCTCAGAGAGCTCGTTTTAAGGAGGAAAGAAATGGATGTACCTCCTGATAGTATTACAGTGCGTACTTTTGTAAGAGCACTTCCCCTTACTTTGGTGGTAGGTTTTGTTGCCAGCGTTTTCTACGAACTGGTATTTTATGGAAAGGATGCTATACTTCGCCCTGAAGATATTCGATAATTATCAAGCCGGGGCTGCGAGCAGTGCTTAACATATAAAATGTTGAATGTAACGGACATCCTCAAAATGTGCTGTAGCCCATTCATAAAGCAGAGGTAGGCTGTAGGATTTGACGAATAGATGCAGAAGTGTGCGAGATTTGGTTTACAAATTAGTTTCTGTAGCATGGGAAGAATCGAAAAATATAGTTTGGTGTTCACTGCACTCTGCTCAGCGGTATCTTAGAGATTTTAATAACACTCAAGGAACCGTACGGATACCCGGCCGGTAGTGGCCGCTTTATGGGTCGGCGAGTGTGACGACTAGCATTGAAATGAAATTTTTGTACAACTTATGGGACTTAACTACGGGGTCATCAGTCCCTAAGCTTACAAACTACTTATGAACTAGCTAAGACTAAAGACGGCACAAATATCCATGCCCGAGGGGGAATTTGAACCCTCGACCGTAGTGGCCGTGCTGACCGTGACTGGAACGCCTCGGCCACCGCGGCCGGCGGCTAGAATTAGCCAGGTAAGCAATGGCCGGCTCCAAATCCAAACAGCAGATTAACGACGGCCGGCCTGACGTTCGTTTAAGCAATATATGAAGAGAAGCTATGTTGTTGTGTACAGTACCACCCTACTCTATCCTGGTCAAGCCTCATAAAACAGCGACCCACATCTATTTGAACCTGCTTACTGTTTTCACTCTGGCACAGCGCTGGTACATTCGAGCGGTTTTAGGCGCAATGTCAAGGACTGTGAGGCTGCTCCCGCCGGAGATTCGAGTCCTCCCTCGCGTCTGCGTCCTCTTCACTTCCTAAAATATTATATCGAAGTTCATTTCCTTTTTAGAGTCCGTCTGTATTCTTTCCACTTTCCCTTCTTTACTAAGAACTGGTTTTCTATGTGAGTTCTTTGTATGCATACAGCTGTTTTTATTGTCTCCAAGTGTCTCATTTTCCTGTAGTTGGTATTTGTGTTTCCTCTGTTGCACAATTTCTACAAAATTGCACCTGCCCTCTAGCCCCTCCTACTTAACCACTCTGCAGTTCCTGACTCTCTCAGAAATTCCAGAAAACGCAGATAACACGAGTTCACCTAACGTTATTCTTCCGACGCACCATTTACGAGTGCAACACAGAGGGGATCAATTAGTGGTACAAAAAGTACCACTAGATTTCTTAAGGAATGGTATGTCTGTTGGTGTAGATGTAACGAGAAATTAAATTTTGTAGGAAAGACATTTTTATATATTGCACCAAAGCTGCTTTTATTTTAAATGCTGACTAGCTTCGGGCTTTGCCCGTTTTCTTAAGCCACCTATTACAGATAAAGTATGTTTTACAGGACGATACATGAATATGGCAATGTTATATTGAATGTACAAGTCATAATTACATTCATATTCATTTTATTTGGATACTGCTTATGTCACGCTGTTTGTTGATATTACTTTGGTGCAATTTATTGAGCTTCTGATCCAAAGATGTTTTTGTTAAATATTCTTTGCTTAATTTTGTTTGTGACAATATCGATGGTTACCGTTACAAATATTCGTGCAATAAATTTCATATTTCATTCCGAACTATTTTAAGTGTTATAAATTGCTTGTGTGTACTATATTGTAATATAGGGATAATGTTGCAGTGCTACTATAATTTATCGCGTTTTGTTGCACATTTGGAAGTATATTACGGTAGGGTGGATTTTACTTTATATGCTGGTCGAGGTGTTATCGAAATTTTCGATGAATTTTTTATTGCACATTTCCGTTTGTTCATTTCATATTTGTTCTGGGTATTTAGTCATGTGAGTATAGACTTAATTCTTATAAAACGTCTATTAGTTGTCCTTTGCATACGATATGTAAAATTTTGAGATTTTCTTCTATACTTTCAGTCGAATTTTTACTCTCTCTGGTGTGTGTGCCGAATGCTGAGACATTTTCGCTTGTATGCCTGTCTGTCCAATATAGGCCTTGTCACATTTACTGAATTCGATTTTGTAAACTCCAGATTGGCTATAGCGATCAATTTTTTCTATGTTATGTATGATATTGGTTCCTGAAGTGTTGTTAGTGTAGATTTGTTTTCTTCGGTGCATACTTTATTCTATCTGAAATTTGAGAAACGAAATATCGTGTCGTTTCGGAAACGTTATGGTGGTAGATCGCAATAAGCAAGAACTTCATATAAAGATCCGGCATGGCTTCCAGTTATCGATTTCAAGTACTTATTAATTACACGCAGTTTGCACTGACATATCACTTCTCCATTAATTTCATCTCCATCTATTAATTCCATTCCTTTTTGTTTCATTTTATTCAAGAATTGCATTGCAGCTGAACTGCTTATGCCTTGATTCGCCTTAATGATCGATTGAATTTGAGAAACCAGAATTAGTAACCCCGACGAATGGAATGGTTGCCATGCAGTTTGAACGTGAAGTTTCGAGACCTTGTATTTGCCTCGAGGTCATTAGAGACGGTGGCTGTGAGTGACAGTCGAAAACGGGATGGGCAGGGAATTTGATCGCGGCCAGATGAGCAGAGCGAGGCCAACGGAGCACCGGAGGTTGGGAGTCGTGCAGGCAGCGCGGTTTTCCAGGGCGAGCGTGTCAACGGAGAAATCCTGCGCCAGGCAGGGTCGCCTCTCCACTTCCGTGATCTGGCTCACGACTCACTGCCAAACACACTGGCCAAAGCTGCCTCTTCAAAGTTTATTATATTTGACATTCGTCCACGCTGTTATCTAGCACAAGTAGTTTTGCTGACTGTTGTTTTTGAATATTTGACGAACAAGGAAAGTACATGGGCTCGAACAAACGTTTGGTTATAGAATCTACGTACACCTCAATGTGCTGGTGGGTGTCGTTTTTCTGCAAAGCTCTGCAACCATGCTCTAGATAGCACTGTAGATGTAATTGTAGACGCCATACGTAATGCAGATATCTTAACTATAACGTGTGTAATAATCATCGTACATGTTCTCTAGCGAATTGTCATCAAAAGTCGTGATGATAGTTGCAACTTTAACCTTCTTCCCGAAAGACTGTTGGTATTCACTGCCACTGCTTCCATCGCCTCTTCCCGCACTTACCGTAGCACTACCGCTTGCGAGGAGTTGTTCGTCATTTTAATCCCTATTATCATAATAATGAGTTTGTAACAACAGTATCTAACGTATGCTCAGATTTCTGTACCATAACAGATACGAGAAAGCACGCAAATGATTCATCTTTTACACTAATACCGTCTTCACGAAGAAGGGTTCTTCGTAACTTCATCTCAACTAATCTCAATACATTAGCAGGATTGATTAGCAATCGCCGCCCCATCTGACGCTTCACCACACAAATAACATCAAAGAACGCAACTTCGGAGGCACACTGCACCGTCCCACTGGCGAACCGACAGGTCAAAGTGCAATGTGGCAAGGCACACGCAGAGGCTCTAACGGACGACTGCAGTTTTGCAGATGCGGGAGTGTCACTAGTGCAATAAGGGACCTTTACATTATTTCTCATACGATTTTTGTGTATATGTGTTTGTCGAGCCCAAGTACTTTCCTTGTAAGATCGTAATCGAGAAAAGTTTACTTGTTTGAAATTGTGTTTCAATTTTGTCGAAGTTCACTACTTTATCTCATTATCAAACACTAGATGAATACAGTGTGATTTGCACTACATTTTAGGAAGATGCTAGTTTTCTTTACGGATCTCAATGTTTGACGTATCTCATGAACTGTGAGCCAAACCATGATATAATTTCGCAGGTAGTTTCAGCGCACATCTGATGCTGATATATTCAAATATTTGTAAGTTAAGAAACCGTACAGCTAAGGTCAATGGTCTCTAGATTTCAGAACTACTTAAAAGGACCGCGCAGCTATTCCCGAACGGATCTTTAGCTTTACTGCGCAACAGTGGACGAAAAAGGCAGATTTTCATACGCATAAGTATCACGTCATACTTCTCAAACAATTTACCTGCGGTGACAAATTTTCTGATATATATATATATGTGTGTGTGTAGAATTTTTTACAACGTGAATATAGTTAGTAGTTGAAAACAATAAATTGAAACTTCATGACAGATGCTGAAGTTGAACTGCGAACAGCTAAATGAAGTTAGAAGTAAACATTGTTCCTTTAATTCGCAGGGGTGTAAGTGAGAAAAAAGGGGAAATTGTATGAGAAGTTTTTAAGAAATAGCTAAGTGTTTATTTTCGAGTAGTGGATGAGCAACTATAGCATATTTGAGCTACATCAGCTTAAGGACGAACACAGAGTTCGTATTTACAATACATGTCTTATCGTGTTAAATTTTAAATTATAGCTCTTTAATAGAGAAATATTACAGCGTTAAAAAGGTTTAATACCAGTTACTAAACATCCAAATTACTAAAAACGGGAACTTAAGTCGTCAGACATGTGGCATGCAACAGATGCACACGGTATCGCGGGACAGCTTTATGGTAACACACCCAGCTGACAATTCAAAAATAGCGCAATAAAGGCAGTCCAAACCCGCTTCCGGCCATCCTGATTTACGTTTACCGTGATTTTCCTGACGCACTCCACGCGAATGCCGCGATGGTTCCTTTCTAAGGCCACAGCCGATTTTCTCCCCCATCCTTGACAACAACTATCACATCATGAGATCTGTCTCTACTAGCCACGCTGTGGCTTATTTTCCTCTTAAAGATCATGTGATTGAAAATACAGCCCCATGTGCACTGAGAAAGATGATGAACGCAGAACTAATTGTTGCGGACATTACTGGTTATAACCACCGCTACACGCATCGGTACTGAATCAGAGAGACTCCGAATGTTTTGAAGGCGAACAGCGGCCCATGCTTCTTTCACGTATTGTCAAAGGTGATCTAGTGAAGCAGCAGGTGGTGTATCCTGGTCCTGTCTTTCCGTGAACATGGACTGACCACACACTGTCGATAGGTCAGAAATAGAAGAGGGAGGCCGATGGGCGATGAAGAAGTCTTCAACATTTTGTGCCACGTATGGTAGGGGGACATCCTGCTGCAATAAGGACATCAGGAAATTCCCAAAGTACGCGAGGACAGCAGGCTTCAACACAACGCTGACCGGTTAGCGAGCCGACGTTCTAGGGGGACCACCTCAAATCATAATGCCGGGCGTGGAAGCAGTGTGGCGATGCAGAAGGTAACAGTTTCTCAACACTGTGTCTCGCCACTAATCCGACCATAGTGATTGTACCTGCACTATCAGAATTGGAACGACATTGTTTTTATCGTTGAATCCAGATTCTGCCTGTGCCACCACAATAGTCTAAAAAGACACTGGGGTCACAGTCGTGATACTGTTGACGGCCGCATTTCAACAGGCTAATGCACAACCACAGGTGGGGCGCAATATTGAAGATGTCTCCGTCGCCTATATCTGGTTGCATTGCTGTCTTAACCCCCCTGTTCTCTCGCCTATCAAAAACGTTTAGCCGACGACTGCAAAACGAGTGGCCAAGAATACAGCACCCGTTCCTACATCAGATCATCTTTAGCTATATGTGGAAGCGTCACAATAGCTATAGAGCTATAAAACATCCATTGCCGAGGCGTTTAGTAGAGGTTATAACCAGCAATGGTAGCACCACTCAATACTGATTTCATCACCTTCCTCAGTTCACACGTGTATCAATCCTGTGATCTTTGTACAATGATTCGACTCCCTAATAAATTTGGCTCTTTCTACCTCCGTTTCTCTTGGGTGTTGCATTTGGATGGCTAGCAGTGTATATTTATGGGCTCGATTTGCGTCCGAATAGCGCGCCGCAAGCTTCATGCAATATCACTCGAATCAATGTCCTAACTGAGTCCATGTCCCACACCAAGCGAGGTGGCGGCACACTGGGCTCGCATTCAGGAGGATGGTTCAAATCCACCTACGGCCATCCAGATTTAGGTTTCCCTTGATTTCCCTGAATTACTGCAGGTAATCCATACCTGATCAATCCGAGCGTAAGCTCCGTCTTGCTGTCGGCGGGACGAACTCTTTTCTTTATTCCTTCCTTCCTTCCTTCCAATGAACTATCATCCTGACATTACCTAACATCATAGGTTGTTGAGGTGAACTGATAATTTATCGCCGGCCGCAGTGGCCGAGCGGTCTGCGGCGCGTCAGTCACAGTCTGCTCGGCCCGTACGGTCTGCAGGGCCGCTACGGTCGGGGGTTCGAATCCCCCCTCGGGCATGGGTGTTTGTTTCGTCTTTAGTATAAGGTAATTCATAAGTAGTTTGTAAGTTTAGGGACTGATGACCCCGCAGTTAAGTCCCTTAAGCTTAACAAACATTTGAATAAATTTATCTTCAAGAGTGAAAGCTAAGATAGCAATATAATTATTTTATGAAGACTGATTTCAATGGACTATGCCACCATCATCTGGCCATATAAAATTATACAATGTGGTTTTGTTACGTTATTTAAAAAATGGATGTTAAATTGTACGTGCAACATAGCACTTAGTCGAAATAAAAACATAAATCATCAACAGCTTTTAAGAGACTCTTACAAGCTGTTGATGATGCAACTTATGTATTTTATATTTCGACTAAGTGCTATGTTGCACGTACAATTTAACATCCATTTTTTAAATAACGTAAGATAACCACATTGTATAATTTTACATGACCAGATGATGGTGACATAGCTCATTAAAACCAGTCTTCATAAAATAATTTTATTGCGATCTTGGCTTTCTACTTTTGAAGATAATTAACAATCATGCACTTCAGCCTAGGCTGGCAAGATTACGTCAAGGAAAAATCGTACATACTTTATCTATCCGTCGTGGGTAATTGTTCTTATTCCATATCAACATTAACATTCGTGTACAGAACTGTAGCGTACTTAAAACTTTGATACGTTCAACTAAATTTCCACTCGCACTAACGCGGTGTCTCTTGACACAGTTCGCATGACAACACTGTAGTTTGTCCGATTACGTGGCTCACTCATTTCCTTCAGTAATCTGCATAACAACAGACCTTTGAACTAAAGAGTTACAATGGGAAAATTTCAGAACCTACGACAGCTTTCACAGAGCTGTTAGTTTTCAGTAATGGACGTATGTTTCCGTTTGAAACTATTACGAAAGATCATTACTATGCTTCGCCACACTGGCCGTCAAATGGCACCAGTAGTAACTTATATTACTAATCACGCCGTTGTTTTAGAGGTCCCGAAATTTGTGTATGTCCGTTTGTTGAAACATTTTTTCCTTTGGTGCTCAAAGTCACGAGAAGTTGCCAAGGAGTAATCAAGTTACAGTAATCGCAAACACTTCTAAAGCTTAAGCCTGTTCATTCTTACAGGGATGTTATCCAGTACCATCGGTTTAAGGATCTTCCCGCAATATGCCTTTATAGTGACTTACACAATATCCCTGTAGTTTGGTATGTTTAAACATTGTGTTGTTTGAATGATGATAGTAATCATTGTTACGAATTACAAAATGAACACTAGAGTTTTTTTCCCTATCTACATCGGATACTCTACAAATCACATTTAAGTACTTGGCAGAGGGTTCATCGAACCACATTTTTACTAATTATCTCCCATTTCATTCTCAAATAGCGCGCGGGAAGTAGAACACCTGAATCTCTCCGTTCGAGCGCTGATTTCTCGTATTTTATTCTGATGATCTTTACTACCTATGTAACATACTCAACAATATATTTTCACATTCGGTTGAAAAAAGTTTGGCAATTGGAGTTTTGTAAGTAGCCCACGCCGCAGCCCACAACAGCAGCTGTTGTAATGATTCCCATCGCAGATCCTGTATCTGCCCTCTCGTGACTATACAAAACGAACTGCCCTTCTTTGGACTCTTTCGATGTCCTCTGTCAAACCCACATGATAAGGATCCCACACTGGGCAGTAATACTCCAAAAAAAGGACGGACAAGCGTATTGTATTCAGTCTCCTTAGTAGTTCTGTTGCATCTTTTAAGGGCTCTGCCAATAAAACGCAGTTTATGGTTCACCTTTCCCACGACATCATCTACTTGTTCTTTCCAGTTTAAGTCTGAAATAATAGTTATTCATAGGTATTTTGTGGAGTTTACGGCCTTCAATTTTGATTGATTTATCTTGTAAACAAAGTTTAACGGATTTCTTTTCGTACTCATGTGAACGACTCTACACTTCTCATTATTTAGACTCAATTGCCAATTTTTAAACCATAGTAATATCTTATTCAGATCATTCTGCAGTTGGTTTTGATCTTCAGATGATTTTACTAGATGGTAAATGACGTTATCTGCAAACTACCTAAGAGAGCTGCTTAGATTTTCTTCCAAATCGTTTATGTAAATAAGGAACAGCAGAGGACCAATAACACTACCCTGTGGAACGCCCGATATCACCTCTGTTTTAGTCGATACCTTACTATCGACTACTACAAACTGTGTCCTCTCTGACAGGAAGTCCCCTATCCAGTCGCAAAATGGAGCGATGTACAATAACCACGCATTTGATTAAAAGCCGTTTGTGAGGTACGGTGTCAAAAGCCTTCTGGAAATCAAGAAATACGGAACCAATTTGAGAACCCTTGTTGATAGCACTCATCACTTCGTGTGAGTAAAGAGCTAGTTGTGTTTCGCATGGACGATATTTTTTAAATCCTTGTTGACCTTCGGTCAATAGATCATTGTGTTCTAGATAATTCATAATATTTTAATACAGGGTATGTTCCAAAACCCTGCTGCAAACTGACGTCAACGAAATAGGCCTGTAGTTTTGTGGGTGACTCCTACTGCCATTCTTAAATATAGGTGTGACCTGTGCAACTTTCCAATCTTTTGGTACAGATCCTTCTTTGAGAGAGCGGTTGTATATTGCTGTTAAGTAAGGAGCTATCGCTTCAGCAATCACATAAAAATCTAGTGGGTATACAGTGTGGACCGGAAGACTTGTTCTTGGTAAGTCATTTCAGTTGCTTCACTACTCCGATGATATCTACTTCAACGTTATTCTTTCTTGCCTCTGTTTGTAATTCAAAATCTGGAATATTGGTTTCGTCTTCTTTGGTGAATGTGCTTCTAAAAGCTGTTTCGTAACTCTGCTTTAGCAGCGCCATCATCGGCAAGATCGCCATTACTATCACGTAGTGAGGGTATTGTTTGTGTTTTGCCTCTAGTATATTTAACATATGACCAAAATCTCTTCGGGTTTTCAGTCAAATTTCG
This sequence comes from Locusta migratoria, assembly GCA_026315105.1. Classification (NCBI taxonomy): domain Eukaryota; kingdom Metazoa; phylum Arthropoda; class Insecta; order Orthoptera; family Acrididae; genus Locusta; species Locusta migratoria. The sequence goes on from CM048755.1 coordinate 339,756,837, forward strand.
AGAAAGAGTTTCGCCGTGAAAAGTACTGTAGGCATCTCGCGTTGATATCCTCGCTAAATTTCAAGCTTCTATGTAGGATTGCCAATCATGAGGATTTTGTGTTCGTTTAAATTTAGCATGCCCTTTCAGTTGCTTTTTACATGAGTGTCCTCACCTGTTTTGTGTACCAAGGGGGATCACCACCTTCGTTTATTAATTTATTTGGTATAAAACTGTTAATTGCTGTCGATACCATGTCTTGCATCTCAGCCACATCTGGTCTACACTTACGTTCAATGTTAGAAACGAGTGGAATCTGTCTTTCAAGAAGCAATGTATTGCATTTCTATCTGCTTTCTTGAACAGATGTACTTTTAGTCTATTTTTTTTATAACTTTGGGACTTTTGATATTCAATCTCGCGACGACATCAGTAAGTTGAACTGTAGCACTAACGGGATATTAATAACGTAAAAAGCAAAACCAAAGAATTTTCCCTCTTTCTTAATGTTCAAATATTTGTACAAATATAGAAGTTTACTACTGTAACTTACAAGCTAGTTTAACTAACTTTAACCTAACGACAAGACACGCACCCATGCCCAAAAGAGGACTGTAACCTCCGACGGGGAGAAAGCGCTCACTCCGCAGCAAGGCGTATTAGAACGCTCGGCCATTCCCCGCGGCCTTTCTTAACAAGTTTAAACTGTTTTCATTAGTTATGTCTTCTCATCTACGAAACAAGAGTGTTATTCTAAAATTTTGACAAAAACTGGTGGACAAAACCATGGATACGTGCTTAGTTAAATTCCCAGTCCTGAACGCTATGAACTCTACCAGAAAGGTGCCAAAACCCTTTAATGTCGAGTGGAAGATTCATTTTGGAAACTTTCTTTTATGTCCATGATTTAGGATAGGAATACAATACACAGGACAGTGAAATGATTTCCTCGGCTATAGTGAACTTAAAAAAAGACAGGCATACAGTTAATGAAGTGCCAATTATAAAAGTATTGCAAGGTGAATATTGAAATTATTTTCTTTTCGTAATCAGTATTGAATGTAGGGGCATATTGACTTTGTATGCATTGACTATTCGCATCATTGACGTGATGTACAATGCTGTAAGGACTTTCGAACGACGACTGCATTGAAACGACAAGATATACATCAGTGGATAAACGCACCGAAGATCTATAAGGCGTGCTGTACGGAGCGAGTTTTTTTTTAATTCCAATTATAGGAGCTCAATACAGGCAGCAATAAGACGCCACAAACATCAATAAGTGTGTGCAATCCACTGAAGACGCTGGTATGAATTGCGAAGGCCAGGGTGGGCAGATGCGCAGTGCTGGACTGCCGGCGTTCCCCCTCCACCTCTCCGCTGAAGGCGCTACAAGGCGAGCAGACGAGCTTTTCTTACTGTGGCTTAGTGTTTTCGCTATCAATGTCTCTTTGGCGTTAGTGGAAGAAGAAAATATACTTCCTTACCTTCACAGCTTGCCCATTGTACAGTTTGATTATATTTAAATCATAACGTAAAATAAGAAATTCCCGTCCTTTGCAACTTTTTTTTTTTTTTTTTCCTTTAATACCATTTCAGTTAGGAAAGGCGAGAGTTTATTACCTTTTCTGATAAACATCTCTCTCTGATTTAGAATTTTTCGCAGTTGGCGTTCGAAATGCAGCTTCCGAAATTTGGTTGGAGCTTTGTGCCTTTAGTGAAAGTTATGTGCTCAGAGTGAATTTTCTCGCTTCAAAAGATATTCAGTTATCAGAAACAAAATCTGTACTCGCTGATAACCATATGAAAACAACAAAACAGTTTTACAGTCTGGTAATTGCACGCAAAGCCTTTTGTGAAGATATCTCGCATAAAATCATGCTGCAGTCTCATAACTTACCGCGCGCGAATAGCCGTGCGCTCTAAGGCGCCTTCCTGCCGAGTCCTCCCTCGGGCATAGGGTGTGTCTTGCTTTTAGCCTAAGTTTAAATAGTTGAAGTCTAGGGACCGATGACCATTGCAGTTTGGCCCCACAGCTTTACTAACAGTTCAATATTTGCCTCATAATTTCATTTAATTTTCTGTAGGACGTAATTCTTATTAGTTATATATTTTTCATTCGATGGTACTTTAGTACCCCAGCAAACTGGTGTGTAAGGCCACACTTCCACAAATACTATGCCCATGGTATTGCGGTATCGCAGTATCGCACTATAATAATTACAATGCAACTGATGTGCCGGCCGCAGTGGCCGAGGGGACTGAGGCGCTCCAGTCACGGTCTGCACGGCCACTACGGTCGGGGGTTCGAATCCCCCCTCGGGCATGGATATTTGTGCCGTCCTTAATATTAGTTAGTTCATGAGTAGTTTGTAAGTTTAGGGACTGATGACCCCGTAGTTAAGTCCCATAAGCTCTACAAACATTTGAATATTTTTTTCCAACCGATGTGACTGCAGGTCCAAATCATCACCCGTCGAGCGTGTATTACCCCTACTCTTCAGTGTGGAGACTACGAGCTGCGCGCCTTGTGCCCGTGGATAGGTCACGTGCCCATTCATAGGCGGATTCAAGGGCCGGGGGGGGGGGAGGGGGTAGGGCGAAGCGTCGTTCGCCCGCCCCCCCCCCCCCTTCAGCCCAACAATTTTTTTTTATGCGAAGTTAGCGTACTATCACTGCACTGAGTCTTCAAAACTGTGAGACTTTCGTTTGATTTGGCGTGGGGTAAAAAGGGGTGGTCGATACTAAAGTCTTTCTACTGATCCAGAGTTTAGCTGAGGATGAGAATTCTTTCACCGCCCCCCCCCCCCCCCAAAAAAAAAGCAGGATGTCCTCCATCCGCCCCTGTGCCCATTCCTGGCTTAGGCAGTCTGAAATCTGTTCACTAGGCTGCCATCTAATTCTATGCGACAGAAAAATGAGGTGGCGCTGTGGTTAGCGGACTGGACTCTTTTTCGGGAGGACGGCGGTTCGAACCCGCCTCCTTCCGTTCAGATTTGCGTTTTCCGCGGTTTCCCTAAATTTCTCAAGGGAAATTCCAGGATGGTTCCTTTTAATGGATAAGGCCGAGCCGGTAGCAGTGGCCGAGCGGTCTGCGGCGCGCCAGTCACGTTCTGCACGGCCACTACGGTCGGGGGTTCGAATGCCCCCTCGGGCATGGATATTTGTGCCGTCTTCAGTATTAGCTAATTCATAAGTAGTTGGTAAGTTTAGGGACTGATGACCCCCATAGTTAAGTCCCACAAGCTCTACAAACATTTGAACATTTGATTTGGTAAGGCCGACTTCTTTCCTTATGATGAACAAGAACAATCAAATCAAATCAAATGTTCAAATGTTTGTTAAGGTTATGGGACTTAACTACGGGGTCATCAGTCCCTAAACTTACCAACTACTTATGAACTACTTACGAACTAGGACGGCACAAATATCCATGCCCGAGGGGGTATTCGAACCCCCGACCGTAGTGGCCGTGCAGACCGTGACTGAAGCGACTCAGTCCCCTCGGCCACCGCGGCCGGCAAGAACAATCCTTGTACTCTGTCTACAGTGACCAATTTGTCGATGAGACATTAGGATTTCATCTTCCTTCCATATGGCAATACGGACAAGATGATTGGTCGTCATGTTCTGACACGCCTGGTGCCAAGTGAAATTACACCATGTCACTTGTTACGAGCAGAAAGGTTTGTTTGGGTTGTTTGGTTGGGATATAGGGACTAAACTGCTAAGATTATCAGTCCCCCTGTGTGGAGGGGAAGGAATGACGATAGGAAAGGAGGGGGGGGGGAGGAAATACACGCCGGCAAGTGAAGAAGATAGGAAGACTGCATTAGCTCTGGGCCATGTGCTCGTCACGCACGTACTCACGAAAGAACCTAACCCCTTACGGGGGGAGGAGGGGAGCAGAAAATAAATGAATGTATGTAATATACCTTTTCTCTGACATATTATTCTGGATGTTTTTACACACCCGGTTAGCTGTGCAATGTTTGTAAAGCTAAGGGACGAAACTGGCCAGCTCTGAATCAACAACGTGGGGCAGCGTGTCAGCCAGCCTGGGGGTGGTTTTTAGGTGGTTCTCTCTCTCTCTCTCTCTCTCTCTCTCTCTCTCTCTCTCTCTCTCGTAGGTAAGTAATGGGCTGAGTTTCACGCTTTCATGTGGATAACACTATATTCAGACAGTTGGGATACACGTTTCCTCCGGTAATTGAGTCGCGGCAGGAAGGGCGCCCCCAGTAGCCCCTTAAATCCGGAATTAATCACACCAACCCTCGCAGGTGAGGCAAAGGCGAAATAAAAACAGAACTCTGTCACTGATTGATGGGACGGGTATCTTAACATGCAGAGTATGTCTCCCGAGAGTCGTCAGGCGCATTTTCTCTGATGCTTCAGCAGATATTGGCCATTTACTTTTTGCTTTGGCCAACTGGATTTTGTTCAGACAAATGCTGCCTATTACCAGTTTCCTGCGGCGTCTAGCGTACCTAGAAAACATCGGTATGTTTCCATTAACAAGTCAGTTTTTTTTAAAACGGGAATTTAATAGGCTCCTTCGGTAGACTGGTTCAGTAGTAGTCTAATGCGATATTCAGTTGATCAGTATTTATAAACAGGGACAGGAAAATACAGAGAATAATGAGTACTGCAGCAGCGACAGAACCGCCTTGGCTAGCTACTGATTGCTTCTGCCATATAACAGTGCCGCTCTCTAACAAATACACTATGTGATTCAAAAGCGTCCGGAGACCTGGCTGAAAAGTGACTTACAAGTTCGTGGCTCACTCCATCGGTAACGCTGGGATTCAATACGGTGTTGGCCCACCCTTAGCCTTGATGACAGCTTACGATCAGTCACGTGTTGACAGGTTTCTTGAGGAATGGCAGCCTGTTCTTCACGAAGTGCTGCACTAAGGAGAGGTATCGATTTGGGTCGGTGAGGCCTGGCACGAAGTCTACGTTCCAAAAACATCCCAAAGGTGTTCTATACGATTCTAGTCAGAACTGTGAACAGGACAGTCTATTACAAGGATGTTATTGTCGAGTAACCACTCCGCTACAAGCCGTGCATTATGAACAGGTGCTTATTTTTTTAAGGGCGCTCAACTGCAGTGGTCATTAGCGCCCGATTCTGACCCTAGATTGACTTGAAACAAGATTAAAAAAGGTGCCAATAAGGAGAATTTCAAAATATCACTAAAACGAGGAATAAAAATATCATGAGAAGGAATTAAATGTCCTTGGACAAATTAGTCACATGTATAGAACGCAAAACTCCAGCAGCTGCCCGTGCGTCATCAGATAAAATGTCCTCCAAAGAGGACAGCAGGTTTACTGTAACACGAACATGATTAAAATTGGGTAGAACATTAAAACATGGCGCACCGTCAGCGGGTGACCGCAGGAACATACTGGTGGGGGGATCGCCTGTCAATAAATGTCGATGACTGAACCGTCAATGACCGATTCTCAGCCGGGCCAAGATTACCTCCTCCCGCCGGGAGGGGCAGGATCGGTTTTGTGGTCCCAAGCTTATTGTCCTGAAGCAAGGACCACAGCCGATGCCATGATGCAACAATACGCCTGCAAATAGCCCCTCGAATGTCGTTTGATGGGACAAACGGTAGCTGTCCGAGGTAGGAGAGTGGCAACCCTGGCCGCAGCGTCAGCCTCCTTGTTCCCCGGCACACCTACGTTGCCAGGTACCCACAGGAAGCGAACGCTAAAGCCTTCGTCAGCTACCAATTGAAGGGAGCATTGGAATCCGAGTACAACAGGATGGACCGGATACGGGTCTCTAAGACTAAGTGGCGCTGAGGGAATCTGAGCGAGCAGATGATGTAAGAAGAGTGGTGGTGGAGGCGTCTAACATATTGGACTGCCTGATAGACTTCAAAAAGGTGCTCGATCGTGTTGAAAGGTGCCATCACCATCCCCGAATTGCTCTTCAACAGTAGGAAGCAGGAAGGTGCTTAAAAAATCAATGTAGGGTTGAACTGTGATGGTGCCACGCAAAATAAATGGTGCAAACCCCCTTTTTCGTGAAAAACACGACCACACCGTAACACCACAGACTCTGAATTTTACTGTTGGCATTACACACACTGACAGGTTCACGTTACCGAACATTCTCATACCCACACCCTGACATCGGATCGCCATATTGTGTACCACGATTCGTCACTCCACACAACGTTTTTCCACTGTTCAATCGTCAAATATTTACGCTCCTTATACCAAGCGAGGCATCGTTTGGTAACCTGTATGATGTGTGGCTTATGGGCAGCTGCTCGACCATGAAATCCAAGTTCTTTCACCTACCGTCTGTCATATTACTTTAGGTGGATCCTGAAGCAAACGAATTCCTGTTGATGGTCTGGACAGATGCCTGCCTATTACACTACAAGGCCATCTTCAACTGTCGGCGGTCTCTGTCAGCAGACGAGATCGGCCTGTATGCTTTCTTGTTTTACGTCTCCCTTCACGTTTCCACTTCACTATCACATCAGAAACAATGGACCTAGGAACGTTTAGGAGTGTTTAAAGACAGAACTGACACCCATTCACCTGACCACGTTCAACGTCTGAGTCCCGCGGAGCGCTCCACTGTGCTCTCTCACGGTGTCTAATTACTACTAAGGTCGCTGATATAGAGTACCTGGCAGTAATTGGCAGCACAATGCACCTAATATGACACACATATATTGTTAGGGTGGCCGGATACTTTTGATCTCACAATGCTTCTGATGAGCAGGCTCTTTCCTAGTCAGATCAGTTCGCCCAATAACTTGGCAAGAACTGATATTCACGCTTTGGGACGATTCCGCTTTCATTATGTATTAATACAAATGATTTCAATGAAGATTTAGACGTACTGAGGGTAACGAAATGAAGTTCTACATACCATCACCTAACATTTAACGTTTGGGACGAAGAGAATTTTGTGGTATAGGAGCAATTTGGTGACAATATTTTAATGAGGCTGCACTGGTCATATTAGTATGTGTATCAATAGCTACCATAATGAACATCCCTCGTCCGACAGAAGTCGTTATGAAAGCGTAAATTCAGCGTTGGAAGTCGACACACACACACACACACACACACACACACACACACACACACACACACACACACATTATAGAAAGTGCCTGGCAGAGGATTCCACGAACCACTTGCAATCGTACCATGCAAAATGTTTTAATGTTTGTAAAGCTATGGGACGAAAGCACAGTGGTCATCAGTCCCTGAACTTACCAACTACTTAACATTACTATCATCCCTGATAGTTGCACCCTGTTAATTGTATGGCTATGGGGTGATGTGGAACAAATTCTGTTCTTTGATTAATGTCCTGTAAAATATGTTTTCATCCGTAATACCTTTCTAATCTGTCGTAGGTCACAGGCGTTAAAACAGTTTATCACAGTTTCCTCTAGCACAGCGTTTGTTTATAGTTACTGTCTTCTGCTACGCTTGTGAAAGATGACTATTCCACTGAACAAATGGAAGTCGAATCCGAAATGATCGATTCCACAATGTCTCGCAGAACAATGTAACTGCGCCGAAAGTTTGAAATTTCTAGCACTGCCGTTGTCGAAGAGATTTTTTCCAACTGTCTTTCAGTGTTCTGCAGTTCAGGAAGAAACAAAATTTAGAATCGATTCTAACCTCAGAATGAGCTGGAAGTAATGTGGAATCATCTGCTGCAATTTGACTGAAAAGTCCTTACTTAAAGAATGTTATGTTCTAAAGCAGTGTTCTGTAAATTTTGTATTCATTGTTTTTTTCCATTGGCATTATGGTTTTGAATGCTGTCGTCCTTTTTTCGCAATAACAGAAACACTATGGGATTATTCTTCTAGTGGAACGATTTTTAACATATCACTAAAATCCAGAGTCCTAGTACCTACGAAGATTTTCCAGTGGTGGAGTGAAATGGATGCAATGACCTGCAGTTCATCGGTTGCTGGCCAAGTTTCTTTGCTGAGCGAGCTAGAGCCAAGAGCAGATTATTTTCTGCTCGTCCTTGAACGTAACGACTTAACGACCTTGTATTACTGCAGAAGTCTCCCTGTAACGGTACACTCTCTTGCAGGAGATTATTAGTTGGTATTCCTTCTTATATGAACTAGTAGGATAAAAAATTAATTCCGAAATATTGCTCGTAGCATGCTCAATTTAGCAAAATGATACTTGAAACTCTTCTACAAATACGATTACCAGCTACCACCATTAACGGATTGACTTAGTTTATGAACTATCTAAGAAACCACTATTGTTCCTAATCGTAAGTACTGTGCCAAAATAGCAAAGTACGCGCATTACTGTTCTCAAGAACTAGCTGGAAAAAGAACTACCCAAGCTGAAAGTCTGAGTGCAGTTCCTTTCCTATCCTGCCACGGTTTCAACTAATCGAATGAACGCGGTCTAAAATTTTTAATCTGATGGTTCGGAACTTTATGACAGTACAAGGCCAACGTTGATAAGGAATATTTTTCAAAATTATGTAGATTCACCGAAGAATTCAGTAAAAGGCATCACGGCCGACTACCCAATATTGTTCACTAGTGATACCAATTTCCAAATCATTTTGGGGAACCAGATTACAGAACATTGCCATCTACGAAAACAGCAATAATGACCAAATAACGTAGTCGGGTGGCAAGGAAACTACATATACTGAGGATAGAAGAATGAGGATTCATTCTAGGGAAGAAACCTCAAAAATTTCAGACCATCAACCAAGGAAGTGGCTTACAAAAGACCTGTTCAGCCAATATTTGAAAATTACTCATACGCGTGGGATCCGGACGAAATAGGGTTGATAGAGAATATCCAAATGAGAGCAGCACGCTTTGTTACATGTTCATCAAAAACAGCCGCCAACATGAGAATCGTTGAAGTAGATACCTCCGACTAGTAAAGCAACTTCAATCACTTAATAAAAATGTCTTACGGCCCGGATTGCATACCCATTAGGTTTCTGAGTATTTTGATGCAATAGCTCCATACCTAACAGCCCTATACAACCACTCGTTCAACGAATGATCTGTACCCACGATTGGAAAGTTACTCAGGTCACACCAATATTCAAGAAAGGTGATTGAAGTAACCCACGAAATTACAGGCTTATATCACTGACGTCTGTGCAGCAAGATTTTGGAACACGTATTCAAACCTTATGAATCACCTCTAACAGATCTATTGACCCATGGTCAACATGGATTTAGGAAACTTTGTTCTTCTGACAAGGCTAACACTTTACTTACATGAAGTGGTGATTGCTATCAATAAGGGATCACAAAATGATTCCATATATCTTGACTTCCAGAAGGGTTTTCACATAGTACCTCACGAACAGTTTTAATTAAATATCGTCTCAGATTTGAGATTGGAGATTTCTTGTGAGAGAGGACACAATTCGCAGTAATTGATGGAAACGCATAGATCAAAACAGAAGTGCTATCTGGTATTCTCCAGGATTGTGTTTTATGTCCTCTGCTGATTCTTATACAAGAAAACGATTTGGGCGTCAATCTGTGCAGTCCTCTTAGGTTGTTAGTAGATGATGCGGTCAGTTCGTCATCAAAAGATGAAAACCAACTGCAGAAGATTTAGGTATCTGCATGGTGCGAAAATTGGGAACTGACCCTACGCAATGAGAAATGTGATTCCGTCCCTGGGCACACTAAGGAATCCATTAAACTTCATGTACAGGATAAATCTATCAATCTGAAAGCTGTAAATTAAACAAAATGCTTATGAATTAATATTACGACAGTCTTATATCGGAAAGAACACACACAAATCGTTGTTGGGAAGGCGAACCAAAACTGCGTTTTATTGGCAGAACACAAGGATGTTTCAACAAAATTACTGAAGATACTGTCTATATTCCGCTTGTCCGTCTTCTTTATGAGTACAGCGCGGCGGGAGATACGTATCAGGTAAAACTGACCGAGGACAACGAGAGTACAAAGAATGGCAGCTCCTTTTGTATTATCCCGATACAGGGGACACAGTGTCACGGATATAAGACAGATGTTGGACGGCTAATCATTGTAATAACGGCATATTTCGTTGCGGCGGTATCTAGTTCCGTAATTTCGATCGCCGACTTTTGCACCCGAATGTGAAAATAGGTTTTTGACTCCCACCTACGATGGGACAAATGATCAAAACATAAGAGGAAGAGCGCTAACGAAAATTCCGCTAGATAAATAGTATAAATAGCTAATCACAGCAGGCTGGTGTGTTCCACAGCTCATCAGTTAGCGTTCAATGTTAAACATGACGCTCCGAAAGTGAGAAGCCTTCTGTGGTACGATGCTGACCTGACATCGTCGATTACCATTTCAGAGGTCGTGCGATCAAATGTTCATGTGATTGTAAGCCCAAGAGATCAAACTGCTGTCATCGATCCCTAGACTTAGAAACTACTTTAACGTATGCCAAAGACGAAACTCACACACCCATACCCAAGGGAGGACTAACTTCCGACGGGGAGCGGCCGCGCAATACATGACACTACGCCTTAAACCGTATGGTCATGTGCGCAGGACACTAGGAGCTGTAGAAACTGAATGACATCTGCGTGGCCTTCCAAGGCACCTGTAGTATCACTAGAGAGCACCATCGCAACTTCGTTTAAGAGAATACCAGTATTTCATCATGCTTGATATCTTCCCTGGCTGCAATGGCATCTCCAAACAAAGTGTGTGTGCCACAAGACCAATGTCATACTACAGTGGTTTGTGGAACGTGGCAGTGAACTCTTGCTTATGTCTTGACCATTGCATTCGTCTCATCTGAACCCAACGGAAAACATTTGGTATGTTATAGGACGTCAATTCAACGTCCTGGAAGTACTCACCCAGTACTAACGAGAATTTCGTTGTTTGTGTGTGTGTGTGTGTGTGTGTGTGTGTGTGTGTGTGTGTGTGTGTAAATAATGCACCTCGTACTTCCTGAAATCTCCCAAAGACTTTTCATATCCATGCCTTGCATAATCGCAGCTGTGTTCTGTAGCAAAAGTAGACCAATAAACTACTAAGATAAGAACGAATTTACCAGATTAGCTGCCAGTGGGTATTGAATTAAACCGATGGAGAAACTTGAAATTTTGTACCTAGCCGGGATTCGAGCCCTAGTCCTCTTGTTTACTAAACAGTTACACGGACCACTACGTCACTGATCACTGGGACAGAGTGATCACCAATCCTTCGCGGGATACCCTGGCACGTCTCCCGTCAGACGCCTATTTCCAACTTATTCATGGGTGCCCCTTCCCATTTTCACTCATTACTCGCGGCATTCTTCAAATGTCCAAATGTTTGTAAATCTATCGGACCAAACTGCGTGTTCATCAGTCCGTAGCTTACAAACTACTTAAACCTAGGTAAACTAACCTAAGGACAAACATATATACACTCATGCCCCAGAGAGGACTCGAACCTCCACGGCGAGCAACCGCGCGCTCCGCAGCGAGACGCTTTAGACCGCTCGGCTACTCCATCGCGGCGCGCGGCATTCTCCCCATTCCCGTAAGACTTTAGGTCTGGTGTGCATCTGCTCTGAAGAAACTATCATTGGTCGTCTTCGCCTGATGTACGTACGAGGGTTGAAACTTAAATAGTGGCAACTCTCCTGTGGAGACACTCTGCAAGGGAATGTACTATAGTCGCCGATAGCACACGTTGTTGACATACGTAACTTACCTCTGAGCAAATGGACTCCCCGTCCCACGTAACCAGCGTGCCTACAATCGAGGGAAAAACAGTCACTTGTGTGCGAGCGGTCAAACGTAACGATGTTACTATGTTTTCGAAACAGGAACAACAGATACCGTCAATGCACAGTATTACTGTTCGCTTTTGGTGCATCATCTGCGACCAGCTTTGCGAAAGAAGCGGCAACACTTTCTGCGCAACACAGCCATCATTTTGCACAACAATGCGCGGGCGCATACAGCGCAAGCGGTGTCTGCTCTGTTCGATCGATGGGACTGGGAGGCACTGTACCATCCACCATACTCCCCGGACTTAGGTCCTTGTGACTGTGATTTGATTCCGAAGATGAAGGAGCCACTTCGTGGCATTCGCTTCAGAAAAGTTCCAGAGATTCAACAGGCAGTAGACCGCTCCATTCGCACCACCAACGGAACAGGCTCTGCTAACGTTATACTACGCCTTCTACATCGCTGGCAACTGGTTATACACAACGCTGGTGACTACTTTGAAGGACAGTAACAGGTGCAAACATGTAACGCTTTTGTATCGGTTGGGAATAAATAGTTGCCACTATTTCAGTTCCAACCCTCGTATAAGACGGGTAGCGATAAAACTTTCAGTGGTGATTCCTGTATCTACAGCTGCATCTACAAAAAATACTCTGGAAGCCACATTGAACTGCATGGCAGACGCTTCATCGAAACGCTTATATATTTATCTACAGTTCCATTCACTAGCAGCGAGCGGGAAAAAGGAACACCAAAACCTTTCGTTTTCGACCTGATGTCCAAAATTATATATTATATATATATATATATATATATATATATATATATATATATATATAGTGTTAAGGTGATGGTAAAACGTTTCGGTATATAAGTCTACACTAGCTGATCAAAAGTACCCGAGTATCTATTAATAGACTAACGTATATAACCGTGCGAGTTAGGATAATGTTCACGTGTCTCTTATGAGGTTAACAATAGCCGGAACCTACGACCTGTGGGCATTGAATGTCGGGAATTACTGTATTTTATTTATGTTTGAATCCACGTTTGGACCAATGTGCAGCAGCGACGGCGAAAATTTCTGAGAAGGAAACATCGATGGGTGGCAAGTATAGTTCCTTACCATCCTCACTATTTCAACCTATGTCGGTAGTAGTGATAACAGATTCCGGTTTATTTGAATGTTACTGTATTTCTCACGTTCGAAGTTGTGTATTTGTTTCGATAAATGCCACATGTTATTAAAGTGGAAGGATCGTTTCTTTTGCATAGTAACTATGGCACCTTATCAACACGAACCTAGTCAAAAACTTGGTGTGATTGTAAGAAGTACGACGTCCTCCATTTGCTCACTAACAAGGAAAGTACTTGGGCTCGAACAAACATATCTGTATGAACGTTTGGTTACAGTATCTGTACGTACACCTCAATGTGCTGGTGGGTGTCGTTTTTATGCAAAACTTTGCAATCGTGCTCTACATAGCATTGTAAATTACGCCACAGGTAATGCATATATCTGAACTTATGTAATAATAGTCGTACATGTTCTCTAGCGTATTGTCTTAAAAAGCCGTGATGATAGTTGCAACTTTAACCTTCTTCCCGAAAGACTGTTGGTATTCACTGCCACTGCTTCCATCGCCTCTTCCCGCACTTACCGTAGGACTACCGCTAGCATTGAGTTCTTCGTCATTATCATCCCTATTATCATCATTATGTGTTAGTGTTACAACAGCATCTAACTTGTGCTCATATTTCTGTACCATAACAGATACGAGAAAGCATGCAAATGATTCATCTTCTACACTAATACCATCTTCACGAAGAATGGTTCTTCGTAACTTCATGTCAACCAATCGCAATACCTTAGCAGGATTGATTATCAATCTCCTCTCCATCTGACGCTTCACCACACAAATAACGTCACAAACGCAACTTCGGAGGCACACTGCACCGTCCCTACTGGCGAACCGACAGGTCAAAGTGCAATGTGGCAAGGCACACGCAGAGGCCTCTAACGGACGACTGCAGAGTGTTGCAGATGCGCGAGTGTCACTAGTGCAATAAGGGATCTTTACATTATCTCTCGTACGGTTTTGATGTATATGTAATTGTTCGAGCCCAAGTACTTTCCTTGTAAGTCAGATTATTATGGCAATCTGTTCAACTGCCTTTATCAGTAGAATTAGTTGCTATCAGCGTATGTCATTATGTTAGCATCCATTTTGGATCTGTTGTGCAGCAGCCAACGTTGAAAATTTAGGAAAACAGCGATCAGTTGCGAAATTATCTAATTTATTGCAAATCGATCTCAGCTAAATGATAGCCTTATCGGTAATAGAGATAAAATAAAGTGAAGTTCAAGCCAAGTAGCAGTACTTACAGTAAAAGATATCCAAAAATTATGTAACAACAGATAAAACACCGTATGTCAGCAAGTGCACTTACACTAGAAACCATGCACATTCGCAGCGATACAAGTATGGCTTTTATTTTTATTATTTACTTATTTTTACAGTTGGAAACTGACATATGAAGACAGACTGATACAAATTTTGCCATAGGAAAAAATCACGAGAGGCCTTTATGTGGATGAACTACACAAATGTTATAATTGTTTATAATTAAATATATAAAGTGACAAAAAATAAATCGCGACACAAATTTACATGGTTTCTTTATAAAATTAAAAAGGTGTAAAGGCTCATTAAACAAGTAATTCAGATTTTAAACGTAGAATTAAGCGGCATTATAAAATGCTGGAGCAGAAATGTAAAAAACATTTCAGATAAAATTTATTACACGTAGATGTACACAATAGGACAGTCGTCTATAGGTTTCTTGCCAGTGCATGTGTTTTCAATCTTTTTTGATCCGCTTAAGGTAACATACCGCCAATTGTTAACTACTTTTAAATAGTCATAGTATCCTTACTCGAATTTTGCGTCTGCTTTTATAAACGGTTTTCTACCTGTATTTTTTAGTTAGAAATATATCAGAGCTTTATGGAATTACTTTGGTACATACGTGCTCGCTGCCATCCATAAATAGCTCGTCTCTCTGTACTCATTTTTCACTTCGTCACTTTCAAAAATAATTTTTCAAAATGTTTTACTGGAGTGTAAAAATGTGTGAACATATGATAAATTTTATAGACAATATTTTTATATATCTGCCTCAAGATTTTATGCCGGCACCCAACTGTCCGTTACACTTTCTGAATTTTATACAAAATTGCATGAACTCTTATGTAGACATATTTTGGCATATAGTTTTATAATTAATTTCAATGTCTGTATAGTTCGCCTAAAAAGGACGCTCATTATTTTAATGTGGCCAAAATGATAACGTCACTGTCCACTTTCATGTGTCAATTGCAAACAAGTTTTTAAAGTCCATGTGTGGCTAGATTCTAATGTAACTACACTTGCTGAAATGTTGTATGTTATCCAGTATTGTACAACTTTGGATATCGTATACTGAAATACGAGTATTGTTACTTTTCTATGTTCGTTATTTTAGCTTTAGAACTGATGGATTGCTATCATGTAGCCGAAATCGATTTGCAATCATTTTTCCCTACTGAGCTCTGTTTTCCACTCTTGTATCCTTTAATTTCTAACATATGAGGAAATTTACTTAATGAGATTTGTAAAATACGTACCTAATGTAGCAACTGAGCGAGGTAGCACAGCGATTAAGTTCCGCCACTCCAAATTAAAGTTTATTCCGTTATTCCGATAAAATCTCTAAACTGATTGCACCCTTAGATTTACGATCCATTTCCATCGTCATCCTTGCCCAATACATCTTGTACACCTTCGACTGGCAGTCTGGTTCCAATCTCACTTCCTTCTAGTAATCAAACACTGTAAAATAATTTCTTTGTGCCTGCGTTGAGCTCCCCTGTAGTACCGTAGTCGAGGAGACCCAACACTTACTGCTTAGAGACCTGAATGCAAGTGTGCTAAGTGAAAGGATAACTGTAGAGAAAGTTCCGGCTGCTATTAGCGAAAGTTTAATCGGAAGGACGTATTTCACAGCTCTTAATACAAGATAAACAGTGTATCCCAACCAAGTTTTTCAGGAAGTCTTCTTTTGTTACCAAGTTTAGGTAAGATCTAGCATTCTGTGAAGGGTTAGGTCCATTTTCCGAGAGGTCCTCTTTCAAGCCACTTAGTTTCCTGATAAATATGAATAAAGTGTTTCTTTGTTCGATATACTTGTCTTTCCAGTGATAAACACTACACAGAACCACGCGCGATGTTAGTGGAGTATGTCAAGAATGCCTGAAGCACACCAAAGATATTAAATTCGACCGCGAAATTTTGTAGAGAGCTTGGGAAACAGTTTCCTGACTAATCGAGCACCGAAGTATGGTGGAATGGAAACTTTAGTTTTTTAGATACTTATGGTACTGTGTACGGACTTCAGGTGAGTAGGAATATGTTTTGTATGTTTACTGTAGAAAACGAAAGGAATGTCATCAGTAGATGTGCAATTTCCTGTACATGAAATTGACGTCTGTAAAATTCCTCGTATTAGTTAAACCTATACTTTCCTCGATGCTTGATAACACCTCTACCGTTTGACATCAACAAAGCTTTAAGGAAACTTATGCTTTCATAAATACGCACAAGTTTCGATAAGAAATAAGAAAGCGACCGTGGTAAATTAAACGGGCATTCGCTTTAAGTAATGTGAAGGATATCAAGATAAGCTTAATGATTAGGGACATACGCTTTAATAAATCCCATTTGGTCTTAAAACCACCCCTACGTTCCAGCCACTGCCTTCCCCACTGGTGTTTTTTTTTATCCCGCCTTTTCTATTATTTTTTGCGACTTTTTGCCGAAAAGTAAGGTTATTTAATTATATACCTTTAGATAATACAAGCTTCTCCCAATGGCATATTATGGCATATTATTGTACTGGCAATATTTTGGTTATTTTCAATGCTATGATGTGCAATAACAGCATAGTAACCTAAGAACATTAATAGTAATAATAAAAATTTAGAACAGGATGCTGTGAGGAAAAAAGCGAGATTTTTGTTACATTTTGGCAATATGGTCGGGAACTTTTCGAAACATTTATCTCATTAATGGATAATTTCCTGTAAGTGATCTGATATCAAGATGCAAGAATAGATGAAAGTGAACAATTGATTTAAGTGTGTAGATGACACGAGATAAACAGCATGGCGGGAGAGAAGTGTAACAACGTCCAACGTGCGGGTATATGAAGGTGGAATTCACGTATTATATAGCCTCTCCTACAATCAACTTCAGAAACATTTGCCCTGCCTGAGAATGATGGCATCTTGAGAGGTTTTGAAGAATAAGGAAGGGAATCGGTCGTGTCCTATCGAAGGTACCATCCCGCCAAATCACGAAAAGCCTCACTCTGGATGGCCGGAGGCGGATTTTAACCGACGTCCTCCCGTGTGCTAACCACTGTGGTATCTTGCTCGGCCGTTGCAGAGAATTTAGCATATTTCGTACCGGAAATGAAAAAATACAAAACACTGAGTACTACTATTACTACTTCTACTACAAATCTGAATCAATGGAACAAGGAAATAACTAAATAATTAGAAATGAATTTTAAACATTAGACTCTGCTTCACAAAACGTACTGACAGGCATTAGGAACACTTTGAATTTTGAAGTTTTACTTTTAACGCATGAAAAGTAACGGAATGATTTCGAGGAATAAGGAAGAGACATTTAAAGTCACTGCCGAGTTCAGTTCGCGCAATATTTCAATAGTACAAATAAAGTGGATTATTACTCCTCATAGTACACGAGAATTAGAAGCACTGTTGCGGTATCTTAAGGCCTATAACATTTTCAAAATCTTAAATACTGTCATAGTGGGGGGACTTGGAAGTGTGAGTTGTGGCGGGCTAGGCAGACGGACCTCTAGAGAAAGCAGCATACAGTGAAGCGCTACGATTTCACCTGCCCGCCACTGGACTATCGGAGCTGATGAGCATTTCTAATTCATTCCGCAAGCATAGCGGCACGACGGCCGCCAGCTCATTTCCTGCAGCGATTGTTTATAGCTCGGCTCGAAGCGATTGCTCCAAATTGAGACTACGCGATACTCTGATAGCGAGCTAATAAAAACAACTGGTTGAACACTTTCAGGAAGCCGTCTACAGTAATTAGAAAACTTGGCTAACTAAATCTGATGTACCACATATGCAGTGTGAGACTCCGAAATTATTAACCTAAAATATTGTTCGTAGTGATGAACACTTGATTACTCTGTTTTCACCTAGGTGACTTAAAATAACACAAAGTGACACGTATTGTCTTGTTATGGTGTTCTTAATTTTGCAATAAATAAGTCTACAAATGACTGCAGCATCGATGTGAAATATTAATTCCATGTCGTATCCTTTCAGGAAAACCGATAGGTGTGTGCGAATAAATTACAGTATTTACAAAGTTTGATTTCTCTTGTAGGAATTTCGTGCTCGTCCAGGTCGCTATAATTTAGAAAACTCAGATTAACGGCGCTAACAGCAGTGTTGTTTCTTTATAGGTTTTGAAGGCGAAGTTCTATATACAGTTTGTAATTTTATAGGACCTCTTGTTGGTCACGTCATACAAACAACTTCAACGCTCCAAGTTATGCATGCACTTTCAAGAGGAAATATATTGAGGCCGCAATGTGTGCGTCAAAAAGTCACACTGGCTGTAATGACAGTTACAGGAACAACTATTACAATGACGACAAATAGCTATACACAGCCCTGATGAAAACACGTTATCTAATTTTAACAAACTAATGAGCGTTGCCTAGTTCGAGGCATCTACAGTTTAACTAGAGAAAGAAGGTCAAACGTATCTCTGAATTTAATATGTCAAGAAGCTAGCCACAGTTCTGAGAGGACTTCGTAGTATTGCCGCCAGTCTTCCGACAACACGCGTCGTGCAGTGGTTTGCATCGTAGATTTCTGTGCTTACGGTCCCCAGTTCAAATGCCGGCCGCGGTGGCCGAGGGGACTGAGGCGCTTCAGTCACGGTCTGCACGGCCACTACGGTCGGGGGTTCGAATCCCCCTTCGGGCATGGATATTTGTGCCGTCCTTAGAATAAGGTAGTTGGTAAGTAGTTTGTAAGTTTAGGGACTGATGACCCCGTAGTTAAGTCCCATAAGCTTAACAAACATTTGAACATTTGAACCAGTTCAAATCTCGCCTCGGGCAGAAGAAAATTTCCTTGTATTTACTATTTCTACAATGTTCTACGTGTTTCTTATGTTTTATGTACATATAACTTCCAGAAAATTCTTTCTATGCATAAATAGTGGAGCACTCCAAGCAGGAGGAGTGTACACTTGTGTTCCCAATAAACGTGTTCCAAGTGTTGTGTTCTATTACCGAGCAGCCTTCTAATTCCGAACCACCTGCAGTTTTCAACGTGACAATATGTCATTTACGTAAATATACAGTACCAATATTTTCTAGTGTTCTACAAATACTTTAAGTATACATCGTCGACTTGGTTGGAATTCAACATCCCGTCGACGCTGGGATCATTAATGGTAGAGCAGTGCTTTGATTACAACCGAAGTTGTTAACCCTATACAAAGTATTACTAAATAACGCTTACATCCTCAAACGACGTTTATTACGAACAGGAAAGTAAGGATTGAATTATTACAAGCCATCCAGAAAAGGGTATTTTGTTTTTCATGACTGTTAGGTAAAGGAATAAAACTGACTTACCGTGATTGGTAATTATTAAATTCAATTAGGCGAGTAATACAGTACGATGTACAGATCTAAGTTATACACTAAGTTATCTTTCATGGTCACGTTACTCATTCGATGTCTCTCTCGTCAGCGATGTTCACATCCTATTCCAATGGGTAGGCCTGAATACTGTCGTTCATTAAATAGTTGTTAAAGAAATTAATCATTACAAGGCACCTTTTAGCCACCGACAGCAGACCCATAAAAGAGGAAACTTTTTTATTGTTGTTCTTATACTGAAACATCACATGCCAGTACACTCATACCTATTCAAATTATCCTCCAGTCAGCACACACTACCCGTCTTATTAGTTTATAAGGCGATTTAAAAGGAAGAATTTATATATATCAGTACACTACCGCGAACAACCACAAGTTTCTTACTTTAACCTCGTACTATTGATGGCAGTTGTTAACTGATGCTAATATGGCATTTTTAGACTCTAGATTGTCATTTATCGTACGAAGAACGACATGTTTTTGTTAATTATTTAGTGCGCCACTGCTATGAAATGACAACGTGTAAGTTACAATAAGAAAATCATCAAATACGCAACGCAAGATGGCGTATGCCAGAGAGAGTGCTGGGCGAGAAATGTCACGTGATATCTCCGAACGGCTGGTTTCCGTAAAATCAATGGACGATGTCAAATCGCCGTTATTTTTGCAAATATCTGTGAAACTATGCGAGATATCAAAAAACAATAACAGAACAAAGTAGTAGATAAATTTCTCCTCTACAAATTCAGGTATTCAGTTTCCGTGTCAGATGAACTGTTAAGGCGTTATTTTCATTTAAATATCGAGCTGTCAACAATCGCAATGGCCCACTTTTAGTGTTACTACCGTAACCTAAGGTGGGCAAAAAAAAGTTGAAACGTTTGTTAGGCTTACAGGACTTAATTGCGGGATCGTCAGTCCCTAAACTTCCAAACTACTTACATAATAACTTATACTAGAGACAGCACAAACATCCATACCCGAGGGAGGATTCGAACCCCCGACGGGGAGCGGCCTCGCGCATCGGGGCATGGCGCCTCAATGCACTCGGCCACTCTGCCGCGGCGGAGCCGATTATTTTATAGCAGAGGGTGCACCATCGAGCAACATAGGCTGACAGTGAAAGAACAAAGCGATAATTTGTTTTATACAAAATACACTGAACATTTCCGTTCTCTGTTCTTTCTGGCGATAGCAATTCAGTGTCTTTAGCCCCTAGTTCAGACTGTTTTACTAGTCAGTTTGCAATCACTACAAAACGTAAACCCTGCATTCGAAGCTAGGAGATATGAAGAAAAGTTTGCCGTATCGCCTCCAATATGTTTAGAAGTTCACTTGACTGAAATACGACGCCACAGACACACGCGCGCTGACACACACACACACACACACACACACACACACACACACACACACTTTCACCTAACGTTCAAATGACGCAAAAAGCAAACTGCAAGTGAATATCCGAAGCAGATTCTGTTAGTTACTTGCCTGTTGCTCAGCGCGAACTGGAAAATAACGCAGTAAGCGTGCGAGCTATCTGTCCGTTACGCGTTAATCGGCAGACTGTGAAACAGATGGGCAACAAAGCTGGAACCCATCTACCGTGGAGCTAAGTGTATAGAGATAAACGATTACGGCGGAAGCTGACGTAATGGTTGCGGCAATGAATTTCGCAGGACGAATGCTCTATTGATGACTCTGCACACGATAGCAGGCTGCATATCTCTCTCTCTCTCTCTCTCTCTCTCTCTCTCTCTCTCTCTCTCTCTCTCTCTCTCTCTCTCTCTCTCTCGCCGCACCTCCTTTCAGGCATGCTCATGCACACCCGCACGCACACGAGGTATAATCGATTTTACAACCCATATATTGCTTACAACTGTAGCAAACGGACAATTTAGTGGTTTCGCACGACAGATGTACAGTTATTTAGGACACTGAAACAATGGACTTACTGACGTCATGAAACGCGCTGTCCTACACTTTACGATAAAACGAGTTAGTTTCTAAACATTTCAAACATAACCCACGTTATTGAGCACCAAAGTTCACAGTTTTGAAACACGCGCTACCATTGTATAAATAACAACATTTTCCACACGAACGCTAACTAACTGACATTCTTTGTCGCATGCACTAAATTTACCCGTTCGCAGCTGGTACACCCCTAGTTCACTCCTGTCCGCAGTTCACTTTAGAGAGACCTGTCTGCGGTTATCAAGTTCTGACTGCAATGAATATCTGTGAAACTCGAGAAATCGGTTGGAAGCGATTAAGCCAGGAATTGGGGGGGGGGGGGGGGGGGGGGAGTCTGGGGCGTCCACACCTTATCACAGAACGAGGAGATCGGAGGCTTACCCGTCCCATAGTTATCCGACTGCCGGCGTGGTGCAAGGGATAGCATCACCGATCGAGGTGATGCCGGGCGCCGTGGCTCAGCGCGCCCGGTCAGGGGGCTCAACGCCCACTGTAATAAAAAAAAGCTGAGCCAAGAACACTTCGAACATCAACGAACAAATACGATCAGCGTCCGCAATGAACAGAACTACCCATAGAGCAAAAAAAAAAAGTGACGAAGGTCGCCGGTTCAATTCCCTCCATCGGCAAAAAATTATTTCTTTGTAATTATTATTTCCAGATGTTTCTTATGTTGACTATTACTCTAATTTCTGGTACATTCTGTCTGTGTATAAATAGCAGAGCACAGAGCACTCTGCCCGAGAGGCAGTCAGTGCTACGTGTATGTTTCAGTTAACAATAAACCTGCTTTCCGTTTTAAGTGCTGTGTTCATTTGACAACCCTGCCTTCGAACTCAAGCCTGCTTCCATTTCAGTGTGACACTTATCTTTCCTGTCAGATGCACCTGATCTCAACAGAATGAAATATATTTGGGAGCATTGGTAGTTCCGTGCCGATAAACCACCAGCTCGTAGCTTACAGTAGTTGCGTGACCGTTGTATGGGTATCAGGTGCCACAGGCCTTACAAACTTTACGATGAACTTGTCGAATCCAGGCGACGCAGAACTGTGTCCCAATAGTTATTAAGCAGGTGGTCATAATGCTTGGACCCGTCAGCATATCTTAACATGCAACAGTTTTAATTGTAAACATTTTAATGCGAATTTGTCTTACTTTATACCGTGGTGTCGCACAAGTCTGAAGTACGCGTCACATACTTTCGCTGCGTGCCGCCATGCAAGCACGGCGCGGCGTTCTTACGACGTCAGCCACGAGCGCCCTCTGCTGCAATACCGCTCGTGGCCACCACTGAACTGCATCGGCCACTTGGCTATAGAATATGCACTAGAACGGTCTCTCATCAGTAGGCAGGCCTCTACTTAGTTAAACTATGTATCTGCATTCCACTAGTCTTCAGTTAACAAAGTTACGTATTGTACTGTCTCTACGAAATTATATATATTTCTGCTGTCCCACTGGCTGGTCACCTCAGACTCTGTACCCGCACACGCGTGCATCCTATTTCCCTGTGTCGGTCTCTCTCTACTCGACCACCGACACCTAGGACAACCGGCGGCAACGAGACACAAAATATACGAATTCGAAATATTTAAACATTTCGGCCGTTTCAGGGCATTGAAATGAATTCAACGGCGAAATTGAACATTTCTACTGCACCGGGATTTCAACCCCGATATCCCGCTTCGGGCCAGTGGTCTCCTCAACCAGTTAGACTATCCAGGTAAGCTTCCCTTCAAACACGAATTCTTAGCTTATAGGACACTACGATGGCAGTGTCCCTGCCCATTAGATCCTCTTGCTCGCAGCCTATACTGGATTCCCGCAATGGATCGATCGTATGAATGCGTCCGCATCGAAGTTGTCAGGAGGAGGAGGAGGATAGCAAAGGAGGGCAAGGGAACGGAAATGCAGTCCAGTGAGGAAAGAAAGAAATAAGAAATACTGCGTTAGCTCGGGGCCCCATGCTCGCCACGCACATACTCACGAAAGAACCCTGAGCCCCCCGGGCGGGGGGGGGGGGGAGACGAAGATAGACAGGTTAAGAAATGAGAGAGTTAATGAAGGTGGAACCATTACAAGAGGAGATAGAGAAACCAAGGCTGAAATGGTATGGGCATGTTAAGCGAATGGAAGAGGATACCGAGGAGGATACACGAGATGAAACTCGAGGGAAAGAGACCAAGAGGAAGACCGAGAGACACATGGCTGAAAGAAGTGGAAGAATGTGTCAGGAAGAAATTAGAAGATTGGACCAAGGTGAAGACTGAGAGATGGTAGTAAGACAGAACACAATGGAGAGGCGTACGTTCGAAGCAGACCCGCCAGAGGCTGATGATGATAATGATTAATGTTACATACTATATGCCAAATGCAATATAATGCAAACTGCCCGATTTCGAGTATTACCTTTTTTCTCTTCTATAAGCTAGCTTTAATAGGTGAGGTCGCTACCTCATATCTGTGCCCTTTCGCGTGACTTGGTGGGAACCGATTCGAATCCAGATGGTCAAAGTAATATAATCGCAGCCAGAATTAACAGAGGTGATGAGGAGAGAGTGGCGTGAATTTGCTGAACATCGGACTACCGCACCTCCCACGCAGTGTGTCAGTGGACATAACACTTGTTGATCCATAAAGTACCTCATTGCAGTATGAGAGAACAAGGTTATTGGCAGCCGCGAGGTTTCACCCTCGCCTTCATTTCGCCATACAACACAAATTTAGTCTATGTACGAGTTCTCCCAAAAGGCAAAGTACTATTTTAGTGTCATATAAAAAGACTTAAATTAGTGAAAAAGTAGAGGTAAAGCAGTTAACAACCCGAAGATTGGTTTAGACACCACAATGCTTTACTAGGCATCGTCCTGTTTGGATTTAGTATGCCGCTGCCTTCCCTCGACCTTCGAATTGACTGACCCAGATGGTTATGGGGGACCTACAGTTTAATGTGGATTCCGAACCACGGTGCTACTCGATATTTTTCACATTATCAACATTGCCAAAGGGAAAAGAAGTGAAAAGTGACTCTCAAAATTCTTAGTACCTGGTGGGGATCAAACCCGCGACCTTTAAATTAATGGTCTGGCACTCTACCACTGTGTTACCGTGTCATACCAGAAAGTATTAGAAATATTCGAACATCTACGCTGCTTCTGAGCATTGAATTACACGGCGAAGTCGAAAATTTGTGCTGCACCAGGTTTCTCAATTAAGTCTCTTGACTAAGCGAGGTGTCTCTGAGGTTACACACTATTCGGAAGTACGCTTGTTCAAATCCGCCTTTTGCCATCCAGGTTTACATTTTCGTAGTTCCTTTGATACGGCATGGCCGATTTCCTTCGCCATTTTCATGGGAAAAAAAATCCGAGCTTGTGCTCCATCTCTAATGACCACGCTCTCACCGACAATTCAAACCCTAAATGTTCCTTTTTTAGGTAGGAGAAAAAAGAACTATTTCGTAGCGTAGTATAGGTTAAACTTTTTTTCACGGCATTGTATTGAATTAGGCCTTTACGGACTTCACTGAGTCCGTCTATCGGATAAGAACCATACGTGAGGCGGATAATGATGCAAATTGCAAAGGATTAAGTCACATGGCAGCACCTGCTTGCTCTATTAACACAAAAACGACTCTCCACTCTGTATCTTACCTTCTCAGGCGCTATATACAGAAGTACGCTAAGGAAGACGTCTGTCTACGTCCGGATCTAGGCGTCATGTCAGGCACTGCGCGACAGCTACCGTCGGAGGTTCGAGTCCTTTCCTCGAACATGAGTGCATGTCATGTCCTTAGCATAAGTTAAAGTAGTTTGTAAATATATGGACTTACGTTCACTACAGTCCGGTCTTACAAGTTACAGATTTGAAGTCGGTTTATTAGGAAGTTAAATTTGCCTTTGTTTTATTGGTGGATAGTATGGAGCAACTGAATTTCATCAGCCTACGTAATTTAAAATGAAGTTTTGCATAGAGGGAAAATAAACCTATGTCACTCATGCTATGGTCCCATTAATTAAGATTATTTGTCTCTAAGGTGTCACTAAGTGAAATAAAACAAAGTGTAAATAAAATGGTGTTCTTGATAATCATATTGTAAACACTCTTTAGGTAAGCCTAACCGTAATCTAATATTATTGCTTGCGTTAAGATATAAATCTCTAAAAACGGAAATGCTGATTTTTGTTGGTCTGTTTACTCCGTTACCGTTAAGGACATGTAAATTATCTGCTCATTATTTATATAAAACCACTGCTACAATTTGTAGTTACAGTAGCACTAGATACGAATGTTTGTTAATTCGGTTACCAGGCATTTAATTAGCTAATTTGAATTGTTTCCCTTGAATTACCTGAGTTGCTGGTCAAGTGTTGTGTTTCACAGTAAATGAATTTAGTTTTGGATTTGGAACGCAGATGCCGCTAGCTATCGGCTACTCTATTACAACATGTGGCCGTTTAATTATTCTCGTCAAATAATATGAGCCACTGTAATTAAATTATCTCATATTTAAACGACCGCACAATATAGTTTTGCACGGCAGTGAATGTTTCCATACCACCACTCTATATAAATTATTAAAGTAAAACAAAACGAACTTCGAAAAGTACAAATTTAAGGGCGAAAAGAAGAAAAAAAAAAAAAAAAAAAAAAAAAAAAAAAAAAAAAAAAAAAAACTTCTTGTTTAACTGAAACCCAACCTTCTTAAGGCTATGCTACATATCACTTTTTTTAGGTCAAAGTTAGGTTAGGTATAGCTTAGACAAGAATTCTTTTTAGCTCGTGAGGGCGCGTAGCGCCCGAATCTCCGGTTCAAAAACACAAACATAGTGTATCATAATATTATCATGTTCTGACAAGCACCGACGGAAAATTCAATTAAAGATTAATTCGATTATTATATAACAGGAACAATACAGAACGAAGTGCTTTCCATCAGAATTATAATCTGCAATACTGATTACAACTGAAAATACGGAAACAACAAAACTAATACAGCCATAAAAGCTAAGCTCAATTACACACAAATACAGTAAAAACGAATTTTTATTGTTCGAAGGTATGTTGTGCGGGAACTCCTCCAGACCACCAAGTATAAGGATTTCTTCCATTGCGCCTTGGTTTCCGTGAAAATCGAGATCAAAGTCCAGCGCGTATTTCTATTAGCTATTTGCTCCAAAGAATGCTAGAGTTGGCAACAGCCGGCCGCGGTGGCCGAGGGGACTGAGGCTTCAGTCACGGTCTGCACGGCCACTACGGTCGGGGGTTCGAATCCCCCCTCGGGCATGGATATTTGTGCCGTCCTTAGTTGTAGCTAGTTCATAAGTAGGGACTGATGACCCCGTAGTTAAGTCCCACAAGCTCTACAAACATTTGAGTTGGCAACACTCGCACTTAGGAACTATGGCATGCGCAATGCTCTGTTCTTGGACTTTATTCGGGTCGGATAATCTTTTGTCCCCATTGTACAAACCGGAAAAGTAGTAGAGTGAAGTGACGGAGGTAACTGGACATCTCCTGACCAGCAGGGGCGGTGACGGCGGGACAAATGAGGCTCGGACTGTTTCGCCCTTGCTCGGCACTCCTCGGAAGTCCTCGCGACATTTCATGTTTCAGCGCGATGCGGCTGGTTCTTCCGGCTTATGGTGCGATATATTTCCTATTACCAGAGCCCATTTCCCGGAGCTTTATGTTATAAAAGAGTTCTTAAATTAATTTCAGTTTTGGAATAAATACAGGAACCGTTTTCAGATCTTTTTCATGATACTGTCAATGTCGCATCTCTTTTTGACGTTCTAAAGCCCATTTGCTGTAACAGTTTAATCTGTCCCTGCCCATTTTCATATAGAATTTATAGATTTGCAGCGTTAAATCCCGACTGAAAGGGAAATTAAAAGAATCTATGAAAACCAAAGTCAGTCGGCCAGACCAAACTACCAGGCCGATTTCTTTCATTTTTGTTTTAAACGGATGGTATTCATCCACAGATTTGTCATCAAGTATCAGAATTAACTAAAGTTTCTTCATCCTTTATTTTTATTCAAACGCGCTATCTTTCTGTTCTTGTATTGAATATTTTAATCGGTTTGTTTTACGATATCTTCGGTTGTTTTTGACCTAACAACACTCACCGGATCAAGTTCTTTCATTTGCGCTTTTAAACACTTGACTGATTGTGAACAAAGCTATGCGTGAACATTTAACTTTATTTCGGTTTTTTCCTAACTTTTTTGTCATTCCGCTAACGGTGCGAAGTATTCGCACAGATCCTCTAGTATCATGTTAAACCAATTCAGGAGCGCTACGAAGGATTTCCCAAGAAGAGTTACCACGACTTCATAATGAGACGGACAAAGTTATATCCTTATTTGGCTAAACTTACATGTGGTGAACGATGTTTTTTCCAATAATGACTGTAAGTAAAGTCACGTTTACGAGGCAGCCTGAGTGATAATCTCTACATCTCAGTGTGCCGACTGTTTCTACAAGATACAAATCGTATTAAGGTTCCATTGGATCAAACGTAATTCAGTTATTTTGTGATATATTTTGTTAACAACTGTAAACTCGATACCGTCGGTACAGAAGTGCTGCGTATTAATTCTTTTCCTTTCATATATAGGTGAATAATCTATTCCTAACATCCATAATGAAGCTTTCACTCTGCAGCGGAGTGTGCGCTAGTATGAAACTTCCTGACATTAAAATTGTGTGCCGGAACCGGGACTCGAACCTGGGACCTTTGCCTTTCGCAGTAGAGTGCCCGCGAAAGGCAAAGGTCCCAGGTTCGAGTCCCGGTTCCGGCACACAATTTTAATATTCCTATCATCCTATAAAAACTACATTTTGTATTTACCATTATTTCTATACGTCAGCTGAAATGAAAGAATTTTACACGGAACAACGTGGCTCTCACTGTATTAGTTCTCAGCCGCGGTGGCCGAGCGCTCTGCGGCGCGCCAGTCACAGTCTGCAAGGCCACTATGGTCCGGGGTTCGAATCCCCCTTGGGCATGGATATTTGTGCCGTCCTTACTATTAGCTAGTTCATAAGTAGTATGTAAGTTTAGGGACTGATGACCCCGTAGTTAAGTCCTATAAGCTTAACAAACTTTTGAACTATATTAGTTGGGCATTTTCATTTTGTACTAACAGGTAGTTACGGTTTACTACTGCTCTTTACGATTTGTATCTTCAACTTTCGAATTGCCTAATATGGCATAATATGAAGGCTGCCTTATGTTCCACACACGATGGTTCTACGGTCTCTGCGCCGATTCTGCAATTCTTGCAACGTTCGCGCTCGGACAGCATAGCTGCGTGGAGGGTCAGACGTGACATTAGGCGAGAAGGGACGGTCTGCGGGTCTGTCCTCTCGTAATGTGTCAGACCTCGGAGTGCAACGTCTCCAAGTTGCACTGACTCACCAAGTCGTTTCAAGTCCGTTACTTGATTTTGTGCACTAACCAAGCTCTCAATTATATCGAGCGATCTGGAAGTTTAAAGAAGCTATTGGAATGGACCAGAATGTTGAAGCCAGCCTAGAACAATTGTGGCCTGGTGACATAGCGCAGTGTTATCCCTGAAAGTACCATCGTTGATTGGGAGCAAGAAGTCTATGAATAGCTGAAAATTTTCACAAAGTAGCCTAACACGATCATTTCCGGTCAATGATCGGTTCAGTTATACTAGAAGTCCGCCTTCCTGGTTCAGTGGACAGCGTGGTGGGTTGCCATGCAGGGGCCCCAGGTTCTAGTCCCGGTCGGAGATTTTCTCCACTCGGGGACGGGGTGTTGTGTCATCATCATTATCATTATCATCATCATCGACACACAAGTCGCCATAGTGGCGTCATCTGAAGACTTGCACCAGGCGAGCCGAACACGATCCCAACTGGTGTCTAAGGCCCAAAAATGTCAGCCGAAATCTTCAGACTAGAAGATCAAGCCCATTCCGTGTAGAAACAGCTCACATTACAGAGCTACCACCAGCTTACACACTGGCTTGTTGACAACTTGGGACCGTGGCTTCGTGGTTTCTGCGCCATTCTATAACCCAACCTCCAACTCATTTGACCAGGCTATAGTGTTACGAGTGTCTATGGTGCAACTTATATGGTCACGAGCCCAGGAGAGGAGCTATAGACCATGCCGTGCTGTTAGCAAAAGCACTCTAGTCTGTCGTCTGCTGCCATAGCCCGTTAACGCAAATTTTGCCACGCTGTCCTATCACATTCTCTCGATCATCACGTGCAGGCTTTCGGCCACTGCGTTGTCCGTGATGAGAGTGCCTAAAATTTAATATTCTCGGCACACTGTTGACACTGTAGATCTCGGAATATTGAATCACCTAACAATTTCCGAAACAGAATGTCCCATGTGTCTAGCACCAAGCACCTGTCCGCGTTCAAAGAGTGCTAATTTCTGTCGAGTGGTCATTATGATGTCGGAAACTTTGGCACATGAATCACTGGAGTACAATTGAGGCGTTGCAGATATGAAGGGCGAACGAAACATCGGGTCCATTTTAATATTTTTTTATTCCGCCATCCGAAACTAGACGCCTCAGAGAATCTACAGGTATATTTTTCATGTGCCGTTCGTCGTCCTTTCCTTCTTAAAATACACAGAGACTGCCATAAGAGGGCTGATACTAAAGGCGAACTGAACACTCCACCCCTCCATTGACCGGTAGACCAGGGATAATTATGAGTACTTCCTTACAAAATGGCGTCAGAAAAAGCCATTCACGGTAGTACCAATCACACAAGTTTTTGTTTTGGACTATGCCATCCTTCAGAAATATACTACAAAAACGCAGCTACAATGTGCCAAATTCAAGGATGTTGCTATTTTTGAGTACACCAAAAATACAAACATAGGTTCTACATCCACAACAGTTACGATGGTACCGTCAAATAAGCGGTGAAACTTCAGAAAGGAAAGGGCAGCTGTTATTACCCATCCAACTTTAATCTGGCGAAGGTTATGCAAACGCGGCTTTATACTTCACCTGTGCCTCCTGTGCCCCCTGTAAAACGTCAAGATATTACAGATCTCCTGCGGCACGTGACAATACTATGGGCAATACACTTTACGACGAGTTTTGTAATTCACCAGTCAGCTAACCTCAAGCCCAACGAGGCAACAGAGGATGACCAACCTGATTTATGATGATTGCATGCAACTCATTAAAGCAACTCATGTTCGGACTCTTGACAATGTATGTATGTTACCAGAATACATATTTTTAACTAACTGTATTACAAATTATAACTATAATGCGCTTTTCTTTGAAAGTGAAGCGCTGTTTATACAAAGTCCTGGTCAATTATTATGTAATATGTTTACCAGACACTGTCGGGCCCTGTGGTATTGGGGTAAAAGCTCACTACTGGAAACCAAAGGGTCGCGGGTTCGAAACCCGGTCGGCCCTCGGATTTTTCCAGTCTGCTTTTTAACTCACTGGGGGCTAAACGCCCTTTGTAATAAAAAAAAAAATCTGAGCCAGCCATTCAAAGAACAACAACGAACGAACTGAACGAACGACTGCGAACCATAGATCTATCAGATGAAAAGAAAAACTCATCCTTCACCTGTCGACGATGTGATGAGTCACCAGAAACGACACGTGTTTCGTATTCCACGTTAAGCTGTAGGTCCCCTTTCCCCGGTTGGATAACTGGGGTAGGCTAGGGACACGCAAGTTGCCGAAGTGGCGTCCAATTGAAAGACTTGCACCAGGCCAATGAGCCACACGAAATTATTGTTATTATATTGTTACGCGACACTAACGACATGTGTATCTGTGCCTATTTCAAAAAGTAGTTCAAATGTTTCTTAAGCTTAAGGAATACTTAACTGCGGGATCATCAGTCCCTAAACTTCCACACTACTCATGAAGTAATTTATACTAAAGACAACACTAACATGCATGTCCGAGGAGGGATTTGAACCACCGACTAGGATAGGCTTCGCGCATCGGATCATAACGCCTCAATGCGCTCTACCACTCCTCCGCATCCAAAGTTTTCCTGTAGTGTCAGTAGTTTTCTGTCTCGATTATGAATACAACACAAACAAATAACAGATGAAAAGCGACAGTTGGCAACGCTACACACTGTAAACAAAACCTCACAAAAAATCAGTAACAAGTAGAGTGAACAAAAAATAAAGAAAATAATAAAAAAATAACACAATTTACCTAAGAGCGCGCGCGCGCGCGCACGCACGCACGCACGCACGCACGCACACGCACACACACACACACACACACACACACACACACACACACACACACACACACACACAGCGATACGATATATATGAAGTAACACCACAAAACTGTAGGTAATACTCAAAAATTAAATTAATTTCGCTAAGTCTTGTGTTACAGAAGTTGTATCAAATCTAGTAGGTTAGAATTTGATAAATCGTATAAATTGTAACATAGCAAAATATTTATAACTGATCTGCAATGAAATAATATACACAAAAACGAACAAATGTTACAGACCCCTGATGATGTTTCTCAAAGAAGGGAAATGCATATGGCATCATTTAGCTGCAAAAGACGGAAATACACGTCCACAAAGTGGTCTGTTTTAATATTGTCTTAATTGAAGATTTACTTACTTATTACGCCAGCTAGAGATAGGTGAAAGCTCGAAACGCATATTGGTGTAAATAAAAACACCCATAAAAGAAATCCTGGTTGGCTGTTTTACTACTTTAAGGAAGTAATTTTTGTTTAGCGTGTTGCGGCATTGAGAGCCCCTTTGGAACTGAGAGAAGTAAGGAGGGAGAGGTTTTGGGCTGGCGGCTGCGGCCTGCAGCGGTGCTCCAGTGACCCAGCGCGCCGGCACTCACGCTGCTTCTTGCACACGCCAGCTGCTCTCGGCCATCTCTCAAAAACACGACCGCTGGGCAACCAAGCTGCAATTAACACTTGCCTTCAACACAAGTATTCGCTACTGTGAATGTCACTCTGTCAGCTGTGCAATTTATTAGTGACACCAAAATTTGTGCCAGGGAGCGATTTGAACCAGTATTTCTTACTAGTGGCGAGAGGTCGCATTAACAATTTTGGGCCGCGGCGGAGCGGCCGAGCACACCGAGGCGCTGTGCTGCGATGCACGAGACCGTGCCCCGTCGGGGTTTCGAATCGCCGCTAGGGCATGGATGTTTGTGCCGTCTTCAGTGTAAGCTAGTTCAGGAACTGATAAGCCAGCAGTTAAGACCCTTAGGCATAAACATTTGAACATTAGAAAGATCCGTTTAACAAAATGTTCAAATGTTTGTAGAGCTTAAGGGACTTAACTACGGGGTCATCAGTCCCTAAACTTACAAACTACTTATGAACTACTTACGAACTAGGACGGCACAAATATCCATGCCCGAGGGGGGATTCGAACCGCCGACCGTAGTGACCGTGCAGACCGTGACTGAAGCGCCTCAGTCTCCTCGGCCACCACGGCCGGCAACGATGTTTCTTTTTACCCTATCCTGCCATACGAACATCCATGAACTTAATTCACAACATTTCAGAAGAGATAATAAACCTTGGCAGCGCAAAGGCCAACGTTTAGGCTGTTTGTATGCTAATTGAGTGACTAAAGTTTTTCATGCGATAATACGAGACGCACCCAGAAAGTAAGTTTCGTTATCGTTTTAATTTCTAACACGAAGGCTCGATACTTATATGAAACACTATTGGCAACCGGTACAGCCATATTTGAGGTATTGTTGGAGATATTCACGAAAAGAACTGAGACTCTTGTCATATCAATGGTTTTATTTCTTTGTCGTGTATGTCTTCCGCCTGTTGCATGGAACCAGTGTGACACTTCAGCTTTTCCTCCTCGTCAAAATGCTGGCCGAGGGCAGGAATTTCTTGAAGTTCGAGAAAGCTGTAAATCTCTGAGATCAAAATCAGGACTGCACGCTAAGCCCTTGCCGAACTTCTGCAAAACAGTTGCTATGTGCCCAGCCGGATGGGGACGACCATTGTCATGGAGCAGCGCAACATCTTCAGTAAGCATTCCACGGCTCTTGTTCTGAATAGCGCGTCGCAGCTTTCGCACTTTCATAGTAAAAAAATGTTCAAATGTTTGTATAGCTTATGGGACTTAACTACGGGGTCATCAGTTCCTAAACTTACAAACTACTTATGAACTACATAACACTAAGGACGGCACAAACATCCGTGCCCGAGGGGGGATTCCAAACCCCCGACCGTAGTGGGCGTGCAGACCGTGACTGGAGCGCCTCAGTCCCCTCGGCCACAGCGGCCGGCTTTTCATAGTACAAGCTGAAGACAACTGTCACACGCTGGTTGCAATCACAGGCTGTGCACTTCTATGACACATGAATATAAAAGTTAAGCCCACTATATGACAAGTGTCGTAATTCATTTGGCGACTGTCGAAAAAGTAGTACAAACATTGCTGTACCTGTTAGCAATAAAGTTTTTCATTTAACAATGTTGTGTTTGCTTGAAAAGTAGGGAAAATTAATTTCTGGGTGCGCCTTGTACTGCGAAAATGCACATAAAATGATTTAATACGAGAAATAAAGGATTTTTTTAATATGTATATTTATCAGAGTGAAACTTTCACTATGCAGCGGAGTGTGCTCTGATATGAAATTTATTTGCAGATTAAAATTGTGTGCCGGAAGCGGGATTCGAACCTGGGACGGACCTTTGCCTATCCCATGCTAAGCCATGTCTCCATCGTATCCTTTCTTTCAGGATTGTTAGTCTTGCAAGTTTTGCAGGGGAACTGTTGTGGAGTTTGGAAACTAGGAAGCGAGGTACTGGCAGAAGTGGAGTTGTGAGGACGGACCGTGAAGCGTGCCGGGATAGCTCAGACGGTAGAGCGCTTGCCCGCGAAAGGCGAAGGTCCCAGATTGGAATCCCGGTTCCTGCACACAATTTTCATCCGCCAGGAAGTTTTATGTACATTTATTATTTGCGCAGTTTCTTCTGGGTTTCACTAAACACAGAGGACGCGTCTCTACTGTATTATATGCAAAAGTCAATTTCCGATTAATGGACGACCTCTTCGTAACTGTGTGTGTTCTGTCAGTAATAGAATTTCTTGTTATTATTTACATTAGTCTTTCTTCTTTCGAGCTGATTGGAACTATCTAGGCCAAAATGTGTCCTAACCGTATCGGGTTACTGTAAATGACTTTAAAGTGTGTGTGTGTGTGTGTGTGTGTGTGTGTGTGTGTGTGTGTGTGTGAGAGAGAGAGAGAGAGAGAGAGAGAGAGAGAGAGAGAGAGAGAGAGAGAGAGAGAGAGAGAGAGATAAAGTTGTCATGCTTGGAACCCATGTAATAATAATTCCAAGACTTAAATCGAAACTTTTGATCACTGTATTTATGAAGATCGTAGTATACAGTGTTGTAAGCAACAGTAATACATGGCAGGCTCTTCATGCTTTGCATGCTGTCTATAGTTCAGGGGAAGCAGGTATTACATCTCCTGAGTCGGGCGTTAGTAGACGTTGAGATCAATAGCAGCTGATAATAGCAGTATGGAAGTGTGTGACACATGGACGACAAAATACTTGCAGGCAATGACATGGATACGGAGTGACAATATTATACATGCTGCTTTTATACTTAAAAAATACGCTAAATAAGACGACTGCAATCATTGTCAGTGTAGCACAGTATTTAACGAGATGTGGAGTGAAGGAGGATATAAAGATCTTTTCTTGCATAACTATGCAATGGCAGGAGAAACACTAAAAGCAGGTATTTACATAAATTATGAGGGAGTAGATATAAAGAGCTATTTGAAATGAGACGACCATATAAAATCAACCGTGGGTGAGGCAGATACCAGACATTCATTGGAAGAATGGAAGTAGGTCACGAAACACGCTTAAGTATTGCTTATCAGCGTGGAATCCGTACCAGTAGGGTTATTAGAATACGCAGAGGAGATTCAACGGCGAGCAGCACGCTTCGTTACGGGCCAATTTATTAAGCGCCACAGAGACGATCGGGAAACGCCTGGAGCAGACGTTGCAAGAGAGGCGGTCAGTATCGCGGTACAGGAATGTTATGGTTCCTAGAGTATCTGTATCTCGTAGAGTCAACCAGTATATTGCTTCGTCCTGCATATACCTCGTGAAACGACCGCAAAGATAGGATTTGACAGATTACGGCCTACACGGAGGCATAGCAGCAGTCTTTATTCCCACGAACCATACGTGATTGGAGTAGGTGGGGGAAGGACAATGCTACCCTCTGCCACACACAATGACGGAGCTTACGGAGTATGGAGTAACTGGGCCACCGATACAGGAGACTGATTTAATTACATTTTTCTTACTATAGAACTGCAATATATAGACATTTGCTAGTGCTAAAAGACTACCATCGCGGTACTGCAGTATCTGGCAAGAAATGTGAAAAAGGAAACGAGTCAGAATGTAGGCGAGCAAATTTCGAGGGAGAAATGCGAAAGCTACTGTGACAGTCGCAGATCCTGCGGAATGAAAATATGAAGGTGTTTATGTTGGCCTGGGGCGAAACACAGACGAAAAGCTGTGGCGCATCCGTGAGCGCGGGCTGAATACGGGATGCAGCGTCAGATGTTGTGGTCTGCATGCAGGCGTGGGGCACGCGCGTCCCGTTAGGCCAGTGCGTCTGCCAGCGCCCTACTCCCACGTCTGCCTCCTGTCCTACACCACACACCGCCTTTGCCCACTTTCCATATATACACGGTGCACACACACATTCAGTTATTTACTGCACAAGAAATGTTGGATGCTAGTCCAATATGTTACTACTGCGCTAGTTATCTCCACCCGAGGGTTCCATGTCACAAGTTTCTCCTGTTGGATGATCCTCACATTCCATTGCGATTGAGTGGAACAAAAAATTATTTGTATTTGAACTCTACAAATTAGCAAATTCTAGGAAACGCTTTCGCAGCCGAGGACACTAACGCAAATTTTCGACGTGGTGCTTGACGCAATGGAGGAGAGGTGGTGGCGGCGGCGGCAGCATGAAGTTGCTGATCGGAAGGCTCTCTTTCGAAATAGCAAATTAAATTCCAAACATTCAAAAAATGTTTCGAGTGTTTGTAGAGCTTAAGGGACTTAACTACGGGGTCATCAGTCCCTAAACGTACAAACTATATATGAACTACCTAATACTAAGGACGGCACAAATATCCATGCCCGAGGGGGGATTCGAAACCTCGATCGTAGTGGCTGTGCAGACCGTGACTGGCACGCCGCAGACCGCTCGGCCACCGCGGCCCGCTCGGCCATCGCGGCCGGCTACTGCACAAGAACCAAACATTGCACAGATATGAAACACATGTCATTTTGAAGAGAAACCCTGAAAGTTTTTTTTTCTCCATGAATACCGCCATAGCGTAGTTTGGTAATTTACCAGTATCACTAGTCGCAAACTAGCGTGTGTTGGGAATTTGATTGCCAGATCTCACTCCGTGTGACTTTTCTGTGGGGACACAAAGATCTGGTGTATGTACCGTCTCTACAACGTATTGTAGCAGAGCTCCGGGAGATAATACTGGAAGCGACTGCCACAGTCTACAGTCTGTCACAGTCTACAGCCTCCTCCACACACCGTCGGGTGGCTTGCGGAGTATGGATATAGATATAGATGCTGTGCTGGGACGAGTGTGGCAAGAATTCGATTACCGTATTGAGGTTTGCCAAGTCACTCATTGTTCGCATGTTGAATGTTTGTAAAAACTTGTCAGAGTTCCTCTACAAAATGCAATCTGTATGAATGTGCAATAAATGACAGTGTTCCCGGACTATGCGTACACCACATATTAGGTCCTTTCGAATTTCATTTAGCCAAGCTGTGGAATTCTTAAGTAAGGTTACATAATCTATTATTCTCTGGCCGCGCGGGAGTAGCCGAGCGGTCTGGAGCGCCACGTTACAGATCGCGCGGCCTCCCGCGTCGGAGGTTCGAATCCTCCCTCGGGTATATATATATATATATATATATATATATATATATATATATATATATATATATATATATAGTGTGTGTGTGTGTGTGTGTGTGTGTGTGTGTGTGTGTGGTCCTTAGGTTAGTTTAAGTAGTTTGTAAAACTAGGGACTGATGACCAACGTAGTTTGGTCCCATAGAATTACAAACATTTGAACATTTTATTATTGTTATTCTCTTCGTCAATCGTTTTTATGATGAGGTGGTAAAGAATTTCATTAGCCTTTCCCTAATATCAGTTTCAATGTTTGAAAACTTTTCTGTTTTAATTGATTGCAGCCTATAACCGTCTTGGTTATGTCTTCCTCCTGGAATTTTCCTGATTATCTTTCTCTGTCTTTTTTTTATGTTATCAAGTTGTTTTCTCTTAATGCTTAGTGGTTTCACTTTCGTGGAGGATTGCTGGTTTTATGACAGTATTATAACACCAAATTTTTGCTGTTGTTGACATCGAGTTTTTGTTGTAGAGCATTTGCGTTAACCCTAATCCTCTTAATTTTTTTGGGGACGATGTTGCTGTGCGATTTTTTTCAGTACATGTTGGTTCAATGCATTCTCCAAGGTATTTGAAGTATCGGACGCTATTAATTCTACCATATTTTGTTTTCAAACTTGGAATTCATATTTTAGAATAAAAGAATTCCGTTTTCTCAAATGAAATTTGTAAACCCACTTTTGCTGCAATTCTTCGAGCATTTCCAGTTCTTTGACTGCAGTCTGCTTATCGTCTGTCAGTATCGCCAGGTCGACCACAAATGCAAGATATGGCATTTAAAGGTTATATTTTTAACAAAACTCAGTCGGATTGGCTTCCAAACCCCACATTTCTTGAGTTCTTTCTCCCATTCTTCCATTATACCGGGTGATCAAAAAGTCAGTATAAATTTGAAAACTTAATAAATCACAGAATAATGCAGGTAGGTAAAAATTGACACATGCTTGGAATGATATGGGGTTTTATTAGAACAACAAAAGTTCAAAAATGTCCGATAGATGGCGCTTCATCTGATCAGAAAAGCTATAATTAGCATAACAAATTAAGACAAAGCAAAGATGATAATCTTTACAGGAAATGCTCAATATGTTCATCATTACTCAACAATAGCTGTAGTCGAGGAATAATGTTGTGAACAGCACTGTAAAACATGTCAGGAGTTATGGTGAGGCATTGACGTCGCATGTTGTCTTTCAGCATCCCTAGAGATATCGGTCGATCACGATACACTTGCGACTTCAGGTAATCCCAAAGCCAATAATCATACGGATTGAGGTCTGGGGACCTGGGAGGCCAAGCATGAATAAAGTGGCGCAGAGCACACGATCAGCACCAAACGACGCGCGCAAGGGATCTTTCGCGCGTCTCAATATGGGTGGAGCGCCATCCTGCATAAAAATCGTACGTTCCAGCAGGTGTTTATCATCCAGGCTGATGATGATGCGATTCTGTAACATATCTGCGTACCTCTCACCCGTGACGCTAACAGTTACAAAACCAGAATCACGCGCCATTTGTCGGACATTTTACGAACTTTTTTTTTTGTACTAATAAAAACCCATGTCATTCCAATGTGTGACAATTTTTACCCCTCTATCTACGTTATTCCGTGATTTATTAAGTTTTCAAATTTATACGACTTTTTGATCACCCGGTATATAGTGTTGGGTGGGGAAGAGGATATTTAAATATTACGCTGCTTTTGTGGTCTTCAGTCCAAAGATTGGTTTGATGCAGCTCTCCAACGATACCTTACCCTGTGCAAGCCATTTCATTTCTGAATAATAATAACAACAACGACAACTACAACTTAACTCAATTTTAACCTGATTATGTATATGTCTCTGTTTCCCACTAATTTTTTTTTTTTACTCTAAACACTTCCCTTAAATACTAAACTGACGATTCCTCGATATCTCAGAACGTGTCTCAACAATCGATCCCTCCCTTTGGTCTACGTATACCAGGAATCTTCCCCAAATTCCGTTCAGTACCACCTCAGTAGTTACGCGATCTACCTACCTAATCTTCACTATTGGTCTCTGGCACATTTCAAAAGCATCTATCCTCTTCCTGTTTGAAGTATTTAATGTCCATGTTTCACTCCCGTACAAAGCAATACTTCACACAAATGCCTTCAGGAAGTACTTCCTAACGCTTGAATTAATATTCGATATGAACGATCTCTTCTTTTTCAGATACGCTTTTCTTCCCATGGCCATCCTCCATTTTATATCCTCTGTACTGCAACCATCGTATGATATTTTACTGCTTAAGTAACAAAGCTCATCTACCACATATACTGTTTCGTTACTTTAAATACTTCAGCATTACCTGATTCCCTTAGACTGCATTCCATTGCCCCCCCCCCTCCCCAACCACATTTTCTGCGCTCTTGTTAATACTCATCCTATACGCTCCTTTGAACGCACTATCCATTCCGTTCAATTGCTCATCCAGGTCCTTTGCTGTCTGACAAAATTACAAAAGTAATCGGAAAACAGTAAAGAAAATATTTCTTCATCCTGAACTGTATTTTCTTCTCCAAACTTCTCTTTGCATTCTTTCACAGCTTGCTCAGTGTACAGACTGAGCAACATTAGCGAAATGCTCAACACCGTCTTACTCCCTTCCCAACAACTTTGTCTCTTTTATGCCCTTTGACTCGTATAATCGCGGTTTCGTATCTGTACAAATTGAATTGAACTTTTTGTTTCGTATATCATACTTATGGTACCTTCAGAATTTGAAAGAGTATACTCCGGTTAACATAGCCTCAAACTTTCTTCAAATCTATAAAAGCTATAAATGTATATTTGCCTTTCCTTCATCTTTTTTTCTAAGGTAAATCGTAATATTTTGCCTCAGGTTTTCTTACATTTCTCCTAAAACCAAACTGACCTTCCCTGAGGTCAGATTCTACTAGCTTTCCCATTCTTATGTAAATAATACTTGTTACTATTTTGCAACCATGATTAATAAACTGATAGTTCTGTGATTTTCACACTTGTCTCCACTTGCTTTCTTTGCAATTGGAATTATTATATTCTTCTTCAAGAATGAGGCTATTTCCCCTGTCTCATATACATCTTGCACACAAGGGGGGACAATAGTTTCTTCATCAGCGGCTCTCCAAACGTTATCAGTCGTTCAAATGGAGTGTCATCTTTCTAAGGGCTTTGTTTCGATTGATGTCTTTTAGTGCTCTGTCAAATTCCAGTCGCAGTCCTGTATCATACTGACTACATCAAAATCTTATCATGCGAAAAAGATCTCGCTATTTAAAGGAATATCTGTGCGTTTCGCAGAATTAATATGTTATATTTATATGCGAGTTATTTGATAAAAAAGGGACATTTTGTAATTTCGGTTCCTATTTTTTAAAATCGATTTCAGTTTTCATACGTCAAATCCCCCTTATTCCTCACATTGTCCTAGCTCGCTTTGTATAATTTCCGGCGAGCTTTCGTTATTCAGGTGCCACAAACAAAGCATAAAGCAATACGCTGCCTGCTGCGGTCGATGAACATCTAAACGTTCGTTTTAACTACTGATAGTGGAAGTAAACTGAGTAGTATTGACAGTGAATAGCAGATTCGCGTACGGTATTTACACTGGATGTAAACTTACTTACATTACGATGCACTACCGTCATTACCATGTAATGTCACTAGTAACGCAATTTCAATATGGAATACGTAACATTCATGTCTCTAGGCAACTTTCCTGGTATACGCTGCTTAGTCATGTACTTTGCATGAAAGTGATGACTTGCAAACGTACTTCTCTGAATTTTATTCACGGCCTGCAAACAAAACGCTTTACGCTGGACAATTTGTCTGTCTGCAGACGCTTACAGCTACCGCGCATAGCTGAGCCTTTCCGCTAGTTGGATTTTAAGAATACACAGAATGAAGGGTACCACTTCTACATTACTATTACCGTGACGTGGCAGTCGCTAATATCACTTCCACGATTCCGAGTAGCCGTAGGAGCCCAGAGTACCTTCACGAATATCAAAGCGTTACAAACCGCATTCGTCTAGTATGATGCGGGGTAATGCAATCTGATGGATTGTGTTCACCCTTATTATGTCTCTTCACCACTGGGCAATTAGTGTTAATACATGCTGTACTGAGACATCAGAACCAAAGATTTGTCAGTTGGGAAGTCACTGCCTTCACTCAGCGTATCTCAATCATCTGTTCAGTCGTTCAGTGACTACTGGCTCCGAGAGGAAGGAATACCGAAATACTGAAATACTGAATTTGGTATTTTGAAAATGATACACTGTGGAAGAATATATGGCGCCTATTCGCAACTATCACGCCACTGTCGAAATGGCAAATACTAAAATCAGTGAAAGAGGAACAGAAAATCAACTTAAACGGCTCAAAAAGGCACGGAGATCAGATGAGGCGGCTGTGAAATACTACGGAGATAATAGGAAAGAAATTTATCCTCTTCCGATAGCTACGTACAATTGATCGATGTAGTAACACAGTACTATGCAATTGGAAAAAATACATTCTCTTTAGGAAGCATTATCGCACAAATGCATGTAATTATTGCCTGTATGACCCAAACATGTTGTTGAAACGTGGAACACGTGCCGTTTTCATCGAATAAGAAAATTTTCGAAGAACCGAAATCTCTCTAAAAAAATAATCGATTGCGGTAATAAGAACGTTGTAAAATTCAGCTCTGGTCGCCCACGGAAGTCTCAATGCCATAGACACCAACTTCCGAAAGTTTATGTCGTGACTTCGTACAATTCGTAATTGTAATAATAAGAATTATATAA
The DNA here is from genome assembly GCA_026315105.1 of Locusta migratoria. Taxonomy (NCBI): domain Eukaryota; kingdom Metazoa; phylum Arthropoda; class Insecta; order Orthoptera; family Acrididae; genus Locusta; species Locusta migratoria. The sequence continues at coordinate 339,799,115 of CM048755.1, forward strand.
TTTCAACACTGTATATTCTTAATTCGTATTAGTTACACTGTGAACTTATTTCGACTTAAGTCATCTTCAGGTGTTACGCCACATTCTGTTATGCTGTACATTTCGGTATTATTTTGACGTGATTTTTTCTTCTTCTTTTTTATACGTATATAATATTAATATCACGTAACTTATTGTTTTGTCATGCGAGATCTTTATCAAGTTATGTATTTTGACATTTATCCATAACTTGATAAAGATCTCTCATGACAAAACAATATTATAAGTTACGTGATATTAACATTATATATGTATAAAAAAAGAAGAAAAAATCACATCAAAATAATATCGAAATGTACAGCATAACAGAATGTGGCTTAACACCTGAAGATGACTTAAGTCGAAATAAGTTCACAGTGTAACTAATACTAATTAAGAATATACAGTGTTGAAATTATATGATTCTTATTATTAACATGTCGATGTACGTCACTAACACTGTGGGCCCTGCAGATAAGTTATTCGTAATTGTGTTCAGAGAAGAATATACGACCATACCGAGTATCAGACTTATGCCTAACACAATTACTTATTAACAGACAGCATAAAGTGAGGTGATGGAAGTCTTAGGATAGCGACATGTACCGACGGATGGACGCTGCAAGTAGCTTGTGCAAACTAACAATTTCAACCACTCTGAGGTGGCTAAAGTTGTGGATCAGCGATCTGAGCAGATACACATGGCATTGGTATCGCATGAACAAGGTAAAAATTCCGGTACAATAGCAGATCTGTTGTATGTACTCTGGTAATTCATGTGAGGTGATTTCCGACATGATTATCTCTGCATGATGGGAACTAACAAACTTTGAATGCTGAACGGTTACTAGAGCTGGACGCATGGGGAATTCGGTTTCTGGAATGGTTAGGGAAATCAGTATTCCGAGATTCACATTTTAAAGAGTGTGCCGAAAATACCAAATTTCGGGCATTACCAATCAACACGCACAACGCTGTGGACGACGGCTTGCACTTTGTGACAGAGCAGCCGCGATTGCCTCGATTTGACAAACGAGCAGCACTACGCGAAATATCCGCATAAATCTATATGGGACGCACAACGAACGCATGCGGTAGGGCAGTGCGTTAATGGGCCATGGCAGCGGGCGACCGACTAGAGAGCTTTTGCTAACGGGACATTACCTGCAGCCCCTCTCTCGGATTCGTGATCACATTGGTTGGATCTTAGAAGCTTGAAAAACAATGGTCAGATTAGCACCAGTTTCAGTGGATAAGAGCTGATGGTAAGATTAAAGTTTAGCGCAGGCTAACGAAGCCGTAAACCAAAGCAGTCACCAGCGCACTGTACAAACTGGCGGTAGATCCGTAATAGTGTGGATTTTTTTTTTACGTGGAATGGTCTGGGTCCTCTGGTCCAACTGAAGCGATAAATGACTGAATTGCTATTTCAGGCAACTTGGACGCACAAGCCCGAGGAATGATTTGAACCTCCTACGAGAAGCAATAGCGCGCTCAGCTACAAGGTGCCTTTGAGCATTCGGCCACTCCAGCGCGGCCAAGTTAGATTAACACAGGCCTCCCCAACTCCGGTGCTTTCCCCCACCACTCCTCCCTCGCCGTATCGCAGCGCGTGTGCGACGGAGACAGCGCTCGCTCTCGCGTCTTCTTGGATGCGCTGACTATCCGTCCTGAACCTTATCATATAGGACACTGTTAATCTATCTTGCGGACGTTTAGCATGAGCACAAAACGTTCGGATTTATGTGTAACATTTTTTCATGTTTAATAGGAAGATTTTTTACGCCTGACGGGAAACCACAATGCTTAAAGGCAAGTTACATGACGACACCACGTTTCATGAAACTGCGCTACTGGCCAGTGCGCATGCGCGGCAGGCGTTCGCGCAACTCGTTGGCGAAACTAAACAGTTTCGGCACCAACCAACTTTGGAGAAACTGATTGCGCGTGTTTTTAGGTTATGTGATAATCAATACAGTACAAAACACAACATAAAGGGGGAGAAAGGAAGAAATAATTCGGTTTCTGAACATATATGCTATGCATAGATGTTTGTGCCATTTTAACGATAAAAATTTCAGGAATAAGCAGCGGATTTGTTAGTGCTCTTGAAGCAATTACTCGTGAATTAATTATTGATGGGTTGGCGATTAGTGAAATGCAGATTAAAATACATTCAATTCCAAATACCTATACAAACTAACTATACCAATAGTTGATTTGGGAACACGGTATAAGTACTGTAGAGACGAATACCTACTTGACAAGAAAAGAATTGCAATTTGTAATTTAATTTCTGGTAACAATACTTCACGCATAACAGTATCTTGTTTCTTTATTGCATTACTAACTCTGTTTAAAAGGAACATAAACTGCTCTGGTGACATTCCGAGCCGGCCGCGGTGGCCGAGCGCTCTGCGGCGCGCCAGTCACGGTCTGCACGGCCGCTGCGGTCGGGGGTTCGAATCCCCCCTCGGACATGGATATTTGTGCCGTCCTTAGTATTAGCTAGTTCATAAGTAGTTTGTAAGTTTAGGGACTGATGACCCCGTAGTTAAGTCCCATAAGCTATACAAAATTTGAACATTTTTGACATTCTGAGTTGCTTAAAATAACTTATAGGGTCTTCGATTACAATTTCTTTCAGCAAGGTCGATGAGCAACCGAGCTGAGGTCTCTTTTTAATCCAGTCACAAACCCAAACAGGCTTCTTATACTTTTATGTTGAGTCTCATGCAGTGAGTTCACACAGGAAAACAATAGCTCCGCCACAACTTCTACAGCTACCAAAACTTTCATTCTACGGCGACTACGGCACTTACAAAACAACGAAACTGAAGTGTGTAGTATTGCGTCGTGTCTACAGACATAAACGAAACCAGTTGCGCGCAACTCATTTCATGAAACCAGTGTCGCAACCTAGTGTCTTCGTGTAGACTAGCCTTAATATAACACTCTACCGTAAATATAAAAGCGCTGTCACTACGAAAATAAACATTCCGTAACACGCAAGGGGATTGAAGGAACAGACAGAAGGGAACTGATTACTAAATTAAAAGCACTAGTGCCACGATCTGAAGAAAACCAAAAATATACTTTTTTTAAATTGTACTTATGGCCACATCCGGGAGTATACAGTTATTAAATAAAAAATTTCTAAGATAGGTTTGAAGAAATAAAATAAAACTGCACTCAAAATGTTTCCAATTATGAATATTAACGAAATAAAAACAAGGTCAAGTTTAAAGAATTGTTGCAAGCTGTATTTCGAATTGTAACTGCCAAAACTATTGTACCTAATGTGAGACCGCGGTGGAGTAGCCGAGCGGTCTAAAGCGCCTCGCTGCGGAGCGCGCGGTTGCTCGCAGGTTCGAGTCCTCCCTGGGGCATGGGTGTGTGTGTGTGTGTGTGTGTGTGTGTGTGTGTGTGTGTGTGTGTGTGTGTATTGTCCTTAGGGTAGTTTACCTAGGTTTAAGTAGTTTGTAAGCTACGGACTGATGACCACGCAGTTTGGTCCGATAGATTTACAGACATTTGAAGTTGCGCTAGGCGGCCGAACAGTCCCACACGGGATCTCTCAGCCAAAATTGCCATGCGATCATTTCAAGTCTGCCAAGTGTAAATGGAACCAAATGTTTGTAAATTTATTGGACCAAGCAGCTATGGCCATCAGTCCGTAGACTTACAAACTACTTTAATTTACACTAAGGACAACACACATCCTTGCTCGAGGGAGGACTCTAACCTCCAGCGGAAGCGGCCGCCCAGTTCGTAGCACGATACCTTAGACCACGCGGCTATTCCGTAGTATGATAATCGTCTTCAGCTTTTCGTCGTCGTCAAGACGATGACCGGAGGACGTGTCATGCAGAACAAGAGGCGTGGAATGCTTTCTGCAGGTGTTGTGCTGCTGCATTACGATGCTCGTCCACAAACGGCTCGGCACACAACTCTTTAGCACAAGTTCTGTTGGGAGCTGTTTTATCAACCAACAAATTCATCATCTTGCTCCCTTCGACTTCCATCTATTCTTGCACCTTTAGAAACTCCTGCCAGTGTTTTGACAACGACCTAGAGCTGAAGATAAGTGTCCATTCGCCGGACATCGACGACACATGACTACAAAAATTAGGACCCACGATATGGCAAGTGATTTCTTATGGTGACCAAGCCGAAAAATAGCTCATAATTTGCTGTACCTGTAGCCAATAAAGTCTTTCCTAGAAATATTGCCTTTGTTTAAAAACTAGAAAACTTACGTCTTAACGGTTCACTGTATTTTAGACGTTCAGTTATCTCTATTCCTTTTCGAAACTAAAACCAAACAACGCTAGGCACAAAAATATTTCCAGATACGAAACGAGGCAGTATTGATCTTTCGAACCTTACTAACATAACGGCTTTCCTGAACTTTAGCACTCTTATTGTACACAGCAATGTGCTAAACATTAGTGGAAGAAATTCCTTGATACGTGAGAAACAATCACTGTTACCACGAACAAAAATGAAGCCTTACTACTTCTTGCTTATGGAAAGTATCTTATGTGAAGAACATAAATCTTAAGACTATATAACTTGCGCTAGGGGACCTTTCTGCATCATTCATACATAACAGATCACTGGTTTACCTAGGAGCATATTTTAACCATTTCACAACTGTAATAATTTTGGCAGAAATGCAAGTGTGTATCACACTTCACCAGAGCTAATCGTCGAAAAGCTATTTTGCCGGAGTGCTGTTCTAAATTTCACTATCGAATTCTACATTCAATATGTAGCAACGGAGAAACTCTCCTACAGATAAATGATAGTTGGACTTTTTTTTGTGTAGCAGAGTGGCGATCCTGCAGAAGCACATTAAAAAAAAACTGCTGCCATGAAATTGCAGTTAAACCGGCAATGTGCACTGTAATTATCAGTAATAACATTCAACAGTGGGACATTTCCGGTAGTTAATGTCGTTTCTTGTTAACGGCAACCAGGATACTAATCGTATGAAATATGGCTTTAAGGAGATAGAATCCGCTCTTGACAAATATAAAGTATTCATGAAATCAAAGGAAAAAGTTCCCCTCGCTTATCGATATTCTTCAACCGTCGTGTTGCGTACAGGGGTACACCAGTAACAGACGCGCTTCTGTTCACGGTGGCGGATTTGGGATCATTTTACACTGTTGTCGTCTCCTGACGAACTCCAGAATGGTTCACGAAACAGCGTTACCTAATTTAGAATTTGTATATTCCTAGAGTGTTAATAAGATTTGTGGTAAAATCCGCCTTATTGCAAGACAACAGTTTTGTTTTAATACCCAAGCATGTTTCGGCACTTATTTTGCTATCTTCCGTGGGTTTTTTGCCTTTTTCTTTCTAGAATAACATGATACAAATTTTGGTTATACAGTCATTCGAACAAGTTGATTTGAGAATTTTGTTAGATATATTAGGCCTAATTTTTTTACGATACTTACATTATGTCATTCGGAGGATTTGTATCTGCTTTAATTGAGGAATGACAAGTGTTCACAGCTTGTCATCTGAAAACAACAAGATGTTTTTATTTACGGAAACTAATTTATTTATTTTACATTCGCTTGGAAGTTATGTTGAAAAATAGTTCTATGTGGCTGTTTAGATGCTTGCTTACAGGCGAGCTGTGGTGTTGCTGCTTGTTTGTAGCATGTTGTTACGTTTTATGATGTTTAGAGTGCTTTTTGTTCTGAACTGGCACTGATTATATCGCAATTTGTCTTGTAGTGGTGGCTGCATCGTGTTCATTTGTTTGTGAGGTGTCTGATGTGGCTCAGAAACACCACGGGTACAAACGACGAGGATTCGAAGACAATTTTACGGAAAGCATATGGTCTCTAACGCCCTAGTGGCAATTACAAAGTGGAAGATATTCCTCCGCGGTGGAGTAGCAGAGCGGTCTAAGGCTCCTCGCTGCGGAGCGCGCGATTGTTCGCCGTCGGAGGTTCGAGTCCTCCCTAGTGTGTGTGTGTGTGTGTGTGTGTGTGTGTGTGTGTGTGTGTGTGTGTGTGTCTTTCCAGTCGTATGTACACACACACACACACACACACACACACACACACACACGCGCGCGCGCGCGCGCGCGCGCTAAATCAGTCAAACCTTAAGGTCGTAAATTCTACCAAATACCTAGGAGTTACAATTACGAACAACTTTGACTGGAGAGAACACACAGAAAATATTGTGGGGAAGGCGAATCAAAGGTTACGTTTCATTGGTAGAACGCTTCGAAGATGCACCAGCTCCACCAAAGAGACTGCCAACATCACACTTGTGCGTCCTCTCTTGGAGTACTGTTGCCCCTTGTGGGACCCTCACCAGGTGGGACTGACGGAAGATATTGAGAAGGTTCAGAGAAGGGCAGCTCGTTTTGTTTTATCACGTTACGGGAGGGAAAGCGTCACGGAAATGTTGCACGAATTGTGGTGGAAATCATTAAAAGAAAGACGTTATTCATTGCGGCGTGATCTGTTTGTGAAGATTCAATCACCGACTTTTAGTCCTGAATGTGAAAATATTTTGCTAGCACCCACCTACTTAGGGAGACATGACCATCCCAATAAAATAAGAGAAATGAGATCGAAAACGGAACGATTTAGGTATTCTTTCTTCCCGCGCGCCATTAGAGAATGGAACGGTAGAGAAAAGTTATGAAAGTGGTTAATGAACCCTCTGACAGGCACTTAAAAATGTGATTTGCAGAGTGTCGATGTAGATGTAGAAACACACTAGGGAGAACTCTAACCTCCGACAGCGAGCAACCGCGCGCTCCGCAGCGAGGCGCCTTACACCGCTCGGCTACTCCACCGCGGAGGAATATCTTCCACTTTTAATTGCCACTAGGGCCTTAGAGACCATATGCGTTCTATTACTTATGAAGTCTTCCAGCCAGTCACAAATCTCTGAACCTATTCCATATGCTCGTATCTTCGTTAGTAGTCTGCAGTTCTACCTGTTGGTGTTGTATTGCTGATTTAATGTATCGGTCGATTGTGGGATATGATGTCACGTCTAGAATGCCAGTACTTGTATCGGTAACACTCCCCCACCCGGTCATCATCGTTCCGCTGAACAGCCGATTCCATGACGACACGACTGCAGCCGTTGTGCAGTCGCAGCTGTAATTCAGCTGGCGAGCACGTGGCCAACCTGATGACGTGAGCGTTGCAGGCTGGCCTCATAACGGACAATGCGACAGCAGCTCGGTAGCCGCGCGACGCTCGTGCATCGATGATGGGCGGCCAGCCCCCTGCATACGATTAACAGCGGGGCACGTTAAGCCGCAACATCATTTTCTCATGAATATTTACGCGCGCCCGGCGAGGCGGCGCGGTTTTCATATTGCAGCACCTTGCAAGGTTGAGTGTTTCCGAGAGACACGCCAGGAAAATCAGAGTAAGTGTCGTAATTCCACCGTTCCACAAAACTCACAAATATGGCTTGCCGAGTGACGCTACACTGTTTTATTCAAAGCAGGTACTTTCTAAAAAACAGCAAAATTACCATCCGCACATACATTAGTCCGAATTTTGGATCTTTGCCAAAAATTGTAAGCTTTTCGACCACATTTTTGCAAATTTATTGTGCTTGGCGTCAAAATAGTGCCAGGCTTCTATTAGAATCTTTACTAAGTCTTCCAAGTTTGTAGTACTGACCATAAATTGTGCTGTCCAGAGACATTTTTATATTCAAATGTATTAATGAAGTTACGTCATCTGTAACGAATACCTTTTACAGGAACAACATTTTCAGGCCCTTACGTCACTGACAAGCCTCTTTGGAGTCTAGAAACAGCTTTCTATAGAAATAAGATACTACGTGCAAAGTAATTGCCTGCATCTGAAATTAATATGCAGACCTGATAGTAACTCTTACCTCAAATTATGTGTAAGGGAAAGCTCATTTTAATGTACTCTTCTTCATACAACTAGACGCGCTTGAACTGCCAGCGAATTCGGAAAGAAAGAACACTTCTAACATTACAGGAAAAATAGAAGATATCAGTGCTCATCAAAACGTTTGTATATAAAAAGAATTCCCTATTTCCCTTGGTCACGCAAACATGATAACGGCTCGAACGATGATGGGTCCTGTTTTTTTTTTTTTTTAATATATTTTTGTTCTCAGGACAAGGTTTTTATGAATTAAAAATTAGGAAACTCCACCGAAATTGGAAAATTTGAGAAAAAAGTACGTTTTTCAATTGTGTGTGTGTGTGTGTGTGTGTGTGTGTGTGTGTGTGTGTGTGTTGCATACAGATTTATAGTTTTGTTCCGATTTTTATGAAATTTTGCACACTCGACCTTCAAACGAAGAGGAAGGTTACTGTCTACATAAAATTTCGTTCGTTGCGTGGAGGAGGGTATTTTACTTACGGAATTTGACAAAATCCATAGTTTCGCTCCGATCTTTATGAATAATGCATACGTGACTTTTATACTATGTCAAAGGGCACAGTATACTTTAAATTTCGTATGAAACATGGCGGAGAGTACTTTAGCTAACGGATTCGACAAATCTATGTTTTTATTCCGGCAGTGATGAAATTCCCGTGTAGTTACCATGAAAGTTGGTCAGGTACGTGATTTTTCACGGAGGTTTTTTAAAATGTCCATATTTGCACGTAATATTTTTAGCAAACCCATAAATCAATCGCTGAATGTTTTGGTTTGCGCAAAACTCCACAAAGAGTAGATCATTTTTTCTCAAATATTCGACGTAGTCTGAGGATGGTTCTTATGAAGAGAAAAACTGGAAACATTGTACGGAAAAGCGTAAAAAGTATCTTTTTTTATCCACTCAAACTTCTCTGTGTGTTTATATCGCTGATCTCCTGATGACTGGACCGATTTTGTTGAACTATTGTGTATGTGTTGAAGCGGGCTACTGGATGCTTTAGATTCACATTTTATCCCGGTAGGTGTCGCTAAAAAACCTAAGAATTTGAAATTGGTGATTTTGTATTGACTAATTTTATGCGCTGCCATGTGGTTCATCAGACTGCGAAAAAAATGAAGATCGCTGTCTCCATAAATTTTCGTATGCTGCATGACGAAGGGTACTTTATTTACGGTTCGCACTTCGGCAAAATCAACAGTTTTCTTTCGATCTATATGAAAGTTTCCACAAATGACCTTCAAAACAGGAGGAAGATCACTATCCTCACAAAATTTTCTATGGAGGCTGGCGGAGGGTACTTCATTCACATAATTTGACAGCAGTCTGCAGTTTAATTCCATTTTAGAAGAAATTTTGCTCATTTTACCTTCAAAATGAGAAGAAGATTGCTGTTTACACAACGTTTCATGTTATGTATGGCGGAGGTTACTTTACTTACAGACTTCGACGCATACCTACAGTTTTATTCCGAATCTGAAAAAATGTTACACACTTTCACCACAAGAGAAATATCACTGTTTACATAATGTTTCACGTAGGGCATCGCATAGGGTACTTTACAACAGGCTGACCCCGTTTTACCCATTACCATGAAAATTAGCTGATGATAATATATCATCTTGGAGACGGTAGCCGCGGTGGAGTAGCCGAACGGTCTAAAGCGTCTCGCTGCGGAGCGCGCTGTTGCTCGCCGTGGAGGTTCGAGTCCTCCCTGAGGCATTGGTGTGTGTGTGTGTGTGTGTGTGTGTGTGTGTGTGTGTGTGTGTGTGTGTGTGTGTGTGTGTCGTCCTTAGGTTAGTTTACCTACGTTTAAGTAGTTTGTAAGCTACGGACTGATGACCACGCAGTTTGGTCCGATAGATTTACAAACATTTGTACACTTTTTGAAACGGTATTTGTAGTACTAAACTGCTTGGAAAAGGGTACCTTGAAATAAACGCTTACACTGTTTCACAGATCTCCAAGAAATGTTGACATATATATGTGAGTGTTACTAGATAGGAGAGGGGGGAGGGGGAGATAAGGAGGAGGGAGAGAGGAGAGGGAGTGGAAGAAATGTAGCGAGAGAGGGGGCAAGTGAGAATGAACATGGGGATAGGAATGAATGGATGATTGAAAACACACACACACACACACACACACACACACACACACACACACACACACACACACCGCCCCAGGGAGGACTCTAATCTCCAACGGCGAGCAGCCGCGCGCTCCGCAGCAAAGCGTCAGACTACTCGGCCACTCCACCGCATCTCCGGCCATCAAGGTTTAGGTTTTCCGTGATTTTCCTAAACCACTCCAGGCAAATGCGGGGTTGGTTCCTTTGAAAGGAAACGGCTGATTTCTTTCCACGCCCTTACCGAAAACTCTGAGCGTGAGCTCGTCCCTAATGACCACACTGTCGACTGGACCTAAAACCCTTATGTTCCATCCTTTAAGCTTTTCAATACACACGAGTTAGATTCTTTAAAATACAGTTGCTTCCCTCAGAACTAGTAGCCGAGTGAACTATGACTGCTTGTTAGAAGGTTCCAGCAACGATCAGCCACCCATCTGCATTCTTTCAAATGTTCAAATGTTTGTCAAGCTTAAGGGACTGAACTACGGGGTCATCAGTCCCTAAACTTACAAACTACTTATGAACTACCTACAACTAAGGACGGCACACAAATATCCATGCCCGAGGGGGGATTCGAACCCCCGACCGTAGTGACCGTGCAGACCGTGACTGAAGCGCCTCAGTCTCCTCGGCCTGCATTCTTTCAGTATTACTGTAACTGGTTATATTTACAAATTTCTTGATTTCTACAGAGCTGCCTCTAAATCTCAAAGCTTAAGTTTTTGAACTTCCCGTTTGATACAATCCCCGATACGATTCTTCATACAACACATCTGACTTTTCCAGTTTATGCAACATCTCCAACCTCCCTGCATCTTTTGTCAACCTATAAACCCCATATAACGCGCTTTTATTTCCATCTTCGACACAGCTGTAAATCCAAACCAAGTCTCCGACAGCTTCACACATTAACGCCCTGTGAATCCAATTTCAACGCAATTCTGATAAAACTCACTCCAACCTGTCTTTGTAGTTTCCCACCCTTCCACACACAACCCAACACCTCTCTCCTCCGTTTTCCCCCACAATAGACTATTGTTTTTTAACTGTCCTTTCTAACTGGTTACACCTCCCTGATGAGTACAAATCCTCATAATCCCATAACGTAATACATAGACACATCACGCACTCGTTTGTCATAAAAATCACTCAAAATTACGTCTTCCGCACCACTATTGGCTTAAGTACCACGAATAATCGACTGCCATAACCGTTATAGTTCACTAGTAAAACTACAGAAAAGAAACAGCAACAGTGTTCTTCGGGAGACGGGGAGTTTGAGTCACTGAGCCTCGCCATGCACGTGGAGTTGAAGAGAATTAAATTGAAATGAATGTAAACACCGTTGTTACGAAACTGCAGAGGAAAAAGAAAGGAAGTGAAGTGACTGACCTTCTGAGAAGCGACGACGACAGACGAGCAGAGAAGAGGCTCCACAAGGCCGGGAGACCCCGGTGTAGAGCTGCTCACCAGGGATCCCAGCGGGCCGCGAGCGCTGCGACACACAACAATTCTCCCTGCTTTATTGTCGTTTCATTTATATTATTCGTTATACAAGTTTGTATTATGTACAGTAAGTGTTTTACACGCTGACCCCGCGAAACGGAGACTTTTCGTTAACAGTACGCACCTCATTTGTAACTCAAATGTTTATTTATGACAAATACTTGTAATTGAATGCCATTTCAGATGCCTATTATAAATGAAAGTTAGTGTTCGCCCTGCGGTGTCCACTTTCACGAATGCAGGTCCCAGGGCTGTGCTGGAAATCAGTGTAAGCACCATCTAACATTTTGCGCTCAACAAAGTCGAAATATTCAAACATCTTGACTCTTAAAGGGCAGCGAAATTAAAGGGGAAGTTGAAAATCTGTGCTGATCCTGGATTCTAACCCGGGTTTCTCACTTCGGGCCAGCATTGGATATCCAGGCACCCTACTCTATCCTGAGCAAGTCTCTTCATCTCCTCATAAGAACGGCAAGCTACATCCATTTGAATTTGCTTACTATATTCATCTCGTGGTCTCCCTCAGCGATTTTTACCCCACACAGTTCCCTCCAACGCTAAATTCACAATTCCTTAATATCTAAAATTGTGTCCTATCAATCGATCCCTTCTTTTGGTCAGAAATTCCTTTTCTCCCCAATTCTGATCAGTACCTCCTTATTAGTTACGCGATCCACCCACTTAATCTTATCTTCAGCATTCTTCTGTAGCACCACATTTCAAAAGCCTCTAACCTCTTCCTGTCGGCACTGTTTATCGTGCATGTTTCTCTCCCATAAAAGGCAACAATCCACATAAGTGCCTTCAGCAAGGACTTCCATAGGCTTAATATTAGATGTTAAATTTCTCTTTTTCAAAAACGCTTTTTCCATTGCCATTCTGCATTTTATATCTTCTGTACTGCGACCATCATATGTTATTTTACTGCCCAAGCAACAATTCTCGTTTCCCACCTTGATTGATTCGTTACCTAATTTAATTCTTTCCGCATCGCCTGATTTTCGTAGGCTGCACTCCATTACCCCTGTTGTTGTTCATCTTACACTCTTAGCCATTAAAATTGCTACGCCACGAAGATGACGTGTTTACAAACGCGAAATTTAACCGACAGGAAGAAGATGCTGTGATATGCAAATGATTAGCTTTTCAGAGCATTCACACAAGGTTGGCGCCGGTGGCGACACCTACAACGTGCCGACATGAGGAAAACTTCCAACCGATTTCTCATACACAGATAGCAGTTGACCGGCGTTGCCTGGCGAAACTTTGTTCTGATGCCTCGCATAAGGAGGAGAAATGAGTACCATCGCCAGCTTGCTCAATGTACAAATTGAATAACATTGGGGAAAGGCTACAACCCAACCTCTGCTTCCGTTTCATGCCCTTCAACTCTGATAACTGCTGTCTGGTTTTTGTACAAGTTGCAGGTGACTTATTTAAGATAGGACTGGATGAATAGACACCATATCTGTAATTTCAGGATCAGTTACCTACACTAACTACATAATTTCCTCAATTAAGGTGCGGAGTTTGTGGGAATAGAAGAGTGATGTTAGGTCAAGATAAAGCAGTCAACAATCTGAAGATTGGTTTGAAGACCACAGTGCTTTATTAGGCATGGTCCTGTTTGGAGGTGGTATGCCATTGCCTTCCTCCGACCTTCGAACAGACTTACCCAGCTAGTTATAGGGGGACCTACAGTTTTACGTGGATTCCGAACCACATTTTTCACGTCAGCAACATTGCCAGAGGTGAAAGAAGTGAAAAGAGACAGAAAAAAATCCCGCGACCTTTGGATTCATAGTCTGGCGCTCTACCACTGTGCTACCGAGCTACACTGAATCCCCACAAAACGATGCTGCCAGTACTGAATCAGTCACTTTTTCATTTCATGTATGAAAATTTTATTATTTAGTACCCAAGCGACCTATTTGTAGAAACTTTTTTAGATAGGTGAAACCAAAACTGAAATATCCAGATCCAAGTTATTGATCGTCAACTACATGGATTATTGTGACAAAGATCATTTTTCTTGTTTACAATTTTTTTAAATTTTATATTTTAGTATCTAAAATTGTGACACCTGGTTTTAAAGAAAACAAACATTTAAATAATATACTTGTAAAATCAGTATGATGATTTGTGAGATGACCCTTTACAAAAGTTAACTGATGCTGGTCATACTGAATTTTCATCAAAATTTATGTTGTATAGAACAGTAGAAAGCAGGTAGGCCCTCTTGCTAAGCTAAGATTGTTTTTTTTTTGTTTTTTTTTTTTGTGGTTTTTGGGCGCACAACTTCGATGGTCATTAGCGCCCAGCCAAGAACATTGATTCGCTATGATCAAGAAAAAATGGTGACTGTCAGAACATCAGCAAGAGGCTAAAAACGAAAGATAAAAGACAATTAAAAGGGTTAAATATCCTTGGATAGGTTGGCCAAGTTCATAAAACGCAAAACCCGAGCAGCTGCTCGTGTGTCATCAGCTAAAATTTCCTCCAGAGTAGACGGAAAGTGAAGGGCTACACGGAGATGATTAAAATTAACACAAGTCAGTAAAACATGTCGCACTGTCAGCAGTTCACCGCAGGAGCATAGCGGTGCAGGTTCGGCGGATAGCAAGTGACGGTGGCTGAAACGGCAATGACCGATCCGCAACCGAGCCAGGATGACCTCCTCCCGCCGAGAGGGGCGTGAGGATGTCCTCCAAGCGGTCGGGATCGGTTTGACAGTTCGCAATTTATTGTTGTACAGTGAAAGCCACACACTGTGCCATTGCGACACGATACTCCGGCGAAGAGCCCGTTGAACATCGTCCGATGGGACGCAAAAGGTAGCCATGCGAGGTAAAAGAGCTGCTGCCTTGGCTGCTGTGTCGGCGGCCTCATTCCCGGGCACACCCACATGGCCAGGGACCCACAGGAAAGAAACGTGACAGCTGTCATCCGCCAGCAACTGGAGGGAGCGTTGGATCCGATACACGAGAGGATGGTTCGAGAAAGGGTCCTTAAGACTCTGCAGGGCACTAAGGGAGTCAGAACATATGGCATAGAAAGGTTGGCGGTGGCGGCAGGTATACAAAACGGCCTGGTGGAGGGCGAAAAGCTCAGCCGTGAAGGTCGAGCACCGGTCAGGGAGCTTGTATTGGAACCGGTTGTCCCCGACGACGAAGGCAGATCCGACACCGGCAGTGCTCTTGGAACCATCAGTGTAAATAAATACGGCATTATCGAACCGCGAACGGAGTTCGACAAGCCTCGAGCGGTATACCAAATCCGGAGTGCTCTCCTTGGGGAGCGAACTAAGTTCGAGGTGTGTGTGTGAACCTGGGCCTGATGCCACGGTGGCAATGGGCTTTCGCTCAACCGAAGGGTGGAAGGAAGGGTAAAATCGAGCCGCTGTAGCAGGCGGCGAAACCGAACTCCCGGTGGAAGCAAGGCAATCGCAGACAACTGATATTGGCGATCGAGTGAGTCGTCAAAAAATAATCTGTAAGATGGATGGTTGGGCATCGACCGTAGGCGGCATGCGTACCGACACAAGAGTATGTCACGTCGAGTGGTCAAGGGTAATACAGCAGCCTCGGCATACAGACTTTCAACAGGGCTGGTATAAAATGCACCGGTCGCCAAACGTAATCCACGATGGTGGATAGAGTTGAGACGGCGGAGAATCGACGGCCGTGCTGAAGAGTACACAAGGCTTCCATAGTCGAGCTTCGACTGAACAATGGCCTGGTAAAGGTGAAGCAGGACGGTACGATCCGCTCCCCATGACGTGCCACTGAGGACACGAAGAACGTTAAGGGATCGGGCACAACGGGCAGCCAGGTAGGACACGTGTGTGGACCAGCAAAGTTTCCGATCCAACATGAGTCCCAAGAATTTCGTAGTCTCCACGAAAGGGATAGCAACAGGGCCGAGACGTAGAGAAGGTGGAAGAAATTCCTTGTATCTCCAGAAATTGATACACACAGTTTTCTCAGTGGAGAATCGCAAGCCGTTTGCGATGCTCCAGGAATATAGACGGTCAAGACAGCGTTGGAGAGAGCGCTCCAAGAGACACGTCCGCTGGGCACTACAATAAATTGCGAAATCGTCAACAAAAAGAGATCCGG
Organism: Locusta migratoria; assembly: GCA_026315105.1. Lineage (NCBI taxonomy): Eukaryota > Metazoa > Arthropoda > Insecta > Orthoptera > Acrididae > Locusta > Locusta migratoria. Next base: position 339,814,808 of record CM048755.1, read on the forward strand.
AGACGTCGGCTGAAAGACAGTCCACGATCGGATTGATTGCAATGGCAAAGAGCGCCACACTCAAGACGGAGCCCTGTGGTACCCCATTCTCCTGGCAAAAGGTATCTGACAAAACAGAGCCCACCCGTACCCGGAACTTGCGATCCGCCAAAAACGCTTGAATGAAAAGAGGAAGGCGGCCCCGAAGGCCCCATGTGTGTAATGTGCGGAGAATACCCGCTCTCCAACAGGTATCGTATGCCTTCTCCAAGTCGAAGAACACGGCTACTGTTTGACGCTTCTTTAGAAAGTTGTTCATAATGAAGGTCGACAACGTAACGAGGTGGTCAGCAGCAGAGCGGTGTCGACGAAAACCACATTGGATATTAGTCAGGAGGCGGCGAGATTCGAGGAGCCAGACCAACCGAGCGTTAACCATGCGTTCCATCACCTTACAGACGCAGCCCGTCAGAGAAATGGGACGATAACTGGAAGGAAGGTGTTTGTCCTTCCCTGGTTTGGGGATGGGGACAACAATGGCTTCACGCCAACTTGTGGGAACATGACCTTCAGTCCATATGCGATTGTAGGTACTAAGAAGAAAGCACTTGCCCGCAGGAGAGAGGTTCTTCAGCATCTCAATATGAATGGAATCGGGCCCGGGAGCAGAGGACTGGGACAGGGCGAGAGCACGGTCTAGCTCCTGCATGGTGAAGGCGACGTTATAGTTTTCACGATTAAAAGAGCGGAAAGAAGGCGGCCGTGCCTCCTCTACCTGTTTGCGAGGGAGAAAGGCAGGGTGGTAATGGGCAGAGCTCGAAACCTCCGCAAAGAAACGACCCAATGCGTTTGAAACATCAGCTGGGTCCACGAGGACCGCGTTCTCCACGGTCAGGCCAGGAATCGGGGAGTGGACCTTGATGCCGGACAAACGGCGGAGGCCACCCCAGACAACCGTGGAGGGAGTAAAACGGTTAAAAGAACTAGTAAAAGCTGTCCAGCAAGCTTTCTTGCTGTCGTTTATGATACGACGGCACTGCGCTCTCATACGTTTGTAATTGATGCAATTCTCCAAAGTTGGGTGGCGGCGGAAGGTGCGTAAGGCACGGCGTCGGGCTCTAAGCGCGTCGCGGCAGGCTGCAGTCCACCAAGGGACCTGCACACGACGTGGAGAAGAGGATGTACGAGGTATGGAACGTTCAGCAGCAGTGAGAATAACCTCTGTGAGGTATTCGACCTGACTGTCACAGTTGGGAAAATGCTGATTGTGAAAAACAGCCATGGAAGAATAAAGCCCCCAGTCGGCTTTAGAAATGTTCCAACTGGTGGGACGTGGAGATGGGGAGTGATGTAGGAAGTGGATGATACAAGGGAAATGGTCACTCGAGTACGTGTCAGAAAGTGCATACCACTCTAACCGACCGGCAAGCTGAGGAGTGCATATTGCGAGGTCTATATGGGAATAAGTGTGTGTTGTGTCAGAAAGGAAGGTCGGTGCACCGGTGTTGAGGCAGACAAGATCGAGGTGTTGGAGAAGGTCCACCAAAAGGGAGCCTCTCGGACAAGGTGCCGGAGAGCCCCATAGGGGGTGGTGGGCATTAAAGTCGCCTACCAACACGAAAGGTGAAGGGAGCTGGTCAACAAGGTTTAGCACATCTGCCCTAGTAAGGGCAGATGACGATGGCGAATATATATTACAGAGGGAGAAGGTAAATGTGGATAAGGTGATGCGGACGGCAACTGCCTGTAGGTGAGTGTGCAAGGAAATGGGATGGAAATAGACGTCGTCTCGAAGGAGCATCAGAACCCCTCCATGGGCTGGGACACCTTCCACGGGTGGCAGGTCGAACCGCACAGAGGTGTAGTGTGGAAAGTCTGCACGATCACGTGGACGCAACTTAGTTTCCTGGAGGCAGACTAGAAGCGGGCAGTGCAATCGAAGGAGTAATTTTAACTCCTCCCGATTAGAACGAATGCCGCGAATGTTCCATTGAAGGAGCGCCATGATAAAAATGAGAGAAGAAATAAGGATAAAAACCAAGTAGCGAGCGGGGTCACCTCGACGGCCGCTGAGGACCGGATTTCGAGGGAACACTGCTATCGCTGTCCAGGGGCAAAGGGTCGTGGTCCATAGGTTCGACCGACGCGCCTGCCACCTCCCTGAGTTGATCAGGAGGGGCAGTTTCCACCGCCGGTAAAGGGCCGGGCGCCCAGCAAACGGAGCGTCCCGGTGAAACAGAAGACGGCCGAGGCCGGCAACTGTTGGACGGCGTGACAGATGGGTCACGCCTCGGCGGGGAAGGAGAGGAACTCTTTTTCTTGTCAGCTCTTCTGGAAGAGTGACGGCGGGAAGAGGCAGTTGACGGTTGGGAAGCCTGAGAACGCAGAAAATCCTCACGGACGGGTTCCTTTTTCAAGGTCCGGGCATCTTGTTTAGGTGCCCGCGGTTTACTAGATGTTGACGAAGACTGTACCTTAGAAGCAGCAGGAGGAAGCGGGGACGTGGAACGGGCAATCTTCGGGCTGGCGGATCGCACAACTGTGTCAGCGAAAGTGAAATCACAAGTCTGGGTACTGGAATCCTTAGTAGGTCGAGTTGAGGTGAGGACCTTACTGTATGTACCCGCTCGGAGAACAGTGGGCTTTCGACTCGCCAACAACTTTCGAGCGGCAGATGTTGATACCTTCTCCGTGACCCGAATTTGCTGAATGATTTTTTCATCCTTATATACAGGGCAGTCGCGAGAGGAAGCCGCATGGTCGCCGTTGCAGTTAAGGCAGTGAGGGGACGGAGGTGGGCAATCCCCCTCATGGGCGTCCCTACCACAAGTGACACATTTTGCTGCATGTGGGCAATGTTCACGGGTATGGTTGTACCTGTGGCATTGGTAGCAGCGCGTTGGGTTTGGAATATAAGGGCGGACTGAGATAACTTCGTACCCTGCTTTGACCTTCGACGGGAGGTCAACTCTGTCGAATGTCAAAAACACAGTACGAGTCGGTGTCAGCTGGTTATCTACCTTTTTCATCACCCTGTGGACGGCTGTCACACCCTGATCGGACATATAGGACCGGATGTCGTCATCAGACAACCCGTCAAGGGATCTCGTAAAAACTACCCCACGTGACGAGTTGAGTGTGCGGTGCGCTTCTACTTTGACTGGAAACGTGTGCAATAACGTAGTCCGGATAAGTTTCTGGGCTTGGAAAGCACTGTCCACTTCCAGCAACAATGAGCCATTGCGCTGACGCGAACAGGTTTTAACAGGGCCAGCAATTGCATCAACACCTTTCTGTATAACGAAAGGATTGACAGAATTGAAGTCTTTTCCGTCGGTGCGCGACACAACAAGAAATTTCGGCAAATTAGGCAGAGTCTTCTTTTGCTGAGGCGAGTCTATCTTACGTTTCTGGGTCAATGTCAGTGAAGAAGAGAAGGAAGTCATTGCGGAAGTGTCCCCCGTGATTACCGGCGTCTCCGATGGCGCGCTCCTTCCTAGTGGGGGCCCTCTCTGAGGGCTTACCCGCCTTAGGTGATTGTTCACACCTCAGGTCACACCTCCCGAGAACTGACGGAGGGACCAATTGGCATGTTCGGAAGGTACCAGCTCGGGTAATCACCCCTCCCTGGGCCTGGCCTTTACCAGGGGGTACGTACGTGCCCTACTTGTCTACCCGGGGCGGGGAATTTCGCGTTACCCCGTCACCTGCTACGCATGATAATGCGTGGGTCGGCCTTCAGACACGCACAGGGAGGAAAGAAGAAGAATAGAGGAAGTGAAGAGAAAGAAGGAAAGAGGTGTCTCAAACGCCGAGGCGGAGACTAATGAGGAGAAGAAGGCGAGGAGAGGACAAGGAGAGAGAGACAGAAACAAAGGGTAAGAAAGGAAGGAACCAAGGAATAAGAGAAACGACAACAAGAAAACACCTGAACTCGTGAAATACGCCCGTCTCCGGGCGAAGGCATAAACCGGGAGGGAAAGTGAAGCAGCCTGGGGCAGAAGAAAGGCTGCTCCGGCTCGGGGCCCCGTGCGCGCCACACACGTACCCACAAAAGAACTGCGGGCCCCCTGGGGGGAAGCTAAGATTGTGCTTGCATACGGCTCGCGCATGTGCGTTTGAGGTTTGCACCCGGGATTTTTGTATCTAAATGCCGATATCTGCTGATGGGGTGGTCCACAGAATGATTTCAGATATCCTCTACGGTTTCAGTTCGTATAAGCACAGTGCAGGCATATATAAATGAGGTATCCTCATTGATCAGCCTTTCATCTTTTATCCCCTTTTTGTGCCATAATCCACAATTCTGCAGTATATTGTCGAAAAACAAAGTAGATCTGATGTTTTACTTTTCTGAACGCATAGACTTTTGCTTTTTTTTTTTTCATACACCCGAGCCTTGAGTATATTACAGCCGTATTAACATATCTGCAAACAAATAGACATCAAGAAGTCATTCTCTTAATACCACCAATGCATTCTCTCCAATACTTCAGACAGAAAATATTTTCTTCCAAAATGATTGTTAGAAATATATAAAACTCAAACTGCTGTCATGACTATCTACATCTATATCTTTCTCCTCAAAATAATGAATGGCGTAATTGCGTTATATATATCCCCACACTATTCTTCAGAATTTCTAGAACCTCTCCCTGACAAAGCTTTTCTTTGTATTTCCTGATCAATGTTTAAATAATTAATAGTAATTATTAATAACGAATTATTGTAAAATGGGAGAATGAAAGCGAACACTTGGAATCTAAAGTCAAGCAAAACGTGGATTACTGTAGTAAACCGAAGTGATCATGAGATAGAAGAAATTCCTTGCATATATAAAAAAAAATAATAATAAATGCAGCGAAAGTGAACAATAGTAAGTCACGTGTACTTAACAACCAACACACAGTTTACGGACTTACTTCCAGTGTATATGTTCTTTAAAAAATTTGGAACTGCCCTCGGAGAGAACTTTAATCAGACGTCCTACGAAGGAACTCTAGAAAAAATACAGACATCACTGTTGAATTCAGGAAGAGACTCTTAGTTCTACGCATACCGATGTAGGGTGGAAACCTACACACTAGACAATTTCTAACATCATTAATGAAAACAAATTAAAGGCTATTTGGATGAAACAAACTGAAGAAGGCCAGGAACGTCTGCAAATTTCGGGAAAAGAAATTGAAGAAACAACAGTTCAGACATAAAATTAAAAACAAGAAAACTGAATAAGTCTCTAGAAAAGAAACAATTGAGAAAACCGATAGACGAAAGGAAGAGAAAGCCAAAGGGGAATACTGAAGAGGTTTCATTAAGAAAACGGAAGATGAAAATGAAGTGAAGATGTGATTTGCTCTCCTGAAGAGGCACAATCAATCTCGATTATAAAGAAAAACAAGATGATGATGATGATGGTGATAATAATAATAATAATAATAATAATAATAATAATAATAATAATAATAATAATGTTTTTGAAGAAGTCACAGGTGAAATTAAATGGACATTAATATTTTTATTTGGTTTTCCTGGAACACACAGGTTTGAAAAGAGGAAATAAGACTTGGTAACTACCGTGATAGGTTGGAACTATCGATACATTAAAGGAAAATATTTTGGAACATTAATAGACTCATTACCTATCTACATCTACATCTACATAAATACTCTAAGTCATATTGAATTGCATGGCAGAGAGTTCATCGAACCGCTTTTCCGATATCTCTCTACAGTTCCGTTCTCTAATATCTCGCGGAAAAAGGAATGCCTAAATATTTGCGTTTTATATCTGCTTTCTCTTATTTTGATAAACATGTCTTTCTATGTAGGTGGGTGCTAACAAAATATGTTCGCATTCGGAAAGTTGGGGAAAGAAATTTCCCAAATAGATCTCATCGCAACAAATAACGCTTTTGTTTTAATGATTTCCACACCAACTCGTGCATCATTTCCGTGACACTCTCTCCCCTATATCGCGGTAATACAAAACGAGCTGTCCTTAACTGTACTTTCTCTAAATCTTCTGTCAGTCCCACTTGGTGGGGATCCCACAATGCGCAGCAATACTTCAAAAATTGGACGCACAAGTGTACTGTAGGCAGTTTCGTTAGTATAACTGTTGCAACTTCTAATTCTTCTGCCAACGAGACGTAGTCTTTGGTTCGCTTTCCCTTCAATATGTTCGATGTGCTCTTTATAATTTAAGTTGTTCGTAATTGTTATTCCTACGTATTTAGTAGAGTTGACGGCCTGTGGATTTGATTGATTTATCCTGTAAATGAAGTTTAACGGGTTTCTTTTAGTAGTCATATGGATGACTTCACACTTCTCATTATTAAGGGCCAGGGAGGCTCGAAAATTTGCGTAATTACAGACGGAGCTCAACCTCGAGGTTTCGGATGATGGGGGAAGGAAATCGACCGGGCCCTTTTAAAGGAACCATCCCGACATTTGTCTGGAGTGATTTTGGGAAATCACGGAAAACCTAAATCTGGATGGGTGGGGATGAGTTTGAACTACAGTCCTTTCAAATGTGAATCCAGTACGTTACCACTGTGCCAATTCTCTCGGTGATCGTTAATTAAACTGTTTCCATATTCGGCAAGCCTGTATTTGGTAATAGGAAAAAAAATTGTTCTAAATTTCCACGCGAATGAAACCATCAGTATAGTGACGTGGTGTATGTAGTTTTCTAGGTGTGGTTAATGGTGTGTTATGTTCTGTTTCTCGTTCCATTTTGCTGCACAATGTTTCAGAGACTGACTCAGCCGTCTTGAAGTGTTGCGAGCAGTGTTAGGTGCACGCCCTGCCTCCAGTCCTTGCAGACTGTGAAATACTGTTGGTCTCACAGCGATAATAATAGCTGGCGCCCGTTGCAAAGCCTGGCGTCTGGCACTCAATTTATTAACATCTCGTCGGCCTCCTCATTCACTGGAGCTGGAAAATACCGACGTAATTCACATTTCACGGAATAACAGCCCGGAAACGAAGTGCACGATACAGGTACTGTCGGGGATCGAAGTCTGTTATAAATAGAGGTGTAACACGCACAGTACTTCAGAGCCTGGCTAGAAGGCAGGCGGTAAGCGCTGATAGCGAAGCAGCTTGCACCACATGAAGACGACTGGGTTCGACGTAGAAATCTACAGCTATTCTAAAAATATATGTAGGTATTATGGTACCCCATTTCCCTGTACCGGACCAATATGAACCAAACTTAGTACACATTCCTTTCAATCAGAAAATAATCGCTGTGGGGATAAGAACCATACATGACGCACAATTGAGATATATCAGAAATAAGCCCACGAGAAAGCGTAGCATAATGCGACGCGTGAGTAACCAGAGTATGCAGCAACTATTTGAGAACGAGAGCACTTAGCGACTTGCAGAAACCTTTACGCACAATGTCGAGCATCTACGAAGCTGTTTCTCGCTGAAAACCCCGACCAAATCATAAAAGGGAAGTAGTTCGTCGATTAATACTTTTCGACTTCTTATACAGTAAAATTACATAACTCGGGGTGGTGGTACAATTTATTATGTCTATACTATTAATTACATCCGTGAGATATTTTACATACGGTACTCACATATACCACTGAATGTACCTTTTTGAAATGTTTTCTTAATCCTACCCACAGTTCTGTGGATGCGTCGTCATAAACAATTACATGTGTGAAAATCTGCCCCATCACGTATGAGGGTTAAAAGTATTACATATTTACTGCCAAATCTATTCAAAACACATTTGGAGACATTTTCCTAATATTCCACTCTAAGTTCCTGCAAAATTATGTTATTGTTGTGCACGTCATTCAGGACATAAGACATCATAAGGATTGGCCTGCGTGGAAACTTAGTGTAATGGAAAGAAGGGGGAAGGAGACGCTCAGAGATATTACAACGCGTACCATTCGACGTTGGTTGTAGTTCAAACGAAGTGTCCGCAGGGCGTCCATTGCTGCGTTTACCACTGGATCAACGCCACGAACGACAGATACGGACAACCGGATGAAAAGGAATAGTTTTTACCCGTGACTCACTTATTTGCTTGCACCAACACGATATTCGGATTTGAGTCTGCAAACACCGTGGCGAAAGGCCGCTGCCTTAGGCATCGCCATGCTGGTCCTACGCCTGGTATTGTAGGAAGAAAGGAAGGAAACTGAGTTTAACGTCCCGTCGACAGCGTGATGATTAGAGACGGAGCTTACGCTCTGAATGTTTAGGTAAGGATATGGAAGGGAATCGGCCGTACCCTTTGAAAGGAACCGTCCCGGCATTTGCCTGGAGTGATTTAGGGAAATCACGGAAAACCTAAATCAGGATGGCTGGAGGTGGATTTGAACCACCATCCTTCCGAATGCGAGTCCAGTATGTTACCACTGCGCCACCTCGCTCAGTTCCCGGTATTGTAGAACCAGTTGTCAGCGATGTGGAAGGTGAAGTATACCGTTAGCACAGCCTGTTCTGTTGATGGTGTGAATGGAGCGGTCTACTGCATGTCGAATCTCTGGAACAGTTCAGAAGCGAATGCCACGAAGTAGTTCATCTTCGTAAACAAATCAAAGTCACAAGGACTTAATTCCGGGGAGTACAGTACTTCCCAGTCCCATCGACTGAACAGATCAGCCACAGCTTGCGCTGTATGCGCCCGTGATTTGTCATGCAAAATAATGGGTGGGTTGCGCAGAAAGTGTTGCCGCTTCTTTCGCAGAGCTGATCGCAGGTAATGCTCCAGAAGTGAACAGTAAGAATGTGCATTGACATGCTCGAAGCATGTCTTCTAGGGACTGATGACCCCATAGTTAAGTCCCATAAGTTCTACAAACATTTGAAGCATGTCTGCCACAGTTTTCCGACAATCATGTCAGGCTTTTATCTAACGTGCCACTGTTCTGTACGGCAATGCCGATTCCCCGCACGCCTCTTGAAGACCTTGACGACACCGTCGTGCTGTACGACCTCTGGCACATTCAATATTGATCCAGTTCCGTTGCCCCCGTTTCGCAAATTTAATGACACCGCTACATTAGACCGCTCGCTCACAAGAGACTGTTTCCCTCGATTGTGCGCAAGCCGGTGACGTGGCACGGGCGAGCCCATTTGCTCGAAGGTAAGGTAGGTAACAACGTGTGCTAATCAGCGACAGTAGTATATGTCGTTGCATGTGTCTCGACAGCAATGTTGCCAATTTTTAAATTCCAATCCTCTTATATAAGTGATGGATATTGTTGTCCTACCATATCTTCGGAATTCGCCGACAGCCACATTGCAAAAAAAAAAAAAAAAAAAAAATGTTCGTAAATCTATTGGGCCAAACTGCGTGGTCATCAGTCCGTTGCTTACAAACTACTTAAACGAAGCTAAACTAACCTTTTTTTTTGTGGTTTTAGGGCGCACAACTTCTATGGTCATTAGCGCCCAGCCAAGAACATAGATTCGCTATGATCTAAAAAAATGTAGACTGTCAGAAAATCAACAAGAGGCTAAAAACGAAAGATAAAAGACAATTAAAAGAGTTAAATATCCTTGGATAAGTTGGCCAAGTTGATAAAACGCAAAACTCGAGCAGCTGCTCGTGTGTCATCAGCTAAAATTTCCTCCAGAGTAGACGGAAAGTGAAGTGCTACACGGAGATGATTAAAATTAACACAAGTCAGTAAAACATGTCGCACTGTCAGCAGTTCACCGCAGGAGCATAGCGGTGCAGGTTCGGCGGATAGCAAGTGACGGTGGCTGAAACGGCAATGACCGATCCGCAACCGAGCCAAGATGACCTCCTCCCGCCGAGAGGGGCGTGAGGATGTCCTCCAAGCGGTCGGGATCGGTTTGACAGTTCGCAATTTATTGTTGTACAGTGAAAGCCACACACTGTGCCATTGCGACACGATACTCCGGCGAAGAGCCCGTTGAACATCGTCCGATGGGACGCAAAAGGTAGCCATGCGAGGCAAAAGAGCTGCTGCCTTGGCTGCTGTGTCGGCGGCCTCATTCCCGGGCACACCCACATGGCCAGGGACCCACAAGAAAGAAACGTGACAGCTGTCATCCGCCAGCAACTGGAGGGAGCGTTGGATCCGATACACGAGAGGATGGTTCGGGAAAGGGTCCTTAAGACTCTGCAGGGCACTAAGGGAGTCAGAACATATGGCATAGAAAGGGTGGCGGCAGGTATACAAAACGGCCTGGTGGAGGGCGAAAAGCTCAGCCGTGAAGTTTGAGCACCGGTCAGGGAGCTTGTAGTGGAAACGGTTGTCCCCGACGACGAAGGCAGATCCGACACCGGCAGTGCTCTTGGAACCATCAGTGTAAATAAATACGGCATTATCAAACCGCGAACGGAGTTCGACAAGCCTCGAGCGGAATACCAAATCCGGAGTGCTCTCCTTGGGGAGCGAACTAAGTTCGAGGTGTGTGTGAACCTGGGCCTGATGCCACGGTGGCAATGGGCTTTCGCTCAACCGAAGGGTGGAAGGAAGGGTAAAATCGAGCCGCTGTAGCAGGCGGCGAAACCGAACTCCCGGTGGAAGCAAGGCAATCGCAGACAACTGATATTGGCGATCGAGTGAGTCGTCAAAAAATAATCTGTAAGATGGATGGTTGGGCATCGACCGTAGGCGGCATGCGTACCGACACAAGAGTATGTCACGTCGATTGGTCAAGGGTAATACAGCAGCCTCGGCATACAGACTTTCAACAGGGCTGGTATAAAATGCACCGGTCGCCAGACGTAATCCACGATGGTGGATAGAGTTGAGACGGCGGAGAATCGACGGCCGTGCTGAAGAGTATACAAGGCTTCCATAGTCGAGCTTCGACTGAACAATGGCCTGGTAAAGGTGAAGCAGGACGGTACGATCCGCTCCCCATGACGTGCCACTGAGGACACGAAGAACGTTAAGGGATCGGGCACAACGGGCAGCCAGGTAGGACACATGTGTGGACCAGCAAAGTTTCCGATCCAACATGAGTCCCAAGAATTTTGTAGTCTCCACGAAAGGGAGAGCAACAGGGCCGAGACGTAGAGAAGGTGGAAGAAATTCCTTGTATCTCCAGAAATTGATACACACAGTTTTCTCAGTGGAGAATCGCAAGCCGTTTGCGATGCTCCAGGAATATAGACGGTCAAGACAGCGTTGGAGAGAACGCTCCAAGAGACACGTCCGCTGGGCGCTACAATAAATTGCGAAATCGTCAACAAAAAGAGATCCGGAGACGTCGGCTGAAAGGCAATCTACGATCGGATTGATTGCAATGGCAAAGAGCGCCACACTCAAGACGGAGCCCTGTGGTACCCCATTCTCCTGGCAATAGGTATCTGACAAAACAGAGCCCACCCGTACCCGGAACTTGCGATCCGCCAAAAACGCTTGAATGAAAAGAGGAAGGCGGCCCCGAAGGCCCCATGTGTGCAATGTGCGGAGAATGCCCGCTCTCCAACAGGTATCGTACGCCTTCTCCAAGTCGAAGAACACTGCTACTGTTTGACGCTTCTTTAGAAAGTTGTTCATAATGAAGGTCGACAACGTAACGAGGTGGTCAGCAGCAGAGCGGTGTCGACGAAAACCGCATTGGATATTAGTCAGGAGGCGGCGAGATTCGAGGAGCCAGACCAACCGAGCGTTAACCATGCGTTCCATCACCTTACAGACGCAGCTCGTCAGAGAAATGGGGCGATAGCTGGAAGGAAGGTGTTTGTCCTTCCCTGGTTTGGGGATGGGGACAACAATGGCTTCACGCCAACTTGTGGGAACATGACCTTCAGTCCATATGCGGTTGTAGGTACTAAGAAGAAAGCACTTGCCCGCAGGAGAGAGGTTCTTCAGCATCTCAATATGAATGGAATCGGGCCCGGGAGCAGAAGACCGGGACAGGGCGAGAGCACGATCTAGCTCCTGCATGGTGAAGGCGACGTTATAATTTTCACGATTAAAAGAGCGGAAAGAAGGCGGCCGTGCCTCCTCTACCTGTTTGCGAGGGAGAAAGGCAGGGTGGTAATGGGCAGAGCTCGAAACCTCCGCAAAGAAACGACCCAATGCGTTTGAAACATCAGCTGGGTCCACGAGGACTGCGTTCTCCACGGTCAGGCCAGGAATCGGGGAGTGGACCTTGATGCCGGACAAACGGCGGAGGCCACCCCAGACAACCGTGGAGGGAGTAAAACGGTTAAAAGAACTAGTAAAAGCAGTCCAGCAAGCTTTCTTGCTGTCGTTTATGATACGACGGCACTGCGCTCTCATACGTTTGTAATTGATGCAATTCTCCAAAGTTGGGTGGCGGCGGAAGGTGCGTAAAGCACGGCGCCGGGCTCGAAGCGCGTCGCGGCAGGCTGCAGTCCACCAAGGGACCTGGACACGACGTGGAGAAGAGGATGTACGAGGTATGGAACGTTCAGCAGCAGTGAGAATAACCTCTGTGAGGTATTCGACCTGACTGTCACAGTTGGGAAAATTCTGATTGTGAAAAACAGCCATGGAAGAATAAAGCCCCCAGTCGGCTTTAGAAATGTTCCAACTGGTGGGACGTGGAGATGGGGAATGATGTAGGAAGTGGACGATACAAGGGAAATGGTCACTCGAGTACGTGTCAGAAAGTGCATACCACTCTAACCGACCGGCAAGCTGAGGAGTGCATATTGCGAGGTCTATATGGGAATAAGTGTGTGTTGTGTCAGAAAGGAAGGTCGGTGCACCGGTGTTGAGGCAGACAAGATCGAGGTGTTGGAGAAGGTCCACCAAAAGGGAGCCTCTCGGACAAGGTGCCGGAGAGCCCCATAGGGGGTGGTGGGCATTAAAGTCGCCTACCAACACGAAAGGTGAAGGGAGCTGGTCAACAAGGTTTAGCACATCTGCCCTAGTAAGGGCAGATGACGATGGCGAATATATATTACAGAGGGAGAAGGTAAATGTGGATAAGGTGATGCGGACGGCAACTGCCTGTAGGTGAGTGTGCAAGGAAATGGGATGGAAATAGACGTCGTCTCGAAGGAGCATCAGAACCCCTCCATGGGCTGGGACACCTTCCACGGGTGGCAGGTCGAACCGCACAGAGGTGTAGTGTGGAAAGTCTGCACGATCACGTGGACGCAACTTAGTTTCCTGGAGGCAGACTAGAAGCGGGCAGTGCAATCGAAGGAGTAATTTTAACTCCTCCCGATTAGAACGAATGCCGCGAATGTTCCATTGAAGGAGCGCCATGATAAAAATGAGAGAAGAAATAAGGATAAAAACCAAGTAGCGAGCGGGGTCACCTCGACGGCCGCTGAGGACCGGATTTCGAGGGAACACTGCTATCGCTGTCCAGGGGCAAAGGGTCGTGGTCCATAGGTTCGACCGACGCGCCTGCCACCTCCCTGAGTTGATCAGGAGGGGCAGTTTCCACCGCCGGTAAAGGGCCGGGCGCCCAGCAAACGGAGCGTCCCGGTGAAACAGAAGACGGCCGAGGCCGGCAACTGTTGGACGGCGTGACAGATGGGTCACGCCTCGGCGGGGAAGGAGAGGAACTCTTTTTCTTGTCAGCTCTTCTGGAAGAGTGACGGCGGGAAGAGGCAGTTGACGGTTGGGAAGCCTGAGAACGCAGAAAATCCTCACGGACGGGTTCCTTTTTCAAGGTCCGGGCATCTTGTTTAGGTGCCCGCGGTTTACTAGATGTTGACGAAGACTGTACCTTAGAAGCAGCAGGAGGAAGCGGGGACGTGGAACGGGCAATCTTCGGGCTGGCGGATCGCACAACTGTGTCAGCGAAAGTGAAATCACAAGTCTGGGTACTGGAATCCTTAGTAGGTCGAGTTGAGGTGAGGACCTTACTGTATGTACCCGCTCGGAGAACAGTGGGCTTTCGACTCGCCAACAACTTTCGAGCGGCAGATGTTGATACCTTCTCCGTGACCCGAATTTGCTGAATGATTTTTTCATCCTTATATACAGGGCAGTCGCGAGAGGAAGCCGCATGGTCGCCGTTGCAGTTAAGGCAGTGAGGGGACGGAGGTGGGCAATCCCCCTCATGGGCGTCCCTACCACAAGTGACACATTTTGCTGCATGTGGGCAATGTTCACGGGTATGGTTGTACCTGTGGCATTGGTAGCAGCGCGTTGGGTTTGGAATATAAGGGCGGACTGAGATAACTTCGTACCCTGCTTTGACCTTCGACGGGAGGTCAACTCTGTCGAATGTCAAAAACACAGTACGAGTCGGTGTCAGCTGGTTATCTACCTTTTTCATCACCCTGTGGACGGCTGTCACACCCTGATCGGACATATAGGACCGGATGTCGTCATCAGACAACCCGTCAAGGGATCTCGTAAAAACTACCCCACGTGACGAGTTGAGTGTGCGGTGCGCTTCTACTTTGACTGGAAACGTGTGCAATAACGTAGTCCGGATAAGTTTCTGGGCTTGGAAAGCACTGTCCACTTCCAGCAACAATGAGCCATTGCGCTGACGCGAACAGGTTTTAACAGGGCCAGCAATTGCATCAACACCTTTCTGTATAACGAAAGGATTGACAGAATTGAAGTCTTTTCCGTCGGTGCGCGACACAACAAGAAATTTCGGCAAATTAGGCAGAGTCTTCTTTTGCTGAGGCGAGTCTATCTTACGTTTCTGGGTCAATGTCAGTGAAGAAGAGAAGGAAGTCATTGCGGAAGTGTCCCCCGTGATTACCGGCGTCTCCGATGGCGCGCTCCTTCCTAGTGGGGGCCCTCTCTGAGGGCTTACCCGCCTTAGGTGATTGTTCACACCTCAGGTCACACCTCCCGAGAACTGACGGAGGGACCAATTGGCATGTTCGGAAGGTACCAGCTCGGGTAATCACCCCTCCCTGGGCCTGGCCTTTACCAGGGGGTACGTACGTGCCCTACTTGTCTACCCGGGGCGGGGAATTTCGCGTTACCCCGTCACCTGCTACGCATGATAATGCGTGGGTCGGCCTTCAGACACGCACAGGGAGGAAAGAAGAAGAATAGAGGAAGTGAAGAGAAAGAAGGAAAGAGGTGTCTCAAACGCCGAGGCGGAGACTAATGAGGAGAAGAAGGCGAGGAGAGGACAAGGAGAGAGAGACAGAAACAAAGGGTAAGAAAGGAAGGAACCAAGGAATAAGAGAAACGACAACAAGAAAACACCTGAACTCGTGAAATACGCCCGTCTCCGGGCGAAGGCATAAACCGGGAGGGAAAGTGAAGCAGCCTGGGGCAGAAGAAAGGCTGCTCCGGCTCGGGGCCCCGTGCGCGCCACACACGTACCCACAAAAGAACTGCGGGCCCCCTGGGGGGAAGCTAAGATTGTGCTTGCATACGGCTCGCGCATGTGCGTTTGAGGTTTGCACCCGGGATTTTTGTATCTAAATGCCGATATCTGCTGATGGGGTGGTCCACAGAATGATTTCAGATATCCTCTACGGTTTCAGTTCGTATAAGCACAGTGCAGGCATATATAAATGAGGTATCCTCATTGATCAGCCTTTCATCTTTTATCCCCTTTTTGTGCCATAATCCACAATTCTGCAGTATATTGTCGAAAAACAAAGTAGATCTGATGTTTTACTTTTCTGAACGCATAGACTTTTGCTTTTTTTTTTTCATACACCCGAGCCTTGAGTATATTACAGCCGTATTAACATATCTGCAAACAAATAGACATCAAGAAGTCATTCTCTTAATACCACCAATGCATTCTCTCCAATACTTCAGACAGAAAATATTTTCTTCCAAAATGATTGTTAGAAATATATAAAACTCAAACTGCTGTCATGACTATCTACATCTATATCTTTCTCCTCAAAATAATGAATGGCGTAATTGCGTTATATATATCCCCACACTATTCTTCAGAATTTCTAGAACCTCTCCCTGACAAAGCTTTTCTTTGTATTTCCTGATCAATGTTTAAATAATTAATAGTAATTATTAATAACGAATTATTGTAAAATGGGAGAATGAAAGCGAACACTTGGAATCTAAAGTCAAGCAAAACGTGGATTACTGTAGTAAACCGAAGTGATCATGAGATAGAAGAAATTCCTTGCATATATAAAAAAAAATAATAATAAATGCAGCGAAAGTGAACAATAGTAAGTCACGTGTACTTAACAACCAACACACAGTTTACGGACTTACTTCCAGTGTATATGTTCTTTAAAAAATTTGGAACTGCCCTCGGAGAGAACTTTAATCAGACGTCCTACGAAGGAACTCTAGAAAAAATACAGACATCACTGTTGAATTCAGGAAGAGACTCTTAGTTCTACGCATACCGATGTAGGGTGGAAACCTACACACTAGACAATTTCTAACATCATTAATGAAAACAAATTAAAGGCTATTTGGATGAAACAAACTGAAGAAGGCCAGGAACGTCTGCAAATTTCGGGAAAAGAAATTGAAGAAACAACAGTTCAGACATAAAATTAAAAACAAGAAAACTGAATAAGTCTCTAGAAAAGAAACAATTGAGAAAACCGATAGACGAAAGGAAGAGAAAGCCAAAGGGGAATACTGAAGAGGTTTCATTAAGAAAACGGAAGATGAAAATGAAGTGAAGATGTGATTTGCTCTCCTGAAGAGGCACAATCAATCTCGATTATAAAGAAAAACAAGATGATGATGATGATGGTGGTAATGATAATAATAATAATAATAATAATAATAATAATAATAATAATAATAATAATGTTTTTGAAGAAGTCACAGGTGAAATTAAATGGACATTAATATTTTTATTTGGTTTTCCTGGAACACACAGGTTTGAAAAGAGGAAATAAGACTTGGTAACTACCGTGATAGGTTGGAACTATCGATACATTAAAGGAAAATATTTTGGAACATTAATAGACTCATTACCTATCTACATCTACATCTACATAAATACTCTAAGTCATATTGAATTGCATGGCAGAGAGTTCATCGAACCGCTTTTCCGATATCTCTCTACAGTTCCGTTCTCTAATATCTCGCGGAAAAAGGAATGCCTAAATATTTGCGTTTTATATCTGCTTTCTCTTATTTTGATAAACATGTCTTTCTATGTAGGTGGGTGCTAACAAAATATGTTCGCATTCGGAAAGTTGGGGAAAGAAATTTCCCAAATAGATCTCATCGCAACAAATAACGCTTTTGTTTTAATGATTTCCACACCAACTCGTGCATCATTTCCGTGACACTCTCTCCCCTATATCGCGGTAATACAAAACGAGCTGTCCTTAACTGTACTTTCTCTAAATCTTCTGTCAGTCCCACTTGGTGGGGATCCCACAATGCGCAGCAATACTTCAAAAATTGGACGCACAAGTGTACTGTAGGCAGTTTCGTTAGTATAACTGTTGCAACTTCTAATTCTTCTGCCAACGAGACGTAGTCTTTGGTTCGCTTTCCCTTCAATATGTTCGATGTGCTCTTTATAATTTAAGTTGTTCGTAATTGTTATTCCTACGTATTTAGTAGAGTTGACGGCCTGTGGATTTGATTGATTTATCCTGTAAATGAAGTTTAACGGGTTTCTTTTAGTAGTCATATGGATGACTTCACACTTCTCATTATTAAGGGCCAGGGAGGCTCGAAAATTTGCGTAATTACAGACGGAGCTCAACCTCGAGGTTTCGGATGATGGGGGAAGGAAATCGACCGGGCCCTTTTAAAGGAACCATCCCGACATTTGTCTGGAGTGATTTTGGGAAATCACGGAAAACCTAAATCTGGATGGGTGGGGATGAGTTTGAACTACAGTCCTTTCAAATGTGAATCCAGTACGTTACCACTGTGCCAATTCTCTCGGTGATCGTTAATTAAACTGTTTCCATATTCGGCAAGCCTGTATTTGGTAATAGGAAAAAAAATTGTTCTAAATTTCCACGCGAATGAAACCATCAGTATAGTGACGTGGTGTATGTAGTTTTCTAGGTGTGGTTAATGGTGTGTTATGTTCTGTTTCTCGTTCCATTTTGCTGCACAATGTTTCAGAGACTGACTCAGCCGTCTTGAAGTGTTGCGAGCAGTGTTAGGTGCACGCCCTGCCTCCAGTCCTTGCAGACTGTGAAATACTGTTGGTCTCACAGCGATAATAATAGCTGGCGCCCGTTGCAAAGCCTGGCGTCTGGCACTCAATTTATTAACATCTCGTCGGCCTCCTCATTCACTGGAGCTGGAAAATACCGACGTAATTCACATTTCACGGAATAACAGCCCGGAAACGAAGTGCACGATACAGGTACTGTCGGGGATCGAAGTCTGTTATAAATAGAGGTGTAACACGCACAGTACTTCAGAGCCTGGCTAGAAGGCAGGCGGTAAGCGCTGATAGCGAAGCAGCTTGCACCACATGAAGACGACTGGGTTCGACGTAGAAATCTACAGCTATTCTAAAAATATATGTAGGTATTATGGTACCCCATTTCCCTGTACCGGACCAATATGAACCAAACTTAGTACACATTCCTTTCAATCAGAAAATAATCGCTGTGGGGATAAGAACCATACATGACGCACAATTGAGATATATCAGAAATAAGCCCACGAGAAAGCGTAGCATAATGCGACGCGTGAGTAACCAGAGTATGCAGCAACTATTTGAGAACGAGAGCACTTAGCGACTTGCAGAAACCTTTACGCACAATGTCGAGCATCTACGAAGCTGTTTCTCGCTGAAAACCCCGACCAAATCATAAAAGGGAAGTAGTTCGTCGATTAATACTTTTCGACTTCTTATACAGTAAAATTACATAACTCGGGGTGGTGGTACAATTTATTATGTCTATACTATTAATTACATCCGTGAGATATTTTACATACGGTACTCACATATACCACTGAATGTACCTTTTTGAAATGTTTTCTTAATCCTACCCACAGTTCTGTGGATGCATCGTCATAAACAATTACATGTGTGAAAATCTGCCCCATCACGTATGAGGGTTAAAAGTATTACATATTTACTGCCAAATCTATTCAAAACACATTTGGAGACATTTTCCTAATATTCCACTCTAAGTTCCTGCAAAATTATGTTATTGTTGTGCACGTCATTCAGGACATAAGACATCATAAGGATTGGCCTGCGTGGAAACTTAGTGTAATGGAAAGAAGGGGGAAGGAGACGCTCAGAGATATTACAACGCGTACCATTCGACGTTGGTTGTAGTTCAAACGAAGTGTCCGCAGGGCGTCCATTGCTGCGTTTACCACTGGATCAACGCCACGAACGACAGATACGGACAACCGGATGAAAAGGAATAGTTTTTACCCGTGACTCACTTATTTGCTTGCACCAACACGATATTCGGATTTGAGTCTGCAAACACCGTGGCGAAAGGCCGCTGCCTTAGGCATCGCCATGCTGGTCCTACGCCTGGTATTGTAGGAAGAAAGGAAGGAAACTGAGTTTAACGTCCCGTCGACAGCGTGATGATTAGAGACGGAGCTTACGCTCTGAATGTTTAGGTAAGGATATGGAAGGGAATCGGCCGTACCCTTTGAAAGGAACCGTCCCGGCATTTGCCTGGAGTGATTTAGGGAAATCACGGAAAACCTAAATCAGGATGGCTGGAGGTGGATTTGAACCACCATCCTTCCGAATGCGAGTCCAGTATGTTACCACTGCGCCACCTCGCTCAGTTCCCGGTATTGTAGAACCAGTTGTCAGCGATGTGGAAGGTGAAGTATACCGTTAGCACAGCCTGTTCTGTTGATGGTGCGAATGGAGCGGTCTACTGCATGTCGAATCTCTGGAACAGTTCAGAAGCGAATGCCACGAAGTAGTTCATCTTCGTAAACAAATCAAAGTCACAAGGACTTAATTCCGGGGAGTACAGTACTTCCCAGTCCCATCGACTGAACAGATCAGCCACAGCTTGCGCTGTATGCGCCCGTGATTTGTCATGCAAAATAATGGGTGGGTTGCGCAGAAAGTGTTGCCGCTTCTTTCGCAGAGCTGATCGCAGGTAATGCTCCAGAAGTGAACAGTAAGAATGTGCATTGACATGCTCGAAGCATGTCTTCTAGGGACTGATGACCCCATAGTTAAGTCCCATAAGTTCTACAAACATTTGAAGCATGTCTGCCACAGTTTTCCGACAATCATGTCAGGCTTTTATCTAACGTGCCACTGTTCTGTACGGCAATGCCGATTCCCCGCACGCCTCTTGAAGACCTTGACGACACCGTCGTGCTGTACGACCTCTGGCACATTCAATATTGATCCAGTTCCGTTGCCCCCGTTTCGCAAATTTAATGACACCGCTACATTAGACCGCTCGCTCACAAGAGACTGTTTCCCTCGATTGTGCGCAAGCCGGTGACGTGGCACGGGCGAGCCCATTTGCTCGAAGGTAAGGTAGGTAACAACGTGTGCTAATCAGCGACAGTAGTATATGTCGTTGCATGTGTCTCGACAGCAATGTTGCCAATTTTTAAATTCCAATCCTCTTATATAAGTGATGGATATTGTTGTCCTACCATATCTTCGGAATTCGCCGACAGCCACATTGCAAAAAAAAAAAAAAAAAAAAAAATGTTCGTAAATCTATTGGGCCAAACTGCGTGGTCATCAGTCCGTTGCTTACAAACTACTTAAACGAAGCTAAACTAACCTTTTTTTTTTTTGTGGTTTTAGGGCGCACAACTTCTATGGTCATTAGCGCCCAGCCAAGAACATAGATTCGCTATGATCTAAAAAAATGTAGACTGTCAGAAAATCAACAAGAGGCTAAAAACGAAAGATAAAAGACAATTAAAAGAGTTAAATATCCTTGGATAAGTTGGCCAAGTTGATAAAACGCAAAACTCGAGCAGCTGCTCGTGTGTCATCAGCTAAAATTTCCTCCAGAGTAGACGGAAAGTGAAGTGCTACACGGAGATGATTAAAATTAACACAAGTCAGTAAAACATGTCGCACTGTCAGCAGTTCACCGCAGGAGCATAGCGGTGCAGGTTCGGCGGATAGCAAGTGACGGTGGCTGAAACGGCAATGACCGATCCGCAACCGAGCCAAGATGACCTCCTCCCGCCGAGAGGGGCGTGAGGATGTCCTCCAAGCGGTCGGGATCGGTTTGACAGTTCGCAATTTATTGTTGTACAGTGAAAGCCACACACTGTGCCATTGCGACACGATACTCCGGCGAAGAGCCCGTTGAACATCGTCCGATGGGACGCAAAAGGTAGCCATGCGAGGCAAAAGAGCTGCTGCCTTGGCTGCTGTGTCGGCGGCCTCATTCCCGGGCACACCCACATGGCCAGGGACCCACAAGAAAGAAACGTGACAGCTGTCATCCGCCAGCAACTGGAGGGAGCGTTGGATCCGATACACGAGAGGATGGTTCGGGAAAGGGTCCTTAAGACTCTGCAGGGCACTAAGGGAGTCAGAACATATGGCATAGAAAGGGTGGCGGCAGGTATACAAAACGGCCTGGTGGAGGGCGAAAAGCTCAGCCGTGAAGTTTGAGCACCGGTCAGGGAGCTTGTAGTGGAAACGGTTGTCCCCGACGACGAAGGCAGATCCGACACCGGCAGTGCTCTTGGAACCATCAGTGTAAATAAATACGGCATTATCAAACCGCGAACGGAGTTCGACAAGCCTCGAGCGGAATACCAAATCCGGAGTGCTCTCCTTGGGGAGCGAACTAAGTTCGAGGTGTGTGTGAACCTGGGCCTGATGCCACGGTGGCAATGGGCTTTCGCTCAACCGAAGGGTGGAAGGAAGGGTAAAATCGAGCCGCTGTAGCAGGCGGCGAAACCGAACTCCCGGTGGAAGCAAGGCAATCGCAGACAACTGATATTGGCGATCGAGTGAGTCGTCAAAAAATAATCTGTAAGATGGATGGTTGGGCATCGACCGTAGGCGGCATGCGTACCGACACAAGAGTATGTCACGTCGATTGGTCAAGGGTAATACAGCAGCCTCGGCATACAGACTTTCAACAGGGCTGGTATAAAATGCACCGGTCGCCAGACGTAATCCACGATGGTGGATAGAGTTGAGACGGCGGAGAATCGACGGCCGTGCTGAAGAGTATACAAGGCTTCCATAGTCGAGCTTCGACTGAACAATGGCCTGGTAAAGGTGAAGCAGGACGGTACGATCCGCTCCCCATGACGTGCCACTGAGGACACGAAGAACGTTAAGGGATCGGGCACAACGGGCAGCCAGGTAGGACACGTGTGTGGACCAGCAAAGTTTCCGATCCAACATGAGTCCCAAGAATTTCGTAGTCTCCACGAAAGGGATAGCAACAGGGCCGAGACGTAGAGAAGGTGGAAGAAATTCCTTGTATCTCCAGAAATTGATACACACAGTTTTCTCAGTGGAGAATCGCAAGCCGTTTGCGATGCTCCAGGAATATAGACGGTCAAGACAGCGTTGGAGAGAACGCTCCAAGAGACACGTCCGCTGGGCGCTACAATAAATTGCGAAATCGTCAACAAAAAGAGATCCGGAGACGTCGGCTGAAAGGCAATCTACGATCGGATTGATTGCAATGGCAAAGAGCGCCACACTCAAGACGGAGCCCTGTGGTACCCCATTCTCCTGGCAATAGGTATCTGACAAAACAGAGCCCACCCGTACCCGGAACTTGCGATCCGCCAAAAACGCTTGAATGAAAAGAGGAAGGCGGCCCCGAAGGCCCCATGTGTGCAATGTGCGGAGAATGCCCGCTCTCCAACAGGTATCGTACGCCTTCTCCAAGTCGAAGAACACTGCTACTGTTTGACGCTTCTTTAGAAAGTTGTTCATAATGAAGGTCGACAACGTAACGAGGTGGTCAGCAGCAGAGCGGTGTCGACGAAAACCGCATTGGATATTAGTCAGGAGGCGGCGAGATTCGAGGAGCCAGACCAACCGAGCGTTAACCATGCGTTCCATCACCTTACAGACGCAGCTCGTCAGAGAAATGGGGCGATAGCTGGAAGGAAGGTGTTTGTCCTTCCCTGGTTTGGGGATGGGGACAACAATGGCTTCACGCCAACTTGTGGGAACATGACCTTCAGTCCATATGCGGTTGTAGGTACTAAGAAGAAAGCACTTGCCCGCAGGAGAGAGGTTCTTCAGCATCTCAATATGAATGGAATCGGGCCCGGGAGCAGAAGACCGGGACAGGGCGAGAGCACGATCTAGCTCCTGCATGGTGAAGGCGACGTTATAATTTTCACGATTAAAAGAGCGGAAAGAAGGCGGCCGTGCCTCCTCTACCTGTTTGCGAGGGAGAAAGGCAGGGTGGTAATGGGCAGAGCTCGAAACCTCCGCAAAGAAACGACCCAATGCGTTTGAAACATCAGCTGGGTCCACGAGGACTGCGTTCTCCACAGTCAGGCCAGGAATCGGGGAGTGGACCTTGATGCCGGACAAACGGCGGAGGCCACCCCAGACAACCGTGGAGGGAGTAAAACGGTTAAAAGAACTAGTAAAAGCAGTCCAGCAAGCTTTCTTGCTGTCGTTTATGATACGACGGCACTGCGATCTCATACGTTTGTAATTGATGCAATTCTCCAAAGTTGGGTGGCGGCGGAAGGTGCGTAAAGCACGGCGCCGGGCTCGAAGCGCGTCGCGGCAGGCTGCAGTCCACCAAGGGACCTGGACACGACGTGGAGAAGAGGATGTACGAGGTATGGAACGTTCAGCAGCAGTGAGAATAACCTCTGTGAGGTATTCGACCTGACTGTCACAGTTGGGAAAATTCTGATTGTGAAAAACAGCCATGGAAGAATAAAGCCCCCAGTCGGCTTTAGAAATGTTCCAACTGGTGGGACGTGGAGATGGGGAATGATGTAGGAAGTGGATGATACAAGGGAAATGGTCACTCGAGTACGTGTCAGAAAGTGCATACCACTCAAACCGACCGGCAAGCTGAGGAGTGCATATTGCGAGGTCTATATGGGAATAAGTGTGTGTTGTGTCAGAAAGGAAGGTCGGTGCACCGGTGTTGAGGCAGACAAGATCGAGGTGGTGGAGAATGTCCACCAAAAGGGAGCCTCTCGGACAAGATGCCGGAGAGCCCCATAGGGGGTGGTGGGCATTAAAGTCGCCTACCAACACGAAAGGTGAAGGGAGCTGGTCAACAAGGTTTAGCACATCTGCCCTAGTAAGGGCAGATGACGACGGCGAATATATATTACAGAGGGAGAAGGTAAATGTGGATAAGGTGATGCGGACGGCAACTGCCTGTAGGTGAGTGTGCAAGGAAATGGGATGGAAATAGACGTCGTCTCGAAGGAGCATCAGAACCCCTCCATGGGCTGGGACACCTTCCACGGGTGGCAGGTCGAACCGCACAGAGGTGTAGTGTGGAAAGTCTGCACGATCACGTGGACGCAACTTAGTTTCCTGGAGGCAGACTAGAAGCGGGCAGTGCAATCGAAGGAGTAGTTTTAACTCCTCCCGAGTAGAACGAATGCCACGAATGTTCCATTGAAGGAGCGCCATGATAAAAATGAGAGAAGAAATAAGGATAAAAACCAAGTAGCGAGCGGGGTCACCTCGACGGCCGCTGAGGACCGGATTTCGAGGGAGCACTGCTATCGCTGTCTGGGGGCAAAGGGTCATGTTCCATTGGTTCTACCGACGCGCCTGCCACCTCCCTGGGTTGATCAGGAGGGGCAGTTTCCACCGCCGGTAAAGGGCCGGGCGCCCGGCAAACGGAGCGTCCCGGTGAAACAGAAGACGGCCGAGGCCGGCAACTGTTGGACGGCGTGACAGATGGGTCACGCCTCGGCGGGGAAGGAGAGGAACTCTTTTTCTTGTCAGCTCTTCTGGAAGAGTGACGGCGGGAAGAGGCAGTTGACGGTTGGGAAGCCTGAGAACGCAGAAAATCCTCACGGACGGGTTCTTTTTTCAAGGTCCGGGCATCTTGTTTAGGTGCCCGCGGTTTACTAGAGTTTGACGAAGACTGTACCCTAGAAGCAGCAAGAGGGAGCGGGGACGTGGAATGGGCAATCTTCGGGCTGGCGGATCGCACAACTGTGTCAGCGAAAGTGAAGTCACATGTCTGGGTACTGGAATCCTTGGTAGGTCGAGGTGAGGTGAGTACCTTACTGTATGTACCCGCTGGGAGAACAGTGGGCTTTCGACTCGCCAACAACTTACGAGCGGCAGATGTCGATACCTTCTCCGTAACCCGAATTTGCTGGATTACCTTCTCATCCTTGTATACAGGGCAGTCGCGAGAGGAAGCCGCATGGTCACCGTTGCAGTTTAGGCAGTGAGGGGACGGAGGTGGGCAATCCCCCTCATGGGCGTCCCTACCACAAGTCACACACTTTGCTGCATTTGGGCAATGTTCACGGGTATGGTTGTACCTGTGGCACTGAAAACAGCGCGTTGGGTTAGGTACATAAGGGCGGACGGAGATGACTTCATACCCTGCTTTGACCTTTGACGGGAGGTCAACTTTGTCAAACGTCAAAAACACAGTACGAGTCGGTGTCAGATGGTTATCGACCTTTTTCATGACCCTGTGGACGGCTGTCACACCCTGATCGGACATATACGATTGGATATCTTCATCAGACAACCCGTCAAGGGATCTCGTGAAGACTACCCCCCGTGACGAGTTGAGTGTGCGGTGCGCTTCGACCTTAACTGGAAAAGTGTGCAACAACGTAGTACGTATCAGTTTTTGGGCTTGGAAGGCACTTTCCACTTCCAGCAACAATGTGCCATTGCGCTGACGTGAACAGGTTTTAACAGGGCCAGCAATTGCATCTACACCTTTCTGTATAACGAAAGGATTGACAGAATTGAAATCCTTTCCGTCGGTGCGAGAGACAACCAGAAATTTAGGTACATTAGGCAGAGTCTTTTTAGGCTGAGGCGAGTCTAACTTACGTTTGTGGGTCAACGTCACGAAAGAAGATAAGGAAGTCATCGCGGAAGTGTCCCCCGTGATTACCGGCGTCTCCGATGGCGCGCTCCTTCCTAGTGGGGGCCCTCTCCGAGGGCTTACCCGCCTTAGGTGATTGTTCACACCTCAGGTCACACCTCCCGAGAACTGACGGAGGGACCAATCGGCACGTTCGGAAGGTACCAGCTCGGGTAATCACCCCTCCCTGGGCCTGGCCTTTACCAGGGGGTACGTACGTGCCTTACTTGTCTACCCGGGGCGGGGAATTACGCGTTACCCCGTCACCTGCTACGCACGATAATGCGTGGGTCGGCCTTCAGACACGCACAGGGAGGAAAGAAGAAGAGGATAGGAAAGGAAGAGAAAGAAGGAAAGAAAAAAAGTGTCTCAAACGCCGAGGCGGAGACTAATGAGGAGAAGAAGGCTAGGAGAGTTCAAGGAGAGAAAGACAGAAAACGAAGGGTAAGAAAGGAAGGAACGAAGGAAGAAAAACCACAACAAGAACCACCGTATCTCACGAAATATGCCCGTCTCCGGGCGAAGGCATAAACCGGGAGGGAAAGTGAAGCAGCCTGGGGCAGAAGAAAGGCTGCTCCGGCTCGGGGCCCCGTGCGCGCCACACACGTACCCACAAAAGAACTGTGGGCCCCCTGGGGGGGCTAAACTAACCTAAGGACAACACAAACACCCATGCCCCAGGGAGGGCTCGAACCTCCGACGGCGAATAACCGCACGGTTCGCAGCGAGGCGCTTTAGACCGCTCGGCTACTCCACCGCGGCACATTGCAACAAGATTACGAGCGACAACATGGGGTTCGCATTGTTCAGGGCTATTACTTCACCGATCGCTCTGCATTGCTGCTTGTCTTCCGCCTTCTTCCAATCTATTCCTGTCGAAAATGTCTGGTCGATGATTATGGAAGGGCTGGTCAGGGATACACCACCCTTGGACACAGGACAGTGTATGTAAGCAGGTATACTCCACAAACACACAACGTCTCTTTATTCAATCTCGTCCGCCTCCGTTTTCCAGTGGACAGCGTGGTAGATTACCGGGTTCGATTCCCGGTCAGGTTGGACATTTTCTCCACTCGGGGACTGGGAGTTGTGTTGTCACCGTCATTTCATCATTATCGACGGGCAAGTCGCCCTTGACGTCACCTAAAGACTTGCACCAGGCAGGCTGAACACGATTCCAGCTGGGGTCTAACGGCCAAAATTGCAACACGAAATGATCATCATATTCAATGTCGATGTGTGTAACAGTGGTTATTGCCAGCAATGGCGGCAACAGTCAATACTGATTTCATTACTTTTCTTGCGTCACGTGAGTTCGTATTTTCAATAATTTGATCTTCGTACAAAGTGTTATCTCTCAAACGAATTTCGCCGTTTCATCTTTGATCCTTCCTGCTTTTATATTTTGGATGGCCAGCAGCACAGATCGCTTCTCGCACAGCCTGTAGGCAGCAGTGGGCCATTCTAAACAGGCGTAATCCGTGAAGGCGTTTTACTTTCGTTTCGTGGCTGACTCCAAATATATTGCTGCCGAAGGCGGTTGCGTCCCGGCGCTGGGAGAAAACGGTGCTCCGTTTAACACGGGTGCGAGGCCACGGATGGGAAGGAGACACCTCGGACAAGGACGGCGGGGTTCTGCGCTCTCACTGCCGGGGAAAGCCCGCTCTGCCGCGACGACGCTAATCCAAACAGCGGCTCCCGCGCTCTTCACAACATTACTCATTGTCTCCTGCAAGCAAATGGCCAACAGCCAATTCTCACGTCATTTAGCATTTAGCGCAGGGCTCTACATCTCCGCCATTACTCTGCTCTTCTCACTACCCGCCCGGATAGCTGAGCTTGATATAGCGCACGCTTGTCGGAAGGAGAGCCATGCCAGCGCCGGGTCGAATCAACGGATTAACACGTTCGGGACGACTGACAGCTGATTTATTTTCACTTGGACCTGACTTCTTTTGTGACAGATTGAACCCTACGTGCCCAACAATACGATATATACCAACAAAAAAAAAATCTGGTATCACGATATCAGTATAATTTTGACGTCACACCACAGTGGCGTGCGCAGGCCGCTAGGATCGATAGTGGTATTATGGTAGGCAAACCCGCATAACGAACAACCAGCAACGAGCCACTATCTATATCGCAAGTTGTTGGTTTTCAGTTTGAGTTTAAATTTTGAACGGTGTTTTTCATATTCTGATCTATTTTGCAATGTCACTAATTTTTATTTTTACTTTTCATGGGATATTTCTCGTTTCAGAAAATTGGGGACAAGTAATAATCGATGTAAAGAATCTATTTATTGTACAGGAATATATAACAATTGTAAATATATGAAACACAGTAAAGAAAATCGCTTCCATTTGGGAAATAATTCCATTAGAGTCCACTTGTCGCCTAATGGAAGAAATGCGTTTTAGACTTAATTATATCAATAATGGATGTGAGTTCGCGGTTCTATTACTTAATTATTTTATCAAATAGGCTCAACCAAAGATATCGTGTAAAAACACTAAATACGACGCGTTTCAAGGGTCAAGCCCTTATCAGATAATCTGTGCAAGAATCTTAAAACAAAAATATAAAACATAATAAAAGAAAACGTGGTTACTTCCCTTGTAACCGTCGAGTCAACAACACGACTCGTGTTCATTTCGGTTGTGTTATGCGCCGCCAGTGCTGGGGTCCGGTTTGAATTCTGACGAAGCACAGTATGCTGAGAACCTTTCTACGTAGACACGGTTACAAGGGAAGTTATTATGTTTTATATTTTTGTTTTAAGATTCTTGTACAGATTATCTGATAAGGGCTTGACCCTTGAAACGCGTCATATTTATTGTTTTTACACGATATCTGTGGTTGAGCCTACTTGACAAATTAATTAAATACGTCTTATTTATTTTTCAAAACTTTTTACGTCGATCGCAGACTATGCCCGAAGAACTCATTGATTCATCTTTAGGAAACATCCATAAAGTGAATAGACGGACATGAACTAACACTGTGTGTTGTTTTAGGGAAGGAAGCTAAGGGTTTTACGTCCCGTCGACAGCGTCGTCATTAGAGACGGAGCTTATGCTCGGATTTTTGGGGAAGGATGGTGGAGGAAATCGGTCGTGCCCTTTGAAAGGAACCATCCCGGCATTTGCCTGGTGTGATTTAGGGAAATCACGGAAATCCTAAATCTGGATGGCCGGAGGTGGATTTGAACTACCATCCTTCCGAATGCGATCCAGTGTGTTACCACTGCGCCACCTCGCTCGGTCTGTGTGTTGTACATACCTCGAATAGAGCAGGACGTAGCCAGCGGTATTTCGACCCCTTCCCAGTTTTATCTAAAAGCCCAGACGCAGGGTACCTCTGAAGAAAATCTGCGACATGTCCTTGGGAAATTGGTCTTATAACATACCTTTTAGAACGAAAAATGTCCAAATGGTGGAGTAATGAAGTTGAATATTTGAAGAGCTGGATAAAATCACAGTTGACAGACTCACAGACGAACAAGCCTCAATGACAACAAACTGTCTAGTGAGGGCCTGGCCGGAGTGTTCCCTTTAATCTGCTAGCCGGACCGAGCCTATGAGCCCTGTTCACGGGTTCGGTGACGACACACAGGCGTGCGCCGTCTGGGAGGCAAGGCAGCCCTCACTCCCCAGTGGCGTCAGCCGTCACCAACGTGTTAACGAGGGCGGGTTTGCCAACCAGGCAGAATGTGGTCTTTAGGCGGTTTTCCACATCCTACTAGGTGAATTCCGGGCTGCAAAAATTTATTCAAATGTTTGTAAAGCTGAAGGACCAAACTGCAGTGGTCATCAGGCACTTAGAAACTACTTAAACGTACTCGCGATAACACCCCCCCCCCACACACACACACACAAGCAAGCGCACGAAATAGGACTCGATGCTCCGACGGGGAACAGCTGCGCAGCAAGCCGCCTTACACCACTCGGCAATTCTGCCGCGGGATACACCAATCCGAGATGAAGGAGAAGAAGAAGAAGAAGAAGAAGAAGAAGAAGGAAGAAGAAGGAGGAGAGGAGGAGGAGGGCACTTCTCCCTTAACTGCTGTGCATGGTTTACATGTTACAAAAACTCTTTCAAACTGTTCGTCTGCCGTTTGTTACTCGATCAGCACATGGGGTAAAATGAGCAACTTCATCTTTCCCAGGGAGCTGTGACTACTCTTTTATAACGATGGTCGTTTTTCTTCCTACGTTGGCGGGAGGTAACAAAACATTGCCACGAGTCTCCGACAGAACGCGTGATGCAGTGGTTAGCATGGGCCAGGCGCCGTGGCGTGGCTCAGCGCGCCCGGTCAGAGGGCTCAACGCTCTCTGCAATAAAAAGCAGAGAACATACACGATCAGCGTCCGCAAGGACCAGATTATATATATATATATATATATATATATATATAGAGAGAGAGAGAGAGAGAGAGAGAGAGAGAGAGAGAGAGAGAGAGAGAGAGAGAGAGAGAGAAGAGCATCGCAGATAGCTGTGCTTGCGGTCCTCAATTCAAATCCCGCCATAGATAGAAAAAAAATTATTTCTTTGTATTTACTCTTTCTAGAATGTTTTACATGTTTCTTATGTGTGATGTACTTAGAAGTTCCAGAAAATTTTTATATGTATAAATAGTGGAATACACTACGCACGAGGCAGTCTGTATTGAGTGCACGCTTGTGTCAGCAATACACCTGTTGTAAGTGTAAAGTGGAGTGCTTTATTAACAATCAGCCTTCGAATTCCGGACCACTTGCAGCTTTCAATGTGATAATATTGTCGAGAATTTAAACTCACACTGACCGTTAACGCAACTGATTCAAAAATATGTATAGATTTTAGAGAGACCACTTGTTCAGTACTTAAAAGTCAAACGGACATCAAATGCATTTTTAAATAGTATCCCCAATTTATTACATATTAGTGCCGGCCGCGGTGGCCGAGCGGTCTGCGGCGCGCCAGTCACGGTCTGCACGGCCATTACGTTCGGGGGTTCGAATCCCACCTCGGGCATGGATATTTGTGCCGTCCTTAGTATTAGCTAGTTCATAAGTAGTTTGTAAGTTTAGGGAATGACGACCCCGTAATTAAATCCCATAAGATTTACAAACATTTGAACATTTTTATCCTGGAAGATATCATCCAAGTGTCCGGACCTTTCGTCGGATAGTTACGTTACTTAAAGAGACAGGAAGTGTTCAGCCACAAGTGAAACGTCAGCCACGACCTGCAACAAATGATGCTCCAGTGTTTTAGCTGCAGTTGCGGCTAATCCGCACATTAGTAGCAGACAAATTGAGCGAGCCTCGGGACACTCTAATATGTCGGTGTTGAGAATTCTACAACATAAATTTCACCCGTACCATCTTTCTATGCACCACGATTTTCATGGCGAAGACTTTGAACGTCGTGTACAGTTTTGCCACTAGGCACAAAATAAATTACAGGACGATAACAGACTTTTCCAGCGACCTTGGCGGGTTAATGTATGGTGCGGCGTTATGGGAGGAAGGATAATTGGCCCCTATTTTATCGAAGGCAATCTAAATGGTGCAATGTATGCTGATTTCTTACGTAATGTTATACCGATTTTACTACAAGATGTTTCACTGCATGACAGAATGGCGATGTACTTTCAACATGGATGTCTGGCACATGGCTCGCGTGCAGTTGAAGCGGTCTTAAATGGAATATTTAGTGACAGGTGGATTGGTTGTAGAAGCACCATACCATGACCCACACGTTCACCGGATCTTACATCTCTGGATTTCTTTCTGGGGGAGGGGGATCGAAGGATATTTTATCGTGATTCGCCGACAACGCCTGAAAATATGCGTCAGCGCATTGTCAATGCATGTGAGAACATTACTGAAGGCGAACTACTCGCTGTTAAGAGGAATTTCGTTGCGCGTATTGCAAAATTCATTGAAGTTGAAGGACATCATTTTGAGCATTTATTGAAGTCATGACGTAATTACAGGTAATCACGCAGTAACAACATGCGTTCTCATAATGTATGATAATTTCACAAAAGTACATGTATTTCGGTGGTTCCAATGTGATAAAGTTCAAACGTACCTATGTTCTGTGTTTGAATTTAGAAAACCTACCTGTTACCCACTGTTCGTCTGAAATTGTGAGCAATATGTTTGTGAATATTACAGCACCATCTATCACAAAGCGACAAAAGTGTTCCAAATAAAACATTTATTTACGTACTAGACGAACATGTAATAAAAATGGGTGTACCTATTTAAAAAACTGTAGTTGACATCCTTTTGACCTATGGCAGCGCCATCTAGCGGGCCAACCGTAACGCCATCTGTTTTCCCACTTCACGCTAGAAATGTTATGTTCTTTGTAGTTTTTTTCGTTTGATGCTTATTTCGTGAGGTATTTGCCCCGGTCATTATCAGTGGATCACCATTATATATTTTTTTTTCTCTTTTTTTTTTTTAACTGAAGCAGTAGGTTCAAGATATAGTTTTCACAATAAGATGCAAATACGAAAACATTTAAGTAATGTAGCCATATGTTTATTGTAACTTTTTGTTTACAGCCGCATATGTGTTGTGAAAGAAGGATTGCCTAATGCAAGGGAATATTTACTTCGTATCGTATTTTTGTCTGATGTGCTCATAAAAAATAATCACGCCCTTTGTTCATATGAAATGGTTGTTTCATGATGTGTGTCCCGTTGCAACATTTTTTTTTCCAAATACATGGAGATAGGAAATTTTCTGGCAGATTAAAATTGTGTGCCGGAACCGGGACTCGAACCTGGGACCTTTGCCTTTCGCGGGCAAGCGCACTACCGACTTTGCTATCCCGACACGACTCACGATGCCGCCTCACAACTTTACTTCCGCCAGTACCTCGCCTACTACTTTCCAAACTTCACAGAAACTCTCCTGGAAACATCCCTTAGGCTGTGGCTCAGCCATGTCTCCACCATATCCTCTCTTCCAGGAGTGCTAGTCTTGCATGTTTCGCAGGAGGGCTTCTGTGAGGTTTGGAAAGTAGGAGGCGAGGTACTGGCGGAAGTAAAGTTGTGAGGCAGCATCGTTAGTCGTGTCGGGGTAGCTCAGTCGGTAGATCGCTTGCTTGCGAAAGGCAAAGGTCCCAGGTTCGAGTCCCGGTTCCGGCACACAATTTTAATCTGCCAGGAAGTTTCATATCAGCGCACACTCCGCTGCAGAGTGAAAGTTTCATTCTGGCAACATGGAGATAGAATTCTGTCTTTTTAACTAGTTTTCTACATCTACATCTGCATACATACTCCGCAATTCACCGTAAGGTGCGTGGCGGAGGGTGCTCTGTACCACTACTGGGCATTTCCTATTCCACTCCCATATAGAACGACGAAAAAAAGAATGCCTATGTGTCTCCGTACGAGCCCTAATTTCTCTTATCTTGTCTTTGTGATCTTTACGCGAAATGTAAGTAGGCGGCAGCAAGATCGTACTACACTCAGCTTCGAATTCCGGCCCTCTAAATTTACCTAACAGAAATTCACGAAAAGAACGTCGTCTATCTTCCAGCGATCGCCAGTTGAGTTGCCGGAGCATTTCCGTGACACTCGCGCATTGGTCGAAACTACCGGTAACAAATCTAGCTGCTCGTCTCTGAACCGCCTCTATGTCTTCCTTCAAACCGATCTGCTGCGGGTCCCAAACACTTGAGCAATACTCAAGACGTGGTCGTTCAAGCGTTTTATACGCGGTCTCCTTTACAGGTGAAGTACATCTTCCCAAAATTCTCCCAATAAACCAAAGTCGGCTGTCCGCCTTACTCACAACTGTCCTTACATGTTCGTTCCATTTCATATCGCTCTGCAATGTTACACGTAGATATTTGAACGACGCGACGGCATGGAGAAGCTCACTACTAATGCTGTATTCGAACATTATAGGATTGTTTTTTTCTACTCATGCGCATCACCTAACATTTTTCTACATTGAGAAAAATATAAGGTGATGCGCATGAGTAGAAAAAACAATCCTATAATGTTCGAATACAGCATTAGTAGTGAGCTGCTTGATGCTGTCGCGTCGTTCAAATATCTAGGCGTAACATTGCAGAGCGATATGAAATGGAACGAACATGTAAGGACAGTTTGCACCGATTACGTTGTATCGTTATAGCGTTGCTGCCTCCTTTGAGATGGCCGCTTGTTGGGGCAGCATGTGCAGACATACATGGATGCAGCTGATCGTTGCGTTACCTCGCGCAGGATGTAGTATTGTGCCACCCAGTTGTCTTGGAGTTGTTTCTTGGGTGCGGATCCTGTGCCTTCTCGCAGTGGCGCGTTGGCGGAAACGTTATCACAAGGTACAGCGCCAGCCGCTGCCTCCATCACTCACATTCTTTGCAGAGAATGGGTGTGCGTCTCCCTCGCAGTCGCGAGTGCAGACCGTGCAGCGCCTTTTATAGAGACGGCGAGATGCTGCGACTTGGAAGGCGGTGGGCTCGGCACCGACTACTGCGTGCTAAATCGCCTGCTGGACGTGTCGATGATATCTCCGATATTCTGATGCCGCGTCACAAGTTTTTCAGAGCGGTCGCGCTGACGTCAGGCAATACATTCCAGAGTATATGCATTCACACTGCAACCCCATCTACTCTCTGATCTTAGCTGAAAGGCGAAGTAGCGCTTTTATGACAGCCTCGAGAACTCGCTCTACAATTAAGCAGTGACTTTCACCCGACGCTGACCCGATCGGCTGCTGTCTTCGTCTGGACTACATTGGCATTCGTCGCTAACGACACATTACTCTCCCAGTCATTATTCAGAACATTAAGCCTATTTCTCATCATACTAGCTTTTCAAATGATCTGACAAGGTGAATGCACTACCTTGCAGTCATCCCAATAAGGAAATTATTATACACAAAAAAAAATTTTTTTTTGACATGGTTCGTATAATTACTTTTAGCGACGTACTGATTCCTGACGTCATACTGATATAAATGTCAAACAATAAGACACTGTCCAGAGACAATATATGTCTCATATATATTGAAGATATTAAATTGAAGGAGAGGCATTGAATTAAAATTTTTGCCACAGCCGGGGTTCGAACCCGGGACCTCCCGCTTACTAGGCAATTCAATGGTGCATCTTTAGTATCTTTAATGTATATCGAGCCAATGTATGTCTCTGGACATTTTTTTATTATTTGATATTTACATATGATCGCCTGTGCCTGAGAAACAAGGCAGGATCAATTCCATTAACGTTCATTGCTGGGGTGCTATTCTGCTAGCGGAGAGACTCTGTAATATTGATACGTATTTACATAGGGGAACATGGGGCAGAATTGAAGTTTGTATTGAGGAGGGAGACGTGCCTTAAGACAGTCCGTGCAATCGCCTTATCCATAAGGTCACAGTAGCTTAGGGGTTACAGCGCTTGCCTAGTAAGCCGCAGGTCCCTGGTTCGAATGCCGGACGTAGCACATATTTTAATTCAGCGCCTCTCCTTCAATTTCATATTCATACCTATAGTTTCATTTCGATTACTATTTTTAATACATGTGTAATCATTTATAATAGTTAATAGGAGATGAACTGTTCACGAATCACTAATTTGCCGCGGCGGAGTGGCCAAGCGCATTGAGGCGCTATGCTCCGATGCGCGAGGTCATGTTCCCCGTCGGAGGTTCGAATCCTCCCTTGGGCATGGATGTATGTGCCGTCTTTAGTATAAGTTAGTTGATAAGTAGTTTGGAAGTTTAGGAACTGATGACCCCGCAGTTAAGTCCCTTAAGCTTCACAAACATTTGAACATTTTGAATCACTGATTTGTTGCTTGTGCCATATATTTTTGATAACAAATCTTAGAAGTAAGAATTGCGCCGTCTGTTCTTTAGGACATGCGCGTAGAAACATACGCCAGACCGGTCGTTCCTTTTTAATAGAGTAGTGAAAGAGCCGCAGTGGACTATTTTTCTGCTGGCCGCGGTGGCCGAGGTGACTGAGGCGCTCCAGTCACGGTCAGCACGGCCACTACGGTCGGGGGTTCGAATCCCCCCTCGGGCATGGATATTTGTGCCGTCCTAGTTCGTAAGTAGTTCATAAGTAGTTTGTAAGTTTAGGGACTGATGACCCCGTAGTTAAGTCCCATAAGCTTAACAAACATTTGAACATTTGAACATTTGACTATTTTTCTTCATTACGAACTTAAGTATGTTGCAGATTCCAGTTTTTGTTCTTTTTCTCTTCTTCTAAGTCAACTAATGTGGAAGTTCCTGTATTTCACAATAAAACCGTGAAGGTGGAAATTAGGGAGATTCGAGCTCATACGGAGCTATACTAGAAATTATTTTTCCCCATCAACCATTAACAACTGGCACAGGTAAAGGGAGTATGACAGTGCTACAGGAGGCACTCCGCGCCACCCAACAGACAACAAAGCGAGTTAATATTGACCACTATCTAGTTCTAATGTTGAATGTTTCACGTTCCAGCTTATCGCAAAGTTAGTCAGTGCAAAATTTGTACCGTACAGACAAAGAGAGTACCCACAAACGAGCTGAAGTGAGTTATGTATAGCGCAAATTTAGTTGAAATTGCTTCAGGCATGCCTGAGTTATGAAGTTCTCTCCTCCGAAACCCTTTTCACTCCCAGTATGGATTGTAAGGGGAAGTGACAATAACTTACTTTTCCAGTTAGAAGTGATACGTGCGCCCAGTTTGGTAGGAATAGCCTCGGAGGTGGACCTATAAATCGAATGAGCTGCTGCAAACTCATTTCGCGGCAGGTAATTCACGCACACTGCGTCCGTAGGGGCTGTGACGCAATCTGCTAACCACAGCAATCTAATACCATCGGGCCGGCGGTGTTCCGAGTTTCGCTGCTTTGTCGCCCTGTTTTAACTGCCATTCCCGTCCCTATTGCACCTACGTGGTAGTTATCCGCACACTACTGCACTGTCTGAACCAAGTTTACTGTTTCAAGTCTGCAGCTCTTCGAGAAGTGGGTTTAAAATTACAAAATTTGCACGGTCTAGACAGGCAGATAAGAATGACACATAAAAAGACATTTTAAAATCATGGATAATGATGGGAAATCAAACACAGATGCTTCGCAAGGCATTCAGACATGACAACAGTTTAGATACTTCCAATTAAAAAACACCTATTTTCAACTCATTAAAACATGTTTTGCATAATGTACCAAACGAAAGTCCTATGCTATTCCATACAATGGAGACATGGTAATTGTAAAGTAGTACAGGGCGTAACACAAAGAATCGTCGTATTTGGCACGTCTATATTTCTAAAATTAATGAATGTATAGAATGGATTTTGTTTTTTGATGAACGAGAAACTCAGTTTTTTTATACTTTTCATGCGTGTTCAGTATACCACCCTTGAGATGCACAGCCGGCCGCGGTGGCCGAGGGGACTGAGGCGCTTCAGTCACGGTCTGCACGGCCACTACGGTCGGGGGTTCGAATCCCCCCTCGGACATGGATATTTGTGCCGTCCTTAGTATAAGGTAGTTGATAAGTAGTTTGTACATTTATGGACTGATGACCCCGTTGTTAAGTCCCATAAGCTTAACAAACATTTGAACCTTTTGAGATGCACGGCATATGTGAGTGCCGTGTTCAAATTGTTCTCGCACTGCAGTGTCCAAATCTTGAGTTACATCTTCAACAGCTGCTGTTATACGATGTCTCAGTTCAGCATTGTTGGTAACAGACACGGCGTCTTTCATAAATCCCCGAAACAAATAATCACATACGGTCAGCTCCAGTGACGTTTGAGGCTAGTAATGTAAGGCCTAGTCATTGGGGTCCAGTACGCTCGATGCATCGTTCAGTAATTCTTTAATACAGAAAATCGCGCACTGCCATAAACCAGTGTGGTAGTGCCCCATCCTTTTGTTAAATGAAGTCCTTTTAATCAGTCTATTGTTGGAAATGTTCTCGGCAAAGAAAACATTTCCATTTACCTTTTCCCGTGAAACTGCGCAAAACTTTTGGAGAGTCCCTTTCATATTTTACAACTTGATATGGTTGTTCCGTACCCAATATCCTTACGTTGACGGTCCATCTTTCCCTTTAAGTGGAATGTTGCCTTGTCACTGATCACTAAGCATGCAACAGGACTATCATCCCCCATCTTGCCAAGACTGAAATTACAGAGCTCGACATGTCTTTGTATCACCATCAGCAGTAGCTGAATTTATGTTTCGAGTGTGAACGTCGACCCAACACATGTCAGCTGTCGTCGAAAGCATATTGAGCTGTCTAGCTGCACGGCGAACGGATTTCTGCGGACTCGTTGAGAAACTTTGGCGGATACGTTGAACTTCCGAGTCAGACACTCGCGGACGGCCCTGCGAATTGCCTTTACGCAAACAACCTGTTTCTTGTAATCGTCTTGCCATTGCCTAATGCTCTGTGCTGTAGGAGGATCCACACCATGCCTACCACAAAAGTGACGCTGAACAGTTATTACTGAGCCGCACTGCGGGAAACTTAGAACAAAAAACGCTTTCTCTTGTCCCGACGCAACTTTTACTACAATTTAAGTGGGGGCACACAGCTGCTACCTAGCGAGAACAATGTAAAACACTCGAGTTTTCCCTTTTGAATAGTACTTTGTTCACGCACATATCTCAAACAACATAGTTATTTTTTGTAATAGGATGACTTTTTTATGACACACCCTGTACAGTTTTCGTTTCACTGACAACAAACCAAATGAATCACTTTGTATTTAGACAGAACCTAATATCACCTTCCTTTGAGTTAAGCCCATTGTGTAACAACCTCATTCAATAAGGAGATTCATGTCCTCTTGCATGAGTGCAAACCTGCACCATACGAGTTCATTTAACCACTACTTACCTCATTGCCGCGGCGGAGTGGCCAAGCGCATTGAGGCGCTATACTCCGATGCGCGAGGCCGCTCCCCGTCGGGGGTTCGAATCCTCCCTCGGGCATGGATGTTTGTGCTGTTTTTAGTACAAGGTAGTTTGTAAGTTTAGGGACTGATGACTCCGCAGTTGAGTCCCTTAAGCTTCACAAACATTTGAACATTTTGAATTTTGAACTTGTCCAATTTATCCTATCATTCTATAGCAATCCTGCTTAACCTCGCTGTTGAGCGCCCTAAAACACCAATCATCATCATCATCATCATCATCATCATCATCATCATCATCATCATCATCATCATCATCATCATCATCATCATCATCATCATCATCATCATCTGTAGATTACATGGTTGGTCAGTATGAATCGCAAAGTTCTCTTCAATTTATCCCAAGCATTTTCAATTGAATTCCTGTTGTGGGAACATGTAAGGCCAAACCAATCGTGGAAGACGGGCACGATGGACTGGGGAGTTGTCTATGAACTTTAATTCTTGACCGAAATGCTGACGAAACGTCTGAACAATGGGATGAATGAAGTTATCCTTGTATGACGGAGCGTCCGAAACTCCCACATGATACCCACACCCAGGTCATCATAGATCCGCCAGTGCAGCATTACCACGTTCCATCCACACACGGTTTAGACCATATCCTGGTGTCAGACATTCGGAAGTGTCACCTCTCAACAAAACTTTGCGCCTGTTTTCTGCAGTCCATTATTAGTTTTTTGGGCCTCATCTGTACCGTGTAGTTTCGTGTCTTGGTTTAAGGGTCAGGGATATCTGGGCGTCTACAATACAGAGAATAGTAGTTGCGTGTTTGGTACAATCTGGTTTGAGACTTGGCTCCCTGTGGATGCCACAAATCATTCTTTATCGTTGTGGCAGACTGGTCTGGGTTCCTTCGGGAGAGAGGTCGCAGGTAACCGGTCGTCTGCCGTAATTATACCCTAGAACGAACAGTATGCGGCAAGCTATGACAACTACCTGCCGTATAAAAACTATTCGAGGTCCTTAGCACATCCCTGACTCACGACTATCAACCTTTGACATCTCCCTATGAAAGTCGTCGTTGGCATAAAACAACAATCCTTGTGAGAACAAAAATTGATACTTCTCTTCTTGCAGTCTGAGAACGTCCCTGTAATGTATAGACACGCCTTATACTGTTTTACACTGTGTATTTAACGATGAGACCAATTCTACTGCCTCAACTATATTAAAAAAAAAAAAAAAAAAAAAAAAAAAAAAAAGGAAAGTTTTCGATAGATAGCCCAAGTTTGCTCACATGACTGTTCAAAGCAGTAAGTTAATTGAATGATGTCCATTTAGATCCAAGAGGAGCGTGTTTATTGCATAGCGAGGTGGTGGTAAACTTTTATAATGTGTACGTTTGAAATTTCCTGGCAGATTAAAATTGTTTCCCGGAACCGGGATTCGAAATGTCTTGCATTAATGGAATTTACATTTGACGAACCACACAAAAACACAGAAGATGTAAGAACCATTTTATTAAGTTAGGTGTTCAACACCCGTAAACGATGTTTTCAATAAATTACGCGAAGTAGACAGGTGTGTAATTTTGTTACATAGTTAAGGTTATTAACTTCTGTCTGCCATGGAGGGAGCCCACCATCTACTTGTTTTTAACTTTTTGCTTAACGACATTCCCAAAGGCTTGTAAATGTTGACGTTGCAATATTTCGCAAAGATACCAGTTTAATAGCTTCCAATTACGAGGCAAGGCAACTGTTTTTCACTACTGTCGTGTGAACATCGCCAAACATGGCTCATGGGACACTGCATAATTTTGTGAAACCTGTCGACAAGTTACTTTTTCACCCTACACAATTGAAGAAAAGCTTGCTCAGTATCGATCTGCATTTTTTCATCTGACAGATCTAAAGTTTTCTTTCGGAGATGAACATACACGAAAAGCTACAATGCTCAATTACCAGAGTTTTTACGCATTTCCAGGACATTACTCCCATCACACATTTCAAACAGTTTTGTTTGTGATGTCCATTTGGAGATATTAGAAGTTGACATGTAGTTTCATTTACAGGAATTGTAGCAACTCGCCTATACCTTGAGAATATTGGCCTAACCTCTTCTTGTGTATGAAGACGGAATGTAAGCTTGAAAACACCACTTACCGATGGTTAAACAAAATCATTGGATTTGAGCCGTCTTACCTCTCCATTTGAACATTGAATTGACGCTTTCATGAAATGTATCGGTGTCGGCATAAACAAGCGTTGTATCACCGTCATTGTACTCGTCTTTAAGACATTTCGAGCAATCTTAAGAAAACCATACCGGATTTGTTAAGAAAAATCAGGCTTGCTTCTTTATCCCATTAGATGAAAGAATGAACGATGTTGAAGAATTAAATTATACGTCCTTCCGCGTGTGACCATCTGTCCATGAAGTTGTTTCCATCTAAGGTGATCTGTAGTCAGTGGCGGCGCGACATTTGTGTCCACTGTTTCAGTGAGAACAACTCTTCGTGAAAAAAGTAGGCAGGAGTTGCAATGCGCATGCGCGGCTAAGGTTCAAATTCTGTTCTGAACCCCCCTGGAGGGTGCATATGGGCGCTCCTGCGGCAGGAAGGGGCGAGTGGAAGCGCCGATATTAACATTGGCATTGGAGTTTATAGACACACTCGATCTCTGGCGGTTACACACGAATGGTTCCGAATAAGACAATGGAGCTACTGTGCACCTAGTCTTGCGCGTGCGCAAATGCTCCATGAAGACTATTTTGGTACATTGAAAAGTCATCGAAAACACGTCACATTTGGTAAAATATCTTACAACTATAAATTAAAGACCCATGAACTGTAAAAACCTTCAGAAGATCCAGTCATGAACAATAATGAAGACACTGCTCTGCTCCTAGCAAGAATAGCCGTGTGGTTAGCGGCATCACTTTGCGCTGTTGAGGTAATGGGTTCGAGACTGACAAGCATTTTTTTATATATCGAATCTTCTTTTTAACAGATACGGGAACAACAATGGCTTTTGTTTTTGTTACTTGCCGCATATCTTTGGACGTTTCAGCAAATGTGTCCCGATTTTTTAGGGTAAATGACATCTATACTCTTCGTTGTAACAAATATTTAACTGTTTGAAAAGACGTTGGGGAGAGCAGCCCTTTTGCATATGTAATGTTAGGAGGGGGTGCTGCTTACACTGTCACCGGACCCGAAGGTAGCTTGTCTCTTCATCTTAACAGATTCATTTTGTTACAGTCACTTAACAGTGTAATCACTTAATGTGGCTTAGTGTTCATGTGCGTATTCATATGTCATTGGTGTTGACTATAAAAGAAAAATGAACAACGTTCAGTGTCTTTTAGACACAAATTACTCAGCTTTGAGCTTGGAACAAAAGTGTGAAGCCGCGGCGAAGTGGCCGAGCACATTGAAGCGCTACGCTGCGATGCGCGAGGCCGTTCCCCGTCGGGGGCTCGAATACCCCCGCGGAAATGGATGTTTGTGCTGTCTTTAGTATAAGGTAGTTCATGCATGGTTTGTAAGTTTAGGGACTGATGACTCCGCAGTTAAGTCCCATAAGCTTCACAAACATTTGGAAAGTGTTGATTTAAAAAGCTCGGAAAGCCGATGCCTAAGCTCGAGTTGAAGAAGGCGCAAACAAACCGAGGTAAGACATTCCGCAGATCTCAACGAAAATATATCAAAAGGGAGGAGGACAAACCTGGGCATTTTCCCCTGGCGCCACTCGCAGAGGTGCACCAGAGCACCAGATTGAGATCGTCTCTTGACGCCGAGAGGTGGGGGGAGGGGGGAGGGTGGCGCCACTAACAAGATCCGGCACTCAAAGAAGTCATCTAAAGCACCAGCTGCCACTGTCTGTAGTGTACAATTTTTATTAAGTAAGGCGGCATATTTTTCCTTTTCTTGTGTCTATGTAACGCTCTATGCAGGTTCGGCCTGGATACTGTTTGATTTAGCGGTTTTAGTATTAGAGGGTGGCCGTATGGCCTTCCTGTCAAGGAACCCTTTACTCCCGAGAAGATAATTATTCTGCTTTTAGTGTTTGACCTTGTGAATTTGTACGAATGTCTTTTAAATGGTTGTAAACAGTGTAACTAAGGTAGTGAGTGTATACCAGCCATATATTCACATAGTGGGATGTGAGAAACTGCCTGAAAGTCACATCCAAGCTGGCCGCCACACGGAGCCTTTGTCGTTGAACTGCCGGGCGGATCCGATCTGGGTCCAGCTCGTCTCCCTGAACCACGGAAACGGGGCGTATATCCGTACTGTCAACAAATAGCGTTAAAACACTGTTATAAAAAAGGATCGCACGAAATTTGGTGTATAAAGTCCCGTAGACTGCGTGGTCTACATTTACATCTACATGTGATACTCTGCAAATCACATTTAAGTGCCTGGCAGACGGTTCATCGAACCACTATTATACTATTTATCTCCCATTCCATTCTCGAATAGCACGCGGGAAGAAAGAACACCTGAATCACTGTTCGAGCTCTGATTTCTCGTATTTTATTCTGATGATCATTTCTACGTATGTAAGTGGGAGTCAACAATATATTTTCGCATTCGGAGGAGAATGTTGGCGATTGTAGTTTCGTAAGTAGCCCACGCCGCAGCGATAAGCGCCGTTGTTGTAATGATTGCCATCCCAGATCCTGCATCATTTCCGTAACGCTGTCTCCCCTGTATAGTGACAACACGAAACGAGCTGCCCTTCTTTGGACTCTTTCGATGTCCTCCGTTAAACCCACCTGATAAGGATCCCACACTAGGCTGCAATACTCCAAATATGGACGGACAAGCGTAGTG
The DNA here is from genome assembly GCA_026315105.1 of Locusta migratoria. Lineage (NCBI taxonomy): Eukaryota > Metazoa > Arthropoda > Insecta > Orthoptera > Acrididae > Locusta > Locusta migratoria. The sequence continues at coordinate 339,858,363 of CM048755.1, forward strand.
TATGCAGTTTCTTTTGTGGTTCTGTTGCATGTTTTAAGGGTTCTGCCAATAACACGCAGTTTCTGGTTCGCCTTTCCCACGATATTATCTACGTGTTGTTTACAATTTAAGTCTGAAGTAATAGTAATTCCTAGGTATTTTGTGGAGTTTACGGCCTTCACTTTTGATTGATTTATCTTGTAAACAAAGTTTAACGGATTTCTTTTTGTACTCATGTGGACGACTTCACACTTCTCATTAGAGACTCAGCACAAGCAGAGATTATTTTCGCTCAGCATAGGGAAGGGAACAAGCCGTGCCCTCTTCGAAGGAAAATCTGGATGGCCGGAGGCGGGTTTGGAACGCCGCCCTCCCGAATGTGAGTACAGTGTGCCAACCTCTGCGCCGCCTCGCTCGGTTACATTTAACACTGCAATGGTCGCGTCACGAGGAGGAACGTTCGTAGTCGCGTTGCATCTGTGAGATGCACGGTTAACATTGCTCCGTTGGCTTCAATTAACCTCAGATGTTGCTGTGAGTAAGTAAACAGAACGAGGAAAAAAAACATGTATTACAATAGTAGCAACGGAACATTTGTTTTGTGAAAATTAGCAATATAAAGTTTAGTTCCATTGACGCGCGGTTTGCCCATTCCGGCAATATATGTTTGCGAGATACTACGAGACCATTGTAGTGGTAGGAGCCAAAACACTACGTCCATTGCCTACCGCGAAACAATGCCACTGGTGGCTTTCGTAGAGGGATTAGATTTAAATTAAATACACTCTGGGGCTTCAGGAACCATGTTGTCCACGTTGTCCCACGTTAAGACTATTGCGTAACACGAGTAGCGCTTCGTCGTATGATTTGCGGGTTTCCTGTAGATGCAGTTCTGCTACTGTAGAGGTAACAGATACATCACAGGGTTACGGTAAAATGAAGCACTTGCTGAATATTTACTCCATATGTGAAGTAAACTGGACAGAATGATTCTCGTGGGCCAAACACAGATTCGCCATAATATTCTGGCCGTTTATGAATGAAGCGCAATGTGGTGTCCAGTGGAAAAGTCTCAATTTGAGTTTGATGAACTACGGATACATGTGAGCCGAGGATTGACCCGCCCTGTCGACTAATCAGATAATCCCTCCCTCCCCCCCCCCCCCAATCTCTCTGTAGAAACGTCTTAGATGCGTTTCATAAGCAAGCATTTTTAGCGGAGCAGATAGAAGACTTGAGAAAACCAATTATCGATCAGTTGTTTTGTTTATACACTAAGAAGTCAGCTTCAAGCTTTTCTCCAAGAATGAAGAATAAGAAGAAGAAGAAACCGGAAGAATAGGAAATTGATGACGGCGGCGGCGATTGACAAACATCAAATCGGCAAAAACAAATTAATGATGTGCCTGTTGAACGATCGGTAATACGTTCAGATTATTATTTACAGATACTTGGTGACTTCTGTTGCAAAATAGTGTCATGTATCTCTGAATATGAAGTATAGTGCAGCATTCAACTGAAGCTACGAATACTGTACCTGCCATAATAATTTGTATAACATTTTTTCCAAGTCCCCTCATATTTATGTGCAATATATTGAATAGCTTCTCAAGGACGGGCAATATGTCTAAGAACAAGAATTCTTAAGACACGCTTACAACAAGGAAGATGTAGCGCAATGTCCCTTCCACTAACCAGAAGTGAATGTACATGCCAATTCTTAGGCTATGTCAGTATCAACTCAGTAGTTCACTAAATCACAACTATCCACAGTGAAGCTGTACAGACCCCGAGAATTAATGTAGCACACTGAATGATGGCACGCATGTTTGACCAGCTTTGAACTACGATTTGAGACATATTCTACAAATTTAAATTTTTTTATATTTTTTACGGGAAGTTTTGATTTAGTGGGCTACTCAGTTACTGCAGACTTTACTAGCTGTCGCGTCCTGTGTATTTTTCTGTGTATTTTATTCTACCTAGTATTTTTACCATTTTACTTCTCTTCGATATCATTAGGCTTGAATACAACCGCTAATAGTGGACACCTTTGACCTTTATAGCTCGGAACGGCGCGAAACCTGCTTAGAACAATACCATTGATCGAAATGTGTATCATTTACAAATAAAACGTTGCACGTTTACCCCAATCGAAATTTTTCCAATAGAGAACCAAACTAAAAAGATATAGGAAGGAAATAATACGTAATTCACTGTATCATTACATTTTCAATAAAGTCTTCGAGTATTTACAATAGTGCAAAACACATTCTACCTCTCTGATAAAGTTTATATTAGACCTCAGAGTCCAGATACTGAGTTTCAGTGAGTAAAATCATTACATTTAGGCACAGAAAATAGACTGTAAATCACATAGTGGATAATAACCAAATGTGTCTTCCACTGTTTTAACGACTACATCGAAACCCAAACATCTGCACTTCGATAACTATTATAATGGTGAGAATGTGTTTCGCGCTATTATTATAACTTTAAGCGGAGGGGTTTTTGGTATTGTTGACAGAATACGTAATGACACAGTGACGTCCTTTATTTACGTATAATTTCGCGCCTATGGTATAGGCATCATGAGATTGTTTCTCTATTAAATGAGGCTTGTAGTAGAATGCAACGTTTTGCATTAAATGCTAGGGATCACTGCCTTTCATTGTGGGAGTTGTTCTACGCATGACGTATTGCGGTTCCGAGTGTGCTAAAACAAAGGAAGGAATATTGGGGTATAACATCCCGCTGACATTAGAGACGGAGCACACGCCTGAAAGGTTTATGTCAAAGATGGGGGAGGAAATCGACCATGCTTTTTGAAATGAACCATTGCCGTATTTGCCTGGAGTGATTTCTCTAACTCACAGAAAACCTAAATCTAAATGTCTGGAGTCTGATTCGAACTGCCGTCCTCCCGGATGCTAGTCCAATATGTTACTACTGCGCTAGCTATCTCCACCCGAGGGTTCCATGTCACACGTTTATCCTGTTGGATGATCCTCACATCGTCACCTTTCCATATTCCATTGCGATTGAGTGGAACAAAAAATTATGTGTATTTGAACTCTACATTTAACGTAGAAAATTAGGAAATTCTAGGAAACGCTTTCGAAGCCGAGGACACTAACGCAAAGCCGGCCGCGGTGGACGAGGGGACTGAGGCGCGTCAGTCACTGTCTGCAAGGCCACTACGGTCGGGGGTTCGAATCCCCCATCGGGCATGGATATTTGTGCCGTCCTTAGTGTTAGCTAGTTCATAAGTAGTGTGTAAGTTTAGGGACTGATGACCCCGTAGTTAAGTCCCATAAGCTATACAAAATTCCATTCCATTCCATTCCATCCCACACTAACGCAAATTTTCGACGTGGTGCTTGACGCAATGGAGGAGAGGTGGTGGCGGCGGCAGTATGAAGTTGCTGATCAGAACTCTCTTTCGAAGTAGCAAATTAAATTCCAAACATTTAGAAAATGTTTCATATGTTTGTATAGCTTATGGGACTTAACTACGGGATCATCAGTCCCTAAACTTACAAATTACTTATGAACTACCTTATACTAAAGACGACGACAAATATCCATTCTGGAGGGGGGATTCGAACCCCCGACCATCGTGGCCGTGCAGACCGTGACTGGCGCGCCGCAGTCCCCTCGGCCACCGCGGCCGGTTCCAAACATTCGGTGGTGTCTCCTGAAGTGATGGCACATACCTCTTTATGCTAATCCTTCCGTCGGATGGTGACGTTACGCCGGGCTGTACCCTTGATGCTTTTAGAGAGGAGTAGGCCATGACCTGACGACAGTTTCACTTTTCTCTTCTCTTAATTTATTACAGAAACCACACAAAGCACTATAAAGGCACTCGCCCGCACGACACCGATACGAACTTGACTCTCCCTGACGGGTCGGAGAAGAGCGACTCTACTAGGACCCACTTAGGACGACAACGCGACGTCGCTGCGTCGCCTCCGCTACGCTCATTCCCTGAAATATGTGATTACTCGGACTCTGGCTTACCAGGAAACAGTTACTGTCTGAAGAGTGCCGCCGAGCGCGGCCCAAGTGAGGATTCCTGCCGCCGCGTTAACAAGTTTATGTGAAGAGTGCATTACGAGGGAAGCGATCAGCGGAATGGAAGGGCGTCGGAACCGGCTGTCGCGGCGCCAGAGCAGGAAGTGATCACGTAACCGCTTTCATCGAGGCGTACACATCCCGCCCGCTTCCTCCTGTCGCACGTGCAGCACAGGCTCGCGGCCACCGAGTCTATTCACTCTCTGCGTAACCGAATGACTTGTTTCTCAGAACGACAGCAGCGACGCTCTGCCCTCATGTAAGTCTCTAAATCACATTTGTACCTCAAACGTCACTTAACGGTGTGTGGCGCGAAGTAGTTTGTGTACCAGCGTTACTTCCTTCCCCACATCCACATACATACTCCGTAATCCACCTAAAGGTGTGTTCAAATCAAATGTCTGTAAATCTATCGGACCAAACTGCGTGGTCATTAGTCCGTAGCTTACAAACTACTTAAACCTAGGTAAACTAACGTAACACACACTCACACACACACACACACACACACACACACCCATGCCCCAGGAAGGACTCGAACCTCCACGGCGAGCAACCGCGCGCTCCGCAACGAGGCTCTTTAGACCGCTCGGCTACTCCACCGCGGCTAAAGATGTGTGGCGGAGGGTACTCAGTACCACTACTTTTTGCTTTTCTGTTCCACTCCCATACAAAACGAAAGAGAAACGAATACTTGTCTGCAATGAAACTTTGTAACTATTCTGAAGCCGTCATATATATCTACATCTACATACATACTCCGCTATCCACCGTAAGGTGCGTGGCGGTAGGTGCACTGCACCACTACTAGGCATTTCCTTTCCTATTCCACTCCGAAATAGAACAAGGGAAAAATGCCGATATGCCTCCGTACGAGCCCTAATTTATCTTGTCTTTGTGATCACTATGCGAAATATAAGTAGGCGGCAGAAAGATCGTCCTACACTCAGCTTCAAATTCCGGCCCTCTAAATTTCCTCAACAGATATTCACGAAAATAACGTCGTCTTTCCTCCAGCGATTCCCAGTTGAGTTCCCGGAGCATTTCCGTGACACTCGCGCATTGGTCGAACCTACCAGTAACAAACCTAGCTGCTCGCCTCTGAACTGCTTCTATGTCTTCCTTTAAACTGATCTGCTGCGGGTCCCAAGCACTTCAGCAATACTCAAGACGTGGTCGTTCAAGCGTTTTATACCCGGTCTCCTTTACAGACGAAGTACAGCTTCCCAAAATTCTCCCAATAAACCGAAGTCTGCTGCTGTCCGCCTTACTCACAACTGTCTTACCTGCTCGTCCCATTTTATATCGCTCTGCAGTGTTGCGCCTAGATATTTGAACGACGCGACAGCATCAAGAAGATCATTACTAATGCTGTATTCTAACATTATGGGATTATTTTTCCTAATCATGCGCATCACCTTACATTTTTCTACGTTTAGAGCTAGCTGCCATTCTTCACACCAACTAGAAATTTTGTCGAAGTTATCCTGTATGCTATTACAGTTAGTTAAAGACGACACCCTCCCATACACCACAGCATCATCAGCAAACAGCCGCAAATTAAAATATACTTTGTCCATCAGATCATTTATATAGACAGAAAATAATAGCGGTCCTATCACACTCCCATGGGGCATGCCTGACGATACACTCGTCTCTGACGAACACTCGTCTCTGACGAACACTCGCCGTCGAGAACAACGAACTGCGTTCTATTACTTAGGAAGTCTTCCAGACAGTCACAAATATGTGAATCTATCCCATAAGGTCTTATCTTCATTAGCAGTCTGCAGTGTGGCACCGCGTCGAACGCCTTTTTGAAGTCGAGAAAAACACAATCTGCGTGTTGCCCTTCATCCATGGCTCGCAAGATGTCATGTGAGAAAAGGGCAAGCTGAGTTTCACATAGACGATTTTTCCTGAACCCGTGCTGGTTCGCAGAAAGAAGCTTTTCCGTCTCAAGGAAATTTACTATAATCGAACAGAGAATAGTCCCCAAAATTCTACAGGAAACTCATGTCAATGATATTGGGATATAATTGTGTGGGTCAGTTCTCTTTCCTTTCTTATAAACGGGAGTCACCTGCGCTTTTTTCCAATCACTAGGAACTTTTCGCTGAATTAAAGATTCGCAATAAATGCAAGCTAAGTAGGGGGCCAATGCCGCAGAATACTCTCTGTAAAACCGAACTGGTATTCCATCCGGACCAGCAGACTTTTTCGTATTTAGCTCTCTCAGCTGCTTCTCCACACTGGAAATACGTATTGTCAAGGTAACGCAATACAGTATCAAATACATACAAACAAAGTACTAAATTCAAATGTTTGTAAATATATCGGACTCATCTGCTGGGTTATTAGTCCGCGAACTATTTAAACTAACCTAAGGACGAGACGAACACCCATGCCCGAGGGTGGACTCGAACCCCCCAACGACGAACGGCCGTGCGCACCGCAGCACGGCGCACGAGTGCGCACGCACGGCTAATCCGCCGCGGCTTACAAGTACTGTATACATATGTTAAATACACCTGAAACGTTTTGTGCACAAATAAACGTGCAGGCTCATTAAATGAAATCGTCACAGCTCATTATGTCACAAGATCTGACTTAACAATGACCGTCTTATTATTCCCCTGCATTTGATAATACTGTTTAATCTGAATAACATGAGACTAAGAAACACAGCAAAGCACTCTCGTGCAAATGAATTACAGTAAGCCAATTTACATTGTTCTAATATCTTTCAGCACCTTTCTTTCCTTGGCAATGTACTGCCATATTTTCTTTCACAAAAAGGACACGGTTGTGACGATTATCTTTTTGACACTTTCATAAATAAAATCACACTTCAAAAATCATTACTCCTGTAGCATAAGTATTCAAACTTTCTACGAGGGTGTATTAACTACTGAAATGAGAACCATAGACTTCTAATAAAAACCTTCATTCAAGACAGGTCAAACAACAGTGAAACTACAAGTCGTGGTTGTGCAATCAACTTTGCAACAAACTACATACATATAAATACAGTATCAATACCTTATGGTGACTTCACAATGAAATAATGTGAGAGATGCCTGACTCATCGTATAATATCTTTCTTTCTCTTTCTTAAGCATTGTCCCGCAGAGCAGGGTCGGCTTTGTTAAACGGATGTGGCGCGTTAATGGTTACGGGGTGGCCGGATGCCCTTCCTGCCGCCACCCCATACCATGTCTGCGTATAGTGTTAAGTGTGCAAAGTGTAAAGAGTTACGAAATGTTTGCGAATCGTGTAACTGAGGCGGGACTTGGGAACCAGCCCGGTATTCACCTAGGGGAATGTGGAAAACCGCATTTAAAGCACATCCAGGCTGGCCGGAACTCCGACCACCTTCGTTAATCCGCCGGGCGGATTCGAACCGGGGCCGGTACACGCCTTCCCTTCTCGGAAAGCGGTGCGCTAGACCACACGGCTAACCAGCGGGTGACCCATCATATAATATACCCGTGCATAATTAGTACCTGCCGCCACTGCGGATAGATTCTCAAAATGGACCTGCGTCCTTACACTTCCACAGACAAATCAAATACTCTCCCACATCGCAGCTACACCCGAGCGCGGCAACAACAGATAATATAACAACGTGTGTTTGTATCTTTCGCGTTTACTGCCAACCTAAGGAGCCGTACCAACATAACATTCAGTTTGTGGCATTTATGACCATCGTCTAGTGCCACCCTTTTATAGAACACGGTGCACTTCAGGAACTAGTGCCAGCATCTAGGGCCATCCTTATTTCTCGTACCTCCGTACAAACCTATTTCAGCATCAGTATAAACCGGAATATCTCTGATGTTATCTTTGATGTTGTTGGTTTGTGGCAGTAGAATCGTTCTGCAGTCCGCTTCAAATTTCGGTCCTCTAAATTTCTTCAACAGTGTTTCTCGGAAATAACATCGTCTCCTCTCCAGCGACTCCCATTTGAGTTCCCCAAGTATTTCAGTAACACTCGCGCATTGATCGAATCTACCAGTAACAAACCTAGCCGCCCACCTCGGAAATGCTTCTATGGAAGAACCGACCGACTTGGCCGAAATTAGCTTTCTTGAACGTATGGATGAAGTCCGGTCCCGTTCTGGATGGATTCAGTCAACAATAACACTACCTCAGTTGACGGCACCCCGTTTAACTGCTAGTAGTCTCTCCTCCCGCGTAAAAATTGTGGGTATTTTCTTGTTAAGCACAACATAAAGCAATCGTATCTAATAGTAATATTCTTATACTATGTTAGTAACAATTTAACCTAGTATTGTACGTAATGGAACGGGTTATCATATTGTTATGCTGTAAAGTTTTATTAATGAGTTTCCTTGAAAGCGAATTTTTAATAATACGGGTTCTGGAAACATTGATCAAATGGTACACAACTTTCCCTTTTCAGTTTGCGTAAATTTATACTGACAATAATCATACCGTTATTTCCAAATACTTTCTGCAGCACTGATTTAAGCTGCTATGTATTCAGGAATGCCAAATGGAGATATGTAAAGTTGTATCTCCAATGCAAAATACCGAAATGAAGATGGCAACATAAAGCTAGAGCTCAGAAGAACAAAATCGTAAAGGCTACTTATTGAAGCAAACATGTCATGTTGAGCCTCTTACATTTCGTAGTATAAATTTGGCATGTTTGTTGTATACCTAAAGACTAAAGATTATCTTTCTACAAGAAGGTAAGCAGGACTGTGGAATTTGTGGTAGCCATACAGTAGTTTCGTTAGTTCCAGGTGAACGGGACCGGGATGACATCGAACTATCTAAAAACAGTATACGTGTAAAAAAAAAGACCCTTTTTAAAACAAAGTTTTCAAATAGTCATTTACATTGGCAACCTAAAGATTGTAAAGTCTATTGACAATTTACTTCGTGTTATAATAGTGGATTGCCTTTTTCTGTGAAGATAGAATGTACCCGCAGTTTTTTATGACGCTCCTATTTATGGGAAACTCTTAATTCCGAGACTCGAAATATCGAGACTCCATTGTATCGAGCTCAGTTGTCTACCTTCCTTTAATTTTCCTTCTTTTAGGTACAAAATGTCACAACAAGGAGAAAAGAATCTAATTTGGAAGTACTTTAAAAAAGTACTGTCGATTTTTCTAAACTTGTTCGCCTTCCATATCATCTGCGGACTCCTGATAAGGCTTACACACACACACACACACACACACACACACACACACACACACACACACACACGAAGGCTTAGTACAGGGAGGTGATCTTGTAAAATGTGGAATAACAAGTGATTTGTGGTGTAACGTAAATATACAGAATTTTAAATTAATTACGCAAGGTTCGGTTACGGTTTCAGTTACAAATCATGTTTAGGTCGGACTCTACCTTCATGTCCTCCTTTAAATCGCTCTAGTGGTCATCCCGAACACTTGAGCAATACTCATGACGGTATCGCAGAAGCGTTTCATGTGCTGCCTCCTTTACAGAAAAATCATCTTCCCAAAATTCTGCCAATAAACTGAACTCGACCGTCCGCCTTTTCCCCACGACTGTCCGACTGTCCTATGCTCGTTCCATTTCTTATCGCTGTACAGCATTACGCCAAGTATTTAACGGACGCGACTCTGCCAAGCAGCATTCTACTAATGCTGTATTAAAACTTGACATGATTGTTTATTCTACTCATCTGCACCACCTTGCATTTTTCTACATTTATAGCTGACTGCAATTCCTCACACCACCTAGAAATTTGGTCAAAGTCATCCAGCATCGTACTGCATTCATTTAATGGCGACACCTTCATGTACACCACAGCATCATCAGCAACCAGCCGCAGACTGCAACTCACTCTGTCCGTTAGGCCATTTATATAGACAGAGAACAGCGGTGCTATCACACTTCTCTGGGACACTCCTGAAGATACCCTAGTCCAGTTTTTTTCAACCTGTGGGTCGCGATCCCCCCAGAGGGTATGCGAAGTCTTACTCGGGGGTCGTCGTCACAAAAACGTATGCATAAGTGAAATTTATTTAATGTTAAAATTACTGAATTCCTTGTGTAGCATTAATTATGAATTCAAATGTTCAAATGTTTGATTGTTTGTAGAACTTATGGGACTAAACTTCGGGGTCAGCAGTCCCTAAGATTACAAACTACTTATGAACTAGCTAAGACTAAGGGCGGCACAAATATCCATGCCCGATGGGGGATTCGAACCCCCGACCGTAGTGGCCGTTCAGACCGTGATTGGAGCGCCTCAGTCCTCTCGGCCACCGCGGCCGGCAATTATTAACAATCAGAGTGTTTCATAACTTTCTCTCTATTCAGCCCTTTTCCCGCACATGCAGGGTCGGCTTTATTGGGACTTGGCGTGTTAATATTGCCGGGGTGGCCGGATGCCCTTCCTGCCGCCACCCCCTGCTCCCCGGTAGGAAATGTGTACCCCAAAAGTCTGTTTATAGTGTTATTTGTGTGGAAGTGTAAAGTGTTATGAGATGTTTACGAATCGTGTAACTGAGGCGGGACTTTGGTAACAGCCCGGTATTTATCTAGGGGGTGTAGTGGAAAACCGCCTAAAAACCACATTCAGGCTGGCCGGCACTCCGACCCCTTCGCCGGGAGGATTCGAACCGGGGCCGAACGCCTCCCCATCTCGGAAAGCGGTGCGTTAGACCACACGGCTAACTGAGTGGGTATAGTGTGTTTTATAACAGTGTGTTAATGATGACTAAGTACGAAGACTGAAAACTTTTCAGTAACAAATTGATAGGCAAAAGAGTATTATACTATCAATAATTCAGAAAATTAAAAAAAATCTACTTATTTATAAATTTGTGTACACAGTGGGACCTCTCGCTTCCGAATCTTGCCTGAAAAGCCAAACACTTGTTCAGCATTTTTTCTCTGGGAAAATGATATAAAAATATGACGTGTTCCATTTCGAAAAACACACAAAAAAACTTCGTTCAAAAATTTAAAGAAAAGCTGTAGCAAAAGAAGTAAGATTAAATTTGTTTCCTTAGTGATAATAGTTTTGTTACTGTTTGTAAGGAGAGTGGGTCGCCACAATATTTTTAATTGGAAGGGGGCGCAAATGTTCAAATGTTTGTTAAGCTTATGGGACTTAACTACGGGGTAATCAGTCCCTAAACTTACAAACTACTTATCAACTACTTACGAACTAGGACGGCACAAATATCCATGCCCGAGGGGGGATTCGAACCCCCGACCGTAGTGGCCGTGCGGACCGTGACTGGAGCGCCTCAGTCACCTCGGCCACCGCGGCCGGCGGAAGGGGGCGCCAGAAAATTTTTACTTGGGAGGGGGATCGCATTTTCACAAAGGTTTTAAAACACTGCCCTAGTGTGACGAACGCTACTAGCCATCGAGGACAACGAACTGTGTTCTGTCATTTAAGTAGTGTTCCAGCGACAGCTTTTCCAGTCGCGTCGAGCTCAATGGTTGCCACACTGAACTCACATTTGGGACGACGCTGATTCTAACCCACCTCCGGCCATCCGGATTTGCATTTTCGGTGATACGCCAAATCTCTCGAGGAAAATGCAGGCCTTAACAAAAACTGTCAAGAGCTTGTGTTCGGTCTCTAATAACATCGACGGGCGTTAATACCTCATCTTCCATCCTTCCTGTTTCAGAAAAAATGATGGAATGAAGGAAGATTAGGGTTAGTGTTGTCATTAGAGGCAGAGCCTACGCTCTGTTTGGGTAAGTTTGGGAAAGGAAATGGGCCGAGCTCTTTCAAAGGAATCGTCCCAGCATTTGCTTGGAGTGATCTAGGGGAATCAAGGAAAACCGAATTCAGGATGACCGGAGGAGGGTTTGAACCACCGTTCTCCCGAATGCGAGTCTAGTGCGTTTCTACTGCGCCATCTCGCTCCGTTCTTCCTCTTCCGATCGTGTATATTTCGCGGAAGTAATGACAGCCGGTAAGCCTCCGCGTGGTCTCTAATTTTATTTCCAGGCTCTTCTTGCGATATATCTGTAGAAGGATTAATATACTGCTTGATTCTTTGAGACACGTTTGCTCTCTGAGCTTTAAGAGTAGCCAATGCCAAAATACAGAAGCCTCACTATCGTCTGCTACTGTAGTTGGCTGATCATCTCCGTGACGATTTCAGTTTTACTAAATAAACCTGTAACGAAGTATGCAGCTCTTCGCTGAAAATCATTCTTCTGTGAGTCCCATCCGGTACGGGTCCCACACTGACAAGCAATATTCAAGTATTGCCCGAACGAATGCTTTGTAACTACTTCTTACATTTCCTAAGGATTTTTCCCAATGAATCTCAGTCTGGAACCTTCCTCACGGAAGATTCATTTTATGCATTCGGTGTACTTTAAATTTATCCCTATGCCTACTTCGTATTATTTTATGACAGTAAATGTATCCGGTGATGGAAGTATTTTTTTCTGTGTATTCGCAGTACGTTAAAACCATTTACGTTGGGAATCAAACTCCATGTAATTGGTACGCTACAGATCTACATCTACGTACATACTCCGCAATCCACCGAAAGGTGCATGGCGGAAGGTACTCAGTAGCACTACTAGTTACTTGCTTTCCTGTTACACTCCCATATAGAACGAAGGAAAAACGAATACTTTTATGCATCCGTACGAGCTCTAATCTCTGATTTTTTTCCTTGTGCTCTTTATGCATAATATAGGTTGGCGGCAGTAGAATCGTTCTGGAGTCCGCCTCAAGTTCCGGCCCTCTAAATTTCTTCCACAGTACTTATCGAAAAAGATCGTTGTCGAGTTCCCGAAGCATTTCAGTAACACTCGCGTACTGATCAGATCTACCAATTACAAACCTCACCGTCCTCCTATGAACTGCCTCAATGTCCTCCTTTAAACCAACATAGTGAGGTTCTCAAACAATTGAGCAATACTCAAGACAGGGTCCTACAAGCGTTTTATATGCTGTCTCCTTTACAGACGAGTCATACCTTCCCAAAATTCTCCCAATGAAGCGAAGTCGACCATTTGCCTTCCCCACGACTGTACTTATGTGCTCGTTTCATTTCATATCGCTGCGCAGCGTTACGCCTAGGAGTTTAATTGACGTGACTGTCAAGCAGCAGCGACTATTTGCACTCTTCAGTCCAGACAATGCTTCAATTCCAGAATGAATCTTTCACTCTGCAGCGGAGTGTGCGCTGATATGAAACTTCCTGGCAGATTAAAATTGTGTGCCGGAACCGGGACTCGAACCTGGGACCTTTGCCTTTCGCGGGCAAGCGCACTACCGACAGTACCGGTAGTGCGCTTGTCCGCGAAAGGCAAAGGTCCCAGGTTCGAGTCCCGGTTCCGGCACACAATTTTAATCTGCCAGGAAGTTTCAATGCTTCAATTGTTGACCAATTCACCGCAACACAGCAACTGTTAACCAACCATTACCGGGCTGAGGATTTGCATTATTTGAGAATATAAAAAAGGTCACAACACATCCTCGAAACACAGACGGACCTTTAAGTATTTCTCGCGCACAAATATTAGATTCGCTGTTAAGGTCCAAATTGCCAATAGCCTCATACACAACAGCACGAGTTCTTCGGCTTCATCTGCAGTGCGGCATCTTCGACAACTCCAAGAAGATTACGGGATCGTTTCTCATACTTATCTCCATCACCTTACATTTTCTTACATTTAGCGCTAGTTGCCATTTCTCACAACACCTAGAAAATTGGTCCAAGTCATCCTGCATTCTTCGACACCGTCTTTTACTACACAGCAACATCAGTAAACAGGCGCAGATTACAACTCACTCTGCCCGTCAGATCATTCATATAGATACAAAATAATAGCGGTCCTATCACGCGTCCCTGGGGCACCCCTGACGGTACCCTATTCTCTGATGAATACTCGCCGTCGAGGACAACGTACTGGGTTCTATAACTTAAGTAATAATTTTCGAGCCACTCACATATTTGGTTACCTACGAGTGATGTTAATGATATAGATCGGTAATTTCGTGTGTCTGTTATATTGCCCTTCTTATACACAGGAGTTGCCTGTGACTTTTTCCAGTCTCTTGGTACTTTGCGCTGGATCAAAGATTCGCGATAAATGCAAGCTAAGTAAGCGGCCAATGCCGCCGAGTAATCTGTAAAACCGGATTGCTACCCCATCTGGACCAGGCGACTTTTTTTTTCCTTCTTGAATTCACTATAATTTTCCAGCGCCGTGACTTCTCGATATACCACATCATCATCCGCGAAAAGCTTCACTGGACTTTAGATGTAGTCGACGAGATCATTTATATACATTGCGAAATGCAACAGTACTGGAACACTCGTTGTAGCACGCTCCAAATCAGAAAACTGTACTACGTTATGTTACCTAGGAACTCATAAATCCAGTCACATTGTTGGTCTGATTTTCCGTGAGCTCTTTTTTTGTTCACTAGGGGGTGTACGGAGCCCTATCGAAAGGCTTGCAGAAGGCTAACTACGGCATCTACCTGAGAGCCTCTATCTACTGCATTCTGGGTATTGTGGACGATTAGTGCGAGATGGGCTTCACACGACAGTTCCATCCGGCACCCACGTTGATACCAACAGAGGAATCCAAATTTGTCATATCACTCCAGCATAATATATCTTCCTAAATTCTGCAGCTCACCGACGTCAGAAATACAGGCCTTTATTTTTGCATATCTTTCCAAAGACACTTCTTGGAAGCCGAACTAACATACTTTTTATCCCTATCATTACGAACGTTTCCCTCCTCTAGACACCTACGATATACTGGTGATAAGAGGGGGCTCCAGTTCCTTCGAATGCTCTGTATGAAATTGAACTGGTATCCCACCAGGTCCAGCAGCCTTTTCTCTGTTGAGCTATTTCAATTGCTGTCCTATCACCCCGTCATTTATTTTGATACCTGCCATTGTGTTAACCAAGCGACAATTTAGAGGAGCAACTACAGTGTAATTTTCCCGTCACACAACTTTGGGAAAAAGACATAGTATTTACTCCCTGCCATCCCATGTTTCACTGCCATTATGGTCACAAGATATCTCGAGATATGGTTTCCATTCGTTTACCGATTTAACGTAAAACACAAACTACTTAGAATTTTCTACGAAATCTGTGAATGGAACTCAAATTTCGACGTAGTTGAATGCATCATGCATCACCTTCCTTACGCTTATTTTGGCATTTTATAATTTTGCTAATTATCATAACAAATTTAGTTATGCCAATTCATCTCTAACTCTTCCTGAAATTACGATAAACCCAGAGTTTTGAGTTTGTGGAAAGCGTACCATCTACATCCGTAAGCAGCAAGCTGTCTTACGACTTATACAGGTCGGTGCTCAGTACTCCACTCTCCCCCCCCCCCCCTTTTTCTTTTTATTTCTCTCTAATCGTTCTCGGGAAACGTTATTGATATTAGGTCTCCGTGTGAGTTGGAATCTCTGATTTTATACCTCTAATCTTTGTCGAGAAATACTAAAAATCGCCGATTACATGAAGAATGTAGTTCCCATTATGGCTGTTGATGAAGAATCAATCCATCGAATTAATATTTCTTCCGATAAAATTCGATAGATATCGAGGAATCTGTTTTAATGATATATCGATATCAGACTTCCAATATCGAGTGCCGATATTTTTTTAATTGTTTTTTCGCAATTTTGGATAAATATTTGGAACTGTTCTTTTAAAATTGCAGCAGAATAATTTTACTTTCACTGTGTGAAAGTCTTACTACTTTTTGAGCTTTCAACATATACAATTTTTATGACTGTGAATCAAGTGTAGGTAGCACAAAAGTCAATTTGCACTTGAGGGCGGCAGTGTGAATGGAATGTGATTCGAGATGAGAAGAATAGATCACCAGTTGCAAATATGTTCTATTTATTCACATCGCCGTTCTTCAAAAACAGATGCTGAAAGTGGCCCAATAACCAAATGAGGCACGTGTTTTTGGTTCCTACTGTCCCTTTGAAGGAACGCCTAATTGACCTGTCAGATTCCATACGGGAGGATGTTCGATGCAGCGTTAACATTCCTTCTTGAAACGATTGGACTGTTTAAAATATTTCGAATTTTCTTACATCAGCGTGAAAAAAGATTATTTTTCACATGTAAGCGAATACAAGAAAATACGATGTAAGTGTAACTGGAATTAAATATTCCTTGACTGTGTACCATAAACGCGGTTGTTATTTAACAACACGACAGTCGACCAAAAATATTGTAATATAAGCTTTTTATCTACAACTAGTCTCATTATTAAATTATAATAATGTTGACATTAAATGTTTTGTCTTTAAATTTTTGCTAGAAGAGGACTAGGCAGACTGCTAGCTTGTTAATGTACAGAATATGCAATAAGAAATCAATACTTAAATATAAGGTATATGTAGCTCTAAAACCGGTATATATTTACAATGTGAATCCGATATTGTTATATGCCGATATATTGATAATCTTCTCTGGACCTTCTCTATTTTCTCTATCAATCCTATGTGGTAAGGATTTCAGCGTGACGAGCAATCCGATGGAAAGAGGGTTTCGTAAACTACCTCCTACACTTCCTGAGGAGTCTTTCTATGAGTCTTAGTGTGATGTTTCCTTCATCCTACAGTATGTTGTATAATGCTGTTACACCCCACATCACACTAAGTATACTATCGGCTATTTAATGGATGTGAGTGCTTCTAGCGATTTCGGAAGTCGTATAATCATTAGATAACATTCTTTCGTCCTATTCATGTGCAAGGCCTTTTATTTATGTTGACGGTTAATTGCCAGTACGTGCAGCAAGCAAAATCCTCTGCAGTTTTCCCTGCATTCCGCTGGAATCGAAAAGCTGGTCTGATATTCTTTATGCTCGAATACTGTTCAGAAGTTATTAATCCAAAACTGAGCTGTCTCACTTAGGTCAAGGAACGTAGCATCAAGCTGGGTTACAACCTAATGATTTCGGTCAATGATTCGCGTTCTAATTGGTGTTCCCGCTACTCAAATGTCAGGGGTTTCCTGACCTATGCCGTCCTCTGCGACAAACTTCATTTTTCGTTAATAAATCAGCAAAATGATCTGAAATAAGATTATCATTTATGTTATGTGTCGAGTGCAACGTCTGTTAACAATACCAGAGGATTTTTTGTGTTTACAGTGATGATCTGCCTCCTCCTGACACACACACACACAGACACACACAGAGAGAGAGAGAGAGAGAGAGAGAGAGAGAGAGAGAGAGAGAGAGAGAGAGAGAGAGAGAGAGAGAGGGGGGGGGGGGGTTAATTTACTCACCTAATTGGTTCGATGCACAATTGAGGAATACTCCTGAAGCCATTTATGTAAACTATGAAAAACGTACAATCTAAATAGTCGTACGTGGATTTGATACACGCTTCTCACGAAGGCAGAGTAAGTGCCTTAATCAGTACGACGCTTTAGTGTACTACTGCGTTATCTCCATAAAATATGTACATAATTCATTCATTAAGGAACACTTCTCGGTTACTTTTCAGTAATAGCAGTGGTGATGTACTGGTTATTTCTTATGAATATGATTTCCACTTTCCAGAGTCTGCGTACTAAGCAACCACAAATATTTTATATTTAATTGCGATAATACTTCTTTCACCTGTGTTGAGAAACAGAAGGTTTTTCTTCAGATGACTGGAGACACACATTAAATTAAGAAAACTGTCGACAGAGCCCAGCATGCGAAATTAACTGCTGGATTTATTTTTGATTCGCGTGTAATATTATGTGTTAGCCATGTAATGAGTATGTTACAGGCGAAGTGACACTGTTAGAGAATTGTACTACGTTAAGTACATAAGAAAGGTGGTTGTAGAGTGATTTGTTTTATTTGCAGGTAAATTACCTCTCGATTCTTTATTATCAGTTACAGAAACTGAACGCAGTAGTATGCTATTAAATTGAAAAACCTGAGTACCATGTTCAGATAGCGAGTTAGCTGGCCCTCACTCTCCAGCGAAACCGGAAGACAGCGCCTAAGGTTTTTTTCAGGTCTATGGCAGCGGGGCCACCTTTCACTATAAACACTGGCTTACCGAGGAATCGAGATTCAACCGAGAGAAACGCTACCCAGAGAAAGGCTAATATAAAAAAATGCGATAAACGAAACCAACGGAAGAATGTTAAGGAAATCGGGAACTACTTTTAAGACCGTTTAACGGTCTACCGTTGCTTCGGAATCACAGTCTGTACAAAAAGAGACAAAAAAAGTCTCCCTCTTTATCATGACGTTGAAGAAACTGTGGATCCTACTTACAGAGTGATTCTTTAATGATATAGTAGATATTTGTTTTAATTTTCTATTAATTTTTTCACTTAGAAAACTCAGTTTAACGCTATTTTGTCAAGGAAGACACGTGCAGTGCATATTTAGTAAGTGTAAAATACAGGAAAATCTCGCCACAGAAAAACCGGACACAACATGTAAGTTTTCGCCACGCTTCATGTATTTTAAATGTCAATCTATTCTATAAATATGTTGATAAAGACGAACAAGAAGGAACTTAATTTCAGCAAATAGTAAACGAAATATTTTTTTTTCTATCCTGGGGCTGCAATACTATAAGTGATGCAAGATAAGCCCCAAGCTCAAAAGCGTGAAAAGCCATCTGAAGATGGCTTTGTATAAATCCGAGAGCGGTAATGCTTTAAGAAAATAAACATTTCTACCATACTTGTGGCTGGTTGCTACTTTCATTATAAACATTACAAACTCAGTTTACAACTTAAGTTTTAAAAAGCAAATATTTGTAATCCAGAAGGACCAAACTGGTAAAGGTCATCGGCCCCTAAACTTACTAACTACTAAAACTAACGTATGCTAAACACACACACACACACACACACACACACACACACACACACACACACACACAAGGAAGAACTAACCTCCGGCGGGCAGCGGCCGCGCAATCCGTAGCATGGCGCCTTAGACCACGCGGCCATTCCACCGCGGCGGTAAGTATTACATCTTCGAATAATACAGTGGACAGGTTGTGTTTTAACGATGAATTATTTAATTTCCGTACCATATTCAGCGATGTGGGTAAAAATAATTATATCTATTTATAGTAAGTATTTACACGCGAAGACAGTGTTAGCTTCGCTTACTTCACCGCTGATGCGGTCATACGTTCGACCTCGCACGGAAATCTGTAATGGCGAGTGTAAGAGGACGTGGACGGTAGGGGCGTTACAGGCATAGCGTGCAACATGTGGGAATTTGAGACGGACGGGAGGCGAGCATGAGTGGCCAAGTGGTTAAGGCGACCGCTGGCCCGAAGCGGGAGACTCGGGTTCGATTCCCGGACCGGCTCAAAAAAAAATGTTCAAATGTTTGTTAAGCTTATACGGCACAAATATCTATGCCCGAGGGGGGATTCGAACCCCCGACCGTAGTGGCCGTGCAGACCGTGACTGGAGCGCCTCAGTCCCCTCGGCCACCGCGGCCCTCGCACCGGCTCACATTTTCACTTGTCGCCATTGTTTCATTTCAATGCCCTAATGCAGCCACTGTCAATCCTTTCCTTCTTAATTCTTCCTCCTTCCCCTATTTCATCAATCATTTGCGAATATTATATCAAAGTCGTGGAGTACTTCCTAATATTGTGTTGGAGCTCCTTTTTCCAGGCGAATTTAGCAGTTCAACGTGGCATGGTATCAAAAAGTCGTTGGAAGTCTCCTGCAAGATTTTTGAGCAAAGCTTCCCCTGTAGCCGCACATACCGGTGCATGATTTTGTGCACGAACTGGCGTTTCCATTATGTCCGCTAGATGTACGATAGGAAACTCATCAGGCGCTGGGGGGTAGTAAAATAATCCACTGGAATTGTCCAGAATGTTCTCCAAACTTATCGTTGAACAATTTTGGGCCGGTGATATAGCGCACTAACATTCGTAAAAAATCCGTATTTGTGTTGGAACAAGAAGTCCACGAATTGGTTGCAAATGGTCTCCAAGTAACTGAACATAACCATTAGTTCAGTGAGACCATCAGACTCAATCCATTCCATGTGAAAACAAACTACACTATTAAGGAGCCGGCATCAGCTTGCACAGTGCCTTGTTGACAACACGAGTCCATTGCTTTGTCGGGTCTGCGTCACACTCTAACCTTAACTGAAACTGCAAGTCATCTGATCATGCCACAGTTTTCCAGTCGTCTATAGTGCGACCAACATGGCCACGAGCTCAGGAAAGACGCTGGAAGTGATGATGTGTGTTACCGAATGCATAGGAGTCGGCTGTATGCCGCCTTACCCTATTAAAGCCAAATTTCGCCGCACTGTGTAGTGGTACTTAATTTTTATCGTCCGCTGGTTTTCTAGTTAAGCTCAAATGTTCAAATGTTTGTAAAGCTTGAGGAACTGAACTGCGGGGTCATCAGTCCCTAAACTTACGAACTACTTACGAACTAACTCATACTAAAGACATCCATGCCCGAGGAGAGATTCGAACCCCCGACGGCGGACGGCCGCGCGCACCAAAACACGGCGCTCCAGTACGCGCGGCTAGTTAAGCTAAGTTTTGGAGTCTAATTACTTTATTAATAATGTGTATCATTTTTGTGATAATATTTGAAAAATATTTAGAACACTATCTTTGTGAAATGTGTTTGATTTTATCTGTAGCATGTTCAACATAGACTACGCAGCGGCAAACCGTGGAAATTTCTCCGTCGGCGACAGAGATATGTACCTGTTCGCTGCCTGATCATTACCGAAGGCCGTAGAGGCGTAGAAGATCCCACAGTATGCTGTTAAGTATTGAAATTGAAAATTTAAGATTTTATGTATGAAGAGACGTTAATATATCATTTCAACGAAAGTATTATTTTCAAAGATTAATTTGAATATATAACGTGTTATCAACTGATTGAAATTTATTTCAATGATAGATGTGGCAACTTTAATGAAAGAGTTGATCTATGATTTAAGTTTGCGCAACTTGGTCGTGGTAACAGTATAACTTCTTTGACTTTAATCTTTGATAGGAATTATTGACAGCTAACATAACTTCTGGACGAAATAATTACTTTTGATGGGATCAAGAATTTTTTTAAATAAGAATTAGTATTCCTGGAAGAACCTGCAGCGACTTTAATTTTGAATTGGTATTAACAAAAATATTTTTTTATTTTTCTTTGGGATGGTATGAGTCCATGGCGAAGTCCCGAATGCCCCACATTGATTTCTGCAGTTATTTCACACAGTACTGCATGCCTGTAAGCAGTCATAACTCTACGCAATCGCCTGTGTCCTCTTGTCATTAAGGTGAGAGGCAATGGCTGAAATCTTTTATTCTCGGAGCACTCTGGACACCGTTAATTACTGAATATTTAATTTCTTCGCTATTTCCGAAATGGAATGCCCCATGCGTCTGGCTCCAAATGGCATAACGCATTCAAATTGTTAATTCCTGTGGAGCAGTCAGAGTCACGCGGGAAGCCGTTTCACACGAGCGACTAGAGTACGGATGACAGCTCCGCCTTTGTACCCATCGTGTACTTTATACTACCGCTGCCTGTGTCTGATTATCGCTATCCGGCCACTTTAGACACCTCAGCGTTGTCAATGGGAGGTGCCCGCGACACACAATACCCATGCGACACATTAACGACCGTTGGTCCCGTAAATCAACCATCGTCAGTGTGGTTTCAATCGAAAATTGTCTTCCTTTCTGACGTAACCACTTCTAATTTTTTAACGCAGTTACTTGGAATTTTCTTTAAAACTAGTAACTATCGACAAAGTAAGTAATGGTTTCCTTATTCTACGCGTGGTCTCTGCTCCGTTTCCGGTGTATTATATGAACTATTTGAAATTACGCCAGATAATCTAAGTAATAATCTAAGTATATTTACTAGCTTGGCACACACTGCTCAATACTTGGGCTTCGCTGGCTGTTCTCTGCCAACTGCGCCATTTTGACGAACCAAAAATTCTGCACCGAACGAGGTGGACTCGCGTTCGTGAGGATGGTGGTTCAAACCCACCTCCGGCCATCCAGATTTAGGTTTCCCGTGATTTCCCTAAATCACTCCAGGCAAATGCATGGGTGGTTCTTTTCAAAGGGCACGGCCGCTTTCCTTCCCCATCCTTACCCAAAACTCCGAGCGTAAGCTCAGTCTCTAATGACCAAGCTGTCGACGGTCAAGCTTCCTTCCTTCCTTCCTTCCTCGAACACTCACTCTGCTGGGATGCTGGGGTCTAGCACACCTCGAGCGAAGTTTATAGTGGAGAATTTGTATCATAACTGAAATGCAATTATTTTACTCTTGATGAAATATACCGCACACATTATCTGAAATTTCCTTTGTTATTAAACGAGAGCCATTTCTGTGCAACTGTAGATCAAGCACATAAAACTACGCATATTGAATACCGACATTTGAAATATGTTGTGGCACATCGAAATATATGCAGGATGACCATGAAGTCTGGTTAAATTTTCCAAAAAGCACTAACCTACATCCAAATACACCTCGGAACGCCCAATGGTTCCGACCGGCCGCCGAGTCATCCTCATTCCGAAGGAGTTGACGAGTACCGAGCGAGGTGGCGCAGTGGTAACACACTGGACTCTCATTCGGGAGGACGGTGGTTCAAATCCACCTCCGGCCATCCAAATTTAGGTTTTCCGTGATTTCCCTGAATCACTCCAGGAAATGCCGGGATGGTTCCTTTGCAAGGGCACGGCCGATCTCCTTCCCCATCCTTAACCAAAACGCCTAGTGTTAGCTCCGTCTCTAATGACCAAGCTGTCGACGGGACGTTAAACTCTGAACTTACTTACTTACTTACTTACTTACTTCGTTCGTTGACGAATGCGGTAC
This sequence comes from Locusta migratoria, assembly GCA_026315105.1. Classification (NCBI taxonomy): domain Eukaryota; kingdom Metazoa; phylum Arthropoda; class Insecta; order Orthoptera; family Acrididae; genus Locusta; species Locusta migratoria. The sequence goes on from CM048755.1 coordinate 339,881,282, forward strand.
TAAGGGGCATGTGGACATAAGCACCGCTCTGCTGGACATTGTCCAGTTATCGTGACCGGAACCGCTACTTCTTAATTATGTAGCTCCTCAACTGACCTCAGAAGGGCAGAGTGCATCCCGCTTGCCAATAACGCACGGGAGACCCATCGAAGTCCTAACCAATCCCGACAGTGCTTCAATTCGGTGATAGGACGGCAACTCCTGTATACGCTGCGGCACGCCAGTTGGCGTTAACGTTTTTCAAACCTTCTTTAAAGCAACTAAAGTGATATCTTCATCATATACGTACTATGCGCTCTGACGTTCTTACTGATGTAAGTAACACTGCATTACAATGCTCTGATGACTTGTTAATGGATGACATATTGTGGAACGAACACTATAAAATCTGTAGTCCTCAAGAGAAGTATCTGACTGGAACTTAGTTGTGAAATTACGCCGAGTCAATTAAATCGTGATTGTTGCCAAGAAATTTGAGGCGACAAGAAAATGTTCTTTAAGAGGTGGAACTGCATGACCCAGTAATTCTGAGAAAACGTCTATTACGTAAGACAAGCCTTTAGTCCATCTACATAAACGTCTGTCGTGCAGCCAAACAATTACAGCTGCTGCTTTTAACGGAGTAAAGGCCTTACACAAAAAAATTTGTAATTGTTCAGTTATAACAGAAACTGGAAACAAACCGTAAATCAAGATGAAGAGAGTTCGCTGTTTCCATGCAGGAACGATTATGTGGTGATGAAATATATGGCTCTGAAGTTTCTTTCGGCGATGAATCAACTTTTCGTCTTTCACGGTAACTTATCACACACAATTTGAGAACCTTAAAATTATGAAAAAACATTTACTCAGAACTTATACCTGAGCCGTTTGACAGTCTGCGTGCCACCACAAGTGCATCGTTCATCATTTTCCACCAAGTTGGTACGCCAATACATTCGGCACAGCCAGTTTCGAAGTTCCTAACCGAAACAATTCAAATCAAATGTTTGTATAGTCTATGGAACTTAACTACGGGGTAATCAGTCCCTAAACTTACAAACTACTTATGAACTACTTACGAACTAGGACGGCACAAATATCCATGCCCGAGGGGGGATTCGAAACCCCGACCGTAGTGGCCGTGCAGACCGTGACTGGAGCGCCTCAGTCCCCTCGGCCACCGCGGCCGGCTTTTATATATAAAGCAGTGTGTCCGCACATTTGTGTGTACGTATTGCATACAGTTTTGTACTAATGAAATTTTGCACACGTAAGCTTCAATCCACGATGACGGTCGCCGTAAGTGTAAGGTTATCGTAGAATACTCAGTTCACGAGATATGACATCATAAACAATGAGATGCGAGAAAAAACTGCTAATCTCGCGGCAATGTTGCACATTTCCTCCTAAACCACTGGACCGATTTCAACCAAATACGATACACATATTCCTTACCGTGAGGTAACTGGTCCTGAAGGGTTAACAATCACATACGACTCATGCTTCAGGAGATATGACGTCATAAACAATAGGAATCGCAAAAAAAGAAAGTGTCACATAAATCGATGAGACTTTATTCTTGCACTGTATGAGTAGTTAGCGACTTGCAATAAACTTTGAAATTATCTTCAAACCTTTATTATATTTTTCCTCGATGACAACCATAGCAAAATTATGAAAGGAAGAAACTTTCTCGCTTGCTATTTTTCCGCTGGTCAAGAACAAACTACGGCATTCGGTATTACGTTACAAATTATAGTGTAGAGATTTACAATCTCTACACTATAAATTGTAGCCGCAGGATATTTTACAGACAGTATATACACATATAGCTGAATGTACGTTCGAAATTGTATCACAGTACGACACGTAGTTCATGGGTTATGAGCACAAACAGTAACGTTCATGGAAAACCGCCTCATTAGCCACCAATTTTCAATCTATTACTTCTTTACTACTAATTGTATTCGCAACAGATTTTACAGAAATATAGCACTTATAAAAATGAAAATATCCCAAAAACGATTAATAAACCACAGGGCAATTTATTCAATACTCGAAAACAACTTCATGTCACTTTCAGAGGGGTGTGCTCACCAAAGAAATTATTTTAGATCCTGTACAAGTCACAAGAAATATTGTTCATAGTCGATTACAAGAATGTATGAATGTCACATATCGTTTGTATTTTGATTACTATCTTTCTGTATTTGTTTGGATACTGTACTTAAAATTTTGTGTATTATGCAAGACAGCCTTATTCCTTATATACTCTCCGATAAATATAACATCTTATTAGAAAAAAGAATATGGATATAGACAGAAGAGAGAGGAGAAGTACTAACTGAAGACTTGAATGAATAAATAAATAAATAAATATCCGGACAACGCCAGGTTATCAGCTAGTTACACATATAAAAAAAGTTTCCGTCTGAGAATGTTGCTACAGCGCATATGCAACGTAGCGAAACTAACATGTGAGTATATGAACACCGACATGCGTGAAAAATGCCTAAACGTTAATTATGGGTATGTTATTACGAAATTCGCCGAAACAACAGCGATGTGCCTTTATTATTTTCTTCGCTGGCGAATGACCAACACCAGCAGACATCCACTGGAGAATGAAAACTATTTCAAAAAGCTTCGTTGCGGAATATTACACCATGCGCTTCGTTTCGTTCAGGATACCGGGTGAGAGAGAAGAATGGAACTGCGAGACATACTAGCGACCACCCTGTAGTCGTTATCTTTCACCATAAAGTTTATCATGCCTTCAGTCCATTACAAAAGGCCTTAAAAGCTTGAGGATTCATTCCTGACGAGGATGTGTACAACGCGTAGGTAGTTACAGTCTGCTTCACGCAGCCACGGTGTTTATCAAAAGGGTGCCTGCAACCTGGTGCGATAGTGGGATAATTGCCTCAACGCTCACGGTGATTTAATGTGATTTACATGTCGCTTTTGGAGTGAACTAGCTGCGAACGGATACTTTTTGAAATCTTCTTGTACTTCCGTAGGGGACATTCCGATGTTTACGGACCTTTGAATTCACAATTGAAGGGAGGTTACAGTCTAACGCTCGATCGACATCGGGGTTCGTGGAATACGTCAGCTTGACAAGACACCAATCTTACTGAAGGAATACGTTCTATTTAAATAAGTGAATGAACGAAACTATGGAAAACCTAACTCATGTTGACGGAACTAGAATTCGAACCCTTCACCTCTGCAGTCAGATATTTGTGCTGCTTCGCTTGGAAGAAGTAGATTAGCTTTCAATAACGTTACGAAAATTTGCGAATTTCGAAGGGGTTCTCAATACGGTGTAAGTTCTTTCGAACTTGCCCTGGAGACCAGAAGGAAGCTTAGGGTTTAACGTCCCGTCGACATTGTAGTCATTAGAGACGGAGCTCACGCTCGGAGTTTTGGAAAAGGAAATCGGCCGTGCCCTTTCACAGGAACCATCCCACCATTTGCCTGTAGTGATTTAGAGAAATAATGGAAAACCTAATTCTAGATGGAAGGAGGTGGATTTGAACCACCGTCCTGCGTGTTACCACTGCACCACCTCGCTCGGCGAACAGACACCTTATCTTTAAGTGTATGTATGCCTCAGAGAGGCAAATGGCAATTTCTGTGCGGATGCACATCTTAGTCCGATATCTTGCCGGAATACAGACAAATGTTGCGAGCAAGTGGAGTAATAGGCTGGGGACTCCACACTGTGAGCAGAAAGTTGAGAATGTGGGTAGGGGTAGAAGCATGATTGGGATAGATCAGTCATGATTTGGACATTATATCGTGGCATTCAACTGTTTCTACGATTACCGTCACTGGCAGAGTAACTGAATGAATGTCTCACCATCCTAGATGAACTGCTTACTATGACTAACATATTGGTAACGAACACTGACATATTCCGAAACGATGTGCCCACATACTCAGCTAACAGTGTCCAGGTATCAGAAAATTATCCCCTGGGTAGCAAAATCGCAATGTCTCTAGACAACGGTTTATGAGGAGTTTTGGAGCAGAGTGAGGATCAAATTAGCATCATTCAAGTAAGTGGCGGAGGTTTTGATACGAGAATGGGTAATATTCTGTTGCGAACTACAGATACACTTAAATATGTTGTAACCGCGTTAAAAAGTCAATGGTGGGTCCGCTCCTTACTAGTAAATATTGTCTCTGGCAGGTGTATGTATTGTCGACCACCTGAATTATCTTCAAGTATGTTCAATTGCAATTATCAGTCCCTACGCTTACATTCTACTTTAACTTACACTAAGGACAACAGACACATCCATGCCCGAGGGAGAACTCGAACCTCCGACGGCGACCAACCGCGCTCTCCTCGGCAAAGCGGTTTACAGCGCTCGGCCGCTCCACCGCGGCTGTATTATCTTCTTGTGTACGTATCTCTTGCGCTGACGAAGGGCACGCCACTCGCTAGCTATTTTAACCATTCTCAGCAGAACGCTGTTATTAGAAGCTATTTACCTTCTGGTAAGCTTGAAGACTTACTTCATATTACAAAGTGTTTCTTAGGTATTTTTCTCTTCGGTTCGGAAGAAACGTAGCGGTCTTGTTAGAACTACTATGGGCACAGTTTTAACTGGCTCTTTGATACGATGTCAGATAAATGTATACTCATCTGTTTCGCATTTTTTGCAGCTAAAATTGTTTGAGTCAAATTAATGCACGTGTTATGATTGCATGTGTATGAAATAAACGTATTACATTCCTGGATACATCAGCGAAGACCCGTAGCATAGTAGTGACTTGTGCTTGTAGGAGTGAAGTAAATATTTTTTCCTTTGTATTTTTTCCGGTGACAGGAGCGAGTGCTTCGAGGTATTTTGCCGAAAGTAGATAGGTGTGGGTCAACTACTTGTTCACTGGCCCGTATTGGCATGCAGTCGTAATCCGAGATTGCCGTTTCATCGTGACTATGACATCACAGACCTGCAGGAATTCGTAAGCTGATCTTTGCTTTCGTTACCCTACCCACCTAGCCTTGGTGACATCTGAAGTAGCATCCCAAGTCAGCGTGTCTAGCTCGTTGGGTGCTTTCTTAGTATACAAATTCAGACCTATTTAAATCCATGTTGTCTGACTGTAGGTTACAGACATTATAGGGCAAATTAGCGTAGAAAGTTGAAGCCACTCTAACTCATGTCAACAATAGAGACGATGCAAAAGATCGCACCATGCAGGTATGGGGAAACTAACAGGGGCTTAAAAGTGATATCCCACCAGTTGCCTCGAGTAATTCAGCACGAATTCATCCACGTTTCCCTTGCGTCGTAACTGCTTCTCTTTCCAATCCTTGTTCACACCAAACGAGCACGAAATATCTATAGATCGCTATATGATCGACTCTAGTCTTCCATACACTTTGACCTACATTAAATATTCATATGTGTAGAATAATTCTTGGAGTCTGATTTGAACACGGAGCTCACGGCTTTGGAGGATAAATACATCGGGATACATTACATGAGTGAAAAAGCCGTTATGCAGTTTGAGATTAATATAGAAAGCATCGTCTAGAAAAATCGAACGACTCATTCAGCAAAATGAGAAATAGCTTAATTCTTCAACAAATTTTACGGTTAGTCTATTTGTAATATCGATTTTTTTAAAGGTTCGATTACTATTAGAATGTGCGTTTTTTAAATATTTCAAATTCAATTTACCTGTAATACATGAATTTCATATTTTTCGTAGAATGCTTTTAACTAAATCTTCCACGGACCTACGATTGGTCGACCTTTTACGGAGTTCACAGGTGCTAGTGATCGAACGAAAACAAGAAGAACTGAAAAACTGCGTGTTAAATACAGCACACAGGAGTTGGCATAGCAACTGCAATAGAAATCATTCTGTTGTTGCTTTGTCTGACAATAATGAAACAGCCTCAGACAACGATACAGATGAATTTTGTAACTTTTTTTTTTTGCACAGTTTCAAAATGAACACTTGTCTCTTTATTGTAAAATTTTTTTTTCAATGTAATTAATCCTATACTTTTAATCAGCGATACCAAATATCCTTGTTTTACTAATTTACATTAAGATGTAATAAGTTTTCTATTAAATAACTTTGGTAAATTCGATCCTCCATTTGTAATTATTTACTTTGGCCCTCAAAATCGAATCAGCGACCGAAAACACCTTTGTATGCAAATTTCCAATCTTATGCGAATATTTTCCGACTTTTGGCCAGCTTTTCGGCCGTTCCAGACCACTGTGCGCCGCGGCGTATTATCAGTCAAAATGTTCAAATGTTTTTAATTCTATGCGACCAAACTACTTGCTCATTAGTCGCTAGACTTACAAACTACTTAAACTTAGTTTAACCCAAGGACAACACACATATCCATGCCCGAGGGAGGATTCGAATCACCGACGCGGGAGGCCGCGCGATCCGCACTTAAGACCGCTCGGCTACTCCCGCGCGGCTATTATCAATCATATGAACTTTGTACAACGTGATATCTCCCAAGTACATCTGATTGTGATAACTGCAGTTCTTCTTCGTGTTACAATGTGAATGCGACCGTGCTGGGCCACACATTTCAGGGGTTAAAGTTGGCTGCGGAGATATGCATAAGCGAATAGACGTGTAACTGCTGAGCAACTGACGGTTCAGATAAAATACCACCAACAGGCCACGGTGGAATATCCGAGCGCTCTAAGGCGCCTCGCTGCGGAGTGCGCTGCTGGTCGGAGTTGAAAGTCCTCCCTCGGACGTACGTGTGTGTGTGTGTGTGTGTGTGTGTGTGTGTGTGTGTGTGTGTGTGTGTGTGTGTGTGTGTGTGTGTCCTTAGGTTACTTTAGTTTAAGTAGTTTGTAAGTCTAGGGACTGATAACCAAAGTAGTTAAGTCCCCACAGATATACAAACATTTGAACTACCAACAACGACCCTTTTTGTTAACAGTGCTGCGGCGATACATACTCAGCAGTCACCTTGTTGTGCTGACTGCTGTTCGTTGGCGACTGAAGCTAGTATTCGCATGCCAGTGTCTCAAGTGGACGTCCACTGAACGCGTTCTTTTCCCGATGCATGCTCCATCGGACTAATTGCGGTGAAACATCAGACACCCGCAAACATCGTCAAAAGGGTCCAAGCCGGGGAGGAAGCATTATGGCCTAGGCAATGTGTTCGAACTGTGTTATCTCGTCAAGTAGAAAGAACAATGGATCAACACAAGTATGAATAGATCCTTACAGTCCGTGTCTACACCCACACAGTTTTTTTTTCCTTGATAAGATGGCATCTACTTTAGGACAACGCAGCGTGTCACAGAGCTTGCAATGTACAAGCGTCGTTGGAACAACGTACCGTACTCCTCTGGCCACCCATATACATAGATTTAAAATCAAGAATCCTTGAGACACCCTTAATAAGGCTGATCGTGCCCTAGAACTTCAACCGATAACGAGAGCTGATTTCCGAATGGCTGCAGATACGAATCGTTGCCTCCCAGAATCTCATTGGCTCTCTACCTGCGCATCCAGGTGGTTATTCGGGTTTCACAGGTAGTGACATTGTGACTGGGCAGTGAATTACTTTTAAGAGGATAATATTCTAAACATATGAATATTTAATGTAGGTCAAAGTGTATGGAAGACTAGAGTCGATCATATCGCGATCTGTAGATATTTCGTGCTCGTTTGGTGTGAACAAGGATGGGGAAGAGAAGCAGTTACGACGCAAGGGAAACTTGGATGAATTCGTGCTGAATTACTCGAGGCAACTGGTGGGATATTACTTTTAAACCCCTGTTAGTTTCCCCATACCTGCATGGTGCGAACTTTTGCATCGTCTCTATTGTTGACATTACTTTAAAAGAGTGGCTACAACTTTCTACGCTAATTTGCCCTATAATGGCTGTAACCTACAGTCAGACAACATGGATTTAAATAGGTCTGAATTTGTATAGTAAGAAAGCACCCAACGAGCTAGACACGCTGACTGGAATGTATATTTCCTTTTAAGAGCATACTACTTGGTTGCCATCCGATCCTGATAAGTAAATTAATGTCATGTAATACTAAACAGAATCAGATTTAAATTATTTAAACATATGTAGTTTGACGAAATGTACACATGATTTAATACTGTCTTACTTTGCCAACTCCATTATTTAATGAACACCGTGAAAGTAATATAAGCAGCGAGTTATATTTGACCAGTGTCTTGTATTAACTCTCAAAGTGCATACTGGATACAGAATACCCGTAGCGGACCATTAGCACTCCGTGCTAGCTGGCTCGTCGCGCACAGTCTCAGTAAATATGACAATACAACGAGAATAGCAACAAGTCGCAGTCAATTATTCAACATTTTGACGGAAGACATCCTACGCTACATATTACACTGTCTTACATCGCAGGATCTCCGGCCATCATTACTTTTCGATCATTTAAGATATATCTACGTGTGAATGGACATTATGAGGTTACGTTTTGAAGTGACTTTTACCATATACCGAGCATAAATTTATGAGCACGTAACTTATGAACATATCCTATGTCCCTTCCTTAAGATCCTCCACCAAACACAACCGAAAAATGATGACTTACAACAAAAGTTATTCACACTTTAAGCACGGCGTGTAATCCGAATCAGTTCTGCGTAGCGTGTGTTCCTCAATAATTATATGATTTTTATTTTTCGACTTTTGGCCAACTTTTCGGACCCTTCAGACCACTGTACGGCGGGGCGGCCGAGTGCATTGAGGCGCTATGCTGCGATGCGCGAGGCCGGTCCCCGTCGGTGGTTCGAATCCCCTCTCGGCCATGGATATTTGTGGTGTCTTTAGTATAAGGTTGTTCATAAGTAGTTTGTAAGTTTAGTGACTGATGACCTCGCAGTTAAGTCCCATAAGCTTCACAAACATTTTGAATTTGAATTGATGATACATCCCCGTGTGAACGGAGGAAGAGGATAAAATAAGCACCGAGTAATGCAGGCATTGCTGACTATAATCGCAGCTACACGTCTCGACACAATATAAGAGGCCCCAATGCCGACCACGAACAGCGTCCAAGCAGTTTTAAACAAGATTGTCACCTCCATCGAAGACGGCTCCTATCCCCACTTTCATAACCCTTACCCCTTCGTACCCTCTTCCCAAAAACCAAACCTACCGTATAAACCTCACAAACTCACACAAGAAGAAATGTTCCACATCCGGGACGTTATATCCCGGAGCGAATTTCAAGTAATAAATGCCCATCCCGTCTTCTCCCAAAGTCAATGGAAGATGGTGGCGGAGCTGGCAAATGAAAGTGTATTACAACAAATGGTACTCTCCAGCCGGAGGAAACATGACACCTCGCCGGAAGATTCCGTCAGCGAGACATCCACGAAATCCGCGTGCAAGAAACCAAAAAAGGGACAAACAAGTAGGTCGGCTAAGGGCTCTAGAAGCCCATGCACGCCTGAGCCTACAAATGTATGCTTTATAATAGAAGCCCATGCACGCCTGAGCCTACAAATGTATGCTTTATAAATAAATAAAGATTTGACCCCAAACCCTTCACACGACGGAGGAGCGCAGAGCGCCGAGCCCGAAAGAAAAAAAAGAAAAAAAATATGATGTTGCCAAAGTTGATCTGGTGTGGCAGTGGGTGGTGTATCCTCTGGCACTGGTTCCGCAGTCACCGTCCAGACGCATTCGATACATGAGATATATCTGGAGACTACGGAGGCCTAGGCAGCAAGTAGCAAGTCATTCAGATTGGTGACGAAGAAGTCTTTAGCATCGCACTCCATGTGTGGTCGCGCATCAGTCTGCTGCATTGTGGCCTTCGGAAATATCCAAAGGTAGGAGACAAGAGGCTCTAGAACTTTAGGAGTACCACGCCAAACCATAATACTAGTTACAGGACAAGTATGACGATGCTCAAGGCAACAGTTGCAATGGCTCCCACCACGGTGTTTCCAGACTAATCCGACCATTGTGGCAGTGTTGGCTATGTTGATCGTTCATCGCACCACAAAAGCCTGTAATTCAGTGCTAAACTTACCAACGGACGCCTTGCGGGCATTAACTGTGATGCAAATGATGTCTAATGGTACGAGTGGACATTGCTTATTGCTCAACAGACCGAATTTGTTGTGATAATATTCGAGATGTGACAGCGATCACTACGATCACTGGTAGACGCATAAATGCATGTCATACCATGTGTTGATGCAAGGCAGTGGGTCAGACATCCCGCTAGTTTGTCGCTCCTTCCTGCAGCCAATGGCTACGGTTCCGCATCACAGTTGCTCGTTTACATCTACATACATACTCCGCAATCCTCCCAAAGCTGCGTGGCGGAGGGAACCTGGTACCAGTACTAGTTGTTTGCTTTTCTGTTCCACTCCCATATAAATCTGGGGAAAAGGAAAGCTTGTATGCATCTGTACTATCCCTACTATCTTCGATGTTTATGGTCTCTATGGGAAATGTAAGTTGGCAGTCCGCTTCAAATTCTAAATTTATTCAACAGTGCTTCTCGAAAAGAACATCGGCTTTACTCCAGCGACCCCCATTTCAGTTTCCGAAGCATCTCAGTAACACTCGTTCATTGATCAAACCTACCATTACCAATCATAGGCGTCCGCCTCTGAATGGCTTCTTTGTCTTCATTCAAACCAACCAGGTGGGTTATCCCCAACACTTTAGCAATTCATATAACAGGATCGCACTAGCGATTTATATGCGGTGTCCTTTATTGACGAGTCACATCTTCCGACAATTCTCCCAATATACCGAAGTCTACCATCAACCTTACCTACGACTATCCTTACATGCTCGTTCCATTTCATATCGCTGTGCAGCGGTATACCTAGATATCTAATTAACGCGACTGTCAAGAAACACACACTAATGCTGTATTCAAACATTACGGGATTGCTTCTTCTACTCATCTGCATCACCTTACATTTTCATACATACACGCACACGCCCGAGGCAAGACTGTAACCTCCGACGGGGAGCAACCGCGCGCCTTAGAGAGCAAGGCGCCTTAGAGCGCTCGGCATTAATTCAATGACGCACCACAGCATCAGCGGCCAACAGCCACAAATTGCAACTCACTCTGCCCGTCATACCATTTGTATATATTGAAAATAATAACGGTCGTATGACACTTCCCTGGGGCACTCTTGACGATACCCTAGTCTCTGATGAACACTCGCCATCCAAGACAACAAACTCTCTTCTGTTACTTAGGAAATCTTCGAGCCACTCACGTATTTAGGTACCTCTTCCATATGCTCGTACCTCCGTTATCAATTTGTAGTGCAGCACTGTGTCAAACGCCTTTTGAAAACCGAGAAATATGCAGTCTGCCTGTTGCCCTTCATCCATAGCTCGCAAGATGTCATAGAAAAGGGCAAGCGGAGTTTCGCACTATATTACCTAAAGCCGTGCGGATGCATGGACAGAAGCTTCTCCGTCTCTAGGAAATTTACTATATAAGAAGTGAGAATATTTTTAAGAATTCTACAGTAAACTTATGTTAAGCCTTTCGGCCCTGGCGTATTAAATAAAGTACTTCACTTTTACACATCCTTATTTCTTCATGAAACAGTGTGAAACACTTGCGCTCTAGTGTTATATTTAAAACATGTCCACTTGACATTCTGAGAGTAACAGCCGCTGCCATTTAGTGTGTAGTAGCTGCACACTACTCTGGTTGAAGTCAAGATGGTGGTCAGACATGTACCTGCCCCTGGTAAGCATAATCAATGTTTGTTAATCTTAAGGGACTTAACTACCGGGTCATCTGTCCCTAAACTTACAAACTACTTATGAACTACCTTATACTACGCCCGACGGGGGGATTCGAACCCCCGACCGTAGCGGGCGTGCAGACTGCGACTGGCGCGCCGCAGACCGTTCGGCCACCGCGGACGGCTGGTAAGCATATTGTTTCTATCGTATACAAGCGTATATGTACTATTCACTGGCAATATTTTTGTCCATAAATACAAATTAAAGTGTGATATAAAGCTATGACAATACAGAAAAAGTGCTTATGTGTAATGATTTACTCCATTTAACCCCTTCTTTGCTATTTATAACACGCACCATAATTTCTAACTAAATGTAAAAAAAATATATTTTTGTACATTTCATTGTAAATAAATTCATTATAATGAAGAATACTAGGTTTCAAATTTTTTGTATGAAAAACAAAAAATCAGGGCTGAAAATGTTAATGACATATGTCTAATTTTTGGGTTAGTTCTTTTGTCTTTCTATACGCGATCGTCACCTGTGCCTTTTTCCAGTGGCTTAGAACTTTGCGCTGGATGCAAGATTCACGATAAATGCAAGCAAAGTAAGGTGCCAATGCCGCAGGGTACTCTTTGTAAAACCGAAATCCACAATCAGTGATTTCTCTTAAGTATAAGCCCCAATTCCGAAACGTGCTCTAAAGATGTTTGCCGTATTCTACGAGGTATATTGCAGCTGCTTACGCAAAACAACTGTGCGATAAAACAATTTCAACACGTCCACGTGAATGTCTATTTCCTTTTTCAGGTGATACTACTAGCTTCCGACATATGACCCTGCGCTGAAATGGTAATCATGAGAATCTCTCGTCGTCACAAACGAATGCTGGAATTCTCATCTGATTTGCATGCTTCCTTCCGAAGAAAGGAACATAGATTAGGTTTCAACGTCCCGCCGATGTCGCGTTAGAGACTGGGCACAAACTATTTGGGTAGGGTTGGGGAAGGAAGTCGGCCGTACCCTTTCCGAAGAACCTTCCCGGCAATTTCTTGGTCGATTTAGGAAAATCACGCAAAATATAAGTCTGGATTCAGTCTGTTTTGTACTGCCGTAGTCCTGCGTGCTTACCACTTGAGCCACCTCACTCGGTGCTTCCTTCAGGGTTTTGCATTTTGGGTGCCCAGCAGTGTTTATCCTATTAACCAATAGCCATACGGATACATGAAAGTACCGCTCTTGCGAAACACAGCTTGCCCTTTATTCACATGAAACGAAAAGTGCCATCTACAAGGGATCTCAAATAGATTTCCTACTTCTGAATTTCCGGAAGGCTTTTGACACTGTACCCCACAAGCGGCTTCTAATGAAATTGCGTGCTTATGGAATATCGCCCCAATTGTGCGACTGGATTCATGATTTCCTATCAGAAAGGACACAGATCGTAGTAATTGACGGTAAGTCATCGAGTAATACAGAAGTGATATCTGGCGTTCCCTAGGGAAGCGTTATAGGTCCCCTACTCTTCCTTGTGTTTATAAACGATTTAGGAGACAATCTGAATAGCTCCGTTAGACTGTTCGCGGATGATGCTGTCGTTTATCGGTTAGTGAAGTCAAAATGTTCAAATATTTGTTAAGCTTAAAGGACTTAACTGCGGGGTCATCAGTCCCTAAGCTTACAAACTACTTATCAAGTAGCTTATGAACTACCTTATACTAAAGAACACAAATATCCACGCCCGAGGGGGATTCGAACCACCGACCGTGCAGACCGCTCGACCATTGCGGCCAGCTAGCGAAGTCAACAGAGGATCAAAAGCAACTGCTAAGCGATTTAGACAGAATTTCTACATGGTGCGAAAATTGGCAATTAACACTAAATAATGAAAAGTGTGAAGTAATACATATGACCACTAAAAGAAATCCGCTGAACTTCAATTACACGATAAATCAGTCAAACTTTAAGGTCGTAAATTCTACCAAATACCTAGGAGTTACAATTACGAACAACTTAGACTGGATAGAACACACAGAAAATATTGTGAGGAAGGCGAACCGAAGGTTACGTCTCATTGGCAGAACGCTTCGAAGATGCACCAGCTCCACCAAAGAGACTGCCTACGTCACACTTGTGCTTCCTCTCCTGGAGTACTGTTGCCCAGTTTGGGACCCTCACCAGGTGGGAAAGACATTGAGAAGGTCCAGAGAAGGGCAGCTCGTTTTGTTTTATCACGTTACAGGGGGGAAAAGCGTCACGGAAATGCTGCACGATTTGAGGTGGAAACCATTAAAAGAACGACGTTATTCGTTGTGCCGAGATCTATTTACGAAATTTCAATAACCGACTTTTAGTTCTGAATGTGAAAATATTTTGCTTGCACCCACCTACATAGGGAGACATGACTATCCCAATAAAATAAATCACATCGAAAACTGAACGATTAAGGTGTCCTTTCTTCCCGCACGCTATTAGAGAATGGAACGGTAGATAAAGGTTATGAAAGTGGTTAATGAACCCTCTGCCAGGCACTTTAATGTGATTTGCAGAGTATCTATGTAGATGTAGATCCTCCTTTCCGAATGCTGACACGTGTCGTCTGTGCGTGCTTTTCCATGTTCCCGTCACATAATAATGTAACTTGACTGTGTCTTGCGATAGGGGGTGCACACTATTACCGTATCAGATTATACGTATGAGCTGAAAACTAATTATGAAGTGTGCAAGGATCTCTAAAGCCGTCTTCGCGTATCAGCTTTGCTTCTGACCTGTCAAGCACAGTGTCTACTCGACGTAACGACCAGACTGAATACGTAACCACCACCTCCTGGGAATTAATGAACGGGCGAGACACGAACAAATTTGCCAACAACATGTGGAAGCGGTAACTTAACAATGGCCTGGAGGTAACTTCGCTAATTAGCGACCCGTCAAATGCAGCCGACCCGCAGTCCACCAGACAAGTTAACGCTTCCTCATCACCAACTTTGAACTCTCATTGTTCGAGATACCGCACACAGTTAATGGATTTCGCTCACCTCCGCAGGAAATTTCACGTTTCTGTCTCGGCAAAAATGTATTTTGCACCTTCCTTGTCGAGCATCAGATTCAAATTACAAAACAAAAAGTTATTTGGAGGGTAATGCGAAACTTTTAAAAATATACAAGTATTTCAATTTTTTTGTTTTCGATTTTGTTATAAATTTGATGTAAAAGCAAAAAAAAAAAAAAGCAGATGTAACTTCGTTTTAATTACTATAGCCTATTTTGATTCAATGCTTCCCTTCCTGTATCTATACATGTTTTCTGCCAGCCACCGTATACTGTGCAGCGGATAGGGGTGGGGGGTTCCACGAACAACCTATACATAAGAAAACGAATAGCAGTGAAAATGGTTAAGATACCCACATTACGGAAACTAAAGCGACAAAAATGCAAATGGGGATCGAGTGAACTGGACACACACACACACACACACACACACACACACACACACACACACACACACACACACGGCCTCTTTCACTACGCACTGATGATGACCACATCAAACAAGAAACAAACAAAACTATATGGGACATACCCACCTAGTGTAATAAATGTTTTCAACGAATAGGCAACATATTAAGAAAAGCAAGTAAGACTTGATATAGGATAAAAGATAAGCAAACAGAGTACACCCACGTAAGTGAAACATGTTAGTCACATATTAACTCACATGACAGGCAATACGCAGTAAACATAACGGATCATTAGAACAAAATATTCTGAATACCTCAGAACTCTAAACAGAAATAGCTCTCATAACCATAGCACATTTGTTGACCAGCTAATAGCCCCAAATACAAATGAACCAAATAGAAAAGGCTTTAGAAGTGATGAACTCTAACAATCCAAAACAATAATCTGCCAGTAATCTCGTTTAAGATTAAGTGACTGCATGGTGGGACAGGACAGACAATAAGAACGTTTACACCGTCTCTCTCTCTCTCTCTCTCTCTCTCTCTCTGGTAGGGGGAGGTAAAGGAATGACTTTGGCTACACTGTGTTATTAATGCTGTGATGCCAAATTATTTGTGTACAACCTTGACTCAAACCAAGAGTTTCCGCGTAAAACGAGCTGTCCCATTGAATGCTTCGACCTTAAGAACACAACTTCCGCCGCCATAAATTTCCTTTGGCGCACTTGCAGCGAGATTAATTCCCTTTGCTCGACCATACATGATTCCAGCAAGCCGTCGAACGTCGCTGTGCATAAATAACTGAAATCTTCACTTTATCCCCCGAGACTTCAATTCATGAGAGTGTCTTCTTTCGGACAAGTCTTCTTTCAAATCACACGCAATAATTATATATTTTGAGTAACCATACACCCGCTTTATTAGAAACATTGAAGCTTACAGATCAACATTTCGTCAAAGAAGAGGTCATTCTAGCACTACCTTAGATTGTACAAAGTACGACAAGGAAATAGGACAGGTTGATGCGATCGCGACAATCAAACTAAAGGGTTTAGAGAAGCGACAGACAACCCATTCTTCGATAGGCAGAGATTTGAATCCATCACCATCCAGTTGTAAATGCTGGCCGCTCGCGGTGGCCGAGCAGATTGCAGCGCGCCAGTCACGTTGTATACGGCCACTACGGTCGGGGGTTCGAAACCCTATCGGGCATGGATATTTGTGCCGTCATTAGTATTAGCTTGTTCGTAAGCAGTTTATAAGCTTAGGGACTGATGGCCCCGTAGTTAAGTCCCATAAGCTCTACAAACATTTGAACATTTTGTAAATGCTGTCGTTATCACTTTGGTGATTCCGTACTAGGTTGGATTCATCAACCGGTAGCCTCCATGTTTGTAATGACACTAACAGGGGGAATGGCTCAGACACGGTCTATCGATTAGACACTTATTTTGTAGGTCGCTTGGGTGCAACCTTAACTGAAAGAGTAATATCGTGGCTTAATACACTTTTTCTCATATAGGTAACCATCCCTAAACTTCATAACTCGCTATCGACTCACGTACACGAGATCGATAGAAAACTGAACATTTTCATCACCTAAAAATCTATGAAAGAAATATTGCAAGCTGCTGCTTATGTATCACGAGGTGAACGCTGTTCAGCGAAGGCGTCTCAAGTAAAATGACCGTGACATCTTCCTTTATTCGTGTCACAATTGCATTATGTAGTTTTTCTGTATTAAAAATGCTAGAAAGGGATGGCTGTGTGTCAAGTGAAACAGTGGTGAATGATTACGCGGAAGGTAGCCTAAATAAAATTAGTAAACAATGTTTGTTTGTGTGGCCATCTTCCGAAGCAGTAGTTTTACTCAAGAATATTGGGTTTTAACTGTCTTTTGCTGTTGCAGTCAGCAAAAGACAGTCAAAACCCATGATTCTTGATTAAAATTAATAAATAACCAAAATTTTAATGCTGGTTGCTTAATATTGACTTTCAGTAACTCTATTACATATCCTCAATTTATTTCGAACGAGTTACTTGCCATATAAACCTTCGAAGCAAGTATATTTGCGGCATCGGAACACATAAGGCATTCGTAACGCAACTACGTAGTTCCTTTTGTAGGTAGGAGTGAAGTAATGCTTTGACAACACTGTATAATTCTTTTCCGGTAATAAATTTTAATGCTTGCAACGCGTACAATACCGCGTGAAAAATCAATGTTGAAAGATAATCGGGAATCATGCTGTGAATCGTTATTGAATACGTGTGGTTGTGCAAAACTGCAGAATGCTTCAAGTGCCATTTTAATAGCGAGGACCAAAGTAAGAAAATATCAGTAACGTAGGTGGAATTCAATGACGTCAGTGTATCATTACATTATCGATCAACAGTGCCAGATTGCTTGCAGTTATTATAATAGACAACCTCACATATCCTACGCTCCCGACTATGCTTATATCATTCATCGAAGTGCAGATGAGAAGTTTTGATGAAGTGGTTGAAACTAAGTGAAAGAACAACGTGCACAATTCACTAACGCGGCGATTTTACATTCAAAAATCACTTCAGTGCTCAATCAGTCCTATATCAAAAGCCACACTAATTACATTTTCAAATGATGATAGGGTATATCAAAATCATAACCACCCTTATCCAACTATATTGCAACGTAGGCCTATATTTTGGGCCGCGGTGGAGTAGCCGAGTGGTCTAAAGCGCCTCGCTGCGGAGCGCGCTGTTTGCTTGCCGTGGAGGTTCGAGTCCTCCCTGGTGTGTGTGTGTGTGTGTGTGTGTGTGTGTGTGTGTGTGTGTGTGTGTGTGTGTGTGTGTGTGTGGTCCTTAGGTTAGTTTACCTAGGTTTAAGTAGTTTGTAAGCTACGGACTGATGACCACGCAGTTTGGTCCGATAGATTTACAGACATTTGAACTATATTTTGGTGCACAGAAATAATGTGACGAGTTAACTGTCAGGGATCTCTTCCATATTGTTTTAACGAGTGCATAGAAATCCAGCATCTGGGCTTGTTGTCGACGTCGTCGTCGTCGTCGTCGTCGTCGTCGTCGTCGTCGTCTTCTTCAGTCCGTAGACTGGTTTGATGCAGCTCTCCACGCTACCCTATCCTGTCCAAGTCTCTTCATCTGAGAATACGCTCGGTAACCTACATCCTTCTGAATCTGCTTACTATATTCTTCCCTCGGTCTCCATTTACCCCACACACTTCCTTATAATGCTAAGTTGACAATTCCTTGATGTCTCAGAATGTGTCCAACCAATCTATCCCTTCTCTTCGTCAGGATATGCCAGAAACTCCTTTTCTCCCAGATTTGGTTAAGCACCTCATTAGTTACGTGATCTACCCATCTAATTTTCATCATTCTTTTGTAGCACCACATTTCAAAAGCTTTTATTATCTTTTTATCTGAACTCCTTATCGTCCACGTCTCACTCCCATACAATGCTACACTTCAGACAAATGCTTTCAGAAAGGACTTCCTAACATCTAAATTAATATTGGATGTTAACAAGTTTCGCTTCTTTGGAAACGCTTTTCTTCCCATAGCCATTCTGCATTTTATATCTTCTTTACTTCAGCCATCAGAAGTTATCTTGCTACCCAAATAACAAAATTCATCTACTTTTATTGCCTCATTACCTAATCTAATTCCTTCAGCATCGCCTGATATTCTGTCTAGGCTTATAGGACTAATACGAACACTATTAATTGATTAGGATTTGTGTGTGTTTAGCGCTATTTTCACACGTTTTTGGTAGTGTTGATTAAAAATGTGATGATACACTGATGTCATCGAATTACATACAATTTCCTTCTTATTGTAGAAGTATCTTTAGACTTTTTTCAGTTGTGGTAGAATACAACGTTTTTCATGGAAATGGCACAGACGACTGTTTTTCCATAGTCGAGTGTTATTCGAAGCGTGGTTTCGTGGTAGGTGAGTGTACTGAGGCCTTCCCCCGGCAACTGACGGAAACACAAGGAGACCAATGGACTGTCATATCTTGCCGAAACCAGTGTAGTGTACGTGTCTGGGTGCAGAGCAGGCAGAAATAGGTTGGTGACGCTGGCCGCTCTAGTCGTCGGCGAGATGACTCAGAACGACCGGCTCCCCTTATGGCTGTGCTCAGGCGACGTGACGTCCGCTGCTCAAACACTTGCGTGTGCCGCCGTACTCTGCAACTCAACATTCACGCTGCCGGCCTCACAGACGCCTGTTCTCGGGTCATCTCCACGGCGTGCGCAATGCCACTTGTACTGACCACCAATCCGTTACGAAGTCTGTTAAGACGCGATTGGCTACCATGTTCACTGTACACCTAATCTTAACACACGGGTCACACCCAAACCTTTAGATTTCAGACACTCAGATCAGTACCAAATGTTTTATATCGATAGAGTATCAACCGAAATTTCTATATAATTCGTGCTATGTGCTGCCGCCCAGGAAAACGTGCGTAGACTATAATAATAAGTAACACCTAACCTACGGAGTAAAAAAATGTTCAAATGTTTGTAGAGCTTATGGGACTTAATTAAGTTTGTTTTTCTTTTCTTCTTCATGGGACTTAACTGCGGGGTCATCAGTCCCTAAACTTACAAACTACTTATGAACTAGCTACTACTAAGGACGGCACAAATATCCATGCCCGAGGGGGGATTCAAACCCCCGACCGTAGTGGCCGTGCAGACTGTGACTGACGCGCCGCAGATTAGATTACATTACTACTTGTTCCTTAGATCATGAGTACGACACTTCGTAATGCGGAACGTGTCAGGTTAATGAAAGGTGTCTTTACAAATTATTACTTTGTACTAAATATTACAAATTTACTAATTTATATCTAAAAATTCATCTATAGTGTAGAAGCAGTTGCCATGCAGAAATTCCTTTAATTTATTTTTAAATGCTTGTTGGCTCTCTGTCAGGCTTCTGATGATGTTTGGTAGGTGACCAAAGAACGCTCGGCCACCGCGGCCGGCCCTACGGAGTAAAGGGAAAGCGTAACTGTGAGCTTATGTTGCGCCAGGTTAGTTGGTATAGCATTAGTCCATCTTACAGAGGGTCGTGGGTTCAAGCCCCGCCTACAGTTTAACTGCACTAATTTGAAAATTGCAAGAAGAGAATGTGTATAACGTTTCACGGGTTCATTTCGCAAAACAGCAGTGTCAGCTGTAGTAGTAGCGTACTAACTGGACAACAACGTCAGCCCTACTTGATGCTGTGGGCAAACACACGGCACTCTAGCAAAAACACGCTCATCCGCCAAACGGCGGTGCTGCCTATCTAGCAGTCTTATTTTTTTATTATTATTACTTTAATACTACTTTAATACTTCCGCTCTACAGGTTTAGGTTAGGTTGTTTGGTTGGGATAGGGGGACTAAACTACTGCGGTTATCAGTCCCCCGGTGGGTAGGGTAAGGAGCGAGGATAGGAAAGGAGGGGAGGGGGAAAGGAAATGCAGTCCGGAAGTAAAGAAGGAAGGAAGACTGCATTAGCTCGGAGCCCCGTGCTCGCCTCGCACGTACTCACGAAAGAACCGTGAGCCCATTGGGGGGGGGGGGGGCTCTACAGGTTTGCTACTTTCAAATAAAAACGAAGCAGAAGCTAACTGCAGATAACACAGTACTATAAAATCCGAAGAGTCCTTTTACATTTCAGGAACATGTTGCTCCATGTAACACTCTGTGTACGTTTGTCGACGTAGAACAATTTGCAACGTCATTGTGTCCGTAGCAAACGTGCTTTCATTGCTGAGAGTTGAAATCCTTTAGTTACAGCGTCACAATATTTCACAGTATTTCGATGCAACTGTCTTGTGGAAATGACTCGCTTTATGCCACCACGGGTAATGCTCAACGTGAAATTTAGTACTAAGATCTAGATATAATATTTATATGGTTACTTACTGGTCATATAGATTTAACTAACCGTGCAAGGTACACTGAATAAATTATTATTTGATTGGTTGCTTATCGATCTGAAGTTGTTTATACTTTAGAAGTTTGTTCACGTTTAATGTGTTAATAGTTTGAGACGCAAATGGCTTGTGTCCAGACAACCTCTCAGCAGTGGCTGCGAGTGAAAGAAGCGGATGGAATACTAATGTGACACGCGGTTCAACTTCAGAGTTCGCACGCGGTCAACGGCTGCCAGTTTTTCCTTCTCGCAGCTCTCCCACTAGTTCCAAGTTGTCTACTGTTTCAGCACA
The DNA here is from genome assembly GCA_026315105.1 of Locusta migratoria. Taxonomy (NCBI): domain Eukaryota; kingdom Metazoa; phylum Arthropoda; class Insecta; order Orthoptera; family Acrididae; genus Locusta; species Locusta migratoria. The sequence continues at coordinate 339,902,706 of CM048755.1, forward strand.
GAGAACCCTGCAGGTTAGACATGTTCATTAGAATCAACTGGCAATAATTGCGACTGTCAGAAGAATAATGCCCAAAAGTAAAAACTTTTCTTCAGATTTTCTTAGCTTTCTACATCATTAGTTTTTTTTTCCTTTTCTTTAAGATCTTATCTTAGGCTGTATAAGTAGAAGCAGTATTCCAATCCGCGTATGACCACACAGACTTTTTTAATTTCCGCGGTTTACCATAGACTGAGGCAAATGGCAACGAGGACACCGCTACAGAAACACAGCTTTCCGAAACTTGTTTTGCAATGCCGGAATTAACAATAAGGAACCCTGTAGCCGTTAATCAGCATTTCATGGCTTATTTCCCTTCCATTCCTCGTCGTGTCTGAGCTCAGCGCTTAGTCTGTAATGACCTCCGTCAGAACATTAAAGCCTTACCTACCTTTGTGTCGCAAAATTCTGTTCTCATTCGGCCATAACGTGGTACATCAGTTAACAAACCGAGCGAGGTGGCGCAGTGGTAACACACTGGACTCGTATTCGGAAGGATGGTGGTTCAAATCCACCTCCGGCCATCCTGATTTAGGTTTTCCGTGATTTCCCTAAATCACTCAAGGCGTATGCCGGGATGGTTCCTTTCAAAGGGCACGGCCGCTTTCCTTCCCCATCTTTACCCAAAACTCCGAGCGTAAGCTCCGTCTCTAATGACCAAGCTGTCGACGGTCAAGCTTCCTTCCTTCCTTCCTTCCTTCAGTTAACAAGATGTTGAAGAGAACTACTAAATAATGTTTTCGAATACACATCTATACTTCATCACTGCGAAAAAAAATTAGAACTGTGTTCTTGCTTGCTGGGTGGCAGAGAGAGAGAGAGAGAGAGAGAGAGAGAGAGAGAGAGAGAGAGAGAGAGAGAGACGTATTAAGTCCAACGTTATCGAAGTTTCTGCAGTATGTGAAGAGCACTTGTCTCTTCTGACTTGCTGTGTGTGTGCGCCTTGTTGTTCTGAATAATGCCTACTTTCATTGGTCAAAGTAAACGATTGGCAGTTGGCAACATTTGGTTCAAATGTTTGTAAATCTATCGGGCCAAACTGCGTGGTCATCAGTCCGTAGCTTATAAACTACTTAAACCTAGGTAAACTAACCTAAGGACAACACACATACACCCATGCCCCAGGGAGGACTCGAACCTCCACGGCGAGCTCCGCGTTCCGCAGCGAGACGCTTTAGACCTCTCGGCTACTCCACCGCGGCGCAACATTTGGTCCGAAGAGCATGTGTCTCATTCAGCCTGTCTCGCTTAACTTACAAGCTCCATAACTTGCAGAGCAATTTGTGGGGTATGTTGTGGAAACACACTGTTGGAGCTTTTCATCTCTCTGACTGTGTCAGTTAACCCTTACACAGTTTGGCATGAAATAGTATCCCGCTGTTCAAATGTTTGTTAAGCTTATGGGACTTAACTACGGGGTCATCAGTCCCTAAACTTACAAATTACTTATGAACTACTTACGAACTAGGACGGCACAAATATCCATGCCCGAGGGGGGATTCGAACCCCCGACCTTAGTGGCCGTGCTGACCGTGACTGGAGCGCCTCAGTCACCTCGGCCACCGCGGCCGGCTATCCCGCTGTTCTAACTTTCAGTGAAACAATATATTCTTAAATTTATAAATAAACTCCTTCATCCGTTATTATTATGAAACTTTTAATTACTCGTTTCGGAAATAAAATAGTACCATATTCGTAATATAGTATTACCGAAAATAGTAATTAAAAGTTTCACAATATTAACAGCTGAAGTTGTTTGTTTATGAAATTAATAAGACAGTATTAGTCTCAGATCATCGGTGATCGAGATGAACATACTAAAACTTATTTTTTTTTTCAAGTTTCGCAACTTGTGTTAAATTCTAATACAAGAAATTATATATATAGCCCCTCTCCACCATCGAAGCAAATGTAACGTCAAACCCTGTTCGGAGAATCATCTGTCTGATTAGGTATTTGCTTAACTGCACACTGGCAGCTACTAAATACATAAGTTTCGTCATGTACTACTACTTTTATGTTGTCCATAGAATACACTGGACCAAGACTGAACAGACCGATATTTAACAAATGGCACTGCCATTACGGTACTCTTATACAAAAAAACATGCGCATGGGTGTACGTACATGGTATGTTGGTATTCACTGCCACTATAGGCTTGCTCGAACACCACGGAAGCACGACATACACATGGCCTCCCAGCTGCTTACTACAGCTGTAGCAATCCGTATGCATTCTGTACTGATTAACGATTACTTTGGCTCACTCAAAGTACTAAATAGTTACTCATACATATATTTTGTTTCTCGTATTTTGTTATTCGCATCTACAATATCGATACCCCCTATTCTTTCCAGCGGTAGTTTATATAGGCATCCGTGATTAATTTTAAGCTGTATTGGGTAGTTCTGCGATTTTGGTTGTTTCTGTTATTAAACAGTTTAGAGTTTACTTCTTGACTCGTGCTTGCAGGTTAATCGTCGATGATCTGACGTTCGCTATTAAAGCAACTTACATTTTATTGAATTTTTTACCTGTAAAGGTTTCTGCTTCGTGGTTTATTATTAGTGTTTGGTCTGTTCTAGCATAAAAAGGTGTTGAAAAGTTTTCATCTACAAAAGCTATACATCTTCATTCACCCCGTTTACATAGGCTCTCAAAACCGGATTTCGTAAATCTACTTCCCAATTCCTCTTTTGGTTGGTCATGTAAATACTCCATAACAGAGTCTGGAAATCCACCTCTGTAAAGAGATTTTCCAGTTCCACAATCGATTTTCGTGCCCATGTAAACGCAATCATTTTTTAAACGTCCTTGACTTGTAAGAAAGTTTTCTTCTTAAGAATTTTCGGCTCATATGGACAGTGATATTTTCTGCAGTGAAAGAAAAGTATAAATATTTTACTGAGCATAAATCTGTGTATGAAAGAAAAATAGTCGTTGTGATAAAAATCAGGAACTGAATCAGCTGTTTTTCAGCCGCCATATTGAGTAGGTTAGGAAATCCGCTTCAGGCATGTAAACACGACAGTGAAAAACCGTTTACGAAATTCGGTTTTCGTCTTCCAGAAATGTGATTATGTGAACGTAGTAAAATTCATGTCGGCATTGTCTCCATGGTTAACATCACACAATACAGTACAACAGTCCCGCTACTGGAACTACTATCGGTCACACTGGCATTCGTCACGAAATATTCCATCTCATTCTGACATTCCATGAGCGAACTACGGATCAAGCCTCTAAGCAGAGTGCAGAACAGTACCGATATTTAAAAATGGAGGTCGCGGTATGGTTCTCACCGATTTGGATAAAATTTTATGACAACTGCAGTTGAATCACAAGGGAATCTGAATGCACTGATCCTTTGCACGGTTGTATAATTGCCTTAACAAGCAGGTATTAATATCTCCGTGGCAAATTTGAATGTTAAGGCAATTTTAACAAAAACATAAAATTTCTTTATTATCTTCGAACCGCTGTAGAGAAGCAATAACAGAAAGCATGCACCTCGCTTTGTTATGGTAATAGAGATTACGTCATGAGCGATTCCAAAGTGTAGCGGGCGCATTTCTAGATGACACACAACGAGAGTAACCAGTAACGATACGTTTGTAAGGAGTACCACTTCTTTTAATAACGGATACACTTCGTTACTCTCACAACTCTACTGCTTATACTGATCCCACGCACTACTGCACACTGGAAACGCCTGTGGCCGTTGGCTCAGTGCGACGTCACTGCTGCCATCTGTTTGAGAATCCCACACTTCTTGTAGGATGAACAGTCATCTGTCCCACCTTTATTCTGAGCAACACAGCGCTTTCACAGCATTTGTTGAGTAATATTTACAATTGTCCTCATTCATTTATTTCTGTGTGTAGTGTTCAACCCGCTCGAATTTTGTTAACGATCGAAACTGGGATAGTTGATCATAGGATATTTTCGGTTTACTTTCACGTGTAGAATCACCTCAAAAATTATGGAACATTCCTTCTGAATCACTTATGTTTACAGGCTAATAGTGATAGTCGCAGACATGTAAAAGAAGCGAAACGCATCTGTGCAGATGGAGTAATTTGGTTGCTGTGCCACATAACTTTAAATGTCTGAACAATGACGACAAACAACAGATACCTGCTACTGTAGCGTCGGACTTCATTTCGCCGGGAGAAAATATCCATTAGGAATATTGGGTCATGCTGTCTCTATGGCCGTACCTAATTGCGAAAGTGTTACCGGTGCAGGACTTCGTGCGCAACTCACCTATCGATTCTATCTCATAAATGTTCGATACGAAATACGTCCGACGATCTGGCTGGCCGAAACATTCTGGCTAATTCCAGCGAAACTTCTTCACACCAATCGCTAAAAATTGTGCCCCGGTGACATGGCGCATTGTCATGAATTAAAACTCTTTCATTATTTGGAAACGTGAAGCCCATGAAAGGCTTGATATGGTATCAAAAGTAGCCGAACTTAGCTGCTTCTAATCATCGGTTCCGTTTGAACAGAGAAAGCAAAAGAGAAAAAAAAATCGTTGAAATGTTTGTAAATCTATGGGACCAAACTGCAGTGGTCATCAGTCCATTCCAAGTAAAAACACCCCGCACCATTCTGGAGCAGATTCTACTGATAAATTCCAGTTTTGGACAATTTTGATTGTGTATGGGTGATTCCGTATTTCGATGGCAATTGCGCCGCGATGGAATAACCGAGCGCTCTAAGGCGCTTCGCTGCGGAGCGCGTGCTTAGATCCTCCCCGTCGTAGGTTCGAGTCCCCTATCGTGTGTGTGTGTGTGTGTGTGTGTGTGTGTGTGTGTGTGTGTGTGTGTGTGTACAATGAATTCGACATCTCGGGAATCGTGGACTGTAGAGACTGCGGTTTACTTCGATATTCTTGTTCCCAGAGTCGCGCTGGTAGACGTTTCTCCTCTATACACGAATGTTACCTGAACTTTCTCACAGTCAGTTCCACATTCAAATGCGATTTCTCATGGAGAAACCAACCGAGCAATGTTTCCTTCCATACAAATTGCAGGTAGCGTAACTCCTACTTACTTTGTTTGCAATGAAACGCCGATCGTTTGCATACCCAGGCTTTTACGCCACTCCAGTCTGACGATTCGTACGTGTCATTTTGATGGTACAACCGTTTTAACGGCCAGCGGTTAATGCATTCAGGAATGTTGTAAACCTATATGATGAATCATAAATATAGGACAAAGGAGATTTCGTTTGCCCTGAATATAGTAAGACTTTACCTCGGGTCTATATTCACTATCCTTGTGGGTTATGGTACTAGTGTTGTAAAATGTGTGTAATCCTAAGCGACCGAACTACAGTCATCGGTCGATATACTTACAAACTACTAATGCCAAGGACACACACACACACACACACACACACACACACAATATATAAGGGCGGAGTAACCCGCGGCGGTTGCTGCCGTGCAAACGCGACGTGGCGCCTCAGACCATGCGACTATTCCCGGGTGCCTGTGCTAGTGTTACGACTAGTCAAACCTTTCCGGACACAGGCTATACCATACATATCGAAACAGAACTGGTTAAAAGGGCAGTGACCAGTTGCAGGTGGGATAAAACCAGTACACCAGATCAAGTCCTATGGGAACGATAAAAGGTAAAACATTCAACAATCCAAGGATTGGTTTGAACACATCAGTGCTTTACTAGGCATGCTCCTGTTAGAAGGTGGTATACCGTTTCCTTCCTCCGACCTTCGAACTGACTTACCAGCCTTTTATAGGGCGACCTAAAGTTTAACGTGGGTTCCGAAGAACCACGGTGCTACTCGGTATTTTTCACATCTGCAACACTGCCAGAGGTGAGAGAAGTGGAAAGTGACAAAAATCCTAGGACGTGGCGGGAATCGAACCTGCGACCTTTGGATTAATAGTTTGGCACTTTACCACTGTGCTACGGAAACGATATCTTTAATGGACGAGAACTCGCGCCTTTAAACGTTACGCGATCGATCGCGTGTATAGCATTTTTATGTCAGTCAAAGAAGTGTTTGTAATGTACTTAATATGTCTAAGTAAGTATTTCTAGTTGCTTTCATAAGAAAACAAATATTTGACTATCGAAAATTGGTAAAATGCCGATTGTTTTAAAATTACTGTGAGCAAAATGCTCACGCGCGAGTCCTCGCGGGTTAAATATTTCAGGTGATACTATTTCTGTAAAAGCAAGACGTAACAACAGCCAACAGGCACCGCAGCAGAGACGAGTAAGACCTGTGTAAGTTCCTAGGAAACGAAAACGAAATACGAAAGCTACACATTTACTTGGTCCTGCAAACCAGTGAGCGAAGGGAGTTGGTCACAAGCAGACAGAAGAGTCAGTGAAGTGTAAATGATATGCTCTGATCTGGACCCGGCGGGATGGCCGAGAGAGAAACCAGATGCGCTTCCACAGTCTTTCCATCTCCAACCACAGTGAATTAATACGGTTATCATAAGAAATCACAGTGGAAATTTTGCACTATTAATTTCAGGGTTGTTAATAGTAACGTAATTTTAGTAGCAGTAGCAGCAGCAGCAGTAGCATTTGTTGAAGAGAAAAAAATTAAGACTTTAGGTGGTGATGCTAGTAGCAACGACTGTAATAATCATATCGGTTGATTTTTGTAGTAGTATATTGTGTTTTAACAGTATTTATAATAGAAGGTACAACAGTAAATGTCAGGAAAATCAGCTATAACGGAAACCCAAGACTCCCCGCCACAGTAAAGAGAAACTCGAGTAAAGCCGTCGGCACACGCAGTGTGTGTATATGAACGAGTGTGGCCAACGTGGCTAATTTCTGACGTCACAATGTGCGAACTAGACTTGCGCATGATAGTTCGCGATCGGAAGCGCTCACTTTATTTCGCGGCTCTGCCGCGAACTGGTTCGCTCTTTTAGTTCGTCCGCTCCCAGTGACGGCTGAGCGGTGTGGTCTGCGTGTGCAGGTGGAGGGAGAAGTTCCCCCACCTAGCTGCTTCATGCGCTTGCTGCTTGAGCCGCTAACGATATCACGCAAACAAAAAGAAACAGTTTGTGGATAATTTCTCGCGATTAAGTTCAGAGTTATCTCTATATCTTGGCATTATGGAATTTATTAGTCAGATATTGCAGAGTGCAGAACACATCGAAACAGAAATTTTGTAGCACTGAACTATGTAATCTAACAGGCAGAGGCTCACCTCGAAATGACTCATCAGCAGAAGGCAAACACGTGATTTTTAATGCTGCTACGCGCCCTCTCGCTATTGCCCATCGGTCTTCGGAAAATAATCCAGCGAACTATGAAGCGAGATACGTTTGGCATAATCGTCCGCTGCTCCTAGTTCGTCCGTTCTTTTTGGCTTTTGCAACCTCTACTAAAAGAGCTCTTTTTTTATGACAGCTTTTTTTATATAATGAATCAGTGTTGCCAAAGCCTGTGCTATTACCCGTATTTTTGGGCAATTTGACATCAAATACTTAGGCAAATAAATCAGTTATTTACACGAATGGGTGATACAATGGTATTCAACTACTTTGCATACAGAGTACTCTTAGTACTTTATTTTTAAAATAGATTTCTTGTGGCAGTGAACTATGAAGCTACAGCTGAGCTGCTTCTCAGCTGGAAATGAAAGTAGCTGGCAGAAGGGAATCACGCGATTCTGCGCGTTCTCGCGTCCTCCCGCTGTTTCCCGCCAGTCTTCGGAAAAGGAGCGGACGAACTAAGAGGCGAGGGATCTGGGAACTAGTTCGCGTAGTTCGCCTGTGGGAGCACTCTTCCGAACTAGTTCGTTCGCGAACTACACAAGACTAGTGCGAACCGCACGGTGACGAGGCTTTCCCAACGGGTCGGGCAGTATCAAGCAGGCCAGATATTCTCATCGTGCGTCTGAACGATCACCAATAAGGTGGGAGAACGCCACCGACGTCACACCGCGTGGCTGTCGGGGAGGGGGGGGGGGACAGCTCTTTTCGGTAGAGAGATGAAGACGCCACATTGGCCGTTGCATTTCATGGGTTTTATGTATATAACTTGAGTGTTATGTATGTATGACATTTTAAAGCAAGTAAAAGTAACAGTAAATTGAGAATCTCTCGAAAACCTGTTATTAGAGGTACTATTTGTTGGAATAAATGACTGTAAACGTCTTATATGAGATTTAAAAAATCCGTATTGATCTGCAGTTTCAAAGCAAGGCGGACTGAAGATCTATCATCATGAATTGTTCTTTACATCATTTGTTGTAATTACATGTCGGCAACCAACATATGTAACAGTGGTGTATACAACACGTCTCATACCTTCATCGATGATACACAGATGTGTTAGTGGCCGTAGCGTAGGCAGCAAACTCCTGAAATGTAAGGGGAAATGTAAGTCGCCTAGCGGTACGGCTTCAAGCCCCCTCGGAAGCAATTATTTCTTTTTCTATACTTGGGTTTTCTGATAAATTGAAATACTTTCCTATAAATTTCACAGAAGTATGCCGCATAATATTCGATGCTATGTGTGTGCATCCTCTGACGAGTGAGCGTGTTGGATTCGTTTTATGAACATCACAGTTTGCACCTTACATAGAGTAAAATACGCACTTTATTGTTTCACGTATAACATTTTACACGTTCTTAACATTCTTCTACTGAATTCTTACATTGACCGTGGTAGAATGACCTTTTGTGGTGTCGCACAAGTCTAAAGTGCGCGCCACCTACTTTCGCCGCGCGCCGCCATGCACGCACGGCGCGGCGTTCTTACGTCAGCCACGAGCGCCCTCTGCTACAACTCCGCTCGTGGCCATCACTGAACGACATCGTTCACTTGGGACTGAGATAGGAACCAGTTAACACTTGGGAATCAGATAGGCACCAGTTAAGGCTTGGCTATCGGATAGGCACTAGGAATCTTCAGTAGGCAGGCCTCTATGTATCAGCATTCTGCAGTCAAGAACTATGTAAAAGTTGAGTATTACTAAGTCTCTATGAAATATATATCTCGTTCTAATTTATTCTAGTGTTTCTAGTTTCTGCTGTCCCACTGGCTGCTCACCTTCGTACCTGCACAAGCGTGCATCCTTTATTCCTGTGTCGGTCTCTTTCTGCTCGGCCACCGACACCTACGACGGAAACGAGACATAAAAGCGGCGACGAGGCTGGGACACAAAACCTTTAAGTTTCAGTAAAAAGACTGTTGCAATAATGTTTGCCTCACATGAAGACCTTTCCTAATTACGTGTTCTGCATTACGTACGGCGTCTAGTTACATCTATATTGCTATCTAGAGCATGATTGCAGAAAAAAGAGACACTCACCAGTACATTGACGGGTGCGTAATGGTCCTGTAACCAAACGTTGATACACACATGTTTGTTCGAGTCCAAGTTCTTTCCTTGTCAGTCGATTTTTCATAAAATGGTAATTTTATACGTAAATAAAAATAACTTGCCTAGTGTCTGAAAGATTACTACTTGAGAACAGATCCACCGATTTAGCTGTTTTCGTTCTGTTTTTGTATTTGCCATACTGAAGACTAGGATTGTGGGAAAGAACAACCGGAAAATTTTCCCGGAAAATGGGAAACTCCTAGAAAAACAAACTGTACTTTTCTATGGGATTTTCTATGTACTCAAGACCATGATCTACGATTCAATCGACGGATATAATACCTTCTTTATTATTTGTTTTATTATGGCGCTATAAAACTTTTCAAGAAAAACAAACAGTCAATTACAAATGAAAGTCGGAAAATTCATTCAAATTTCGAAAATATTAAGAAGCGAATGAGGACAAGGAGGATCTACTGACGTACATTCTACCCGTGTATCATTACTTTTGTTGAATTTACTTCATGACAAGAGCTTTGACGGCTTTGCAAAAGGAAGCAAATGAAAGTGAAAACTTTTTATTTGTATCTGAATTGTGTAATTTCCCCGTTTTGTAAATATCTTATCTAATCAGACATACAAACATGTATCTAACTATATATTTAAAAAACACGTTTTCTTCGCCGTTTCTTTTATAGAACATGAATATTTGAATGAGGAGGAAGATACAAGTCCTAAACTTTACGAATCAATTCACAGGAGCATGGGATAGACCTTAAATTTACTCATCTTCGGTATGAGGCTACATTATAAAAATACGTTTTATCGTTTGAACATTTCCAATTGGTGCGAACTTTTATCAATAATTCACGAGTCATCGAAAGCTATCAATTTTTCTCGGAATTTCTTACTTTACTATTTACTCGGCCGTGCCCTTTTAAAGGAACAATTCCGGCATTCTCCGGGAATGATTTAGATGTATCACGGAAAATCTAAATCCGGATGGACGTAGGCGGATTTTTACTGTCGTCCTCCCGAATGCGAATCCATCGTGTAACCACTGCGCTACCTCGCTCGGTAACTCCAGAAAGACTGCGGCAAGGAAATAAAATTTAAGGTAACCTGTGTACTTGTCAATAAGCGGGGAATGATGAACCTCGTGATCACCGAAACCGTCAAAATATTAGAGCACCCAAATGACATGACTGGAGAGGACTGACATCGCCATCAGAGTGCAACAGGCTACACTACCATCAGGAGGCGAGTGTTACTGGCCCAAGAGACCAATTGTATAAACGATTTTTTTTTTAAATTTTGGTTTATTGTTATGCTCTACATGCAATTATGGTACAATATAAGTGACTCTTTAAAATAAACCACAGCAGTAGATCTAGGAGGCCTCTCTAACAGTGCCTGCAACATTGGTATTAGTGTGAATTTATGTGCGTTAGCTACTGTTAGGTGGTGTTTGATTACAATATGGACATAAGAAAATTTGTACCGCGGCCGGCGCTCGAACCCTGTTCTCCGGCTTACTAAGCAGTTTGCTAATTCTTACGTCATCCAGACGCATGGGCTTCATACATCTGCATGAACTGCTCAAAGTAGGACGACATATGGAAATTGGTGTGTCTGAGTATGTGCTTTAGGTAGCCCGCGCAGATGCGTGAAGTCCGCATGCTTGGGTAGTACAAAGATTAGCACAAATGTCTAATAACCAGGAGGCCCAGGTTCGAATCCGGCACAAATTTTTCATATATTTATTTTTGATTACAATATCTAAAAACAACTGAGACAGAAATACCACCAGTAAAATTACATTTAGAACAGTTGCAGCATCACATAGCGACGGCGCAACTCTGAATGGTTTTACTTGTGGTTTTGTTTTTCACTACATGACGAGTATGATACCTAGAAAACTTTCATATTAAATGCAAAGGTTTTTGATACACCTCGATGATACTCTGCAACAACACGATATTCAAATTATTACTCCATGCATCAGATTAGCGGGTAATTAAAAAGAAAAACACAATCACATAAGCCAACTCTTTACATTCTAATACTATAATTTCCCTTGTTTCGTCAAAGTAAACAAGATACCAAGGTGCTGTAAGAAAGAGGAAATGGCATTCCGTGCTGGAATAGCAATTTGTTTTTCAAAGAACTGTAACGTGCACTGAAGTAGTCCAAATGAAGCACAATCTGCATGTAAGGATAGCGGTGTCAGTGTTGATTATACGATTCCTGAGGAACGGTATACGCGTCATTCTAGCAGTTGGACTTTAAATATGAGTTTTGTGCCGAGAAAAAAAGAAAACAAAACGAAGTAACACGAAATCAGATGTCAGTCCATCTCTTCGATATTAAGAGTGTAATAACAGTACGTGATTAATTTAGAATTAGGCAGAATCACCACCAGAATACTGATTTGTCGTTCCTTAATATTTCGGCTCGTACGGGGTGTGCTCCTAGAAACAGCGATACATATCTGACGTGAGCACAAGAGGAAAGCAGATCATTAAAAATATGTAATTTGTTTCAAACCTTGAAAAATTTGTAGGGTTTGAGGTCAGGAATGGCTTAAATATATATTCGATTCAATGTAAATGAAAAACTAGTTCCATTTTCTAATTTCAATTTAAAATCCTTGGATAGAAATATGTATTTTCCTTTTTGATAAGTCTCTGAGTGTTGTGTATGCGAGCTTTCAGTTAGTATCGAGTTAGACCCAAAACATCGACTGAGTGTCACTTGAAGGACAAAAAACGAAATGGGTAGGCTGTTGGGACGTAACGTATGCACGACGTAAACATGGACAATCCAACCTTATGCAAGTCGTGAGCCAATTCTGTGTACGGTAAGAGCAAAAAGCTGTACTAAATGCTCTGGAGGCAGTGAGTGGCAATATTTTAAACAACACAACGTCTAGCCTTTCGTTTCGCTAGCAGCTGATAGCGGCGTCTAAACGTAATGCCTTGACGCGCTGTGCACGCGACGCGAGACACTTTCTGTGTGGAGTCTCAGCCTGTGGACAACGTTCCTTTCGCGAGCATGACGTGTGCATCCGCAAATGACCACAACTGAAGGTATCCTTTAGAAATGCAACGGCATTATGAGACCGTCCTTACACCAGCAGCAGTGCGCTGCCATTTAACGGAGTAGTTCTTCAGATGTATTCACATTCCAGACAATACAACTGGATTTCCCAGCGCTCTTAATCTCTGCTGCTGCCGCCGCCCCCCCCCCCGCCTCCTCTATGGATTATTCTTAAAAGTCTAGACCTATCTCAACAAAGAGATTCAGATACAATAAGCAGAACTTTCTGCTCAAATTGTTGCAAATAAGTCCGAATTTAGAATAAATAACAAGAACTACTGGTATCAAAGGAAGTATATTCAAGCAAAGTAGGTGCTATTTGAAATTGCACACTTGTGCAAATACTAGAAAATTTTGTCATTTACGTAGAAGTATGTACTTCGACGCTAAAGAAACACTCTTCTAATATTACTTATTGTAGGTGTTGTCCTTTTATAAAAGTGTGTATTCAACGCAAAACGTTAGTTCCTGTCTTATTGTACCTTGGTCATCCTCTATACCTTAAACTTTGAAAAATTGTAGACTAAAATATTTGAGTTCGGTTGCCGTGATGTCCAGGCCAACTTTTTATCGTGTTGCCCCCTGTAATCGGTCACTACAGTAATGTGTCAAGCAATATTTCGACAATCGCGCTGTTGTAGAAATCGCTAGAACTGTACACACATAATATTCATTTATTTTCTTACTGACTTTTCTTAAGTTTAACGAATTTAGTCTCCCAGTCATATCCCTTAAGTCCCACCTAAAACTCGGAAATTTAGGCGAAATATTTCCAAAGATGTTCCTCCAGTATTACTGGAATGGCATGGAGTCTATAAAAATATCGAATGACCACATTCGATCCACTTCCAACCCTCGTCTTCAACCATATTTAACATTTCGCATCTGCACTAACCTAACTAGGTATTATTGCCTCCAACTTCAGTGTTCAGCATTGTCCTTTCTACATACGGTCTACTCTGAATCTAGAATTTCATTACTATTGTCATCTGGTTTCAAACAAGTTTCCGTCCCTAAAAATTTCCCAATTTGTGTAAATCTATGGGACTTTACTACTCTGGTTATCAGTCTCTAGGCTTACAAACTATTTAAACTAACTTAAACCTCGGCGAGCAACCACGCTCTTCGCAGCAAGGCGCCTTAGAACGCTCAGCCACTCCATCGGGGCGGTTACGTCCCTAGATCTGTGTGTGCATTATGAATCAGACCTGCTCCGAGACCTTTCAGTAGACGCTCCTGCAGTTAAGTGTTCTTCTTCTTCTTCTTCTTCTTCTTCTTCCTCCTCTTTAGCCCTTTTCCCGCACAAGCAGGATTGGCTTTGGTTATTCGGATGTGGCATGTTAACATTGACAGGGTGGCCGGATGCCCTTCCTGCCGCCACCCCCTGACTCTCGGGAGGAAACATGTACCCCAAATGTCTGCGTATAGTGTTATATGTGTGAAAGTGTAAAGTGTTACGAAATGATTGCGAATCGTGTAATTGACGCGGGACTTGGGGACCAGCCCGGTATTCACCTAGGTGGGTGTGGAAAACCGCCTAAAAACCACATCCATGTTGGCCGGCACTCCGACCCCCATCGTGCGGATTCGAACCGGGGTCGGTACGCCTCCCCGTCATGGAAAGCTGTCCGTTAGACCGCACGGCTAACCGAGCGGGTTTCCTGCAGTTAACTGTTACTGAGGTAATATTTTGTTCTCCGATGTGTTGTGCCGTTGCTGCCTTGTTTGGACTCAGGCGGTATCTTTCCGTTCCTTTTGAGTCATTTCTCTATTCCAAATAACCCCATTGCACTGCACACATACGTCACTACACTAGTATCCGCTTCCTGCGTGTAGTACATACCTGACTTATTAAGGGCAACCATATATTTCTCTATCCCATAGATATATTTGCATTTGAGATCGCCTCAGAATCTCTATGTCTTCTACTCGGCTAGAAACACGAGGACCGCGACTGCTTCACCACATCAGGAAGCTGAATGTAGAAATCGAAGATGGCCTCTGATCCCAGGCGGCAGGCGTCACTGCTGCCGGCGTGAGCAACGACTCGCAATCGGACGCACCCAGTGTGTTCTGTCGCCGGTAGAACCACCACCACATATCGGACGAGACCCCCTCGGCAGTCAAACGGAGTCAAGACTGGCCTTTTTCCCCCTCTTTTTGCTGACTGTTTACCTAATGGCTCCAACAACCAGCAAACATTGGGGCTCACAATGACAAATCCAGCGTCTCCACTTCACCGGAGCTCTCGGGGAGATTGGCAATCGCCGTAACAGGCGAGGCAGCCCGTGCTGTCTCTGACACTTTATCAGCAGTGGGCCATACCTCAAGCCTGTTACTGAGGCTGAAGCTGAAGGACAGCCTTACAGCCGGTCCCCGCTTTCGCCTTCCGCGGCCCCGCCACTGTCCGACAACCATCGACGGCCCGGGACTGGAGTATGAACGTACAGGGATCCCAGGCGACGCTATATTCTCTAGAGGTATTTAAGGATTCACCTGAGGTGTCGCAGCGCGCCGCAGCCTTGGGCAGCAGGCTCAAGTTTGTCGACCGGGGGCTTTCAAAGTTTCCAACTGTTTACCAACACTGGCAAATTCCCCAAGTGCAGTCCGTAAGCCTATCTCCCAGCGCTATTTTAACCCTAGTTTGAGTGAAACAGCGTTCTAACTCTTCAAAACAAACACTATCAGTTTAAAAACGCAAGCGAAGTTTCTGAAAACAGGCAGAAATTTGAAGATTTCACTACTAAAAAGAACGCAAGAATAATTAAGTACATAATTTTGAGGTCAGCAGATCTAACGCAGACGGCAGCTAGCACTACAATGCCTAATCTGTTCAGTGTATATCAGGAAGACAGATTCATTAATTCGAGGTACAGAAGTATTTGAATCCTGCGTTAGCCACGCGGGAGTAGCCGAGTGGTCTAAGGCATCATGCTACGGGCTGGGCAGCCGCTCTTCTCAGAGGTTTGAGTCCTCCCTTGGACATGGGTGTCTGTGCTGTTCTTAGAGTAAGTTAGCTTAAGTAGTTCGTAAGTCAAGGGTCTGATCATAGCAGGACGGTCCAATAGCCCTTCCGGACCTAAGGTTGTACGTGATATGATATTAATAGAGAGATGGACGTTTAAGATAGGAAATACGTACAGCAATTCATTACCAAAAAGAAAAAAAAATTCTGCCGACTGTTGGTGCCACCCATTTTAAAAACATGGAGCTAAAACACGTTGCAGTCCATCCGCGTTCGTGTGATGCAGGCCTGGACTTCCTAGCGTAAATCACAAAGGAATACAGCGGGGAAAAAACAGAACCGCAAAACGTGAAAGGGATAGGTTTAAAGTCATTTGAGCAATCCTGCGTTACAGATCTCTATGCTTTTCTCAGTATTTAATCAGGTGAATGTGTTCCACGTAGGTTCGCTATTTTGCAAGTCATGTTCGGTCTGAAAGATAGCTGTGTATCTTACATAGCGATGGAAGTCTCGCAAGTAACACTATTCAACTGCCACTCCCCCATTCAGATACACAGCAAATGTGTTAGATTAGGTCAAAATATGAGAGACATTTCTTTATAAGGTGTCATAAGGCCGTTGAAGTTGTGGAAACACTATTTCTGAGGACATAGCGTCGAAACAATAAGAGATATAACAAATGTTTAAACTCGGTAACATGGTTGTTACTGTCCTTTAGAACTGTGCAGTCATATCTTTGGACATATTGCCGCGAGACTCCATGTAAACCGACTGCCGGCGAGGCGCAGGAGATAGCGTCACAGACTGCGGTGCTGAAGGTCACCGGTTCAATCCCGACCACCCGCAAAAATTTGTATCTTTGTAATTAACAATTCCAGAATGTTCTGTATCTTTCTTATGTTCACTTGTAAATTCTACTTGTTTCTTATGTTAACTATTCTTCTAATTTCTGGTACATTCTTTCTGTATAAATAGCGGAGCACTCTGCCCGAGAGGCAGTCAGTACTACGTGTATGTTAAGTCCGTAATAAACGTCCTTTCAGTATAAATGCTGTGTTTAGTTGCCTTCGAAGTCAGGCCTGCTTCCATTTCAATTCGAAATCCTCCTCTCACCTCACTATTTTTGAAACGGAAACTCTACAAGCATATTTAACAAATTCAATCATATGCACACATAAAAAAAAAAAAAACCAGGAAGGAAGTGCACTGCTTGTGTTGACTGTAATTCTGCCATGCCTATACTCCGTTCACCGAAACGAGAGACGTACTGTAAACACACTGAGGTGCGTGACCAGGGGTACACAAAACAGGGTCGCTCGCTCAATTTCGCTGCATCCCTTTCAGGAGTCAGGTCATTGTGTGTTTTGTTATATAGTAGTGATAATAGGTGTTCATCTTAAAGGACCAGGTGCTGAATAGTAACGAAAGTATTAGTATTTACAACAACATTCAGGATTCATAGTCGTGTGTCTCTTTTTCTCTCTCACTACGTAAGAGTAACATTATTATGTTATCTTTCAATTTGAGTCCACCCAAGAAGCGATCTAAGGAGAAGTAATAAAGTTCTTTAGAGAAACACATGGTTCCTAGCGTGTATAAAACGCAGCTGTTGTGTGCAGAACAGTCAATGACTGGTATTGTTATGAAGCCTCCAAGGAAAAAAAGAGAAAAGAATTACAACAAAGCTTTTAGAACGTCTTGACTGAAATGCGATAAGAAGAAAAGTTTTTCGCAAGAAATTTACAACACTTGACAAAGTGCTTGTTGTGGTAAGCGAAGATGCAGATTTTAGACATTTTCGGAGAAAATCACGTTTTATAAAGTATTAAAAGAAATTAATTTTAAATGTTTGGTATCTAATACTACTGCTATGTAACAAAACACGACGACCTTACACCTGAAACGGATGCAGCGAAACTGAGCGAGCGACCCTGTTCTGTCCACGCGCCTCAGTGTGTTTACAGTACGTCTCTCGTCTCGGTGAACGTAGTACCGATGAGACTCGCATCCGCCTTCAAGCAAACAAACGTCGGAGATCTTTCTGGAGGCAGCCTGGTCAGCCTGAACGTTTTAGACACACTGTTCAGCGAGTGCAGCAAGGTGGTCGTTCCCTGATGTACTGGGGTGGTATTCGTGGGGTCACGTCGACCACTGATGGCCGTAGAAGACAATCGAAGGGCTAAACAGTTCAGTATAGTGCAAAAAACGGTAGCATTTCGTTGCAGGATTTGTCTTAATGGACGACAATTCTCGCACTCCTCTTGTGGTTGCGTTCCTGCATCGTAGTGACATCGCAAGATTAGAGGGACCATCGCGTTCTCCAGGCATGAACCCTATCGAACGTGCCTGGGATACAGTGAAAAAGATTGCTTCTGGACGGGACGACCGATCAAGCAATCAGATCTACGCCAACCGCCGTTGAGGAATGAGACAATTTGGAGCAACAGTCTCTTGGTGATCTACTGGAGAATACGCCACGACGAATACAGGCATGTATCAATGCAAGGGAACATGCCACTGGGTATTAGAGGTACTAGTGTATGCTGCAGTCTAGAACACACAATGTCTAGGTTGTCTTACAATTCGTCAATTTCTGTTCGCATTAACAAGAAAGAGAATTTAAATTTTTTGTATAGCTCTGTTCCATTATGTAAAGGACCATCAGCCCCTAGAGTCGTGGTGATGCAACATTTTTGTGTGTTGTTTATGATAAAGTTACAACCCAAAGACGCAGTAGTCAGAAGTAAGTTGGAGCCCATCTGTTATGGTTACACTATGAATTGCAACGCCCACTATCGTCATGTATGACAAGAGCAGTAGATCGGACATAGTGCTCGTGAGCCGTGTATTGGGGTACTTCCAAGTTTGACTACTGCGAATACGGGATGTAACTTTAACGTGTTACGGTTCACTTTGTTGTTAAATGTACTATTAGTTTCATTACACGCACTTTTTACCGTTTGAAAAATTGTAAGGTAAGGAGAGGATTTCGAAAACATCAAAATGTTTAAAGCTGTGATTGCACAGTTGTGAAGTGCAGTAGCGACCATGGACATCAGGCTACTTGACAATGTTGAAATATACTGTTTCGAAGATGTGTGCTCAGTAAGACAATAACCATGCTTTTTTCGGAACGGGTTTCCACCACTTCAACGGCTGTGTGGGTACGTATAAGAAAATACGTGTGTCTATTTTGGCCTAGACTACAACAGATTGTAAGTGTATAGGAATGACGCAAGTAGCACTTAGTGTAACGTGCCTGTCAGAATTGCCGGTAGAAATCGTGGAGATAGTTTTAGCGCGGGCTACGTTATTGAGTATCTTCCTCTTTTCGCCATCAACACTGTACATGAAGCGCTGAATCGAATAAATTCAGCAAACCCTTGATCTAACGAGCAGACACAGATGTCCAAACAGTCTGTTTCTGAACCGACTGTTGAGCTGGTGTGTGGAAATGTCACAAGCGCTTCATTTTAAAATGTTGAAAGTAGAATATCCATGCAAATATTGAAATGAAATGACAAATACCACAAAGGACAAAGCGTGGAAAATGCAAATCATAATCAAAACTAAAGACCACAGCAATAGTAATGCTGGGATTACATCAGTCTGTCAATACCACCGCTGTGAAACGTGATTGCGAAATGCAGCGTATTAAGCTGATAGGAAGTATTTTTTGAAGCTCGCAATCAAAGAACGGTAGGATACAAGTCTTCAGGAACGTATTAAGTAGTGTATGACGCACTGAACTTTCTCTCGCGAATGTTCAAACTTAATTAAAAGGCTCGTTAACAAGGTCAGATAGCAATAGTCCGCTCTTCCTCTGAACAAGATGAATTCCTCGTCATGAAACGATAGTAGTAACTCACTGTAGTCGTCTGGAAGAAGAACTCTGGCTGGAGGCTCTTCTACGCCGCGGACTGGAACTCCAACGCTGTCGTCAGCACCAAGGTTCAGTGCTTAAAGCAGTGACTGAGCCGTTGTATGCAAGTTTCCGCCCACTGCACGTAGGCTTCGGTTCGATCCTCGCACCTGAAACATAATCATAATCAATTCATTAATAATATTACCGAATTTCATTGATTTTCTTATGATAGTACTGGTAGAATGCAGTTTTAGCATTGCACTAAATTTAACAGTATAAACACTAACGCAAAACGGAAGGTAGTAACTCCATTGTATTCACTGGAATTTTATGAATCCTGGAACACTAAGAATCCTAGTATGTCAGTCGCTATCGGTATCTTCATTTACGCAAAGAAAATTTCTTATACAAAAACGTTCTATTAAAATCAGTTATTTCGCGCCTAAATATTTACAGCGAATTGTGTGCAAACTGGCTTCGCGGTTCAAACACAATTCTGGCCATCACCACATGGGTTTTCCCTGATTTCTCTAAATGGTTCCAGAAAAATGCCGGATGACTCCTTTGAATTGGGCACGGACGATTTCCTCTCGAGCCTTTGTAACAGATGTACACATGTCCATTTTATTGGAGAGTCAATGTGTGCGTGACGATCGTTCACACACCTTTCTTTTCTTTAAAAAGATTTTGAATCATGTCATTTGATTTAGAGATGATGCTCCACTATTTGTGACAACCCCGTTGACACACTAGGGCAGTACGTCCACTACGAAACATATCCCCGTAACTGACCTGTTGAATATATAATTCTTGTTTGCAGCTGATACTTGCGCTGATGAAAATCATGGTGGGACAAGATAACAGACGAAGCGGTGAACATCAGTATCCACTTATTCCTCTACAGTATATTTATATCTCAGCAAGACAACACACACAGCGCTGAAATGTATCGATGTTTTAGAAATACATGAAACTGTGTGTGTTGCGCACTCAGGTAGTGAGCAAATATGGGATATCATCTACCGGTATGTGAAAATCTTGGACCCATGTCAAATTTTGCACGTTGTGGGTAGCAGCTCGGGTGTTTTGGTCAGCATGGCTGCCCCAACACATTCCGATGCTACACCGTGTCTTCCACGTTACAACTCGAAACCATAGTGATAAAGGGCGTGTTTCTGCTTCGGCTATTCGAGGATTTATTTCATTAAAATTATTATAGATATAAATTTGAGAATAGGTATACTCGGACAAGCCACAGCATCTCTTCTCTTGTACCTTGCAACCAGTGTGATGTATCTACCACAGCGCAACAATCCACTGTGTTGCATTAACCAAGGCCTTTTTTTCTATGTTTCGTCTGTACAATACAAACTACTTGCCTGCATACTGAGAGCTGAAATCGTTAAGATACTGTTACCAGATATGCTCTTGTGAGATTAAAGGTTCACTCCTTTTCTAACAAACATTAAGTTCATGTATTCGCCATTAAAACTCTAGTCCCATTATGCACTACCTTGATTTGCCTACTATCTCTTACGAAAGCACCCGAAGGAAAATAAACCGCGGTGGAGTGGCCTAACGTTATAAGGCGCCTTCCTGCGGAGCGCGCGTTTGCTCGCCGTCGGAGGTTCGAGTCGTCCTTCGCGCGCGCTGTCCTTAGCTTAGTTTAAATAGTTTGTAAGCCTGGGGACTGATAACCAAAGAAGTCACATAGGTTTACAAACATCAGATTTTTTTTATTATTGAAAACTTCAAAACTTTTGAGACATGATAAGCTAATCAGGCATGGCCAACATTTCCCCCGGTGTGCGCGCCCGCGTCTCACGGGCGGAGTAGACTGTAGTTCACCGCTCCGGCCGCGACCGTGTGTCGCTAGTGTCGGCAACGGAGCGAGAGAGATAGCTGCGGAAAGAGAGACCGCACAGCTCTGCTCTGCGCTGGACTTTCCCGCGGTCAGATCCAACGTAAACCAAGTAACAGAGGAAGCACAGCTCTGGTGGTCGAAGTACGGTAAAGCAAGCAAGTGTTTGCATGGCAGAATCACTACGCGAAGCTTTACAAAATATCGAAAACCACGAGTCGAAGAAAAAGCTGGTAATTTTGTGACACTAATTTGATTCTATTAGTATTGTTCCTGCAGACTCGTCGTATATACAGTAGGCTTCTTCTGAAAGATATATGTTACTTGCATGAACTAATATAAATATGCTATTTTAAAAATAGCAGTCTCATTCTTACAAGTAAACATTTTTTGTTAAAACACAAATAAAAACTAACAAAAAGATTGATTTTGGTGCATTTCCCCCCAATTCCTCTGAAACGATGCTAGCGCACTACTTCCCCCACCACTGCAATGCTTGTAGCATGTGTGGGAGTGAGGCGGCTATTGCGACGCTGAAATGGGGAAACGAAGGAAGACTATGTCGTAGAGTACTTTTATAATCGGGATTTTAGCACTAATATATTAGCGCTACCTCTTTTCATTCGCCAAAGCAATAACTTTATTCTTTAATGAAATAAGCACATTACGCAGTATTCATGTGATTAGCAGAAGTATACATCTTTCTTGAAAAACAAAACCATTTGCATTAAGCTGTTTAACACATTTAAAAACCCTTATTGAATTCCTTGAAGAAAAAGGATAATTTTCGACACCTCAAGCTCAAAACAGCAGATATTACGTAACGTCAATTACATCACTACGAAAAAAAATTGAAGTGTGGAATTATATGATAATTTTTTATATAGCTGACACAAAAAAAAGAAGCCATTCAGCTGTAATTTCTACGTAACCGTTTGTTTCTGGCGAATCTTGCAAGGAAGTTTTATTAGTCGCTTCAGAAGGTCACTTGGGTAATAATTCCCGCGTTGTTAACCGCGCGTGTTGAAAGGACCCGCACACACGCATAATATTTATTGTACCATAATATTGTGTCAATATATTGTCCGCAAGTGCCAGGCATAATACGGAACAACATTAATTGTCAATATTTATGCCTGAAATGCGCCAGTTAAAACTAACTTCGGAGCAAACATCTCAGCGATGCGACCGAGTTGTTTGCCTTGCAGAGCCCAAGCATAAAGTACGCAGAACGTGTAAAAACGAAGTATGAACAGCTTCCGGCAAACCGATCAGTGGAACAGGGGGCTCGTTCGCTGCATCTCTCATACGTAACTTACAGCAACTACTAGTTACAAATTACGTATGTGACGTGGAAATTATTGTGTTTATGTACCGATTTTTATGGATTTCTCTACAGTGAGAAATTCTGCAAACAAAATAATTATTTATTTATTATTACTGGAAAGCTTACAAGATCAGATCTACGAGGGAGAAAATGTTTCAAATGTTTGTATAGCTTATGGGACTTAACTACGGGGTCATCAGTCCCTAAACTTACAAACTACTTATGAACTAGCTAAGACTAAGGACGGCACAAATATCCATGCCCGATGGTGGGATTCGAACCCCCGACCGTAGTGGCCGTGCAGACCGTGACTGACACGCCGCAGTCCCCTCGGCCACCGCGGCCGGCTACGAGGGAGAATAACTTCTGTCTCCCTTGATATTGTAGCTGAATGTTGTCATTTCAGGACTATATGGTTTGAAGTTTGCATTACAAAGGGCAGTTTCTTTTCATGTGTACCTCTAGTGATTACCGGAACTACTAAACAAAAATTGTGTGTATGTTACTGTCATCAACTTGTGATGTGCAGCGTAGTATAGATAGATATTTGTGGGCCAAAGATCATAAACCGAGTGAAATACACAGGGACACACGTGCAGTATACGGAAACGACTATCAAAGCGAGCTATCATTCGCTGGCCCTGGTGGTTGTCCTTCAGGTTCTTAGGCACCTAACCCAATATAGGAGATGTTTCACTGCTACGATAAGGTCGTAGTTGCAGTCGTTTCCAACTGCTGGCTCAATGACTGCAACCTGCAGAATGTCGCAACTGTTACCGGACGCACACAATGTGGCGAATCAATGAAAGCCATGCAGCCCTCTTGGAAGAAACTATTACGGCCCATACAGACATCACCTTGTACGTCACGTATAGCCCCTGTGAATTTCACTCTGTTTATGCTCTTTGGGCCTCAAGTATTAAGCTATACTTCGCTACTCTTCAGAAGTAGAGGCCCCACAATCCCGTAATTTGTCTAAGAGGCCAGCAAAAAGGCCGTGGCGCGTACTTCACGACACGTCATTAGAGATGACTTGAGACAACGCGATCGTTATCTGACTTGCTGGCCGCTGGGGCACAGCCCACTATCTCATAGCGGCCAGTCAGTGAGGTAGTGATCACGTTGTTTCTTGCCTTCTCTGATGTGTCGTGACGTTCGCGCCACTGCCTATCTTTCGGTTGTCTACTGTGAACAGACTACTTGAAAGGCGACTAATGTAGTCCTAATCTACGCGCCATTCGTTGTAACTCATCTTCCTTTGACTTTGGTCATAATTGTAATATTTGAGATTGTATCTGCAAGATAATGATTTAATACATGAAAAAACAGGTATCAGTCAATTTTCTTCTTCTTTTTTACGTACTATAAGAAATTTGTTATATCCGTATGCTCACCACCTACTGCAACATTGCTTTTTACGTTAGCATGGGCGTGAATGTCGCATTCAAGTGTTATTTAATCCAATTTTGTTGAGGTGAAATATATTTAGCAGCACGTTTTTAACCTTATGGTTACTGTAACTGTCAAAAATATAAGCTGAAGGTGCTCAAAGCATTAAAATCAGTGGTTGTCCCGTCAAATACATAAGGGCTATGACTAATATTGAAGATCTAAATATGTCCAAGGAGCTTTGAAAGGTTTTTTTTTTTTTTCGTTCCATTTTCGTATTTACTAGTACAAATAAATGCTGCACAACTCTTCACCATTTTTGTTCACCTTCACTGGAACGAGTGGATAGCATAGCGATTACTAATGAATATTGCAGATATGCACCAATAATATATTTTCAATGTGTGTCCGTACAAGCCACAACACACTCCAACTAGCGTCCGGCCGAAGTTTAAATTTTTCCGCGCCTGCAGCGCCCACGGTAAGTCAAGTTATCTTTGCAACGTCCTTGTCACTAGTTCACAACAGTAACTTGCGAGCCATTTTTGTTTCCTAGTTCTGGTTTCTCTAACTAGGACTGCTCATGAGAACGAAGTATCCTCTGCAGCACAGACTTCAGACTACAGACTACATAGTTGTAACATTTTAAAATTAAATTTGCTACATCGGGGAAAGAAAAAAATATATTGAGCTCTACTTTCCGATCCTCTCGCATACGTTTTGCTTGCCCCTCTTTAATTTTGCAGTTCTAATAACTATCACAATTAAAAACGAAAATGTCTGCTTTACTAGAATGACGCTAAGATCTTGAGGTCGTTCTGCTACTGTTGTCAATGAGGTATATGGCATTTTCTGAACATTTCTCGAAGTAGCTCGTAGTTCTTTTATATAAGCCCTCCAGCCCACTTCTTGTCACTTAGGGGTTGCTCTGCGGCGGAGCAACTGCTGTGATTCTGCGGAGGCACGGCTAGTCACTCTGGCAGCAGGTGGTTTAGCTGCAGTGACCTTGAGCACTGTTCCCACCTGGCGGCCAGACATAATAGCGCACCAAACAGCCCCATTAGCCGCCGGGTAAGCGGATTGGAAGTGCAGCCGCTGCTATTTTGACGTCGCAGCGGAAGAGCGGAGGGGCCGCCGCCTTACGGGAAACAGCGCACTGCCAAACCGCTGCGATTCCTCCGCTGCGGAGTAATCGCGTGTTATAAACGCACTGTACAAAAAAAGTCCTCAGCATACTGTGCTACGTCAGAATTCAAATCTGATCAAAAATGTTCAAATGTTTGTAGCACTTATGGGACTTAACTACGGGGTCATCAGTCCCTAAACTTACAAACTACTTATGAACTAGCTAATCCTAAGGACGGCACAAATATCCATGCCCGAGGGGGGATTCGAACCCCTGACCGTAGCGGCCGTGCAGACCGTGACTGAAGCGCCTCAGTCTCCTCGGCCACCGCGGCCGGCGTACTGTACAATATATTGGGCGAGGCTAAATATTTTTAAAGCTTTGCAGTTGTCTTCAAATATAGCGCAAACCGTCAGTATCGCTTTCAGATGAACAATATTATAGCCGAATACTCTGTATTAACGCAATAAATACTGGTGATGTGAAGGCACGTCAATTTCTCGATTCGAGATGTCACGCAGGACGGACTGAATCCGTCAGGCAGACTGACGACGAGCTCTTGTCAGCCGGCTAGTAGTCCAAGCACTTGGGAGCAGAAATGCACACATTAGTACCTAAAACTGAAAGTATGATTACAGCAAATTTAATTCTAAATAGAAACAGTCCAAGAAAGCGAACATGGCCAAAAAATTTCTAATTTCGAATCAAATTCTTTAGTAAAAAACTGTAGCTTAAAAGGAAATATGAACGTTATCTGGCTTACAACGCTCTATCGATTGCTATTTAATTAATATCGATAGCTTTGTAATGTTTCACGATATGGGGGAAAAAACACTACAAGCCCTTAAAAAGTTTTTTCTTTTTCTAACAACCTTTTCGTTCTCAGACTACTTACTGCAAATTAGCCCGCTGTAAGTACGTACTTGGAGAAAAAAAATACCCACAGGTTTTAGCTAAGTTGCGTTCACGATCTCAGGTTATTAACCTACAGTAACGATTTAGGCTTATTTTCTTTGTGAAAAGTTTTAGTTTCATGCTGTTAAGCAATTTTAAATTTTGTTAATTTTAAGTGTCCAAAACTCACTTCGAAGAAGTTGAACTTCTATGGGGCTTCTTTTCGTCTCTCAAGCTGAGTATCTCAGTTTCTGTGTTACAAAAATAACCATTAAAGAAGTTATATGCAGAAATTTTTCATGAATTTAAGTGATTTTTATAGTTATCTGAAAACGAAATAATTTTTCCCTGAAGTAATTAATTTACAGCAAAAATGAGTTAGAGGGAAGTTGACATTGAATACTTTCATTATCAAGGTGAAAAACTAGCAGGCAGCTGAGCAGAGGCAACAGACGGGCTCTCCGAAATAGACGTATGTACCAACGTCGCATTTAAATGTTGTACAAAAAATAATGTAGTAATGAAGTAAATGCTACAGAAATAAGTATCATGAATTAAAGCACTGAAGAGATTACATGTCAGTCCGAGAAAATAGTGCACTATTATTACAGTTATGATAAACATAATATGTAAATTAATTTTACGGGCTATTTTGTTTCCAAAGCGAAAAACTAAAATATTTATGTTTATCTCAAGCAGTGAGTAAACACAGAAGGACATTGTCACTTGGCCAGAAGCGTAGATATCAAGGGTTTTACTAGTGCGGTCGATTAGAATATATTTTTCTCACGGTGCCGGTTGCCCCCACATCACCACCCTTTCCAGCTGTAGCACGCTTCACTTTATTACTCCATCCACAACACTTAAGAACTATGAAAAACACACAAATAGTTTTTCATGAAAATATGAGTATTGAATATTAACCGTCTTTAAGCACGCTGCTCTAAAATGTTAATTACGACCGCAATTTATTAATTTTTAGTGAAGAATTTTATCGTTTGCACATGGCTGCATGAAAAATTTTTTTATTTAAGACTGTGAAAAAATTTCACCAATTTACTTTTTAAGACGTTATTTTCGTAATACAGAAACAGACTGTTTACAAAAAGACGCGCAACAAACGTGCAGTTTTCTAAAAGTCAGTTTTGGACACTTAAAATTAACAAAATCTCAATTATTTAACAGCTTTAAATGACTCCTCTTCATGAAGGACGTAAGCCAAACGTAGTTTCTCTCGGTCGATCTCCTAAGGCGATAAAACAACCTCCCGAAAAGACTTTTTGAAAACAGTGTATCTCGAAAAGATGAATAATAATTTTTAATATTTCAAATATGTGCAAGCGTTTGTAATCCTATGGGACCAAATTACTTTGTCACAAGCCCCTAGACTTACAAACTACTTAAACTAAGTTACACTAATCTAAGGACAACACACACATCCAGGCCCGAGGGAGGATTCGAACCTCCGACGCGGGAGGCCTCGCCATCTGCAATCGTGGCGCTCCAGACCGCTCGGCTACTCCCGCGCGGCTTTCAAATATGAATTTTTTGACTATATTGATCGTAAGTAGCGAGTTTGCGAACGCAAAAGTTAACTAGTTAGAGGAAATATGGTTTTCAAGCGTTTGTAGCGAGTTTTTTCGATGTATCTTGAAACCTAACTAAAGTGGTGGTGGTTGTTGTTTTTGTTGTTGTCGTCGTCGTCGTCGTCGTCGTCGTCGTCTTCTTCAGTCCGCAGACTGGTTTCATGCAGCTCTCCACGCTGCCCTGTCCTCCCTCGGTCTCTCTCTACGATTTTTACCCCACACGCTTCCTTCTAATGCTAAGTTGACAATTCCTTGATGTCTCAGAATGTGTGCAACCAATCTGCCCCTTCTCTTAGTCAGGATATGCCAGAAACTCCTTTTCTCCCGGATTCGGTTAAGTACCTCATTAGTTACGTGATCTACCCATCTAATTTTTATCATTCGTCTCTAGCACCACATTTCAAAAGCTATTATCTTTATCTGAGCTCCTTATCGTCCACGTCTCACTCCTATACAATGCTACACTCCAGACAAATGCTTTCAGAAAGGACTTCCTAACATTTAAATTAATATTGGATGTTAACAAGTTTTGCTTCTTTAGAAAAGCTTTTCTTCCCATAGCCATTCTGCATTTTATATCTTCTTTACTTCGGCCATCAGAAGTAATCTTGCTACCCAAATAACAAAATTCAGCTACTACTTTTATTGTCTCATTAATCTAATTCCTTCAGCATCGCCTGATTTTCTGACATTACATTCCATTACATTCGTTTTACTCTTGTTAATGTTCATCTTATATTTTCCTTTCAAGACACTGTCTATTCCATGCAATTGCTCTTCCAGATCTTTTGCGGTCTCTGACAGAATTACTATGTCATCGGCGAACCGCAATGTTTTTATTTCTTTACCCTGCACTTTCATGCCCTCTCGAAATTTCTCCTTCCATTCCTTCAATGCCTGCTCAATGTACAGATTGAACAACATTGGGGAAAGGCTACAACCCTGTCTTACTCCCTTCCAACCTCTGGGTTCCTTTCTTGCCCTTCAACTCTAATAACCGTGGTCTGGTTTTTGTATAGGTTTAATATAACTCTTAGCTCCCTATATTTTACCCCTAATACCCTCAGAATTTGGAAGAGTGTATTCCAGTCGACATTGTCAAAAGCTTTCTCCAAATCGACAAACGCTAAAAACGTAGGTTTCCTTTCTTCTAAGGTAAGTCGTAATGTGAGTATTGGCTCCCGTGTCCCTACATATCTCCTAAATCCAAACTGATCTTCCCTAAGGTCAGATTCCACAAGTTTTCTCCATTCGTCAAAGGTAAGCTAACGATTGAGCGTTTTATGCTTTAAAGTTTTTTAACTTAACAGTTTTCAGCTATAATTTTTCCACTGAAGAAAAGCTTTTTCGAAATTAGGGAATTTTTTTGGCCATGTTCAGTGAAATAGAAACTATTTGAGATTTAATTTCCAATACGCTCATATATTTTGTTTTAAGGCAATTTTTACAAATTTAATACCCAGCCGTCATAGACTGCTTGGACTGTAGCCTTCTTGTAGTTTTTAGTTTCCCCACATCCGACCAGATGAATGTCGGTGTGGTGCATCCGTAAGCCTGAATTATAAGCAAACATTTAGAATAAGTTTTCAAATTTCCACACGAGAACAGTAGACGCAGTCAGTTCGGGTACATGTATTACGTCCCTGGGGTGAACGCCAGGAAAAAATCTTACATGTTATAATAAAAACAGGGACATCTGTTAAAATTATAAGCTCTCCACATTCCGATTTCTGCCTAAAATTTCAAATGTACAGGACAAATTGTGCTTGATATTTTAAATGATTTAGCACTATTTGTATCTATATAGTTGCACTTTGAATTACAATTTCAGTTATCTTTATAGTAGTGAACACTATATTATAATGACGTATTTGGTGCCGCGGCAGATTAGCCGTGCGCACTGGGGCGCCACGCTGCGGTGTGCGCGGCCGTTCGACTCTTGGGGTTCGAGTTCCCCCTCGGGCATGGGTATTTGTGTTGTTCTTAGGTTAGTTTACCTTAGTTCAAGTAGTTTGGAAGCTACGGACTGATAACCCAGCAGTTGAGTCCGATAGGTTTACAAACATCTGAACGTATCTTGTACCTTTATGTACTAACACGAGTTTAACGTCCCGTAGAAAAACACTGGCATTTTTTCCCTCTTTTTATTACTTTATTCTTTAGTTTAATTTTTTCTGTGGGAAGAGACCTGTCACTGGTGACGAGTCTTTGTTGTAAAACAAAACATACAGGGTGTTTCACTTAGTGTGTTTGCCTCTGTAACTTATAATAGGTGACGGGAAATTTTCCATGAGGTAGGTCAACACAAGAAATGTTCCACTTTCTGCGGAGCTATGAACATAGTTTATTGTATCATTTTCCAAAGAGTTACACCACAAAGATATAATTTTTTTAAATGGAACAATAGGTTTTTTTATCGTGTATTGGATTCGTTTAAACCAGCTGCGTCCAAATCAATTTAAACTACATTCCTATCACTTTAGTTTGGGAGCTACAACCCTTCAAAGTTCCGGGGGCGGAGGCTGCGATAGCGTAGCTGCCGGCCGCGATGGCCGAGGTGACTGAGGCGCTCCAGCACGGCCACTACGGTCGGGGGTTCGAATCCCCCCTCGGGCATGGATATTTGTGCCGTCCTAGTTCGTAAGTAGTTCATAAGTATGTTGTAAGTTTAGGGACTGATGACCCCATAGTTAAGTCCCATAAGCTTAACAAACATTTGAACATTTGATAGCGTTGCTGACTGGCCGAGTGGCTATCCCCTGGGGCACGACCCACTGTCTCATGACCACCAGCCAGTCAGATACGCTGTCGTAGCCTCCGCCCCTGAACTTTGAAGGGTTGTAGCTCCCAACCTAACAGTGATAGGAATGTAGTTTCAATTGATTTGGACGCAGCTGGTTTCAACGAATCCAATGCACGATAGAAAAAAACTATTGTTCCATTTAAAAAATTATATCTTTGTGCTGTAACTCTTTGGAAAATGATACAATAAACTATGTACATAGCTCCGCAGAAAGTGTAACATTTCTTGTGTTGACCTACCGCATTAAAATTTCCCGTCACCTATTATTTTATAAGTTACAGAGACAAACACACTTAGTGAAATACCCTGTATGTCAGTTAAATATTGGTTTTTACGGCATAACCGACCTTCGGAATGTACTCTTGACAGCATGCCACGGAACAAGAACTATGACGACATACTTAATACAGAAAATCGTTAACATCCCCTGTATCCTAAGTTTCCGCGAGTATTATTACTATGTACAAGTGTGTTTAGATATCAAAATACAGAGTTGATCTCAAATATTTTTAATTTACGATATAAAGTGAATGAAATTTTGAAAGAAGTAAATTCCGATCCGATAAGACAGTTAAGAATTTGTGTTGCGTTCCTCTATTGTCTTAACAAGCGCTTCACGGCTATTTTAAGCTCTTCGCTCTGAATCCGACCCGGCGTCAATAACAGTTATACACTCTCCAACGAACCCGTAATTAATCTCGTTATAAATGAACTGGAGAGACTCATTATTTTCTTAAGGGATCGTCGTATTCATTCTCAGCTTGCTGCGAAATTGATATCGTAATCCCACGGTATTTTTCTGGTTTGAAAGCCGTTAAGTCAGTCTGACAACCTGAGTTCGGAACAAAATATTGTAGACGTGGCGAATTTTTTGTCACTCATGGTGCGAATTAAAAGCAGGTTTCGTAATTTTATGCCTATCGAATACGTTGATTTAGGCAGTGTATCACACCTCTTTAGGTTTTCTCGGCTAATGACGTACAACCACGCACCCAATGTCTTAGCTGCGAATCATTTACCTTCGGTAGTGAACAGCTCGCTGATTTCTTTGTTCCTGTTTGTATCTTAAAAAATGTTTTGAAAATGTTAAGCTCAAGGGACTTAACTACGGGTCATTAGTAGGGATGGGAAAAACCGACCGGTTAAAACCTATACCGGTATTTTAGTTTTGAATAACCGTTTTTTTCTGTATTTATTTGGCGTCGGTTGTAACCGGTTTTTTTTAGTTATTGCCAAGAACCGGGTAAAAAAACCGGTACGCCTACTTCCTGTAGCAGTGGTTCAAAATGTGTTTTTTGTAAATTTAAAAAAATTAAAAGTAGTAGACCCTAATATTTAGGGCTATTCCTAAAGTTTCCACTGCTGTGAAATATTAGGTCATCGCAGTAACTAAGAAAATCGAACAGTGATAATTTAAGAACAATCCCGGCAGTTAGAAACGCGCAATAAACGCGTGGCATAAGAACTTAAGGACTGGTGCAGCTGGTGAGGCACCGATGCACCTGTTGCCGCGTGGCGTGGCCTATTAGACGACGCGCGGGCACCAGCAGAGTACAAGACTTGCCTCCGTCTGGTCATGCGGCAGTTCCTTGCTGTCGTCGCCAGACATTGGATGTGTCTTAAATGGCACCATCCCGAGTGTGCAAGTACTTCACGAAGTACGGTAGCAGTGAGGTACAATGCTCTATTTGCTTTAAAAAGCTACTGCCGGATGGAAATACTAGGCCAGTAAATCTGTATGATTCGTATATCGTCTTCTACGGACTCCTGGCTAGGCTTACACACTCAAGGAGGCGTAGTATTGGGAGGGGATCTTGCAAAATATGGAAAGACTAATGATTTGTCGTGTAACGTAAATTTACCTAAATTTTAACTAAACTTCGTAAGTTTCGGTTTCGGCCGAATCTTGAACAACCGAAAATTCGATTACGGTTTCTGTTTCGGCCACAGAATAAGTTTCGGTCGAACTCTACTGAAAATAATAGCAATAAAAAACCTAAAACCGGTTATTTAAAAAACCGGTTACCTTGAGCACTTTTTACAGCGCGGTTAAACTGGAGATGAAAAGAACCGGTATAACCGAAAACCGGTTGATTGAGCAATAACCGCCATCCCAAGTCATTAGTCCCTACACTTACAAACTAACTAATACTAAGGACGGCACAAATATCCATGCCCGAGGGGGGATTCGAACCCCCGACCGTAGTGACCGTGCAGACCGTGACTGGAGCGCCTCAGTCCCCTCGGCCACCGCGGCCGGCGTTTGTATCGTATTTCACAGCTAACGGAAGTGAGCTATCAAAACAATTTTCGAAGGCTCTCGCGAACTTTAAGTCTAATCAGCTACGCTTAAACGTAACTCGTTTCTTTCCACGAAGTTCCATTCATCTACGGAAACACACCAGCAGTTAAAGTAGGTTTGTTATGTTTTTATGGTCGTCGCTTTCCCGAGTCACGTGAGCCGTCTTTTGTTGTGTCTACAGACGTTTATGGCCTCAGTGATGTCTTTCTCTAGATGAAGTTAGTTGCGCATAGAAGGGGAAGCAGACGCGCGATATTTTCAGGGACACCCAGCGTTTGCACTCGTGCCGTCTGCCATGCCATCATCTTCATGAGGTATTACCACAGTCGCGACACTCATTGCTGTGAAAGTTGGTAACAACTGACAGTTGCAACGACACTAGCGCTCCTAGCGGTAGGCAAGGTGCCGTAGGAGTACTATTTGTTTACAATTACTTTTCTGTGTAATTAACGAAACAGTTTCTGTAACTATTTGAATTCCAGCATTAATAGAATAACGCGAGACAATTTTTAAATGTGAAAGCAGCCGAATTAAAGTAGGTGTTGCACTCCATGTAAGTTTCTTACGTTCAACACTTACTCATTTAACTGGAATTATAGTAAAGAAACCTTGACGTTTCTGAGTGGCAAAACAATGTCCTTCTACAAAAGGTTGGTCTCCTTTTGTTATTAGCCATTTTTCTTAATAGAAAATGAAATTCTTTATTAAAAAGTCTTGGATTTCAAGAGGATCATGAAATAAACTGTCCGGCAAAATAATGTTTCATTCCTTCAAACGGTTCTTAGGAAACGTAATAAAGAAAAGTATAGAGCTTTTATCTAGTTGTTACTGATTTTTATGGCACTGCCTATCTTCCCTCTTGTAAGAAGTATGTTAAAATTGATTTAAATGATACTATTCACACTCATCCGACATCTTATTCAAAAATGTACCTTGCCAGCCGATGGAGCACTGCTGTCGTGGAGTATAACAAAAATTAGTGGGAATTTTCAGTCGATCAACGTAGGTCTTTTTTGTGGCGAAACTCTTTTCTTTCCCCTTTTCCTCCTCAAACGAAACGCGTTTAAACAAGGTACTGTCGTCATTAATGGACCTTCTTCATTAATTTCATATCTTAAACTTAGATCATAGTTTTTTTACAGTCTAATCGCTTTAAACAGAACCATGAAGAAGTCTCCAAAGTACTACATCTTAAAACATAGTCAAGTGCGTATAACAATGTACTGCGACAATATACAAGGTGAATTTTTCCTACCGTGATCGAGAACAGGATAAGGAATAAAAACGTTTCAAATCCGGAAATGCGTGGTTTCCATGCTGGGTTGGGTTGGGGGTTGTTTGGTTGGGATAGGGGGACTTTACTTTCTCGTGTCCGGAGACCAGGTCACAATCTTTCAGCCCAGTATAGGGCCACGTCCGAAGCTTCTTTCTTGTTCAGCCGTAAATCGTCGGGGTTGCACCTGTATGGGCAGGCGAGCAGGTGCTCCACGTCCTGCACAGCACTGCAGTCACACTTATCATCCGTGGTTCCGAGACCCCCCTAATCATGTTTGTCTTCACTGGGGGCAGCCCCGTCCTTATTCGGTTCAGAGTCCTCCATGTCTTCCAGTTCGTGGTGAATCCGTTGGGCACCTCCTGTACAGGTGGGTAATCATCTGGTGGTTCTTCTATTCTCGTGGCTAAGAACCTATTACGCGATTTACACTCACTGCCAAAAATGATGATAAACTGCTAAGGTTACCACTACCCCCTGATGGGGAGGGGAAGGAGGGAGGATAGGAAAGGAGGGGAGAGGGGAAAGGAAATGCAGTCCGGGAAGTAAAGAAGGAAGGAAGATTGCACTAGTTCGGGGCCCCGTGCTAGCCACGCACGTACTCACGAAAGAACTGTTAGCACCCCTGGGAGGGGGAGGAGGGTTGTTCCCATGCTGGAGACCATTTATTATATTAGACTTTGTTAGACTGATCTAATGCGCGCTCTATCATGCAATCACAGTTACAGTATGTATGGCTTCCTCGTAGAGGGTGATATTGCTACTTATTCTGTGCCACTGATGATTCGAAGGCAGGGGTTGGGGCGGATCCAGGACGGCCTGCTTGGGGGCGGTGGAAGTGTTTTTCCTCGTCAGCAGAACTCTGGCTCAGTAGAAAGACTGTATGTACCGTACACCCCTTTTTACCCCACGCCCAATCAAACAAAAGTCTCAATTCTGAGGTGAAGGCTCGATGCAGTGATAGAACGCTAACTTAGCAAAAACTGTTGGGGGGGGGGGGGGCGGGGGGCTGCGAACGACCCTTCGCCTTCCCCCCTCCTCCCTTCCCCTCCCCCCTTCCCCCCCCCCCCTTGGATCCGCCTATGTTCGAAGGGTTATATGGCTGCCAGATGATTATGTCCAGCCCACTTCTCTTAACATCAGGACGCATCCCAACCGTGTCTTCACTGCTCTGTGGATCGGACCAGGAGGTCCAGTTGCATGGCCAGTTCGTTCATCGTGTTCCAACACGTAAGCTTTCTGGTTATGGTACCATCGCAAAAGTGTCGCATGCAGAGCCCATCCCAGATCTGGAGATAGCGTATTCATGCAGTGATATCGCCACTGTGATTTTAGCTTTGGTGTCTCAAGGGCAGAATGAATACGCATGCGTTGAGGCACATGGAAACCACTTTCACAACATAGTTTAACTGACTGCATGGTACAGCTCGTACTAGGCCTCAGTCTATGTAATTGAATAAATGGTCCCTAGCATGAAAACCACGTATTTCCGGGCATAAGTTCAGTAGTCTTTGTTCCATATCTTCTATCAATCCCAAGAGTTTGCAAATGGCGGAGAAAAGTAATGAACCTGTTTACAGCGTCGTTGTGTGTGGCAAGTATGTGAAATGCAGTTTTGTGTAAAACTAAAAGTCATCAATGAGTTTTATCTGCACTACTTCGTGACTAGTTTTAAGCTGTTGCCTGTTTATTTGCTTGATTCTGAGTTGAAAGATGCGATCTGAACTCTATAATTTGCACCGTCACATATCCTGTAAGGTAAAGACATCAACAATTCACTTGATTTTTGACAGGCCGCTTTAGAATGAACAATAAAGGTCTGTTCGATATCTTTGCTCTCTGTCTCCGAAATTGAGAAAACCGCCCTTTAAGTTCACGACACCGACTCTGAATTACCTGGATCAACAGATAGTTGTGACGAAAAATGCTCAGTTCACAACGGGCTTTTGTCAGAACAAGCATATTTCGGAGAAATGAAGAAAAGAAACTTTTACGATCATCACTTATGCATGCAGCCGGGTAAACAGGCTTCAGGGCAAGCTGTATTAGCTGTGACTAAGACCCCCTCGTTACCGAGTGGAGATCCCGTGTTCTATTCATAAGCGAACACTGTCTAATATCCCCGTCCTTGCGTACATTTATTCGTTTCTGAAATTGATGGAATGAGAGAGTGCAGGTGGTTAATATATCAATAGGGAATATAACAAATTGGTACTTATGACAATCACGATTTACATCATAATCGTTTTTCAAACGCTTGTATACTTAGTGTTACATATCCTCTCAGGTATTCATGCAAATGGAAAAGCGACACTTATACAAACATTAAAAGAAAATCTGATGAAGGCTGTTTCCGAGCACTACAATTTTCCTTCTCAAAATAAGGCGGAAACGGTAACGTCGGCCGAAAAACCAGCGCTGAAAGTTTATCATAAATAATGCGTGCTATGTCAAATAATTATGTCTGCAAAATTGTGTAATCACGTTTGGTATACTTTGAATAAAGTTTTTAGTTTCGGGATAAAAGTAAACACCACACTCCTCACACCGTAGTTGTGCTGTACTTTTACTGCACGTGCGAATTTCACAAGTGCGATATTCAGTTCTGCGCTGATCTTTGCAGATTTTTTTTTTTTTTTTTTTTTTTTTTTTTTTTTTTATGACAATGCTCTTCAATAACCATCTGTCACTATCCATTACGATCTGTCAATATATTCTTCCCTCCATGTGGGAACTTTGAGAATGATATTTTGCTGTTTTCTCTGTATCGAGTATAAATATTCGATACGGTACCTCTTAAACCACCGAACATTTCGTTTACCTTCGTTACGGAAGCACCCGCAGAACGGCACCACCGAACTTTGAATTCAGTTTGCTCCGACATAATGCACTCTAAAATTATACTTAGCGAGATGGAGCAGCGGGTGCAACACCGGATTGACATTCGGGAGGACGGTGCTTCGGCCGCGGCGGAGTGGCCGAGCGCATTGAGGCGCTATTTTGCGATGCGCGAGGCTGCTCCCTATCGGGGGTTCGAATCCCCCTCGAGCATGAATGTTTGTGCTGTCTTTAGTATAAGGTAGTTCGTAAGTAGTTTGTAAGTTTCGGGACTGATGACCCCGCAGTTAAGTCCCGTTTAAGCTTTACAAACATTTTAATCTGAATTGGCGGTGCTTCAAATCCACCTACGGCCTCAATGATTTGCGTAAATCGCATTAGGCAAATGCCAGGATAGTTCCTTGCAAAGGGCGCGGCCGATTTACTTCCTCATCGTACGCAAACAATCTGAATGTGAGCTCCGTCTTCAATGAACACACGTCCACGGGACCTTAAACCCCCATCTTCCTTCGTTCCTTCTCTTTTTCGCAATCACACACTATTTTGACCACGACTTCTCAATCGTACTCAGAACATGCTATTCGTGGTCTAAAACAACAGCGTCCCCTTCAGGATAGCATCTGCCTTTTGTTGAGGCGTACATTCGCGTATTATTTGCACATTTATGTCCAACCCCTGCGTTGGACCTCGGTTAATCCTTCAGGGTATATGTGCCAGCGCGCCTGCGAATTTTTTCCCCCAACAAAAAATTTTCCTTCATATTTTTGTTTTCGGATTTGTGTTTGAAAAGTACATCTTGTGTTCTGGTTTGTGAACAATTCCTTTGAGTACGAGCATTCCAGTAAGTATTTTTACCTTATCGCTTGCAGAAAACTGAAACCTGGATCGTGGTGCTAAACTTGGATGAGGAGCTATGCATGTAAATTAGTCTGTTCAGCTACTACTTTGCATAAAGCTTCGGCCACAAAAAGTCATCACATTAAATTGTGTAGGGGAACAACTTTATCAGTACTACCACTCAACATAAATTTAGCCGGCCGCGGTGGCCGAGGAGACTGAGGCGCTCCAGTCACGGTCTGCACGGCCACTACGGTCGGGGGTTCGAATCCCCCCTCGGGCATGGATATTTGTGCCGTCCTAGTTCGTAAGTAGTTTGTAAGTTTAGGGACTGATGACCCCGTAGTTAAGTCCCATAAACAATACAACCATTTGAAACATTTGAACATAAATTTATTACTAATTGAAACAGCACGCAAAAATGCACTAGGTCGGCTACCGTCGGTTGCAGTAGTGTCTCGAGTCAGTTGTTTCTTAAACGAAGTCACTTTCACTAACCTCAATATCCGTATCCTTAAAACATTCTGAAGTATCACTGAAATTGTCGGCACTTTCTGAAAGAATCTGCTCTATTCCGGAATCTGATAGGTGACTTCCTTTCGCTATTGCATAAGATAACAGCGCGGCAGTGAACAGAGACGAAAAGAACCGTTCTTCTGCGGCTGCTTCTCTGGACGCAATCTGTCGACGCGCAGTCCAATTGGAAAATGTTTTGACTAGCCTAGAATACGCTGTGTTGCCTGAAGAACGTTCCTGATAATAAAAGAAGCTTATCTAATACCACAGTTTTAATGTCAGAGCGAAATCTCGTCATTCTCACAAGCTATTAGTCACAGTACTCGGCTGACAGATCTATCTGCCCAATCCCCTGTGAATTAGAGCGTGGATGTATAAATCGGTCGTACCCGCTTACTAGGTTAAGCAATGTTTGCATAATAGTCAACCCAAGTACAGAATATCAGTGTTGGCGCATATGTTGCAGTTTACCAGTTTAAAACATCTTTTTTCATGCCACATCTGAACTCTTAATCCCCCCTTCCACCCACTCCTACCATCTTAAGCAGCTGTTTGTGTCAGTAGGACCAAACTGCTAGGGTCAAGAGTCCCCAGGTGGGGAGGGGAAGGAATGAGGATAGTAAAGGATTGGAAGGAATGCATTTCGGGGAGGAAATAAGAAAGAAAGACTGCATTAGCTCGGGGCCCCATGCTCGCCACGTACATATGAAAGAACCGTGAGCCCCCGGAGGGTAAAGCAGCTGACTGTTAGACAAAGTCCCCATTTATTATTTCCCGCTCAACAAAGGTGACTGAGTGGCACCGATTGTATTTCTACACTATAGGTCTTAGAATGATCCCTTTTTTATGCATTTGTCAGTATTCTACCCCTTCGTGATCACACAACAGAAGGGCGCGAAACTGAAAGACCTAATATCGAACACCGTTTCCTGCCTCGGATCACGTTAAACTTCCAGCAAATGATTTTGAGCGGTCTCTAGAGCTTCC
The DNA here is from genome assembly GCA_026315105.1 of Locusta migratoria. Classification (NCBI taxonomy): domain Eukaryota; kingdom Metazoa; phylum Arthropoda; class Insecta; order Orthoptera; family Acrididae; genus Locusta; species Locusta migratoria. The sequence continues at coordinate 339,941,750 of CM048755.1, forward strand.
GCTCTATATACCATAGCAAAATTAGCGGTCGTGCTGCACTCCGAAGGGAGCTGATAACATTCAGTGTGGTAGCAGCCATACGATGTTCTTACAGATGGATTAGGTGTCTGCTGCAGTGTCAGAGACTGTGAAAAACGTCATCTTGTTCCTCACCGCACTGACAATTGTCATTTTCGACTGCCAGAAGTGACGATATCAACCGCCCAAGGGTTGGTTTCATTGATATCCATTATGCCACACTGTGAGGTGTGTGTGTGTGTGTGTGTGTGTGTGTGTGTGTGTGTTTTCTTGGTCAACCGTATGGAAAACCAGTAGTTTTGGTGCTGGGTATGGCCGAAATGTACTCCGTCGAACAGCTGTCGAAAAAGAAAATGGGATACGTAAGAGTGAGACGACGTTCCCATTGTTTGACGAGTCTAACGTGGGTGGCGGATGGGGGGCGGGGCGGAAAGAGTTGTGCTGAACTTTTGTGCGAAAGTGACGTCATTAGCCACCTTAAACCTGACATGAAATTCTGAACTCTAGCGTTTTCGTCTCAATCGTCTTTAGGTTGCAGCCACCTTTCAGTCAAACTTGTGTTCACAATATGAGATAATTATGGAGGTTTATAAAAAGGGATAGTTTGACTTTGTTGCGCAGTATTGTAAGTATTCCGTAGGCACCATGATCGCGTCCACTCAATGCGTCTGAAGGGTTGCATAACTTTAAGGATACCAGACGAAATCCGAAAGGAACTGTTCGCTGAAAATAGACATCTGTGGGTTTCGGTTCCATTTTCCAAAACACTGCAGAGTTCTTTGGCCGCACCCTGTATATATATCGTGACCAGTAACAGCCCGTTAACACTTTTACACCTGGCAATTTCTCCGTCGAAAACGACCTACATTTTCTGGGAAGTCTTCCACACAGCTCGTTGAATGCTGTCGAGACAGTGCTAAATGGTAACTTGTGCCTGAATGGACATTAGTTGCATTATAGATCTCATGGACGAACAATGGGAGTCCACTTTCACACGACTCATACATGACAATTCCCATATTCTGGTCTCCGGCCGCGGTGGCCGAGGGGACTGAGGCGCTCCAGTCACGGTCTGCACGGCGACTACGGTCGGGGGTTCGAATCCCCCCTCGGGCATGGATATTTGTGCCGTTCTTATTATTAGCTAGTTCGTATGTAGTTTGTAAGTTTAGGGACTGATGACCTCGTAGTTAAGTCCCATAAGCTTAACAAACATTTGAACATTTTTGTATTCTGGTCTCCGAAAAGATCTGATTACGCGTGCATAAAATGTGTTGCTTTATTCTGCTAACGGCAGCACTATAGGTTTTCACTAACCTGTGTCTATCCGATGGTGCTTCTTATTGAGATTGACTTTCACCTGTAGTCGCTTGCAACACTTTGTTGCTCCCTTATCTTGCTATAAGCAGAAACTAGAAGAGTAAGTCCTTTTACATAATACGTAGGCAATTTATCAGGTATTCTATCAGAACCTTTACAGATTGGATTCGGGTGATTGTGGAGTCCGCAATTTCTTTCCCCCCGTTATTTCATCATTTTTTTATCAATGTATAGGAAGAAAGATTAAGGTTTAACGTCGACAGCGTCGTCATTAGAGACGGAGCTCACACTGTTTTGGGTAAGAACAGGGGAGGAAATCGGCCGCGCCCTTTCAAAGAACCATCTCAGCATTTACCTGGAGTGATTTGGGAATATTACGGAAAACATAAATCTCAATGGCCGAAGGTGGATTTGAACCACCGTTCTCCCGAATCTAAGTGAGAGATGTAATACGAGAGTCTTCAATGAAAAGATTTGGCAACGCAGAATACATTATTTCAGCCCTTTGTGTCATTGTCCGTTTCGTTACCTATGTGATAAATGAGGCGCCCACTGTATTGGATGGGGACTGTGGAACGTTTACGTAACGTGGATTTTGCCATCAGTTCTTTAGATAAAATAATGAATTCACTGAACTGATCTCATACTACTCTATACACGCTCATTTTCAGTTCTGTCAGTCTCTGTTTGATGACGTTTTGGCTTTGGTTGCGTCTTCAGTTCTTTTTACTTTTGTTGCAATTTTCTAACAGTGATTGAGCAACGAATAGATTTTACCCTGCTAATGTCTGTTGAAGTGATGTCTATGCTCTATTTTGAACTTCAGCAAGGAGCTACACTCACTGGGTAAAGGAAGTGTAGGAAAGAAATAATATGGCCTAATACACTGCCCCGCTTTTATTTATCATATATCCTGCCCTTACTCAGAGCAGGGAGCTGTTACTTCCAATACAGACAGGGCACGTCCAGTCTTCAGGAAACTATAGTTATTTACAGTGGCTGTTCAACTTTTCTCTTTCCATATTCGTCTTTAAACGACTGTACTTTGCAAAAGAGGAAATGCATTGACGTTTGAAAGTACGAAAATATCTATAGCTATCAGCAGATGAAAGCAATAAATATGGCCACAACACATTTATGCTTCTGTTAATGCTCATTGATTTGACTAACATGTCGATGAATGACTAATAGTAATGTGTGTAACACCAAGGTTCCGTCACGCAAACTGTTACCAACTACACAACGTATCTATGACTAACAACAATTCACGAAACCGTGCCACTAGTATTACACCTGTTGCACGATTTCAAGATAAACGTATTATGTGCACTAACAAGCAAGATACCGATTGATCGACTTCGTTTCCAAAGAATTACGTCACCAACAGAAACTTTACACGAATTAATAGTCACAGAATCCAGGATCACCTGTGTTTGTAATAAATTGCAACCAGTTTATTAAACGGTCGCCGGCCTATTTAGGCAATTTTTGTACGAAGTTTGTATCTATATTGTGGTTTCTATTTTAGGACTACACCTGGAACTGAAATTATTTGCAGTCACTGCCGATTATGTTATCTACTTAAAACTGTTATGACTGATCATCAACATCAAGATGTTCGCATTAATATGTACCATCTCTTGAAAGATAAAACACAGATCACTTTAACTGGCCAAAATAAAGCTTTTCAAATACTAACAGAGGCCTCAGACGTTCAGATAAAAATACTTGTTTGGAGTCATCCAAACACTATCAGCATAAACATAAATGCAATGTTCTTTTACGAAGTTTCGGTTCATGATATGATACTGTCACTAAAGGAAACAAACCTGCTCGTTTCACTCATAGAATCGATGATACGCATGTATATACAATCTTGTTATGTTTAATTACTACTGACCAACATCTTCACACTTCGTATTCACTTCAACTGAGGTGACAACCTACACAAATTATTACTCTTAATAATTTAGCAGTTGCAATGGTTCTGATTTTTAACATTTATCCCTGTTAAATTGTATGCCGGCAAAATAGTTATACTTTCCTTACGTGTTCAGTCCTGTACCCTAAAATAATACAAAACTGCTCATTAAGTAAAATTTTAGATCAGAATTGTGAAATATTTGTTTTACCAATACACTGAAGGTATTGATTGAGAACATTAAATACCAAAATTTAAGACAAAAATCTTTTATTGTTTTTTAGTATTCCTAGTATTAACTACCTAATGAATGAATCCTCTTAACATACAGAATAGCAGGTTTGAAATTATTAATATTTTTGAAATTTTATAGTTCTGTTTTATCATTATTGAAACACTATGAAATTTGAGCTACTGAAATCACACTAGCATATTGAAATCTAAAGGTTTACAAATCCTACCACCTGTGCTTGTCGATCTTTCACTTTCAAGCACTACAATTCACAATAAATTATCAACAAGTTCTTTTGTAAGTCATTTAGTTTCAGATTAGGATAATCTAATTCTAGTTACAAGAAAAGAACTCTGTGTAGGAATAATGACTTGGGATAAATTAGTGTGCAAAACATTTAAAGACAAGTACTGATTATTCACGAAAAGTACACACTGCTGGTACATGCAACAATCATTACTTGTTAGTCTAGTGGTGTTGACGACGGTTTGGTTGCTAAAATTTTGGCGATAAAGTACCGTGTGGCACTTAGTCATTTCCAGCTCGAAATAATTCTTGTCGCCGGTATTTTAGCAAATCGAGCTCCAAATAGCTTGCCACACAATATGCACATCCAGAAGCACTATCCAAGGCTCTCCTGTTTCCAAACATAGAAAAATTGGCTTTAAAGCCAACTGATGTTTACAGTTAACTACATACAACAACCCAGTTTCTATTACAGCGAAGTTGGGTTTAAAAACAGCCCACCTGAAGTTGAAATCATACTTGAGCGAGTACGATTTTATTATTGAAACGAAAGATTGTTTTAGTGAATAATGTTTGCACCGTAATAGTCTTTAAACAGTATCACGAGTTGATAATTTTTTTAAGATGAGTTACAGTAACTTTAAACAGCTATGTGAACTTTTAGAAACACATCTAAAGCATTATGAGGTCTGTTCGTAAAATACGAAACTGTTTCGGGGTACTGTTTCAAATCTAGACATTTAGTGAAATTCGTATGATCCGAATTCAACAATACTGATGATATTCTTAAGAAAGAGAATGCTTTATTGCCAACGCTTATAGACGTTCGCTGCTGCTGAATATTTTAATTGTACGTATCCATAAAACAACTAACAATCTGTTACTGAAAGATAACAGAAATAATAACAGTAATTAAAGGAGCAATGAAACATGAATCCATCAATCAATTGGGAATTCACTGTAAAAACGTTATTAGTGTACAGAATATGCGACTTCTTCACTACAGATAATATGCATACTATTGTGGCCAGCAACAGTTATTACGGGCAAAACGTTGGAATGTGTATCATGATTATATCTGACTTGCAACTGAAACACAGTGCTGACTTCAGTTTTCTAAACCACTAGCAATGGTATTACGATTTTGGTACCTTACTATTGAAAGAACAGAAACTGTTACTATGCTTGCAGAAAGAAAACGGAGCACGTTTTTGAAAGAGACTCGACAACACCAGTGGAAATATTATCATGAACCTTAAAGTCTATTTTCATTACCACTCGCAAAATCCACAGCAGGGAACAAAGCACAGCAGATTGCTAACAGACAGAATTTAGGCCGATATATGCCCCCGTCTCAAGAATTTACAGGGCCATTGCTACACCGATAACCGATATCCGAAATAGCATATGGGTTCATAGCACGAAATGATACTTCGGTACGTTTCTCTTGTTACGTACTCCCTCGTTTAAAAATTTGCGTCGAAACGTGGAAAGTAGAATTCTCTCTCTCTCTCTCTCTCTCTCTCTCTCTCTCTCACACACACACACACACACACACACACACAAAAAGAAATATTGATTTTACAACGGGACACAACGTCAGCAATGTGCAGTGTTTTAATAGACTTGCAGTTTCAGGCACTGAATTTGGTTATAGCCCGGGCAACCTCTGAGTCAACCGAAACGTCCGAGGTTGCATAAAACAGAAAACATGCGAATGCTGCTCTATTTAACGGCTCCTGTAAAACAGAATGCAATTTTAACAATGGATTCGTTATCGCGTTTCTTACAGAGTGGTACCCAGTAATCACCAGACGCATATAGGCCTCCACGAATCAGTTCCAAATAAGCTAGTGTCTCGTCAGTTGGGTTAGGAAGGAGGAGAGAATGAGACTGAGTAATCTTTCATTATGGAAGGAAACTTCATGCAAGTAACTATCCCGCGATTCGTTTCACACGAGTAAAGTAAGTCTGGATGGCCAGAGTTCAACTCAGCTCTCCCCAACAAGAGACCAATCACTGAACCCGCCGCCACTTCTCTCTTCATATAATGAGTGGTTTATAACAAAACATTTGCACTAACATCTCTGAAAGGTGATCGACACCTGGTACATCAGTACCGCCTTAGCTATAGATATGTGAATGTAATAACTTCAATATATTTCATATGCACCATTACAAAAAATTGTGAGTGAATTGGGAAACCCTGTGACTGTGTACTAAATTTTATTTCCGGTAATCTAAGGAAAGCTGTAACAATTTTTCTGAAGAATGGACAGGTAAAGGTAACAACAACGTTGACTTCCGTAGCGTATGCTCTTGAGTCTCAAGTTGGCAGTGCTCGGGATGCCTTCCGTTGTGAGGCCAAGGCGCTGGCAGCGGTCGATCCGGTAAGCCGGGAATATGGGGCAGGCGGGCTGCTGCTGCCTCCCAGGCGAGAGGCGGCCGCCTGCATCTCATTACCACACGCACTTGTTGCACACCTCGCCAAACACACCTGTGCTAAACTAACTCGCGTTCACGTTCGCCGCTAGGTAATGTACTTCGATGGAACTTCGACCATGCATGCAAGGAACTACTGCAGTATAGTTCATATGTTAGCAAAAAAAAAAAAAAAATGCGCAGTGAGACGAACGGGAATGACAATTTTATTCATAGACTAAAGGCGGAATTTGTAATCTGCTGCTTTTTACGGTTCACTACCACATTCGATACGCGGTTGTTGTTGTTGTTGTTGTTATTGTTGTTGTTGATAATTTCGTGTGGCTCAGTGGCCTGGTGCAAGTCTTTCAATTGGATGCCACTTCGACTATTCGCGTGTGCCTACTCCAGTTATCCAACCGGGAAAAGGGGGGCAGTGGTGGACTGGGGAGGGGCGGGGGCGACCGCCCCGTCGGGGGGCCTCAAAATACCTCGAAACAAGTATTAGTTGGTTTTTTTGTTTTTGAGCGCCCTTGGCCTCTCATTTTGGGGTCTCCAAATCTTGGAAGCTCTTTCTTAGATGGTCCCGTTCCTCTCGTGCTGGGGAGCTTCCAAATCTCCGAAGTCACTTTTTATAGTAATACAATATGTATTTGCAAGTGGACTTGGGGCCTTCTGCCGCCGTCCCGGACTTCCGATAGGCCCAGTCCGCCACTGGAAAGGGGACCTACCGTTTAACGTGAAACCCTACCTACTAGACCTGCGCACACTAGTTCGCGATCGGAAGCGCTCACATTAGTTCGCGGCTCTGCCGGAAACTAGTTCGTTCTTTTAGTTCGACCGCTCCCAGCGACGGCTGAGCGGCGTGGTCTGCGCATGTAGGTGGAGGGAGAAGTTCCCCCACCTAGCTGCTTCATACGCTTGCTAAGAGCCGCTAAGGATGTCACGCAAACCAAAACAAACAATTTGTGGATAATTTCTCGCGTTTAAGTTTAGAGTTTTCTTTATATCTTGGCAATATGGAATTTATTAGTCAGATATTGCAGAGTGCAGAACACATCAAAACAGAAATTTTGTAGCACTGAACTACGTAATCTAACAGGCAGACGCTCACCTCGAAATGGCTCATCAGAAGAAGGCAAACACGTGATTTTTAATTTTGCTGCGCGCCCTCTCTCTATTGCCCATCGGTCTTCGGAAAAGAATTCAACGAACTAAGAAGGAGATACGTTTGGCATAATAGTTCGCGACCGATAACGCATATATTAGTTCGCGACCGCGATCTTAGTTCGCAGCTTGGCCGCGAAGTAGGTCGCTCTTTTTAGTACGTCCGTTCTTTTTTGGTTTTTCTAGCGCTACTAAAATTGCTCTTTTTGTTACGACAGCTTTTTTATATAATGATCAGTGTTGCCCAAGTGTGTGCTATTACCCGTATTTTTGAGCAATGCCTATAAAACTACAGCTGAGCTGCATCTCAGCTCGAAATGACGGTGACTGGCAGAAGATAATCACGCGATTCTGCGCGCTCCCGCGTCCCTTCGCTGTTCCCCGTCAGTCTTCGGAAAAGGAGCGGACGAACTAAGAAGCGAGGAATCTGCGAACTAGTTCGCGTAGTTCGCCTGTGGGAGCGCTCTTCGGACCAAGTTCGTTCGCGAACTACACAAGACTACTACCCACGCTTCGTTTTTGGTGACTCCTCACAGCGTTGACATCCTGCCTGACAGGATATAAAGGCCCCGCCCATTTCCAGTGTCATGACACAAACTGGAAGTTGAATTCTGACTGTTGCTCCTGGCGGGACGTTAGTGTCCCTCACTGACCGAGATTGAGCAATATCTCTGCTCACAGAGAGCAGTATACAACTGACTGTCTTAATGTCTGTGTGCGCGATTTCGTCAGGCAAATTTAGCGGCTTTTTGTTAAAGCAAAACTGCTGTTGCTTATTACGACATTTGTTATTTTTCTATTGCTTTAGCTAATGAAAACATTATTCAAGGAAGAGATTATTTATATTGAGTTCAAAAATGTGCTCGGAACTTCTTAGACCCGACAATCTGTCAAAGACTTTATTGTGACTTTTACACTTTTAGCTGTCCTTTTTGCCTGGTGTCAGTTAGTAGTAGTTGTAATTTTTTTTTTCTTTTCTTTACGAAGTATGGAATATGAATACGGTTCAGAGATGGGTACAACTTTTCCCCTTCAGATTAATATCTACCATAGCATTCCGATGTAATATTTGTTAGTGGTAAATCGTAAACAGAGCTGCTGTCCAAACATTTAAGTCCCATCTGTTTTTTAATTGCTTTTCTTTTTAATGGGGAAATAAGGAAAGTAAATAATCTGGGAATATACTAACATGTTTTTAATCGCTTTGATAGTAAAATAATTATGAAGCTATGTGATCGCATATCAGATAGCTTGGGTAGGAAAGGGCTAAAATGAAGTCTAAAAATTCAGCCATCCGACGGGTTTCGAACCCGCGATACGCTATAGCAGGGTTTCTCAACCGTTTTTAAAACGCGACCGCCTCTAAGTAGAAAGTATTCTGGCGACTCACTGTCCAGAACCTTAACACGACGACGTGAGAGATCTGAAAGACAACGGATTTCACACTTTCCTTTATTTAGTGTCAATTGCCGATTTTCGCACCATGTAGAAATTTTGTCTAAATCGCTTTGCAGTTGCTTTTGATCCTCTGTTGACTTCACTAACCGATAAACGACAGCATCATCCGCAAACAGTCTAAGAGGGCTATTCAGATTGTCTCCTAAATCCTGGGGAACGCCAAATATCACTTCTGTTTTACTCGATGACTTACCGTCAATTACAACGAACTGTGTCCTTTCTGATAGGAAATCGTGAATCCAATCTCACAATTGAGGAGATATTCCGTAAGCACTCAATTTCATTAGAAGCCGCTTGTGGGGTACAGTGTCAAAAGCCTTCCGGAAATCCAGAAATACGGAATCGATTTGAGATCCCTTGTCGATGTCACCACTTCATGTGAATGAAGGGTAAGCTGTGTTTCGCTAGAGCGATACTTTCTGAATCCGTGTTGACTATTGGTTAATAGGTCGTTCTCTTCGAGGTAGTTCATAATGCTCAAACAAAGTATATGTTTCAAAATCCTACTGCAAATCTACGTCAATGAGATTGGCCTGTAGTTTTGGGGATCAGGCAAAGAAAGGCCGTAAATTCAGCTAAATACCTAGGAATTACAAGTTTTAATGTAAGTAACACAAAATATCGCAAAGAAGGTGAACCGAAGGCTACGTTTCATTGGCAGAACACTTAGAAAATGAAACAGTTTTTCTAAAGAAACTGCCTACATTGTACTTTGACGAGTATAGACTGTAACTATGTTTTCTTAGATACAAAACGTGTTGTCGAAGTCGAATCGACACAAGTTGCATTAGGTTTGTTGGCAGTAGAGATTGGGACGGACGGCAGAGAGCTCCTGCAAGCACTCGTCGACAAATGAAGCGCGCTCGCCTAGCCCAGGGTCCAGCGGCTGCCACCTCAGCAGACGGCCTCGCGGCACGCACAGAAAGAGCCCATCTCAACACTCACCTCTTAGACATGTTCTGCAACAGCAGGGTTCTAACAACATACCGCAGAATGACTGCATTGTGTGAGTGTATACAACGTAGCAGCTAATTCAAAATGCGATCGTGTTTAGCAGCTTATTTTCACGTTATAAATTTCAGCACTATTCAAAAATATCTGGCAATCTCCTTTCCATTTCCAAAGTATGTTGAAAAGTAAGCGAAAAAATTGTCGCGTTTAAATGGAAGAAGGCTTGACTTCGAAGGCAGGGTTGTCAACTGAACACAGCCCTTATAGTGAAAGCAGGTTTATTGCGAACATACACGCAGCACCAACTGCCTCTCGGGCAGAGTGCTCTGCTATTAATACACAGAATTTACCAGAAATTAGAAGAATAGTTGACATAAGAAACCTGTACAAATTACAAGTGAACATAAGAAACATGTAGAATATTCTGGAAATGATAATTACAAAGAAATAAATTTTTGCCGGTGAACGAGATTGAACTGACGACCTTCAGCACCGCAATCGATGATTCTATCCATTGCGCCACACCGGCAGTTGGTTAACTTGGAGTCTCGTGGCAATATTACGAATATAAAGTGCTGATTTATAATGGCTAGCTACACTTTCAGGTATGCGTGAAAATCTCTCATTCACTCATCGAACATTCAGAACTTCAGCTTTTAATGAGAGTCGCAATAGCTGAACAATCAGATATTACTAGTGTATAAAGATTTCAACGTTTCCCACGAACTGTCTATATTTAACAGGCAATTGGTTTTGTGCTGAATTTAAAACCAGAAAGTAAATTTAACACATGTGCTAGCTGTAGTTCGACATATGCACAAAAGCAAGCATTACACGTGACCATTCTAGCAGAATAAATGTTACCTATCATAGTATCCAAGAACATAAAAAAATCGTGTCTAGTTATGAATGTAATATCCGCGATCTGCTAAAAAAAAAAAAAAAAGAAAGAGAAAGAAAAACTCGTGCAAGGTAGAAGGAAGCGCCTAGCACGTGCGGATATCTCCAGTTCCTTCTGAACTTTAACACATCAGCTTATGATTTTTTTTCCGGTTTTAAAACATTTATAGACGGTAGATAACGACTCTGCTACTGTGAAACGCAGGTATTACACTTTGCAGAAATTGTTATTTAGACTGGCACCAACAGGATACGGGTTATTAGTTCAATTACATTTTCATGTTTTATCATAAAATACACTACGTTTAGTGACTTAGAAATTTGAGAGTAACAGCATTAAAAACAGCACGTTCTCCGTTTGTGTCGTGCCATGCCTCCGTTACTACGTACTGTCCGCGTGGCCCGTTAGCATCGCTTCAGCTGTCGAGACGTTACACTTTCTGCTCATCGAGTTTCGCGACTATTTCTTTTAGACTGTGGCTTAGCTTGAGTTAGTTTGTAAATCTAGTGACCAATGACCAGTATAGTTTGGTCCCATAGGTTTACAAAGATTTGGAAGGATTAGCAGCTCTCGGCTAACCGAAAGTTGCGCCGATTTCTTAGTTAACAATTTTAGGAAAGTCTCTCAGAGCATAACAATAGTTATGTTTTACTATACTGTGTAATTTTTCATGAGGACTCCACGAAGGAAGTCACAAGTTAAGCGAATGTATAGTTTTTATAGCTTGCTTTGAGTTTATTTTTTCTTCTGCTGTGTACATACTTTACGACAGTTTAACATCATCCTTTCCATGCTACCTATTATCCTACGAGTGTTCACACTAAATAATCGAGAGATATCAATGTAGTAAATTCACGCTTCTTAATATTTTCAGTGAACATTTTTGCTCAGAAGTTCGGAAATGTGCTAAATACCAGGACTCGTGCATCGTCATAATTTGTACTATGTTTGCTAAACAAATTGACGTAAAACTTCGCAGTCTCAGCTGCCTGGTCCCTGAAATATGGAGCATATTCTGTATTTTCATCTTAAATTACGTCACACCTTGAAAAGCTAACTATGGATGATAGGACTACTTACTCAGACATTACATTCAGGGAGATAGACCTCAACGGACGGTGAAAACGAAGGTGTCATACCATATAGACATACGTGGTACGTAGTACGATATCCTCCAAGAACTTCAAGAAACGGAACGAGAAATGGTTCCAAGAAAATCACGTAAAATGAGTTAAAATTCGCTACTTGGTGAAGTCTGAACACTAGATGAAAATAATTTTTCATGGCGAAGTTTATGCAATGAGCTCTTCACCTTCCTGGATTCTACCAAATGTCAACTAGTCCGTGATTTTCACAATCTGGGCGAGGCTAAATAACAAATGAAAACTCGCGAATTTATAAAGTTACCGAAAATTGAGTGTCCTGTTAGTGCAACCCTTGCATGTAAAAATTACCATTTACGTACAAGCGGTGCAACAATTTACTTGTATCATCGGAATAATTCATCTGAACTACTTGTTTTCAGAGTAGGGGCTTTTTACGAAATAACTGGAGTAAGCGATGTAATCAAATGGTGTCAAGCTTGTATTTTCCAGAGGAATGCGATGAAGGATCACAGATAGTTGTTCGAACTGTGACTCACGTAACAAGGTTAAGTTATACTCCCATCTTTGTTTGCGATAGGAATTTAGTGAAGTACAGCCAACAGCTGCAAAGCTAATAGTGGACTAATATTTGATGATGCGGAGGAAAATCACGAAGCCAGCAGAAAAATGTTTTCAATGCGAGTTGTGCTCAGCAGGCTTCATTAAGGTGAAGTTCAGTTGGTATTATCAGCTTGAGGTTGCCCTCAGCTCCTGCTCTTTGGAAGTCTTCACCGTCCCTTTCGACTCATGATTTTTTTCAGCCCGAAGTGGTAAGTGTTCTAGATGCAGCGTATTTTGTACTTCGTATGTCATCATGAACATATGTATTTTGCCAGGGGGGCGAAGGAAAGTCCCCTATGTCGGAGAATAGCCGTTTGTGTTTGTTTCTGTGCTCGCAGTAGGGACCAGCCTCTTGTCTGGCTGAAGGAAGTAGGAACCGTTGCATACCGCCCTCCCATATTTCGGATCTCTATGCCTGAGCCCCAAGTCTGTGTAGTTCCCTTTAATCTTCCGGGTTACGGTACCGCTGCCAACGCTTTCATGCCCTGTTTTTTGAGGTCTTCAAGTAGTGCAACAAAGGAGAATTCGTCAGTGTATGAGTTTCCCGAGAGCATTGTAGTTGTGAAATCCTTTAACACTCTTCATCGTTCTCCATCGTATGGCTTCCTATACTGCCTCCGGAGTAGAAACGTCCACCATTGGTCTGACCACCCGGCGTAAGTACATTCGACTTTGGTCTCATTTCTTGACTGAGTACGTTGGTAATGATAGAGGCTCTAACGCATTTGTCAGACTCGACTACCGGATTTTGCTCTGAGGACAGATCCAAAAATGGTCGTAATTACGAATTTATCCGCAGGTTTTTGATGCCCCTGATATCCAGTACATCCGGGCGGTGATTCCCATTGCGTGGGATGTAGGTAACGTCAACCGCTCCGTAGGTGATTTCGTTAATTCTCTGTTCTGTGTTATACTCTGTGTATCTGAAATTAATGTAGAAAATGAGAGAGCTGATAGAATGGGTCATAAGAAGTATTTCACACAGTAACCAATGACAGCATCCCTTAGCGTACGGCGCTAGGCGTAGTTGAATAGCGTCGCGCGCTGCCCAGAGAGGAGGCACACAACGTGCCATTCGAATCGTCACAGTAGCGGGCCTGCAGTGCAACATTTTCACTGTGAAACCAAGGTGAAAGTGACGTCGGGTTAAAGGATTATAACCATTTGCAGATTGTGTGGTCGGCATAGTTGCAGATAATGTTCAAATGTTTGTATAGCTTATGGGACTTAACTACGGGGTCATCAGTCCCTAAACTTACAAACACCTTATGAACTAGTTTATACTAAAGACAGCACAAACATCCAAGCCCGAAGGGGGATTCGAACACCCGACCGCAGAGGTCGTGCAGACCGTGACTGGCACGCCGCAGACCGCTCGGTCACTGCGGCCGGCTAGTTGCAGATATTACAATTGAGGCAACACTACGGTTTTCCGCCATTTATTGGGAGTAGTGAACACATTGCTTTTGGCCGTTCACATACATGGACAGACAGCAGCATGTGTGCACACTACAGACTGGTGCATCCTGCGTTAGTTTGTCATCAAACGGGGACAGTTGTGTTTGATACTTGTGTGGAGCGATGAGGAAAGGAGCGCTATTCTTTGACGGGCTGACATGCACGGTGCTTACGAGGCGCCGGATGGAAATGCTCACGCTGCTTTACGATTCGGAAACCGCTGGTCGTACAAACGTTGAGTACCAGATCCACGCCTATTTACTGCCAACCCCAAGTCCCTAAGACAGACAGGTTCACTTGAGGTACGTTTCCTACTGGTTCGTTATCGTAATGGCACATGTGACTAAGACCTACTTCCAAACACGATGTGTTAAAGGTGGTGGTTGTTTCGTGTGGCATTCATGACCGTTAGACCCCGACTGGAGTGGTGTTCAGTCTGCCTGGTTCAAATCAGCTGACGCCACTTCGGCGGCTTGCGTGTCAGTGATGAAGACAAGAACACCCAGTCCGCCAGCGAATAAAATCGCCGACCCGGCCGCTGCGATGCGCAAGTCCGTTCCCCGTCGGGAGGTTCGAATCCTCCCTCGGGCAGGGATGTTTGTACCGTCTTTAGTGTAAGGTAGTTCGTAAGTAGTTTGTAAGTTTAGGGACTGATGACACCGTAGTTAAGTCCCATAAGCTATATAAAAATTTGAACTAGCTAATACTAAGGACGACACAAATATCCATGCCCGAGGGGGGATTCGTGCCCCCGACCGTAGTGGCCGTGCAGACCGTGACTGGAGCGCCTCAGCCCCCTCTGCCACCGCGGCCGACCGCTATGATGCTTTTTTCAAGGAAACTTGCTCTTTGGCAATGTTCCCGAACATGCAAGGTCGGATTTGTTAAATCCGGATACGGCGTGTTAATATTTACGAGGTGGCCGGATGCCCATCCTGTCGGCACCCCATGCCCCCCCCTCCATCCTCCTGGGAAGAAATGTGTTCCCCAAATGTCTGCGTATAGTGCTACGAAATGTTGGCGAATCGTGTAACTGAGGCGGGACCTGGAGACCAGCTCGGCATTTTCCAAGGGGGATGTGGAAAACCGCCTAAAAACCAAATCCAGGCAGGCCGGCACTCCGACTCCCTTCGTTAATCCGCTGGGCAGATTGGAACCGGAGCCGGTACGCCTCCCCGTCTCGGAAAGCGGTGCGTTAGACCACACGGCTAACCGAGCGGGTCGATACTTTTTTCAGGAATGGTGAAAAATTTGCGGTGCCCTTTGAAAGGAACAATCCTGTCATTTGCCTAGGGTGATTTAGAAAAATACGGGAAAACCTAAATCTCCATTGACGGCGGCGGGTTTGAACCGCAATTCTCCCGAATATACAATCTCGATGAAAACGGTCACGAACGCTTAAGATTGAATTAATTTGTAAGATGAGTGGTTTCGATGTCAGAGGGATGATCTTCAGATCGGTTCCACAATTGGCTCACGGTTCTTTCGTGCGTACGTGTTTGGCGAGCAAGGGGGCCCCAAGCTAATGCAGTCTTCCTTCCTTCTTTACTTCCCGGACTGCATTTCCTTTCCCCCTCCCCTCCTTTCCTATCCTTCCCCTCCCCACCGAGGGACTGATAACCTCAGTAGTTTAGTCCCCTATCCCAAACAAACAACCCAACCCTTGATTACGGTATGTGTGTTTCTAGGGAGGGTGGGGGGGGGGCGAGAGTACAGCAGGTAGGCGGCGACCTAGGCCTAACGCCACAGTGCTTCATTAGGCATGTTCATGTTGGAGGTGGACTTACACAGCCACGGGGACTTTAACGTAGCATCAAACCACGGTGCAACTCTGAATTTTGGACAGCGAACATAGTCGGGGGTGAAAAAAGTTGTGAGTGACGGATAAAAATCCTAGGAGTGACCCGAAATCGAACACGGGATCTTTCGACTTTTTGTCTGGTGATCTATCACTGAGCCCCAGAGCCACTAATATTACCGTTATTTCAAATGGACGCAGTAATTATGAGCAGCTCAAGTGCCTTTTACAGGATCGACTACCTCTAAGACCTGGGTCAAACCAGTCAAAGCTGATAACACCACCACCACCACCACCACCACCACTACTACTCGTTACACTTTCGCCTCAACTCGTGCGAGAGAATTTTGGAAGTGACAACGATCCGACGCGGAGACGTCGGGCGCGGTTAAGAGTGAGCGAGCAGCCTGCTGGAGATTTCCAGAGAGGTGGGCACGTTCTCCGAAGTTGGAGAAGGGCGATACTGCGGTGGCTGTCCTTATGAGGAGCGGCGGGCTTAACAAAGGGCTGTCGGCGCGGCGCGGCCAGTGTCCGCGAGCTGCGGCCGCTACCAAACCTGATCCCGCGCCGCGCCGCGCTGCGCTGTTGCCGCCTCTTTGCACGTCGTCGATCGCCCCGGAAAACCGCTGCCCGCTGCCAGGAGAAACGCGGTGACGCAACGGCCGGCGCTTCTGCGAGCAGTCACCGGCATAGCTTTCCCTGTCAAAATACACGCCCGCCAGCCCGGAACCAGCCGTTTACTCCTAAACACGGGACAGCTCAGCGCGTGGGCGTGCTTCCTGCATGTTGCAAATTGTGACACTATGCTATTCTTCTACGTTGAAAATAATATTTGCATTGTTATTTTTCTGATTTATACTTACAGTCAAATACCATCTTCGGTTAACACTGCCACAAAGCATCCGATGTTTTGTATAATTAAAGAAATTAAAAATAAATTTAAAGTATTGATCACCAGGACCGAAAAAATCCGTTATTGCCAGCCGCGGTGGCCGAGCGCTCTGCGGCGCGCAAGTCACGGTCTGCACGGCCACTGCGGTCGGGGAATTCGAATCCCCCCTCGGGCATGGATATTTGTGCCGTCCTTAGGATAAGCTAGTTCATTAGTAGTTTGTAAGTTTAGGGACTGCTGACCCCGTAGTTGAGTCCCATAAGCTCTACAAACTTTTTTCGTTTTTTCTTCGTTATTGACCGAAGCTTTGGTGACGTCACAGCCCTTGAGTGGGACAGGCGTTAGCGATAGCAAAATATATGGAAGGCTTTAGGACAAAGATTATTCAGTATGCGATACTTCTAATGCCACGTCATGATTTTTTATTATTTTTTATTTTTTAGAATTTTATTTGCAGTACAGGAACGTAGAGTGCGCCTCGGTTGCACAGTGGTAGAGTGCCAGACTACTAATCCCCGCCAGGTCCTAGGATTTTTATCTGTCACTTTCCACTTCTTTCACCTCTGGCAGTATTGCTCATGTGAAAAATACCGAGTAGCACCGTGGTTCGGAACCCACGTTAAACTGTAGGTCCCCCTATAACTGGCTGGGTCAGTCAGTTCGAAGGTCGGAGGAAGGCAACGGCATACCACCTCCAAACAGGACCATGCCTAGTAAAGCACTGTGGTGTTCAAACCAATCTTCGGATTGTTGACTGCTTTACTTATCGTAGTTGTAAAAGTGTCGTCAAGTGATTGAGCAATATTTCGCTATTTTCTTTTGTGCTATGTTTGTGAATTCTGACTTTTTATTTTTAGCATAGCGAAATAGAAGAAATTATGTTTATTATGAAAACACAATTTTTGATGTACGAAGTGTTGGCCCTACAGGAAACCACATTTGCACGTTTCAAGTATACGTACACATTTTTAGACCGCTTTAAAATTTATGGAAGGCAATTTTATGCAGTCAGTACTGACCGCCATTCCAGCGAAACAATAGATTTTCAAAATTTTTGACCCCTTTAACATTAATCATAACAATATGACCAGTTTATACCAAGGATGCCAACGTGGAAGAGTGTGCAGTTTTATTAAAGCAAACTGACTATTTGTAAGTGTTAGTACCTGAGGAATGCCCACAGATCTCTAAATAGTACATCACATAAAAGAGGTCAGAGAGAAGCCGAGGCATATAGTATTAAAGAGTATTCTGTATCTGCTTCTGCTAAATAGACTGAGCATTTAGGTTGATTAATAATTACAACAATAAACAATAGAGAGATTATATATTGAAGACATACTTTAATTTCGAGAATTTCCTGGAGATTACATTTACTGAAAAGCATGTAGGAATAAATCGAAACTACGTCTTACAGCACTATTAGCCGTTCTTGCTAGCGGTTATAGCACTTTTTCTGTAAACAGTTTAGGTATTTAGTGACAGAGAACCTATTAAAAACACTTATTTAACATTTGTGTGTAAAATTATTTATGTTTATTTATAAATTTCTGATTGTGTAAATCTCCGTGAAGTTCATGCCTTCATGGCCTCTTCGTTTTTTATATTCCGGAAGTAAAACACATGAGTACAGCATTTTAAGTAAAATATACCTACATTTCAAGGAAATTAGTACTTATTTGTATCAACAGTGACTATATACATCATAAAAGTGCGTGTAAATGATAATTTCTTCTTGAATTCAGTTTTGTCTTTATACTAAATGCATTTATCTTTCAAATGACCAATTATTATTCGCCACGGTAGTGTTATGTGGCGTGCATATACAGTTACAGTTCTGATTCACGTACTACGTATATACTGTATACGCGAATTAATCTTACGCATCTGTCACATATCGTTACGCACTTTTATCGTGATGTTTACCTACAAAAAAATTTGTCGGGTGAATTCGAAACTTGGGAGGTTAAAGATGGGTGAAAATAAATTGGCCACTTATTTGGCATAGGTGCGAAGATTATATGCTTTTTCAAGAAACATGTCAACGTATTATACTGGGCCGCCCGCAGTGGCCGAGCGGTCTGCGGCGTGTCAGTCACGGTCTGCGTCGGCCGCTGCGGTCGGGAGTTCGAATTCCTCCTCGGGCAGAGATGTTAGTGCCGTCCTTATATTAGCTAGTTTATTAAGTAGTCTGTACGTTTAGGGACTGATGACCCCGTAGTTAAGTCCCATAAGCTCTACAAACATTTAATTTTTTTTTTTTTTTTTTACACTGGCATAGTCTGCTCTAAAGCTTGTACGTGCGTTCTTAGCAGCGCAACGGTTAACACGTTAACTGAATTTTTGAGTCCCTCGTTCAAATCGTATTATTTTCTTGTTTTTCCTCTCTTCTGTTGTGGCAAAAGTATATGATACTATGAAGTAGTAGCGAATTGTCAGAGGGATTGTGGACTATTCTCCAGAGAAATCAGTTCTCGTGTCGAACGTAACCGAGCAACTTTGATGCAGGACTGTAATTACAGGATGGGATGAAGTAGGGAGCGACGGACCTACGGGGTATGTGCGGTCCTTGTTGGTGCTGCCAGTAGTGTTCATATCCCATGTGATCGAAAGTGTGCCGTCACATATCAATGTATGTGAATTCGAAGTGTGTTCACATTTGTCACCTTTGTGGCTGAACGAGCACCGTCTCGGATACGATGGTATCTGAATGTCTTTTTTAGGTACGGTTGCGTATTTTTACTCACGGGACAAAACAAGAGACAGTAACTTCTTGTACTCTGAGGTCTGGCAGAAGTCAACGTTCCAACTAATTCCAAAGATGTTACGTTGGCCTAAGGTTTTCACTGGGTAGGCAAGTCCTTTCACGTATTTTATTGCATGCTAACTACTTCCCACTGATGCTTTATAACGGGGGGGGGGGGGGGGGTATCGTCATGCAGATACACTCAATCATCGTCTGCGAACTGTTCGTCTGTTGTACGTAATACTAAATACTGTTCGGATTTTTCGGCATTTAGCTTTTTCTTAAGCACATTAAGAGGACCACATACTCAGAAGGAAAAATACCACTGTACCGAAACACACTCCTACTTCACGGTTGGTTCTACGTGACGTTTTCCAGCCTTTAGCCAAATCCACTCTCTTGGACCTGATTGCCGCAGGATGTAACTGTCTCTGGAGTTCACTGTTTCTTCCGGATTTTGTGCGTGGCATCACGGGCCAGCAAGTTATTGCAGCACTTACCTCCTATGCATTAAAAGTTTAGTCTTGGAACTTTAACAAAAGCACGCACCGCGATACAGAACGCCTCTCTTGCAGAGTTAGTTTGTAATTCTATCGGACCAAACTGCGTCGTCATCAGTCCGTAGCTTACAAACTACTTAAACCTAGGCAAACTAACCTAAGGACAAACACACACACCCATGCACCAGGGAGGACTCGAACCTCCACGGCGAGCAACCGCGCGCTCCGCAGCGAGGCGCTTTAGACCGCTCGGCTACTCCACCGCGGCCTCTTGCAGCGTCTGCCACGGGAGTTTCATAATCATCTCTGCATTACCTGCCCTCCCTTCTTCCCGTCTGCCCCCTCCCTTTCCCCCCTCAGTGTGGCACTGTCTATTTGACAGATAAATATATTTCTGATTTTAATACGTACGATACTGTTTACTGAATATTGTCATGGAATCAGACGTTTTTCATACGGTTTTTATACACCACTTCAAGAAGCCAGTGACTAGAGTTTTGTAAGACGTCATGATACAGACTTGACAGCTGTTCCCGCCGGAGGTTCGTGTCCTCCCTTAGGCAGTGTGTGTTTACAAACATAATTCTTCTCTCCAAATGACCCTTTTGTAGTTGCGCACCAACCTGTGCCGCGCTCTAAACCCTCTACAGTGTCGCTTCACGTTTCTTAACGGTATCTGCCCAACCTTTGTGCCCAATTCTTTTGAACTATTAGTTACACTGATTCCTTCTCTTAATTTCCTATGTTTTTTCCCTTTGACTTTGGCATGGTCCTCAGCAATGTTCAACAGTACTTATCAGTCATTACAGGAGGTCCAGGTTGTCTTGATTTAGCTGTGGTAGTTCCTTCGCGCTTCTATTTAAGTCGCAGTTGACTTGGGCTGCTTTAGACATGTTGAAATTTTCCTAGAAATGTTCAATTTTTTGCAAATCTATCGGACTCAACTACGTCGTTATCAGTGCGTAGCTTACAAACTACATAAACTAAGGTAAACTAACCTAAAGACAACACTAACACCCATGCCCGAGGGGGCACTTGAACCCCCGACGGCGAACGGCCGCGCGCACCGCAGCACGGCACCCCAGTACCACAGAGTAACATATGCCAGTACGCACTGTAATCCGCCGCGGCGAAGTTTCTCTTTTGTTACTCACGTGACATCCATGTTCGCGGTCACACGAATTATATTTTAATAGATCATATCCAATGAGTGTACTTTTACACCCCTTAAGTCACTCCATTGAGTATTTTGGAGGGATCTTCACTCATATTCTTAAATTTTAGTCAATATTCCATTAGCACATGGAGGTTAAAAGCACTATCTTTTCCACATCGTCAGTCATAATTTTCGCATTTCAAGCACACGATACGTCTCTGAAGTGTACGAAAAAAGTAGTAGTCTGTTGTACGAATATACCCAAGTAGGACTGATATTCGAGGAACAAAGAGCATCAAGTTCAGTTGGGTATTTTGACTGCGTTTTATGTAGCACTCACTCCTTTCTGTGCTGCCTGGAAAGAAAAGCGAAACACGCTTTCCTTTGTGTCCCGCTCCCCCTTCCTGGATATTTTAAGTGGAAGGCTCAATTTTCTGTTAGCGGCCTCGGGTGTTGCAGACACTGGCTGGCGGCTCTTTCCCTGCACAGCGCTGGCAGAGCTCGCGGGCTGACTGACAGTGGATAATTAATCCATCACGTCCTTCATTAAAGACAGGCCGAATCAAACAAGTAAAGTTCAATTAGTTTGACGTATCCGATAGCGGGCCGCGTGGGAGGGGGATGGGGATGGGATTTATCCGAATGTTAACGAGGCCGGGGTACGCAATGCTGTCTCTTGTTAGTAATGAGATACTCGCTCAACTGACGCAAGTTAAATTCTAAAGCATTGTAGTCAGGATGAAAGAGGCAATGCGGAATTTATTTTGTACGTAAAAATAAAGCCCGCAATCTAATTTTTATCGTCAGCCATTTTGCTCATTGTACACTTAATGATGTATCGAAAACGTTTACACGTTGACCGTAAACCGTTGTGGCTATTGGCCCACTTTAGGTTACGGTAATAACACTAAAAGTGAGCCTTTGCGATCGTGTTTTCACAGCTCGAAATTTAAATGAAAATAACGGCTTAACCATTCATCTGACATGAAAAGTGAATAACCGAATTGCTAGAGGGGACAATTCCCTACAACTTTTTTTTCCTATCTTGCATCGTTGCATAGATATTTGCAAAAATAACGGAGAATTGACGATGTCTGTCTGGCTGTAACGTGTTCTCACTTTTTAAGACGAACCGTTCAACCGTTCAACACCAAATTTTACAGATATAATTGTATGCTACCATAGACCAGAACCTCGCTTTTTGAAATATTTCTGACAAGAAATACGTTAGTAATACCAGAAAAGCAGTTTGTAATTTAATTTTAATTGCATATAAACCGTACATCTGACGCTAAAATTGAATAACCGAATTTGTAGAGGAGAAGATTCTCTACAACTTTGTTCCCTTATGTTTTTACATATCTCGTATCGTTTGAGAGATATTTGCAAAAATAACAGTTTTGACACCGTACACTGAATTAACGGAAACCAGCCGTTCACAGATGTCAATAATAACATATTATGTGTGAAAATCATGATATATATATATATATATATATATATATATATATATATATATATATATATATATATATATGAATGTATAATTAGCACTTTTTATTTGTAATCTTGTATATGTAGCTTATTAATTAACTACAGATGTAGCTCAGACACGATTAAATAAATAAACAGATGTCACGTGACATTCCTTGCCCAGAACTCTCTCTGGCATACGCCATCTTGCGTTGCGTATTTGATGACTTTGTTGTTGTAACTTACACGTTGTAATTTCAAAGCAATGGTGCACTGAAGAATTAACAAAAACACGTCGTTCTTCGTACGATAAATGATAATCCAGTGTCTACAAATGCTATATTATCATCAGTTAACAACGGCCATCAATAGTATGAGATTAAATAACGTAACTTAATTGTTGGCCGTAGCGTAGTGGGCAATGCATTGGACTATGACCCTGAAGGTAAGTGGTTCAAAACCCACCACTACCTAGAAATTTTTTTCCCAAGTGTTTCAGACACCTATTAATTAATTTTTTGTGTTTACATTATTATTTTGGTTTGCAAAAACTTATGAAACTACAAATCTAAAGTGGGCCGTAAAACACGACAGTGCAGTTTTTTTCAAACATGTTCGTTGTATACTTTCACGTAGCGGTGTCTTAGGACGTACGTGATTGACTACACACTGGCTTAAACTCTGCGATTCATTAAGCCCTTGTCACACATCGTCGATGAAGAAACAATACCGCCTAACTAACAAATTGTCGATTTCTCGTTTTTCAGTCACATGATGTTGACCTTACCCGCATCAGCTCTTAACGTCATAATGCCTAATATTTAATTATTTACAATGAAAAAACTGATCTAAAACAATACCGCGTATGTGACACAGCGAATAAATAGATGGCAATACCGCGTAACTGCAGAGAATGAAATCTACAATCTCTGGATTCTGTAAACAATACCGCGTAAATACAAAAGCGCACGCAGCCACAGGACATTGTTACTGCTTTATTACGTATTAAACAGTCTCTAAAGTGGTTACATGCTTGGAGCTTAATTTGTGATCGACAGCGATATAGAAGATCTATTTACTGATGAAGAAATTGTTTCCCAGCTGAAATCAGTTTATGAAAGCGGAGAATCATGCCTGAGAGTGACTGACAGCGGTAAGAAAATTATTTTATTATCCACCTTTGAAAGTTAGTAGTGCCGCAAGTGTCTTATAGTGATATAAATTAGAAAACCCTTACTTCGCTCATGCATTTCTGCCAAAGATTTCTAGACTGCCCACTTTCTTATGTAGGTTCTCCTGTAAATGCAAAACAAACAACAGGTGATAAAATTCGTAATACTTAAGTTATATTTACCGAAGAAGAATTAGTTTCGTATAAGAGGTTCTCGGTTACTGTTCCTGTAACATCTAATGAAATCTTTCATCTATTAAATCATTCAATAAAAAGGATTAATGCTCCAAAACGTGTTCTAATTAGCTTTCTCAGCACCAAATACAACGGAAATGTGCCAAGTCGTGCCGGGAGACTGACAAATACCACGTAACTAACAGACTCTGCCATAAATACCGAGACAATTCCGCGTATCTGCCGTAATTAAGATTTCTGAAGTGTATATATTTTGTTTCACATTTTGATTTGATCCGATATTTCTTTGCCCCTGTGAAATGTATTTGACATTTTAGACAGTTTTTTGTATCTGGCAAAAAATTCTTATTTTGCTACTTACGCGGTACTGTTTCTTCACCGACGACATGTAGAACAGCACAGAATAGACTACCTCTGGCCGCTGGTTTACACTGTGTATATATATATCGCAGTTAAAGTCCGAAGAGCGGCCAGATCGCGAATTGGCCGGTCATTTCGCACTTTGGACGAGTGGATTGGCCAAAGTCCGATTACTTGAAATTATTGACGCATATCCGACTTTGGCCAGCCAGTTTGCGACATGGCCGGAGTTTCCTGGTCAGAACGCGATGTGAGTCCACGTATGTCTAAATACCACTGGCAACTGTGATGTTGCAATAATGTACGATAGGCAGAATATGTCTCACTCTCATTGTTAACTGTGCGGTGCACATGTCAGCTGCTGCTTTCTCGGAGGAGGTACTGCCTCCGCGCCTTGTGTTACTTCCTGACACATTGGATTAATTGTGTGTACGGCTACGTGTTGTGGCATTTTTCTTTCTGGTATTAGTGCATCTTTAAGAAGTGTCGAGGGAACGTCGGTTAATTGCGCGAAAAGCTTTTTTTTGTTTGTAGTGTTTTATTATTGTTATTTGGCCCCACTTTGCCCTAAATCAGTAATAGAACATTATTCTGCAGGTTGACCCATGGCTACGTCACACGGCGACGATATTCACGATGAAGGTGGGATACATGCTGATGCGGAAACGACATTTCTTACGAAAAGCAGGTTCAAGGACACTGCGTACGCTGTTGCAAGAAAAAGCAAATAATAGCGGAATAATTACCAGAGATACTGTTCTTTTATAGAAGACATTAAAGAAGGCAAAGCATAGCAGAGGAAAGATAATGCTCACTGAAGTTAACGGAAAAAAAACTTACTGCATCACCAACAGGAGACAGCAGTGCTATTTTGTATTATGACCATACAGAAGAACTGTTCGAAATATTGCATGATAAATGAAAATAGAACATGGAGGTCGCACATGGATGGAGAAGAAACTGAACTTAATAAACGTCACGGAACAGATCATTACTTTGTATCTTCGCTTGTCAGACTACATTATCTAATCAAAAGAAAGGCTTAATTTTCAGTGCTAATTTAAGACGCCGGGTAGATCTTTAAGACATGCAAAGTAGCCGTGACGGAGAGGGCAAGTTCATACTCAGTTACCAGGATCACTTAACCCTTTAATGCATACTGTAGCTCATCAGCTACATACCTTATTTTTTCCATTATCTCTCAAAATGATCAATATTTTGCCACAAATTAATTTGTAGATGCTTACATACAAAGTGTTACATATGCAAGAAGCACGTCTCAGAAATTGTAAGTCGCAGAGTGCTGCTGAATCACTTGGGCAGTTAGCCGCATTGAGTTACTCGTTACATGTGCGTTTATTTAGTATTCCTCCTTTGCCAAGCAAAAGTAGTCAGTCACTTAAAGAGTTACTTTATGAAACTATGAGCGACACAATAGTGACATTTACTGCATCGGGTACGTCATGGAAGCACTATTATACCTGACCAGCTATGAGCTGTTTGTTGCTAGTAGTGCATAATAATTAAGAAATTTTTTTAAATATTTTTCTCAGTATATACTCATTACTCGTAGCAGTTTCTATAGTTTCAAATAAAAATTCTTGCATTTTAAAGAGTTAACTAAATTTATACTATTACGACCGCTGAAAAGCGAAGGAGCAGAAGTCTCTTACCATTTGCTTGACATCTTTACCACTATAAGTGCTCCAAGTGTGCCATAGTCAAATAATGATAGAGTCTCTTCGAACGAAGCTATAAATGAGCTGAATAACATGTGACCTGAACTGAAATTGGTACACAGAAAACCCAGACATAGCCAAAGCCAAGGTTCTGTCGAACGGGCCAACCAGGTTGTACAGAATATGCTAATGACATCGATGCAGAAAAATAACTCAGCACTTTCATTTCTTTGATTCCTTTTGAGTCTAGTTTCTCGTGGCGTGTTAAGTGTATGATCTTCTTTCGTTATTCCTGTAGGCGAGAAATTTAAGGAGAGTCGAAACTTCAACATTCAGCAGAGACATGTAAAACAGGAATATAGATAAACTTCTGAAGCTATGAATGTAAGGATGTTTTAATAACTGACCTTCACAGTGATCACTCGATATATAGCACTATTCTCGTCCATTACAAAAATGTTCAAATGTTTGTAAATCTATATTACTTAACTGCTTGGTTATTAGTCCCTAGCTTACAAACTTTTTAAACTAAGGTAAACTAACTCAAGGGAAACACACATTCCCGTGCACGCGGGAGGACTCGAACCTCCACGGATACGGCCGCGCGCACAGCAGCACGGCGCCTCAGCGTGCACGGTGCCGGCCGCGATGGCCGAGGGGACTAAGGCGCTCCAGTCACGGTCTGCACGGCCACTACGGTCGGGGGTTCGAATCCCCCATCGGGCATGGATATTTGTGCCGTCCTAGTTCATAAGTAGTTTGTTAGTTTAGGGACTGATGACCCCGTAGTTAAGTCCCATGGACTATACAAACATTTGCATTTTTTTTTCGTGCACGGCTTTTCCGTCGCGGCCGCCCATTACATTGTCCAAACTGAAGCGCTGGAAAACAGGAAACATGTAGAGTAGATGATACAGTATTATACTCGTGAACAAGCCGGCGCAGTGGATAGTCTTCGACTCATCGAATTCATGAAAAACTGTTCTTTTCAACAAGGAATTAAGCAGTTCCCATAAGAGAATTTTTGGCTGTAAGTCAAAAGTGGGGATGAGTACTTGCCATCCGCCTTAAGAAGTTTCTGATAACATAGAGACGGAGGAACACGTTGAGAAACTCAAGAGAAATGGATGACGCTATCAATGTACGCACTACTCCTAACAATGAAACTGGTGCCATGGAGACCCAACCATCGGAAAAGCAAGACGAGTTACCTGACAGTAACAAACCGAAAATATACTGTGTGGTTTGTGAAGAAGAGAGTAAGTGCAGCTCATTGATGTATATTCTGCGGCAAACATGTGCATGCAATATGTAGTAGTAGTACTGGAGCAGAAGAAGGATAAGGAAAAAACTTATTTGCAAACTATGTTACAATAA
The DNA here is from genome assembly GCA_026315105.1 of Locusta migratoria. NCBI lineage: Eukaryota > Metazoa > Arthropoda > Insecta > Orthoptera > Acrididae > Locusta > Locusta migratoria. The sequence continues at coordinate 339,968,896 of CM048755.1, forward strand.
ACAAGAAATGAAGAAGTAGAGGGCTGCACCTTACGACAGTTTGCAAGGACAAGGAGATAAGATGGTTAAAAATTCAGGCGCAAAATTCCCACCTGCCAAAGTTGGAGACAAAGTTCCCGTCCATATACAAGATGTTGACAGGGGTCGCGGAGGTCCCGAAGGCATTCTTACCGTTGTGATGAACGGCAAAGGCACATTCTACAAGCCGGAATCAGAACATAGTGTTCTTAAGCAATTATATTGCAGAAAAGAATTCTCTATTCTGACCAAGAAACTGCTCACGCTGGAATCCTTGGCCAAAGAAGAAAAATCGTTACGAACCATATCGTCCTTACAGTCACTGACGACTAGCCAAATATACAATTGATACAATTGCTCTACTAAGTGTGCCATAAATCGCTGCGAATGCAGAAATAAGAAAATTTTGTGTAATTACAAATGTCATAAAAGCTTAACTTTTATAATAAGTTAATACTGGTTGTATTATAAAAATATACAATCCTTTCATTTTACAAATATTTTTAACTGACACTGATAAATTGCCAACAGCTTGAAATTATACATTTTCATTCCATATTTATTCACTTTCAGATTCTGTCCGATCCGCCTACGTCACTTCGCGAACTGGCTGGCCAAATCCTTGTTCATCGTTAGGTTTTCGCCATTGTATTACAGAGAGCATTCGGCCCTCTCACCGAGCGCACCTATCCACTGCGCTGGCTTGTTCACGAGTATAACATTGTATCATCTACTCCACATGTTTCCTGTTTTCCAGCGCTTCAGTTTGGACAATGTAATGGGTGGCCGCGACGGAATAGCCGTGCACGCTGAGGCACCGTGTTGCTGTGCGCGCGGCCGTTCGCCGTGGAGGTTCGAGTCCTCCCGCGCGCACGGGCGTGTGTGTTTTCCTTGGGTTAGTTTACCTTAGTTTAAATAGTTTGAAAGCTAGGGAGTAGTAACCAAGAAGTTAAGTAATATAGATTTACAAACATTTGAATATTTTTGTAATGGGCGTGAATAGCGCTATTTGTTGAGTGATCACTGTGAAGGTCAGTTATTAAAATATCCGTACATTCTGTGATTCAGAAGTTCCTTATATATATTCCTGTTTTACATGTCTCTGCTGAATGTTGAATTTAACACAGGATTTAGTACCCCTTTCCACTCAGCGTTGGGTTGGGTTATTTGGTTGGTATTGGGGGACTAAACTACTGAGGTTATCAGTCCTCCGGTGGGGAGGGGGAAACGAAGTGTAGTCCAAGAAGGAAAGAAGGAAGGAAGACTGCATTAGCTCGGGGTCCCATGCTCATCGCGCATACTCACGAAAGAACCGTGAGGCCCTGGGGGGGGGGGACTTTCCACTCAGTTTCGAATCTTGTCTCCTTAAATTTCTTTTCTACAGGAATAACGAAAAAAGGTCTAACACCAAACACGCCACGAGAAACCAGACTCAAAAGGAATCAAAGAAATGAAATGTTTATTTTTAATTGTATCTTGTCCCTGTTTACATGATAAATACAAATGAAAAACATTGACTCGATTACTAATGTTCAAATGTTTGTAAATCTATCGAACCAAACTGCGTTGTCATCAGTCCGTAGCTTACAAATTACTTAAACCTAGGTAAACTAAGCTAAGGACACACACACACACACACGCCCCAGGGAGGACTCGAACCTCCACGGCGAGCAACCGCACGCCCCGCAGCGAGACGCTTTAGACCGCTCGGTTACTCCACCGCGGCGAATCGATTACTGCGGTTGAAAATGCATACACGGAACAAGGAGGATGAATGTGTATCGTTGTCGTATCATCAATTGTTCTATTTTGCTGTAGTGTCGCTGAACTACCTACAGCGATTTCTGATTTGTTCGCTGAACAAAGATCGGTTTCTCGAGTTAACTTTGTCAAACTACAAGGAATCAAAGAACCAAAGACGGACGTACAAAAATTCCAAGTTATATCGTCAACAAAATCATTACAGACGAAGCGCTAACTCCGCTTTCGAGTGGGCGGGGAATGCATCCAGTCACCTCATTTTCATAGGAACCATCCCGGCATTTGGCTGAAGTGATAACGTGTAAAATTTGAATCTCAAAATCAGGCGGGGATTTTAGACGTTCTCATTTTCTATGCGTGTCCATTGTCTTAACCTCAGCATCATCTATAACCGTTTTGTTTAAGTAACTTACTGCTTCGGTCCCCCATAGTTTGCCCCCAACGAGACTTCAACACCCCCCACCCCCCCCCCCACCCCCATATTGTCTGAACAAGACAGAAGTTCTCATTCAACAAATAACAACGTCACTCATATAAATGGACGGAAGAACATGACGTATAATGTTAACAACGTGGACTTAATACAATACAAATAGATGCTAGGCGAAATCAGATAGTGTCATTTAAGTCCACAGATTAGTAGGAACTACAATAGCTATTGCAATATTTCGATGAAAGCCTCAACGTTAACAGTTGAAGTCATAAGCCACATTCTGGACCTTACTCATTGAATTGTACGACAAAACACTGGTGAAGCAGCTGTTTGTTGTGGAGGGAAAGATAAGGCAGTGGATAAGCAGTAGCACTGAAAGGCCACGTAAAGTGCGCCTGCTATCGACCAAAGCCGGAGAATGCAGCTTCCGGGCAATTCACTGAAACAGACTCCGGACTGATGAAAACATATCTCGCACAGGCAGCGTACAAGAGCTATTGTGCAGTCCTATTGACCAGGACAACGGCTGCGTGTTTCCACGTGCAGGCCAAGTTCCATTGTGAAATTTCACCGATCACTGAATGCTACGGCTTCTCCATGTTTTCGTAAATGCTTCCTTTCACACCGTTGTGTATTTTTGCTTTACCTAGACGGTGTACGCTATACCTAAATTATGTAGTACGGTTCATTTGACCATGTTGCTTCGTCTTCATTTCAGACTCCGTATTTCAGAGCAGGGGAGACATTAGCACGTTGGCCTTATTTTTTGTCATTTATTAATATTTATTTTAGATATTTAAATGTATGGAATTATTGTTAAATTTAAGAGGGGTCTTTACTGAATCTGGATGGCAGTTATTAAGCTTGAAAATATGAGTTAAAGAATTAGAATTTGAGATATAACGCCACGGTTGCACAGTCAAAGTCTGTTAGACTATGAATGCAAAGGTCGCGGGTTCGATCCCCGCCGGGTCCTTGGATTTTTATCTGTCACTTTCCACTTCTTTCACCTCTGGCAGTATTGCTCATGTGGAAAATACCAAGTCTCACCGTGGTTCGGAATCCACGTTAAACTGTAGGTCTCCTTATAACTGGCTGGGTGAGTCAGTTCAAAGGTCGGAGGAAGGCAACAGCACACCACCTCCAAATAAGACCATGCCTAGCAAAGCACTAATGTGTTGTTCATTCATGTCAAGTGCGCCAATCTGCCCCTACCTCAAGGTAAGTTGGTCCAGAGGCTGTGGCACATTGATCCACGTAGTCTTTTGTTAAGTTATACTAGTTTCTTAACATTGAGGACTATACAACGTAAACTTATTAGGATTAATGATGTAATACAAACCAGTCAAATTTAATCACTGCCCAGCTTCAAAGGATCAGCGCAGTTTTAACACTCATAAAATAGGCCACGAATTTCATTTTTCACGCATGTCTGATGAGCCCAACGCTTGCGGTTTGTGCACTGAATCCTTTGTTCTCCAGGTTGATTGATTGGAAAAGGCTCAGTGACTCTTCCTCGTCGTCATCGCCATATTGCCTTCGTTTCTTTTTTGCGTTTTAGGACTCCTGTAGTTGATTATTTCCATTCTACTATTGCTCGTATTTTCTTTTTGAGAAAGGGCTTTTCTAGCGTGATTTAATTTTTCCTTTAACATTTCTTTCCAATTGTTTCGTCCAATGGGTTGATATCCAGTTTTTTTTCTGAGTTTCAATGACCTGCGCAGATTAATATTGTACTTAGCACAGAACGTCCAGTAAGATTTTCTTGGAATCCGAGAGTCCTCGCTAACGGTCCTCACGGATGTTTTTTCTTTTCTTATAAAACTGCTGTTAGCATCGTATCTACAGAAATCGTTGCTCTTTCACTTTTTCTTTTGTACTTTCGGATCTTTTTTATGTTACTAGAAATAAAACAAGTTTAAACCAGAGCCGTTACTCAGATGATCTGGAAACAAGGAAATGAACCAGGGTCTGACTTCTCAGATCGCTATTTGAAACAAAATTTACTGGTTGACGTTTTATAACGCATTTTATCTTGCGAATATGACCTTTTGACCTCTGAAAGCTATGAAAGTATGTTTAACTTTGACAATTACGTTAATAATATTTATAATTCGCAGAGTTTATTAAATTATCATCAAAAATAACAAACCTCTGACAGATGAAAAAAGTAGCCCCTGTAGGACGGGGCAAGTTGGCCCGGTTGGCCATCGTGCCCCGTCCTCTGGGCCAAACTCTCCCATAACCATTTTTATAATAAATTCTGTTCTGTAGAAAAATCACTGAAGCAATTAAGATTGTTTGCCATATAGAATCAATCCTTAACCTACTACCTTTAATTATACTACTCACCCATTGCGCCTAAAACAAGCAAAAATTAAGCAACACATTAACCAAAGAGTAGAATTTTACTTAAACACGCACAAAAACAATGACTACACGTTGTCCAAAACGTCGTCGTCGGCGAGAATGGCCCTGTATAAGGAGAAGGACAGCGCTACCTACTTGATTGATTCCTAGGACGATCTAGCGTCTATTGTTTGAGCTAATTCCACTGGACAATCCTGCCCCCTACGGCCAACGAGCGCTGGTCTCCCCTATGATCAGATATTATTATTAACAAGTAGTAGTAGTAGTAGCGGTGGTAGGGGTAGAAATTATTTCATGTCTTTCAGTTCCGTGCCAAGTTTTAATAATGTAACGAGCACGACCGCCACACTGAAGCTTTAGTAGAAGTAAGTTACAGAAGCTCTAGTTTGCCCAAGAAAGAGTTGTTTGATTACAGGATGTGAATAATGAAAAGATACCTTCTCATTAATACGGATTCACCGCTCTTGTGCGTCTTCTGTGACGTCCACTTGACAATCCCCATAGTTCCATACACAAAATTCTGGAAAATTGTCACTTCAGCTAAAATACACGCGGCTACTACGCGGCGGCTGCAGTTCACAGTATAAAAGTCTACCTGGAAATGTCTGTTCAAAGTCTAATGGATTTTAGATTATAATATCTTTCTCCATTCGGTTAACAATTCGACATTTCTGAGCTTATAAGGACTATCAAAAGTTTCCGTTTGAGGTGTTGCGCAGCGGACATGCAAAGTAATGCGAATCCCATAGCGGTATGTAAGCACCGATATGTAGGCAACAGAGTAGTGTTATTTTCTTGTTTTCCGACGTGCATGTGATAAATGCAGAAACGTAAACTGTGGTGATCTCATTAGAAAATGTGTTCTGCTACTTACTAGCGCCCACTTAGAGGCAAGCATACACAAATGGGGTGGAAAATTGGTTATCTATCCTTATATCATCGAACGAGAATTATTTCATCGCCCCCTTATAGTAATTTAAACGGTCTGAGTACTAACTTTGAACTGCAAAGTGACAATGTACAAAATAACGATGTAGTTTTATATACAAGATGTGTATCATTTGTAAAGTTGTGTGGACAGTTACTGGTTCCTGCATACTAAAAAAATTGAGATGTTTGAAGGGCTATTTCGTGAATGCATTTTATGAGGGGAAAAAACGTTTTAGTTACAGCGTTTTCATGAAATTTTTCAAATTCAAAATGTTCAAATGTTTGTAAATCTTTCGGACTCGCCTGATGGGTTACTAGTCCGTAGCTTAAAAACTACTTAAACTAAGGTAAAGTAACCTAAGGACAACACAAACACCGATGTCCGAGGGGGGACTCGAATCCGGCGCATGGAGCAGCGCAGCCGCAGCCCCAGTACGCACGGCTAATCCGCCGCGGCGGAAATTTTTCTTGATATACGTGACTAAATACTATTGTGTGTTGAGCACAATATACACTGAAGGAATCAGTATGAACACTTTGTTGGTGTTCAGGGAATCTCATTCTCTAGTATTCACATGTCTGTTGGATATGTGGCGAACAGTGCCATCCATCCACATGGTAGCTAATTTTTGATATGATGAAGACAGATGGAAATTCACTGTAAAGACGACCGCTGAGCCGCAGATAGGAACGTAGAAGAAGCACTCGGCCAAAGCCTTCGTGTAACAAAAAAAAAAAAAAAAAAAAAAAATACGGCGGCCGTGTGGTTTTTTTCTGCCTAAGGTATGGCCGAAGGCTTTTAGTTTTAAGAGTGTAATTGTCTTTACTACGTACCTCTCTGCGATCGCGTTCACGAGTTGCAACCTATCCTAATTACTATTATAACCTGTATTTCCATTTGTGTGAACTCACTTTTACTATTTTCAGTACAGAAAGAGGTCATCCCTACTGTTGGCGAAAGGCAGCACACCTATTGGGTGTGCGTGACGTTACTAGCATTGATCACGTGCAAATCTCAGCACAGCATGCCCGGAGAATGTGTACGTGCCGTATTTCGGACATTTTAAAGGTTGGATCACCGACGCGAGGAATATTGTGGTGTGAACTCGTGCACTATGGACAAATAGTATGGACAGATTCTTCCGGAAGGCCTACACTACTGGAAGATGGTAGGGTCGTCGTCGTCGCAGTAGCCAGTAGATTCTACAAAGATCTTGCGCCATTTTATATTTCTAATGCTTTTTCTACGTCGACAGATCCTACGAAGGTGTATTTTTTCGTTTAGTTTTGCTCCGATTATTAAACATCGTCAGAACGGCCTATCCACCGCCTTTACCTTTCCTGAAGCGAAACTGACCTAACAGATGTTTCAGTGTACTTTCCATTCTTGTGTTTATCATTCTCGGAAGCAGCTTGGATACTTGGACATTTAAGCTGACTGTGCTTTAGTTCTCACCTCTTGCAATAACATACCACTGGCAACAGAAACTTGCATAATATAGAGCGAAAAATGTATTGGGACCCTGAGTGACTTCTGTGATGTACAGTGAATAGTCTTGCCTCAATTTGTGGTGGTCAAACTGACATCAAAATGCCTGTAGACGACCCAGAGAAAAGCCACAGGAAATAGCGAGTATCGAGACACCTCTCCTACTGATCATAGTGTGGAGAGCTATTGGGTTTAACAACTAGACAAACGCCCCGTCGAATAAACGATAAATGCTCGCTAGTATGTGACAATGATAAATCCTGATTTCACGCCCTTCATGACCAGAGTACCAAATGAAATTCCAGCAGGGTGAAGCAAGGCCTCAGACTGCAGTTTACTTCACAAACTCTTTGTTTGACAAATGCCCAGACCCGTGAACGGTGTGTTGGTCTCTTGATTTGACACGCATAGAGAAAGCCTGGACACTATGGCAAGGGCTACACAATACTTTTGTCTAGATTCCTGCCAGCGATCTTTAAGAACGAACAGCTCGTTTTCGCCGAAATTCCTCAAGGTAACTTTCGGAGTCTGTTAGCTCCCGTGTGATAACGAATACAAAAGTGAATTGCTGTCCGTGTGGACGGCGTCTCGTACTAAAACGGGTGTCCGTTCCGAAAGAAGGTTAATCATTAAATGACGTTATCTGAAAAACACCGCCGCAAATATTAACATCGAAGAGGAGTTTTATGGCGTCACACTTTCAATATTCGTTAGATTATATTTTCCCCCTGTAATGTACTCTAAATGCCAGGACCTGTAACATTCGTAATACACTGACACTGTACACGGCTCGCCCAACATAGGGAACGTTGCAGCTAAACAATGGAAGCGTTTGAGGTACGCAAAGGTAGGCTGACGTTGAATAAGGAGACTAAACGCGCATCTTTTTGTTTGTATATATTTCAGTTTTTATTTGGAGTCTATTCCTAACAAGGACCCACAAGAACTCCGCGAGTTGTCAGGAAGCATTGGCTCTGTTGCAACGGCACAGGGAATATTTCGACATGTCGAGTGACCCAGATATCAGTGGACGGCGTACTAGCTATTGCCTACGTCAGCTCGGGATGAGCAAGTCGCGCTCATATATTGCTAGGTATCCGACGCGTTTGCCATATTATCCCAGAGACCTGGCCTATTCACGTACAGTTGACGCAGAGTCATCTTCTGTGGGCAATTTTCTGATCGGAGGGGTCACCGTAGGCTACAGCGAATCGCTGCAACAGATAGACATGAAACAGAGCAGTATATTACTTGCCAGCTCGTTGCCGGAAATAATTAGTTGGTGAGCAGCAACACTATTAGAAGCTTCTGCTCGCTAACGGCTAAGTATGTTACCGTTACCTCACGTGTATGTTTGCTAGTAGTTTACCACTTAGCTCATAGGAAATAAGGTGGCAAGTGGAAGGAGGTCGACTGAACTTTAGTTATGCTTCACGTTGGTATGTACTAATGGACTCTGGAGCCCACTGAGTTTAGTGTCGCTACTCATGATCCCCTGCTATTACTTCTGAACAGTACTATCAGACGTTCTCGTTAGCCTTATGTGGGATTCGCTTCTTCAGGGAAAAGATAATCAAAGGCGTGGTCGGTGCAGTTGGCTAAGATGTCTGCTCGTAACAAGCAGCTGACACCCAAACCACCTGATGTCAGTCAGATCCATACCAAACGTTGTATATCGATAGAATATCAACCAAATATCTTATATAATTCGTTCTATGTGCTGTCGACCAGGAAAACGTGAATAAACTATAAGGAACGCTTGACATAAGGAGGAGAGGAGAAGCATAACTCAAAGCTTATGTCGCGCTTCTGTGGGCAAGTTGTTAGAGCATTGTTATACCGAAGATCCTGGGTTCAAGCCCTGCTTATGACTTTTTACTGCAGTACTCTGGCAGTTGTTATTTAGTGCAACGTGTTCCCCACATTGACATGTAAAAGGGCTGTTCGGATTTTATAGCACTATGTTATCGGCAGTTTGCTTCAGCTTCATTTATTTGAAAGTAGCAAACCTCTATGGTTTATTCGTAATTTCACAGACTAGACATTCACAATCGGAACATAAGTAGAAAGAAACTATCACACGTGCAGCAGTTTTAATATCATCGGTATTATTACTACTAATACTTCAGCACGTGTGGTGCTATTGTTTCTTTACTCTTGCGTTCCGATTGCTTCTGTTTATTCTCTGGAATTACGAATGTACTCTATAGGTTTGCTACTTTCAAATAAATGAAGGAAAAGCGAAATACCGGTAATACAGCCCTATAAAATCGGAACAGTCGTTTTACATATCAGGAACACGTTGCAACATATAACAATTGTCAGAGTACTGCAGTGAAAAAGAAAAAAAAGTGCAACGAGCACACCCTCTGTGTAAGAAACTAACGCTCTAACAACTTGCCCACAGGAGCTCGACATTATACGCTTTCGCAGTTACGCTGTAACTGTTTTCCGTAGGTCATTTGTTGTTATTACAGTTTATGCACGTTTTTCTGGACGACAGCACATAGCACGAACTATATCGGAGTTTTGGTAGATACTCTATCGTTATACAACGTTTGGTATCGATTAGACTGACATATGAAGGTTTGTGTGTAGGTAGAGAGATGAGAGGCAGAACCATCCATTGAGAGGCAAAAGAACTTTAAGATTCCAAGTGGTTCGGAAAATCTGATGAGGCATTACATTCAACTAGTCAACAAGGCACCGGTCAGCAGGCATGTGGTTTTGGTGGACTCGGCTCAGGGATGTTTAGATGGATTCAATTAGACCTATCGTCTTACATGCTGTTCTATCACATGGGCCCATTTGTTTCCTTACAACACCGTCTATGTTTACGTCTGGAGCTCACATAATTGTTACGAGAAGTGAATCTTGTACAACAAACAGTAACTGCCGTATTGAGGCGACGTGCTAGCACGCTACAACTACTCTCGTCACAGTATACAGGGACAGAACACGGATGAAGTTGGCAGCACGAGAGGTAAAAATCAATAATCCTTTATTTTAGAATATTTACACGATTACTCAGCTTTAGTGTGGTGGTGATGATATTGATGACGATGATATTTAGTGTACCGCAATAGAAAATGCGCCTGACTGCTAGTATGAGAAATACCCGAGATTTAAATATAAAGGCAAAACACTAAAACAAAAGAATTTAAATCTGGACGAACAAATTGAGGCAATAATCCCGAATACTACTAGGCCTATATTGCGCTAACCACTGCACGCCATCATTCGATCGTTTCATAAAAACACGAGACAAGCTGATTGGCAGCTGTGTTGTAAACTTCAGCTTCATAATACATTACATCAGCTTCATCGTAATTTGCATTAATTAATTTCACTGGGACACGGTGTCATAAAACTGATTTTATTGTGACCTTCAGCTGACAGTTATTGAAAGCTACGATGCTTTCACTATAGAAAGCTAAGCGCAACAATTTATAGAGTGCTACGGATGGCACTCAGGTAGCCACTATCGCCCTCGTGTGGGCCTGTCTGCCCATGTATGGAAAGCATTACGCAAGTAGGTTCCGGATGTTTCTTTACGGCTAGTTTAACAAAGCAGCTGTGGCTTCCGGTATCATCAGGTTCCCGGGTCGTAAATGGAATCCAGTGAAAGCAGATCCTTTTATAAGTAATCCGTAATGAACACTGGCTAAAGAATGGTGATGTTTTCCATTCCAGAGTTGGTAATGAGAACTGAATTACAGTTTTACCAATAAGTTCAATAAAAGAAAAACAGCAAAAATCTTCATATGTATTTAATAAGAGTTTAATATACAAGCAGGAACTTAAAATACCATTTAACACAAAATAAGACGTATTAGAGCGAACAAAAGATGAACAAAACTAGCACTGGAAGAAATTTCTTATTCGACATGTAGAGCTGTTAAAGTTCAATTTTTTTATTTAATTTTATTTATACGTTACATACAATGCTGTTTCTGCGAAACAGTTATCTTGAACGTTGACTGCCGTGACGACGGCGGGAGATCGGTGTTCAATAACTGAGCTGCGAAATTCTGAACAATTCTGACGACAAATTGTCAAAATTCCAGGCTTTTCAGGTTAAACTCTTCGGAACTCTGCTCACCAGTACTCGTGAAAAATTTAGTGATGCTGACGGATGAGATAGTTTTATAATACGAGTTTCTCGGTTTTCTTTTTGCACTTTTCCTTACTATAAAACGCTATATTACTTTTTTGTTGACCAATCTCTGCGGCTTAATTCATCATCGGAGGTTGGTTGGTTATTATAGGTTTTAAGGGGACTAAACTGAGGACTTAGGGATCATCAATCCCCAGTTCCGTATTGAGATCTGAAAGCTAAGGACTGAACGAAGTAAAATCTGACACGCAGTACACTGAGTGGGAAACCCGAGGGTGTACAAAGTGGCGTCATAATCTAAAACAGCAGTAGAAACACAAGAGACGGATTAGATACAAGAGAAGGCAAGAAGAGACACCAGTCAGAATCTGGACGGACAGAATGAAATGCTGAAACAGATTAATGTCAGAGTGGATGTAAGCCTGATAAGTCAGGCTGAAGTACTTACCACAAGATGGTACGATAGAAACAGGCTTCGCGGATAAAATGTAGGGTACTGTCAGCCATATAGGCATCATCGGCGAGAATTGAAGGAAGCGCAGATTGTGAGACTGCGGCAAAGTGGCTAACGTGCTAAGAGTCAGGGCCGTATTTAGGCAGGTGCAACAGAGCGGCAAAATCTTGCCATCGAAAAATTTTTTTAAATGTTATTTCAATGTTAACTGAACCGTCATTATTCAGAGTTTCGATTACAGCAATAAATTTTAAAATTCAGGTCGTTGTGTTGATAGCTGTGGCGTAGCCAGGGAGTTTTTTTAATCCCAGATGCCAGTAGGGGGGGGGGGGAGATAAATTACTTCACAGCGGCGTCGCATACCCTAAATACGGCCCTGCTAACAGTAGGATGTAGACTACTGTCACAAAAGCGACCCTTTGACAGCTGGAGGCATTTCGTTGTTTCAATATTGAGTTCTCTCAGTATGTTAATGCTACAGAGTAAACGCTTTTCTTTCGAAATTCGGTCAATACACGAGCGCACCTTCTGTAATGCAAACGTCTCTAATGACCATCCTGTCGAAGGGACATTCAACTCTAATTTTTCACTCCTTCCTTACAGTATCAGGTTTTAATCATTCAGTATTATACTGTATAAGACGATATATTTGTTTATATTTCAAGCGGTAGGAGACGATACATAAGGTACTCAGAATGTTATTTTGTCTACTAGTTGATGAAGGAGAATCAAAACAGACTTCCAAACACTGACATAGGGAACTTTGTGTACTGAGCTCAGAAGAGAGACCTTTGACCTCCAACCCCTGTAACCGCACGAAACCATGCTTAGCATGACAGTATCATGAAGTTACCTGTGTCATTTCAATGACAAACGTTCGATTTTATCACAAGGTACGTTTTAATAGAGAAACAAAGCAACAAGCCGCGGTGGAGTAGCCGAGTGGTCTAAAGCGCCTCGCTGCGGAGCGCGCGGTTGCTCGCCGTGGAGGTTCGAGTCCTCCCTAGAGCGTTGTGTGTGTGTGTGTGTGTGTGTGTGTGTGTGTGTGTGTGTGTGTGTGTGTGTGTGTGTGTACAGAATGGAAATGATACGTAACAGTGGCGTCACCGAACCATTACATTTTCAATTAATAATGCCGAGAACCCTTTGCTTAAAGTAATTATAATAGTGCAAAACTCACGTATCCCAAAGACCTTTTGTGCTTATATTAGCCTCCGCCGCGCGGGAGTAGCCGAGCGGTCTGGAGAGCCACATTACGGATAGCGCGTTCTCCCGCGTCGGAGGTTCGAACCCTCCCTCGGGAATGGATGTGTGTGTGTTGTCCTTAGGTTAGTTTAACTTAGTTTAAGTAGTTTGTAAGACTAGGGACTGATGACCAACGTAGTTTGGTCCCATAGGATTACAAATATTTTAACATTTTTATTAGCCCCGAAAATGCAGAAGCGAGATTGTGATTAAAGTTCAAAGTCTGTAACTAAGTGATCAAACTGCCAAGGTGACCAATACCTTGACTTCACTTTAAACTATTAAACTAACTTATTCTCTCTCTCTCTCTCTCTCTCTCTCGTTATTGCATCTTCAGACTTCAATTGTTATTGACAATCTCTTTTTACTCCAAAATATAAACCTATGCTGCAATATGGTTGGACAAAGGCAGGGTATGACACTGACATACCCGGATCACCACTTGAAAACTTAATTAAGGTGTCTTTAGTGTGGTGTGCACATTGTTCTTTTCCCCCTTGTTTTAACCACTTCATCGAAATCCCGCATCTGCACTTCCATGACAAGTATTGGCACTATAAGGTGTTTTGGATTTGTAAGTACTGCACTATTAATTAATTTAACCAGAGGGTGTTTTACACTGTTTATTAAAATGTAATTACACTGACAGCACTGAATTACGAATAATTTTTCCTCCTATGGTGTGGTATCTTGTTACTTTGTTTCAGTCTACTGAGGTATCGCCTGTTGTGGAATGCAGCGTTTGCCTGCAAATGGCACAGCCTATTTTATTTATTTATTTTTGTAATAGTGGAATGTTATTCTAAGCACGGTCTTGTGCGGTTCCGAGCTTTCGAGGTCAAAAGTGCCCCTCGTCAGACGGAAACTTAACGCAAGAAGTCGGCAGTGGGCATTTTGACCGATACGTCCCGTGATTTCGTCTGCATGGATTTCAGGCAATCGCAGTCAGTCTTAAGGACTGATGGGTGCTCTTCGCGAATACGAGGCGTATGTATTGATGAAACCGCCACCTCTCTCGGTAGCCTACCAGACCATTGATTCAGCGAATTGACGTTTCTAGGTTATCGCCTCCACCGACACTTCCTCACCCCCCGTTGACAGTGAAACGGCAGTGGTCGCTGCTGACAGCTGCAGATTCAGCCGTCTCCCGCCCTGACTACAGGGCCAGTCACGTATCAATCGACTAGTGTGGCGCCTTACGTTAACACGAAATCCAACAATCCTGGGTAAAGAACTCGTATTACCTGCTATCCAGTGTCATTTTACACATTATGTCATCCATGTCCTCATTGCGCCAGTCACATTACGATGTGTGACTGAAGGTACTTCTGGTGGGGGTAGTGTTTGAATCTGAAGGATGGTATGCACAGAAACATACGACACTTCATGCCCTGTGTTTTAATCTAGCGACATATTTAGAGGCACCAATAAAAAAAAACTAAGTACTTTCGGGAATACTTCTGTGCTTGTTATTCTGAGACATAGGGTGCTCTACTCAAATAAAAACGTTGCACGCGCCCCCGAGCGGTGGACACAAGCCTCCGACGGTAGCAGCCGCGCAATAAACAGCAAGGCGCCTTAGAGGGCACTGCCATTCCCGCGCAGCCCATGTGTTCTGTAGAGCGTTTGTACGTAATACGAATTCTGCATTTTAAGTGCTGTCTTATAGATTATTAAAGCTACATTTGTTTCATTAAGTCACTCCACTCCTGGTCGCTTCGTATGACCACTCCCAGGTTCTTTTTAGGGTGGTGGTTGTGTCCGGTGTTCCGTCACTGATAGAAATGTAGTGGACTTCAGTTCATATTTATTCGCAATATGTTGTCTTTATTGTTAGCTCTCAGTCCCTACAACGATCATCAATCTGTAGGTCCTAATGCATTTTTTTAACGGTCTCTAAGTTTTTACCTACTTATCTACAATATCCGCGAAAAACCTCATGGAGATTCAGACCTTATCCACTACGTAAATTGTATATGCTGTTAGCAGTAGCGGTCACAATCTTGTATGGTACTCGATAAACATGTGCATGCAATATTTTCAATCAAATTTATTTTTATCAACTTAGGCAAGTTACGAGCCGTGCGGAATCGCGGAATGTCTTGCTTTTTGGGAAATCTCACTTCGCTTCTTGTACACAAACACATTTTGTTAAATTTCTGGTCTTCTTCTACAATCACCTATATTTTTATCGTGTAATTTCGTGCCATACATTTAACTTCATACCATTTTACTACGCTTCTAACGTACTTTTCTCCCTGTGAATCTGAAATTGAATGAAATTTGGCTACGTGAGATCTTCCATTAAGATGGAGAATAAAAGGTAAATACAGAGTCGACTAATGAAATTAATTAATTTTTCTCTTAGTAATCGAAAAGGACTCACTTTCAACAACGCTGCAGGCAAGAACAAAATCTTGTTACTTCGAGCAAAAACAAACGTTTCTGGTTTGAAAGTTTCGATCAACCTTAGACTGTGAAATAAATGTCTTGCTGCACCTCACGATCTATCGAGTTGGCGCAGTTAAGACTTACTTTTTGAGATGCAACGTTCAAATCTTCTATCATCAAAAGTTATTTTCCATGCTTTTCTTAAAACTGTTTCCCCATTCTAGTTCGAGTCGAACCTTTAGTCTACTTCTAATAATCGACTCGTCGACAGGGAATTGAAACTTAGCCTACATACCTTTATATATCCGTCCCTACCCACCTCAATACGGCATAATGATATATCCATCGAGCGAGGTGGCGCAGTGGTTGGCCTACTGGACTCGCATTCGGGAGGACGGTGGTTCAAATCCGCCTCCGGCCAGGCGGATTCAGGTTTTCCGTGATTTCCCTAAATCACTCCAATGTCCTATCCTTATCAAAACAATTCTAGGTTGTTCATCTCAAATAACTACACTGCCGACGGGACGTTAAATTCTGATCTTCCTTTTCTTGTCATGTTTGGCATGCCTTTGACTGTCTCTGACATGCAATTAGACTTTCCCAGTTAGTAGCGGGACTGCAGTTTACTGTTTAACTAACTATCGTGCCACTATTTGTTCAAACATTGCCAGTGTGTTAGTCATTACTGGCGTTGGAAAAAATCGCAGGGGCAGTCGAGGAATGAACCTGCTTCTGGTTTTGCAGTTCCTTTTTCTACATTAAAGAAACCAAGTGACACGTATACGATTTATGCTACCACACTGCAGATGAAACTATCGTGTCTCCACATGATGTAGGCCTATAACCTTGAACTATTTAACTCTGTTTTTGTACTACGTAAATTATCATAGAAGAAGCCAACAAGAATTGAAAATTTCTTTTTTCCCAAGAAATTCAGATAGCGTGTGACCTCTGAGGCGGGTTCAAATAAACCCGTAGCGAAACTGTGCTTCGAGGCTGCTAATGCGAGCTATAACGTTGCAATGCAAAATACAGGGTGCAAAAAGCTAGAGAACGCTGACCAAGTTTCGGTACAGGGGCCTTGCACCAAAACAAAAAAATATATACACAGTAAAATTGGGCTCAAAACAGCATACCGTAACAGCTATGAGCACTACATCCTCGTTGTTGTAAATACACCTTTTCTACTATCAGCTCTTCGTTTTCCGTAGTTTTGGAGGTGCCAGTATGGACCAAAGCAGGAACAAAATAGTTATTAAACATTGACTCTAAAATGCACACCTTAAGAGCTATCAGCATTTTTTGGCCACTTTAGATTACGGTAATAACACTAAAAGTGGGCCTTTGCGATCGTCTTTTGACAACTCGAAATTTAAATGACAATGACGGCTTAACCGTTCATCTGACACTGAAACTGAATAACTATATTCGTAGATGAGAAATGTGTCTACAACTTTCTAAAAACGTCATTTTAGCTGTTAGCTGTTAGTGATGTCACATGACTAATTTCCGAACGCCAAATGTTGATCACCACCATAAAAGCAACCAGACATGTGCGCTGTGGTGGTTATTACTTTATGTATATTTTACTGTTTTAATTTTGACCAGCCATCCGTTTTCTATCACTATCCACCAGCACATGATTTTCCATGTAACTATCATCCAGTACACCCACTAGATTTTATGTGGAGCAGTTTAATGTCGATGAGACCAGATGACACCATAGAGTGCCGGTTTCGACAGTCTTGATAAATAAAATAAAATTGCGATCCTGGCATCTATCTTATTTAAACAATAAGATCGTTCCCCAAGTTGAGTAAGTGATAATGCAAATGAGGGAGAGATATTAAAATAATAGTTTAAAGAGGTAAATGTTCGAGAAAGTATATTTGTCAAAGCTAAACTCAAATATCAATTTTGACTTTTTGTTAAAATACGATCAGAAAGCATATTTTGTGTTGGGTGCATGAATATTATCACAATAGTAGAGTCGTAATCCTATCGTCCACCAATTTTTATTATTTGTGTCCGAAACGTTTGCAAAATGTCAAAACTACAGGCAGATCTGAAGTGGGCCGCAAAACACGCCAGTGCGATTTTTTTTTTTTTTATCTTCAGAAGTGTGGAAAGTTTCGTCTATTTATGCATTAATTTATGCATTTCAGATCCCACTTTTACGGGACTTTTTCCTTGTTTTCGTCCATACTATCTCCCCCCTAAAATGGAAAGCAAAACGCCTGTCATAGAAGAAATTTGTTTCACAGTAACAAAGATGGAGAAGCATCGCCGTTTACGAATGATTTTTATAGCCCTTGTTTATTGACCTTTCCCCTTGTTATGGTCTAACACCCTTTTTAATTATACCATAGACGAATGGTTAAGCATCATATCAACGGCGTGGCCTACAAATATCAAAATCTACTGACAGTCTTTTAAAAGGCGATTGTTGTGGCCTGTAGTCTTTAAACGAGTATCTCGCTAACGACGAAGCTGCTCCGATATTTGCTTCCTACTATGCTGAGGATCGTAATGTGGATGAAGGATGGTGAAACCTACAATAAACCACAAGGAGTTTAACGTCAGAGCCTCACGTTTCTCCCGAGACCCGCTTTGTAACGCAGGTTAGACGGCGGTCTTCAGCAAACCTGACGACAGGGTCTGGTGCTGGTGCAGATACAAGTGTTTCCGAGAGCGCAGTCCAGTTCGCATTGCCGGGGAGCTCTGCGAGTCGTCATGGACTGGATCGTGCATTAAAGGAAACTTGTCCGCTGGAACGGATGAATCACAGTTTCTTGTTGCACCAGTCAGACTGTTGTCCGGATACGCCATTATTCAGGGGTATAGCTACCAGGAACACACATCGCGTCACGGAGACAGCCGGTGGGAGTAGTATTAGGTTTTGTAGAACATTACCTGGGCGTCCATGGTAGCTGTAAGAGTACGACACACTGACAGCTGTATACTACTGAAACAGTCGGGTCCGGTGGTATCAGGGTAAAGCGCTCGACTGGAAACCGAAGGGTCGCGGGCTCGAAACCCGGCTTGACCACTGATTTTTTTCAGTCTGCGCTTTAACCCATACTTCACC
Organism: Locusta migratoria; assembly: GCA_026315105.1. NCBI lineage: Eukaryota > Metazoa > Arthropoda > Insecta > Orthoptera > Acrididae > Locusta > Locusta migratoria. The sequence goes on from CM048755.1 coordinate 339,987,192, forward strand.
TCTCAACGATGTGAGGAGTCGCAAGGAATGACACGTGATGCGGATTCCACGTAAAGCTGTAAGTCCCCTTTCCCCGGTTGAATAACTTGGGTAGGCTAGGTATACCAAAGTCGCCGAAGTGTCGTCCAATTGAAAGACTTGCACCAGGTCAATGACCCACACGAAATTATTATAAATACTGAAACATACAATTCAATGACAAAAGTCACGGGTAACTTCTAATATCTTGTAGGGCATTAATTTGCCCATTTCAGTGCAGCAATTTTAGGCAGCATGGAGTCAAAAAGTCGCTGGAAGTCCCCTGCGGAATTATTTGGCCATGCTGCCTCTACTGCCGTCCATAACTGTGGAAGTGGTGTCGCTGCAGGGTTTTGTGCATCAACTAACCTCTCCATTATGTCCCGTGCGCATTGTCCTTCACAAAAATCCCACCATTTTTTGGAGCGTGAGGTCTACTAATGGCTGCAAATGGTCTGTAAATGGTCTGTAAATGGTCTGTAAATGGTCTGTAAATAGGCTTACATGATCATTTCCAGTCAATGATAGGTTCAGTTGGACCTTAGAACCCAATACAATCCCTGTAAGAACAGTCCATTTCTGCGAAGGATTGTTTCTGCCTTTAAGAATTTTTAATTCGCCCAAACATGTTGCGAAAAATTTTCTCCTCCAATCGTTTTTATTATTGTGGTTTTAAGATGCAATAATAAGAAAAATCGCACTGATGGACAAATTTCTCCGAAACTTGTTTGGGCGAATAAAAATCGGATTTGGCAGAAACTTTTATCCTTACCATATATTAGGAAGCAAACAGAGGAAAGAAGAGCTTGAACCACAAAATGACAGTCCATATCATATGGAGCCACGACCAGCTTTCACTGTGCCGCATCGATAACTTGGGTCCATGGCTTCGTAAGGTCTGCGTCAGACTAAAGCTACCATCAGCTCTTACCGTCTGAAATCGGGACTCTTCTGACCATCCCCGGTATTCCAGTACGGTCCCACAGGAAATGGTGCGAGCCTAGGATCGTTGTTACAGGCTGTGTCGTGCGGTTAGCAAATGCACTCTAGCCAGTCATCTGTTGTCATAGCAGAGTAACGCAGAATTGCACCGCACTGTCCTAATAGATTCGTACGTCTCACATTTCTGCAGTAATTTCACGCGGTGGTGTTTGTCTATTAGCATTGACAACTCTACACAAACGCGCTGCTGTCATCAAGTGCAAACCGCCGGGCACTGCTTTGTCTGTGGTGAGAGTTTATGCCTGAAATTTGGCATACTCTGCGCGCTCTTGACATTGCGAATCTCAGAATATTTAAATCGATAACGATGTTCTTAACAATACGTCTCATGCATCTAGCTAAAAATTACCATTCCGCTTTGAAAGTCTGAATCCCCTTCGTGCTGCTAATAACAACGTCGTCGATCTTGTCATATAAATCACCAGAGTACAAATGTCTGCCCTGTCAAAGCACCTCACTTTTATACCTTGTGTACGGAATTTTATTATCATTTGTATCTGCGAATGTCGTTAGGCCATGACTTCTGTCACCTCCTGGTAATTGTGGACTATCTGCATCCCTTCGTATGCCAGCACTTCCTCAGTGGATCAGGGTGGGCAAGGTCTCTGTAGATTGGTTTGATTTGATCCATAATTTAATCAGGGATAGAGTGCTTGTGTGTGAATGTGTTGAGGTTACTTGCCACCAGACAGCTTTGTTCCACCAGGTTTGCGCTCCAGCAGGTTAACCGACATATGGGCCACATATTTCTGTACAAAAGAAACAAAAAACCTAACATTAACTGTAAAAGTGTCAGTTATAATTCTTTTTACGAAAAGGGCCGTAAATTATTACGGAGTGACAGATGTCGGAATTTTTAAAAATGCAGTTCTAACTCGTGGAGAGGAATAAAAAATTCAAATGTTCACAAAAGAACATAGTATCTAATTATTCAAAACACTGAAAACTTATTTTTTGAAAAAATTCAGCCTACCGTTGTACCTTAAGTGCAGTTTGCTAATTTTCTGCGGTTATGACACAGAAGACATGACAGCAGATGGTTGCCAACAATACCAGCTTACATAAAACGTTACCCTTCCTAGGTTAAAAAAAAAAAGTGTTGCAGATCACATTTCAGTTTCAGTTGCACATGAACCAGTAAAATTAAAATTGTCGGTAAAAGGAAGTTAACGGACCCCAGGGAGGGAAGCAGCACCTGAGCGTGTTACATAGAAAGTACGTCAGGAGCACTCTACAGTGTTGTATAAGTAGTTTAAAAAATGATTTTACATGATTACATGCTGCCTCAGTCAGTGGCGGACTAAGGCTGTCTGAGGCCCGGGGCGGAATGAGGCCGCAGTCCACTTAGAAATACACGTTTCACTATAAAAAAAGTAAATTTTGAGATTTGGGGGTCCTTCAGGTAGAGAGGCACGGGATAGAGTAAAAAATATAGCTATCAATTTAAATATAAATTCAGTAACCCTGAGACGCGTTTTCGTCTCTAATATGTTGAAGACATTACAGATAAAGGAAAAGCAATGAATTAAAATTTGTGGTGCGGCCGGAATCGAACCAGGACCTCCATGCTTACAAGGCACACTTCTTACCGTTTTTTTATGTGGTAGATCTACAATTCGCGGTCGTTCGTTCAGTTTGTTCGTGGTTGTTCGTTGAATGGTTGGCTCAGCTTTTTTATTACATAAGGCGTTCAGCCCCCTGATGGGGCGCGCTGAGCCACGGCGCCCGGCTACCGTTAGACCACCGCACCACTAACGATTAAGGCGCCTCGGTATAGTCTGACTTCCCTCCACGTCACAAACTTTTAATTCAGCTTCTTTGTTCCATAGATGATTGCTACTACTGCCAAGGCTCTCCATGCAGAGGAATAGCACCTCGGCAATGGACATGGTGGAACATTCCTACTAAGATGATGTAAATATCAATTGAAATAGAAATTTAGTAACGTCTGCCTAGTAAGCATGGAGGTCCTGGTTCGATTCCGGCCGCATCACAAATTTTAATTCATTGCTTCTCCTTTATCTGTAAAAAAATGTAGCCTTCGAGATTTATATCTGAACGAAAAGGGCGCTCAAAAAACGTGCGCCGGCCGCGGTGGCCGAGGTGACTGAGGCGCTCCAGTCACGGTCAGCACGGCCACTACGGTCGGGGGTTCGAATCCCCCCTCGGGCATGGATATTTGTGCCGTCCTAGTTCGTAAGTAGTTGATAAGTAGTTTGTAAGTTTAGGGACTGATGACCCCGTAGTTAAGTCCCATAAGCTTAAACATTTGAACATTTTGAAAAAACGTGCTTACGAGGCATTTGGAGGCCCCCCAAGACGAGAGGTCCGACCCCTTACTCGGGCAGTGAGTGGAGGCCGTGCAGTGAGGCAGTGCAGAGCAGGAAACGCGCGTCAGGCTTAGCGGCGGCGCCGGCGCCACAGACAGCCGGTGAAAGCTGCGCACAAAGGCCACGCCGCGGCTCTTGTTCCTCGCTACACTGCCAACAGCGCTAGCGCTGCTCAGCCTACCGTCAGCAAACGTAGCTAATCCTGTGCCACGATTACCAACAAAAATTCATCACTTTGCCTTACATTTTTTCTTTAATTAAGCTCTACCGGCAATTCAAAAATGCCATTTTAACTCTTCTTTCCTACACTACAAGACCAGTATCTAAGAATCGACGTTAACGCAATACAACGAACATCAATACTTTTTTTAAAAATAATGACGACACCCTTTCAATGTACGCAGTATCTCGAGACACCCTTCCACTAATGTTAATAACAGATACAATTATAAAAATGATACTTACAAAGAAACATTACTTTTATTAATTTCAAGTACAGTACAAACTTAGCGAAGATCAGCATGTTTTGTCAATGTTTTAATCCATAATTGGAATTATTGTGCACAGCGACCGTTGATATAACAACTGTGAACAACGCATTCATTTTAAACGGCAGCCTCCGAAACATAACTGCAATGTGACACTGATGATCATAGCTAGTTAACCAGCCGAAATCTGTGGTTAATAAACAGATTTATTGCGACCGAACGTTGCGTTATTCGCAGTTAGGATGTTTTGTCTTTCCTTCACTAGTTTTTTTTAAACTTATACTAGCTTAAACCCGCGGCTCCGCTCGCGTGTTGGTTGATTATGATAGATAAGCTATCTTTCAATAGTGTGCTATGAGACTGGTTTTGAAGGATGAAATGACATACAATACCTTCTTTACAAACATTTTTAATCAACAATATCAGGAAAGTAAGTAGTGTAGTGTAGATAAAATTCCACGTAAAAATGCACTCGTTTCGGAGAATCCAGTCACGAAATTCAACAATAATGATTGTAATAATATCATAGATCGATCACTTCATGTAATGCATGAAACGTCAAATTATTTTTTTAAAGAGATGTATTAAACTTTTTTACTGCTTTATTTATGTATTTATTCTTACCTTTCCTTATTCGTATGCTTCTCCTTACAGAGCTGAAGACATTATATCACGCATAGACCAAAGATATGGTCTGTGGCATAACGTTTCGCTGTATGTAACCTTCTTGCTATAGAGTCGCAAACGTCATCGCTGGCCTTCAGTCCGAATTTTTTAATTATCTGACGACTTTCAACCACCATATCTTCCACCCCCTTGTAGCTATCGGCATGGAACTGTTATGGTGTACAACGGGAGACTTCGGACAGCAATCACACACAGACCATTCGTTTGCGTTCTGTAGTTTTCACTGCAGAGTGAAATATTAACACACATACACGTAGGATTTTATATACACCGATAACTTTCCATCCCAATATACTCCACCCTTTTATCATTATCAACCCTAAGCAACAATGCAACCAATAATAACAATTTTCAAAGAGTAAATATAATTTTCAGAGAGTAATTATTGTTTCGCATTTCGTGTTATATTCTTCAAATTACTTAATATCTATTAGATCGCTATAAAACCGCGCCCAAAACCTTGCACAGGTATAAATTAGTAACTGTACAAATATTTAAGTCTCTGCATCTTGTCGTTCGGACTTTATACGCGTACACCGAACAGACATTCACATTTATAGATATAGATTCTGAACTTACTGCTGTTGCGAGACTATTTATGCCACTAATGTAAGGATGGAAATTAAGGTGTAACGTTTCGTCACATCGTTGTCTTTACAGACGGGGAACTACTCGACGCCATAGTATCTAGACACCAGACTGGAAAAGCTCTACATTACATGCTCCTAAACATTGCCAACCAGTATATTTCTTTGTTACAGATCCACACGAAACAATTATGCCACACACAAGAGACATCGCGCTACAATTCTGCGACGTCGCCGCGAGCCGGGTGACGACCTCAATCCGGCCACGAAGAGGCGCCTCAAGTTTCTGCAGGGATACCACACCAAACAACTCTGGCTATATCGTACCTCGCAAGGCTACCAAATTGCAGTTGACTACTTTGTGTACCATCGTCACTTCCACATTTTCCTGTTCTCGCGTATAGTTCGGAAACCGCCTCTGAAGTCTTTTTGCGAAATATATGTGGGGGAAGGCAATACGTTGGTTGACTCTTCGTGGAAGGTACTCTTTCACATCTTCGACAGTACCACATACAGTGCTGCCGAACGACTCTCTTGCAACGTCTGCCACTGCAGTTAGTCGATCCACTCCGTAACGTTTTCATGCTTTCTACATTAACTTTGAACAAAGGGTGTTGCTCTTCTTTGGCTCTTTTCTGTCTCCTCTATCAACCTTATCCTTGATTTTATGTGGTCATTCCTTTTTGAATTACGCGCTATACTGCCTCCCAAACAGTTTTATGGATGTACCTGCTACCAGTAACTGTTCGGCAATTGTGCAGTCTTTCTTTCTTCCTCTCTGTGCTTCAACATAACGTTCACGTTAAAATGATTGAAAAGGTTAACGCTGCCGCGGTAGTCATTTATAAAATGTACTAACGGCGGGCGTCGGAGCGGCCGAGCGCATTGAGGCGCTATGCTACGATGCGCGAGGCCGTTCCCCGTCGGGGGTTCGAATCCCCCTAGGGCATGGATGTTTGTGCCGTCTTTAGTATAAGCTAGTTCATATGTAGTTTGTAAGTTTTGGGGCCTGTGACCCCCGTAGTTAAGTCCCATACGCTCTACAAACATTTGAAAATTTGAACTAATGGTGGAAGGCGGGCAAAAGAATGGAAGTGACAAGAGGAATCCTTGTTACAAACATGATTTTTTTTTTAATTTTATAAGCACCTGCTGATGCGTCTGCTGGACACGAAACCGATATCGCTTTTTTAAAAATAAAAGCTCATTGCAGTCTGGATGGACTTATTTTTCGCAGTGGCTGCGGATGCCCGTGATAATAGGGTAAGGGGACGTACTAGCGCCAGTGGCCACTTTCTCTCTCTCTCTACTGTCCACCAAGTGGCGACCGGCGAAGTGGGAATGTGAAACATCAGGTATCTCGGGCCGCGGAGCATTCGCCTGAGGTACCCCACGCCACTGCAGCAGGCTGAATCAACACCGTCTAAAAGAAGGCCTTTGCGTTGCTGTGCCACGTCACGCAGAGTAGGTCGCGATCGCGTAGCTCACTGGCTGGCCGATGTGAAGCTGTGGGCTGTGCCCCATCAGCCTGCCAGTGAGCTACGCGATCGCGACCTACTCTGCGTGACGTGACGTGGCACGGGAGCGCACAGGCCTTCTCTTCAGACGGTGTTGGCTGAACACTGTCGACTGTGGCGTACAGATTCCAGCTGTTGGACAGTTCGCTAGGTATCAGTACACAACAGGAAGAGTCCGTATACACCTCTATTTTCCCCATATCCCAAGTGTTGTACACTAAGCCTCGAAGTGGCTCTGTGCAGGCAACGGTCAGGTGGTACACACAGTTGCGTTGAGCACTACGCCACCCTGAAGCAGTGGCTTTACACAGCCGCACGGATTGCCCAGGCACGCGAGGCCGTTGTGACGGGTTGTCAACGGAACTGCATAGTTAGCAAGAGACCCAGGATCGAATCTCTGACATTATATATTTCATTCATTGCAGCTGCAGTCTATTGAAGGTGCTCGGAAATTTACATCGTAAGCTTCGAGGTGAAATAGGACATAATACATCTATTAGGAATCAATATCCGGAAATGTCATGCAGTGACCTTCTTAGAACTTCTTGACACTGTGAAATCTCTTCTGCTGCAATATCTTTGCTTTCCGTATTTTTAATGACGGTAATATGGACCCAATTACCCAAAACAGTCTAATAAACATGGGCTTTAAAATTAATAAAGTATGAGCTGAGTACTTTTTCATCTTCGAGACTGTAATACACCTCTGCTACTGGCAAAATGCTAATACGTCTTAAGGTACGCATTTTATAGCCCAGTTTTACTAGACTTTTCTGGCTGTTGTGGTCTATAAAAGCTCCTCCCAAAATATGGAAAACTAAGAGCTTGCAGAAGCAGAGATTTGTTTCAAAATGTCAAAGATGAAAAGTGCTAAGAGTTCCTGGCTGACGTCACAGACATACATTACAAGACTGGCAAACTTGGCTCTGACTGAAGCCTGACGCCGCTATCCATCACCTCCCTTCAAAAAGTTTCCGTATCATACTACTACGATCGCGATACGCGAAATGACTTAAGCTTTACTAGTTGGTTTAAACATCCTCTATATTTGAGCTAATATTCCTGTAGAATATCTGTTTAACACATTTATCGTAAAATCGTGTTCTGAGAAGAACATGTTAGAATTGAAGCAGACATAGTTATCGTAAAAACACTCAGATTTAATTAAGATGCGTGTGACCCATTACAACTAGGACAGTATCTGTCATACTACTGAAAGAAAAGCCGAAGTTAACTGAAACTGGTAGTAGATTAATAAAAACAGCAAATAACGGAAGGAAGGAAGCTTAGGGCTTAACGTCCCGTCGACAGCGTGGTCATTGGAGACGGAGTTCACACTTGGAGTTTTGGGAAAGGATGAGGAAGAATATCGGCCGTGCCCTTTGAAAGGAACCATAGCAGCATTTGCCTGGAGTGATTTAGAGAAATCACGGAAAACCTAAATCTAGATGACCGGACGTGGATTTGAACCACCGTCCTTCCGAATACGAGTCCAGTGTGTTACCACTGCGCCACCCCGCTCGGTGTAGCAAATAACGTGACTCAATGTAGTATGTCTCTAAGCACAATGTTGATTTCGTAATAACACAAAAGAATGCAACTATAGTATCCATGACAAATAGCACTTTCATAACAACAATACAACTTCAAGAAAAGCCGAAGTTGTATGAAATTGGTAACGAATAAAAACAGGAAATCAATATTACTCATTGCTGTATGTATGTTTTGTTGTACGAACAATTACAGCCACCTAAAACACACTAATTGACCATTACGTGAAAACTGCAAAGACGTCGTAGTTATGTCAGTTCATTCGTATTTTAAGTACTGTGTTGTGTAATTAAACACACGACTGCTGACACGTTTGTATTATAGAAATATGGCGGCGAGACTTGAGTGCCAGTGTATACGGCATTGCCAGTGTAGTAATATACAGGGTGTTTGCCTCTGTAACAAAATAATAGGTGACGGGAAATTTTAATGCGGTAGGTCAACACAAGAAATGTTACACTTTCTGCGGAGCTATGAACATAGTTTATTGTATCATTTTCCAAAGAGTTACACCACAAAGATATAATTTTTTAAATGGAACAATAGTTTCTTCTATAGTGTATTGGATTCGTTTAAACCAGCTGCGTCCAAATCAATTGAAACTACATTCCTATCACTGTTAGGTTGGGAGCTACAACCTTTCAAAGTTCCGGGGGCGGAGGCTACGACAGCGTAGCTGACTGGCTGGTAGTCATGAGACAGTGGGCCGTGCCCCAGGGGATAGCCACTCGGCCAGTCAGCTACGCTGTCGTAGCCTCCGCCCCCGGAACTTTGAAAGGTTGTAGCTCCCAACCTAACAGTGATAGGAATGTAGTTTCAATTGATTTGGACGCAGCTGGTTTAAACGAATCCAATACACGATAGAAGAAACTATTGTTCCATTTAAAAAATTATATCTTTGTGGTGTAACTCTTAGGAAAATAATACAATAAACTATGTTCATAGCTCCGCAGAAAGTGTAACATTTCTTGTGTTGACCTACCGCATTAAAATTTCCCGTCACCTATTATTTTATAAGTTACAGAGGCAAACACACTTAGTGAAACACCCTGTATGTCCGTGGCGACAGCGGCACGGTTTGGCAGGACGGCAGCGCCGCATGAATGGGCGTGCGTTTGCGAGGAGCCTGCGAGCAAGCGGCGCGGCGCCTGGCCGGCAGGTTACGCAACGCCGGCCTGGCCTGGCCTGGCCTTCGCCATAGCAGCAGCAGCAGCAGCTGCCGGAAGCCCGCCGCTGCCCTCTGCCGCCCTGCGCTACACCAGCACTGGCCCAACAATCCATCCTCCCTTTATACCCATACCTTGTCAAAAGGCCTCGCCTAGTCTTACCGAGGCTCCTACTGGCGTGGGACAGTGTGAGCCATTACTGTATGCTGACGATTTACTGTGTTGATATATTTATCAATATTTTTTCGCAATAGCGAATTTCTCTTAGCGTCACTGTATAAGGTATAGATGTTCTACCAAATGGGACGGTCCTGGAGTCGTGTTCGGGTAGCCTAATGGTTAAGGCGACCGCTCGCGAAAAGCGGGAAACCCGGGTTCGAGTCCCGGCCTGGCACAAATTTTCGTATGTCACCATTTGGTAGAACATCTGTACCTTATAAAGTGACGCTAAGAGAAATTCGCTATTGCGAAAAAAAATATTGACACAGTTTGAGCCTTCGGCTGGACGCCATTGTGATAACAGTCCATTGAGCTGAAATATTTGTGGCCTGTTTGGTCACATATCGGATTTAAAAGAAGGAACATATTTAGACATTTATTGATTCCAAATTGAAAAATATACAAAAAATCCCAACGTTAATGGAAAGGAAAGGTCAAATTTTTATGTATTCTATATTAGCGAAAGCGGCAATATTTCGCGATTGCTAAATATGCGTAGGAATTGGATATACACTCCTTCCCTTAACATCTCTGCCTGCAATTTCGCCTTTCTCAAATGTTCAAATGTTTGTATAGCTTATTGGACTTAACTATGGGGGTCATCAGTCCCTAAACTTACAAACTACTTATGAACTAGCTAACACTGAGGACGACACCAATATCGGATTACGTCGTTCTGCTGACACGGTATTTCAGCGGTCGTCCTGGCCGCTATCTTCAGGTGCGACTGGTGCATAATCACGCCGCAACTGAGGAAACACCAGATATGGCGACTCCTTTATACCACAGCAACAGGCTCGAGCCGGCTGAATATTGCCTTAATGAAGGGCATAATATGTCATTCAAAGACACGCAAATTATTGCTCCAGTTTCCCGTTATTGGGTTTGTGTACTAAAGGAATCAATCGAAATACGATCATCCGATCATGTTATTATCAGGGGAAAAGGCTTTCCATTAAGTAAAACATGGAATCCTATTTTATCCGATATTAAACAACAACGGTCTAGTTTTCGACCGGCTCTTTCTTAATTTTTGATTGATCGCTTTGGCTAACTTCGCTACAATACTGTTCCCTTCCCAGAGGGCGTTCCTCCCGCTTCTCGCACGCGCGCACTGGCCTGTTCCCGCGGTATAAAGGAGCCGCCGTACCTGATGTGTCCCCATTTGCGGCGTGATTGTGCACCAGTCGAACCTCACGATGGCAACTGAAATATCGTGGCAGCACAACGACGTAATCCAGCCACAACACCAACAATTATTAAGCCGGGAAAATCTACAAAATTACATATACCTGCCAAATATTAGGGTGAACGGTCAGGAAGTGTCTCAGTCTGCAGTAAGGTACCTTCCACTTTGCACCGTATTGAATCTTATGTAGACAGTGACCTTCCTCTTGTTTCGAAAATCAAGTGTGCAAAATTTTATCGATCTCATGAATAGCATAGGAACGCAATAAGTACCAAAATAATACGTATTGGCGATACATACAAAAAATTACTAATTTAGATTTTATCAGTTTATTGCAGGTTCAGTGGATGGTGTCCATAATGAGGAAATCAAAGAAAACTGGGAATGAACACCATCTATGAAGCAATTAGAGAGATGGTGGGGTCATGTTACACGCATGGGTTACCTAAGAGACTCATGAGCTCGGCAGCGGAGGGTAAGAGAAGTCGAGGTAGACCAAGAATAATGTAGTTAGATTCAGTGCAGAATGATTTTGAAGTAAAAGGCACAACATCAGGCGAGGCATCAATGTTAGCATTGAATAGGGGATCGTGGAGGAATTTTATTAGAGGTACTATGCTCCAGACTGAACGCTGAAAGGCATAATCAGTCTCTGATGATGATGATGATGATGATTATGATTATGATTATTTGTACATTTGGATTTTCCCTTTTTATATATAAACCACCCATCAATTACAGAAAAAAATTGAAATCAAGTCATTTACGGGTCTTAGAGAAACTAACGCACAGCAGCTGACTTAAATGTCGAGATGAACACCATAGGTTGCATGACAAATCTCTAAGCGGTGACTCCTTTCTTTCCACATACGAAGCAATTGGTCTCATTTGAAATTACAGCTTCAACAATTCGACGTGGCAGACTTTCAAAAGTATTAGGCATAGGGTGATAAAAAAACCACAGAAGAAGTCACGAGGAGCTAACTTCGGAAACTTTGACGGCCACCGGTAATGAAGATTATCCATTGCTGCTGCTCCTCATCAAATCCAACGTCTTGGAATGGTATCGTTCAAGTAACATCGGTCGTTCGTTAAATGACGCGGTGCTCCATCTTGCATGAAGATGAAGTTCTCTGGATCTTCTTCAATCTTAGTAAATAACCAGTTTTGAAACATTTCTAGGGAGGTTAGTTCTGTCATAGTTACCTCTGCGAAAAACAAAGGTGCAGAAGTTTTGTTTACAGATATGACACAGACGACGTTAATATTCGGTGAATTTCATGTTCAAACTTTACACTGTAGTCTAAGAACGTTGGAATTAGGATTTTATCTTTGGTAGTTTGGAACATATTCTTTTTGAATAGCCCTCTATTTGTTAGTGATAGCTATGCTATCTACACATTACAATATGCGTGAAGAAAAATGCTGCCGCGTTTAAATGCATGGACAAATTCGGGAAATAAATGATACCATTCACAGAAACATTGATATTTTTTTAGATGTTTTTTTGACATTCATTTTATACGTGAGGCTCGAAACGTGTTGCTAAATACATTAACTTCAAAAATTTGGAACAATAAAAATTTAAATGCTGCAGTTGACTCTCATGCTAACGTAATAAACTTATTATACCACCGTAATTGTGAACAAGCTTACGGCACATTTGTTGTGGCACGTATAAGAATTTTTAAAGAGAGAATTATTTCTGTTTGATTAAAAATTAAATTACTATGTTTTAGGTAAATAGTTAAATATGTTTGTGGTCTAAATCAAGAACGATTTGACACAGTTTCCCGCCATAATTAATACCTTTCGAATTGTCCACTGTTTGCGGTAGACTATTCTGGAGGAATTGAAATTATAAAATGCCGAAAAGTGAAAATGAGAGCCGGGCTGGTAATCGAACCCGTGTCTTCCACTTCGGGTCAGTCTCCTGAGACTGAATAAACGTTAGGAACCACCAGTACGGAACTCTTTGGTGGACATAGGGGGCAAAACAGAGTCGCTCAGTATTGTGCTGTGAAATGATTACACAGAAATTTGAATTGTCGCCATCCAGCCTCTTACAAACTGACGACCGTGTATCTATCGTCTGTATCTATCACCAGGAAATTTTCCTGGAGTTGTTGCGCAGTTATAGGGGCGAATGAAATGAAAGAGAGGAGGTGAAACCCGATATCTACACACAGATCACGCCCAAGGGAGCCGTCGACCTTGACATCTCCGTAACAGATCACTATAAGCACTGTGATACGCCTCCAGTTCGCGATAAGCTGTGGAGATTTGCACATGGTATAGGCGTAGTTTTTGATTACCTACAAACTTTGTGTCTTATGGTAATCATGGAACCTTGGTATCAATTTACGTTGAAATAAATGCTGTATCGTCAATCGCAATTACAGCCTTCTAATGGCTTAATATGGACAATCCTCAAATAAAACCAAAGCGACATAGGCATACAAGCTTTTTGTTACGTGAAAGACATACACAGCTATTTCCACTTTCTTCTCGACGTAATTGTCGAATACTGGTCTTACCGATTGCAAAATGTGTCATCGCCGTTATATGGCAGTTCGCTTATGAAACGTGCTCCAGTGTCTGCTCGAAGTTTTCACTTTCTTTGTTGAGTAGGTGTAAAAGTACAACGTGACTGACATCTGAATGCAATGATTTTTTAAAAGTAACATTCCAGTATGTTACCTTGAGAAAAGAAATTTTCTTTCCCAAGGTCGCAAATAGACCTTTTACGACGGCTGATTACGGTGATCTAAGTTATTATCTTCTCAGTCGGGAATTTGTACAATGTTACACAAATATGCTGTAGTTGACTTAGTAAACATTTTCTAATATCCTACCTCATAAGGCAACTACATTCGTTCAGCCATTTCAGTAGACGTACTCTATGTTTCGTGTCAGGTCACAGACGTAAAAAACAGGAATATCCTATTTAAAATAATTCACATTAAGTTTCAGCGCAATTACACGATGCGTGGGAGTGCAGCTCAGTTAACCGGCTTAGTCGTAGAGAGGATATAACCAGCACAAAAGTGTTAAAATGTTTGTTAAGCTTAAGGGACTTAACTACGGGGTCATCAATCCCTAAACTTACAAACTACTTATGAACTACTTACAAACTAGAACGGCACAAATATCCATGCCCGAGGGGGGATTCGAACCCCCGACCGTAGTGGCCGTGCAGACTGTGACTGAAGCACCTTAGTCCCCTCGGCCACCGCGGCCGGCGTAACCAGCACACTAAGACACTATGGGCATACTTATTTACTCTCTAGTTACGGTACCACTCATTACTTAAGCAACGTGGATATGCTCCAACAACAGTCATATCGGTCGTACAATTATGGAGTATTTTAATGTAAAATAGTTTTAATGTGGCATTTTATTTCTTATACATCAGTGGTCTGACAGATGTTAGGTATATCCCATGATATGGTTTATCAGGTATGTATGTATGTAATGTATGTATGTACACTATGTTCATTATTGCAAAATTATGAAACATTACGCAGACATTGTACTTATTTCCCACAGACCAGAAGATGCCAAATTAGATTACGAAAACCGGTCGTCGTAATGAGAATTTATTTGCGATCTTAGTGATGAAAATTTATTTTTTCGTCTCCAGTGCTGGATTTTATGTAACTTTGTTCCATTCGATAGGTTCCGCCTCTAAAAAAAGGCTTCTAACAAGTAAAAGATTCTTGTCTTTGGTTACTCATGAATAAACCTGAATTACTTTTAACAGTAAATTTTTTACTGTGTGTATGTGTGTGAGAGAGAGAGAGAGAGAGAGAGAGAGAGAGAGAGAGAGAGAGAGAGAGAGAGAGAAACTGGAACCAAATTACAGCTAGTTCTCGCTTGAAAACAGAAGCGTGTTTGTACGCTGTTTCCTGCCAATTTAATGAACCAGATCCACTTTATTTATGTTTGTGGTGGAGATAATTCAATTAATTTATTATAACTACACTGAAACTTTATTATTATATGTACTGCTTTTTCTCACTCATAAAATCATTTTGGAAACCGGTAGCGAAATGCAATTAGAGCTTACTGATGCTTGGTGCAGGGAATGTCAGTTGAGCCTCAGTATAAAAAATGTAAAGTGCTGCGTTTACATACAAAGATCTTCATTATATAGCTACGTGATAGCGTGGTTATAATTTGCGACTGGATAGGGGATTTCTTGTTAGAGGACACAGTTTTTAGTAATCAATGATAAGGCATCGACTAAAACAGAGGTGATATCGAGCGTTCCAGAAGGTAGTGTTATTGGTCCTCTCCTCTTCCTTATTTACATACACTATTTGGGAAAAATCTAAGCAGCTGTCTTGGGTTGTTTGCAGATGATGCCGCCATTTACCGTGTAGTAAAATCATCTGAAGAGCAAAAACTGCAGAACGATCTAAATATCACTATGGCGTAAAAATTGGCAATTGAGTCTAAATAATGAGATGTGTGAAGTCTTTAAACTTTGTTTACAAGATAAATCAATCAAAAGTGAACGTCGTAAACTCCACAAAATGCCTAGGAATTACTATTATTCAGACTTAAATTGGAAAGAACACGTAGATAATGTCGTAGGAAAGGCGAACAAGTGGCTGCGTTTTATTGGCAGAACCCTTAAAAAATGCAACAGAACTAGTAAAGTGGCTGCATACACTACGCTTGTCCGTCCTTTTTCGGAGTATTGCTGCCCAGTGTGGGATCTTTATCAGGTGGGTTTGACGGAGGACTTCGAAAGAGTCCAAAGAGGAGCAGCTCGTTTCGTATTGTCACGATACGGGGGAGACAGCGTTACGGAAATGATACAGGATCTGGGATGGAAATCATTACAACGACGACGTTTATTGCTACGGCGTGGGCTACTTTCGAAACTCCAAACGGCAACCTTCTCCCCCGTATGCGAAAATATGTTGTTGACTGCCACTTTGGCAGGAAAGATCATCAGAATAAAACACGAGAAATCAGAGCTCGAAGAGAGAGATTTAGGTGTTCTGTCTTCCCACGCGCTATTCGAGAATGAAATGGGAGATAAATAGTATAAAGGTGGTTCGATGAACCTTCTGCCAGGCACTTAAATGTAATTTGCAGAGTATCCCAAGTAGATGTAGAAATACTGGTAGTTACTTCAATAAAATGCCTGGGAGTAGACAGAAGGGGCATTTTGAAATTAACAACCATATAAAAGCAATCGTGGGTAAGGCAGATGCCAGACAGATTCCTTGGGAAAATCTAAGTTTAGTCCGTCAACAAAGGAAGTAGATTACGTAACTCTCGTTCGACCAGCGCTTGAGTATTGCTAATCAGCGTGGAATCCGTACTACGCGGGGTTGGTAGAGGACAGAAGATCTAACGAAGGTTACTACGCTTCGTTACGGGCTCATTTAGTAAGCGCGAAACCGTTGCGGAAATTATTAAAACACTGCGGCGCTGCAAGAGAGACATTCTGTATCGCGGTACGGGCTGTCAGAATTTCTAGAGCGTAGGTTACATGACGAGTCAACCAACATATTACTTCATATTACGTATATCTTGCGAAGCGACTACAAACAAACTAGATAGATTAGGGCTCACGCAGAGGCATGCGGGCAATGATATTTCCCGCTAACCATAAGTGACTGGAGTAAGAGGAAGTCACAATATTGCACTAAGTACCCTTCGCCACACGCCGTAAGGTGGCTTGCGGATTATGGATATAAATGTAGAAACACAAATGGGAGTACCAGATTTTCATGGGCATCGTCTACTTAATTAGAGTAGAAAGCAGTAGCGCCATCACCTTCAGAGATGTGACGAGACCCCAGAAACAGCCCATGGTTAGGATTTCACGTTGAACTGTAGGTTCCCTTTTTCTGTTGGACAATTGGAATAGGTGAAGGACATTTAATTCACTAAAATGGCGGCATCCATTTTCCAGTCCTGTGGAACGCCGGCTGAAGCCGCCGAATACGCTGTAACAGTCAGTTCAAAAGAGATGTTCAAAATGTTCAAATGTTTGTATAGCTTATGGGACTTAACTACGGGGTCATCAGTCCCTAAACTTACAAACTACTCATCAACTAGCTTATCCTAAGGACGGCACAAATATCCATGCTCGAGGGGGGATTCGAACCCCCGACCGTAGTGGCCGTGCAGACCGTGACTGTAGCGCTTCAGTCCCCTCGGCCGGCTTCAAAACAGACTGCTAAAACGTGGCATTAATGGTTTGACAAGCAGGAAGAAATTCCTCGTGAATAATGCCGTAGTTGTCAAAGAAGGCGATTAACAGTGTTTTCACCTTGGGTATTCGCAGACGGCTGTTTTTTGGTAGCGGGGAAGACGGTGAATACCGTGAGATCGATTACCGTTTTGATTCCCGCGACGAGTGTTGCTGCATTGCACTGTGACACTTCCTCTCACGCTGACTACATTCAACCAGTCTCAGTCTACACTCGTGGAAAATGCGAAAAAGAACACCACGAGTTCGACTAAGAAGAGGCAAATTTTATTGATACATTATTGAGGATGTATACAACACACGATATCAGAGTCAGGGCCATACGCAAATTAGTACAGTCACCAAGGCATGGACATTGTCAGCGCTAGTACTGTTCATATTCTTTTTCAGCAATTCAGAATGCAATTCTCCCATGGAAGCCATCGTAGCGGTGCCGAATGTAGTCGTGTGGAATGGCCTGCCATGCAGTTTTTACCTGGTGCCTCAGTTGGGCCAGATTTCGTGCCGGTCGTGCAGGCCGCTCAAGCTGACGTTTCATCCGGTCTTAAACATGCTCAAAGCGTGACATATCTGGAGATTCTGCTGGCCAGGGTAGTAGACGTCTATGTTGACCAGTACATTTGGTGGTACGGGAGACATTTGGACGTGCTCTGTGCTGTTCGAAAAGCTTACGGCCTTGTTGCTGCATGAACGGTAGCAAGACAGGTTGTTCAATGTTCCCTCTACGCTCACCAGAGGGGATCGGCCCGCTCCTCACACCATGATGCACAGTCAAGCATGCCGCTAGGGCGTTTTCCATTCACACCCCAACATCGTGCAGCCCGCCTCCAGTGGTAACCCGATAGGCCTTATGGAACGACGAATGGAAACGTGTCGTCTTCAGTGACGAGAGAAGCTTTCGCCTCTGCGCAATGATGGTCATACACCTCTGTGGCGTATGCAGGGGAGATCGAAAATGCGGAGTGCATACGATAGAGGCACAAGGGAAAGACGCCCGGCATCATGGTGTGGGGAGGCATTTCATACACTGGACGTTCCCTTTTGGTTATCTCCGAGGGAGCACTGAACAGTACCCGGTACATTGAAAACATTCAACCCGTCTTGCTACCATTAATCCCCACAAAGAGTCAATAGTCTTTTCCAACAAGACAATGCATGCACGTAGCACCCAACGTGCTCTTCAAGGTGTACGTCAACTACCCGGGCCAGCACTATCGCGGTACTTTCCACCTTTGAGCATGCTCTGGACTGGATACATCTTGCGCGGTCTGCACGACTGGCACGAAATCTGGCCCAACTGAGGCAAAAGATGAAAACTGCATGTCAGGCCATTCCGGAAGACTACATTCGGCACCACTGCGATAATATCCATGGGAGAATTGCAGTTTCCTTTGCTGCAGAAGGATGGTTCACGCGGGACTAAAGTTGACATTGCGCACTCTCTGGAGACTGTACTGATGTGCGTATGGCTGTTTCTGTGATCGTGGGTTGTATACATCCTGGAGAATGTGTTAAAATTTCTCTGCTGAGTCGACAAATTTATGGTGTTCTTTCTTCATTTTCCAGTAGTGTAATTATAGAGTCAGTCACATGCAATGCAGGCCGTATATCTATTCTCAAGCTTTAGAACCACAAACTTTTTAGATACACCGCGTACTGTTATTATTGGTTAATTTGAAAATTGTCTAAAGTCCGATTCCTGTAATCAATAACAACTCAATTTCAGCGGAAATTTGATGGATATTTATAACGAAGTAGCTGAAAAGCGACGTCGTCCGGGTACTTTTATCCAGTCTCATTAGTCCGTCTCGTCTTCCCTGTTCTCTCCATGTACTTCTCTCCTTCGCTCTGTTTACCTGCCCTCTGTTCATCTCCTCCTAACGCCCTTTCTGCCAATCACCACCTCGTTCCTCTCTCCCTCTCCACCTCCACAGTCCATCGCCTCTTCCATCTGTGAAAAATTATATAACTGATTTCTCAAATGTTCAAATGTTTGTTAAACTTAAGGGCCTTAACTGCGGGGTCATCAGTCCCTAAACTTACAAACTACTTATGAACTACCTTATACTAAAGACGATACAAACATCCATGCCCGAGGGGGGGATTAGAACCGCCGACCGTAGTGGCCGTGCAGACTGTGACTGGCGCGCCGCAGAGCGCTCGGCCACCGCGGCCGGCACTGATTTCTCATGGATATGAGTGACGTGGTGTCTACGTTTATTGCAAGGTACCTTCTGCCATACACCGTATGAAATCTTAGGTAGTCCATGTTCCTTATGTTTTGGAGGTTAAGTATGCAAAATTTCATCAAGATCGGAATAAAATCGTAGATATTGTTCAAGTTTGCGGGTAAGATACCGTCTGCCACGCACCATACAAAATTTTACGTAGACATTTACTTTCATCTTGTTTTGAATATTAGGTATGCGAGGTGTCATCGGAATTTGGCTAGTGGTACGGCATACTAACAAACGAACATTCATTTTTAGATATTAGATTTGTCAAATATTACTGCTGCTGCCGCCACCGCCGCGCCATCCATCTTGCAGAAAACGAGCAATATTTCAATCTTAATTTCTCCGAATACGAGTCCATTAATATAAACACAGCACCTTTTCGCTCGATGAACACGCGTGGCTAGCTTCATGCATGACTGTACTACGTGCAGGGTTTTTAACAGGAAATAACGTTAATTAACTAATTAGCGATACGTTCAATTTATCTTAACCATCTTTTAGAGCCGCCAAAGATGTTTAATTACGTACAGCAGTGGAGCTAAGTATTAGCCCAGACTTAAGAAGTTTCCCCTCTGTGTAGCTCTAGCACTACCTTTTTCGGAAATTTCAGAGACTAAAGCGTTGGCTTTAGAAGCAAGCCTCTTAACCGGACATTGTTCTCATTAATTTAAAACACTCCTTTGTATCTTTATTAATAGGTTTCTTCTTTCTGTTTGGTCCAGTGTTTGCTGTGTGTCCATCAAAAGACTACATGGTTTCAAAATTAAGAAACAAATCGCACGATTGACAGAATCTTACAACAAACACTAGGTTCTTTGCGAAACGTGGAAAAATTAAATAGTTAATAATTTAATACCGAAATCACGAAATAGTGGTTACAAAAATGTGATTACAGATGGCACTGAAACGTTGATTCTATCCTTTGAATGAAAACATGCTTAGGCGTTTATCAGTTTTATGTGCACAATGTAACGCTTCAAACCACTTTCTCCTTCGTTAAGTCCAGAAACTGTGCTGACATTTTGAGGAGTAACTGTAGTAGACCAAGAGTCATCATCCTCTCCATCACCGACCGAATTGCTTGCGAGTTCCAATTTGGAGAACAGCTTACGAATGTTTTCGCATGGGTTTCATTTGGAACTTCAAATTGTGTATGAAAACCTATCAGTGTTACCGCATTGTTGCATTCGTATCTGTGATATTCTAGTAACAGAAGCAAGCGTTGTGCACTAGAATAGAAGATTTAAAACGTGATGCGGTACGCTGATTACCACTACGTTTCAACCCTGGAACCGATCGGTTTGCACTACGACGGACGGTTTATACGTACCACGTATTGCGATTACACCACTATTCAGAATATTTGTAGCTGATTCTCCTCAATTGATATACGAAATTCTTAAAATATTTTACCAAAAATGCACTGTTTGTTGCATTCCATCAATCTTTGTTTTAATTTTTTCCTTCATTTTATTTAAAGTCGTGGCATCTTTTATTGGGCACCCTGTAGGTATAACCATCAGGGGGAGGGGTAAAAAGCAGCACATGTCTTCGTTATCGAAATCATTAGGGTATAAGTTCTATCTTATATGGACCCATGAAGATCGGAACAAATTAATTGTGAGGCCCTTCAAGCAAGCTAAACTGAGTTCAGCCGTGGGTATTTAGAGCAGATATGAAAACCCTCTATCAAGGTGTTCAGAAGAAGATTCAAAGCTCGCGCCTCGGGTTCCTGGTGGAGTTAACAGTTTCAAGTACACTAAGTATGCGTATTCTGAGACGACTGTACGCTAACACTGTACAGGAGTGTACAGCATACTGTAGCTCTTGTCTATCAGACTGGTAGTCAAATCAGATATTGACAAGTGATTTTACGACAGGATGAAACAGTCCCATTAAGACGTCGAGACTGATTACAGTTGTATCATTTCTGAAGGGCAGGTTCAAGCTCAACCCGAAATACAGTTTTTAGCTGACTCTACCGGCTGACATGCTTCACGAAACGCAGACCAAGAAATGAAATTATGTGTGGCTGTAGGGACGGAATATAAATTTGTAAGCGCCACAATTTCTACAGAAAAGAAGGGGTTCAATAACACACTGTCTTTATCCAAGGAGAATTACGATCACATACCTTCAATCGATAACACTTTGTGAGATTACTGCCCAATAGAAATATTGGTAATTAATAGCATTTGATAATTAAACAGTATGAAGTTCACTGCAAACATTGACCATGCCAATGCACTAAATGTTACACAATTTTAATCTTTTTAATTATGGTAGCAATGTGTGTACACAGTTGGGTGACAGCATTTATAGTTAGGACATAGGTAGAAATTCTCCACGTTGAGATTTGCTGTGTGCTTGTAGCTGACGGGAGACCAGCGAGCAGGCCGACGTTGGTGGCTTGTTCCAACTTAGGATTTTACAGTTCGTTTCCGGTGAGGGGAGAGAGGGACAATGGCGAGTGCCAGGTACAGTGCAATGCACAAATATTGTAATACTACTGGCATTTGAAGTAATACGATGCAGTTAGGAACCTTTAAGGCCCTCATTACAAAATAGCCTGTTGATAAATAAACAATACATTAGCTGATATAGTCACATCTGGCGTAATATGTTTAATTGACAATGAAAAGTAATGAATTACCAATGAATGCAAGACAGTTACACAACTAGAATGGCAATGTTTGTTTATAAAAATAATATATTAACTATTTCTCATTTTATTTTCAATTAATCTTGTGTATTTTATCTTGAATTATTCAGTTAAATCACTTATCTGTGATATAAGAAATTGCACGATTATGATAAATAGTTGTTTATACCAATGTTTATACCAATATAAAAACCTAAGAAGACATTTATTTAATGTGTAGTGTAATTATTTTGATTTTAAGTAAAGTTTTAGAAATGTATTGGCTAGCGCTGTACGTTGGCAAATCGGTTAGAACAGCTCACATGGGGAAGTTGATGACGTAGGGGAAAAAAACCCGGCAGTTGAGCTTTTGGTGCGCGCGCGGGCAGGAAGTGACGAGTCGGGAACAAGTGGGGTAGCTGGCCGGGCGGGTCGCTCAGCATCAGTCGGCATGTGAATCTGCAGGTGGAGACTTTAGATTTTTGTGTGGCAATTGCTAAGTGTGGTTGCTCGTGGTAGACTGCACCAAGTTGTATCGAGTGCTACTGTGTGTTGTAAATAATTAGCCGGTGGAACAAGGTGTGCTTTGCACTAAATTAAAGTGACTGTGTTTTGTTAATGTAACACGTGTCGTCGCATAGGCATGAACATAAACGGTGTTTGAGACAGCCACATGGTGTGAAAACAATTTGCGACAAATATTCATTTTGTCTGGGGGCTCACGAGCTATAACTTTATTTGATAAATGTGTCGACGTACAGACCTATCAGCCACTGGGTTCTAATATTGTGAAATAAACAACATAAAGTGAACTTTTACGTGTTTTCAAAAAATAGTAGTTAGTACACCCTTTTCTATCATGAACTTGACTTTATTATGAATTTTTTTGTTAATCATATGCAGGGAAGGAAAGCTGCCAACGTGTGATATCATCCCCTAGAAAACGAGTCAAACAGTAGCAATCACAGCTCCAGTGTTTTTGCATGTTTAGGAATTTGGTTCGTAGTTGGTGGTTGTGAGTTTTAAAAATTAAACTTCACCCCGATCTTCACTCTCGCAACTTTCACCAGCATAGTCACATCTCTCATCACAGTATAAATGGTGATGCCCTGTATATAGCTGTGTTAATGTAGAGTTCGCTTCAGTTTGGGATACAATTGCAGATTGTTCCCTGTAGAAGTCTGTAGCAGCTGTTTCATCTATAAATTTGTGCCTCAGGTCCCACACGTTTTCACAGAAATATATAACAGATGCCTGCTGGACCGGGACGTCTAGCAGAGATCTCGCTATTCGTACAAGTTGCGAAGGCTATACACTCTCTCCTGGGTAGCCAAATCCGTAATAATTGTCATGAAATGCTACAGCCCAATTTCCCGTTTTATATGCACTATAGTTATCCGTCAGGAAATTTTCTACAAATAAGGAATCGGGAATGTATCAGTTCAGTTATTTCTATCTTATCTGCGAGGAACTTCCATCATTGGCCTACCACGCACCTTTGTGCTTTCGGCGCCTTGTAACCTCCAGAAAGCAGACGTGTACATTTCTAGACGGGTAAATTTCTGCTTGCGCTTCGTATAAAAAAAAAAGGGAAGAAAAAAAGTGTCACTATTTTTCAGCGTTTAACGCCAAAACTACTCCACTGATCTTTATGAAATTTCGCGTAGTGCGTTTGATTTGGTCCAAGATAAAAACTGTCCTATCTCGACGAAGAACACTATTAATTTATTCCAAATGTTTTTTTGTCTAGGTTTGGTAAGTATCTAATAATTGGCTGTTCTTCGAAGTCTGGGCTCGCGGCTAGGTTCTTGGTTGGAGAGCGAAACGTCAAGTGTTAGAAACTCGTTGGGATCAGTCAGTTTTAACCTAGTCTCTACCTCTAAAATCAAATGTTCAAAAATCTATGGGACTTATTCTGGTCATCAGTCCCTAGGCTTACAAACTACTTATGCTAAGGACAACAGATAGACCAATGCTTGAGGGAAGACTCGAACCTCCGATGGTGAGCAGTGGCGCACTTCGCAGCTAGGCGCCTTGGAACGCTCGGCCACTCCACCTCTCATCGACGTGAAGATAGTCGCCGGAAACGATGCGTATTTCGGAGTCCACGTTAAACTTTAAGTCACCCTTGGTTCCCGGTTAGCTAACTGGGTCAGGCTAGAGACATCTTAGGTGCCGAAGTGGCGTCCAATCAAAAGAATTGCTCTAGTTCATTGAGCCATACAAAATTATTATTTTCGATTTAGCACGTTTCCCTGGTAACAAAGTTTATTTCACATTACAATTTATTTTTCAATTTTACATAAGGCATAACCGAACTTTTCATTTTTCGTGTATTTAGCGTTTGTTTCGCTAAAAGTCATCGATTTGAATATTTTTGTCCATCAATTTAATACAGGGGTGGTTTAGAAAAAAAATAGGGGTAACAGAGGAACAGATGAACATCGAAAAAAAAATAATTTTGTTATTTTGTAAAGAGGGGATCGGCAATTTGGATTAGTCTTATTTTACGCTCTGCCATACCGTTTATCCGATAGCGATATAATTTTGAACACCTGAGCTTGAAACAAGATGATCGGTATTGTCTACATAAATAACACGATGCATGGCGGAGGGTACATTACTGCAGACCATGATACCATTTTACCAATCACCCCTAACTTTGATGGTATTGTAAATGTTCATATAGAGGAAAGAGAGAAGGAGACAGTAGGACATTGGCAGAGAGCAGGAGTGATAACGGCATAGGTATGGGCTTGGATGGATGGATGGGTAGATAGAGGGGAAGAAGGCGAACAGAGGACGGAGGAGGAGATGAATAGGGGGGAGGAGGAGAACATGGAGTAACTGAATATTGGAGTAAATACTTGGCCATCAACGACGGATTTTCAGGTAGCTAACACAGTGAGAAGCCTAAGACTACGAAGAGGTAAGAAGCAAGCATAGAGATGAGCCAAGTAATGGACAGAGAGTGAATGTACGATGTATATCCAATGCCCATGCATATTTGCAGTTGCTAAAGCATTGCCTCTTCCGCCAGTTGCCGTAAGAAGTTTACTTTTCCTGTCAAACGGGTAGCCTAGTAGCAGGCGCCGCTGCCTGTTTCTTTGACAATATGTAGCGTCGTCGTTGGATGTTTCCGGACAAGGGTTCAGATCATGTTTGTTCCGTAAGACATCATCTACAACCTCTAAGTTTGTTGCGTGACTTCTGGAATACTCTGTAAAGCTGTGTGTGTGGGGAGGGGGGGGGGTTGTTAAGGCCTCTAAGATTGAACACCACAGTGCTTCTTTACTAGGCATGGTCTTGTTGGAGGTAGCATGTCTTTGCCTTCCGATATTTTAACTGATTTACCCAGGCCACTTAAAGTGGAACCTACAGTTTAACATTGATTCCGAATCATGGTGCAGCTCGGCATCTTTCACATCAGCAATATTCCGAGAGATAAAAAAAATGATAGGTAACGGATAAAAATCCTATGATTCACCAGCGATTTCACCCGCAATCTTAGGTTTTTTTTTTTTTTTTGTGTGACGCTTATAATGAGTTACCCATCAGGAATTAGCATAACCGGTTAAGTGAAGATCCGTCCACCACTATAATTTCGTATGCATTAAGGCTATAACTTTGTATACCATCAAATATATTTACACACTGCTTATGTTTACACTACATGAATACTTTACCATAACAACGTTGTTTTCTAAATCAATTTGTTAAACTATTTCTGTTCGCAAAAAAAAAAAAGAAAAACCATAGCATTAATATTATGCAATAATACGTTTTTGCTAATGCTATTTCTAACAAACATTATCTGATGTCTTTTACAATGTACTGATTTGTTTGCGATGCTCTACTTACCTTAAAACTAATTGCTTTAATTTAGCCATTATAAACGTTGTAAACAAAATCTATAACTTCTCTAATCAATAATTATATATTTATTTCAGTTTTGTTCTGTTACAAAAATACTGTTAGTTTAATTGCAATGATTTTATGTATATCTTCTTTGTGGAAGATTCATTTATGTTCAACAGATAAGCTATTTAAGATGTTACATTGTAACCTACTTGTTCTAGAATGTCCTAGAGAATAACGTAACGTATAAATACGCGCGAATTGGCGCGCATAGTCAGTGTTCTTTCTAGAGTCTTCAGTCTACAACGTGTTTTAAGGAGTCTTGCTACAGTCTTTGTACAGTCAGTCATTGCTTTATGAAGTCTCAGTATGTCAGCTTTTGTCTGTGTCTTCCTGTACCTAATTAAAAAAATCATTCAACAACATGTCTATAAATTGGAGATTGCTGTGAACCTATAAGAACCCGCTGCTTAAATATGCGAATTTCTACCTTGATAAAATAATAACTTGAGTAGCAACTACAGCAGGCGAGCGATCAACATGAACGAGAAATAAAAGGTGATGTATTAACACTTATAAAACATTGTTACACGCTTTACCACTTAGCCACCAATTCACATGTGTACGTTCAGTAATTCTCTATTGGTTTAAAAAAATATTTTAGTTCAAATATCCCGTTAAGACGTATCCCGCAGGGGTCATTCTTCTCCCTAAATTATGTCTCTGTTCATTTTAGAAAATTGCATAGTGAACATCTAGCAAAAGGAATAAAGGCAACTGAGAACATAGTGTTCAACACTGTTTTTGGACAACAGAATGACGAATACTGTCAAACTGTCCAAGTCGACATAACATTTTCAGTACACGTTCAGAATGATGAGAATAATTATTATATTGGAATTCACGGGTGAATGTTTATGCAAGGAAAGACAGCAATTAATATTAAAATCAGTGCTGTATTTCTGATCTAGATTTAAACAGTAACACTCATTATCTGTGTATTATACAATGTGATACAGAACCAAGCTAGCCGGAATCAAAGTTTTAATATGTGATTACAGGGCGCAAATATCGGTACGCCGAGATTTCAGTACACCACGAAACCAGGCTCGGAATAAAACATAAAAAAGCAAGTAGTCTGTGTCATTTCTAAGCAAAACGTTCCACTCTACCACAGGTTTTGCATGGAAATAACACAGACTGCAGTTTCACTGATGATCGAGTAAATATGGTTTCGTGAGGTTCGGATAGTTCCCGTGATAGGCAGTGTCCTATGAGTATTTTGGCGGGCATTGCTCATTAACAATTCTGGTAGAGACAGTACTTATACACGTAATTGCAGATGATATAAGTGGCGTACACGAGCAATACATATCCTTTCCCTGCGCCTTGTGATACATTCTGATGAGAAACATCTCTAGCTCCATTCATAGCCACCCTTCGCAAGCCACCTCATGGTGTGGTGAGGCAGAGGTATTTGGAGTACCACTTATTTCCCGTTTTCTTATTCCAGTCGCGTCTGCCTCGCGGAAACAAGAACGGCAGATAAGTCTCCGGATGGCTCTGATCTCTCCAATTTTAAACTCGTGGTCTTTTTGGGAGATATACGTAGGGGGAAAGCAGTATATTGGTTGACACTTCGAGAAACGTCCACTCTCGGAACCTTAAAACAAGCCCATACCATGATGCAGGAAGTCTAATGCAGCGTCTGCTAGTGGAATTTGCCGATCATCTCCGTGACGCTTTCTCGCTTACGAAATGTACCTGTAATGAAGCGCATTCCTCTCCTTTGGATGTTCTAATTCCACTATCAACCGTATCTGATGCGGGACTCAGACGGGCAGTATTCAAGTATTAGTTGAACGAATGTTTTCAAAACCAATTGCTGTGGTGCTGGACTACACTTCCCGAGGAGAATCAGTCTTTCACCTGCCTTACAAACGGTTAATTTTATGTGGTCGTTCCACTTCAAAGTGCTTCTTATTCTTACTCCCAGTCATTTCACGGAATTAACTGCTTCCAGTGATGTTTCTACTATTGCGCAGTTATATAAAAAAATGGATATTTTGATCTATGTACTCGCAGCACGTTACATTAGCTTACGTTGAAAGTGAATTTACACTCCATACACAAAGCGTGAGCACTCAGTAGATCCGCACGCATTTCACAACTAGTTTCTAGTGTTGCAACTTTGCGATATAATACAGCGTCATCCGGTAGAAGATGTTATACATCGGATGTTGTATATTGCGAAAAGCAACGGTTCTATAAAACACTTGTGTCACGCCTGAAGTAACTTTTACAAAATATCGCAAGATGAAACAAAGCTACGTTTCATTTGCAGAACTGTTAGAAGATGCAAAAGTTCTACTAAAGAAACTGCCTACACTAAGATTGTGCGTCCTATTTTGGAGTACTGCTGCGTATTGTGACATCCCCACCAACTGGAAATGACGGATGATACAGAGACGAAGGAGGGATGTTTAGAGTTCAACGTCCCGTCGACAGCTTTGTCATTAGAGATGGAGCTAACGCTTGGAGTTTTTGGTAAGGATAGGAAAGGAAAGGAAATACGCCGTGCCCTTTGAAAGGAACCATCCCGACATTTGCCTGGAGTGATCTAGGGAAATCACGGATAATGTAAAGCTTGATGGACGGAGGTGGATTTGAACCACTGTCCTCACGAATGCGAGTCCATTGCATTACCATTGCGCCACCTCACTCGGTGATACAGAGAAATTCATTCCGTTTTGTACTATCGCCATTGAGTGGAGAGTCATAGAAATGATGCAGGAGTTGGGTGGAATTAATTAAAAGCGTTATTAATTGCGGCGAGATTTATTTGCGACATTTATTTCACCAACTTTCTCTTCCGAACGGGATAATTTGTTTTAACAAAATGTTCAAATGTTTGTAAAAAATGTTTTAATGTTTTTAGAGCTTATGGGACTTAACAACGGGGTCATCAGTCCCTAAACTTACAAACTACGTATGAACTTCCTTATACTAAAGACGGCACAAACATCCATGCCCGAGGGGGGAATTCGAACCCCCGACGGCGAACTGCCGCGCGCACCGCAACAAGGCGCTCCAGAACGCACGGCTAATCCGCCGCAGCAATGTTTGTGGTCATCAGTCCCTAGACTGGCAAACTAACCAAACACTGACAAACTAACTTATGCTAAGTACAACAAACACACCCATGACCGAGGGAGGACTAACCTCCGACGGCGATCGGCGGCGCGTTCTGCAGCTAGGCGCCTTAGAACCCTCGACCACTGCACCGCGGCATAGTTTTAGCCCTCACCTACATAAGGAGACATTACCATCATAAAGTAAAACAGATCGAAAACGCGAAGATTTAGGTGTGGCTTTTTTCCTTGCGATATTAGAGACTTGAACGGCAGAGACATATTAGGAAGCGAGCAGGATGGCACATTGATAACCCACTGGACTCGCATTCTGGAGGACGCTGGTTCAAATCTACCTCCGGACATCCAGATTTAGGTTTTCCGTGATTTCCTAAATCACTCCAGGCAAATGGCGGGATGGTTTCTTACAGCCGCGGCGGATTAGCCATGCACATTGGGGCGCCGTGCTGCGGTGCGCGCGGCCGTTCGCCGTCGGGGATTCGAGTCCTCCCTCGGACAGAGTGTGTGTGTGTGTGTGTGTGTGTGTGTGTGTGTGTGTGTGTGTGTGTGTGTTTTGTCCTTAGATTAGTTTAGCTTAGTTTAAGTAGTTTGTAAGCTACAGACTAATGACCAAGCAGTTGAGTCCGATAGATTTACAAACACTTTAACTTAGTCTCTCTCTCTCTCTCTCTCTCTCTCTCTCTCTCTCTCTCTCTCTCTCTCTCTCTCTCTCTCTCTCTCAAAGGGCACGGCCGATTTCCTTCCGCATCCTCACGGCAAAATCCGAGCGTTAGCTCCGTCTCTAATGACCACGCTGTCGATGGGACGTTGAACTCTACGCTTCCTTCCTTCCTTGCTTCCTTCCTTCCTATATTATGAAAACGATTCGATACACACTCTGCCATCCACTTACCTCTAATCTGCAGTGTACATATGTAGATGTAAAAGACTTCTCTTCTCTGCGCTGAAAATGAAATGCCGCGTTCTGCAAACTAGAAACTCTTCCACTATATCACAATTGTTCTGGTATTCCCTACTCTCACATTTTCTTCATCAGGTGACAGCGTGGAAAGGTAAGAAACGTTTATAGATGTGGTGTTTGGTGTAATATCTATAAACTAATGTATGCCTCCAACAGGCAAATAATTATTTCTGCGAGAAGGCGCACACGAATGTTCAAATGTTTGTAAAGCTTATGGGACTTAACTACGGGGTCATCAGTCCCTAAACTTACAAACTACTTATGAACTACTTACGAACTAGGACGGCACAAATATCCATGCCCGAGGGGGGATTCGAACCCCCGACCGTAGTGGCCGTGCTGACCGTGACTGGAGCGCCTCAGTCACCTCGGCCACCGCGGCCGGCAAGGCGCACACTCCCGATTCCTTGTGGAAGACAGTCAAGGCGGCGAGAAACGGCAATTAACGGGAAGTACTGCAATCTTAATATGCGAATGCGATACGTTGACAATGTGGGCAGAATGGGAAGCATGTCTGGATAGCCCGATTGGTTAAGCCGACTGCTGGGCTAAAGCTCGAAATCCGGGTTCGAATCCCGGTACAGCACGTAATCCAACTTCGCCATTGAGTTGATTTGTATGCTCTGTAACAGTCGAGATGTGAGAAAGCTTTGTTGCGTGGGCAGTGAGGGGATTGGTGGCGGCGGCTGCAAAGTAGGCCAGAGCCCGGAAACAGCGGCGCGGCGGCCAGACAGCTCGACACAAGCGCGCCTATCTCCCACCCAAAGCTCTACCCAGGCCCCCGTCAGACACTGAAATACGCCGCCCTTTCAGGCGAAAAATGCGCCAACGTCTCGCCCATGTCGCATGTTGGGGCTCTTCGTCCCGCATTTGTCCCACTGGATAAATTCATCCCTCCACAAGTGATTCTCTAATGTCTATAGTCACCTAAAATAGTTTTTATTTTATTTTGAGATGATAAAATGGTGGTTGAGAATTTTTGAATTCTTGGTTGGAGTAATGTCCGTACTATCCACAATTTATTCATGAGACTAAATGTTTTGCTGCATCAAATATCACAGGACATATATCGTGACTACTTCAAGTAACTTTTGGCCTACAACAACACTGCAAAAATGTTTCGAGAAAAAGCCGTTTTGTAACCAGGTAGACATTCGTGAGCCTCAAAATTTCCAAATGTTTTTATAGCTTATGGGACTTAACTACGGGGTCATCAGTCCCTAAACTTACAAACTACTTAATACTAAGGACGGCACAAATATCCATGCCCGAGGGGGGATTCGAACCCCCGACCGTAGTGACCGTGCAGACCGTGCCTGGAGCGCCTCTGTCCCCTCGGCCACCGCGGCCGGCTTCGTGAGGATTGCCATTTTTTGTAACTTTGCCTTTTCGACGATATGACCTTGCACGACATTATTAAACAGCACTTTTCACTTTGTCATTCGGTAGCCCCTTTTCTCTACATCTACTTGGGATACTCTGCAAATCACATGTAAGTGCCTGGAAGAGGGATCATCGAAGCGTTCGAGCTCTGATTTCTCGTATTTTATTGTGATTATCTTTTCTACCTATGTTGGTGGCAGTCAACAATATATTCTCGCATTCAGAGGAAAATGTTGGCGATTGAAGTTTCGTAAGTAGACCACACCGCAGCGATAAAGGACGACGTAATGATTACCATCCCAGATCCTGCATCATTTCCGTGACGATGTTTCCCTTGTATAGCGACAATACAAGACGAGCTGCCCTTCTTTGGACTCTTTCGATGTCCTCCGTCAAGCCCATCTGATAAGGATCCCACGCTGGGCAGCAATACTCCATAAAAGGACGGACAAGCGTAGTGTATGCAGTTTCTTTAACAGTTCTGTTGCGTCTTTAAAAGGTTCTGCAAATAAGACGCAGTCTGGTTCGCCTTTCCCACGACATTATCTGTGTGTTCTTTCCAGTTTATGTCTGAAGTAATAGTAATTCCTAGGTATTCAGTGGAGTTTACGGCCTTCACTTTTGGTTGATTCATCTTGTAAACAAAGTTTAACGGATTTCTTTTGGTACTCATGTGGACGACTTTGCACTTCTCATTATTTAGTCAATTTCCAATTTTTACACCGAGCGAGGTGGCGCAGTGGTAACACACTGGACTCTCATCTGGGAGGATGGTGGTTCAAATCCACCTCTGGCCATCCATAGTTATGTTTTCCGTGATTTCCCTAAATCACTCCAGGCAAATGCCGGTATGGTTCCTTTCAAAAAGGGCACGGCCGATTTCCTTCCATATCCTTATAAAAAGAACCGAAGCGCAAGCTCCACCTCTAATGACCATGATGTCGAAGGGGCGTTAAACACTAATATTCCTTCCTTCCAATTTTAACTCCATATGATATCTTAGATTGTTCTGCAGTTTTGATCTTCAGATTTTACTAGACGGTAAATGACGGCGTCATCTGCAAACAATCTAACAGAGCTGCTTACACTCCTGGCCATTAAAATTGCTACACCACGAAGATGACGTGCTACAGACGCGAAATTTAACCGACAGGAAGAAGATGCTGTGATATGCCTTTCAGAGCATCACACAAGGTTGGCGACACCTACAACGTGCTGACATGAGGAAAGTTTCCAACCGATTTCTCATACACAAATAGCAGCTGACCGGCGTTGCCTGGTGAAACATTGTTGTGATGCCTCGTGTAAGGAGGAGAAATGCGTACCATCACGTTCCGACTTTGATAAAGGTCCGATTGTAGCCTATCGCGATTGCTGTTTACCGTATCGCGTCATTCTTCTCGCGTTGGTCGCGATCCAATGACTGTTAGTAGAATATGGAATCGGTGGGTTCAGGAGGGCAATACGGAACTCCGTGCTGGATCCCGACGGCCTCTTATCACTTGCAATTGAGATGACAGGCATCTTATACGCATGGCTGTAACCGATCGTGCAGCCACGTCTCGATCCCTGGGTTAACAGATGGGGACGTTTGCAAGACAACAATCATCTGCACGAACAGTTCGACGACGTTTACAGCAGCTTGGACTATCAGCTCGGAGACCATGGCTGCGGTTTCCCTTGACACTACATCACAGACAGGAGCTCCTGCGATTGTGTACGCAACGACGAACCTGGATGCACGAATGTAAAAACGTCATTTTTTTCTGATGAGTACAGGTTCCGTTTACAGAATCATGATGGTCGCATTCATGTTTGACGACATCGCGGTGAACGCACAATGGAAGCGTGTATCTGTCATCGCCATACTGGCGTATCACCCGGCGTGATGGTATGGGGTGCCATTGGTTACACGTCTGTGTCACCTCTTGTTCGCATCGGCGGCACTTTGAATAGTGGCCGTTACATTTCAGATGTGTTACGACGCGTGGCTTTACCCTTCATTCGATCCCTGCGAAACCCTACATTTCAGCAGGATAATGCATGACCCCCATGTTGCAGATCCTGTAGACACATTTCTGGATACGGAAAATGTTCGACTGCTGCCCTGGGCAGCACATTCTCCAGATCTCTCACCACCTGAAAACGTCTGGTCAATGGTGGCCGAACAACTGGCTTGTCACAATACGCCAGTCACTACTATTGATGAACTGTGGTATCGTGTTGAAGCTGCATGGGCAACTGTACCTGTACACGCCATCCAAGCTCTGTTTGACTCAATACCCAGGCATATCAAGCCCGTTATTATGGCCAGAGGTGGTTGTTCTGGGTACCGATTTCTCAGGATCAATGCACCCAAATTGCGTGAAAATGTAATCACATGTCAGCTCTGGCGTAATATATTTGTCCAATGAATACCCGTTTATCATCTGCATTTCTTCTTGGTGTAGCAATTTTAATGGCCAGTAGTGTAAATTTTCTCCCACATTGTTTATGTAGATAAACAGCAGAGGACCAAAAACACTACCCTGTGGAACGCACGATATCACCTCTGTTTTATTCGATGCCTTACTATTGATTACTAGAAACTGTGTCCTCTCTGACAGGAAATCCCCTATGCAGTCATAAATTTGGGGCTATATACCATAACCACGCAATTTGATTAAAAGCCGTTTGTCAGGTACGGTGTCAAAAGCCTTCTAGAAATCTAGAAATACGGAATCAATGATATCTCTTGTCGATAGCACTCATCACTTCGTGTGAGTGAGGAGCTAGTTGAGTACCACAAACTATTTTCTAAATTCGTTTGACCTTGGGTCAATAGATCATTCTGTTCGAGATAATTCGTAATATTTGAATACAGTATATGCTCCTGCTGTAAATTGACGTCAATGAAATAGGTCTATAGTTTAGTGGGTTACTCCTACTGCCTTTCTTGAATATTGTTGTGACCTTTGCAACATTCCAGTCTTTTGGTACAGATCCTTCGCTGAGCGAGCGAATGTATATGGCTGTTAAGGAAGGAGCTATCGTTGTGGCATAATCACAGATATCTAGTGGGTATATAGTCCGGACCAGGAGACTTGTTCTTGTTTAGTGATTTAAGTTGCTTCACTACTCCGATGATATCTACCTTTACGTTACTCATTCTGGCCTCTGTTCGTAATTCGCAATCTGGAACATTGGTTCCGTCTTCTTTGGTGACGAATGTCGAAAAGCTGTGTTTAGTAACTTACTTTAGTAGCGCTCTCATAGCGGGATCGCCATTTGTATCACGTAGTGAGGGAATTGGTCGTGTTTTGCCTCTAATATATTTGACATATGACCAAAATCTCAAATGTTCGAATGTTTGTAAAGCTTAAGGGACTTAACTACGGGGTCATCAGTCCCTGAACTTACGAACCACTTATGAACTACCTTATACTAAAGACGACACAAACATCCATGCCCGAGGGGGGATTCGAACGCCCGACCGTGGCGGCTGTGCAGACTGTGACTGGCACGCCGCAGACAGCTCTGCCACTGCGGCCGGCGACCAAAATCTCTTTGGGTTCTCAGTCAGAGTTTGATAAAGTTTCGTTGTGGTAAGCATTGTAAGCATCTCGCATTGAAGTCCTCGCTAAATTTCGAGCTTCTGTGTAGGATCGCCAATCCTGGGGATTGTGTGTTCGTTTATATTTTGCATACCTTATTCGTTGTTTTTGCAACAGTCTTCTGAGCTGTTTTGTGTACGAAGGGGCCGGCCGCGGTGGCCGAGGGGACTGAGGCGCTCCAGTCACGGTCTGCACGGCCACTACGGTCGGGGGTTCGAATCCCCCCCTCGGGCATGGATATTTGTGCCGTCCTTAATATAAGCTATTTCATAAGTAGTTTGTAAGTTTAGGGACTGATGACCCCGCAGTTAAGTCCCATAAGCTCTACAAACATTTGAATATTTTTGTACCAAGGGGATGATCAATTTCTTTTATTAATTTATTTGGTATAAAACTCAATTGCTGTCGATACTACTACTGTTCAAGATATGTCCAAACACAGTTCAGAAACGAGTCAGTGTGTGTCACATTACACGATACTTCCCGTAACTCCTTTTACTCTTTTGGAAGAGTAATTTATAACGGTGTGTGACATATGACAGTGGCTCAATACGTTGAATGATTACGTTATAACTTTACATGCACTTGCAAAACGCACTACACTGCCGTCAGAGTGTATTCGAGTCAGTTAGGATATTTCTTAATAATCTGTGTTATGTTAAATACGGCAGTATACAAGGTGATTGAAAAAAAAAAACAGTTTACGAACTTAGAGGATTTGTGCGGGAGTAAGTACACAATAGTTTGAATAGGAATCCATGTCCGGAAATGTCATCCAACAACTGGAGCCACGGTGGAATGGCAGGGCGCTCTAAGGCTCCTTTCTGCGGAGCGCACGGTGGGTTCGAGTCCTCCCTCGGGCGTGTGCGCGTGTTGTCCTTACGTTCGTTTAAGTAGTTTGTAAGCATTGGGACTGATAACCGCAGCAGTTAAGCCCGTAGATTTACAAACATTTGATTCTAACAACGACGCTGTGGACACTACTTCCCCTTCAATACTGTGAAAACTATTTCGCGCTAGTGAAGTACTCTTAGTTCTTTGTTTTGTTTTGCTACGGCAGTGCGGAGAGTTTTTGAACACGGCATAGAATACACGCTCATTGTCAAACATGGCCGTAAAAATAAATTATGCTGTGTAACAGTGGATGTAACTTGGGTAACTATGTCGTGAACAAGGTTTTATAGCACACTACCGTTCTGCAAAATGCAATGGAGTGTGTTGTAGCCCAACCTAGGTCTTAAAGTGTTGAGCCTTTTTGCCAGAATAGTGCGAAGGAGAAGCGGGACACGAGAGAGACAAATTTAAGTTATTGCTTACTCGCCTTATTAAGAGCGGAGAACCGAGCTATGGCATACCTTAGCGACAAAGAAAAACAGTTGGTGAACATACATAATTACTTAGCTGCGAATTTCATTGCGCGCGCGCGCGCGCGTGCGTGCGTGTGCGCGCCCCCCAGCTCTCTCTCTCTCTCTCTCTCTCTCTCTCTCTCTCTCTCTCTCTCTCTCTCTCTGTGTGTGTGTGTGTGTGTGTGTGTGTGTGTGTGTGTGGAGGAAGAAAAATCTGTATTGCGAGTGAATTTAATTTCTGGCGTTGGTAAACAATACAAAATAAACCCGCCCTGATTAGTCGCAAATTTAATGACGTTCATTTACGCTAATTTAATTAAACATGTATTGTTTTAATTTATTCTGCGTTCGTTACTAACTCACAATCTTGCATGTATTACTAAGCTAGATGTTACAGCAGCTACACCGTTAAATGGCGTTCAAGTTAGGTGTTATGATCCTCCATTCCTCGGTTTTAATTGCGTCTTTCGGTGGTTGTCCTCAGCAGTTTACCGGAATACTGTGATCATTCCTTACAAAAATTATAACACTTTGCCTCAAAGCCTGTGCCTTGTATCTAATGACCCTCTCGACGTTAAGTCATTTTTTATCTACCTCCTACATCAATTGTGTTCCCAAAGCTTCCTTCGAAAAAACTTTAAGATCCGTTTGTTGTTACACGATTATGTTAGCCTGAAATTTCAAACACTTTATTTCTGTTTTAATAGGATTTTCTGTCAAGAAACATCGAAGGAGTTTTACCTGAAGGACAACTACCACCATTACTGTTAGACCACTATCAATAGTATACGTCATTGTGCAGCCATGGCGAAAATCCATATTAGCCAAGAGCAGTATCTATGCTGAGGCATTTGACATTGTTAAGATATAGGTTAACAGGAAAACGATTCACAGAGAATTTTGTAGAAAGGAAACTGTAGGGCTACAGAGCTCTATATCTTACATTTAAGTTTTTTTAAACAAAAAGTTCGATTTTAGATATATCTGTGCTCAATTCGATACCGAAACAAGGCAGGAAAGTTTCTCATTGACTAAAACCCCAATTCAGTATTCGTGTAAACTAAAAACGGGTCCAAGTGAGGGAAAAAAAAGACTTTAGTCCCCTGATAATGAAGAAGGGCGAAATTTGTACAAAGAAAAGGAAAGAAAGTACAATTTGGTTGATTAAAATATATACATTTTTATGAAGTTATTTACAACCATCACTATGAAGAGTTTACTCTTACGTTTTATTCCCTATCCAACAGCTGTTCTCTCTTAGTTTAGTTGTATTTAACTCGTCACTTCTATTTGAAAAATTGATCTATTTTCACGAAAGTGAAGCACATCCTACAACACATTGTTTCCACTGTTTGATCAAATCAAATGTTCAAATGTTTGTAAATCTATCGGACTCAGCTGCTAGGTTATTAACTCGTAGCTTACAAACTACTTAAACTAAGGTAAATAAACCTAAGGACAACATACACATCCATGCCCGAGGGAGGATTCGAACCTCCGACGCGGGAGGCCGCGCGATCCGTAACGTGGCGCTCCAGACCGCTCAGCTATTCCCGCGCGGCCACTGTTTTGATCCCCAACCTCTTTTTCCACTCCTCACTCTATAGATCCGTGGTAGCTGAATGAGTAATTCAAGTAAATTGTGCAGCTGTATGTACAATGATGAACACTATTTTAATCACATCTGTTGCAGAATATTTGACAGATCATTAAGAACCTTACCAGATTCACCTTTTACTGTCTGAATGTTTTTCCTCGCTGATTTTAGTGTTCGTAAGACATTTTCTTTTTGTCGTGTCCAGAACTTGCGATTTTCAGTACTGACATCGTGCGAGCCACTTTGCGTAAGTTACATACAATTATAGCGCCAAACTAGAAATCCAGCAACGAATATAGAAGTGAAACGAATCATGATGGTTTAACCCTTAACTGCCCTGGCGGGGTCATATTTGACTCCAAGAGTTTTTATTTTAATATTTATTCGCTAGGTGACATGGTGGGGAGGTTTTACAAAAGTTGCTAAGTCTAAAGAAGGTAACCAACATTTTTTGTACAAATTTGAAAAATGAGAAAATATATATATATATATATATATATATATATATATATATATATATATATATATATATATATCAATATTCAGCGTAGGAATTTAAACAAGTATGGTTCGCAAATAATCTCTTTTGTTTTCAGATGGCAAGAACCATGCCTTCAGAAGTGCAAAACAAATAAAATAACGTCTTTTTAATGAAAACAAATTTTTATGTGAATTAAAAATTGTCAGATAAATTCAAATCTTTTTAAATAATTTCTTTGTGCTTACTTCTATGTTTACTTTACAATTCGATATTCACTAGACAATAAATGCTTTTCGTTGAAACAGTCATTTACAATTACATTTACCCCAAGAATTTGGGGTAAAAAATTACCCTGCCAGGGTATGATAGTTACTACATTCGCCAGGGCAGTTAAGGGTTAACGTAGATTACAACAGCGCTCCTTCTCAATGGGCGTCTGTAGCCTTAAGCATTGTGCCATACTGCTGTCAGTTGTAGGGGCAGTTGGTTGTAAAACTCCTCCTGCGAGGTAACAGCTGTAATGGCACTGAGATGGACTTTAATCATGTTTTCTGACTACACGGTGTCGAGAAAGACACGGGCTCTAGAGGAACGGCTTAATCTGGGGGTAATCCTACTGCTCGCTGTGGCGGCGTGCACTTTGTTTCCAGACAGTTGGGATTTGCGGGCTTTTTCAGCCATTCCCCAGCGAATGAGTAATGCACGGCCGCTTCCGCCCGCTCGCAGTTCCGCGCTGCGCTCCCGCCGGACAATACTAAAGGGAATTACGCGCGCAACAACTCAACTTTATTTTCCCGGTTTAAATCCCACGAATAATCCTGCGCATATCTCACTTTAAAGCGGGCATATTTGTATTGGAATTTTTATGTATGCAGTAAGTTTAGTTAGAATTTTTAGTTTTAATATGTTTTAATTCACTGGCGCTCAGAATAAGACAAAACATGAATTTTTGTTAGTAATCAATTTATATTTTTATTGCCCACAGAAGTAATATCTTCATTATTTCATTTAAATTAAGTGATGAGCTGATCCGAAACTTTGTTAACCTTCCGGCAAGGTTACGGCCAGTCTATCTGCATCTACATGCATACTCCGCAATCCATCGTAAGGTGCGTGGCGGAGGGTACACTTTACCACTAGTAGGCGTTTCCTTTCATATCCCACTCCCAAATAGAACGAGGAAAAAAAGAATGCCTATATGCCTCCGTACGAGCCCTAATTTGCTTATCTTGTCTTTGTGATCAATACGCGAAATGTAAGTAGGCGGCAGTAAGATCGTACTACACTCAGCTTCAAATTCCGGCCCTCTAAATTTACGTAACATAAATTCACGAAAAGAACGTTGTCTTTCTTCTAGCGATCCGCAATTGAGTTGCCGGAGCATTTCCGTGACACTCGCGCATTGGTCGAACCTACCAGTAACAAACCTAGCTGCTCGCCTCTGAACTGCTTCCATGTCTTCCTTTAAATTGATCTGCTGCGGGTCCCAAACACTTGAGCAATACTCAAGACGTGGTCGTACAAGCGTTTTATACGCGGTCTCCTTTACAGGTGAAGTACATCTTCCCAAAATTCTCCCAATGAACCGAAGTCGGCTGTCCGCCTTACTCACAACTGTCCTTATATGTTCGTTCCATTTCATATCGATCTGCAGTGTTAGGCCTAGATATTTGAACGACGCAACTGCATCAAGAAGCTCACTACTAATGCTGTATTCGAACATTATGGGATTGTTTTTTCTACTCATGCGCATCACCTTGCATTTTTCTACATTGAGAGCTAGCTGCCATTCTTCGCACCAACTAGAAATTTTGTCTAAGTCATCCTGTATGCTATTACAGTCAGTTACAGACGACACCCTCCCGTACATCACAGCATCATCTGCAGACAGCCGCAAATTACAAGTTACTCTGTCCATCAGATCATTTATATAGATAGAAAATAATAGCGGTCCTATCACTCTCCCCTGGGCCATGCCTGACAATACACTCGTCTCTGATAAAACACTCGCCGTCGAGAACAACGTACTGCGTTCTGTAACTTAGGAAGTCTTCCAGCCAGTCACAAATCTGTGAAACTATTCCATAAGCTCGTATCTTCTTTAGCAGATTGCAGTGTGGCACCACGTCAAAAGCATTTTTGAAGTCGAGGAAAACAATCCGCCTGTTGCTCTTCATCCATGGCTCGCAAGATGTGATGTGAGAAAAGGACAAGCTGAGTTTCACATGAACGATGTTTCCTAAACCCGTGCCGATTCGTAGAAAGAAGCTTTTCTATCTCAAGGAAATTTACTATATTCGAACTGAAACTATGCCCCAAAATTCTACATGAAACTGATGTCAACGATATTGGCCTGTAATTATGTGGGTCAGTTCTCTTTCCTTTCTTATAAACGGGGTCACCTGCGCTTTTTTTTTCCAATCACTAGCAACTTTGTGCTAAATTAAAGATTCGCGCTTTCACGTTGAAGCGGTTTTTAATTGGCTACCTTTGAAAGGAGAAAAGCAGTTCCGGTATGTTTAAAGTCATCCAATTTTCGTGTGTAAGGTAGCGATTATTACAATTTACCTGCAATACTTATAACTTCTTCCTTCCTTTTAAAGTCGGCTCCTTTTCCGTTTAAGGGGTGGCCTCTTTCATACACACGCTTAGTTACTGCTCCACCTAGTTCCTCAGTCTGTCAGTCTGAATGGAGGAAAACCCCACTTCCTAGAATGCTTAAAAACCATCATTCAAGACAAGAAATTCAACGACTTTCTTACTCTCTATATGAATGAAAATACGTGATTTTTATTAACGTATTTAGCACTCGTTCCGCTCTGCGGGTCTACTTTCAATTAAACGGTTATAAAAATGTTAATGCCGGAACTCGCTGTCATAAAAGTTCTCTTTGAACTCTTTCAACGCAGGCCACTTGCGACACAAAACCACCGCGCTACGACAAAAAAAAAAAAAAAAAAAAAAAAAAAAATAAAAAAAATAAAAAAAAAAAATAAAGGCGAAAACCTGACATAACTCTTGTCCATCGCAACTCTCACACTTAAAGCAAAGCATCTTTATGCTTCCCTTGCAGCAAATTACAAAATCTCAGAAAAGGGAGTAAATAACTTAGATAGTTTACAGCTCTCCACCCACTCCTCATCCTCTTTTACCTACCTGCCTCATTCTTTACATTCCCGTGTGTATCTCCTCCCACTGAGAATAGCGATGGTACAAGTAATTCACAGTAGCTTTTCAAAGATTTTTACTTCCATATTCTATTGGTCCATGTTCCCTCCTTCCATTCCCAACCTATGAAAATTTACGTATACCTCCCAACTTACATGGTATGTACGTCTATTGTGAAATACCCTTCGTTAGGCACCGTACAGTGGATTAGCAAAAGAGCCTTGTGTTAGTTTAGGATGTAAGTTATCTCCACCAAATCTGCACACAGCTGCCTTCGGACACCGTAATATACTGTATGTAAAGTAGGAAGCTACTCTTGCTGCCTACAACTAAAGATGAAGACACGCCCTGCTACGCAGTTGTTGTTTGTGTTATGAAGTACACGATCTTAGGCAAGAAAAAGGATCACTGTATTCTGTTTCTCTGATTTTATTTACTGAACGCCTCGAACTTAGCGTAAATAAAGTAATGAGAGCATAATCTCTTGAAAGGCGTAGTTCTATTAGTTACCTTTTTAGTGAATAACGTGAGTGAAATGAAATGAGTGAACTAAAATAGGAACAAATCGGGCTAAAGGAGCAACCAGATGAAAATACTGGCAGAGGGGAAGGGGGGGGGGGGGGCAGATTTAGTTACAAAACGGAAAATCACGAACATTTATGAAGTCAATAAAGTTACCCAACACGGTAGTCTGGCAATGAGAAATTTAAGGATATCTGCAGTATGAAGCATTCGATCATCCACCCTATTCTCTCATATTCGATAACTGCACTTGAGGTTGGAATCTATTTCTCTTTCTCCGGCACTACAGCCCTTTATGGCTCCTCAATCTTCCTTCAATCATCTATCATCTGCTTTTCTCTTCCATCCTCAGATCTCTATCTTTTTGAGGTAAATCACAGTCCAGCCAGCTAGCTCTCGGTGGATCCTTTAAGCAAGCTTTTGATAGTATTAACAGGCCAACTTTGTATGAAGCACTGAGAGAATTGGTCATATGTGACGAACTGAGAAGTTGACTTAAGAATGGACTCCAAGGCCAGAGTAAAAAGTGGAGTTGAACAGGGTAATGGTCTATCTGCAATCTTTTTTACTTCGCAATGTATAGTATGATGCAAAAAATAGACAAGGGAGGAACAAGAATGATGAAATCCAGCCAGATGATGCTGTAATTGTGGCAGGCGATGTAAATATTCTTCAATGACTACATGAAATAATGGAAGCAGAAGAGCCACGGTGGAGTGGCCGAGAATTCTAAGGCGCCTAGGTGTGGAGCGCGCCTATGCTCGCAGTCGGAGGTTCGAGTCCTCCCTCAAGCCGGCCGCGGTGGCCGAGGAGACTGAGGCGCTTCAGTCACGGTCTGCACGGCCACTACGGTCGGGGGTTCGAATCCCCCTCGGGCATGAATATTTGTGCTGTCCTAGTTCGTAAGTAGTTCATAAGTAGTTTGTAAGTTTAGGGACTGATGACCCCGTAGTTAAGTCCCACAACCTTTACAAACATTTGAACATTTTCCTCCCTCAAGCACTTTAGACTAAGCCCCAAAGATTT
This sequence comes from Locusta migratoria, assembly GCA_026315105.1. NCBI lineage: Eukaryota > Metazoa > Arthropoda > Insecta > Orthoptera > Acrididae > Locusta > Locusta migratoria. Next base: position 340,030,146 of record CM048755.1, read on the forward strand.
TAAAATTTGAACATTGCAGAAAAAACGGGACTTACTGTAAATGAAAACAAGACAAAATGCATGCATGGCCATGTCTAATTCTAAAGGTAGAAGAGTACCACGTGACCTGAAGGCCCCGAAGGCCTCGTACTTAGGTCATCTAGCTGTCCTCTTGAACAGTGACAATCACATGAGGCAGTCTTCTACAGAAACGATGCAAGCAGAAAACAACCTATTACGCAAACATACAAATACTCTCTAGTTACAAGAGTCACGAAGCTGAGAACGCCTACCAGTCGTTACGTGTGATATAAAAATGTGGACAATGACGGAAGCCGATAAGAACATCCTAAGAGCATTCGGAAGTACAATACTATGAAAAATTAATGAGCCTGTGAGAGGCAAAGGGTTGGGGAGTATGATGCAAACAAGGATTACATGAGATTATACAAAGGGAAATATATATTTAAGTTATCAAAGGATGCAACTACCGATCAGGACAAAACATTGCAGGAAATCGTCAAGCGAATTCACAATTGCGAATATGAATTATTAGCAGCTGTGCTATTTATTTGTGGCATGTGAAAATTTGTGCTAGACCCGGCTTCGAACTCTGATTTCCCTAAGCGGATGCGTGAGCCATTTCGCTATCCGTGCTAATTACACACACACACACACACACACACACACACACACACACACACTACCTACGAGCACGCATACATACCATTATGTAATTCCGGCTCAGGTAGATACATTTTTTTTACCCATGTCGCATGCCTTACTATGGCTTAAATGCGACGTGTCCTGTCCGTTTTTAACGAAGTAAAAGATGCACATGTTGCTCAGATATGTATGCATGCCTCAAGGAAGGAACACTTCAACAACTGCAGATACCATATCCAAGGTGGTAATTCTTCAATGTACAGACACTGACATGTTCGAGGAGCGGATACTGAAGAAAAAGGTTGCTCAAAAATGTTAATTACCAACTTCAGCAGTGCTCATGGTGTCGTTGTCCATGCTACTTCACACACATTGACTACTGGCGATTACTCGCCCTAAGAATTTCTTTCAAAAATAATCTGTTCCTAGTGTGATGCGCTCAAGTTTTGCGACAAGACGTAATGAGTAAAACAAGACGCAGTCGTGTAAAATCAAATGGTTATTTTTTCTGTACATAAATTTTTAATAAACGTTTATATAGCTCGGACAGCAGCGTCGCTGACTACCACACAGGGGGCCCGCATTCGATTCCCGGCAGGGACCTGGGTGTTTTGTGGTGTCATCAATTTCATCAACATCGACTTGCAAGTTGCCGAAGTGGCGTCAAGTAAAAAGACTAGCACTAGGCGGCTACATGATGGGAATGTTCAAATGTTTGTAAATCTATAGGATTTAACAACTCTGGTTATCATTCCCTAGACTTACAAACTACTTAAAATTCATAAGAGCAAACATATTCCCATGCCCGAGGGAGAACTGCAACCTCGGACGATGAGCAACCATGCAGCAAGGCGCCTTAGAACGCTCGGCCATTCCACAGCTTCAGCCCACTTCGCCGTTAACGACCGGACACATCCGAATCTTGTCTTTCCTTTTCGTTGGATCGAACAAGGAAGTCCAGTTACATGGCCAGCACGTTCACTCGATCACAACCAGTGCGATTTCTAGCTATGGAGGCGATCTCTCAAGTATCGTGCCTGCAGAGCCCGTTTCAGGTGTAGACACACAGCGAATTCATGCAGCGTTGCTACCGCTGCAATATTTTAGCGATAGTTTCCAAGGCAGCTTGAATACGCACATGGAAACCATTTTCATCACAACCTGTAACTGTGTCTGCATGGTAGTCTCTTGTGACAATGAATGAATGAATAAATTTTCTGTGGCATGGAATCCATCTATTTTCGGACTGAAGTTCAGTAGAATTTAAATATCAATGAGAATACAAACAATCCCTGTGACGGATTCTCGTCTCGAATATGTCAAAGACATTAACGATAAATATGAAACATTGAATTAAAATTTATGATACGACCGGGAATCGAACCCGGACCTCCATGCTTACTAGGTAGACGTCTTACCGATAGACCACTGCATCACTAGCGATTAAGGCGCCTCGGAAATTGTACTTAGACTATGCTGGTCAAGACGTCTGCTTAGTAAGGATGGAAGTCTGGGTTCGATTCCCGGTCGCATCACAAATTTTAATTGAGTGCTTCATGTTTATCATTAATTCAGTAGAATTTTTTTACATTCCTTATTTCGTCGATCGATCCTAGGGTATGTACACGGTGGGAAAAAAAAAAAAAACAAAAAAACACTCTGAAAGTGTCTCTGAAGGACATTTGCATTGATTACATCGTGAAACACGGATATTGCATAAAGGAAAACTATTGTTGGACGTAAATGGACTTGAATGGGGACGTCGTCGGGAGGCAAGTGAAGTGTTTGTGTTGTCGGCGCGCTAGAGGCGGCGGCGTGGGCAGCATCTGCGGCAGGTGCGGAGTTTAGTTGCAGCGGTCTTCCGCCTGAGCGCGCTTCCTGTGCACGCCAGCTGCCGCTCCAATGTGTTCACAGCCGCCGTTGTGTCCCAAGCCAATGTCCTATGGACTGGCCGGTTAAAACTGATACCTGCGTTTTAGTTCCGAATAACGGGTAGTTTTCGGTATGTTTGTGCCTGGTTATAACAGTTACTTTCACTTATTACTAATAACCCAGTAAAGACACCGCCATATCAGTTTACTGTAGCAGCGGAACTAAGTTGTTATGGCCGAAATTGCAGCACTGAAGTCAGTATTTTCTGTCCCTATAATGTTTCATTCTTTCAGACCGTGCCCTTCTCATCCTACATCATCCTTGCCCACGTTGATCTCTGAACAATTTAATGCGGCTCTTACTATTCCACAACTTCTCAATAATTGCCGCGCGGGAGTAACCGAGTGGTCTGAAGCGCCACGTTGTGGATCTCGCGGCCTCCCGCGTCGGAGGTTCGAATCCCCTCGGGCATTGATGTTTTTGTCGTCTTTAGTATAAGGTAGTTCGTAAGTAGTTTGTAAGTAGTTCATAAGTAGTTTGTAAGTAGTTCATAAGTAGTTTGTAAGTAGTTCATAAGTAGTTTGTAAGTAGTTCATAAGTAGTTTGTAAGTTTAGCGACTGATGACCCCGTAGTTAAGTCCCATAAGCTTTACAAACATTTGAACATTTTTTCTCAATAATTCTGTTGCTAATCCTATTTTATGTTCTCATCAAACATCCAAGGAAAGAACTTTATTTATTTATTTATTTATGTTCGTCTCATTGGTTCTGCTTCTTTATAAACTCATTTGAAGCTATTTTCCACACTCAGTCTTTTTGAATTTTTTATTTACTCAGGCTCTGATTATCAGACAATATTGCATTTACTGTTCTGGTAACTTAGTCTCAACAAACGTTTCTACCGTCTCTCCTTTGGCGTACACTGTGGTCAAACTTTTGAACGCATCTAAGTGAATGACCGCATTTCCACTTTCATCTCCAACAAGTTTACGAAATACATCACTCCGTGTATGTAGTTGTAGAAGTAGGGAAGAATCAGTCAGTTTTGCGTTACGTTTTCAGAAACGTTATGTTAAAGTGTATGGTACACTGTCTTAGTTTCTCAACTGGTCTTTAAGAATACTACATACAATGAAAAGCCAAAGAAACTTTTACACCTGACTAATATTGTGTAGGGACCCCGTGAGCACGAAAAAGTACTGCAACACGGCGTGCCAACCACTCGACTAATGTCTGAAGTAATGCCGTAGGAAATTGACACACTGCTTCCTTCAGGGTTGTCCTCAATTCCGTTAAGAGTACGAGGGGATGGATCTCTCTTTTGAACAGCACGTTGCAAGGCAGCCCAGATATACTCAATTTTCATGTCTGAATAGTACGGCGGCCAATGGAGATGTTTCACCCAGAAGTGTGTTCTTCCAGCCACTCTGAAGCAATTTTAGACGTGTTGGGTATTGCATTGTCCTGCTGGAATTGCCCAAGTCTGTCGGAATACACAATAGACGTAAATGGATGTAGATGATAAACTGCACCATTGCAGAGCATCCACCAGCTTGAACAGTAACCCTACTGACATGCAGGCTCCATGGATTTATCAGTTTGTCTCCATACCCGTAAGCAGTTGGAAACAACATTTGACAAACCAGGCGACATGACTCCAACATCAGCAGTCATGTTCAAATGTTTGTAAATCGAAAGGACTTATCTACGTTGATCATTAGTCCCTAGGCTTACAAATTACTTACACTAACTTACAGTAACTTATGCTAAGGACAACACAAACAGCCATGCCCGAGGGAGGACTCGAACCCCCGACGGCGGACGGTCGCACGCACTGCAGCAAGGTGCCTTAGTGTGCACGGCTATCCTGCCGGCGTTGACGGGGTCAGGCGAGGCGTAAAGCCTTGTGTCGCAGTCAGCAAGGGTACACGAGTGGCCTTCGGCTGTGAAAATCCAGGTCGATGTTTCGTTGATTGGTAGGGGGTTGACATGTTGATTACCCAGCATTGAAAGCTGCAGCAATGTGCAGAAGAGTTGCACTGCTATGACGAACTATTCTCTTCAGTCGTCGTTGGTCCCTTTCTTGCAGTTTCTTTTTTCCTGTCGGATCGATGTCGGAGATTTCATTGTTTCACCGGATTCCCGACATTCACGGTGCACTCCAAAAATGGTCGTATAGGTAAATCTTCAACGCATTGCTACCTAGGAGATGCAATGTGTCATTTCTCGGGCGCCGGCTGTAACACCATGTTCAAACTTACTTAAATCTTGATAACATGCCAATGTAGCAGCATTAGCCGATGTAAAGCGTCTGATAGATACCTGTTGTTTTATACAGGCGTTGCCGACGGCAGCGCCATTCTACGAGTGTTTACATATCTGAGTTTGCATACCCATGGCTATACTAGTTTCTTTGGATCTTCGGTGTGTTTTGCGTTCTATTTAAGAAATACCAACCGTACTGCAAGATACAAGAAAGGTATTCAACTCGTGAATCTCCCGCTAGCAGCTAAACAAAACTGGAAACTTCCTGGCAGATTAAAATTGTATTGCGGAATCGGGATTCGAAACTGGGGCTTTTGCCTTTCGCGGGCAAGCGCTCTACCCACTGAGCTACCCCGATGTGCATCCTGGTCCGTCCTCAAGTTTGGTTCTTAGTTTGATTTTACAATTACAGGCCCTGCAGGAGCGACACGCCAAGGTATATAGAATGTTTTTTAAGGCATGTGTGTACCATCTCTTGGAGTTTTAGCCCTGCAAGGATCGCAGGAGAACGTCTGTGACGTTTGGAAAGTAGGAGGTGAGGTACTGGTGGAAATAAAGCTGGGAGGACTGGCTGTGAAGCTTGCCGGAATATCTCAGTCGGTAGAGCTCTTGCCTGCGAAAGGCAAAGGTTCCAGGTTCGAATCCCGGCCCCCAGGAAGTCTTCCATCAGCGTACACTCGGCTGCAGAGAGAAGGTTTCCTTCTGTAAACAAAGGTTGATCAATATGTGTCTGTGTGCGCGCGCTTTTATTTTGCTTCTAGGCAGGTGATCTATTGTAGGTAAAGTGTTACAAGGAGGGTATGTGTAATTCAGATCACCGAATGGTGCTGTGCAACTAGGCGTAGTGCTAGGTATAAGTAACTTTCCAAATAGTATTTATGGTATTTAGTTATGACTGTACAATCCATGCCTTCTACCAATGCAACGCACTGGGAACGTCGAATCACACAGATATACTATTCTTTATTTACATAAACGATTTAGGGGAAAATCGAAGTAGCTCTCTTAGGTTGTTTGCAGATGACGCTGTCATTTACCGTCTAGTAAAATCACCTGAAGATCAAAACCAACTGCAGAACGATCTGAATAAGATATCAGTATAGTGTAAAAATTGGCAATTGACTCTAAATAATGACAAGTGCGAAGTCGTCCACTTGAGTACGAAAAGAAATCCGTTAAACTTTGTTTACAAGATGAATCAATCAAAGTGAAGGCCGTAAACTCCGCAAAATACCTTGGAATTATTATTACTTCAGACTTATACTGGAAAGAACACGTAGATAATGTCGTGGGAAAGGCGAACCAGAGACTGCGTTTTATTGGCAGAACCCTTAAAACATGCAACAGAACTACAAGAGAAACTGCATACACTACGCTTGTCCGTCCATTTTTGGAATATTGCTGCCCAGTGTGGGATCCTTATCAGGTGGGTTTTACGGAGGGCATCGAAATTGTCCAAAGAAGGGCAGCTCATTTTGTACTGTCACGATACAGGGGAGACAGCGTTACGGAAATGATACAGGATCTGGAATGGGAATCATTACAACAACGGCACATATCGCTGTGGCGTGGGCTACTTACGAAACTATAATCGCCAACATTCTCCTCCCAAGGCGAAAATATATTGCTGACTCCCACTTACATAGGTAGAAAAGATCATCAGAATAAAATACGAGAAATCAGAGCTCGAACGGAGAGACTCAAGTGTTCTTTCTTCCCGCGCGCCATTCGAGAATGGGAGATAAATAGTATAATAATGATTCGATGAACCGTCTGCCAGGCACTGAAATGTGATTTGCAGAGTATACCATGTAGATTTAAATCTGTGGGACTTAACTACTGTGGTAATCAGTCCCTTGGCTTACAGACTACTTAAAATAACATAAGGAGGAACACACTTCCTCATGCCTGAAGGAGGACTCGAACCTCCGACATGTGAGGCCGCACGATCCGCAACGTGGCGCTCCAGACCACTAGGCTACTCCCGCGCGGCGGTGGAAATAAAGCTGGGAGGACTGGCCGTGAAGCTTGCCAGGATATCTCAGTCGGTACAGCTCTTGCCTGCGAAAGGCAAAGGTTCCAGGTTCGAATCCCTGTCCCAGCACACAATTTTAATCTTCCAGGAAATTTCGTATCAGCGCACACTCCGCTGCAGAATGAAGGTTTCCTTCTGTAAACAAAAGTTGATCAATATGTGTGTTTGCTTCTATTTTGCTTTTAGGCAGGTGATCTGTTGTAGGTAAAGTGTTACAAGGAGGGTAATTCAGATCCCCGAATGGTGCTGTGCAACTAGGCGTAGTGCTAGGTATAAGTAACTTTGCGATTGGTATTTATGGTATTCAGTTATGACTTTACCATCTACTTACATCTACATGGGATTCTCTACAAATCACATTGAAGTGCCTGGCAGAGGGTTCATCGAACCACCTTTGTACTATTATCGCCCATTCCATTCTCTAATAGCGCGCGGGAAGAAAGAACACGTGAATCTCTCCGTTTTAGCTAAATGTTTCAAATGTTTGTAGAGCTTATGGGACTTAACTACGGGGTCATCAGTCCCTAAACTTACAAACTACTTACGAACTAGCTAATACTAAAGACGGCACAAATATCCATGCTCGCTGGGGGATTCGAACCCCCCGACCGTAGTGGCCGTGCAGACTGTGACTGGAGCGCCTCAGTCCCCTCGGCCACCGCGGCCGGCTCCATTTTAGCTCTGATTTATCGTATTTTATACTGATAATCATTTCTACCTATGTAAGTGGGTGTCAACAATATATTTTCGCATTCGGAGGAGAATCTTGGCGATTGGAGTTTCGTAATTAGCCCACGCCGCAGCGATAAGCGCCGTTGTTGTGATGATTCCCATCCCATCCATGCCTTCTACCAATGCACTACACTGGGAAAGTCGAATTACACAGATTTAGTGGTTAGGGGAAACTCTGGAGAGTTGTGCAACCTTTCTCGTTTGTTTGGATTCCGTACATAGTGACGTCTCACTCGGCAGGATGAAACCCATGCGCAGCTCAGTGTTTGGCGTGTAATTCTGGATGGGCTGCACAATAGCGGAGCCCCCAAACAAAGAGGTGTGGCTGCGAGGCCGGCCGCCCTGCCAAAGGTCAAGGCTGGAGGCGCTCCTTTCCGCGGGCCAGCCCAGTTTCACGCCCCCACTTCCTCCCTCGCGTCAAAGGCCGCCCCTCCTTTGAGCCCCAGTAATTAAAACTGCACTAGCGTCAGCCTGCTATACCCGAGCCCGCATTACAGGCACGTGGTTCATTAACATACCAGGTCACATCGCGAGCGAACTGTTGCATCGGACTTTGTATTCTGATGAATCTGGGGGCATCGTTCATTCCGTTCAAACATACCGGAAATGAAGGAGTGACGTAATTTGTGCCGGACTGGGATTTCCCCGTTATTCGCGAGCGGTCGCGTCAACTATTACTCCGTTCGTAAACGCCTGATGGACACACAAACTGCCATACGCCATACAGTGTCTACTCCCATACATGCTTATCTGAAGGGCATTTGCACGAGTGACATCGTTAAATACTGACACGGCACATCCTGTTTAAACCAAATCGAGGCATTCGACTTTTGTAACCAATGGATTGTAGACGATGTGAGGGAAATGGAAGTTTGGATCGGCCCGGGAAACGTGCTCTGTTAGCGTAATGGCTGACGTGACCGGTACAAATATTGATATCCACCAATCAATTGTACAGCGAATTCTCATTCGTATTCGCTTTTACGAATTCATTTCTTGTGAAGTAGTGATAATTTGCGAGGATAATTTTATTCCAGTTTCTGCTGAAACTAACTGAATAGCAGTTCCTGCAGATGCTCTTTTCCCGATTTGTGTAGTATCTTTTACCAAATTTTAGTACAAATGAGGCGTTGATAAATGATGCAGTGAACTTTAACTAATTATCTTATTCGTTATTATGACAGCAACGAACGAATTATATACGATATATCAAAAATAAAAATCAGTCGCTAATAATCTGATTTCTTACTAGTCAGTGCGTAAGTAGGCAAGTTCAACAAAATATGAATTATGCTTCTATTCAGAAATAGGGCCTGACAAAAATTCTGAAAAACACGTTTCCCGCCCAAGTCATCAAGTCACTTTCATTAACAATTGTCAGACGGAAGGGCTGCTCGAACGTTTTTTTCTACCGTAACGTCTGCAGAGGGTTAGAGAAAGTTCACAGAGCGAACGGCATTTCACACTAATTGACAGGGAACATGTAGCGCGGTATGGTCACTAATTATGTTTTTTTTTTTTACCGATTAGGAGGGAATAATGTTTAAAGATTATAAAAGTTGTGTTTCGGACATATGTACCGCCAAACTACCAGTATTATTATTATTATTATTATTATTATTATTATTATTATTATTATTATTATTATTATAGCGACCATAGCATGATATTTTGCTGATAATAATAACAACAACATCCTACTACTATCGAATTTTTATACCCTGACCCCTAATATGTTTACACAGTTTTCGCGTGGAGGAGGATACTGTAAGGTCACTATACACCAACACACACAGTACTATACGTTCTGCCGCACTTATATGTACATGCCAATAAACTTCTGTACAGTCTTCGAATAGAAGAGCGAGCGAGGCAGCGTGATGGTTTACGGACTGGCGAAGTGCAATAGAACTCTGTCCCCGCTATCCAGTTTTATGTGCCGAGTATTAACTTTATCTCTGCAGACGAGTGGCTAAGTATATCAAAGAGGAAAAAATAGTCCCGAACTAACAGAATACTACGAAAACACAATCTGTAACAAGGTATGGTGTTTTGAGATCTTATTTTCAGTGCCGCGCGGGCCAACGCGTCATGCTGCGGACTGGGCGGCCGCTCCCACCGGACGTTCGAGTCCTCCATGTGTGTGTGTGTGTGTGTGTGTGTGTGTGTGTGTGTGTGTGTGTCTGTGTGTGTGTGTTAGTACGAGGTAAGTAGTTTTTAAGTCTACGGACTGTTGACCATAGCAGTTTGGTCCAATAGATTTACAAACATTTGAATTTTATTTTCAACAACATTTCGAATATACGCTCATCAGGTTGTCTAATTGACTTAGTTGCACAATAGTTTCATAAGAGTGAACACGTAATTTGGAATGTCTTCTATGGTCTTTAGTTCCATTCAGTATAGTTATTTATATTGCTGTTTACTTACTGTAATGATTTTGTTGGCAGTGACGTTACACAGTTGGTTTGAGTGGTTGCCTATGGTGTGTTGCATGTTGTCTCTGGTACCGACTTCCCGCAGACTGTGTACGACGGAAAGGGAGGGAGAAAACCTGCGGTGTAACGTCACATCGACAACGTCGTCATTAGAGAAGCACAGGCTGCAATTGTTTTGTTAAGGATATGGAAGGCAATCGGCCGTGTCCTTTTAAAGAAACTATTCCGCCATTTGCCTGGAACGTTTTAGGGAAATCGCGGAGATCCTAAATCAGAATCGTACGACGCGTGTTTGAACCACTATCCTCCAGAATGCGAGTCCGGTGTGGTATGCACGGCGTCACCTCGCTCCGTGCCGATTGCGTAACATGGCGCTTTTGAGTTGCGAGCGCGCAGGGAGCACGTAAAAATGCCACGACAGCAGTTCTCCCGCCAAACGCGACGCGCGTGCTGGCCTTCACTTCTCCGTGCTGATTGGTTCCGCCTCATTTCCATGCAGCCCACATAGCCTAACTGTTATGAGTGACAGCAAAGTGCGGGAGTGACGCAGGACGTATACAGTACAGACGGCGATGATGCAAGAGGCCAGTCTGAGGCGCCTTGCTGCACAGCGCGCGGTTGCTCCACGTCGGAGGTTCGAGTCCTCCCTCGGGCATGGGGGAGTGTGTTTGTCCTTACGTTATTTTAAGTAGTCCGTAAGCCTAGGGACTGATAACAGTAGTTAAGTCCCACAGATTTACATACATTTGAACATTTCGAGAGGCCAGAGAAGGAAACAAGTACATTGCCAGATAAATATGACGCACTCAGAAATGGTTGGGAGTGAATGACATCTACATCTACAGCTACATACATACTCCGCAATTCACCGTAAGGTGCGTGGCGGAGGGTACACTGTACCACTACTAGGCATTTCCTTTCCTATTCCACTCCCAAATTGAACGAGGAAAAAAAGAATGCCTATATGCCTCCGTACGTGCCCTAATTTTTCTTGTCTTTGTGATCTTTACGCGAAATGTAAGTAGGCGGCAGCAAGATCGTACTACACTCAGCTTCAAATTCCGGCCCTCTAAATTTACCTAACAGAAATACACGAAAAGAACGTCATCTATCTTCTAGCAATCCCCAATTGAGTTCCCGGAGCATTTCCGTGACACTCGCGCATTGGTGGAACCTACCGGTAACAAATCTAGCTGCTCGCCTCTGAACCGCCTCTATGTCTTCCTTCAAACCGATCTGCTGCGGGTCCCAAACACTTGAGCAATATTCAAGGCGTGGTCGTACAAGCGTTTTATACGCGGTCTCCTTTACAGGTGAAGTACATATTCCCAAAATTCTCCCAATAAACCGAAGTCGGCTGTCCGCCTTACTCACAACTGTCCTTACATGTTCGTTCCATTTCATATCGCTCTGCAATGTTACGCCTAGATATTTGAACGACGCGACAGCATCAAGAAGCTCACTACTAATGCTGTATTCAAACATTATAGGATTGTTTTTTCTACTCATGCGCATCACCTTGCATTTTTCTACATTGAGAGCTAGCTGCCATTCTTCGCACCAACTAGAAATTTTGTCTAAGTCATCCTGTTGATCATGTGACTTTCTTGAAATGATTAGAATATGGGATGAAAGAATAGTCCGCTGGAAGTTACAAGCAGAACGTTGGAGGAAGATTTGAGGGTGTCTATTCTGGTAGCAATGCAAGCCCGTGTGCTGTTCAGAATTGTGTCCAAGAGGTTTTTGGATCCTCTCCTGAGGCATGTTTTTCCAAAGTTGTTGCAGCTGTGACTCCAGATTTCGCTGTTACTGTGACTGAGGCCCCTTCCAGTGTCACCCCACTGACGGAGAGGTCCGGGAATCTTGTTGGCCACGGGAGTATCTCAGCACGCACTAGACAGTCCCTAGACTCACGTACTGTGCGGGGCCGTGCATCATCCTGCCCAAGGGTGTTGTGCCTTCAGCAGTAGAACGGTAAAGGCGTCCGAAACTTCCACGTGATACCGCCCAAAACATTGATTCACCACCTTGCTGTGTTCGCTTGTATGGATTGCATCATTTCCAGGTTCCCTCCACACAACTTATCGACAATAATTGACTATAAGACATACCTATTCATCTATGAAGAAAACTTGCGCCCATTATCCATTCTTGTTGATTTTGAGCCCACCTGTACTATCCAACGGGAGCGGCCGCGCAATTCCTGACATGGCGCCTCAAACCCCGCGGCCAATCTTGCACGGCAGCTCAATCGTTTATCATAGTGGCGGTCTGGTCGGGGTTTCTTCGGGAGAGATATTGCTGATACCGCAGTTGTTGCTATAGGGCGCCGCGGCGGATTAGCCGCGCGCACTGGAGCGCCGTGTTGCGGTGCGCGCGGTCGTCCGTCGTCGGGGGTTCGAATCCCCCCCTCGGACATGGATGTGTATGTTGTCCTTAGGTTAGTTTAATTAGTGTAAGTAGTTTGTAAGTCTAGGGGCTGCTGACCAACGTAGTTTGGTCCCATAAGAACTACAAACATTTGAACATTTGCTATAGGGCGACAAGTACGGAGCAAGTCGAGAACACTTCCACATAGTCTGAAAACTATTCCATGTCCTTACCAAATCACTGACTCATGATTAGGTGCCTTGCAAATTTTCTTGAGGAAAATCCTTGCTGATATGAAGTAACAATCTGTGTGCGATCAAGCGTTGATATTCTTCTTTCCATCACAGAACGTCCATGCAATTTACAATAGTTCAAAGGACAACGTAGATCCAGGGTTTATGGTATAAATACGTAAAGCAAATTTTGTGTGTACTACCTTCCAACAATTGTATAGGTCAGAGCAGAGATTACGCAGAGAAGCAACTGTAAGATGTAGCAGTGTCTTTCCAATATTTTCAATATCGTTCCATTTAAATGTACCTCAGTCAATCCTACCTGATAAGGATTCTACTCCGCGCAGCAATACTCCAGGATACGACGGACATGTGCAGCGTAGATAGTGTTCTGTTTCATCTTCTGCCGATAAAACACTGTCTCCAGTTTGCCTCCCCCAAAACATTTTCTGCGGGTTCTTTCCAATTTACGTCAGTCTTAATTTTATTTCCTAGGAATTTAGCTGAATAAATGGGCTTTATATTAGATTGATTTATCTTGCAAACGAAGTTTTACGGGTTAATTTCAGTATGCATCTGGATGACTTCAGATTTCTCATTACTTACAATCAATTGCCAGGTTTACTACCATAAAGATAACTTATCAAAACCTTTCTCAAGTGTTTTGATCTTCAGATGACTTTACTACACGATAAACGACATCATCTGCAGATAACCTATGGGAGCTTCTCACATTTCCTCTCATATAGATTATTAAATAAGGAACAGCAGAGGACATGACACTTATTGAAGGCGAAAGACAACTTCTGTTTGGATCGACGCCTCTCCACCAGTTACTGCGAGCAGGGTCCTCTCTTACAGGAAATCACGAATCCAATTACATAACGGCGACGATATTCCATAAGCACGCGATTTGATAAAATGCGGTTTGTTCGGTACGGTGAGAAAAGCCTTCTGTAAATGTAGAAATATTTAATCAATTTGAGGTCCTTTGAAGCCCATCGCTTCTTGTGAGTTAAGAGTTCGTTCTACTTCACAGAAATGATATTTTCTTAATCCGTGTTGACAATGTGTTAACATATTGTTCTCATTACGGTTATTCTTAACGTTTGAAACAGTGTATTTTCCAAGATACTGCTTCAATACTGAGTCAATGATATATGCCTTTAATTTAACAGAATGCTTCTATTGCCTTTATGAATATTTTGGGTAAGGATCCTTCGTTGAGGAAGCTGTTGTTCACGAATGTTACATACGAGTATGCATCAGCGTACAATGATCTTAGAAGGAAGATAAAATGGCAGTAAAAGCTTACTGTGTGTGCCGTATTCGACAAAAAGTGCCCAGCGCTCACACTGTATTGCTGTAGACGGTAAACGATGGTTTACGGTTGTTCACCGTGTAATGAAATGTGAGAGTTCAATTTCATACGGTAGTTGCCGAAACGTTTCGAGGCACTATAGAAACGGTTACGTTCCACGTTATTTCCTTTGTTCACACTACAAGGCATAGCGAAGTCTGAATGGGCCAAACAGCAGTCAGCTCACAAAACTGGTCAGTCCACCTACCTGCCCGATGTCGTGGTCTTTCTTTCAGGGAGCTGCTATCTTCGTGACTTTCCTGTTCGCTCGCGTGGCATGCCGCATACTGCCCGGACAAAAAATTCAAACACTACTTTATTCAGCACAGTCACTACCACGGCGGTTTTAACCAACAACTGTAAACAACAGATGAGCACCCCACCAGTTGGTTGGAAGCTGTTACTAATAAGCAATGGACGTGCAGCTGTTTTTTGTCCATTTTTATGACAAATCGCTAAGGAACAACGTCTTTAAATGAAGCGTTCAAGAAAGCATCCAGAATGTTTTGGGGAAGAGACCAGTGGGTACAAAACTTGTCCCGCACACCGAAACTCCCGAACAAGAACGATGGATGGTCGTTTACCGTCACTTGATTGACATGCAACGCGTGGACAATTTTCTGGAAAATCACGGGTGACCCGACTGTTGTCAGTAAGAACCTACCACATAATTGCGAAATGCAGAAATTTACGTGAAGGGTCAATGCTCTGATGACGTAACAGACGTTTTAATAAACGTGACGTTGGACTTGAATCATATCCCACAGAAAGTTTCACATAGCTGCAGGAACGTGCTGCATACTGCACTCAAGTGATGCGAGACTACGTAGAACACATTAAGCATTAAACCCAACGCCTATGCTTTTATTAATTCGGGCTTCAAATTTTATAGACTCATGTGGTATTTTCGTTTTTCTATGTTATCGCATTGGAATGAATGTTTTAGAAGTATTGAACTTTACCAGATTTTTGTGTATATGGCTCTTCCACACAAGCAATGGGTATAGCAGTCAACAATCCGGAGATTTAGTTTGAACTCCACAGTTATTTACTAGTCATAGTCCTGTTTGGAAGTGGTATTCTGTTGTCTTCCTCCGAACTTTGAACAGACTTACCCAGCCAGTTATAGGTGGGTCTACAGTTCAACGTGAAATCGCACCAAAATGTAACTCAGCATTTTTCTAATCTACAACATTGCCAGAAGCGAAAGAAGGGAAAAGTGACAAATCTTAGGGGCTGAGCGTGGAGGAACCCATGACCTTCGGATTCCTAGTCTGGCACTACTACTTCCACCGAACCACATTCACAAAGAAATCGTCACAGAATGTTTAGAGGAATCAGTGTAAAGCGAAGCATTGGATTGAAATCTTGTCCAAGGTCGGGCTTCGAACCTGATACGAATTGAAAAAGTGAACAGTGAGGCGGAATTTAAGATTGTGTTAGGGATTGAGAGGTACTTAGGTAGTTAATGCGATAGTACAGTTCAGGGTGGCTGAGACGCCGACGCGGTAGCTCAGTGAGCTCTGTCATAGGCCTGTCCACAGTCTATTATATTTTGAAAACCTGAGCGAAGATCTCTTCGATCAACACGAACGAACACGATCCCACGTCCGCGGGGAACCTATCGACACGGAGGGGAAAATTCATAAAGGGACTACCTAGTCAGCAGGAGACCGACGTTCCAATCCCGGCATTGGCAAAATTCTCGCAAATTTCTTCGCCTCATTATCCGCGAAACAGACTATATATGTCTCAGGAACTAACATCATAGTAGTATTTGCAGCAAGGTTGTCTGCTGGCACGGAATCCATACCAGATAGGACTGATGGAAGACACCGCGAAGACACAGAGTATCAGCTCGTTTAGCGTTGTCACGAAATAGAATTGAGGGTGTGTGTGATATGTAACGCAAAATGGGGTGTCAAATATTAACACAACGCTTTATTTCACTGCGGTGAGGTCCTTTTAGGTATTTAAAATCACGAGCCTTCTCCTTAGAACGCGAAAATATTTTGTTAACCACACCTACATCGGGAGAAATGTGTACACTCAGAAGCGAAATCAGTGTTCCATCGGAAAGATATAGAAGTGCGTTCTCCTGTACGTTATCCTAGAGTGGACCGGAACAGAAATACTTTGAAAATGATTCAATGAACCCACTGTCAGACATTTATGAGTTTTTTTAACTTTTGTATTAATATCAACGATACACATTCGTGTCGAATTGCGTTATTAAGTGTAGTAGAGAAACGGTGCAATTTTTTCCTCTGGGTATTTCCTTTAAGCAGACATCCACTATATGAAAATTAGTCTTAGACACAACCTGCTGCACAAAATTTCATTTGCATCGCTGGTGGTAGCTTTATAGGATTTTTGAAATTGTTTATACATCGTCTTAATTTTTATTGTGATAATCTAGTAGAGTCATAAATAGGTTGTTGCAATGCGTTATAAACTCCAGTATCTTTCGCACAGTAATTTTCCTTTAAACCTTTTTGCGTCGCTATATACAGTGGAATATGTTTTAATTTTCAGTACTTTACTGTAAACTGCACACACTAATAAATTCTAAGGTATCACTGAAACTTCTTTTTATTTTCCAAATAATTGCGCTATGTGATTTCTTGTTATCGCGGATTTCAGTCCTCCAATATTGAACTAGCAATTAATAACACATGATGGAAATCAGCTGTGGGGAAACTTATCACCAAGAGACAACTGCTTGCTGCTAAAACCTAATTCTAAACAATAAAAAATGTTCATCCAGGAGGGTGCAGCACTGGTAAGACACTAGAAAATTATTCGCCAAGAGAGATGTTCAAGTCCATTGTCGATCAATCAAACTTTCGATATTTTGCGATCGCCTTGAATCATTTAAGGTAGCTGTGGGAAGCACACTCACTAATGCAGAGCCATTCTTCATTCCGAGCTTCTCCCTCTATTCTTACGACCATGTCGTGGTAAGATGTCTAATCTTTGTTACTCCCTTCACACGATGAGCGTCGCTGAGTATTTTAGTGCTGAAGCTGGCGCGGTTTATGCCAATACACCAAGAGCGGCAGCCAACTCCAACGTGAAATTCGTAATTATTTACTTATCATTAAAAGTAACGGTTAAAGAGAAAGAGCGAGTTTCAAAACTCTTCAAAACTCTTCAAAGCTCGAGGAGTTGTCGACAAAGGAGAGAGGCATGATGGGCATTACTAGTTAAGAGAGAAAAAAATAAAAAAAAATTAAAAAATTAAAATTGATGAACTGGAGGACAGCGTTTTAACGAGTATAATGAAGTGCAAAAGTACGGTCGATCGATATAGAAACGTTTTTGGTGGATACTAGCAAATTAAGACGACACTAACAACCACTCAACGCCGCGCGGTTAAATGCGCCACGTCATGGATTGCGCGGCCGCTCCCGTCGGAGGTTTGAGTCCTTCTATGGTATGTGCGGGTATGTTTGTGCGCGCGGATATCGATCGTTAAGTTACGCAAATTAGAAAGACCACGTGACCATGGAGTTACCACTTCAGGCGACATTCATAATCAATAACTTATATTTCCTCTTACGGATGAGACATTGCAGTTGACTTTTATTATCATGGATTTTACACTCTTACTTCTACATTGGCTTGTAACACTTGTGCAAGATCCTGACGCGGCATTTTGTTTTATGTAAGGGAGCAGAACTACTGAGTAAATATCACAGTTGTTTAATAGCCCTTAGCACCCCGGGTTGAGTTTGTAACCCACTCCGATTCCAAAATATTTTTACAAGGCGCAACAAAGGAATGTTTATCTTATTTAAGTCATTGAGATCGCTTTAAGTAAACATACAACAGTAGAAAATTCAAATCTTCATACGTTTATAAATCTATGGGACCTAACTACTGTCGTTATCTCTCCCTAAACGTACTAAGTAATTAGACTTAACTAACCTAAGGACAATACAGAAACCCCTGCCGCGGCCGAGCGGCCCCCGTCGGGGGTTCGAATCCCGCTCGGGAATGGATGGTTGTGCCGTCCTTAGTGTTAGCTAGTTCATAAGTAGTTTGTACGTTTAGGGACTGATGACACCGTAGTTAAGTCCCATAAGCTTAACATACATTTGAACAGAAACCCCTACCGAAGGCAGGACTAACCTCAGACGGGGAGCAACCGCGCACACCGCAGCAAGAAGCCTTTGAACACTACCATTCCACCGTGGCTACATCATAGTAGCTTACAGACAAGTGAATTATGTATGAATGCACGGTTTTGTGGCGATACGCGTTTCCGTGAACTCATTCGTATGTTAAGAAGCATGCCACAGCATTAAACGCGTAGCGAGCTGTGTGTTAAGAAGCTAATTTATGAAGCTCTCTAGCCTTCGCAGTAGGATGTGGAAGATAAGACGGTGCCACGTTGTGAACCCCCATATCGACACTAGGAGAATATCTCGTCGTAAACGTCTGGCCAGCGTCCTTAAGTAGAGGCGCACATATTCCGCGCTGAACCTGCCCGTGCTTGCAGGCTGCCAACAGAACGGGCACGCTGATACTCCCAAGCTAAATCCCAATTTGCTTGCCTGCCCCTCTGCCGATGTGCTACGCTACAAAGCAATGTATGCTATAGGCTCCCATTGTAGTGTTATGGCTAGGGCTCGGACATTGATGAAAATTACTTTTTATCGGGATTTAATACAAAAGAGGCTTAATCTATACTACTGAAAAGGACAAGTCGTCGTTGAACTGTTACAAAAAACTTTAAACTTAGTGAACGATTTAGTCTCAACTTTTACACAATGCTCAAACATTCGAACGGATATAAGCTATCTTTTACTAATAATTATGTATATATCTCTCCATTTATATAAAAATTCGATTATTATGTCAAGTTTGTGAAAACAAATATTGGGTTAAAATATGGACTGACACCGTCGACAAATTATCTCTAAAGTTTACCTATATATTTATTATTTTAATGGAAGGGGTTTACATAGACAAGACACGACATGGTGCATGGCGGAGGACACAAAGACTAGCACACCGATACTCCGATCACCTTACAAGTTGGCATATTCACATCTGTTATCGAGGAGGAAGTTTTATATTAATCAAGCAACCATATTGTGCTTTCCACGGATGGGTATATTTTTTTTTCAATATAGTCCAAAAATTTAAAAAATTAAAAGCCCGTGTGTGGTGCGTAGCGGAGAGTCCTTAACACTGAAGAAAAAAGTGCAGAGGGAAAGAAACATCTGTGTGTAATTGCATGAAGTCTCCATAACGAGCCGTGTGCTCAAAACGTTCAAATGTTTGTAAACCTACGAGACTCAACTACTGAGGTTATCAGTCCCTCGGCTTACAAAACATAAGACACACACACACACACACACACACACACACACACACACACACACACACACACACACACACGGGCGGTGCGCTCCGCAGCAAGCCGCCTTCGAGCGCTCGGTCATTCCACCGCGGCATCGAGTGCTCAAACCTTAATAATTTTACAATAATAATAGAAATTTCCGCTTGGTGATTATGATGTAAAATATTTAGACAAATAATTTTATTTACTTGTCATATTTCTTCGCTTTACGTCTTTAAGGAGTGTTTTAGGTTTGTAAGTATTTTTAGACAGTGTGCAGGTCTTCCGATTTTGCAACATAGTTGTGGGAATGAAAATACTTTTCGAAATATGCGTGGGGCTTGGCAGTATTTTTCATTATAGCAACTTATATTCTGTAGTGCTTTAATATAGCTGTTTTGTGACTACATATATTCGCTAGCTCTTAATTTCTCTATCTCCCTAAAGTTAGGATTTTTTTTTTTTTTTTTTTTTTTTTTTTTTTTTTTTTTGCCATCCACAATTGCAATAGCTAAGCTCCAGTGTGACTTCCTAAGTAAACGTAACCTAGCTGTTCTGCATTTCCGTTAGCTTGACAGCGCGACATGTCACGTCCAATGGACTTAACGGATCCAGTCGGAAGTTGCAGGGCTCGCGTGTACCCAAGTTCGCCGCTTTGCCCACTGTGCTTGTGTATACATGTATTCTCGGATTTACGTCACGACAGGCTGAGCTGCGGCGATAAAGGCAGGCAGCTTGGAAGGGGCATTTGTACACATCTGTGAACTTACTCCGCCCTAAGGGTACACTATCAATAACAGGATATGGAGCTGGACTGGGGAGCGGTTACATCACAGGCAGTAGCGCCGATATATAAAGACGGCAACAGCAATCACACGACGGTCATCATTTGATAATGACCGAGGAGTGCAGAGTTGAAAGCCCGTAGATTTTAACCCTTTCGTGGTTGTTGGGACACATACGTTCCACTAACTTCGGACCTCATTTGTACCACAAGGTGGCGAGTTGCGTAATTCTGCATAGCGTGCCGTCTGTTGGTGGCCCTTCAGAACGCGGAAAAAATCGAGGCACTGAAATTCTTACAGTGTAGAAGGCTGTGACTGTTTATATGGGGTGCCGCGTTAATTTTCGCGCCGTACCATTGTTTATTGTGCCTTGAATCGGTTTTCGTCGTTTTCTCGCTACCGAAAATGTCCGAAGTAGGTATATTTGCTATTTTATGTTTCTTAGAAGTTTACAAACAACAATTACGCTTTCTAAAACTCATTTTACTTCAAAAGTTTTTTTCAGTGAATTTACAGTTAGTGGGACGTATGTGTCCCACTTTTTTTTTTTTTAGGAAAAAGTGAATGTGGAAAAATTTTATGAGTGTAATATTTGTAATCCTGACCCAAATCAGACTCTGTAACAGCTGAGATAACTTAAGATATTCTAAAAAATGAGTAATAACCACGAAAGGGTTAACCAACTTGACGCGGCAGGAGGCCTGAGAATTTTGTCTTCCACAATATGTTTTTCAGCAGTACAGTTACAAATTTTCGCAACAGTTGCGATGTAAGCGTAAGAAGGACGACTTGTCTTGTAGGACTTTAATAATGCAAATCATGAAGCAATATGCTAAACTGACTTCTTGTCCAGTGCCAGAAGATGTTCCACACACGGCAACTGGCTGTACATTTCAAAGATTTTTATACTGCAGCTGATTATAACGTATCATTACACAGGTTCCTCATAGCTGGATTGCATGACCATTAGATGTCTACCTAAAATTTGCGTATGACGGAACAAAAGGCTATATCGTTTAGAACGTTTTTAGGCACGTTCAGCAGGTGAGAGACTGTTGGGACCTAGGACCGAGTCAAGTATCTTGCGGGCTGGAGTACACGAATAGAACGCCATCATTTAAGTGAAAAACGATGGAAATTAGCAAAAATTTGCCTAATAGAATGGCGAAACCTATTTGCTTGAATTACCGTAATAACTATCTTGTCTGGCGTGTACCAACTACCCAAGAAACTTAGCACGAGACAAGAGACCAGGCGAATATTTTTTATTGATTTATTTATTATTTATTTTTAAGATCACAATGGAAGTGAAACCGTGTTAGTGACAAGCGGCGTTTTGTGATTTGCATTTAGCAGAGCTAAAGCACCCAATGACGGATTATGGTAGGCTAGCTTATGTGGTCCCTGTGTCATCTATTTTTGCCCAAAAAGTAATGTAGTCCAGTTTTTTTTTTAACCTGCTGAAAACATTGTTGCGAATGCGAAAAGTTACTTATGACTTATTTTAAAGTTTCCTGACTCTTCCAACAGATACTGTAGCTACAGGACCGTTTCAAAACGACGTCTGTGAGTGATGACGTAGGCTTACGTTACCAGCAGGGTGCCGTCATGTAATTTTTCCACTGCAGACAAAAGAACTGTGAGGAATATTCACAAACTTTTGTGCAAAGTCTATGGTGCGTCTGCCATCGACAGGAGAACTTTTAGTATACAGAGGTTTAGGTTCTCATAAGGCATTTCAGCGAAGCTCCAAGATTTGCAACGTTCGGGAGAACATCCACGGCTATCACACTTTACCTGTTACAGCGAGCTGTTGTTGGCATTCGTGAGGATAGAGGTATTACGAGTCGGCAATTGGCACTGAATCTGCCAATCAGTAAAGTAAGTGTGAATGCACTCGGGCACACCCCAGTCTGAAGACTGATGACATCACGGAACATGATGTTACCGCATCCACCCTACAGTCCTGATTTAACCCCCACGGATATCATTAAAGGATGCCACTTGTGAAAGACATTTTGAGGAAGACTAGGTAGTGCTTCTCAGTGAAGAAATGGCTCCGTGACCTGAAAAGGGACGGAGATGGCATAAGCAGCCATTTTTCGCAGTGGAGTGAGCCCGTATAATGGGCCGGAGATCACGTGGAAAAATGTGGTGTGTAGTTGGAATATCTGTTTCTTTTTTTTCCGTGTGTTTAATTCTCATTATGTACCACAAATAATTGTTGAAGTAAAAAGGTGAGTAGTTTCCGGCGAAGCCCCTCCCCCCGTATTACTATCAAAGATAGCTATGACTAAGTTAGTCGCCTACACGACGGTGACCAGAGCAATTGACCCTTGCAGCGGTCGTTCCGCTCTAATATAAGTACTTGAACTGGACCCTTGACACGGTGACCTGTGGAAAGCACAGCGCTTGCACCACTTTGGAAGTAGAGAACGCAGTGCATCTTGTTCAGTAACGAGTGAACGTGCTGGTATCTCCCGTGCCGCGATGGAATGGCCGAGCGCTCTAAGGAGCCTTACTGTGGAGCGCGGTTGGTCTCAGTCGGAGGTTCGAGTCCTCCATCGAGCGCGCGCGCACACTCTCTCTCTCTCTCTCTCTCTCTCTCTCTCTCTCTCTCTCTCTCTCTCTCTCTCTCTCTCTGTGTGTGTGTGTGTGTGTGTGTGTGTGTGTGTGTGTGTGTGTGTGTGTGTGTGTGTGTGTGTGGTCCTTAAGTTAGTACAAGTAGTGTGTAAGCCTAAGGAGTGATAAACACAGTAGCTAAGCCCCTTAGATTTACAAACATACTTCTCCCGCGTTACCTGACGTGTAATCGATTTTCACTCAAAGTTCATGATCAGTCTGACATCACAGCTATGTGGGTCCAACTGATTAATTGGAGAAAGGATTCATCTATTCATTCGTGCAAGAACAATGGATCAGATTTTGTTAACTGCGTAGTAAGGAAGAACACTCCTTCGAGAAAAAAAATCCTCCCAGATTTTTACTAAATTTATCAACGAAAATAAAAGTGAACAGATTAATGACTGCGTAATATTACTATTACATTTAACACGTTAAATATTTGAGTCTTACAGTATTTTCAGTAAGTGTACACTAATGGGATACTAATGCTCGATTTTAGTATCATTTAAGAGCTGGGAGAAAGGAAAAGTGTCAAATTTAGATTTACCTCGTCTCCTAGGCAGCTGTTATCTGGTTTTGCAATTTACATTTAACTTTGGCGGTATGCAAAATTATACTAAAATTGGTCATCCCACAATATAAAAAAAAATTGTGGTTATTCAAGCAAACAGTCCAGCATATCCATGCGGAATATCCTAGATATTACATCGGATACAAATTTTTCAATTTTCACGGAACTAATGTTAAGACGAATCTTTTGTGCAGTCAATAGTCCCTGCTCCTTACTATTACGTGCCTTCTTTTCTCTGCGAGAACAGTACTGTTGTGCAGTTTTTGACAGTGTTATGCGATGGTATGTCGCCGGATACCTTTCTAGCGCCCCCATCTCCTCCGGAAATCAATTTGCGCAATCCATCTGTCAGCATTTGCTGTAGAGTAGATCTCGTGGAGAAATGTGCGAACGTTTTCTGAATGTATGTTTAGCGTTTGACGTGCGAACCGGCCCGAGAGTAGACAGAGGCGCCAAGCAGCCTGAAAATCACTTCCTAGCCGATCCCGGAAGCGGCGCATTAACGTGCTCGGCTATCCGGTCGTGTTTTCAGTAGTCACGTGTGGCTTTAATATCTGTATCCGACGAGCGTCCGACCATATTCCAATGCTGTAAACTTTCCTTTTGAGATCAACTGGAAGCTTTAGTTTCTCGTGGATTAAATTTCAAAACCGTGAGGTCTCACGAAGTGAGAGTATACGACTGTTGACGGTGATCCGTACGTCAGGCGGAGACGTTAAGCTGGACAGGCCTCCTTGCTGCTACTCGAGAGGAGTGGGCTACGTGCCGGCATCGAGTTTCACTGCCCTTCTCCCATGCAGACAAAAAGCCAACACTTCACTCTAGAAGCTGTCGTCGCTGTCATCTTCATAACACGGATACGTACATGATACTTCATAAGAGGTCGGAGGAAAGCAACGGTAAACTACCTTCACTTCGACCCTGTTTAGAACGGCATTTCAGGATGCCTACGTCTGCTCTTCTACTCTCAGTGCCGTGAGTACGGGACTAAAAAGAGTCTAATATTCACTCAAAGATTGCTTCTAGTTTTGACAAAGCTTAGATGATAGCCATGTACAAATACGCAAGTGCCGCTAGTGTTTAAAGTGAATAAACAGACACTACGTTATCAGTTGCTTACTTCTATAGGTTAAGTATCATAGCCGAAAATTATCTGAGGGCAACCAAGACCTCCAACAAGAAGTATCAGACTTTAGTGTTAAAGATTATGATGATGATGATGATCATATGATTAGTTTTTTACGGCGCTCAACGGCTAGGTCAGCAGCGCCCGTTTACTGTTAAAGATAACATTTCTCAAATGATCGCGTAGAAGGTCGTGGAAATAGCACAGCCACTAAGGCACCACTTCATTCCTAGGGCAGCTTAGTGTCGGTGATGCACTAGGCGTAACGCAATGTAACTGAGAAAATTAGCCTGATACGATGATTCGAGGTACAAACCTGTGGTGAGCTTCAGGTGTCATGAATACACGATGATGAATCCGTTGACCCCATTTGCCAGAGGCAAACGATACAGTAGTCTATCATGACGTATGACGTACTTTAACGATACGAATCTATCTTTCTTAAGCTGTTCTGCAGCCTCAAAATACTGTACGAAATGCATATCATTGCAACTATAGCCGTTAGCAAAAATCGGGTACACGTGTTCCTTCTGTTTTACAGTTTAATTACCTGAAAGTGACTTGTAAATTTACTGATAGTAGTTATCGTGGTGAAGTTGGTTTGCTGGACTCTTTATGATTTTTCATGTAATGTATGTCTCTGTTGTCAGTTCTCAATATTTATATATAAAAATGAATAGCTGTGCTTTAGACTCACTGGAACGTATAACTGGTTTGGCCTATGAGTAATTTTGTTTTGTTCGCTTTAATACAGTGGTGGTTCAGAAGAAACTCAAATGAACAGCTGAATAACAGAATGAAACCTAAAATCCGCCGCCTATTATGTCTTCGAAATGCAACCCGTCAAATACATCTGTTTATGGGTGCAGCCGTAGGAATGAAATGGAGGCACACTGCTCCACCTTTGACGTATCGCAAAACCATTAAGCGACCAGGGAAATTTAAGTACTAATTTTTAATATTATCTGTCTCGTACATAAAATAGAGTGTCATGTTGTGTCTGTTTGCAATTCATACGAATCTACAGTTTCATCTTTATGAAATTTTCACACTTTTTCCAGCAAAACAAAATAGTACTCTAGAACAGATTGACATCGTTTTACTAATTATCATAAAGTTCGCTCATGGTTTTTATGGAGAGGCTTTTTGTAAATCTGAAATCAGCGTATAGTACATGGCAAAGGGTATCTTATAATAACCTGTAATAGATTACCGCGGAAGTTGACAAATCTGTTTTTTTTTTTTTTTTTTTTTTTTGGGGGGGGGGGGCCTTGTTGGAGGGGAGACGGCCTGCAAAAGTATATAATACTAGCTTAAAACCCGGCGTTGTCCGGGTATTTATTTATTTCTGACATTTTTCAGGTATGTATTCATTTGTGTAAGTGCTGTATGTCTAAAATCTCTTGGGAATGCAATTAGTAGTAAAGTAGTAATAGATTAAAACTTTGTGTGTGATGGGGCTCTTTTCCATGAACGTGTTTCTTTATGTGCTCATATCTTATGAATTACGTGCCGTATTGATACAATTTAGAAAGTACACTCAACTACATGCGTGTATACTACCTGTAAAATTTCCTGCGGCTACAATTTGTAATATACAAATTGTAAATTGTAACGTCATACCGAATAAACAACGAAAAATTAGTAAGCGAGAAACTTTTTTTCCTTTCATCATTTTGCTATGGTTGTCAGCGAGAAAAAGTTTAATAAAGGTTTTAAATTATGTTTAAAGTTTGTTGCAAGTCGCTAAGTAATCTCTTTCTCATATAGCGTATCCATAAAGTCTCGCAGCATTATGTGACAGTTTTTTGCGATTCCTATTGTTTATGACGTAATACCTTCTGAAATATGTGTTGTATGTGATTCTTAACCCTGCAGCAATTGTTACCTTACGGCAAGGAATGTGTGTGCCAAATTTGGTTGAATTCGGTCCAATGGTTTAGGAGAAAATGAGCAGCATTGTCTCTAAACGCAGCAGTTTTTCGCGCATCTCATTGTTTATGACGTCATATCTCGTCAACTCTTTGTTGTATGTGTTTCTTACACTGACGGCGACCGTCCTTATGGATTGAAGCTTACGTGTACAAAATTTCATAAAGATTGAAAAAAACTGTAGATTTGTATGCAACATGTACAAATATACGGACACACTGCTTTATATATTAGATGATAGAAGATACAAACACCCAGAAAACGACAGTTTTTCTGCTAGTCATTTCAAATTAGTTGATTCATCGTGTCGCAGTCTTCCACTATCCGTGTAACGAGTATCAAATGCTTGATATGCCCACAGAGATAGCAATAAATGACCACGAGCACGACGCCTGCAAGTACTAACCACACGGCATGGCCTGTCGTACCCTGTCTGGCTCTTACTCACAAGGAAAGTACTTGGGCTCGAACAAACACATACACACCAAAATCGTATGAGAGATAATGTTCAAATGTTTGTAATAGTCTATGGAACTTAACTACGGGGTCATCAGTCCCTAAACTTACAAACTACTTATGAACTACTTACGAACTAGGACGGCACAAATATCCATGCCCGAGGGGGGATTCGAACCCCCGACCATAGTGGCCGTGCAGACCGTGACTGGAGTGCCTCAGTCTCCTCGGCCACCGCGGCCGGCAGAGATAATGTAAAGATCCCTTATTGCACTAGTGATACTCCCGCATCTGCAAAACTCTTCAGTCGTCCGTTAGAGGCCTCTGCGTGTGGCATGCCGCATTGCACTTTGACCTGTCGGTTCGCCAGTAGGGACGGTGCAGTGTGCCTCCGAAGTTGCGTTTTGTGACGTTATTTGTGTGGTGAAGTGTCACATGGGGCGGCGATTGCTAATCAATCCTGTTAATGTATTGCGATTAGTTGAGATGAAGTTACGAAGAACCCTTCTTCATGAAAATGGTATTAGTGTAGAAGATGAATCATTTGCATGCTTTCTCGTATCTGTTATGGTACAGAAATCTGAGCATAAGTTAGATACTGTTGTTACAAACTCATAATAATGATAATAGGGATTAAAATGACGAACAACTCATCGCAAGCAGTAGAGCTACGGTAAATGCGGGAAGAGGCGATGGAAACAGTTGTAGTGAATACCAACAGTCTTTCGGGAAGAAGGTTAAAGTTGCAACTATCATCACGGCTTTTGATGACAATTCGCTAGAGAACATGTACGATGATTATTACATACGTTATAGTTAAGATATCTGCATTACGTATGGCGTCTACAATTACATCTACAGTCCTATCTGAAGCATGGTTGCAGAGCTTTGCAGAAAAACGACACCCACCAGCACATTGAGGTGTACGTAGAGATCCTGTAACCAAACGTTCATACAGATATGTTTGTTCGAGCCCATGTACTTTCTTTGTCAGTCTACTTCAGATTTAGTTAGCGCCATATCATGAGCTGGAATTATACATGCACCCAGATACTTTATGATATAAAAGTAATTTCTCAGAATTATTATGTTTTAAGTACCACTTTATGTATTTAATGTCGTGCTTATTACTCGGTAGAGGTTCCTGTTCTGCTATCTGAAGTTGCAACTCTCTTCCGTTAGAGGGCACAAATCTGGCGTTTAGCTTAACTACATCGGTGCGTGAAAAGTTGTGTGCTGGAATAGAGTTTCTAACCGCTAATGGGCATGGTCTGTAACTTTTTCGGCGTCGGTGATTCTTTGTGAAATAACTCCATTGACTATATCTCGTCTCTCATTTTCGGGGTAAAAATGGTGAACCTATCTTATCTGTCACAGTGTTGTTACGCAACCCATTACCCTCACATTCAGAACTAAAAGAAAGTGTTGACATATCCTATTGCGTCTGTTACAGTTGAGGAATGAGCGGTCGAGGCACCTACACTAAACACAATTTACATTACCGCAAATCTGCAATGATGGATTGTGCACTCTCTCGTACTCTGTTACAGAGTTGTTTATCAGCTGACATTCTCTGATAACATTCCAATGAATGTCTCTGATTCCGTTCACGGTCGTCCAACGCTTGCTTTGCCACAAATGAAGTTAGAACAGCCGTTCTTGTCACTACGACCACGAACAAACCAACGTCGCCCATTACAATCATCGTACATAGCTTTCAATGTTCTCTGTATTTCAATTCCAGGCATTTGTTTTGTGTGGTTAGAAACATTATTACAACTCGCTGTTTTTGAGTGTGTGAGAGAGAGAGAGAGAGAGAGAGAGAGAGAGAGAGAGAGAGAGACCCCTAAGTTAGTTCAAGTAGTTTGTGGGTCTAGGGACTGATAATCGCAGAAGGACAAATGTTTGTAAATCTAAGGGACTTAACTACGTTGGTCATTAGTCCGTAAGCTTACGAACTACACTACTGGCCACTAAAATTGCTACACTAAGAAGAACTGACATGTGATTACATTTTCACGCAAATTGGGTGCATAGAACAACCACCTCTGGCCGTAATAACGGCCTTGATACGCCTGGCCATTGAGTCAAACAGAGCTTGGATGGCGTATACAGGTACAGATGTCCATGCAGCTTCAACACGATACCACAGTTCATCAAGAGTAGTGACTGGTGTATTGTGACGAGCCAGTTGCTCGGCCACCATTGACCAGACGTTTTCATTTGGTGAGAGATCTGGAAAATGTGTTGACCAGGGCAGCATCTAACATTTTCAGTATCCAGAAAGGCCCGTACAGGACCTGCAACATGTGGTCGTGCATTATTCTGCTGAAGTGTAGGGTTTCGCAAGAATCGAATTAGGGGAGAGCCACGGGTCGTAACACATCTGAAATGTAACGGCCACTGTTCGAAGTGCCGTTGATGCGAACAAGAGGTGACCGAGACGTGTAACCAATAGCACCCCATACTATCACACCAGGTGATACGCCAGTATGGCGATGACGAATGCATGCTTCCAATGTGCGTTCACAGCGATGTTACCAAACACGGATTCGACCACCATGATGCTGTAAATAGAACCTAGATTCATCCGATAAAAAGTGACGTAACCGCAGCCATGGTCTCCGAGCTGATAGTTCATGTTGCTGCAAACGTCGTCTAACTGTTCATGCAGATGGTTGTCTTGCCAACGTCCCCATCTGTTGACTCAGGGATCGAGTCGTGGCTACACGATCCGTTACAGCCATGCGGATAAGATGCCTGTCATCTTAACTTCTAGTGATACGAGGCCGTTGGCATCTAGCACGGCGTTCCGTATTGCCCTCCTGAACCCACCTATTCCATATTCTGCTAACATTCATTGGATCGCGACCAACGCGAGCAGCAATGTCACGATACGATAAACCGCAATCGCGATAGACTACCACCTTTATGAAAGTCGGAAACCTGATGGTAAGCATTTCTCCTCCTTACACGAGGCATCACAACAACGTTTCGCCAGGTAACGCCGGTCAACTGCTGTTTGTGTATGAGAAATCTGTTGGAAACTTTTCTAATGTCAGCACGTTGTAGGTGTCGCCACCGACGCCAACCTTGTGTAAATGCTCTGAAAAGCTAATCATTTGCATATCACAGCATCTTCTTACCGTCGGTTAAATTTCGCGTCTGTAGCACGTCATCTTCCTGGTTCAGCAATTTTAATGCCCAGTAGTGTACTTACACTAACTTAAAGTAACTTATGCTAAGGATAATGCAAACACCTATGCCGGAGGGAGGACTCTAACCTACGACTATGCCGCGGCCAGTAGTCAAGTGCCTTAGATTTACAAACATTTGCAGGCATTCGCATTGGTTACATCGATGAACACGGGCACTACACATTGCATCTGAACAGATACTATCATACCAGAACATGATTCACTTCAAATTATGAATGCCACGAGAGAGAGAGAGAGAGAGAGAGAGAGAGAGCGCTAGCTTTTACTTACGATTTTACATTCTTGCATTGCCACTGTTGATGGCAGCCACCAGGTTACGTACCTGCGAAGGAGAAAAAATATGACTAACACTTTTACATATTTACTATTTGAAGCATCGCATGCAAGAATTAAACAATTATTCAAAAAATGTTCAAATGTTTTTAGAGCTTATGGGACTTAACTTACAAACTTACAAACTACTTATGAACTAGCTAAGACTAAGGACGACACAAATATCCATGCCCAAGAGGGGGGGGGGATTCGAACCCCCGACCCTAGTGGCCGTGAGGACCGTGACTGGCGCGCCGCAGAGCGCTCGGCCACCGCGGCCGGCAAAACAATTATTCCTATGACTTTTGTTAAATAAGAATTTCTTGACGGATAATCCTTACAAAAACCAAATGACTGTAAGACTGTACAGTTCGGAGAAGTTAAGGTGTTAGCCATGCTCTTCGGTTTGTAACTTATCCAAGAGATAATCTAACGTTTTATTGAGCAAGCTGTAGGGTATGTGCACGGGTATCGATTCAAATCATATATCATTTGTAAATCCTCTTATTTCTACTATATTGGTTGTAACTTATTGTGACATGCCACATTTATACAAGTGGTTTCGTATGGATATGCACAAGTTGGTTCAATTGAAAATAATTACATTTGTAAGATGCACCGTTCGTACCAGTTATCGGCAGTGCCAAGATCCTGTTATTGGCACTCAATCATACCATTTGTCGCCAATGGGACGTACATTATTATTTATAGATGACTTATTTAGCGATTAAATGCATATTTTAAAATTTAAGTGTCGATTACTCTGATTTGTACACTTCAATTTTCTACACTGATAGCTAATTTGCAAAGAAGCTGTGAAATTTGCTAGATGTACGGAGTACGAAAACGAAGGAGATTGGGAGTTATAATAGAACTATCCGAATCAAACAATGTAAAACTGATGACTAGTTTGTTTACTGTGTACTGGAAAACTCCACGACTTCATATAGTGATTTACTGAAGGTGTATTTTAAAAATAATGTGTTTAAATTTACTGAACTGTATAATGAGAACGCTTACAGGAAGATAAAAAGTCGCCGTTGCAGTTGGTAAGTACATGTTTAAAAGAAACAAAATAAAATGGAAGTTTTATGCGCATCGTATAAGGCAGATGTGTACCAGATATCTCTGTCGCAAAAGCCGTAGGCCAAATACATATATTATGGCATTAATTCTAAAGCCAGGGATTACTAGGGCTTAAGATCGAGAGCGTCGGCTTCGTTTCCGGGATGGGAGAGGTCACATGAACTATTCACAACGTTAATTATTCATACGGCTAACAACCAGCATATAGGATTACGCCAGCCGATAGCGTCCCGTTAGGACTTGTTCTGGCTTCTTGGTACAGATAAGAACGTTTCCATTACGTACGACGTTTCAGATCTTAAGGAAGCGACAGGACTCTTCAGTCTGAAAAGAATTAACCGCTATTTATATTCCTACTCGTGTAAGTAACGATCTGATTCAGTTTATTTTAGATACTAAACACGTAATTTACTATCTTGGGTGAAATCCAGATAGAGCAACATCACCATTCCAGTGCTCAGATATAGGAGAATTGTGAAGAGCTTAGTTGGTGTTACGTGGAGGGAAAAACGCGTTGTTACAAAATTAGGCACTTTAAATGTAGAACTTCCCAGAGCCATATCCAGTGCTTATCCGCATTGCATGAACGTGAGTCTGTGCGGTACTAAAAGCACTGCTTCGCAATAATATGCCGCTATCACTTCTCGCGAGCCCCGTGGAAATGAATACTACTAGCGAAGTTTACTGTGCTAACTTCAACGCAGATGGTGTGTCACTCTTTCCTAGCCTTTATCGAATTTTACGAGGCCACCTGTTTTCAGTATTTTTAAAATTTTATGTAACCTGGTGGCGGGATGCGCTTCATTCTTTCACGTCCGTCAGGCAGGCGTGAGAAATATTTATCAGTGAATCGTTTGAACTTCGCTCTAGATGATGTATTTTAAATGTCTTCGTGAGTCGGTGATTAATGACAATATGAAATTTTTCCATTACGTTAGACAATGCATATGCACGGATTATCGGTGATGTGACTTTTTTCCTCGCCAAACCCAAAGGCACTTATATACATTAATTTATCCGTTTCTTGTGATTGCAACATTTGAGCGTTAAATCTCACCTGCCTCTGCTTTTCGAGACAGGTTAAGAACTGGAAATGACTATTCAAACATTTGAAACAGTCCACTAGTGGTTCGAGATAGTTATAAAGCTCATGGAAAGTTTCAAATAAAATTGAGAAATAAAATAGGTGTTAAAAATTTTATACGACCATGCAATCGAAAAAGTATTGTGTAGCTTCGGATATATTAAAGTCAGGAAAATTGTGTATTTTGAACTATCTTTTGCACCCAGTTTCGTATGCATGAATTTGTAACCCCCATGAATTATGAAAAAGAGCGACGTTTCGTACCACATTCCCCTACATCAGTAAGAGACGTTTAAAACCCGTGAAATAATTTACTCTAGTGGTTTTTAGTGTCAACACATTTATCAACGGTAAAAGTTTCACCGATTTAGTAACGAGTCTCAAAGTGAATATGGATAACCATGTCGAAAGTAAGACTCATGATAATGAAAAGTCCAAAAATACTACTTTTTACAGATTCTATTATGTCTATCCTGGTTTATTTAGTGTTATAAAATTACATCCTTACGATTTTTCTTATAATATTATGAAATTAACACTACTCAAAAACTGAGTCGATCCGAATTTTAAAAACTGTCAATATTACACATTTCCAAGTACTACTCACGCTTGACCAAAAATTCTAAAGCAGCAAAATTTTCACAATAAGCACCTAATGCATCCCAAAACAATTTCTCTGTAACTCATAGGTTTTTATTTGCCGCGCGTACTGGAGCGCCGTGTTGCGGTGCGCACGGCCGACCGGCGTCGGGGGTTCGAAACCCCCCTCGGGTATGGATGTTTGTGTCGTCTTTAGTATAAGGTAGTTCATAAGTAGTAAGTTTAGGGACTAATTACCCCGTAGTTGAGTCCCTTAAGCTTAAAAATATTTGAACATTTTTTTATTTCCCCATATAGACATAGTTAAAAAATAAGAATCTTGTGTACAGATATTAGGTTTCTAGGAAGCGTATTAAGATGAAACCAGTCCCATACATTAAGTTAGACCTCTAAGAACCCAAATATTGAAGTGCTTTTAATAGTAATCACTTTCCAAGTTAATATCAAATTTGTGTTGAAGCTAACTTACATAATGTGTGTATATTTTTATTGTTTAATTAGCTCATTGTGGATTGCTTCCAAATAACATGCAATGATTTATTTCACGCCAAAAATTTAGCAAGAATTTTAAGGCTGCCGTTGATTTATTTTGCTTACAGAAGCCACGTACTGACACAGTCTGATACAATGCTGGCCGAGGGGACTGAGGCGCGCCATTCACGGTCTGCACGGCCACTACGGTCGGGGGTCCGAATCCCCCCTCGGGCATGAATATTTGTGCCGTCCTTAGGATTAGCTAGTTCATAAGTAGTTTGTAAGTTTCGGGACTGATGATCCCGTAGTTAAGTCCCATAAGCTATACAAATATTTGAACATTTTGATGCAATGCTGGAGACATGGCTGTAGTGGTGGCAGAGTGGTAGGTGAATGGGACGGAGGCGGCGTGTGCGCTGGCAGCCGCAGGAAACGCCACCTGCAGCATCCTGGCCCGCCTTCCCACGTCCAACAGTCTTACACTTCCTCCCTCGCCTGAGCTTTCGGCACTTCTACCTTCTGACCGTCTCCGCCTTTATCACTGCAAACCACTAACAGTAGCTGCTTTTCTAAACACTTCATTATAATTTGACAAGTCCGAAAGTAGAGACAATATGTACGGGCCAATATATGTATGCCTGCAACAAGCCAAGGCTATTTTCGTGGTGATGCATTATGTCTGATTAAAAAAAAAAAAATGTTCAAATGTTTGTATAGCTTCTGGGACGTAACTACGGGTTCATCAGTCCCTAAACTTACAAACTACATCTGAACTAACTAATACTAAGGATGGCATAAATATCCATGCCCGCGGATGGATTCTAACCCCCGACCGTAGTGGCCGTGCAGTCCATGACTGGAGCGCCTCAGTCCCCTCGGCCACTGCGGCCGGCTATGTCTCATTCCTTTCAGGACTTCAGATAAAACTTTTTTAGGCAAGTGAAATAGTATACAGATGGCACCACAGTAAGAGTTCAATTTAAAGAGGAAAGTAATATTGGGTGGTTTAACGTACCATCGACGTCATGGTCATTAGAGACCCAGTCACGCTCGGATTCAGTGCTTGTTTCATAAGGACTGTGAAGGAAATAGGCCATGCCCTTTGAAAGGAACCATCCTGGCATTTACCTGGAGTGATTTCCCTAAATAAGCAGAAAGAACCCACAC
Source organism: Locusta migratoria (assembly GCA_026315105.1). Taxonomy (NCBI): domain Eukaryota; kingdom Metazoa; phylum Arthropoda; class Insecta; order Orthoptera; family Acrididae; genus Locusta; species Locusta migratoria. Next base: position 340,064,882 of record CM048755.1, read on the forward strand.
GAACCCACAGGAGACAAAAAAACACACGAACCCACAGGAGACAAAAAAACACACGAACCCACAGGAGACAAAAAAACACACGAACCCACAGGAGACAAAAAAACACACGAACCCACAGAAGACAAAAAAACACACGAACCCACAGAAGACAAAAAACACCCACACGAAACCACAGGAGAAAAAAAAAGAGAGAGAAACACCAAGGTGACAGCTGCCTGATTACTGATTTGCCAGAGATTATCAGCTTCGACATTGAATTAAATTCAATGTACTGCAACATTAGGGATGTTTAGATACTTTTAATTCATATGCAGCTTTCTACAGTTTGTTAGTCTCTGCTATGAACTGTATCAATTATAAAGTAATTGATGAAATGTGTACTTTTTACTGCATTGTGTAATGTTGATTTCAAGTGGTGGTGGTAATTATGTATTCTTGGCTAATAACAAATGGGCTAACCAGTGTTGATGTGTGGAGGAGTCGCGTTATTCGCTTCTGGAGCTACATTTACATAATCTCTCTGATCTTCCATTATTTCTAGTACTGTCATCTTCCGAATTTAGAATCATTCAGACCATGTTTTAGAGTAACGCTCAGAAGTATTTCTTAGATATAATAAATTCGGAAAACTAATTCTTTAGCAGAATATTTAAATTAAAACTTATGTTACCAAATAAGTGTTACATGTAGGTTACTGTTTATGATATTATGCAATCAAATCTTTGCATCAATGTTAAAACAAATGAATAAGCTCATAAGTATCTCTATTGTTTTTAATTTGTTTAGCTTTAACAACGTCTTTGCCTATAATGTGCTTAGTTTAATATGTTGTTACATCTCTTTTGCGGGTAGTACTGCAGCGCACCTAGATGGGACAGTATAAACGAGTTTGGCCAGATACAACTCAGAAATCTTCCTCTACTGCTCACGCAATTCTTCGGAGAAAGGTTCCTTAATGGTGTTTTCCTGGCGATCACGTCCATCCAGATCGCACCAAATGAGTTCTAGAAAGTATGGATATGGATTTGTGATTGGCCAGTCGAATACCTTCTTTCTGTGCTGCTTCAAAACTGTCCTGGCACTGCCAGAAGTGTGCTTCTAATCTTCGTCAATCTGGAACTGTCAATTAAGAGGCATGCTTCGTCTTCGTGAAGTATTGTGTGTTAATATTTGACCATTCCTTACACTATTCATTCCCCATGAATTTCGACCACTACACTGCTACACTTCGTAACAAAGATCCCTGCAACATCCTTACTTCATGGTGGGTATTTTGTACTATATACCAACCCTTCCTTTCTTTTTCGGCTTTTGAACGTCTAAAGATTGAAGTTGCTTCCGTCACTCCACAGAATTTTTGACCACTCTTCAATGGTCGTTACGCGTGCTGCTTGGTAAACTATAGTTTGACTTAACTTGTGACAAGCCAGAAAATTAGTTTTCAAGAACGACCCGATATTAATTTGTATAGCTGGTAAGGGACCATAGAACCATCTAAGAGTGAGTCGTCTTTCCCCGATTCACCTGAAAATTATCACTTACTGCCCAGGATGATTTGGTGGGATTAGCCGTCTATTGCCTCCGGAGATGATCATTTTGTGGTTCAAGCTCTTGTTGCCTGTGTGCTTCCTAATATACGGTAAGGATTGGTGTTTCTGCCTTAAGCAAAGAATTTATGTTTTTTGTTCACCCAAAACACGAATTGTGTTTTCTTAATCCTTTCATTCCCGCATTATGAATTCCGCTCTTGGAACAGAGTACTAAGCATCAAAATGTGTTAACATTTTTGATCGAACTATTGTTTTTTTTAATGTCGTGTATTTCATGCTCAACACAGACGTTTGTATCGAGGTATTTTATTACTTGTGACATTTTGTTGATAGATAAAATTGCCATATCAATAATGCTAGCATGATCTTCGACACAGCACCAAAGACAAGAGAACTCGCTGCTGAAATAAAATAACATGAACCACACTCACGGCCACGTACAGACGGCAACGCAACACAACCTCCAAGTTGGACAGATTAATGCCTCAGAAGTGGCTACACGTCGTACCAAGCGGCAAAATGTCACACTAGAAGCATGTTGTCCATCAACAACTATGCGACTTTAAAGACTGATACACAAAATACAGTATAAATCAACTTCTAGCCCTTTCAGTCCCAGTGTTGTTCCTGGACGACAACGCATTAGAAGTCTATTTACACCGCATTTTGTGCATCAATCCTGAGTTTCATTTTTGTTGATGAACAACATGCTTCTAGTACGACAGTTTGTCGCTGGTACGGCGTATAGCCACTTATGAGGCATTAATCTGTCCATCTTTGAGGTTGTGTTGCATTGCCGTCTGTACGTGGCTGTGTAGGCGTGAGTGTAGTTCCTTGTATTTTATTCCAGCAGTGAATTGTCTTGTCTTTGATGCTGTGGCGAAGATTATTGATCTACCCGTGTTAACCATCAACAAAATGACGTCCAAGTAATAAAATACCACGATACACACGTCTGTTGTGCATGAAATACATGTGAAATAATCAATAGTCAGACCAACAATTTTAAAACTTATATTTTGATCTCTACTGCACTGTATTAATACAGGAAACACTGAATTTTAATTTTTCCAAAGCTGATTTCGTAATGTGGTACTGAAAGGGTTAATACGTTGTTGTTCAGGAACAACACTAGGAATGATAGGGTTGAGGCAGAAACGAACATCCTTACCGATCTATCTTCTTTCTGGGGGGTTTTCCGGAGCGAACCATTTCGCGTATTATTCTTTGCAATCTCACTGTTTTCTGAAGCCGGACCAAGACAAGCTGTTATGATGTGGGAAATACCTTCGGAGTAATGTATGTATTTGATCTTGACTGTGCTGTAGGGAAAACTTGCCTTACATCTACTAGCTACTCTTTAGTTTTAGACAATGTTGTGAATAATCAAAATGTTCACGTGTTCAAATGTTTGGTCCAATAGTTCTACAAACTTCTATGTCATCAGTCCCTAGACTAACCTCCGGCGGGAACGGCCGCCCAGCCGTAGCATGACGCCTTAACCCCGCGGCCATTTCGCACGGCATTAAAAGAAGAGTTAAGATTTACTTCATATAGTTACGTTTGTTGTAGCATTTTCGTTCTACAGAATACTTTTGAACCCATTCTAAACACTTTACGGCCAAAATCGATAACTTGCACTCAGCAGTCAGTACATGTAAAGAATGAGTTCAAACAGTCTTCTGTGCGAACAACCCACTTTGTTCTGATGTCGCGTATACATAAACAACCCTACCAGCATACTAGTGAAACTAGTAAACAGTTTTGTGCGATACGGAAGCTCCCCAGCAGTTTGCGTAGCCAGTGAGTTACGCAATCGTAGGACCATTTTCAGTCAGACAACGTGGTACTTAACCCAACTTTTTACGATGACCGGTACAATTATCTCTGAAAGCCAATATTTCTTGCAGGAAAACGTCGTTTTATGCTTGTAAACTTGTGATGGCGTGATTTAGAGGTGATCTCCACGCACACACTTTATGGTCGGAGCATTATTACGCCGCCGTATATGACGCCGTGTTACGAGTCTGGCATCTTTAACTTTCGAATCGTCGCTGTCCCTGATGTTACTGTTGGACAACGGGGCGCTTAATGCAGTGAAAGTTTTTCCAGCATCAGCCAAGGTAGACGTGGTGCTTCAAAGTCTCTCACCCGCTAAAGCGGAGTAAAGGCGGATGTGTCCGTAGCGCTGTCACTCCGGAGGAACCGCTGCCGGAATACGACAAACACTGCTAGCAGCACACCACATATGGACGGAAGTAACCAAGTACTGTCAACCATTTATACGTAACGCCATTTACATAGTGCTGAACTGTGTGCAGGTAGTGGTAAAGATGCGTGCGCTTCTTTCCACCCTATAAACTGGAAATAACACGTAGATAATGTCGTGGGAAAGGCGAAACAGAGACTGCGTTTTATTGGCAGAACTCTTAATAGATGCAACAGAACTACAAAAGATACTGCATACATTACGCTTGTCCGTCCATTTTTTCGAGTATTGCTGCCCAGTGTGGGGATCCTTATCAGGTGGGTTTGACGGAGGACATCGAAAGAGTTCAGAGAAGGGCAGCTCGTTTCGTATTGTCACAATACAGGGGTGACAGCGTTACGGAAGTGATACAGGATCTGGGGTGGGAATCATTACAACAACGGCGCTTATCGCTGCGGCGTGGGCTACTTACGATACTACTATCGCCAACATTCTCCTCCGAAAGCGAAAATACATTGTTGACTCCCACTTACATAGGTACAAATGACCATCAGAATAAAATACGGGAAATCAGAGCTTCGAACGGAGAGATTCAGGTGTTCTTTCTTCCCGCGCGCTATTCGAGAATGGAATGGGAGATAAATAGTATAATGGTGGTTCGATGAACCCTCTGCTAGGCACTTAAATTGCAGAGTATCCCATGTAGATGTAGATGTGTAGATTTTGCTGTAGGCGTGGACGTAAAGCTACGAGGAAAGATCGGAAAGTAACGCACAATAAAAAGAGGAAGGCAGGTTGGAATTTACCTCCCGCCGATATCGTGGTCATTAGAGACATGCATTAGAGATATGTGACAAAAGGCAAGCTAAGTTTCAACCTTCCTCAGCTTAATAAAGCCGTTATCATATGTGCACAGAAGTTTTTATGTTCATTGAAATTTCTTAAATTAGAAGAGAGGAAGTGGCGTCAATAAGAAACTTTAAAAAAGTCGGCTCGATTCGTTGGGGGACATGAGACGCCGCGGCGGAGTGGCCGAGCGCATTGAGGCGCCATGCTCCGATGCGCGAGGCCGTTCTCCGTCGGGGGTTCGAATCCCCCCTCGGGCATGGATGTTTGTGACGTCTTTAGTATAAGATAGTTCATAAGTTTAGGGACTGATGACCCTGCAGTTAAGTCCCTTAAGCTTCACAAACAGACATGACGGCCACTAAAAGCAATACAATTTCATTTTATTACCTCATCTGTTTATAGAGAGACCAAGAAGTAATTCAAACGGGGACCGAGAGATTCTTTTTGCTGGTACGATTGGAACTGTCGAGTGTTGTGCAGATGATTCTGGAGATCAAATGGGAATCCCTAAACGGAAAACTACTAGGGAATTATGGAGGGCAGACATTTTAGGCCCATAGAGATCTGTTCTCCTGCACCAATTTACATTTCGCGTAAGGACCAAAAAGATAATACAAATTACGGCCCTTACGGCGTTGATTTTTTTCCCCTCGCACTATTGTGGTGTGGAAATGATAAATGACTAGCTGCCATTTCCACCATGCACCGGATGGTAGGTGTGTGTAACTGTGCATCCTAGGAACAAATGACGAACACCAAGATACAATGTAAAGGAACGATAAGTGGTTTTGCGGAGCTGAAAAGTTAACATAACCCAGAGAATAACTTAACACAAGGAATGAATATTGATTTTCCTTCCATGATGGAACCAGTGGCACTTGTGAATAAATTGGTGGATGAACGCAATAACGAGTTCCAGCCGGTTGGAGGCACTGCTGTTTAAATATTCAAATGTTTGTAAACGTAAGGAATCAAAAAGTTGAGATCATTGTTCCGTAGACATCGCGTGGCACTGCTGCTAACGTATCACACACCAGTGCAGTCAATAATACAACGTTTTCTTGCTCTTCCTTCTGGTATTTTCTCATTATGGCGTTAAGAGTTTCACCAAAATTACGGCACAGCGTTAATTCCGCACCACACAGGACTGCAGGATGAACTGCAGATCGCTTACACACAAATAGACGGTAGGTGAGTAGTGTACAGACTGTTGTGTAATGTTATGCCACCTTCAAACACGAGCAGAAAGGACAGTGTTGTTACATGGAAAATTGATTACATATGAAGACAGTAAGGCACGTGTTAGCTCTCATAACTCCAGCATAAAGACACAAGTAGTCATCCAAATAAACAATGGGATCACGTAGATATTTGAACTTGGCGAAACTGATCTGCAAGGAATGAATGAGCTCCGCCTGTCACTGTTTCCTCGCCTGAGAATCTTCTGCTCGCTGAAAAGGGTCTCTCGTCTTACAGGGAGACTGCAGGGGATTCAATTGCCGAGATAAATATATCAAATTGTTAATGAAAGGAACATGAATCTAAACCATTAATACACGGAGAGTTCTAAGTAAATCTGGTATCTATAAGGCAGCACAGAAATACGAGGCATCCTCGTTAAATGAAGCGAGAATTTTGCAGTCGACTATTCTGAACAAAGCAATGATCCGCAGGCTTGCCGTATATGAAAAAATCCAACACTGGAAGAAGTAACTCGTCCATCCCTAGCAGAGAGCATTACTCAGAAAAGCAGAGAATTTATTATTAAAAATCGAGAACGAAATTATGAGAGACGAGTAAATACAAAAGGCATATGTGTGGACAATATTAGCTACTGCAACCTAAATCTATTCGAACTTGCTTACTAAATTCGATCCTTGGTGTCCCTTTACAGCTATATTACACTTCCTCTTCCCTCTTTTCTTACACACACACACACACACACACACACAGAGACACAGACCATTACAAATGAGGCATGACCCCTTCTTTTGGTCGGGTTTTGCCTAATCAGGTGTCATTAGTATCTAATTAGTTAAGCGATTTATCCATGTAATCTTCAACGTTTTTCTGCAGCACATTTCGAAGGGCTATATTCATTCATCGCCCATATTTCATTGTCAAAGAAGGGTAAACTCCATACCCCCAGAAGTACTTCCCAACATTTGAGTTTACACTGTTGGCTATTCAAAATGCAATAACAAGAAGTGAATATTGTCATAGCCAAATTTATCTGGCAAATAACATGTTGTACAAAGATAACATAGGGTAGTATTTTGTCATGTGGAGTACGATTAATTCAGTATCGATGTTTACGCCGTGGCTGGCTAACCGCTGCTACATGTCTCAGCATCAGATCCTTGAAGTGGTGTTGGGTATAGCAGTCCATGCTGCTTCCACTCGTTGGTAAAGCTGATCTGGTGTAGCAATGGGTGGTGTAGCCTGGGCCAGTCGTTTCTTAAACATCGATACGAAGTCTTCTAAAAGAAAGATCGGGAGAACAATGAAATCAAGGCAACAAAGCAATTGGTAGGATGGCTAACGAGTTTATAATATTGCTTTCCAAGAGTGTTTGTGCATGATCCTGTTGGAATGTGGCCTTCGGAAAACTCCAAAGTTGTTGAAGGACAACAGGCTGCAACACTTCAGCATTATCACATTGACTGGTTGTGTTCCATAACGTTTACTAGTGCGTGGAGGTGACGGGTGCGGGAGTGAACTCCAATACCACAATACCGGCTGCATGTCCGGGATGGCGATGCGTAGGGCGACAGTTTAATACACTTACCACTGTGTCGACATACTAATCTGGCCATAGTAATGGTCAAGGCAGAATCGCAAGTCGTCGATAAAAACATTACGTTGACCATGCCCGTCGTTAATCGCATACTTGTCACTTTAAGTACCTGGTGTTGTCTCAGTGGTAAACGCAGCAACGAAAGCCTTGCGGAAAGTCTCCTGTCTTACAAACAAATCGACTGGATCGCACGAACACTGCTTTTCGAGCAACAGGCAGCATTTGTTGTGATATGGTCGATTCATCACCTTCATGCGCACATTATGCCTGTGGTCGTGTGATGTGGTGCAAGGAGGTGAGTGCAACTGCTCCCGTCAGCCCGTCGTACCCTCCTGGAGCTACTGATTACAAATTCGCATCACATCTATGTGGTTACACCCAACACGATCACATTTCTTTGAAGGAAAATGCACGGTCCCTATAGGCAACTATCATTCCTCGGGCGAAATACGAAATGTGCGAGCAACGGATCAGATTTCATTGAATTAAAATATGTGCTGTGGCCGGGATTCGAACCCGGAACCTCCAGCATTTTTTTTTTATTTATTTCGTTTGCCCTAAGCTCTGCCACTTCAGGCGTTGGCTCCTATCATATACCACCAAAAATTTAACTAAACATAACAACCGAAGGAGTCTAGTGCCACCGCCGCTTTTGCCCTAAGCTAAATTATCGTAATATCGCCAATTCTTCAGGCGACATCATGAACGAAAAAAAAACAACAAAAAAACAAGTCCTATAAAATAAAAAAGGAAAGGATACAGATAGGTTCATTTGTTTGTTTTTTTTCCTGGTTTTCATTTTTCATTTTTTAATTATTATTTTTGAGGGGGTGTTCGCAGCATCCAGGCGTCGGGGTCTCCAGGTCTCTTTTCGTTGAGATAGGGGTATACCCCCTGTTGGTACCGTGGAGTTCTCTCTTCAACACATTCTTCGGTATTTTTATTTAAAAAAGAACGTTCGTAGAGTTTATGGGACTTAACTACGGGGTCATCAATCCCTAAACGTACAAACTACTTATGATCTAGCTTATACTGAAGACGGCACAAACATCCGTGCCCTAGGGGGGAGATTCGAACCCCCGACGGAGAGCGGCCCCGCGCATCGTAGCGTAGCGCCTCAATGCGCTTGGCCACTCCGCCTCGGCGGTATTTCTTAAATTTAATCTCATACCTGGTACACCCCAATGCTCAGGGGACGCGTAAACAACGACCCCAAATAATTTGCAAAAAGGGATCTGTATAATGAGTTCCGTCGTAATACCGTGAAGTTGGTCCTTAAATAGTGCCAAACATCTAACAACTCCACCTCTCCCTCACGAAAAAAGTATGACACTGTCTTAACTTTGACCCAAACTGTGGCATTATGTCTCGTGTTTGGGAAGTAAATAATGTCCGGATGAATCAATTCCACTGGTTCTACAGAGTGGGGCGTCCGTCGCAACAGCAACGCCAGAATGCTTCGTGCAAGTAGCCAGCAATCGGCTGTCGCTTCACGAACCAAACACTGGCCGGCCGCGGTGACCGAGGGGACTGAGGCGCTCTAGTCACGGTCTGCACGGCCACTACGGTCGGGGGTTCGAATCCTCCCTCGGGCATGGATATTTGTGTCGTCCTTAGTATTAAGTAGTTTGTAAGCTTAGGGACTGATGACCCCGTAGTTAAGTCCCATAAGCTCTACAAACATTTGAACATTTTTGAACCAAACTTTGTGTATCAGTGTCAACGGAGGCGCAGCTGGGGCAGAGCTGTTCTTCGGCTAAATGTATGGAGTGCAGTCGCCGGCGGGTGGGAAATTTCTCGGTCGCTACCATATACCACAAAGCCCTCACAGCGGTGGGGAGAAAAGGCGAGTGTATGCTACGCCACACCCTCCTCCAGTCAACCGAAGGATGGCGATGTTCAATCACATTGACAGGCAGTGTCTTTTTTTAGTACCTGTAAAAGTCCTTACAACTAGGCGCCCTTGTTGTTGGGTAGGACGTCCTGCAACTAGCTCATTTCACTTAGATACGTTATAATGTGATGTAGCGGCGGTGCGATATGTCCAACAGGTAGTGGTGGATGAAGTAAGGGTGGCTTCATCTCTTCAATCAGTGTACCAGTGAGGTTGTCCTTGTCTGAGATGTAGAGGCGATGCGTTGTCAGCAGAAAGAGGCGCGTGCTCTATGTTGCACATGTATCAGGCCAATGCCTCCTGCGTGTGGAGGCAACGTCATTGTCTCAAAACGATTTTTGAACACTACATCGCTGACAAAATGGTCAAAGGCCGCCTGGAACTTAGCTGCGACCGCAGCATCCAGCGGGAGAACTTGCATGCAGTGATTAAGTTGGTGCGAGGTGGACGTTCACAAAGTGGACTCGCATAATCATATCAAGCGTTCGAAATTGAGACGACTTGTGTGCGAATAACGTTTAGCAGTTTACAGTATGTAGCAGCTGCAGTACGCTTGATGTTCCGATAGGATTTCAGTAATAAGCATTTCAACACTGGAACCTTGGAAACGGGTACGGACGTATTGATATTTAAACTCTTTCCCAACGTGCATATAGCGAGACTTCTGCAAGCTGATACGGCTCCCTGCCACCTCGCCGTATTGTTGAAGCCACGCTACCGCCGTACAGACGTCTTCCGCCGACCTCGCCAAGAAAACGTCATCCGCATATGCACAACACTTAAATCGAGCATGCGTAGCTGAATGCCCTCCAAGCGTTTTCGTAGACCGTGAAGTGCATGCTCGAGAGCAACGGGAAAGAGAAAGGCCGACAGAGGGCAGCCTTGTCTCACTGAGCGCCTAGTAGGAAATGGTGACTAACTGGGGCCGTTGACCGCGACCGTGGATGATGCTCCGCAAATGAGACGGAGAATTACATCAACTGAGACGGGTGATGTACCCATCTTTTGTAATACTGCTCACAGGAAGCCGTGTTCAACTCTGTCAAAAGCGTCGTCTAATTCAACTGCAAACTAGTGTGCTTTCCAGGCGCACGCTGACATAATAGCTATTATGTCTCGATATGCGCATAATGCCGTATGTATGTTGCTATCGCCTCCCAAACATGTTTGGTCAATGTGAATGGCGTCCTTGATCGTAACGAAGAGATGAGCACGAAGGATACGTGCAAACAACTTATAATCAGATTTGACCAACGTTAGCGAGCTGAAATCTTGTGGTCGGCATCCTCCTTTTGGTTTTGGTAAAGGGATGACGCCCTCCAGAAATGCCGGGTGAATGTCAACAGCTGGATTCAAAAAGTTTGCAGAACATCTGTCGCCAAACTTCTCCCATCAGATCCGAGAAGGAGGTATAAAATTCACGCGGAAGTACATCAGGGCCAGGAGAAATTTTGTTTTGCCCTCCGCGATAGGGCCGTGCACGATTCCTCCACAGTGACAGCCTCTAAAAAAGAAGCTTCTGCCTGAGCCCTTCCTGAAGGTGGGAGGTCATGCAGCACGTACTCTATGTCCGTTTGTGGTTGTGGGCCTGCCGCATAGAGAGCGCGATAGTACTCTGTGAAGACACGGCAGATGCCAGCCTGAGTGTCCTCTCCTTGTGCGTCTGCTGCAGTGACTGCCATGATGAATCTCCTCTCGTGAAGAAGCCGTTCCCAAACGACGTGGTAGAGCGAAGCACGTTCCTCAGGAATAGTGTCATGTAGCCTTGCTCGAACTCGTGTGCCGTATAATTCAGTTGCCGTAAGTTGCAGGATTCGCGTCTGTGCTTTCCGGACGGCCATTTGGCGTTCTGGCGAAGGAGGTTGCAAAAGAAAGTTCAAATGTCTGTAAATCTATCAAACCAAACTGCGTTGTCATCAGTCCGTAGCTTACAAACTACTTAAACCTAGGTAAACTAACCTACGGACAAACACACACACACACACACACACACACACACACACACACACACACACGCCCCAGGGAGGACTCTAACCTCCACAGCGAGCAACCGCGCGCTCCGCAGCGAGACGCTTTAGACCGTTCGGGTACTCCACCGCGGCATGGAGGTTGCAACGCTAGTTCCCTCAAGACCGTGTAGTAAAACTCTGACGTTGCTCGTTGCCAGAGTGCTCTGTCGCGTTCATACGCCGTGAGTGTCCGAAGAATAGCTGGCTTTGCACAGTCTGTTCACCACCGTATCACAGGATCATAGGTGTGACGTCGTCGTTCACAACGGCGCCAAGTATCAGTGACGGCTGCACGGCAGTATTCTTGGAAAAGAGCGACGTTTAGAGTCGACGGCCCTCTACTGCGTCTAATCCGTTGTCGTGGTAGTGTCACGGCGCAGATAAAAGCCAGATGGTCGGTGAAGGCGGTTGGCCACAGCTCGGTACTAACGGTCGCTGACCGAAGACTACGGGAAACGTAAACCCTGTCCAATCTGCTTACCGAGTGGCTAGTTACGTACATATATCCAAGCCGGTCGCGGTGTATAAGTGTGTACGTATCGTGCAATGCAAGGTCCCTGATCATCGCGCTGAGGGCTGGACATGGGACAATGTGGAATCTGATCCTCTGGCTGTAGGACGATATTGAAGTCTCCCCCCCCCTACCTTACCACCACCACCACCACCACCACCACCACCACCACGTGTTCTGGGACTCCCTGCAACAACGGAGCCACCTCGGTGGAGTAGTCGGTGTTTCGTTCACGACGCTTTGCCGTTCCAGACGGGGCGTACAGATGCACAAGGCGAACCGCTAAGATTGTAAGCGCAATGCCTCGTGCTGTTGGTAAGGTGTGTAAGTCTGTTGCTTCTATGCCGTCACGTAATAGAATGGCTGTACCACTACCACCACCACCACCTTCCATAGCGGAATTGAAATAGAAATTGTAGCCATAAATATCCAAACGCAATTCAGGTTGGACCTCTTGAAGAAGCAGGATATCAATTTCTGCCGCCCGTATCATGTCCTGCAACAATTGAGTTTTTACCTTTGAACTAATACCGTTTACATTGATTGTACCTATCCTATACACCTGTGTCATGAGGCAGTACAAGGACGTATCCTGCTTTCAGCAAGGCTAGTAGACGTCATGTTCTTGAAAAGAATGGCCCTGACGCTGGCAAGGCTTCTATTGGCGGACGTTCGTAACAGGATGTCCGTCCAACGAATTGTCGGTCGTGTCCATCAGGTGGGTTAGGAGTTTCTAATAGTGTACTTTCCATCTTCGCCACCCAATCACCTAGCTGAAGGCGCGGGATGGTAGGCGTCAGATCATCTGTTGTTGCTGAGGTGTCATCTAGCTGCCGCGGTGGAGTAGCCGAGAGGTCTAAAGCGTCTCGCTGCAGAGCGCGCGGTTGCTCGCGGTGGAGGTTTGGAGGTTCGAGTCCTGTGTGTGTGTGTGTGTGTGTGTGTGTGTGTGTGTGTGTGTGTGTGTGTGTGTGTGTTGTGTGTTCGTAGGTTAGTTTACATAGGTTTAAGTAGTTTGTAATATACGGTCTGATGACCACGCAGTTTGGTCCGATAGATTTACAGAAATTTGAACATTTTGTCATCTAGCTGCCGTCGTTCTCGGGCAGCCGCTGGTGATCCATGTGATGCAGGCGGTTGGTCCTCAGGTCTATCTACGGTAGAGTTATCATCCCCTTCCTGCAGTGCATAATTATCTTTTGAATAGTTTTCTGTGGTCAGCCTCATCCTCTTTCGTCGTTTGGGTGACCGCTGCTTACGGAAACGTACCTCTGCTTCCGCCAGATCACCTCGAACTGCTGTTTCCTCCATCTCAGTATCTAAGATGGGTCTCAACCTTTTGACTCTCCGCTTCTGGCTCTGTAGGAGGGACATGTGGCCTCTGCAGCCGCGCACGTCGACTGCCCCGATGCAGATTGCACCGCCGGGAGCTCTGGAGCCGAGCCCTCAGGGATCGGTAACGCGCTCAGAACCACGACTTCTGCGTGCGTCACATTTCTCGCGGTTTCAGCATATGTCGAAGGCAGGATCGTCGTTTGCGACGTAGTTGACCAGTCAGCACGAGACAGCTGAACTAACCGTCTCTGAAAACATGCTGATCGTACCTGTTCTTCCTGGCCACATCCGGAACAAGGTCAAGGTTGTCCGTCGTAAATAACGATCGCTCTGCAACCGTCTATGGTCACGTACGATGGCATGTGTGTGCGCAGTGCAATGCGCACCTGACGGACACCGTTCGGAACGGGGGTACGTCACGAATGTGTTCAATTTTTCTTCGACGTGACTTAATACTTCCCCGTAAGTTTTCGCGGTACTTACAAAGGTAGCTCGAAGACTCGTATGGTCCTAACGCCGAGGCCAACATGATCTATATTTACGGTGCCCACTTGTCCATCCGCATGTTGGAAGCGGTATCTATTGGCGGAACAGCGAACAAGCCTTTCGCATGCTGCCTTATCAATCTGTTGAGCTAGAGACGATCAAAAGGTGTATTCCAATGAGTTCTTGTGGGTCTACGTGCACTACTTCACGCAGAAAACTTATTTCCTGTGCCTTAGGTCGTTCGTACTGTGCTTGGAACGTAATCTGTACTATGGCCTTTCAATATGAAAGCGCCATCCTCAGTCAAGTTAATAACTTTAATAACGCCGAGCCGGCCGCGGTGGCCGAGGGGGACTGAGGCGCTCCAGTCACGGTCTGCACGGCCACTACGGTCGGGGGTTCGAATCCCCCTTCGGGCATGGATATTTGTGCCGTCCTAGTTCGTAAGTAGTTCAGAAATAGATTTAAGTATAGGGACTGATTACCCCGTAGTTAAGTCCCATAGATTTAAAAAAAAAAAAATAAATAAATAACGCCACTCGCGCGAGTAAACAAACGCGTTTCCGCGGAGCGTCGAATGGGTCCCGCGCACTACCGCTCACTGCCACGGGCAGGCGCCGACTGCGACGGCGAACTCCAATAACACAGTACCGGGTCCGGGATTGCGATGCGTTGGACGACAGTTCAGTACAGTCTTCCCACTGTGTCGACATACTAATCAGGCCGTAGTAGTGGTCCAGGCAGAATCGGAAGTCGTCGATAAATACATTAGGTTGTCCATGCCCGTCGTTAATCGCATAATTAAGTAACTGCTGTTGTCTCAGTGGTAAACGCAGCAACGAAAGCCTTGCGAAAAGTCTCCTCTCTTACAAACAAATCTAATGGAACGCACGAACACTACTGTTCGCGCAACAGGCAGCATTTGTTGTGATATGGTCAATTCATCACCTTCATGCGCACATTATGCCGGTCGTCGTGTTGTGGTGCAAGGAGGTGGGTGCAACTGCTCCCGTCAGCCCGTCTTACCCTCCTAGAGCTATTGATTACAAATTCGCATCACATCTGTGTGTTTACACCCAACAAGATCACATTTCTTTGAAGGAAAATGCACGGTCCCTGTAGGCAACTATTAATCCTCGGGCGAAATCAAATGTGCGAGCAACGGATCAGATTTCATTGAATTAAAATGTGCTGTGGCCGGGATTCGAATCCGCGACCTCCTGAATACTAGGCAGACGATTTAACCGCTCAGCTAACACGGCGTTACGGATAAGGCTGCTACACGGACTGTCTTAAAGCACCTCTCCCACCACATCAGATACTTTAATTCTGCCTCAGTGTCCCCTTACGAAGTACGCATCGAAGTTACCAATGCTCTCCAATATTGTACTAGCAGTGGAAGTTAATGAGAACAATTCCGCCTCCACCCCTTCAGGCACAGGTGATATTTATATCTATAATATTTCAATTACTTGAAACAGATTGTCTCATTATACCAAATGTATTGACTATAAGGAGAGGCGTTAAATTAAAATTTGTACTGTGGCCGTCGTATCTCTAACGCTGTGTTAGCTAAGCTGTCAATGTAAGAGGTCCCTGGTTCGAATCCCGACCACAGCAAAAATTTTAATTCAACGCCTCTCCTTGTATTCAGTACGTTTGGTATAATGAGAGAATTTGTGTCTCAAGGAATTGAATTATTGTTGGTATTTGGATCCGATTTTATTGTGCCATTGGATGCGTGTCGTATGCAGCGCGCTACAGTCACACAATATAAATGTATGGGACGCAGCACGACCAAGTGCTCTCCGTGTTGTCAGCCAGTCAACGGAACGACGTTTTCTTGTCCCAGACCGCAGCTGTACGTATTGAGGTTGGGGGCAGCGAAATCCACTCTGCCGTCTGCGGTCTGCTCCTAGCATTTCACACCTGTGGAAACACGACCCTTCTTCATACACAGTGACCTTATGTCAATTTTCAGTGCTAACGGTGACTGTCTTTTCTCGTGACTGCATAACACCCTACAGCTAGAATTTTTCACTTTTTCATTAGCTGCACTTATTGATTGCTGATCTGCTTTTAATGAAGTTGGATTCCTGAAACTGTTTGGGTGGTCTGATTAGCTGTCTTCGTTAAAACGATTTGTCAGTAACCTTATTCTGCAAATCACACTGAAGTGCACGGCAGAGGGTTCATCGAACCGCTTTTAGGGCACTTCCCTACCGTTCCAGTCTCTAATATCGAGTGGGGAAAAAGGAACACCTCAATCTTTCCGTTTTACATCTGATTTCTCTTATTTTGCTATTATGGTCATGTCTTAGTCTGTAGGTACGTACTAACGAAATATGTTCCCATTCGGAAAGTATAAAGAAATTTTGCAAATCTCACCGCAACGAATAACGCCTTCTGGTAATGATTTCCACCCCAATTCGAGCATCATTTCCGTTAAACTCTGTCATATCGTGACAGTAAAAAAACGAGTTGCCCTTCTCTGAACTTCATATCCTCTGGCAGTCCTAGTTGGTGGGGATCCCACGAGGGTTTAGATTAGATTAATACTTGATCCATAGATTATATATACGACATTTCGTAATGATGTGGAACGTGTCAGTTTAGTAAATGTTGTCTATACTTGACAATCCATATTTTAAGGATTTTTTGTTTTTTGTTTTTTTTATTTTTATTTTATTTTAATTAATTTATTTATTTTAAGTTTTATCTAAAAATTCATCTACATTGTAGAAGGAGTTGCCATTCAGAAATTCCTTTAATTTCTTTTTAAATACTAGGTGGCTATCTGTCAGACTCCAAAATAGCAGTACTCCAAAATAGGACGCACAAGTGTAGTGTAGTGTAGGAAGTTTCTTTAGAACTGTTGCATCTCCCAAGTGTTCTGACAATGGATCGTAGCCTTTGTTTCGCCTTTCCTACAATATTTTGTATGTTCTTTACATTTAATGTTGTGCTCAATTGTTATTCCTAGGTATTTAACGGATTTCTTTTAAGTGCTCATGTGTATGACTTCAAACTTATTATTTAGGGTTAATTGACAATTTCTGCACCACGCAGCGATCTTACCTAAATCATTTTTCAGTTGCTTTTGATCTTTTGGTGACTTTACTAACCGATAAATGACAGCATCATCTACTAACGGTGTAAGATGACTGCCTCACATCGTCTCCTAAATCGTTTGTGAAGTCATGTAACAGTAGGGTCCTGTAACACTTCTTTGGGGAACACCAGACATCACTTCTGTTTTACTCTACGACTTTCCATCCATTACAACGAATCGTGTCTTCTGACATGAAGTCGCGAATCCAAGCTCACAACTTGGCGATGTTCCACAAGCACGCAATTTGATTAGACGACGCTTGTGGGGTACGCTTATGACAGTAAGCTACCGTGAAAGCTGCCCAGAACACATGCCGCGAGAACTATCGGAGCTGAATATGGAATGTTTTAGTACCCATGACGTTACGTCATTACTTTTCTATGCAGAGGTAAAATAACTAGAGAAAGCCGGCCGCGGTGGCCGAGGGGACTAAGGCGCTCCAGTCACGGTCTGCACGGCCACTACGGTCGGGGGTTCGAATCCCCCCTCGGGCATGTATATTTGTGTCGTCCTAGTTCGTAAGTAGTTCATAAGTAGTTTGTAAGTTTAGGGACTGATAACCCCGTAGTTAACTCCCATAGACTATACAAACATTTGAACATTTTTGAACTAGAGAAAAATTTAAAGAAAAAAATGGTTAAGAGCTGTTTTACGTATTTTACTTCTCTTTAGTATGTTACGGCAAATGTCCTGGATGTATATTCGTACGTACGTAGATACAGACACATGTTTCATAGGTCCAGCAAAGTTGTGAAGGTCAACAAGTGACAATTATGCTCTTCAACCAATACGTCGGTAGTGGTATTCCTGTATTTTAATACTAGTGATCTGTTGCGGCTTCAACTACCATTCTAAATTAACCTGCGATATAGAGTGGATGGCAGTTAATCAAAATAATGTCTAAATATTCCAATATTGTTAGTAACATCTAGACTCGGCCGCGAGGGAGTGGCCAAGCGCATTGAGGCGCCATGCTACGATGCGCGAGGCCGTTCCCCGTCGGGGGTTCGAATCCCCCCCTCGGGCATGGGTGTTTGTGTCGTCTTTAGTATAAGGTAGTTCATAAGTAATTTGTAAGTTTTGGGACTGGTGACCCCGCATTTAAGTTCCCTGGGGCCCCTTTACACGCTCCGACATGTACGCAGACGTGTCTGTACAGAGCTTGTTTGCTCAGACATGTCGGATTGTGTAAATTACTCATCGACGGATGATTTGGTCTGCGCTACTGGTCGGTGTCCGGTCTGTGCAAAGTCTGGCACGGTTTGAAATCACACAGATGGCACTCAGACAAGTCTGAGCATGTAAACGATATCTCAGACGAACTGCACAGTCAGTTGTTGCTGTGGCCAGCGTACAGTGTAGTATTGTTGTTGTGACTGAGGACGCTAACGTAACAATAAAATTTAAGGTCAGCATAACTTCTGCCTGTAGCTAGAAACCGCGATGTCACTGAACGTGTCTCATAAGCACTTATTGACTTTCTCACCACACTGTCATGTCTCTTTGTGTGTTGTGACGTGTCCTAACAGCACAAAAAATGTTTCCTCATCCATTCGTAAATAATCGAACCAGTCATCTTTTTAGAATTTTAGTTCTTTTAAAAGATTAATGTGTGAAAGTGAAACATTTTAATATCCAGTTCTTGACCCACTTTTAACGTTGTGGCCTCTTCTTTTCTTCCAATTTTATTGCTGTGGACAGCAGTATTGTTTCATAAGCAAATTTATTTAGTTTGCCCATAGCCTTTATACCATGGCCAGTACAACTCAAGACTGAGCAAAGATGTACCAACGGCCGGAACGTGTAAATGCAACGAAAAATGCGCAGACGGTCGTTGCAAAACTAGTCTGCACCGACATGTTGTAGCGTGTGAAGGGGCCTTTAAGCTTAAACATTTGAACATGTACTTACGGATTTGCGTAGCTGGTCTAGTTATTTAAGAAGTCTGGGTCATTTGTGTACTAACTTACAGTTAGGAGAGTGAAATGATGATTCGGTAAGAATGTTAAGAATACATTAGCATGCAACACCGACTTTTTATTATTTCTTTTAGGAAGAGGCTCGAAATTTTACTTTCTCTCTCTAGGGGTGTGTTATCAATATACATTCTCTTTAATGCAAACAGGCCTCACTACTCCTATATGATATCGCGACACACACCATCTCAGCTAGTCATCTAATTTCAAAATTCTCTTCCATGACCTATGTTCAAATGTTTGTAAATCTATCGGACCAAACTGCGTGGTTATCAGTCCGTAGCTTACAAACTACTTAAACCTAGGTAAACTAACCTAAGGACAAACACACATCCATGCCCCAGGGAGGACTAACCTCCACGGCGAGCAACCGCGCGCTCCGCAGCGAGACGCTTTAGACCGCTCGGCTACTCCACCGCGGCTCCGTGACCTATAGATCAAGTTGATGTAAGTGGGAGGTGTCAAGTTTATTCGGTATAGATAGGAATGAGATAAATATACAGTCGTGTACTGTGAAATTGACACATACTGAAACCGCCTCTTTGTAACGGCAGTGTAAATTTACACTGTAGCACCAACATTAAGAATACCTTGTACTAAAATCTATTGTGCTCATCCAATGCAATACGATGAAAACATTACATTTTTAGGTTATTTGGTGAAGCTGTGGCTAATGCAGCTGGGCACCATTCGAAGTGAGTTCGGATGAGAGTTTGGCACCTCATTCCATGTTCGAGAGCCCAATATTATGGCTAGCGAGTGGTGGCGTGCCATTTGTCTCCAGCTGGTGAGAAATCTACAGGACTGCGTGGGAACGTAAGGAGAGGAAAGGGGAGGGGAGGGAAAAAAAAAAAGTACGTGCAGCGAGATTCGGTGGAAAGGCCTCACGTTTACGACACCAAACGTCTTCCACGCTCGCACGCTCGGCTACAGATTTCTCTATACTAACGAGCATACAAAACGTATTACAAGGTGCGTCTGAAATGTTACGTGAATTGTTTCCCGTATTTCCTGAGACCACTGATCCAAAGGAAATATCATTACTGGCCTACGAAGTAACTGTCATTGGCTACTATACATTTCTGACATCAGTTGAACGGCTGTTGGAAACTGTCAGCAAACGCTTCTTGTGGAATTGCTGTAAGTACTGAGGTCACGCGTTGTTCGTGAACAACTTTAAGAATGATAGCGGACGAGTTGAAGATCAGCAAAGACAGCCGTCGATCATCCGCAAGCATCCGTCGCAGTCGTTCGATGTTGCCTGCCGGGCGCGGTGACCGAGGAGACTGCGGCGCCAGTCACGGTCTGCACGGTCACTACGGTCGGGGTTTCGAATCCCCCTCGGGCATGGATATTTGTGCCGTCCTTAGTGTTAGCTAGTTCATAAGTAGTTTGTAAGTTTTGGCACTGATGACCCCGTAGTTAAGTCCCATAAAGCTATAGAAACATTTGACATTTGATGTTGGCTGGGACTGTGATTGTGGACGGTAGACCCGAACGTGGCTCATACTCGATACCTACCGTTCCATCTCTAAAGCGTTTAAACCACTGAAACACTTTTTCAAATGTTCAAATGTTTGTAGAGTCTATGGGACTTAACTACGGGGGTCATCAGTCCCTGAACTTACAAACTACTTATGAACTAGCTAACATTTAGGACGGCACAATTATCCATACCCGAGGGGGGATTCCAACTCCCGACCGTAGTGGTCGTATAGACCGTGACTGGCGCGCCGCAGTTCCCTCGGCCACCGCGACCGGCATTTTTTCCCATTATATCTCAAACTGATCAACATTTCACCACAAATTCATTTGTCGTTGCTTGTATACATAGTGTTACATATGCTAGTAGCTCGTCCTAGAAATTATAAATTGCGGAGTGTTACTGAATCAGTTCGACAGTTAGCTGCATTGAATTGTTTCTAATATCTGCGTTTTTTTACTTTAGTATTACTCCTTTGCCACGTAATAGTAGTCAATCAAATACTACTGTTGCATTACGAGTTTCTTTCTGGAAAGATAAAAAGCATAATTGTGAAATTTACTGCATTGGGTACATCATGGAAGCACTATATAGCTGACCAGCTATGAACATTTTGTTGTTAGTACTGCATAGTAATTTTAAGGGATTTTTTCAATATTTATCTCAGTATATACAATAATCGTGGTAGTTTTTATAACTTGAAATAAAAATTCATTCATTAAATGATTAAAATTCTGTTTCCATGAAAAATCATAATTTACATCTTCATATTTACATATGCTGAAGTTCTGGTCGTACCCATACACAGTTTCAGTATGAATCAAATCGGTGGTGTGAAGTTAGTACGCCCCCCCCCCCATAGTAAAAATCGTTACCGTTAACCCAACATCGCATGACTATGCGATAGAGTTAACATAGTTACCTGTCGAGTCCTGTCATTATCTTAATGTAGCTATGTGGAGACAAAAGGACGGTAAATTTCAATGCTCCACGTAGTACACGGTTATAGGCATTGTGATAGCACGTAATTTAAACCGTAGCGACTGCTCGTAGAAAAATAGTTCACCTTCAGACGCACTGTTCAGAGCCTTGTTCTCCAAGCAATCTCGCGCTCACCCGTGTTTCCTGTCACCGGAATCCCTGCAATCTCCTGCGCTTCGTGGAGCCGTGGTTTATGCGCTCTCTCTCTCTCTCTCTCTCTCTCTCTCTCTCTCTCTCTCTCTCTGATTCCGAGCAGCGTACGCTTCGAAGATAGAGGTCCGCCATTCCACTGGGACGGGCATTCAGGTCCGGCGCTTTTGAATGCATACGAGCGAACGATAAAAGCGTGCAGGCCCGTCCTTACCTACCGTTGCATCCAGCTGCTTTCGTTACCGTTCTGACACGAAGGATTTCGGGGGAAGCCTTTTCATTGCGGTGCCGATTTTTCTTTTTTAATTTTGCATTCATTGCGTTGCCGACATAAAAAAAGTACTACCCAGGTTCCATTAGCAATAATCCTCTTTCATACTGCAACGGCTGGAAATCGCAAACGTCACACGGCTGAGAGATGAAGCAGTGCTTAACTTCAGCCTTAACAAAAGCGTGCCGTCTAAAAAAAATTATGGAAAAGGCTGTAATACTGGAAGTCGATCACACAAAGAAGGTAAGCAGCTTTGAGGCTCAAGTAAATTTTTTTAGGAGAAGAATATAACAAGATCTGGAACATTCATATTAACTAAGATGGAATTCCATGATGTCGTCGAGCGAACTTTCGTAAAATGTAGCTTCAAAGTTTAATATTACATTTATAAATAATCAAAAGCCCAGATTTTTATACGAGACAATAACAACTTGAAGCTGTTGGTAAATTAGTGGACTCTAAGACAGTGTTCAGAAATTCAAGACTTTTCGAAATCAGGTGAGAATAATTTGAATGATAGCCAGCAAAACAGAATTTGGGAACAAGTTTTTCTTTGTTTCCAAATCCTCTATTTTTATTATTGGGTGTTACGTAAATTTCCAGACCAGAAGCTGTTTTCAACCAGACAAGATTTTATGGCTACACGTGGATGGCTGTTTGTTCTGATGGAGAAATTCTGTTCTTTAGTCATCTATAAAAAATGTGGCGAGAGGGGACATCTCAGCACCGTTTCTCTCTATGAAACTATAGGTTAATGGCACTCTTTGCTACTCCAGAGAAAAAGTTGGTGAGAGCTCTGGTTACATGCCGAAGAGCGTTGTACAGCTATTTGTATGAGTCTGAATGTAAACTGATTGTGCCTAATGACTAAAAGGAGTCAAGAGCTATCCTCAGAATAAGAGTAAAATAAAAGTACTAATAATCTACTGAAAACTGTCATTTTGTGCTTTTGCGTTACTTTGTCAATGACTATAACACACAAAACCTGCATGCAGCGTTTATATTATTTAGCCTCGTACAACCTAATTTACTCAGAATGGTATTCTGATGCGTCTCTGACAAGATGCACAGGGTGATGTAGGTAACAGTCATGATGATCGTTAGAGTCTTATGAACGGGCTATCCCCAGAAATTTACAGTTACTCAACAATGGATTTGGTTTTGTTGAGTTTAAGTGCAACCGTTGCCCACGCATTCCATGTCTCAGAAAGACGCGTATTTAGAAACATAGGTAGTGTATTGCGCTCGATTCACGATCTGTGTATTTATCTACTGCCTACTACAGTCGACTCTTTAACCATCTTGAGCGAGATGAAGATCAAAGTAAGATTCACTGATAACAGTGCTATCCTCATTGAAAGAAAATAATTACAGGATCTTTTGAAAGGATTTAATATTGTAATATAGAAAATTACAAAAACACCAATTTAATTGAAAGTGGCAGACTGACAATAAAGAGGAAGTTATCGAAATTGGTTATCACTTAGTAAACGAAATTAACTAAGACTATTTTTGAAGCAAAATAATCGATGAAGGATGAAACGAAGAAAAAACTAGCACAGACAAAGAGGGCATTCATATGTCTATGTCCTGACACTGATCCTTTCTTTTAGTCTATTTGTGACTAACTTCTTTTTCCCCTCCTTTTCTCTAGTGCTTATTAACACCGTATACCCACTAATTATGAGCATTATTCTGCAACACCGCACTTCAAAAGCTAATATTTATAGTTTTTTCTGAGTTAATTATTGTCTTCCCTTTAACTCCATTCAAGGACACGTCTTCACAAATCAAATGTTCAAATGTTTGTAATTCGTATGGGACCAGACTACTTTGGTCATAAGACCTTAGACTTACAAAGTACTTAAACTAAGTTAAACTAATCTAAGTACAACACACACATCCATGCCCGAGGATGGGGAGGGAGGGGGATTCGGACCCCCGACGCGATAGGCCGCGCGATCCGTAACATGGCGCTCCAGACCGCTCGTCTACTCCCGCGCGGTTCACACATCTTCACAAATTAATCGTCACCATTTAATATATAGCTTTATTAGATAAATTTCTCGTTATTTCGTAACTTTTTGGTGTAGCCAGTCTAAGCTTGTTATCCATTTAGACCTTCGTAATTTCTTTCGCCAGCCAAATACCGATTTTCATGTTCGTCGTTATCATCTACTACAACTATTGCTTGCTAACTGTAGGAGTATGGAGTACAAAACTGTTTTCTCCGCCTTCTTTCATAGCTATCACCTCTTACAACTGCAGACTGGTTTCTGCACAAGATTTAAATGAACTTTATACACCCAGTATTTTACCTCTGCTTCGTTCAGAACGACAGCAATTTAGTCAACACTGTCAATCTTTTTTCTTTAAATCTATCAATGCTAGTCTATGTTACCTTCTTTGACTATATCTTTTAAGTAGTTCTTTGAGTCTAAATTGCCTCGCGTATTCCTACATTCCAACCGAACCCAACCTAATCTTCCCCGAGGTATGTTTATATACGAGTCTTACCTTTCTTTTGAAAGTACTGTGACAGTATTTTGCAACCGTTCCTTGTTTCGTAGTATTCATACCCGACATTTAATCTGAATTGACCTAGCGCCTAATAAATGTTCAAATGTATGTAAATCTATCGGACTCAGCTGCTTGGTTATTAGTCTGTAGCTTAAAAACTACTCAAACCCAAGGAAAACAAACCCAAGGAAAACAAACCCAAGGAAAACAAACCCAAGGAAAACAAACCCAAGGAAAACAAACCCAAGGAAAACAAACCCAAGGAAAACAAACCCAAGGAAAACAAACCCAAGGAAAACAAACCCAAGGAAAACAAACCCAAGGAAAACAAACCCAAGGAAAACAAACCCAAGGAAAACAAACCCAAGGAAAACAAACCCAAGGAAAACAAACCCAAGGAAAACACTAACACCCATGCCCTAGGGGGGACTCGAACCCCAGACGGCGAACGGCGCGGAGCGCGCGCCGCAGCACGGCGTCCCACTGTGTACGATTAATCCGTCGCGGCTAGCGCCTTATAAAACTGGGTCGTGTAGATGAGTTTTCCCCTGCTAATCGTGTAGTTCATTTCAATGTGGAAACAGTTACGAAGCTTTCACATGCTTACATGATCTGTATTTTTTTCAATTGTCACACTATTGAAAAAATTGCTTCGTAATATGTTGTTTACGTTTATAATTAACAGAATCGCGTCTGCAGCTACCTGAAAACCAGGAAGTTGGAAGACTAGGACTCTAGTAGCCGATCACGTTCACACCGGAACGACTCTCGTCTCCTATACTGGCAAGTCACTGGCGGTGTGACATAAATCCATTTCATTGGCTGTGTGTACCCGACCGCCTGCAGAATAATATCTTGGGACTTTAGCAGTGACGATATGACAATACAGTTTTATTATTGCAGCGGTACATGCAGATAGTCCTGAAAATGTGCGTCTGTGAATACGTAATAGCTATCGCAATATTTGTAATATTTAAAACTAAAAACGTGGGCACATGCATTAAATAACTGAGGTGCGAATAGTTCACCAAAGTCACAAACTATTTTGTTGCACTGCAAAATCTGCTTCCTAGTATTACAAATTCCATGCACTCCGCATTTTCTTTTGAAATTGTACAAGTATAGCCGCAGCGCTATACCATTTACAAGCACCAATATGTAGGGTCTACCCGTATGATGTTAGGAATTTGTACGGGATTAATGTTAAACTTTTTAGTGTTTTAAAAACGTTAGATTTAAAAAATATTTACACAGCTATTTTGTGGTCTTCGGACTAGTGCGTGTGAAATTTTTAAAAATCGATTTCAAACATTACGATGGGATCACAGTAGACATGTTATTTTCAGTTTTTCTTCCGTGAAAGAAACAATACATTGCCGCCCCCTACGTGTATCTCTTCGAAAGACCGTGACGGTAAAAATCTACAGAGATTCGAGCTCACGGGTTTACCATCTATCGAAATGTTGAAATGTTTGCAAATCTATGGAACTTAACTACTGTTGTTTTCACTCCCTAGGCTTACGAACTACTTGAACTAATGTAAGGACAACACACCCACGCATGCCCGAGGGAGGAGTCAATCCTACTGGGAACAACCGGGCGATCCGCAGCAAGACGCCTTAGAACCCTCGGTCATTCCCCCGCGGCTACTGTCAATCATTCTTACCGTTAAACATTCGTGATAGCAACTTTGAAAGGGTGCCATCGCCATACAACAGGTAAGAAAACGATTCAACATGTTTTGAACTATACCGGTATTGAATGTATCAAACCTACAGCTCAATGTGAGGACAGGAAATAGTTTTACATATCACGAATTAAAAATTAAAATTTTTCGCACAATGCGTAACCCAATCGTGCGAATGCAACCAAGAGACTGGGGAAACAGTGCGACCAGCATGCCGGGTCGCGTGGTATGAGAGTCGCGGCGACTTTGCGACGTCGCTACTCAAATATCCCCTTGTGAATGAATAGGGCTTCATTCTCATTCTTTCGTCTTTTTCTGGGAAAATACTCACCATTGTATCCCTCTCAACTAATTTGCACGCTTCCAACTTTACCCATTACTGGCCACTGTCCCGTTTTTGGGACGCAAATTAATATATATGTTCAAATGAACATATTTGAAATGTTCAAATGTTTGTTAAGCTTATGGGACTTAACTACGGGGTCATGAGTCCCTAAACTTACAAACTACTTATGAACTAGCTAATACTAAGGACGGCAGAAATATCCATGCCCGAGGGGGGATTCGAACCCCCGACCGTAGTGGCCGTGCAGACTGTGACTGACGCGCCGCACAACGCTCGCCCACCGCGGCCGGCTATATAATTCTACATGATAAATGTAACTTTCAGCTTTGATTGTGGTACCAGAATGATGAACTGACTTGTATAATGTTTGGAAATATGAAATATAATTATATTTTAATTATTTAGGTTTAGGAAAAGACGTAACTTGCATTTTTTTGGTATTTTCTCTTAGCTACACATGTTTGCTGGTAGCTGCTGTACAACAATGTATTGATATTTAGTGGTTCGGTTGTGGTTATGTGTATAAGGACATCCATGTAAAAGTAATTATTTCTCAGATATCCTGAAGTAAATGCAATATCAATTAACTTTGTGTGTCCCAATAATGGGACAATAGCATGTTACATTATCGGTGTTTTGTTTAAATTCCTTATTAGGGTATAACGTATTTTATACAAACATTGCTGTATGCACTTTTGAGACCTGTTATTTTTATATTGTATGAGATTTTCCCCTCACCCACATTTTAGCGATTCCAAGAGGATGAAAACCATCCCATTGGCTTACATTTTAAGAAATTCTAGCGGAATTGCATAAGGAGCACGTGAGTAAACATGAAGATAATGATTTAAAACTGAAAAATCATCTGAACGTCCTGTTCGCCGAGATATATTGGGTGGCCCAGCTATCTTGTCCACCCAAAATATCTCTCTAACAATAACAGCTATTGGAAAACGACTTTCACCGGTATCGATGTATGGCTGGGGCCCATGAATGTACATATTTGGAAACATTCTAAAAAGCAATCAAATGTGTTTTTTTTAAATGGACACCCTATATTTTTCCTTCAGCAATCCATAGCACGACAAATCACAAACATTGGCGTTGATTGCATCGCAATATTCCAATTACATCCCGAGATATTGCGACGCGAAGTTGACGCTTGAAATACACGAAACGCGCGGCTAGCGCACGTCCTGAGCAGCATGGGGTTCTCGCCTGAGTCTCAGGACGTGCGCTAGCCGCGCGTTTCGTGTATTTCAAGCGTCAACTTCGCGTCGCAATAGCTCGGGATGTAATTGGAATATTGCGATGCAATCAACGCCAATGTTTGTGAGATTTGTCATGCTATGGATTGCCGAAGAAAAATATAGGATGTACATTAAAAAAAAAAACAAGTTTGTGTTAAAAGACAATTTGCTTTCGTTTTAGAATGTTTCCAAATATGTACATACATGGGCCCTGATATTTTGGGTGGACAAGATAGCTGGGACACCCTGTATATCCCCCCCCCCTCTCTCTCTCTCCCCCACATGGAATTAAATTGTATTTATGCATATAAATACGAATATATAATGTTGGCAACACTCACAGACCACACGAAAAACAAATGAACAGACAAAAACCAACATAGCCACACACTAGTGAAGTATCAACAAATCGAAAGGCATTCCATTTAAAACAAAGTGACGTGCAATCTGGATGCAGTCGAAGTAAGTGAAGTGGGTGATGTGCTGTGGTGAAACGGAAGGAACGTCACAAAAACAGACGAAAAGTGCTGTACACAGCCGAAAAAGAAGCCATAAACGAACGAACTCCAGCCAACAAGACGGAGAAACAGCAGTGAGTTGTTGTAAAGAAGAGAACACCACCGTGAGTAGACCAAATATCAATTTAAAAGCACATAGGCCTAACGTGCACTAAGTTTTTTTAATAACTGTTTTTAATCTATGTATCGAAAACAAACTGTACAAACATTTTGTATCATTTACAGACCACAGAAGATGCTTTTAAAATAAAAAGCTAAACGCGTCTGGTGTAAAATAAATCTCTCTATTGCAGTCAGCATAAGACGAATTACCTCTTATAATCAATTTTAACAGCTGCTGCGGAAGATGGCCACACAACCAAACATAGTATTTAAAACTAGTCTTTATTCCTTTCAATGGAGATAAAATATCAGATGAAGGATATATTGACAAATCTCAAAAATTTGACGGTCTGTTTTTTGTTCTAGTATATTGAAATTTATTCGAACAACTTTTTCCTTCATTTGTCACCGAAGGTATAAGGTGGTTGTTGTTGTGTTGTTGTTTTCAGTCCGGAGACTGGTTTGATGCAGCTCTCTACAATACCCTATCCTGAGCAAGCCCTAACTCCACATATGAACGACAACGTACATCTATCTGAATCTGCTTACTGTATCCAACTCTTGGTCTTCCTCTGCGGTTTTTACCCCGCACACTTATCTCCAACGCTAAATTCACAGTTCCTCGATGTTTAAGAATGTGCCCTACCAATCGATTCCTTCTTTTTGTCAAGGTATGCCAGAAATTCCTTTTCTCCCTAATTCTGTTCAGTACATCCTCATATACTAATAAGGTATAATAATGTAAAAAATGCTTCAAAAAATAACAAGTTTTGGCAGGTAATGGGTTAACCGACCTTAATATTCTACAAACATGTTTGGTAGTCTTCTCCGCCGAGCCGGCCGCGGTGGCCGAGGGGACTAAGGCGCTCCAGTCACGGTCTGCACGGCCACTACGGTCGGGGGTTCGAATCCCCCGTCGGGCATGGATATTTGTGCCGTCCTAGTTCGTAAGTAGTTCATAAGTAGTTTGTAAGTTTAGGGACTGATGACCCCGTAGTTAAGTCCCATAGACTATACAAACATTTGAACATTTTTCTCCGCCGACTGTCACCTCTCGTCCTTCACTCACAGTAATGACGTGAACGTCGAGTCGTCACGCCTGTTGGCTGTCACTCGGCACGTCTGCCCCGCGAGATTAACAACGCTCAGCACCTCCAACAGGAATTTAATATACCTAGGCACGCGGCCAAGTTGGCTTCGCTGCGGACGGGATCGCATGTCGGTCGGGCGACCGATAATTTGGGCGCGCGGAGAGGCAGAGGCGCGACAGGCGTGGCCAACAGGTGGCAGGCGCGTTGTTACAACTTCCGCGAATGGGCTGGCTGAGTCAGGCCGCGCGGCCTTGCCACCGCTGTGCTGTGCTGTGCTGTGTGTTGTGTTGTGTTGTCTCGGCCAGTCCATACGTGCCACAAGGTGCCGCTGCCGCAGCACCAGCTGATGCAATCACTGACAGGCCATCGCTTCACTACCTCGCATTGAGTGGCAGCCGCGATGTTTGTTCTCCCCGATGTTTAGTGCAACTAGCGGACTGAAGCCAGACTGCTTGCCGATATGTTAACGGACTTTTTAGGAATCTACCAAGTCGATTAGCGTGTATGTCTCTCGTACTGTATCAGTTTCCAGTTGCGTGGATTTACGGGGTATTTAGAAATCTACACACACACACACACACACACACACACACACACACACACACACAGCGTGTTTCATACACATTCATTCTATTCTAAATCTACATACATACATACATACATATATACTCCGCAAACCACTCAAAGGTGCGTTGTGGAGGGTACCTAGTACCAAATCAAATGTCTGTAGAACTTATGGGACTTAACTACGGGGTCATCAGTCCCTAAGCTTACAAACTACTTATGAACTAGCTAAGACTAAGAACGGCACAAATATCCATGCCCTAGGGGGGATTCGAACCCCCGACCGTAGTGGCCGTGCAGACCGTGACTGGAGCGCCTCAGTCCCCTCGGCCACCGCGGCCGGCGTACTAGTACCATTACTAGTTATTTGCTTTCCTGTTCCACTCCTAAATAGAACGAGAGAAAAACGAATAATTGTTTGCATCTGTACGAGTCTTACTCTCTCTCTCTCTCTCTCTCTCTCTCTCTCTCTCTCTCTCTCTCTCTCTCTCTCTCTCTCTCTCTCTGGTCTTTGTGGCATTTACGCGGTTGGCGGCAGTCAGTGGCGTAACTATGGGGGGGGGGGATAAGGGGGATAGAACCACCCCCCCCCCCCCCGAACCCTAAAAGAAAGAAGAAAATTCTTATAACAGGAATCTGGTAAAAGTAAAGATTGGAAACTTGGGTTGTTTTACCATAAGCTTTCATTGGGAGTGAATTAGTTTCTTCAACGGGAATGGTAGAGGGTAGTCTGTCTGTAAACTGGTGACCGAGCAAACATGTCCCCACCTTTCCACCAAGAAGCGACGAAAGTGGTGCCTTACCTGCGGCCGCGGTGGAGTAGCCGAGCAGTCTAAAGCGTCTCGCTGCGGAGCGCGCGGTTGCTCGCCGTGGAGGTTCGAGTCCTCCATGGGGCGTGTGTGTGTGTGTGTGTGTGTGTGTGTGTGTGTGTGTGTGTGTGTGTCCTTAGATTAGTTTACCTAGGTTTAAGTAGTTTGTAAGCTACGGACTGATGACCACGCAGTTTGGTCCGATACATTTACAGACATTTGAACATTTTAACCTTACCTGCGGCGGATTCCTTGAGTTTGTCCTGTAACTTGTTTGTATGAAAATTAAGGTTATGTACCATAACAAATAGAAGTCTTAACTTTCTAAAATACATTCATGTTATCAAGCAAAATTTTGAGTATTATTATTCATTATTTTACCTTAATTATTAGATGGACAGGGTCTACTAATCTACTACGTCTGTTTTCTTCTAAAACAGTCAATATGCTTTCGAGTAACAATCTTCTAAAACAACTGTATTAAAAACTTTGTTTTGACTAAAATTTTGCTCGTCAAGCAGATCTATATCCCCCCCTCCAAAGCCAAGTCCTAGTTACGCCACTGGCGGCAGAAGAACCTTCCTGCAGTCAGCTCCAAATTCCGGCCCTCGGAACTTCCATAGTTTTACTCGATAAGAACATCGCCTCCCCCCAGCGATTCCCATTTGAGTTCCCTAAGCATTTCGGTGACACTCGCACATTGATGAAACCTGCCAGTAACGAATCTACCCGCCCGCCTCGGAACTGCTTCTTCGTCTTCCATTAAACCGATCTGGTGGGGATCCCAAACAGTTTAACAATACTCTAGACGGGGTCGTACAAGCGTGTCTCCTTTACAGATGAATCACACCTTCCGGAATTTTCCCAATAAACCGAAGTCGATCATCCGCCTTCCCACGACTGTCCGTATGTGCTCGTTCCATTTCATATCACTGTGCAAGCGTTACTTCTAGATATTTAGTTGACGCGACTTTGGCAAGCAGCACACTACTAATGCTGTATTCAAACATAACGGGATTGTTTCTCCTACTCATCTGAATCACTTTACATTGTTCTCCATTTAGAGCTAGCTATCATTCCTCTCACGGCCTAGAAATTTGGTCCAAGTCATCCTGAATCCTCTGCAGTCAATAGATTGACGACACCTTCCTGTACAACACAGCATCATCAGCAAACGGCCGGAGATTGCAACTCACTCTGTCCGTTAGGTCATTATATAGATAGAAAATTAATAACGGTCCTGTCACACTTCCCTGGGGCACTCCTGACACGATACTAAATCATCTTCATGAATGGAGACGAACTCGGGGAAGATTGTAACTTACAAGGAGTACCTTGAGTGTGAGGTGCCAAGTTCAATATGTAGTAAGCCTCATTTTATAGTCTAATTACGACACGAAAATAATTAGCTGCTAATGACTATGTGCATCAGAAGGACGAGCGAAAATTAATGTCTCTGAGGTAGAGAGATCTTTTATGCAATGTATCTATTACACTTAACAAAATGAACGTCTTCGGTATGCAAGATACGTTGAGGAGGGGGGGGGGGGGGAGAAAAAGACGAATGAAAAGTGGCGCACTATAGTGACTTCGCACCAAAAAGATCCTTTGTAGTTACAAACCCCTGTAGCCGCGCGGAATGGCCGCGTGGTCTAAGGCATTATATTACGGACTGAGGTGACAAAGTACATGCACTACTCCTTGACTTACGGAAAGCGTTTGGTACGGCTCTTCACTGCCGCGCCTAGTGGACAAAATAGAAGCTTAAGGTTTCTCAACTCAAACCTTTAACTGAAATGAAGAGGTTTTAATAAAGAGTGTAACATGTCAT
The DNA here is from genome assembly GCA_026315105.1 of Locusta migratoria. NCBI lineage: Eukaryota > Metazoa > Arthropoda > Insecta > Orthoptera > Acrididae > Locusta > Locusta migratoria. The sequence goes on from CM048755.1 coordinate 340,097,210, forward strand.
TTTGTGTATGTAAAATGAAACAAACGTAAAATAATTTCTGGCATGCCCCAGACTAATGCATAATGCAAGACTGTACGATACACTCCATGCATCGACATACCATTAGTCTGCAGCGAATAGTTTCGTTTACGTAGTGAAATATACGGACACTTCCTGGTAGGCAGAGTCAGAAGTTCAGCGACACTTTTTCCGGAAGTTGCTGATGTATAACAAGAAGTCGCATCGCTGAAGAACTGTAGCTAATTACAAGAACTGACTCGCAACATAAGCTACTGTAACGTATTACAGATACAGAGGCAGTAAGACCCTTCACTGGGTTACTACACGACTGCAGAACAACTATTGGAAGCAACTACGCCCACAAATTACAGGGGAGTGTCCGTACGGAGATATTTGAAGTGGAAATATCATGAAATTAATCGCGGGTAAGGCAGATGCTAGAGAACCATTGGAGGTTACTACATAATTATTTCATTAATACGTTAATATTGCGCGTTAGGGTGTGATCCGTACCCGTACAGGATTGAAAGCGAAAGTAGATAAAATTGAATGAAGAGATCACAGATTCATTTAGTAAGCGCGAAAGCGTCGCAAGGATGCACAACCAACTGTGGTAGCAGACACCGTAAGAGATGCTATGCATCGCGGTATGGGCTACTACGAAAGTAGCGAGAACCTGAGAGTCAACATATTGCTTCCTCCTATGTATCTTAAACACTTTATTACTATGCCTAATTTAAAATTCATCCCAAGGTTTTATCTCTATACACGTAGAAAATAAATGAGAGGACCGGGTAAAAAATGGTTCAGTGTGAATGGGACATCGACTATGTGGCTGCTGATTGTATTTTCTTTCAACATTCTCCATACTTAAAATGTTTAAGTTTTCGTTTCTATTATATCGAAGCTACCTGAAGTTTCATAATTCTTTTTCTGGACTGCCGGAACTTTCTACATCCCAAAATTAGTACTAAGCCAAAACACATGTTTCTTTATCCCTTTCCAGCCCATAGGTGCTATATGGCTCCGTCATTTTTGTGTGTTACACTAGGCGCAACCATATCTCCGTATCTTCTTCTAATATATAAAGCAGAGTGTCCGTATGTTTGTACGTGTTGCATACAAATCTACAGTTTTGTTCCAATCTTTATGAAATTTTGTGCACTTAAGCTTCAATCCATGCGAACGGTCGCCGTAAGTGTAAGAATCACATACGATATATAGTTCATGAGATATGACGTCAAACAGTGAGATACGCGAAAAACTGCTGCATTTTGCGACGATACTGCTCATTTTCTCCTAAACCATTTGACCGATTTCAACCAAATTTGGTACACACATTTCTTACCGTGCTACGTGGTTAAGAATCACATACTGCACATGGTTCAAAAGATTACGTCATAACCAATAGAAATCTCAAAAAGTGCCATATAATGCGGCGAGACTTTCGAAATACACTGTATGAGAATGACAGTACTTAGCGACTTGCAACAAACTTTAAACATAATTTCAAACCTTTATAAAACTTTTTCTCGCAGGCAACCATAGTAAGAAGATTAAAGCGGAAAAAAAGTTTCTTGCTTTCTACTTTTCCGCTGTTTATGGAGTAAAACTAAGGCATTCGGTATGAAGTTACAATTTATAATTTGTACACTACAAATTGTAGCCGCAGGAAATTTTACAGGTAGTATACACACACAGTTTAATGTACCTTCTAAATTGTATCACAGTACGACACGTAGTTCATGAGATATGAGCACAAACGGTAAACTTCATGGAAAACCGACCCATCGCGCAACAAGTTTTGATCTATTACTTCTCTACTACTAATTCTATTCAAGAGATTTTACAGACACACAGCCCTTATACAAATCAGTATATACCTGAAAAATGCCAGGAATAAATAAATACCCGGGCAAAGCCGGGTTCTCAGCTAGTACTATATAAAACAGTCCAGGATTTTCCATAATTCATTGTGGTTATGTTCGCTACCATTACTTCGAGAAAATACAGCATTAGGCTTCAATGCATTCATAAAATATGTATTCTTGCTTTATGTCCAAGAGTTTCAAAATATTGTATCAAGGTAAAGGAACAAAATACTCAGAAATTTTCATTTATAAATTATTGTCAAGTAAACGGTTTGAAAATGTCAGTTACTGTAAATTAAATACTTCCTGCACAATGATGCCATAAGGAATCATCACAAATTTCCCTCCAAAACAGGACAAAAAAGTAGAAAATTCTAACAAACGTACATTGTTCCATTCACATAAAATAATTTGTAAAGAAATATTTATGTTAACAAATCATTAAAATTTGGACTGGAAAGGATGAAGCGTGAAAATGAGGCAAAAAACAGTAAAATATTTGGGTACTTGCGCTTCATAATGGACGTTTCTGCATCATTTCTGGTCCTCTGTCCCATTTAAACAACCGAGAATGAAAAACTATATAGTAATTTCCTTAACATGGGAAATTCAGGATTTGGTAAGGAAATTGAAACAAGTTTGAACGGTACATAGCTGATCGAAATAAATCTGCGACTTTAGTTCAGCGAGACCTTTAACTGTGAAGAAGGCGCCACAAAACGGTTACAATGCGGAGGAATTGTGACAATTTACATATTATTTATTCTCCAACGCGCCATTGTTCCATTACATGTGCTTTACAGTCTATTGATGATATTAAATCGTGAGGTAAGAAACAGTTGCAACAACTAATAATCACTTTGCCGTACAGTCCTAACTGGACGTTTAGCGACGTCTTCTGTCAGTTGTACACAAGTGTCCAACGAACGCCAAAGGTATCTGTATACCTGGGTGACAGGCAACTGAATTAGTAATGCCTCATTTGAATCGGTGGACAGCCGTGTTGGCTTACAGGCGATTCCTGCAGTAGCAAATTGGCTGTTAGAAGCGGCCGTGTCACTCGCAAGCGTGTGATAAATTAGTCGGCAAATTGAATCTCTCGCTACAGTCTGGCGCGCGCGAACAGGTGGCACGGCCGGTTTAATTACGGAGAAACAATTTAGCAGCTCTCACTGCTGCTCTTAAAAGAGTTTCATGAAAATACAATTTTAAGAGGGATGCGCGAGTTTGTTTTGTATATTACAAAGTATTTCGGAACAGAGTTTCAACTGCACCCGGTTCTCTCCATATTTAAAATTTAAAGAGAGCACCTTTTTCTTCCTCTCCCCTGAAGCAATGTTGTTTTAACACTCGTGAAACGCTAAAACAAGTAAATGGCGTTTAAACTGCAGACTTTTCAGGCCGAAATAACAGGCAATTTGTACACATTTGCAATGATACTGCATTTTTAGTACTGTGTTCAACATACGGCTACTTTTGTGAGCAGCACTGTTCGAAAATAGCGAACTGCGCGATTTCCATTGTTATAAAAAATGGAAAATTATAGTACCGATACATGGTCCACTCTTATGATGTTAGCGTAAATGAGATTGTGTTACTTGTCAGTGCACGAGACACACAGCCTCCGAGTAACAATCGTAAGCCCCTTTCTTTAGGTCATGTACTACATCTACATAGATACTTTGCAAATCACATTTAATTGGCTGGCAGAGGGTTCAAAAATGTTCAAATGTTTGTTAAGCTTATGGGACTTAACTGCGGAGTCATCAGTCCCTAAACTTACAAACTACTTATGAACTAACTAATACTAAAGACCGCACAAACACCCATGCCCGACGGAGGATTCGAACCTCCGAGGCGGGAGGCCGAGCGATCCGCAACGTGGCGCTCCATACCGCTCGGCTACATCCGCGCGGCTTAATACAGTACACTAATCTAGGTGTTATCCATTACATGGTAATGTTTTTGATCACTACGTCACATTGATGGGCTAAGAAGCGATATATTTTATATTACTTGCTTGCAAATTTAATTAGATTAGCCTTGTGAAGAGAAGAATCTAACTTCTTCCACCCTATGTTGTCTAGTAACATTTACCTGCTCACTAGTTAAATATTAACATGCAGCTAAGTAATTATCTACGTTTCCTGCATTAGTCAATGCCATCCGTTAGTACTTCCACGTAGATGTGATATTTAACAACACCTGTTACAAAACCAAAATTTTCAACTATCTGCTACATTTACTGAAACCCCTGAAGTGGCAAATCTTAGAGACACATGGTGTGTTTTGGTACACAGGGGTATAATTTCGGTAGAACAATTTAACTGCTCATTATGCTGGCAGAACTTCAATTTTTAACAACAGATGAAATGTTTTATACATACATTAAAATAACACCCGTATATAACCACCTTTTTATTACTTTCATACATCACCCAGTGAGCAATAAGCACTTAACAGTTGTAAGAACCATTAGGATTCACGGTGTAGAGTTTAAAATTAATGGAGATATTAAAACAGCGCCAATCTTGTCCGTTGTGTATCTACTTATAAACAGCCACCCCGACATTAAACCGTACTCCTCAATACCTTCTGCGTAATATTACTTATAAAAAGTACTATCAGTCTGTTTCCGTTTTGTCTAATGCTTTCAGAAAATCTGGTGTGAACAGAAAATACGAACATTTTCGTATTCCGAATAAAGGATACGGTTACGTGCTTTTGTTATTTCGTATTAAGGCCAATGTAACAGTGGAGCATCAGATTACACTCTTTCCCTACGTGGAAATGAGAGAATGCACAAAAAACCGTTTTCCAGGAAACCCGCTGTCATAATGTAGACAACTTGACACAAAACACTCGCTTTTGTTGCGTTCGCTGTTCTTTGTAGGCAGCGGTAGCCCGAAAAGCAAGTTTTATGCTGGTGCCGTGTTTATTTGAATCTTGAACAGCAGGTATGTCCAAAATTTTAACAGGAATTCACTGTAATGTAAATAAAGCGATAGTCATTAATATTGTCAGCACGTAGTCACTTTTACTGGTACTACCAAAAATTTATCGCTTTTGCTCAGCTGATATGGAGATGGACTCAATCTTACAACATGTTTGTAGAACTTATGGGACTTCGCTACGGGTCATCAGTCCCTAAGCTTACAAACTACTTATGAACTAGCTAAGACTAAGGACGGCACAAATATCCATGCCCGAGGGGGGATTCGAACCCCCCGACCGTAGTGGCCGTGCAGACCGTGACTGGCGCGCCTCAGTCCCCTCGGCCACCGCGGCCGGCTCAATCTTACACTGTAACCATAATAATTTATAGGGGAAACAGTCTATAATGTATTACGCTCTACCTTAATATTTACTGTAAGGCTGTTTTAATCGCACTTTTATTACAAGAATTCCCGGATCTGTCATTCATACTGCGGAAACTAGCATAGCAACAGTGGTTAATTGGCTATCTAGACAATTTAAGACTTTCTACTGTATCTATCTGTATTTGAAACCTAGTATCTGGATTTACTGTAGGGATTTTGATATGGTTTTCACTAACTATAAACTCAGGAGGAAGAAATGCATTTATTATCACCGATACGCCTGACGATTCGAACAGATGTAGACTTAACACAACCTGCGCAAAGAAGAGGCCGGTCGCTATTGGAACGTTGATAAGAGAGAAACTAATGTTAAATCTAGTCATATTCCGCCATTCTTATGTGGTACTATACACAGATCTGTGCATTTGTGGAGCACGGGATGGAATTAATAATTGCACAATTTTCGTTCTGAAACTAATACACGTAGCACGATAAGCAGAGAGCATCCCGAGAAGAGTACTGTTACAAATACTAGGATACAGTCTCACACTCTAAAATCTATATAATGTCAGAACACAAAATGTTTTAAGTTACGGTTAGGAGTGTACTGTTCTGTCAGTAAAGAAGTTCTTAAATTGTAAGCCGAAAGGTACCAGCCTTTCAAAAATCAAATGTTTGTTAGGCGTATGGGACTTGACTGCGGGGTCATCAGTCCGTAAACTTACAAACTACTTATAAACTTACACTACAGACAGTAAAAACATCCATGCCCGAGGGGGGACTCAAACCCCCCGACGGGGAGCGGCCTCGCGCATCGGAGCATAGTGCTTCAATGCGCTCGGCCACTCCGCCGCGGCTACCAGTCTTTCAGTGGAGACAAAGTTTCACAATCTATCACTTTAATATATTATGAAAAATTCAGGAAGTCGTTAGTGAGTACAGTAAGGCTGTAGTTTAACTGCAACTGAGGAAAATAGTTTATTTTGTCGTAGTTGCGAGCTACCATATCTCAGCATCTCTTTGAATTTTCTTAATTTAAATTCTGAGATTAAGAAAGAAAAAACCAGCACCTAGCGCAATTTCCATCGCTAGTGAATGCTGCCTCATTGTTCAGGGATAAATTGTTCTCCTGATAGAGGACAACTTGATGGGGGTCTCGGCAAGCCCGTCATGTTATTACTTGTAAGAATTTCTAATTATCTGTGGACACTTACTGTCCTTCATTATCGCTTTTATTTCCTAGACCACTATCTGGTCATTATTGTTTACACATTCAAGATCACTGGCCTAGGAGCTAGAAGAACATTATCTATGACACTGGTTTGTCATTTATACCGTGTGATGTCATCGCAGTTGATTATCGAAGCTTCATGCTGAAAGCATCGGCTGATGCAGCAGTAATGCGAAAATGTGTAGTGTAGGGACACTAACATTTCATTAACTGAAATCTTCCTATTTTTTCCAGAGAACGAATGATTTTTATTGTTCCTTTATTGAAGCTTTTATTAAAAAAGGTTTTTTTACTTCAATTTCCTTAAAACCTCCGAAGAACTTTAAAAATTTAAAAATGTTCAAATATTTGTAAATCTACGGGACTTAACTGCCTTGGCTATTAGTCCCTAAGGTTACGAACTAATTAAACTAAGTTGAACTAACCGAAGGACAAAACACACACACACACACACACACACACACACACACACACACACACACACACACACACACACACCACTGGGGAGGACTCGAACCTCCGACGGCGAGCAACCGCAATCCGTAGCAGCCCGCCTTAGAGCGCTCGCCCACCCCACAGAGGTTCGCCATTAACATAACCCATCACTAATTTACTGCAAATATTCCAAAAAATTCCAAAATTGGAAGTTTTACCCTCAGGAGTTAATATTGCTCGTCGCTAAAAACTACTTGATAAAAGCCCAATTATGCATTGTCCATGCACCTAAATAGTTGCGAGCAGTGGACATTACTAGAATGTCAAAATATTTTGTACTCACACCCCTGTACTACAAGTCTTCGACGTTTGTAACAGATTTTCAAGAACTCTTAGGAAAGAACTCTTATTTGTCTTATTCGACACTTATTTATTTACCCCACACTTCGAATCTGATGTCACGTGTGAAAGGAGTCTCAGGTGTTCAGGTTGAGGTTAAGGGAGTTTGGACACAAAGTTTAGAAATTACTGATATAAACATTTTAAGGTGAAGCAGTCATCAGAATTTTCGTTTGAACACTACATTTAAACGTAGATTCCAAACCACAGTGCTACTCGACACTTTTCTCATTAGCAACATCCCCAGAGGTGAAAGAAGTGACAGATAGAAATCGTAGGACTTAGTGGGGATTGAACCCTCGAACTTTGGATTCATAATCTGATAATGCACCACCGTGCTACCGAACCCCAAATGTTGCCAAGCAATATATGTTGAAGTTAATTTGTATACGAACATTTGTATGGATACAACGGAATTTAAGACATTAGCAGACAGTGGACATTAAATTGAATCAATGTGGAAAGTTAATTTGTCCGTGGCCAGGATTCAAACCCAGGTCTCGTGCTTACTGACATGTACGCCACCTGGACACAGTGACCGCGACTTCACGGGTTACCGTAGTACTACCATGCCAGACAAATCCTCAACTTATCCTCACACCACTGTTGCAGTGTTCGTGCCACTCGCAGCATTTCGCCGACTGCCGTTACAGTTCCGGCGTGGTCCGCATCCGCACTAAGAAAACATCACCGCGTTTAAGAGTTATCAAAATATAACGTCACGCCGCGTAAAAGCATAGCAGCACAAAAATATACATAAAACACACACAAAATCAGAACTGAATGAAAATCGACCCGCGGTGGAGTAGCAGAGCGGTCTAAGGCGCCTCGCTGCGGAGCGCGCGGTTGCTCGCCGTCGGAGGTTCGAGTCCTTCCTGGAGCATGGGTGTGTGTGTGTGTGTGTGTGTGTGTGTGTGTGTGTGTGTGTGTGTTGTCCTTAGGTTAGTTCAGTTTAAGTAGTCTGTAAGCTGCGGACTGATGACCACGCAGTTTGGTCCTATATATTTACAAATATTTTAACATTTTTGAAAATCGGCACACTATTCTGAAAATTCCGAGAAAAAGGGATCTGAAGTTTAAGCGCAACCCATGTATATGTTATGTACTAATCAATGGGGACCGTACAGCGGTGTCGCTAAACAGCTCAGGCCAGTGGCAAATATAGCATATTTTTTCGGGAGGGGCCAAGATTATGTAAAGTTTTAAATAAACACATCATGATATTTGGTATCAGTTTTGCTGCTCATATTTAGAGGATAATTTGCGCTGAAACCTCTTACTTTACTGAGATCGAACTTTTTATTGTTGACAATCACAGGGATGTATGATTGTTTACCATGGCGATGCCTTCACGCGTCACTCATTAAAATAATTCAGATACCATACTTTTTTTCCATCTATATATTTATTATTTCGGAGGTTGGGGGTGGGGGCAGGCCCCCTGGGGCCCCTTCTTTATATACGCCAATGGAGCAGACAGTGTGTTTGACTGACATTCAGGGTTCGATTCAATCTTTGGGAAACGTTTCATTTCTCTTTTTGCTTCAAAAATTATAACAATTTGTAAATAAATTTAATGATATATTATTAATGACATCATGAAAAACTTTAAAATGACGTTTGAGGCTAATTAAAGTGTTAATTACAGTATTTTCTTGTATAAAAATCGAATAAGCCCAAATTTACTATACAATTAGTGTGTGTACATTAAAGGGTTAAATACTATTGTCATTACAATTTTATTACAAAATTAGATGAAATTTTACAACAACAAAAAAAACCGTTTTCTGAAGGTAGTTTCGGACCTGGGTCGTCCACATGATCAGCAAAAACACTATTACCTAAGCTATTTGACATTGCTGCAGGGAAGATTTCACCGCACTTTTATAACTTGTTCAAAATGTTCAAATGTTTGTAAATCTAATGGACTTAACTACGGTGGCCATTAGTCCCTAAGCCTACAAACTACCTACAGGAACTTAAGCTAACATGCTAAGGACAACACAAACACACATGTCCGAGGGAGGACTCGAACCTCCGACGGCGAACTTCCGCGCGCACCGCAGCTTGGCGCCTTAGTGCGCACGGCTTTTCTGCCGCGGCTTATAATTGTGTTTGTGCGTGATATATATATATATATATATATATATATATATATATATATATATATGTGTGTGTGTGTGTGTGTGTGTGTGTGTGTGTGTGTGTGTGTGTACAGCCCTTTTTCGTAATTTTCTGGATAGTGCCCTTTAGTACGTCTGAGCGGACACGCTTCAGGTATACTACTATCCTGCGAAGTCCATCCCGAACTGAATTTCCGAGGCCGCTACCTCTTCTTGTTAGTCAAGCTGTACGAGAGAGAGAGAGAGAGAGAGAGAGAGAGAGAGAGAGAGAGAGAGAGAGAGAGAGAGTGGTTGGGGAGGGGGGAATTTGATCGGCCGAGGACGAGCTGAGGCGGCAGAGGAGCGGTGATGTTTGGTTTGGCGTCCCGTTGCCTAGGGCAGCGCATCGTGCTGCATTGCGGCGCGCGCAATCAATACGCGAGCACGCGACAGGTGCCTGCGGGCGCACGTGCACGTCTTGCGCTTCCGGCCTGCCGCCTTTTCTCCTCCAGTCGAAAGGGCCCAGGCGGGGGCCCTGTCAGGCCCGGCGCACACTTGACGCAGCAGAGGCAGAGGAGAGGCAGAGGCGAGGCCTCCGTCCGTCTGTAACGCATGCTTTCTAATGGGGCAGCGCACACTTAACGCAGCCGAGGCGGAGGGCAGGCGTTTCCTCGGTCACGCCTCTGTCCGGTTGTCCGAGGCGCACAGTTTTCCTGCGCCTCTTCTCCACCTCTGTCGCAAAGTGAAATTTCAAGTCATCCAATATGCTTCGAAAAAAATTGTTTTATGTAGACGAATATAAACTTCATCCTTCTCTGTATTTAGTTTCTTTGTAACACTTTTACTTTCTGCGTAAAAAAATTAAAAATACTATTTTCCGATTTGTGCGTGTTTTGCGCTAACGCAGCTTCCACAATCGATTTTGCAGAAACTACTCACTAGAAAAAAATTATTTTTCTGTATCATATAGGCAAAAGCCACCGCATGGCGTTGGGGAGGTTTTCTTTTCGTTATTGTACATAGTTATTGTTATAATAAAAAATAAATTACAACGCCGCGCATATTTTGAAGAGTTTGCAGTGAAAAAAGTAGTCGCTGGCTAGTTTGCGTTTGCTGCGTTTTACACCATACATTACTGCGAACGAAATGTAGCTAACATATCGAAATTGTTTTTAACGGTGGAATGAGAGCTATATCTCTTTCGATTCTCGAGAAAATACGTGAGATACACGTTTGACGCGACGCGGTCGGTAGCTGCGCGGCACACGCACGGCTGTTGCCGCCTGCTGTGCCCAGTGCGGAGCTGCCTCGTGTCTCCCTTCTTCATACGCTGCCGATACAGACCCAAGCTGGAAACTAACAACTTACTGAAATAGAAAGACACCGAAATTCATAAACCGAAGATGCTGATTGTGTATTTTACTGGTTTCAGTAAACTTTGTGGCAAGCATTAAAGCACTATAAAAGCTAAAATTCCCGTTACTACTGAATAATAAGTTCGGCGAAACCAGAAGGGACGTACAACGATTTTTTTTTAATATCAGGGACCTTCTTCAATTTCTTGAAACACAATGTCCACCCCTTCGTGGAGCTTCAGCTCACTGCTAAACCATAGATGATGATAGGAACATCTCTCATTTGTATTTCTCAACCTGAATTCTATACTACGTTCAGAAATTCAACATTTGCAAACGTATTAGCATTAGCTTAACTAATTACTAACAAATATAATGGCTGCTGAAGGTAATTATCATAAGAAATGTTGACAGAGACAAAATAGGAATGCAATGTAATAAAATGCTGCATGTACATGCACAGCTGCCGTCATAGAAGAAGAAAAACGCAAACGTCAGTATCTTAGTACTCAGGAGCATGGAAGAGCTACGAATAAAGACCTAAGTAAGGAATCACTTTGCGTGCAATTGCAGTTAAACAAGGAAACTATGATTTGCAAAAGCATACCAGGTGTCACCGAGAAGAAAAGTGTTTCTGATCGTATATACTGCGCCACAATCATGATTAAATATGTCAGTTGTATAAAGGTTCTTTAAATTATTGAATTTGCTGTGACACTTGTTTCACTGAATTATAAAAGAAATGAAAGAAAAATAAATCTGACTTTAATTAAATTCCTAAAACATATCCGTAATTTTTCTTTTGTCACACTATTTTTCTTCTCTGTTAAGTCCTTCTTACTCAGCATGTGACTCTCTTTGAACTGTCGTCTGTTTAGTCGGAATAGCTCAAGAGCTTAAAATGAGCTTCCATGGACCAGAGAAGTTCAGCATGTATTCGTCACTTTTGCCTTTGCTCAACAGACCTTTAACTGCTTTTATACTCTATCAGAATACACACACACACACACACACACACACACAAATTAAATTAACTGAGCTTTGGAGGAGATTCAGGAATTAAATCTGATTGCATGGAGAGGTTTGCAGTGGACATGCAGCACGTGCTGTTGCAAGCTGCGCCGCCTCCTCTGCCTGCGCTGCGTCAAGTGTGCGCTGACCAGCAGAGGCCCTGCGCCTCGCCTCTGCCTCTGCTCTGCCTCTGCTGCGTCAAGTGTGCGCCGGGCCTCAACCGCCGTCCGGCCGCGCGGGGCCCCAGCCGCTCGCATTCACCGCTGTCCTCTCTCCGTCTCCATTCGCCACCCTGTACACGTGACGCTAACCCCTCGTATGCTGTGCTGGAATTTTGGGAGACCGAGTCCACCTATTTTTAACGTTTCAACACCCTGACGGTTCCGCCGGGTCTCAAGATGATCTTCACATCGCGCACAAGACACCCGGAAATTGTTCCAGAAAGGGGGAGGAAGGGGGGGGGTCATAAATCTAAGATCGTCTCCCCGGAACATAGATTTAACCTCGACGAGCATACGGGAGATGGCGTGGGACGCAGGCTCCGTGCCATGCATGGATTCTGCACACGATTTGGTGGCAGCTGAGTTCAGGAGTACCAGATACTTTAAGACACTTGACTCACTTCCACGACGTCTCAATGCCGTATGCAGAGCCAGAGGAAGGCTCACACGATATGGGGTGCCTATTCAATGACAATTTTTTGTAAATCTATGGGACTTACCTCCTGTCTTTGGTGTCCCTAGGCTTACAAATATTTAAACTAATCTAAGGACAACATACCCATGTCAGAGGCCCCGCCGGGGAGATGTGTTTCATATTTACACACTGGACTCTCATTCGTAAGGATGGTGGTTCAAATCCACCTCCGGCCAGCCAGATTTAGGTTTTCCGTGATTTCCCTAAATCACTCCAGGCAAATGCCGGGATGGTTCCTTTGAAAGGGCACGGGCGGTTTCCTTTCACATCCTTACCCAAATCTTCCGAGCGTAAGCTCCGTCTCTAATGACCACGTTGTCGACGGGACGTTAAACTCCAAGCTTCCTTCCTTCCATGTCAGAGGGAGGACTCTAACCTCCGGCGCGGAGCAATCGCCCGCTCCGCAACATGGCACCTTAGAGAGCTCGGTCATTCCACCGCGGCTATCCTATGTCACTTGCTGAGTTAATAGTGGTACAGACAGCAAAAAAAAAAAAAAAAATAAAAATAAAAAAAAAATAAATAAATAAAAAATAAAAAATAAATAAATAAAGCGAACAGGAATGACACACTTATTGAATGACAAGCATTATACTGAAAACGTCTGGGTATTACAAAGGAGGAGCTTTGTTCTTACTGGGGAGTGTAAGCTACGTGCTCACATTCTGGCCACAATGTGGTTAAGGAGAACGCCGCGGCGGAGCGACCGAGCGCATTAAGGCGCTATGCTACGAGGCCGTTCCCCGTCGGGGGTTCGAATCCCCCTCTAACATGGATGTTTGTGCCGTCTTTTGTATAAGGTAGTTCGTAAGTTTTTTTTAAGGTTAGGGACTTAAACTTGACAAACATTTGAACATTTGGTTAGGGAGTTCCATTATTCTACCGACACAACGCGCGAAGTGGCGCTATGGTTAGGCACAATGGACCAATACTGAACGATGGTGGCTCAAACCCTGATTTAGGTTTTCCGGGATTTCTCTTAACCGCTGCTGGGAAACTGCGGGGTAGTCCCTCTCTAAGGACATGGTCCAATTCCTTCCTAAGGTAAACGTCAAGCAGTCAACAATCCGAAAATTGGTTTGAACACACACGGTGCTTTACTAGGCATGGTCCTGTTTGGAGATGGTATGCCGTTGCCTTCCTCCGACCTTCGAACTGACTGGGTCAGTCAGTTTAGGGGGATTTGCAGTTTAACGTGGTTTCCGAACCACGGTGCTACTCGATATTTTTCCTATCAGCAACACTATCATAGGTGAAAGTAGTGGAAAGTGACAAAAAATCCTAGGACCTGACGGGGATCGAACCTGCGACCTTTAGATTTATAATCTGACACTACCACTGTCCTAACGAGACACACCTATCCTTAACAAAAGCTATCAGAGCTTGTGATCCGTCTCTAATGACCAAGTAATCGACGGCAGTTGAAACAATCATCTTTCTTCAGTTTTCCACCAACGCTCTATGGTCGTTGGCACACGCCTACTTGCCTTAACACGTCTCCACAACGCATCCCGCATGGACCCTATGGGATTAATATTGGAGAAAGTGGCAGGCCAGAAAATCTGCCCAAAATCTTCTCGTACCAAGAGCTGCTCCACCAAAGTAAGAGCACAATGCACCCCTGAACAGACGCACATAGCGAAAGAGTGGTGTCACCGTAACGTTGGTCGGAGATAGTACCGTGGTCGAAGATTTGTGTGGCAGTACGTGCATACAACATAATATCCCACCACACACACATCGTTACACCTCGACCACGGTAACGAGGCGCTTTATGTGACTAGAGATTGGAATCTTCGGGCGATGTTGGAAGTCTTTCCAGAAGGCTGCACATGGTGAAGTATCACACCCGATCGTAGTGCTTGCTGAAATAACGCCTTATTTTATCTCTACTATACACCTGTAAAATGAATAATGTAAAATTACAGCAAAGTTATATCTTAACAGGTCCTGGTGACTATCCTCAATTTACCAAAAATAGCATGGAACTTTGCACCCTTCGAATTCTAGGTGTCCTCAAATGCCAGATACTGCGTCTTTATTTTTCGCAACATCCACATTATACAACTTTTACTATTCCATTAAATTCCACCTTCACTTCTCCCATATTTAATTTTTGCACACGTCGTATACCTGCTATGGACCTAAAAAATCTGTTCAGTTTCATCCTTATCTCTAAGCTTGGCACTCTGCAACACTTGTGTGAGTAGGATATACTCAACTTTGCACTTAAACACATATCCTGAAAATAATTTGAGTGGCCGATCACGAAAGTTGTTGGATATGTATCTACCTTGAGTCCAACAACCTCTTCCTTTCTCCTGGAAGTTTAAGTGGTCATCTTTTCCTCCACACTTTACCAACCATGTCTCATATCCTGCTGCCCATAATCTATCTCTCGCCACCCAATCTACGAAACAACAACACTAGCGCTTTTATGTTATAGGTCGTGTCGAATTTTTTTTTTCGCGAATTTCTTACTGCAAACAAACAGCTACACAATAATATGTACGTTATGCGATACCTGTTACAACCAACTGACATCTACGGTGAGCGACAGCAATGCTAAATATTAACATATTCATTAGCAGTTATGCGGAATCCCAACATCTGCTGGTCTTCGTAAGCATCATTATCATCATTATTATTATTTTTTACACCTAAAAATTTGTGCAGCACCGGGGACTTTAGCGTGATTGGTCCGCTTGCCAAAAGCGGTAGATCTGGGTTGGAGTCCCGGTCCGGCACAAATTTCCAAGTGTCACGAGGTAACAGGGTTTTAGGAAGAGCACCAGTTGTCCGACGATTTTCAGAAATTGTGAGTATAATATCTTCGTGTTCATCTATTATCCCATTGTTAACTCAAGTGTCATGAATTGGTATGGACTATACAAGACATGTATTCGCAAAGTATACTTCCGTAACACTCTTCTCCGGCATAATAGACACCCCCGATATATAGGTGTTACACTCGACAGAACATTGTCATTACCATGAGAAAGAGTGCTGCCAAGAATCAGACACGTAAGAACATAATTCGAAAACTGTGATTCTGCTTGGGGTACAAGTAACTACTCTATGCTTCTCAGCCGCAAGTTTAGTTTACTCTACTGCGAAGTATTGTGCGCCCTTCTGCACGAACAGTCATTTGAAGAGAACAGATGTTAAATGACAATGGGAATGATCACAGGCACGATCAAATCTTCAACTCAATGGTTGCCCGCAGTAAGCCATATTCCTCAACTCCACCTTCGTAGATGCATTGCTCTGATGAATACCATAAGATCCAGAATAAAAGATTGCCCATTAATGAGGATATTCACACCTACATATAGACAGACAGAAGTCGAGACGTCCATACACCTGTACGGCGAAGAAGCCTTTAGACAATTCCAATCTGACAAAGATGGTTTCAAGAATGTCAAGAATAGAGAATTATCGCGCGCGCGTGCAGATCTGCTGTATAGACGGAGGATAAAGTTATCATCCTGCTGCGACTGTGGTGCTGAGAAGCAAACTGTGAAACACATCACACAGAAATGCCCACTAAGACGTTTCAATAGGGAAACAAGTGAATTTTTCCTGGCGACGCCACAGGCCATTACTTATGTAAATGTAGATATAAATCTGTAAATTAGTGTACCGATCATGTATATGCCATACGATAAATTCGTAATTGCGAATAAGAAACAGCATCAGCCGTATGATATAATGGTGAAATAAGAAAATTTCGTACCGAACCGGGACTCACGGATTTCTCGTTCTTCGCGAGCGATCGCGTTGCCATTGCGCTACTCGCGCACGACTTCCGGAACGAACAAACTTCCACATGTCACACTGCCTACTGCCCAAGAGTGTTCCTACATTCAATGATGTAATTCCCACACACGAAGAGACATTTTACTATATTTGTCGAAAGTCTTGCTGTGGCTGAGTATGTTCTATAAATGATTCAATCATTTCCACGCTTGCTTACAGCCAGAATTCAATGAAAGCAGCGCCCAGGTCGAGCGAAAAACTTCTATTCCTCACGTAGAATTTGTTGCACTTTTTCTTAGTGTTTTAGAAGCTCTTATCTGCTTCACGTTCTGTAAGCACCCATCGCTAAATACTATACCGTGCATTATTACGTCACTCAAGAGAAAGACGGCCGCCCCAACTAATTTCAGTCACCTATTTAAATAGAATAATTTTACGACAGCACGATGTTCCAATTCATCGAATTTTGTAGAAATACCTGTAATGAAGATTATAAAAACGCATAAGCTAATAACGGAATGAAGATTATAGTAACATACCGCCAAAAGCATGGACATTAGCTACGGAGTACAAGCTCTGTTTTTGTTAATGATAGGAACGGAAATCAGTTATGCCTTTTCAAAGAAACCATCCCACAATTTTCCAGGAACTATTCACTGAAACCAGGGAAAACCAAAATGTGGCACACCGGAAGGGGGTTTGAAGCCGTCCTCCCGAATCGAAGCTCTGATTGCTTATCACTGCGCCACGTACAATTTACGGGAGTGTAGCTCTCAAACTAGTGATCGACGCTTCCTGTGAACGGTGTTCGTAAAATGACAAATAGTAGAACGCTGTGTGTGTGTGTGTGTGTGTGTGTGTGTGTGTGTGTGTGTGCGCGCGTGCGCGCGTGCGCGCGTGCGCCCGCCATAACGTGCAACCCAGGATGTATGTTGTGCACGGACGTAATGTAGTGAGACCCAAGCCGAGCGGCAACGGCCAGACTTTATAATGCTGGAAGGGGGGGGGGGGGTATCATCTTCGATTATCGAAAATCTTTATTGAGTGAGGGATTCTTTACGTCGCTCCATGTTCTATACGCAGGACAATACAGTATTCTCATATATCAAATTTCAGTCTCCTGTTGGCCACTACCCACACTGTCAGCGTAAATTAGTTTTAGAAGAATAAAATCGCAAACTTCTCTATCAGGTTACGTGCAGTAATTCACATTATCTCTTAATACCCATGCGCGAAACTACTCTAAGGTTGAATTCAGCAAGATTGTTAAACTGACAATTAACTACTTACTGCAAATAGTTTTTTGCAAAGAAGAAACTATTAACTTGTATCCTGTACACAGCCACGGTCTCAAAATTTCAGTTTTCGACAAAAATAGCACTGAACTACTTATTCATCGGTATTTCATCAAACGTGGTTGATCAAAGCATTTGGTGTATAGCACATCAGAATATCTGGTGTTTTCCACATTCACTAGATGAATATCGGGTCGGTAACCAAGTTACGCCTCAACTGCACGATTCATTACCATTTTGGAAACGTCCACTCACTTTGACACGTGTAACACTATACGCAGATAGGTTCGAACACATTTCCTCCAGCCGCCACGGAATGGCGGCAGGAAGAACATCCTGCCACTCCTTAAAACTAACCGTACCACAACCATAAGAACCATGCCGATCCAACGCGAAGGTGGGACAAAGGCAAAGAGTAAAAAAAAAAAAAAAAGCAATTGCATCAGGATATTTAAAGTATCAAAACGATCCTCGCCCAAATCTAAAGAAGCTTTTATAGTTTCTCTGCTAGGTCCTCTATTGAGGGCGTCTCATACTAGTAATAGATTACAGTTCGTGTTAATAACAAATCTTCACTTACGTGCATAGCAGAACCCTTTAATGATTCTACCATTTTAATTCTTATCAGACCGCGTGAGTGAAAACTCACGGATGATATTATTGTGTGTTGTTCACAAACATTAGGTTGTAACGTCGAGTATATGTTTATGTGTAACGAGCGAGTGGAACTACTGGCGAGTAATTTGAATCAACGCGAGTCCTACCGGTAACTTCATGAACCTGTAACGTACAACTGGCGACAGTGTAAACTCTTAGGTCCTGTTCACACGGCGAAACGCGAATAGCGTCTCCAGTTACCTGAAAGCCAGGAAAATGTGACGACTCTAGTAGCGATCACATTCACACAGGCGCGACATTTAGTCTCCCGTACTGCAAAGACGCTTGCGATTTGAAATAAAATTAATCAATTTAATTGGCCGAGGGTGACGTAAGCGCGCTTTTTGTTTACTCTGTTGCCTGTAGTATAATATCTAATGACCTTAGCAACTACAATGATATTCTAATGTATTTAGAGCTTATGGCACTTAACTACGGGGTTATCAGTCCCTAAACTTACAAACTATTTATGAACTAGCTTATACTAAAGACGGCACAAACAGCCACGCCCGAGGGGGGATTCGAACCTCCGACGGGGAACGGCCTTGCGCATGGTGGCATAGGGCCTCAATGCGCTCAGCCGCTCCGCCGCGACTACAATCATGTTCTTGTTTCATTATTACCGCTAGTACATGCCAACAGGACTGAAAATTTGTCCTTGTTAATTTTTAACAGCTATCACAATATTTGTAATATTTAAAATGAGAAATCTGGGCCATGTGCATTAGCTAACCGAGATACGAATAGTTCACCGCGATTTTGTTGCGGCACCAGTATTTTAACTATTTAAAATTCGTAAGCAGAAATTTTAGGTATTTCTGTATGTGGTTAGGAATTTGTCGGGATTAAAAGAAAGTTTACTGTTTACTAGGTTTCAAAAACTTTTTTTTTTGTCCAGTGGAGGTGAAATTATTAAATCGATATCAAACATTATGATGAAATTACAGCAGACACTTAACATTCAAATCAATTTCAGTTTTCTTCTGTGAGTCAACATAGTGCCTTTTCCCATGTATACCTTGCGAAAAGACCCATGAAGGTAAAAACTAGTGATATTCGAGCTCACATAGAGTTTACTATCAATCTTCCTTACCGCGAAACAGTGACAAGAACTAGAAGAGAGATATAGGAATGGTATAAAAATTTCCCTCCGCCACATACCAGATAGATTCATAATGTTCTGAGCTATTGAATGTTTGAAATCTATAACTCGTCGGGGAGCTAACAAACAATTTTCTACCTCGAATTTCAAATTAAATATTTTTTCGCATATTGCGAATCCAAATCATACGAATGGAATCAAGTGACCGGGAAACTGATCAGCATTCAGAGTCCGTAGTATCCGAGGCGCGGCGACCGCCATGCGCTACTCAGGTATCCCCGTGTGATTAGCCCCATTTAACTACATATGCCGAGTCTCTTGGTAGCACAGTTCCTCAGTCGCTCGGAGGCTGAAGTATCCCCGTGTGAACAGGGCCTTAGTTTCAATGCGCAAGTTCGAAATCAAAGTTCTACACTATCTGATCAAAAATATCTGGACACGAGTTCGACATTGAAATCCGGTACGACAACTTATCACCGTTTGAAATGTAGTCGAGGAATAATTTTGTGAACAGCACTGTCAAGCATGTCCGGAGTAATGGTGAGGTATTGGCGTCGGATGTTGTCTTTCAGCATCCCTAGAGATGACGGTCGATCACGATACACTTGCGACTTCAGGTAATCCCAAAGCCAATAATCATACGGATTGAGGTCTGGGAACCTGGGAGGCCAAGCATGACTGAAGTGGTGGCTGAGCACACGATCATCACCAAACGACGCGCTCAAGAAATCTTTCACGCGTCGAGCAATATGGGGTGGATCGCCATCCTGCATCGTACGTTCCAGTAGGTGTTTATCATCCAGGCTGGGCGTACCTCTCACCCGTCACAGTAGCAGTTACAAAACCAGAATCACGCAGTTCCTCAAAGAAAAAATGCCCTATAACGGTAGATGTGGTAAATCCAACCCATACCGTGACTTTCTCGTAGTGCAATGGAGTTTCCACGACAGTTCTAGGATTTTCGGTAGCCCAAATTCTGCAGCTGTGGGCGTTGACAGACCCTCTGAGCGTGAAATGAGCTTCGTCGGTCCACAACACGTTACTCAACCAATCGTCATCTTCAACCATCTTTTGAAACGCCCACACCGCAAATGCCCTCCACCTCACGAAATCACCAGGTAACAGTTCATGATGCCGATGGATTTTGTAAGGCTAGCATTGGAGGGTACGCCTAAGTGCCAACCAAACAGTGTATGGAATGCCGGTGCGACTGCACGAGCGCTGACTTCTCCGTGCATAGATGAACCCGCTAGTCTCCATTTCTTCCTGAACTGTCTCAGCAGCATTACGCCTTGTGCTCGGTCGGCCACTACGGGGTCTATCATCTAAACAACCATTGGTTTGAACTTCGAAATCATTCTCGCCACAGCTTCATTTCTCAACTGACCTTTACCCATTCAAATCTCCTTCCTATGGCGATAGGATCGTAATGCTGAACTAGCACATTGCCCATTCTGATAATACAGCTTCACCAACAGCGCGTTTTCAGGTAACATCAACATGCTGCAACTGCTGGTGCATCTGATTCTCTCATTACAGGTCCATTTATACACGATTTTCATGCGCAGTCACTGACGTTTTGCTGTCCAGCGCCATCAGTCGGACATTTTTTTGAACCTTTTTTCTATTAAAACCCCGTGTCATTCCAAGCATGTGTGTCAATTTTTACCTCTCTATCTACATTATTTCGAGATTTATTAACTTTTCAAATTTACTGACATTTGATCACTCGGTATTTTACAGACAGCCACCGAAACACTCGACAACCCCCCTTGCTTAATAAATACAGCCGGCCGCCCCCCCCTCTCTCTCTCTCTCTCTCTCTCTCTCTCTCTCTCTCTCTCTCTCTCTCTCTCTGTACAGTTCATCCTGCACATTTTCACGATACTCTCCCGTCACCGACAGACGACTTGGGCAGCTTTGGAAGGAAGATTAGGGCTTCACGTCCTGTCGACATTAGAGGCGGAGCACAAGCTCCGACTGTTTTTGATTAAAGACGGCGAAGGAAAGGGGCTGTCCCCTTTGAAAGGAACCATCTCGACATTTTCCTTGAGATATTTAGGGCTATTACAGAAAACCTAAATGTGAATTGTCAGAATCGGATTTGAACCACCCTCTTCGGGAATAATATTTTAGTGTGTTACCGCTGCGCCACATCGCTCGGTAGAATTAGGAGGGGTATAAATCTGGACCGCACACTCACCTTTAAATACCACTGTGAGAACACGAAGCTCAAAGTCTTCGGGCGCAATAATATTATACGGAAACTCACAAACGCCGGCCGCGGTGGCCGATTGAGGCGCTCCAGTCACAGTCTGTACGGCCACTACGGTCGGGGATTCGAATCCTCACTCGGGCATGGATATTTGTGCCGTCCTTAGTATTAGTTAGTTGATAAGTAGTTTGTAAGTTTAGGGACTGATGACCCCGTAGTTAAGTCCCACAAGCTATACAAACATTTTAACATTTGAAACTCACAAACAGCACCTGGGGTGCACAACCTTATGTCCTACGAATTTCTGCTCTAGCTCTTTGCTTTTCCACAGCAGAATACGCAGCACTACTGTGGCGGAACTCCGCACACACAAGCCAGGTTGACATCGCACTTAACGAGACAGGGCGCATTAGAACGGATTGCCTGCGGCCGACTCCTGTGGATAAACTTTACCGTCTTGCAGGTATAGCACTCCCAGATGTTAGAAGAACAGCGGCAGAAGTTGAAAAGAAGAAACAAGAAAACGACTCCCAGACATCCCATGTTCGGAAGTGAAACACCTTCTCCCAGGCTTAAATCAAGAAAGTTTCCTTAGAACAACAGAAGCGATCACCTCAACACCTTCTGCCCGCCGAATAGAAATAGGGCGAAACACATCTGGAAGACAATTACAATGCCTTAAAGAACAACCTGCGCCTAGATACCACCTACCATACCAGACATGGAAGACTTAACAGGCTACGAACTGGAGTGACACGCAACAAGCAAAACCTGCTACGATGGGGGTACATCACTGGAGATGGTGTGGTGTCACCCAAGTCCAAAGTGCGCGCCACCTACTTTCGCTGCGCGCCACCATGCACGCACGGCGCGGCGTTCTTACGACGTCAGCCACGAGGGCCCTCTGCTACAACTCCGCTCGTGGCCACCACAGAACAACATCGTTCACTTGGGACTGAGATAGGAACCAGTTAACACTTCGGAATCAGATAGGCACCAGTGAAGACTTGGCTATCTGATAGGCACTACGCAGGCCTCTAGCTCATCTATGTATCAGCATTCTGCAGTACTGAGCTATGTAAAAGTTGAAGTATTACTAAGTCTCTAAGAAATATATATCTCATTCTAATGTACTCTAGTGTTTCTAGTTTCTGCTGTCCCACTGGCTGGTCACCTCCTACCTGCACAAGCGTGCATCCTTTATTCCTGTGTCGGTCTTTCTACTCGGCCACCGACACCTACGACGTAAACGAGACACAAAAGATGGAAACTGCGAATGTGGTGAAATACAAGACTAATCACCTACTGGTGTGCCCAACACTGCCCGAAGCCTGTACAATGGACGACCTGGTTCGTGCAAGTATTCGAGGAGTCAAGATTGACTTTGAAGCCCAGTATTGTGCAATTTAAAAATGTATATAGTTTGTAATAACTGTATATATTTTATATAACTATATTTGTCCTGAACACGAAAAAAAATAGTACTCATTGTCCTGAACACGAAAAAAAATAGTACTCATTGTCCTGAACACGAAAAAAAATAGTACTCATTGTCCTGAACACGAAAAAAAATAGTACTCATTGTCCTGAACACGAAAAAAAATAGTACTCATTGTCCTGAACACAAAAAAAAATAGTACTCATTGTCCTGAACACAAAAAAAATTACTCATTGTCCTGAACACAAAAAAAATTACTCATTGTCCTGAACACAAAAAAAAATTACTCATTGTCCTGAACACAAAAAAAAATTACTCATTGTCCTGAACACAAAAAAAAAAAAAAAAAATACTCAGGTGATATCCGATGATTATTCCGCTTTCAAAGTCACTCATCCCTCTTGACCGACCCGTTTCGCTGATGATGCTTTTGTAATGACATCCCAAGTCTCCCAGTCTCCTTTCACATGGGCAGATCCGCTTACCCGGTATTTCTGAGGCACCGAAAATCGCGTAAGGCTGTGTGGGTTGAGCGGTTTAGGCCCGGGTCGAATCATTACCTGCGTAGGCAATATAGATCACTACGAGATAGATTACACAAGCGAATACATGCAGATTACCATCAATTGAAAGCTGGATCCATTAGCAGTTACAGGTTCCAATAGCTAACCTAGCTTTAGGGGAACATTGTTTCTCGTTGGGAGACCACGATTTCACCAGAGGTGCGATTACGTAGACGGCTTCAGCGCTACCTAAATGACCGCCCTTTATGTGGCGTGGCGTCAGATAATAATCGCGTTTTGCCCAAGTACCGCTTAGAACTCCACTGGGAAATAACTACTGTTCACCGGCTGATGTCGTCCTTGCGGCACCGCCATAAATGCGGGCACAAGGGAGTCCTAACGCGGAAACCAGGAAGCTGAGCACAGGTGGGATGGCGGCGAGAAGCATGCGCGCCGGCTCAGCGCTGGCTACTCTTTGATAATAATAAAAACTAAGAAGAAACGCACCGATTAACATAGAAAGTATGAGCCTTCGTCTCCCCCCCCCCCAAAAAAAAAAAAAAAGTAGCTGAAGAACAAAAATGAAAAAAGTCTGACTACCATGCAAAGGGCCTGGGTTCGAATAAAAAGACTTGCACTACGCTGTTTCTAACGCTATGTTATTGTTTCATTTCACCACACGAGGGAGAGGTTACGACCGCGCACCGAATAATCTTACTTGTGAGCTACGGTTGAAGAGCGAGATTTGTGTTTTCTACACAACAAAGCAGCGTACTTAACATTTTACTTAGCAAAAAGATACAACTATTTAATCTTGTGATTTACGCTGCGTCATTGAACGTTTGCATTGGGTGATTGACGCGGTATTTGAATACGTCTTGTGTTTCCGGCTACGATTAGATCATTTGCTTATTTCCAGCATAAAGGATGATTTAAAATAATTACCAGAAGAAGTAGCACAAAGTTTATTTTCTCTTGATTACCAGTTTCGGACTTTGAAGTCCATTTTCAGATCATTCAAATAAGTCCTCATTCAACACATGTTTCTTCTTATCTTTTTATTTTGGGGGGTTGAAGCGTACACCAGACTCAATTTACATGAAATGATTTGATGTACGCGTCAACCAACGACAAAGAGCCGTGTTTCAGTGCTATTAAGGACGCTGTAGTAATGTAAAGGCCCCAGACGGTGATGCGACTGTTCATTTATTTACGCCTTTCGAAAGAATCATCAGAATCTAGGCCTGGGGTAAAGGTTAATACCAAACGTATTATAGCCATGCCAAGGCCTTGACTATGACAATAATTGTTTCGAAACGCGTAAATAAATGAACAGTCGCATCACCGTCTGTGGCCTTTACATTCTTACAGCGTCCTTAATAGCAATGTTTGTTATTAAACTCATAAATGGGCGCATACCTTATTTGTGACTTCATGTCAAGTCTGAAAAGAACCATGTGATGAACTGAGTTATTGTAGGGCTGACTTGGTTGATTTGAACATTGACTAATACAGCTGAAACCGGCAATTAAAAAAGTAGACTTTCTGTGGAACTTCGACTGCTAATTATAGAAAATTGCTAATTAGGTTATTGTTCAGACATTGATATTTATTTTACAATTGCTGATCAACTTATCAATAACGTAACTCGAGGCTTAGAGCCAGGCATTAAAATCAGCACAGGTCGAAATGTTTACCTTCGGTACTTGTTCAAATGTTTGTAAAGATATCGGACCAAACTGCGTGGTCATCAGTGCGTAGCTTACAAACTGCTTACACTAAGGTAAAATAACCTAAGGACAAACACACAGCCGGCCGCGGTGGCCGAGGGGACTGAGGCGCTCCAGTCACGGTCTGCACGGTCACTACGGTCGGGGTTCTAATCCCCCCTCGGGCATGGATATTTGTGTCTCCTTACGATTAGCTAGTTGATAAGTAGTTTTTTAAGTTTAGGGACTGATGACCCCATAGTTAAGTCCCATAAGCTATACAAACATTTGAACATTTGAACATTTGACACACACACACACACACACACACACACACACACACACACACACACACACACGCCCCAGGGACGACTCGAACCTTCGACGGCGAGCAACCGCGCGCACCGCAGCGAGACGCCTTAGGCCGCTCGGCTACTCCACCGCGGCTTCGGTGATTGTGACGGGTGCTAGCAGCAGTATAAAAGTTGTAATTATCAGCAGACTGACCAACCATCACGATACGCCACCCTGCACCGCCGAGAATGAACGAAAGTAGGCTAGAGTCTTGTCGACGTCGAAGCGATTAGCGGCAGAACGTACACTCATTCGACAAAGTTATAGAAGAAATATGAATGCGTCTTTGTTGAATAAACTGTAACTTAAGCATAGTTTGTAAAACTTTACACCACACAGATATTTTGCGCCTGTTTCCCTTTATTGTCCTTTGAGAACAGCCCCGTGCAGCAGTACGCTTATATGAAGCCGACATTATCAACTGAGAATAAACCAACAGGATAAAATGTGTTTCTTTTGTTTCTAAATTTACTTCCATCAGTTACTTTTCGTTAACATTTATTAGCACTTCGCGATCGGGCAGCATGATCATGTGCTGTAGAGTTACATGCAGTTCAATTTTTAAATGGGTATTCTTTCCGGAGTGTGATTTGGTCTATTTGCTGTTTATTTACCTAAATGTATCCCTGTATGAAGAAAATTTCTTTCAGTCGGCAGCTTAATGCCGTTGTAGATAATATGTCGTTGGATGTTATTTACAATTCCGTATGTAGCATTCCTAGCACAACGCAGCAATTCAACACATTTAATTGTTTACATTCAAAAGATTCGTAACAGAAGTACCAGCATTGATTTATCGCACAAAACACTTTTCTTCGTGTGGAAATTAAAGTTCACGGAAACAATCTTTAAGCAAGGCAACAAAAGCAAATGTATAATGTTTAGAATCACGTGAAGAACTCACGAAAAACAAGAACTTATTTTGAAAATATTATCTTTGTCCTGTATTCACAAGGTCGGTTTTGTTATTTCCTGTCCCCCCCCTTCCCTCTCCAGGGAGAAAATGGGTGTACCTTTAATATCTGCAAATAGTGTTTTTCGTCTGAAATTTAGCGATAGTTTTGTAAATGTTTGCGAGTCGAGGCAGGGTCTCCTGGGCTATACGTCTTTTTCCTCTCTCTCTCCTTGATATGTAAGCGGTTCTTACCTCCACGCCGATGCTGATCGGTCGAATAGTGTCGATCACTCGCCATGTTAGGACAGAGTGCATACCAAAACTATTTTGTCTTTTATTGGAATTGCTGATTGCTGTCTTTCCATTGTAATTGTCCGATTTCCTTTCTATGAAAAACTGTCAGGATTATAAAGAATTACACGTATCAGTGTTGGAATCTTGAGTTATAGTCTTCATACAAAACTATATTTGAAAAAGCACTTCTCCATTGCCAAATTTTACTGTTTTACACGCAAACTGTCGTATTGTTCTTTCCCTAAACTCCTCCCTCGGATGATTACCAACGTTTCTATAAACATGTAACCAAATCGGGCCGTTTTAAATTGATAAGATTAAGAACGGTCAAAAGTTAGCTTTAATTTATGTAAATTGGCGTTAAAGGTTTTTTATTTTTCCTTTCTTTCCCTTTTTATTCAAAATGTTCAAATGTTTGTATAGTCTATGGGACTTAACTACGGGGTCATCAGTCCCTAAACTTACAAACTACTTATGAACTACTTACGAACTAGGACGGCACAAATATCCACGCCCGAGGGGGGATTAGAACCCCCGACCGTAATGGCCGTGCAGACCGTGACTGGAGCGCCTCAGTCTCCTCGGCCACCGCGGCCGGCTTCCTTTTTTTTATGCCAGCAGAGATGACCAACCTAAATAGCCCATATACACAGGGTTAATCACCTAAAACTTGCACCACAATATTGCGGACTTGCAAAGGGCTATTGATGTCCGGTTTTCACAGGATAGTTTATAGGTTACGGGCTCTTACTGTTAGCCAATAGACAGATTTTAAGAATATGTAGAAAGTGTATTGTTTGTGCAAAATTACTTTCTCAAGTGGAACAATGCCAACCGACACTAACTAAAAGTAGTGTCAATTATAATGACCATTTGTTGCACGACTAATGTCATTCGTTTAAGAGATATCGTACTGTGAAAAGTTTCCAATCCAACACTTGTTTCTCCCGTGCAACCTGAATAGTTGTTATGGTCGATGTTGTGTTTGCTTGTATCGTGCTTGTCAGTGCGTGTGCTCGTGCGTGTCAGTCTAAGCAGTAGGTTGAGAGGACAATGGGATTTACCAATGCACCAAACTCCGACATGCAAATCGTGTATAGAGATTGTGGGACGAACGCAGTGGGTGCCTGCAAGGTGTATGCGGAAACATTTTCCAAATAGGCGTCACCCATCTCGGTAATTATCAACGTCTTCAACCAGTGATGCGAATGTGATAGTGAAACACCTACACAACAATATGGGCGCTTATTAACTCAGCAGTTTTGCGCCCTAAAACTATGAAAAACAAAACCTACACAACGTAGCAAACGGAAACAAGTGACGACGGAAGTGGGGGAAATTAATATTTTGGGCACTGTTTCAGTTGATCTGCGGCTTAGTTCCCGCGCAATCTCACGACGAAATGGCACAAGTTAGCCAAATGTCCTGCGAATTCTATGTCGACATCTCTCTCCAGCAAAAGCTGCATGGAAACGATTATGAGAATAGCGTTACCTTCCGTACAAGGACCTTTAGATGCGTCGTGGGTGTTAGTGATAAAGCCAAAATTATAAATTATGGCCAGATAAAAAGCTAAAACAATTACTGGCTTTGTTAATCCTCATTGGCTACGTCAGGTGGAACGTCAGCGTCCATTGACTGTAAATGTGTGGTGTGGAATAGTTATCCATCAGTTCATAGGCCCATTTTTTAATAGATGGAACACTGAACGGGCAGAAGTAACGCCGCTTCTTAAGAGATTATCCGCCACGGTTGCCAGAAGTCGTTGCTCTGCAGACTAGGAGGAACCTATGAAACTTATTCACGCATTTTTCCAAATCGTTGGATTGGATGCAGAGGAACTGTACCTTGGCCGCCTCGTTCTCCTTATTTGTCCCTTTTAGACATTTTTCTGTGGGGAAAGCTGAAAGACGTTGTCTACGAAGACTTAACTACACCCGGTGATACAACGAAGTATTTCTGCAATCTGCTCAGATGAAGTGTTAACACGTGTGGAGCAGTCGTTACATACCAGACGACAAGCATTTATTGCTGGCCGGTGGTCATTTTGAATCACAGTCTGTGATGGTCAGTTGTCTCTTTACTGGTCAGAATCCAAATGACTAGTGTATGCACTCATATTATTTAGTATGTGCTACCACAGATACTATAATAGTGTTGCCGTGAAATTTTTTCGCAATACAATAACTCTCAAATGATGAGATCTAGAGTCGTGCAAAAATACTGACAATTTATGTTTCTCTTAGTTTGTTAGTGTAAACAGGCGTTGTCCCATAAAATATCTTCGCACAAAAGTACACTTTCTGTGTATTACTATAATCTGTTTATTGGCTAACAGTTCTTGACTAAAAATCAGTGTGAAAACCGCATGTCAAAGTAACTTCCTATTTCTGCAAAAAATTTCCGGTGCAAATTTTAGATTATTCGCTCTGTGCTGTATTTGAATTTCAGTATATTTCTGCTTTTTATATTGTTTCAGTGTTAAAATACACATTACTCTCCATAGTACGCGAGCAATTTTGTAATTTATCCAGAACGCTTTCTGCATTCAATACTTTTTTTACACGTGTTTCGATATTTTCATTACTATCCGTATTCCTCTCCGTTTGCTGCAAACACTATCCGCTAATAGTTAAACAATAACTAACGCCACTCGTAGACAACAGGAGAACACGGAGCCTGCAGTTTCCCTTAAGATAAGGGGGCTTCTGTGCACATAACAAGTCCTCCGACACACGACTTTGTGCTTCTCGTGTGTAACGACCGCCTGCCCTATTAAGGAAGACCTTACAACTTTCCGCCCGATATCACAGGAAAAGAAGTCCGCCAATGGATGCCACACTCACAACTCTTGGGTAAACTGCCCAAGTTTTAACAATGAAAAATTTCTCTTCTTGTTACCTATTACAGAAGTAACTAACGGCTTTATTTAACAGAAAAAATGTCTTTACTGCCTATTGTACGGAAGGAAAAATGTTTTTAAACTGATAGTCGTAATATTTCACAATGTCTAAAACTAATTAAAATTTCATCGTATTCGTTACCATAACAAGAAATTTACAGTAAGGTGGCTTTTTTTACTTCTGCTTAATTTTGTTGCTTTAAGACTAGTTTCTGCCTTTTAGACAATGAGGTTTTTTTTCTGTATGAAAGTACAGTATTCTATTTTCACGAAGATAAACGCTATTTTCATAAATTTAGTTTATTAAAAAGATCGCTAATTGCAGTAGAAAAGAGTGCTATATCCGTTGAAATGTTAGCGTATTTAAATTCCCGTCTTGGTTTGACAGCTTGACAGTCTAGTTGGACAATACTTACAGAAGATATTACATTCTCCAAAGAATATAGCTAAGCACGGAATAAATTTCAAATAACTCTCCTCACAATCAATATACACAGTCAAATATTTGACATTATTATTCTATGTTTATCTATACTCTATGGCCAATGTAATATCATTGGAAATTACTCTTCTATTGCAGGTAATTATCTTTCTACGTGCGTATCATTCTGTTTCTATTCGTGGAGCGAATGTAGTGTGGTCTGTTATACGAAAAAATCACTTGAGAAACGAATAAAATGCAGAAAATGCAGTCGTAAACCAATAAAAATATATCTGAAATGGAAAAACGCGACCTCTTTCCCAATTAAGGTTGCTATTCCTTTTTAAAAATGTAGGAGAAAGTTTCATTGTGGAGACATATGAAGCGATAAAATCGAACGTTAGCGTTGAAGTTGACATTTAAGTAAGTAGATCCTGTTCATCGATTTCCGTTTGTTTGCATTTTGCACTGAAGAATCACTTTTTTACTGCAAAGCAAGATTGATGTTTAGCGTCTCGTCGTTGTTAAGGTGACTGCCATGTATATCTCAGAATGGAACTGCAGAGAAATATTATAAAGCTGTCCGATGAACCCTCTGCCACGCACTTCAATGTGAGTTGCAATTTATGTGGAGGAAGATGAAGTGTGATTGAAAATGAGACGATTCATCCATCACTACAACGAGGTATCAATTAGATGTTGTAATAGGAATCCCACCTGGCGAGAAACATAAATAATGATTATTACGTGAGGAAAGTTTACCTCGAGACAGTGCAATGAGAACGTGGTACAAGAAATACTGAAGTCATAATCGCCGATATTTCGTAAGTTAGAAGTTTTGACTAAAGCCCAAAGCAAATACCAAAGTGGTGTAAAAACTGTAGCAATTGCGCAGTGTTTACGGACTGAATTTATTTCGAGCACGCGGACAGCTTCGCTCTCTCCCGGAAACTTGGGTTATTCACGATCTGGGCGTTGCTGCCAAACTACCGTGAAAGGGCCTGGCAGTACGACGGAAACGGAACTCGCCCGCCAAGTGGATTCTCTTGGACAAGTGCCACTGCCAAAGGACCAGCACAACGGGAACAGGTTACTGGGCCGGGGAAGATCGTGGCAGGCTCGTTACCGAACGTTCCGCCGAAAGCTATGGCCGCACCCCAACATCAAGTTCCTTTTGGGGTATACCCAAATACATACCCTGTCGTTTTGTACGGTGTTTCAGAGTATTTCAAGCAATTTAGAAGTTTGAAGTTGTGTAAGTCTTACACAACTAAGACAATGGAAAGGTTCTGAGAATAATTGTAATTTTCGTCTTTTTCAGTTAATGATAATCGTGTGGTTTTTTTTTTTTTGGTTTTTTTTTTTTGTAAAGAATCTGCTGCGAGCCTCTGTACGCGCCCCATAATTCGACAACAATGACAGACCAATTCTGTCTAGAATTGTGAAGTTCTGCCTCATGCCGTGACGCGATTAATTGGAATTAACTGGGAACTGGAGTAAATTGTAAATACCTATAAAAATAATCACGCGGCTTTAAACAACAGGCAACAGATCCTGTTAGACTTTTCTAATGTTTCTAGAAGACTCCATTTTTTTGGAGTATTGCAGCCCAGTGTGG
The DNA here is from genome assembly GCA_026315105.1 of Locusta migratoria. NCBI lineage: Eukaryota > Metazoa > Arthropoda > Insecta > Orthoptera > Acrididae > Locusta > Locusta migratoria. The sequence continues at coordinate 340,128,792 of CM048755.1, forward strand.
GATCCTTATCAGGTGGGTTTAACGGAGGACATGGAAAGAGTCCAAAGAAGGGCAGCTCGTTTCGTATTGTCACGATACAGGGGAGACAGCGTTACGGAAATGATATAGGATCTGGGATGGGAATCATTACAACATCGGCGCTTATCGTTGCGGCCTGGGCTACTTGTGAAACTCCAATCGCCAACATTCTCCTCCGAATGCGAGAATATATTGTTGACTCCAACTTACATAGGTAGAAATGATCATCAGAACAAAATACGAAAAATCAGAGCTCGAACGGAGAGATTCAGGTGTTCGTTCTTCCCGCGCGCTATTCGAGAATGGAATGGGAGATAAATAGTATAAAGGTGGTTCGATGAATCCTCTGCCAGGCACTTAAATGTGATTTGCAGAGTATCTCATGTAGATGTAGACAACACCTACCTGCACTCCTCCAACCTTAGAATGTTTGTATATCTTATGGGACTTAACTACGGGGTCATCAGTCCCTGAACTTACAAACTACTTATGAACTAGCTAATCCTAAGGACGGCACAAATATCCATGCCCGAGGGGGGATTCGAACCCCCGACCGTAGTGGCCGCGCAGACCGTGACTGGAGCGCCTCAGTCCCCTCGGCCACCGCGGCCGGCCCTCCAACCTTAGAAAGAGCTGGAGCAGAATCTTGTTGAAAATAGGTCGTGGAGAGGTGCTGTGACAAGCAGAGTCTTCAGTGTAGTGTTGAGAATACGATTATGTCTGAGCATAAACGCTTTGTCTCGGTAGCTAAGCGCATTCCTTGACATGGCCAGATGCCCTCTATAATAATAATAATAATAATAATAATAATAATAGTATAGTAATAATTATAATAATGATAATGAGAAGAACTCTACGAGGAACAGAAACATTACAACGTTCGCAAGGCATCGATCTAACCGAAGAAAGAACAGGTGCGTAAGTGCTGAACTACAAATGCTAGCGATGCTAACGTCCACACACAAGTATTACATTTTAGATATGTTGAGGCGTTGCTGTTTAACAGTTGCAAACCTCGGAATAATTAATCTCTGGTGGGTTAGATCTTCTGGCAATCCTCCGATTATATCTGTTGCTAATCACTTTTTTCACCTCTGGAAATATTGACATGAAAAATTCCGAATTGCGCCTTGGTTCGTAATCCACGTTACACTGTAATTAACCCTCTAACTGGTTAGGCAAGTCAGTTCAAAGGTCGGAGGAAAGCAACGGCATACCGCAAAAATGTTTTTGTTCAAATGTTTGTAATTCTTATGGGACCAAACTACGTTGGTCATCAGTCCCTAGACTTACAAACTACTTAAACTAAGTTAAACTAACCCAAGGACAACACACACATCCATGCTCTAGGAGAGATTCGAACCCTCGACACGGGAGGCCCCGCGATCCGAAACGTGGTGCTCCAGACCGCTCAGCTACTCCCGCACGGCCGGCATACCACCTTCATCAAGACTATGCCTAGTAAAGCACTGTGATGTTTAATCTGTGGGTCGTTTTCCGATTTACGTTTTTATTTCTCGGGTCCTACAAGCAGCACAACAAAGCATTACATCCTATACGCGAGTCATTTAATTATTTTAGTGTTTACAACTGTTAAACAGAAACGCTTCAAAATATCTAAAATGTAGTACTTGCGTGTGGACGATGGCACCACTAGTATTTTGACGAACAAATATTCCCTTAATTCACTCAAATATATCCACCCCTTTGAATGTGATGGATGTGTATTTTTCACCGATTGGATATGTGGTGGCACGTTACGATCACACAAGATACCGAAGTGGCGTACAGTAGAAGGACTGCATCGGGGCATTCAGCCAAATAATTATTACTAAACCTCTCCAAATTCAGCATTATTGCATGACACACACTAGTACAAACACCCTCAGGACGAAGACTGTTTCTCGAATGATTTTATGAAGTGCAGAGAAGACGCCCTGCGAGAAAGGCCTATTAGTAAAAAGGGGGCCGGCCGCGGTGGCCGAGGGGACTGAGGCGCTCCAGTCACGGTCTGCACGGCCACTACGGTCGGGGGTTCGAATCCCCCCCTCAGGCATAGATATTTGTGCCGTCCTAGTTCGTAAGTAGTTCATAAGTAGTTTGTAAGTTTAGGGACTGATGACCCCACAGTTAAGTCCCATAAGCTGTACAAACATTTGAACATTTAGTAAAAGGTGTCTCGTAGGTACAAGAGCGTCTATTCATTTGCTCCTCGCCTCGTTGTTCAAATGTTCAAATGTTTGTTAAGCTTAAGGGACTTAACTACGAGGTGATCAGTCCCTAAACATACAAACTACTTATGAACTAGCTAAGACTAAGGACATCACAAATATCCATGCCCGAGGGGGGATTCGAACCCCCGACCGTAGTGGCCGTGCAGACCGTGACTGGAGCGCCGCAGTCTCCTCGGCCACCGCGGCCGGCGCCTCGTTGTAAAGCACAAACATGTCGACAATACTAAGTAGTACGTAGTTCATGTCCAGTCCAGTATATTAACAGCACCAACTGAAACGACAGTAACTGAAAATGAAATGAATGCTCAGTAGGATAACCAGCAACTACGATTATGCTACTGTAAAATTGGAAGTAGTAACTTTGTCTTCAACAAATTATTTTCCCAGTCAGAATGGCAGATTTTTTAAAGTAATGAATTTAAAAAAGTAATGAAAGTAAAATAATGAATGTAGATTCATTCGCCGTGTAATTGCCATCTAAATGTGTCGAATATTCAGGAAAATGCTTCGTCAAAATACGTAGCATGACGCCTCAGATCATGCGGCCATTCCGACCAGCAGACCTCAGATTTGTAGGGATTTTGGAACACACACGCTGTGTTCCAACATTGTGAATGATCTTTAAGACAATCTATTCATCCATGGTCAACACATGTGAAACGCAACCAGCTATTTTCTCACATGAGGTGATGCGTGCTATCGACAATTACTGATTCCGTATGTCAGGATTTCCCTGTCTTGAGACCGTACCTCGGAAACGGCTTTTAATCAGGTTGCGTGCTTACAAATATCACGTGTGACAGGAAGCGTGATTTCCAGTTAGAGAGGACACACAAGATACGTGTGGCGTTCACAAGGAGAACTTTTAGGTTTCTACTGTTCCTTATGTACATAAAGGAGTCGGGAGGGAATCTGGGCAGCCCTCTTAGATTTTCTTTTCTCTTTTTTTTCTTTCTTTAGCTGATGATGTAATTTAGCGTCTGCCAAAGTTACCGGAAGATCAAATCAATTGCAGAACTATTCCGATATCTATGTTGTGAAAATTGGAAATTAACTTTAATAATGAAACGTGTCAGGTCATCTAAATGACAATTTAGGAAATGCAATAAAGATAGCTCAGTCTAATATGAAAGCCTAAATTCCATTAAATACCTAGGAATTACGACAAACTGGAAAGAACATGTTGGGGGGGGGGGGGGCGAACGAAGGTCTGCGTTTTGTTGACAGAACGCTTAGAAGATGCAACAGAACTACTGAAGAGACTGCCTCCACCATCCTTGTCCATCATATGGAGTGTCGCTGCGAGGTGTGGGATCCTTATCAGGTAGGATTGACGAACATCAAAGTGGTATGAAGGGTAGCTCGTATTGCATTATTTGTATAATGAGGAAAGAGTCAATGAAAGATACATGAGATATGGATAGGAATCAGTACAACAGAGGTATGTATCGTTACAGTGATATCTACATGGCGCAATTTCGATCGTCAACTATCACCTTCGAATGCGAAAATATATTTTTGACTCCCACCTAACTACGGAGAAACGATAGTCTCATAATGAAATATGATAAATCAGAAATCTAACGGAGAGATTAAGGTGTTTTCTTCGTACGCCCTATTCGAGAATTGTAATGGTCTGAAAGACGTTCAATGAACCCTCTGCCCAATACTTAAATTTGGTTTGCACATTACCCATGTAGATGTAAAAATGTTAATGTTTGCATTAAGAATCAAAGTGGAGGACTACTTCATTCAAGTGGTTGTTTTTGCGGTTCACATTTATCAAGTGTTCAGCAGTTTTCTCCATGCAGTGGTCTGCACAGCTTTCAACAATCTTTCCATATAGCATTCACAGGGAATTTCACATTATTAGTTATCTTGTGTCAATATGATAATACATTTCAGTTCTGAAATGCACCGAAAGACTATAATAATCTTACATAGAATGTTACTGTTTCTCATTTGGGCAGCCGATATTGCATTCTGTTAATTACTCATTTGGAATCTTAACCAAAATGTTCCGACATTTAGTGTCTCGCAGAGAGCAGGTCGTTTGAAAGTACCCTCTTTTATCATCTTATGCTTTGAAACTTTGTAATTAAATTTCTTTGGAACTCTGCTAACTTTATGAAGCCGCGTCATCCCTCCGGCCAAATGGGACTCTAAACCATGTCCAGGAAGAGAGCGCCTTTTAATATTTCTTTCATTACACTTGCACAAGACAGTTCGCGGAACTTATTTTTATACTTACACTGAAAATTGTTAGTTAGGACAGCGTATTAGCTGTTTATTTCATATAATTTTGTAATGTTAATGAATGTAATGGAATTACTGGAACTAACTCCTCTTTTGGTTGAAACCTATTTCCTGTACTGCTTTACGCGCCAAAGGCTGTAATAACCGCTTTGTATGGCGTTTTATTGAAATGGATAGCAGGGTAAATAACCGAAGCCAAAATCATATAAGTATGGCTATAATTCTTCACAGTTTATACTTACCCATAGTTGAAGTGCCTACAGTTTAACTAACTGATTCTTGCGCACCGATGTAAAAGTAAAAGAAGGCACTAAAAATTAAAATTGCAAAGATTTTGAGGTCATTACAGACTTAATCTATCAGTTTGCAAGAATAGGAAATGAAAACCTTAGTTTATTTCTAAAGGAACTATCCCACTCATTCGAAGTCATGTCGGTTATCTATGTCATCACTGTTTTCTTCACTAAGCCAACAACTTTCACACAGTCCAACATGAATAATACAAGGAAAGGCATGCATAAGCGAAGAGTCTAACAATACCGATTATCGTACAAACCTTTCTTGAGAAAATCAGGAAAATCTTGTCATTCCTTTTAAAATATTAATTTACAGTGAAACTTAGCATATTACGTAAACTATGTATTTTAAACATCCGAAAAAAAAACTGAACTGACAAACATTATTGTTATATAGGTACATAATGCACAGACGCTAAGTCAGCTATGTCGACATGTGTTCTTCCGCTTTTAGCAGATAATGTTGAATAATCCACATGTAAGGCTAAGGAACCACTGATAGGAACTCTGGGGAAGAGCACTGTAACGGGCGTCAAATACGTTACGTCGTGGACATGTAATTCAAAACAGATAATGTAAGCAAACAGCTATGGTTACGGATATTTCTACTTTCCTGACCATTTCGCCTACGGTAGGCATCAGATAATATTTACTAGTCCTAGCATGGGCAGTTCGCGAACTACCCATGCTCTAACTAGAAAATATCTGATGGAGCCTACTGCATGAGAACGCGTCATTTAAGTGTAAATATCCCCAACCAAGGCCGTTTATTTATATCATCGTCCAAATGTTCAAATGTTGGAATAACTTATGGGACTTAACTACGGGGTCATCAGCCCCTAAACTTACAAACTGCTTATGAACTAGCTTATACTAAAGACGGCACAAACATCCATGCCCGACGGGGGATTCGAACTCCCGACCGCAGAGACCGTGCAGACCGTGACTGGCACGTCGCACGGCCACTGCGGCCGGCTATATCATCCTTCAAACTGCTTGCTGAACCAACCGCAAAATAGAGTGAAGACATTATTTCAATAAAAGTTTTTACACGAAAAATCATTAAGAATTTGTTAAGCGCCGACCAGAAATGAGTATGTAAAAAAAATGTCAAATTTAGACTTTTGTAACCTGACTGACGTTTTATTTGCCACTGTATAGTGTGGACGAATAGTCAGCCCAGCCGGTAGAAGCCAGAGGAAACGCGAGGTCAGTTTCATTTTCCGGAGAGGTTAAGGAAGTTTTCTGGGGTGCGAAACTTGTCATTTTGTTCAAAATGCTCTGAAGTTTTAAAATCTAAACAAACAGCTAGACTTACAAACTACTTTAACTTATGCTGAAGGAAAACACACACACACACACACACACACACACACACACACACACACACACAAACACACACACTTCCAAAGGAAGGCTCAATGTTGCTCGCCTGCTAGCACTGACAACTCTTAATAAACGCCGCTGTTATGTGTCATTAAGTGCAGCCTTGGACCACTGTGTTGTCCGTGGTGAGAGTTAATGTCTGAAATTTTCTATTGCAGGCACAATGTTGACACTGCGATCTGAATTCCCTAACTGTTTCCGAAATTTAGTGGCCCATACGGCCGGCCGCGGTGGCCGAGGGGACTGAGGCGCTCCAGTCACGGTCTGCACGGCCACTACGGTCGGGGTTTCGAATCCCCCCTCGGGCATGGATATTTGTGCCGTCTTTAGTGTTAGCTAGTTCATAAGTAGTTTGTAAGTTTAGGGACTGATGACCCCGTAGTTAAGTCCCATACGCTATGCAAACATTTGAACATTTTGAATAAACTAAAATTATGCGTTCAAAGTGTTAATACCCGTCTTTGTGGAAGATTTGCGTCGGAGATCTTTTCGCGTAAATCAGCGGAGTACAAATAATTCTGCCAATGCACCGTCATTTTATACCTCGTGTGTGGAATAATGCAGCCATCTGAATCTGTGTTCATGACTTACTGCCCTGTTGACTTATGTTACCTCACAGTATAACGCCACACTATACTCTAGTTCTAGGCTGTCCAGCAGGTATAATCGAAACCTAGTTGCGAGATATGCAACGGTTAAGTACGTGTCAGACTTAACTGTCCCTGTTTGGTCCCTTGGCAACGCGGACAAGTGCGGCTAGAGATAAGGAAGCAGGGCGTGTTAGCAGTGGCGACCACGCCTTCGGCTGATGTGAATACTGCGTGACGCGGGCCTTTCTGCCGGGAACAATAACGCCTGCCCTGCCCGCTTTCACCCCGCAGCGCCGACGTAACCCGAGACCAAGGCGTCGCCAGGCCGCGCTATCGCATAACGCCACAGATACAAACACGTCACATCAATTCACAACTTCGCTCTTTGCCTTGTTCGCTCACTCGGAGGGTCGTATATTTTGTCCTCCTCCTCTTTCTCTCCTTCTGGCCCTTTTGCTGCAAAACTGAGTCAGGAGGCGCAGTAGTAAAGAGCCGAGTTGCATCGTGCGAGAGACTGGGCTTCGATTCTTTATTCGGTCAACCCGAGATGGGTTTTCCGATTTTAAATATGCAAACTTCTGGACTGTTAAAGGCCATTGAAGTAAATTATGCCGCGGTGGAGTAGCCGAGCGGTCTAAAGCGTCTCGCTGCGGAGCGCGCGGTTGCTCGCCCCGGAGGTTCGAGTCCTCCCTGCGGCATGTGTGTGTGTGTGTGTGTGTGGGTCCTTAGGTTAGTTTATCTAGGTTTAAGTAGTTTGTAAACTACGGACTGATGACCACACAGTTTGTTCCAATAGATTTACAAACATTTTTGAGTAAATTAAATTCCGATGCTAGTAGTTTGTGCTGGATGGGTGTCCAAACCCGGATTTTCCGCTTCGGGCCAACGGTCGCCTTAACCTCTTCAGGCCCAGTGCAAAGGTTAATTTAAAATTTTGAAAATGTCATTTTTTGCTTATTAGGTTGCATAGGCATCTTAGTTTTCTGTTTTGTGCTTTGGAAAAATTTTCAATTTTTGAACGTTGATGGTACACACTTGTGAACTCTGGTTTCAATGGTAAACATGTGTCTTAAATTTTCTTAAGGGGACATACTTTATTTGAGGGTAAAATTACAGTATGTTGTATTCGTACAATCTACATATTTTATTTACAATAAGAAATTTTACAATACATATTTACAAGTTTTCGTTACTACCAGATGGTTTTGTATGAGTCCCCATGACAACTTTAATCCCAACATAATGCAAAATTTCTGATGCTGTTGGTCTGAAACTAAGTGAACTAGTCTGAACAGATTTGAGGTTTGAATCCTTCACTGAATTGTTTCCAGGTGAATTCTGAGAGCTTGTGACATATTAAACAAAGTCTCTTGTGTCCACAGGAATGACTTTCCAGACATGCGTCAATGTCAGGCATGCTAAAAAAACTAACAAACCACGGATGGGCACCAAAACTACATTTTTCTTAAAATTTGATGTGAAAATTTACACACTTTGTTACAAACGAAGGAAACAATAATAATACATTTCTTCAAAGAGTAGTAATACTAACCAAGTAACTCTTCACGTCAAACCTCTTATGGATTTTTAAAAATCCCCGTCATTAAATCTTCAGTGTTTTGAGACAATTTCGTTAGGAGCATCACATGGGGAGTCAACTCGTACGCTGTCGATTCATTACAGCAAATAAGTAATCCTCAGATACAGAATTTGAACACCCTGCAACACTTCCATTTAGTATGCGTGATCCAACACCACCTAGAAGACAAGGCCTTACAACAGGCCGTGCCTACGTCACACTTAGAGGCGGCGGCCGCCATCTGACTGGCCGGCCGCTGCGCGGCGGTGGGCGTGCCCCAGCCAACAGCCAGTGAGGTGGCGGCCGCGGCCTCTATGTGTGACGTAGGCACGGCCTGTTGTAAGGCCTTGTCTTCTCGAGGGTGTTGCGTGATCTCTCTTCATCACTTAGCACACGAGCTGCAAAATATGGTACGTTATGAAGTACAGAGCTATTGTAAAGTGCACACTAAGAACCAAGGTACACAGGCGTGTACCATTAAAACATCGGCATTTATTGAAATAATTCACATTTCCTGTATTTCAGATGATTCTTCTAACTTCACTTATCGCTCACTACAACAAAGATAAACACAAAGCCAGCTTCATTAACATCAAACTTCTGATGCGTGTAGCTCCAGAAATACTGCTGCAAGGGCTATACAAGTGGCGTCATTTGAAAGCACAAAGGTACACGATTTTACACTCGCGGTCTGAGCACACAAAATGCGCCACAGACAGAACAGTTTACAAATCGAGGTACACATACGTATACTTATGGACTGAAAAGGTTAACCAAATCCAGGCTCTCTTCCCTTCCAACCCTAATTCTCAACTTACAGCACACTCAGATTGTAGTGACGCTGCACATTTGTTGAAGAAGAAAGAAAAAAAAGGGGGGAGCAAATGTTTGTAAATCTAAGCGACGTAACTAAGCTGGTCATCAGTCCCTTGGCTTACAAACTAAAAGTAACTTAAGCTAAGGACAACACGAACACTCATGCCCAAGAATGTACTCAACCTACGACTGCGAGCAACCGCGTTCTCTGCAGCAAGGCGCCTTAGAACGCTCTGCAACTACACCGCGGCTGGCCATTTCTTGGCAGCCTATACTGGATTCTCGCCAAATGATCGAGCGGATGAATTAATGAATGCGTCCTCATTAAAATTGTCAGCTGCCTGTTGGAGTATGTTTCCCGATTGACAGTGTATGTTCTTTTCGAAAGTGTCCCAAAAGAACGGATACCATGTCAATAACAAGAATACATTTTATTGCTGCACGTTTTAACATTTCTTACCGTTCATTACAGGTGAAGTACTGGAAGAATCAACACTTACGTATCAATGCGATGAGTTCTTAGTTTGATCATTAACAGAAAGACGTTATTCATTGCGGCGTAATCTGTTTGCGAAGTTTCAATCACAGACTTTTAGTTCTGAATGTGAAAATATCTTGCTAGCACCCACCTACTTAGGGAGACATGACCATCCCAATAAAATAAATCAGATCGAAAACGGAACGATTTTTATGTGTTCTTTCTCCCCGCGCGCTATTAGAGAATGGAACGGTAGAGAAAAGTTATGAAAGTGGTTAATGAACCTTCTGCCAGGCACTTTAATGTGATTTGCAGAGTATCTATGTAGATGTAGATTTTACAATTACAGGCTCTGCAGGAGCGATACGCCAAGACATACAGAATGGTTTTCATTTTTTCCTTTAATTAAGCCATATCCCTGTCAATTTTTTGTTTTCTTTCCCATGAGTGTTAGCCCTGCAAGGTTCGCAGGAACTTCTGCGAAGTTTGGAATGTATGAGGCGAGGTACTGGCGGAAGACAAGCTGTGGGGACTGGCCGTAACGCGTGCCACGGTATCTCAGCGGCCGAGCGCATGCCGGGGCCGTGGCACAGCGCGCCCGATCAGAGGCTATGTAAAAAAAAGCTGAGCCCAGAACACACCGAACAAACACGATCAGCGTCCGCAACCAACAGTACTACCCATAAAACAAAAAGGAGAAACACATTAACGCGTTTATGCTACGATGCACGAGGCCGTTCCCCGTCGGGGGTTCGAATCCCCCTTCGGGCATGGATGTTTGTGCCGTCTTTAGTATAAGGTAGTTCATAAGTAGTTTGTAAGTTCTGGGACTGATGAGCCCGTACTTAAGTTCCGTAAGCTTTACAAACATTTGAACATTTTTTGGTAGAGCGCTTACCCGCGAAATGCAAAAGACCCTATGTTCGAATCCCGATCCGGCACACAGTTTTCAGTCCCACATGAATTCAGCTCTGGAAAAATTAAAATTCAGTGTTTTCTGTATTAATATAGTGCACTAATCGTCAAAATATGTGCTTTAAAACTTTTGATCAAACTTGTTTTTTATGTTATGCATATCATGCACAACACAGACTTTTTATCGAGGTATTTTGTTACTTGGGACGTTGTTTGACGGTTAACACTGCCAGATCAATAATGCTAGCTAGCATAATATTCGCCATAGCACCAAAGACAAGAAAATTCACTGCTGAAATAAAATAACATGAACCACACTGAGGCTCACAGCCGCGTACAGACGGCGACGTAACAAAACCTCCAAGACGGATAGATTAATGTCTCAGAAGTGGCTACACGCCGCAACAGGCTGCAAAATATTACTCGGAAGATAGAGGATCACCTGAAATCTGCGAAGGATGCTCGCAAACCGCTGGAAAAAGCACGAATTTATAGGATGCCGTGAAGACATACGTGGGTACCACAAAGAACAGCCAACAACCGACTAGAAGGGCACAAGGCTAACTGTAGAAGGGAAGAGATTGACGGATCAGCTGTTGCTGAACATGTTTTTCAACCAGGGGACCACGATATTCAATTTGATAAGACTCAGGTTTTAGCAGCCACAAATGGATACCACGAAAGACTGTACAGAGAGGCTATAGAATTTGTAAAACATTCCAATAATTTCAATAGGAAGGAGGGGGGAGGCGTGAAACTAAATGAAATCTGGATTCCGGTGTTGAAGAAGAAATGTAACAGTCTTCCACCATGGGACGATATTAATAACGGACGACGGCGCAGATACAAAAATCTGACGTCACACCTCTGCGCGCGAGCCCTCGTAAAACGGAGTTTGGCTGCAGCCAGTAGCCAGGGTGTGCATCGGACATACAAAAGTGCCACGATCCCCCTTGAAAATGTCCTCCGCAGTTGGGGCTGAAACGTTGGGTTTCAGTAACAAACCCGCAAGACTACGACATAATAACCCCGAAAATTTTAGTAATATTGTCCTTTCCGGCCGTGAAAGTTTACATTTTACAATACAGGCGGCAAAATGTCGTACTATAAACATGTTCATCAACAGCGATGCTACTATAGGGACTAACACACAAAATACGGTATAAATCAGCTTTTAATGAGTTGTCGAGGAACAACAATGGGAACTAAAGGGTTAATCAGCCAGCAAAAGTTTCGTTCAAAATGTTCAAATGTTTGTAAATCTCTCGGACCAAACTGCGTGGTCATCAGTCCGTAGCTTACAAACTACTTAAACTAAGGTAAACTAACCTAAGGACAAACACACACACCCATGCCCCAGGGAGGACTAACCTCCACGGCGAGCAACCGCACACTCCGCAGCGAGGCGCTTTAGACCGCTCGGCTACTCCACCGCGGCAAAAGGTTTCGTATGAGCCTCCGCCGCAGAGTGAAAATATTCTACAATTGTCCTTATTTCCGCTCCGAATGTCAGCCAAATAATCTTCAACTTAAATTCCAAATGACGCACTACCGGCAAATAATAGAAACCACGAACGAATTATCTGAATGTAACAAATCTGTGAATGCTCATTTATACTCAAATGATTACATTTACAGAGAAAAATTGTGAAATTTAAGAGAAATCTTCACAGCTCGAGCAAAACAGTAACGCGGTGTTTCACATCTGGCCCGTCTGTCTGGTGGTGGGGTGGGGTGGGAGAGGGGGAAACAGTTTTGCAGGAAATCGAAGGCTCGAACGCAGCAAGAAGTTTTAAATGGAAACGACGCCATTGTTTTGTACTGAAGTTTTCAAATACAAGCGGAAATTGGATTCCACAGAATTCCAATATGGCAAGACCTGTGTATTCAGCAGCAGTCACCTGCACGCAACGGTATCTTATCGGCGTCAGTATTTGCGCAACGGGCGTACGGCCGTATTCAGTGCCGGTAAATAGAACAGAAAGGCGTAGAACACTGTGGTGAAATTATTCAGAGCAGCAGATACTGCTATAGCAAGGTTAAAACTAAAATTTTATATAGAAAGCAAAATCTTATACCAGAAGCCAGCAGGTATGAAATTCCCCACAGTTCATTACTTATTTTTGCGCCTCCCGTAAGCCTTCTTAGCAGATATTTGATCTCAGTTCAGGTGCAAAAAGTTACAGTTTATTTCTACACAGAAAATCCAAAATAAACTGACATAGGCATGTGTATGCAAAAGCCGAGTTATATAAAACTCGCCGGCCGCAGTGGCCTAGCGTTCTGCGGCGTGCCAGTCACAGTCTGCACGGCCGCTACAGTCGGGCATGGATGTTTGTGTCGTCTTTAGTGTAAGGTAGTTCATAACAATTTGTATGTTTAGAGACTGATGACCCCGCAGTTAGGGCCCTTAAGCTTAACAAACATTTATGTAAAACTCGGGACTACGCTGCGGTCAACAGCTGTCTGGTGCAGGCGTTACTGCTGCTACAATGGCACGTTATCACTATTTAAGCGACGAGTTGACCCAGCAATGACCTACTGGAACTGATTTGCTATGGCCTTCCTCCGACTTTAAATGTCAAGTTTATATCTGACAGAGTGAGTGACTATGGTGTGTGTGTGTGTGTGTGTGTGTGTGTGTGTGTGTGTGTGTGTGTGTGTGTGTCCAAATGTTGTAGAGCTTATGGGACTTAACTAAGGGGTCATGAGTCCCTAAACTTACGAACTACTTATGAACTAGCTAATACTAAGGACGGCACAAATATCCATGCCCGAGAGGGGATTCGAACCCCCGATCTTAGTGGCCGAGCAGACTGACTGGCGCCACAGTCGGTAGTGCGCTTGCCCGCGAAAGGCAAAGGTCCCAGGTTCAAGTCCCGGCACACAATTTTAATCTGCCAGGGAGTTTCATATCAGCGCACACTCCGCTACAGAGTGAAAGTTTCATTCTGGATAAAAGTGAAGCATTGAACTAAAATTTGTGATGCGGACGGGAATCGAACCCGGACTTCCATGCTTACTAGGCAGACGTCTATTCGATTCCCGGCCGCATCACAAATTTTAATTCAATGCTTCACCTTTATCAATGTCTGACATTATCGAGACGAAAAACAGTCTCAGGGTGTATAAATTTCTATTTATAATGAGAAAAGGGAAATCTATTTGTTAGTTGAACAATAACACCGTGACAAGAAATAAAACTATTCTCTTACGAGGGCCGCTGAGATGGAAAATTTAAGAGGTGGCGGAAATACAATTGTTGCAACCTGTTCCTCGTGTCTGGCATGCAGTTCACAGTCTGCCCAGCATTATCGTATGAACGCTAAAGAGAAAATCTGTCGTGCCGCCAGGACCGTCCAAAGTTCAAGCAGCGAGGCAGAAATTCTCAAGACTTCTCTCGTACTTTTATTGAGTTTCGTGACGTCACTAGGTCTTCTTTTACAGGGAACTTTAAGTGCTCGACGAAACTGACGTTAATGTACCGGTCGACTGCGCTGTACTTTCTGATGCTTTGATCTCAATCTCTAATGATCACGTTGTCTACATTATTTTCCTTCCTTCCATGCTTACCGCCTTTCCTGCACACGTAGTGTTCGTACACTCGCAATGAGTATTCGCTAAGATTTTGCGTGACAAGCATGGAAATATCAGTAACTTTTATTCCTTGAGAGAACAATAAATTTTGTTTCCTATACAAGCAAAAAATAGGAGGTAAGAGGGAGAGCGCTTATCACAAACCTCTTGGTAAGAATAATACAGAATGATCCATGAAACAACCACTACAGGAAAGTTGTATTTTTTTCTGAGTCTTTGCAGATACACATAAGCAACAGAAGTTTTGCCTTTTCCTCCAAACAGAAGTTCTATGATATTCTATTTATAAATAGATCTTTGGATTTATTGGTTAAAACACAAAAAATCTCTTTTGTATTCAAACAGAACCTAAAATCACTTTTCTTGCACTAAGCCTATTCCATAGCACAATAGACTCGTATACAGAGTTAGGTTTTCCGTGACTCCAGGAAAGTTCCGGGAAGGTTTCTTTGAAAGAACGGCAGATTTCCTTCCCTATCTTAACGGAACAATCAGAGCTTGTGGTCCAACTAATGACCACGCTATCGGTGGGACGTTAAACCTTTATCATCCTTAATTTAATGAAGATTTGCATTACCGCTTGTATGAATGCAAGTCTGCATCATATGGGATAATCACCAGTGGGTTGCATAACCCACTGGTGATTATCCCATTATTGAACTGCCATCCTGTTTAACTTTTCGCATATTTCGTAGGTGTCCAAAAGCGTGCTCGCATAGCTATTCTCATTATATCCCAAGCATATTCAGTTGTACTCATATTCTACATCTACATGGTATACTCTGCAAATTACATTAAAGTGCCTGCCAGAGGGTTCATCGAACCACTTTTATACTATTTAAAAATGTTCAAATGTTTGTACAACTTATGGGACTTAACTACGGGGTCATCAGTCCCTAAGCTTACAAACTACTTATGAACTAGCTCAGACTAAAGACGGCACAAATATCCATGCCCGAGGGGGGATTCGAACCCCCGACCGTAGTAGCCTTTCTGACCGTGACTGGAGCGCCTCAGTCCTCTAGGCCACCGCGGCCGGCTATACTATTTATCTCCCATTCCATTCTCGAATAGCGCGCGGGAAGAAAGAACACCTGAATCTCTCCGTTCGAGCTCAGATTTCTAGTATCTTATTCCGATGATCGTTTCTACCTATGTAAGTGGGAGTTAACAACATATTTTCGCATTCGGAGGAGAATGTTGGCGATTTGAGTTTTGTATGTAGTTAGGGGATATGCAGGATGACCCAGAACAGCATTACCGGCATTATTTATGAAATCGTTAACTATGCTTCCCCACAAAGAGCAGCTGCTGCGGAAAATAGTCACACTAACAGTCTGAAGTTGTCCATAAAGTTTCATTGTTTCCCAAAATAATAACCAAACGATTCAACGCTGTATTGGAGAATGTTATCCTTGTATTGTAGACCCTGGAGCTGGAAATCTCTGCGAAGTAGAGGTCCAAGGTATCTGAGAAGGCAATGGGTCCACAACAGTATCTTTCGCAACATTGAGATCGGAGATCGAGGAAGGAGCCGAGGTCCCGGAGAGGTGAAGGAGGTTACCCCAAATAACGGAAGAGAGGGGGAAACTTCAAAGAACTAATATATGAAAGCCAGCTAGCTAGTGTACTTCCTCTACTAATGCGGCGACATTTCGCACACACCTGCCTTCAGCTGATCAAAATCTACTTCTTTCCAGGTATATGTTTCTTTTTTGCCGACAGTACGTGCTGAGGGACTTTAGTCTTAGTGATTTCCTTGTCACGATCTTCAGCGATGAGAGACTGCCAAGAAGGCCTGTCTATGCACCTTCTGTTTAGACTGCTGGCAGTAACTGTGCCGGGTTTGTTGCTGAACAGTGATTGCGTCACGTATTGTAGGGTGCCACCATACCCAACTGACGCAAAGGTTTCTCTGCTGAACAGCTTGGGCCATTTTGACGCACTGTGGGTGTGTGGGAAGCTGGATGTTCGCATTGGCGAGTTGCTGTCCATGTTGGGAACAATCTGTAAGTGGCGGGTGGCTGCTTTCAGCAGTTATCTATGTAGCGTCCTGCGCTATGCAGTTAAGTGAACTAACTATCAACTGGAATACAATTTGTTTAACTTTAAATGCCTTCTTAGCGTGCACTACACCACAAAGCAGTAATACTAGAGAAAACACAAAAGTCCACACAAAGTAACAAGACGATTGTAAGTAAGAAAAACCTTCCACTAATCAAGCAACGCAAGTCAATGATGGTGCTAGGCCAACTGGCAAGAACAGCCGGCCGCGGTGGCCGAGGTGACTGAGGCGCTCCAGTCACGGTCTGCACGGCCACTACGGTCGGGGGCTCGAATCCCCCCTCGGGCATGGATATTTGTACCGTCCTTAGTCTTAGCTAGTTCCTAAGTAGTTTGTAAGCTTAGGGACTGATGACCCCGTAGTTAAGTTCCATAACTATACAAACATTTGATTTTTGCTGATATTTCCCTGTCATGGAATATCGCTATTTTACTAACAACTGAGCAGTGACAGGTACTTTACTATTGATGTCATATTGACGTCATGTTACTAATTATACTTCACAACCTGGAAACGGTAAGAAAGAAAGCGCTCCTCTCAAAAATGTTTTCACGGATCGAATTTGTTCTCCTTCTATAAGGGTCTTCTGTGGACTGCCGCTGGTAGGTTTGTCTTCGGAAGAAGCTACTCTGAGCGTGCGTCATTGCTTTGCGTATCAAGTGCTGAAGACTGGAACTTACCCTTCCTATCATCGGTTACAACGAACGACTGCATTTGGTGTTTCTATATGGTAAAATTATCAGTGACCGTCCCATTGCACAGATTGTTACCGCGGTTTGTAAATCAAATGTTTGTAAAGTTTATGGGACTTAATTCCGGGGTCATCAATCCCTAAACTTACCAACTACTTGTGAACTAACTTATACTAAACACATCACAAATGCCGAGGCAAGTTTCGAACCTCCGGGAGGCCGCGCGATCCGCAACGTGGCGCTCCAGAGCGCTCGGCTACTCCCGCGCGGCGTTACCGCGGTGACACTGTCTTCTGTGACAGGAAAGTGAAGCATTTCCTCAGCAAGGCAATGCTAGTTCACATAGTTGCCACGGCAACATGGTCTTCGGGGCGTACAAGCGCCCTGGCTCGTAGGATGACATCTTTTGCGACCTGGTAACAGGTCATGAGGAAGTGGGACCTCGCTCTTTCTCCAGGCCCTGCAGGAACAGCTTAGGACCATCTATCGCAGTATGCAACTCACGTCCTACATTGATCGTGTACATGGGAGCATACACGCCGTCGTTGCCCCCAGAAGTCGGTACACTAAGCATATTTTAAGGTGGTATGTGTTTCATCTGGTCTAAATTTGTTTCCGTATACTCTTACAGCGCCGAGGTTGCACAGTGGTAGATTGCCAGACTACAAATCGAAAGGTCGCGGTTTTGATCCCCGCCAGGTCCTAGGATTTTTATGTCACTTTCCACTTTTTTCACCTCTGGCAGTATTGCACATGTGAAAAATACCGAGTAGCACCGTGGTTCGGAACCCACGGTAATTTATACGTCCCCCTGTAACTGGCTGGGTAAGTCATTTCGAAGGTCGGAGGAAGGCAACGGCATACCACCTACAAACAGGACCATGCCTAGTAAAGCACTGTGATGTTCAATCTTCGGATTGTTGACTGCTTTACCTTTTATACGCTTACGACGATTAACCACCCGTTTCCTCACTTTTTAATAAGTGATCTCCTTGTTTTTTTAACTTTCTTCAGTGTACTCCCTCCAAATGCTTAGAGTTATAAGTTTTAACTTCCGCGGGAAGTAACTGAGGAGCATGACTATATAGCCATGGAATAAGTCAGTATTTAACACAATAGTGGTAATATAAAACAGTAAAGTAGTCCTATGCACATAAAAGCTTAAGTGTAAGTAAAACGTGCACATTTCAGTTTGTGCACACAACGACTTGCATACTTTGAAAACAGAAAAATATCATAATTAGCTGAAGCGCACTAAAAACCTTGAGTCAACTGACAATTTTCTGCGTTGTATCGTCCACTGAAGAAATCAGCTGCAAGTGGCTTGATGTGCAACGTCGTATTACGGGGTTCAAAAATGTTCAAATGTTTATATAGCTTATGGGACGTAACTACGGTGTCATCAGTCCCTAAACTTACTAACTACTTGTGAACTAACTAATATTAAGAACGGAACAAATATCCATGCCCGAGGGGGGATTCGAACCCCCGACCGTAGTGGCCGTGCAGACCGTGACTGAAGCGCCTCAGTCCCCTCGGCCACCGCGACCGGCGTATTACGAGGTACCAAACCCCAAACATTCACGTCGACTTGTCTCTACGGTAATTTCACGTGACCGATGGGTAAGAGTCACATGACTGTTCGACACGCAGAGCGTTTTGTTTTGAGACGATGACTAGTATTTTGTCTGGCGAGCTTGTATTTTGACAATTTCTCTGGCGCCTTGCTACGAATAATAAAAATGACCACAAAGTCTGTATTGTTACAAATTCAAAATATACATATGTCTAGACTGTTACAGAGCTTTGAAATCGAGTGGCGATACTGCCGATTTGTGCCGGAGCGGGATTCGAGCCCAGATTTCCCGCTACGAGCCATCGATCGCAGTAAGTAGGACCACTGCCCCCGTCACAAGAAATAGTCACCGTATCTACAATCATTAAACCGCGTACTGAGCTCGCTGCATAAATAAAGGCCTAGTTTTGCGTTTAGACATGGTCTCAACACCCTCACAATATCACATCTCACGCACCGAAATTTGGCTAACAGCTCAGTGATAAACAAGGACGTCTCGAGTTGGAAACTGAAATCGTGAGCAGCACAAGTGTTAGCACTACATAGTACGGCCGGTAGTGATAGAGCACTTGGCACGCGCGTTAACGTGACACGAAACAGTATTAAGGTCTTCGGGACTCGTAAACAGTGCAGGACGTAATTTACGATTATGTGCGCAACAGTTGCGGCGGTGCTGGCAGTGTGACGGCTAGCGCTGTAATTGTGCCCGCCAGTTGTAACCGAGCCACTCCACTGCTAACTACAAACAAGCCAGCTTCGTCAGCACGGCGCGCGCTGGCATACAATTCCGTACGGGAAAATACTCTACAAATGTTGTGTGTTTTCGTGTCTACTATTCTAGACATGTAAAGGGAGCTTGTACAGGTGTGAAGCGTCATATGTGAACTAGTTGGTTGGTTGGTGTTGGGTGTTTAAAGGGGACTAAACTACCGGGTCATCAGTCCCCTGTTCCCAGCTAAGAGATCACAGGATTTCATGTATGGTTAAAAATAAGCACCCTGCAACCAGTACACAAGACGTAGAGGAAGACAGTGTTGGCCATAATTACAATAAAAAGAAAAAGGAAACCACAAGAGAGGTGGAACTAATAATCAACTATACTTAAAATCGCAGCAGATGATGTTGGCTGACTGATCACTAAGATAATGGATGAGCCAGCCATTCTGCACATACCACAACTGCCAGTCGGAAATAGGACTGAACGGGATTAAAACTAAGCGGTGTATGCCTGAAGATCAGGCATACGAACCCACCATTAAAGCTTATGATAAAAACCAGCTGCGCGAATAAAACCTAAAACACAGTCAGCCATAGAGGCGTCGTCAGCTAAAATCGAAGGAAGCGTAGTAGGCAGGTTAAAAGATTGCCGCAATGCAGCTAAAAGTGGACAGTCCAACAAGATGTTGACTACAGTCAACACAGCGCCACAATGGCATTCTGGCGGTTCCTCTCGGCGTAAGAGGTGGCCGTGCGTTAGCCACGTATGGCCTATACGCAGGCAACAGAGGATGACTGTGTCCTTCGAGAAGGCCTTAGGGAAGTCTTCCAAGCTGCTGTCTTAGGCTTGATTGCCCGGAGCGTATTGGGCATACTCATTGTTGCCCATTCCGAATTCCAGGCCTCAAAGATCTTTCGGTGTAGAAATGTTCAAATGTTTGTAGAGCTTATGGGACTTAACTACGGGATCATCAGTCCCTAAACTTACAAACTACTTATGAACTAGCTACAACTAAGGACGGCACAAATATCCATGCCCGAGGGGGGATTCGAACCCCCGAACGTAGTGGCCGTGCAGATCGTGACTGAAGCGCCGCAATCCCCTCGGCCACCGCGGCCGGCTTTCGGTGTAGACCCAAGCGGATATCCCCTTCTGGGGCACCGATATCCAGGCGATGGCCTGCTTGGTCAGCTGATATGTGAACTAGTTTGATATGAAGCGACAAATTGTTGATGTCGACGATATTCCCTATAATCGTCTACATTACAGCCGAGACCGTCAACAGATTTTTACTGTCGAAGTCGTTCGACATCCTTTTGAATATTGTTCTACACGAGTCAGAATAACTCAAATTGGTCATTCGAAAATATGATCAGCCATTCCTGTGGACTGTCTAGTACATATTTCTGGAGATGAGTAAGGAATCGACATAGTTTCTCGAGAGTTCTATTTACGGTATCCAACGTGTAGATTGTGAGAATCGACATGCGTAAGTACTGATCACTGTAATAGTCAAATGGTGAACAAAATACGTTATTACTGAAAGCTAGAACTGATATGCAACTAAAGATTTCCTAGCAAACAAAGCATGCTACTTCTTTGAAGGAGTAGATATGAAAGCTTTATTAGCAGCCAGTGTAACTCGGCAAATATTTGCAGGTTTTCTTCTGCCTATTACATTACATCCATAAATTCAAATGACTTTAAGTTTATAGCTCTTGCAGAGTGCTTTCAGACGGTACAGTGCTAAGTAGGATTGTAATGTCGTGAGACATTAAGAAATTTCGAGATCTTTGTAGACTATCAGGAGCCGATGGAGTTACATTTGACCCAAAACATAAATGAATCATTAACTAGAAATGCAAAGAACCGCGAAGTATAAGTAGTATACAGGGTGATTATGTACCGCGAAAGGCAAAGGTCGCAGGTTCGAATCCCGCTACCAGCACACAATTTTAATCTGCCAAGAAGTTAACTATCAGCGCACACTCCGCTGTAGGGTGTAAATTTCTTTCTGAAAATTACACTTCACTGTGCTTTAAGAAGAATGTCTACTACCATGAAAATCTTTTGTATCTGATGTGTAGAAAAATTCCGTTGAAATTTCTAGTTTGCTCCAATAACAGGAAAATCTAAACGTGTAGCTTCAAATAAAACTGTTTATAACGGGCGGCAGTACTCTCTCAGTGTGAAGGAAAAGAATCCAGAGAGATGAACCGTTTACCGAAAACACCTGAACGCGCTAGCCTGTATGCAGCCCTTGAAATTCACAGCTTTTTCACATAGTTAAACCCTTTATTTACGTATGAGTAAAACATACACAATATCATTTATCTCCCAAGCAATCACGAAACAATAAACCACTTTTATTTATTTTTATCGTAAATTACTGAGAAAAATGAGCAATAAGTAATTAAATGGAAACATAACACAAAAAGTCAAATTATGTTAATGACAGATTTTGCATCCTTAAACTCACAATTACATGCTGCCCGTAAGTAGTAGTTAGTTATTCTAATGCTGAGATTCTTTCCCTTCCGCCCAAAAACGCTCTTGATGGGTAACAATGAAGATCACCTGCTACTCCCGCAGCTGACTGAACTATATGCTTTAGCCAGCGTTGAGCCTCCTCTCCCCTCAAGGAAACCACCTGCCGTCGCTACAACAAAGCACTTGCGGTGACAAAGGGGTTGGGCGAAGCCGTAGAACCGCAAGGGGAAGTTCGTCTCCGAGATATCTTGAGCACTTTATACGCAAAGCAACGACCCGGTTCTGAGTAGCTTCTTCCGGAGACAAACCTACCAGCACCAGTTCACAGAAGTCCCTTACAAATCCGGCCCGTGAGAACATATTTGAAAGAGGCGCATTGCTTCTTACCATCCGATTCCAGGCTGTGAAGTATACGTAGCAACATGACGTCCATATGACATCAATAGTCATGTAACTGTCAATGCTCAGTTTTTCGTAAAATTACGTAATATTCGATGATGTGGTATGGGGTTTGACAGTACTCCGAGAATTACTATGATGTATACAAAGAATGTGCAATTAGGCAGCAATAATTGAACTTTTACAGGTTGTATTTTCCTCTAGTATCTGTTTTGCTCTAGTATCTGTTTTCATATTTATCCAGTTTTATCAACCAAAGATAACTCGCATCAAAATCCATCCTGTGAAATATATTAACACTGAATAATTGAATATACTTTGTAAATATATATCATAGTAATTAACATTTTAAGCACAGTCAAACCATTCCACGTCTTTGAACATTGTGTAATAATTTTACCAACAAAGAGCAGAGGCAGCTACACGACGGTGTACTATTTATGTCATGTGGACGTCTGATTCATCGAACTTAAGTAAAAATCTGATCCGTCAAATATACAATATTGCCGTATGTAATCGAATGATTTCACCAGGCTGTTTCGCTGGCCACTTGAAAATGGCAATAAAAGCTAAAACATGCCTGTCATAATGAAACTAAATTACACAGCGTATATTTGGACCTATAATAAGTCAACATCGTTAAATACACTGATAACGATTAGAGATTTTAGTATAATGTTGGTAAGAATCGCTGTATCAAAAGTGCAGATTACGATAATACTTCAAGCAATTCAGTGTTGTCCCGCAGCGGTTTGCTGTGCCATATGTCATGCATTACATAACCAGAATACTGACTGCGCAATTTATTAAGCATCTATTGTTTTATTACGTCCATGTAAAATAATAATCTGATTATTAAGTTATTGGAACTTAATGTTTGAACGTTAATCTTTTGTTAAAATATGCATGAAGTTAAACTAATTAACTATTTGCAACAATAAGGAAACTGTCCAGTTTCGTCTGTCGCCTAACAAGAGTATATACCTGTTTTATATTCCTTAAATGCGCCAGCAGCAGCCGAAATCGGCTGATATGGCAAGAATGCCACATTAGAGTTTAACTGTGTGAGTTGTGAAAATGGGTGGTACATGAAGATAAAAATCCGAATAACTTTTGTTAAGGAAGATAATTTTCCAAACTTTCGGGCAGATTAAAAATTTGCCTCAGACCCTCAAAAGTATAATATGATAACCGTAGTTCCGACTCAGTTATCTATCATCAAGTTTCAAATCAGAACTCTGAACAACAGTGTAACTGCAATCTGGAAGCAATTTCCCAATCGTGCTGCTCGACCTTTAAAATAGGTATTTTCCGTTTCAGAGCGCGTCTAATTACATGTTTTTGGAGGTAGCAGTAAATCAGATATCTTGCGGATAAGTTTCGTCTTATTTCTTAACCATCTCTTCATGGTCCTGTTTCCAGACTATGGTCAACAATCGTTATTTTGTGAAAACCCAACATCGAATGAAAAATTCAGCAATGCTTAACTGCGCCGAATAAAACGTGTAGCAAAGAAAAAAAAGAATGCAGTTTCCTAAGGAATCTTCCTGCCTTCCGAGGTTAGAAATGCGCGGAACGAAGTATTTGAGAGTGAAAATAGGGATAACGATGGACAGATGTTCTTTTAAGAAATTCGTTTACTAGCGTTAGCGCCCAGTTTGCCCGAGTATGTTTTTATCCCATTCTTTCGTTGGCCTATCTCCTACTCCCTACCCCCTCCCACTACCGTCCAATGCACCAGTAACTGCAGCGAATTAAAGCCTGTAGTTTTGATTTCACGCACCTCATTCCGAGGCAATGACGTTAAATTCGTCAGCAACGAACTCAATTCTTATGACGTTACAACGTTTGAACAATTGTGCTATTTCTGGCTTTTGCAGCCATCACATTTAGAACCAAGAAATTATCCCCAGTGAAGTTCAGTACGAAATTGTATGGAGATAACACGAGGTGGTAAGAGGTACAGGGGGGGTCGGCACTATTTCAGTGTGAAACTCCACTCGGTTTTTTTTCTGTTCTTCGGCAGAGAATTTGTAGGCTACGTGTAAAAAGTTTCCATTCTTTCATCAGTTAAATTAGAAAAACTGGGCATAAATTTTTTGTATTTCTTTAATATAAAAAACAATAGCGAGCTATAATTCTGGTATTTCAGATAATTTAATATCATAAAATTATATAAACAAAAGCTAAAGGAAAAGTCAGACTAAACGCTTCGGCCATTTTAGGCCCCCATATAGCGTGCATACAGACCAAGGTGGACAGACTTTTGTCAAAAAAATGTTAAGCTTATGGAACTTAACTGCGGTGTCATCAGTCCCAGAACTTACAAACTACTTATGAACTACCTTATACTAAAGACAACACAAACATTCATGCCCGAGGGAGGATTCGAACCCCCCCGACGGGGAAAGGCCTCGCGCATCGGAGCATAGCGCCTCAATGCGCTCGGCCATTCCGCCACGGCAGACATGCTGCCCTGTGGGGTTAGTTATGTACACAAATTTCTTCAGAAACTGTATTAGTGTGAACAAGAGATTATTTAAAAAAAAAAGAAGTTTTCAAGTGCGTGCATAATTTGTCAACTATGCTCTTTCGGAACTTCTGCGATAAGTATGATGCGAGTGGCATCAACACGACCACCTCTTTCGGTGTTGGTGGCAGCCCCATGATTAATCGACATACATTGCTTACAGCATTACTTCCTCGTTAAATAATTTTCACAGCTTCGAGATTACGAACCACCGAGCTACGAACGTCTTCTGCGCCACGGAAACAACTTTAGAAGACCACAGGTTATCGGATCTTTCACTTAGAGACTATGCATTTCACTCATGGCGGTGAAACCAAACCTAGGCACCTAGAGTGTTCTGCACTTTCGTTATAACTGAAATCATGTACACTGCCATCTATGGTAATAACAGAGCTAGTGGAAATGGAGAGAATAAGCTACAGAGAAATTGTTAATCTTGCTGTAATGACGTGAAATGTGCCCTATAGCATTATAATTTTTCAGGTACGTATGGCTGAATATAAGGAAACTGCGTGCGAAATGTGTTGCAAAGAAGAGTTGTCATTTACGAATTACAAAATTTAAAAAATCGTGCGTGATAGAAAGGCTTTTCCATGGCCCTTATTGTTTATTATCTCCTGAATTGTGTGTCATTGTTACTTACTAAGATATAACTGCGTCGGTTCATTCAGTGGTATATACATATACTGTGTGCAATTTGTGTCTAATACAATTACTAGTGCAAAAGTAATGAATTGTAAAGGCAAATGCAGTAGTTTCACAGCGGGAAAACAGAACGATAAATTTTTCTGTAACAATTTTGCTGGGGTTATGAGCGATGAAAAGTTTCCTAATGGTCTGAAATTTGTATGAAGTTCGTTGCAACTCGCTAAGTGCTCTCACGCTCTAATAGGTTTTAACGCGTCGCAGGATGCGGCAGTTTTTCGCGCATTTCACCTCCACAGCGTTGCCCAGGTATTTATTCATACCAATTATAAGTTTATCTCCTCTCCTCCTCTCCGTCCACCTTTTCCTCCCCACTTTCTCTGTTCATCTTCGCATCCCTCGATTTCTGTGTATCTCCCCTTTCCTTCCCCTTCATTTCCCCCTCCTACTCTCTCGCCTCCACTACCTATCGATAAAAAATTACGGAACTGCAGTTTCATAGTGATGTATGAAGCAACGACCCTCTGCCCGGCACAATACGGTGGCTTCCGGAGCGCCGCGCGATCTGGGGCGTCATGTTGCGGACTGCGCGCCCGCTCCCGCCTGAGGTTCCATTCCTCCCTCTCGCATTAGTGTTGTTCTCCTTAGCATAAGTTAATTTAAGTGGTTTAGCAGCTGTTTGGTCCCTAAGCTTACAAACCTTTTCCTTTCTTTTCTTTCGTTCGCGGAGTATAAAAATCTTCACTTGCTGACAATACTTTCTTCTAAAATTACACAGTTTTAATATTGTAATACCATTGTAGCCCAAGATATGTTCATTTAAAATCCATTTGTTTGTTAGGAGTACGTTATGTAGTATCGATTCATAGCCATAATTAATTTGCAGTTCACATATCTTTGAAAAACCATCTTTGTGTGTGTAACCTCAATGTTACGTGTGGACTATCTGTATAGTATGAAGGAATCTGACGATGGCCTAAGAAGCCGAAAGCTGCTAATAACAAGCAAATATTGTGGAACAAAAATACTACGTATTTAAGATTTTAATGTGTGTGTGTGTTCCTCCAAGCACCGACGGAATATTCCATAAAAATCTTCTCCATGGTAACACACATGACCAGCCTATCATGGTAATTCCTAAAACGGCATCAGTCTGTTGAAATCGTATGAAACATTATCTACAGTTTTTCTTTCAAATTTCAATTGTTTGTAAAGCTATGGGACCAAACTGCATTGGTAATCAGTCCATAGACTTACTAACTACTTAAACTAAATTATGCTAAAACACAGACACACACACAGACACACACACACACACACACACACACACACACACACACAGAGAGAGAGAGAGAGAGAGAGAGAGAGAGAGAGAGAGAGAGAGAGAGAGAGAGAGAGAGAGAGAGAGAGAGAGAGAGAGAGAGAGCGTGCACACTCGAGGGAGGACTGTGTATGATCTCCATAACAGTGTAACATACAGTTACCATCGCATTGTCGTATCACTAAAAGGTCGGTACGAACCTTCATTCACTGCCTGTAGCAGATCCTGCAGGGTTTGAGAGCGATTTTTATTCACAAGCCGGTCCCTTTCAGTCAGGATCTTCTATCGACCACAATTTTGATGTCGCGGTGGAGTGGCCGAGCGTTCCAAGGCGCCTAGCTGCAAAGCGCGCCGCTGCTCGCCGTCGGAGGTTAGAGTCCTCCCTCAGGCATGGGTGCATTTGATGTACTTACCATAAGTTTAAGAAGTTTGAAAGCCTAGGAACTGATGAAAAGAGTACGTAAGTCCCATAGACCATAGATTTACGAACATTTGAACTCAATCTCTCTCTCTCTCTCTCTCTCTCTCTCTCTCTCTCTCTCTCTCTCTCTCTCTCTCTCTCTCTCTCTCGTATGCGCTCATCTACATACATCCTCCGCACTGTGACCCCCCGTTTATAAGAAAGGAAAGAACTGACCCACACAATTACAGGCCAATATCGTTGACATCAGTTTCCTGTAAAATTTGGAGCATATTCCCACTTCGAATATAGTAAATTTCCTTGAGACGAAAAAGATTCTTTCTATGAATTAGCACGGGTTTAGGAAACATCGTTCATGTGAAAGTCAGCTTGCCCTTTTCTCACATGACATCTTGCGACCTATGGATGAAGAGCAACAGGCCGATTGTGTTTTTCTCGACTTCAAAAAGGCGTTTGACGCGGTGCCATACTGCAGTCTGCTAACGAAGATACGAGATTATGGAATAGGTTCACAGATCTGTGACTGACTAGAAGACTTACTAAGTAATAGAACGCAGTACGTTGTTCTCGACGGCGAGTCTTCATCAGAGACGAGTGTCTTGTCAGGCGTGCCCCAGGGGAGTGTGAAACCGAAAAAATCGGTACGTTCCGAGGGGTAAATTCAAAATCGAATAATTTCAAAAACAATGAAAATGCGATGTTTAATACTTTTGCAGCGTTATTAAGGCAATCTGAACCCGAGGAATCTGAATCGTAAGACTGTTCTTGGAAATTGCTCTTTTAGTTATCTGTCCTCCGAGTGATCGTAGGACACGTTTTGTTATTCCTTCACTTTTCTATAGTGTACTTATTCTGTTATTTCACAAGATACAAAACTAAATTTTAAAACATAATTTAGAGTACTGGAGCACATTTTTTATCTGCCGAGACGAAAATCGTTCTGCTTATTAATGTTAACAAAATAAGTTTTCTTTGTTGGCAAATAATATTTTGAATAGCGCTCTGATTTCCTCAATACTTTGATTCCTAACAGCTTTGAAGCTATTACGATTACCTGGTTAAGTAGTAGATAAAACAACGTAGCAGATAAGGACACTATAGCTATGAAGAAGACAGCTTCTAAGCTAGTGAATATGGTATGTAAGACAAAATGTGAAGGGTTTGGTAACGGCTGCGGTGAGGCGGTAGGCAGGCCCCAGCAGCAGCAGCAGCGGGCGCGGTCAGAGTAAACACACGCGCGCGCGCGCGCCTGGCACCCCTCGGATGGCAGGCCAAGGACACGCCTCGCGATGCCCATCTCCTCTCTCCACGCACTCCCGCTCCGCTAAGCACGCAGCCTCCACTCTGCCGCATTAAGCAAATTATTATGTATTCAGAGTATTGAGTGCTGCGCGCACTCAGCGCCATCAGCCTGATGATCCGCCGGGAGCGCCAGTATCCGGCCTGTTAGCTGCGCAACACACTGCCCCACTGTTCTCCCTAATGCCCGGCCGTCCGACACCGATTAAACTAAGTCACGTACAGGTAAAGCTGTCATCAGTACAAGGATTAATGTGAACATGAAGGTGCTTTACA
Source organism: Locusta migratoria (assembly GCA_026315105.1). NCBI lineage: Eukaryota > Metazoa > Arthropoda > Insecta > Orthoptera > Acrididae > Locusta > Locusta migratoria. The sequence continues at coordinate 340,157,389 of CM048755.1, forward strand.
AACAATGGGCAGCTTTGAACTCTGACGCTTGCAACCGCACGGAACCGCGCCGAGAACACCGATCGGTAACAACAGTAGTCTGTCATTTATACGCAGAACTCCGCAGTCGTATTCTAGTGCAATCAGAGTGTTGAATGTTTGTTAAGCTTAAGGGACTTAACTACGGGGTCATTAGTCCCTAAACTTACAAACTACTTATGAACTACCTACAACTAAGGACGGCACAAATATCCATGCTCGAGGGGGGATTCGAACCCCCGACCGTAGTGGCCGTGCAGACCGTGACTGAAGCGCCTCAGTCCCCTCGGCCACCGCGGCAGGCAGTGCAATCAGGAAAGAGACTGTTGTGTGACTGTTCGTCAGTGATCGTAATGTTCTTGGTGCCAGTTTTCCCGAACAACGATGTTATGCTGAAGATTGCCGACAAAATATTGCCATCCTCTATGTTTAATTCCTCCCGCGTTATAATCGCTGTACTTCAAGGACAGCTGATTTTTAAAAACTACAAATGTGCCTAACCAAAAAAAATCTTCAAATGTTTGTAAATCTATCGGACCAAACTGCGTCGTCATCAGTCCGTAGCTTACAAACTGCTTAAACTAAGGTAAACTAACCTAAGGACAAAACACACACACACACACACACACACACACACACACACACACACCAGGGAGGACTCTAACCTTCGACGGCAAGCAACCGTGCGCTCCGCAGCGAGACGCCTTAGACCGCTCGGTGAGCTTAACCATTGGTGAAAACACATGACCGTTATTTACATCATAAATTCACTCTGATTACCAGTTTTCTGCACCAATACACGTGGCGAAAGAGATTATGACATTGATATACAAATATCATAATTTGAAAATTTAATTATCGTGGACCGAGCGAGGTGTCGCATTGGTAACACGAACACGGAGATTCAAACCAATCTCCAGTCATCCTGATTTAGTTTTTCCGTGATTTCCCTATATGACTCCATGTAAATTCCAGGATGGTTCCTTTCAAAGTTCACATCATATTTCCTTTCTATCCTTAAACAATCTGAGCGTGAGCTTAGTCTTGTCCCGACGTTGTTGGCGAAACAAACTTATCTTTCTTCGTGTAATTAGTGTGGTTTCTTTTTATTTGGATCGCTTGAAAGTGATTTTAAGTGCGTAACTGTGGCTTTAGCTGGCGTTAACATTGTTCTCTTCCAAGTTGCCTTCACGACTTCATTGAGACGACCGTCAGCAAATGGAGCACTAACGTAAGGACTAGCAGCTGTGTAGGATATCTGTTCTGCACTACAATTGCTTTAAGGAGAGGTTTTTAGGCACTGTTGACTGAAAAGTAATGATACACTGACGTCATTAAATTATGTATAATATCCCTCCAGTAATATCTTGTTTCTCTATTTAAAATTTCACTTCCTATAGAAAATATATAGACCACGGTTTTTCATGATCTGTTATTCTACGTCTACATAAATACTCTGCAAATCATATTTAAGTGCATGGCAGAGGGTTCGCAGAACCACATTTACGATACTTACCGTTCAGTTCTCTAATAGCACAAGGGAAAAAGTAACAGCTACATCTTTCCGTTTTAGACATTTCTCTTATTTTATTATGATGGTCATGTCTCCATATGTAACGTGGGTGCTGAAAAGATGTGTTAAAATTCGGAAGAAAGTTTGTGAAAGACGTCGCAAATCTCGCCGCAACGAATAACGCCTTTCTTTTAATGATTACCAAACTAACTCGTGCAACACTTCCGTGGCGCTCTATCCCCTTCATCGCGATAATAAAAAACGAGTAGCTCTTCCATGAATTTATATACTCAGTCTCTCTTGGTGGGGATCCCGCAATGCACAGTAATACTCCAAACAAGAAAGAAGACGTCCAGTGTCCGTAATTCTTATTCGTTAGTATTTTGTTGAATTCACAACCTGTAGATTTGATTGCTTTATTACATACATGAAGTTTAACGGATTTCCTTTAGTGCTCGTATGGATGATTTCATTATTATTTAGGGTCAATTGGAAATTTTTACACCATGCAGATATCTATCATTTTGCAGCTGCTTTAATCTTTTGGTCAATTTACTAACGATAAATGACAGCATCATCCATGAACAGTCTAAGAGAGCTGTTCACATTGTTTCTAAATCGTTTATCAACATAAGGAACAGTACGGGCACTGTAACACTTCCCTAGGAAACGCCTAAGCATGGTTTTTGCAGTTCCGAGCGTTCCACGTCAAAGGCGTCTAGTAAGCACGGTCCTGTTCGAGGAGGTATACCCGTTGCCGTCCTAGTACCATTAAAATGGTTGACCACACAGTTGTAATGAAAACTACCGTAGCATGAGGACTCCACGGTGTAGATCGTCATTTTACACGTCAAATATTGCTTACATGTATCTCGCGAAAATACCATTAAGATAAATTCAGAGTCGAGCGCACAAGGAGGTTTCCTTATATATTTTCGCGAAATATTCGAGACTGACAGGTAAAGGGCAACTGACATTGGTACATGAAGTAACCTCCGCTACGCACAAAAAAATCGTTTACGGCATATAGATGTAGATGTACGGCGAGATACCTAACGAAGATACTGAAATTATGCCATTAAGTGCAAGTGTACGCCTCAAGTATGGGTATCTTCACCTCCAGAGCGACGATTTCTGTCCCTAGTGACGTAGGTCTGCTCTCCATACGTGCTGATGCCCGCACACGTGTTCTTACTGTGTCATCTTGGACTGCACATGAACTTAATTCTAATGAAGTGTCCGTATTTGAGCATTCCTCGTCGCCTTACTAGTTGATTTTCAAGTGAGTGTTAAGTTATTCTTTGTCCCTTAACTCTTCCAGTGGTGGACTGGAATGAGGGGAATGGAATTATCTTACTATTCCCCCTGGATCCTCTGCTATTCTAGGAAAAAAAAAAAATAAAAAAAAGAATTCGGATTTCAACAAGGAAACAACGTCAACGGATGATTAGAGCTTCCAACAAAATTATAGAGAAGTTCCTGGAAGTATATAGTGGTGTCCGAACTGGAGCACGGATTATTGACGAGTGGTTTCCTTGTTTAGACAGTACAATAGTGTCGATCTTAACGAAAGTCTTTGTTTATGACGTGCTACATTATATATTTCACAGGAATTACAATTTATTTAATTTATTGATACACTGTAATATTTCAGAGATGTGACTTTGCTTAAGTCATATATTACCATATTGAGTCGTCAGATGATAAAAAACTGAAAATTTTGAATCCGTCAGAGGTAAATCACGAGCACTAACGGTCCCATTCTTGTACATGTACTCTCGACGACGACTAGAGAAGACTGATACCCTAATTACGGAGTGTATATACTGATTACATGTTTGGTCACAAGGAAATAGTGAATGTATGTAATGAATGTTGGAAACCACTGCTATAGCAATAATTCTATTGACCACTAAACAATAATAAGGCTCACAGCAAAAGAAACTACAATATAAATGTATACATAGTAGTCTCACAGCGTGGGTGAAAATTATTACATTACTAAACAAAGTTATAGAATAAATAAAACCACCTTAGTGCCGAACATCGGTGGCACACACAGGACTCAAAGCTGACATGGCCAAGCACTTACCACAAAGCTTAACAGCCTTGTTTTTTAGTGTTCAATACAATCCATGATTATTGCTGTAGTAGTGTTTTCCGACACTTTATATATATGCGGCTTAAGTGTGTGTCAGTTTGTCGCCGATAGAACTGCGCATGCGCAGAACTGTTTAGTTCCGCAAGAAGCAGCTATGCGCAGATTTACAGCATACGTGTGTCAGTTTGTATCCGATAGCCATTATAAACGTCTTTCCGTGAAGTAATGGCGAGAGAGTAATGCTCTGTGCTAGAGTTGATCGATATTCTCCATTGCACTCTATTTCGAGCAATTTAGCAAGTAGAAGTATATTCAGCGACGAAATCTTTGCACAGTATTTTTATTCTCTTTTTATAACCGAGAGCGGCCATCCCTCTGACCGAACGCACTGAACCTATCAGATACGGTGGCGGACAAGTAGTATATAAAAGAAATAGGACAAAATGTTACAGTAGGTGCTTTTACTAACCCAATACGCATTTCATTCCTAAGTCTAGGTTCCAATCTGCAGCAATGGATACCAAGTAGGGGAGACCGGGGCACATTTTCCATAGGGGCAAGTTTTCCAAATCCGTTTATTTTCGAAACAAACCGCTAGATGTTACCACCGGAGATACTGTAGGAAGTAGCAACAAAGCACGCTTCATTTACGAAAGTTTCAGTGTTGTACCAGCAGCCACAACGTCGGCAGGGGTGTTTTCGTCATTTTTGCAAATGTGAGTAAACTTTCACATTTTTATTGAAACTTAAAATAAACATTCTAGCGTTAAACTTATTATTTTGACATTGCACACACTAAAAGTGGGTTTCTTTCTTCACGTAACTGTGCATTTGTGTTGTAAATAGCTTACACTGTTACTCATGGACGTAGTGTTATAGTTCGGAATATGGCGACGGGGCACGTTTTCCGAGTGCATATGGGGCACATATTCCTTATTCTAAAGCAAATGAAAAGTGTGTACAGTGCACGAAATGGGCGCATGGAGAATGTTCGAAAGGAAATGTTCCATTTTTTGTTTGCTTACATTGTGATTCAGACAATCAGTATAAGTATTGTTAAAAATGTCTGTATTTGAAAAATGTCTGTATTTGAAAAATATTTAAGTCACATATTTTGTAAAACCATTAAATAGCATTTGTTTTTATTTAATGTGGCTATTTTTACTGTCCTCTTTTGTAATGTAAATTCATAATAAAAATACGTATTCAGTGAAATCAAGATAATTATCTCCGTTTTAACATTGAAAGTATAATTGGAATATTTGCCCCTGTACATTTTAAGTAAGCTGGAAAACTTGCCCCGCATACGGGGCAAATTTTCCAACGCAACATGGCCAGACAAAACCATTTGCTACCAAGAATGATATTTACTAATTTCAAATATATCTGTACAAGACTGTAAATAAAGGTGTAGGAAGTATAATGATCCGCTGTTTACCGCAAAATCGATAAAAATAAGTAGTACAAAAATAAAAATGTAATATGGTGGAAAACGTGCCCCGGTCTCCCCTACAGTGTGAGTAGTGTCGGATAGAGGGCGCACGGTTTTGGGGAGCGAGGCGGGCACGTTAGAGCGCCATGTGCGGCGCACACGTGAGCGGCGCGGGGCTTCGCGCCCAATCCACTTAACCTGCGCCGCTCAACCTGAAGCTGAAACTGCCACTCGCAATATCCAGCGCCAAAGCCTGCGAAAGCGCTACACCAGTGGCTCGAAAAATCTGTTTTATTCAACTTACAAGTTTCTCTGCAATACTGCCGCAGCCAATCAATGCTGGCGGTACCGGGGTTCGCCGAAACATCGTGCGACTTTTACGGTTCGTTCCGGCAGTATTTGCCGAGAAACTTTCAAGTATCATAGCCGGAAAAATCACCGTTTATTGCAAATTAAGTACATTTCGACTGCTACATACTATCATTGCTTCAACACTGCAGGCATCCACGTATCTTCAGTGAAGTCGGGACACAGCTACCTCTTTTTTTTTTTTTTTTTTTTTTTTTTTGTGGGTTTAGAGCGCACAACTTCTACGGTCATTAGCGCCCAGACAAGAACAGGGATTCGTTAGATCTCAAAAAAAAAAAAAAAAAAAAAAAAAAAAAAAAAAAAAATTGGTAACTGCCAGTTAGAACATCAAGAAGAGGCTAAAAACGAAAGATAAAGACAATTAAAAGGGTTAAATATCCTTTGATAAGTTGGCCAAGTTGATAAAACGCAAAACTCGAGCAGATGCTCGTGTGTCATCAGCTAAAATTTCCTCCAGAGTAGACGGAAAGTGAAGGGCTACACGGAGATGATTAAAATTAACACAAGACAGTAAAACACGTCGCACTGTCAGCAGTTCACCGCAGGAGCACAGCGGTGCAGGGTCGGCGGATAGCAAGTGACAGTGGCTGAAACGGCAGTGACCGATCCGCAACCGGGCCAGGATGACCTCTCGCCGAGAGGGGCGTGAGGAGGTCCTCCAAACGGTCGGGATCGGTTTTACAGTTCTCAATTTATTGTTGTACAGTGAACAGCTCCCATGTAAATGATCACTTTATGTATTGTCTTACTACATCGTACAGGGTGGTTTATTGAATTACGAGGTACGCCACAAAGTAAGTTCCGTTTGGTTATATAAAAGAAACGTGAACAGAAAGCAAAAATATTTATTGTAGCAAAATATACAACTATTAATCTACTTTTCTACATAGCTTCCGAAATTTTGTAGGCATTTGTCATAGCGTGGCAAAAGTCTTTGTACGCCTCCTTCGCTGAAGTGTTGACCACCATCGACAGGTTTTAGGTGTAAGAAGAAAGTCGCTGCCGCGGTGGAGTAGCCGAGCGGTCTAAAGCGTCTCGCTGCGGAGCGCGCGGTTGCTCGCCGTGGAGGTTCGAGTCCTCCCTGGGGCATGGGGGTGTGTGTGTGTGTGTGTGTGTGTGTGTTGTCCTTAGGTTAGTTTAGTTTAAGTAGTTTGTAAGCTACGGACTGATGACCACGCAGTTTGGTCCGATAGAATTGCAAACATTTGAACATTTGATTTGAGAAAGTCGCTAGGAGCGAGACTGTACGGAGGATGATCAAACACGTCCCAATGAAAATCCCGTAAGAGTTGTTTGGTCACATTCGCCTTGTCAGGTCGGGCGGCAACGTGAAGGGAAGAAGAAGACTCCTTTCATATCTTCTTAGACCTGAAGTCTGTCCTTGGTGGTCAACACTTCAACGATGATGATCTGAAAGAACATGTTTGCCACATGGTTGAATACAAAGGCGGCAACCTTCTATGAAGAAAGCACACAAAAACTTGTCCCACGCTATGACAAGAGCCTACAAAATTTAGGAAGTTATGTAGAAAAGTAGTTTAACAGTTGCAGGTTTTTATACAATAAATATTTTTTCTGTATCTGTTCACATTTGGCTTATATAACCAAACGGAACTTACTTTGTGGACATACCTCGTATATGAACTCAACTTTTCCAACGGTTTGCCTTAGGACGTTCAAACTACACGGGTAGCCGAGGGGCATGGTGGGAATTAGTATGCGCATAGCCATGTAAATATTATTTAGTGTGTAAGCCCACTCATTTGAATGGGTTCGCCAATAGGCAAAACTAGCTCATGTGGAGGACCGAAAATCCTCATTTCACTGTCGGGAAGTCCCTTCGCCCTCAGCGGAGGACTGTGGCGTCCAATGTCCAGTCACGGAATTATCTGTGCGATATTCCCTGATGGCACGCTGACGGCCTTGTGGGTGTTTGAAGATGATTTAATCACTATTATCGAAACTGACACCGATTTCGGCACGATGTGGTTCAAACAAGACGGAGCTCGACTTCTGGAGAGTGACGTGCTGGAGGAGCAGTTTGGGGAGCGCATTGTGACTCTGTGATACCAACAGGTCACTGGCATGGGCCTCGACAGGCACAATATTCTCCGGATCTGAACGCATACCAATTCTTTTTGTGCGGCTACATTAAAGACAAGGTGTACAGCAAGAAGCCCAAAACTATCGCCGAGTTGAAAACAGCCGGGTCATGGACAACATCGATGTCCTGCCACTTCAGCGGGTCACGCACAATTTTTCTACTCGCCTGCGCCACATCATCGCCAAGGAAGGCAGGCATATCAAACCTAAATTCCAATAACTGTAGTGACGTTTACAGGCTGAATTAAGTGTGTGAACGCCGTAGTTTGTAACTAATTTAAATTTTGTTTCATATAATTCAATAAATAACACATGAACATATCAAATGTTGAAACATCTATTGTGACAGAAATCGTCGAAATCTACGTAAGTCGGTAATAAAGCACGCGCGAGTGCGATTGCTGTTCTTTGATCAGTAAACAGTCAATGGGCACAGAGCCCGATGGAATTTTATATTTAGTAAGCGATTTATTTTTTATATTATTATTATATTATATATTTATATTATAAATGTTTTATATTTAGTAAGCGATGATTGAGCGGGGATTCAAACCTGAAACCTTTGACCCGCTGCGGAACGGCCGAGCTATGTTCCGATTCGCGAGGCTGTTCCCCCTCGTGGGGTTCGAATCCCCCCCCCTTCCCCTCGGGCATGGATGTTTGTGCGGGGTTGGAACACTTGCGCGGAGTGACACTTGCGCGGAACCCGGGACCCTTGGGGCGGCTAATGCCTTTTCCTGGGTACAGGCCCACCAAGAAGTCTAGCACTGCTGTTGTCAAGTTTCCACACTGTCAACATAACACGAAAAATCAGCGAAATTGCACAACCCTTTCAAAGCTGAAGAGCAATATAGTAACTTATTCTAACTACATATTAATCCGTTGAGTGTTCCTCCTGTAAACGAAAAGGTATTTTAATAGTGATAATGTTTGGAGAGTTAGTCTCTGCTACTACAAGACGATGACTTTCCACAGTCATACCTCCTAAAAGCATATTATTCAGAACACTAAGCATATCAAGACACCTGCGCAAGCAATAAACATATTAGGCATCCTGCACAGATACGTTGATGTAATTGACCGCTATGTAGTTAACCCCACTATCACGCAACTTCCATCTCTTTAAAAATGGCTACTATGCTTTTTAATAGGAGACGCAACCTTAAACCTTCAATTAAAAAACGTTAATAATAAGTCAATGAGTATTTTACATACTTGAAGCGTTTATTCGTAGACCCCAAAACGATTTGGCTGTATTCCAATTAGAAATACATCTAAGGAATGTATGAAATACGGAATGTGTAAGGAAATGTCACACACCGAAAAATGCTAAAGATAAATTCTATTTTCCATCACCGTCATATAGAACCATTTTTACTCCAAACTTGGCATAAACCAACAGGGAGAAACAAGTTGCAAGACTTCCAGGAAAAATGAAGCGAAATTGACAGCCAATAGTTGGTTATAAATTACATTGTCTGTTAACTGTATAAATATAAATTACGGAATACGCGGAATTACTGTTCAGTACAGTCAAAATGGTCTAAGGTAATAGGCAGTGGTTTACAATCAGATATCCGTATCACTCTCCTCCTCAAGAAGTCTGTGTGAAGATTTATATTCAGAACATTCAAGAAAAAGATGTTGAAACTACAAGAAACAGCTCATTTACTCAGGAAGGGAAAACGTTATGGTGCCCGTAAATTTGAATGGCTGTATCTCTTGTAGTAACATGCATTTTTTGATAAAATGTTAAAATCCAATATACCAGAATTTTGTTTTTCTAAACTCAGTGCCAACTTTTTTGTCGAACTTTTTGCAGGAAGTAGTGTTGACGTGATTTCATACTTCTATGCATTAATATTATCAAACATGTAATTTGTGTCACAAATTGCGCGGCCGGTCCGGTCGGATGTTCGAGTCCTTCCTCGGGCATGGGTATGTTTGTTTGTACTTTGCCTACGTTATTTTAAGTAAGATTAAGTAGTGTAAGTCTAGCGACCGATGACCCAAGTAGTTTGGCCGCATAAGACTACACATATACACGTAATTTATTTATTTCATCACCACATTTAAGTACTAATAATTAAAGAAACTTAAATGTAGAAATTTGAAATAAACACTGAAAACAAATGATTGGTATTTCTCATAAAATGAATGCAGAACCGTTGAATTATGTCTTGTGAATCTACCTACAAAATCTGCCATATGAAAATTGTAGTGCGCGTCCCAAATTTGTTTTTTATGTAATAACATTAAAAACATATTAAATATTGAGAACTCGAAAACCAGTGAAGTTATGGACTTGAAGCGTTTTGTGTTGCTAAATCTTTACATAGTTGACACGATTTTAAAATTTGGTTGCTATCGCCAAAGTAGACGAAACGTTAAATTTTTTGGTGTAATCTTCGCCGTGTAGACTGTATGTTGTAGAAGTCTACATCGAACCTAATCATACCTCTGAGGAGAGAACGTTGTTTGCACTTCTCCTGCGTTTCCAGTCGCCGCGCTGTGCTACGTAACGACATCGTACCGTTCCACTTTACCGAGAGCTATGTATGTATTGGTGTGATGTTTGTTCTTTCGAAATAAGACATCACACCAATATATGTATCATTTAGACGCAAAGATTCTGGGTTCTGTTTTCATCGCTAACGCGACTAACAACGTTAGACCTCGTGTGTAAATAGTTGAAGGTTATGACTGCCACTGGAAAAATGCATAAGTAACACCTGTTGTTTGAGACTTGAAGATGACCTGAAATTAGCCGAAATCGTTATCTCATAATAAACATAAGGTGTAGCTGTTTATATTTCATAATGCTATTCCTAACATATTTAAAAGCTGCTGAAAACCACCTACAAAAAACCTTTATAATGAGATTGTATATAATTCCACGATCAAATTGTGTTTTAGTTATTTATAGTAATATACCCAAAGATCTGCCCTTGCTTTTAGTGCCTTGATCAGCTGTTTATTTTGAGAGGTATTACTAGGGACAGGAAAAATTCGCATTTGCGATAAATGCGAATATAGATGCGAATTCTGACTCAAAATGCAGTAAATCCGAAATTGTAGTTAGCAACGGTTGCGCTCAATTCCGATTTCATCACATTCCTCTTCACATGGTGCTGTATTGTAAATCGACTGACATTTGTATGACGTGTTATCTCCCTGTTGAATGAGGCTGTGATATCTCCGGGCCGTTACTACAGCTCCACCTCGCTCGGTGGGACTTTCCCTGAATACGGCACAGGTAGCGGCTGGAGGGCGTGGAGTAGGGGTGGTGTATCTCTACTTCTGGAACACCCTGTTCACTACCTGCAGCGTCCGGGTCTCCGCGCAAGTGTCTACAAATTCCCTTTCCGCGCAAGTGTCACTCCCCGCAAGTGTCACAAACTCGTTTGTGCTGTCATTAGCATAAGTTAGTTCGTAAGTAGTTTGTAGGAAGGAAGCTTAGAGTTTAACTTCCCATTGACAACGTGGTCATTAGAGACGGAGCTTACACTTTGAAGGTTTTGGGTAAGGATGTGGAAGGAAATCGGCCGTGACGTTTCAAAGGAACCATCCCGACATTTACCTGGAGTGATTTAGAGCAGTCACGGAAAACCTAAATCTGGATGGCTGGAGGTGGATTTGAACCACCATCCTTCCGAATGCGAGTCCAGTGTGTTACCACTGCGCCACCTCGCTTGGTGTAGTTTGTAAGTTTAGGGACCGATGGCCCCGCAGTTAAGTCGCATAAGCTTTACAATCATTTGAATTTTGAAACCTTTGTATCTGTGGCGCGATCCAGTGTCAGTAGTATGCAAGAGGAATATGTAGATCTTTGAAATCTTGCGAAAGTATTATCTAAGAACTATTAAACCCTTGGCCAATGTGTACAGCAGAGAGTGCTATATCGGTCATCTCTACTACATTAGTGTTGAACTTCCACAAATGAATTTAACGCTTTTCATACAACTTTCGGCGAGTATCCTTTTTTCTCTTTTACACTGTGGTAACAAGACACGTTTTTTCCCCACACTTCTCTTCGTACTCCACGGGACTTTAACACGAACATCTTCAAGTCATATAAGCAACTAATTCTGCGTTGTAAACACTATTAAACGAGTTTTCTGAAAGTTTTCGCTGCTTTCTATGGAAATTGCAGGTTATTTAGGGTATGCTTCCAGTCTCTTCACTGACAAAGTGGGAGATAAATATAAATTACTGAGCAGTAATGTAACGGCTGGAGGACGACAGTAATTTGCGGAAATACCTCTACGTCATACATTCATAAGTTATCGGTGTCACAACTTTATACAGCCTAAAGAAAGTGACCCCCGGATGCTTCACACTTCGACTATTTTGAAGAAAATGGTTAAGAAACCATTCGCAGTCTAAGCTGATAGTAAAATGATTCCATCTTCGCTCGTAACAATAACGAAGCAATGGCACAAAAATATTCGCAAATAAATGGGGAAATGAAGAGCGTTACAAACCTGTTCATCCTACAACTCAGAACACGGATAGCATTGACGATAAAGCGCTAACTACGCATAATCGGCTTCAGTATTACGAGTTTTGCACCGGCAACACTCCTCTTTCACAACATAACATACTTAAAGTTTCACTCATTTAGTTTATGGCCTGAATAAGTAAACCAGACAAATGAGAAACTGAACTTTTTGGTATAAGGTGTGGCCGCAACTGCCTCTAATTTATTATTCGCTGTGCTCGAGAAGGTAGGGGCGTGACAATTCCATCGGTCTTTTAACTACAGACCCACGGCGCATTCCTTTCTTAACGGCAGAACCGAGGCATTCCACTTCTCAAATAGAGAGATATTGCGCCGTCGAGCGAAGAAAACGATTCCTGCGTTCCTCTCGCATTGTCCGGAAACCGTAATGTCCTCTCAGACGTCTTCTCCCACGCTCTTTCACATTTCTCTTGCCCATCCCAGTCTCTCTCTCTCTCTCTCTCTCTCTCTCTCTCTCTCTCTCTCTCTCTCATTGCGATTACATTCAACTCTAGCTTTCTTTTTGTGTATTCTGAGGAAACACCGCGATGTTAAAGTCTAAACAGTGTTATCGGTGCCTTTCAAGACTGCAACAAGCAAGTAACTAGTATCGAGTACCTCCGGCTCGGTATACCGGAAGTAGTAAAAAGACGACAACATGCGCTCAGATGCACCGTTAACGGACTGCCTTTCCCTGCAGCCTCTCGACTGGTTAGCTTTAAGGGACAAAAAGTTCAGTCAAAGAACTACCATGTACATAAAGCGGGCGTGAATTTTATTCTATTTGTATACCGTGGCAGTTGTTTTAGTACTTTTCCAACCTGTTCGCAAGCACATGGCAAAAACACGGCTTTCTACAAAGGAATCTGAAAAGAATCCAGATTACCTAGGTTTCATACTTTGCCAGTACACGTTTATCTGATTTTTTCACTGAGGAATCATTTAACGATAATAGTATTCTTTGGCATAAAATAGTAATTTATTGCAATAAGTGAGATCGCTGTTAATGTCACTATTTAATAAGCAATTTTGTTCCTGCGATTTTACCACACGACAGTAGACTGCATGTTCGTTACGATTTCAGATCTAGATCAGTTTCATCTCTCTGCTATTAAATCTGTCAATATCCCCTTTTCATTTGGATTTCCCGTCTTAAGCTATTTTTTTATCGAGCTAGGTGGCACAGTGGTTATTACACTGAATAAGCATTTCAGAGGACAGCGATTTAAATCGATTTTCGGCCACTTAACGACAGTGCAGGGCTGTGTTAGATGTATTAGCGATATCTAAGAACACCAACCTATCGAGGTGGTGCAGTGATAACACAATGGACTCATTCGGAGGACGTTGATTCAAATCCAACCCAGCCGTTCAGATCTACGTTTTCCGTGCGCCGGCCGCGGTGGCCGAGGTGACTGAGGCGCTCCAGTCACGGTCTGCACGGCCACTACGGTCGGGGGTTCGAATCCCACCTCGGGCATGGATATTTGTGCCGTCCTAGTTCGTAAGTAGTTTGTAAGTTTAGGGACTGATGACCCCGTAGTTAAGTCCTATAAGCTTAACAAACATTTGAACATTTTTTTCGTTTTCCATGATTGCCCTAAATCACTCCAGGCGAATTCAGGAATGGTTCCTTTGAAAAGGCACCGCGAATTTTCTCGCACATCTGAACAAAACAACTAGCTTGTACTGCGTCTCTAATGGCCACACTTGACCGGACGTTAAATTCTAAATTTGGTTACTTTTTGTCTTTAAGCTTTTGTACTCTAATTTCCTTTTCAATTCGAAATTAAGTTCCGCAACTATGAAAAAATAGTCTTACTAAAATATTTCATATGGGGGAAAATATAAAAGACCTCTCTCCCGTATTGGATTTTCATATTTAATATCCGAGAAACCTTCCAAATGGAAAAAGGAAACTTCAGTGAACTACTTGTTAGCTTCTGTTGCAACCACGATGTGACACTGAGCACTCTGCGAAAAGTTAGGGTTGTTTCAAATTGCTACGTACGTCAGGAGGGAACTTCCCGGCAGCAAGCTGCCATAAAAAACTTTGATCCTCAGCGGCCAACAAGTGTTGTGCTTAAGTTACGGCCCTAGCGCTGCCGTCAAATGGACTAAGCCCCAACTTTTGCGAAACTTTCCCCTTTATCTTGGCGCAGTCTTTATCTTGAGGAGTCTTGCAAGACTTTTTCGGTACCACCAAGAGACCATATGTACCAAATTACACTCACAGCAAAAGAAAGCAGCTAAGATAAATATAACTCACGGTAAAAAAAAAAATATATATATTTTTATCCGTTTAATATATCAACAATCTCTCTCTCTCTCTCTCTCTCTCTCTCTCTCTCTCTCTCTCTCTCTCTCTCTCTCTCTCTCTCTCTCTCTCTCCTATCACTTCCTCTCTCTCTCCCTGTCAGTCGGCCAGCGAGTTGGTCTTAGTGACCTAAAACCTAAACAGATGTGAGGTATTGACATTTTTCCATGTCGCAGAATTACCGGAGTTTTACTTTCGCCGTCCGCGGTGGCTGAGGGGACAGAGGCGCTTCAGTCACGGTCTGCACGGCCACTACGGTCGGGGGTTCGAATCCCCCCTCGGGCATGGACATTTGTGCCGTCCTAGTTCGTAAGTAGTTTGTAAGTTTAGGGACTGATGACCCCGTAGTTAAGTCCCATAAGCTTTACAAACATTTGAACATTTTTTTACTTTCGCTGTAGTCAGTCTTAGATATCAAAATTACCAAAGGTTGCTAATGCCACAAGAAGGTTAGAGCACAAATTCCAAAATTAAGGCCTAGGTGCTTAACTGTGAGGCGCGAACTAGAAACGACAGATGGTCTAGAGCAGAGGTCCCCAAACAGCGAGACGATTCCAAAATACATCAAAGAAAAATGTGTTACGGAGTGAAAAATCAAGTGTATAAGACTTGTGTCACTGTATTAGTTTTGACGCCTTAGCAAAGTACCAATTGAACTGTACCGATATTTTTATTTGAAATAAAAGGGTACGGACTAATGTTTCAAATTTAAAATTTTTATGCACTAGTATTTTCATATTTGACAAAGTCAAACTTTCTGCTTTGTCTAGCATTATTACTTAAACTGATTCTTGTTTCAGCAGTTACATTTCAAACATTTCTTACCCATAAAAGATCCATGAACAGTTTTTAGAGGAAAATCTTAAAAAGCTAAGACTATTTAGCATCTGAACAAGACTCTCTGATCATGTGATTCTTTCCTGAACACTTTTATAAAGACCCAAGCGTTATCTCATTTTAAATCAGGAAATGGATAGTATCGAAAGCATGCAGGTATAGCTTCGACGGAATTAATGGAATTTTCAACTACTTATGCAAGTCTGCTGTTTCTAGTTTTTTAATAAATTTAAGAATAAATCACATAGAAAACAGCTTACGCCTAAAACTATCAAGCTTCACTCTAGTTGTTGAAAGTTATGAATACCGAGAGTTAACAATTAAGCAGATATTGTCATTTAATATGCATTACATTGACATAATTGTCTTTTGGACCTGTAATGTCATGTGTAATATACATGGGTCGAAAAATTTTCTCCGGGAATATTGTGGGTCCCACTATAAAAAGGATTGGGAACCATTGGTCGAGAGAATAGGCAGACTGTGCCCTTTATACGTGAATTCCATTCAGACCTCATTGCTTTCTACTAGGAGAGAAGTATTGGAAAGCTGAGAAAACGTCCCTAGGTAGTGAATGGACAGTGATACATAATTTTGTCCTCCACGCGGAATCAACAGAAGCATAAGATCCCATGTACCTCAGTCATATTTAAGGACGTCATTTACGAGTAAATTGCAACTAATATTCATCAAGCTGTGTAAATTCAGACGGTAGAATCGAGTGTGCAGACTTTGCTCCCGCAGGTAATGAACATTAATACGCAATCTCGCGGTGCTAGCGCAACTACGTAGTTTGGATGGGGCAGCTCCGTTTTTCTGAACTTGCGTAGACGATCATTTCGTAGCCTAAAAAGCCTAAAATATAAACATCTGCCAGGTCTCAGTTACTGACTTGGAACGAGCTGTACAAAAAAATCAGTCCGCCTCTTATACTGCACTCTTATTACGTGTTTGTCCTGCTCCACGGGGTCGGTCTGATAAACTGTGGATTTGGTAGGATTCATTTTAGAAGTTGTCTCCACCGCATTAACCTCTCCCTCGTTCCACCGGGAGGAAATGCTTGTATTTATGAGAGTGTTTGTAAATCGCGTAATTAGGGTACCAATTCGATATTCTCCTAGTGGGATGTGGGGAACCGCCTGAAAACCACATCCAGGCTGACCGGCATATCATGTAATGTCTTTAACCAGCCACGCGGATTTGATCCTCCCCGTTCCGACAAGCGGTGCCTTAAACTGAGCATCTTTTCTTGTACCATAGACTGTTTGAATTAAACTGATAAATATTTAAAACGTAACTAACCATTGTTTACTCATTTAAGTCATTCTTTGTCAGCAATATATGTGGTAACATAACTTCTTCCTGCATCCTGCTACACATTGGAAACCGACGGGTGCATCTAAATAATTTTCTTCCAGATTTCGCACCATATCGACAGAATTACTAATCAGCCAAACACAGAGGTTGAGCTTAACATGTGTCAGTCTGATTTTTTCTGCTGACAGTTTTTGAGGGAACATGCTCAATACAGGCAACAGGAATTGATGATGAAAGGCGTTTCACTCACACTTTCGAGTCCGTCTATGTCACGATCATAATGGTCCGACCCTTAAAAGGTCACCCTTACCCAACAATTCCCCTTTCCCCCTTCCTGTATGACAGAGCGAGGTGGCGCAGTGGTAACATACTGGACTCGCATTCGGAAGGACGGCGGTTGAAATCCGCCTCCAGCCATCATTTACGTTTTCCGGGGTTTCCCTAATTCATTCCATGCAAACGTCGGGACGGTTTCTGTTAAAGGGTACGGCCGATTTCCTTCCCAGTCTCTGACAAAACCATCTTGATGTCTGCTCCGACTAATGACCAGTATGTCGACGGAGGACGTTAGATTCTAATCTATAACAACTATTATAATTTTCGTTTGCGTTGGGGTGCATCATCCACGAAGTGTACGACAAAAGAGGACACGGTTTCGATTCATTAACTCCGTCGCACTAGCACTATTGCTGTACAGGTTGCAGCATACGCACTATGTGCTTAGTGGAACTGGCATCAGCTCTAACGCTATAGTACGTCTTCCTCTTAATACTACATTACTGATAGAACAGTAATTCACTTAAATAGTTTAACCCCATGTATGTTCTGTTTCATTAACGTCACTTCATTCCTTGCTATTGTCTTAGGTCCTTTAATTCAAGGAACGATGTTTTTCTTTTGCAAGTAACAAGGCTACAGGCTAAGGGATTATTTTGCTTATATATTACATAACAGATGGAAAGTTTTTTGTGCGCTATCTGCATTGAAATATGAATATTTAGGCAGTATAATTACAGGCATAATGGAAAGAAACATTCCGTATAAAAATGTTGAAATGTTTGTTAAGCTTAAGGGACTTAACTACGGGGTCATCAGTCCCTAAGCTTACAAACTACTTATGAACTAGCTAATACTAAGGACGGCACAAATATCCATGCCCGAGGGGGGATTCGAACCTCCGACCGTAGTGGTCGTGCAGACCGTGACTGGAGCGCCTCAGTCCCCTCGGCCACCGCGGCCGGCGTCCTTTACTCTGGCATCATGATACCTGTTCACGGCAGAGAATGTACCCTTCATCTCTCAACTGAACTATCTACATCTAAACAGCACATAAATCAATATTTCGCGGTTTTAAAAACGCGTTTAATAGTTTGTAACACGCATGGCAAAACTAGTACACCTTATCATTTGTCACTAAGCGAAATACATGTTTTCTTCTTTCTTGCAATTTCAGCTGGCGCTAACACTGCTTGAATACCAGCAGTAGCCATTTCTCCAATAGTTTATGATGTCTACACTTTGTATAAAAATCGAAGGGTCATTTTCTCGAAACAGTAATTGACCCCCATTGTGTTGCAGTAGCTTGAAATTTGCCTCAGAAGTGCCTATAACTACTATTGGCACTCAGAGACGTCACAATTGGGCTTATTGACGTTTCGAACAGCATGGAGACGACACTTTGAGGCGAAAAACGGCCAGAGCTCAGAATTTCATGTGCGTTTTAAGGTGGTTAATGATGTCACAATGGCGAAAAATTTCACCACAATTATGTCCAACGCCGCTGTGGCTGTGTCACACCAAGGAAAGAGTGTCACATCCCTGTCTTTGACACATTAGACTCCTCCGTCGAGCCCTTCTGCGATGGTGGCCAGATCCGCAACGAGCAGCGTTGTAATCGCGCAGTTTTCTTCTGGATAGCCGAGGAAAATATTTCAGACGTACCTACACCCAGTATCGA
The DNA here is from genome assembly GCA_026315105.1 of Locusta migratoria. Classification (NCBI taxonomy): domain Eukaryota; kingdom Metazoa; phylum Arthropoda; class Insecta; order Orthoptera; family Acrididae; genus Locusta; species Locusta migratoria. Next base: position 340,175,854 of record CM048755.1, read on the forward strand.
CAAGAGAAATGGTTAGGTGGTGGCACAAGAGGCCGACAATGGAACCAAATGTTCAAATGTTTGTAAATCTATGGGACTTGACTGCTTGGTTGTTAGTTCCTAGCTTACAAACTACTTAAACTAAGTTAAACTAACCTAAAGACAGCACATACTAACCACACGCATCTCAGCGCTATTCCGCTGCTACTTGTAGAGAACACGTTATACCATTGTGTGTTTTTAACACAAACTTACGTGTTTTTAAATCGACATCCTATGTTATGTTATCAGCAATCTATAGCATGGCAAATCACGAACAATGGCATCGCAATACGTCAGTTATATCCAGAGATATTGCGAAGCGAAGTTGACACTTGAAACATGCGACTAGCGCACGTCCTGAGCAGCATGGGGTTCTCGCCCGAGTCTCCGGACGTGCTCGTTTCGCGTATTTCAAGCGTCAACTTCGCTTCACAATATCTCGGTATGTAATTGGCGTATTGCGATGCAATCAACGCCATTGTTTACGTGATTTGTCATGCTATAGAGTGCTGAAGAAATAATATAGGGTGTTCATTTAAAAACACACAAGTTTATGTCAAACACATGCTATCGTTTTAGAATGTTTCAAAATATTTACATTCATGACCCACTGCCTTACGTTGATACCGGTAGAAGTCTTTTTACAATAGCTTTTTGTGCAATAAAGAAATGGCTGTGCGTGATATCGAATGAGTTGGAGAAGGTTTTCCGAAAGGTGTAGATTGCAATAATATCGTATTCACCTTTTATCTCAGAAATTTTTGTTCATCTATTATACAACACCGACTCAATTTCAGACTACTTTATCTGTTATTAATTAATAAGAGAAAAGCATGAACAGTGAACAAGTAAAAACGAACGGTTCCCACAAACGACCATAGAACTAGTATCCAAAAATGAACTAGTTTGCCCATCTCTAGTAGGCAAGCGAAGTGCAGGGCTGTCTAAGGAGTAGCCTGCGCTCAGGCGCTAGAGCCAAGCCTCGAGCGCTACTCGGCTGAGTGGGTGTCAGTTGAATATGCTCAATCAAGGTGCACGCTTACCACCTACTGTCTTGTCCAAATGGCCGTCTTACAGTAACTGTATATCGTAGCATTTCAAATCTCTGCACTTTGTTACTGAAACAAGCGTCCATCTGTCTTCATTTCTTTACGAATATTTCCGTTATTAATGTTAATTGCCTCCTAAAGCGATATCTGCATACTCTATTCTACTGTCTGTTATTTACACAGCTTGATCAACTTTAGTTGCAATTTACTTGCAAATGACGATCTTACATATGACTGAAGATTCTGGGATCTTGTTTCTGTTCAGATTCCGTGTGGATTATGGAACCATTTACGTTTTCACAGTAACACACCATCCATTTACTACCTAAGAACATTTTCACAGCTTCCCAATACTTTTCTACAAGTAGAAAATGTCTTAATGGAATCTACGTATAGGATACACAGTAAGATTGCGTCTCTTCTGTAGACAATCAGTCGTTTCCGGTGCGCGCCTCACAGTTAATCACCCAGGCCTTAATTTTGAAAATTGCGCCCTGTTATTAAGAAACTAAACCATTTGGTTTGAAAACGAAATCTGTAAAACATTTCATTTTTCCCATCTACGATATATGTTGTTCAGTAATTTTCCTGTAATGGAACATTCAAACACGAAAGACGTATACTCACATACTTTGCAAAATCCTGATTCTCTCATCTCTCTAATTCCATAAGCAGTACCCTTAACTGAAACATTCCTAGTTTAATCTCGCATAAGTAACAATTTTGGCAAATCGGTCCCCTTTCTCCGCACATATGAACCACACTGATCATGTACCATAACCATGAACGCTAAGTTAGATACTGCTGTACTCTACGGACAAGGTTTAATATACACAAAGTCCGTACTTACTAAAATAATTTTAAGTGTGCGTCATATAGGATGTTCCTATATTACCACATTAGATATAGCTGGGCGCCCTAAGGTGCCTTGCTGAGAGGTTCACGATTGCTCTCCGTCGAAGGTTTGCAATCTCTCTCAGGCATGGGTGTGTTGTCCTTACGGTAAGTTAAGTAATTTGTAAGTCTAGCAACTGATTAACACTACAGTTTGCTTTACAAGCAATTAACTACAATTCAGGACAGCGTGGTACGTTACAACAGACCTCACTTTGTTGCAGTGTTTAAAGACTTGTTTACATCGAAACTTTAAAATTCTCTCTGACACTTGAGGAACTTTCAAGTATTCATCTAGAATGATTGTACTTCTGCAATGACCGAAGTTTGAGTATAATAAATTTCTCATGCGTTATCAAAATAGTAGGATTTTCTGTTAAAGTGTCCCTTCGTCGCCTTACCGGTAACACTTTCACAGCACTAAGATCCCTGTTCTAGCAGGAGACACGTTTTTATTTGTTTCTAAGGAGTTTCATACACCAACGACCTGTCGTAAAACTGAAGCAGGAAGTCCATAGGTGCGAGATCCTACGATCGCACTGGCCACGGGACAAGATCTAGCTTTCCAGTCATAGGAACATGGTACGCGCTCGCATACCTGATCATCGAAGTTGCCTTGTGGACCGTCGGGTTGAAGTCGCATCCCGTCGCACATGAGAAGAGTTGCCATCTCCAATAACTGTGACAGCACATCTTGTAGGAACACCAGGTAAAGGCGGAGGCAGCAAATAAAGGTACTGATTGATAATCTTTGACAGTCCTCGACCATACACTGACAGAACAGACAAGTAATTGTCAGGAGTCCAGCCTCGGCTTGTATATATTTTTGACGACGTTACAGAGTTCATTTAATGAAATAAATCGCAATTTGCGATAGTTATGGCTTCACTGTACTAGGTTTAGATGGAATACCAAAGTGAGGCGAATGAAAATTTGTGCCCGGCCGGGATTCGAACCTGGGACCTCCTGCTTACTAGGCAGACGTGCAGGGAAGAGTCTGCTGCAGTCGGGTTGGTCACTGTGTCCTCGGTGGCGGAGTGGTCAACGCGTCTGCCTAGTAAGCAGGAGATCCCGAGTTCGAATCCCGGCCGAGCACAAATTTTCATTCGCCACACTTTGGTATTCCATCTAAACCTAGCACAGTGAAGCCATAACCATCGCAAAAACGAACTCTAACGTCGTCAAAAATATATAATAGAACGGATGCTGGTGGCCGCATGTGGGTGCCGCGGTGATTTTCTCACTCCATACATGCAATATAAGCACTGAGCATTACTGTCGTCGCTTGAACAGTTAGTATGAGCTACGGTTGTTCTGCGGTGTACGCCGTGCAAGTGTACAACACAGTACATACGCATTCCCTACTGTTGGTTTATCTCAGTATAGGCAGTTGTGGACCAACTATCACGTGTTTCAGTTTGTCCCAAAAAGTTTGTGACCCTGTAAAATACAATATTTAGAAATTATGGTGGTCTAGAGAAAAACCACGAGCGAACAGTAGATCAGTCAGAGGAAAAAACTAGTGCTCGCTTTGGAGATTAGAATCTCACATGAACTAATCTAAATCTACACAACTTGTTTTCAATGAAATCATACATTGTATTGCCGGTGGCAATGAAAATAAAAATGCGGATAAGTTTATTAATCTCATCAACTCAAATCAAATGTTCAAATGTTTGTATAGCTTATGGGTCTTAACTACGGGGTCATCAGTCCCTAAACTTACAAACTACTTACGAACTACCTTATACTAAGGACGGCACAAATATCCATGCCCGAGGGGGGATTCGAACCCCCGACCGTAGTGGCCGTGCAGACCGTGACTGGAGCGCCTCAGTCCCCGCGGCCGGCTCTCAACTAGCAAGCGGAAGTTTACAGATGAGTATCGACTTGGCGCAATCTACGATCACCGACGGTCATGAAGATGCTGTCTTAGTAACTACAGAAACAACGAAACCTGAAGTTCTGGACTGGATAGTTCTGTTTCTTACGACCGCAGCTGACGATAATTCAGAAAATATGGTCTTCTGAAACCGTCGTCTGCCACATATCTGGTTTCAAACCTCCAGATCAAATGTTCGTAAATCTAAGAGACTTAACTACGTTGGTCATTAGTCCCTAGGCTTACAAACTACGTTTAGTTAAAGTAATTTATGCTATGGACAAACACACCCATGTTCGACGGAGAACTAACCTCCGACGGCGAACTCCAAACCTCTTCCCCTGTCTCATGTATACTTCAGGATGTGTGTAAAAACGTTTAACAGAATCACATAAATGAAAATTGTTCATTTCAGGACGGACAATATTTCTTCCGGTCTTTTGATATTGTTCTTATATAAAGCAAAAGTGCAGATAACCTACACCTGAACAAATACAGCATCGAGCAATTTCTTATACTTACGTGACTGAAGTCCTAAGCTAATTGCTATATTTCTTACAGCAATTTCATCCAAAGCCACGGAGCTAAATTACGATTATCGTGAATCGTTTGAAACTTCCCATATCGTCGTCCTATCAGCAAGCAATATTCTTCACATAATTAAAAATGTTCCTCACAATAGGGAAGGAACATTTTGTTGACTATCAAAATTACTCAATGCCTATTATGGGTTGCTCATGTTACTAGTGTGACGAGCGGAATTTCTGTGAACGAGGTGCCGGCCGCGGTGGCCGAGGGGACTGAGGCGCTCCAGTCACGGTCTGCACGGCCACTACGGTCGGAGGTTCGAATCCCCCCTCGGGCATGGATATTTGTGCCGTCCTAGTTCGTATGTAGTTCATAAGTAGTTTGTAAGTTTAGAGACTGATGACCGCGTAGTTAAGTCCCATAAGCTATACAAACATTTGAACTTTTTTTTTTTTTTTTTTTTTTTTTTTTTTTTTTTTGTGTGAACGAGGTGCTCTGAATCCCGCAATTAAATTCGTTTCCATATTTTTCAATACCTAAAATACAGTATTTTAATTGGTAGTTAAACAGCCCTCGGTCGTAAAAATAAAATTTTACCTCGGTTTCGGCGAATATTATGAGTGCCATCTTCAGAAAATTCCTAAAACTGCACGTCACATGATAAACTATAAGCGATAAAGGAATTTAAGGATTTTGTGATGAAGGCACTCTTAGTACTCGCCGAAACCTAGGTAAACACTATCTTTGCGGCCGAGGGCTGTACCTTACTACAAATTAAAATCGTAAAAAGTCGCTTAAAAAACGCAGCCACAATACGGTAATTTAAATTGAGAATAAACACTCTCTTTGCAATGAAACACTCAGTACGAAAGCACAGCATTTAAGTTACCGTGATGAATTAAGCAGCACACTTAAAATGCAAATTACTTCCCGAATCGTGCAGCGAGTAAGAAAGTTAAATAGAGATCGTTACGGTCAGAAGCAAATTGTTTGATACTGAAAACTACTGATTCTCGGCAGCAACAAAGCAACTGTTTATGTTGTATATAAATCTTAATTCTTTTGTTACTTTAATTCAATAATATGCATATAAAAAGAACTCTGATATCCGCACTAAGCTTACCATGGATTAGTTCTTAAATTATTAGTACTGTGAATATGACGGGGTTTTACGTAACATGAAAGGCTTCTTTTACCATTCTCGGTGACGAGGTCGTTAGGGGGAGAAGAATTTCAATTAGCGCGCGTGCCATAGAAGTATAATATTCAGCTTGCGCTACCTACTGCAGCGCTGAATTAATGAGATTCTAATTTAGCAGATAAAAAATGTACCCTTACCGAAGAGCGAAACTGGTATCTCGATGCCTGCCAGTGACTGGAAACTTTTCCGATAACGGCGATACGTCAATATCAAGGCTCCGGAATTTCTGACGCTACAACATCTCCCGGTTTTGTCGAGTCCTTTTCATACTGATCCTTCACTGCAACGGTAGTGCTTGCTGTCTTGTCAACGGAGAGGAAGCTTTCTGTAGGAAGCTTAGAGCTTCAGGTTCATTTCTTAAAAGCACAATTTAATGTTCCTGCAGCCGTAAAGTGAAGCACCGGTGCCTCCCAGTGCGTCGTGTTCCTACGTCACAAGAAATCGTCGGCAGTGTGCGGCTTTGTACCTCTTACGTGCTGTATGCCGCGAGCACGCGTTGTCTTGCCCTGCACGCGTTTGCTAGACTGACCTGGCCTCTGGAGCTCTTGCGTGCGTTCGTATTCACGCTTAGAAGCCGACCGGATACGACGTGCCAACCATCCCAAGCGACGATTTCAGGCACTTTTTCACACAGCCGTGTGAATGCTGAGCTGTTCTGCCAGTTTTCTTTCGCAGGGGCAGGACAGCATGACAATTTATACGACAGCTTACCCCCTCCGATAACCGTGATACAACAACTCCGTTTTACTAATAATACTAGTAAGAATAGCGGCCACTGTACTGACGTTACTTCGGCATTTGAGAGCGAGCAATATTTAATTGGGTCCGGAGTAACAGTGGTTAATTCAAAATACATTTTGTTATTTCGGAACGAATATTATTAGTCATCAAAGGTCAAAGTTCAAATGTTTGTAAATCTATCGGACCAAAAAACTGCGTGGTCATCAGTCCGTAGCTTACAAACTACTTATCAACTAGCTTATCCTAAGGACGGCACAAATATCCATGCCCGAGGGGGGATTCGAACCCCCGACCGTAGTGGCCGTGCAGACCGTGACTGGAGCGCCTCAGTCCCCGCGGCCACCGCAGCCGGCCATCTAACAAGACAATCAGCTCGTTATGTCATTTTACGGTGCTTGTAAACGTCATAACGCTCTGAGTTATAAATGTGCCGTTTCTTAGAAGCTGCAGGAGGTCTACGAATAATGAAGATTATAAAACGCGTCTACTGGTTATACTAAGCAAGCCGTAAGGATCCATATTACATTCATCTGATAAAGGATATTAATGGTACTCCAAGAACAGAACTGCTAATGCTTGTCGCGCGGGATGGCCGCGTGATCTAAGGCGTCATGCTAAGGAATGGGCGCGGCCGTTCCCGACGGAGGTTCGAGTCCTTTCGCACGCTCACTTGTTTTGTAGTTAACGCGTCTGCCTGGTAAGCAGGAGATCCCGGGTTCGAATCCCGGCCGGGCACAAATTTTCATTCGCCGCCCTTTGGTATTCCATCTTAACCTAGTACAGTGATGCCATAAGTGATCGCGATTTGTGATTTATTTCATTGTTTTGTCGTTAGTGTAAGTTTAAGTAGTTTTTAGGTATATGGACTGATGACCATAGCTGTTTGGTCTAATAGGCTTAGAAACATTTGAACATTTGACAACTTCTTATAGCGAAAATTTGAATCTTCAAAACAAAACAAAAATGTTCAAATATTTCTAAATCTAAGGGACTTAACTACGCTGGTCATCAGTCTCTAGACTTACAAACTACTTACACTAGCAGATTAACTTATGCTAAGGACAACACAAACACCCACGCCCGAGGGAAGACACGAGCCCCCAACGGCGAACGGTCACGCGCACCGCAGCAGGGCGCCTTAGTGCGCACGGCTATTCTGCCGCGGCTGAAAACATAACGGACAAATTTTGTTAGGCTTTGCCATGACAATGATACGGAATGAAACAAGTTTACTGTTGCCATTGTTCACTTCTGTTTACAGTGCGTATATTACCATGACGTTTTAACGCAGTACAATCCCTTAAATCACCCTGATGATCTAGATCAAACCTACGAAACCCGTCTTGTAATTTAACTGACTGGTGCTAGCGATTTTATTTATTTATTTATTTATTTTTGTTTTGTTTCATTCAATCCTTAGTTACGTCGGTTATCTGAAAATTTGGCCGTACTCTCAGGCGTAACATGGAGAGAGTTCAGTACACTGCACTCTGCAGGACGATGGTTTAAACCTCCTCCGGCCGTCGAGATTCAGTATTCCGTCATCTCAGACGCTTCAAGAAAATCCTGGGATCGTTCCTGATAAAAGTGCAAGGGCGGTATTCTTCCAAACACAAGCTTGTGTGCCGTTTGTAACGACCTTCTTGCGCTTCTTGATAGCACATTTTTGTGGCTGAAATAGTTCAGCAATTTTACGTAGCCAGAGATGCCTTTAAAACCTTACCTTAGTGTATCGCGTACCTATAGAAGATTGTTGAAATAGCTACGTAATGAGGCAGCAAATGTTAAATGAGTGCTTTTTAATTAATTCGTTCGACACATTTCCGTTACTCTTGTTTTTGGCCAAGACTGACGCATAATTCACGAAAGACAGTAGCTGGAGTCACTGATAATCCGAAATAGTTCAATTTCGTTTGAATAAGCCGGAACAAGTTCAAGATCTAGTGCTTACGTGGTGTTCCTCACAACTGCGAGTATACCTGAGTTTAGAGTAAGCAGCACGCAGGTAAAACACTATACACCACACTGGACAGCTAGCGATAAATTCAAGGAATTTCAAAAGCAAACTAACATTTAGGATAAAATACAAGATGTATGGTTACAAGTTCATAACGTAGCGACTTAGAAAAATGAAAAATTATTGACTAGGTCCATAACATACCGGATCTAAACCAAAATAGAATAAGACGAGGGTAAGTCATTTCTTATTTTATAAATCTTTTCATTACTACTTCGGACACCATAGCCTGTGGGCACCATATTAATAAACGTTATAGACAACATTTTTTTAATCCCAAAATTAATGCAAAATAGTTCAGAAGTGTGAGGCCCGGAGCTACAACTGAAGTGAAAACTAATGAATTTACTTTAAGTACCTATTGACAGAACTGAGTCAATATTCATAAAAAGGAAAGCGCGTATATATATCACAAGGGAATCTGCTTGGTGTCCCGTTGGCCCAGCAGTTGCTACACGTACGTCTCCGAAGCCCGTCAAAAGACTCCACTTGGACAGCATTGCTACGAAATGTGGCTTTTCGCAACATTTAAGCCTCTAAAAATATACAGTACATCAAACGAAAAAGCAAGTTTGAGAGATGCGAACAGGAAACATTTCCTTGAGAGTAAGGAACGAGCCTCATTGCTCCTCGCCGTCAAAATAAACAACGTAGAAGTTATCTGAAGTATCAAAAACGCGAACGCGAGACTCAGTTCCGCGAGGACAAGTCAGGCCTCGCATACGATACTGATATGGGATGGTGGCAGTCCACGAAACACTTCAATGCGCTCAACAGCAGAAGTAGCGAGAACAGTAGGACGAGATTTCGGTTTTTTTTTCCTCTCTCTCTCTCTCTCTCTCTCTCTCTCTCTCTCTCTCTCTCTCTCTCTCTCTCCCCTTCTTCTGTTACGTACCCACTGCGGTCGGCTGATGGAAGAGATAAAGCTGTTATTCTGATGTGTGTATAGGTGTCGAGGCACAATTATGGGAATTTGTGTGTTTTATTATTTGTTATTTCTTGGTTCGAATAACACGGCAACAGTAAAAAAAGAAAACTGATCTGGGGTTATAAAAGCCGCCATTTACACAACAGTGTTTCCGGTTTGGACTGAGCAGTCAATATCGAATGTTCAGAAACAAGGGCACCGCCAGGAGTGCCTCAGTGGTGTAGAACCCCCATTTTTCTCTGTATAAATAACTGTCATGAACAGCGTAAATAGCAATCTTTGGCTGTTAATTGATAATGCTGTGATTTATGGAAAATGTGTAGTAGTTGAGTTACTGGATGAGGTTATAAGATGTTTTAGACAACTTTTAGGTGCTGTGATGAATGGCCGTGAGCTCTAAAAGTAGAAAAATGTAATTTAATGCGGATGAGTAGAAAAAACAATCCAGTAATGTTAGAATAGGAAATATCTATGCGTATAGTTACAAAGCGATAGGAAATGGAATGGACGTGTTTCAATAGTTGCGGGGAAGGCGGCTGGTGAACATCACACTTTCAGGAATTTAGGCAAGATGTGAGTCATCTGTAAAGGAGACAACGTACCTAACTAGGGGAGCCCATTCTTGAATACTCTTAGTGTTGCGACCTCACCACCCAGTCGACTTTACTGAAGACATAGAAGCACTTCAGAGGCGGGCTGCTAGATTTCTTACTGGCAAAAATATAATTAACAATCGGTCTCACGGGGATATTTAATTTGTGTATCTTAGGCTGTGCTCTTAAGCAAATGGCCTAAGGATTCATTACTACGAGGGACAAGGGTTCTGTCACTAAATAAAAAAGGAGTTGTCTAAAGTGGGTTTTTAATCTGTTTAACGAATTGTTTTTTCGGATCTTGATCAAGCTATGTCGTCCCATTGCTTTCAAAAAATTCTTTAACTTTCCTAATATACTTATTTACGTGCATTCCCTTTATCGGCTTTTAAAATTAGCGCCCCATGCCCTTTCAATTTTACATTAATAATGCGTACAAGTTCATCTACGTTTATCTTGTTCCTATTGGCTTTTCAATTTTTGGAGCGAAACTTTTGAATTAATCCGCAATTTTGTTAACATTGCAGTAAGTATTACTCGGTGACAGAACCTTTAAGTTCTTTGAAGTAATGAATCGTTGGTCCCCTTGCTTAAGAGCACAGCCTAAGATACACAAATATCTCTGCGAGACCGATTCTTAATTTCTAGTCCTGCCTACAAACTTAGTGATATTTTGTTACTGCTAGGTTCGATCAGTACGGTACGTCAGTATTACGAAAACGCTTCGGGAACTCTAATGGGAATCCCTGGGCGTTCTTTCCGAGGAACACAGCCCATAACTAACATTTCGCGGAAGGGCCGCAGTGGCAAGATCCCTTTGGTAGATAAAGTATTTCCTTAAGGTAAGGAACTAAAGCAATGGTGAGGGAAGTGCAAGATTAACAAAATTGAAGGAAAAAATACTTCACGAACAGCTGGTGCTAACTACGTTAATTACTTGTCAAAACGTCCTCTATTGTGATATTTGACTGTGAAAAAACTTACTTCGAATTAGGTTCTCAATTTTGTACAATTGAAAAAATAATTTAAAAAAAGATTGAAATAAATACATCAAATGTTATGTAACGAGCTGTCGAAAGGTATAAAATATATTAGAGAAACATCTGAGACGCTTTATAATGATGCTAGAAGTCACGTATAGCAAATGAGGTGCGCCATATGTCTCATTTTACTTCTTACTTTCATACATATTTCACAGAACAATTACAGATTTTTTCTTCAAAAAATTTTTTTCATTGCATTTTTCTTTTTCTTGCTACACATTTTTAAAATGTTTTCAAATAATTCGCCGAAAGCTATAAATGTTCTTGAAAATATGGATCAGAAACGTAACAATCTTGTTTTCTAGCGAGGCGGCGTAAAGTCGATTGACTCTTACTGGGGAGGAAAATGTTGGAATCTCCATTCGGAAATCTTCATTTAGGTTACCAAGATTTCTCTGAACGACTGCCAGCAATCTGAGTGTTAGGCAGGGTTCCGTCTCCAAGGACGTCGGCATCGACGGGACTCAAGCCTTAATTCTATTGTTATTCTGAATCTTTCTGTTCAAATGCTGCATACTGTGATAGCGGAAATAATCTATAACGTAATTTAATATTATTAACAGAGAATTTTCTGTGTATAACCATAATAAGTTCAAAAATCTTCAAATGTTTGTAGAGCTTATGGGACTTAACTACGGGGCCATCAGTCCCTAAACTTACAAACTAGCTAATACTAAGGACGGCACAAATATCCATGCCCGAGAGGGGATTTGAACCCCCGACCGTAGTTGCCGTGCAGAACTTTACTGGCGCGCCGCAGACGGCTCGGCCACAGTGGTCGACAATATTATAAGTAATCATGAAAACTGAGGTACCGATTATTAAAATGAAATGTAGGTGACGGCCAATGAAACAATTCGAAGATGATTTGCTATAGATGAGTACAGAACAATAATTACGTAAGTACGTAGCCAACGAGTGGTGAAAGTAAATTATCACGTCTATAACTATGTTACCGTCTTTATCGCGCATCAAAACCTACGACTAATAATAATAAACAACAATAATAATAAAGTGCTACTAGCAGTAATGACACATCAAAGTAATGTTTCGTGAAATCTCATTCTAGGAGTGTTTCATTGGTTCATTTTCAGCAACTGCCACACACTGGACAGCTACAATATTACAATTGCTGGGTCGAGCAGGCTGTCAGCAGTAGAAATAAAAACATCGAAATAAATAAGTCGATATATTACGTCATTAATAAGCGTCATTTCGCTTAGATTTCGGAAAGAGTAATTTGTCGCTGTCACCCAAAATTTGAAGTATGTTCCTAAATACAAATGTCTTCATTTTAAATAGTTACTGCGAAGGAAGTACGAAATGGATATAGAGAGTTAAGATGAATTGGGCAGAGAGGGGAGCGAGTAGTAGGCTGACGGAAGGTGGAAAATATTTTCAGGAGGGAAATTACAGGTGACATGGTCCAGAGTCCGGAAACGTCTCATCTTTTATTTGTATTCACGCAGAAACGGACAAGAGAAATCACTCAGTCCACTGCACTTAATTCTCCGGTAAAACATTTTTCTAACTTTCCTTTCATTCCGCAGAATTTATGTATTTTCTCGGTGCGACGAAAAGTTACTTGACAGAAGAAACTCCTCGGACGTTGCTAAGAGATTTGTAAAATCGACGCTGACGTCTGTACCAGAGTTTCCCAAACTTCATGGTTATACACTTTCACTAGAAGACATTCTGTTGTAGTAAGTGTACATTAACGTTTGTATTTTGTTTCTTAAGTAAAATTATACGTTAACAACTGTTTTCACACAGAAACATTTCAGTGCTTGTATGTAGCCAACAACGAACATCACAAATCTGTAACTTTGATATAGCACACATTTAAGTGCATTTCGTAATCTTTCACAGATTTCCACGTTTAACTGTTTTTATATTAGTCACAATATTTTGTAGAAAACAGCACCAAAACGGCACGTGGTCTTTCGCTTGGGTGAATTGACATTCAGATGTTCGATAAACGTAATTATTGGAACTGAAATTTTAAAGTACTGTCGTTCATGTCTCTCTGCTCATCCTTTTCAGCAAGCTTTTGTTAATGAAAGCGCAAAGTAATATTCCAAATCATACTGCTTTACACTTAGTGTTCGGAAATATTCATCCAACCTCTTTTTCAGTTGCACTACGAGTTCCTATTTTGTTGCAACAGACACCTTTAAATGTAAATGAAAACAAAGCGTCATTTCTGTGTTGTTACTAAATGATAGCGCAGAACAAACCGATTTGGAAGGCTCTGAATGTTTCTGTATTTAGAGTGAAGGGATATCCATAATTCGCTGATGACATTGCTATACTTAGTGAAAATTAAGGATTACAATATATGTCGGATTGAATGAATAATTTACCGAGTATAAAATATAAGGAAATTAGACCGCAAAAAGACTGAAGTAGTGCGAAGAAGTAAACTGAAAGTAGCAATAGACGTATCAAAACTGGTGATCACGACAGAGGAAATCAAGGAATTCTGCAGAGGCAGTAAAATAACTTTGGATGAAGCGAGGGCATATGAAGTATTTTGTTCTGTGACTGAGGGAATTCATGATCAAGAAGTGGTATCAAACATTTCCCTTAATGAGAGCAACACTTTGCTAAGAACGTACGTTTAGAGCGCAGCTTGGTATGGAAGTGAAATGTCGGCAGTGGGAAAGCCGCGACAGAAGAACAGAAGCACTCGTGATGGTGCTCCAGAAGAACGTTAAAAATTAGGTGGATGATAAGACGACGATTGAGGTTCTTTGTAGAGTCTGCAATGAAAGGACCATTTAGAAAACACAAGAAGCGACAATGATAGGTGTGTTTCGACAACGGGGAATAACCTCTACAGTATACAAGACTGAGCTGTACAGAGTGGAAACTGTAGGAGAAGGCAGAGACTGGAATACAACCAGCAAACAGGCCTAACAGAGGTGGGGAGTGCTGCTCTGAAATGAAGGGCAGGAATTGTATCTGCATGGTGCGAAATTTGGTAAAGGACCCTAAATCATTTACATGATACCGGGTGATCAAAAAGTCAGTATAAATTTGAAAACTTAATAAATCACGGAATAATGTAGATAGAGAGGTAAAAATTGACATGCTTGGAATGGCGGAGTTTTTTTAGACAAACAAAAAAGACAAAGTTCAAAAAGTATCTCTTGAGCGCGTCGTTTGTTGGTGATTGTGTGCTCAGCCGCCACTTTCGTCATGCTTGGCCTCACAGGTCCCCAGACCTCAGTCCGTGCGATTATTGGCTTTGGGGTTACCTGAAGTCTCAAGTGTATCGTGATCAACCGACATCTCTAGGGATGCTGAAAGACAACATCCGACGCCTCACCATAACTCCGGACATGCTTTACAGTGCTGTTCACAACATTATTCCTCGACTACAGCTATTGTTGAGGAATGATGGTGAACGTATTCACCACTTCCTGTAAAGAACATCATCTTTGTTTTGCTTAAATTGTTATGCTAATTATTACTTTTCTGATCAGATGAAGCGCCATCTTCGGACATTTTTTGAACTTTTTTTTATTATTCTAATAAAACCCGATGTCATTCCGAGCATGTGTGTCAATTTTTACCTTTCTATCTACATTATTCCGTGACTTATTAAAAATGTTCAAATTTATACCGACTTTTTGATCACGCGGTATTATCAACTGCATGCCGTAAATTCAACGAAACAACTAGGGATTAAAATTACGAACAACTTTCATTGGAAAGAACAAATAGAAAATAATGTGGGGAAGACCAACAAAAGGCCGCGTGTCACTGGCAGACCAGTTAGAAGATCCAACAGTTCTTCTAAAGAGGCTGCCTACGCTACACTTGTCGGTCCTTTTCTGGAGCATTGCTGCGCATTGTGGGATCCCCCACCAAGTGGGACTGACGAAGGATATAGAGAAATTTCAAAGAAGGGCAGCTCGTTTTATATTATCACGACATAGGGGAGAGAGTCAAGAAATTGATGTGCGAGTTGTGACGGGAACCAAAAGAAAGGCGTTATTCGTTGCGGCGAGATCTCTGTGCGAAATTTCTTTGACCAATTTTCTCCTGAGAATGGGAACATTTTGTTAGTACCCACCTACATATAGACATGATCATCATATTAAAATAAGATCGAAAACGAAAAAAATATAGGTTTTCCTTTTTGCTGGAATGCAAACGTTCAAATGTTTGTAAAACTTATGGGACTTAATTACAGGGTCATCAGTCCCTAAGCTTACAAACTACTTATCAACTAGCTAAGACTAAGGACGGCACAAATATCCATGCCCGAGGGGGGATTCGAACCCCCGACCGTAGTGGCCGTGCAGACCGTGTCTGGAGCGCTTCAGTCTCCTCGGCCACCGCGGCCGGCTGCTAGAATGTTACAATAGTATTATGAAAGCGGTTCGATGAACCTTTTACCATGCACTTAAATATTTGCAGAGTAACGATGTAGATATAGAAATTGTGGTCGGCCGCGTCAAACCATATGACTGAAGGCCACAGTGGCTGTATTTACTTGAGTATCAGGCACATTGCTTTACAGTATCTGAATGTGATGTTTTATAAACTACCTATCGTCTCTTTCTGACAAATTTAAGGATTCGTCTTACATAGTGAGTCTCGCGACACCGTTGATACGGGACTGCCAGTTTGCAAAGCTGTGATCTTTATCGAAGGTCAGAAAAGGCAGACATGTCAATGCAGACTACTGCTCTGTTTCAACGATATTATTAAAAAAATAAATACAACCTATCCGACTTATTTTTATGTCAGAGGCTAAGCTCTTCGATCACGGGATCGGTTGCAGTTTTTTTTTTTCTTTCTTCGTTACGAGATAAACCGTCGGTCGTGACACTGTTAGGTGCGCTTCCTTAGACTGTAGCGTTTTACGGAACCAAGCTTCCGGGGTCGGCAAACAGTGGAAGAGTTTTGCTGAATAAATGATATGGGCTGCGGAACGGGCAGAGTTGCGGGACGTTTCCTTAAATGCCACGGCCGAGCCCTGCAAAACCAGACACCGGCTGCCAGCAGCACCGTTATACTCTACGCTACCCAGCAAGGCCTTGCAGTTTTCTTGCGGGTAACGCCACTTTTTCTCTACATACGGAAAACAGAACGCTACGCATCCTAAATAAGCGTCGTAAAGATCACGCTGAAAATAACAGTGAATCGTAAAATTAATGAAGCTATAGAGCCCAATGCTGTAAAGCAATGGCTGCATTTCCCAACATACACCCGATGACCAGAAAATATCTAATACACTTGATTAATTAGACCTACTTGTGGGAAAAGGTTTCCTGTTTACTACATACTGCACTAGCGGTATATACGTTGCTGTCTCCGACGCTATTCACGCAGCTTTCCCAACTACTCATTCCAGGTTCATCTTACTTTTTAAACGAATTTAAGTAAAAATTTTTCTGTTGGGTCCACAAATCCAAAATTCCACACAGAAAAATTTTTTACAGGCAAAAAATTTCTCGAGTTCGTAGCCCGAGTCCACAATCTGTTCAATTAAAAGCTTCAGAACCACGCAAAATATTACTCTCCAACTGAAAGTAGCAGTAATACCGACTCGTCTTTGTTAATAATGCATTACGTACCTCGTATCCCCTAATAGGAAGCCAGAAATGAGCTTCCTCTGCGCGAAGGTAAGACCATTTCGTCGGTCTATAAACTTTGTCTTGTTGTCTTTCTTGAAACAGTTATTGTTTTAAAAATAAGGAGAGGCATTGAATTGAAATTTGTGCTACGGCGGGGTTTCGAATCACAGACTTCCTGAATTATTTCGATATTTTTATGTAAATAGTGAAATTCAATTACAATAAATGTTTTTGTACAGAAAGTGTACACATATCTAGGGGGGCGTTTTGCCACTGCATTATGGATTTTAACGGTGATACCTGCGACAAGGCTTCATTCAAAGTTAATATTTACAGTGACATCCTAAAAATATTTATGTATCAAAGTAAATAGGTTTTTAAATGTAGCTCTCATAATTTGAGCAGTACATGGATCAAAACAATGTATGGCATACTTGACGTACTTACAGCCTGAATTGCCTTATTCCGTTAACTGTACTTCGTTGTTGTTGTTTAGTCACCATAGCTGTGTTTACATTTGTAGGTTGTTATTTTTTGCACTCAAATTGGCTTCTTGTCGCACTCAACGTAGCGAAACACTACAAAAGGTACAATCGTTCTCATTATAATGATGCTTTCGATCGAAAGCTCTGTTGGCATAGCAGCTAAAGCACTTCCAGTTTGTGCGTTGACATGTAAAACAAACCACAAATTTTGACCATTTTCGTTGGTACCGTTAGCATTAACAATACATGATATGACATAGAACACATATCGATTTCTTTTCTTGTTTTAAAACTTTGACATTTTACTTCAAATAGAAGATGCGATATTACAACGTGGCGCACTTATCCCTTAAATGGATTATTGCACAGTGGTTGAAAACGCACACACTGATTTTATTTCATTCATGCTCACTAATTAGCTCCAGTACGCGCTATTCAACAACAAATTTCTCCTGAGAATGAAAAATCTTCAGAGAGCGGATTTCTGACAGCTACTGACAATGCCACAAGCTCGCAGTACTGGTGGGTGCAACGGTGACTTCAATTCCCACGACCACAGCGCAAACTAATTCATTTACATGTCACGTTTCCAAGCAGAAATGTTACTGACCTTTTTAAAAAACATTCAGGAAAATGCTGTCTTTTGTTGTTAAAGATTAATTGCCACGAGCCCGCAAACAACAATAAATTGACTGTGGCCGCTGACAACAGTTTGTTCATAATCGGCAAACACTGTATGACAGCAAAACTTCGACAGACAATAATTCCCGAAGTTAAACAGTTGCAGCGGGAAACACCTGTTACATCAGTTTATATGAACTGTCATCTAAACACCTGTTAACTGGAAGGCGCCCGAAAGCTTCTGCGGAAACTAGTGACAAAGACCAACAGAGTAGTTAAAAAACAGTTATTTACCTTGCCATTTACTTCGACTTCCGCGTCTTCTGCAGCGACGCGGCTCCAAGCGCACGGACGTCTGCTGTCAAAACTTGGCCTGCTGTTGGTGGCTGGTCCATGCGGCGCGCACCGCAAGAAAGAAAGCGTCTGCGCTGTTGCGGGCAAGTTGAACGTCTTTTGCACTGCAGAAGAAAATTGGCCGGCAGTGTCACTGCTGTCGCTCGACTGACGCTACCGTCATCACGCGCCGCCGTCGGATTAACGTTCCTCACGCTTGGCGATGTACCATCTGACTGCACCTAACCGCACGTTTACGATGAAATAACTGTTATTTGTGGGCAATGAGCTCGGCTGCGCTGGAAGACCTCGGCTGTGCGCAGAGCCATCTAACGTCGCGCTGCGAATCACGCAACCTGCCCTGCCACCTGCTGTAGATATTGAACACTACTAGGTCCACGCTACACCAAGTAGTTTACAGACTTCCGTACTACGCGGCGCCACAGTACAAAGCGCATGTATTCGACAGCAGCGATCTTCAAACACAGGCAAAAGCTTCGATGCCGTTGCGCTTTCTTTCTTCCCCATCTTCTATGAAGTCGTTGCCCAATTTCGGTCGCTGCAGTATTTTTTTTTTTCACTCACACATAGTTGCCCTATATTAATAGTATCCCTCAATCTGCTGGAAAAAACATTACCTGTGTCTGCGCAGAAGTGCATCCATGCACAAAACAGACGTCTATTTACTACACTTTGCAATTTCTGAGAATCAGAGCAAAGAATATATCATTTATGCGTTGATTTTGTTTGTCATCCACGCATCTCATAGAACAGGGGCACCGATTCCATGGATGCTCTGGTGCTCGTGCACCCCCCACGGATAGAAGCCACACAATGCACAATAAAAAAAAAAAGAACTGGGGAAAATTATGACTATTTTGGCGTCGCACTCTCGCCATGACCACTCCATTAGAAGATACAGATCAGCAAAACAAATTTGTAATAACACATGGGTACTGTAGCACGCTGAATTTGTCATTGTGTTATCGTTACAGCTAAGAAAAAAAGGGAACAAATTGCAAAAAAAAAAAAAAAAAAAAAAAAAAAAAAAAAAAAAAAAAAAAAAAAAAAAAAAAAAAAAAATGCCCCAATGAACAGTGACTATTTGGTTGCGTGTTGGTCTGCTTTAAAAAAAAAACATTTATTATCAATAAAATGAGTAAAAACCAAGCGACATTTTTTTTCTTTCTATATATTGCCGGAGATAAGCCTGATTTGTCCATTTAGCTATCGCACTACATAGCAAATCGAGTAGTTGAACCCCTATTTTTTATTGAAAATTTGTATTCTCCATGAAAAAATATGTCACTTTTGTATGAAACATTATTCCGTTTCATGATAGATGGCAATGTAATAAATAAAAATGAGTTTAAAAAAGTTATATCTCAAACACATATCAGATTAGGAATATTAAAGACAACTTTTTCTATGTTTTGAACATTACTGAATTTATAGACAACGGCTTTGAGCAGAGACTGGGGTCGCTCTGATCGACCTCGTACGATACCTTCAATCATGAGACTCTGCTGATCAAAATATACAACACACTAATGGGCTGCAATCTTACCAACATAATCGAGCCACTGCTATGTAACATGCGTTACTACGTTGTACTTATTAGGAAAGGAAGTAGGTGAGGAGTTCAGAGAAATTGATTACCACGGAGAAGTGTATTAACCCTTCCCTCTTTAACACCTACACCAGGGGTTACCAAACTTGTTTTGTCTCGTAGACCCTTTACCAACTTCTTCTGTCCTGTGTATAACCCCTGCTTTTTGTGTGTTAATTTTTTTTACGAATTACTAACTTCAAATGTGTTTTCGCGCCTCATATAGCGCTACTGACTTTGATAACTTTAGTTATAAAACGGTGGAGTGAAAAACTGCTTTACAAGTTAGAATATATACGTAATTGACTGATCTCCACGCCCCCCTCCAAAGCAACAAAAAAAAATCTGTCTACGGGCCTGTAGCAGGAGACCGAAAATACAGAATTGCTCCACACTCTCGCTCAGCCAATGAAGCGAGCCTTTATATATACTGATGATCTTGGCATCGCCGTACAAGGCAAAACACATGAACATCTTGAAATTAAACTAGACGAAGCCCTGAAAATGATGTCAAATTACTACAAGCAGAACTCACTTAAACCGAATCGTAATAAAACCCAGGTAACTGCTTTCCATCTGAACACCCGTCTGTCAGACAAAAGTTAAAATTAACTTGGTAAGGACAGGCATTAGAGCCTACAGACAAACCTAAGTACCTGGGATTTATCCTTGATCGTTCCCTTGCATATAGCAAATCCAAAAGTTCTAAGGACAACGGGTGAGGCCTTGTGTTTCTCAGTTGCAGAATACGCCTGTCCAGTGTGGGGAGATCCAGGCATGCAGAAGTCACCACGGCACTAAATGATACCTGACGAGTAATTACCATCTGCATGAAGGCTGCTCCATTACCATTGCTTTACAAAGCAGCGGGCGTCGCATCGAAGAGACAGCGCCCAATACTGGCAAGGTCCAAACAAAAGTTTGGTGTCAGACACCCCTTTTACCAGCTCGATGAACCTCATGGATCCAGATGGCTCAAGTCCAGAAGACGCTTCATGAAATCTGTCAACACAGAGCCCCCAGAAATCTACCCTCTCCACCAGGAACCCTCGCAGGGAATAGAAAACCTGGCGCATGATTAATCGTATGCCCAATGGCGTTGCCACTGTCAAATCAAACATGGCGAAGTGGAGTATAATAGCAAGCGACGTTCTTTGCGACTGTAGGGAAATACTTGCGAGTTGTGCCCCTCAACATGCACCCTCAATGATTTGTGGTTCGCTAACAGTGAAACTGTAGACATAGAAGGGCAGCTCGTTTCGTATTGTCACGATACAGGGGAGACAGCGTTACGGAAATGATACAGGATCTGGGATGGGAATCATTACAAGAACGGCGCTTATCGCTGCGGCGTGGGCTACTTACGAAACTCCAATCGCCAACATTCTCCTCCGAATGCGAAAATATATTGTTGATTCCCACTTACATAGGTAGAAATGATCACCAGAATAAAATACGAGAAATCGGAGCTCGAACGGAGAGATTCAGGTGTTCTTTCTTCCCGCGCGCTATTCGAGAATGGAATGGAAGATAAATAGTATAATGGTGGTTCGATGAACCCTCTACCAGGCACTTAAATGTAATTTGCAGAGCATCCCATGTAGATGTAGCCAGTTTCTGGGCTGAAAAGCTATAATTTCGGATTCGGACACGAAAAAGTAAATGTCTATGTCTTTGACAATGCTATCATGTGATACCTCCTCCAATCTAATGAAGTAAGGACTGTGATCGTGCTCTTGGTCTATGGTCAGACTGTTCATTGTATTTCAGTGGTTCGGGCTGTACACGTCTCTACGCAATTATTCCACGATGTTTACGGTAACAGAAGGAGTAGAGGTGCATACAAATGTTGAAAAACACTTGTCAAAGGTATGCTAATGTTTTCTACATGTACTACATAAATACTCCGCTAGTCACATTTAAGTGCACGGGGGAGAGTTCATCGAACCGCTTTTGTGATATTTCTCTACCTTTCTATTCTCTAATAGGATGCGGGAAAAAGGAACACCCGAATCTTTCAGTTTTCGATCTAATTCCTCTTATTTGATTAAGATGATCATGTCTCCCTGTGTAAGTTTGTGCTAACAAAATATGTTCGCATTTGGAACAGATATGAATGTTTCTTTTGCGACGACTTTTCACAGTGTTTTACAACAGATTGCTGAAATTGAAAGTGTTAAACCTAGAAAGTGTCTACTTGTTTGAGATATTACCGTTTTTCAACACTTTTCAACTCATTTTTATTTTATCCGATTACACCGCCATCTATCATGAAACGAAAACAAATGTTTCATTCAAAAGTTGTATATTTTTTCACGGAGAATCTAAATCTACAAAAAAAGGGGGGAAGATTCTTATTTAAGATTTCAAAGACACCCCCTCCCGCCCCTGGGGATGGCGCAGCGGTCGAACTTTAGGGGTTGGAACACTTACGCGGAGTGACACTTGCGCGGAACCCGGGACCCTTGGGGCGCCTAATGGCTTTTCCTGGGTACAGGCACACCAAGAAGTCTAGCACTGCTGTTGTCAAGTTTCCACACTGTCAACATAACACGAAACTCAGTGAAATTGCACAACCCTTTCAAAGCTGAAGAGCAATATAGTAACTTGTTCTAACTATATATGAATTCGTTGAGTGTTCGTCCTGAAAACAAAAAAGGTATTTTAATAGTGATAATGTTTGGAGAGTTATTAAGACATTCTTTGCTACTACAAGACGATGACTTTCCACAGTCATATCTCCTAAAAGCATATTTTTCAGAACACTAAGCATATCAAGACACTTGCGCAAGCAATAAATATATTAGGCATCCTGCACAGATACGTTGATGTCATTGACCGCTATGTAGTTAACCCCACTATCACGCAACTTCCATCTCTTTAAAAATAGCTACTATGCTTTTTAATAGGAGACGCAACCTTAAACCTTCAATTAAAAAACGTTAATAATAAGTCAATGAGTATTTCACATACTTGAAGCATTTATTCGTAGACTCCAAAACGATTTGGCTATATTCGAATTAGAAATACACCTAAGAAATGTATGAAATACGGAATGTGTAAGGGAATGTCACACACCGAAAAATGCTAAAGATAAATTCTATTTTCCATCACCGTCATATAGAACCATTTTTACTCCGAACTTGGCATAAACCAACAGGGAGAAACAAGTTGCAAGACTTCCAGGAAAAATGAAGCTAAATTGACAGCCAATAGTTGGTTATAAATTACATTGCCTGTTAACTGTATAAATATAATTTACGGAATACAAGGAACTCCTGTTCAGTACAGTCGAAAAGGTCTATGGTAATAGGCAGTGGTTTACAATCAGATATCCGTATCACTCTCCTCCTCAAGAAGTCTGTGTGAAGATTTATATTCAGAACATTCAAGAAAAAGGTGTTGAAACTACAAGAAGCAGCTCATTTATTCAGGAAGGGAATACGTTATGGTGCCCGTAAATTTGAATGGCTGTATCTCTTGTAGTAACATTCATTTTTTGATAAAATGTTAAAATCCAATATACCAGAATTTTGTTTTTCTAAACTCAGTGCCAACTTTTTTTGTCGAAATTTTTGCAGGAAGTAGTCTTGACGTGCTTTCATACTTCTATGCATTAATATTATCTAACATGTAATTTGTGTCACAAATTGCGTGGCCGGTCCGATCGGATGTTCGAGTCCTTCCTCGGACATGGGTATGTTTGTTTGTACTTTGCCTACGTTATTTTTTTTGTGTCCCAACTTCGTCGCCGCTTTTGTGTCCCAGCCTCGTCGTAGGTGTCGGTGGCCGAGTGGAATGAGACCGACACGCTGGTGCAGGTACGGAGGGGAGCAGCCAGAAACTATAAACACTCGAGTAAATTAGAAAGAGATATATATTGCACAGAATGTAACAATACTTAACTTTTACATAGTACTGCAGAACGTTGATACATAGTTGTTAGAGGCCTGCCTAGTGCCTGTACAATAGCAAAGTCTTCACTGGGGCCTATCTGATTACGAAGGTCCTAACTCGTTGCTATCTCAGTCCGAAGTGCCCGGTCCTTCAGTGGTGGCCACGAGCGGCGTTGTCGCAGAGGGCGCTCGTGGCTGTCGTCGAGAGAACGCCGCGCCGTGCGTGCATGGCGGCGCGCGGCGAAAGTAGGTGGCGCGCACTTTGTACTTGTGCGACACCACAATTTTAAGTAAGATTAAGTAGTGTAAGTCTACCGACCGACGACCTAAGTAGTTTGGCCGCATAAGACTACACATATACACGTAATTTATTTATTTCATCACCACATTTAAGTACTAATAATTAAAGAAACTTAAATGTAGAAATTTGAAATAAACACTGAAAACAAATGATTAGTATTTCTCATAAAATGAATGCACAGAACCGTTGAATTATGTCTTGTGAATGTACCTATAAAATCTGCCATATGAAAATTGTAGTGTGAACCCAAATTTGTTTTTATGTAATAACATTAAAAACATATTAAAATTTGAGAACTCGAAAACCAGTGAAGTTATGGACTTGAAGCGTTTTGTGTTGCTAAATCTTTACATAGTAGACACGATTTTAAAATTTGGTTGCTATCGCCAAAGTAGACGAAACGTTAAATTTTTTGGTGCAATCTTCGCCGTGTAGACTGTATGTTGTAGAAGTCTACGTCGAACCTAATTAGAATCATACTTCTGAGGAGAGAACGTTGTTTGCACTTCTCCTGCGTTTCCAGTCGCCGTGCTGTGCTACGTAACGACATCGTACCGTTCCACTTTACCGAGAGCTATATATGTATTGGTGTGATGTTTGTTCTTTCGAAATAAGACATCACACCAATTTATGTATTATTTAGACGCAAAGATTCTGGGTTCTGTTTTCATCGCTAATGCGACTAACAACGTTAGACCTCGTGTGTAAACAGTTAAAGGTTATGAGTGCCACTGGACAAATGCATAAGTAACACCTGTTGTTTGAGACTTGAAAATGAACTTAAATTAGCCGAAATCGATATCTCATAATAAACATAAGGTGTAGCTGTCTATATTTCATAATGCTATTCCTAACATATTTAAAAGCTGCTCAAAACCACCTACAAAAAACCTTTATATTGAGATTGTATATAATTCCACTATCAAATTGTGTTTTAGTTATTTGTAGTAATACACCCAAAGATCTGCCCTTGCTTTTAGTGCCTTGATCAGCTGTTTATTTTTAGAGGTATTACTAGGGACAGGAAAAATTTGCATTTGCGATAAATGCGAATATAGATGCGAATTCTGACTCAAAATGCAGTAAATCCGAAATTGTAGTTAGCAACGGTTGCGCTCAATTCCGATTTCATCACATTCCTCTTCACATGGTGCTGTATTGTAAATCGAGTGATATTTGTATGACGTGTTATCTCCCTGTTGAATGAGGCTGTGATATCTCCGGGCCGTTACTACAACTCCACATCGCTCGGTGGGCCTTTCCCTGAATACGGCACAGGTAGCGGCTGGAGGGCGTGGAGTAGGGGTGGTGTATCCCTACTTCTGGAACACCCTGTTCACTACCTGCAGCGTCCGGGTCTCCGCGCAAGTGTCTACAAATTCCCTTTCCGCGCAAGTGTCACTCCCCGCAAGTGTCACAAACTCGAACTTTATGTTAAAGGATGTCTGGACCTCTTTGAGGTGAACAATATTTATTACAATTTTCTTCTAATCGGTTTTGTATTTCTTCAGTGTGGATACACTCTAGCCTGTAGTCTTATGGAAGTCGGCGACATGCCGCGAGTAATGAATTATTATGTGCAGTGTGCAGTGTCTGACTGGAGACGCGCTACGGTAGCTCACGCGGCCGTGATCTCTGAGCCTAGTGTGACATTCCAGATACAGGGGGAAGCTGATTGTTTCCATGTGGAAGGCGGGTTTTGCCAGGATGTTGGGTTCTCCAGCCGTCCGGCTACCAGTTTGGACCTAGTGAATGGGATACAGCAGGTAGTCAGGGTTTCCCTACTATGCTCGGAAACAGGAAGCGACTGTCTTTGATAGCGAGGGCGGCTAACCCAGATTGCAACTGAAATACAATATAGCCACACACATTATTCTAAAAATACATATAAAATCAAGGAATTATCATACGGCAAATATAATTATATGAATTGATTCACGAGATTTGGGAGAATCAAACGCTGTAATTACAATTTCAATATCCCTTACAGATAAAAAGTCGAAAATTTTCAGTACTATAATAATAATATTATAAGACTTATATTTACAATTATTGGTACGTAGTGTTTATCAGTAAGAATTTAAGAGGCAAATGGGCAGCATTGCACCACGCTACCTACTTAAAACGACGTACCACGTTATTTCTGTATTCTTTCAATAAACTTTGTTTTACTCTCTTGTTCTGCTTTTCGACGAGGTAATAATGTTCTTGTGTCAGAACATAGATTTCACCACAGAAACACAAAACATAAACCCAGCAAAGCGCATTACATTTATATATGTATTTTATTATATTTAATATAGTGAGGACAGTTTACTACTCACCGCAAAGACGTGGCGACGAGCTGCGACAGGCACATACAAAAGACACACACATACAACACATTCAGCTATCGGCAATGGCCTTCTTCAGAAATAGAGCACTC
Source organism: Locusta migratoria (assembly GCA_026315105.1). NCBI lineage: Eukaryota > Metazoa > Arthropoda > Insecta > Orthoptera > Acrididae > Locusta > Locusta migratoria. The sequence continues at coordinate 340,202,012 of CM048755.1, forward strand.
ACGCAATCACACAGGCACACAACACAGTCATACAACCATCACCTCCGACTGCCACACTTCGAATTGTGGCAGTCGGAGGTGATGGTTGTATGACTGTGTTGTGTGCCTGTGTGATTGCGTGAGTGCTCTATTTCTGAAGAAGGCCATTGCCGATAGCTGAATGTGTTGTATGTGTGTGTCTTTTGTATGTGCCTGTCGCAGCTCGTCGCCACGTCTTTGCGGTGAGTAGTAAACTGTCCTCACTATATTATTTATTCCAACCTGGACTTTCCATTATTATATTTTATTATATTTAATATTATTCTTAGTAACGTTCGTTTTATGTTGTAGACTGCCACTTAAATATTTCATGGCCGACTAAAAATAGTAGATTTGCAGCAGATAACTTATATATAAACAATTATATGTATTCGTGGACAAGAACTGAATATATTTACATAAAAATCCATGATAAATTAAATATTAATTGTGTAACTATTTTTCGACGGCGGCAGTATATTTGAACAGTGAGACGCTACCTGAGCAAAGAGCTTCAGTCTCAACTGTTTAGTACTGTTAAATATATATTTGTTTGTTAAATGTAAACAACATTTGTAGGGAGGTGGTCAAAGCATTTAATGCTGTGATATTCAAATATATAATATTGTGGAAGGGAAATTATATTTTAAAGATGAGGCGTTGGGATGCGCGGAAGGATACAAATTTGGGAGCAGGGAGAGCACGCTTTTCGAACACTTGGGAGGGGACTCGTAACTTGGACGTAGTGGTGAAAGGTTGTGATGCTTGGCGGTCTGAAGCCGCGTTACGAACGTGTAATTTGAAGAGATAAGCATCTGTGGACTTAGAAAATTTACGGAACTGTGACTGCCGAACTTAGTCTCTACTTGAAAAGTGATAAACTATGCACGGTAGTACGGCTGTGGAACTGTGATAATTCAGCAATCGTGTACTCGTGTGATTACAAACTGTGTTTTATAACAAATAATTTAATCGCGAATTAAATTGGGAACTGCAATGTTCGATGGCCTTCACTAATGTAGGAGTGAATATTTGGAACTTTTTCTCTCGAGTGTGTGTGATACTTATTGTGCCTCTCATGAACAATAGTTAGGTAAAAATTCAGTTATTTACCGATGTATAAAGTAGGACCACCTCCGCATTTCATGTCCAATAAGAGTAATAAACTCCATTTATAAAGAATTACTTCGTGAGTCGTGACGCGGGTTCGAATCCCGCTGATGACAAATTTTCAACTTTACCCATTGATTTATTTCAGTCACCCTGGCAATTCCTTTGTGAATAAAACAAAATCGCACTGTCGTGTTTTACGGCCCACTTTAGATTTGTCTGTAGTTTTATGACTTTTTGCAAACATTTTGGACAAAAATAATTTAAATATAAACAATAAAAAATATGGACGATACGATTACGATTCTACTATTGTGATAATATCTATGCACCCAACACGTAACATTCTTTCTGACCGTATTTTAACAAACAGACAAAAATTATTTGATATTTGAGTTTAGCTTAGACAAACATACTCTTTTTGGAACTTTTACCTCTTTAAACTATTATTTTAATATCTCTCCCACATTTTCATAATCTTTTTCCGTTAAAATATTATCACATGTATTGCTTTGGTAGTTTGTTCTGAGTTTATTTTCTTTGCCTGCACTGTTTACGAATGACTATTGCCTGCAAGGAACGTAGCGTACGTTTGGTGTTCAGAAACTCTCTTTTGCACACGTCATATTGCTTTGTGCATTTGAGGATTCTCCTATTATAACTCAAGCGTTGTCGTTTCAAAGCAATGGCGCACTGAAAATTGTAATAAACACGTCGTTCTAAAATGTCATGTTAGCAGTTAACACCTGTCATCGATGGTACGAGAATTACGGATTACTCTCGCAGCTGTTCAGCGTAGCGCAATAGGCGGCGAATTAGTTTGTGACGTACGAACATGTTAGACAATGGTTCGAAACTTGGCTGGCGCGGTAGCTCAGCGTGCTCGGTCAGAGGGCTCGACGCCCTCTGTAACGAAAAACGACGAAAATAAAACAAAAATATCGCACTGACGTGTTTTACGGCCCACTTTATAATTGTAGTTTTATAAGTTTTTGCAAACATTTTGGACCAAAGTAGTAATCTAAATAATGAAAAATTAATTAATAAGAGTGTCTGGAACCCTTTGAGGAGAAAAAATTAGGTAGTGGCGGGTTCCAAACCACTGGCCTTCCGCGTCACAGTCTAACACATTGTCCACTGCGCTATGACTAACAACTAGAAGTTGCGTTCCTTACTCTCATACTATTGATGGCCGTTGTTAACTGATGCTAATATGGCATTTTTAGACCCTAAATTATCATTTATCGTACGAAGAACGACGTGGCTTTGTTAATTCTTCAGTGCGCCATTTCTTTGAAATGACAACGTGTAAGTTACAATAAGGAAATCATGAACTACGCAACGCAAAATGGCGAATGCCAGAGAGAGTTCTGGGCGAGGAAGGTCACGTGACATCTGCGAACGGCTGCTTTTCGTTAATTCAATGGAGGGTGTAAAAACTCCGTTATTTTTGCAAATATCTCTCAAACGATACGAGATATGAAAAAAAATAAACTAAGGGAACAAAGCTGTAGAGAATTTTCTCCTCTACAAATTCGTTTATTCAATTATCGCATCAGATGAAAGGATTATTTGCAATTAAAATTACATTACAAACGGATTTTTCGTTATTACTAACGTATTTCTTGTCCGAAATATTTCAAAAAGCGAGGTTCTGGTCTCTGGTAGCCAACAATTATGTTTGTAAAATTTGGTGCCGATCGGTTGAACGGTTCGACCTAAAAAGTGGGAACACGTTACAGCCAGACAGACATCGTCAAATCGCCGTTATTTTTGCAAATATCTCTGCAACGATGCAAGATATTAAAAAAATCGTAATAGAGCGAAGTTGTAGAGAATTTTCCTCTCTACTAATTAGGTTATTCAATTTTCGTGTCAGATGAACGGTTCGTTTGCAATTACAATTATATTACAAACGGCTTTTTTTGTATTACTACCGTATTTTTTGTCCGAAAAATTTGAAAAAGTGAGGTTCTGGTCTCTGGCGGCCTACAATTATGTCTGTAAAATTTGGTGCTAATCAGTTGAACGGTTCGTCTTAAAAACAGAGAACACGTTACGGACAGACAGACATCCCAAAATCGCCGTTATTTCTGCAAATATCTCTGAAACAATACGAGATACGAAAAAAACATAAGGGAGCAAAGTTGTAGAGAATTTTCTCCTCTAGAAATTCGGTTGTTTAATTTTTGTGTCAGATGAATGGTTAAGCCGTTATTTTCATTTAAAATTCGAGCTGTCAAAAGACGATCGAAAAGCCCCACTTTTAGTGTTACTACCGTAACCTAAAGTGAGCCAAAACCAACGTCCACAAAGGACCGATCAAATCGAAGAACCAATGAAAAGAGAGAAAAAGAAAGAGGGCTCAACGCCATCTGTAATAAAAAACTGAACAAAATTCTCAACGAACAACCCAGAATGAACATGAACAAACGACTGCAAAGCATCGATCTACCCGAAGAATAAAAAAATAAAAATAAAACAAATAAAAACCCGCCACTGGCATTTACTTTTATTTTGTTTCTTAAAAAGGTTTTCGCACACTCTTGTTAGTTGAACACAGCTATATTCTGAATGTTCCGATTTGTTCAAAGGTAACAGCGGTTTCTCTGAAAAGTGTATTTGTTCTATTTTGTGTACATGCCACGAAATATATACCAACGAATTGCAAACACAGACTACTTTTTCACTTGCACATAAACTGGGGAGGTACTGTTATAACGACTATTGTAAATGACCTAATGATAGTAGTATGTATGTATATAGATTAAGTACTAGAGTTATGTAAAATTCAGTGTTACCACACTTATTCCGTTTGCTGTAAAAGAAATGTAGTCACGGTTTGATACAGAATATTTGGACTTCATTTTAGCGCAGAACAAAGTAACATGAACAAAGTCATATCTGAAATACAGAACAGGTAATAAAATCTACCTTATAAGCGTCTATAGCAACCATACCAAAGACAAACATTTTATTGAAGACAAGAGCCATGGTCGCTTTTTATTTTTTATCAAGATTACCGGCGTCTGCAGTTTAAGTGCTATCTTCGGATCTGCAAGTACACACAAAATCATACTCAAAATGCAATAATACCACAAGCCAGAGAAATGCATATTTTTAAATATCCACTTTCGAAACCCACCTTAGATTTAATTCTTTAGAACATTGTTAATAAAAGCTTTTAAAACCACATTTACTCGCCAACTTAATTGTTGGCTTGTCAACCTATAATAAAACACGAAAATCAACATCCTGTAATAAGATGTGGTCACTAAGTTAAAAACAATCTGAAAAACTCAGCCGTCCAAACTCACAAGTTGATACCAGATGGCGCTCTAGATGTGATATTTGAACATCTCTTCCTTGATGTCAAGAACAATAATCTTGTACATATGAAACGACATTCACATTAGGCAACTGTTTGAAAAGGCCTAGGTTGATGTGAAGAGGTGGTAGAAGAATATCTTCACTGGGTACCAATTTCTAATTATGTAAATTTTTTTCTCCCACTTTCAAGCTCATTTGAGGCCAAAGCATTCTTTTATAGTGGGAATTTCTGTCATTATTGTCCCACTCACACAGGAATCATCCATACTTCGTGTAGCCTTGTTATTCTGTTCTGCCGGCCTCTGGTCGCCCCTGAGAGGCTAGCAGACCAACCAACACACTGAATGCACCGGTGGTCTACCTATAAGGCGTTCCAGATACCGCCGAGGCGGAAACACACGACATAGCAAACAACAACAAACAGACTAACCAGAACTACATTTTCCAGGTAGAGCCGTCACCACAACAATGTCCAGATGGAGCTGTCAATCATGTCCGAACGAGATCACTCCGCTAAACCTGGCTACTTAAGCCCGAGCAGCCGCCACGACTGCCTCGTAGGCTTCCAACGGACTGTTTCAAGAAGACCTCGTCACGGACTCCGGAACGTATCCTGGAAAGGGAGTGCTTCTGCGGATATCGACCATGGTCTGGACCTGGACTATCTAAGATTGAACGACTACCTGCGAATTTTCACTCTCTTGGACTTGGTATCTCATGCTCGTGCTCCAGGATTTTGTGTTTAGTGATTAGAGTTGCACGACCTCTGGTATCGACTGGCAATGGAATAAAGTGTGTTGTTCTGAATCAAGCCTTTTTAGTCACAACACATTCCCAATATCATTGCAACTATTTTCAAGCCACCTCATATTTTCCACAAAATTAATTGTTGCCAATTGCTGCAAAGCATATGTCATCAATTTTACCACTCCTTTAAATTATCAGTTGCATCAGACATTTAGCTTCGCACAACTAAAATACTGTGCCTGGTAGAGAATTTCTGAATTCAAATTTGAATATCTCACATGAAAATCCTTTGGAAACACATATTTACATATGAGAAAAACGACCCTTGTCGAACAGTGTAATCGGAGCATTTATTGTAGGACGTACGAGTAAGTATCCGTTAGAACAGGGCGTCGTAATTTGGCGTTAATGGGCTATGGAAGCAGACGACCGAATCGTGTTACTATGCTGACAACACAACACCACCAGCATCCGGCTTCAGTTGTCAGGTTTCGTGTGTGGTGCAGACTCCAAGTTGTCAACAAGGAACTGTGCACATTGGTGGTATCAACGTAGTGGTGTATGTTGTTTTTATATGGAATGGACTGCGTCCTCTGGTCCAACGAAACCGATCATTGACTGGAAATGGTTTCATTCGGCTACTTGGAGACCATTTGCAGCCATTCATGGATTCCTGTTCTCACATAATAATTGAATTTTTATAGATGACAATCGTTCGCGATTGGTTTTAAGAACGTTTTGGACACCTCCAGAGATAATTTGGCCACCCATATTGCAGGACATAAAACACACCCAACATTTGTTGGACATAGTCGAGAGGTCAGTTATCGTACAACATCCTGCACTAGAAACACTTTCGCAGTTATGTACGGATAAACATGTTTAAATGTTTGTAAACCTGTTGGACCAAACTGCTGTGGCCATCAGTCGATATAATTACAAACAACGTAAATTAACTTACTCTAAGGACAACACATTCACCCATGCCCGAAGGAGGCCTCGAACCTCCGGCGGGGACGGCTGCCCAGACCGTTGCAATACGTATGCACGGCTATACAAGGTATTTCAGGAGGAATAGTAAATATTGTAGGAGTTGTTAGTATAGAAGAATTGCAATAAAATTTTTAATGTATGTTGAATTTTTATTGTGTACAGAGTTAACAGCTGCTATGTAAGGCTGGTTGCACACACACCGATTTTGGACGGACGGTAAAATATCGGTCGCCCACATTTGAGCAGTGAACCATTGGTCATTGTAGCTTGCACACTGGCCGACCACGGAACGGCACCGGTCAGCTGCCGGCGACTGTTACTGCCAGGTCGGTGTCGGCCATACAGTGACGCACGTCGTCAAGTGGCAGCTTGTACACGCAACGATTTTTACTGGCCGCCCCCTGCACAGTTCTCGCTGTGCCTTCTCGCCATACAGTCGACGTAGCGCATATAGGACTAAAACGCAAAATATTGATTTAGCAGTAAGTTCTGTATACAATCAATAACACATATTTCAGACTAGCTTAAAACCCGGCGTTGCCCGGGTATTTATTATTTATTGCTGTCATTTTTCCATAGATATATATTCATTTGTATAAGGGAGAGGAAAACTTAATTGTGATGGGAGACTGGAATTCGGAAGAAGAAAAGGAAGAGAAGGGAAGATAGTAGGTGAATATGGACTGGGCAGGAGGAATGAAAGAGGAAGTCGCCTGGTAGAATTTTGCACGGAACATGATTTAATCGTAATAAACACGTGGTTTAAGAATCACAAAAGAAGGTTGTTTACGTGGAAGAGACCAGGAGACACCGGAAGGTATCAGATAGATTTTATAATGGTAAGACATAGGTACCGGAACCAGGTTATAAACTGCAGGACATACCCAGGGGCAGATATAGACTCTGACCATAACTTGTTAGTCATGAACTGTAGGCTAAAGCTGAAAAAAACTGCAGAAAGGTAGGAAAATAAGGAGATGGGACTTAGATAAATTGAAGGAAAGCGAAGTTCTGGAGAATTTCAGAGGGAGATTTAGGCAACAATTGACAGAAACAGCTATTGTATAAGAAGTATTAAGTCATACCTTACCCCCACGTTATTAGTAGTATGTGACTGCTTTTACTAGCCCAGAAATGTAAACGAAAACTATATATTGTGCAATTCAAACCAAATAGTTCGGTTGTAAAGATAATCTAGGAAGTAAGACTTCGATCCCCTAGTTCACAGTCAAACTAATTACGGAAAATAGATGGTGCAATTAGAACTAGGCATAACTGTAGACTGGGATACCACCTGTCTTCTTTGACCCATGACGTCATCAGGATGTCGGAAAACCAGTATACGGGATATCTTAATACTTCTGTATTGCAGATACAAATAATCTGTAGTTATTATAGATAACAGAATGTAAAATTCGCGCCTTCGGCGCTCTCATACGGCGGGGGGGGGGGGGGGAATCTCTCGGATAGCCTACACCTAACCATCAGAGAGAAGCTACAGATCACTTTTTAAACACAAAATATTAATCTGTTTTGTTTGTAAACAAACTATCGTGTTTAACTCAACTACCACATAATCACTCACGGTCGGCCGCGGTGGCCGAGGAGACTGAGGCGCTCCAGTCACGGTCTGCATGGCCACTACGGTCGGGGGTTCGAATCCCCCCTCGGGCATGGATATTTGTGCCGTCCTTAGTAGTAAGTAGTTCATAAGTAGTTTGTAAGTTTAGGGACTGATGACCCCGTAGTTAAGTCCCATAGACTCTACAAACATTTGAACATTTGAATCACTCACGCCTTCTACAAACACGCATGCACCTCAAAACTACCGCACTGCGATGACGTCACGGGTCAAAGCTGACGGGCGGTATCCCCGTCTACAGGTGAGCCTAGAACTATAGTACACAAAACAAAAAGCTACAATTTCATTGTCAAAAAATTATAATTAGTATGATTGTGAAATAGGGTATCGAATTGGAGAGGTCGGTAGGGGCGGCAAAATTTGAACAGCCTACTGGCGGAAAATGTGAAAATCCACCACTGCTTCAGGTAGATCGTGTCTTCGTTCTATGATGTTCACTCTGGTTATTACGGAGGGCGGCTGGCCCTCTGAGCGGTCGGCTATCCAGACACGTTTCTAGTCCTGCCCAAATCATCAGTTTTTCACCTACTGCGAGTGTCCATTATTCCATTTTCTCGCAGGTTCAATCGCATTACCCCGAGGGATCGAACTTATTTCTGTATTAGCACGGAAATGGTCATTTCCCTATGAGGCATACATACAATCATATCATGTATACGTTTTCACTGGGTTAAAAGATAAGTGATATCCGTATTTAGGTATTGGAAGCACACAGAAACTATATACACATTCCGCGGACTTATTGCTGTCACAGCCACAGGACCAGTAGCTTCCATTCTGACATGAAAGAATCTCGTTTCCTGTTGGCGTGCATTTACAAATGCGGCAGTACTATGACGTCCTTGCCATCCTGAGGAAACAGCTCAGAAGGGCTGTACACTGCTTTCAGTGAACCCCAAACTTTTGTGAACATGAGTCGGCAAAGATTTCGTTACGGTGATAAGAAAGGAATTATTATTTTTCGCATTTACCAAACACATTTAAACGCTGCTGGCCGTCGAATATGCAACACCAATAATGGCCAAAGTCGACAAAATTGGATTTGGTAGATAACAAATTGTAGGGCTACAAAGGTCCTAATGATTAAAAATAGTGGCCCATGTGAAGTGAGGAAGATGGTGAAATCAGTTGTGAGTGTTGTCCTAATTGCTGGCTAAACCCCTGCTACACATCTCGGCAATTGTGAAAGAGGCTCTGGATGTATTGATGGGGCATTGTAGTATCGCGGATAGTGATGTCACCAAACACAACCACATTACTATCGATACCGACAGTCACGGCCACGAGAACTGCGACATTTGGCAGTCACAGTTCCTATATTCTCGACAGAGGCTGCAAACTATCACGTTTTACAGACCTGATTGGCTAGATTGTAGTTAAATAGCCAACAGTACGACATCTGAGACAGTGTGCAGGGATCCGGCTGAGAATGCCTCGTGTCCTCTACTGTTTATCGCTTCGTCCATTGTGTGTCGTGTCAGCAGAGTGTTCACCGAGTCAGGACAGAGAGCATCGTTTCGCCAGAGAGTGCTACGCTTCGCAGAACATAGTACCACCTTGATATAGGGCTGCATAGTGTCTCAAGACTTGTTTACATATTGAGACTTAGAAAAACTATCAACGTAACTTTCAAGTATTGACTCAGATGCCTGGACTTTATCACTCTTTAATGATTGTACTTCAAGAATGCCCCCCCCCCTCCAAAACTATATGCTATATTCGCCACTTCTAATAGACATCCATTTTCAGTCCATCTCGTTCCCAGCATTTTGATAATTATTTTTCTTTCTTCTTTGTTTGGATTTTCCATATTTGTTTTCCTATTTAGTGGCAAGATTTCGCTGGCGTATAACATTGCTGGTTTAACTGCTGTGTTGTAAAGTCTAATTTTCCTTTTTAGTAATAAACATCTTTTATTACAAAGGTTTTGCACGAATCCGAAGCATCTACATGCTTTTTGTATTCTCTTCTGTTGTGAATATTTTTCAGAGATAGTTTCCCCTAGATATTTTAAGTATGTTACCCTTTTAATTTCTCCATATTTGGTTTGTAATTTGAAAATTTCTAGATTTGTTGTTGTAAGCACAGTCTTTTCAAAGTATATTTGTAAGCCTACTTTTTCTGCACATTCTTTAAAAGTTTATTTCTTTTTTAGCGCCATTTCACTAGAATCTGCTAGCAAGAACTATGTCGTATAATAAAGAAGATAACCCATCACTTTGTATTTTGTGTTTGTTAATGTTTGTTCTATGATGTTCGGTGTCTTCCGGCCCGTCCTTTTTCTTCAAGAATTTTGAATAGTTTGTGTGTGTGTGGATAGAGTCATAGGCCTTTTTGAAGTCGGCAGAGGCATATACCGCAGGCTTCACTCGCATTTTTCTTAGGCTTGAGATTAATCTTGAGTTTGAAATTTGCTCTGGGCACGATCAGTTTTGTCTGAAGCTAGTTGGAATTCTGAGATATTGGGTTGTAGTAGTTTTTGTGCTCTTTCCAGGATTCAGGCTGATAATTTGTTATACGGGAATGAGGGTACGGAGATCCCTCTGTAAATATTCACATCAACCCCCAACCCCCCCCCCCCCGGTTTTTTTTTTTTTTTTTTTTTTTTTTTTTTTTTACGAAGTGGGTGTATTAGGGCACATTTCAAATCCTCTGGGATTTCCTCGGCGACTGATATGTTCTGAATAATTTTTAATAGCTCATTTCTTGAATTAGACTTGATATACTCCAGAAATTTGGCTACAATTCCATCTTCTCCACATACTTTGTTATTTTTTAGTTTCTTTATGTGTTATGTAATTTCTCCTTCTGTTGGTGGCGTAGAATCGTTTTCAAATCCTTGTAAAGCATATGAGACTTAACTGCGGAGTCATCAGTCCCTAAACTTACAAACTACTTGTGAACTACCTTATACTAAAGAAAACACAAACATCCATGACCGACGGGGGTTTCGAATCCCCGACGGGGAACGGCCTTGCGCATCGGACATAGTGCCCCAATGCTCTCGGCCACTCCACCGCGGCGAAATCATTTTATTGCGAGGCTTTACTGTTGGATATTGGAAGGGCTCCTATTAGTTCCAAACAGTTTAGTAGTCTTTCGAAGTATTTGACTAAATTTTCACAGTTTTCTTCATCGCGTAATGCCAGATTCCTATCTGGTATCCGGAAGCACGGCCACTACGGTCGGGGGTTCGAATCCCCCCTCGGGCATGGATATTTGTGCCGTCCTTAGTATAAGGTAGTTGATAAGTAGTTTGTAGGTTTAGGGACTGATGACCCCGTAGTTAAGTCCCATAAGCTTAACAAACATTTGCAACATTATGAGGGATTTGTTCTTTAATTTGATTTGCGAAAGTCTTGTCGAATCCGTGTTTATTATAATTTTTAAAATCTCTTTCTATTGATTCGAGGTGTTGGGATACGTATTTTCTCTTCTCTTGTCTCATAATTTCATTCGAAAGTTTTCGTGTTTTTAGAAAGTTTTGGGGAGTTTCCTCATTTTTATTTGAACTGTATTTACGAAGGCATTTTTGCGTAATTTAACTGCTTTTTCACATTACATATTCCACCTTAGATGTTTGTGCTGCTTCTGTAACGGTATTTGTTTTTTTTTTTTTATTTCTATAATTTTTTCTTCAGTTTTTCCCAGTGGTCTGCAGAAGAATTTTCCCATTTTTCTATTGTTTCTGATTCTGTTAGTTTTTGTAGGCTACATTTGGGACTGCCGGTGGTGTTCATGGTGTTTTTCTTCTTGAAGTGAATTGGACTCGAACTCTAGTGAGAAAGTGATCAGAAGCAAGGAAGAAAGATTAGAGTTTAACGCCCTGTCGACAGCGTGGTCATTAGAGGCGGAGCTTACGCTCGGGTTGTTCGGGTAAGGATAGGGAAGGAAATCAGCCGTGCCATTTGAAAGCAACCATCCCGGCATTTGCCTGAAGTGATTTAGGGAAATCACGGAAATCTAAATCTGGATGGCCAGAAGTGGATTTGAACCACCGTCCTCCCAAATGCGAGTCCAGTGTGTTACCACTGCGCGACCTCGCTCGGTGCAGTGATCAGAGTCGATATTTGCACCTCTTCTAACCTGGATATCTCTAATCTAGGTTGGAAATCATATGAGGTGACTGTACGATCTATGTGGAATACTCCGAATTCGGTTATAGGAGAGCTGCTGGTTTTTGGTTTTCTAGCTATCTTGTTGAAAGATGTTGAGCTGATTTTCATGTTGGATTGTTGGCAGCGTTGGCCTAGTCTCATACCATTATCGTTGGTCATGCTGTGTACTGGGTATAGACATCTGTCTTCCTGTATTTCTCTTCTCTGCCAGTCTGTGGGTTGAAATCTCCAAGAAGTATTTCGCCGTCACATCTTCGTAGTTTTGAGATTTCAAGTTCTAATCGTTCCCAAAATTTATCTACATTTTCTCGGTGTTTCTGATGTCAACGTTTCAGGGAGCGTGAACATAAATTAGAGTATATTTTTTATTCTTGTACTTTAAAATAAGAGGCATTTAGTCTGGTTCAATATTTTACAGATTTAACAGAGGATTTTTTAACAATAAAAGCAATGCCGAGCATGTTTCCTCCTCTTCCAATTTTTCTGTCACTTCCACTGAAAATTGTGAAGCCATTGTAGTCGGTGATTTGACCATTTGGGAATCTTGTCTCTTGTACTCCTAGGATTTGGATTATCGGTTTCTTTAATTCTTCTGACTATATATGCAATTTTCGTGCTTGTGTTAGCGTCTGTTTATTTAATGTTCCAATGTAATTTTCGTTTTTGTTTTTGGGAAGTTTTCCAGAGTGCTCGATTCACTCACGTATCGCGTAAATCTGGCCTCCTCGGAATCCGAACGACCTTTTCTATTAGGTAGATGGATTTGATCATCTAGGGTAATTTCGTCATTACATACACGAACCGTGAGTTTACTTGTAATTTTTAGTTTTGGCTGCTATGTGCCAGTTGAGCATAGAAACGTGAATCAGCCGCCTCTAACATGTGGAAGAGACGCTGTTGGGGTACCGCCACAGCTGTGGGCCCGTCGTGCCCTTGGTACTAATTTTGGTCCACCTCCGGGTATTTTATTTCCCCGGTATCCACCACATATGATGAGCATCCCTCTATCTGCCACCTAGGGAGGCGCCTGGTAGGAGACTAGCAACTCCCTGTAACTTATTATTATATTTCACAACTTCTACCCCGTGGTTCGGAACCCACGTTAAACTGTAGGTCCCCCTATAACTGGCTGGGTAAGTCAGTTCCAAAGGTCGGAGGAAGGCAACGGCATACCACCTCCAAACAGGACCATGCCTAGTAAAGCACTGTGGTGTTCAAACCAATCTTCGGATTGTTGACTGCTTTACCTTTTACCTTTTACCATATATTATGCATCTAGACAGTAATTTAATTTTTCTGTTGGATTGGAATTGTGTATTTATATAATTTAATGAAATGCAGAACTTTACATTGAGCAGGTTGGCGCAATAATCCGCGTATTATGGAAGACCGACTTCAAACACTGGGTCAGCCATTCAGAGGTTTTTCAGTTCACTCCAGACAAATGCCGGAACGGTTCCCTGTAAACCACTGCCGCTTTCTTCCTCTCCTATAAACAAAAAATATTCTGGACGCACACAACTATTCATGAGACGTAACACCTGTTCCTTCCTTCAGCGAAAAAACAAGTATCACCGTTCTCATGCACAATATTTATTTCTTTATGGCTGATATAAGCTAATTCAACAAACGAAGAAATATGTTCATATTGTTGCTCGTATTTTTTCTCATGACTAATTTTACCTCCTATGAACCTTGTAAGACAGTCAGTTGATCAGAGCAGAAGCCCCCGTCCACCCTGGAGTTCCGGGCCTACAGCTGCCTTAGTAATCCGGCCATGGCTGAAGCTAAAATACAATATATAAACCAACCGGCAACAAAACGTGCCGGCTGCGGTGGCCGAGGCGCTCCAGTCACGGTCTGCACGGCCACTACGGTCGGGGGTTCGAATCCCCCTCGGACATGGATATTTGTGCCGTCCTTAGCGTTAGCTAGTTCATAAGTAGTTTGTAACTTTAGGGACTGATGACCACGTAGTTAAGTCCCATAAGCTTTACAAACATTTGAAAATTTTGAACAAAAACGTTGGGCGGCTCTTACAGAGATGACGCGAGCGACTGTGAGGCGGAACAAATCAGGTCTGCCACGGTGGAGTAGCCGAGCGGTCTAAAGCGTCTCGCTGCGGAGCGCGCGGTTGTTCGCCGTGGAGGTTCGAGTCCTCCTTGGGGCAGCGGTGTGTGTGTGTGTTTGTCCTTAGGTTAGTTTACTTAGGTTTAAGTAGTTTGTAAGCTACGGACTGATGAGCACGCAATTTGGTCCGATAGATTTACAGACATTTGAACATTTTTGAACAAATCAGGTCTGGTCCTTGAAGACAATGACGATGAGGAAGATGTGTAGAGGAAAAGTCGAGCATCATGTAGAGTGCGATCAAAATGATCGTTTAAATATGTGAGTCCGTACACTGCTGCAGTTGTATGGGAACTACATAAAGATGACACTCGAACCGTCGCAGTTACACGTAGGTATAAAAATTTCTCATAACACCGAATTTTTATCAGAGTCCGTTGCAACAGACAACAATGGTTATAGGATGACGTCTAGAAGGGCACAATGGCAATCCAGTGACAAATATACAATCGCCACGAACTAAAGCTTTTTTCTTCCCTATTTACTGCCCGCCTCCGTAGCTCAGTGGCAGCATCGCTGACTACTACGCAGGAGGCCCGGGTTCGATTCCGGCAGGGGACTGGGTGTTGTGTGTTGTCCTAATCATCATCATTGCCACGTAAGTCGCCCACGCGGCGTCAACTAGAAAGACTTACACTCAGGCGGCCGAACAATCCCGTCAGGGTTCTCCCGCCCAAGAAAGCCATACGCTCATTTCATTTTTCTGTATTTATATGTAAAAATATTAAATGTAGTACAATAACTGTCGAGCAAAAAAATAATATAAATGAAATTATAATTATGACAACAATCCAATAATAATAATAGTATTTTTTCCCTTAAAGAGATGAGATATTCATGTAAACGCAAAAGTAACCGTCAATGATGGGATCCATGCAGCAGTGAGTGGAACATCATGGCTTTGAAAACTAGTACAACCACCTATTGCGTTTCAAATAAATTGTTGATGAAAAGAGTTCTGAAAGAAATACTACATGATTCAACAACAAGGTGCTGAGAGTATATTTCAAAACAAGTAGGTATTTTGCTGGAGACAAAACTTTTTCATCATAACAGTTAACGATCTGTAATAAGCAGCATTTGAATTGGTCGAGAGAGATACTCTTCCTCATAATTTTAAAAGTATGACTAGAATGGCTTTCCAGATAACGTTTCCTACGTTACGCTTACGGTGAAATTTCTAGGCTGTGCAATATGGCCCACGAACAGTGGGTGGCTGCTGGTAAGAATGAACGTATTTGTGCGAAATATGTGCCAACTTTTTTTTACTTACTTGACTTCTTAGTTTCTCATAAGTATCAACCAATTTCGTCTTTTCCTCTGAATATATAATGTTTATTTTCTCAACTTATTTGTTTCTTTTTAACTATGCGGCCATTATGCTTTATCCCTTTGCTGACAATGGCCGCTTGGTATTTTTAGAATTAGCAGCTATTTAGGTGCTGAGTTTGATCATATTTTTCATCGAGGAAGCATTACTACTTATACAATTAATATGAAATAAAAATTGTACTATTATATTCTATTTATGTGCTTAATTTGTCGAGTTTTAATAGTTACAGCTGAAGTCCTACCTATTTAAAACGCATAATTGATAATAAAGTACTTTGTGGCCAAGATGTTCAATTTAATAATAATTTGTGGTAACTTAATTTTGCTGAGCCTATCCCTTTTCATACGGAGCAGGCACTCAGTACTTATTCTTTGCCTCCTCTCGCGGGAATATCCAATGCAAAAAATGTTTAGTGACGCCACGAAGTGTCAGTGAATATATTTTGTCTTTAATGAAAGTTGTTCTAGTTACGTTTGATGTAATGACCTCGAAACACGTAATTTTAAGTTGGTCACTCATTAAGAGACTGATACGTATAATGTTTTCTAAACCAAACAACAGTAATAGAGCAAAATAATTTCACCAATTGGATGAGAAAAGTATTGGAGAGGGGAATAACAATAGTTCATATGGTTCCAAGTGACACCACAATTCAAACGAAACGCTCTTCGCTTACAAGCGCAAAGGTAAACGACTCCCATGGTGGGTTAAAACGATATAACAACTAAGGCCAAAGTACAAAATTTTTATCATTAATAATGATAAAATGAAAATCAGTCCACATAGTTTTAGGCATTTTTCGTATTCCCGTCGTGATTAAATTTTACGACTGTCGGTTTAACATCCATGGTTATTTAAAACCTAATTGCATTCCCGTTATTTCCACAAACGAATACAAAACACCAGAAAATTGTTGAAAGGAAAAAAGTACTGTAAGCGGGAAAAATAAATAAAAATCCAACATTGTCGTATCCATACAGCTGGAAATAGGAAATTTGAAGAGCTGAAACCATTGAAACATGAATTTAATACATTGGTTATAATTTAGAAACATTGTGGTGCAAGTATAATTTAAGGATGACACGGAAGACAGTCGTAATGTTAGGTAAAATTTTTAGTTAATAAGGCGGGGATATCTGCTGGATTTACGAAAGACGTGGCTGGATTACTTGATGACCCCCAAGAAATGGGACTGGGTTTCCAGTGACGTTACTGAAACTTCCGTGCCCACTGGGACAGTCAATAATAATGGCTGTGGTCTGTAAGGAGGTAACACGCCACGGGGGATTGTCTTATGAAACAGGGGGCGCATCAATAGGATCAAATGCTTATAGCCCTAAGCAGCTATGGTCATCGATCCCTAGACTTACCAACTACTTGAACTAACTTACGCTAAGGACAACACACACACGCGCGCGCGCGCACACACACACACACACACACATACACACAGAGAGAGAAAAACGCGCGCGCGCGCATAGGACTCAGACCTCCGGCGCGCGCGGCCTCGCAGGAGTGGGTGGGGAGAGGGGGGGCGGCATCAAATGAGAAGAACTGTGACATAGGCACAAGTCCTGGAAACTGCATCTGCTGCATCGTTGGCTGACAGACCTAAGTGTTTATATTTTTCTCGTTATCGATAGCCTCGATAGCCTGAAAAGGTACTGAGTTAAACGAACGTTGGAATGTGTTCCGCGGTTATGGTTGTTTTTACTGGAAACAAACTCACCAGCAAGACCACCTTGTAAGCAGATAATCTTAACCCTTTCATTCCCAGTGTTGCTCCTGGATAACAACATATTAAAAGTTGATTTATACCGTATTTTGTGCATCAATCCTTAAAGTTGCATTTTTGTTGATGAACAACATGCTTCTACTACGACATTTTGTTGCATGTTACGGCGTGTAGCCACTTCTGAGACATTGGTCTGTCCAACTTGGAGGTTGTGTTGCGTTGCCGTCTGTACGTGGCTGTGAGTGTGAACGTGAGTGTGGGTTCTTTTATTTTATTCCAGCAGTGAATTGTCTTTTCTTTGGTGCTGTGGCGAAGATTATGCTAGCATTATTGATCTGGCAGTGTTAACTATCAACAAAATAACGTCCAAGTAATAAAATACCTCTATACAAACGTCTGTGTTGTGCATTAAATAAATGATATAAAAAATCAATAGTTCGACCAAAAATTTTAAAACATATTTTGATGTTTACTGCACTGTATTAATACAGAAAACACTGAATTTTAGTTTTTTCAAAGCTGATTTCATAATGTGGAACTGAAAGGGTTAATAACACAAGCTGATGAATGCGATGGTTGTGAAGAACGATCTTGCGAAGGTTGAGCTGAACGAAGAAACTGCGTCGTTCCATGGAAACTTAATTGTTTCAGCCGATGCGAAAGTTATTGTTCTGTAATGTTTTAACTATTTATAATGAATCGTCAATGAGGTTTAATAAGACACATGTGGATACTGCACACCGTGTCTTACCTTCCGAGCCATTGCTCAAATACTGACATTTGTCGAGTTCTGTGAGTAGCAGAGTAGGTCTACGTGGGCCTACACGCGGCTTGTGGTCCTTATGATGCGTGAGTGACACACTTACGAGAGTGAGAAAAATTTCAACGGATGCAGCAATTAATGCTTCTTTCACTTTCTGCAGAGCAATTACATAGCAGTTCCAAATCGTTGGCGCCACATCCTGGCTATTCCGCGCGGATTGTGGTCGCGGAACTTTCCTACTAGACCATTGTGAGAAAAAGCACGTTCTAAAACTATCTTCAAATTCTCTCAAATTGAAAACAAAAAGAAATTACTCTGCCCAACAATAAATATCTATTATGTCCCAAAATCGATAAATTAATGATATTACACACAACCTTGGAAAGAAAGCGTGAAGAACATTAACAGATACCAACATATTGGACAATGAAAAGAACAGTTTATCAATGATAAACATCTGTATATTAATTGGGGGAGCACTCATCCAATTAGAAATGCTCTATATCTAAACGAAGAAGTTAATTTGTATCACTAAATCTTAAGCTCGACATTAAGTGTACATTTATATTTACACTTTAATCAACTATCATACCCCAGCTCTATTCCATAAACAGGTTGATAACATATTTCTCCAAAATAATTAACGCACTACTAAGGGTGTTATGGTTCTGTTAATAATAAAAATAAAACGCTGATAGAAGTTTGTGAAGTGTTCATTTAAAGTTTGAACTGTCAGCCTCGGAAGAAACTTTATAGAAAAAAAAAAATACATAATCAATAGAGAGTTTGACAATCTCATTAAATTCACGTAAGAAATACAACAAAAATTAGAAAGAAATCGATTCAGGAATGTAATTCACTCTACTGTCTGGTAGCTTTATGCTATCTTATAAAAAGTATCCGGACCCCTCTACGTAATTTAGAACTGACCAATTTACGACTTCCAGAATGTAAGTGACAACATAGTTACATGGAGGAATGAAGGAAGCTTAGGGTTTAACGTCCCGTCGACAGCTTGGTCATTAGAGGCGAAGCTTACACTCGGATTTTCGGGGAAGGATGTGGGAGGAAATCGGCCGTGCCCTTTGAAAGGAACCATCTCGGCGTTTGCCTCGAGTGATTTAGGGAAATCACGGGAAACCTAAATCTGGATGTCCGGAGGTGAATTTGAACCACCATCCTCCCGAATGTGAGTTCAGTGTCTTACCACTGCTCCACCTCACTCTGTAATAGTTACATAAAAGGCTTTATTGGAAACAGATACAACAATGTTTGAGCTATTTATCGACATAGTCACAAAAAATTGAGACACTTGTTATATCGTGGAATCAACTTTATATTCCTGCGTCGTAGAAGTAAATGGAACCAGCATGTGACAACTGAATTCAGCTCTCCGCAGTTCTCAAAACGCTGGCCGGAGGGCAGGAATTTCTTGAGGTTCAAGAAAAGATGAAAATCGCAGCGAGCTGTATGAGGACCGTATACTGGATGGATCAGCTTCCAGTCGATCTTCTGCAAAGCAGTTGCTGTGAGCCGAGACGTTTGGAAACGGGCATTGTCATGGAGCAAGATAACACCTGCAGTAAGCGTTCCACGACTCTTGCTCTCCATGGCACGTCGCAGTTTCCACAGCAGGAGCTGCAGACGACTGTTATAGGCCAGTTATATGCACAGGCGCCAGACCTGACAGGAATACAACATTGATCCCACGATATGACAAGTGTATCAATTCTTTTCGTGACTATGTCGAAAAAATAGCTCAAACATTGTTGTAACTGTAGCCAATTAAGTTTTTCAGTTAAGAGTTTTGAGTTTGTTTTAAAAAGTAGATTTTTTGTTTGTAAATCTATTTGACTTCTTTCGTTATTAGACCCTAGGCTTACAAACTACTAAACTAACAAGGAAAGTACTTGGGCTCGAACAAACATATCTGTATGAACGTTTTCTTACAGGATCTCTACGTACACCTCAGTGTGCTGGCGGGTGTCGTTTTTATGCAAAACTTTGCAATCATGCTCTAGATAGCACCGTAGATGTAATTGTAGACGCCATACATAATGCAGATATCTTAACTATAACTTATGTAATAATCATCGTACATGTTCTCTAGCGCATTGTCATCAAAAGCCGTGATGACAGTTGCTGCCGCGGTTGAGTAGCCGAGCGGTCTAAAGCGTCTCGCTGCGGAGCGCGCGGTTTCTCACCGTGAAGGTTCGAGTCCTCTCTGGGGCATGGGTGTGTGTGTTGTCCTTAGGTTAGTTTACCTAGGTTTAAGTAGTTTGTAAGCTACGGACTGATAACCACTCAGTTAGGTGAGATAGATTTACAAACATTTGAACATTTTGACAGTTGCAACATTAACCTTCTTTTTCGGAAGACTGTTAGTATTCACTGCCACTGCTTCCATCGCCTCTTCCCGCACTTACCGTGGCACTACCGCATGCAATGAGTTGTTCGTCATTATCATCCCTATTATTATCATTATGTGTTAGTGTTACAACAGTATCTAACTTATGCTCATATTTCTGTACCATGAGAGAGACGAGAAAGCATGCGCATGATTCATCTTCTATACTAATACCATCTTCACGAAGAAGGTTTCTTCGTAACTTCATCTCAACCAATCGCAATACATTAGCAGGATTGATTACCAATCGCCGCCCCATCTAACGCTTCACCACACAAATAACGTCACAAAACGCGACTTCGGAGGCATCGTCCTTACTGGCGAACCGACAGGTCGAAGTGAAATGTGGCAAGGCACACGCAGAGGCCTCTAACGGACGACTGCAGAGTTTTGCAGATGCGGGAGTATCACTAGTGCAATAAGGGATCTTTACATGATCTCTCATACGATTTTGGTGTATATGTGTTTGTTCGAGCCCAAGTACTTTCCTTGTAAGTTAAACTAACCTAAGGACAACACACACACACACACACACACACACACACATGTACTCCAGGGAGGCTCCTCCGACAGCGTGCAATCGCACGATCCGCGGCAAGGCGCCTTGGAACGCTCAGCTACTCCACTGCGGCAGAAAGTAGAGAAACTTGCTTTCTGGATGAGCCTCGTAACTGTGACAACTGACCCAAACGGATAGTCAATAACACGTATTTGGCTTTTATTAACTATGTGGAGGTAAATTCAAAATGGAAGTACGTTCGGTAACAGTGGATTAGAATTGACCTCGAAATGTTTGATTTATTTTGTCAACTTCATTTCATCTAAGTTCGTTGCCTCTACTTTTTAATGTTATTCCATGGCAATGTCTCGTCTCCACGAGTATTTGTTCTTCTCTTATAACTCTATTTATGTGACCCTCAACTTTTTATGTACACAAGAGCCTATGAGGAGTCAACGGCCACACCACAGTGGATATACCGGTTCCCACTAGATCACCGAAGTTAAGCGCTGTCAGGCTTGGCTAGCACTTGGATGGATAACCGTGCAGGTCTGCCGAGCGCTGTTAGCAAACGGCGTGCACTCAGCTCTTGTGAGGCCAATCGAGGAGCTACTTGTATGGAAAACCGACACAATGGCCGGGAGTGTGGGGCGCTGTCCCAACACCGCCTAGAAGACAAGGCATCGCAACAGGCCGTGCCACGGCACACGGAGAGGCCGCGAACGCTAGCTAACTGGCCGGCTCCTACAAGGCGATGGGCTGTGCCCCAAGGGCCAGGCCATCAGTTAGCGACCGCAGACGTGGCACGGCCTGTTGTGAGGCCTTGTCTTCTAGGCGGTGTTGGGACAGCGCCCCACACTCCCGGCCATTGTGTCGCGAGAAACCCCGAGCACCAACTGCCGGCGTGGCGCAGGGGATAGCGTCACGGACCGCGGAGCAGAAGGTCGCCGGTTCAATCCCGCTCACCGGCAAAAATTTATTTCTTTGTACATAACAATTCCAGAAGGTTCTACATCTTTCTTATGTTCACTTGTAAATTCTACTTGTTTCTTATGTTAACTGTTCTTCTAATTTCTGGTAAATTCTGTCTGTGTATAAATAACAGAGCACTCTGCCTGAGAGGCAGTCAGTGCTGCGTGTATGTTGAGTTCGTAATAAACGTGCTTTCAGTATAAGTGCTGTGTTCAGTTGCCTTCGAAGTCAAGCCTACTTCCATTGCAACGTGACATTGTTTGGTGGAGGCGCCGGGTACACTCTGCAACAGCTGCATCACCGTGGCTCCGATTAGGCAACGTAAAAGCCGTCGCTTACACGGACTGGAACCGGAATACAAGAGATACACCGAGTACATCCTTCCAAAAGTCCGTATTATCAGAAGAACGATGGAGACGAAACCAGCAATAAGCCAGCTGCACATCAGACACCCGTCGGTGTTCTCTGGAGATGCTGGACAGGACCCCAACAAATGGCTAAAAGGGTTCGACCGAGTCGCCAAGTACAACAGGTGGGATCATACGATGTGCTTGGCCAATGTTTATTTCTACCTAGATGGAACTGCCCAGCAATGGTTCGAAAACAACGAAGACAAGTTGAATGACTGGGAGACGTTCCAGGAGGAACTTAAGAAGACGTTTGGAGAGCGCCAGCGACAAATCCGCTCGGCGGAAGAACAACTGAAGAACCGGGCCCAACGACATGGTGAGCCGACACAATCGTACATACAGAGTGTTTTGGCCCTGTGTAACGTAGTCAATCCGAACATGACTGAAGCGGACAAAATCACGCACCTGATGAAGGGAATTGCATAAGATATGTACCAAGCTCTTCTGATAAAAGACGTCGCTACGACAGAAGAGTTCATCAAGTGGTGCCAGCGTATTGAAGAGATGCAGCAAAGGAGGGCTGGACGCAAGAAGCATGACAGACTCCCAAATGTAGTCCCAATGGCCGTTGTGGAAGACCAGCAGGATTTGGCTTCTCTGATACGACAAACCGTGAGAAGAAGAATTACAACAGTGCATGGCAGCCGGGACTATTAGACCGAGCGAGCATCAGATTATGGCTATGGATGTGAGCCCTGTAAGTCACGAGGTAGCCGACGCCGCTGAGGACGAGGTATTTCAAACATTAGCTCCTGTCTGCCCCGTCAATCGCACCCGACGTGAAGAATGGCGTCGCCCTGCTATGACTTACGCTGCAGCCGCCAAACGGCAGCCCATGAACCGACCGACTCGACCACAGCCAACTCCCCCGGTAACTATGACGCCCCGCAGAAGAACAGACGTCTGGAGGACAGAAGACAACACACCACTGTGTTTCCACTGTGGACGCCATGGACATGTCGTACGCTACTGCAGAGAGAGGAGGCGAGTATTCGATGATTATTTTGCCGCAAGACGTCAGCCATCGGAGCAGTTCTATCCAAGGCAGTCA
The DNA here is from genome assembly GCA_026315105.1 of Locusta migratoria. Lineage (NCBI taxonomy): Eukaryota > Metazoa > Arthropoda > Insecta > Orthoptera > Acrididae > Locusta > Locusta migratoria. Next base: position 340,225,270 of record CM048755.1, read on the forward strand.
CCTGCTGATGAGTTCAAAAAAATGTTCAAATGTTTGTTAAGCTTATGGGACTTAAATACGGGGTCATCAGTCCCTAAACTTACAAACTACTTATCAACTACTTACGAACTAGGACGGCACAAATATCCGTGCCCGAGGGGGGATTCGAACCCCCGACCGTAGTGGCCGTGCAGACCGTGACTGAAGCGCCTCAGTACCCGCGGCCACCGCGGCCGGCTGATGAGTTCAGTCGACCTATGGGAAGAATCCTATCGCCGTACCCTAGACGAGGTCGCTCACCGACGCGCCGCAGCCTTCACCGTCGCCGTACAGAGGTACCAGCTGCTCCCCTAGCCGCCGCGCCCACGAAAACTAAGCGAGGCCAGCATCTACGGAGGTGAGGCCGCCGCAGATGAAAATCCTCCATGGACGACAGTCGCCAAGATGTCGGGAAATCTCATCGACGTCATAATCGACGGCCAACCTGTCCGGGCACTGGTGGATTCTGGAGCTTCTTTTTCTGTATTATCTGATAATTACCGCCGCACACTAAAGAAGACAATGTTCTGTGATACGGGAGCAACTGTGCTGAAGGTCGCGAATGGAAAGTACGTCCATCCAGCAGGAACTTGTGTCGCAAGAATAACCATCAACAACAGGACGCAGCCGTTTGAATTTGTCGTGTTAACAGAATGTAGTCACAATGTCATCCTCGGATGGGACTTCCTTTAGGCATCCCAAGCTATCATTGACTGTGGAAGATCTGAGCTGCAAATTGAAGAAGTTGTTCCGCCAGATACACGTAATACAGAATTTTCTGGAAAGTTATTCGTCGTTGACAATGTGACGATACCGCCGTTGACAATGAGAAGAGTTGCAGTCACAAACACAGATGACTGGTTAAACTGTGAAGTTCTTGTTGATAGTAAAAAGTTTATCAGGCTCACAAAAGAAATTTACATACCAAAGGCTATCATAAGCATTACCGGTGGTCAAGGAGAGATTTGGATCACAAATTGTCACGAGCAGTCACAACTTATCCCCAAGGGAATGTGTATCGGGACAGCTGAACCAATCCAGGACGGTGAGCTCAACTTCATCAATGAATACCCATGTCCTGCTATTAGTACAGACAACACGCTGGAGGAAACAAACGTGGAACTGCCAATAGGGCCTGGACTGACCAAGGAACAACGCCAGCGGGTGTTAGGTATACTACGCCAATTTTCGGGTGCATTCACACCTCAGCAGGGGAAAAGTCAGACGAAACGGCCCACGATAAAGCACCGTATCAATACTGGGGACCATCCGCCAATTAGCCAGCGTTCGTATAGAGTGTCGCCAGCTGAAAGACGGATAATTCGGGAGGAAGTGGAGAAGATGTTGCGAGATGACATTATTCAACCTTCGGAGAGTCCTTCGTCGTCTCCGGTGGTCCTCGTAAAGAAGAAGGATGGCACGTGGCGATTCTGTGTCGACTATCGGCGGCTGAGCAGTATCGCAAAGAAAGATGTCTACCCATTGCCGCGTATTGATGACACCTTAGACTGCTTGAAAGGACCTACATACTTCTCAACTATGGACATGCAGACAGGTTACTGGCAAATCGACGTTGACGAAGCTGACAGGGAGAAGACGGCTTTTATTACACCTGATGGTCTCTATGAATTTAAAATAATGCCATTTGGACTATGTAATGCTCTAGCCACATTCGAACGTATGATGGACAACTTGCTTCGACACCTTAAGTGGACGACGTGTCTCTGCTATTTAGATGACATTGTCGTTTTCTCTAAAACATTTGAAGAACATCTGAGTCACCTGTCAACTGTATTGAAGTGTGTTCAGGCTGCAGGTCTCCGCCTCAATCCAAAGAAGTGCCTCTTCGTCGCCAAAGAGATAAAAATCCTGGGGCACCTAGTCAACGGAGATGGTGTCCGTCCTGATCCAGATAAAGTAAGGGCAGTCACAGAATTTCCAACTCCTCAGCACATTCGTGATGTGAGAAGTTTTCTCGGTCTGTGCTCATACTACCGACGTTTCATAAAAGGATTTTGTAACAAGGCATGTCCATTACAAGAACTTCTGCAGGGAGACGCCAAATTTTACTGGGATGAGACAAAAGAAAGAGCTTTCCGAGCACTTAAGGAGGCTCTAATTTCCGCACCAGTGCTAGCCTTGTACGACGAGAATGCGGAAACGGAACTTCACACAGACGCCAGTGGCTATGGGATTGGTGCAGTGCTTGTACAAGTTCAGGAAGGTGCCGAAAAAGTGATAGCCTATGCGTCAAGAGTACTCTCAAAGTCCGAGATAAACTACTCTACAACTGAAAAAGAATGTCTCGCGGTTATCTGGGCTATCAACAAGTTCCGGCCATATTTATTCGGCAAACCATTCACCGTCGTGACAGACCACCATTCTTTGTGTTGGCTGACTAGCTTGGAGGATCCATCAGGTCGACTAGCAAGATGGGCATCAAGACTCCAAGAGTACGATGTCACAGTGGTATTCAAGAACGGGCGCAAACACAAGGATGCCGACTGCCTTTCGAGGAATCCATTAGTGGAACACAATAGTATTAATGAAATTTCAGCTCTCACTGAATTAGAGGACGTTACAGCTGAACAGAGGGAAGATCCAACACTGTTAAAAATGATAGAGGCCTTGGAGAAAGGAGAACCGACAAATGGAGAGTTCCAACTTATAAACGGAACATTGTACAAGAGTAACTACGATCCACTGGGCCCCAAATGGCTACTTGTTGTTCCAGCTCATCTCCAGCCAGCTATTCTCAAATATTTCCATGATGCTCCATTATCTGGTCATCTGGGATTCGTGAAGACCCTAGACAGAATCAGACGCAGGTATTACTGGAAAGGTCTCTACCGATCTGTCAAGCACTATGTGAGTCACTGTAAAGAGTGCCAGTGACGAAAGCGTGTGCCGCAATTACCTCCAGGACATCTCGTACCGATTCCGCCGGCAGCAGCTCCATTCCAACGAGTTGGGATCGATCTTTTAGGGAGGTTCCCGAAGTCGACAACCGGTAACCGTTGGATAATAGTCTGCACTGACTACCTCACACGCTACGCTGTCACCAAACCTGTGACGACTGCAGAAGCTCCAGAGATCGCAAAATTCCTAGTAGAAGACATTATTTTGAAGCATGGAGCACCAAGTGTCATGATATCTGATCGTGGAAAAGTATTCCAGTCAAAACTAGTATCAGAGGTAATGTCACGGTGCAACATTGTCCACAGAATGACAACTGCATACCATCCTCAGACAAATGGTCTTACGGAACGTTTTAACAAAACGTTAGCCGACATGCTGTCGATGTAACGCTGATGTGGAGCAGAAGGATTGGGATGCAATTCTGCCAGTCGTGACATTTGCTTACAATACCGCAAGACAAGACACCACAGGCTTCACTCCGTTTTTCCTGCTCCATGGGCGTGAAGCTGAGACGACAATGGATACACTGTTCCCGTTCCAACCGGACGACACTCAGGATGACTATGTTAAACAGCTCATCACCAGGGTCGAAGAAGCAAGACAGCTGGCTCGCATACGTACACTGGACGCCCAGGAGAAGGACCGTCAGCGGTATAACGACAAGCACCGACCTGTTGTGTACAGCCTAGGAGATCTGGTATGGATTTTTACCCCTGTACGGAAGGTTGGACTGTCCGAAAAGTTATTGAAGCGATACTTTGGTCCGTATCGTGTCATACGCCGCCTGTCAGACGTCACATACGAAGTTGAAGATTACGAGCCGTCGTCGAAACGTCAGAAACGAAGAGACATTGTTCACGTCCTGCGCATGAAGCCTTACTACGATCCTGAAGAGCAGGTAGACGACAATGGCTCCTTGTTCAAGGACTTTAAGGACGGTAATGTTCCTGATGAAGCCACGACAGGAACGTCTGTCGTCGATAATCGCGGAGAAGGGAAGAATTCTCTTGAACTGTCATACAGAGGACCCATGAAACGGTCAAGATCCAGGACATTGCAGCTGGCTCCACAGGGATCATAACAGCGGGTCGCTGTTTCTCCAGGAGAGGGAGCAATGCCGCGAGAAACCCCGAGCACCAACTGCCGGCGTGGCGCAGTGGATAGCGTCACGGACTGCGGAGCAGAAGGTCGCCGGTTCAATCCCGCTCACTGGCAAAAATTTATTTCTTTGTAATTTACAATTCTAGAAGGTTCTACATCCTTCTTATGTTCACTTGTAAATTCTACTTGTTTCTTATGTTAACTTTTCTTCTAATTTCCGGTAAATTCTGTCTGTGTATAAATAGCAGAGCACTCTGCCTGAGAGTCAGTCAGTGCTGCGTGTATGTTGAGTTCGTAATAAACGTGCTTTCTAGAGGTCTGTACCTCGCTCGGTTGCTCGCTCGAATCGCGTGATACACGTCGTTCTATGACAGTCCGGCAGGTGTCGGTACTGCAACTTGCGGCAAGGCGTGTAGCTGCGCTCGACTTCCTGCACGTTCGTTCGAGCGGCGCACGCTCGACCGGCCTGACCGTCCACTCTGCCCGCTCGCCACTCGGTCGCCCACCGCAGCGACACTCGAGTCCGAGGCGAGTGTCGGGAGCAAACTAGACGCTAGAGAATAAATCCTGACTGCGAAATTTTGAATTGTTTCCTTTCCCGGGTGCTTCGAAAGCTGTTCTGTCGATCCACTTGAACTAGCAATTCAGTTTCGCATTTTGTACTTTACCATACAAGTTATTATACGTGATTAATACAAAGTTTCTGTGCTAAGATGATTTACTAAATGAGATATCCATGATCTTTCTTTCTTTCTTTCTTTCTTCTTCCCATTTTGTGGACTGTTAGTGCCTGTTTAGTGGTAGGTGTAACTTAACGAGGAATTGATTGTATTTAATATCCATTCCTTTCATCACTCTCAAGTCCTGTAATACTTTATGCGTCTTTTATATTGATATTAAATACTCCTACAGTGATGTACACCCGTTAGGTTAGGTTTGTGCATCTCTATCTCTCTGTTGTACCCCGTTAATACATATTTCCGTAGCATTTTGGCACTGTGCGTGGTTGCTGCGCCTCTACCTTTTCCAAGTGAGTCCTTAACGAGAATTTTTCCAATTGCAACATTCATATAACCCCACTGCCACTGTCGTCTTTCTTATCTACATAATAAAGAATGCATGCAAGCTTTTGTACAATATATAGAATCCGCCCTTTCTTCCGTCGTCAGGGTCATATGCTGGTCGAATGTTCATATATCCTGTACCTGTTTTAAATCCTCTTATTCCAATTGTTTACTTCACACAGCTGTACGAATTTATGGTGCTCCTTGTGTTTCAGTGATATCTGTGTTGTTATATTTATTTAGGGCCGTCTGAAGAATGTCACCCGGGTGCACCAGCCAAAAGAATGAACTGCGTGTTTTCGGAATGGCGGAATAAGAGGTCGGCCTAGGTAAATTGTAGGGGAAGTGAAAATTAGGGGGGCAGCTACCGCTAAAGTGACCAATTTTTTGTGCTCAAAAAATTGTTTTGTTTTAATCGAAGTTGAATCTATACTTTCATACAAAAAATCATTAAAATCGCTTCACTAATTTCTAAGTTATCGCCATTTTTCTATTTTAGGCCCAATTTTGGAGGGAGCGTTTCACTCCTTAAATATGATTTTCCGCCGCTAAAAAAAGTACGTGTCCCATAGTTTTTCATGTATTATATGCAAATTTCATAAAAATGGGAGAGTGACACTTGGGTAGGTTTCGTTGTGAGTACTGCGGCAACACTACGCTGTGCAGTCTCCGCCCCACGCAGCCTGGTTCGAGTGTCAACACGCTCGCTGCGAGCGTAACACATTCGCCGCGCCACCGCCGAGCGTTGCGCACTCGACCGAATACGAGCGAGCGAAACCGGCGATTTGCAGACCTCTAGTGCTTTCAGTATAAGTGCTGTGTTTAGTTGCCTTCGAAGTCAAGCCTACTTCCATTGCAACGTGACAATTGTGTCGGTTTTCCATACAAGTAGCTCCTCAATTGGCCTCACAAGGGCTGAATGCACCCCATTTCCAACAGCGCTCGGCAGACTTGAACGGTTATCCATCCAAGTGCTAGCCAAGCCTGACAGTGCTTAACTTCGGTGATCTAGCGGGAATCGGTGTATCCACTGCGGTACGGCGGTTGACTCCTCATAGGTTCTTGCCTACATAAAAAGTTGAGGGTCACATAAACAGAGTTATAAGAGGCTGCGAACGCTAGCTGACTGGTCGGCCCCTATGAGGCGATGGGCTGTGCCCCAGCGGCCAGCCATTCAGTTACCATTTGTAGCCTCTCGATGTGACGTGGCGTGGCCTGTTGTGATGCCTCCCTTTCTAGGCGGTGATGGCTGACCATGTCCCACTCCATACCGCAACCGGTGACGCCTTCATGCGGAGGATGACACGGCGGCTGGTCGGTACCCGTTAGGCCTGTGTGGGACGGAGTTTAAGAGCCTGTGAGCAGATGTAATAAGAAACTGTTTGACACAGGCAGGGGCAAACTTGAATGCATTATTAAGTCTTTCCAATTCTCTAGGATTAAATGAAAATAAAATGTACGTTGAAAACTTTCTCAGATTCGGCTCCAAGTACCGTACTATTAAACGCAGCAGTTTGTTTCAACAATTATTATTCTTTAGTTTTCATCCCTGAAGATGGTTTGCACCAGCGCAACATTTCTTTGCCTGGTTTGCCTTTCTCTTCATTTCGATGCATCTACTGCATCCAACATCATTTACGATCTGTTGGATGTATGTATGACATCCTCAGTCATGCTCGGCGATTCCTTCCCTCTATACCTTCTTCGGCTATTGTTCCAATGATGTTATGTCATTGAGTGTGTCCTACGAGATCGTCTCTTCTTGTTTGCATGTGACTTCACAGAAATCTGGTTTCCTGTACTCTTCTTTTTAACAATTACATTACGATAATTCTCGTATTATCGCTGCGACATACTAAAGGTGTTGTTATTGTGAAAAAAAAAATCAACTACACGCAAAATGCGCCAATTCTGAAAATCTTCCGCCCCACGATCAGCTAGGGTAACAGCTTTCTGTTGCTTACGTTTCTCTTTATCTAACGTTGCAGTGCTTTCCGCTTTTACTGACAGAGCACCACAATCAGTGGTATTGTAATCGTTTCGAGTAGTTGGATAGTTTTCATCCGTTTTGTTTTTTCTAAAGGGTTTTCGGAATTCCCGTCGCGAACTACGGGGACATGTAAAAGAAAGTGAGTAGATAAGATTTTGTTTAGAAACTCATGCCTGGAAATGTCATCCTGTGATGTTACAAGCACTTCTTTATCTTTGAAATTGTGAAACAAATTTTTTCTGCTGTGAGCTCTTTTCTTTCCATGTTTTGGGAGGACGTAATAAGGACAAAAACGACAACAAAATTTCTAATCAACATGGCCTCTCAAATATATACCTCACGAGTTACGAGTAATTGACAAGTAGAGGAGACGTGTTCACAGCATCGAAGATGAAGACGTGGTCATAGCGCCACTGCATGACACTTCCGGACTTGCGTTCGTTATCAAAATACACTGTTGGATGAATTAGTTCTCTTAGAAAGAGGACGTCGATTTTGTTCCGATAACGGCAGATGCCTTCTGGGAAATGTGCACTGGTCAAAACAATTAGATGAGATATCTAGGTTCTGAATTATTGTCATCGACAGAAGGAACTAAAATGATTCGACGTCTTTCTGTCGGTTCCCTGGAGTGGAGACAACAACATTGCGGCAACCGAGATAGTGGTAATAACAGAAAGTTGCTGCAGAGGGGGTTGGTGCTAACTTGTGTTTACCCCAGCAAACGAATTCAAATGTTTGTATAGCTTATGGGACTTAACTACTGGGTCATCAGTCCCTAAACTTACAAACTACTTATGAACTAGCTAAGACTGGGGACGACACAAATATCCATGCCCGAGGGGGGATTCGAACCCCCGACCGTAGTGGCTGTGCGGATCGTGACTGGCGCGCCGCAGAGCGCTCGGCCACCGCGGCCGGCACAAACGAATTACACAAGCAGTTGGGTTCAGTTAGTGTAGTGACCAGGTAGTGCAATGCAACAACAATGTGACTTACCTGAAACTATGGCGTGGAAAGACATGGGAAGGTTGAAAATGGGACAGACACAGAGGGAGGTGGCTGCAGCTATTGGAGTGTGCCAAAGGGTAATTTCCAGGACCTGGACACGGTTTCAGGCAACAGGAACCGTTAAAAGAAGGCAAGGACAAGGTCGTACACGAGTAACATCAGCAAGAGATGAACGTTATCTCTGGTTAACATCTCGTCGAGACAGGTGGCTGAATGAAACTCAGCTGCAATACACTTTCCAGGCAGCAACAGGACGTGCAATATCAATTCAAACAGTTCGAAATCGCATTAAGAAATATGGCATCTACGCTCAGAGGCCTATGTTGTGTGTCCCATTAAAACCATAACACCGTTGGCTCACAGAAACTGGGCGGAGGAAAATGGTAATGAATGGCGCCGGGTTCTGTTCACAGATGAGTCAAGATTTTGTGTTCCCTCAGATAATCGTCTTTCCCTCATCTGGAGATAACGTGGAACTCGGAGCAATCCTGCTTACGTGTAGGAAACATCACGCATCATGATGGTGGACGAATGGTGTACGCAGGAGTCAGTATTGGCGGACATACGGACCTAAAGGTCGTTCAGAATGGCACTTTGACCGCTCAGAGGTATACAGAAGAGATCCTTTGATCTTTTGTTGTGCCCTATGCTGGTGCCATGGGAGATGGGTTTCTTCTGGCGGACGATAACGCTCGTCCTCAAAGAGCTGCACTGGGGGACAACATGCTTGAAGCTGAGGGAATTGAAGGAATGGAGTGGCCAGATTGTTTACTGGACTTAGACATGATTTCTGGAATCCACTTGGGAGATGCAATATAGCCAGATCAGCACATCCCACAACGGTTGAGATCGGGATATAGCACTCATGAAAGAATGGCCAAATATCCCTCAAGAGCTGATTGATAACCTCATACTGTCCATGCCACACTGGTGTGTATCAGTACTGGCCATCCGAGGTGATCACACACCATACTGGAGAGCAACGAGACTGTCATTTTCACAATTATGGCAACCCCATGGTGCCTCGCTCTAAGTAAATGCCATGTAAACCGCAAATAAAGAGTTGAGACAGCAAACTATCGTACTTTATCACTCACAAATTACAACTGTAGCCAATATATGATAAAATACTTTACCGTATGTATATTGTGTTTATATCTCACCTGATCCCCTAATTGTTTTGAGCCGTGTAGGTGCACTGATAATGGTCTTAACGTCGTTTGCCAACAGACAGCCAAGTGACATGGCTGCTAGAGCGCCATTGTGTGAGCACTTCAATAGGAAATGTTTACAGCCATAAGGCTCAATGTGATTTTAACGTGTGAATCAAGCAGTCGCCATCCCACAGGGACGTACTCGTGCTTGCTACAGCAAACTGAGCGAGTAACAAAGATGCCAAATTGTACCCTTCCGAGTGGTGGGATGGTCGTTTCAGAGTATTGCCACACAAGTTGGTTGCAATTGTCACGTGAACATTGTAACAGACGTAGACGAGTTTGTTTACGTCCTTGCAGCACAGGCGTCCGCCAAGATAGTCGTATTGTAAGGGCGACAGCTACCACAATAAAGATAAGAGAGTTAGTGAGCCAAGAAGTATGAATAAGAACTGATGCCAACCGGTTACTAGCAATGGGAGTACAAGCACGAACATCTTTAGGCCATCTTGCACTAACGCCGCCGCATCGACATGCACGGTTCGACCGCTGCCGTCAGAGGATCATTTCGAAGATGGAATGATGGACCGCAGTATTTAGTAATGAAAACATACACTACTGGCCATTAAAATTGCTACACCAAGAAGAAATACAGATGATAAACGGGTATTCATTGTACAAATATATTATACTAGAACTGACATGTGATTACATTTTCACGCAATTTGGATACAGAGATCCAGAGAAATCAGTACCCAAAACAACCAACTCTAGCCGTAATAACGGCGTTGATACCGCTGGGAATTGAGTCAAACAGAGCTTGGATGGCGTGTACAGGTACAATGCACATGCTGCTTCAACACGATACCACAGTACACCAAGAGTAGCGACTGGCGTATTGTGACGAGCCAGTTGCTCGGCCACCATTGTTCAGACGTTTTTCAATTGGTGGGAGATATGGAGAATGTGCTGGCCAGGGCAGCAGTCGAACATTTTCCGTATCCAGAAATGCCCGTACAGGACCTGCAACATGCGGTCGTGCATTATACTGCTGAAATGTAGGGTTTCGAAGGGATCGAATGAAGGGTGGAGCCACGGGTCGTAACACATCTGGAATGTAACGGCCACTGTTCAAAGTGCCGTCGATGTGAACAATAGGTGACCGAGACCTATAACCAATGCCACCCCATATTATCACGCCGGGTGATAAGCCAGTATGGCGATGACGAATATACGCTTCTACTGTGCGTTCACCGCGATGTCGCCAAACACGGATTCTACTATCATGATGCTGTAAACAGAACCTGGATTCATTCGAAAAAATGAAGTTTTGCCGTTCGTGCACTCAGGTTCGTCGTTGCGTACACCATCGCAGGCGCTCCTGTCTGTGATGCAGCGTCAAGGGTAACCGCAGCCATGGTCTCCGAGCTGATAGTCCATGCTGCTGCAAACGTCGTCGAACTGTTCGTGCAGATGGTTGTTGTCTTGCAGACGTCCCCATCTGTTGACTCAGAGATCGAGACGTGGCTGCACGATCCGTTACAGCCATCCGGATAAGATGCCTGTCATCTCGACTGTTAGTGATACGAGGCCGTTGGGATGTCGCCATAAGATAAACCGCAATCGCGATAGACTACAATCCGACCTTTATAAAAGTCGGAAACGTGATGGTACGCATTTCTTCTCCTTAAACGAGGCATCACAACAACGTTTCACCAGGCAACGCCGGCCAACTGCTATTTGTGTATGAGAAATCGGTTGGAAACTTTCCTCATGTCAGCACGTTGTAGGTGTCGCCACCGGCGCCACCCTTGTGTGAATGCTCTGAAAAGCTAATACTTTACATATCACAACATCTTCTTCCTGTCGGTTAAATTTCTATGATGATCGCCCTGGACCGAAACTAGTCGATTTTAAGCATTTAATAAAACAGCTGATGGTTATAGATGCAATTTATTAAATGTTTGCACTCACCTTACCAAAACGTTGATATCTTGAGTGAATTGAAACATTGTAAGAGGGTGTATTAATTTTTTATTTTCAGCGGTGTATTATCTACTTACTCTCCAAGTCCCTCAAGTACGTATCGGGAATTTTCGGACACTCTGTAGACTGAATAGAATGTCTGATTAGGGATAAGATATTCCAGACGCTACATGTAGTTGCTTGTCCCACATTTTCGTCATGTTATCACACACTGTAACGGAGCTTCGACTGCATTCATACTTTTTTCCACAACCTTCGCTACTTTTGAGTCCGGCTTTTAGGTCACTGCGATATATTTTCTTGCTAATTAGAAACTAATTATTCGCAGCTTACGAAATTTCTTCGCCAGCCAGTAGGCTACAGTGGTAAGGGGAGGGGGCGGGGGAGAGATGACGAAACTAAGAAATAATGGCACAGTGAATGAAGCAGGAAAATTATTTAATGGCAAGGGTAGTTATAAACAATTAAAATGTACGTTACACCTTAATAAAATTTTAAGAAATTTAGTTAAAACGTAATTTCATCCGATCTTTTTGTAAATTCTTCCAACAGTTTATCTTTGAATTTATAAATAGTGGAATGAGGTCAGATGCAACCCCCCCCCCCCCCCCCCCGCCCTCCAACACCTTCTGGTGACGCGACGTCTGTTCGCTGTGTTCGGATTTTGTAATCAGTGTTATGTGTTTTCTTGGTATGTGTTACTCTTCACTAGAGATTGTTCCAATTAGAGCATTCATAAGATAAACGGTTTTTAAGTTTATGATATTAAAATGAATGGTAGTTTTTTCATTATGTTAATGGTATCTAAAGATACTAAAAAAAGTATACTGCTTCAGTTGAATGAGTTGTTTAGTTTGCAATTCGCTTAAAAAGGTACTAAATCTACTGAAGAAAATGACCGCTCAAATAATTTCCTCCGTTCCTTGTTTATAATGCTCGGATTACAGTCAGCGCTTCTGGATATTATTCATGTTTACGCTTCAGACCCAGATCATAATTACAAATTAAACTCATTGGCCTACATTCTCACTCAGGCAACGGCAAAAGGTGGATAATTTATGTTTTGTAGTGCAGGAAGTTCTTTTCAACAGGACAATTGTCTAATTTAACCACTTACGTTGCGGATTATTCACCGCAGCCATCATTGTGGCAACAGGAGGGCGATGTATGCTTCATTTATCTGCTAGCTTAGCAGTGAAATGTTCGCTCTTCTGACTAGCAACATGAATTTCATCTATTTCGTGGAATAGATTCTAGCAGCAGGCTGACAGTCAGGAAAGAACTCATGTTTTTCTTTTTTTGTACTGTAGTTTTGTCGCTACCTTGATCCTACACTATCTAAATTTATAGGTGCACAAATTGTAAAATTTCACTTTGTTAGTGACTGCTTTTCTATTTCTGTCATTTTCATTGAGATGATTGTGACACTGAATGATTTTTAACTGGGTTTCTTTGTGTGTCTACCGCTAATTCTATATTTCCACATGTTTGTGATAATCCTGTAACACTAGTATGGCTTTCGACTGAATGTAGGTACAGACATTCGATTGTGGAAGTGCGTAACATCTTGCTAATTCATGACGCCTTGGCGTACTAGATTTTATTATTTATTAATTTCGTAACATTTTCATGAAAACTTTTAATTCTTTTGTATTAGTATAATGCGCATTAAATAGCGTTTTTTCATTAGTTTTTATAAGAGATAAAGTAATAAGTAGCAGTATAGTCTCTCCTACATGATTTTAACATTCCAACAATGCTCGGATAGTTTCTCAGCTTCAAGCCTGTAAGCCAATTGGAGTCGTCGTATACTATGCTGTGTAACAGAGAGTGAACATGTGTATTTCAGCAAGGGGTCTCGTTCATTCTGTCACCGACTGTACCTCCTTCAATTATAGATAATATTCCAAGTGTCAAATCTGGAAATTATTTCTAAGCGTCTTGAACATTTCTGACGAGAAGCATTTGACGAATTTGATTTCTATTATAGATTTAATGTATGGCTCGCGTGAGATATCCACGCAGGATAATGTTTTAAACAGTACGTGAATATGCACCTGGTCAGAGCTTCCATTATCTTCCGTCACAGTGACTCCATATTAAGGAAAGTTATGTGACAGGCGTTCTCAGCACATATTGGTGCCTTTACTTCACAACATACGAATGTCCCTGGTTATGTATGTTACTGTGATGGGCACCAGTTAAGGCCACAGAAATCGATGCTGCCACATAGCCTACTCATCTCAGTTAACACCAGGTGGCTGGCTAACCTTGACATACGCACGCATCCTGCTGACGGATTGTCCATGCTGTGAGGTGACTGCATTCTGTGCGAAACTGGGAAGTGGTTTTGGGTCTGGTGCATGACAATTGCGCACGTTCGGTGATACGGAATGTCCCTCTCCCCACTTTTCAAGGACAAATGTGGCGGTATATCTCCCACCGCAGTATTAACATAATCTCCAAAGGTAAATTATTTCTCGGATTTCCTTATATTTTTCTGTCCTACGTACATTAGGTAAATGTTTATTCAGTTCAGAAGGTAAATAACTACCCATCATGAAAACTGATGTTAATAACTTCATCTGGTAAATGTATCAGTCCTACTCTATTGGTCCCACTGGGAAGTCACTCTGCAATAGGTTCAGAAAACATCATAGAAGCCGGAGATGAACGAAACCTGATGAAAATTTTTACGAACATTGCTTAAACAAAAACTACATACACGTAACATGCGTAGATTTCCTACACGCAGAGGGAAATAGTTCAAAGGTCACTCAATGAGAAATATAGGATTCGAAAAATAAGAAACAGATGTCTGTATTCCCACATTTACTATTCAATGAGCAAACTTATTTCATTTATTTACTCATTTTACACAATGTTACAACCTCTATATAGGATAAAAATATGGTGCCTTCATTCACAAATAGATAATTACACAAAATTTCCCCTTACTGTGTACATGGTTCTACTCTAATGAATGTTTTTTTCATATTTATTGTAAATACTGCCCTAATGAATATCTTATAATACAAATTAAACCCTGTCAAACTTTCTTAACAAAAAGGTAAATTTCATATTTGAAATAAAAAATTAACAGATTAATATCTTTGAGATTAGTTACGAAATAGATAATAGGGTTATAATTCGAAAAGTAGGTGCTACAATAATAATAAAGTTTGTGAAAGAAAACAAAAGAGTATTTTCGTATAGTTAATAGAAAAGTACAACCTTTCATCAAGAACCAACAATCGTATCAATTATAATGATCACCTCCAGTTCGAAAGCCACGGCTATGGAAGCTGTTATCCAGAGAAATGATGCCTCGGTAAATTAAAGCACAGCTTAATAGTCGTCAACCCGATAAATACTACAGTTGATATAATATTTTTTCACACGATGGAGGCATTTAACGTTTGCAACAGAAGCCGAGTGGAGTATGGACCTAACCAATGGAAACCTATTCATACATTTCCATTGCGCCATATATATTCTATAATCGAGCGTTAGAAAACTCAGTTATTATTTTCTAAAGACTGTGTCGAGTGTTCCCACAGAGTAATGTACTGCCAGCATTATGCATGTGTCTGTTAATAAATGAATGTGCTTTCAGCTACCCGTTGTGTATTTGAAAATTTCCTCCCATGTTACCTCCATATTCATAAAGATCAGAAACAATTTTAATACGGACAGTAATTATATGATTTAATTCACTTTTGTACATGGTGTGTGCTTAATTTGGTCTCCCCACATTTAGTTGCTTGTTAATTTTCCTGAATAGATTATGATTTTAAAGTATCAAACCTCTGCTTTATGATTTCATGCTCCCCATCCCATGTTTAATTATCTATTCATTTATTTTTTGACGTTGATTTTGTGTTTGTTAAAACGTTGGCTGCTCCCTTAAGGAGTGAGCAGTTAGGTAATTTTCCATTGCACATGTACCGTGGCCACTCAAAGTAATTTAGAGCAGCAGTGAGAGTTTTAACTTACATTTGCAGATCTCAACTGCCTGAGATTTTGCCAATTTTAATAACAGACTACTTTCAGAGCAAATATTTTTAATGATAACCTGTAAGATGAATATAAAAATCTTTAGCGATTGTACGTTTAATTTAAATGTCTTTAAAAGAAAAAAAAGGATTGTAATAAATTTTTACTTTCCTCGATTATTCACGAGCAATCTGTCACAAGGTTCTTAAACATAGGTATCAGATCATATGTTCGTTTATTTTAATCGATAATTTGTGCACTGCAGTCTCCGTAATGACATCAGTTCCTTGTTTTGAAACCTACATCTAGTGAATTGTTGGCCGTTTAAGTGTACTGTTATTGTTATTTTATCTTCCATATTGGACTATATTAATATCAACAGCTTCTTGCTTTCCTTGTCCTTCACATTTCATTCATTACTTCTACAGTACAGATTGTACCAATATTAGTTTTGGGCTTTCCATGGAAACTTACAAAACTTAGTAGTTTTTCTGTAAGTAAGTAATTTTTCTGTTTCTCCGCGTTATCTTGGTTTATTTGATCTCTTCGTTAGCCATTTCAATTTCATACAACAATTACACAATTTTATTTTGAGTTTGTTTAGGCCCATTCTTAGGAAATGAACACAAAAAAGCAGTTCTTCATTTCCTTAGGTGGTAGAACTTAGGTGTCTGCTACCTCATAATTTTTATTTCATAAGTTTTTGTGTTTAAGTTTCTTGAGTATTGTACTTCTGAATCGAGAATTAATACGTAACGTTTTTGGAGAAGAATGGCTAAACACACAAAAACACCTATATAACTCCATGCGCCAGACACACTGTTGTTAAAATGACATGAGGTTCTTATTTAATACCCCATATCACAGGGTAGGGTT
Source organism: Locusta migratoria (assembly GCA_026315105.1). Lineage (NCBI taxonomy): Eukaryota > Metazoa > Arthropoda > Insecta > Orthoptera > Acrididae > Locusta > Locusta migratoria. Next base: position 340,241,385 of record CM048755.1, read on the forward strand.
CTACACTGTGTATTACCAAGTCGTCGCACAATTCTATTAAATTTTCTGTTTTAGACAGTCCAAATTGTCACCGAAAACGTTTCTTAAAATTCATTGTTAACGCTCATGTTGGCTAACGGCTACATCGCGCGCCATCTCTTACCCTAGGGTTAATATCAACTGACCCATCCCAGTCAACGTCGTAATTTCAGGGAGAGCTCTCATTATTTCTGCTCTTGTTGCAATAACTGCTAACGAAATGAGCACTTAGGACCGTAATAATTATGAATTCTACAGATATGTGGCTGGTGAGTGCCACCTGTTGTGAAAGCAGGATTACTTTTAGTGGTGTCTTTTCTACCCGACGCACCGAAGTGCGAATAGCAGCATTGTGAGTGACTCTTCGCTCCGTCCTAAACTGTAATTAGTCGTGCACGGCTGCCTTCGGGCTGCAACGATACATCAGAGTATCACGGATATCCGCAAGGTGGAAAATTCCACCTGATTTTTTGCAGAAAATCCAAAGAAATTCAGGTCATATGTGAAGTACACTAGCGGCAAAACAGAAACAATACCTTCACAATGCGATAGCAATGGTAATACTACCGATGACAGTACTGCTAAGGCAGAATTACTAAACACAGCTTTCCGAAATTCGTTCACCAAAGAAGACGAAGTGAACACTCCAGTATTCAATCCAAGAACAGCTGCCAGCATGCGAAACTTAGAAGTAGATGTTCCTGAAGTAGTAAAACAACTTAAGTCACTAAACAAAAATAAATCTTCCGAGCCAGATCGTATACCAACTAGATTCCTCTTAGAGTATGCTGATGCAATAGCTCCGTACTTAGCTATCATTTACAACCGATCACTCAGTGAAAGATCCGTACCCAAAGACTGGAAAGTTGCCCAAGTTACTCCAATATTCAAAAAAGGCAATAGGAGTGATCCCCATAATTACAGGCCTATCTCATTGACGTCGATTTGCAGAAGGATTTTGGAACATATATTTTGTTCGAATATAATGAACTACCTCGAAGAGAACGACCTATTAACCAGTAGTCAACACGGATTCAGAAAGTATCACTCTTGCGAAACACAGCTTGCCCTTTATTCACATAAAGTGTTAAGTGCCATCGACAAGAGATCTCAAATCGATTCCATATTTCTGGATTTCAGGAAGGCTTTTGACACTGTACCCCACAAGCGCCTTCGTATGAAATTGCGTGCTTATGGAATATCTCCCCAATTGTCCGGCTGGATTCACGATTTCCTATCAGAAAGAACACAGTTCGTTGTAATTGAAGGTAACTCATCGAGTAAAACAGAAGTGATATCTGGCGTTCCACAGGGAAGCGTTATAGGTCCCCTACTCTTCCTCGTGTTTATAAACGATTTAGGAGACAATCTGAATAGCTCCCATAGGTTGTTTGCGGATGATGCTGTCGTTTATCGGTTAGTGAAGTCAACAGAGGATCAAAAGCAACTGCAAAGCGATTTAGACAAAATTTCTGCATGGTGCGAAAGTTGGCAATTTACACTAAATAAAGAAAAGTGTGAAGTAATACACATGACCACTAAAAGAAATACGCTGAACTTCAATTACGCGATAAATCAGTCAAACCTTAAGGTCGTAGCTTCTACCAAATACCTAGAAGTTAAGATTACGAACAACATTGACTGGAGAGAACACATAGAAAATATTGTGGGGAAGGCGAACCAAAGGTTACGTTTCATCGGCAGAACGCTTCGAAGATGCACCAGCTCCACCAAAGAGACTGCCTACATCACACTTGTGCGTCATCTCCTGGAGTACTGTTGCCCCTTGTGGGACCCTCACCAGGTGGGATTGAAGGAAGACATGGAGAAGGTTCAGAGAAGGGCAGCTCGTTTTGTTCTATCACGTTACGGGGGGGGAAAGCGTCACGGAAATGTTGCACGAATTGGGGTGGAAATAATTAAAAGAAAGACGTTATTCATTGCTGCGTGATCTGTTTGCGAAGTTTCAATCACCGACTTTTAGCTCTGAATGTGAAAATATTTTGCTAGCACCCACCTACTTAGGGAGACATGACCATCCCGATAAAATAAGAGAAATCAGCTCGAAAACGGAACGATTTAGGTGTTCTTTCTTCCCGCGCGCTATTAGAGAATGGAACGGTAGAGAAAAGTTATGAAAGTGGTTAATGAACCCTCTGCCAGGAACTAGAATGAGATTTGCAGAGTATCTATGTAGATGTAGATTTGCACCTGACAAATGTCGTTTGCCTACCGGGCGGTAGGACGCCTTTGTATTTGATGCCACTTTGGCAGCTTGTGTGTTACTCTGCCTGCTCATTTTATCAAGCAGTTTCTCACTTGAGCTCACGAGAATGAGAGGATCCCATTCAAGATCTTTTCATTAGACATGAAATAGTAAGGATCACCAAATCACATTTTCTTTAAATAACTACAAGACGATGTATAAAACGTCAACTCCCCTAAGCGATGAGTCGCGTAATGAAGTAATTTTGGATATATCGATAAGTTCAATGGTCTACTTGGATACTATCTTCAAATGTGTTGCGGGCAGAATCAGTAGTAAGAGAGTAATAAATTAATACTTCGTTTTATTGCGTGGAAAGCGAAAATCTAGTTAACTATCAACTTTTTTCCTTCCATTATTTTGTAGAGGTTCTTAAAAGATTGGAAATTACATGCGAAATTTATTGGAAGTTTATCACTGCTCTAATTTGTGTGGCCTTCCTCCGCAGAAAGCGCAAATCATTCGTTTTGAAAATATAAAACGACGCTTCCTTGCTGATCTTTTATATCTCCCAGACGAGTTTTGCCTTTTTATTTTAAGACATTCTCAATGGGATTTAGAAATTACAGTATTGTTTTTTTATGTAGTATTTTTAGATCATAAAACAGTTCACGCCTTATTTCTTACGCAAGCAAGTGATTATTTAAAGTGTGTTGTCGTTTTGGTTTGGTATCAGCGGTTCCTCCCATATGGTCACAGATTTGAAGTCATATCATTGTTCCACTTGTGCAATTTTCGAACCTTTTTTTAAAAGTTATGAACGTGTTCTTGACATGTGATTTAGAGTTGTAACTCATTCTGTGTCTTTTCATTATTCGTTTGTTTTGTTGGTTAGCAACAGCATTGAAGTAACACAATACCGTACCGTCGACGTCGTCGTTATTCTCGCCGTATGTTTATTGCCTATTTATAAGGCAGTGGATATTGTGGATTTTACACCAGGAGATTTCAAGTCTGAATTATTAAAATCTATAGCTCTGATATAAATATTAACTGGTCCTATTACTTTCGTGAGGCCCCTATTTTATTTAACGTGGAAGACAACGGAAGAATTTGGTGGTTCTGGTTAGCTGACTGTAGCTCTTTTGAGGACTAGTAATGCACTATTGGAAGGCCTTGAATCTTTATCTGAGTGAGGCATTATGGAGCATTTAAAAACAATTTCAAGTTGTAAGGAGATGTTACTGTATATTATCACAAATTACTGTAAGGTAAAGCAGTCAACAATCCGAAGATTGGTTTGAACACCACAGTGCTTTACTAGGCATGGTCCTGTTTGGAGGTGGTATGCCGTTGCCTTCATATCATCACAAATTATTAAAAATCCTTTCCTTCAATTCGGTGAAATTAGAAACGAAGCATATCACTTGGCAATTTTCGGACGTCGTGATCTAGTGGTGACGTGCAAACGCAGAAACGTTTAGACAGCCGCATTTAATTCTGGCCAGACTCGAAATTAATTACGATATACGAAAGTGGAAAATTTTCCACCCGCTTTGTTTTTTAGTTTCTTCGTCGCTGGCTTCAGTTGTACCTTTTCCCTCAAATTAAATTTTTTATTGAAATTAATACTATGCCAAGATTGTAATTTTTTATTGTTTATTTCCTTAGACGCTCGGTTTCAGTACGCTGAGGTACCATCATCTAGTTTCTTTTGAGTCTTATGAAGACGCTCTGACAGGGAACTGAAAGTATATAATGGCTTATTTTATTGTGTGTAATTTTATTGATTTTGTATTTGACTCGCCATTTGTTCCGACAACTATAATGCCGAGCACTTCAGTGAAGTCATAAATGCTGTAAGATACGAGACCAGAAGATGGTACCTCCACGTGCTAAAACCGATCGTCTAAAGAAATAAATTAAAAAAAGCGAGCTTGGCGTTGTGTTAATCTGAATTTAAGAGAATATCACTTCTCCCCCGCATGAGTAAATTAAGTCATATTTTTCCATATCTTTTTTCCGGCGTCTGGAAGATCGACTTTGTTGGAAGCCAATAAACACTGCCAGAGATCGGTGTCTTGTTTACCGTGATTTTTGTGACGTCATGTCTCGTGTCACGAGAGAAAAACCGAACGCTTCAATAAACGCGTGTACACTACATCAGTTGCTACAGTGTGTTTGAGGAAGAGGGTGCGTTACAGAATGACAAAAAGTTCAAATGTCTGTAAATCTATCGGACCAAACTGCGTGGTCATCAGTCCGTAGCTTACAAACTACTTAAACCTACGTAAACTAACCTACGGACGAACACACACACCCATGCCCCAGGGAGGACTCGAACCTCCACGGCGAGCAACCGCGCGCTCGGCAGCGAGGTGCTTTAGACCGCTCGGCTACTCCACTGCGGCACAGAATGACAGAATACACATGAGTACATCATGTTGCCCAACAACGGTGGAAGTCGATGTAATGATCGAATAGGAAAACACCTGCATGGCGGACGCGATCAGGAAGTCGTTCGTCCACCACATTCCACGTTCACTAGAGTGAAGAAACGGCTGCAAGATTAATAAGACTATTATGGTCCTTTTGTGGTCCTGGCTGGGCGGCACTGTTGACGTGGGAGAGCAACTTGCGAGCGTGAAGGTCGGGGTGAGAGTTTAAAATAGGGAAAGATTAATTTTTAAAACTCACAACCACCAACTGCGAACCAAATTCCTAAACATGCAAAAACACTGGAACTGTGATTGCGACTGTTTGACTCGTTTTCTAGGGGATGATATCACACGTTCGCAGCTTTCCTTCCCTGCATATGATTAACAAAACAAATTGATAATAAAATCAAGTTCATGAGAGAAAAGGGTGTACTAACTACTAATTTTGAAAACACGTGAAAGTTCACTTTATGTTGTTTATTTCACAATATTTGAACCCTGTGGCTGATACGTCTGTACGTCGACACATTTACCAAATAAAGTTATAGCTCGTGAGCCCCCAGACAAAATGAATATTTGTCGCGAATTGTTTTCACACCACGTGGCTGTCTCAAACACCGTTCGTGTTCATGCCTATGCGACGACACGTGTTACATTAACAAATCACAGTCACTTTAATTCAATGCGATGCACACCTTGTTCCACCGGCTAAATATTCACAAACACACAGTAGCACTCGATTTAACTTGGTACAGTCTACGACGAGCAACCACACGTGGCGATTGCCACACACAAATCTAATGTCACCACCTCGAGATCCACATGTCGACTGATGCAGAGCGACGCCGCCCGGCCAGCCACCCCACGTGCTCTCGAGTCCTCACTTCCTGCCCTCGCGCGCGCGCGCCAAAAGCTCATCTGCCGGGTTTTTTTCCCCTACGTCATCAACTTCCCCATGTGAGCTGTTCCAACCGATTTGCCAACGTACAGCGCTCAGCCAATACATTTCTAAAACTTTCCTTACAATCAAAATAATTACACTACACATTAAACAAATTTCTTCTTAGGTTTTTATATTGGTATAAACATCCTTTGTACTGTTTATCATAATCGTGCAATTTCTTACATCACAGATAAGTGATTTAACTGAATACTTCAAGATAAAATACAAAAGATTGATTGAAAATAAAATGAAAAATAGTTAATATATTATTTTTATAATCAAACATTGCCATGCTAGTTGTGTAACTGTCTTGTATTTATTGGTAATTTATTACTTTTCATTGTCAATTAAACATATTACGTCAGATGTGACTATATCAGCTAAGGTATTGTTTATTTGTCAACAGGCTATTTTGTAATGAGGGCCTTAAAGGTTCCTAACTGCATCGTATTACTTCAAATGCCAGTAGTATTACAATATTTGTGCATTGCACTGTGCCTGGCACTCGCCATTGTCCCTCTCTCCCCTCACCGGAAACGAACTGGAAAATCCTAAGTTGGAACAAGCCACCAACGTCGGCCTGCTCGCTGGCCTCCCGTCAGCTACAAGCACACAGCAAATCTCAACGTGGAGAATTTCTACCTATGGCCTAACTATAAGTGTTGTCACCCAACTGTGTACATACATTGCTACCATAATTAATAACATTAAAATTGTGTAACATTTAGTGCATTGGCATGGTCAATGTTTGCAGTGAACTTCATACTGTTTAATTATCAAAAGCTATTAATTACCAGTATTTCTATTGGGCGGTAATCTTACAAACTTCTCTAAGTGGGCGACGAGAATACGCGCATGGAAGCGTCGGGAGACTAGACCATCAACAACAACTTCATCTATTTAGCCCTCCATATGGTGCAGGCATTTGTTGCAGATGAATTTGCCGCACTTGCCGATTGCGACATTGTATGCTCTTGTCGGATCATTCTTTGCACACACAATGCACCTTTCACAACAAATCGTAACGCCACAGCTGAAATAAGCCACTAATCCCGATGGATTTCTACATAGTTCGGTATTAACGTCTGGGCTGGTACTATTAATAATCGTGTCATTGGCTCCTGTTAGGCCTCCTTGTAAAACATACTGGTATGTGCCACCGCATACCCCGGGACGATATGGTCCCTGCCAGATGTCGCGAGGCGTCCGTTACATCTCCATACATACTTTGCAATCCACCAAAAGGTGCATGGCGGAGGGTACTCAGTGACACTTCTAGTTACTTGTTTTCTTCTCCATTCTCACATAGAACGAGGGAAAAACGAATGCTTATATGCATCTGTACGAGCCCTAAATTCTCTGATCTCATCTTTGTGTTCTTTACGCGAAATATAGGTTTCGGCAGTAGAATCTTTCTGCAGTCCGCTTCAAATTCCGGCCCTCTAAATTTCTTCAACGGCGTTTCTCGAACAGAATGTCGCTTTCACTCCAGCGACTCCCATTTGAGTTCCCGAAGCATCTCACAAGGAAAGTACTTGGGCTCGAACAAACATATCTGTATGAACGTTTGGTTACAGGATCTCTACGTACACCTCAGTGTGCTGGTGTGTGTTGATTTTATGCAAAACTTTGCAATCACGGTCTAGATAGCACTGTACATGTAATTGTAGACGTCATACGTAATGCAGATATCTTAACTATAACTTATGTAATAATCATCGTACATGTTCTCTAGCGTATTGTCGTCAAAAGCCGTGATGATAGTTGCAACTTTAACCTTCTTCTCGGAAGACTGTTGGTATCCACTGCCACTGCTTCCATCGCCTCCTCCCGCCCTTAGCGTAGCACTACCGCTTGCAATGAGTTGTTCGTCGTTATCATCCCTATTATCATCATTATGTGTTAGTGTTACAACAGTATCTAACTTATGCTCATATTTCTGTACTTTAACAGATACGAGAAAGCATGAGAATGATTCATCTTCTACACTAATACCATCTTCACGAAGAAGGGTTCTTCGTAACTTCATCTCAACCAATCGCAATATATTAGCTGGATTGATTGCCAATCGCCGCCCCATCTAACGCTTCACCACACAAATAACGTCACAAAACGCGACTTCGGAGGCACATTGCACCGTCGCTACTGGCGAACCGACAGGTCAAAGTGCAATGTGGCAAGGCACACGCAGAGGCCTTTAACGGACGACTGCAGAGTTTTGCAGATGCGGGAGTATCACTAGTGCAATAAGGGACCTTTACATTATCTCTCATACGATTTTGGTGTATATGTGTTTGTTCGAGCCCGAGTACTTTCCTTGTCAGTAAGACTCGCGCACCGATCGATCCTAACGGTAACAAACCTATCCGCCCGCCACTGAATTGCTTCTGTGTCTTCCTTTAAACCATTCTGGTGGGATCCCAAACACTTGAGCAATACCCAACACGGAGTCATACAAGTGTTTTATATGCGCCTTTACAGACGAATCAGATGTTCCCAAAATTCTCCCAATAAACCGAAGTTGACCATTCGACTTTCGACGAATGTCCTTACATGCTCGTTCCATTTCATTTCGTTGTGCAGCATTACGTCTAGATTTAATTGACGCGACTCTATCAAGCTGTATTCCAACATTATGGGATTGTTCCTTCTACTCACCTGCGTTACCTTACATTTTTCTTCATTTAGCATTTAATGCCTCTGCTGATTTACACGTGGGGATACAGAATAGTATTGTTTACGAAACCCCTCTGTTGTGACGAGAAACGCAGGTGCGGGTTGATTGATGCACATACATTTTATCCTTTGACGTTCTTTAAAAATCGTTTCTCTCCTAACCGGATATTTCCGGGCATTACCAAACACTGTTTTCGAAAGTTCCCTCTACAAAACCTATGGAGTATAGCAGATTTTCTGAATTACTCTGTATTCTTAATATCTGGCAAATGCGTAATTATTCCCATTGTTTTATGTACTTTTGCGTCGATTTTTTGCACTTTTTTGTAAAACATAAAAATGTATTTTGCTTTCCCGAGTCAGCTTCGAATACCTCTTCGCTACCTCATCCCTTTAGAAACTGGACAAAGCACAACCGATTGCTTCATCTGAACAGAAATAATAAATGAATCTGTCAGATTTGTACTAAGTGTACTGGCAAATCTTAAACCTTTCTCCAGTTAAGTCATGAAATTGAAAGAAGTACAAAGCATGAATTTGTGGCTTTTCGAACTGGAAAGATGGAGCAAAGCATTTAAGGACGCAAGCAACAAGTTCTTTTCTTATTAATTTACATCGAAGCATTAAATAACATTGAAATCACTGTCATAGTTATATCGCTAACGTTATTTTTGATGAAACAATTGACGTATCTAGGAACAGTGTTGTTGAAAATATTCAGTACAATGAAATATGAATGTACTGGCGAGATCAAATAAGGTCTCCCACCACCGCAGAAGCAGCAAACAAAGGGGTGAAGTGTTGATAAGTGTAGGTGTGACTACCTTCACATCATGTGACATGTCCTCGGTAGCATTGGCACAGGAGGGGACTGAGGCGCTCCAGTCACGGTCAGCGCGGCCACTACGGTCGGGGGTTCGAATCCCCCCTCGGGCATGGATATTTGTGCCGTCCTAGTTCGTAAGTAGTTCATAAGTCAAAGACATTATTGATAGAGCTGAAGCATTGAATTAAAATTTGTGGTGCGGCCGGGAATCGAACCCGGACCTAGTCTATCAATAATGTCTTTGACATATTTGAGACGAAAATCCGTCTCAGGGATTCTTTCATTGTATTTAATTGATATTTATATCACCATAACAGGATTGTTCCACCATGTCCATTGCTGAGGTGCTATTCCGCTGCATGGAGAGCCTTGGCAGTAGTGGCAATTATTTTTGGAACAAAGAAGCTGAATTAAAGTTTGTGTTGTGGAGGGAAATCGTACATAGACTATTCCGAGGCGCCTTAATCGTTAGTGGTGTGGTAGTCTAACGGTTAAGACGTCTGCCTAGTAAGCATGGAGGTCCGGGTTCGATTCCCGGCCGCACTACAAATTTTAATTCAATGCTTCAGCTCTATCAATAATGTCTTTGACATATTTGAGACGAAAATCCGTCTCAGGGATTCTTTCATTGTATTTAATTGATAGTTCATAAGTAGTTTGTAAGTTTAGGGACTGATGACCCCGTAGTTAAGTCCCATAAACTATACAAACATTTGGACATTTTTGAAGCATGGGCACAATTGTAGTGAAATACAAGCATTTGGTGATTCACAACGCTCAACGCCCTGCACAAAATGAATGTTTGCAAAAAAATGTTCAAATGTTTGTTAATCTTAAGGGACTTAAATAGGAGGTTATCAGTTCCTAAACTTACCAACTACTTCTGAACTACCTTATACTAAAGACGACACAAACAGCCATGCCCGAGGGGGAATTCGAACCCCCGACGGGGAACGGCCTCGCGCGTCGGAGCAAAGCGGCTCAACGCGCTTGGCCACTCCGCCGCGGCGAATGTTTGCAAACCTATTGGCCATCAGCGCGTAGATTTACAATCTATTTATACTAACTTACATTAAGGAGAACACACACACACACCCATGCCGGAGGGGAGAACTCGAAACTCCGGCGGGAACGGGCGCCCATTCAAATAGCATGACGCCTTAGACCGTGAAGCCATTCCGCGCGGCTCACGCTGCAATTACTATTATTTGTATTGAATTGAATGTAAGTATAGAAAATGAAAAATAGATTCAGATCAAATTATTGCTAGCAGCTTTGTTCACAGTTTATGCAGGTCGGAGAAGTTTTTGCGCAACTACCCACTCTGACAAAATGTGAAATGCCGGGCCTGAAGTAAGCTACAGTGCATCTGCCGTCTGAATTATAGTGTGCAGACCTGTGTTCACAATCGTAGTGATAAGTGAAATACTGATAATGGTGAGTGCATACTGCGGTTTCGTAACGAATAAATTATGACATTTCCAAGAGTATGCAGGTTGGTTGCTGTTAGTTTATAAATAAAGTAGCTGCTAAACCCGGTATTGCCCTCGTATATATGCATTTTTCTCAATACTTCTCGTTTTCCCATTCTGTCCACCGGCTCCTACCTTACTTTCTGTCCATTTAACTTTCGTTTTCATGCAGCTCAATCATTATGACATCATATATCCTTGACTATGTGTCCTACAATAATATAATTTTCCAGATTTGTAGAGCGTAATATTAGCAAACGGTCTGCGATGAAGAAATACTGGATGAATGAAGTCTCGTAAATCATGTGTCGCGTGAGGGAAAAGTTTTTGTGACTCAATCTTTACGATGTCATATCTAATGAACTATGTCTCTCAGATAGGTTTTAACCGCACAGCATTTGTTGTTAGATAGTAAGCAACATGTGTACCAAGTTTAGTTGAAATCTGTCAATTATTTTAGAAGGAGACGTGGAAAAATTGCGGATAATGTAGCAGTTATTTATGACGTCACATCTCCTGAAATATCTGTCGTACTACGATGTAAATATGAAGGAACATTCAGTGGGATATGTTCCTAATGTCTGCAAAATATGTCGTGAATGGTGTTAATAGTATAGACGTAATAAATCGAAACCTCATTCGTGATGATGCGGGTTTTCATGAACCAAATTGTTTATGACTTCATATCTCATGAACTATACGTCCAACTGTGATATAATATCAAAGGAACATTCAGTGGTATATATGTGTACTGCCTGTGAAATCTCTCCAGAATACAATTTACAGTGTAGAACTTGTAACGTCATGCCACATGCCGCAGATATACATAATAAACATCGGAAAGTAGTAAGCGATAAACTTTTTTCCTTTCATAATTTTGCTGGGGTTGTCAGAGATAAAAAGTCTCGTAAAGATCTGAAATTATGTTTAAAGTTTATTGCAATTCGATAGATGCTCTCATTCTCGAATAGTTGTCGAATAAAATCACGCTATCACGCGTCGCAAGATGGGGCAGTTTTCATTATTTATGACGTGATATCCTTTGAACTATGAATCGTAGGTGGTTTTTGCCACCATAGCAAACGATTATTGACCTTAAAGAATATTTGTATTAAATTTGGTTGAAATCGGTCTATTAGTTTAGGAACATATGTAGAATTTTATCGCATGATGCGACGGTTTTTCATGAATGCTACTGTTTATAACTCATATCTCCTGACTTATGTGTCGTATGTGGTTCTTACTCAACAGCGATTGTTGCCTGATAGTAAGGAAGAAGTGTACCGATTTTTGTTGAAATCGGTCCAGTAGTTTAGGAGGAGATGTGGAACATACCGGGTGATCAAAAGGTCAGTATAAATTTGAAAACTTAATAAATCACGGAATAATGTAGATAGAGAGGTAAAAATTGACACACATGCTTGGAAAGACATGGGGTTTTATTAGAATAATAAAAAAGTTCAAAAAATGTCCGACAGATGGCGCTTCATCTGATCAAAATGTTCAAATGTTTGTATAGCTTATGGGACTTAACTACGGGGTCATCAGTCCCTAAACTTACAAACTACTTATCAACTAGCTAACACTAAGGACGGCACAAATATCCATGCCCGAGGGGGGATTCGAACCCCCGACCGTAGTGGCCGTGCAGACCGTGACTGGAGCGCCTCAGTCCCCTCGGCCACCGCGGCCGGCTCATCTGATCAGAAAAGCGATAATTAGCATAACAAATTAAGACAAAGCAAAGATTATGTTCTTTACAGAAAATTCTCAATATGTTCGCGATCATTCGTCAACAATAGCTGTAGTCGAGGAATAATATTGTGAACAGCACTGTGAAGCATGTCCGGAGTTATGGTGAGGCATTGGCGTCGGATGTTGTCTTTCAGCATCCCTAGAGATGTCGGTCGATCACGATACACTTGCGACTTCAGGTAACCCCAAAGCCAATAATCGCACCGACTGAAGTCTGCGGACTTGGGAGGCCAAACATGACGAAAGTGGCGGCTGAGCACACGATCATCACCAAACGACGCACGCAGGATATCTTTCACGCGTCTAGCAATACTTTTTTTTTCTTGTTCCAATAAAACCCCATGTCATTCCAAGCATGTGTGTCAAGTTTTACCTCTCTATCCACATTATTCCGTTTTTTATTAAGTTTTCAAATTTTTACTGACTTTTTGATCACCCGGTACATACACACATACACTTTTATAAGATGTACAAGTCGCGTGTCACAAGTACTTTTCACATTTTATTTTTCGAAATAACACTTTCTTGGAAATTATGGCTGAAGAATAATGTAGCTAATTGAGCGTTCGTATTATGAGACTAAGTAAACATAGAAATAATGTCGTAAATCTCTTTGTATCTTGTCTGATAATAGCTGCAGGATCAAGAATGGTGTCTGTTCTTTCTCACCAGTGTTTTTCAACCTGTGGGACTTAATCCGCAGGAGCTGCGCAAAATCTTGTACGGAGTGACGCCGTCACAAGAGGAAGTACTTGTACCATAAAATTAGTAGAGGTTCAGTAATACAAAAAAGTTAGCCTAAGTGAAATTTATTTATCGTTCAAATTACGGAGTTCCTTGTGTATCATTGCTTATAAAAGTGTTTTATAATACAATGAGTTAATGATGAACTAGCGCACAGCCTGAAAACAGTTTTCAGGAACCAATCGATAGGTAAAAGAACATGATACAATAAGTAATTTTGAAAAATTCGAAAAAAAATATATTTCTTTACTAATTGTCGATACAGCTGGACCTTTCTTAACGAGCATAATTCGCGCCTGAGTCTTGCCTGAAATGCGAAACTCTGGTTAAGCAAAATATATTTTTCTGTCGGAAATTTTGCAGAAATAGGCTAATGTGCTCCATTCTGAAAAATAGACACAAAGAACTTCGTCCAATAATTTAAAAGAAAGCCGTAGTAAAAGAAAATAGATTCAAATTTTTTTCCTTAGAGATAACATAATTTTGTTACGGTTTGTGAGGAGGGGATCGCCAAAATATTTTTACTTGGAACTGGTGGCTCGCATATTCCAAAAGGTTGAGAACCATGTTTTATCCCAATATAATTCAGGTGAAGACTGCCAGTAATGTTTCTTCAGTTGGAATGCACACCTAGTCCGGACTCTTAGGGAACTCGGCGAGATGCAACGAGTGATGAGTGATAATCGGGAGCCGCACTATGTCAGGGAACCCACGCGACCGAGCTGAGAGCTGAGAGCTGTGTCTTCGGTGGGACCGGCGCAGTGGCTCAGTGCGTTCGGTCAGACGGCTGTCCGTCCTCTATAACGAAAACTGAGCGAAGAACTTGACGATCGACGCAGAACAAACAAAGGACCGAACTACCTGAAAAAAAAGAAAAGAAAAAGTGGGTCAATGGTCAGTGTGAGTGCCTAGTCAACAGGAGGATCCAGATTCAAATCCCAGATGGGCACAAATTTTCAACTTTACCGGCTTACTTAGTTATTTGCCCACTGGCAGTTAACGTCGTAAATTGCTTTGTTTCTTAAAAGGTTCTATCAGGACGCTTGGGATGCGTTGACATCTAAAACAGCTATACAGATTAGTAATACAAGTTTTATTTACGAATATGGACAAAGTTACTTCTACATCTATAAATGTGAATGTCTGTTCGGTGTACGTTTATCACGTCTGAACCACAAGACAAAGAGCTAAAAAAATTGTACAGTTACTAATGTCTACCCGCGGAAGGCTTTAGGCACGGTTTTATGGCGATCGGATAGCTATTTATCTATATATATCAATGTGAATGTCTGTTCGGTGTACGCTTATCACGCCCGAACGACAAGACCCAGAGACTTAAATTTTTGTACAGTTACTAATTTATACCTGAGGAAGGTTTCAGGCACGGTTTTATAGAGATCTGATAGATATTTAGTAATTTGAAGAATATAGCTGCGTGTTACCAGACTGCAATCATGTAGTTCCTACGCATCCACTCCAAGGGCATATGTAGCAAAAAAAAAATAAATAAATAAATAAATAAATAAATAAAAATAAAAAAAAAATAAAAAAAATTCTAATGTTTGTAAATCTATCGGACTTAACTGCGTGGTCATCAGTCCGTAGCTTACAAACTATTTAAACTAAGGTAAAGTAACCTAAGGACAACATAAACATCCATGCCCGATGGGGGAATCGAACCCCCGACGGCGGTCGGCCGCAACGCAACACGGCGGTCCAATGAGCGCGGCTAACCCGCCGCGGCTCATATGTCTCACTTCAATCGCATTGTAAAACTGAAAAATTCAAGACATTGAGAACTGATGTAGATGAAATTGTGCATGCTTGGGTATTGAAATATTTGCAGGTATCACACGAAATAATATACAATATTTACAACTTACACGAATAATTCTGAAAAATTAATTGATCTTGCTTAAACATAATTAGCGAAGATCTACTTTTTTCTTGTTGAATTTGGCTATGGCATGGTTCAACTTCTTTCCTGTTCTTGATTTCTTCAATCGAAACCGCAGAGGAAGGCAACAGATGCAATATTTATAGTATCACCAGAGCTGGAACAGAATGAACACTTTAGTCTACAATGTGAATATTGGTATTATTTACTACTTTATGATTAAACACCTTTCGGTAATAAAAATTTTTCTACAGTATCTAAGTATATTTGTGCCCATTTAAATCCTTTCAGGATTTTTGTCGCTGTTTCTGGGATACATCGGTTCCTTGCTAGTGACAGTCGTCTCACGAGCATTCTGATTTCGTTGTCGCAAAGGAATTCCTGTCTTCAAGACTGTGTTAAGGGCTCAGCATTAACTTGCTGAATGAGGGCTAGACGAACCCGGGGTCCCTGAGCTGGGGGACTGGTAAGCGCCGCCATTCCTCTTACACGGTCACCTCTGGGCACAACCGCGTGGTGTGGCGGTGGAACGTTGTGTCTCAGCGAACAGGGATTTTGTCTTCACCACCCGAGTCGCGAGGAAGGACAATACCTCTATAAAAAAAGTAAAATAATAATTAAAAAAAAAACAGACTCAGTAACAAGGTGTGCTACGTGGTGATGAGGTGCATGGCTGTTGAGGTGGAACCGTCGCTAGCGAGCAACCTCTGGGTCTACTGCCGAAATCTCAGTTGTGTACGAGGCTTATCCTAGACATGCGGGACTCTGTCTAGGCGGACATTTAATTCCCTAGTTGCTCGTTGGACTGAGATGGATCCTTCAACGTTTTCATTTTCACTTCTTAGTAGGATGGGTTTACCCTGGAGGCACCAACAGCCAACCTAACAAGAGGGCTAGGTTTGCCAGTCCTCCGGGTTCTGGAAGTATTACACAGAGCTTTTGGAATAGCAACAAAACACAGGCTGCTAGCCAGAAAAAGGCAGCTTTGAAAAAGTGTCGCCGTTTTACATTCAGAAAGGTCTAGAGGGTATTGCCGGTAATTTTACAAGGGGAAGTTGGAAAATAAATTTCCACTTTCGACTGTGGACAGAGTTGTGTATGGAAGGAAAAAACAGAGACATAAAAGATAAGACATATATTTAGTTTTCTACAGAATTTCCAAGTACATTGAGACATTTGTCAAACCGCTTTATAACCTTCAAAAAGCCGTCCAGGAAAAAATCAGAGTGTTGCGAACAGAAGAAGCGTTGAACGGCTATGGGCGAAAGACGATACAGCAGGTGAACGCGCACGTGCAAGATACCGATACTCCAATGGGTAGAGGTCGACTGCGATCAAGCAGACGGTGCTATTGCAGTTCCTGTGCAAAGCGGAGACCAGCCTCTGTCTTTTCCCGGAGCTATGGAGAGAAGGTGCGTTTTGGAGGTGTATGAGCCAAGTGTGATGTCGAGGAAAATGGTGCGGAGATGGTGCCGCAAATTCAGTGAGAAACGTCAGAAAGTGCTGGACATACCGAGACCTGGACGGACGCGCATGGCCACTACAGGTGCAAATGTCAGGAAGCTGGATGACATGATTAAAGTGAACCGAAGTATCACCATCGATGGAGTAGCGGAAGAACTTGGAATCGGACATGAGCGAGCTACAAGATCATCCGCGACATTCTTCGATACAGGAAGGTGTCAGCACGATGGGTGCCTCGCCAACTGACTTTGACACACATGGAACAACGGATGGCGTTCTGCCTGGAACACCTCGTGCGTTATCATAAATATGGCAATGACTTTCTGTTTCGGATTGTGATGGGGGATGAAACGTGGGTCCACCATTACACGCCCTAATCGAAGGCCGCATCCATGAAATGGAAACATCTGTTACCATCTGTCCGGAAGAAGTTCAAAAGCACTCCGTCTGCAGGTAAAGTGCTACTCACCGTTTTCTGGGACGCCCAAGGAGTTTTGTTGCTGTAGGTTTTGGAGGATGCAACCATCAGTGCTGTGCGGTACTGCGCCACTATGTCGAAATTGAAAGGGGTGATTAGGAAAAAGCGGCCTGGCCTTCTCATATCTGGTGTTCTGCTGCTCGATTACAATGCGAGACCACACTCGGCGACTGCAACACAAAACCGTATTCCAACTCTCGGTTGGGAGCGTCTACACCATCCGCCATACAGTCCTGATCTCTCACCAAGTGACTTCCATCTAGTACAAACTTTGAAGGAGACTCGGCGGAAGGCGCTTTGGAAACAATGCTGACGTTAAACAAGCCGTTCAACGCTTCTTCCGTATGCAACACCCTGATTTTTTCCTGGACGGCTTGTTGAAATTTATAAAGCGATATGACAAATGCCTCAATGCACTCGGAAAAATGTTCAAATGTTTGTAAAGCTTATGGGACTTAACTGCGGAGTCATCAGTCCCTAAACTTACAAACTACTTATGAACTAACTTATACAAAAGACAGCACAAACATCCATGCCCGAGGGGCGATTCGAACCTCCGACGGGGAACGATCTCGCGCATCGTAGCATAGCGCCTCAATGCGCTCGGCCACTCCACCGCGGCGCACTTGGAAATTATGTAGAAAAATAAAGATACGTCTTATCTTTAATGTTTCATTCAATTTTTTTCCTTTCACACACAACTCTGTCCACAGTCGACAGAGGAAACTTATTTTCCAACTGCGCTCATATTATCTTCATATTACAATACCATACTCTTTACTGTAATATGTTGAGCACTCTGATAACTGTGTTTTGTTCATTAATGATACATAAGGTTTCAGATTTTCCAATTGTGTTAACTGGAAGGTTTATGGTAAAGCAGTTTTTTTTTTTTAAATTCAATTGAGAATGTTCCGCTTTTTGTTACAAAGTTCTCCCTAACACAGGTGGGGCAGACTTTAACGGTGTGTTAACATCGACGTGTGGTGAAGAACTGTCAACTGAAATCTCTAGACATTCTCTTTCCAGTATGTTGTGGCGTAAAGTCAGCGCCACACACCAGACGTAAGAGAAGGCAGCGGACGACCGGCAGCCAATCACACGCCGGCGCCGCGCATCCTGGAGGGAGTAACCTAGAAGCGCGCCCTCTACAAGCGGCTATATCTAGGCCGACATGCGTCTGGAAGAGCCATCTGAACTCGGCTCCGAAATAGGCAGTCACTAGGACTCAGCGCAGCTAACATCGAGGAAGAAGACGCCGCCTAGAGAAGAGACAGAAAGAGAGATTATAAGTTACTAGCATAAACCCGCGGCTCCGCTCGCGTGTTGGTTGATTATGATAGATAAGCTATCTTTCTGTAGTGTGCTATGAGACTGGTTTTGAAGGATGAAATGAAATACAATACCTTCTTTATAAACAAACAATTTTAATCAACATTCAAATAAAAAACTAAAATTATGTGAAGTGCTTAATGATTTACAATAAATAATACATACATTATTCCTTATAGCCTGTGTTGCAGTATGTCAACACGTATGGTGAGAGTAACGTCCAAATTCATTTTAATTTCATTTTAGGGCAATCTGGTAAACTACGTTACTTGTAGTGTTGTTTGGAGCTTAAATGTAGAGATTTTTTGGGTTGCCCACACTTGAGCAAGCGACGTATAATAGACCATGTGAAAAACATGAGGGCTGTAAATGGATTCCTGCGATTTTTTAAGGAGATGTATTAAAAGAAATTTCTTTTTTACTGCTTTAGTTATTTATTCTTATATTTCCTTATTCGTATGCTTATCCTTACAGAGAAAGAGCTGAAGACATTGTAGCACGCATAGACCAAAGATGTGGTCTATGGCATCACGTTTCGCTATATGTAACCTCCTTGCTGTAGAGTCGCAAACGTCATCGCTGACCTTCAGTCCGAATTTTTTTTTATAATTTGACGACTTTCAACCACCGTATCTTCCACCCCCTTATAGATATCGGCATGGAACTGTAAAGTGTACAACGGGAGACTTCAGACAACAATTACACACAGACCGTTTGCGTTTTGTAGTTTTCGCTGCAGAGCGAAAGATTAACACACACACACTTTCCATCCTAATCATCCCAATATACTCCACCCTTTTATCATTATCAACCCTCAAGTAACAATGCAACCAATGAAACCATTTTCAAAGAGTAATTATTGTTCCGCATTTCGCGTTATATTCTTCAAATTACTAAATATCTATCAGATCGGTATAAAACCGTGCCTGAAACCTTCCTCAGTTATAAATTAGTAACTGTACAAATATTTAGGTCTCTGGGTCTTGTCGTTCGGACATGATAAGCGTACACCGAACAGACATTCACATTTATAGATATAGAAGTAACTTTGTCCATATTCGTAAATAAAACTTGTATTACTAATCTGTATAGCTGTTTTAGATGTCAACGCATCCCAAGCGTCCTGATAGAACCTTTCCTGAAAGACAGGCCGGGAAGGACGAGTAAACACAGTGCGATGATTCTTTCTTTCTCTCTCTTTAGCCATGTTCCCGCACCTGCAGGGTCGGCTTTGTTACGTCGGATTTGGCATGTTAATATTTTATGGGGTGGCCGGATGCCCTTCCTGTCACCACCCCATGCCCCACGGGAGGAAATGTGAACCCCAAATGTCTGTGTATAGTGTTATATATGTGAAAGAGTAAGGTGTTACGAAATGTGTCCGAATCGTGTAACTTGACGCGGGACTTGGGTACCACCTAGGGGGTTGTTGAAAACCGCCTAAAAATCACACTCAGGCACTCCGACCCCCTTCGTTAACCCGCCGGGCGGGTTCGATCCGGGGCCGGTACGCCTCCCCGTCTCGGAAAGCTGTGATTCGTACTGTAGAAACGTATAATCCTCATATAAGAAGAGACAGTGTGATACAAATTTTTCTGGAATAAATAATTGTATTGTTTCTATAAGTGTGAAAACTTTCTTATCTTTCGAGATGCATCAATGGCGTAGATAATGTCTTCTTCTGGGGGGAGATAAATGGGTGTTCAGTGCTGAAGATGTACAAGATATTCAATCAGATTAGCATTCCAACCTAATAGGAACTATCGAAGTATTTTAATATACACAGATGGAACACAGTTTGCACCATAAACGAAAACCAACTTCAGTCATGTGATGGCTCTGGGAGAGCAATGTGATGGCTCATGCTATGCGGCCCATATCTCAAGAGAGGACGCTGGTGGCAACGTCTTTTTAGTTCCGGCGTTCCGCATGTGTCTTTTATTGCAAGAACTCTGGAAGTCATCAGTTTTGTTCGCGGTAGAGGTGGGTGCAATCGACTTTTATATTTATTCTTTTATTTAAGTATCCATAGATGGCTAGGAGAACTTCTTTAAAGAAATCATAAAACTTCGAAACTTAAGACCCTGGGATCTCTGAAGCTAGACCCTATAGGATGAATCTAAGTAGATCCAGTAATCTGTGGAAATGCTAATAGGTGTCTGCTCTGCGAATGGGAAGAACGCCTCTGAAGAAAATATGAAGCGAGATGCTGGTGGGCGTGAAGCTGTGAGAATAGCCCTTGAGGCACTTGTGAAATTCGAAAGTCAACAGGTCCCATGGTGTAACGGTTACCACCCGAGTTCAAATCTCGATGGGACCGAACATTTTTATCGGTCCGGTAAATCATAGCGTTCAGTTAGCCCTTCGTAGTATAGATAACTAGCTTAAACCCGCGGCTCCGCTCGCGTGTTGGTTGATTATGATAGATAAGCTATCTTTCAGTAGTGTGCTATGAAACTGGATTTGAAGGGTGAAATGAAATACAATATCTTCTTTAGAAACAAACATTTCTAATCAACATTATCAGGAAAGTAAGTAGTGTAGATCAAATCACACGTAAAAATGCACTCGTTTCGAAGAATCCAATCACGAAATTCAACAACAATGATTGTAATAATATCACAGATCGATCACTTGATGTAATGCGCAAAACGTCAAATCGATTTTTGAAGAGATGTATTAAAAGAAATTGCTTTTTTAGTGTTTTATTTATTTATTCTTATGTTTCCTTATTCGTGTGCTTATCCTTACAGAGAAAGAGCTGAAGACATTGTAGCAAGCATAGACAAAAGATTTGGTCTGTGGCATCAGGTTTCGCTGTATGTAACATCCTTGCGATAGAGTCGCAAACATCATAGCTGACCTTCAGTCCGAATTTTTTTATAATTTGACGACTTTAAACGACCATATCTTCCACCCCCTTATAGCTATCGTCATGGAACTGCTATGGTGTACAACGGTAGACTTCGCACAACAATTACACACAGACCATTCTTTTGCAATCTGTAGTTTTCGCTGCAGAGCGAAATATTAACACACACGTAGTTTTTTATATACACCGATAACTTTCCATCCCAATATACTCCACCCTTCTATCATTATCAACCCTCAAGCAACAATGCAACCAAAAAAACCATTTTCAAAGAGTAATTTTCAAAGAGCAATTATTGGTCCCCATTTCGCGGTATATTCTTCAAACTACTAAATATCCATCAGATCGCTATAAAACCGTTCCTAAAACCTTCCTCAGATATAGATCACTAACTGTACAAATATTTAAGTCTCTGCGTCTTCTCGTTCGGGCGTGATAAACGTACACCGAACAGACATTCACATTTATAGATATAGATAAAGATAATAATAAAAGACTGTGATTTTGTACAGGAAGACATTAAAAACATCGAAAACAGGGCGCAAAATCGTAAGGAGTATTCAAGGCACATAAGTGGTAGACCAACAATACAGCCTCAGAATTAACCTGGAAATTAAAAAAAATACACATACATCCAGAATGACATTAGAAAATGCTGATTAAGATTATATGGACAAATTTAAAGACTGAAGACTACGTATGGCTGATGATTGAACACCTTTTTCCAGATATATGTAACTACATCTGTCTACGTGTAGCTGTTGCTCACAAAGCATATGAAAATCTGATGACGGAAATATCCAAAACGCGTCATTTTAAAGTCATACTCTGCCTGAAGTGTGACCTATAATTTTTAGCTTCTCTGCCGGTCTACCGATGAACTTGATCCTGCTCGCCAAACACCTAATACCTTTCCTTTTTTTAAAGAAAAAAGCTAAGGGACCAAACTGCAGAGCAGAAATACAGACTACTTAAACTAACTTACGCTAAGGACAAGAAGACACACACACACACACACACACACACACACACACACACACACACACGTACGTCTGATGGAGGACTCGAACCTCCTGCGGGAAGCAGCAGCGGCCACCCACCTAGGCGTCTTTGGCACATTTACAAGTTTGAGATGAGTATGTTTCAATATATCTTCCCTCAAAAGTTATCGTTCACAAAATATTCAAAGGTAATGTTATAAAAGTTTCGTTATCACTTTCAGTGACTAATGCAGCTTTAGATACAGTATAATTTTTGCAAGCGTGAAGAAAATGTGGACTTCAGAAAATACACAACTGAAATCTGGAGTGCTGAAAGCATTGTTGCTTACCAAAATAAATTTAAGATATGGTTTCTCAGAATTTTTCAATTACTTAAAGCAGAATTTGATCAAAATATGCCCAATAACAATCAGTTTTATTAGTTATGTGACATAATTGTTCTGGTGATGATATTCACAAAAAAGTAATCTTATACCCTATACTATTTTGTATATTGTAACAGCATCATTTGGAATATGGGGGAAGTTTGAAATCCCTCCCCCCTCCTCCCACGTACACGCCGATGTCGATACTCCTACGATGCGGCCAATATCTCAAGAGAGGACGGCGCGGCGGTTGCAACGTCTTTTTTACTTCTGACGTTCCCGCATGTGTGATGCAAGGACCCAATAAGTCATCAGTTTTGTTCGCGGTATAGGTTCGTGCAATCAACGCTTGTATTTTTGCTTTTACTTAAGAATCTATATACAGTGGCGAACTTAGGGGGCGGTCCGCCCCGTGTCTTTCGTCTTGGGCGGCCTCCAAATTTCAGAAGTAACTTTTCTATAGTAATACATGTACTTCCAAGTGGATGGAGGGCCTCATTTTGTTTTGCCGCCGCCCAGGAGTCCTGTGAAGTTGGTACCCCTATTTTGGAAAATGTACAATTTTTTCAGAGTTCTAAACAGATATGCAATAGTTCTGGAGTTCTCTGTACAAAATGTAAAGAGTTTTGCAAAATTTCGCCGAAAAAATACGAATAATTACCACAAATTTTAGTTTTTTCAAAATAATTATTTGTCGATTAGTACAAACATAGTTCTGATCACAGTTCTAAATAGCTCTCAAAGAGTTCTACAGGAAATCCTAATGACATTTTTCTGTGCAGATTATACTTCATGAGATAATTACAATAATGGGAAAACCATTTACACGCTACTGTGAAGTTGGCATCCCTTTTCTCAAAAATGTACATTTTTTCAAAGTTATGGGCAGAAGTGCAATAGTTCTGGAGTTCTCTGCACAAAATTTAAATAGTTCTGCACAAATTCGCGAAAAAATTACAAAAAAGTCCAACAAATTTTAGTTTTTTTTTCAAATAATTATTTGCCTATAAGCGTAAACATAGTTCTGACCACAGCTCTAAATAGCTCTCAAAGAGTTCTGCAGAAAATCATAATAATATTTTTTGCCCAGATAATAGTTCATGAGCTAATTGGTAAATGAGGGACATAAACTACACAAAATTGCACCAGAGTCGTGTGAAGTTGGCACCCCTTTTACGTGGAATATACATTTTTTTTAAAGTTCTGGGTAGTTCTTCTATAGTTCTCCGTACAAAATTGAAACAGTTCTGCAGAATTTCGTGAAATATCGCAATTCTGAATAGTGGGAGAGCTGTGTAGCTGGCACCCCTTTTTTCAAAAATGTAAATTTCTTTCAGAGATCTTAACAGATATGCAATAGTTCTGGAGTTCTCTGTACAACATTTAGATAGTTCTGCAAAATTTCGCCGAAAAAATAGTAAAAATTACCACAAATTTTAGTTTTTTCAAAATAATTATTTGCCTATGAACGCAAACATTGTTCTGATCACAGTTCTAAATAGCTGTCAAACAGTTCTACAGGAAATCCTAATAGCATTTTTCTGTGCAGATTATACTTTATAAGATAATCACAATAATGGAGTATCCATTTACATGCTATTGTTAAATTTGCACCCGTTTTTATAAAAATTAGACTTTTTACCGGAGTTCTAGGGAGTTGTGCAATAGTTCTTGTTTACGATAAGTAGGAATTACTTAGACGTAAAAATAACAAATTGAATATGGAGCGGATAGAATATCTGTCAAGACCTAAGAAAAAAATGTATATTTCTCGAATAAGGGGCACAAATACATAGCTTATCAGATATTCAGAATTGTGATAATTTTTTTTCGGGCAATTACATAGAAGTATTCACATTAACTCTAGAACTATAGTATATGTACACAGATCCCAAAAAAACAATGTGTATTTCTCGAAAAAGTGGTGCCAATTTCACAGTAACGTGAAAATGAATTCCACATTACTGCAGTTATCTCATGAAGTATAATCAGCACAGAAAAATGTCATTAGGATTTCCTGTAGAACTCTTTGAGAGCTATTTAGAACTGTGATCAGAACCATGTTTGTACTAATAGGCAAATAATTATTTTGAAAAAACTAAAATTTGTGGTAATTTTTAACATTTTTTCGGCGAAATTTTGCAGAACTATTTAAATTTTGTACAGAGAACTCCAGAACTATTGCATATCTGTCTAGAACTCTGAAAAAAATGTACATTTTCCAAAAAAGGGGTGCCAACTTCACAGGACTCCGCCCCGGGCCTCCGACAGCCTTAGTCCGCTACTGGCGAAACTCGTTATGCAGCGCAAACTAGCGTAGTAGTTTACTAAGCGGCCGCCCGATGGCTCTGGCTGCTGCGCTGGAAGCTAGCGCCACTCGCAGAGAAGCGACAATTACTGCGACCTGTCAGTTGTCAGAAGCCAGCCGACACCGGCGGGCGGTTCCAGGATGTCGCTTCCTTCCAAAACGATAACAGAGCGGAATCGCAACCAAACACGTCGCCTAACATTACTCGCAAATAATGCCAAAGCTCCAAGTTTTTGGAGAACAGTCATACGATGCGCAGACTTTACGAAGATAATGCGAGAGATCTGTTTCAGTCGAAATGACAGTTGCCGGCCGCGGTGGCCGAGGGGACTGAGGCGCTCCAGTCAGGGTCTGCACGGCCACTACGGTCGGGGGTTCGAATCCCCCCTCGGGCATGGATATTTGTGCCGTCCTTAGGATAAGCTAGTTGATAAGTAGTTTGTAAGTTTAGGGACTGATGACCCCATAGTTAAGTCCCTTAAGCTTAATAGACATTTGAACATTTGAAATGACAGTTCATTACTAGGGTTACCAAATTTTCAAAATGAAAAACCGGGGGGGGGGGTGGTATTTCGACTACAATAGCTTCCTTTTTTACAATATTTTCAAAGTAAAAACCGGGGACGGGGGGGGGAGGGGAGGGGTATTACAGATAATCTTCATTTCAACCACAACAGCGATTTTTTTTTTTTTTTTTTTTTTTTTTTTACAAAATCGTATTTCTGACTTCCTCGAATTTTTAAAAGTAATTCTTTGTTGGTTTTTATATTGTCATAGAACTGAGAGCAAGTGATAACTTTGTAGTTGTAACTGATGATCAACAAATCCCTTACATTGTACAGACATTCGATTTCTTTCATCAGCCCATTATATAGGCATTGTGGGCAGGGATTGCGAAAAAATACTGAACAATTTTTAAAAGTTCTGAACATTCATCTCTTGAAGGATGATTCATGAACTCACACCATCTATCAGATACAGTATTTTCCAAAAATGTTGTCCGAGTTTCGGATTTGAACTGTTCACACAGAAACGTTTTTAGGCGAATTACCTCATCAAACAATTCAATGTCATTCACAATAACTTTTCTGCTTCTCAAGTAGGCAACAATATTTTACACACTTTCCCAATCCATGTTTAGAGTTAACCAATTGAATACAATGAATTCCTCATATTGCCTCATCCACTTACTAATGTAATCACTACATACAGTATAAAAAGCGTTCATGTCTTTTCTGAACATGTGAACAACCTGGTCATTGTCACATTTAGAGATGACATCTCTTACTTTTAGGACAACGAAGTTATTTTTAGCTCTCTCTTGTAGACTTGACACAGTATTAGAGAGGACAGAATACACTTCTACGACAGTCTTTTTTCACCTTCAATACGCAATGTTTTTATTTGTGTAGGTAACTGGAGACACTACGTAGAAACTTGTAATTATGTCAAATCAACTCAAATCAAATGTTTGTTAAGCTTATGGGACTTAACTACGGGGTCATCAGTCCCTAAACTTACAAACTACTTATGAACTACCTACAACTAAGGACGGCACAAATATCCATGCCCGAGGGGGGATTCGAACCCCCGACCGTAGTGGCCGTGTAGACTGTGACTGAAGCGCCTCAGTCCCCGCGGCCACCGCGGCCGGCTTGTAATTCACCCCGTTTACATGGGCTCCCAAAACCGGATTTCGTAAACCGATTTCCCAATTCCGCTGTTGGTTAGCCATGTAAACACTCCAAAACCGATTCTGGAAATCCGCTTCTCTAAAGCGGTTTTCCAGTTCCACAATCGATTTTCGTGCCCATGTAAACGCAACCGTTTTTGAAGCGTTTTTGGCTTGTCAGATTGTGTTTTTTTGGTAAGAATTTTCGGCACATATGGACAGAGTGATATTTTCTAATGTGAAATAAAAGTATTATTATTAGAGTAAGCATGAATCTGTGTATTTAAGTAAAGAAAAATAGCGATTATGCTGACGAAATCAGGAACTGAATCAGCTGTTTTTCAGCCGCCATCTTAAGTGGATTAGGAAATCCGATTCAGGCTGTGCCATGTAAACACGGCGGCGAAAAACGGTTTACGAAAATCGGTTTTGGTCTTCCGGAAGATGTGTTGCATGTAAACGTAGTGATTATGCCGTGTGCCGCGACAGACGATACTCATCTAGTTGTGAGCTTGTTTTTATCTCTCCAGTTTTACTCCGTCAAATCACACTTGACACCACAGAACAACAGTTTGACATGGAGGACCAAAAAATCGGGAGATTTTTACTGTTTTGGATGTTTGTAACCGGGGGGCTGAAATAGAGCTTAAAAATCGGGTGGACCCCGAAAAAACCGGGTGATCTGGTAACCCTATTCATTACTGTAGCTTAATAGCGATGTTAACTAAGAGAGATGAACTGGTATTTCTCATTAGCAGCGCTTTACTATTTCAGACGGTTGGGCTGTGCACGAGAAATGGCACATTGCTATAGTTTACTACTAAACATCCTATCGTCCTCAAATGTATTACGAATACTTACCCCCTGTTTCTAAGGAAAATAAAAAATAAAAATGAGGGCCTCAACATAATTCTTACCCTTTCCTAACAGAATCATTTAAAATTTCGCATTTGCTGTAAACATTGATTTACTGCCCTTGGAATGATAATTGAGACAGGCCACATTCTTAAATTTTTAATGTTGTTTATAGTTTTATAATCATTTTAAATGGAACATATATGTCCTACGTAAGTCGGGAGAAATAAATTTAGGGGACCAATTATTTTTATTAAGCATTCGAATCTGTAAAAAGAAGAAATAAATAAGTACTATTGTTATGTCAAACAAATTATTGTATTCACACCTTAACATTTTATGAACATGGCTGAATATATATGGGCTGAAATTTTTACAAACGGAAAAACGGATTTCAGAAAAGATAGATTGAACAAAGCAGGTGATGGCGTATTTATTGCTCTCACAGGCGGTTTATCCTGTAGCGAAATTGAAGTAGATTGATCCTATGAGTTGGTATGGGTAGATATTATACCTGACAACCAAAATAAATTAATAGTTGCTTCTTTTTAACGACCCCCTAACCCAGACGATTCGATTGCAGAAATGTTCAAAGAAAGCTGCGATCAAATTTCAAAAACCCGCGATATTTTGGCAAAAATACTTGTTCATATCTGGAGGCAAACATAAAACATCGTCCGAACTTGTACTGAACGCATTCTCCGAAAATTATCTCGAACAATTAGTTCACGAACCCACTACAATAGTAAATGGTTGTGAGAACATACTTGATCACCTTGCAACAAATAATCCGGTGCTAATAAAGAGCATCAAACAGATACAAGGATTAGCGAACACAGAGTTGTCGTAGCGAGATTGAATATCGGACAACTCAAATCCACCAAATTAAAAGAAAAGTATACTTATTCAAAAAAGCAGATAAAAATTCGATTAATGCTTTCCTGAGTGAGAATTTCCAGTCTTTCGAAACTAACAATGTGAGTGTAGATCAGATGGGGCTTAAGTTCAAAGAAATTATACCGACAACCATTGAAAGATTCATACCAAACAAATTAACAATAGAGGGGGCTGATCCGCCGTGGTACACAAAACAAGTTAGATCACTGTTACAAAAGCAAAGAAAAAAGGATGACAAATTTAAACAGACACGAAATCCTCAAGACTTGCAATCTCTTACAGAAACTAGAAATTTATCTCGAACTTCAATACGAGAAGATTACAATAGTTACCACAACGAAACCCTGTCACGAAATTTGGTAGAAAATCCTAAGTAATTCTTGTCGTATGTAAAGTACACTAGCGACAAAACACAGTCAATACCTTCATTACACTATAGAAACGGTGATGCTACTGATGTCAATTCTGGTAAAGCAGAATTCCTTAACACAGCTTTCCGAAATTCATTCACTAGTGAAGACGAAGCAAATACTCCGGAATTCCTATCAAGAACATCTTCCACCATGCGTAATTTAGAAGTAAATATCCCTGGAGTATAAATCAAATGTCAAATGTCTGTAAATCTATCGGACCAAACTGCGTGGTCATCAGTCCGTAGCTTACAAACTACTTAAACCTAGGTAAACTAACCTACGGACAAACACACACACCCATGCCCCAGGGAGGACTCGAACCTCCACGGCGAGCAACCGCGCGCTCCGCAGCAAGGTGCTTTAGACCGCTCGGCTACTCCACCGCGGCCCTGGAGTATAAAAACAACTTAAATCACTTAACAAAAGTAAGTCACCCGGACCTGACTGTGTACTAATTAGTTTCCTTTCAGAGTATGCTGATGCAATAGCCCCATACCTAACTATCATATACAGCCGCTCGCTTAACGAACGTTCCATATCCAAAGACTGGAAAGTTGCACAGGTCGCTGAAATATTCAAGAAAGGCAATAGGAGTGATCTGAAAAATTACAGGCCTATATTAAAAACATTGCGTTTTGCCGACGACATAGTAATTATGTCAGATACAGCAAAGGACCTGGAAGAGCAATTGAACGGAATGGACAGTGTGCTGAAAGGTGCATATAAGATAACATTAACAAGAGCAAAACTAGGGTAATGGAGTGCAGTGTAAGAAAATCAGGTGATGCTGAAGGAATTAGATTGGGAAACGAAGCAATAAAGGAGGTAGATGAGTTTTGTTACTTGGGCAGTAAAATAACAAATGATGGTCACAGTACAGAGGATATAAAATGCAGAATGGCAATGGGTAGAAAAGCGTTTTTGAAAAAGAGAAATTTGTTAACATCGAATATTGATTTAGGCCTAAGGAAGTCCTTTCTGAAGGCATTTGTATGGAGTGTTGCCTTGTATGGGAGTGAGACATGGACGATAAACAGTGCGGACAGGAAGAGGATAGAGGCTTTTGAAATATGGTGCTACAGAAGAATGCTGAAGATTAGGTGGGTGGATCGCGTAACTAATGAGGAGGTACTGAACAGAATTGGGGAGAAAAGAAATTTCTGGCATACCTTGACTAAAAGAAGGGATAGATTGGTAGGACACATTCTTAGACATCAAGGAATTGTGAATTTAGCATTGGAGGGAAGTGTATGGGGTAAAAATCGCAGAGGAAGACCAAGAGATGGATACAGTAAGCAGATTCGGACAGATGTAGGTTGCCGTTCTTATGTGGAGATGAAGAGGCTTACTCAGGATAGGGTATTGTGGAGAGCTGCATCAAACCAGTCTCCGGACTGAAGACCACAACAACAACAACATCACTGACGTCGGTTTACAGGTTTTATAAATATACTTCCCTCAAATATTATGAACTACCTCGAAAAGAACGACCTATTGTCCCATAGTCAACACGGATTCAGAAAGTGTATTTCTTGTGAAACACAGCTAGCTTTTTACTCACATCATGTGATGAGTGCTATCGATAAGGGATTTCAAATAGATTCCGTACTTCTAGATTTCCGGGAAGCTTTTGACACTGTACCTCACTAGCGTCTTCTAATCAAACTGCGTGCTTCTGGAATATCGCCACAGTTTTGCGATTGGATTGGTGATTTCCTGTCAGAAAGGACACAGTACATTGTAATTGGCGGTAAGTCATCGAGTAGATCAGAAGTGATATCTGGCGTTCCCCAGGGAATTGTTATAGGGCCCCTACTGTTCCTTATTTTTATAAACGATTTAGGAGAATATCTGAGTAGTTCTCTTTGACTGTTCGCGGATGATGCTGTAATTTAGCGATTAGTGAAGTCACCAGAAGATCAAATACAACTGCAAAATGATTTTCATAAGATATCTGCAGCATGCAAAATTTGGCAATTGACCCTTAATAAGTATGAATTCATCCATATGACCATTAAAATAAATCCGCTAATCTTAAGCTGCACGATCAATCAGTCAAACCTAGAGGCCGTAAATTCAACTAAATACCTAGAAATAACAATTACGAACAACCTAAGTTGGAAGGAACAAAATCAAATGTTTGTAAATATATGGCACTTAACTGCTTGGTTATTAGTCCCTAGCTAACAAACTACTTAAATTAAGAGAAACTAACCTAAGGGCAACAAATACATCCATGCCCGAGGGGGGACTCGAACCCCCAACGGCGAAAGGCCGCGCGCGCTGCAGCACGGCGCCTCAGTGCGCACGGCTAATCCGCCGCGGCTGTAAAGAACACATAGGAAATACTGTAGGGAAGGCGAACCAAAGACCACTTAGAAGATGCAACAGTTCTACTAAAGAAACTGCCTACACTACACTTGTGCGTCCTATTTTGGAGTATTGCTGCGAATTGTAGGAATCCACACCAGGTGGGACTGATGGACGATTTAGAGAAAATTCGGAGAAGGGCAGCTCGTTTTGTATTATCGCGACTGAGGGGAGAGAGTGTCACGGAAATTATGTGCGAGTTGGGGTGGGAATCATTAAAAGAAAGGCATTATTTTTTGCGGCGAGATCTATTTGCGAAATTTGTTTCACCAACTTTCTCTTCAGAATGCCAACATATATTGTTAGCACCCACCTATATATGGAGACATGACCATCACAATAAAATAAGATAAATCAGATAGAATACAGAAAGATTTTAGGTGCTTCTTTTTCCCGCGAACTATTAGAGAGTGGAAATATAGAGGAATATCACGATGAAACCTCTGTCATGCACTTCACTGTGATTTTAAGAGTATCCATGTACATGTAGATGAAGATGTAGATTTCAGGGTATTGGTGTGGCTTGGTAGCACAGTGGTACAGTAATAAACAATTAATCTAAAGGGCGCGGGATCGATCCCTGACACCTTCTAGGGTTTTTGTTTGCCACTTTTAACTTCTTTCCCCGCTGACAATGTTGCTTACGTGCAAAATGTCGAGTAGTACAGTGGTTCGGAATCCACGTTAAATTACAGGTCCCCCTATAACACAGAAAACGAAATTACGCAAAGCAAAGAAAAATAATAAAAAACGAAAAATGTAACAAATAGTGTCCATTGATCTAATTTAATTCTCATTTGTCTAAAATATAGGTGTAAAAATAGCTCCTAGGTACTTGTGCTTTCACGCTGTGTGTGTTTGAATCCATCTCCTTATTTCTCTCCCTTCACCTTTCTCTCTCTCCCTCTCATGGTTTTCTCTTCTTATGGTAATAGTTTGCCCCAACAGACTTTCATTTTGTTTACTTAGTGATAATTTATCATTTTATTTTCCATGAAATATACGGAAAGTATATTAAAATTTACCAGAGACACTCTACAGAAATATCAGAGAAACAGAAAGTAAATAGGACTCCCACTAAAGAATAAATGATGCATCAATACTCGTGTTAATTTATAATGTCACAAAATAAATACCATATGTAAATGTGTGCTAGGTGTCAACCTTGTATATACAAGTTTAAATAAACGTTACTGGAAAAAAGTAACTGGCTGTGTAAGTCAGTTCGAAGATCGGAGAAAGGCTACGGCATATCACATCCAAACAGGACCATGCCTCGTAAAGCCCCGTTGTGTTGAAACCAATAGTCGGATTGTTGACTGCTTTACCTTATTTTGGAGTAGGTCATATGAAGTCTCTTATTTCCATGTGCTGCATTTGACTGCATCGCCTGCAAGCATGTTCAGTTAGATTCATATGGGGGTAACATGCACACCAATACAATAGCCCAGTTCCGCCCCCCCCCCCCCCCCCAGGGAGGTCACGGTTCTTTCGTGAGTACGTGTGTGGCGAGCACGCGGTCCCGAGCTAATGCAGTCTTTCTTCCTTCTTTCTTTCCTCGACTGCATTTCCTTTTCCTTCCCCCCCTTCCGTTCCTCACTGGGGTTCTGATGACCTTAGTAGTTTGGTCCTTCTGTTCCAAACAAACAAACAACAAACAAATACCGGCACGATTGTTGATATTATTGAACATGCTTGCGCGATAAGCTCAGGAGTTGTCCACGAACTTGAATTCTTCCACGAAATGCCGATAAAATGGTTCAACGATGGGTTGGAGAATGTTATATTTGCATAGTGGGGCCTTGAGCTTGTCCTTGACGTGTTAAATGGTGTCAGAAATCCCTACATGATATCCGTGCAAATCATCATAGGTGTACCACCTTTCTGTACTTAATTCACGGTATACCTTTGGTGCCGGCCGCGGTGGCCGAGCGGTTTGCGGCGCGCCAGTCACGTTCTGCACGGCCACTACGGTCGGGGGTTCGAATCTCCCCTCGGGCATGGATATTTGTGCCGTCTAGTATTAGCTAGTTCATAAGTAGTTTGTAAGTTTAGGGACTGATGACCCTGTAGTTAAGTCCTATAAGCTCTACAAACATTTGATATACCTTTGGCGTGTAACATTACCAAGTTCCCTCCAACCACAGTGTAGACGGCCAGCTGGTATCAGACATTTGCGTTATTCATCTGCGAAGAGAACGTCCAACCAAATTTCTATAGCACATTTTTGATGTATTTAGACCCATCCGTTCCGTGCAGCATGGCGTCTGTAAAAAAAATTCAAATATATATATATATATATATATATATATATATATATATATATATATATATATATATATATTGTTGAACAGGGTGGGTCCGGAAGAAAGGTGCATGCTTTAAGGGGTGATACTACTGATGATTCTAAACAAAAAAACTTCTATAAATTAATAAAATGTAGCAACCAGTTGCTTGTGATTATTTATTTTTGACGTGCTGCATTTAATTAATTTATAACCTGAACAGTTGTTGAAATGGATAAAATACTTCAAAAAACGTCTAATAAACATATGCCCATATGCCCTTTTCTTAACTTTTGCGGGTAAACCAATGACATAACAGTAAGCTCACTAGTAACAGTTAATGATCAAATTGGACATATGACAATCCTTGTAACTTCACATTAATTTCATATTATGAATAATAGCGCCATTCTCACTACTTTTAAACATACTTACAATGAAGGACACTTTTCCAATGAATAATCGCCATTTTATTTTTAACTTTGATGTTGCCATATTTACCAAAAATGATCTCATGTAGTAACTGATGTGTAATATCTTTTCAATCCCCTGTTGATGGCAGCAAGTACCGAAACAGGTAGAGTGTAGTAAATAAAAATATTGTAGAGCTGTTGGCGCAAGAACGATTTGTTTCAAATACATTGCGGCTGTAGATCGTCATTTGAGAACAGCCTTAATCCGTGAAATGCCGCGAGTGACGAATAGAGCGGGCAGGCCCACTACGCCAGCAGTGAGGACTGGTTGAATATTTGCGTCTGGCGAGAGGTGTGCTAGGTAGTCCGTGCGTTATGGTGATCGCTGTGCACAAGCAGCCTAGTGCTCAGCGCGACTGCATACGGACAACCACCATGAGCGAACAACCAGTGCTTTCAATCACGAGGCTGCCTGAAAATCGCAGTTGTCATCTTCAGTCTTACTATCCAACGTCCGGGTTACAATCTCGTTCGCGACACCTCGCGCAAACTGAATGAAATGAGGTGTGAGAGACGAGGAATAGCATCTGCTCTCTAAAGGGAGGTAAGGTGAGCCTCTCCAAGATGCGATTGCAGCCATGTGGCACACATATCTTTCAGGTTTATCCTCCATGCGCTGGATCCAGGTTCTAAAGCAATTCCGCGTTTAGATAACCTGTACTTTGATTTTTTTTTATTTTCCTCTTCTTAACTGTTTCTTTGTAATTTATTAGATTGAAGTTGTTAATGTACCGATACTCGTTTATTTACAAGAGCATCCGAAGCTTAATAAAACACATGATGAAGTAACTGTTGAGTGTGACCGCCATTGCTGGATAATGGGAAGTTCGGGTTAGATGGATCATCGGTATAGAAGTACCAGCAGAACATTTCTCTGGTCTGCCACATTCTTCTTGAGAAGACGGACACACGTTTAGGTTTGCTCGTGAGTTTTCTGTGAATTTTAGAAGAAAACTTCATTTACTTCTTTTGGTAAGTTGAACAATATTTTATACTGGATTTCTTTCTTATGGGGTTAAGTTAGTGCAATGATTTCGTAGTAATATGAATGCTAAAACTGCATTGTTTACTTGGTTACAATCGTAATCTGAAATGGCGTGTTTGTAGCGTTGTTTGCTTGAACAGGGAGCTAGTCCATCTATCCCTGACAATTAGTATTGAAGAACCAGTGAAATTTCCGATAGCTGGACAACTTTAAGAAATCTGGGATAGTTCAAGAAATGATATCGCTGTTGCTGCTCCTAGTAGCTCAAGAAATGATAGTAGTGCTGGTACTTCAAGAAGTTATGAAGATGTTCCTGTACTTGGAGCCTATGAACAATACCATAGTATACGTGAAAATGTATCCTTCTCGAAGTTATTGGATAAAATACATTCCGTGCTATGTGTCAATACAGTTCAGACTGTGGAAAGAAAGATTCAAACGACGTCAATAGTTTTAAGCTCTCCATAAATAATAATTGTCCTTAAAAAGAAAATAAGAACAAAAGGAGTCAAAGATGAAGACCGGCCGCGGTGGCTGAGGGGACTAAGGCGCTCCAGTCACGGTCCGCACGGCCACTACGGTCGGGCGTTCGAATCCCCCCTCGGGCATGGATATTTGTGCCATCCTAGTTCGTAAGTAGTTCATAAGTAGTTTGTAAGCTTAGGGACTGATGACCCCGTAGTAAAGTCCCATAAGTTCTACAAACATTTGAACATTTTGAAAGATGAAGATAAAAGAAGAACAGAAGAAATAGAGGGGATAAAAGAAGAAATACATGGGGGAAAAGAAAATAAGGGAGGGATAACAGGAAGAAAAGGGAATAAAGTAAGAATAAGAAGCAAATGATTGATAAAAAGAATAGATCGCAGAAGAAGAAAGAAGTCACATAATCCTCAGAATCTCAAGGTATGAATAAAACTGGTAACAATGATCTTTATGAAAATGACTGCGATGAAGATTGTTGTATACTCTGTAAAGAGAACTATCGGTACAGTTATATAAATGGAGATGACGAATGGATAAAGTGTGTGTCATGCTCTCGCTGGACACATGAAGACTACACAAGATTCGAAAATTGATGTGATTGCTGTGGAAAGCGAGATACTTGAAAGAAAATGACAGCAGATTTATTACCTGGTCTGAACCATGTGAAAATAAATTGGGACAGCTTGTATTTGCTAATTACATTGACTATCAAATTTATTTATCCCTTTTCAAACAGTTTATAACTATATACTTATCACTTTTCCAGCAGTTTATTACTTGATACTTGAAAAGAAACAATGTTTATACCTTTCATGAGCTGTATTTCGCCACGCGAGTGTGGTCTAAGGCATCATGCTATGGACTGGGCGGTCGCTCCAGCTGGAGGTTCGAGTCCTTCCTCTAACATGTGTCGTGTGTGTGTGTGTGTTTTGTCCTTAGTGTAAATTAGTTTAAGTGGTTTGTAATTCTGGAGATTGATGACCATAACAGAATTGGTCCAATAGGATTACAAACATTTATTTTGAGCTGTATTTATTATGCTACACCCTGATATAGTAACGTACACCAGAGGTCCATAAATCCCTAGGAGGTGGTCCATCAAACCTGGGTTCCCCCGGGATGGATGAACCACTGAGTAAAAACAAAAAATAGCCATAACTTCAAGTATGACCAGTGTAATAGCTGAAAAGGTGCAGAAGTTCATATAAACATATTAAAAATGAATACCAGATCCTGAACATTGTAAAATTTTGGAAAAAAAATTGCATTAAATCCGTGGCCCAACTATACCGCACTTACCCTAACCCCTGATACTCGCCTCACCATGAAATGAAAGATGCTCTGGATGTGTTGTTGAGTACAGCAAATCAACTTCAACATATTAACAAAGTTGTTGAGGTGTACTAGCGGGTGGTGTGTGCCGGGCCAGGCGCTCCACATTATTCGACCAGACTGTTTGGAAGGTGAGAGATGGGGAGGACAAGGATGCTGTGGTACAATGCCCCGGTGGAGTGGCCGAGCGTTCCAAGATGCGTAGCTGAGGAGTGTGCCGTTGCCTGCCGCCGGAGGTTCGAGTCCTCCTTTGGGCATGGGTGAATTCGTTGTCCTTAAGGTAAGTTAGTTTAAGTAGTTTGTAAGCATAGGGACTGATGAGAAGAGTAGTTAAGTCCCAAAGCTTTTCAAACATTTGAACATGGTACAATGTAGGTGCAGGGGTGACAAAGACATCCTGAACATTTCGTGCCACGTGTGGTCGCGAATTGCGTTCTTGCACTTTCTGACGGTACGGGTTGGACGACACTCCAGGGATGCAACGCTGGCTCGTTAGTTTACCAACTGTGTGCACAAGGAGAATATGTGAATGGACTCCAGTACCACTCCAAACCAAAATACTGGGTACTCACCACGGCGTCCCCAGACGAATCCGACCACTGCGGTGGTGCAGGCAGATTCGGGATACGTCGACATAAAAAATGTCCTCCCATTCGGTTGTTTTAAGTCATTAGCTTTTCGTACCATTGCCAGGACAAACGCCTGTGGTGTAGACTCAACGGTAAACGAAGCTTTGGACGCCTTTCGGACAGTCGACTCTGCTGTAATCGACGTCGAATGGTACACGGGGGCACTGCTTGTTGCGCAACTGACCGAATTTATTGTGATATGGTTCGTGTTTTCAATCCACTCAGTTAGTCGTGTGGTCTAACTCACCGCTTTCCGAGACGGGGAGGCGTACCGGCTCCGGTTCGAATCCGCCCGGCGGATTAACAGTGGGGGTCAGAGTGCTGGCCAGCCTATATCACAGAGTAACACTTACAGAGAAGCAGCCCCCCCTAAACCACTGTCCTACGCTCCCATCGTAGTTCCGTAAGATGCTAGCAGATGTCAGGCGGTTCCCTGGCTTAGGGTGACTCTCGTACATGAGAAGGTAGCGTGGAGGGGAGGCTGAGGGGAGAGCTCGTGCCGCCTGCCACGAGGCCACGGCTGTGTCCGGCTTGCTGGCGTTTGAGGGGAGGTGGTGGTGGGGACAGCCGCTACCTGCCGCCTGCTCTGGCCAGTTTAAAGAGCTGCTTCTGACCGCAGCGCCATCATGGGACATCTTACGGAACTGCTGGAAACCCTCCCTCCCCGCATCCCTGAGCGTAGGACCGGGCCCTTACAGAGGTTTCCCGTCTGTATATATTTGTCTGTGCCTGTATGTAGTTTTTAGGCGGTTTTCCACACCCTCCTTGGTGAATACCAGGCTGGTCCCTAATTCCCGCCTCAGTTACACGATTCGCAAACATTTCATAACATTTTACACTTTCACACATATAGCACTACACGCAGACGTTTGAGGTACATATTTCCTCCCGAGGGACACGGGGTGCTGACAGGATGGGCATCCGGCCAACCCGTAAATATTAACACGCCAAATCCGAATTAACTAAGCCGACCCTGCATGTGCGGGAACTTGGCTAAAGAGAAAGAAGATGTTTCGTGTTTTCAAGAAATGGAATAGAAGAAACGCTAACTGCTATAGAGGCATTCGTGTGAAATGTACAATGAGCCGCTTATTCAGTAAAATAATGTGTGGAAAAATAAAGCAAAATGTTTGTCACCGTATTGAGGGAGACCAAAGTGGATTTAGGCAGAACATATCATGTACTGATAACCTGTTTATTTTACAACAAGTAATGGAGAAATTTATAGAAATGGGGAAGTACCTGCACGTTGCCTTTGTATATATAGCAAATGCTTATATGACACAGTCATTAGAATTAGACTGCAGGAAGATCTGAAAGATACAGGTAATTTTTACAAATTATTATTGAAATGTACAGAGAGAATTCAGTACAGATTAAAAAAGGATCGAAGGTATCAAAACCTGTTAATGTTACAAAAGGGTTGAGACAAGGTAGCAGTATAACATCCATCTTGTTCAATTTATACGTAGAGCTGGCTCTCCGAAATTATAAGAACAACTGCAGAGGAATGGGAATCAATGTCAATGATTTGCAGATGTTTTCATTAAGTTATGGTGACGATCAAGCCATTCCAGAAAAAGATGACTGTGATCTTGACTTAATGTTACGACGGCTATATCAGGAATATAACAAATAGGGATTACAGGTGAGTCTAACTAAAACACTATTTGGTGGTGAATAGTGACGCTAAATTTGAAGTACACATTAATGGAAAAGTAGTTATGAGAAAGGTAAAAAAATTTAAATATCTCGGTGCAAATATTGATAAAATAGATTAAGCCATACAGAAGTCAAACACAGAATACAACAAGGCAGAAATGTAGTAGGGTGTATAAATTCTTTTTGGTGGGACAAGTACATACGTAGAACCAATAAGAAAAGAGTAAGATAATGGTGGAATCAGTGATGTACTATGGATTAAAACTACCTAATGATAACGTAAGAGATAGAATGAAGGCAGATAAAACAGTAATAGATAGAATTGAGAGAAAATCATTAAAATGGTAGGGGCATATGTTGAGATCGCCAGATCATCGGTGGCCAAAGAAAATTTATGAATGGAAACCACCAAGCAGACGTAAACGCGAGAGAGAAATATCATAAAAGTGGTTCGATGAACCCTCTGCCACGCACTTCAGTGTGACTTGCAGAGTTTTATGTAGATGTAGATGTAGCCCACGATATTCCTGGACGGACCACATAAATGAAAAAAACGGAACTTCGCGGGATGTGCAAGGAAGAAGTGTTGGATAAGGAGGCTTGGCGGAAGATAACAAACACAACAACATGTTGTTATTAATTAATCCTGTAGCAATAATAATAATAATAATAATGGTGTGTGATGTATCAGAGCCATAGCACTGCTATGAGCACAACATGCCTGTCGTCACGTACAGTGTTGCAACCAGCTGGGTGAAATCTGTCCAATCGGTCCGTCATTCCCTCCTACATCCAACGATTACAGATATGCATCAGTTGCGTCGTTACGTCCGATACGATCGCCAATTCCTCTGATGGGTTATCCGGAATCCCTAAATGTTCAAATGTTTGTAGAGGTTATGGGACTTAACTACGGGGTCATCAGTCCATAAACTTACAAACTACTTATCAACTAGCTATAACTAAGGACGGCACAAATATCCATGCCCGAGGGGGGAATCGAACCCGCGACCGTAGTGGCCGTGCAGACTGTGACTCACGGGCCGCAGACAGCTCGGCCACTGCGGCCGGCCCAGAGTCGCTATAGCCACATATATGTTTAATGTGCAAATCACATTTACAGTAAGTGTGTGGCACAGGGTCGAACTCCGAAACGTGCTCAAAAGACGTTCTCTGTCTTCTACTAGGCGTAACTGAAGCTGCTTGCGCAAAACAGCCACGCGAAAAAACAGTTTCCGTGCGTCTTGATGACGGTCCGTTTACATAGCGGTCGCAGCTGGTGCTGCTGACGTCCGCGCCGCGCGCCTGCGCTCAAATGCTAATCATAAGCATCTCTCTCAACCGCAAATGCATGCTGAAAATTTCACCTCATTTCAATGCTGCGACTAAGGCATGGTTTTCCAAACTTTCATGGTCGCGACCCTCTAGTGTTGAAATTGGAAACTTCAGAATTACCTACAGCAAGCATCTGAAACTGCGATCTATTAATGCTTTGTCTTCTGGAGGAGGGGGGGGGGGGGTTAAAGGGAAAATAATACAGATGTTGAGAGAAGAGGAGATCGTTAATTGGGAAATCAGTACGTATTAATTTCTCTCTCGGCACTACCAACAGATGGGTGGTTCGCGCACCTCGTACCGATCAATCATTACGGTGTAAATACCGCACGGAAGTAACATGGATTCGTGAAGTCTCATTATTAGAGCCCCAGTTTCTGCGCACTATCATATCTTAAAGATGTTTATGAACTTCCATAAGACCATAGCCCCACAATGATGCCGACGTGCGACGATCACGATCGGCCAAGTTTTCGTGCGGCTACTGTACTCTTACACTAAGAAATTCCAGCGGCCGGATTTGCTACGGTCAGTTTCTCCGCTTATATTCTGGCTGATGATCTGATAAGGAACATTCCGGTCTCGGAAATTCAGTTTGGGATGGGACTTCGCAGGACAGTAGTATACCTCTATGGTGTACACTTACAGCAGTCCTAAAGGGCGATATCGAGCCGGCCGCGGTGGCCAAGCGGTCTGCGACGCGCCAGTCACGGTCTGCTCGGCCACTACGGTCGGGGGTTCGAATCCCCGCTCGGGCATGGATATTTGTGCCATCCTTAGTATTAGCTAGTTCATAAGTAGTTTATAAGTTTAGGGACTGATGACCCCGTAGTTAAGTCCCACAAGCTCTACAAACATTTGAACATTTTTGGCACTATCGAGAAAATTCCAAGAAAAAGGCTCTCTACTTTTAAATGTAGAACATATACTTCTGATATACCGTAATGAACCATTTTATGCAGCGAGGCCGAATAGCACAGTTGGTAGCGTGTCCGCCCCTTATGAGAACGATACAGGTTCGAACCTACTTCCAGGAAACTTTTATTTTTATTATTTATTAGATTCTTCCTGTGTACCTCTTTGTTTGAATACAATAGGGCAACAAGTATACTCTGCTTTTCCATGAAGAAACCAGTTCTTCTAAATTACAACGAATATTTCTAATTTTCCTACATGGTTTTCCACATCCCCATAGGTGAATACCGGACTGGTACCCAAGTCCCACTTCAGTTACACGATTCGCAAACATTTCGTAACACTACATTTTCACACATATAACTCTATACGCAGACATTTGGGGTACACATTTCCTCCCGAGGGGGCGGCATCCGGCCTCGAACGACAACGAACAAACACGATCAGCGACCGCAAAGAACAGTGGATTTAGTATACGTCTACCGTGTTGGAGGCCCCGTGTTCGATTTCCACCTATGCACTTTTTTCTTTAATATTTTTTTCTCTTCACGCTGCTTAAAAGTATATTCCTATTCGTGCGAAACTGTTGAAAAATCATTTTCGCGATCATAATACTTTCATATTCGTCGAGCTGTAAGCAACGTATTGTATTCATATGGCGTACCCGTACCCGCTATTGTTTACGTTTGACGTATGTTTACGTCCCGCCCGGTTATTGAAGTAATTGGGCATTAGGGTAAGCAATCCACTAGAATTCTTCAGTTTGCATGTGTCGCCAATGAGAGCAGTTTGCAGTATCGTGAGCACAGTGAACATTTTTGTGAATAATAAAACCAAAGAGTCACAGCAATGGAAACGCCAAGTACGTTTGTAAGTGAAGTGTTCGAACAACCAGAAGAAGGCACCCCAGAAGAGCTGGATTCTATCGAACAATTAAGGGATGAATAAACGAACGCCTTGAAATATGCGGAGAGTTTACTTCGTGATTTGAATCTCGTGACGAGTACTCCTCCCAGCACATGTTCTGAACAGTCAAAAGTGATAGGAGAGGCTATCTTCAATGCAATTCAAGACCTCTTGGTAGAAAATCATATCGCAAGCTAAGAAGAACTGATTGACGTCGATGAAAAAGATAAATTGCAAGAATATACTCCTTGTGACAGTGGAGCCATGGTTAGTTTTACTTTCGTGCAGACAAATTTACTTTTTTCACTTTTCACCCTTCGGTCAAATTCGAAAATCGAAACACTAATCGCTTTATAGGAAGTGGAAGCCGACGACGACTACGTTGCCGAAGAGTCTGATGAACGGCAGTCTGCAGATTATGTGCCTCTGCCGTACGAGCAACGAACAGTCGTTATGGCATCACTTCATGCCAAATGGGCCTTGAAAACTTTCCGTAAGAAGGGAGTCGCTCGGATGAAGAGCGAAAGAACTCTCCGACAATGGAAAGAGGACATCAAACGTGGAAGAACGTGTATGGATAAGTGTAAAAGGTAACAACGAGGACCTTGCAGCAGTGGGCAATGAATGCTGCTTTACCACTCATCACCGAGAATTTTTTCTTCACGAGTTGCAAGATTCAAGAGAGCGCATTCAATAAGACAGCGGAAAATTACGAAATTCGTTTCTTGCAAAGAATCCGCCTCTATAGAGGAAACGATGGAGAGTGCGAAAACATTTCAAGTTCAAACGCAAACTAGATCTTTAATCAAAAATTTTGATATGGATTACGTCATTAATACGGATCAAACAGGCTGTCAGTACCAGCTATTTTTTTAATAGATCACTTGCAAGGCGGCGATCAAAAGACGTCGTCGTGAAGAGAAAAAGTTTGAACAACATGACGCATTCGTACACCGCACAGTATTCTCTTACTGCAGCAAGGAGAACCAGAGACTGCGTTTTATTGGCAGAACCCTTAAAAGATGCAACAGAACTACAAAAGAAACTGCATACACTACGCTTGTCCGTCCATTTTTGGAGTATTGCTGCCCAGTGTGGGATCCTTATCAAGTGGGTTTGATGAACATTCTCCTCCGAGTGTGAAAATAAATTATTGACTCCCACTTACATAGGTAGAAATGACCATCAGAATAAAATACGAGAAATCAGAGCTCGAACGAAGAGATTCAGGTGTTCTTTCTTCCCGCGCGCCATTCGAGAATGGAATGGGAGATAAATAGTATAGTATAGTATAGTTCGATGAACCCTCTGCCAGGCACTTAAATGTGATTTGCAGAGTATCCCATGTAGATGTAGATGTAGGAAGATATTGCCCTAGGTCTTCCTTTACATGCAGGAACCTTCGGGAAAATTCGGCCCAGTGCTACAAAAGAGAATCGACGAGATATGTCAAAGATATAGGAATATCATCGTATCCTGTACGAAATCGGGGAGACCCACAAAAGCACTCTGTGAAAACTTTTTAACATCTGTGATCCGCCTATATGTAGGACAAAACAAATTTTTGTATATCATTGACTCGTGGTGTGGCCAGACAGATCAGACCATGTACAATTCCTTCTTCGTGGATGATTCTGAAGAGAGCACCTGCTCTCTGAAGATCATATTACCAAAGCGTACCCCAGTCTGTCAACCCTGCGATGTATACTTTTATTGGCAGTTGAAGATTTTCATTAAAAAAGTGCAGAATGCTACAGAGAGATACAGAAATAACATCAGAAAAGGACTGCATACAGATCCACTCCCTCGCTCTACACCGGTTAAACGCTCCCGCGTTCGCTCCCATGCTCAAATACGCCTGGATCGCTTCTGATTTGTTGGAGAAAGAGGAAGGGGCATCATTTTTGAACCTGAATCAGTTATGCTACCCCGTTACATTATTGAAAAAACCGTTCACATGCACATCCATATCATTCATCATGTTTGCGTGTGCTCGTCAGAATTATGTTCGCCTCGGCGGATTAGCCGAGCGTGCTGGAGCAACGATGGAGCGCCGTGTTGCGGTGCGCGCGGCCGTCCGCCGTCGGGGGTTCGAATCCCCCCTCGGGCATGGATGTTTGTGTCGTCTTCAGAATAAGGTAGTTCATAAGTAGTTTGTAAGTTTAGGGACTGATGACTCTGCAGTCAAGTCCCTTAAGCTTAACAAACATTCGAACAGAATTATGTTTCCGGTGTTTCTTCGACGAATACCACCCGGAAAAATTGTCCTGGCATACCGATCAATGATAATGAGTGAATTAATCAAAATATCATGTCACAATGTCATGAAATTTGATTATATACCGCCTCATAAAATGAAAGTATTGTGACAATAAAAATTATTTTCGAAAGATTTGTTATGAGGTCCATTTGCTGCTTATAAAATAAAAGTATTATGTTCGCGAAATACCCATGATATGTTACATTGTGTTATGTCAATATTTTATTATCATATGCATCCCTACCTATTATTCTTAGATAGGTCTCATCCGTTAGTGTTAGCAGCCTAGATATTTATTCTTAATAATGCATGACCACGTGGTCTAAACAGATTTTACAGTTGCTTAACATGTATAATAAGCTAATGACTTATATGATCAGATGTATATACATTTGTAT
Source organism: Locusta migratoria (assembly GCA_026315105.1). Lineage (NCBI taxonomy): Eukaryota > Metazoa > Arthropoda > Insecta > Orthoptera > Acrididae > Locusta > Locusta migratoria. The sequence continues at coordinate 340,286,053 of CM048755.1, forward strand.
CGTCATACATCCCTACTGCTATATTACGATCCTCATCTATTCATATGCAACCCTATGGCTAATTACATACTATCTTAATAAATCTTCCTATGTACCTCTGTTCTGTTAGATATGTGCCAATACATAAATGTCATATACACTTAATCGTGTATACTACATGCTTAAGGTCTACATGCCAAATTAATGCACTTATTTTTTGACATAATTGTATTACATTTTTATGTGACTAGATGCTATATCCATATTTAATGTAATCGCGTACACCCTGAACTATGTAATGGTGACACCCTGTCGCTTTTATGTTCAAATGTTCAAATGTTTGTAGAACTTATGGGACCTAACTACGGGGTCATCAGTCCCTAAGCTTACAAACTACTTATGAACTATCTAAGACTAAGGACGGCATAAATATCCATGCCCGAGGGGGGATTCGAACCCCCGACCGTAGTGGCCGTGCGGACCGTGACTGGATCGCTTTTATGCTTTAGCTATTATGTTACGTAGCCTAAGGTTTACCTGTTTACTTCATTTAATGTTAGTTTGTTCTTGTTCATAATATGTCAGATCTTGTTCATTGAAACATGTATCCATACGTATTATAATGTTGACATATTGTGTTATCCACTATGCTCATTAATAGCCTCTGGCCTACCTCTACATAAACTAATTACAATTTTACGATCCTGTTATTGGGTTAGGTTTGCTTTATTTCCTAACATTAGGTCTTTGATGTATACTTTGTTCACTTACTTTTATACTTTGACAGATAATTGTTATTGTTACACATTATTAATGTTTTCATAATCCATCCTGTTATTTTCGTAATGTTTACAAACTGCTTTCTGTAAAATGTCGCCATGACACCTAGTCAAAGATATAACCTATGATGGTTGCCTAAGATATATCATTTTCACACCATGTATACTTTGATCATCGCTAATTTTATCTCACTGACTGATGTGTTCAATAGTTGTGTTAGGTTCTCTTATAATAGACCTTGGTTCACCATCACACAGCCTGGCATTACTTTTATGTTTTTAATCAAGACTTGAAGCCTAGTGACGTCTTATTTATTTTACTGTGTGACATGCATGCCAGTATGCATAAGGAGGCATATAATGCACCTGTTTAATCAGTCTGTCTAGTTCGTAAGTACTTACTATATGAAACTTCTGGGTTATATTATGTATTTTACTTCAGCTTGTGTACAATTCTGTTTCTGTATTTTTATTTAATAGTCTTCCGTGAAGATGGTTTATAACCGAAACCGATAGAAGTTTGAAAAATAATAAACAACTGATGGTTTACAGTATGCACTTCCTCAAATTTTTCAATAATTTCGCACGAAAAGGAATATATTTGTAAGCATCGCGAAGAAAAAAATTAAAAATTGTATAGGTGCGAATCGAACACTGGACCTCTAACATGGTAGACGTGTACTAAAACTACTGGGCTACGCTGCTATGCTTGGAACATACGCTAAGTAACCGGCATATCTAGCGCACGATGAAAATAAATAAATGCCGGCCGCGGTAGCCGAGGAGACTGAGGCGCGCCAGTCACGGTCTGCACGGCCACTACGGTCGGGGGTTCGAATCCCCCCTCGGGGATGGATATTTGTGCCGTCCTTAGTGTTAGCTAGTTCATAAGTCGTTTGTAAGTTTAGGGACTGATGACCCCGTAGTTAAGTCCCATAAGCTATACAAACATTTGAACATTTTGAACAAATAAATAAATAAAAAGATCTCGGAAACTAGGGCGAATGCGATTTAGCACTTTAACCAGATACTCAGGAGGGGTCCCCCAACAACATATTTAAGACCCAACAAAACCGAAGGCGGCGACTTCTGGTGTTCCCCTTGTCAGTTAAACAACAAAGTAATGCGTTGGTACCGCTAGCACCCCCTTATGTATGTCGCCACGTCCGTTACGAGTTTGGGTGGCTCGTAGTGTAAATAAGTATTCTTGTACAATAACAGCTGATGACACCCAACTATCATAATACGAAGTAAGCAGACGCCCAGTAAGCCCCGTAATTCTGTTTATCACCAACAGGCAGAAAGGAGGAACTACCTGGAAAAGTTAAAAGTGAGAATTAATAACTAATGACACGCTGGGGCAGACAAGTGCAGTTGACCCTACAAAGTTGTGCTGCACGCACACGAAGTGGCAGCTGCAGCCACCACCTCTGTCGAAGGGAAGCGCGTCACGTTTGGAGCACGGGGACACGCGGCAGAGGCGACCAAGGCCGTCGGAATGTAGGCCTAGGCCCCGCACGTTAGCTGCCAGCCGCGAGCCGCTGCAGAAGGAAGCCGATGCCAACCACAGACATACATTACTAGACTGGCAAACTTGCCTCTGTCACTGAAGTTCGATGCCGCCATCTTGCCTCACCTAACGTCAAAAAGTTTCCGTACGCTACTACTATGATCTTCTTAGACGATATGACGTTGTAAGCTTTACTAGTTGGTTTGAACATGATTTGCATTTGAGCTAACACTTCCGCATTTTCGAATCGTGTTATGAGAACATGTTACGTACGGTTAAACGCTAACATTAACGTCTAGGCAAAGACTTTCTACCATTTTGTTGTGTTGCCAACATAATCATGAGAGGTCGGCGTGGGAATAGGTTCACAGATTTGTGACTGGCTGGAAGACTTCCTAAGTAATAGAACGCAGTACGTTGTTCTTGACGGCGAGTGTTCATCAGAGACGAGTGTATCGTCAGGCGTGCCCCAGGGGAGTGTGATAGAACCGCTATTATATTCTATCTATATAAATGATCTGAAGGACAGAGTAAGTTGTAATTTGCGGCTGTTTGCTGATGATGCTGTGGTGTATGGGAGGGTGTCGTCTGTAACTGACTGTAATAGCATACAGGTTGACTTAGGCAAAATTTCTAGTTGGTGCAAAGAATGGCAGCTAGCTCTCAATGTAGAAAAATGTAAGGTGATGCGCATGAGTAGAAAAAACAATCCCATAATGTTCGAATACAGCATTAGTAGTGAGCTTCTTGATGCTGTCGCGTCGTTCAAATATCTAGGCGTAACATTGCAGAGCGATATGAAATGGAACGAGCATGTAAGGACAGTTGAGAGTAAGGCGGACAGCCGACTTCGGTTTATTGGGAGAATTTTGGGAAGATGTACTTCACCTGTAAAGGAGACCGCGTATAAAACGCTTGTACGGCCACGTCTTAAGTATTGCTCAAGTGTTTGGGACTCGCATCAGATCAGTTTAAAGGAAGACATAGAGGCGGTTCAGAGGCGAGCAGCTAGATTTGTTACCGGTAGGTTCGACCAATGCGCGAGTGTCACGGAAATGCTCCGGCAACTCAACTGGGGATCGCTGGAAGAAAGACGACGTTCTTTTCGTGAATTTCTGTTAAGTAAATTTAGATGGCCGGAATTTGAAGCTGAGTGTAGTACGATATTGCTGCCGCCTACTTACATTTCGCGTAAAGATCACAAAGACAAGGTAAGAGAAATTAGGGCTCGTACGGAGGCATATAGGCATTCTTTTTTTTCCTCGTTCAATTTGGGAGTGGAATAGGAAAGGAAATGCCTAGTAGTGGTACAGTGTACCCTCCGCCACGCACCTTACGGTGAATTGCGGAGTATGTATGTAGATATAGATGATAGGTAAAATTTTACCGCTACGTACAGTTAAAGCAGAAGTAATTATATGAAAAACACTAACAAGAATAAAGCTATGTGTTATCCACGACAAATAACACATCTATAAAGGTCATACCATTAAACAAAAAACGAAGTTGATCGAAACTGGAAACAGATTAATAAAAACAGGAAACGCTACTCAGTGTGTGCGTCAAAGCAGACTATAGATTTCGTAAGAACTGTCAAAAGAATAAGGGTACAATATTATAATGACCATACTACTGAAAGAAAATACGAAGTTGAATGAAGTGGTAACAGATTAATAGAAACAGCAAATCAATGCAACTCATTACTGTATGTGTTGAAGCTTACTCGAGCTTAAAAAAATTTCAGCCATATACAAAACACGAATTTCCTACATATCAAAACTCTAACGACAGCCAAAGTTACGTCAGTTCATCCGTATTTTTACGACTTTTTTCTGTAATAATTCACAAGACTGCTCGCACGTTATAGTATAGAAATACGGCGGCTAGACTTCACTGACACCAATGATACTGTATACGGTATTACCAGTCTAGTAATATATGTCTGTGATACCAACAACGACCAGACATGCAGACTACCGGCTAACACCACACATGCTTCAAATCGACGTTTCACTAGGAGCTCATTCAACAATCCTTTTCGCAGATCTATCTGTGCCGGATGCCTCCAACATTTAGGCAAAGTAAATAAACCACTACAGGGTCATCCGGAAGGTAAAGGGAGATATTTTCTACAAACCTTTTTAATTCAAATAACCAAACGAAACTGTATTTTACATACAGTTTGATACCCAACCTACAGTCGGACACTAAAGTCTACATACCCCCCCCCAAATTTGTAGTATGTTCAAATGTTTGTAGAGCTTATGGGACTTAACTACTGGGTCATCAGTCCCTAAACTCAGCCTGCCGCGGTGGCCGAGGGGACTGCGGCGCGTCAGTCACGGTCTGCACGGCCACTACGATCGGGGGTTCGAGTTCCCCCTCGGGCATGGATATTTGTGCTGTCCTTAGTGTTAGCTAGTTCATAAGTAGTTTGTAAGTTTAGGGACTGATGACCCCGTAGTTAAGTCCCATAAGCTATACAAACATTTGAACATTTTTGAGTCTCTAAACTCACAAACTACTTATGAACTAGCTAATCCTAAGGACGGCACAAATATCCAAGCCCGAAGGGGGATTCAAAACCCCGACCCTAGTGGCCGTGCAGACCGTGACTGGCGCGCCGCAGTCCCCTCGGCCACCGCGGCCGGCTTTGTAGTATGTGGCGTACAGCGTGGATGCTAAGAGGTTGACGTGCAATTCTGTGCCTGCGTCCACGTTCACAATTACATAAACCAACGTCTTCAGGCCGGTATCGTGCGCTGCAAGCGTGATAGATGCAGCACTGTTTGTTTACTGGGGCAAAAAAGTCAACTTACACTTCGGGTCTGTCGTTAGTTGCAAGAGAGACGTTGCAGTGAACACAGTGCAAGTGTTTATATAATAGACGTGTATTGCAATACATAAGTCGATCTCATAACATGGCTGCAAAAAGAATCGAAACACCGATGGAGATGTGGTAGAATGCCGAGCGGTCTGCGGTCGGGGGTTCGAATCCCTCCGCGGGCATGGATGTTTGTGCCGTATTTAGTATAAGCTAGTTCATAAGTAGTTTGTAAGTTTAGCACTGATGACCCCGTAGTTAAGTCCCATAAACTCTACAAACATTTGAATATTTTGATTTTTTGAGGAAGGATATTATTGAGCTCAGTAATAAGGGCATTTCAGTGCGGAAAATTGGGGAAATTGTTAGAAGGAGCCATGCAAGCGTCCAAACCGTAATAAGAAATTACAGGGATCGAGGAAGTGTCGAAAACAAAGCTAGATGTCAACGACCACCAAAATTATGTAACAGGGAGCGGCGACACATCATTAGAAAAGTGAATGTGGATCCCAGAATTTCAGCTACGGAGTTAACATTAGATGTCGCAAATACTAGTGGAAATAGCGTTCATCCCATAACAGTACGAAGACTGCTGCACAACCATGGATTTGAAAGTAGAACAGCAAGGAAGAAACCGTTCATAAGCAGGGTAAATGAACAGAAGTGCCTACAATTTGCCTCTGCACCGAAATAAAGATTCCACATTTTGAAATACAGTACTTTTCACGGATGAGAGTAAGTTTAACATCTTCCAGTGAGATGGACAGCAAAAGATGTGGCGAAAAAGGTTTGAAAGTTGGAAGAAGAGTAATCTTGTCCCATAAGTGAAGTATGGTGGTGGAAATATTCTTGTGTGGGGTTGCATTCCTGGAGCTGGAGTTGGTAATTTGGTATTTATTGAAGGTATTATGGATAAATGGAAGTATCTCACCATTTAAAGGAGAATATGAAGCAATCTGCAGAGAAACTGGGACTAGAAACAGACTTTGTGTTTCAGCAAGACAATGACCCCAAGCATACGGTCATTGTCGTAAAAGAATGGCTACTTTACAAGGTACTAAAACAGTTGCATTCGCCTCCACAGTCACCAGAAATTAGCCCAATTGAACACCTTTGGGGAGAACTAAAGAGTAGGATAAAAACTACAACATCAAAAGCAAATATGATTAAGCAGCCTTAGTGAAAGAGTGGAATAACGTTACACCTACGTACACAAAAACAAAACAAAAAATGGTGGAATTCATGCGTCGACGTTTGGAAGCTGTGATCGAAGCAGAAGGCGGCAATACAAAATATTAAATAGGACCTGAAAGTGAAGGACATCACAGTGTATGTTTACTTTTGTACCTGACCGCTATTCCATTTGGATGCTCAAGATGTCAGTATATGGAATTATTATTAATTATGTTGTGTATATGTTGTTTTTCAGTTCCTAACATGTCTGTTTATATCACAGAAAGTGAATAAATATTATTTTGTTGATCTATTTTGACTTCAAGTGTTATTTTTAGGGTGTCTGTAGACTTTAGTGTCCAACTGTATTTTTACGTAGTAACCGTTCATTATCACTTTCGTACCGTTGTCGACCTAAACAATCTTTCAATTTGGGGAATAAGTAATAATTGCTAGGACCTTAGCATGGACTGTACGGCGGATGTTGAAACATTATCCAATAAAACTGCTCAAGCAAATGATGTGTCACTGACGTTGTATGTCGAAATGCTTGGTGGTGAAGGAGAATGACTGGTGTCGATTCGTACAACATACAGTAGTTGTCACAAGGAGACCACGTGGTATCGGATTTTAGAATTTCTTGATATTTATAGTACATGATGTTCAGAACTCAAATAACAATCAGCCAAAACCATTCGATACAACTCTCAAAAATTCTCGAGAAAATCGACTTGGATGTTTTGCAAGTAAGCGTAAGAAGCAATCATTAAATAAATTGCAGCATGTGTCGGTGTAGGTCAGGTGGTAACCTTCTGATCTTACAACCGTAGGGTCGATGGTTCGAATCCTGTTGTAACAGAATTTGTTCGTTGTGTTCGAATACTTACGCAATTTCAATGTTCAAATGTTTGTAAAGCTTATGGGACTTAACTGCGGGGTCATCAGTCCCTAAACCTACAAACTACTTATGTACTAACTTATACTAAAGATAGCACAAACATCCATGCCCGAGGGGGGAATTTGACCCCCCGACGGGGCAATTTTAATATCTAATGGTAAGTTTTACGAAAAGTGCACGTATTTTAGTTTATTCGTAATTTTCTACGTTTTATAGAAGTTTTTTGTTAATAATGATGGTTTCAATAAAAAAAACATAAGTTACATATATTACAGTATTGGCTTAATTATTTATTGACGACGATGTCTTTGATTGTTTAGTTTGTGAAGAGCTACGACACTGGTTTTAGAAAGTCATCTCCACAGCTGCTAATGGCTTTCCAAGCAACTAACGTACCCAACCATCGTTTTAAGCGACTATAATGTTTTCAGATCGTCTAGATACGCAGAAACAAAAACTGACACAACACGTTGAATTAAAGACACCAAAATGTTTTATATAACTGAATTCGAAAAAAAAAAAAAAAAACTCTCATACGTGGATTCGAATACCCGCCTCTATGGCTGTAGGGACAGTATGCTACTACCTGAGCTACACCGACAGGTTCTGTAACTGTTTCTATTTTTGGCGCTTATGTGTGCTTTGCAAAACATCAAAGTCTATTTTCTCGAGAATTTTTTAGAGTCGCGTCGAATGGCTTTGGCTGATTGTTATTTAAATTCTGAACTTTGCGTACCATAAATATCAATAAATTCATAATTCCGATATTCATGTGGTCTCCTTGTCAGAGGCTGCGTGGGGATGGCCGCGCGGTCTAAGGCTCCATGCACGGTTCGCGCGGCCGCCCCAGCCAGACATGAGTGTGTGTGTTGTCATTAGCAGCAGTGTATAAGTCTAGGGATCGATTACCTCAGCAGTTTGGTCCTTGGAGAAATTACTGCAGTCTAGTAACTGTAAAACGCCTGCCTATCTCCTTGGAAGTTTTGTTTCAATCCTGTCAGTCACCACTGAGGACGCGTTCGCACTATCTTCGTCATGGACATTCTTCCGTTCGCCATTACACAACATACACCATTTCCGAACTGACCTATCGTTCATCACGTTCACGTAAACCTACCCCCCCCCCTTTCCTCCCAGGAGACTCACGGTTCTTTCATGAGTTCGTGCGTGGCGAGAACGGGGCCCCGAGCTAATGCAGTCTTCCGGCCTTCCTTTCTCCCTCCCCTCCTTTCCTATCCTCGCCCCTTCCCCTCCCCCCCGGGGGACTGAATGAAACCTTTTCAGCTGTGACTAGTAGCGGAAATTATTCCATACCCTATAAATAAGGGAAAGCTGCAATGTTAAAAAAATGTTCAAATGTTTGTAAATCTGTCGGGCTCAACTGCTTGGTTATTAATCCGTAGCTTACAAACTACTTACTAAGGTAAATTAACCTAAGGACAACACAAACACCCATGACCGAGGGGTGACTCGAACCCCCGATGGAGAACGGCCGCTCGCTGCGGAGCGCGCGGTTGCTCGCCGTGAAGGTTCGAGTCCTCCCTGGGGCATAGGTGTGTGTGTTTGTCCTTAGGTTAGGCTACCTAGGTGTAAATAGTTTGTAAGCTACGGACTGATGACCACACAGTTTGGTGCGATAGATTTACAAACATTTGAACATTTGGAGAACGGCCGCGCGCACCACAGCACGGCTAATAGATGAAGATGAGATAGAAGATACGAAACTGCGAGAGGAAGAGTACTATTTGAGTCGAAACAAAGCCCCTGGAGTGGATGATATTCCCTGTGAACTGCCGATGTCTTTGGGAGAGCCAGCCATGAAGCCAATCATATAAGCTCTGAGCAGGAAGTCATTTCTCGTTAGTCCCCTCCTTCTTGAGTAAGTTCTCCGTGTGTCGTGTCCGGCACAGAACAGCTGTTTAATCATTGTATATTTCTTTCAAGTAGCTCAGTTAGGAAAATTATTCATTGTACAAGTATGGAGTACACCTCTACGCATTCAGGAAGAGTTGTACTATTTTCAGATTTTAGTTTCATTTGCAGCAGCAAATTATTAAGACCAAAAATAACTGTCTAAGAAAATGTCTTTTCTGACAAGGTTTCCACATATTCGTCATGAGAGAAATTTTTTTGCTATTGAAATTGCGTTAGCACAATACGCGAACAAATTTTTAAGACTGTATCACTTTGTCATCTGTTTCAGATTCGAACTCTGTCAAAGTTTTCTAACACGAGATACTTTTGGTTAAATAAGACATGATCTGCTCGTAAGCGATAGGCTGAGCGGTTTTCTTACGAGAAATAGGACGCTAGGTTTGTAATTAATCGCTTGTTAATTTTTCGGTCACGTCTACTTATTTCTAACATTACAGAAATTTAGGTTTACGCTCTCAAAAACGTATCTTAAACAGGCCGGTCGGTTTTGATAGAATCAACAGGAGCAGTAGAAAAATAAAATAAAATAAAAATTAAAAATAAAATATTTGGGTATTACAGAATATTTATTTTGTAATACAGACTGTGCCGCGCTGAGATGCAGTTTATGTGGAATTAACGTCATGTTGTGTTGTTGTGGTCTTCAGTCCAGAGACTGGTTTGATGCAGCTCTCCACCCTACTCTATCCTGAGCAAGCCTTTTCATCTCCTCATAAGAACGACAACCCACATCCACTTGAATCTGCTTACTATACGCGTCTCTTGGTCTCCCTCTGCGATTTTTACCCCACACACTTCCCTCCAACGCTAAATTCACAATTCCTTGATGTCTAAGAATGTGTCCTACCAATCTATCCCTTCTTTTAGTCAAGGTATGCCAGAAATTTCTTTTCTCCCCAATTCGGTTCAGTACCTCCTCATTAGTTACGCGATCCACCCACCTAATCTTCAGCATTCTGCTGTAGCACCACATTTCAAAAGCCTCTATCCTCTTTCTGTCCACACTACTTATCGTCCATGTTTCACTCCCATACAAGGCAACACTCCATACAAATGCCTTCAGAAAGGACTTCCTTAGGCTTAAATCAATATTCGATGTTAACAAATTTCTCTTTTTCAAAAACGCCATTCTACCCATTGCAATTCTGCATTTTATATCATCTGTACTGCGACCATCATTTGTTATTTTACTGCCCAAGTAACAAAACTCATCTACCTCCTTTATTGTTTCGTTACCTAATCTAATTCCTTCAGCATCACCTGATTTTCTTACACTGCACTCCATTACCCTTGTTTTACTCTTGTTAATGTTCATCTTATATGCACCTTTCAGCACACTGTCCATTCCGTTCAATTGCTCTTCCAGGTCCTTTGCTGTATCTGACAGAATTACTATGTCGTCGGCAAAACGCAATGTTTTTAATTCTTCACCCTGAACTTTAATTCCTTCTCCAAATTTCTCCTTGCTTTCCTTTATAGCTTGCTCAATGTACAAATTGAACAACATTGGGGAAAGGCTACAACCCTGTCTTACTCCCTTTCCAACCACTGCATCCCTTTCATGCCCTTCAACTCTGACAACCGCTGTCTGGTTTTTGTACAAGTTGTAAATAACCTTACGTTCCCTATATTTTACTCCTGCTTGCTTCAGAACTTTAAAGAGTTTATTCCAATCAACATTGTCAAAAGCCTTCTCCAAATCTACAAAAGCTAGAAATGTTGGTTTGCCTTTTCTTAATCTATCTTCTAGGATAAGCCGTAAAGTGAGTATTGCCTCCCGTGTTCCTACATTTCTCCTGAACCCAAACTGATCTTCCCCGAGGTCGGCTTCTACCAGCTTTTCCATCCTTCTGTATATAATTCGTGTTAATATTTTGCAACCATGACTTATTAAACTGATGGTTCTGTAGTTTTCACACCTGTCTGCACCCGCTTTCTTTGGAATGGTGATTATAACATTTTTCTTAAAGTCTGAGGGTACTTCACCTGTCTCATACATCTTACACACAATGTGAAACAATTTTGTCATGGCTGGTTCTCCCAGAGACTTCAGTAGCTCTGACGGGATATCATCTACTCCAGGGGCCTTGTTTCGACTTAGATCATTCAGTGCTCTGTCAAATTCATCTCTCAGTATAGTATCTCCTATTTCATCATCATCTACATCCTCTTCCCTTCCTACAATAGTGTCTCGAAGTTCATTTCCTTTGTAGAGCCTCTCTATATACTCTTTCCACCTTTCAGCTTTCCCTTCTTTGCTGAGAACTGGTTCTCCATCAGTGTCCTTGATATTCATAGAGCTGTTTTTCTTATCGACAAATGTTTCTTTTATTTTCCTGTAGGCTGTATCTATTTTTCCCCTATTTATACATTCTTCTACATCCTTGCATTTGCCTTCTAGCCATTCCTGCTTAGCCATTTTGCACTTCCTGTCAATCTCATTTCTTAGTCGTCTGTACTCCATTTTGCCTGTTTCATTTACTGCATTTTTATACTTTCTCCTTTCATCGATTAAATTTAGTATCTCCTGTGATATCCAAGGATTTTTTGTAGGTCTTGCCTTCCTACCTATTTTGTCCTATGCTGCCTTCACTATTTCATCTCTCAATTTTACCCATTCCTCCTCAACTGTTTTATTTTCCCCTGTTTCTGTCAATTGTTGCCTGAAGCTCTCTCTGAAATTCTTAAGAACTTCAGGTTCCTTCAATTTATCTAGGTCCCATCTCCTTATTTTCCTACCTTTCTGTAGTTTCTTCAGTTTCAGCCTACAGTTCATAACCAACAAGTTATGGTCATAGTCTATGTCTGCCCCTGGGTATGTCCTACACTTCAAAACCTGGTTCCGAAATCTATGTCTTACCATTATAAAATCTATCTGGTATCTCCCGGTGTCTCCTGGTCTCTTCCACGTACACAACCTTCTTTTGTGATTCTTAAACCAGGTGTTTGTTATAACTAAATTATGTTCCGTGCAAAATTCTACCAGGCGGCTTCCTCTTTCATTCCTTTTGCCCAGACCATATTCACCCACTATCTTCCCTTCCCTTTCTTGTCCTACTACCGAATTCCAGTCTCCCATAACAATTAAGTTTTCCTCTCCCTTAATTGTCTGAATAATTTCGTTTAGCTCCTCATATATTTCTTCGATCTCCTCATCATCGGCAGAGCTAGTTGGCATATAAACCTGTACTACTGTTGTCGGTGATGGCTTCGTATCTATCTTGACAATGATAATGCGATCGCTGTGCTGGTCATAGTACCTTACCCGCATTCCTATTTTCTTATTCATTATCAATCCTACTCCTGTGATACCCCCAACTGATTTTGTATTTATAATCCTGTACTCACCTGACCAGAAATCCGGTTCATCCTGCCACCGAACTTCACTAATCCCCACTATATCTAACTTCAACCTATCCATTTCCCTTTTTAAATTTTCTAATTTTCCTACTCGATTAAGGGATCTAACATTCCACGCTCCGACCCGTAGAATGCCAGTATTGTCTTTCCTGATGATCACATCCTCCTGAGTAGTCCCCGTCCGGAGATCCGAATGGGGGACTATTTTACCTCCGGAATATTTTACCCGAGAGGATGCCATCATCATATGTTCATACAGTAGAGCTGCATGTCCTCGGGAAAAATAACGGCTGTAGTTTCCCCTTGCTTTCAGCCGTTCGCAGTAGCTGTGTGGCAAAGCCACATTAGCTGATGTTACAAGGCCAGCTCAGTCAATCATCCAGACTGTTGCCCCTGTAACTACTGAAAAGGCTGCTGCCCCTCTTCAGGAACCACACGTTTGTCTGGCCTCTCCACAGATACCCCTCCGCTGTGGTTGCACCTACGGTACGGCTATCTGTATCGTTGAGGCACGCAAGCCACCCCACCTCGGCAATGTCTGTGGTTGATGGGAGTGGCGCTATTAATAGACCATTTCACGGCATTTCAGTAAATTTAACAGCGAAGTTGAATTTTTTTTTCTGGACTGGGATTCGAGCCCAGGTTTCGCAGTTCGGGCTATCGGTCGCGTTAACAAATAAGGCTATCCATGCACCCTTCCCTGCCATGCCAAATTCGCAACTTATAGCACACTGCGATGGTAGTGCCCCCTGCCCATTAGTTCATCTTGCTCGCAGCCTATACTGGATTCCCGCAAGAGATCGAGCTTTTTAATGTGTCCGCACTGAAACTGTCTATTGACTGTTGGTGGCGAATTTACAATTACTGATATTGTGTCAGTTCTTTTCGGACATGTTCGCAGGAGAAACTATGTTATGTTTGGAGAGTAGAGGCGAGGTAATGGCGGAAGTAAAGCTGTGGGGACGGACCTTGATGTGTACCGGGAGAGCTCAGTCGGTAGAGCACTTGGCCGCGAAAGGCAAGGGTCCCAGGTGCGAGTCCCAGTTACGGCCAGGAAGTTTCATACAAGCGTACACTCCGCTGTAGAGTGAAAATATCATGCTGGAACTAGTGTTTCAGCTAGTAAATCTGTATCTGGCCAACACTTACTATAAGGCAAACATTCTGAAGGGTCTATTTAAATGAATCTAAAAATCTTACATAACGCACCTAAAGGGTCTTTATTAAATGCCCTTGAAAAGATTGAAACATTTTCTAATATATAAAACAGCGATAAACATTGTTAAATGAGCTAAATGTTCAAATGTTTGTAGAACTTATGGAACTTAACTACGGGGTCATCAGTCCCTAAGCTTACAAACTACTTAGCAACTACCTAAGACTAAGGACGGCACAAATATCCATGCCCGAGGGGGGATTCGAACCCCCGACCTTTGTGGTCGTGCAGAGCGTGACTGGAGCGCCTCAGTCTCCTCGGCCACCGCGGCCAGCGTTAAATGAGCAATTGGATTTTAGGGAGAAACATTCTTACGATCTTTTTCACAAATTGTTGTAGTGCACATCTGCACTTTTGTTTATTTTCTTTTTACTCTGCGGTATTAATTATCTTATGGTTGATTTGCGTTTTGTGACAGTTTAAAATACCAGAATATGTTACACGGCACATTTATTTTTACACTCTGACAAATTACTGCTTTTATGCGCAACCACTAAGGTATTTTAAACATAATTCTTACCCACTTACATGCTGTATCGACGACCTTCAGGCATCTTACCCTTGTACGTGCAGTTTTCCTGTCGCCATGGTGACCGACGGCGTCCCCTGCCATTACATCTCTGGCGCATCGTCAGCTTCGCCACCGACGCGATGTATCGAATCTCTCTTCGCCGGCCGCGGTGGCCGAGGGGACTGAGGCACTGCAGTCACGGTCTGCACGGCCACTACGGTCGGGGGTACGAATCCCCCCTCGGGCATGGATATTTGTGCCGTCCTTAGGATTAGTTAGTTCATAAGTAGTTTGTAAGTTTAGGGACTGATGAACCCGTAGTCAAGTCCCATAAGCCGTACAAACATTTGAACATTTTGACTCTCTCTTCGCTGCTGTATCCAAAGCAACCACTGGCGGCGCTAAATTTTATCTCTGATTCGGACACTGTCTTCGATTCAAATTTTACTATTATCAACTGGTAATATATGACACTTCTTACACAACCATTTTCTTTTTACTCTTAAATATTGGTAATTTCTCTTTACAAAAGAAATTAATGATAATATCAATTAAGTTTTATACATTGCAAAATGCCGTTATATATCCACAAGGGTTATTTACACACGCAACTACAGAGGACAAGCCTAATTGGTTCCTAATGTGCACACGCTGCAGACAATGGCGTTTATAATTCGCAGCCTTCTCTCGCTGTTTAACAGTCGCCATGCGCTATTCGTCTCAACACCAACTTAACGTATACTGATTTATTTAATCTTGTAATTCACTATTGTCAAATGTTATAGCTAGTATTTCTGTTGCACCTGTTTCCCTCCATGTCAAATTTTCTTTTATTTCCAGATAAATTTGTCTTATGTAAGATCTAAACCGGCCACCTTCAAAAATAAAGTGTATAATTTCTACGAACTTGACTTTGTTTTCACATTAAAACATTTTTTCAGTTCGCTATGTTTCCAAAAGGAAAACAATGATTTCCAAATTCATATACGTATAAATTCTGTCATTTTTATTATAAACCACGCTAAAACTTAATCTCAGTCGAAGTTACTCGGTTCGAAGTATGCTACAGAGTTCAGAAAACTGAGAACGTTTCTGGCTTGTAAGAAACTTTTCTAGTTTTACTTATACGAAATCTTATAAAGTTCTTTCCCTTGAGCAACTGCCCCCACCTATTTACTCAATCTGAGTACATTCTCAGATGAAATACATTCTCCGACTCGCTTTATTCATGCGAACCCGAGGATGTTGTCCGAAATTCCAAGAATAAGATATATTTTTCATTTTATTCATACGACTCCACATACATATAACCATAGACAAAGTGTTATATCGATAAACACTTCCTCCGTACACCTATCCTGTGAATCACTGTCACCGTACAGCTAACAGCACCGGTAAAATAAATACAAGATATAACAGAGCAGTGGCGAATGTAAGCTTGAGGACTGACAGTAAGAGTAAAGTGAGAATTATTACTGTCAACAGCAAACACGGCGCATGAGTGGATTTTTTTTTTTCAAACATTCCGTTGACATTTGCACTGTGCTGTAGATGTTTGCAAAGTAATACACACGCAAGTATTTATAAGGAGAAGAAATCGAATGAAATGTAATTACTCTGTAACGAGCCACCAGGGCTCGTAAATCAAGACACACAGAATAAAACCCCGAGAAACCTCCTAAATTACATCAGACGGGTTCACATTCATCTGGTAAAAACTACTTGCCAGTAAAGGATAGCAAACCTGACTTTACTAAAAAGATCAATATATTGATACGAGAGGAGAACATTGAAGTACCGATTTTTAATGTTAATTGTACAAGGAGGCTAATGACATTTATGCAATTCGAAACCTACTTTACTTAGATACGCACAAAATAAAAAATATATGTATACGTAGCCGTTTAGAGAGATAAAACGAAGTGGCTGTTTTAGTATTACCGATTGAGGTGGCGCAGTGGTAACACGGTGGACTCGCATTTGAGAGGACGGTGGTTCAAATCCACCTCGCCGCGGTGGAGTAGCCGAGCGGTCTAAAGCGTCTTGCTGCGGAGTGCGCGGTTGCTCGCCGTGGAGGTTCGAGTCCTCCCTGGGGCATGGGTGTGTGTGTTGTCCTTGGGTTAGTTTACCTAGGTGTAAGTAGTTTGTAAGCTACGGACTGATGACCACGCAGTTTGGTCCGATAGATTTACAAACATTTGAACATTTAAAATCCACCTCCGGCCATCCAGATTTAGGTTTTCCGTGATTGCCCTAAATCACTCCAGGAAAATGCCGAGATGGTTCCTTTCAAAGGGCACGGCCGATTTCCTTCCCCATCCTGACCCAAACAATCAGAGTGTAAGCTCCGCCTCTAATAACCACGTTGTCGACGGGGCGTTAAACACCAATCTTCCTTCCTTCCTTTGTTTTCGTATCTATAACACTGACATTTCCTTCTCTACTACGTACTGAAATCTTATATAGAAAAACGTGAACATCAAAATTGAAGTGGTAACAAGTTCTGACCAACGTACCGATCAGATGCCATGGTGGTCATGACACCCGAAAGTAACAACGTATAACCAATACACACTGCATACCGGGCAATTCGATGACTGGTTTAAACACTACAATACCTGCAGAAACTGGAATATAGAGATGTTAAGCACTCCATCAAAGAGTATACATACTTTCTATTATGAAAGAGAAGATCTGCGAAACACGGCAAAGCGAAAGTAAAAACAGTGCAATATTTTTACATAAAACCTTCATTTTGTTAAAGTCAACTAGATCGCTGATGAGCACTTTGAACATGTCTGAAAATAATGGCAAAAATGAAAATTTTACTTATTGTGCGTGGGAAATGTAGTTGGAAGAATACACCTTAAATTATGGTTACTGGAGATATGCAAGGAGCAAACTTTTGTGCACGGAGCAGTCACCCTCTTACATGTCTGGGCTTGGATGACAGATAATGGTACGTCATTCTACGCTGCCTCAGCTCTGCGCCAGAGTTCATCTATCATAGACGATGTCGGACAGTGACGTGTCGGTTTCTCGGCAATCCATCACCAAATGTTTCCATTGGCTGGGAGATCTGGTGAACATGATGGCCAGGACAACAGTCCAGCACCATATGGTAGGCTAGGAAAGAACGGCGAGCACACGGAATTGCTTTATCTTGTTGAAAGATAACGTTGAGGAGCGCTCAATGACAATACGCCGCCACAAATGTAGCGCCTACTGCTCAAATTATCGTGTATGAAAACCAAAAGTGATCCTGTTCTTTACCCGCTGGCACCCAAGTGATCACACTAGGTGCTGGGCTGTTACGACGATGACGAATGCAATCTGAGAATGTTCCTCTCTGCAAGGATTCTCCACATAAATATGTCTATCATGGAGCTTCACGAAGAGTTCTGAGTCGTTAGAAAAGATGACGTGGTGTTACTTCAGTGTCTTGTTTTCATTGGGCACCCAGTATTGACGCATCTCCGCCTGTCGACGCGTCAATTCGAGACAGTCCACGAGGCATCGTTACTGTTAAAAAATAAATAAAAAATAAGTAAAAATAAAAATTAAAAAAGTCGCCTTTATGGACACAAAAATCTACACTGAGGTAACAAAAGACACGGGTAACCTAATATTGCATCGAATCTCCTTTTACTCGCCAAAGTGCGGCATATCGACGTGGCATGAACTCGTATTTTCGTTGGAAGTCCCCTGCAGGAATACTGAACCATGCTACCCCTACAGCAGTTCATAACTCTGAAAGTGTTGCCACTGCAGGATTTTGTGCACAAACTAATCTCTCGGCTATGGCCCATAAATATTCGATGTTATTCATATTGGATGATCTGACTGGCCAAATCATTCGTTGAAATTGTCCAGAATGTTGTTCAAAGCAATCGTAAAGCTCGGTATAAAACGCATTGTTATCCGTAAAAAATCAGACATTGTTCGGGAACATGAAGTCCATGATGGCTTTAAATGGTCTCCAATTAGCCGAATATAGCCGATTCCAGTCAAATAATCGGTTCAGTTGAACCAGAGTACCCAGTTCAATCTATTCCATGTGAAAGTTATTAAACATAAGGATAAGCATTGAATTAAAATTTGAGCTGTAGCCGGGATACGAACCCGGGAGTTACTACTTAATAAGTAGGTGGTTTAGACCTCTCACCTATCACAGCGTTGCAGACAAAGTGACTACACGGACTGTCTTGAAGCACGTCTCCCGCCACACCACATACTTTAATTCTGCCTCATGTTCCCTGTGAAATGCGTATCAAATTGCCAGGGCTCTCCTATATTGGAATAGCAGCCTAGCAAAGAACATGAATGGGAACAATCCCGCCTTGTTCCTCAGGCCGAGGTCCCGTGTTTGAATCCCGGCCACAGCACAAATTTTAATTGAATGCCTCTCCTTATGTTTAACACCTTCGGTATAACGAGACAAAGTTGTTCAAAATGTTCAAATGTTTGTTAAGCTTAAGGGACTTAGCTGCGGGCTCATCAGTCCCTAAACTTACAAACTACTTATGAACTACCTTATACTAAAGACGACACAAACATCCATGCCCGAGGGGGGATTCGAACCCCCGACCGTAGCGGCCGTGCAGACTGTGACTGGCACAAAGTTGTCTCAAGGAAATGTATTATTGTAGGTATTATGTCTTCTGGGTTGTAAGGCCGTGTTATTGGAAGCTTGCTGCTTCCTGGCGTTTCGTCCGATGCTGCGTCGGACGTCTTCGGAGGTAGTCGGCGAGACTCAACAGACGGACTACCTCCGAAGAAGTCCGACGCAGCATCGGACGAAACGTCAGGAAGCAGCAAGATTCCAAGAACACCGCCTTACAACCCAGAAGATATAATACCTACAATGTCAACCGGTTGTGAAAGCCTTCACTCTATCAAATGTATTATTGTTGATATTTATTCCATGTGAAAACAGCCGTCACCATCTGGCACCACAGTCAGCTTGCGCAGTGTCTTGTTGTCAACTTGCCCCAAGACTTCGCGGGGTCTGCACCATACTCGATCCCAGCATCAGCTCTTACCAGTAGTCTACGATCCAACCGATGTGGACAACAGCCCAGAAGAGGAACTATAGGCGATGTCGTACTGTTACCAGAGGTACTCGAGTCGGTTTTCTGCTGCCATAGCCAATTAGCGGCAAATTACGTCGCACTGTTCTAACACTCGTTGTATGTCCCACATTGAATTCTGCGGTTACTCTACTTCACGCAGTTTTTTTGCCCGTTAACACTGACAACTCTACGTAAACGCCGCTCCAATATCACGCCAGCTACCTTTTCACATGATAGACCGGAGTCCAAATGACAGCTCTACCAATGCACCGCGATTTTATACTTCGTATATGCGATACTGCGACCATCTCTATCTGTGCATATTTCTATCCCACTTCAGTGCATGTGATTGTTCATATAGGCCTATTGCGGTGATTTGAGTTGGGACGTTGCAATGTCGGAAAATTGTAGTGGAATGATCAAAGACCTGCAGATGGTTCGGGTTCCAACAATTGACCCTCGACATAAGAAAATTTAATGCAGTGCTCGCAAATAGGCGGGGAGGGATTATACGTTTGGTGGTTAATCAAATGTTCAAGTGTCTGTAAAGTTATGGGACCTAACTGCAGTAGTCATGGGCCCCTAACCTTACAAACAACTTAAACTAACTTATGCTAAGGATAACACATACACCCAAGGTCGAGGGAAGTTTGGACCTCCGACGGGGAACGATCACGCTTTCCGCAACAAGGCACCTTAGAGCACATGGCTACTCCCTCACGGCGTGGTTAATCACTCTAAACTGTTACGGTAGTGATATGTATAAGAACATGAGTCCAGATCGATATCTAGCTGCCAACGGCCCAGAACTAGTTATAGGAAAGGAAGATTTTACGGAAAAGATCTAACAATATAAGAGGGGTGCTCAAATTAAAATGTAGGAAACGACACTGTGGGTAACTGAGATATTTATTCATAAGGAATCACCAGATGCCTGAGCTCAACTGTACCACTGTTCATGAGCCGAAGGATTCCCTGTTCCCAGAATTCCTGTGGCTGTTCCAGGAACGATTCCTCCACCGTGTCCTTCATTTCGACGCTCGAGTTGAAGATATTCACTTTAACATGTTTTCTTCGGCGAATCTAACACGTGAAAGTTTCAGGGAGACATGTCGGGACTGTATGGCGAATGATGAAGCCGCTCCCTCTTGAACTTGGCAATTAAAATTTGTGTACCCTTGGAGACATATAGACGCATGTTATTGTGGAGCGGGACCAGTCCCTCCGTGCACAGCTCACGCCGTTTGCTCCTGATAGAATTGCGCAAGCGCGATGGACTTGCGTGTCTCGCACTGTTAATGGTGTTCCGTGCTCGCGGAAATCGATGGGTATCGGGCGTCGGACGTTGAAAAAGACGATGGGCATCGCCTTGCTTGCTGAGAGCACAGTTCTTGAATTTTAGAGTGAGGTGAATTACACATTTAATATGTAACTTTGAACCAGTGTGGTTGTTACCACGTTTCGTACCTATTCATAGATCGCTTCTTCTATATTACGCACCAGCTTGGAGCTCTTTTGATGTAGCATGAAGTTGGTGGAAAGACAAGGAAGAGCTTCACGAGACATTCACTAACTACAATGGCAGACACTACAAGACAGTCATTGTGCAGTAACACGTGGCTTATTATAATTACGTAGGCTTCCGCGGCCAGAGCCAGGTGACATAAAAGTTTTCTGGGTGTTGTACCGCGTCATGATGTAAGAAGGCTATTACTTAAATAACCGACGTTTCGGCCAACGTTACAGTGGCCTTCATCTGGGTATACTGATGTGAGCTGGTTGTTATTATACTTTATATTTACTTTCAATTAGACATTACGTCATAATTTTTTTAAGCAACTGCCGCCGCACAGCCCATCGCCAGCAGGAGAGAAACGGAAGCCCTCACCCCATTCGCCGATCATGTCTGCCTATGCAAGAAGCAATAGGCAACGGCTAACCCCCACTCCCTCTACCTCAGCATCCTATCATAATAAAGTTTCCATTCTTCCGCCAAAAATCCACCAATAACATCGCTGATTAAAAAAAATGACGTAATGTCTAACTGAAAGTAAATATAATGTATAGTAACAACCATATCACATCAGTATACCCAGATGAAGGCCACTGTAACGTTGGCCGAAAGGTCGGTTATCTAAGAAATAGCCTTCTTACATCATGACGCGGTACAACACCCAGGAAACTTTTATGTCATGTGGTTTACTGTTTACGTTCTATAAAGAGTATATTCCAAGCAGAGTAAGGTAATAAAACGATTACCTCCATCATTTTGAGAAATGATTATGCCAATCAAACTCTAAATTCGATCTTATACGGAGGCTCAGCAACCGTTTTTCGATCTAAACTCCATTCCCAAATGCAACAGGGAAGAACACTCCACAACAATGTTTGACATACAATGTGTTTCTTTGGCTACATTTACGCGAAACATATAATTTTTATAAATCCAGTAGTGCAATATCTTGCAGCCCTACACACTGGAGAGAGGGTTCAAATTAAGCCGTGTCTAGATGTCGTGAGACTTTTCACAAGCTACATACGATGGACTACTGCGGTTTATAAGTGTGGTGTTTCGGTTTTCCACTTGAATGCGGTGTTCAGTTTGAAGGTTCACTTACAGATAAGGGACACCAGCATGTCCCCCCTTGCCGCGGTGGAGTAGCCGAGCGGTCTAAAGCGTCTCGCTGCGGAGCGCGCGGTTGCTCGCCGTGGAGGTTCGAGTCCTCCCTGGGGCATGGGTGTGTGTGTGTTGTCCTTAACATACATAGTTTGTAAGCTACGGACTGATGACCACGCAGTTTGGTCCGATAGATTTACAAACATTTGAACAATTGAACATGTCCCCCTTAGACACGAGACACTCCGGTGTGCTGGCTAAAACACCTTTCCATTACAAGACAACGGAGCTGCTGTTAAGCTGCAGGCGTATTACAACGCAGGAATGCAGAGAACAAACACCTGGAGGAGTTCACAGCCGTTTGTCAAGAAAATCCGGCCTGTGAGGCTGGTGTGGGAACGCCGCACAGCTGCCGGGAACCGGCGTCCACGGCTTGCCAAGCCACCAGCCAAGCAGTCAAGGAGTCTTCCAAGTAGCAGCCAAAGTTTGGTAACTTGCAACGACGACTAGCAGGGTTATGTCTTCACGCGGTATCATTGCATTGCAAAGTGAACCGAACAACGACAAGAGGATACGAGGAGTACCGGATAGTAAGTACCGTTTGGGGGGGGGGGGGCAGGGGGGCAGCATGGTAAACATATTGTATTGTCACAACAAATAGCATATCTTAAACTATTTTTTCACATAGTTTCCATCTCTTTCGAGGCACTTGTCTTAGCGGTCGATCAACTTCAATAGGCCTACGTCATAGAGCTATGCTGCCAGTGATGAGGACCATTACAGCACACCGAGTTTCACTTCGTCGTCACTTTGGAAACGTTTCACACCAAGCTCCCACCTTAGGTCTAACAACAAGAACTGTCGAACTGTTCCCATCCAAACTGCTGAATTAAGAGTTTGTGTGTCACCTGAGGCATGTGTCCGAGCATTATCGTAAAGCATAACCATTCCTCTGCTGTCATTCCCTCTCCTTTTGTTCTGTATATGACGTCGAAGATTTTCCATAGTCTGGCAGTATCAAATAAAAATGTTTGTAGAACTTACGGGACTTAACTACGAGGTCATCAGTCCCTAAACTTACAAACTACTTATGAAGTAGCTAATACTAAGGACGGCATAAATATCCAAGCCCGGGGGGGGGGGATTCTAACCCCCGACCGTAGTGGCCGTGCAGAATGTGACTGACGCGCCGCAGAACGATCGGCCACCGCGGCCGGCCTGGCAGTATTTAGCTGAAGTGATGTTTTCACCTCTTGGGAGAAATCCAATAAGCAGCAATGGTTTCAAACCCTTGCGACATCGTTGTATCAGGTAGGACTTGATAAGTTCATCGACTGCTACGACAAGTGTCTCAGCAACGGTGGAAACTATGTGGAAAAGTAGTTTAAGATATACTCTTTCTTGTGACAACAATTAAAAAAGGAAATGCGTTAATAATAATTTCCACAAAACGGTACTAATTTCCGGATACGCCTCGTACGACTGGAAATTCAGCATCTTAGAAGATTTCAGGTGTGAGGAGAAGGATAACAAAATTCCTAAGCAGAAGATTAAAGAAGTAATTTGGTCATCCACTGGTGCATACAGACACTCCATGGCATCCTATTGCCACCCTGTCTGTAACTATGATTCTGAAAGCCGTGCTATTCAAAATTCTCATTCTTATTCCGAAGGTCTTCTTCACTGCGTTCTGGAGACATTGCAGTGTGGTATCTACTCGGTTTTCGGACTATGAATCATATTCCTGTATTCACCCAGATGTATACTGTCATTTTCTGAGACCCTCCGTTTCCATTCGGTTTTAAATGTTTTCCTTTGCGCACTGTCCGGGACCTTGAACGTTAGACAGTGTTTCTGCTACCTGACCTACACCTCCCGGTATAACCTGAACGCCGCCTGTGCGGTGTAATTACTGCAGACAAAACACGCGGCAGAATATCGTGGGACAGCGAACGACCTCTGCGGCAGAACAATGGAGTGGCAGTGACTTCTGGCGGCGTTTTTATCTAGACAGTGACTCAGGAGGAACACTGAGCTGGTTGAGCTGCTCTCAACGTCGCCGAGGGTACACAAATGCTGAGATAAATGACGACGGCTGTCGGTCAATAGCCTCGCGACACTACACTGACTTAACATGCGCAATGGTATAAGTACCTAATGTCGTGTGAGGCCTCCTCTGCTGTGAGACCCCGCGGGAATGAGCCTACAAGTGCCTAGTACGTTTTTGGACACAGCTGACACCAAACCGTTTGCAGAGAGGCATACAATTCTAGTCTGTTAATGAACCCGGTCGGACCTCGGATTTTTTCAGTCTGCACTTTAACCCATCCTTCACCTCTCAACGATGTGAGGAGTCGCCAGAAACGACACGTGGTTCGGATACCACGTTAAGCTGTAGGTCCCCTTTCCCCGGTTGGATAACTGGGGTAGGCTAGGGACACGCAAGTCGCCGAAGTGGCGTCCAATTGAAAGACTTGCAACAGGCCAATGAGCAATACGAAATTATTATTATGGGGGCTGAATCCATGGCACGGAAGCTGCCTTTCATTGTATCCCAGATACTTTCGATGGGGTTCAAAGCTTGGATCCGAAATGGCCAACTCAGTGTTTGGACCTTTCCTTCATGTTCCTGCCCCATTCTCGGGGGACGTGGGAGTGATGAGACGGCGCTTTATCATCTTGAAAAATACGCACAACCATCAGGGTGTTGAAAGGACAAAATTGGATGGAGACGATTGACAAGCAGCTCAACATACCACGGACCAAATGTGGGATTGTGAGTCCGTCTTGATGCAAAACACCTGCAGTAACCCAAGTTTGTAAAAACACCGAAAAAGGACAGTTCACACTAGTCTCTCTTACCAATGACAGCCCCTCATACTGTTGCAGATGACGTGCTATATTCCGAAAAAAAAACGGCAACAAACACAGTGGAATGTGCAATAGTTAGCTGATATAAAGGTACGATAATGACTGTTCACACAATGATACAGCTATAAAGAAGGTGTATATACTGAATAATTTTTTTTTAACTTTTGTAATGACGTTATTCCTGCATTTTTCTAGAATAAACAAAACCCATTGAAGATGGAGTGATTTCCGCTGAAACAACAGAGTGACACAGCAAAACGGAAACATATACACAACCCAATAACATTAGAAGTGATGAAGGAAATAAATTTAATTCGTAGTAATTAAAATCTTACACCTTTGCCATTTACGAGAGTAAAGTTATAGAGTAAAACAGAAGTGATATCTGGTATTCCAGAGGAAAGTCTCATGGGGCCCCTCCATTCCTTGTCTTAACGACTAGCTGAACAAAATGTTCAAATGTTTGTCAAGCTTATGGGACTTAACTGCGGGGTCATCAGTCCCTAAACTTACGAACTACTTATGAACTAACTGATACTAAATATAGCACAAATATCCATGGCCGAGGGGGGATTCGAACCCCCAACCCGGAACCGCCTTACGCATCAGAGCATAGCGCCTCAATGCGCTTGGCCACTCCGGCGCGGCGCTAGCTGAAAACCCGGCTGCACCCGGCTATTTATTTATTCCAGTATTTAGTCCATCTCCTTCATTCCCTTCTCTCTGTTCACCTGTTAATATTAGTATGTCTATAACCTTCGCACGAGTACAAGCATTGCGTTGACAAAGTTTATAACAATTGCATCTACGCTATGGCGCAGGGAAGTGTTATAAGGCGTCTTCTGTTCCTTATTTTATAAAGGATTTGGGAGGCAATCTGAGCAGCTCTCTGTGACTGTTAGCGGGTGAATCTGTCATTTATCGGTTAGTAAAGTCACCAAAATATCAGAAGCAACTGCAAAATGCTTTAGGTAAGATATCTCATGGTGCAATAATTGGCAATTAAACCTTAATAATGGTAAGTGTGAGGTCATCCATATGACCACTTAAAGGAATGTGTTCAACTCCAGTCAAACGATAAACGATAAATCAGTAAATTCAACTAAATACCTAGGAGTAACAATTACGAACAACTTAAATTGGAAAGAGCACAGGCGAACCAGAGACCACGTTTCATTGGAAGAACACTTAGAAGATGCAACAGTTCTACTAAAGAAACTGCCGGCACTACACTTGTGCGTCCTATTTCAGAGTATTGCTGCGCTTTGTGGGATCCACACCAGGTGGGACTGACGGTCGATTTAGAGAAAATTCAGAGAAGTGAAGCTCGTTTTTCACTATCGCGATATAGGGGACGAGAGTGTCACGGAAATGATGCAGGAGTTTGGGATGGAAATCTTTAAAAGAAAGGCGTTATTTGTTGCGGCGAGATCTATTTGCGAAATTTCTTTCAGGAACTTTCTCTTCAGAATGCGAAAATTTATTGTTAGCACCCACTTATATAGAGAGACATAACCATCATAATAAAATAAGATAAATCAGATCGAAAAAGATAGATTTAGGTGTTCCTTTTTCCGCGAGCTATTAGAGTGTGGAACTATAGAGAAATATCATGAAAGTGGTTTGATTAACCCTCTGCTATGCACTTCAATGTGATTTGCAGAGTATCCATATAGATGTAGACTAAATGAGCCCGTAACGAAGCGTCCTGCTCCCCATAGGAATTTCCCTATGTCTTCTGTCAACCCTTTCTGGTACGGATCTCAACTGAAGATCAATAGTCAAGCAATGGCCGCACGAGTGTGTTGTAACCGCCTTCCTTAGTTGACAGATTACACTTTGTAAGGAATCTTCCACTGAATCTCAGTCGGGCATCTACCTTACCCACGATGAATTTCATATGGTCGTTCCATTTCTAATCACTACTTTTGTCTACTCCCAGATATTTTCTGAAAGTAACTGGAAATGGTATCGCTGAAGCGT
This sequence comes from Locusta migratoria, assembly GCA_026315105.1. Classification (NCBI taxonomy): domain Eukaryota; kingdom Metazoa; phylum Arthropoda; class Insecta; order Orthoptera; family Acrididae; genus Locusta; species Locusta migratoria. Next base: position 340,312,781 of record CM048755.1, read on the forward strand.
AATAACCGTGCGCACTAATACGTCTTGCTACGGTGCGCACTGCCGTTCGCCGTCGGAGGTTCGAGTCCTCCCTTAAACATTGGTGTGTGTGTTGTTCTTAGGATAAGTTACTATAAATAGTTTGAATGTTTAGGGACCGATGACCCTGCAGTTAGGTCCCATAACTTTACAAACATTTGGAAATGATATCTACAAGGTCATTTACATATATTGTGAAAAGCAGCGGTCCCATAATACTCCCTTGCGGGACGCCAAAAGTCACTTTCACGTCCTAAGATTTCTCTCCCCTGATAATCACATGCTGTTTTCTGTTAGCTGGAACGCCTTAATATAGTCACACAGGTGGTCTGATATTCCTTATGCTAGTACTTTGTTCATCAGGTGACCACGCAGAACTGTAGCGAAGGCCTTGCAAAAGTCAAGAAACACGGCAACAATCTGGTAGCCTGTATCTAAAGCCTTCTGGATCTTGTGGGTGAATTGTGTAAGCCGGGTTTCATATGATCGTTGCTTTCGGACCATCTTGATTCCTTTAGCATAGATTTCCGCTCTCCAGAACGTCATGTACTCGAAAATAAAACGTGCTCCAGAAATACGCAACTCACCGACGTTGCCTATAGTTTTGCGCATCTGATCCACGACCCTTCTTGAAAACGGGACTGGCCTGTGCTTTTGCTACAATCCATAGACCGATTCACTCCTCTCGAGACCTTCGGTTGAATGTTGCTAGAAGGGGTGGGGTAGGGTGAGGCAAGTTCCTTCGCATATTCCGAGTAAATCGAATTGGTATCCCATTAGGTCAAGAGGTCTTTCCGCTGTTGAGAGATTTCAGTTTTTTTTCCTACCCCTCTGACATTTATATCAGTATCTGCCATTTCGTCGTCCGATCGATGGTTTAGTGGAGGAACTATGGTGCCATCTTCCTCAGCTTTGGAAAAAGACTTTTAGTATTTCGTCCTTGTGTGATTCATCCTTTGTTTTAACGCAGTACGGTCACAGAGTGTCTGGACATCTGTAAGGTTTCGACCAGTTTACCGATTTTTCATAGGACATTTCTTAGGTTTTTATGCCAAGTTAGTATACAGAACTTTGCTCTCAAATTCGTTGAAGGCCTCTCTTATGGCGCTCCTTAGGCCAAATTTAGCAGTTGACAGTGGGTCGCACATGAAAGTTTCCTTCGGCCTCAAAAATGGTTCAAATGTTTGTAAATCTATTGGACCAAACTGCGTGGTCATCAGTCCGTAGCTTACAAACTACTTAAACTATGGTAAACTAACCTAAGGACAAACACACACACCCATGCCCCAGGGAGGACTCGAACCTCCACGGCGAGCAACCGCGCGCTCCGCAGCGAGACGCTTTAGACCGCTCGGCTACTCCACCGCGGCCCTTCGGCCTGGGGGCTTGCACGAATCGCCTAATTGTTAATGCGACCTCTCACGAAAAGCAGGAGCTCAGGGTTCGATTTACTGTCCGGTACCAGTAAATTGTACAGATCATGCTGATTCGTACTCGAAGTTGCGAATAAATTTCTTGTATCTGGAGATATTCGGCTGCCTCTTGCAAGTATTTCTGTTTGACACCACTTCTGCGGCTAGCACGTCTTCGTGATTAAATGAAATTACTGGGATAACACAAACACGCAATCCCAGAGCGAAGAAAATCTCCGAAGCGGCCGAGACTCTGCATTATACAAGCTGTGACGCTAACCACTAAAGCAAGGAAGGAAGGAAGGAAAGAAGATTAGAGTTTAACGTCCCGTCAACATTGTGGTCATTAGAGACGCATCACATCCTCGCAATATTTTATTAAGTATGGGGAAGAAAATCGATCGTGCCCTTTGAAAGAAACCATCGCCGGCCGCGGTGGCCGAGGTGACTGAGGCGCTCCAGTCACGGTCAGCACGGCCACTACGGTCGGGGGTTCGAATCCCTCCTCGGGCATGGATATTTGTGCCGTCCTAGTTCGTAAGTAGTTCATAAGTAGTTTGTAAGTTTAGGGACTGATGACCCCGTAGTTAAGTCCCATAAGCTTAACAAACATTTGAACATTTTTTGAAAGAAACCATCCCGGCATTTTTCTGGAGTGATTTAGGAAGATCACGTAGCTAATTACTAGACCACCAGCTGTGATCAACCACTCATTCTCTGTCCTATTGTGGGCTTCAACAGACCCACTGATAGGACGTATAACTAGTAACCCCAGTTCTTTAAGGAATCGGATTCCCGTGTTTAAAATTCCTTGAAACGTCTGATTCCTTTGAGCACCAGATGAATAAAGTCTTGGTAATCTGCGAGCTATTGTAAGCAAAAGTACGTTATTCGCGCACCTGAATGTCCATGGCGTCATACTTCCCGAACAATGAGTCGTACAATTATATTAATGTTGCTGGTACATTCATTGGTTTGGATACAGTGTGTTTCGAATAGAGTTACTGGTAAATAAGTAATAAATTTAAACGTCAACGTTTACAGCGTGTCATTACAAGCAATCTCTGTTTTCTAGGCATATAAAAGTTTATGACGTCATAGGTCCGTAATAGTGCGTCACACAATGATAAAATTTTGTTGGTACATTCAGTAGAATATGTGTATACAGTCTGCAAACTGCGTTGCGAATAGAGTTACTAATAAAGAAGTAATGCATTAAAATGGTATGCCTGATGGTGCAGTTTGATTGCATTAACAGCTTACCTGTAGTATGCGACAAACCTGTTTCCTTTAATCGTCTTGTGGGATAACGTCAGCGGGAAAAAGGTTCGTAAAAGTTTTAAATTATATGCAAAATTCGTTGGACGTTGCTACGTGCTATTACTCTCAAATACAGAAGCAATAAATTAGGCGTATTTGTGTTCCTTAAGTCTAGCTGCCTCAATAAAAACACAGTTGTTAACTGTAACACATATTTTATCTTGCTTGATTTTAAACATACAATTAATTTTTTATGAATAGAATATGACGGCATTTAAAATGTTTAAATTCGGTCAATAATTATCAGAACAGGTTCCGTGCGCCGAGATAGATAATAATATAATTTCGTATACCACTGTTGACTGGTTAATTTCCTGATTTTCGCTCGATATATGCTGTCACACGTGTTGCAGCCAGTACCTTCTAATGTCTGCGAGAGGATGTAGTTCCAATATCTCATCCCATCCCGATAATAATGTCTGTTAGCACCTGAATAACATATACCCTCGTCGTCAGGTTATAAACAGAGTTTCTGGGCCATGGCCAGTACTCTCACACCTCACTCTTATGGTAAAGTTTTCAAGTGTTTGAATGTCTAATAGGAGGTTCAAAGTGATACTGGTTATGTAGCGGTCCATCAGAAAGACTCATTGTTCAACAGATCACAGAGCCAGTTGAATGATAGTGACAAAATTTTATCTGCCATTGTAATGCATCGTTTGAGACTAGCTATCGTAATTTATTATTATTTCTATAGTATAAAATTGCAATTACTAGGTGCAAGTTGACAATATGATAAATGAGGAGATATTCCTTAAAATCTGTGAGGAACAAATATGTGGAAAACTGACTAGAGAAGAGAAGAGGGTGCTAATTCATGCGTTAAGACGACATAAGATCCCAGATAATAATTTTCACTGATAAAAGAGAAAGTCTTGGAGCACAGAAATAGAACGGGAAAATGTAGCCACCGATTAATTGATATCGCCCCAAATTTGCGACTGGGTAGGGGATTTCCTGTCAGAGCGGACACAGTTCGTAGTAATCGATGGTAAGACATCGACTAAAACAGAGGTGATATCGGGCGTTCCACAGGGTAGTGTTATTGGTCCTCTGCTGTTCCTTATTTACATAAACGATTTAGGGGAAAATCTAAGTAGCACTCTTAGGTTGTTTGCAGATGAAGTCGTCATTTACCGTCTAGTAAAATCATCTGCAAATCAAAACCAACTGCAGAACGATCTAAATAAGATATCACTATGGTGTAAAAATTGTCAATTGACTCTAAATAATGAGAAGTGTGAAGTAGTCCACATGAGTATGAAAAGAAATCCGTTAAACTTTGTTTACAAGATAAATCAATCAAAAGTGAAGGCCGCAAACTACACAAAATACTTAGGAATTACTATTACTTCAGACTTAAACTGGAAAGAACACGTAGATAATATCGCGGAAAAGGCGAACCAGAGATTGCATTTTATTGGCAGAACCCTTAAAAGATGCAACAGAACTGCAAAAGAAACTGCATACACTACGCTTATCCGTACTTTTTTGGAGTATTTCTGCCCAGTGTGGGATTCTCATCAAATGGGTTTGACGGAGGACATCGAAAGAGTCCAAAGAAGGGCAGCTCGTTTCGTATCGTCACGATACAGGGGAGACAGCGTTACAAAAATGATACAGGATCTGGGATGGGAATCATTACAACAACGGCGCTTATCACTGCGGCGTGGGCTACTTACGAAACTCCAATCATCAACATTCTCCTCCGAATGCGAAAATATATTGTTGACTCCCACTTACATAGGTAGAAATGATCATTAGAATAAAATACGAGAAATCAGAGCTCGAACAGAGAGATTCAGGTGTTTTCTCTTCCCGCGCACTATTCGAGAATGGAATGGGAGATAAATAGTATAACGATGGTTCGATGAACCCTCTGCCAGGCACTTAAATGTGATTTGCAGAGTATCCCATGTAGAAGTAGATGTGGATGTAGTTGAGGATGTTAAGTTAGGTGCTATTCACAGATAACGAAGTTAACGGGGGAGATGTCGTAAATGGCTGCACCAATCCAGTCAGAATATTTAATTATTGGATTTTAGGTCCGCCTATTATACAAAGAACTTCTTTTCCCAATGTCGAAACATATTTTAGCACATTTGTCTGCAATGGGTACTTTTGTTGAATTCCTAATTTTTTTTCCCTTTTCTTGAGAGCCGTAGGACCTTCTATACAATATATATTTTGGAGCTTATCATTGTTTCGAAGCATCTGTTCGCATTTGTAGTAAACATACACGCTCAAACAGATATTTCTACCACATTTCACTCGCAAGTCGCTAGTCAAAATGTGCAACATGCGAATGTACTCTAGAAAAAAATGTGGTTTTGTGTTTTACGAAATGAAGCGATGCAGTTTGCGAGTGAAAATTCACAATAAAAAGGGAACAGAAGAGCAGCACTCAAATGTAAACACTGCAGAAGTTGATAATATCTGCTTTGTAAAGTAGCAGCACTATATTTAAGTTAATGACTTGGAATTCAGCAATTGTGTAAGAAAATAATCTGTAGAAACCGAAATATTTGTAAAAAATAATGACAAATACGTGGCACAGTCAACAATTTCTGAAACTTGACGCCTGGAGGCTAGGCATCTACACGACACAGGCTGCCGCATACCAAGTGGCTGATTGTCGTTTCAGTCGTGGATCGTCTGTAGTTATTACCCGGTCGATACATGTCGAATCATCGTCCGCACAACTGGTGCGGTCACCGTAAATAGTCATGCAATCGTCACGTTGGTCTTGCGGCTGGATTCGTGGCACACTGTGTTGGGCAACACGAGACATATTGAGGTCGTCCGTCACAATTTTTGGCAAGTACCATGTTGACCACTACTGCTGCTGCGAGAGCGTCTACGGATTAGGAGCGGTTAGCACGCACCATCGTTGCAACTTCCTGGGATTTTCGTTCCGTTCAAACTGTTCGTGGCCTACCAGTACGCACATCATTTTCCAAAGTGTCCCGTCCTTGTACAAAACGTCAAATCCACATAAACACAACACCGCGACTGACTGCGTCCTCACCGAACACCTGATGCACCATTTCAAACGTTTCTACTCGCGGTTTTGCCTTATTTCAGGCAGAATTTGATGTTTGCCTGTTGCTCATACTGTGAAATGTCAAGGGCCGCCTGGCGCGTTCAACTTACTGTCAGAACAACGACTGCACATCTGCTTCCAGTCCATACATTCAACTCTCTCTTCCAGGGACGAGGGTCTAATTGAAATGGTACCAGACCAGAGACCGTGACTGGCGCGCCGCAGTCCCCTCGGCCACCGCGGCCGGCGTGCAATTACTGTGACCACAGTTATGTGCTATTGTAACCACAAGTATCTAACAGGCGCAACTAGGACGAAGATTCTAATGTGATCTTTTTGCTTACTGTATAGCAGACCTTAACCTCTGCCCTACTTCTATTTCACTCTGCAGAGTTGTGCTCCACTCAAATGTAACGTGGAGATTTGTTTCGCTAGTGGGTACCATTACTAAAACGTTCCTTTTCCACTGCGTCCATAGCCTAACAGCTACAAATCTTATTTCAAATGTACTTTCCTATCCACACGGCTGTCCGAGGGTGTATTCAAGTTTCTGGAGTATAAGTATACTCGCGTGTTTAGACATCAGAAACAGTCGTACGTTATAGGATCAGTACCAAAGGTTTTTAAACAGTTCGTGGAGGGAGAAGAAAAAACAAAAAAGTTGAGTATGCGTCTCCTTAGCATGAGTGATGTCTGTGTGTAGGGGCGAGGCTATGCCCTGACAATTAGGCTGAGCATTAAGAGCAGTTTTTCACTTGCAGCGGGACGCCCCCATTGTGCGCCGTGTCACACTCACGCATTCAGCCGCGGCCCACGCAGATGCTCTCTGGTCCTGCTTAATGCCTTGGGTCACTCCCTTCTGGTAACAATCCCACACAATCCTACTACGCCCAGGCTACAGTCCGAGGAAAGTTTCATAATTAGCCTCGTTCATACGGCATACACGATACTGAAGAATTCTATCACTGTGTCAGAATGAACCGTTTATTTTCCTGCTTGCTCCGCATGTTGCTCTTAGCTAATACCTCTTTGTGATCATACTAGGAGACGTAATCTATATCTATAAATGTGAATGGCCGGCCGCGGTGGCCAAGGGGACTAAGGCCCTCCAGTCACGGTCTGCACGGCCACGACGGTCGGGGGTTCGAATCCCCCCTCGGGCATGGATATTTGTGCCGTCCTAGTTCGTAAGTAGTTCATAAGTAGTTTGTAAGTTTAGGGACTGATGACCCCGTAGTTAAGTCCCATAGACTATACAAACATTTGAACATTTGAAATGTGAATGTCTGTTCGGTGTACGTTTATCACGTCTGAACCACAAGACATAAAGAGCTAAAAATTTGTACAGTTACTAATGTCTACCCGGGGACGTCTTTAGGCACGGTTTTATGGCGATCGGATAGCTATTTGTCTATATGTATTAATGTGAATGTCTGTTCGGTGTACGCTTATCACGTCCGAACGACAAGACGCAGAGACTTAAATATTTGTACAGTTACTAATTTATACCTGAAGAAGGTTTTAGGCATGGCTTTATAGCGATCTGATAGATATTTAGTAATTTGAAGAATATAACGCGAAATGCGGAAAATAATTATTCTTTGAAAATGGTTTTATTGATTGCATTGTTGCTTGAGGGCTGATAATGATAAAAGGGTGGAGTATATTGGGATGGAAAGTTATTGGTGTTAATATTTCGCTCTGCAGCGAAAACTACAGAACGCAAACGAATGGTTTGTGTGTAATTGTTGTCCGAAGTCTCCCGTTGTACACCATAGCAGTTACATGCCGATAGCTATAAGGGAGTGGAAGATATGGTGGTTGAAAGTCGTCAAATTATTTTAAAAAATTCGGAATGAAGGCCAGCGATGACAATTGCGACTCTATAGCAAGGAGGTTACATACAGCAAAACGTGATGCCACATACCATATCTTTATTCTGTGAATATGAAAACAACTGCAGGATCAGAAGTAGCGTCTCTTCTTTCGGAATAGACACCACATGTAAATATATAATATGCCAGTGACAGGCAATGATCCTTTCGTTAGTGGGGAGGGGTGGGCAAGTTCGGAGCCCTTACTCTTACGGGAATTAGTACATAGTGACTACGAGTTTGAGTACTGTGAGCAGGGCAAAGCTGGGAATTTGTATCTGACGGGGGGCGTGCTTAGGTAGTCCTTGCAACTGCCTAGAAAACAGGAGACCCGGGTTCAAATCCCGGCTGGCTACACATTTTCAGCTTTGCCCATTCGCAGTTGAAGTCATGTATTCCGTGAATATGAAAACAACTGCAGGATCAGAAGTGACATCCTCTTCTTTCGGAATAGACGCCACATGTACATATTACTCAACATAATTGAACAGAGAGTGAGGACCAAATTTACAGCTCCAATATCGTGAAAGTAAGTAATTGGCGATTTTGATACAATAATGGATAACATAATGTTGGAAAATATGAATAAATTTTATGAATCTGATCATCGAAGAGTTGCAGCTGTTCTCAAAATCAATAAAAGCCACCTGTTTACTAATAAAGAAATATGATCATGTTATGTGCTCATATTACAAGGTGCGTCACAAAAGTTGGGTGAATGGTCCATATTTTTACAAACCGCGCTGGTGAGGATGAGGTGCCCGCGCATACTCTGACGGACGTGTCAACGGTGCCCCCTTCGCGCAAAGCACTGCAGTGAAGCGGTGGTATACCGCTGCGACCCACCTGTTCAAATGTCTGTAAATCTGTCGGACCAAACTGCGTGGTCATCAGTTCGTAGCTTACAAACTACTTAAACCTAGGTAAACTAACCTAAGGACGAACACACACACCCATGCCCCAGGGAGGACTCGAACCTCCACGGCGAGCAACCGCGCGCTCCGCAGCGAGACGCTTTAGACCGCTCGGCTACTCCACCGCGGCACGACCCAGCTAACAGGGTCAGTGTCATTGCAACATGGGCGCAAAATGCAGCACCTCGTTAACATCTCGTTTTGTTTCAAATTAAGCAAAACGGCAACGGAGAACCATGGGTTGCTAGTACAAGTTTATGGTGTTGAAGCAGTGATTAAAAAGTGTGTGTCTGAGTGGTTGAAACGCTTCACAGACGGAAAGAAAGGTATAAAGGATGAGCCACATTCGAGTCGACCTTCCACAATCACAATTCCAGACAACATGGAACGAGTGCGACGGATGCTTGCGGATGATCGGCGGCTGTCTTTGAGAATGATAGCATACGAGTTGAAGGTCAGTACTGAAAGGGTTACGCTTCGCAACGGTTTCAGAAATCCAACGCGTGACCTCAGTGCTTCGAGCGGTTCCACATGAAGTGTTTGCTGACAGTTTCCATCAGCTGTACAACCGATGTGAGAAATGTATTGTATCCAGTGGAGATTACTTGAAGGCCAGTATAGGTATTTTGTTTGTAACTCTTGTTGCCTATATTTCCTGAGACCATTTACCAAACTTCTGCATCTACATCTACATAAATACTCTGCAAGTTACACTGAAATGCATGGCAGAGGTCTCATCGAACCATTTTATTATCTTTCTCTACAGTTCCATTCTCTAATAGCTCAGACGAACCTTTTATTTTATCCCCCCCCCCCCCCCCCCCCCGTATATGCTTCAAACAGCACGAGACGGAAAAAGGACTTTCATACGTCGCACCATTGAAGGAAAAAGTCAGTGTAAGTACTACGTCACCAAGAATCTGCGATCCTCTGATAATAAAATGAAGCTCTTTGTGGCATTATGTCATTCATTAATGGTTATCGGAGTATCGAAAATACTTGTATTATCTTTTTAGGCAGCATACATTTACTAAACTCACGGACAGCTGTCATTTAAGCCTGAAAATGCTTTGTCTCTTTCGGTATTGTTGAAATCTATTTTGTCATATCTCTTTCAAGGCCCTGCACACACAACTCTGCGGTTCTGGTCTTGCTCGCTTTATTTCTTTGTGATTTACGCTAGGACGTTCGGGCCTGTTGTTGTTGTTGTTAGGTTGTTTAAGAGGGACTAAACTACAATGGTCATCAGTCCCCGTTCGGGCCTGCATCACATAATCGTGGATGGAGTGTGGTAACGTGCGCAACTTGTTTTAGTTCCATGTTTCTACACTGTGTGGTACCAGCAGTAGGCAAACTTCTAGTAAACGTACAATGGTGGCGAGAAAGACTTGTTGCCGCGGCGGATAAGCCGTGCGGACTGGGGCGCCGTGTTGCGGTGCGCGCGGCCGTTCGCCGTCGGGGGTTCGAGTCCCCACTTGGGCATGGGTGTCTGTCTTGTCATTAGGTTCTTTTACCGTACTTTAAGTAGTTTGCAAGCTACGGACTAATAACCACGCAGTTGAGTCCGATATTGCGACGCGAAGTTGACGCTTGAAATACACGAAACGCGCGGCTAGCGCACGTCCTGAGGCTCAGGCGAGCACCCCATGCTGCTCAGGACGTGCGTTAGCCGCGCATTTCGCGTATTTCAAGTGTCAGCTTCGCGTCGCAATATCTCGGGATATAATTAGCTTATTGCGATGCAATCAACGCCATTGTTTATGTGATTTGTCATGTCATAGCTTGCTGAAGAAATAATATAGGGTATCCATTTAAAAACAAACAAGTTTTTGGGTTAAAAAAACACATATGCTTTCGTTTTAGAATGTTTCAAACTATGTACATTCATGAGCCCCATCCTTACACTGATATCAATAAAAGTTATTTTACAATAGCTGTTGTTGGGTTAGCAAGCTAGCTGGGACACCCCACATATCCCAAAATGTAGATAGTGCCTCTACCCACTGTTGCTCATTACTCGCAGCATTTCTTCGATTATCCCATAGGACACTCGTGTGGACAGGAAAGTGTATTTGAAATAAGATTCATAGCTAGTAGGCTATGGGCACAATGGAAAAGCAACGTTTTAATCATGGTTCCCACTAGAGCATAATACTGCATAATGAAACAGAAATAGGGCAGAGGTAAGTGCTACTACACAATAAACCAAAAGATCACATTTAAATTTTCCCCTTTGTTGCGAGTGTTTCAGTTGCACATAACTGAGATCACAGTAATGGCAGCCCGTTTATCTTATATGGTGGACATAATGTTCAGTTGTATCGTAATTATTATAAGGTTCATTACATCGAGTAACGTAAAACATGACTGCATTGGAGCATTTTTACTTCAATAAGATAAGTAGAAGAAGAACGGCTACATTTTAGAGATGAAACAGTGAAGGCCGCAGAGCCTCAAATAGGCAGGAGGTCAAGGCCGAGGAGAAATCTTGGATAACACAGGAGGTACTGAATGTAATTGATGAAAGTTCGAACCTGGTGTGCATTCGCACTGAAGAGAGGACGTTTCGACGTTTTGCCATAATTATATAGGGCTGTAAATGCTGTCTGTTCTATCGGAAATATCAGGAAATAGGCTTTTTAGCAGCAAGTCAGCCAGTAACACGGACATTGTGGCGGCATAAGAAGCACTACAGACTGTCCATTGCTGTGGCTGCCTTTGATACAGCAGCAGAGAGAGAAGCACCGAGCCGCGGTGGAGTAGCCGAGCGGTCTAAAGCGTCTCGCTGCGGAGCGCGCGGTTGCTCGCCGTGGAGGTTCGAGTCCTCCCTGGGGCATGGATGTGTGTGTTGTCCTTAGGTTAGTTTACCTAGGTTTAAGTAGTTTGTAAGCTACGGACTGATGACCACGCAGTTTGGTCCGATAGATTTACAAACATTTGAACATTTAGAAGCGCCGAGAGTGTTGTAATACGCCATGGGAGTGGCACGACGTATTCCTTTCAGACTAGTTTTTCCAGTTCGGATTTAACCATCATCATGAACGTATCCGTTTTTGGAGGTACTGAGAGGAACGAACGTTAGCGGATTTCATTCATCATCATTCTGTCGCAGCACCTCGCGTAACGATATGGTGGTGCAATGGGGTATAAAATACGATCTCCTCGGGTGTACGTAACTATTAATTACAGTTGATATCTAAGACCTGATGCTGTACCCCATCTTCAAGATTTCCGTGACGTTAACTTCCCACAAAATACCGCAAGACCGTGTGTTTGATGTGCTGTCCCAACCTGCTTCGAAACAAGGGCGTTCTACGGTTGTTCTCAGCAACACGGTCTCCAGATCTCTTCCGTGTCTGCTCGGTTACAATTGGTGCCTAGTCGGGTTAGAGCCACTGCTACTGCTACAGGTGGTAGTTTTTGTACTGATTTTCGCATCCTGTTTACCATCATATCGTCCCTAAATCTATTCCTCTTCTTCCTGCTATACCGTATAGGCGTGATACTTAAAATTTCGGTGTTTGGTTTACCTGTTTTACTTAAATGCTATCCCGGAACACAGTTCCTGTTGCAAGCCACCAATCTACCTAACCTCATCCTGGACGAATAAATATTTCGTTTCCAATAATTCATGTAATTATTGGCGGATTTAAAAATAAAATGCTATCATATTCTAATCATTAAAATATTAAGTTACATTTAACAAGAAAAGAAAAGTATTAATTTAAGAACTGCGCATTTGTCTTGAAGATGACGGCGTGCCGGCCGCGGTGGCCGAGGGGACTGAGGCGCTCCAGTCACGGTCTGCACGGCCACTACGGTCGGGGGTTCGAATCCTCCCTCCGGCATGGATATTTGTGCCGTCCTTAGTCTTAGCTAGTTCATAAGTAGTTTGTAAGCTTAGGGACTGATGACCCCGTAGTTAAGTCCCATAAGTTCTACAAACATGTGTGTGTGATGACGGCCCTTAAAGGTGCTAACTTTATTCATCGGTTACTCGAAAATGATAGCTCTTTGCTTTTTCCAAAAAATTCACATATAATTTCAAACCTTTACGAAACTTTATCTTGTTGACTTCCACCTAAAATGACAGAAGGAAAATTCGCTTACTACATTTTCGCTTCCCATGCGGTCAAATTTCATAATTTGCAGCACACTTTGCAGACAATATTTACATGACTATCACCGCATGTTCAAGTATTTGTTAAGCTTATGGGACTTAACTGTGGAGTCATCAGTGCCTAAACTTGCAAATTACTTATAAACTATCTTATACTAAAGGCAACACAAACATCCATGCCCGAGGGAGGATTCGAACCCCCGACGGGGATCGGCCTCGCGCATCGGAGCATAGCGCCTCAATGCGCTTGGCCACTCTGCTCCGGTAACGTTTTGTCATGAGAGCACTTAGTAACTTCCAACAACCTTCAAACTGTATTTCAAACCATGTCTAAACGTTTTTATCAGTTACATGCTTAAAGTAAAATATTTTGCACATTTTCTCATTTCTAGGGTAATCAGACATTTGAAACAGTTCTATAGGCCTACATGAGAATTAAAAACTTTATTGTACAGTAGTATCCTACTGTCTTACACTAGGTTCGACATCCCAGGGATCTAACTTTTTTATGGTTAACTCTGAAGCCCTATCTACGGTTATTTTATCAGCTGTTGCTCTGAAAGTACAATTATTCGTATATATTAGCTTCTCACACGTCTGATGATTCCTGCACGCTGTGGCATTTTTATGACAGACTGTGTTCCCTATCACAGTGGCTCAGTAACGGAATTACTTTATCCCTCGGAACAATTCAGTCTGCTTCCAACCGACAAGTTTTCGGAGAACAATTCCTGTTAGTAACTTCCAGTTTTACTTCGTAGTGAATAACTAGTGACACTGAAAGTTGCTTGTTAAATTATTTAAGCAGGATCTCGGGGAGTTGAGATCTGCAAATGCAAGTTAAAACGCTCACTGCTGCTCTAAATTACTTTGCGAGTGGCCACAGTATTTGCGCAACGGAAATTTATCTAACTGCTCACTCCTTAAGGGAGCAGCCAACGTTTTAACAAACACAAAATAAATTTTTAAAATAAGTGAATAGATAATTAAACATGGGATGGGGAGCATGAAATTATAAAGCAGAGGTTTGGTACTTTAAATCATTATCTATTCAATAAAATGAACAAGCAAAGAAATGTGGGGAGACCAAATTAAGCACACACCTTGTCTGCTGGGTGGCCAGAGACAAGCTTACTTGGCAAGATGGCAAGGTGGCCGTGTTCTTAGTGAGGTGCCAACCTAATCTTGGACGAAAGAGGTGACAGGAGATCTCTCTGGGAGCTGTTGGAGAGGGTAGAGAGGGTTGGTAGACACTTTGCTCTAAACGCGCTCTGTACGGGTTCTTAGCGCGCTCTACATCCGGTGTGTGGTGGGGAAGGTTTTGGCGTGGCCTTAGGGCTTCACTCTTGCTGCGACCGTGGAAGTAAGTACTTCGTCGAGTCATGCTGAGGGGAAGGCCTGCTGTTAGAACTTTGCTCTCCTTGTGCTCAGGCAGTCATGGTTTATCAGTGATAGTTCTCTTGAGTAATTATTTGCTGTGTGAGACGAAGTGTTTCTTAATTTACAGACCTCGAATAATTCAGTGTAAATTTTAGTATTTGCATTTTCATTCTAGTGATGATTTTGTGTCTGGTTTTTCTCAAGTTAGAATACACATGTATGGCCTTCAGCCTTTGTGTAAACTTAGTACGTTTAATTTTTTTTTCAAGTAATGTTTTCTTGTCGTGTTTGTATCCGCTAGTATGCTAAATATTTTTCAGATTTTCTAGATTCCGTCTTTCCTGTCTTGGTATGACCGATTGCACCATGTGCTTTCGTAACGGTCATTACTTCGGCCTTCAGCCATGCTTTTATTAATACTAGCTTCCTTCTATGTGTATTCTCATGTGTTCTTTACTTGCTTATTCTAAATTAATTTCTGTCGTAAACTGTATGTAATTCCTCGTGGTCGCACACCATGTGGTACTTAAGAATAGTATGCTGCTGCCTCCCCAAACATGAGTTGGTTTAGAGCCTAGTGATCTTAAATCTGTGCTTCAAGACACCCGCCATCTCGTCAAAAACGCCGCCTTGTTAGTCGATGCTATGAACTGTTAAAGCGTTGGCTGTTCCCTTAAGGAGTGAGCAGTTAGATAAATTTCCGTTGCGCAAATACTGCGGCCACTCGCAAATGTTCAAATGTCCAAATGTTTGTAGAGCTTATAGGACTTAACTACGGGGACATCAGTCCCTAAACGTACAAACTACTTATGAACTAGCTAGTACTAAGGATGGCACAAATATCCATGCCCGAGGGGGGATTCGAACCCCCGACCGCAGTGGCCGTGCAGGACGTGACTGGCGCGCCGCAGACCGCTCGGCCACCACGGCCGACGTGGCCACTCGCAAAGTAATTTAGAGCAGCAGTGAGCGTTTTAACTTGCATTTGCAGATCTCAACTCCCCGAGATCTTGCTTAAAAAATTTAACAGGCAACTTTCAACACGTACATAGTGATGAAATTTCTATACGCACACAAAGCTCGCAAAACGTTTTTAAGTTTGGCTTGTAAGTTAGTCGATACTTTTACGCAAAGAGAGTAATGAGTCGGCACATTCGATAATGCAACCTGTAGCGCAAGAACATACTCCTAGCGAGCTTTCATACATTACGTGTTTTATACTCCTAAACCGTTAATGCATGTCATGTGCCTTCGTTAGAGGGCATCAGAGCGGATGTAATAGGCATACACTTTAAGCCTTATACGGAACAATGTCGGTTGAATGGAAATAAAATTACGTACATCACGGCCACTGTACTGCTGACGTACCATGAAGGTTGCATTTTATGCTTTTACGTTCTGCTCAGTTGGAGTTTCCCATTAGAGTTTTTAATCGCCTTTAGTTAATGCATGGTCCAAGTGTTATGGGCGATATATTCTCTATCAGACAAAGAATAAAGAAATAGCAATAGGAAAGTGGTGTTGCAAGATGAATTACAAAAAGCAGAACTTTCGTATTTACAATGCGCCTAAAGCTCAGGGATTGACGACCGTTGCAGTTTAGTCACTTTCAAAGTTCAACCAAACGACCAACCTAAAGCTCATAAAAAGCAATACAGCATCAGCAGCGACAGTGTATGTAAGTTAAATATAGCAAGCTATCACACCAGTAAAGCTATATCGGAGAGCTACCTTTATTAGTGAGTAAACGGTAAACTACACCGGATCAGATTAGAACATGTTTTACATTAGTTATTATGATGTCAAAACAGCGAAAATCTAGAATCTATACTGAAGAAAAGTCTAGTGTTTGGAGACGCCAATTTTCCGTGAAACAATGAGAACAGAGAGATTTACTGATAGTTAACATTTTTTTTTTTTTTTTGCATTTAATATGTCATGAAAAAGCAGATCAGCATGATATACTGAAGAAAATTGATTCATTATTGAACATATTTTTTCTTACTTTATATTCTCCTTAGAAGGACATAGCTCTATGTGAAAGAAACGGAATACAGAGATCGTCTTTCGCCGGCCGCGGTGGCCGACGTGACTGAGGCGCTCCAGTCACGGTCAGCACGGCCACTACGGTCGGGGGTTCGAATCCCCCCTCGGGCATGGATATTTGTGCCGTCCTAGTTCGTAAGTAGTTCATAAGTAGTTTGTAAGTTTAGGGACTGATGACCCCGTAGTTAAGTCCCATAGACTATACAAACATTTTTTAGATCGTCTTTCAAATATTCAGTACAATAGGTCAAACACGAAAGATTTGTCATAAAATTCTGCATAATTTGTGGATCTATTTCTGGCTATTGCCTTTCTGTGAACAATTATACTGCTGATGATGCGACAGGTCCTTCTCTTTACATCTACATCTACATGGGATACTCTGCAAATCACATTTAAGTGCCTGCCAGAGGGTTCATAGAACCACAATTATACTATTTATCTCTCATTTCATTCTCGAATAGCGCGTGGGAAGAAAGAACACCTGAATCTCTCTGTTCGAGCTCTCATTTCTCTTATTTTATTCTGATGATCATTTCTACCTATGTAAGTGGGAGGCAACAATATATTTTCGCATTCGGAGGAGAATGTCGGCGATTGGAGTTTAGCAAGTAGCCCACGCCGCAGCGATAAGCGCCATTGTTGTAATGATTCCCATCCCAGATCCTGGATCATTTCCGTAACGCTGTCTCCCCTGTATCGTGACAATACGAAACGAGCTGCCCTTCTTTGGACTCTTTCGATGTCCTCCGTCAAACCCACCTGATAAGGATCCCACACTGGGCTGCAATACTCCAAAAATGGACGGACAAGCGCAGTGTATGCAGTTTCTTTAGTAGTTCTGTTGCATCTTTTAAGGGTTCTGCCAATAAAACGCAGTCTCTGGTTCGCCTTTCCCACGATATTATCTACGTGTTCTTTCCAGTTTAAGTCTGAAGTAATAGTAATTCCTAGGTATTTTGTGGAGTTTACGGCCTTCACATTTGATTGATTTATGTTGTAAACAAAGTTTAACGGATTTCTTTTCGTACTCATGTGGACGACTTCACACTTCTCATTATTTAGAGTCAATTGCCAATTTTTACACCATACTGATATCTTATTCAGATCGTTCTGCAGTTGGTTTTGATCTTCAGATGATTTTACTAGACGGTAAGTGACGGCGTCATCTGCAAACAACCTAAGAGAGCTACTTAGATTTTCCCCTAAATCGTTTATGTAAATAAGGAATAGCAGAGGACACTACCCTGTGGAACGCCCGATATCACCTCTGTTTTAGTCGATGCCTTACCATCGATTACTACGAACTGTGTCCTCTCTGACAAGAAATCCCATATCCAATCGCAAATTTGGGGCGATATACCATAACCACGCAATTTGATTAAAAGCTCTTTGTGAGGTACGGTGTCAAACGCTTTCTGGAAATCAAGAAATACGGAATCGATTTGCGAACCTTTGTCGATAGCACCCATCACTTCGTATGAATAAAGAGCTAGTTGTGTTTCGCATGAACGATATTTTCTAAATCCGTGTTGACCTTGGGTCAATAGATAGTTCTGTTCGAGATAATTCATAATATTTGAATACAGGATTTGTTCCAAAACCCTGCTGCAAATTGACGTCAATGAAATAGGCCTGTAGTTTAGTGGGTTACTCCTACTGCCTTTCTTGAATATAGGTGTGACCTGTGCAACTTTCCAATCTTTTGGTACAGATCCTTCTATGAGAGAGCGGTTGTATATGACTGTTAAGTAAGGAGCTATCGCTTCAGCATAATCAGATAGAAATCTAATGGGTATACAATCCGGACCAGAAGACTTGTTCTTGTACTCCGATGATATCTACTTCTATGTTACTCATTACGGCATCTGTTCGTAATTCGAAATCTGGAATATTGGTTTCGTCTTCTTTGGTGAATGAGTTTCTAAAAGCTAAGTTTAGTAACTCTGCTTTAGTAGCGCTGTCATCGGCAGGATCGCCATTACTATCACGTAGTGAAGGTATTGTTTGTGACTTGCCCCTTTACCTTTCAGGTAAAATATATGAAATACATGTAAGATATTGTAGGATAAAGGTCACACATTATTTACGGATAATTAGGAGTCTTCCCCTGACTTATTTAGAAAGATTCACGGACGGTCAAATAAAAATTGTTAACGATACTGTAAGATAAAAGCCAAAAAATACTTTAAAAAAAGGTTTGTAAAGCTTATGGGACTGAACTGCAGGGTCATCAGTCCGTAAACTTACAAACTACTTATGAACTAACTTATACTAAAGACAAACAAACATCCATGCCCGAGGGAGGATTCGAACCTCCGACGCAGGAGGCAGCGCGATCCGCAACGGGGCGCTCCAGACCACTCGGTTACTCCCGCGTGGCAAAACATACTTCAGGACAACTCCAAAACAAAACTGATGTGGAGAACACGAGAGAAGGCCCTCTAACAGTATATTATGTATGAAGTGGCATGATGACAAACAAGTCTGTGTAGCCGAGAAGGAATAGCGGTGCGCGTTATGGCGCCTTACTGCGCTGTACGCGGCTGAACGCCGTCGGAGGTTTGAATCCTCCCTCGGGCGAGAGTTTGTGTGTGTATATGTGTGTGTGTTGTTATTAGGATAAGTTAATGTAAGTAGTTTGTAGGTTTAGGGATCCATGACCATTCCAGTTAGGTCCCATAACTTTACAAACATTTGAATATTTTTCTGTGTTGTAAACATAAACTCGTTGACATGATGGAAACAGGCCAACTGAAAATAAAAATCAACATGAATTGATGTGTTGAAGAAAATAAAGAATACCAACGTACTGACCATGAAATACACTTTACTTTTTAAAATATATGTAAAAAATTGTAAATCTGTGGGACTTCACTTCTTTGGTTATTAGTCCCTAGGCTTACAAACTACTTAAACTAAGTTAAACTAACCTAAGGACAACACTCATACCCTGCCCGAGGGAGGACTCGAACCTCCGACGGCGAGCAACCGCGAGCTCCTCAGCAAGGCACCTTAGACCGCTCGGCCACTCCACCGTGGCCAAAATATATTTGGTTCCTGTACACTTATACATTAGTGTGGTATATTCTATATTTGTACTCTCATATGGAAGACGACAAGCAGTTTTACGAGACGAAATACATGGAGCTTTAACGACAAAAGTTATTTCACATATGTCGAAACAATTTCGATTGCGTCCTTGTAAATGCTCGGGTCTATACAGCCTAAATCATGATTATAAATTAAAAGAAAAATTATTGACAGTGATATGGCGGAGATTTCTTTGGAAAAAAAAGTCTATAGAACTGTGGTACCCCGTTAAAGAAAATTCATTTGTGAAGTCCGTTGTAAATGTTTTTCTCCAAATTTCAATTTCCTTCCGCGAAAGGAACGCCATCTTCTATTCAGTGATTCACATCTAGAATTAGGCAACATTTTGGTTCAAATGTTCAGATGTTCTGTATAGGTTATGGGACGTAACTACGGGGTCATCAGTCCCTAAACTTTCAAACTACTTATGAACTAGCTAACACTAAGGACGGCACAAATGTCCATGCCCGAGGGGGGATTAGAACCCCCGACCGTAGTGGCCGTGCAGACCGTGACTGGCGCGCCTCAGTCCCCTCGGCCACCGCGGCCTGCCAACATTTTGGTTGCTGCCCTGTAGTGATTAAGTCGATCTACATCTACATCCGTACACTGCAAATGATTATGGAGTATGTGGCGGAGGGTACTTCCCATTGTACCTGTAAAACTGTATTGTTAGATTAATGTGACCAACTGTCAGAAGTTCGAATAGCCACATTTAGGGTCGCAGACCACATAGAGACGTGCTTAAGAGAGTCACTGAGGGTCTGGAAGGTAAAAAGAGGGACGTGGAGCCATCCCGTTTCCAATGCCGTGGTCGGCTGCGCTACGTTTCTCGGTCGAGGGTCCATTGCGCAGACTTGACGATCGAGGTGGTCCCATAGATTCTCGTTTTGCTAGATGGCTATAGCAGTATTGTGCTCTCAGAACCACGCTGTGACTTATGTCACACATTGCAGCCGCGGTGGAGTAGCCGAGCGATCTAAAGCGTCTCGCTGCGGAGCGCGCGGTTGCTCGCCGTGGAGGTTCGAGTCCTCCCTGGGGCATGGGTGTGTGTGTTTGTTCTTAGGTTAGTTTACCTAGGTTTAATTAGTTTGTAAGCTACGGACTGATGACCACGCAGTTTGGTCCGATAGATTTACAAACATTTGAACATTTTTTTCACACATTGCATTGTCCTGCTGAGTCGGAGTAAAAACGAACAGCATATAGGGGTGTAAATGGTCCTCAAGGATAGCTTATTAGTGCTGATCCATTGGACCTTCCAGGACGACGAAATAACCCATGGAACGCTAAGAAAACATTCCCGTGACCATGAAAGTCTCTCCTTTATGCAGAGTGTTTGCTTCCAGACATTTCACGCCGTACATTCTTGTTTAACGTCTACATTAAATATAACTGAACTACACACAATACAATGGCCGCAATCTAGGCGGATGACACCGCCATCCTTGCGCAAGTTGGAAGCTATCAAACGTAAATTCACTGTTACATACTGTCCTCAGAACTACCGACTCTTGGTTGAAGAAATGGAGTATTAAAGTAAACGTCAACAAGTGAGAGGCAGTACTGTTTACACGCAGACTGAAGCTAGTGACAAAACACAGAACTATAGATAAATTACTCAACACACACTCTCAATACGCTTCCCAAGTCAAAAGGAGGGGGGGGGGGCACATAAATCCCATGACCAACCGAGCAAACGCAAGATATTTTTTGCTAATGCACAACAGGCAAAACACACGGAGTAGAAGGGTGTCTAGAACTATGTACATGACATTTATTAGACCTCTGATGACGTATGCAGTTCCTGTCTGATCGTACGCGGCTCCAACACGCCTGAATGGCCTTCGGAAGGTACAGAACAAGTTATGATGCATCGCACGCAATCCTACAAATGACACATACACAGAGGATTTTCACAGAGATTTCCTCACGATGGTATTGAAGAAACTCGCCATACGATTGTACAGAAACTTTAGACACTCGAATAACCACTTCACATTACGCTTGAGAAACTAAGATCGCAACCATAGGTGGAAACATTAACGTAGAAAAACGCTTTTTGCTTTGAGACTAATCACCTACCGTCAGGAGACACCTAACATGCAAACACAATGAATATGGCGAACCCCTGCGTCATAGCAAACTAACTGCAACACCAGCTGAGCGTACCCTGCCGACCGTCAGGCAACGGAGGGAAGCCAGATTCAAAATACAAAACTCAAACAAGACCTCCAAAGACCCGCACACTTAGACAGTTCTGCAACCGAACTGACTAATAACTATGACAGCCTGGCCATTTTACAGGTACACAGACTCAGGAGAACCATAGATGTTCAATTGCAGCAGTACCTCGCAGAAAATTGATCTGACTCCTTCTGACGAACCTAGCTATGGCACTGTTACCTAAAGATACCCACTACTAAAATATCTCAACCTTATATGATCTGTCGCAGGTAGCTAGCAAGCCACTACATTACCCGTTCCTGACTGGTGCACAGATTTTTCCCCACTTGGCTCTTGCAGTGGCACTTTTTTACTCTGCCCTTACGTACCCACCCTTCGTAAATCGCTGGACAACTTCTGTCTCCAGATTCGACCGTATTAATTGGTGATCGTGCCCAGATGTACGGACAACATCGCGGTCCCCCACTTCCCGTGTTCCACCTAATCAGAAACAGTAGAACTTTAAAGTTGGTCACCACATAGGTGTGGGAGTGGAGGGGCCCCATCCTATACGCACTATCGGTCATCTGTCCGATGGTGCGAAAAACGTCATTCATCCTAAAAGGCCATCCGTCACCATTCAGAATCAGTGGACGTCCAGTTGCGGTACTTGCGTGCGAATTCAACCTTCACACAAAAGAGGAGCAGTCAGCAAAGGTGCATCAACCATGCATTTGCTGTGGAGGCCCGTACGCGTTAGCGTCCGCTGAACGGTCGTTGAAGAGACCCTTGGTTCTTATGGGCGATCGGATTTTGCAACAGTCGCGCCCTCACCTCCGCAGACGTCTTTCACCCTTGTCATCTGTGGCCCGTGTTGCACCATGGTAGCCTCGGCGCCATTTTACAAAGCAAGGTGGCGCAGTGCTAACACATTGGACTCATTTAGGTCGACGGCGGTTCAAACCCGCCGCTGTTCATTTTCAATTAGGTCTTCCGTTAAATATATATATATCGTTCAAATTTTTGTAAATCTATAGGACTCAACTATTGGGTTATTCAAAAATGTTCAAATGTTTGTAGAGCTTATGGGACTTGACTACGGGGTCATCAGTCATTGGGTTATTACTCCGCATCTTACAGACTACTTAAACTGAGGTAAACTAACCTAAGAGGCCGGCCGTGGTGGCCGAGGTGACTGAGGCGCTTCAGTCACGGTCAGCACGGTCACTACGGTCGGGGGTTCGAATCCCCCCTCGGGCATGGATATTTGTGCCGTCCTAGTTCGTAAGTAGTTCATAAGTAGTTTGTAAGTTTAGGGACTGATGACCCCGTAGTTAAGTCCCATAAGCTTAACAAACATTTGAACACAACAACTAACCTAAGAACAACAGAGACACCCATGCCCGAGGGGGTACTCGAACTCTCGACGGCGAACGGCCGCGTACATCGCAGCACGGCGCCCCAATGTGCACGGCTAATCCGCCTCGGCTAGGTCTTAAGTCATTTTCTTAAAGCACTCCAGGTAAATGCTGTGTTAGTGACTTTCAAAGGGCACGGCCAATTTCCTCCCTGATCCCTTACAAACACTAACCGAGCTTGTTGTTCGTCTTTAATGACCACTACGTCGACGGGACGTTAAACTCTTAATTTTCCATGTTAACTGATTCTTCTGTCGGTTCTTGGTAGAACAAATTCGTTATGAAAATTAAAAAACACAATTTTGTGTTTTTTGAACAGGTTTGTTTATTTTGCGAATAGATTTTCGGCTTCTTAGGCCGTCATCAGACATGTACTGAAATTTAGTCACAGAAGTTACATTGTCAACAAACCAGAAGAGATGTTACACGCAGAGAAATAAATAATCTTCTTTGATGGAGCAGTTACAATGGAAGGTCTTTCGTTATTTTCTTAAAGCTCTCCAGGTAAATGCTGTGTTATTGACTTTCAAAGGGCACGGCCAATTTCCTCCCTCATCCCTTACAAACTCTAACCGAGCTTGTTGTCCGTCTTTAATAACCACGACGTCGACGGAACGTTAAACTCTAATTTCCATGTAAACTGATTCTTCTTTCAGTTTTTGGTAAAACAAATTCATTATGAAAATTAAAATACACAAAATGTTTGTTCTACAGGTTTGTTTATTTTGCGAATAGGTTTTCGGCTTCTTAGGCCGTCATCAGACATTTACTGAAGCTTAGTCAAAGAAGTTACGTTGTCAACAAACCAGAAGAGATGTTACCTGCAGAGAAGTAAATTATATTCTTTGATGAAGCAGTTACAATGGAAATAATTTTTCGTTCTTCCTTCCTTCTTCGGCGCCATTCAGTCATGTACAGTATACCATAACCATAACCGTGGCGACACGCGAACAAGCCGTTTCAGAACTGCTTCAACCTTGCCTCGAAAACCAAAGTCATGCACTTTCGGACGTCGGATCTCTCAATTTCCTCATTACGATGACAACTGTGCTTTTTGCCGCGTCGTCCTTACACGCTTCATACAATATATCCTCTACTGCTAGTGCTGTCATCTGCACGGTTATTACATACTGATGTCGAACACAGGCAATGGTCGCATTAACGTGACTGGGCCTTGTATTAAGGCTTGCATTAACGTTTGAAGCGCGGGGAGAATGGCTGCTTCAATGCCTCCACGTGTGCTGTAATTAATGTAATCTTATCGTCACGATTCCTGCGGTAGCGTTAAGTACGGGGTTGGAGCATACTCCTTGAGCCATCATTTAAAGCCGGCTCTTGAAACTTTGTAAGTAGGCTTTCTTGCATCTCCATTGCCATTCTTTTTAAGAAAAGGTGCATTTTTGGTTCACCCCATCGCTCTGAGACTTGAGCCTGAATACTTGTCACTTAATGACTGACTACAGCAGCCAGCATGATTATAATTTAGAATTTTCTACATATGTATATATTCATTCAAATAATTTTAGGACATTGCCTCTTATACATCAGTACAGCATTTGTAATTCCGATGGTGGTGCCTCAACATATTTTATTTAGGAATATGTCGAATCATACCTATCTTTTAAAATTTCTGTGTCCTAAGTATAACTTAGGAATATCATTTACATAATATGGTTTTTCTCTCTAGCTTCCTGAATGCTCATACGGAATATGAATAACTTATAGTCTATTATAATAATGATGATGAGCAGTGATTATTCTCGTTCCATTTCGTGTCTGGCGAAACATAATTTCAAATCTAAATCCCAAAGGAAACTTTAATTGGTCATGTGAACTGTTCCATCTGATTAGTATTGATGTTCTGCCTCTTTCGTTATGCTACGATTGAGGTACCAGTCGACATAGCAGACAAGACAAATTCGTTATCGAACAAGGACGAAGAAAAGAATCGTTGTTTTGCTGAGGGAATCATGAGCAAAGTGAGAGAAAAAACTTACCAATGAGCTTGAGAGGTATTTTCTTACCTATTTAAAACTGTGAAGTGTGAAACACTGCGCATTTACAGTGATCGAGAGGAAACGCGTACTATGTTTCAGAAGACGATTACGTGAAAACTACGAGACAAATATTAAAAACATACATATCACTGGACAAAGCACCTCTCAAAGTATTTAACTCACATCCCAGATGATCTGTATGAACACCTGCAGTGACGTCAATATGTGTGTGCAATTCATTGAAATCGCTGCTAGGAGAAGGGCCAAAGCAGTGCAATGTGGAAATGAAGCCGCTGGATTGCCTATATGCAAGCGTGAACTTATTCGATGCGACAATACGGAGTGGATGATTAGTCTGCATGTAGCCGGCCGCGGTGGCCGAGGGGATTGAGGCGCTCCAGTCACGGTCCGCACGGCCACTACGGTCGGGGGTTCGAATCCCCCCTCGGGCATGGATATTTGTGCCGTCAAATGTTCAAATGTTTGTAAAGTCTATGGGACTTAACTACGGGGTCATCAGTCCCTAAACTTACAAACTACTTATGAACTACTTACAAACTAGGACGGCACAAATATCCATGCCCGAGGGGGGATTCGAACCCCCGACCGTAGTGACCGTGAAGACCGTGACTGGAGCGCCTTAGTCTCCTCGGCCACCGCAGCCGGCATTTGTGCCGTCCTTAGTTGTAAGTAGTTCATAAGTAGTTTGTAAGTTTAGGGACTGATGACCCCGTAGTTAAGTCCCATAGACTCTACAAACATTTGAACATTTGAAGTCTGCATGTCGCGAAACATCCTGACCGCCATAGTACAGTTACGACCCGGTGCAAACGAATGGCATGAATCAATTCCTTTTACAATGACCCAGCAAAAATCACAGGATTCGTACCGATTATCGTATGGCGCCTCTTCTGGCACTGTGGACTGCAGTGAGATGCAGTGGGAGCGTGGTACAAGTCCCTGGTACTACTTGGGAATCAGCTGACACCAAATCGTTACCAGAGCTGCAGCCGATTCTGGGCTGTTCGTGACTGCAGACTCCATGGTACGGAGCCTGTGTTTCATTGTATCCCAGATATGCTAATGACCTTGTCTCCTGGGTGGCCACCTCAGTCTTTAGAACTCCCCTGCATGTTCCGGCGCCATTACCGCGAGGCGTGGGAGTGATGTGGCTGCGCGATATCATCTTGAAACACTGCACAACCGCCAGGTCAAAACTGGGTGCAGATGATTCGCGGCATAACGCGAACCTTTCCAAGTCCCTTTCAGAACAACAAGGGAGGCCCATTCCATACCAGAAATATGTACCTTCAGACATTAAGAAAACAGTCTAACACACACAGTCGCGAAACGCTATAAGGAAGAAAGTGAAGCTCAAGCGATGACAGCGATCCTAGAGGCCAGCAGATAGTGACAGAAGAATGGCATGAAACAAACTGAGAAATTGCTATTTCTAATGCTGTTAATTTCATATGCAGTAGTCACCAAACGTGTTGGTGAATTTTCCAATACAGATATGAAAACTTCATTAAAGTAATATAACTATTTACAATGTAAAATTTAAAGATGTCAGTGCAGTGGAATACGTACGGCTCACAGTAGCGAAGTCGTAATAGTATCGTCCGAAAAAGTTCTAAGTGCAGAAGTTAATTGCAACCTGACGTGCTCAGATTCAAATGTTTGTAAACCTATTGGACCAAGCTGCTATGGTCATCAGTTTCTAGACTTTCAAACTACTTAAACTAAATCACACTAAGGAAATCACACACATTCGTGTCGGAGGGAGGACTCGAACCTCCGTCGCGAACAGTCGCCCAGGCCGTAGCATGACGTCTTAGACCGCGCGACTCTAAATTTCAAAACGAACTGATTGTAACTATATTGGCATGCTCGCTGGGTACTTTCACGTTGCCCGAGTTTTTTCACACTTTCGGACATTTTAATATATTCAAAACTAGAAACGAATTTTACAATCTTGGAGATCGGTGCTATATCTCCATGTAAACAGACGATATAAAATGCAGAAGAGCACTGGGAAGAAAAACGTTTCCGAAGAAGAGAAATTTGTTTACCTCGGTTAATTTTAGGAAGTTTTTTCTGGAGTAATTTGCTTGGAGTGTTACCTTATACGGGAGCGAAACATGGGCGATAAGCACTTCAGAGAAGAAAAAGATAGAAACTTTTGAAATGTGGAGCTACAGAAGAATGCTGAAGATTAGGTGAGTAGATCGCATAACTAATGAGGAGTTACTGACCAGAATCAGGGAGAAAAGAAATTTCTGAGATACCTTGACTAAAAGAAAGGCTCGATTGGTGTGACAAATTTTTAGACTTCAAGAATTCGTCATTTTAGCATTGGAGGGAAGAGAGGGGGTAAAATTGAAGAGGGAGACGCAGAGACGAATACAGTAAACAGATTAAAATAGATGTTGGTTGCCGTTCTTATGAGGAGATGAAGAGGATTGCTGAGGATAGAATAGGTGTATAGCTGCATCAGACGAGTCTCCGGACAGAAGATCACAACAACAAAACGCGTACGGATCGATTTACAATGAACATTAACATAAAAATAAATGTTTTGGAGACAAGTGGCAGAACGAAAGTCAATGGAAGAGTCGACAAAATGTGCCTTCTGTCTGTTAAGGAGGTACCTTGCAAAAGACTTTGTTAGGTCGACACTTTCAGTACAGCTTTATAATCTCGGACTGTGACCAGGGAAAGTTGACATTGTCCCGTGACATGGCTCATTGTCATCCATAAAAGTGATTTGGGAAAAGTGTTTGGGAACACGAAGCACATGAATGGCTTTAGATGGTCTCCAGGTAGCCAAAAATAACCATTTCCATGTAGTGATCAGTTCAGTTGGACTCGATGATCCAGACCATTTTACGCAAAACAGTCTATACTATTACAGATACAGCTACAGATGGAACAGAGCCATGATGACAATTTGGGTCCATTGTTTCGTGAGATCTGCACCACACTCGAAACCTACCATCAGCTCTACCAATTGAAATCGAGACTGATCCGACTTAAGTGACGATTTTCCAGTCTTCTAGGGTCCAACCGATATGGTCAGGAGTCCAAGAGAGGCACTGCAGGCGATATCCTGCTGTTAGTAAAGGCACTCGAGTCGTTCGTCTGCAGCCATAGCCCGTTAACGCCAAAATTACGCCTCATAGTCCTAACAGATGTTCAAATGTTTGTTAAGCTTAAGGGACTTAACTGCGGTGGCATCAGTCCCTAAACTTACAAACTACTTATGAACTACCTTATACTAAAGACAACACAAACATCCATGCCAGAGGGGGAATTAGGACCGGGGATGATGATGATTGGTGTTTTAGGGCGCTCAACACGAGGTCATCAGCGCCCTTGCTCAAACTTAAACAGATGGAAGCATCACGACAGGAAACGGCCTCGCGCATTGGAGCATAGCGCCTCAATGCGCTTGGCCTCTCCACCGCGGCCAACGTATTTTTAATGAAGTTTTTGCAGAATTTGCATGTTGTCGATTATGTGGTGGTTAAGTAAGAGTAAATGAAGAAACGTTAGTAACAAATAATGTTTCCAGTCTCCAAGATATGAAGAAGGCTGTCTGGGCAACATTTTTCCACAGACTATCAACAGATGACGACCCGCAGCACTATCTTTGTCCAGCAGGTCCAGAAACATGGTATAAATATAGGAAATCTGTAACTGATGGTACAGCATTTGTACACAAACACTCCATACCTTCAGCTGTAATTGAAATGATCAAGCCATCGTGACTTAGCAAACCCAGAGCTCCTCAAGAAGTGTCTACATGGACGACCCCAAAATGCAAATGAATCGTTCAACAATCTGATCTGGACTCGAATACCAAAAACGTGTTTGTTGGTATAAAAACAGTGAAATAGGGTGTTGCTGATGCA
Source organism: Locusta migratoria (assembly GCA_026315105.1). Taxonomy (NCBI): domain Eukaryota; kingdom Metazoa; phylum Arthropoda; class Insecta; order Orthoptera; family Acrididae; genus Locusta; species Locusta migratoria. The sequence goes on from CM048755.1 coordinate 340,341,496, forward strand.
GTGTTGTCATTCAGTGATGGTAATGTGGGAAGGATTAAGGTATTGAAATTTATTGGTATTCATCCTGGTACAAATACTATGAGACGTTTGCAGCTGTTGGACGGGATACGACTAATCAAATCAGACTACACCTCTCAAATGAGCACTAAGGAAGCGAGATTAATCAGGAAAAGTAAGCTTTTGAAGCAGCAGGAAGAACAGGAAGGCGATGATCATTATGGAGCAGGCTGATTTTGAAGTTGGAGGTAGATACAATTGTAAGTATTAAGAATAATGAACAATTTCTACATTTTCTGAGAAACTACATTTTTAGTTACATTTGTACCTTTTTCTCAGAAATTAATAAAACCACTGTGTTCAAATTTTCAGATCTGGTTCAGCAGAGCACAGCACACTCACTGAAGCAGGATTACTGAAAAAATATCACACCATTAAACAATAATGGTGGATTAATATGGAAAATTAAAAAAAAATTGTATCTTAATTTAAAAACATTATATCTCATAAACTTAATAAGAAAATGTTTTTATTCTGCTTCAGTGTATTCAAGATATGTGTCACAATAAGCTAAAAAACTTTCATATCATTATCTTTAACAGTTCAAAAGAGAAAGGTACATAAATTTACCTAATTTAACATTGGCGAGATAGAACCTGCCGCCTCCCCTTAACTGTTGACCGTCGGCCACTGCGTTGTCCGAGATGAACGGTTATGCTTGAAATCTGGTATTTCCGCACACACTTGACGCTGTGGTTATCGAAATATTGAATTTCTTGACGATTTACGAAATGGAATGTCCCAGGCGTCTGGCTGCAACTACTATTTCGCGTTTAAAGTCTGTTAATTCCCGTCACGCAGCCATAATAAAATCGGAAACTTATTCATATGAATTGCGGGAGTGCAACTAACAAGTCACTTCTCTTTTATGCCTTGTGTGCGCGATACTATTTGTATCCGCGCATATCAGCGTGGCCTGGCGTTCACCTCGGTGTATACATACATGTTCAGGTCAACTGACAGCCTCTGCACCTTCATTTATAGATATTGCTAATAGTAATGGTCCTGTACTTACCTTTACAACCATCAATTTTGTTCCGTCAGGAGCGACAAGTTGAGTTCTCTCAGTAAGAAAGTTTTGAATGCAGTCACAAATCTGGTCCCATAGTCTGCAAGTGCAGTCCTTTATTATTTTTTCCCACTTAACGGCAGTGCGGAACTGTCAAATGTTTTCGAGATATCTAGGAAAGCGGACCGAGAGAGGTGTTGCAGTGGTAACACACTGGATTCGCACAGCCGATTTCCTTTCCCATCCTTACCCAAAAATCCGAGCGTGAGCTCCATTTATAATGACCATGATTGTCTACGGGACGTTAAACACTAAGCTTCCTTCCTTCCCGTAGGTATACGGCATCAACCTGAACGCCAATGACTATAGCTAGAGCTCTGCGCGGATGCCGGTATCCGTGGATATATCCGCGGACATCCACAGTATTTCTTACTTTGCGGATAAAATTGTGAGCGACGCGGATATCCGCGTGTTATATGCGGATAAAAAGCGAGTTATCTGCCCAGTATTCTTTACTCTTCGTAACAAGAACATTTAACAGCTCACATATGAATATTATTAAACTATATTATCTCGTAAGTGCCTATCTAAATTTTACCGTGCATGAGAGTAATATTTCTGCAGAACAGGCTGTTCCAACCGTGGAGCATGAGCGTTGTGAACAGTCAAATAGCCCAGCTGGCCGAACGGCGGGCCTTGTAATATACGTGTGGTGCTTCAATTGACGGCTCACGATCAAAAACCTGTGCCTGCAATAGCTCGAGAAAGATTATTCTGATTACACTGAAAAAATTACTAAATATTCAGGTCATCTCTAATAATAATAACTTGATGTTTTAATTTACCAGCCAGTTAATAAACACAATAGCTGACATTCCTAACGAGTTTCAATATTTTAATAATTCTAATTGGTAACTGTCAGCAAAAAGAGACCATGTAGGCTGCAGCTACGGCCAGCATATACAATCTAACATAGTGTAACTTTCTAAATACGTTACTTTCACTGTACACTATATCTGATTATGAAAGTTGCTATATAATTCTATTGTCAACCTTTATTATTTCCGTCACCATTTATCTAATACATAAACATGAATGTTTGTACGTTTGTTCATATTTTATGCGCAGCTGTACCGTTCATTCGGTTGCGATGAAACTTTGCCAACATATTGCTTGCACTTTCCCAATGGTTATTAACATAATTAAATGAATATACGACACATAGTTCAGGAAGTAAACACAGTGAAATCTCCTCTATGCCGATCAGTTTTAACCACTGAAATTTAAGAAGAAGCCTGTATTAAACAGCTGACGTAGTGCTCCGACGACACGGGCTCCGAAGTGTTACTGTGTGTGTCCCGAGCTCCAATGTTTTCCTGTGTGGAATAACCTGTTTCGGAGTAGATGTAGAACAGTTACCGTGATTCAAGAAGTCAAAAGTAGTTAAGCTGTCCCAGAAATGACACTCTAACAATAATTATATCATTACATACCATAGTTTTAAATACTGCTATCTATTACTATTACCCATTCAAAACTTTAATATCTGCGGATGCGGATACCGAACTTGCGGATGCGGATAAAGTGCCGTGGATGCGGTTGCGGATATGGGCCTCGCGGATGTGGTGCGGATGCGAATAAAACTTTTCTTATTCGCGCAGACCTCCATCTATAGCAGTGTGTATCTCTTGGAGGGACACAGCAACCTGAGTTATGAAGTTCTCTGAGAAATCTATGTGACTTTTATAGGGGACATTTTCGTTCTCCAAATATGCCAAAATTAGAGTGATTAGAACTTTTAAGGAGACACAGCTCTGGTCGTGTGCAGTTAGTGACTGGGAAAAGAAAGGAGTGAAATGAAAACAGCACGCAAAGTACCCTCCGTCACACACCATAAAGTGGCATCTGACGTATAAATGTAGGTGTAGCTCAGTTCTTGGCGTGCTGAGAGGCTAAACAGTGGGCCTGCCGACTTTGCGTATCCTGTATTGCGTTGCGATGCTTCAGACCCTGTATTAACGTTCCGCATGCGACTGAGGGCCAGCACACCAAGCATAATTCCACGTATAGCCCATGTCCCGTTTTCTGGTAACCTTGTACCCGTATCACTGTGTCACGTGTCACAAGGCTGCGCGGGAACCTTTTAAAGCGTGTATTATTATTACCGTGCCTCATGGTTTTTTGTGGATCTCGAAGGTCTTAACTTTTGACCATGACTGTATTACTTATATAAGAACAAGTCTAATGTCGTTGATGGAATAATAGTAAGAATAAAAGCAATAAGAAACTTACTCCAACATTGGAACTACATCACTGATAAACAGAGTCACTATAAAAAGAACAAAAGCTACTGGAAAATACGAAATCTTGCTGACACGTAATGCCTCCGATTGTTTAAGTGACAACTCGTAATGCTGTTCAAATAAAACAAACTTCAGTAACAGGCAATATTTTTGAGGAACTGATTTAGGTTGGAAAAACTTAGTTCCAAATTTGCTCACCAGACAAAATTCAGGCACTTTGAAGCAAGAAGGACGAGCAAAAATTTTGCCATATGTAATGGATTAGGAAGCGTAGAATGTCTGACTCTGTTGAGGGAGCCACAACTTCAAGACGTGTACAGAAAAGATCACTCAAGTTAGAAAGGCTCGATGGTGAATTTAGTAACAACCTCCACTTACCTAGTTTGTTCGATTTGAGTACAGCAGGAGAGACGAGAGCATTTTACAACTCTAGATTTTAACCTAGTGGGAAAAAATGAAAGTAATTTTGCCAGCGTAAGTGGCCGCGTGGTCTAAGGTATCATGCTACCGACTGGGTGGTCGCTCCCGCCGGAGATTTAGGTCCTCCCTCGGGCATGTGTGTGTTTTGTCCATAATGTAAGTTAGTTTAAGTAGTTTACAAACATTTTAACATTTTCGTAACTTGATTCCGCATTGGTGGATTAGTATCCCTACCAGGTTCCGTTGGCGTAGGATGATTACAGGCCACTCTGTACCTCTGTGTAGGTATCTAAGTAACCACTTGGTCCATATCAGACACTACTGAAACTGATTCTACTACAAAAGAAACTGCATACACTACGCTTGTCCGTCCATTTTTGGAGTATTGCTACCCAGGTGGGTTTGACGGACGACATCGAAAGAGTCCAAAGAAGGGCAGCTCGTTTCGTATTATCACGATACAGAGGAGACAGCGTTACGGAAATGATACAGAATCTGTGATGGGAATCATTACAACAACAGCGCCTGTCACTGCGGCGTAGGCTACTTACGAAACTCCAATCGCCAACATTCTCCCCGAACGCGAAAATATATTGTTGACTTCCACTTAAATAGGTAGAAATGATCATCAGAATGAAAAACGGGAAATCAGAGCTCGAACGGAGAGATTCAGGTGTTCTTTCTTCCCGCGCGCTATTCGAGAATGGAATGGGAGATAAATAGTATAATGGCGGTTCGATGAACCCTCTGCCAGGCACTTAAATGCGATTTGCAGAGTATCCTATGTAGATGTAGATTCTCTCTGTCAATATGAGTGTGGTTCGTTAGCGCAATTGTAGAGTGCCAGATTGTAAATCTAAAAGTCGCGGCTTCGATCCCCACCAGGTCCTAGGACTTTTTTCTCTCACTTTCTACTTCTTTCCCCTCTGGCAAATTTGCTCATGTGAAAAATATCGAGTAGCACCTTGTTTCGGAACTCACCTGAAACTGTAGATCTCCCTACAACTGGCTGGGCAAGTCAGTTCGAAGGCCGGAGAAAGGCAACGGCATACCACCTCCAAACCAATATGACCGTCGGCACCCTTTTTGTAGAGCTAGCTTGCAAAAGGAAAAGAAAGGAAAGTTAAGGTTTAATATCCCGTCGATAGAGTGGTCGTTGAAGACGGATGAAAAGCTCGCAATCTTTTTGGTAATGATGCGGAAAGAAATCGGGCAGACCCTTTCAAGATAAACATCCCAAGATTTATGAAATAAATCGCAATTTGCGATGTTATGGCATCACTGTATTAGGTGGCGGGAGACGTGCAGGCCGGCCGCGGTGGCCGAGGGGACTGAGGCGCTCCAGTCACGGTATGCACGGCCATTACGGTCGGGGGTTCGAATCCCCCCTCGGGCATGGATATTTGTGCCGTCCGTAGTGTTAGCTAGTTCATAAGTAGTTTGTAAGTTTAGGGACTGATGACCCCGTAGTTAAGTCCCATAAGCTCTACAAACATTTGAAACATTTTTGAGACGTGCAGGGAAGAGTCCTCTGCGGTCGGGCTGGTCACTGTGTCCTCGGTGGCGGAGTGGTCAACGCGTCTGCTTAGTACGCAGAGATCCCGGGTTCGAATCCCGGCCGTGCACAAATTTTCATTCGCCACAGTTTGGTATTCCATCTAAACCTAATACAGTGATGCCATAACATCGCAAATTTCGATTTATTTCATTCATTTGAACGCTGTAATTCGTCAAAAATATATATAATTGTCCCAAGATTTGCTTGGAGTGATTTAGGGAAATCGCGGAAAATCCAGATTCTAGTCTGAACAGCCGTCGTCCCCAATGCGAGTCGAGAGCGCTAGCCACTGCGCCACGTCGGCGGTGTGCAGTGCGTGACGCAAGCTGAGGTTCGGCGGGACTAGACCCGCATGTGCACGAAGGCCACTTCCCGGACGTGCAGCCCGTCGCTGTACACACCAATCATCGGTACGCGTCTTGTTTAGGTAAACAACCCGGCGCCCACGCCAGCGCGACCTGCGTTGCGCAAACACCAAAATACGCCGTCAGCGGGCGTGCACTGACGCACACCTTACTGGGAGCAGTGACGTGGTCTCAGCTGACAAGAGCCACTTTGTATTCGCCACGTCTCATACCTCCGCGAGGAAACTAACACGCAGGCACACGCACGCACACACACACACACACACACACACAAGGACAATGTCAAGTGACGTAGCTAATTTTCTCCTTGGTTCAGGGCGGAAAAATACAGGGTGAAGGAGCAAAGGCAGGCCATCCCAGAGACGCTATCTCATCAAACGTTTCCGGACACCGATTAGTGAACATTAATATGGAGTGTGTACAGCCATCGCCGTTATAACGGTTTGCTAGGGAAACGTTCAGTGAGGTATCGCCGCTGCTCTCGCTCTCGTGTAGTCTCCTGGGAAAACAGCGCTCACACAACAAAGATTGACCTTTATGAAACCATGAGAATTATCACTGGCACTGTCATATGTACGCCCATTGGTTACCTGTCCTGCCTAATATTGCTCCGCAAGATCTAAGGAGAAAAGCAGCTACGGTAAAATCGGTCAAGAACATCAAGGCTCACGAAAACTCTCCCTAGTGTGTTGCTCTACAGGATCCCCCAGCATGTCGTCTCATACCACGGACACTTCCTTGGTGTGATACAGAAAGTACCAGTTCCTTCGATGTGACATCTAAGTGGCAAGAACGCTGGAATCAACATCCACCGCACAACGCCCACCTTGTGCAAGATCCATCAAAGAAGGTTGAGGGATTCCGTCTACCACGCCATATCTGGTCGATGTTAAACCGCTTCAGGACTGGTCAAGGGATGTGTGCTTGCACCATAAATAAGTGGCGTTTCCTTCCATCTTCTGATTGTAACTGCGGAGCGGAGCGGAGGAGCAAACCATAATACACATCGTCAAACAGTTCCGCTGCGAGCATTTAACGGTGACTTGGAGAGCTTGCATCAAATGACCCCAAGTGCGCTGAACTGGTTGCAAATTTGGACATTTCCATTTAATATTATATATTATATATTGTAAAACCATACGATAAATAAAAATAAGTGAGGTACAAGAACATCCGTAGAAGAATGGCAGCCTATTATTCCTCAGGAGCAGAAACCAGAGAAGGTAGTGATCTCGGATTCAGGAGTAAATGCGAATTCTAACTCAGCCGAAAGATGTCACATCGCCTTCACGTCGGGGGTCAGGCAGTCCAGTCCATATCAGGAATGACATTGTCTACGAAGCATTGCGTCAATGACGCTGCTTTATGACAGCGTACATAGGTATCAAGATACAATCATTGTCTCCGTACAGTTCCTCTTCTGTGCACAGCACACAATTGTGTATAATGTTTTGATACCCTTCCACATTTAGCGTTTTATAAAGCGCGCCGGCCGCGGTGGCCGAGGGGACTGAGGCGCTCCAGTCACGGTCTGCACGGCCACTACGGTCGGGGGTTCGAATCCCCCCTCGGGCATGGATATTTGTGCCGTCCTTAGTCTTAGTTAATTCATAAGTAGTTTGTAAGTTTAGGGACTGATGACCCCGTAGTTAAGTCCCATAAGATATACAAACATTTGAAACATTTGAATAAAGCGCAATGTGAGGACTATAATCCAAACAAGATGTAAACTCCCATGCTGAAACACCACTTCTTCCATACACTGAGGTGACAAAAGTCAGCCGCGGGCGGAGTGGCCAAGCGCAATGAGGCGCTATGCTGCGATGCGCGAGGCCGTTCCCCGTCGGGGGTTCGAATCCCCCCTCGGGCATGGATGTTTGTGTCGTCTTTAGTGTAAGGTAGTTCATAAATAGTTTTTAAGTTTAGGGACTGATGACCCCGCAGTTAAGTCCCTAAGCTTCACAAACATTTGAATATTTTGAACATTTTTGAGACAATTTTCAGCTATTCATTGACTTCATGTTCTCAAACGACAATGGAATTTTTATGGCTGAGAATGCACAACGTCACGGCGTCAAAATGGTTCATATTTGATTTGAAGTACACTTCGGACAATTCCAACAAATGATTAGGTCACGCTGATCTCCCGAGACGAATCCCACCGATATTTATGTGACTTAATCCACAGGCAATTTCATCCACAAAATCTTTCACCTACAACACTTCTTCAGTTATGAACTGCTATAGAGATGGCGTGTCTCAGTATTTCTCCAGGGGACTTCCATTGACTTCTTGAGTGCACGAGACGTCGAGTTGCTGCACTTCGGCAGGCAAAAGGAGGCCCGACACGATATTAGGAAGTGTCCCATGACTTCTGTCATCTCAGTGTACTTCACTGTTGGCAGATACTGGTCTCCGGAAATTCTCCAGTCCAAATATTTACCACAGTATTACACAGTAGGTGTCGTAATTCATAACTCCAAACCATTCGTTCATAGTCACCAACTGCCTAGTGATGTTGCTGTTTAAATGCTGTCAAAATGCCTACCCTGAACTGTTCTAATTAACACTTGTAAATTTAATAACACTATAATTATGCAACACTATCACAAGGAACAATGCTCACATCGGATTGCAAATTTGCTTTCAAACTGGTGAAAGGAAAGAGGAACTGGTAAAATGACTCGGGGGTTAAATGATAAATGCAAGCTGCACTGAACAGTATTAATTAGCAAAAAACAAACACCTACTACAATACTTCAAGTACAAGCTACCATTCATAACAATAGAAATGTACAAGTTTTACCTTATTAATGACAGCATTCATTAAGATCAGCTTTTCAAAAATTACAATCTGCAGACTTGGCTGCGACTCTTCAACATGGCAAAGCCTTAAACCTTCCGATTTTTACTCCTCGAGACTGACACAACGACAGACTTACTCGACAGTTCCACAACGACTTTTTTACACATCGACTGAACTCTACCATAGTCACACAACGACTACTTAAACGCAACAACTGCGAGTGCCAGACACACTCCAAAGATAAAACAAAGTCTTTGGTTTACAGCAATAATATGAAAATAAGTACAGCATGTTATATCGATTTATAAAATGATACAAAACATTACATGAATTTGTTTTCTACAGAATTTTAGCTTAGGTTCCTATAACAAAATATGCTCCAGGCTGAATGACTGGTAAATTTAAATGAAAATTGTATTGCGTACTCCTTTCATGATTGCTTCCGAATTGTAGTTCATAGTTACATCATCCACAGTTGCCGCGGTGGAGTATCCGAGCTGTTTAAAGCGTCTCGCTGCGTAGCGCGCGGTTGCTCGCCGTGGAGGTTCGAGTCCTCCCTGGAGCATGGGTGTGTGTGTTTGTCCTTAGGTTAGTTTACCTAGGTTTAAGTAGTTTGTAAGCTACAGACTGATGACCACGCAGTTTGGTCCGATAGATTTTACAAACATTTGAACATTTGAATTTATTAATTTATTAAAATATTTACAAAACAAATTGAAAATGACAAATTTATAATTAGTTAATTTATTAATTTCTGCTAACAAAAATTGCTTGTACACTATATTTTTAGTTTTATTATTTGGACTGTAAATAAACAAAGTTTGACATGATCCAAATCGTGAACATGGGACGTATAACTGACCGTGTGAAAAGCATGATTGTTTCAAGTTAATACCACGATAGTGGAAAGTTTGGCCCTGTGTTTTATTGTTGGCTATGTAATAAGGCAACTTGACTGGAAACTTTAGTCGCTTAAAACTGAAGGGCAATCCAGTTTACAGCATAGGTGTTCAGAGATATAAATACTGATTGTCCTTTTCTTTATCCATAATTATACTGACGTCGATGATATTAATGTGTAGTTGTTTGACACAGAGTCTTGTGCCAAAACACAGCTTCTGCGAATTCAAACGTTCTCCATGAAAACATACAAACATGTGCCATCTCTCATGTTGATCAGTCGAACTGTGTCGTAGTCTATAGTAAAGTATGCTCTACCATGAACTGTACAATAGTATGCAATATTTCTTCGGAGACTTCGATGCATGGCTAAAACACCAACACAGTTCTGTAATTGTGTATGACATCATAACGCACACCCACTGCCACCGAGACCAAACTCCTTTATTTAGAAATGCAGACCGAGGCCTATCTACTATTACAATTATGAGTGGGTGGCAGTAGGTGGGTATGGCGAAAAGAATGGGCAAACCCACACACACGTTCCTTTTATATACGTATATTGATGTACCCAGAGAATTATAGGTGGAGCTACAGTTCAATGTGCATTCCGAACCACGGAACAATTCGGCATTTTCAATTGAGAAATATTTTCATAGTCGAAAGAAGTAGTAAGTGACATAAAAAATTGAAAGATTAATCTCGGATCGTACCCGTGACCTACGAATTTGTAGTCTGTCACTTACACCACTTCTTCTTCTTCTTCTTCTTTTTATTTTTATTTATTTATTTATTTTTAGTTCACGTTAAATTGCATCATTGAATGCATCGTATCTTTTGAAACTTCCTCATTTTCTCTTAAAAGAAGAAAGTGAATGGCAATAAAGTTCTAGCTTCTTGTTTTTCATGTTTCAAAAATAATGCAAAATAATTTTCCTTTGTAGAAACATCCAAGTACACTTGGAATTTAATAAAAAATTAAAATACTTCTTTTATTTATAAAGATAAATATATATTTCGTTTTTTTTATTTGCAGTTCTTAATTTGTTATTCTCGATGAGATCTTAGCAATTCTTTCTTTATTTTCATACGTTCTCAGAGCGTGTTACGTGATGATTCTATTCAGTAAATTTACATAGTTTTTCTTGTACTTTGTGGTTCGTGTGATATTATGGTATTGTGTTATAAGGCATTCCCAATCATCTTCATTGCTCTTGTTCCTTTCTGAAATAGATGTAATACGCTGTGTGTCTTTTGATCCAGTTGACAGAATTCCGTTTTGTTGATAGGTATGGAAGAGCATCAGGAAACATGTCCTGTTAATGACTGCCAGTTTCTGTAGAACATAAAAAAATGCATCTTGTTCACAATGGTGATTTCGTGAGATGGATGGCGCGACCTTTTTTTTTTTTTTTTTTTTTTTTTTGTTATCTTCCAGTTAGCTACTGTGTACCTCACTGCTTTGACCGCTGACGTCAAATCTTTGCAATGAATATTATCCCAAAAGGCTTTCCAGTCTCTGTCCCTGTATTTACTTCTACATCTACATATACATCTACATACATACTCCGCAATTCACCGTAAGGGGCGTGGCGGAGGGTACACTGTACCACTACTAGGCATTTCCTTTCCTATTCCACTCCCAAATAGAACGAGGAAAAAAAGAATGCCTATATGCCTCCGTACGAGCCCTAATTTCTCTTATCTTGTCTTTGTGATCTTTACGCGAAATGTAAGTAGGCGGCAACAAGATCGTATTACACTCAGCTTCAAATTCCGGCCCTCTAAATTTACTTAACAGAAATTCACGAAAAGAACGTCGTCTTTCTTCCAGCGATCCCCAATTGAGTTGCCGGAGCATTTCCGTGACACTCGCGCATTGGTCGAACCTACCGGTAACAAATCTAGCTGCTCGCCTCTGAACCGCCTCTATGTCTTCCTTCAAACCGATATGCTGCGGGTCCCAAATACCTGAGCAAGACGTGGTCGTACAAGCGTTTTATACGCGGTCTCCTTTACAGGTGAAGTACATCTTCCCAAAATTCTCCCAATAAACCGAAGTCGGCTGCCTGCCTTACTCACAACTGTCCTCAAATGCTCGTTCCATTTCATATCACTCTGCAATGTTACGCCTAGATATTTGAACGACGCGACAGCATCAAGAAGCTCACTACTAATGCTGTATTCGAACATTATAGGATTGTTTTTTCTACTCATGCGCATCACCTTACATTTTTCTACATTGAGAGCTAGCTGCCATTTTTCGCACCAACTAGAAATTTTGTCTAAGTCAACCTGTATGCTATTACAGTCAGTTACAGACGACACCCTCCCATACACCACAGCATCATCAGCAAACAGCCGCAAATTACAACTTACTCTGTCCATCAGATCATTTATATAGATAGAAAATAATAGCGGTCCTATCACACTCCCCTGGGGCACGCCTGACGATACACTCGTCTCTGATGAACACTCGCCGTCGAGAACAACGTACTGCGTTCTATTACTTAGGAAGTCGTCCAGTCAGTCACAAATCTGTGAACCTATTCCATAAGCTCGTATCTTCGTTAGCAGTCTGCAGTGTGGCACCGCGTCGAACGCCTTTTTGAAGTCGAGAAAAACACAATCCGCCTGTTGCCCTTCGTCCATGGCTCGTAAGATGTCATGTGAGAAAAGGGCAAGCTGAGTTTCACATGAACGATGTTTCCTAAAGCCGTGCTGATTCATGGAAAGAAGCTTTTCCGTTTCAAGGAAATTTACTATATTCGAACTGAGAATATGCTCCAAAATTCTACATGAAACTAATGTCAACGAGATTGGCCTGTAATTGTATGGGTCAGTTCTCTTTCTTTTCTTATACACGGGAGTCACCTGCGCTTTTTTCCAATCACTAGGAACTTTGCGCTGAATTAAAGATTCGCTATAAATGCAAGCTAAGTAGGGGGCCAACGCCGCAGAATAGTCTTTGTAAAACCGAACTGGTATTCCATCCGGACCAGCAGACTTTTTCATATTTAGCTCTCTCAGCTGCTTCTCTACACCGAAAATACGTATTGCTATGTCCCCCATTTCGGAATTAGTACGTTGATCAAATGATGGTATATTTGTGCGGTCCTCCTGCATGAAAGATTTCTTAAAGGTTAAATTTAGAACTTCAGCTTTCCGTTTGCTTTCTTCTATTACTGCCCCGGAATGATCAACTAGTGACTGGACAGTGGGCTTTGACCCGCTTATCGATTTTACATAGGACCAGAATTTTTTCGGGTTCTCGGAAAGATCTTTTGCTAAGGTATGGCTGTGATAATTATTGTATGCTTCACGCATCGATCTTTTTATAGACGCACGAATCGCTACTAACTTTTGCCTGTCATCATTTGCGTGTTCTTTTTTGAATCGAGAGTGCAACAGCCTTTGCTTTCTCAGCAGCTTTCTAACATTATTATTATACCACGGTGGATCTTTTCCATCCTTAATCGTCTTTACTGGCACATATTTCTCTAACCCTTTATTAACAATGCACTTAAATTTAGTCCACAATTCCTCTACATCCATAGTCCCGGAATTAAACGATGCCCATTCATTTTCTAAGTGCGATCGTAACATTTGTTTGTCGGCTCTTCCCAACAAAAACACGCTCCTAGCCTTCTTGATTGGTTTATGAACTTTGGTCACCATCGACGCTATGACGATATCATGATCACTAATTCCTGTCTCTACACAGACATCGTTAATAAGGTCAGGCCTGTTTGTGGCTATAAGGTCTAGAATATTTCCACACTGCGTGGGTTGCCGGTTTAACTACTCAAGACAGTTTTCGGAGAATGTGTCCAAAAGTAGCTCGCAAGACTGCTTGTCTGTACCGCCTGAAATGTAACTAGCGAGGTCCCAATCTATTCTCTTAAGGTTGAAGTCTCCTCCGACTAATATTACATGGCCCGGATACCTATGCACTACCTGGTGTAGACTTTCCTTGTTTAAACAATGCATAAGGAGTAATGAAATGACTACATATATAGATCAACAGCTCAAGCGCTTCGCATGTCTGTTTGTGTTGTCCTTAGCATAAGTTACTTCAAGTTAGTTTATGTCTGTAAGCTCAGGGACTGACGACCAACGTAGTTAATCATTTCACTCCCACATTATGAAATCAGCTTTGGAAAAACTATAATTCAGTGTTTCCTGTATTAATAGAGTGCACTAAACATAAAAATAAGTGTTTTAAAATTTTTGATCGAACTATTGTTTTTTTATGTCATGTATTTAATGCGCAACACAGACGTTTGTATCGGGGTATTTTATTACTTTTGACTTAATTTTGTTCATAGGTAACACTGCCAAATCAATATTGCTACACTTCTGGCCATTAAAATTGCTACACCACGAAGATCACGTCCTACAGAAGCGAAATTTAACCAAAAAGAGGAAGATAATGTGATATGCAAATGATTAGCTTTTCAGAGCATTCACACAAGGTTGTCGCCGGTGGCGACACCTACAACGCGCTGACATGAGAAAAGTTTCCAATCGATTTCTCATATAGAAACAGTAGTTGACCGGCGTTGCCTGGTGAAACGTTGTTATGGTGTCTCGTGTAAGGAGGAGAAATGCGTACCATCACGTTTCCGACTTTGATAATGGCCGGATCGTAGCCTATCGCGATTGCGGTTTATCTTATCGCGACATTGCTGCTCGCGTTGGTCGCGATCCAATGACTGTTAGCAGAATATGGAATCGGTGGGTTCAGGAGGGCAATACGGAACGCCGTGCTGGATCCCAACGCCCTCGTGTCACTAGCAGTCGAGATGTCAGGCATCTTATCCGCATGGCTGTTACGGATCGTGCAGCCACGTCTCGATCCCTGAGTCAACAGATGGGGACGTTTGCAGGTTCGCAGTTCGAGGACGTTTGCAGCAGCACGGACTAATGCACGACCGCATGTTGCAGGTCCTAAAAAAATGTTCAAATGTTTGTAAAGTCTATGGGACTTAACTACGAGGTCATCAGTCCCTAAACTTACAAACTACTTACGAACTAGGACGGCACAAATATCCATGCCCGAGGGGGGATTCGATCCCCCGACCGTAGTGGCGTGCAGACCGTGACTGGAGTTGCAGGTCCTGCACGGGCCTTTCTGGATATGGAAAATGTTCGACTGCTGCCCTGGCCAGCACATTCTCCAGATCTCTCACCAATTAAAAACGTCTGGTGAATGGTGGGCGAGCAACTGGCTCGTCACAATATGCCAGTCACTACTCTTTATGAAGTATGGTATCATGTTGAAGCCACCGAGCGAGGTGGCGCAGTGGTAACGCACTGGACTCGCATTCGGGAGGATGGTGGTTCAAATCCACCTCCGGCCATCTAGATTTAGGTTTTCCGTGATTTCCCTAAATCACTCCAGGCAAATGCCGGGATGGTTCCTTTCAAAGGGCACGGCCGATCTCCTTCCCCATCTACAGCTGCCAGCTGTTCTTCGTTCGAATTCTGGAGTGTTCACTTCGTCTTTGGTGAACGAATTTCGGAAAGCTATGTTTAGCAATTCTGCTTTAGCAATACTGTCATGTGAGTGAAGAGCTAGTTGTCTTTCACAAGAACGACATATTCTGAATCCCTGTTGACTATGAGTCGATAAGTCGGTCTCATCCAGAAAAGTTAGCTCATAATGATGAGGAAAGTATATGTTATAAAATACTGCTGGAAACCGACGTCAATGATACAGGCTTGTCATTTTTCGGATCACTCCTATTGCCTTTCTTGAATATTGGAGTGACCTGGACAACTTTCCAGTCTTTGGGTACTGATCTTACGCTGAGCGAGCGGTTGTGTATGACAGGTGCGGAGCTATTGCATCAGCATACTCTGAAAGGAACCTAATTCGTATACAATCTGGATTGGAAGACTTGCATTTGTTAAGTGATTGCTGGCGATTGTTATTGATTCGTATTCAAGAGTATTTGCTTCGTCTTCTTAGATGAAAGAATTCCGGAAAGCTGTGTTTAGTCATTCTGCTTTAGCCTAGCTGTTATCCGTCGCAACACGATTGCTATCGGATAGTGAAGGTACTGACTGTGTAATACTTTACATACGACGACAATATCTTCGATTCTAACGGGACCTGTTTTGTATACCACGGTGGCTCAACCCCTCTTTTGATTATTTATTTGGTATAAATCTCTCAATAGCGGGCCGATCGGCGGACAGCTGGACGTGAGAGACGTCCGTTCGGTTCCAATGGCCGGTTCACAATAACGGCGCCCCTCGACAGCGGCAAAAAAAATGTTCGCATGTTTGTTAATCTTAAGGGATTCACACGGCGGAAAAGTTCGAAGCCAGATACTTAACGCGGATCTGAATATAGACTACTGGCCACTAAATTTGCTACACCAAGAATAAGTGCAGATGATAAACGGGTATTCATTGGACAAATATATTATAGTAGAACTGACATGTGATTACATTTTTACTCACTTTGGGTGCATAGATCCTGAGGAATCAGAATACGCCTGGGCATTGAGTCCAACAGAGCTTGGATGGCGTGTACAGGTACAGATGCCCATGTAGCTTCAACACGATACCACAGTTCATCAAGAGTAGTGACTGGCGTATTCTGACGAGCCAGTTGCTCGGCCACCATTGACCAGATGTTTTCAATTGGTGAGAGATCTGAAGAATGTGCTGGACAGGCCAGCAGTCGAACATTTTCCGTATCCAGAAAGGCCTGTACAGGACCTGCAACATGCGGTCGTGCAGTATCCTGCTGAAATGTAGTGTTTCGCAGGGACCGAATGAAGGGTAGAGTCACGGGTCGTAACACATTTGAAATGTGACGGCCACTGTTCAAAGTTCCGTCGATGCGAACAAGAGGTGACCGAGACGTGTAACCAATGGCACCCCATACCATCACGCCGGATGATACGCCAGTATGCGATGACGAATACTCGCTTCCAATGTGCGTTCACCGCGATGTCGCCAAACACGAATGCGACCATCATGATGCTGTAAACAGAACCTGGATTCATGCGAAAAAATGTCGTTTTGTCATTCGTGCACCCAGGTTCGTAGTTGTGTACACCGTCGCAGGCGCTCCTGTCTGTGATGCAGCGTCAAGGGTAACCGCAGCCATGGTCTCCGAGCTGATAGTCCATGCTGCTGCAAACGTCGTCGAACTGTTCGTGCAGATGGTTGTTTTCTTGCAAACGTCCCCATCTGTTGACTCAGGGATCGAGACGTGGCTGCACGATCCGTTACAGCCATGCGGATAAGATGCCAGTCATCTCGACTGCTAGTGACACGAGGCCGTTGGGATCCAGCACGGCGTTCCGTATTGCCCTCCTGAACCCACCGATTCCATATTCTGCTAACAGTCATTGGATCGCGACCAACGCGACCAGCAATGTCGCGATACGATAAACTGCGATCGCGATAGGCTACAATCCGACCTTTATCAAAGTCGGAAACGTGATGGTACGCATTTCTCCTCCTTACACGAGGCATCACAACAACGTTTCATCAAGCAACGCAGGTCAACCGCTGTTTGTGTATGAGAAATCGCTTGGAAACTTTCCTCATGTCAGCATGTTGTAGGTGTCGCCACCGGCGCCAACCTTGTGTGAATGCTCTGAAGAGATAATCATTTGCATGTCACAGCATCTTCCTCCTTTTGGTTAAATTCCGCGTCTGTAGCATGTCATCTTCGTGGAGTAGCAATTTTAATGGCCAGGAGTGTAATATACACTCGAGAACAAGATAGATTTACGAAACTGAAGGAAGAACGGCACAAAAAACCCAAAATATATAGCTTATCATGAGAATCGACCGGTGTTACTACCACTTGATCGAAAACAAAACAAATGACTGAAGCGCTAAGAACGGCGCAATACACGGCCATGAAACTGCCATATTTTGGGGGTAAAAAACCCGCGAGAGCGGGCATACTAAATACAAAAACAAGCAACGAACGTAAAAAATTAAAACTGCAGAGCAGACAAGTAAATAAAATTAACTGGCTGCTACTTTTGATCGTTGTCGGTATTACGTGCCAGATAGCTGCCGCCAAACTGAATCAAATGGTGCTACTATTAATCCTACGAAAACAAAACTAAAGACTGACGCGGTAAAAAAAGGCACAATACAGAGCTATTGAACTGCACTATTTTGAAGAAACGTGAGGGTGGGCCTTCTAAATGCAAAAACACGCAACGAACGTAAAAATGTTATAACTACAAAACAGACAAGTAAATGAAAATAGTTCTCTGGTACCCATCTTTTGAGGGCTGTCGTTCTTGCCTGTCAGATAGCTGCCGCTCAACTGATCAACTGGTGCTGCTACTACTCGTACCAAAACAAAACTAACGACTGACACGGTAAGAAATGCGCAATGCACGCCTACCGAACTATACCATTTTGAAAAAACGCGAGAGTGGGCCTACTAAATACATAAACACGCAACGAACGTAAAAAAAAAATTATACTGCAGAGCAGACAAGTAAATGAAAATTTCTCTCTGGTACTTAACTTTTGAGAGCTGTCGGTACTGCCTGCCAGATAACTGTCGCCCAATTGCGTAATCATCTTCAGTATGCCTCGTAAAAGACAGCGAGCGTCCTTTGAGCACGGCGTCCATAGCTGCGTTTAACGATTGCGCCGGCAATGGTGCAATGAACGACGGACCTGGAGAACCGAATGAAACGCCGCTGTTTTTATCAGCAATCCCGTTTCTACTTGCACCACTACGATGATCGGATTGGAGTCCTGAGCCACTGTGGTGAGAGGCTGTTGAGCTGCTGCCTTACACATCGTCAGGTCCTGCAGCCGGTATTGTGGTGTCTGGTGATACTGGATTCCACCACTCACGCACCCCGTACTACCACCTTTCCTACAACTCCTTGCCGTTACATCAACCAACCACCGTTACATCTCGGTAATGTTGGTACCTGTTGTCGTCCCGTACCTTCGGGACTCCGATGCCGCATTCCAACAGGACAATACACGACCACAAGTGTCACGCAATGTTCAAAATTGTTCACCACCCATCGGATTGCATTGCTGCCTTGTCCTTCCTATCTCCCTCCTATTGGAAACGTCTGGTCGATGATTATGGAACGACTGGCTCGCGATACAACACCTGCTACTACATCATATCGTCTTTGGCAATATGTGTAAACAGCACGGACTGCTATACCCCATCAACACATCCAGAACCTCTGTAATTCAGTGCGAAAGCGTGTAACACTGGCTATAGCCAGTAATGACGACGACACTCAATAATAACGGTTTAATAATCTTCCTCACTTCACGGGGGGGGGGGGGGTGTATTTTCAATCTTGTGATCTTTGTTCAATGTGTTATCTTCGAAATAAATTTGGCTCCGATATTTCCGGTCCTTCTTGGTGTGGCATATTGAATGGCGAGCCCTGTATTAATCTTTATGGAGTTCAGATAAGAGTAACTCTGTTTTACCGAAACCACTCTTCGTCAATAAAAGAGTTTACAAAGGCGATCTTGATTGGTAAGTTGTTTTCTTGTGGGCTGCATGTTTGTTAAGTTTCGTATGACCAGTACCGACCTAGAAGTGGATGTCTAAAACCATCAGACTTGTTCAAATGTTCAAATGTTTGTAGAGTCTATGGGACTTAACTACGGGGTCATCAGTCCCTAAACTTATAAACTACTTATGACCTACTTACAACTAAAGACGGCACAAATATCCATGCCCGAGGGGGGATTCGAACCCCCGACCGTAGTGGCCGTGCAGACCGTGACTGGAGCGCCTCAGTCCCCTCGGCCACCGCGGCCGGCATCAGACTTGTCTCAAATGTTTTTAAACCTATGAGACCAAACCGCTAAGATCATCGGTCCCTAGACTTACAAACAACGTAAACAAACGAACCTCCGGCGGGAGAGGCCATGCGATCCAAGACATGATGTCTTAAACCACGCGGCCATTCCCGCTCGGCACCGACGTCTCTGATGTGTTCCAAACTAAAGTGAATTAAATCGTAAGTCTAACAAGAAAGTTAATTTTAATACTTAAAGGAAATTTTTGAGCACACCTCCTAGCCTGGAAAACTTATATTTACTTCTTAAAACTCGTTCAAGACGTCATCGTCAGATATTTTGTATTGATGATGTCGTATCAGCAGTAAACGATCTTTCTTTATTAAACCATACTAATTTTAGACTGTAGTTGTCTGTTTCTCTACTATATCCAAACAATGTGGGTTAATTTTTCAATCCACCCATAATGGTTCACTCGAAATATATTTTACTCAAATGGGTGGGGGAAGACCGCTGTTCCATCAACTGTTAAGGAATGTAGTAGCTTAGGGCACTGTACTGCTTTCCCATGATGAATGTAACAGCACTGCTGAACTTCACTTGTCCGTCGTAGTAGTTGTTGGTCTTGATAACGTAACGATGAAACCTCATGAGACTGGATTGTCCAGTGAAGGCGATCGCGTCAGCTCTTTTGACGGCGCTCTCAGGAAGTGGCGTGCCTGGTCATGCACGTTCTCATTCTTCACGGACCTCGAAATTCGTGAGGCAGCGAAATGGACGACTGACCAGAGACTGTGGGGGAGTTAGAGTTCTAGCGATCATTTGTCGACAGTTATACAGTGGACGCTTATTTACAAGTACAATATAGAAACTAAGACAGCCGGTAATCTTAATTTATTTTTAATCCATTCAATTAATGGGCATATTCAGGCTCACTTGTAACAGGAGTGTAGCATACGTATTTTTACGATCTAATTTCCAGACTTCTAAAGTTATCTATCTGTCATTTCTTATTGATAACCTTCAGTAAGAAGGTTTCGACACTGTTGTCCCAGCTATCGACCAACTCGAATCATTTACCGTTCGTATACGGCAAGATTTATTGGAGAGGATGATAAATAACTACATTGTGTTTTAGTCAAACTCACGTCTTCCGA
Organism: Locusta migratoria; assembly: GCA_026315105.1. Classification (NCBI taxonomy): domain Eukaryota; kingdom Metazoa; phylum Arthropoda; class Insecta; order Orthoptera; family Acrididae; genus Locusta; species Locusta migratoria. The sequence continues at coordinate 340,361,851 of CM048755.1, forward strand.
AAGCGCCAATGGTGTGTCGATTAGGCCACATAAGTGATAATTCTTCTAATGGTTTCAGGAGGGCGCAAGAGAGGGGTGGAAACGGACTACGCTTTCCTGCGAACTACTCAAAATTGAAGTTATGTAACCTCTTCAATTGCTTTGCTACTCGATTTACTAGAAATCGATTTAAACTATAATCGCGTTTCATTAGTTTCCTTGCCAGGCTCTAACGTAACTCTGCGTATAGCTGCAATGAAATTCCGGGTGTTAAGAAGTTAAAAGTAAGATCTTCCAGAGACGTTATGTCAAGCTATTTATTATCAATCATTTGAAGATAATTGTACCGTTATTGCTTTCAAAACACGCGAATATTGTAAGACGTATTCCTTATGTTCATTTTGAATAGATGAAGTACTGCTTGTTCACGTTTCTTGCGAAACGGGAAACGTGTGCAGTCTAGCTATCTGCAGACCACATCCCGTGAGACACTGTGTTTCATCCACAGGAAGTCTGTGGGCTACCCGCGGACGTTTTAATTCAAAGAGAAAGACACGCTTTAGCATTTTAACAGTAAATACCCAAGCTCCATATGTACAAATTTCCAAGTTAATATAAAACAAAATGCATTCGTTAGTTAAATTTAAATTGCTGAGAGCAGTTTATTCTACATCTACATCTACATATATACTCTGCAAATCACATTTAAGTGCCTGGCAGAGGGTTCATTAACCACTTTCATAACTTTTCTCTACCGTTCCATTCTCTAATAGCGCGCGGGAAGAAAGAACACCTAAATCGTTCCGTTTTCGATCTGATTTCTCTTATTTTATTGGGATGGTCATGTCTCCCTAAGTAGGTGGGTGCTAGCAAAATATTTTCACATTCAGAACTAAAAGTCGGTGATTGAAACTTCGCAAACAGATCACGCCGCAATGAATAACGTCTTTCTTTTAATGATTTCCACCCCAATTCGTGCAACATTTCCGTGACGCTTTCCCCCCCGTAACGTGATAAAACAAAACGAGCTGCCCTTCTCTGAATCTTCTCAATATCTTCCGTCAGTCCCACCTGGTGAGGGTCCCACAAGGGGCAACAGTACTCCAAGAGAGGACGCACAAGTGTGATGTAGGCAGTCTCTTTGGTGGAGCTGGTGCAGCTTCTAAGCGTTCTGCCAATGAAACGTAACCTTTGATTCGCTTTCCCCACAATATTTTCTATGTGTTCTCTCCAGTCAAAGTTGTTCGTAATTATAACTCCTAGGTATTTGGTAGAATTTACGACCTTAAGGTTTGACTGATTTATCGCGTAATTGAAGTTCAGCGGATTTCTTTTAGTGGTCATGTGTATTACTTCACACTTTTCTTTATTTAGTGTAAATTGCCAATTTTCGCACCAAGTAGAAATTTTGTCTAAATCGCTTTGCAGTTGCTTTTGATCCTCTGTTGACTTCACTAACCGATAAACGACAGCATCATCCGCGAACAGTCTAAGGGAGCTATTCAGATTATCTCCTAAATCGTTTATAAACACGAGGAAGAGTAGGGGACCTATAACGCTTCCCTGTGGAACGCCGGATATCACTTCTGTTTTACTCGATGACTTACCGTCAATTACAACGAACTGTGTCCTTTCTGATAGGAAATCGTGAATCCAATCGCACAATTGGGGAGATATTCCATAAGCACGCAATTTCATTAGAAACCGCTTGTGGGGTACAGTATCAAAAGCCTTCCGGAAATCCAGAAATATGGAATCGATTTGAGATCCCTTGTCGATGGCACTTAACACTTCATGTGAATAAAGGGCAAGCTGTGTTTCGCAAGAGCGATACTTTCTGAATCCGTGCTGACTATTGGTTAATAGGTCGTTCTCTTCGAGGTAGTACATAATATTCGAACAAAGTATATGTTCCAATATCTTACTGCAAATCGACGTCAATGAGATAGGCCTGTAATTTTGGGGATCACTCCTATTGCCTTTCTTGAATATTGGAGTAACTTGGGCAACTTTCCAGTCTTTGGGTACGGATCTTTCGCTGAGTGATCGGTTGTAAATTATAGCTAAGTACGGAGCTATTGCATCAGCATACTCTGAGAGGAATCTAGTTGGCATACAAACGCCCGGAAGATTTATTTTGTTTAGTGACTTAAGTTGTTTTACTACTCCAGGAACATTTACTTCTAAGTTTCGCATGCTGGCAGCTGTTCTTGGATTGAATACTGGAGTGTTCACTTCGTCTTCTTTGGTGAAAGAATTTTGGAAAGCTGTGTTTAGTAATTCTGCCTTAGCAGTACTGTCGTCGGTAGTATTACCACTGCTATCGCGTAGTGAAGGTATTGTTTGTGTTTTGCCGCTAGTGTACTTCACATATGACCAGAATTTCTTTGGATTTTCTGCAAGATTACGAGACAGGATTTCGTTGTGGAAACAACTATAAGATTCTCGCATTGATGTCCGCGCTAGGTTGCGAGTTTCAGTAAAATATTGCCAGTCTTGCGGATTCTATGTCTTTTTAAATTTTGCATGCGTTTTTCTTTGTTTCTGCAACAGTGATCTGACCTGTTTTGTGTACCACGGGGGGTCAGCCCCCTCTTTTATTAATTTATTTGGTATAAATCTCTCGATTGCTACTGATATTATGTCTTTGAAAGTAAGCCACAACTGATCTACACTCGCATTTTTAGTTTTGAAGGACTGGAGACTATCACTCAGGAAAGCGCGAAGCGAATTTTTACCTGCTTTATTGAATAGATATATTTTTCGTTTATTTTTGGTGCATTTGGGAATTTCGATATTCAGTCTCGCTACTACAACTCGATGTTCGCTAATCCCTGTATCTGTTTTGATGCTCTTTACTATCTCGGGATTATTTGTTGCTAGGAGATCAAGAGTATTTTCGCAACCACGTACTATTCTAGTGGGTTCATGAACTAACTATACTACTTCTAACTATATATGGAAATAAAGTATTGTCTCTTAAGCTTAAGTGGAAACGATAGTTTCAAAATATTTGTTTAAAAAAAAAGCAGTGTGTAAGAATATATATCCTTTTACTTTAACGATTTTTTTAAAATTCGGATTGTATTTGATACTAAACATACATGTGACCGAATAGTACCACATTGTAGTTTAGCACCACATTTCAATTTAGCACCACATTTCACCTGGGATATTTCGTTGGGACTTCATCACACCATCTGAAATTTTCGGTCTGTATATCTTTTACTTGTCAGGTTTCTGAACTAGCTTCAAAGCCGAAAAATTGACAAGAGGAAGCACTTTTTTTTATATTGATTGCATTCACAGATATTGGTCTCCCTTCCCCGTTTTAGTGGTTAATAATCCTGCCACACACAGAGTAAATGGGTGCCTTTTTCCGCAGACTCAGTAGTAATTTGCAGAAAAGTTAATGTTCGAATTTTTGTAGAGCTTATGGGACTTAGCTACGAGGTCATCAGTCCCTAAACTTACAAACTACTTATGAACTAGTTTATACTAAAGACGGCACAAACATCCATGCCCGAGGGGGGATACGAACCTCAGCAGACAAGTTAATTTTGCACATTGTACTTCACTCAAACAAAGTACTTGAGGCTGCAAATCTTACGGTATGCTGTTCAAATGTTATCAAATGTTCAAATTCTTGTAAATCTATCGGACCAAACTGCGTGGTCATCAGTCCGTAGCTTACAAACTACTTAAAATAAGGTAAACTAACCTAAGGACAACACACACACCCATGCCCTAGGGAGGACTCGAACCTCCGACGGCGAACAACCGCGCGCTCTGCAGCGAGGCGCCTTAGACCGCTCGGCTACTCCACTGCGGCATCAAATGTTATCCCATCAATTGTCGTAAAAGGTAGAACTGTTTACGAAATACTCAATGTACTCTGTTTCACAGATTTGCAACTTCCTTATATGGACTGTCATAGTGAAACAGTGAAAGGGGCGACTTACACTGACGTTGTCTCATCATCAAGCACGTTTTCTGTGTGTGAGGACTTCTACTCGTACATAACTACTTTGGAATTCATACTTAAGTGTCTGCCAGAAGTTTCAATGAACGACTCCTTCGCAATTGCTAGACCATTCGAATCTCGATTTCCACATGGGAAAAATGGACACGTAGATCTCTCCGTGCGAAATATGATCTCTCTTATTTTATTACATTAATCATTTCTTCCTTTCTAGTTGAGCGTCAACATAATATTTTGTTATTCTGAAAATAAAGTTGACGACTAAAATTACATGATAATATCTCGTCGCAGCAAAAACCATCTGGTAAGGATTCCATACCACACAACCATACTCCAGCACATTGGTCCTCAGCCTTTTTGAAAAGACAGTATAATTTAATTTGGGTCTTTAGAAAAGTTGTTATAAGAAAGGGGCATCCACAGAAATATATATTTCATAACTGTATTTTAATTGTTTAGCATTTTTGTGTTTATTGTCAAAGAAGTACGTTGTATCCTCTTCCTAATTGACAATAAACAAGGATTTACGCAATTTTAATAAGAAAATAAATTTAATTTTTCTGAAGCATATGTTGCTTGTATTACGGAATCTCTACTATTTAGACATTCATTGAACCGGAAGTTTCATTTACTTTCACCCATTTTTCAAAAGAAAACAAAATTTCTTTTATAATTAACTGCAATATAATTTGTAACACTGTATTACTATTATACTGGTCTTTTATAAGATATTTTTCAATTATTTTATAAACAATCAACATATCAATAGACAACAAATGAGGAATGAACCAAGCGACAGGAAACGAGGATTTCGTCGAAATCCCGACCAACCCAACGCAGTTGAGCTTCAATGATGAAAATAAAAACAAAATCAAGAAATAGTTTGGCTCTTGAAAACGATATGATTTTGTGTGTTTTATGATTTGCGGCCGACATTAACAAAACTAGTTCAAACTAGTGTCAAGTTTCACACTACCTGGCTGTTAGAGGACAAATTAAACAATTTATTGCAAATTTCACGCGCATTTCTTATGTGTGTTCTAACGGACTGAAACCAGGCATTACAGACCTACATAGTTCGAACAAAACAGTGCCAAATTTCACACTAACTTCAATGATTGCTACAAAACAAAATGTTATCTGTATATTTTATGTGTACTATTTACTTATAACTTATTAATTTACCTAATTTATGTCTTACCAAAAGTTAAATAATTTTTAAATAACACAGGCAATCCCTCAGTACACAGCTCGCTACGGACCGCGACCCATGGGTTGAGGAGCACTGCTCTAGCAGAGGTAGACAAGCTTCGTGTGGGCACATTCGTAGCATCTCCAAAGTGTTCTGGCAATAAAACGCAGTCTTTGGTTCGCCTTCTCCAGGATATTACGTGTGAACGTTCGAATTTAAATTGCATGTAAGTGCTTAATTGAATTGATCGTCTTTACGTTTGAACGATTTATTTAACAGATTTATTAAACAGGTCTAATTATGTGGATGCCACACTTATCGCATCTCACAGAAGAAGGAAGGAAGAAAGCTTAGGGTTTAACGTCCCGTCGATTGCGCGACCTCCCGCGTCGGAGGTTCGAATCCTCCCTCGGGCATGGATGTGTGTGTTGTCCTTAGGTTAGTTTATCTTAGTTTAAGTAATTTGTAAGACTAGGGATTGATGACCAAGTAGTTTGGTCCCATCGGATTACAAACATTTGAACATCGACTGCGCGGTCATTAGAGATGGAGCTTAAGCTGGCATGTTTGTGGAAGGATGTGGGAGGAAATCGGCCGTGTCCTTTGAAAGGAACCACCCCGGTATTTACTTGGAGCGATTTAGGGTATCACGGAAAACCTAAATCTGGATGGCCGGAGGTGGATTTGAACCACCGTCCTACGAATGCGAGTCCAGTGTCTTACCACTGCGCCACCTCACTCGATGCATCTTACAGATGTGTCTAAATCATTTCACAATTTCTTTAACCTTCTGAAGAGTTTTCTTTCTGTAAACGACAGCATGTTCTGCAAAAAAAAATTTTTTTATATAGAATAGTAACAGAAGAGGGCCTATAACGCTTCCTTGCAAACACAAAACACCAAACACCAAAGAAGTTTTCGCCCTCTGACAATATCACATATTCAGTAGCACAATTGATACCACACTCCATAGGCACGTAATTTGATCAAAAGCCGTTTGTGAGGAATGGTATCAAAAGCTTTTTTGGAAATATGGAAAATTTGAACTAAATTTGGTTCCCCTATGTATAGCAACATTTATTTTATCCGAATAAATAGCTGGTTGTGTTGCATATGAGCTATATTTTCTGAAATCCATGATGACTGTCAACAGATCACGTTCTTCGAGGTAATTCATAATGTTCCAAGATACTGCTGCAAATCAACATCAGTGTTACGAATCTGTATTTCAGCGGATTAATAAATTTCCTTATTGATGCGACCCCTGAAAGGAACTTAACTTACACATTTAGCTGTCCAAGAAACGGTGTCCAGATATCTACTTTTTGCAGCTGTCATTTGTTTTTTCGCCACAATGGCGTTTTCGAAATTAGAGGTACTGAAATGTTCAAACATTAGTAACTCTAAGGGACAAAACTGGCCGGCCTCGGTAGCCGAGGGGACTGAGGCGCTCCGGTCACGGTCTGCACGGTCACTACGGTCGGGGGTTCGAATCCCCCCTCGGGCATGGATATTTGTGCCGTCCTTAGTCTTAGTTAGTTCATAAGTAGTTTGTAAGTTTAGGGACTGATGACCACGTAGTTCAGTCCCATAAGCTATACAAACATTTGAACATTTATTGGACAAAACTGCTGACGTCATCGGTCTCTAGACTTACAAACTACTTTGATAACATATGCTAAGAACAACACGCACACACACACACACACACACACACACACACTCACACACAAACACAAACAAATTCCCGAAAGAAGGCTCGAACCTCCGACGGGAAGTGGGCACGCAGAGGTACTGAAAAGGAGTTTACCACATTGATGCACATAACACTGGGCTTTCACAAATGTTTTATAGATAAAGTATCAATTTTTCTCCTAAAAGTATTTTAATAAATGCCCATTTACGAGGGTCATTCCGGAATAATAACTCCTATTTTTTGTGGTAACTTTGGATGTCCGCGCCACATGTCGTTGGTGTAGTGCTAATGCTTCAATCTTGCTCTTTCACTTGCAGATGTTTCCGTTGTTCTGCGGTAGCTGGCGCCAGAAGAGGAGTGTTCCAAGGGAGAGTTTGATATGTTCGCCAGAATAAAACAGCGATATGTGACTGAATTTCTCACTTCTGAAGAAATTACGCCGATTGAAATCCATCGACGTTCGGTAAAGTTGTATGGAGACGATACAACAGACGTCAGCAATGTAAGGCGATGGGTCGGCATTTTCAAGGTGGTGGAAACGGTATGCATGACAAGCCACGGCCCGGTCGTCCCTGCAGTGTTATCATCCCTCGATTTGAAGAGCGTATGGATCAAATCATCCATTCTGATTGGCAGATAAAGAGCAGAGAATTGTTTGCGAACATGAATGTCGACTGTAATGCCTTGGAAACAATGTTGGGACACCTTGGTTATAGCAAAATCTGTGCAAGATGGCTCCTGTGGATGCTTACAGAAGAATAAAAAATTCATCGAATGGAAATTTGTCGGGACCTCCTGGACCAATCACAACGTTTACATGCAACACATCTTCCGGAAGACGAAAACCGATTTTCGTAAACCGTTTTTTGCCGTCGTGTTTACATGGCATAACCTGAATCGGATTTCCTAATCCACTTAACATGGCGGCTGAAAAACAGCTGATTCAGTTCCTGATTTAGTCAGCACAATCGCTATTTTGCTTCATTTAAATACACAGATTTATGATCACTCTAATATTTATACATTTATTTCAGATTAGAAAATATCACTCTTTCCATATGTGCCGAAAATTCTTAACAAGAAAACACAATCTGACAAGCCAAGAACGCTTCAAAAACGGTTGCGTTTATATGGGCACGAAAATCGATTGTAGAACTGGAAAACCGCTTTAGGGAAGCGGAGTGTTTACATGACCAACCAAAAGCGGAATTGGGAAATCGGTTTACGAAATCCGGTTTTGAGAGCCCATGTAAACGGGGTGAATATGAAGCTGATGGTGACAATTTTATGAATAACTCCCTCTCTAGAGATGTGACGTGACATCACCACTACGAGCTGGAAAACTCGGATGTTGTTGTCAAAGCTGTAAGGAAGTGGTTAGCCTCAGCTGATTTCGAGTTTTACAAGCGTGGCTTGCAGGCTCTGGTTCATCGAACGAATGGTGTTGACTATGTTGAAAAATTACTTTCTGTAGTTAAGATATTTCTCTATTTAGCTATGCCGTTGTGATTTATGTATCTCCTGTAGCTTCCATGAGTAAAAATAGGCTTCATTACTTTCTGAACGACCCTCATATTTCCATGTACTGTTAATTCTGTCCCAAAGTGGAGAAATTTATGTGGTTGAATATTGTCATTATTTCTGAAATATATTTGAGACTGTATGACACTGTAGAATCATAATGAAACTTGAAAACATTACTTTATTTACGGCGGCGAATACGTAACTGAAATGCATAAAGCATCAGCTGTCGTCCAAGGAAGCGAATTGAGCAGTTAATAATTTTTTTTAGTATTCCTGAACTATTGTCAATATAGTGATAACAGCATTCATAATTCTATAACAATGATGTTTGTCTCTAGTAAAGAATGGAAGGGCGAATATTGTTGAAGTGAAACTAATTCGACAGAATGTTATGAAAGTGATGGAAAAGCCATTAGACAGCAGCTGTCGGAACACATCCATGTAGGGTTGAAGCATACAACCGCGGTGGAGTAGCCGAGCGGTCTAAGGCGCCTCGTTGCGTAGCGCGCGGTTGCTCGCCGTCGGGGCATGGGTGTATGTGTGTATGTTTGTGTGTGTGTGTGTGTGTGTGTGTGTGTGTGTGTGTGTTGTCCTCAGGTTAGTTTACCTTAGTTTAAGTAGTTTGTAAGCTACGGACTGATGACCACGCAGTTTGGTCCGACAGATTTACAAACATTTCAACATTTTGAAGCATACATTTGCTTAAGTAATCGATACACTATCGTTAATTGGTCTTTAAATAATAGAAGTTGATAGTCATGATCCTGGGACGGGCTCAAAAACTATCCTAAGTTGTCACCAACGACTCGGCGTGTAATTACCGTGACGACGAGACCAGTGCTGTAATTAACTACATCCAAAGAAAACGCGACTTTAGTTAAAATAAATTTTTCAGGATTCACGATTGGCCAGTTTCGGTGTTACAGACCATTTTCAAGCACGGTAGGTGTCGATGTACACTGATAAGCCATAGCATTATGATTCCATCAATATTGATATTCTATCAATATAAGACCGGCCAGGAGGCAGCAGCGTCATCTGCTAGTCAAATGTTTGTAAAGTTATCCCTTTCAGGCCCTGTATGCACAACTGTACGTTTCTGGGTTTGCTCGCTTAATTTATTTGTGACTCAAGCTTGGACGTTCAGGTCTGCACAACACAAACGTGGATGGACTGTGGTAACGTGCGCAACGTGTTTTAGTTCCATGTTTCTACACTGTCTGGCACCAGCAGGCGGCAAACTTCCAGTACACTTACAATGGTGGCAACAAAGAGTTGTTGACAAGGTGTTGATATCCTTGTTTTGACATGTGAAGCTATCTTATCTGACAGTCAGTTGATTTTGTAGTATCCTGCGGTGTTATTATGTCATTTCTTTCAAAGGCATGTTACTGTAAGATGGTGCAGATCATAAAAATTTGTAGTGAAGGTCCAAAACAGACAACTGTGTGGATACAATTTTTTTTTTTTTTGAAAATAAATTAATTTCCTTCTTTCCAATGTATTACTGTATTTTGTATCTTAAACGTACCTCTCTATATTAATGTCACATCACCTACAACCTTGCGTCTGAAAGGGATATGTGACCTAACTGCCGTGGTCATAGGTCTCTAAAGTTACAAAGTTACTAACTTATCCTAACAACACAAACACCCATCCCCGAGGGAGGACGCGAACCTCCGACGGCGAACGGCAGCGCGCACCGCAGCAAGGCGCCTTAGTGGCCACGGCTATTCAACAAGTGGCGAAACCAAGGTGAAACGGCGTCCAAATGTCGAGGTGCTGGACCGAGCGAGGTGGCGCAGGGGAAACACGCTGGACTCGCACTCGGGAGGAAAACAGTTCAAACACGCCTCCAGCCATCTTTATTTAGGTTCTCCATGATTAGCCTAAACCACTCCAGGTAAATGTCGGGATGTTTCGTTTAAACAGGCACGACCGATTTCCTTCCCCATCCCTGACTAAAACTATCCCACTCTGTGCTCCGTCACTAATGACTACTATGGCGAAAGGACATTAAGTCCTAATTTTCCTCCTTCCATCTTCGAAGGATTGGTCGGTCGTCTCTTATTATAGATGTTGGACGTCGTAGACTGGGCAGACATTAACAGAACAGACAGCGAACTATGACTAAATTCATATCAGACTTTAATTCTGGACCCCGTACAAGTATATATGAACACAAAGTGCACCGAATTCTTCTAAGGATGGGCCTCCGCAGCCGATGATTCATGCATGTACCAATGTTAACACCAAGATATCGGCAACTACGGCTGGAATGGACACATGACCATCGTCACTTGAGATTGGCGTAGTGGCAGAGCATTGCATGGTTTGATGAATCCCGATACCTTCTTAATCATACCGATGGGAGGATACGAATCCTTCGACCTCCATGGGAACAGCTCGTTGAAACCTGTGCTGCGCGACTGAGATGAGCAGACGGAGACTCATTTGTGCTCTGGGGAACATTCACGTGAGCATTCATGGACCCAGTGAAGCTCGTGCATGTCTCCATAACGGGCAATAAGTATCGTACACTGCTTGCATACCACCTAAGTCCTACATAATAATGTTTCTTAACGGCATGTTCGCCATGCCGTTAGGAAACATTATTGTGATGCAGTGGTTCGAGGATCACAGTGGCGAATTGCAGTTGCCCTTGTCTCGCCAGATCTGAACGCGATCGAACACATTTGGGATGTCACTGTACGATGCGTCAGAGGTCGTTGTCCCCCTCCCCGAAATTTAGGAGAATGTGTATGCTGCCAGCTCCTCCGGTGACCTACAAAAGTCTCATTTGTTTCATGCCAAGACGCGACGCCGCTATTACCTGGCATTGTGTATGTGGTCATAATGTTCTGGCTTATAAATGTATCATACTCTTATCCGGCGTATAAAGATAAGCATACCAGATCAAAAAGCGAGCAAGTAACACATATCTCAACAATGTCATCTACCAACCAGACCACATGGATATAGAATTTTATAATTTCTTTGCACTTATGGTACGTGAAGTTCATAACTTAAATAAAAATCAGTCAAAGCCATTCGACGCAACTCTCAAAAATTGCCGAGAAAATCGACTATGAAGTTTTGCAAAGTACACTTAAGTACCCATGCTAAAAACAGTTGTAGCATCTGTCGGTGTATCTCAAATGATAGCATTCTTGTCTCGTAACCATAGCATTGGTGGTTCAGATTTCACTGTGACATATATTTTTTCGTTTTCGAATTCAATTCTATAAAACCTTTTGGGATCTCTAATTACACGTGTTGTGTCAGTTTCTGTTTGTGTGTATGAAAATGTTCAAATGTTTGTATAGTCTATGGGACTTAACTACGGGGTCATCAGTCCCTAAACTTACAAACTACTTATGAACTACTTACGAACTAGGACACCACAAATATCCATGCCCGAGGGGGGATTCGAACCCCCGACCGTAGTGGCCGTGCAGACCGTGACTGGAGCGCCTTAGTCTCTTCGGCCACCGCGGCCGGCTGTGTGTATGAAAACGAGCTGAAAAACCTCGTCACGCAAAACGATGGTTGAGTAGGCTAACTTCTTGGAAAGCCATTAGCAGCTCTGCAGATGATTTGACCAAAAACAGTGTCGTAGCTCTTCACAAACTGAACAAAAACCATCGTCGTCAACTAAAAGTGAACCCAATACTATAAAAAACTTAACTTTTTTATTGAATCCATCGTTATTAACAAACTTCTATAAAATATAGAAAATTGCGAATAAACAAAAATACGTGTACTCTTCGTAAAAATTACCATTAGATATTAAAATTGTGAAAGCATTCGAACACAACGAATATATATATATTATAAACTAGCTACAACTAAGGACGGCACAAATATCCATGCCCGAGGTGGGATTCGAACCCCCGACCGTAGTGGCCGTGCAGACCGTGACTGAAGCGCCGCAGTTCCCTCGGCCACCGCGGCCGGCTAATATATTTCAAGTAGCTTGTTAGTCTAGGGATTAATGACCATAGCAGATGGTTCTAACAGGTATACAGACATGTGATTCTTGAAGTTTTCCCGGCGGACATAATATTCCATCATCTTTCGAGAGTGCACCCGGGACAGCGACAATTCTTCGTCCGATATTTCGGCTGCAAACCTTACAGCCATCTTCCAGGCGAGTCCAAGACTGAGTTCTCAAGACCGGACCAAACTGAACGAGGGAAAACGGCAACCCTCGAGTGCTGTCCCAGAGCAGGGGTGAGAGGTGAGGACTTCACGGGTGATTGTCTTCATGGAGATCGGATGTTTCAGGAACGTCCTACCGTAGTAGGAGGTGGGGCCAGCGTGTAATGGCCTTTCGCTGGATCTTATGACCCAACGCGCATATGCGGCGGTTCTGTGATCAACCAGCCTTGTCGCAAAAGGATTGGGCACTTCGCTTAATGTAGTCCCAGAGTCGTGGGACTTCAGCAACGTCGTGGAGAGGTGCAGAAGGGAAGTCTCGGGGAAGGTGAAGGGCCAGCCGGTGGGCACGGTTTTGGACGGTTTGGAGAGATTGCAAATGCATGTCAGCAGCAGAACCCCAGACGACAGCGGCGTACACAAGGATAGGGCGTATCACTGATTTATAAAGTGTGACGCCGGCATGGAAAGGGAGGCGGGAAGAGGGACTGAGGAGAGGATACAATTTGAGGAGGCGGGAAAAAGCCTTACGGCGCAGGAAGAGGATGTAGTGTCGCCAGGTTGGTCGCCGATCGATGGTCACGCCGAGGAATGAGCTGTGGGGCACCATGGGACCGGACTTCCACTGACGAGTAGAGGTGAGACAGCAGCTGGAACAGCGCGACGGACGACGACGAGGAAATGCGTATTCTCGCCGTTGAACTTAAGACGCCACCTAACAGCCCACGTGGCGGAGTTGTCCACGGCGCGTTGTAGGCGATCCCGGAGGGTGGCGGCGTTCATGCTCCTGCTATAGAACGGCGTATCATCGGCGTACAGCGCCAGCTGGACACGGTCGATGGACGGGGCGTCGCCGGCCGCGGTGGCCGTGGGGACTGAAGCGCTCCAGTCACGGTCTGCACGGTTACTACGGTCGGGGGTTCGAATCCCCCTTCGGGCATGGGTATTTGTGCCGTCCTTAGTCGTAGTTAGTTCATAAGTAGTTTGTAAGTTTAGGGACTGATAACCCTGCAGTTAAGTCCCATAGACTATACAAACATGTGAACTTTTTATTTTTATTTTATTTTTTTTAATTTTTTAATTTATTTATTTATTTATTTATTTTTTATTTTTTATTATTTTTTTTTTTTTTTTTGGAGATGGCGTCGTCTGTGTACAGAGATTACAGAATGGGCCCCGGGACAGAGCCCTGGGGTACCCCACCACGTAAAATGTTCAAATGTTTGTAAATCTATCGGACCAAACTGCGTGGTTATTATTCCGTAGCTTACAAACTACTTAAACCTAGGTAAACTAACCTAAGGAGAAACAGACACACCCATGCCCCAGGGAGGACTCGAACCTTCACGACGAGCAACCGCGCGCTCCGAAGCTAGACGCTTTAGACCGCTCGGCTACTCCACCGCGGCACAGGTTTATCTTTAAAGTATATATTCATCTATGACTAGCGCAGCAGTTACGAATGTGATATCATTCAGCATGCGCACTCTAATCCTCAGTAGCTTTGCATCACGTTATTTACCGTATAAATAGGCACGCGCAGACGCTGAGAACTGTCTTGGACTCGCCTTGAAGATGGCGGTAAGGTTTGCAGCCGAAATACCGGACGAAGAATTGTCGCTGTTCCGGGTGCACTCCCGAAAGATGTTGGAATATTTAAAAACATTTTCTAGACTTGCTCAGCATTAGGGACGAAATTGTGAAAATACTTCAGCCACGTTGTATGGCAGATACATGATTATTAGTGTCATTTAAAAAATCATATTACAGGCTGTTTCCAGTTTTTTCAAAATCATAAATAGAATCAAAGCACACCAAACTACAGGGTGTCCAGAAAAGGACTCCCTGATTCCAAAATTAAATACCTCTTAAACAAAGATCGATAGAGGAATGTAGGAAACAGTATGTTTATTGTGAAAGCTGTAAGAAGTTTATACAGCAGTTTGAAATAATAGTTACAAAAGCTGCTAACAGATGGCGCGCCGGCCGCGGTGGCCGAGGAGACTGAGGCGCTCCAGTCACGGTCTGCACGACCACTACGGTCGGGGGTTCGAATCCCCCCTCGGGCATGGCTATTTGTGCCGTCCTTAGTGTTAGCTAGTTCATAAGTAGTTTGTAAGTTTAGGGACTGATAACCCCGTAGTTAAGTCCCATAAGCTATACAAACATTTGATTTTTTTTTTTTGAACAGATGGCGCTGTAATCGCCATACGTAATGCCTAGTATAAATAGTGATCCGAAGCCCAGAGCGATCAGTTCCACTACTGAAACGTGAAAGGAAGTTAGCGTTCCGAAGGAAGAGATTAAAACCATCTACTCCATTGAACAACGCGTTTTTCTGGTGCTAGAGTACCACAGGTTAGAAGAGAGTCCTACGGCAACAAGGCGAAGTTTTCAAGCACGATTTAATGTTCCAAAAGGACCAAATGTGAAAATCATTCGTACGCTATTCGCACAATTTTAACGAACAAGCAGCGTAACTGATGATCTAGTGGGGCATGTTGGCCGCAAGCAAACCGCAGTTACGCCTGAAAATATCGCCACAGTTTCTGGAATTATTCAGCGAAATCCAATGTCTCCGTCCATAGAATTGCATCTGAGACTGGTTTGAAGCGTTCCAGCACGCGGAAAATACTGAGAAAGAGCCTAAACATGTTTCCATTCAAAATTCAAACGCACCAGGCCATACCCGTACGAGCTGTGCATTAAAGGGTTGCCTTTGCTAATCAGATGTTCACAATGATTGATAGTGAAGGATTTGATGTTGGCTGCATCCGGTTTACAGATGAAGCACACTTTCACCTGAATGGATAAGTGAATAAGCAGAACTGGCGATTTTGGGGTTCCGAAAAGCCATATTGGTGTGAAGCGAAACCCCTGTATTCTCCTAAAGTTACCGTGTGGACTGCAGTTTGCAGCAGAGGCATTATTGGCCCTTTTTCATTCGAGAAACGGTCACTGGTGCACGTTACGTTGTAATTTTGGAACAATTTGTCGCCACACAGCAAGCGTTACAGGATCGACCAGGTACTGAATGGTTTATGCAAGATGGAGCCCGACCACATCGGACCGAACAAGTGTTTCGCTTTCTTGAGGAATACTTAGGGAATCGAGTCATTGCTTTGCAATATCCCAAATTTACTGGTGCAGACATGGGTTGGCCTCCATATTCGCCGGATTTGACTCCCTGTGACTTTTTTTGTGGGGGCACAATGAAAGACATGGTCTACCCGAAGCATCCCGCCACGCTGGACGAGCTTGAATCGGCGATCTCTGTGGCATGTGAATCCATTTCGGTTGAGACACTACGAAGTGTGATGGCGAATTTCATTCTTCGTTTGCGCCACCTCTGTAGTGCCAATGGTGAACATTTTGAAAAGACTGTGATGTGATTGTTTGCAAAGAGTGTTTTCATACGATTATTTCACTTATGTATGCTGATATGAGCTGTACAGCGTACAGAGCCATCTGTTAGTAGCTTTTGTAACTATTGTTTAAAAATGTTGTATAAACTTCTTACAGCTTTCACAATAAACATACCGTTTACTGCATTCCTCTATCGATCTTTGTTTTCGAGATATTTAATTTTCAAGTCAGGGAGCCTTTTTCTGGACATCCCGTATATGCCTTACGGTTGTAAACGTACACAAGAGGTACTAGAGTGTAAGGATACTTTTACCCACAAAAATGAATATACAAGAAATACGATCAAACGAGAAGTAACTAGGTGTCATAAAAAATTATACTTCGAAAAGTTCCATGGCTGAGTAAATCACTTTAAGTAACTCAAAGGGGATATGCTGGTCTTAAAGCAATATTTCGCTGTATTGTACACGCATCCCTAGTGCGCGCTGCTTCTTGCGACGCTGCCTCCTCCCAGCCATGTAATGAATGACTCCTGCGCTACGCGGCACGCCCTTGCAGAAGTGCACAGTCCTTAGGCGTCTGCGTCTGGGCGGCACTTGCTCCCTCCTAGAATCCGGTCAGTGGCTTTTTATTCCTTGCATACTTCTATCGAGTTCATAGCAATAACCGTCTGCGGCTCTATTAAACAGCATATTTAACATTGCCGACTATGTCGACAAATACTGCAGCTTCAGCAGTAACTACACTATGTAATCAAAAGTATACGTTTTTCGTGGCAGGTGCATTGTGCTGCCACCTGCTACCAGATGCTCCACATCAGCGACTTCAGTAGTCATTAGATATCTTGAGAATGTTCAAATGTTTGTTAAGCTTAAGGGACTTAACTACGGGGTCATCAGTCCCTAAACTTACGAACTACTTATGAACTACCTACAACTAAAGACGGCACAAATATCCATGCCCGAGGGGGGATTCGAACCCCCGACCGTAGTGGCCGTGCAGACCGTGACTGAAGCGCCTCAATCCCCTCGGCCACCGCGGCCGGCAGATATCGTGAGAGAGCAGAATGGGGCGCTCTGCGAAACTCACTGACTTCGAACGTGATCAGGTGATTGGGTGTCACTTGTGTCCGAAGTCTGTACGCGAGATTTACACACTCCTAATAAACATACCTAAGTCCGTTGTTTCTGGTGTGATAGTGAAGTGGAAATGTGAAGGGACACGTACAGCATGAAAGCGTACAGACCGACTTCGTCTGTTGACTGACAGAGACCGTCGACAGTTCAAGAGGCTCGTACAGTGTAATAGACATCTATCCAAATCATCACACATGATCACATCAGGATCCGCTCCAAGTACTATGACAGTTAGGCGGAAGGTGGGAAAACTTGCTCTTCATGGTCGAACGGCTACCCATAAACCACACATCATGCAAGTCATTTCCAAACGACGCCTCGCTTGGTGTAAGGAGCTTAAACATTGGACGATTGAACAGTGGAAAAACGTTGTATGGAGTTACGAATCACGGTACACAATGTGGTGACACGATGCCAGCGTGTGGGTGTGGCGAATTCCCGGTGAACGTTATCTGCCAGCGTGTATTGTGCCAACAGTGAAATTCAAGGAGGTGGTGTTATGGTGCGGTCGTGTTTTTCATGGAGGGGGCTTGGACTCCTTGTTCTTTTGAATGGCACTATCACAGCACAGGCCTACATCGATATTTTAAGCACCTTCTTGCTTCCCACTGTTGAAGAGCAATTCGAGTATGGCGATTGCATCATTCAATACGATTGAGCACCTGTTCATAATATATGGCATGTGACAGAGTAGTTACACGACAATAATATCCCTGTAATGGACTGGCCTGACTTGAATCCTATACAACACCTTTGGGATGATTTGGAAGGCCAACTTCGTGCCAGGCCTCAACAAATTCAGAATGTTCAAATGTTTGTATTGCTTATGGGACGTAACTACGGGGTCATCAGTCCCTAAACTTACAAACTACTTATGAACTAGCTAATACTAAGGACGGCACAAATATCCATGCCCGAGGGGGGATTCGAACCCCCTACCGTAGTGGCCGTGCAGTCCGTGACTGGCGCGCCGCAGACCGCTCGGCCACCGCGGCCGGCAGGCCGAGTGCACCCCGCTTGCCAACAGCACTCGGCAGGCCTCAACGACCTACATCGATATTTCTTCTAGGCACAGCAATCCGTGAAGAATGAGCTGCCATTCCTCAATAAACCTGACGGATCATATGCCTGCGAGAGTGGAAACTGTCATCAAGGTTAAGGGTGGGCCAAAACCATATTGAATTCCAGCATTACCAAGAGGTTGTAAGTCATTTTCATCCAGGTGTCCGGATACGTTTGATCGCATAGTATATGTACATTCTAAGGAGAGAAAGAGAAAGAGAGAGAGAGAGAGAGAAAGATTCACGACGGGAGAATTACCCGAAAGGAACGTCAATCAACAGATGTGATGTACAAGCAGAAACAGCTAATTATAATTTCAGAAAAAATTGGATGATTCATTCGAGATAAAGAGCTGTACAAATTTAGGAAGCCAATAACAGGCTGGTCCATCTTGGAGTCTTACGACAGCAGTTATTCGCTTTTTGCACGGCCAGAATGACTGCGGCCACAGCTGGCAGTGGCGCGCCCACGTGACGGAAAGCAGACAGTGTAAGGCGAGCTGCGCCGACACGCCTACCAGGGCGAGGTACGCCGTCCTCTGCCCTTTGCGTGTAGGATGGAGCCGAAGAACTGCACAAGCTCGCCATTCCGTATATTACAACCAGTTTCAAACACATGGAACTTTTGGCTGAAGAACGGTTTTCATCCGCTTCCAGCCTGCCTTTTTGTGGGAAATTGAAATAACAGTAAAGGAAAAAGAAAAAGACGGCAGAAGCCAGTCTACAAGTCCGAGTGTGTACAATGCCAACGAGTCATTGCGCCTCCGTCTACGTGTCACTGTGTACAGTTTGGAAGTCTGCGTCAGCAGGAGATGAAAGTACTCAGGCCGTTATTCAATCAAAAATCAGAATTTTGCATTGGTTACATAATTAAACACAGACACTGCCAGGCAATATAGTAAATAATTAGAAGCAACCGCACAATGTCTGCCGCGAATGTTCAACACAATTATGCGCATATCTATGGGCAGAAATCTTTCAATCATCCCAGACTGTCTACACAGCGAAATTTGTGCCCATGTTCTGTTCTGCGAGCACTCTGTACACTAAGGCACGAGGTTTAAGGACTATTATGTCTCCTTCCTTGGGCGTTACTCATTCCAAAATCATGATTTCCTCAGCTGTATAATCACGGCCAATTAGACATTTTACACCTACAACAAAGAGTATACAGCGGATACAACGTAAGGTTGGACATAGCCGGCTGTGTAGAATCTGAGGACGAAGAAAGTGGATAGTTCAAAATATTCAAAGTTTGTAAAGCTTACGGGACTTAACTGTAGGGTCATCATTTCCTAAACTTACAAACTACTCATGAACTAGCTTATACTAAAGACGGCACAAACATCCATGCCCGAGGGGGGATTCGAACCCCTGACGGGGAACGGCCTCGCGCATCGTAGCAGAGCGCCTCAATGCGTTCGGCCGCTCCGCCATGGCAACGTGGATGGACTTCATGCGTCGTCGTCATTCTCGTCCAGCAGATGACAGTGACATGTGGGTGCCATAGCATGCACGCCATCATCTCTGGTTCGCTAACCGGTAATTTGGGGAGTAGCCGTTACATTAAGAACAAAGCCACCTTCATTGTCTTCCGGACTCCATTTTGAGATTCCAGAGGTGTTTGAAGCATTTATTTGTACTATGGATGGTAAAAACCGACCGGTTAACATTGATATCTGTAGTTTAGTTGTGAACAACCCGTATTTTCAGATATTTGTTACGTGTGTGTTATTGCAGGTTTTTACAGTTTTTAGTAATAGCCAGGTAAAAACACGGGCATATCAGTTTTCCATTGCTACGCTACTAAAATCTTATTCGTAACATTTCCACTGGATTGAAATATTGAGTGGGTGTAGAAAATGAGAAAATAAATCAGTCCGATTTTAATAACAGTGCAGACAGTTTTATCTAGCAACATAAAAATTGGCACAGGACTGCTGAGACACGTGTATGTGCAGTGTGTAATACTTGCTACCGCCTGGTTCAAATGATAGTTTCTTGCTCTCATCCACGGACATTGGTTTCTATTAATGAGTAACACGGTCCCTAGTCAATTATTTCGGGAAGTGTTGTGACAATGAGACATTATACAGACTCAACATTATATATTTCATTGATATTCTTTTTGGTAAATATCCATACGATTGTGGCCAGATGTGATACTGAACGGGTAAAAGTCCGAAACCAGTCACAAAGAATTGGTTTTAATAAAGTCAACTGTGGCGGTGATTAAAACAAATAAAGGAACTGGATATCAAGTTGCGGGTTATCAATTCAACATCTTTCAAATACATAAAATCTCAATTTCTATTTATGTACTATATGTAAGCCTGGGATAATAATTCCACCCTTAATTCTGTAGTTCATTCCGTGTGGAAATTTGATACGATCCAGAACTGACGCTTTAACAAAGCCGTCAGATTGTGATCTTCAACTACCGCCACCACGGCACCCGATTCCTTCATTTTCCATATTTTCTTGCGTCAGTGAGACCGATGTCTACAAGTCTAAACGCCATATCGCTCCTTTACGTTCACTGACGTTTTCCAATCTTCGTTGTAAGACTTCATTTATAACAAAGTAACAGCAATAAAACTCCTCAAATCGGTGACTTAAAAAACTGGTTATTTTGAGCGGTTTTAGCGGTTAGGTTACACTGAAGACGAAAAGAACCTTTCATAACCGAAAATCAGTTGTTCCAGTGGTATTTCCATCCATAGTTACTACCAGAGGTGGTAACTCTTTACTACATGTCCCATTATATATACTCCCAAATTCAGATAACGATTTTATTAATATTGACGTACAAGTAAAATGTCGTTCTTTGCCAGCCTTTTTGGTGTATCTCTGAGCGTTAGTTTGTGACATTTGCATACAATACCTTCCGCTTGTCGCCTGAAATGGATTTGTAATGATGTGTTTCATCAAAATATGCGTTGTATGTGGTGAACAATTATTTATGTCTGTACAGTATAGATGCTGAAAGATAGTAGATGCTTGAAGAAAGCTGTTCAAACCCGCCTCCGGCCATCCGGATTTCCCTAAATCACTCCAGGCAAATGCCATGATGGTTCCTTTCAAAGGGCTCAGCTAACTTTCTTCCCCATCCTTAGCAACATTTAATCCGAGCATGTACTCCGTCTCTAATGACCATGCTGTCGACGGGACGTTAAATCCTAATCTTCCTTTCTTGACCTTTGTGTGTATCGAGATCTGCACTCTTATCAGTTTCTGAAGCTAACCAAGATCTTACAACCTGAAGGTGAAAGCGTTGCTACAACTGTTCCCAATCTTAGTAATTCCTAAAATTTGTATGTTAAATGTCATTAAACTGATTATCATTTCAGTACTGCCTTTATTATATGTATATTGTTTTAAGGAAACGTGTATGGTAAGTGATAGTACTGAAAACTATGAATTACAGACTTTGATCCCACACACAGATTAGTGATTAATATCGAAGAGACTACGTTGAATTAATTCCCGATATTTAATTTTGATTTACAAGAAATTCTGTGTGATCGTACCTGCAGTGCGTATACATCCTGTCTCAGGGCATCACGAAGCGGCTGCAATAAGTTTCGGCAGGTTTTCAATAGACTGAGAAAGCAATTTCTCGTTCCGCATTTCACAGCAGAACCGGTTTTCTTAGAATGACTGTCATAATCTTGGACCTCGTTACATCGGTAAAAGGCAAAGGCTTCGAAATGACTTCTGGAACAGGGCAGGTAGGAACACATTAAAAGCGCATAGTAATATATCAACCAGTTATTAAGAAAACCTACCTTGCTACGTTCTTTTCAGTGAGCAAGGCCCAGATGAGAAAAGCAATGTAAAAGACTCCACCTGGATTACTGTTTGCTGCGTTTCTCATCACCGATATTAACTTCGCAACAGTGTTGAAGTTACTAACCAATACTAAATTTACTTTTATGCGCATTTTTCATGTTATATAGTCAGTACATATTCTGAAACTAAAACTCGTATGAAACCGAACACATGCAGTTCTTTTGTGATATTAAAATTGATACCAGTCAAGATAATTAAATGGACTGCATAATTCTACCATTTCGAACTGCTTCAGAAGAGGTAGTATTAAACTTTCACGCAATATGTTTACCAGAATTTGTTTTAGGTGTTTCGGAGGTACAACGCAAATATTTACAGGGACATATGTGTTACCACATAAATTACGAAGCCAAATAATCGGCCGCATTATCAAAGATTTTACTATGATACGTACGACCTATGAAACATAAAAAGGTTCAAATAGACTTTTAAAACTTTTTTTTATATCAAGTAAACATTTTGTAAGTAGTAAAGTAGTGCCTGGCTTCTGACTAGCAGCGACATACAATAATTTGATTTTCCTGTGCGCTTTTTTTTTCTTCCATCTTTTAGATTTATTGTCTGCTCACATGTACAATAGACAATAGTCCTCTGTGTGAATCGCGATAGTCGGTGCTTATTTATTTATTTTTCTTTGTTTTGATTGTAGCTGCAGTTGGTTGAGGTTAGTAGGCCACTGTCGCGTTTTTTTTTTATAATCGAGTTGTTTAATAATTTTGTATTTCCGCCACCTACACCACGATATCGTTTTTCTTAGTCTCACTTGTGCAATTACATACTCAAGTTTTTTTGTTGTTGTTTTTTTTTCTGCGTGCAGTCCTTACGTTTACATAATTATAATTACCTTCTGCAGACCTTTAGCGATTCTTCTTAGTCGTTCGTTTTTTTCCGGGTGTTGTAGTCAGGTATAGGGACATGACTTCTGTGTACGGATGCAAGCTCTGTGGGTGCCACTTTCCTCCCAGCTTCAGGCGGTGGCCGGCCGCGGTGGCCGAGGGGACTGAGGCGCTCCAGTCACGGTCTGCACGGCCACTACGGTCGGGGTTTCAAATCCCCCCCTCGGGCATGGATATTTGTGCCGTCCTTAGTCTTACCTAGTTCATAAGTAGTTTGTAAGTTTAGGGACTGATGACCCCGAGGTTAAGTCCCTTAAGCTTAACAAACATTTGAACATTTGATTTCAGGCGGTGTTCAGTTGCACAGCTGGAAGCTACGGTCTAGGGGCACCGCTGCTGTAGATCGTTCGTGGGAAACCAGCGGACGTCCCGCATGTCCGATTTGCGCACCGATCCACCCGAGCTTGAGTCAAGTCTCTTTCTGCTCGCAATGAGGCAGACAACCCGTCCATGTTCGCGTGGGAGTCGCTTCAGAGTGTGGCAGTTAGCGAAAGAGTTCCCAGTGGACCGATCGAGAGGCCTCCCTGGTTCGTCTTACCAACAGGTTCAAGGCGCCGTCTGTGCAGACGATGTTCCTCAGTCAGATGGTGTCATTTGTCTCAGGTCACCTCACAGCCCGCAACATCCGGGCAGTCACAGATTGCTTTTAATTACATACAAGATGTTTCCCCTCATTTATTCCAACAAATATTACCCATAATGACCGGTTTTCGAAAGATTCTCAAATTACTCGGTTACTTTTACTTGCTTTGAAATGACATATTCATAATACCTAAGTTATATACATAAAACGCATCAAATACGAGCTTCTACTAAAGGCCAATATGGCGTCTTCTCTCCACCGAAAAGAGCTGCCCTCTCCCCCGAATAGCCACGTGGTGTGACGTCGGTGGCGTTCTGCCATCATATTGGTGATCATTCAGATGCACGTTGAAAATTTCTGGCATGCTTGACACTGCCCCACACGTTGGGAAAGCCTCCCCAACGTTCCGTTCGCACGTGTGACGTCGGAAAGTCGGCACGTTGGCCACACTCGTTCTGATACGCGCTCCGCGTGTCGACGGCTTTAGTGGTAGAGACTGCCAGCCTTGCTTGCAAGATGAAGGTAAAAGCTCACCATCTGCAGCATAGTTGCCAGAACTGACTGCGGACCTATGGTACAGAGCCGACTGGAAGGTCTAACTCAGACACTAACAAGGAAAGTGCATGGGCTCGAACAAACATATCTGTATGAACGTTTGGTTACAGGATCTCTACGTACACCTCAATGTGCTGGTGGGTGTCGTTTTTCTGCAAAGCTCTGCAACCATGCTCTAGATAGGACTGCAGATGTAATTGTAGACGCCATACGTAATGCAGATAACTATAACTTATGTAATAATCATCGTACATGTTCACTAGCGAATTTTCATCAAAAGCCGTGATGATAGTTGCAACTTTAACCTTCTTCCCGAAAGACTGTTGGTATTCACTGCCACTGCTTCCATCGCCTCTTCCCGCACTTACCGTAGCACTACCGCTTGCAATGAGTTGTTCGTCATTATCATCCCTATTATCATTATTATGAGTTTGTAACAACAGTATCTATCTTATGCTCATATTTCTGTACCATAACAGATACGTGAAAGCATGCAAATGATTCATCTTCTACACTAATACCAACTTCACGAAGAAGGGTTCTTCGTAACTTCATCTCAACTAATCGCAATACATTAGCAGGATTGATTAGCAATCGCCGCTCCATTTGACGCTTCACCACACACATAACATCACAAAACGCAACTTTGGAGGCACACTGCACCGTCCCACTGGCGAACCGACAGGTCAAAGTGCAATGCGGCATGGCACACGCAGAGGCCTCTAACGGACGATTGCAGAGTTTTGCAGATGCGAGAGTATCACTAGTGCAATAAGCGACTTTTACATTATCTCTCACACGATTTTGGTGTATATGTGTTTGTTCGAGCCCAAGTACTTTCCTTGTAAGTACCTAGGAATTGCAATTAAGAGCAACTTACATTGGAAAGAACACACAGAAAATATCGTAGGGAACACGAACGTAGCCGAGATAAGAAAATCAATCTAAAATAATCCACCTGTATTACTGTTTGATGCGTTTTTCATCACCGATGTCGACGGGTACTAACCCTACTAAATATATTTTTAAACGCATTTTTCATGTTATATAGTCAAGATATATTTTTGAACTTCCTGACAGGTTGAAATTGTGTGCCGGAACCGGGTCTTGATCCTGGGACCTTTGCCTTTCGCGGGCAAGCGCTCTACCGCCTGAGCTATCCCGACAGGACTCACGGTCCATCCTCATAACTTTACTTCTGCCAGCAACTCGCCTCCTACTTTCCAGACTTCACAGAAGTTTTCCTGCGTAACTTGCAGAACTAGCACCCCTGGCAGAAAGGATATGGTTTCATTCTGGAAACATCTCTTAGGCTGTGGCTAAGTCATGTCTCCACCTCATCCTTTCTTCCAGGAGTGCGAGTTCTGCAAGGTTCGCAGGAGAACATCTGTGAAGTTTGGAAAGTAGGAGGCGAGGTACTGGCAGAAGTTGTGAGGATGGACCGTGAGTCGTGTCGGGATAGCTCAGGCGGTAGAGCGCTTGCCCGCGAAAGGCAAAGGTCCCATGATCAAGTCCCGGTTCCGGCACACAATTTTAATCTGCCAGGAAGTTCCATATCAGCGCACTCTCCGCTGCAGAGTGAAAGTTTATTTTCAAAATAAAACTCGTATGAAACCGAACTCATACTGTTCTTTTATGATATTCAAATTGGCACTACTCAAATAATTAAATGGACTTTATATTTCTAGCATTTCGAACTGCTTCAGAGGAGCATTTGTATTAAAATCGCGTACTTTCACGCAGTATATTTACCTAAAGTTCTTTTAGGTGTTTGAGAGGTACATCGCAAATATTTACTGGGACATATTTGTTATCATATTAATTACCAAGCCAAATAATTCTCAAAGATTTTACGATGATACGTGTGACATATGAAACAGAAAATGTTCAAATAGCCTTTCTTTCACAACTTTTTTATATTAGGTAAATATTTTGTAAGTATTACCCGGTATCTGAATAGTAGCGACATACAGTAATTTGATTTTTCCGTGCGGTTTTTTTCTTTCATTTTCTGTTTATTTTCTCCTCGCGTGTATATTAGACTTACATTCTTCCTTTCGTCGGTAGAACACATAGAGGATGCAACAGTTATTCTAAAAAAACTGCCTATACTGCACTGTTGCGTCCTATTCCGGAGCATTGCCACAAATTGTGGAACCTTCACCAAGTGGGACTGATGGAGGATATAGAGGAAGTACAGAGGAGGACAGTTGGTTTTGTATTATCACGATTTAGAGGAGAGAGTGTCACGGAAATATGCACGAGTTGGGGTAGAAATCATTACAAGAAAGACGTCATTCGTTGCAGCGTTATCTATTTGCGAAATTTCTTACAGTAAATTTCCCCTCGGAGTAGGAACATATTTTGTTAGCACCCACCTACATAGGGAGACATGATTATCATAATAAAAAAAGCAACATCAGATAGGAAACGGAAAGGTGTTTCTTATTACCACGTGTTATTAGAGAATGGAACGGCAGAGAAATCTCTTGTAAGTGATTCGATGAACGCACTGCCATGCTCTTAAATGCCATTTGCAGAGTAATTATTTAGTTGATGTACAATAGAAGAAAAATGTAATTTTTTTCAATCTATGCAAACTCGGAATTTTACCGATAAATAAGTTCTGCTGGACTCCATCACGTCACTCAAAATCTTGGAAGCAAGAAACTGTTTCCTTTTCCTTCCTTTTTGAAATACGAGTAGTGTTCAAATGAAAAGGTACGAAACGACACTATGGGTATAACTGAAGTCTTTATTCAAAAGTAATCATCGAAGACTTGAGCACAACTATTCCACTGTATAACGAGCCAAGGATTTCCTGTTCCCAAAATTTCGTTGGCTGTGACAAGAGCCAATGCTCTAGTGTGTCATTCAGTTCGTCGTCCGGGTTGAAGCTCTTCCCTTCCGAATTATTTTTAACTGACCAAACAGATGACAGTCACAGGGTGACATGACCGGGCTGTAAGGCGGATACTCAAGCTGCTCCCACTTGGGAAGTACACTTTATGTGGCCCTGGTGACATATGGACACGCGCTGCCATGGAGTAGAATCACTCCCTCCGTGAGCAGTACCAGGCCATTAGTTCGTGATGGACTTGCGTAGGCTACGGAGTGTCTCACAGTACTCGTCACTGTTAATGGTTTTTCCGCGCTCGAGGAATTCGATGAGTATCGGCCATCTGACGTCGAAAAAGATGGCGAACATCGCCTTGTCTGTTGAGGGCACAACTTTAATTACTTAGGGAGAAGTGGCGACTGGAGTTACGCGTCCCTAGATGTCGCACTACGTCATCCCAAATCTGCATATTCAAATTTCAACCGGCTTGGTTATTAAGACGTTTTAAACCTTCTCATTTGAACACCTCTAGTATGTCTTTTAGTGACACAATCGTAAAATAATTGTATACCCATTTCACTACTTTTTTATATTTTACTAATTACGAAGCGCTCAATTCGGCGTTATAGCCATCATATTTTCTTATTTATTTAGCGTATGGCATTTTAGTACATTTCAGTGTCTGATTACATTATGGTACATAATCCACTACATGTATTCACAGATAAACATCTAGTCCTTGTATATATTCAATAGCTGTTTGGGTTGCCATGAGGAATTCTTCAAAGTCCCCACTGAACGCTCTGGCACTGCATTCTTCCCTGATGTGTTGGTCTGCTTAGGCGCGCCGCAGTCACATGCTGGCGAAGACAACAGTCCCCATTTGAAGAGTTGCTCAGCACATCTCCCGTGGCCCGTTCTCAGCCGGTTCAGAGTTGACCAGATTTTGCGGGGCTGATCAAACCCAGGAACTGCCTCAGTGATACAAGGCATTAGGTGGCAAGTTGTTGGGGCGTTTTGGAGCCTTTCTTTTCTCCAGGAGTTGATTTCAGCCCCGGTGAAGCTGTCGAGAGAAAGAGGAGGTCTTGAACGGAGCCTCTTGATTCTCAGATCAGTATCCGGGTGTATCGGTAGTTCAGGGTTTGCTTCGATCTTGTTGTATTCCCTGAGCAAGACTGTTTCTCGTCGCATTTTTGGTGGGAGTATATGACGCAGGACAGGCAGCCATATGTTAGGTGTAGATCTAATGGTTCCTGATAATTCAACATAGATTTTTTTCACATGGCTACTGTTTAACCATACTGGTGCACAGTACTCCGCCACAGAGTATACCAGGCTCAGTGCAGACGTCCTTAGGGTTGTTGCTGTTGATCCCCAGGTGGTTCCACAAAGTTTATGGATTAGGTTAGTTCTTGTTCTCACCTTGGCAGCTGTTTTTGTAACGTGAGTTTTAACTGACAATGTTCTGTCTAACGTGACCCCTAGATATATTGGCTCCTTGTTGTAGTTGAGGCGTGTGTCGTCAAAGTATACTTCCAGAGTTCTGTCTCCTCTGTTATTGAGATCGAAGCAAGTCGCTTCTGTCTTCGTGGCATTAGGCCTAAGCCTCCATTTACGGAAGTATGCTTCTAGGACAGACAGATCAGATGTCAGGGTTTCTTGCATTGTATCAAAATTTGTGTGCCTAGTTGCAATGGCCCAGTCGTCAGCGTAGCCAAATTTCGTAAAGCTGTTTCTGGCATGTCAGCGATGTATAGGCTGCAAAGCAGTGGGGCTAATACAGAGCCTTGAGGTAAGCCATTTTGCAGGAACTTCTGGCTACTGATGTTTCCCATGATGACCTGGAATCCTCTGTTACCAATCATGTTACCAATAAGCTTTGTGACTTTTTGACAGGGAATTATTTTCATAAGTTTATAGAGCAGGCCTTGTCCCAGGCGGTATCGAAGGCTGCTGACAAGTCAATAAAGGCCACAGAAGTTTTTAATTTCTTTTGGAAGCCTGCTTCAATATGTGTAGTAAGAGCCAGGACTTGGTCTGCACAGCTTCGGTTGGGACGAAAGCCGGCTTGTTCTACTGGGATGGCCGTGAGTATTCTCTGGCCAATCCTTTTTAGTAGTACTCGTTCCAAAAGCTTGTATATACGTAACAGGTAATTTACAAGTTATAACTATAATTCAAGGAATTTATGTCGTTGTGAGAACAACTGCCGTCCTTGGTAGTTCTTGTACTTTATCTGCTTATTGTTTCCCTTTTTGTCAGGCTATATTTGGCTCGCATATGTCTATGCTTTTTAGATTAGCTTGAGTTCATAAGTAACATGTGTTTGCGTGGTTACCACTGGTGGTACATGGCGTACGGAAGACAGGAAGATTATCATTTAACGTCCCGTCGACAGTGTGTCCATTAAAGATGGACTTCAAGCTGGGATTGGGTAAGGATGGGGAAGGAAATCGGCCGCCTGGAGTGATTTAGGAAAATCACGGAAAACCGAAATATGGATGGCCGGAAGTGGATTTGAACCACCGTCCTCCCGAATGCGAGTACAGTGTGTTAACCACTGTGCCAAATAGTCTTTTGATTTAGCTCTATGTATATTGGTTTAAATGAAATTCAATTAGTTTCTATTCTGCGCTAGGAGCGTATTTGGATATTATTTTAATTGACTTTTAAGTAGTAATTTTATTGGTCAGTAGTTTTTGTTATTTTCTATGATTTTCATCTTTGCTGTGAGGCGTTTGTGTTACTGCTGTGGATTTTGTTTATTGATTATCTTTGGCTCACTAATTTTATGAGTTATCTTAGTTCAACATATGAATAAATTTTTCGATGTACTTTTTGTATTTGATTTCGGTTTCTTCGTTAAGTACGTTTAAAAGGATTACGCAGGTATGCGAATATTGTTACAGTTCCTCGAGGACATCCTTTCTGCGTAACGTGGAATCGACTTTGTAGGTGCAAAAAGAATGTGGGTGAATTTGCTTCCACTGTTTTTGATGCGTTCTTTATAACTAACGAAAGGAAATCAGGAAGATTAGGGTTTAACGTCTTGTCAACATCATGGTCGTTAGTGAGGGAGCACAGCCGCGGCGGGTTAGCCGCGCGCATTGGAGCGCCGTGCTGAGGTGCGCGCGGCCGTTCGCCGTCGGGGGTTCGAATCTCCACTCGGGCATGGATGTTTGTGTTGTCCTTAGGTTAGTTTACCTTAGTTTAAGTAGTTTGTAAGCTACGGACTGCTGATGACCACGCAGTTAAGTCCGATAGATTTGCAAACATTTCAACACTTTTTTCCCCCCATTGATTTTTGATAAGGATGGGGAAAGAAATCGGTCGCGCCCTTTCATGGGAGCCATCCCGATATTTCAAAAATCAAATGTTTGTAAATCTATGTGACGAAACTGCCGTCTTCCCGAATGCGAGTCCAGTGTGTTATCACTGATCCACACAGCTCGGTCTAATGTTGAATTTTCTACCACTTTGACCTATATAAAATGTGTACATGCGTTACAAATAATTCCAGAGTTGTTATATGAAATTTTCCTAGTTTACTTTATAGATCTTGTGTTTTGAGGCTGTGTCTATTTTAGTATGTAAAGGTGATATTGTTTTTGAATATTTGATCAATTTTGTTATAGATGTTTCCTACATGTGTTGTGACTATGATTTTTTTTTTTCTGTTTATTGTTTGTCTAGTGTTAGTCTTTATGTATATTGAGACTGTTTGCTGTTATACCAAAAGGTGTTACTGTATGAATCAGTCGTGATTGAAGAAAGTAACATTGGTATGCTGAGTGAAAATTGCGTTACAGCTACGGAGTTATATAAAGTAACATTTAACTACCTGTCTTAGCATAATAATTGTGCATTCGTGTTGGGTCAACAGAACATTCAGAATAACCCAACTTTAATGTACACTCATTACAGATGGTTTCAAAATTATTCAGTCTACTAGTGTCTCAAGAATCGTCAAACTGATTAAACAACATTCTTTTTGATTTCATAAATGTGCCTTCACATATATTCCATATATCTTTTGGTCATCCAGACATATCACAGCTCTCATGTGAAACAGATACACTTAAATGCTTCCAAATACTGTCTGTCTTTAAACTCAAACCATTTCACATGCCTATGTTTTCCACTATATTATTCACTCGAATCCATTTTACTGATATCTTAAGGATTAGACCGATTAAATTTTCTTTTTGAAAGATATTTATAGTTTGTTCGGTGCAGCACAGATTTGTGTATTCATTTCTCACCTGCTTTCCTTATTTTATTGCTTTTAGGTGCATTAATTGTTATCTTTTTATAAATATTACTATATAGTTAGATGAAAATAAGATTCTTGAACAAGACTACCACTTTTGTGTTTGGGACTGATGACCTCGTTGTTTGTTCCCTCATTTCCATCAACACACACACACACACACACACACACACACACACACACACACACACTCTCTCTCTCTCTCTTTTGTGTTTATCAGTTGACACGTATCAGTGTTATTTGTCACGTAGACATTTCATTCTCACTCATAAGGCAGGGAATCTCCCTAGATTTTATAACATTTTACTTTCTCGCCTTTTTGAATATATTTATTCCTGTCTGATGTCGGTATTTGAGAGTGTAATTACTTCTCAGATATGTAAGTATAGTTTTGTGTGTAATGAATAGCGTTTCTCTAGTGAGTCACTCTTTCGTCCTGTGAGCACTGAATGTTGATGGAGCAAAACTCCTCTTTTTAGACTTCAGTATCTCAAATTATTTAGATCTGATGTGCCCACATGCCATGAAAGGAAGCTTTATAATGGTTTGCAAAACAAAATCCAGGCTACATTTCCGAAGAATTTTGCAACAATCCTTCTTTGAATTGTCTTCTCGCTAAATATGTCTGTTTGTATTTTATACACATGACTGATAAACGATGAAATAAGTATTTGTTTACAACCAATTCTGAGAAACCTCTAAAAACCCATAAAGCCATTGTTGATTGACCCGATCTGAGAACTCCCAAGTGCACACTTCAGCACGTATCGGTGTAATTCATTGCAGAAAATTGTCAAAATTATTAGTATTAGTGACATCAAAATACTGCCATTCTTATGAATTAGTCAAGGAAATGGGAATCCTTTGGAAAGGTAATTAACAACAGATATATTTTGGACGTAGTCTTTATTCATATATTTTAATCAATATGACAGGTCAGTAATTATCTGTCGTGGAAAAATAACTGTGACGGCGTAATGCCTCTGAAGGTGCGACCACTAACTCACTCCTTTGTGTAACAGTGATTCAGGTAGATACTCTCTTTGGATAACAGTTTGCACACTAAATTATTTTTAACAAAGCACAAAAAATAATTCTCTTACATACAACGTATCAACGAACTGATTATCATACATATTTACAAAACGATACTGATAGACTAATTATTAGTTACATGTTCATACAATGTAGCTATAATAAATTCCGAAGAACTTAGAATCTACAACACTCCTTGTACATCTGACAAAATAAATTTCGTTGCATCATTTCTAAAATTATCACTAAGAGGGTAATCAATGGATTTCCCCAAACAGATCTTTCAGTACATTTCAGCACTTACTATGGTGGCAATATGCGTGTTTTTAATACAAACACAATATAGTTCTTTTACACTCATTAAATAGCACGTGGTAGTGGTTCGTTATGTAACTGTAACAAGCTACCCCGCACTATCTAGAGGGTGGAGTTTTAGACGCCGAGCTTGGGGGTCTCAGGTTCAATTTCTGGTAGGAGCGGGAATTTTTCGATGTTACGGCCCTACCGAGTGTCCCAGACCTTACCTTTATTCCTCCATACAGACGGTCTGGTAATCATTACATCAATTTTTTAAAGGGTGTTACTCAAATCTGTTGCCAAGCTGAGCCATTCGACGTATGAGAAGTTTTAGGCAATGTTGAACATCAGCAAATTAAAACTTGGTAGGTCGAAATATAACAACGCACAGTTTGTATGTTTGGGTGAAGGTATATCTATTTCGTTTTAAATATGAAATCAAAGCCTGAATTTTTTTTATTTTGTTTAAACAATGCGTATTTCAATAATATTTTTGTAGAGAACTGTTTTCGCCATTTATATATGGAGTTCAATAGCACTAAGCAAGCAGCTACAGAAAGAAACAATGTTTTAGCAAAAGAGAAAAGACGAGTACAATAATGGGAAGCTCAATAAATGAAGCAGTAGCGAGAAAAAATTCTCATCTCCATGAGATGGATAAGCAAATGTAACTATGTGAGAGCATTTGTAGTAAGCATACTTTGCCACAGATAATCTTTCGTGCTATATTATCAAATGTTTCAAGCTCTTTTTCCAGTAAACGTCAGAGGTTTTACGGTTATTTTAATAGTATAACAAACCTACTAATACCTATGTAACATATAAAGCTCAGATATTGAAATAATTATGTTGGCGACAGAGGAGCCGCGAATGTAATACTACGATATTATGTGACGAAGCAGTGAAAAAAAGAACGAATATATCAGAAGGATGTGAGGAGAATCTCCCGGATTATTTCTTAAGATAACTTCATCACCTCCACTGCGACATAGTTTTCCAAGTAATAACACAGCCTGAGAATGACTAACATTCGTTAGGACATAGAACGATCTGAATAGTGAACTACTTCTGGCTTTCGGGTATGCAGCCGGCTAACAACATCGACGACCGCCGTTATTTCGGCAGGAAGAGAGACTGCCGTTTTCAAGACTACTGGAGAGAAGAAACATTATGCACAAGAATTCAACACTTCGCTTTGCAAATGAAAAGAGGAAAGATAACGCACACGAAGTAAACAGCAGCGCATTCATGCAACCAAAGATGACTAACGTCAGAAATATTGATGATTAATACCAGTATCATTAATTCTGTCTCTCTGTTTTTCGACAAAAGACAGGTATACGGAGAGAGGAAGGAAGTAGTATTCCAGGTAGGATTTAAGCAGAAAGTTTCATCTCTTTAAGGTTATTTGCTAGTTTAATTTCAAGTGCAGGGTGACCTGTGTCTAGGCAATGTTTTGCAATAGCAGATTTGACGCTCTGTTGTAAACGTGTGTGCTGCTCCTGTTCAGTAAACCAGTCATTACAAAAATCTCAAACCAACACTGCGCTGTCGGCCAAATGTGCAACGAGCGAGTGCTGATAGCGCCGAGTGGCACCTAAGTTACGGCCTTTTTGCTTTACGCATAGAGCATTTCCAACAGGGTTGGACGTATTTTGCGGAAATATGATATGCAATGTCTTTTCCGGCCACTACATAAGATTAGGGCGCTGTTAGGGCCTATAAATGCCTTGCTTAAGGCGAGTCCCACGAAGTTGTACCATGCCATATATTGAAGAAGGAAGATTAGGGTTTAATGACCCGTCTACAGCGTGGTCATTAGAGACGGAGCACATGCTTAGATTGCTTTTGGTCAAGGATGGGGCAGGAAATCGGCCGTGTCATTTGAAAGGAACCATCCCGGCTTCTACCTGGAGTGGATCAGATAAATCACAGAAAATCTAAATTTTGATGGCAGGAGGTGGGGTTGAACCAACGATCTCCCGACTGCGAGTCCGGTGTATCACCATTGCACCACGTCGCTCGGTGAGTATCGGTCAGACTAGCAAGACTGTGGAGGACCTATGACAGCCTAAAAAAATCGGCTATTTTGCACAACACTGTTTTGACACAGTTCACCCTGTGGAATACAGCACGGAGATTTTAGCATGGGTTTCCAGCTGTTGAGATTATGTTGTTAACGAAACAGCTGAAATTAAAGTACGAAATAATCTTGTAAATAAAGATGGAGGGTGAATAAAAAAATTCTCAGAATCCGTCCACGTCAAGCGGTTAAAACTCCACGAGCTTTCGACCAAGAACTTCTTGGCAATTGTCATACAATTCGACAATTGCTAAGGAGTGCTTGGCCGAAAGCTCGTGAAGTTTTAACCACTTGACGCGGACGGAAACCCAAGAATTTTTTATTCAATGTCATCGCCACGAGACAATGCATTCTTACGTAGTGGAGGGTTTTTCTTAAGTCTTGCGTGGAAGTCCACCCTCCCTCCTCTCTCTCTCTCTCTCTCTCTCTCTCTCTCTCTCTCTCTCTCTCTCTCCGCTAAAGAAAAAATTTAGAGGAACAGATTGAATCCTCTCCCGTTGATTGATATTCATCATCATAGATAAGACATTTTCATATATGCACCAAAGCTGCTTTTATTTGAATATATATATATATATATATATATATATATATATGTGTGTGTGTGTGTGTGTGTGTGTGTGTGTGTGTGTGTTTGTGTGTGTGTGCCTTAAGAAAATGGGCAAAGCCCGAAACTAGTCAGCATTTCAAATAAAAGCAGCTTTAGTGCATATATGAAAATGTCTTTTCTACAATATTTAAGAGCTGCAAAACGCGGCATGTCAAACACATTTGATATTCATCATCGACATTTCTGATGTCCATCTTTGGCTGTGTGATGGCACTGTTATTTACTTATTCGTGCTACCTCTTCTGTTTTAATTTGCAAAGCGAATAGTGCTTCGTCGCTACAGTTGGGCCTATAAAATAGCAGATGTTCTTCTGCCAAAATATGGGCGGTCGTCAATGTTGTTACCCGGCTTTATACCCGTAAGTTGTTGCACCGTGGAACGATTTGCTTGTAGTGTTTATTCAGTGACGTATTTGCTCAACGGTATGTTACCTTTATGTTTAGTAGAACAATTTAGAGGAACAGGAGGGCGGGTGAAAAGACTGTACCTGCGATTCGTTGTCTACTAGGATACTAGCATGTTTACGTGCGAGTTGCAACCTTCCCTTGTGTGTGTGTGGGGGGGGGGGGGTGATGCCACGGAGGTGGCACTGTGTAAATGCGGCTGAGGACTAGATGAGGGGGCGCGGCGGATGGCGTCAGAGGAAGGGCTCGACCCAGTAGCGCACGAGCGGCGCTGAGCTGCGGTCGCCGCGCAGCACGCGGCTGCGGTGCTTGACGTCCTTGGGCTTGAGCACGCTGCGGTGGTTGGAGAGCAGGCGGCTGGGCGTCAGGATGGCCTTCTGGCTGAGCCCGGTCGCCTCCAGGAAGCTCTCGTACGAGTCGCGCTGCTGCTGCTGCTGTGCGGGCGAGGGCGACGGGGGGCCGCGCGCCTCCTCGGCGCCGTCGCCGTCGGCGCGGCCCACGTCCACGTCCACCTCCTCCAGCCGGAACTCTTCGAAGTTGCTCCGCAGCAGCGAGTCGTCACCCACCATCGCCTGCTCCTGCACACACCCACATCGGGTTAACTACAGAACTGGAAAAACTGCTTTCTAGCCTAACAATTAACTACGTAATACGAGGGCTGGAAGAAATACAGAGTGACAAGGGAAAACGGGAACATTTGCACAATCCAATAAAACTAGAAGTGACCAAGGAAGAAAAAAAAATAAAAATAAAATAAAAAATTGCCGGCCGCGGTGGCCGAGGGGACTGAGACGCTTCAGTCACGGTCTCCACGGCCATTACGGACGGGGGTTCGAATCCCCACTCGGGCATGGATATTTGTGCCGTCCTTAGTATTAGCTAGTTAGTAGTTTGTAAGTTTAGGGACTGATGACCCCGTAGTTAAGTCCCATAAGCTATACAAACATTTTTGAAAAATATTTAATTAATACCTATTGAAATCTTACAACTTTGCCATTCACGAAACA
This sequence comes from Locusta migratoria, assembly GCA_026315105.1. Taxonomy (NCBI): domain Eukaryota; kingdom Metazoa; phylum Arthropoda; class Insecta; order Orthoptera; family Acrididae; genus Locusta; species Locusta migratoria. Next base: position 340,398,377 of record CM048755.1, read on the forward strand.
TTGATGTTATATATAATTTTTCATCCCTTTGAACACCATAGATGAAGCAGTTAGAGCGAACAGAGTGAGATGGTGGGGTCATGTTACACGCATGGGAGAAGCAAGGTTACCTAAGAGACTCATGAGCTCGTCAGGGGAGAGTAAGAGGAGTCGAGGTAGACCAAGAAGAAAGTACTTAGATTCGGTGCAAAATGATTTAGAAGTGAAAGGCATAACATCAGACGAGGCATCAATGTTAGCATTGAATAGGGGCTCATGGAGGAATTTTATTAGAGGTACTATGCTCCAGACTGAACACTGAAAGGCATAATCAGTCTCTAATGATGATGATGATGATGATGATTTAATGCATGACATTTTCTTTGAAGCTATAAGGAGTCGTTCTTTTCGAGATATTAATGAGGAAATGTAGGTGGCCGGAATTTGAATCTGACAAGGAGGGTTTCAGACATGGGGATCACCGATTTCCATAGAATTTTGCATGACGGTATATTGAAAATAAAGAGACACGTTCAATGAAGTGTATTATCAGTTTACAGCTGTTTTATTTGTGATACATAGTGTAAAAACAATAAAAATAAGAAATAAAAAACTAAGGTATATTATTACATAATTACAGCGTTCTCATGTTACATGTTTGTAGAACTTATGGGACTTAACTGCGGGGTCATCAGTCCCTAAGCTTACAAACTACCTATGAACTAGCTACAACTACAGACGGCACAAAGATCCATGCCCGAGGGGGGATTCGAACCCCCGACCGTAGTGGCCGTGCAGACCGTGACTGAAGCGCCTCAGTCTCCTCGGCCACCGGGGCCCGGCACAGCGTTCTCACAGCCAGTAGAGTGACACTTATCATAAAAACAACCAAAACACAAATATTTCTCACAACACACGAACGACATATTGCCACATTCACATGTTGTAAGAGATATCGTTCGTGGAAAACATATTTGATTTATACCGTACTTTGTGTCACAAAACAGTTGTAGACAGATAATATACTCAACTGAATATCATCACACTTCTCGATGCTCTACTTCAAAATAAGGGAAGAAAGGTTACTACAAATATAAGAATGTTATGAAATACATAGAAAAGAGTTCCCATGATTCAGGTTGGAACGTGGATCCACAGTTTGACAGTCCAAGCCCTGGACAGCTTGATCGGCGACGGCGCTCGAAAAGTCATGTTTACGAGTACACAAGCTACACCACGAAAATGTTAATTACTCGAACGTAATTAACTTTGACCCCATATATAGTAATAAAAATGCTTATCTTAGACGATATTTCGATGTATAACATTGAAAACGCGATTTAAAGACTGATACACAAACTACGGTATAAATCAGCTTTTAATACGTTGTTGTCGAGGAGCAACACTGGGAATTAAAGGGTTAAAGATCTCACAGCTAAGAGATATTAGGGCTCGTACAGAGAGATATAAGCATTAATTTTTCCCTTGCTCGTATTTGGGATTATAATGGGAAATGACTAATATTTGTACGAGGTATCTTCAAACGGGTTGATTTCGGACAGTTTTCAAATTATTTTCAATATGACGTTTTTTAGGTTTTGTCAGATTTCATTGTTTTTACGGAATTGGTGGGGTATATGTATAATCAATAAAATATACTAGAAAAAGAACGTCCATGTGCATCTACTTCTGCTTGAGACAAAGTGTACGAAATCACCCCGTGGAATGGGGTGATTTCTGACACATTTGTATTTTCAATCTCTGTTCGGTGTTTCGAAGTATATGGGCTGATTTCGGACACAAATTGACTTTTTTTTTAAATTCTATTTTCTCTCTGTTTGATTCTAGTGACTTAACATATTTTAAGGACGACCATCATTAAAATAAGGGTAAGGACTGAGATTAGGAATACGTTAATTTGCCACATTGAATATCTGTAACCACTTTCTTTAAAATTTCCGGGTCGTAATTAAACCGATCTTGAACACCTTATTTTTATACGTTCCCGGCATTGTCCGAAATCACCCCAAAAACAACACAATTTCGAAAACACCTCCGTTACTTTGAACTTTACACAAAACTTGTGACAAACTGGTACAACACTTCTCGAAGTGCCACAGCCTACTGATCTCGTTGGCAACTGAAGCTACGATACTTTTTCGCCAGTCGCAACAACAGAAAGTTTCCGCTCCATAACACAGCGCGTCAGCGAGTACTTTCGACAATGAGACTGTCCGACTGATTATTGCGTCGGTAAACAATCGATCTAACCGCCGGAGTGTGGGACGCGGGAATTACAGTTTCGTGCATAAAAATAAGCAGCGCGCGGAGGTGGAAATTAGCGCTAATTCGTTGCTACGTAGCGGCAAAGAGAAGATAAAACATATCGTCCGAAATCACTCAGTTTGACGGTAATGTCCGCAGTGGCGTACTAAGGCTGTCGGAGGCCTGGGGCGGCGGCGAAACAAAATGAGCCCCACCCCCCCGGCCACTTGGAAATATATTACTATAAACCAGTAACATTTGAGATTTGTAAACCCCCACAGGACGAGACACACGGGCTAGTCCAATAACCAGTCTACAAAGAACAGCTTTCGAAGTATGGAGGCCCCAACAGAACGAGATGCCAAGCGCGCTAAAAAAAAAACCTCTAGCTTTCGACACAGACGAAAATATACAGACGGGAAACGTCGGTAAGGGCACAGTCCCACGCTCAGGGGTGCGGGGGCGGGGGATGCTGAAGCAGTTCCGTAAGCTGTCCCATGATGGCGCTGCGGTCAGAAGCAGCCCTTTAAAACGGGCCAGAGCAGGCGGCAGGTAGCGGCTGTCCCCTCCTCCACCTGCCCTCAAACCCCAGCAAGCCGGACACAGCCGTGGCCTCATGGCAGGCGGCACGAGCTCTCCCCCTCAGCCTCTAATCCACACTACCACAGAGTAACATATACAGAGAAGCAGCCCCCTCTAAACCACTGTCCTACACTCCCCTTGTAGTTCCGTCAGATGCTAGCAGGTGTCAGGCGGTTCCCTGGCTTAGGGTGCCTCTCGCACGTCAGAGGGTAGCGTGGAGGGGAGGCTGAGGGGAGAGCTCGTGCCGCCTGGCACCAGGCCACGGCTGCGTCCGGCGTGCCGGCGTTTGAGGGGAGGTGGTGGTGGGAGCAGCCGCTACCTGCCGCCTGCTCTGGCCAGTTTAAAGGGCTGCTTGTGACCGCAGCGCCATCATGGGACATCTTACGGAACTGCTGGAAACCCTCCCTCCCCGCACCCCTGAGCGTAGGACCGGGCCCTTACGGAGGTTTCCCGTCTGTATATATTTGTCTGTGACGCTACCCTCTGACGTGCGAGAGGCACCCTCAGAAGTGCCTCTAGTCTGCTCTACCGGAACTAAGCCAGTGAACAGGAAGGGCTGCTTCTCTGTATATGTTACTCTGTGCCATAGAGTAACATATACAGAGGAGAAGCCTCCCCTAAACCACTGTCCTACGCTCCCCTCGTAGTTCTGTAAGATGCTAGCAGGTGTCAGGCTGTCAGGCGGTTACCTGGCTTAGGGTGCCTCTCGCACGTCAGAGGGTAGCGTGGAGGGGAGGCTGAGGGGAGAGCTCGTGCCGCCTGCCACGAGGCTGCGGCTGTGTCTGGCTTGCTGGCGTTTGAGGGGAGGTGGTGGTGGGGGCAGCCGCTACCTGCCGCCTTCTCTGGCCAGTTTAAAGGGCTGCTTCTGACCGCAGCGCCATCACTGGACATCTTACGGAACTGCTGGAAACCCTCCCTCCCCGCCCCCCCTGAGCGTAGGACCGGGCCCTTACGAAGGTTTTCCGTCTGTATATATTTGTGTCTGTGCTTTTGAGGCAATTGTAGGACCCCGAAGACCGGAGGCCCGGGGCGGTCCGGCCCCTCCGCCCCCCCTCCCCTTAGTCCGATACGTACAGTTTGGTGGCTTGCAGAGTATGTATGTAGATGTAGAATGGAGTGGGACAGGTGGTGTGGCTAATTTAGACGCGCGGCCAGATGGCTAAATAGGAGCGAGAGTCACCTGCGCTTGTCCGCGAGTGAGCTCGGTGACGATGCTGCCGCCGGCGGAGCCGGTGATGAGCGAGGAGACGGAGCAGCCGACGCGGATGGCGGCGACGTCGTCGGGCGGCAGCTGTCGGGCGTCGTGCTTGCGCGCCACGGCCAGGCTGCCGTTGCTGAGGATCTGGCGCCGCATCAGCACCAGGCTGCCCAGCTGCGCCGGCTTGGGCGGCAGCGCGGGCGGCGCCGCCCTCCTGCCGCCCCTCTGCCCGCCGCTGCTCGCCTTCCGCGCGCTTTCCGCCGCCGCTTCCTTCGCGCCCTCAACCTGCTGGACGGACTCCACCGCTTCTCTCTTGGGAGTCTCGACCGGCTTCTCGTCGGTGCGGCCGGCTTCCTTTTTGTCCACCTCCTCCAATTCCACATTCCTGACCAAAGTCAGACCCTGGCTCGACATCATCAGGCAGGCTTTCTCTTCCAGGTGCTGAGCTTTTGTGGGGGGCGACGGCGTCTTCTCCTTCATCGCCCACCTCATCTGCTCCAGCTTCAGTTCGGTAGCTTTCTTGTGCAGAGCCGCAACTTTTTCTACCTCCTTCACGATATCGAATTCCTCCTCATTTTTCTCGTCCGTCGCGTTCCCCGCTCTGCTCTCTACCGGTGCCGGAGACTTCTCACTGACATTCTCCATCACTTCGTCGTGTTCCTCCTCCTGTTCTTCTTCGATACTGGAGCAGGTGTACGTGAACTTCACCCTCCTCTCTTTTTCAGCGGGCTTATCCCTATTCGAGAATTTGTATTCGTGGGTGTCTCCTTCGTCCTGGTCGCGGAGGAGTATCTGGTTGACGCACTCCAGCACAGGATTGTGGTTGTACACCTTATACAGGTCCCTCTCTACGAAGTCGTCGTGCCGCCCCAGGTAGTCGTGGTCGTGCTCTTCCGGCTGGCAACTGTCGTCGTGCTCTTCTTTCAGAACGCCGTCACTGGGCTCGGCCTGTTTCGGGCCTACACCGGCGTCACTTTCAGACGTCTTTGAGGAGAGAGACTCTAGCGAATCGTGATGTCCATTGCATTTCGGAGACTCCTCCGAGCCCAGAGCAGATTCAGGTGAACTAGAATTTTCCATGGGCAAAGATAACGTCTTGGTTCTCCTAGCAGCTCTCCGTAGTCTCGCTATCTCCAAGGCCTGTAAGAGAGAAAATTACACTATCAGTAGACATAAAAAGTAGGTACAAATGAAGCTGAAATACACATAAGTAATGGTATGACTAACGTGATTTAACATTAATATTGAATAGGGCGACAGATTTGTGACTGGCAGGAAGATTTCCTAAGTAATAGAACACAGTACGTAGTTCTCAACAGCGGTTTCATTCTCTGAGATACAAGATTTGGCAACCAGAAAAAAGCAGCGGGAAGGTTGTGTATAGTATACACTAAAAAATTACATGTATACTATCAATCAATAGCCTGAAAACGGCTTACTGAGACATTACGTATCAAAACACGGCCCAGGGAACTCTGTTTCCAACTTTCATGATTACATCTGACAGAGGGAAAAATTTTTAGTCGCTTTAATTTTTGACACCTGTGTAGCTTAACTGCGCGTAGGGCAAACCTCAACCGTGCACCCCCCTGCCTGCACTGTATTCCCACATTGTCTTACCAACGCAACTTTACAATATTGCATTGACTGATTTCGTCAAATATTGGTACTATCTGGAAGTTGTAAAAAATAAATTAGCGTGTCTATGCTGGTAGCTTTAGGAGCTTCTCCAACTATTACTGACTACAGCTAATTGCTTGCTTTGATAAATCTTTCCGACTTCATATTTTTCTGCCCTACCTGTAAATCCCCAATTGCTAAAAGAACCTAACTCCTATGTATAAAATAAGATCTAAAAGTTGTTTACAAGTAAGTTAATATGTCAAATATTATATACCAAGGTAATTCGGAAAGTAAGTTCCACTGCGTTAAAGTCACATAAGTGAGTGGTGCTAGCATGACCCATCTAGTTGCACTGTGTAGTTTGTTCAGTGTAACTGTGACATATTCAGCCTCTCCTCTAAACAGCAAACGTGTTTAGTGTGCAGCAATGGAGTACCCAGCCAAGTATGAGGTTCAGATAGTAGTAACATGTCTGTGGGCAAAATAAATGACACTGGCAGCAATTAATCGTGAGATTACTGAAGCGAACAGGACAATGTTGTTCGACGTTGGTGTCGCACATTTCTAGAGGAATGCACTAACGTCCGTAATGAAGAACAAAGATGCAGATCATCTATTGTGAATAATGAACTTGTTCAAACAGCCGAAGAAGTAGGGACACAGATTCGCTGTTTCCCAATTTAAGAACTCTTGGAGCATTTTCCGCCAAGATTTTTGGAAACATTTTTTGTTACTTTAGATATAACAGCGCCTTTATGATAATTTTATATATAAAAACAGTCTAGAGCGTAAAACTGATTAGTATATATTTCCGGCTGCCACAACAGTGACACCACTTGAGAAACTCGCAGCTCCTGTGCCACTCCATACCATTTCTGAGCAACACCCTAAAGATGGCCCAAAAACTGGGTTGAAACTCGTCGGAAATCAATAATCTTGCGCTCTAGAAATATTCCACAAATCATTTGACTCTCATGGAAGGCTAAATTCAAAGGAGGCAGATTTTTGTGCAGGACTGATTTCATAGTTTGTAAAGAGGTATGACAAATGTTTTAATGTATATAGAAATTATATTGAAAATGAGCTATAAGAGTGTACTGCTCAGTTTTATGAAACAGACGTCCCAACAGTATAGTGTGTTTTTAAGTTTATGTATTTGAACTTACTTTCCTACTCTTAGTTACTATTAAATTAGTTGGGCGCCCGCGGGCTCAGACGACGCTTGATTTGCTACTGGGCTGCATGCTGGAAGTTGGGATGGCAGCAGTGATGGCTGCTGAGATGGAAAGTGACGTCATTGCTGGCTTCCCTGCGGGCTTGCGTGCTGGAATTCGGAGATAGGACATATCCTATTTTCCGGCTTGTTGTCTGTGGTGAATGTGAACGTTAGCGAATGAGGAAGACGCATTTCGTCACATGAGCGTAAGTTTTCCAAGCTTGCCCCTAGAGTCTACTGATGCTACTTTGTGTGCTCCAAGCGTCGTGTTGACATCTTTTGTGTTGGTAGCAGGCTAGTATCAGACAAGATATGCGTTATAAAATAAAAATTTTAATGGAGAACTTTTCATACATGTCAAAATCAAAAAGGTATCTTGACGTAATGTATAAAGACGTTCGTTTACAAACTCATAATTATAAACAAATATTTTCTTCGGGAGAATTTAATTATTGTGGTGACTTGCGCAAGTTCGTCAAATAATATCGTCCAAACACTTTGCACGTTATCGTGGCGAGATAACCACAAATCTACAATCTACGGTTAGCGTTCTCACGTCGTTTTCTCCATCTTATTTCTTCAATAAATAAAAACACGCTGATTTCTCGTCCACTACTCTTTGCTACCTCCACTGTTACAGCGTCCATGTTGACAGTCAAGTCTCGCTCGTCTTCTAGCGGTTTAGGGTGATGAAGCATCGTGTGCAGCCAACCTCGCACAAAAGCCATCGCAGTGCCCAGTGCAACACCACGCATGACAGCCCGCTGGGAATCCAAACACGGATTCCAGCAACAAATCGAGCGTCGTCTGAGGCGGGCTTCAGTTAGGCGCGCACGGGCCAGTTGGGCTTCGTTGTTAGTTGGATGCGCGGGGTGGATATGTGACAATTGCACCCAGTCCGACTGGAAACTACCTGCAGCCCGTACCCCTCGCTAAGCCGCTCCTGTGCCTGCGCTAATTCCACGCCGCCATCAGCCCGGGAGTTCTCGCTCACCAGAAACGCTCTCTCGACACAGTCAGTCTGCAGTCACAGAGTAATGTGCTGCAGTCCCGAGGTTCTTGTCCACCTCAACGGATGACTGCTAACTGTCAGTACGAGTATGAATATCGTAGTTCGTGCAGCTTGTGTGTTTGTGAGCTTATAGTATGGAGATATCGACGACCAACAAGGGTAAGCCATGTGGCCACTATGAAGGCTACTCTTACATCATAAAAAGAACCAAAGCAGTCAGGACAGAGATTTGGCACTGTTCAAAACATAGAACAACGAACTGTCCTGGGATGTATTCCAATCAGTGTTTCCCTAGTGATGTAAAATGCCTCGACATATACAAGTTGGGCAAATGCCCAGAATGAATGCCTGAGCAAATGCCCAAAATTCATAAATATGCAGGTATTTATGGATTTAAAAGAAACTTACAAGCAGTACCTACAAAAATAACGTGATATTTTGTACTACTCTCTAAAGTATATCTCAAGTGCTTCAATGCTCTTCTGTCATTTCCCAGCAGCCCAAGTTTCGCAAACATACAATGTTGTGCTGCAAACGCATGTTTTGAGAAACTTGTGCCTCATGTCCAGGGCGATGTTCGACTGCAGTAGATTTCTCTTTCCCATGAATGCCCTCTTTGCTTGTGCTAGTCTACTTTTTATGTCCCCCTTGGTTCTTCCTACGTGGGTTTGTTTACTACAAAGGTAGCAGAATTCTTGGCCTTCGTGTACATTGTGATCACCAATTCGGATGTTATTTTCTCGCTACTTTTATTTCTGTTACTTCTCATGACTTTCGTCTTTCTTTGGTTTACCTTCAATCTATGGTCTGTGGTCATTAGTCTTTTTATTTTATTCAACAGATCCTGTAATTTTCCTTCCGCAGACGATAGCAATGTCATCAGCAAATATTATTGATATTTTTTTAGCCAGAACTTATCACAGACTTGAACCTCTTCTTTATTTACGATATTACGTCTCCATTGTGTAAGTTGAACAGTGATTCCGACAGTCGAGAACCTTTTCTTATCCCGTTTTTAATCTTAGCACTTTTGTTCTTGACTTTCGACACTTATTGTATCCACTTCGTTCTTATACCAACAATGTATTACCCTCCTTTCCCTACAGCTTACTCCTATTTTTCTCAGAATTACGAACATCATGCAGCACCTTACATTATCGAAGGCTTTATCCAAGTGACAAATCTCATGAATATGTCTTGGTTCTTCTTTAGTCTCGCTTCCATTAGAAACTGCAGCATTGCTATTGTGGCCACGCATAGCCGTAAAGTACGGCCAGTGCCAATGCAACCTCACAGCCCTCGGCTCTTCTACCTGCCGGGCAGAGATCGGACGGGGACATTAGAGGACCGCCCCTCGACCAGAACTGGGTGCATTTATCAGGACACCGCGCGGGGTCACCACCATCTAGAGAGAAGGCTGTGGCGATCTCGTGTGACGTCACGGAGAGTAGGCCTCGATCACGTAGCTGACTGGGTGGCCGCTGGGGCACGGCCCACTATGCCATAGTGGCCACCCAATCAGCCTACTCTGCGTGACGTCACATGACTGCTGCGGCCTCGTATCTAGGTGGTGCCGGTGGAGCTGAGAGCTAGTTTGTAGTGTGGAGCACGTGCCTGCTGGCGGATGAGGCTGTCCCTGGCGGCGAGCTGGGCGCGGATGCTGGCCTGCTCCGCGCGCAGGCGCCTCTCGAGGCCGAGCAGCGCGGCCAGCACGGAGTTGAGCTGGCGGCGGCGCAGGCGCGCCTCGGCGCTCAGCAGCTGGCGCCAGCGAGTCTCCTGCGTGCTCAGCGCCAGCCGCGCCAGCGACAGCTCCCGCCGCGTCTCCAAGCAGCACGCCGCATCCCCCTGAAACACAACACCACCACCACCTGTTCAACAAAACTGTAGATCAGCACGGGCATTGGCGACTTATAATTGAAATCTTGTTGCCTACCGATCTACGTGGTTTCTCTTTTCGTCACTATAGCGCAGCAGTATGGCGAACTGACTTACTAATAGCTGAGCTGAGCGGTCTAAAGCGTCTCGCTGCGGAGCGCGCGGTTGCTCGCCGTGGAGGTTCGACTCCTCCCTGGGGCATGGGTGTGTGTTGTCCTTAGGTTAGTTTACCTGGGTTTAAGTGGTTTGTAAGTTACAGACTGATGACCACGCAGTCTGGTCCGATAGATTTACAAACAAACAACTAATAGCTAAGAAATTTCAACACAAAAGTAAGGAAGGAAGGAAGGAAGGAGTCTTGGGGTTTAACGTCTTGTCTTTGGTGCTGTGGCGATGATCATGCTACACTACTGCCCATTAAAATTGCTACACCAAGAAGAAATGCCGATGACAAACGGGTATTCATTGGACAACTATATTATACTGTAACTAACATGTGATTACATTTTCACGCAATTTGGGTACATAGATCCAGAGAAATCAGTGCCCAGAACAACCACCTCCGGCCTTAATAACGGCCTTGATACCAGGTACAGATGCCACAGCAGCTTCAACATGAAGGGAGCTTAGGGTTTAACGTCCCGTCGACAGCTTGGTCATTAGAGACGGAGCTCACGCTCGGATTTTTGGGTAAGGATGGGGGAAGGAAATCGGTCGTGCCCTTTCGAAGGAACCACCCCGGCATTTGCCGGGAAATCACGGAAAACCTAAATCTGGATGGCCGGAGGTGGGTTTGAACCACCATCCTTACGAATACGAATCCAGTGTCTTACCACTGCGCCACCTCGCTCGGTAAATTTCAACAAAAATCATGTTTGTTTAATGTAAATACAAATAAACAATCCCTGAGACGGATTTTCGTCTCGAATATGTCAAAGATATTAATGATAAATCTGAAGCGTTGAATTAAAATTTGTGATAAGACCAGGAATCGAACCCGGACCTCCATGCTTACTAGGCAGACGTCTTATCGCTTTTTTTCCAGGTAGGTATATGCTTTTCGGTCGATGGTTCAATTCGTTCATGGTTGTTCGTTGAACATTTGGCTCAGGTTTTTTTATTACAGAGGACGTTGAGCCTCCTGAAAAATCAAATGTTCAAATGTTTGTAAATCTATGGGACCAAACTGCGTGGCCATCAGCAACCGCGCGCTCCGCAGAGCCTCCTGACCGGGCGCGCTGAGCCACGGCGCCCGGCAATGCTAGACCATCGCATCACTAGCGATTAAGGCGCCTTGGAATAGTCTAAGAACGATTTCCTTCACGTCACAAATATTCCGCTGCATGGAGAGCTTTGGCAGTAGTGGCAATGTTCTAAGCAACACAGAAGCTGAATTAAAATTTGTGACTTGAAGGAAATCGTGCTTAGAATATTCCGAGGCGCCTTAATCTCTAGTGACGCGGTGGTCTAGCAAGCAGGGAGGTCTGGGTTCGATTCCTGGTCGCATCACAAATTTTAATTCAATACTTCATATTTATCATGTTTAATTACACTGTCAAAAGTTGGAGACCACATTCTGTCGTTGGATTTACAACCTCTAACAAAGTGCGGTTAATGGTCCTTTAACATTAACGTAGATGAAGTATGAACTGCAGTTACCTTACTGTCCTTCGAAATAGTCACCTCCCATAACTATGCGCCGCTAAGCTCTGCGATAATGATCTTGAAGCTTTGTACGGAGTCTTTCTTTGGGATTGTGTTCAAAAACCTCATCACCTTTCGTTGGATGACAGAAATATCGTAAAATCCCTTTGCTTTCAAAGCAAGTTTGAGTCGAGGGAATAGGAAGAAGTATGGAGGATCGAAATCCGGCTAGCATGGTCGACGTTCGAGTTGTATGAGAACTATCGACACAGGCAATATCGTCCTACAGTTCCTGTGAAAGAAGGGCGTGGTGCAACTTTAAAACATCTGCTATACTCACGAGATCTCAATCCACCAGATTTCTTCCTATTCCCTCAAACTCTGGAAACATACAAAATTAATATATGCGTATAAAATAAAACAACAAAAACGCGTCCATGTTATTATCACCTATAAATTCTCAGCACACACTTAAAATACTTCCAAAGATTATACAAATTCTAATAACGTAAATATGACATTCACATGCTTTGTAAACATACGGCATCGTGGCTGCAACTACCAAACTACCAAATTAATATTACAATTACCAACCAATTTTGACAATCAATATACAGAAGCCTTAGATATTTTATGTATGTCAGACCATCAAACAAACGTAAGTGAATGTTCAGCTCTATATTGTAATATACTATAACACAGTCTTTTTCAAACTTTTTCGAATATGCGACCCCCTTACAAGTAAATATATTCTGGTGACCCCTTAGAAATAAAAATATTCTGCGACCCCCCCCCCCCTCTTCACGAACCGTAACAAAACTATGTCATCTCAAAGGAAGCAAATTTAATCTTATTTATTTTGCTTCAGCTTTCTTTTAAATTGCTGGACGAATTTTTTGATAATTTTTCGGAATGGAACACATTCTACTTTTACATGGTTTCCGACAGAAGAATATATTTTACTTGACGACTGTTTAGCATTTCAGGCAAGACTCACAAGCAAATTATGCCCATTAAGAAATGTCCCACAACTTGTAAAGAAGTACATCCTTTTTTTTCGAATTTTTCTAAATTATTGTATCAAGTTGTTTTACCTATCAATTGGTTCTTGAAAACAATTTTCAGACTTTGCTCTTATTCATCACTAACACACTGTATTATAAAACAGTCTATGATTTATTCAGTTCATAATGAATGTCACACAAGGATCTCGATAATTTTAACTTTAAATATATTTCACTTTAGCATACGATTTTGTATTACTGAACAGCTAGTTATTTTAAGGTGCAATTACGTGCTCTTTTGACGGCGAAACCTTCCCCCCCCCTCCTCGAGGAAGACTTTGCGACCCCCTCCCCCCCTCACCCACAGATTAAAAACACTGCAATAACGTAGTAAATATTCAACATAAATACCACCCACTTTGTAAGGCAAGTCACTTGAAAATGTCACTTTAAGCCGAAACGGGACCGTCGTGTTCGAATAAATAACATTAAATAGTAGCGATTTGGTTTATTATTATTATTATTATTATTATTATTATTATTATTACTGGAACAGTTCATACATGTCCTTCACCGTCTATCTCTAACCCGTGTGGCGTTGCAGGGCACAAAATTGCGATATGAGTGGCTAGGAGTAACTAGGAAAATTTTATCGGCGGGCGTAGATTAGTGTTAGACAAAGTCTCTCTAAATAATGATCTCCAAACTCGCTTCAGCTAGCGAATCTAGATCAAATGAGGCACTGCCTCAGGCTGCTGTAACTACTATAGCTGTTGTGTGTCATTCCGAGATCCGACCACAGGCTTGGGATACGTTCACATTTAACAGTTCAAATATTGCCTCGAGCTGCCTGCAAACAACTCCCGCCGATTGTGCGAAAAGTAGCAATTCACTCTAAATAATGAAAAGTGTTAGGTCATTCACATTAGTACTAAAAGGAATCCGTTAAATTTGGTTTGCACGGTAAATCACACATCTAAAGGTTGTCAATTCACCTAGAAACAAACCAATTACAATTACGAACAACTTAAATCTGATTAATGTACAGAAGGCAACCCGAAGACTGTTTCATTGGCAGAAAATCTGAAAGATTCACACACACACACACACACACACACACACACACACACACACACACACCAAGAAAATAAAAGAAAGGAACTCTAGGGAGACAGCCTGTGCCACGCTTTCCCATCTGCTGGAATAATAGTGCTCCCCCAAATTCAAAATTTTTACTTATATATTTATTTACGTTTGCCTACATAGGGAGAAATCGTCGTAATAAATTAATTCAGGAAAATATTTAAGTGTCATTTTTTCCTTCGGTTGGTCGATAGTGGAACAGCAGAGAACAAAACGCACTGACGTGTTTTACGGCCCACTTTAGAGTTGTAGTTTTATAAGTTTTTGCAAACATTTCGGACCAAAATAATAATCTGAACCATAAAAAATTATGGTGATATTATTACGATTCTACTATTGTGGTAATATCTATGCACCCAACACGTAATATTCTTTCTGACCGTATTTTAACAAACAGCCCAAATTATATGATATTTGAATTTAACTTTGACAAACATACTCTTTTTTTTTTAACTTTTACCTCTTAGAACTATCATTTTTATATCTCTCCCACATTTTCATTACATTTTTCCGTTAAAATATTATCACCGGTCTTGCCTTGGTAGTTCAAAGTTTATTTTCTTTGCCTGGACTGGCTACGAATGACTATACCCTAGAACGAACGTAGCTCACTGGCTGGCCACTGTGAGACGGTGGGCTGTGCCCCATCGGCCAGCCAGTGAGCTACGCGATCGCGACCTACTCTGCGCGACCAGACGTGGCACGGCAGTGAACAGGCGTTCTCTTCAGACGGTGTTGGTTCAACGCCATCTGTAATAAAAAACTGAGAAAATTTCTCAACGAACCATCCAGAACGAATATGAATATATGAACGAATATATATATATATATATATATATATTCCTTAAGTGAGATCGACACTTTGCGGTCGTTTGTTCAAATTCGTTCTCGGTTGTCAATTTTTTGGCCCACTATTTTTCCTCTTGCTTCCTAAAAGTTTTTCGCACACTGTTGTTAACTGAACACAACTATATTCTGCAAGATTCAGAGTTGTTCAAAGGTAACTGTGCTTTCTCTGAAAAGTGCTTTTGTTCTCTTTCGAGAACATGCCATGAAATACATAGCAACGAATTGTAAAATTAGACTTCTTTATCACATGTACATAAACTTGGAAGATACTATTAAAATGACTGTTGTAAATATAACAAATAACTTCGTATATATAATAAGTACTAGAGTTATGTGAAATTCAGTATTACCACACTTATTCCGTTTGTGATTTTAGCTGTAAAAGAAAGCGTAATCACGGTTTGAAATAGAATATTTGCTGTTTATTTTTTGAGTGACGTGAACGAAGTCATATCTGAACTACAGGAAAGGTAATACCATCTACGTTGAAAGCGTCCATAGCAACCATGTCAAAGACAAACATTTTAGTAGATGCATTGATTCTAATTAATGACTTTCAATATATTCCATAAATAGTGAATAAACACTTAGAAAAAATAAAGAAGGAAATTTGTTGCAATATATACACTTCTGTTTCATTAAGGAACTACACTTGCCACAGAAATCTAGGACTTCCTTTACATACGGAACTACTTGTATCAGCACGTTGTTCAGAATGTTCATTATTACAGTATTCTCCCAGTTTACGTGCATATGCTTCAGAAGACTATTGTTCAATTCGTTGTTACGTATTTCAGGGCATGTTCGCGAAATAGAACAAACACGCATTTTAGAGGGAGCATTGTTACATATGCACTGGTCATTGTGGAGCTCATCGCTTCGTTGTGTGTGTCTTTAGAGCAGCGGGCAGGAAGCGGGGCGTAGCGCGCCTTGGTACGGCACGCTGCACGCACGCCAAGGCCAGCCCTCCAGCTGCCAGCAAATGTCGTAGGTTGCCTGCTCTGCAATCAGCAAGCGGTCCCCTTCTACCGCACTCCAAACGTTTACAAATCCAGAACGCCGAGAATAAGCATTTTTACGTTGTACTGTTGCAGCTGAATTAAACATAATGCTATTTTAACATATTTCCGAATCGAGCCCCCTATGATTGTTTCTACGGTTGCTTTTTACGCAAGGGAGAAAGTTCTTTTTTCCATTCTAAAGGTGCCAGTCTTTCACTAATGCCTCTGGCCGAGGTTGGCCCAAGCTCAAATGTTTCGAATACGCCGCGATGGAGTAGCCGAGCGGTCTAAAGCGTCTCGCTGCGGAACGCGCAGTTGCTCGCCGTGGAGGTTCGAGTCCTTCCTGGGGCATGGGTGTGTGTGTTTGTCCTTAGGTTAGTTTACCTAGGTTTAAGTAGTTTGTAAGCTACGGACTGATGACCATGCAGTTTGGTCCGATAGATTTACAAACATTTGATTTTATTTCGAATACGCATCACAGGCAAAGTTATTAAAATACTGCAAAGAAGCAGTACATTGCAGATGGGCGCTAAGCGGAGGCAGGAAATGGCCAATAAAATGCTTAATCCTTCTCCTGGTGGATGGATTAAAAGGATCAAACTGCGAAGTCTTCAGACCCCTTATCCAGTATGCCCTGAGCCAGGAATAGTCCTCAGAAAGGAAGGCTGGTGAAGGGAAATCCTGAGAGAACTTTTTGTAACAATGAAACAAACCAAGAGAGAAAAACAAGAAGAAGAGAAGTAGCGAGAGAAATGTTTGAGGCTCTCCGCCCCGAAAGCTCCCCGGGACGTGTTTTTGCGGCGAGGGACGCACCCTCCACATCCAACCGCCGTTACCACAATAAAACGAGCAACACCAGGGCGGCTACTCCGAATCCATAAAAAAATTCCGTGAGAATTCCAGGTGTTTCTGGGCTCTGCTCGTGACTTTCCACCGTATAGCCGCCGGCCGCGGTGACCGAGGGGTCTGCGGCGCGCCACTCACGGTCTGCACGGCCACTACGGTCTGGGGTTCGAATCCCCCCTCGGGCATGGATATTTGTGCCGTCCTTAGTAGTAGCTAGTTGATAAGTAGTTTGTAAGTTTAGTGACTGATGACCCCGTAGTTAAGTCCCATAAGCTCTACAAATGTTTCAACCGTATAGCCTTCCATTCCAGGATTGAGATTTGAATGGCTTCTATCATGCGTGTCTCTAACTCACTCGGACTTGGCAACTAAGTCGCAAAATCTTATTCCTTTTTATTGTGGAAAAGCTTATTTGCTATATGTTTTGCGAGTATATCGGTAGTAGGTAAGAGGAGGAGGAGGAGGAGGAGGAGGAGGAGCAATAGCAGCGGGAGTGCCCTCACACAAATGTGAAAATTCCGAATTAATTTCAAATTACTTCTGGCCCACTGTAGGTTAGTAACACTAAATGTGGGTCCTTTGCGAAGGCCTTTTGAGATTTCGAAATTGAATTGCTTATAGCAAAAGAAGAAAAAGAAAGTTCAAATGTTTGTGAAGGTTAAGGGACTTAACTGCGGGGTCATCAGTCTCTAAACTTACAAACATCCATGCCCGATGGGGGATTCGAACCCCCGACGGGGAACGGCCTCACGCATCGCGCCTCAATACGCTTGGCCACTCCGCCGCGGCTGCAAACAGCAGTTTAACCGTTCATCTGAGACAATATCTGAATAAACGGCCTTGTAGGGAAGAAATTTCTCTACAAATCTGCTGTCTCGTGTTTTTTTCGTATCAATAACAGCGATTTGACACGGTCTGAAACGTATTCCCTCTCTTTAGGTCGAGCCGTTCAACCGATCGGCACCAAATTGTTTGTAAAGCTTATGGGACTTAACCGCGGGATCACCAGTCGCTAAACTTACAAACTACTTATGAACTAACTTATACCAAAGACAGCACAAACATAGATGCCCGAGGGTGCATTCGAACCCCCGACGAGGAACGGCCACGCGCATCGGAGCATAGCGCCTCAGCGCGCTCGGCCGCTCCGCCGCGGGGGCACCAGATTTCACAGACGTTTTTGTTGGTCGCCAGCGACCAGAACCTCTCTCTGGCACCATAACAGGACGCCGCTTGATGGCGACGCTAGCAAATATCTTGGGTTACATCGGAAAAATTTTCAAGTACTAGTTGTTTAGTATTTAATATCTATTAAGTTTTGTTTGAATATATTTTCAATGTTTTTACTCTGAAAGATGGAACATAGCTCTATCATCGTATTCTTTTGCTGTAAGTCATTTAATGAAAGTTCGAAAAAAAATGGTTTCAGATTGATATTTCATCTAGAGATTAATGTATCACAGGAGAATACCTTTTCATAAAGAAATAAAACATTTATTAAAAAAGAAAGGTCTCTAAAATCGTATTTATAAGATTTCAATATTTGGCATAAGAATTATAAAAATATAAATAATACTACAAAACATTATATATCATATCATATATTTTTTATTATTTTATTAAATATTATCTTACTTTCATATATTTAATTTTATACTATTATTCTTTATATTTTTACAATTAATTATTCGAAATATTTTCAATCTTCTAAATACGATTTTTGGGAACTTTTTTTTTTTAAATAAATTTCTTATTTCTTTATAAAAAGGTATTTTCCTGTGATACATTCATCCATAGACGAAATATCAACCTGAAAATATTATACATCATATCAATTTATATTTTTTATTTGGTATGATTAATATATTTAAGTTTTTAATATTGACATTTTTGTTATAATTTGTCCAAAATAAAATTATAAAACTGCAGGAAAACCTAAAATGGGCCGTAAAACAAGACGGAGCGCTTCCTCTTTAGTTCACAACAGAGCATTTTTCCAACTACAATTTATAAGAGTCTGTTAACAATATGCACAGTCGTTATAAAATTAACACAGTAGGTCATTGGAAAACACAAGCACCTGGGAAATTCTTAAAGCTAGAACTGATTTTCATCGCTTCTAACTGAGGTCGTCCAGCCGAACGAAGATGTTTATTTATTTTATTTTTTATTCGGCTGAAATGATTCCAGAATATACAGTTGGTAGATTCCTGTTAATACGCAAATGAAATTTCTATTTTACGTGCATTTTTTTCTGAATTATCTGAAGATGAGTATCACTTTAACTCGGCAATAGCAGCCGAAATCGGCCGACATACAATGCTTTGCCTAATATATATATATAACTGCTATGGTCTTCAGTCCATAGGCTTACAAACTATTTAAAGTAACTTACACTAAGAACACACACACACACACGCACGCGCGCGCCCGAGGCTAGGACTCAGCAAGCAACCTCGCGCTCCGCAGAAAGGCGCCTTAGAGCGCTCGGCCACTAAACCGCGGCTCTTTGTCGAATAATTATAGCCAAATAAGAAACATGAAAATAACTTATTTGATTCTTTAACAATTTCTATGTGTAGTGGTGTAGAAATCATACAGTGCCAACAACCCGAAGGTCATCACATTAAAACCTTTGTTTCGATTTTGGCCTTGCGCTGAAAAACGAAATGAGGAAGAAATATCTTTAGCTCGATCGAACATAGAACACACTACATCACCGCCCATGCTAGTACCACGTATTCGGCAGGAAGAGCGTAAACCGTTTCCGCTGCAGAACACCTGCACGCGAGGCATATTTGTCATAGTGACAAATGCTGGGCGTTGACCAGCTGGTGTACAGAGAAACGCCGCAGTGCGGTGGAGACGCTAGAGCGTTTTGTTTGTCATGTGCTGTGTCCGATGGGAGCGTGTGGGTTGGGGCACTCTGATGAACGGCGTGTAGCGCCGTATTTCAGTAAATAAATGTCCCAAGACTCTCAGCCTTGTACAAATCTCTGAGACACCACTTCGACAGCTTGAACTGAGGTTAACAATTTAGGTGGATTCAGTTGTTGAGTCTCCTCATCCCACAAACATGAGAGGTGATCACCGGGAATCGGATCCATTATCTCCAATCAAGAGAATGGATGCTCATCAGACTATGGTCTATCTATAACAGTTATAGTTACAGAATGTTCATTTCTCTGACAGAGCGGTGTATACTTCTTGCTGCTTAACATGGCAAAGTCTAGGATGAGTGTTACATTGAAATTGTCCTTAGTTTTGACGTATGCGTAACGGTTTCATAATAAAATTGGGCCGCGGCGGAATAGCCGTGCACACTAAGGCGCCTTGCTGCGTGCGTGCGACCGTTCGCCGTCGGGGGTTTGAGTCCTTCCTCGGGCATGGTTGTGTGTGTTGTTCTTAGGATAATTTAATTTAAGTAGTTTGTCAGTTTTAGGAACCGACGACCTCTGCAGTTAGGTCTCATAACAAACATTTGAACATTTGAATAAAACTGGTAGCAATGTTTTCTGTAGAAACGTTCGATAATTGTTACCAGTCAATCGTGCTGGTACAAAACATGTTGTTGTTGTCTTCAGTCCACAGACTGGTTTGATGCAGCTCTCCACGCTACTCTGTTCATGCAAGCCTCTTCATCTGAGAATACGAATGATAACCTACATCCTTTGGAATCAGCCGCGGTCGCTCGCCGTCGGAGGTTCAAGTCCTCCATGAGGCATGGGTGTTGTCCTTAAGTTAGTTTACTTTAGTTTGTAAGCTACGGACTGATGATCACGCAGGTTGGTCCGATAGATTTACAAACATTTGAACTTTTTTTTTTAATCTGCTTACTGTATTCGTCTGTCTGTCTCCCTCTACGATGTTTACCCCACACACTTCCTTCTAACGCTAAGTTGACGATCCCTTGATGTCTCAGAATGTATCCCACCAACCTAGCCCCCCTTCGCGTAGTCAGGATATGCCAGATACTCCTTCTCTCCCCAATTTTGTTGAGCACTGCCTAATTAGTTATGTGATCTGCCCATTTAATCTTCATCATTCATCTGTAGCACCACATTTCAAAAGCTTCTATTATCTTTTTGTCTGAACTCCTTATCGTCCACGTTTCACTCCCACACAATGCTACACTCCAGACAAATGCTTTCAGAAAACACTTCCTAACATATGAACTAATATTGTATGTCAACAAATTTCGCTTCTTCAGAAACGCTTTTCTTCTCATAGCCAATCTGCATTTTATACCTTCTTTACTTCGGCCATCAGACGTTATCTTGTTACCAAAGTAACAAAATTCGTCTACTACTTATATTGTCTCACTATATAATTCCTTCAGCATCACCTGATTTTCTGACACTACATTCCATTACCTCCATTTTACTTTTTTTCATCTTATACCTTCCTTTCAAGACACTGTCCATTCCGTTTAATTGCTAATAATACGACCCAATAATGTAATCACTGATTATATCCGTCCACACATCTATAGAAAAGCGTTGCTGAAACTGTGTAGCTACTACTTAGTGAGGACTGTGTGCACTACACATGTCGTGTTATAGAAATTAGCTATTTCGTAGCGAGTGAAACGCATATGACATATGACGAGTATTTTGTTTACAATTTAAGCACTTAACAAAAAACATTCTGTGAATTTTCGTCGTGGAGGGGAATTTTGCTCTTCCAACGCTTGTACGCGTGGAATGTGTTAAGAGCGCGACGCTCCTCTTGGAAAGCGCGATGAATGACAGTGTCAGAAACACCCACATGGCAGGCGATGTTTCTAGTACTCTCCATAGATCCACATGGATACAGTCCAGAATATGCCGCATTGTGGGTCTCTGCCTTTTGCGGGCGGAATTTCTCAATCTAATCAAGTTAAATACGCACTCATTAAGTTTTATTCTGTCATGAGTTATTTAACAGAAAGGGAAAGCAAATCAGATCAGAAATTATGTTTCGCATACAAAGTCAATCGACATATTACAATAAGTCAGGCCGACTTGTGTGTCTAAGAATCACGCTCACGATGTCAAATAACACTTTAAATAAGACGAACCGACTGCTCACTTACGTTCACTGCCGAGTGTCTACTTTTCCAAAAATTATTGTACTAGGATGAACTATTTTCTGAGACAACCCTAGGAAATAGGCAAACACATTACTAGACTTTTTGTCAAGTACACCGAGATGTACCGTCTGTATAATTTTTGGGAGTTTATGATGTTTACACACTGTATGTAAATAGTCTCGTAGAAATAGAAAGTTTCAAAGGAAGACATAGAAGCAGTTCAGAGGCGAGCAGCAAGATTTGTTACTGTTAGGTTCGACCAATGCGCGAGTGTCACGGAAATGCTCCGGCAACTCAATTGGGGATCGCTGGAGGAAAGACGACGTTCTTTTCGTGAATTTATGTTGAGGAAATTTAGAGGGCCGCAATTTGAAGCTGAGTAGTACGATCTTGCTGCCGTCTACTTATATTTCGAGTAGTGATCACAAAGACAAGAGAAATTGGGGCTCGTACGGAGGCATATAGGCATTCTTTTTTTCCTCGTTCTATTTGGGAGTGGAATAGGAAAGGAAATGCCTAGTAGTTGTACAGTGTACCCTCCGCCACGCACCTCACGGTGAATTGCGGAGTATGTATGTAGATGTAGATGCAGATGTAGATGTATTTCAATGAGGCTTTTTGCGGATGACGCTGCAGTATATCGAGAAGTCGCAAATGCACGAGGATCTGCAGCGTATCGAAGCATGTTGCAGAGAGTGGCAGTTGACTCTCTAAACAAATGTAAAAATCTACTCAGTAGCTGGACCAATAATTAAAGCAGTCACTTTCGTAAAATATCTGGGAGTACGCACAAGGAGCGATTTGAAATGGAACGGCCATATAAAACTAATCGTGGGTAAGGCAGATGCCAGACGGATTCATTGGAAGACTCCTCAGGAAGTGTAGTCCGCCAACAAAGGAAGTAGGTTACAAAACTCTCCTTCGGTCGTCGCTTGAGTATTGCTTATCAGTGTGGTATCCGTACCTGGTAGGGCTGGTAGAAGACAGAAGATGAACGGAGAGCAGCACGCTTCGTCACGGGCTCATTTGGTAAGCGTGAGAGAGATGATCAGGAAACTCCAGTGGTAGACGCAGCAAGATAGACGTTCAGTATCGCGGTTCAGAGAGCGATACGATTCTGGAAGTCAGCCAATATATTGCTTACTCCTGCGTACATCGCGCGGAAAGACCGTGAGGATAAAATTAGAGAGATTAAAGCCCTCACTAAGGCACACAGGCAATCGAGTTTTTCGCGAACCATCCGCCACTGGAATATGTGGAAGAACGGTGTCAGTGACAGACAATTTCCTTTCTACCTATTAATAACACGACTGTGTCCCTCTGGGGGAGGTTTAAAATATACTCGTGTCACTTTTGCTCTTCCAGTATTTCCGGCCAGAGCGGCCATCACGCGAGTTGTTTGACGTGACCGCGCCGGCGGCCTTGCCCGGCAGCGCGGGGCGCCTGCGTGGCCGGATCCAGGCTGCTGCGCTCTTATCTGATCTCAACCGCCGCCAGCCGGAAGCACCAGCGTCCACCCGCACCACGCACTCCTAACCCTACTCCACTTTCCGCAGACACAAAGCACATCCTCCGTGTACGGCTTGCGGGGAAAATCGGTTGCAGCGGATACCGAAAATGACAGTGTTTGCACATAGCGATGCCACAAAAGACATCACTATCGATACAGTCACGGCCGCGGGAACATTACATCGCTGGCGATAGCAGTTTCCGGATCCCGCAAGAGGCCGCGCTCTTTAGAAGACCATTACGTGTGTGCAATGTTATTGGCACGATTACAGTTAAAAAGCCGCACACAGGCCTGTGAGAGAGGACAGAGTGCGCGTCGATACAGGACCAGTTGTACTTCAATTGAGGACCTAGTTAACACAGACTGAAGACCTAGTTAACACAGACTGAAGACCTAGGTAACACAGACTGAAGACCTAGGTAACACAGACTGAAGACCTAGGTAACACAGACTGAAGACCTAGGTAACACAGACTAAAGACCTAGGTAACACAGACTAAAGACCTAGGTAACACAGACTAAAGACCTAGGTAACACAGACTAAAGACCTAGGTAACACAGACTAAAGACCTAGGTAACACAGACTAAAGACCTAGGTAACACAGACTAAAGACCTAGGTAACAGACTGAAGACCTAGGTAACAGACTGAAGACCTAGGTAACAGACTGAAGACCTAGTGTACATAAATTGAGGACCTAGTGTACATAAATTGAGGACCTAGTGTACATAAATTGAGGACCTAGTGTACATAAATTGAGGACCTAGTGTACATAAATTGAGGACCTAGTGTACATAAATTGAGGACCTAGTGTACATAAATTGAGGACCTAGTGTACATAAATTGAGGACCTAGTGTACATCGATTCGGGACAGAGTGCTTCGTTTTATTAAGGAGTGCATCGCTTCGCCGAACAGTGTCTTCATCTCGATACAGTGATCCGCAATACCTTAAAACTTGTTTACATATCGAGATTTAGAAATTATCGCAGACAGTCAAGAGAACTTTTGAGTATTCACATAGATCCAGAATGAAACTTTCACTCTGCAGTGGAGTGTGCGCTTATATGAAACTTCCTGGCAGATTATAATTGTGTGCCGTAACCGGGTTTCGCACCTGGGACCTTTGCCTTTCGTGGACAAGTGCCCGAGAAAGGCAAAGGTCCCATGTTCGAGTCCCGGTTCCGGCAAACAATTATAATCTGTCTGGAAGTTTCATTTATTTAGATGTCTAGACTTTATCAGCTTGAATGATTGTTACTACTTCAGAGCCCAAACAGGAGTATTCATTTCTTTGTAATAAATTGCGTATGTTACTGAAGTGGAATCTTTGTTGTGTTAATAGCAACCCCACAATAGTTAAGGGTTATCTTCAGACTGTGTCTGCAAATCTTTCTAGGAAAATTATTAATTGGTTTCTTATGCAAGCATTCAGGAAACGCTTAAATAGGCAGCTTATGATCTGCCGATTACTTACTACGCGAAAGAAATGGAATAAGCAAACTTTATTTCTTTATTTACTTTTTTTTTCATAAATGTTCAAATGTTTGTTAAGCTTATGGGACTTAACTACGGGGTCATCAGTCCCTAAACTTACAAACTACTTATGAACTACTTACGAACTAGAACGGCACAAATATACATGCCCGAGGGGGGATTCGAACCCCCGACCGTAGTGGCCGTGCTGACCGTGACTGGAGCGCTTCAGTCACCTCGGCCACCGCGGCCGGCAAAAGAAATACAGTTTGCTTTCAAAGTCGATAAATAACAAGACTATCAGGTTCACAATAAGGTAGGATTTTAATTACGAGCGCTAGAAGCAATGGACGTGGATAAAGGGCCGGAAGAGGGAGAAAATGGTGAGTGCAGAAATTGATAATGTAACAAAAGAGGTGACGTGACTCTCGGGGAAATGAGAAGAGGAAGAGAAATAACGTCGAGGATAGAGAAAAAGTGGCGTAACAGAGGGAAAGTTGCCGGTATACGTTACTTTTGGAGTAGCGCCGATGAAACGACCGAAAGAAATGCTTAAATTTTTTCTTAAACTTATCAAGACACTAAATCGTGCTAAGAGAGCTTGTTCCAGAGGCGAACAGCAGCGACAGCGAAGGAGTTTGGCACGCCGCGGTGGCCGAGGGGACTGAGGCGCTCCAGTCACGGTCTGCACGGCCACTATGGGCGGGGGTTCGAATCCCCCCTCGGGCATGGATATTTGTGACGTCCTTAGTCTTAGCTAGTTCATAAGTAGTTTGTAAGCGTAGGGACTGATGACCCCATAGTTAAGTCCCATAAGTTCTACAAATATTTGAACATTTTTTTGAAGGAGTTTGATGAGGTTTTTATATTATGAGCGGCTAAAACTAGATAACTAGATAAGTCACATCTTTTGTTTATGTTATGACGTTTTCGTAGGTGTTATAAATTACACTCAAGTAAGCTAGTTGTCATTGTTTATTAATGAGCACTTCTTCGCCATAAAAAGGTGCAGTAGATTAGACAAGTAGTACGTGACTATACGTATTTGGGTATGGTGCATCATATTTGTTTCCAGTCAGATGTCAGATTATCTCCTGCTCATGAAACGAAAGAATTGCAAGGCACAGTCTGATGGCAGGCAGCGGTTTATTGGGCGAAAATACAGCCAAGTGTACGAAAGAGACAGCTTACAAGTCATTTCTGCGTCACCGCTTCGAATACTAGTGAAGTGTGGAATCCATACCAAATGTATCTAACGGAGTATGGTGAAGCTGTACAAAGGATGGTATGAATTGTCTGATTTATTTGACTAACTAACGCCACGAATATACTGACGAATTTGAACTGACTTTTGCAGGTAGAGGCAAAATATCATGAGAAAGCAGCCTTTGAAAAGAAGAAATATCAGTTAAGCACGGAGATGTATTTTTCAATATCACATACGTATCGACCGCGCTGATGCTGAAGATAATATTTTACTAATTATATCACA
Organism: Locusta migratoria; assembly: GCA_026315105.1. Classification (NCBI taxonomy): domain Eukaryota; kingdom Metazoa; phylum Arthropoda; class Insecta; order Orthoptera; family Acrididae; genus Locusta; species Locusta migratoria. Next base: position 340,424,160 of record CM048755.1, read on the forward strand.
CACAGAGGCACTTATGGAGTCATTGCATACGTGATGTGTTTTTTAATGTTTGTAAATCTAAGGGATTTAACTACGTTGGTTATCAGTATGTAGGCTTACAAACTACTTTAACTTAAAGTAACTTATGCTAAGGAACATCCATGCCTGAGGGAGGATTCGAACCGCCGACCGTAGCGGCCGTACAGACTGTGACTGGCGCGCCGCAGGCCGCTCGGCCACTGCGGCCGGCTAGGTGTCACTTGATTTATTTGCATGTTCTAGGTTCTACCATACCGTGACAGTACGGAAAGAACACAACAGCTGTGATTGCTTTACTGAACGCCTTTTCTTGCATCACTGTTAAAATTTCCACAAATTTTAAGCAAAAATTACCATTACTAAAACTCCAGTTTTGCTAGTAAGTTATAAGGTTATCTATCTTTCATTCTTCCGTTTTCGGAACAGCATGGAAATAAGCTGCGTAATTATAGTTCATATTGAATCCGTTCAAATAAATCTCTCCAGAAACATTTCGTGACAAACTTGACAATTAGTGGCAACAACGAGTAGTCTACTATTCTTGATATCCTTACGGAATATGGAACTTTGTCGGTTCTATCGGAATAGGTGGAGAAACTCGGTTGCTCTGAGAATATCGCGTTTGAATTACGAATTCGTATTAAAATACTTTGCGAGTAGGGTGAGGGTTCACTTGTGCAACCTTTACTCTTTTCTCGTGCCGCGGTGGAGTAGCCGAGCGGTCATAAACGTCTCGCTGCGGAGCGCGCGGTTGCTCGCCGTGGAGGTTCGAGTCCTCCCTGGGGCATGGGTGTGTGTGTTTTTCCTTAGGTTACCTAGGTTTAAGTAGTTTGTAAGCTACGGACTGATGACCATGCAGTTTGGTCCGATAGATTTACAAACATTTGAACATTCTTTTCTCGTTTTCGGAACAACTGTCTCATTTGATATATGTGAAAACTGGTTTTTTCAGCTGTGTGCCGCGAGACAATAACGTAAAATGAATCTTTTTATATACACATGTTGTGCTAATTGGTTGATGTTATGTTGCTCATGTAGATGCTGCGTTAAATAGGATAACCTTACAGAAAAGCAGTAGAACTATTAATGAAACATTGAATAATCAATTTACGGACAATAGATTATAGCGCTGTGTGCAACGCAGTTAGAAATGGGCATCTCACCAGACCATACACAAATGCAATAAGGCGCCTAAAGAATAATCACACTTCTGAATGGTTAACTTTACTGAAACGGCAGAGAGTTTATCAAATGTTCAAATGTTTATAGAACTTATGGGACTTAACTACGGGGTCATAAGTCCCTAAGCTTACAAACTACTTATGAACTAGCTAATACTAAGGACGGCACAAATATCCATGCCCGAGGGGGGATTCGAACCCCCGACCGCGCCTCAGTCCCCTCGGCCACCGCGGCCGGCGAGAGTTTATCATTTAGAATCTTCTTAATCGTCATATAGTTGTTTTTGAGTTACGATACTGGAGAAGTTAAATTCACAGGAGAAACCATAATATTCGAGTTAAGCACCCTGTACACATTAACTGACCGAAGCTCTGGAAAGATGATGAGAAACGCCATTTTCCTTTGAAAAGAAACTAATTCATTAAGTGAAATGGTAAAATTGTGTTTCAATGGTATTTGTACTCTTTTCCATTTTAATTCGAGTCCAATGTCTAAGTACTGCGTCATCTTTCACAGTTCGAACTCACATGTTTCGGGAGATTACGAAATAAGACAAGAGAGCGTAGAGTCCCTCCATTTAGCGGTCACTGACTTAATCCTGCTTCGGAAGGGGTACCGACCTTTCGGCCAAGAACCTACCATTAACTGTGACACACCTGTGTTCGTTGACCGCGTTCACTAAATAGCCTCGCGCCGATACGGAAGCTTTCCCGCGTGGGTCGTTAACGACCTATGGATAACTTGCGTTGCAGGGAAGCTTTCAAGATTTCGAAAGTTCCCGGTTGTTAATGTGTGAATTTGAACTAATTAAAAGCGATGATGATGACACATTCGAAAATCAGTATCAACTAAACTTTTGCATTACATATATTCGTTCGCGTTATTTCATGAAATACCTTTACAGAGTTTGGAGTCGTTTTCAATACAACCGTACTTAAGGCTTGCAAATTCTGATCTAATCGTAAAGTCTAAGTCAGTCCTAGAGACATGTTTAGAGAGCCTAGGGGTTTAAGCTATTACTTTATTAAAGCACGATATCAATAGTACGAGTCTCTGCCAGAAATAACGGTTTTTATAAGATCGTTTTCTGTGGGAAATAAATAGACGATACACCACTTTCAGTTAGATCAAGGATAGGAAAGCAATTTTCCTTTTATACCGATCTTCAGATTGGAATGTAGAAAACTTTTGATTGATTAGTTTTTCCGAGCTACTCGCCTAACCTTCAGGATTCTTCTATAGCATTACGTTCCGTTTATAGATTAATACGATTCCTTTCCATACAAAACTGCACTACAGACAAATTACAGTACAACAGACTTCCTTATATTCAAATTTATATTCGGTGTAAACAATGTTCTCACTTACAAAAACGCCTGTTCTACTTACTGGATACCTGATTCATATGTCCTATACTTCAGCTGTTACAGTGGAGCCCAAGTAATAAAACTCACTGTACATCTAGTCTCCTTTCCCAATCCCCTCATCATCGCTTGACTTGAGGACTGCATTCCATTATCCTCGTTTCATTTGCTCTATTTCATAACCTTTCAATTTTGGTGCAAATTAAAAATGTCTTCTTCATCTGGTTTGCAATACGGTATAAAGCTTAAAAATTATTTAGACTTGTAAGTGACTGCTTTACTATTCTTGCAAGCTTAGTTAACATTGAGAGGTTGAGTGTACCAGTTTCCGAATGTATCACATAAAGTGCTTAGCCGCGGCGGAGTGGCCGAGGGCATTAAGGCGCTCTGCTCCGATGCGCGAGGCCGTTCCCCGTCGGAGGTTCGAATCCTACCTCGGGCATGGGTGTGTGTGTGTGTGTTGTCTTTAGTATAAGTTAGTTTATAAGTTTAGGGATTGATGACCCCGCAGTCAAGTCCCATAAGCTTAAACATTTGAACATAAAGTGTGTAATATATAGGGTGATTCCAAAACAAAACGTTCCCAAGGACTTCTTACGAGGTCTTTGAAGGGGAATAAATACACAATGGCAGGAAAGAAGGCCGCGGTGGAGTAGCCGAGCGGTCTAAGGCGCCTCACTGTGGAGCGCGCGGTTGCTCGCCGTTGGAGGTTCGAGTCTTCCCTGCGGCATGTGTGTGTGTGTGTGTGTGTGTGTGTGTGTGTGTGTGTGTGTGTGTCCTTAGGTTAGTTTACCTTCGTTTAAGTAGTTTGTAAGCTAAGGACTAATGACCACGCAGTTTGGTCCGATAGATTTACAAACAACAGGAAGGAAGGAACCTTAGGGTTTAAAGTCCCGTCGACAGCGTGGTCATTAGAGACGATGCTTACGCTCGGATTTTCGGGGAAGGATGTGGGAGATAATCGACCGTGCCCTTTGAAAAGAACCATCCCGGCATTTGCGTAGAGTGATTTAGGGAAATCACGGAAAACCTCAATCTGGCTGGCCGGAGGTGGATTTGAACCACCATCCTCCCGAATGCGAGTCCATTGTCTTACCACTGCGCCACCTCGCTCGAAAAATACACAATATTTTGAATAGGATCCTATGTCTGGAAATGTCACACAGTGACGTTATATACACTCCATCTTAGGTGCTGTGAAACAAATTTTTCCAAAATCCTTGTTTTCCATATTTTGGAAGGTCATATGGACAAAAAAATGTCTAGAATACATGGACTCTGAAACGCGTAATTTATCTACAGTGAGATGTTGACCAGTAAGTAAATGTGTTTCGTAGTATCGAAGGTGGAATGCACATAGCGTCGTTAGATAGCATTTCTGGACACGGATTCATAAACTCATTCAGGTCTACAACCCTTCGAAGTTTGTAAACATAGTTTTTCTAATTATTTTGTAGTTTCCGAACCTAAACGTAAAGAACCACAACACGACGTTGGCAGTAAAATGGTGAATGAAGTATTGTCTTGCCGTAAAAATTGAGAAACAAAGGCTCTGCGTTGCTGGAAAGAAGGCAGGAGAATACACGAAAAAATAAATGCCGACTCGTTAATTCCTCCCACATTAGAGCAGCGCACGCTTATTACGGGCGGCTCTCTGTATTGGCCAGCAGGAGCACCGCGGCCGGGGACCGACGTAACGAGCGGCGCGCCATGGGAACCGGCAGTGTGACTGCGCCCGAATCATCTATAAATTACGGCTGGAACCGGTCTGCTCAGCCATTGTCCACGCCGACTCTCCGCCATCTTGGGGATTATCGAGGCGGGAAGCCCAGATCACCGCCACGCTCGCCGGTCGCTGACGGGGGGCTTGTGGTTACGATTGCTAATAAGTGCGGCTCCTCCTCCAAATAAAAGCCAAAATTGGTGTGTGTGCGCGAGTGTGTGTGAGAGAGGGAGAGTAGGGTGGAGGAGATGGACTGATAAAGAGAGGCTGTAGGAGTAACCCACTAAACTACAGGCCTATTTCATTGACAATTTGCAGCAGGGTTTTGGAACATATCCTGTATTCAAGTATTATGAATTATCTCGAACAGAATGATCTATTGACCCAAGGTCAATACTGATTTAGAAAGTATCGTTCATGTGAAACACAATTAGCTCTTTACTCACACGAAGTGACGAGTGCTATCGACAAGGGTTCTCAAATTGATTTCGTATGTCTAGGTTTCAAGAAGGCTTTTCGACACCGTACCTCACAAACGGCTTTTAATCAAAATGCGTGGTTTTTGAGTATCGCCCCAGATTTGTAACTGGATAGGGGATTTCCTGCCAGAGAGGGCACAGTTTGGTAGTAATTGATGGTAAGGCATCGACTAAAACAGAGGTGATATCGGGCGTTCCACAAGATAGTGTTATTGGTCCTCTACCGTTCCTTATCTACAGGGAGAAAATCTTGTTGTTTGCAGATGACACCGTTATTTATCATCTAGTAAAATCATCTCGAGATCAAACCCAACTGCAGAACTATCTAAATAAGATATCAGTATGGTGTACAAATTGGCAATTGACTAATTAATGAGATGGGTGAAATCGTCCACATGAGTACGAAAAGAAATCCGTTAAACTTTCTTTACAAGACAAATCAATGGAATGTGAAGGCCGTAAACTCCACTAAATACCTAGGAATTACTATTAAATCAGACAAACCGGCAAGAACACGTAGATAATGTCGTAGGATAGGCGAACCAGAGACTGAGTTTTATTAGCAAAACGCCGCGGTGGAGTGGCCGAGCGCTCTAAAGCATCTCGCTGCGGAGCGCGCGGTTACTCGCCGTGGAGGTTCGAGTCCTCCCTGGGGCATGGGTGTGTGTGTATGTCCGTAGGTTAGTTTACCTAGGTTTAAGTAGTTTGTAAGCTACGAACTGATGACCACGCAGTTCGGTCCTATAGATTTACAAACATTTAATTTTTTTTATTAGCAAAACACTTAAAAGATGCAACACAACTACTAAAGAGACTGTATTCACCACGCTTGTCCGTCCTCATTTGGAGTATTGCTGCCTTGTGTGGGATCCTTATCAAGTGGGTTTGACGGAAGCCATCGAAAGAGTCAAAAGAAGGGCAGCCCGTTTTGTATTGTCATGATACAGGGGAGAAAGGGTCACGGAAGTAAAAATGAAGCTATTTCCTTTTTAGTGAATTGAAGAGTTTGCAGTTTCTGTTAGTAATTGTTGCATGAAGGACGTTGTTTCGTATTCATTTAACGGTTTAGTATTCTGTGAAAAAGATTCACGTCACGATCCCTTTAACATCATTATCCGAGGCAGAAGTATATTCTACGGCTCTAGGCAAATTTTCATATTGATAAATTCGTATTTACGGCAGTTTTATTTTTTACATTAAATAAATTAGGCCCTCGGTGGCCGCGTCTCGCCCGGGTTAAACGGCAAGAGACCTTAGTTTACAATGTTTAATTCAGTTTAGCCACAATCATTACTACACCTTCCATACAGCATTCCAGTTCAAAAGAATACGAGGAACGGAACACTAGCAAGTGAGCTTTAGGCTGATCGTGTGGTTGGTCAGTGTGAACTGCATCGCTTAAAGAGCGTGATCATGTTACGCGTCACTTGGAAAGCAGGTCTCTTTCATACATGACTGAGCGCGGAAAAACCGCAACGCATCCTGCCTCTGCATCCACGGGGATGTGTGTCACTACCTTCCTCCGACCTCCTTAATATGCTAGTCTCTCCCCGTTACCCCGTAAATTCCAAGGATATCTAGTTTCGTGACAGTCCTGGCGCACAGGTTACTGGAGACTTATCAAGTAATTTAATAGGCAGAAAAACTGGGGTGATTAGTAGGGAAACGTTAACCGAGCATAGCATTAGACCGATTACGTAATTTCTCTTATTCTTCCTTCTTTTTCAGAGCGTAATATGATAGTTCTCTCACATATATTTAGTGCTAATAGCTCACCAACCAATAACCTTACCGTGCCCTACTTCCTAGCCGTCCGTTCATACGTCGGCCACAGTAGACGCTGGGGGCTCGTGCATTCGTCCCAGGAATATCGGTGTATTTCCGCTTCATGGTGTTTGCTGCGTCAATAATAAAGGCTGTGCATGGTGCTACTAAGGAAATCCACAAATTCGTAAATGAACAGCTATTTCTGACAGGGAAGAATATGTTCTTATTGCTGCTCATTTCACTAGCAGAAATTTAGGCTGTTCTCTATGGTTCCTGAATAACTACATCCTCAGCAATAGCGAGATATTACACTCCTGTCCATTAAAATTGCTACACCACGAAGATGACAAGCTACAGACGCGAAATTTAAACAAAAGGAGTAAGATGCTGTGATATGCAAACGATTAGCTTTTCAGAGCATCACACAAGGTTGGCACCGGTGGCGACACCTACAACGTGCTGACATGAGAGAAGTTTCCAACCGATTTCTCATACACAAACAGCAGTTGACCGGCGTTGCCTGGTGAAACGTTGTTGTGATGCCTCGTGTAAGGAAGAGAAATGTGCACCATCACGTTTCCGACTTTGATAAAGGTCAGATTGTAGTCTATCGCGATTACGGTTTATCATATCGCGACATCGTTCTCGCGTTGGTCGCGATCCAATGACTGTTAGCAGAATATGGAATCGGTGGGTTCAGGGGGGCAATACGGAACGCTGTGCTGGATCCCAACGGCCTCGTATCACTAGCAGTCGAGATGACAGGCATCTTATCCGCATGGCTTTTACGGATCGTGCAGTCACGTCTCGATCCCTGAGTCAACAGATGGGGACGTTTGCAAGACAACAACCATCTGCACGAACAGTTCGACGACGTTTGCAGCAGCATGGACTATCTGCTCGGAGATCATTGCTGCGGTTACTCTTGACGCTGCATCACAGACAGGAGCGCCTGCGATGGTGTACGCAACGACGAACCTGGGTGCACGAATGGCAAAACGTCATATTTTAGGATGAATCCAGGATCTGTTTACAGCATCATGATGGTCGCATCCGTGTTTGGCGACATCGCGGTGAACGCACACTAGAAGCTTGTATTCGTCATCGCCATACTGGTGAATCATCCGGCGTGATGGTATGGAGTGCCATTGGTTACAAGTCTCTGTCACCTCTTGTTCGCAAAGACGGCACTTTGAACAGTGGCCGTTACATTTTAGATGTGTTATGACCCGTGGCTCTACCCTTCACTCGATCCCTGTGAAACCCTACATTTCAGCAGGATAATCCACGACCGCATGTTGCAGGTCCTGTACGGGCCTTTCTGGATACGGAAAATGTTCGACTGTTGCCCTGGACAGCACATTCTCCAGATCTCTCACCAACTTAAAACGTCTGGTCTATGGTGACCGAGCAACTGGCTCGTCACAATATATTTTCATAACTACTAGTATTATTACTTTAATTATGCTCGATATTTTATTATTTCTATTATTATTGTTGTTGTTACTATTATTACTATTAATCCTGATGCACGTGTGATGCAATTGTTTCATTATTATTATGTTCCGATTGTGTTTATTTGCTACTTCCAAATACACGAAGCAAAATCAAACTGTCTATAACAGACTGCTATACAAGTCGAACAATCCTGCATGTCAGGAACTCGTTTCCCCATATAACAAATGCCAATGTACTGCAGTAAAAATAGTACTTTGAGCAGGGTTTTAACTCAGGGCCTCACTATAACAACCTACCGCTCTACCAACTTGCCCACAGGAGTTCGAGATTGATATGCTCTCAATTATGTTCTTCCTCAAAAAAGGTTCAAATATTTGTAAATCTATCGGACTCAACCGCTGGGTTAGTAGTCCGTAACTTACAAACAACTTAATCTAAGTTAAACTAACCTAAGGACAACACAAACACCTATGCCCGAGGGGGGACTCGAACCCCCGACGGCGAACGACCGCGAGTACCGCAGCACGGCGCCCCAGTACGCACGGCTAATCCGCCGCAGCAAGTTTTTCGTCATCTCCATAGGTTATAAATTTGCTCATGGCAGGGAGCATGGAGCGATCTTATAAATGTATTTATGTGAATAATGAAATGCCAATATCGCGGTATTTCGTCTTTATTTATAACAGACGATCGGTTTTTATGTACTTAGACAACTTCTGGTCTCTAAGGGCGAACATGAAATGTATGGTTACAAAAATGGTTAAAAAAAAACCAACAACAACAAAGGAACATGACATATGATTACCTATGCATACAGTTATGTGGCAACAGTTTTGTCTCACATACCTGTACTAAATTATAACATTGTAACATAAATGCATATTGTAGCCAGTTGGATAGCCCTGGTGGGTCGTCACACATTAAAATATGCCGTTTGCTTGTCAGATATAAAACTCGTGTAGTCTTATATACATAAAGAACCACCATATTCTACAGTTGTGAGTGACAATAAGCTACTAACAGCGGGCGTTGTGATCACTATAAAGTTACCTTGACATGCCGCTAGAGTGCACTATTGTATGTGAAATCCTTGCAGCTATTATCAATTGTCGATAATAAATTTTAAAATTGCAGGTGTATCTACTGGGCTTTCGTCAATTTACATCTGTTGCATAAAGTTGTAATTTACTATCACAAAAAAAAAAAAAAAAAAAAAAAAAAAAAAATTAGTGCAGGTATGTGAGAAAAAACTGTTGACATATGATTACCTATGCATACAGTTATGTGGCATGTTCCTTTGTTTGTTTTTTTTTTTTTTTTTTTTTGTAATAACAGATTTTATGTTCGCCCTTAGAGACCAGAAGATGTCTATGTACATCGAAAACGGTCGTCTGTTATAAATAAAGACGAAATACCGCAATCTTGGCGTTTTATTATTCACAAAATCCATAGGTTATAGTGTAATTATTATAATTTACGATAGTTCTCCTGGACGACAGGACATAGCACGTATTGCATCGGAGTTTTGGTTGATACTCTATCGATGTACAGTGTATTGGTACCAATCTGATTGTGTCACTTCTGGAGGTTTGGATGTAAGCATTCTTGTTTCTTATGAAAGACACTGCAGCAGCAAGCACACCTCGGCGGCCGGATGTCTGGCACACTATACTGAGTGGCGAGTGGGCTGTTACGGCCCCCACATAGCTAACAAAGGTAGGACGACAAGTTCAATGGACCTTCCTTCCGTTCAGCTGAAGCAGCCGCGTCTTCCGTTCTCATGTTGCGTCACACCAACGACGTAACACGTTCTTCAAGACTACACCAATTTATAATTATTCAACTGTAACATAAAACAGTACGAAATTTTGCGGCCGCGGTGGAGTAGCCGAGCGGTCTAAAGCGTCTCGCTGCGGAGCGCGCGGTTGCTCGCCGTGGAGGTTCGAGTCCTCCCTGGGGCATGGGTGTGTGTGTTTGTCCGTAGGTTAGTTTACCTAGGTTTAAGTAGTTTGTAAGCTACGGACTGATGACCACGCAGTTTGGTCCGATAGATTTACAAACATTTGAACATTTTTGAAATTTTGCGCCCAGAAAAGAAATCCGAAAATGAAAAACACGATTTATAAAAGAGGCTTTTCATATCTCTAAAAATTGTATCTTGAGTTGCTAAAGGTAACTAAAACCTTCTCTCGAGAGCATAAACAAACAGCCAAGGAGAATTTATTATCTGTGCACAGCTGTCATCCAATACAGCTTCCCTGAATTTCGTATTACGGAAAAAGGGAACTGTTATAGAAAAAATAATGAACTGTACATCATTCCTGTAGAAATTCGCCACTACTCCCAAGATCTTTCTGGCCTAAGTTCAACATATTAGGACAAAATGTTATATTCACTAACTATTAGACATGAAATTCAGTCAATATCGAAACCGTGGCATTTCCATTAAATTTACCTTCTACGTTTCTTTGCTAAAAGTGTATACTGTGACAAGTATCTCATCTTTTCAACCACAAGCTTCGTAAGTTACCCGAACAACAAAACTGTAGACGACCGTTTATAGAAACCTGAACTAGGTTGTTGAAGATTCACTTTCCGTGTGTAACGAAATATTACGTAATAAAATACCCTTTCCAAACGTCTTTGAACATCCTGAAGAGATGCCTGTTCTATAGATATAATTTACAGTGCACCGTAGCATTTTTCTGCCTGTATATGGAGACTATCTCGTGAGCTCCTCGTATCGATTCTATTACGGTTATGACTGACTGGCAAAGAAGTTTGGTGTATATCATTTATTCCATCTACTCCAGACAAATCAAACTTAGTTCAAGCCGTGCGAAGCCCGGTCAGGTGACTGTATGAGTTATCATTGTGCCGTCTGAGAAAGATCATCAACCTTTGACTACGGTTACATTCTTTGACGGAAAAATTCAGTGAAATAAAAAAATGTAAATTTCATAGTAAATAATCTCTGTGAATCCACTACAGCAATGAAATGATTCGAAAATTTTAATGTACGATGACGGCTATATTACCTCCTTGAACGGGACCAGTTATAAATTTGAAGTGTCGTCACGATATTTGAGTATAGCTCTTGTTCATCTGTATTTTCTTTGTGCGGTCTGCTTGATATTTTCAATAGATGCATTGAAAATGTGAGTCTACTCAGTCCACAACAAATACTAAATCAAATGTTTGTAAATATCAAACACCAACCACAGAAGATGCTTTTAAAATAAAAAGCCAAATAATGTGTAAAATAATTGTCTGTATACTGCAGTCACCAAAAGTCGAAAAATCTCTTCAAATGTTCAAATATTTGTTAAGCTTAAGGGACTTAACTGCGGGGTCATCAATCCCTAAACTTACAAATTACTTATGAACTACCTTTTACTAAAGACGACTCAAACATCCATGCCCGAGGGGGGGATTCGACCCCCGACCGTAGTGGCCGTGCAGACCGTGACTGGAGCGCCTCAGTCCCCTCGGTCACTGCGGCCGGCCTTTTAAAATCAAATGTTCCAAATGTTTGTATAGCTTATGGGACTTAATTACGGGGTCATCAGTCTTCTAACTTACAAACTACTTATGAACTAGTTAACACTAAGAACGGTACAAATATCCATACCCGAGGGGGGATTCTAACCCCCGACCATAGTGGCCGTGCAGACAGTGACTGACGCGCCTCAGTCCCCTCGGCCACCGCGGCCGGCGGAAAACCTCTTCTAGTTAATTTTAATAGCTGCTGCGGAAGATAACCACACAAACAAACATAATATTGGATCACACTGCTATGGTCAGCAGTCCCTAGACTCACAAACTACTTAAACTAACTTACACTAAGGACCAAACACACACACACACACACACACACACGCCATTGGGCGGGAAAGGCCACCCAGTCCGTAGCATGACGCCTTAAACCACGTAGCCAACAACTACTGAACTATCTTCTTTCTTTTTTTAAGATTTTGTATATCATCGAGACAGTAGTTGGCCACAAAGAAACACGGTCTAATACCTGTCATCTGGACGAGATTCTGAGGGGAATAGGAAAAAAAAACTGAAGGCCGTCGGGAGTTCCAAGACATCAACCTCTCCACGGAACTCAAGTCGACGAGACATTGTATTTAAACATTCATTTATCCTTCAAGTTAGTAGTATCCATTTATTCTGATTTCAGATCAAATGAAAAAATAAAGATACAGTAAAATCATGCTTAATTTTGTCTCCTACCTGATTCGTTTTTGTAGAATGAAGTATACGCCTCTTCCGTCCTACAGCTCGTTTTGCAAGTGCCAACACACTGATTTTCTTCGCGAACTCTTTACGGAACTGTATGCGATATGCTTCTCTGACATTAGGACGCAGGGCTGGCATTGCGATACTTTATCTGTAATGGTACGAAATAAAGCTTAACCTTAGTCTTTTATGACGTACTCTACACTCGTTCAGTGTAACAATCCAAGGTTATGAAGTAAGGAACTAGATTGTTATTCCCGCTACATTTCACTTTTAATACTAGCATGAGGCTAGTCTTCAAGATGCGGCATTTGAAACGTTCTCTTAAGTGTTGTAAATTCCACCTAGCGACGTGTTTTTGTTGAAACGATCAGTAATTAGGAGCAAATTAGATTTTAATGCCCCCAGAGAAAGTAGCTTTATGAGTCACGTAAGAGGTCTCTGACTGCATTCTGTTGCCGCAGACAAGGACAAACAACTGAGGCGTTGACTCTTAAATGAATTTGTTATCTGAACCACATTTCTGCTGACATAGGTCGCTCACCGCTTCCCTCGGGAACGAACAAATAATTTCTTTGATCTTTGTAACCGCTGGAGGAATGCAGTTCCGAAGGAGGAGAGAGGAAAGCACATTATGTAGAATATGGTTGACCTCCATGACAAATATATATCGTAATATCTCTGATGATTGTAAGGCGAGGAACTGAATTAAAATTTGTGCCACGGACGACATTCGAATCCGGGTCTCTCGCTTATTAGGCAGTCGTTTAATCCATTTAGCTACCGTGGCATTATGGAAATGGGGAATGCACGTTACCAAAGTACGTCTCCATCTACAACAAAAAACTTAAATTCCATCTCTATGCTCCATTTTGAATAAGTATCAACATTGTCGATGCTCCCCACGATGGCTAATAAATGACTGCCCAATAAGCAGGAGACCCGGGTTCGAAACGCGGACGTAGCTAAAATTTTAATTGAATACATCGACTTTTAATCATTATCAGAAATCAGCCTAGATCTGTCAAAGGAATATGCATTTATATATCCTAATAAACTACTTGTTGCCGGCCGCGGTGGCCGAGGGGACTGAGGCGCTTCAGTCACGGTCTGCACGGCCACTACGGTAGGGGGTTCGAATCCCCCTCGGGCATGGATATTTGGGCAGTCTTTAGTCTTAGCTAGTTCATAAGTAGTTTGTAAGTTTAGGGACTGATGACCCCGTAGTTAAGTCCCATAAACTATACAAACATTTGAACATTTTGAAACTACTTGTTAAAGCGAATTTATAATGGCAATCTGCTTATGCAGAGAAGCCAAAATCGCTAGTTGAAAACTCCTTTACTGATAACAGGTTTCGGGAAATCTATGTTGCCATCTTCAAGATGTAAGACATGTAATAGTGATATATACAAATTGTATATAACTGACATATTGCATAGTACGACATTTAACGTAATTACTATTTAACATAATTTAATACTTAAATATGACATAGTAATATTTTGTCATTTTTACTTTTCGTCTGTGCTTGGACATGAATATGTGTGAAATAAAAACGTTTCAATGCCTAGAGTATGCTGCACCCATGTCGCAAGTCCATCACTCAAATTGTGTTTACAAACAAATACTTGTTACAATGTGTGAGTGAATAGTTAGATAAAAATTAATAAAACGATGTAGCTTCAAATTAAAATTCACGGAATGTATGACATTAACTGCGAATGGGTAAAGTTGAAAACGTGTATCCTGCCGGGATTCGAACCCGGGTCTCCTACTTTCTAGGCAGTGGCGATGACCCCTACGCCACTGGGGACACCGTGACGATCACACCGGCACGGAATTGCTAAAGCACGCCTCCCGTCAGATACAAACTCGCAACTTTACCCAGCCCACTAGAACTCTAACGCCTAGTCACTTTGTACTAATTCCCGTAAGATTAAGGGCCTAGGAGTGCCTCTGCACTGAAGAAAGGATCATTGCCCATCATCGGCAAATATATATATGTGTGTGTGGGGGGGGGGGTCTGTTCTTTCGGACAGACACCACATATTTAACTTATTCAAATTAAAAATTTAAAAACACGGAGTGTCCCTGCCTCTGTAATATGCGCACCTTGAGCTACAAAATGCACTTTGCATTTGTCACTCATCATCTGCTACATAGCTGTGCTCTTCATCCCACTTAATAACTACATACAAACCATTTACTCGTGTATACATTTAGAAGGAAGAAGTATCTTCTTAACAGTGCAAACCAAAGTAATTGTCGTCAGTTTTAGGCATGTATAACAGCTCTGTTTGAATTTACCAAAATAGGAAGAAGTATGAAAGTAACAGACTTAATGGTTATCATTTCTTAGCTTGCCGCGGGGGAGTAGCCGAGTGGTCTGGAGCGACACGTTGCGAATTGCGCGGCCTCCCGTGTCGGAGGTTCGAATCTTCCCTGGGGCATGGATGTTTGTGTTGTCTTTAGTATAAGTTAGTTCAGAAGTACTTTGTAAGTTTAGGGAATGATGACCCCGCAGTTAAGTCCCATAAGCCTTACAAACATTGGAACATTTGAATTTGACTCTTACCTCCTACGGGGAACGCCCGTGCAGCCCATGTCAAGGCGCCTTAAACCGCACGGCCATGCAGAAGCCGATAGCATTAACGCCTAGACTGATAACCCGCAGTTTAGTCCCCTTTAAAAAGAAAGAACCTTGACGCCTACTTTCTTTGGAGGTAAGCCGCGGTAAATGTTATCTGGAAACTCGTCTCAACATACCTGAGTCCTGTAAAATGCTGAATCGAGGTGAGACAGCTGGTTGACATTCATATTGTCGTTGAAGTTTTTAATGGAGATGTCTCAGCAAGCCTGCTGGTGATAGCTTCCGAGACAGTAAAACGAAGCCAAACTAAATATGTAATGGAAGATGTTAGTTAAGCAATATAGTTGGCTTTCTTTCTATTGTGCATCTACGAAATAATTACCAGGGAAGACATAATTCAGATGCTACACGTCAAAGAAATTATTTAAGCCAAGAATATTAATTCGCGCGTTTTTGTATGAGCTATCTGCGCACGACGTTCAACATTTACGCAGCTAAAGTCTTCGAGAAACCACAGGGGAACGTTCAATGAATTAAAATCACACAGTAATCTAGCGATTTTTTCCCTGTTATTGTAGCCTATACAAATTGTCAGATTAATTGTATGAGCAGAAACCTTTAAAACGCTATGAAGATAAACAAATTTGAGTAAGGCTTATCACTATTAGGAGGGTAGAGGGAAGAATATGTGTCTGAATGTGAATGGACCGCGGGGAATGTTGTTTCAACGAGTTTACAAACATTTGAACATTTACATGTGGATGGTTAGTCGCTTTACTGGCGTGTCATTAACCTCAGCTACGTGGTTAAACTAATGTGGCTTCCGAAACATAGCGTCCTGAACTTCTGTGGTGGAATCTTGTTATCAAAATACTTTTGATTAATTACTTTGATATTGACAAAGGAGAGAAGATTGTAATGCGAGTCTTCAGTTACACAGAAATGAAGTTCTGTAATAATCCCATTTTGAAAAGGCAGTGGTACTTTGAGTAGACTAAACGGAAGAGTGATTAAAACTGAAAAAAAATAATGATGCAATGGCATTCATTAAGTTGAAACGGCTGCCGAGCTCACAAAATTACCTGATTGTGTCTGCGCATTTCTCTGCAGGTCTTTTGTATCACGATACGGCGCGGCGAGTGATGTATCTTGGAATGTCATTCCGTTAAGTCCGTAATTACCACTCCCCAGGCATTTAAGAGGAAATGAGAAGAAAACCTGGTCCATTCTTTCATTCCACCTGAGCTTCCCGACGTTACAAGAAAGCCTTTGCACCTGTCGCAGGGAATTCTGCAGCAACCAACATCGGGTTTTGTAATAATGGCCTCGATCGCCAGCTGACTTCTACGAAATAACTAATGTGGACAGTTTTTACATCTGTTGCTACTGTTTGTCTTACATGGTTTTTATCTAGTAAAATTTAACTTTCCAGTAAAATTTATTATGAAATAAAATACTATTTTAAGATTTAAAAAAAATTCAATTGTTACTATTTCGCTGACACTGTCAAAAACATTTTAAGTTATAATGAAACAGTGTTGTATTACTGTTACATTAACAAAACTTTTAAAAGTCATGAGGCTTTAATGAAAATCTGTAAGCTGGAAATTAGCTAATGAGACAGTTTCATGTTAATTAAAACTCAGAGAAAGAAGTAACGAAGATTAGGGTTTAACATCCCGTCGACAGCGTGGTCATTAGAGACGAGCTCACGCTGGGATGTTTGCTTAACGATGGAGAAGAAAATCGGTTGTGCCCTTTCCAAGAAACCATCGGAGCATTTACCTGGAGTGATTTAGGAAAATCACGGGAAACCTACATCTGGATGTTCATAGTCATGTCGAGTCTCCAGCCGGATGAAACTGCTGTCTTCGCACAATGTTTCTGCGTCCACATGGCAGCCATCGTTAGATGAAATGTTTGTTAAACTTGTGGGACTTAACTGAGGGGTCATCAGTCCCTAAACTTACAAACTACTTATCAACTAACTTATACTAAAGACAACACAAACATCCATGTCCGAGGGAGGATTCGAACCCCCGATGGGGAGCGGCCTCGTGCATCGGAACGTAGCGCCTCAATGCGCTCGGCCACTCCGCCGCGGCATCGGCAGGTGAGAAAAGCTATGCCTCTTTCGCCGTGGCCGCGGTGAAGTAGCCGAGCGGTCTAAAGCGTCTCGCTGCGGAGCGCGCGGTTGCTCGCCCTGGAGGTTCCAGTCCTCCCTGGGGCATGGGTGTGTGTGTTTGTACTTAGGTTAGTTTACCTAGGTTTAAGTAGTTTGTAAGCTACGGACTGATGACCACGCAGTTTGGTCCGATAGATTTACAAACATTTGAACATTTCTCTCGCCGTGACTGCTAGAAACTATGAACGACTGAACATTTATATGCAACGAATTTACTGCCACCTGGCAAGTTGCAGCGTCTCCAGTGGTGATTTCTGCCGAAAAACGATATATCGCTAAAGATTGTCACTCGTAGCCGGCCGATTCATGTTTACAAACATACTGGACCAAACTGCTGTGGTCATCAGTCACTAGACTTATAAACTAGTTTGATTAACTTACACTAAGGACTACACACACACAGCCGCGACGTTATTAGCCGTGCGCATTGGGATACCATGCTGCGGTGCGCGCGGCCTTTCGCCGTCGGAGGTTCGAGTCCCCCCTCGGGCATGGGTGTTAGTGTTGTCCATAGGTTAGTTTACCTTAGTTTAAGTAGTTTGTAAGATACGGACTAATAACCCAATAGTTGAGTCCGATGGATTTACAAACATTTGAACACACACACACACACACACACACACACACACACACACACACACAAACACACACATACATACATACATACAACGGCGGAAACGGCCGCCTAGTCTGTAGCATGACGCCTAAGACCACGCTGCCGTTCCGCACGGCGTCCGATTCAGATTACGATTTTTCTTCATATCTGACACCACAGCGGATATCCACTACCTCGGCTAATGATTATATCTGTTAATCTTATTTCAACATATTCTTTTAAAACAACCGAACTGAGCAGCCACAGCCTGCGTGTTATGCTGTTATCCGGTTTCGTGGGCGAGCCCACGAATCGTCTTGCATTTATCACTGTCCACTAACGCGGCAACAATATGCACTTCTTTTTCAGAAACGCTAGGACGACCTACCCGATGCATGTCTGCCACAGTTAGCCGACCTTCGTTGAAGGCTTTTACCCAACATGCCGCTGTTCTGTACGACGATGCAGATTCCCCGCACGCCTCTAAGACCTTGATGACACTGTTGTGCTGTACGACCTCTGGCACATTCAGTCTTGATCCGACTCCGTTGTTCCTGTTTCGAAAACATAGTGACACCGTTACGTTAGATCGCTAGCTCACAAGTGACTGTGTTTCCCTCGATTTTGCGCACGCCGGTGACGTGGGACATACGAGTCCATTTGCTCGGAGGTACGGCAAGTATGTCAACAACGTGTGCTATCAGCGACAATAGTAGATTTCATTGCATAGCGTCTCCATAGCAGTGTTGCCACTATTTAAGTTCCTACCCTCATAAATGTTCAAATGGCCGGCCGCGGTGGCCGCGGGGACTGAAGCGCTTCAGTCACGGTCTGCACGGCCACTATGGTCGGGGGTTCGAATCCCCCCTCGGGCATGGATATTTGTGCCGTCCTAGTTCGTAAGTAGTTCATAAGTAGTTTGTAAGTTTAGGGACTGATGACCCCGTAGTTAAGTCCCATAGGCTATACAAACTTTTGAACATTTGATTTGAAATGTTCAAATGTTCGTTAAGCTTATGGGACTTAACTACGGGGTCATCAGTCCCTAAACTTACAAACTACTTATGAACTACTTACGAACTACTTAAGAACTAGGACGGCACAAATATCCATGCCCGAGGGGGGATTCGAACCCCCGACCGTGGTGGCCGTGCTGACCGTGACTGGAGCGCCTCAGTCACCTCGGCCACCGCGGCCGGCCCCTCATAAATGTTTCACCGTGCTTTCTCCATATAGATCCTGTCCTACTCAGAATCATAAAGAGGGCTTCTCTACCGTTGATCTGTTACAAAACTAAATCCCAAAAGAGGTTTCCAGGTTCGAGCACGGGTTTAGCCTAGTGGGATCGAATACTTGGGGATAAAGGTAAGTGACAAACAAAGTTATAATTCAGTAAGTATATTAAACAAGTAAGGTACAATTTCAGTTGCCCTGCGGCCCATATACAGTGGTATAGAAATGAATGAAAGCCACAATAAGAGAAGAACTGAATGTTTCTACTCTGAGTGACCTCAGAAGCAACAAGGTTGCCTAAGTATAACAGAGATCCATTCCTTATGAAGACATAAAACGAAGTGAACGAGCGCAGCGTTTGCTGAGATTACGTGGGCTCCGCGATACAGCCGATAGACGACGTTGTATTCGCGTATGCGCACGCAGTGCCACAACCGGCGCGCTGGTAGACGCTCAGAGATATTACAATAGGGAAGGGACTCGGCCACGCCATTTCAAAGGAACCATCCCGGCATTCTCCTGGAGTGAGTTAGGGGATTCACGGAAAACCTCAATGTGGATGCCCGTAGGCGGATTTGAACCAACGTCCTCCCGGATGTGGGGCCATTGTGTTACCACTGCGCGATCTCTGTCTGTCGCGAAATTTCTTCGTCTCCCGTCGGATGGCGTGGCTCCCTTGTCCTCCGTGCACTTCTTATCTGTCATCTATCTAAACTTGCTGATCGACGAAAGCGGAACAGCATTCCAGAATACTGCACCCGCTGCTACTTCACATCAACTTTGGTAATACGTGGAAACAGCGTGGTCTACAATGCCCCCAAAACACACCCATGCCGCGTTGTGTAGCAGCGGTTATATCCAGAAATGGCAGAAAGAATCAGTACTGACTTGTTGATCATTTTGTGGTAGTGCAGCAACAAACGGCACACAATGACTTACAACAACAAAATCACACACAGGGTGGGCAACATACTAAAGAAACGAGGGCTGAACTTTCAGAACCAACAAAACAATACATAATAACGAAACAGTCCACCAACACTGACTATTAGAACCAGTCAGGAATATACCAGCTAACTTGCAATAGCTGCCAATCTGTATACGTGGGTTAGACACGTAGAATCTTCAAAACTAGATACACTGAACAACGTACAGCACTGAAAAGTAGTAGCTGTCATTCAACATTTGCTGAACACTTATTAAAATAGAATCATACTACAACAAATTCTAGAAATCAGCAACATCTTATTCCAAAAACTAACAATAGAAGAAAACTATCACATGCAGAAAGCAATAGCCCGAAAGTAAAGCACTAAGGCGCCCAGCTGCGGCCGTTAGACGACGGGGGTTCGAGTACTCCATCGGGCATGGGTGTTGTTGTCCTTAGGTTAGTAATTAGTTTGTAAGCTAGGGACTAATAACCACGCAGTTGAGTCCCATAGATTTACAAACATTTGAATTTGATGACCAACTTGGTTAAGTCCCTTAGATTTACAAACAATTTGAACTATATAAATAATTCATGCGACCCATAACAGACTTTACACCCCCCCCCCCACACACACACATAACAACATAACAAACATCGCTAGCGAAAACCATTCAGACATCGCGAGCCAAATCACGGACATGCCACGTAAACAAATGATCACGATACAACCACCACAACAAAACAAAGCCGCGCGGAAGTAGCCGAGCGGTCTGGAGGCCCACGTTACGGATCGTGAGGCCTCCCGCGTCGGAGGTTCGAATCCTCCTTCGGGCATGGATGTGTGTTTTGTCCTTAGGTTTGTTTAACTTAATCTAATTAGTTTGTAGGCTACGGACTAATAACCACGCAATTGAGTCCGATAGATTTACAAACATTTGAACATTTTTGAACAAATCAAATGGCGACGTAAACAGAGCTAATTCCTAACAAAATTGCAATAAACAGAAAATCAACAGGAAACGTAATTACACGCCACAATTATGAAGGGGAAGGGAATGAAGCTTAGGGTTTAACGTCCCGTCGACAGCTTGGTCATTAGAGACGGAGCTAACGCTCGGACTTTTGGGTAAGGATGGGAAAAGGAAATTGCCTGTGCCCTTTCAAAGGAACCATCCCGGCATTTGGCTGGAGTGATTTTGCGAAATCACGGAAAACCTAAATCTGGATGTCCGGAGGTGGATTTGAACCACCGTCCTTCCGAATGCGAGTCCTGTGTATTACCACAACCCCACCTCGCTCGGTCAATTAAGAAAGAACAGCACCACAGATCGAAAGTAAGGCGCTAAACAGCTACATAGGACTATAATGTTCAAATGTTTGTAAAGTACATGGGGCTTAACTACGGGGTCATCAGTCTTTACATATTTAATCATAATATCCGGCCGAAAGTACAATAAATCAATTAGTCTTGGAAATAAAAACGTTTTGCTTTTGCATATGACCAGATGTTAAAACTCGTCATTGCTGAATAAGGGCTGCATGCAAATCTTACCAAAAACATCAAGTAGGTATTGTTGCCGGCCGCGGTGGCCGAGGTCTGCGGCGCGCCATTCACGGTCTGCACGGCCACTACGGTCGGGGGTTCGAATATTTGTGCCGTCCTTAGTATTGGCTAGTTCAAATGTTCAAATGTTTGTATAGCTTATGGGACTTAACTACGGGGTCATCAGTCTCTAAACTTACAAACTACTTATGAACTAGCTTACACTAAAAACGGCACAAAGGTCCATGCCCGAGGGGGGATTCGAACCTCCGACCGTAGTGGCCGTGCAGACCGTGACTGACGCGGAGCAGTCCCCTCGGCCACCGCGGCCGGCTTAGCTAGTTCGTAAGTAGATTGTAAGTTTAGGGACTGATGACCCCGTAGTTAAGTCCCATAAGCTCTACAAACATAAAACATAGGTATTGTAAATAAACGTAGGCCCAATATATTCACCGTAATTCTCAAATCAAACAATTTATCCAAATGTCTGCAGAGTAAAAAAACTAACATGTAAAAAATTTCAGATATTAAAGGTGAAACCCACAGAAGATGGCACAATAATAAGTGCCGAAACATATCTGGATGATAAAAATAAAACAAGATGTCTTGCATAAGGCAAAATTTTCAAATGTTTGTAAATCTATCGGACCAAACTGCGTGGTCATCAGTCCGTAGCTTACAAACTACTTAAACTAAGGTAAACTAACTTAAGGAGAACACACACACACCCATGCCCCAGGGAGGACTCTAACCTCCGACGGCGAGCAACCGCGCGCTCCGCAGCGAGGCGCCTTAGACCGCTCGGCTACTCCACCGCGGCGCATAAGATTGACTTCATCATCTTCACATGTTTGTAAATCTATGGGACTTAACTACTCTGGTCATCGTCCCTAGGGTTACAAACTACTTAAAGTAATGTATGCTAAGGACAACAAAAACACCCATGCCTGAGAGAGGACTCGTACCTCCGACGGGCGACCATCGGAGCGCATTGCAGCTAGGCGCCGTAGAATGCGCGGCCACTCCACCGCGGCTTCATCATCTTCCTGACTTCACATGGGGCTGAATTTTTCATCATGTGATCTTTGCAAAAATCAAATGTTTGTATAGTCTATGGAACTTAACTACGGGGTCATCAGTCCCTAAACTTACAAACTACTTACGAACTAGGACGGCACAAATATCCATGCCCGAGGGGGGATTCGAACCCCCGACCGTAGTGGCCCGGCTGACCGGGACTGGAGCGCCTTAGTCTCCTCGGCCACCGCGGCCGGCTGTGATCTTTGCACACCGAGTTCTCTTCGAAATAAATTTGACCGCGTTATTTCCGGTCGTTGTAGGTGTTGCGTTTTGGTGAGCAGCGGTCCAGATGTAGGCATGTTTCGCAGATGTTGGTGCAGCGGAGATTTGGGCGTGCAAACCGGCTGCGCGGCGGGGCAGGTATGACGCGGCGCGGCGGCTGGGCGTCTGGCAGGTTAGCACGCCGTGTCAGTGGGTCAGAGTGCGTGACGCGGGTACAGTTAGCCTCTCTCCGCCGTAACCCTCTTTCCCAATATCAGGTCGCTGCACATCACATTTCCGCTTTCGGGATGCACTGCCTGGGAACCCACACGTCCCTGCAAGTGGACCCCACTCCTTCGCGAGAACCGCTGGTATCAGATCGCACCGAAAAAAGGCAGAACAGTGGGAAGCTGAAAAAATTGGTAGTCGAAACCGAGGAGGTTATAGGGGGACGTGCCCTTAACGCCACAGAAGTGAAGCCATTCTCGCTATATTGCGGAGCCAGTAATGTTTGTGGTGACGATTGTGAATTCATTGCATTCTGAGTGGAATGTTGTCCTTTTATGAAAAAGGAAAAAAAAAAAATTAATTGCATTACCCAAGGATGTGCAAGCAGAACAAAAGTCGTCTGCTATTTTACACAAGAAAACTTTCTTGCTAAATTAATACCTACTATTTGTTTCGGTGTTTTTCCTTCGATGATTTCTAATTTTCATTTTCACGATATATAGCTTCCCTTGAAATTTCAAGGACCTGGTCGTACAAAATTTTAGTACGAATATTTAATGACGTGTAACCAGGGATGGAGAGTAATTGAGTAAAAGTAATCGAACTACAGGTAACGACTACATTTCGTGTAATTTTTACTTGTAATCGATATATTTTAGAAAATGTAATTTCTACTTGTAATTTACTTCTTCGAATAAAAAAGTAATCGTTACAAAATTGGAATCGTTACTTTGTACGAAGTCTGTCTTTCGCATTTTTCTCACAGTCGACAAATATCGTCACTTCGATATTCTTTGACGCAACTCTAACCTCCTAACCTCTAGCCTCGTTTGTTCGTTGCACCTTTTTTCCCCACCCATCTAAGAAGTAATTGTAATTTACGAATCGGGAAAGTAATTGTAATTGTACCGATTACAATTTAAAATGTAATTTTTACTTGTAATTGAGTACATATTATCCCAGGTAATTTTAATTGAATCCAGTTACTTTTTTTTTTTTTTAGTACTCTTCCCATCACTGCGCGTAACATATAGAAAGAATTTTCGTATGAATTCTACATGAAAATCGTCTCTTCGGTACTGAAAAAAATATCCAAATGTTTGCAAATCTAAGGGACTCAACTACGTCGGTCATCAGTCCCTAAGCCTACAAATTACTTAAACTAAATTAAAGTAGAATGAAACTTTCACTCTGCAGCGGAGTGTGCGCTGATATAAAACTTAAAGTAACTTACGCTAAGTACAACACAAACACCTATGTTCGAGGGAGGACTCTAACTACCGACGGCGAACAGCCGCGCGCACTGCAGCAAAGTGCCTTAGTGAAAGGAAGGAAGCTTGGAGTTTAACGTCCCGTCTACAGTGTGGTCATTAGAGACGGAGCTTACGCTCGGACTGTTTGGGTAAGGATGCGGAAGGAAATCGGCCGTGCCCTTTCAAAGGAGCCATCTCGGCATTTGCTTGGAGTGATTTAGGGAAATCACGGAAAACCTAAATCAGGATGGCCGGAGGTGGATTTGAACCACCATCCTTCCGAATGCGAGTCCAGTGTTTTATCACTGCGCCACCTCGCTCGGTAAAGTGCCTTAGTGCGCACGGCTACTCCGCCGCGGCTCTTCGGTACTGAACTTACGAAAATGACACGGCTTGGTATTGTCATTATTGGAAAAATCTTGTTCTGCATTTCCTTTGAACCAATACATCTGACAATTTCAGTTCTTGTAAAGCATTTGGGTATCATCCCGATACGTAAGTCATACTTTTCGAATGAAATTTCGCGTTAATAAATCAGAGTTCAGGTGTCTGGAAGGTCTGTATTTGTCCACAAAAGTATACGATATCAAATATATACTTAGAAATGATAGCGATTTAAATGTATGAAATTTAACAGGGCAAAAACCACTCGGTGCTTTAATCTTAAAAAAAAAAAAAAAAAAAAAAAAAAAAAAAAAAAAAAAAAAAAAAAAAAAATCCTTGGCTCCGCAAGATGGCGAACTGGCTTCAATCGACAGTTAAGCTTTCCATAGTAGCGGCATCTCCCCTTACTTTGACCCCCTTGGTCGCATCTAACTTACAAACAAGAACGTTCACACAAGAAGCGTTTTACCGTATTTTTATTGTACTAAAATGTTCAAATGTTTGTATAGCTTATGGGACTTTTAACTACGGGGTTATCAGTCCCTAAACTTACAAACTACTTATGAACTAGCTAATCCCAAGGACGGCACAAATATCCATGCCCGAGGGGGGATACGAACCCCCGACCGTAGTAGCCGTGCAGACCGTAACTGGAGCGCCTCAGTCTCCTCGGCCACCGCGGCCGGCTTTTATTGTACTGTCATCGAAGACAAACTTGACAGTTTTACAAACGGCTTCATTTGGCATACTGTTTGCTACCAAACAGAAAAAACACGGTACTGTATTCAGATTTTTTCTCCCTTTTCTTTCTGTAAGAGTGTGTTGCCCTATCCATCATTTACATCTCAGTAAAAAGTAAAACAAACATTTTTCTAAATAGGGCATACAATTTTTTTTCTTAACTACTGCAAATTGGTTTAATACTGTCATACACAGCTTTGGGGGGGGGGGGGGGGAGGGGGGAAGCGATCTATAGAATTATGATTACATAAATATATTTCGAAAAGCCGAGACCGCTTTTTGTATTTATAAACAACCGGTATCGATGATCTATGCTGTCATCATCTAGTCCTATGCCTCTACATATCAATAAATTACTGTTTTTAGGTCTATTGACAGTATTACCTTTACATCTGGCAATGTTACAAAGAACAATAAAGTGAAGATTAAAGGTATAGGATTTGAGACAATACTTGATGGTCCTTCTGTTTTTGTAGGTGCTACTTTCAATTACAGTATAGAGAAGAAACAGACTGCTCAAGCAGGTTGTGGATGGCTGACTAGCAATCGTTCGTGTTGACTTAGAATGTAACTGGGCCGGCCGCGGTGGCCGAGGGGACTGAGGCGCTCCAGTCACGGTCTGCGCGGCCACTACGGTCGGGGGTTCGAATCCCCCCTCGGGCATGGATATTTGTGCCTTTCCTTAGTCTTAGCTAGTTCATAAGTAGTTAAGTCCCATAAGCTAAAAAAAAAAAGTAACTGGTGATCTTGATAGTTTCAACAGTTTTGATAATATTATATACAGGGTATTTTATGTTGAAGGTTTGGGCAGAGGGCTCGTGTTGATATGTCGAGTGTGGTCCTACCTCGCGCGAAGCATGCAGTGCCTGGCAGCGGGTTAAGGCGAAACAAGCCATTGAAGTATAAAAATCCGAAACCAAGTCTGTTTATATCATCCATTCAAAACGGTGCACCAGGCACGAAAAGGAATGGAAGAAGTTTTAATTACGTTATATGCATAAAATTTAAAAATTCAAAATGTTGTCATATTGTTCTCATTAAAGGATAATCTTATGTAATGTATAACACGATCAGCCTAGTATTACAATCAGAAACTGTAGGCGCCGCGCAGTTATTTCCGTGCGGTTCTAGGCGCCATGTCAGGGACTGCGTGGCCGGTCCCGCCGGAGGGTCGAGTCCTGCCACGGCCCCGTGTGTGTGTGTGTGTGTGTGTGTCTTGTCCTAGGGGTTGATTTAAGTTACTTTAAGAAGTTTGTAAGTCTAGGGGCCGATGACCGCAGTATTTTGGTCCCTTAGATTTAGAAACATTTGAAGAAACTGTGTGTCTCTATACGGACGCCGCTCAAATATTTCAAATATGTTTATCTGTTACTCGAAAATGGTAACACACTAATTACAACAAACTTCAAAAAGAATTCCAAAGTTTTACGAATCTTTTTCTAAAAAATGTTCAAATGTTTGTTAAGCTTATGGGACTTAACTACGGGGTCATCAGTCCCGAAACTTACAAACTACTTATGAACTACCTTATACTAAAGACGGCACAAATATCCATGCCCGAGGGGGGATTCGAACCCCCGACCGTAGTGGACGTGCAGACCGTGACTGAAGCGCCTCAGTCTCCTCGGCCACCGCGGTCGGCGAATCTTTTTCTCGCTGACTTTCTGCACAATGACGAAAGGAAGAGTTTATTGCCTTTTTCCTGTTCATGCAGTCCTTCTGCCAACACGTTTTCATTCATTGGTTTTTAACTTCGAACTGTATTTTCAAAACACTTTGCAGACAGTGTCCATATGTAGCGCTGAATTTACATCCAGAATTATATCATGGTTCGACAAATAGTTCAACATAAGTACGTCAGGTAAATTAAGATGCAGGGAAAACTAATTTTCGCCTAAAACTAGGAGCAAATTATTCTATCTTCATCCACTGTTTGAAAATAACACTTCGTGACTTCCAAAAAGTTTTCAACACAATTTTAAACTTTTAAAATGTAGCACATTAACTCATTTGCAAGGCAATCAGGCACGCTAGAATTCAGCGTCCTGTAGTGACGAAGGGTTACAACTTGCACCGGCGAAGGGTGCATATCAACAGAATAATAGGCAAGCGATTTAATACCTCAACACATAAGGAGAAAACAATTTTTTTAAGCATTCCTGTGTAATAGATATCTTGAACAGGCAATATGGAAATATCAGCCACTTGCAGGAGAGTTTCGTGTCCTTTATTGTACGAAAAGTAACCTTATCTTGAAAGTAATAAGGTGACTCTACCACTTTTATTGAATACTATAACACGTTTTTATAACTGAGAACAAAATACCAGAAGTTTAGTACAGAGTTTAACCGAGATTACGCCGTCGGACTATCAGTACCAGGTTCAATATCTTTACGTTATCTCCTATCCGTGGAGGGCAAATTGTGTCAATATGAAAAACGAAGCCTACTTACCGAAACATAGTAGATGAAAACTGGTCACAGCGCAGTTCTACTAGTAATCCCGCCCCTCTCTACCATGGGCCTAACCCGAGTGGAAAGTGGTCTAGCATCCAGCTATTTCGGAACTGCTCGCGTCTTGGAAACTACTCAAGCTGTTACGTCAGCAACTGGAAAGACTGACCGCGGACAGCCACTTAACTAATGACTGTGAAAAACAGAATAACGGGATGCCGGCCGCTTTAATGGACTCTCCTTTCGAACTTTCCATTAAAGCCAGGCCTCCACGTCAGTACCAATATAAGCGGCCGTGACTTTAAGGATACCGCCACGACTCTTCTCCAGCCAAATCCTACGGGGAGCAGTTGACAGAACTGCCCGACAGTTGGCACAACATCAAGTAATTCCCAGGCAGCATAGGAGTGTGCGCAGGAACCTTGGCACCAAGCTGTCGGAACAGTGAAGCATTCCTCCGATTTCCGGCCAAAATTCGCACCGTTTGTATCGGCCTAAGGCTATCGAGGCAGCATTCTCGCCGCTGTTTGCAGTATTGCAATTTACTCAAAGAAATGGCATACAATACCGCACATCGTACGACGAAGATACAAAACGCGACCATTTCTCTAATAATTTGCAATTGATATATTTAACTGGTCAATAATATTGACATTTAAGCAACTTTTCAAAGAGGACGGCAGACACTAATTCGTTTTACAAACGAAATGCAGAACGCTGTATCGATTTCACGCATGGTGCAGGGAATGGCAATTGAATCTCAATGTAGACAAGTATAATGTGCTGCGAATACATAGAAAGAAAGATTCTGTGTCATTTAGCTACACTATAGCGGGTCAGCAACTGGAAGAAGTTAATTCCATAAATTATCTGGGAGTAGGCATTAGGAGTGATTTAAAATGGAACGACCATATAAAATCAATCGTCGGTAAATCAGATGCCAGACTTAGATTAATCGAAAGAATCCTAAGGAAATGTAGTCCGAAATCAAAGGAAGTAGGTTTCAGTACACTTGTTCGCCCACAGCTTGAATACTGCTCACCGGTGTGGGATCCGTACCAGGTGGGGTTGATAGAGGAAACAGAAAAGATCCAACGGAGAGCAGCACGCTTCGTTACAGGATCATTTGGTAACCGTGAAAGCGTTACGGAGATGATCGGTAAACCCCAGTGGAAGACTCTGCAGGAGAGACGCTCTGTCGCTCGGTACGGGCTTTTGTCGAAGTTTCGAGAACATACCTTTACCGAGAGTCTAGCAGTATATTGCTCCCTCCTACGTATATATCGCGAAGAGACCGTGAGGATAAAATCAGAGAGATTAGAGCCCACACAGAGGCATACCGACAATCCTTCTTTCCACTAACAATACGGGACTGGAATGGGAGGGAGAACCGATAATGTTCTCATGTTTGTATAGCTTATGGGACTTAACTACGGGGTCATCAGTCCCTAAACTTACAAACTACTTATGAACTAACTAATACTAAGGACGGCACAAATATCCATGCCCAAGGGGGGATTCGAACCCCCGACCGTATTGGCCGTGCAGACCGTGACTGGAGCGCCTCAGTCCCCTCGTCCACCGCGGCCGGCGAGAACCGATAGTGGTACTCAAGGTACCCTCCGCCACACACCTATGGGATGGCTTGCGGAGTATTAACGTAGATGTAGATGTAGAAGCGCTACAAATAGCTACCAGTGGACACGATAAATGCATCACAGCACTAGACAAGTAAGTTTAGGGTTAACGGCTTTTCGACTGTATTATTAGATAAGGATGGGGAATGAAATCAGCCCTGCCCTTTTAAAGAAGCCATTCCGGCATTAGCCTGGAGTGATTTAGGCAATGACGGAAAACCTGAGCCAGGATGGCCGTAGGCAGGTTTGAACCACTGTCCTCCCGAATGAGAATCCACTGTGTTACCACTTCATAGCAATAAACAATTCTTCTAGCAACCATATGTCCATTTCGGCCTCAGTGACCAAGCGGTGTGCGGCGCGCCAGTCACGGTCTGCACGGCCGCTACGGTCGGAGGTTCGAATCCTGCCTCGGGCATGGGTGTTTATGTTCTCCTTAGCGTAAGTTAGTTTAAGTTAGTCAAGTAATTGGTGTGTAAGTCTAGCGACTGATAACCACGAAGTTTGGTCGCATAAGACCTCACACACATTTGAACATTCTGAAGTAGAAAGAGATATTCTGAGTCTCGATTGGTGTATACTTTCTTCATAAGCGAACAACGTGGTTGTGGATCTCGTGGCAGCAGCTATAAACGAACTTTTGCCTGTACGAAGGTGGTGTGCTCAGCTGACTCATTGGGAGTGACACCTATCTTGAGTTGCTAGGCCCAGGAACCTCTTCGCATCGATAACATAGATGTTGTGGTTGGTTGTTTCGGACAGGGGGACCAAACTGCTAAGGTTATAAGTCCCCCAGTGGGGAGGAGGAGTGAGGATGGTTATTGGAGAGGAAGGTAAGGGAAATGCAGTCCAGGCAGGAAAAAAAGAAGATAGACTGTATTAGCTCGGGGCTCCGTGCTCGCCACGCACGTACTCACGAAAGAACCGTGAGCCCCCTGGGGGGAGAGGGTCGATGTTTTCCTCAGTGTAATCTAATCACCCTCGGGCAAGATAGACGACTATCTATAACCGTTATTAATTAAAATTCCGTTAATACAAGTAATTCTCAAGACGCGTGGAAAAACCGAGTACTGGAGTTTGTGACTAATGATACAGAATTCAGACAATTAGTTGGTATATTGTTACCAGAGTAACAAAACATGTTTTAATTTGGCGGCTTATTACAGTTGCAACATTTCCTAAATTGCAGCGTTGTCAGGAACTTTTGCGGCAAAAACTTCGAATGAGACTGTTTGACACTACAATTCTGTTCCATCTGTCTGCACCGCACATGACGCGCTTCGTGTTCCACGAGAGGAAGTCATTCATTTACGTCACGTCAGGAGTCTGAAGAACAGGCTACGCGACTCATCAGCTGTCAGAATGGCCGTTTAAATGTTGTATGGTATCTTTTCACCACTTACAGTTGCGTCTAGTTACTCGCAGAAAGCACTTGAGGTTTAATTGGAAGAATTTTTTTCAGACAGCTTACATACACTTGTTACCTAATCGTTGAGATAAACCAAGAGACCACTTGGATCGTTTTTTAAAGACTTCCAATTCACACTGAATAAAATTTATACTTCGACAGATGAGTTGCTGGAGAGTTCTTGGATAATGTGCTTTATGTGTACAAAACACTGGTGAGAAAGAAGAACACGTCAGCTGAAGAGGAGTTGGTGGCGGATGTATCTACGACCAAATGAGTATATGAAGCACATGGAAGGGATTATTTCTGGCACCAGATGACATTTTCAGTTCTTACTGGATGTAATAGTAAGGTTAGAGTATAAACTTCCATAAAGTTTTCCCCTAAGAATTGGATCGATCCACATCTGTCAAGACACACTTCAAGGAAATGTGCAAAACGGCACTTGCATAATGAGCCTGTTTCTTAACCACACTCGAATGATCTACCTAAACTAGAACATCAGAATTAGAACTAAATATTTCCACTCAAATTACAGTCAGGAATATATTGTTCCCGACAAAGAAAGTTCATTACAAAGTAAACGTCTTTTGTGTTATACATTCCATGTAATGACATCTAACTCTTTACTGTCTGCTCATTAAGAATCTGAAGTAGTAAGAGAGTTACTACACATCAGTTCAATGGCAGATTATGCTGACACCTCTGTTCCATAAATAAAAATTTCAAATGTTTATAAAGAAACGGTATCATACTGCTGCAAGACTTATAAACAACTTTAACTAACTCATGCTAAATACACACACACACACACACACACACACACACACACGCACACACACACACACGCACACACACACACACACACACACACCTCAGGGAGGATTCGAATCTCCAACCGGAGCGGCCGCGCAATCGATAACATAGTGCTTCAGATCGTGCAACCATTCCCGCGTGGCCATTACAGTACAAAAACTTATCTCGCTTGAGAAGAACGAGGCTGAACAACGTAAATTCCTATACAATCTTCCTCATATTTCTTTAAGTACGAAAACTTAATAGTTAGTAATGCCTTAAAACTTTTGTCAAAACTTCGGAGCTTCTGCAGTGTCATGCGCAGTCACAAACTAGGGACGAACTACGCGGCGTAGGAAATGGTTATTAGCGGACTCGCCTGAATTCTCTTAGGTCCTGCACTATCAGATACATCTAAATAAAGAGACAGTCTCGCTATGATCAGCGATAAGGGGTTTAACCCAGCCACAATGTCAATAATTAAAGTCCACTAACAATCTAACTCCCATCAAATGGATTCAGAGAACCGACCACTGGATTAACAAATGTTCAAATGTTTGTAAATCTGTGGAACTTAATGTGGTGTCGCACAAGTCCAAAGTGCGCGCCACCTACTTTCGCCGCGCGCCGCCATGCACGCACGGCGCGGCGTTCTTACGACGACAGCCACGAGCGCCCTCTGCGGCAACTCCGCTCGTGGCCACCAGTGAACGACATCGTTCACTTGGGACTGAGTTAGGAACCAGTAAAGACTTCGGAATCCGATAGGCACCAGTGAAGACTTGGCTATCAGGCACTAGGCAGGACTCTAGCTCAACTATGTATCAACATTCTGCAGTACTATGTAAAAGTTAAGTATTGTATAAATTCTGTGCAATATATATCTCATTCTAATTTACTCTAGTGTTTCTAGTTCTGGCTGCTCCCCTCCGTACCTGCACCAGCGTGCTATCTTTATTTCTGTGTCGGTCTCATTCCGCTCGGCCACCGACACCTACAACGGAACGAGACACAAAAGCGACGACGAGGCTGGGACACAACACTTAACTACTGCAGTTATTAGTCCCTAGGCTTACAAACTACTTAAAGTAACCTAAGGACAACACACATTCCATGCCCCGACGGGGAGCAACCGCAAGGCGCCTTAGACCGATCAGCCGTACCACCGCGGCTCATTGGATCAGAATATATACTATGCACCGTTCACAGTTCATACACTCTCTTCAGCTGGTTATTATCAATTCCCGCCAGAAACCAACACAAAAAAAAAGAAAAACAGGAACACACTTCGGAATCAGAAAGGGGGAATACCCGCATAAATACCACACTCAAATTTTCAACGAAACCCCAGCGAAAGTTATTGCTACCAATTAATCCGATTTAAATTCGACTCCGTGCACGTGGACACCAATTCAAATCTTTTGCAGACTTTCGGTAGCGGTTTCACTAGGAAGGATCACTACCTCCGGCAACCTTTGAAAACCCCCTAACGTCGCATCAGAGAGCCCGCGACTTGCAACCTCTATCCCCGAAGGGCTGGCGGCCGAGTCCAAATTTCAGCAAACTCAAAACCGCTCAACAAAATTGTGTAACATATACGCGTTTCACACCCTTGTAGTCCAACAGAGCCGGCCGCGGTGGCCGAGGAGACTGAGGCGCTTCAGTCACGGTCTGCACGGCCACTACGGTCGGGGGTTCGAATCCCCCTCGGGCATGGATATTTGTGTCGTCCTTAGTATAAGGTAGTTGATAAGTAGTTTGTAAGTTTAGGGACTGATGACCCCGTAGTTGAGTCCCATAAGCTTTACAAACATTTGAGCATTGAGTCCAACAGAATCAGGGGCAGGATGCAGTCATTTCAAATGGCTATTTCCTGCGCCCGCCAATTCAGCTACTTTGGAGAGTTGCATCCATCGGAGCGTACTGGAAATACAGACCGTATAGGGGGAGACACTCAACCGTCAATCACTATCCAATTCGAAAACATGGAGAAGGCCGCCCCATCAACTCCGTACTGAAGAAAGACTTCCTCCCTACAAAACACGACGCAGCAGTGGTGGTTGTTAGACAAAGGAATAAAACAGGTTAGATTAAAATGTGAAGTTATACTCCTAATCTCCTTCCTAGATGAATTTGAGGTTAATACATGATTCCACCGTGACTTGTATTTCATTCAGCTCTGCTAGTTCCGGGTACGGCCCATTTCCAATTACAACTTCAACAGATGTAGATAAGTCGTCATAAAAAAAATGCGTACCATGCCAAATTTGCATAGTACTATAAACAAAGTATATCATCTGGTGATGCACAGCTACAAATCTAATGATTTGTCCACATGACCCACTCTTACGATATCAAGTCTATCAATTAATGACAACGAGACAGACAAATATTGTGATTTTGAAGTTTAGTGCACATATGTCATTTATCTTCTTTATCTCTCACTAATTGAATCAGCCATTATCTGTGGGCGATCGGGGGTGATTCGATTAGTGGAATTTAGAATGCCGAGGTGCTAAAAACAAGCGATTGCTGTCTCTTATACAACTGAGTCATGGTTAAATAACGGAACCCTGTGACGCACGAATTACCATCAAATGAGAAAAACTTGAAATAGGGTTTATATTGTAAATAAATATGTCTGTTACATAATACAAAAATTAATGGAAATTTATTATTTAGGAAACCCATTAATGTCTGCAGGAGTGCAAACAATGTAATCAAGACCTCCCTTGCTTTTCTTTGGTTTTTCCCTTTTCATATAAAAATATCGCGAAGCGGTTGGTTGATTCAACTATCAAAGGGACTAAACTAGGTCATCGGGCTCTCCCACCCTCAACAGGCAAGTCAGCGAAACTACATACAAAATAAGGGCTTCAAGTCCTCTGGAAACAAAACCTCAGTGCCTGTGCCAGATATACAAAGTCTAGAGAAAAGAGTAAGGAAGGAAAGGGGGAGGTGGATAGAAAGGCGGATGAGATGCCTCGTCTAGGGAGCAGTTGGGGAAAGAGTAAAAGAGCGGGTAGTGGGAGAGCCTGGATTAACCACAGAACTCAGGCATCTGGGGGCAGAGGAGGCAATAGGGTGTTCTGCCGATCCCTCAACGGCCTCAACAGGATGAGTTGCCCAGTGGTTATCTGTGTGCCCAGTACGCCTCCAGTCACGCTTGAATAGCGCCTACAAACACGGGCAACGAATCGCCCACATGCTTCTCAGAAGACTACCATTCGCTGGCTGGCGTGTGGGTGGGTGGTTAGGTTGACGTTAGTCTATTATTCATTTTGCAATGCAATAATGGTGTACATACCGTTACAGCCTGTCATTTCTATAAATTTTAGCTGTCACAGTAGCCCAAGAAAACAATTGTCTACATGCTGCTAACAAAATGGTGTCACAGGCAACACTACAATCGGGATATTGGCGCGTTCCTACAATATTCACCGGTTTATTACTTTTCCCAGGAACGACTAAGACGAACGGTTTCCAGGAATAACTATCCTGACCAAATCACGACTTAGCGGTTAACAAGACACTATCTCACTATTCATGGAAACATTTAGGTGAAAGACGGAGACAATTCGTGCAGGCACGGGGTGCTTTTGTGTAAAGGGATCATACCTGTACTATAATCTAGCACACTGGATATGACCTCTAAGCTAACATATGGGAGATTTATCTCGAATGATCCTAAGTGATCTGTAATCAAAAAACCTGTTGTGATAGTTGGAGGTCTCTAGAAGCTAGAAGCAATAAGAAAGTAATAAGTTTGGCCCGACCTACAACTGAGCATTGGATCCCTGCTGGAAACTTTCCAACATTCGCAAAATAGCACCGAGAGCAACACTACATCCTCCGTTCGTTTCATACTGACTGGCCGGTCTGCAGATGTTGATCCGACAACGCGTAACATCTAAATGTTTTCACAAATATTGTTTCCAAATGACTCGTTTGTGGAACTTGTGCAACATGCCGGCAGGTATCCAACAATTTTCATACCCAAAAATCAGTTTAATATATTTCCATCCAATAGTACAAATATGCACGCTCCATTGAAACATTTATATTCTACCTGGTTTTTAGGTGGTCAGTACTACCAGGAGCCACGTCTTCGAGTGCCTGCCCGACTTTTGCCGATATAATCTGACAAAGTTTCATAAGAAAGCGGTTCGATGAACCCTCTGCCAGGCATTTAAATGTGCTTTGAAGAGTAAATATGTAGAAGTACAGACGAATGGAAAAACTTGTGGAATCCAACCTGGGGCAAGATCAGTTTGAATTTAAGAAAAATGTAGGAACACGGGAGGCAATACTCACATTACTTCTCTTAGAAGATAAGCTAAGGAAAGGCAAACCTAAGTTTTTAGCGTTTGTAGATTTGGAGAAAGCTTTTGACAAAGTCGACTGGAATAAACTCTTTGAAATTCTGAAGGTAGCAGGGGTAAAATATAGGGAGCGAAAAGATATATTCAACCTATACAAAAACCAGACAGCAGTTATTCGAGTCGAAGGACAAGAGACGCAGAGGTTCGGAAGGGAGTAAGACAGGGTTGTAGCCTTTCCCCAATGTTGTTCAATCTGTACATTGAGCAAGCAGTGAAGGAATGCAAGGAGAAATTTGGAGAGGAAATTAAAGTCCAGCGAGAAGAAATAAAAACTTTGCAGTTTGCCGATGACATAGTAATTCTGTCAGAAACTGCAAAGGATCTGGAAGAGAAAAATGTTCAAATGTTTGTATAGCTTATGAGACTTAACTACGGGGTCATCAGTCCCTAAACTTACAAACTACTTACGAACTACTTACGAACTAGGAAGGCACAAATATCCATGCCCGAGGGGGGATTCGAACCCCCGACCGTAGTGGCCGTGCAGACCGTGACTGGAGCGCCTCAGTCCCCTCGGCCATCGCGGCCGGCATCTGAAAGAGGAACTGAATGGAATGCACAGTGTCTTGAAAGGAAGATGTAAGATGAACATTAACGAGGGTAATGGAATGGAATGTCAGAAAATCAGGCGATGGTGAAGGAATTAGATTAGGTAATGAGACAAAAGTAGTACATGAGTTTTGTTATTTGGGTAGCAAGATAACTTCTGATGGCTGAAGTAAAGAAGATATAAAATGCAGAATGGCTATGGGAAGAAAGCATTTGTCAGGAGTGTAGCATTGTATGCTAGTGAAACGTGGACGATAAGGAATTCAGACAAAGTGATAGAAGCTTTTGAAATGTGGTACTACAGATGAGTGACGAAAATTAGATGGGTAGATCACGTAACTAATGAGGAGGTGCTTAACCGAATTCGGGAGAAAAGGAGTTTCAAAATGTTCAAATAATTGTAGAGCTTATGGGACTCAACTACGGGGCCATCAGTCCCTAAACTTACAAAGTACTTATGAACTAGCTAATGCTAAGGTCGGCACAAATATTCATGCCTGAGGGGGATTCGAACCCCCGACCGTAGGGGCCGTGCAGACCTTGACAGGCGCGCCGCAGACCGCTCGGCCACCACGACCGGCGAATAGGCGTTTCTGGCATATCCTGGCTAAGAGAAGGGATAGATTGGTAGGACACATTCTGAGACATCAAGAACTTGTGAACTTAGCATAAGAAGGAAGTGTGTGGAATAAAAGTCGTAGAGGGAGACCGAGGGACGAATACAGTAAGCACATTCAAAAGGATGTAGGTTGCCGAACGTATTCTCACATGAAGAGACTTGCACAGGACAGGGTAGCGTGGAGAGCTGCATCAAACTAGTCTGCGGACTGAAGACCACCACCACCACCACAACAACAACAACAAGTGGTCAAATGTACAATGTGCTTAAAGTGACATAGCCTTCCCCCTACGGTACAAGGAATCGGGGGAGGCATCGAAGTGTAAGGCAAGCGTCGTGAGTGAGACTTGCGGCTGGCCACTAATTGAGGCTGGTGATTAGGAGCAGCGCTGTGGACGAGGTCGCGGCCGCTTGTCTAGGAGGCCGCGATGCTATCGCCTAACAGATGCGCGGGCCGCCTCTTCACGGCGCCGCCGTAAATTTCCCGCCGCGGGAGCCATCGCGCATATTTCAAAATTAACGCCGCTTTGACTCCCCCAACATTTATAGGGATCATCTGTCACCCGAGCAGCCACATTTCTTTTCGGCTCGGTTTCATTGTACCCGACAGCGTTATCCGGCGATAGCGGAAGATTCGGTCGGCAATTGTTAATGCACGCTCGCCGTGTTCCGTGTAGAATATTAATGTGGTGTGGTGAGTACGAGAGTGCGTGGGAGATCCCCTGAAAAGTATCGGATTGCGACGACATTCTTATGGAACAGAACTCTAACGATCTTTAACGTCCCTTCATCGGCTGGTGTCTTCACGGCCGCGAAAAGCACCCCATCACAGATGGCCCGCCGGCCGCAGTGGCCGAGCAGTCTGCGGCGCACCAGTCAGTCTGCACGGCCACTGCGGTCGGGGATTCGAATCCCCCCCTCGGGCATGGATGTTTGTTTCGTCTTTAGTGTAAGGTAGTTCATAAATAGTTTGTAAGTTTAGGGACCGATGACCCCGCAGCTAAGTCCCTTAAGTTTAACAAACATTTGAACACAGATGGCCGAAGTAAAAGGCACGCTTGACTGTAGAGGCAGCGCAGGAGTGTTCGTGCGCTCTAAGACGCCTCGCTACGGAGCGCACGGTTGCTCGCCGTCGGGGATTCGAGTCCTCCCTTGGTCATGGGTGTGTGAGTGTGTTTCCTTAGGTTAGTTTGTAAGCTACGGACTGACGGCCACGCAGTTTGGTCCAATAGATTTAGAAACATTTGAACATTTTTGTAGGTGTGTGTTTTGTCCTTAGTATAAGTTTAAGTAGTTTGTAAGTTTAGGGGATGATGATGATGAAGTGGCATTTTTGTCCGTTAGACCCCAGCTGGGATCGTGTTCTGCCTGCAAGTCTTTAAGTGACGGCTCATGGGCGACGTGTTCGTCGATGATGATTATGAAATGATGAGGACGACACAAAACTCACTCGCAGAGTGGAGAAAAATCTCCAACCCGACTGGGAATCGAACCCGGGTCCCCTGCATGACAGTCTGCCACGTTGCCCACTGGACTACGGAGGCGGACAAATGCAGTTTGGTTAAATGGTTGTAAAGCTATAGGACCATAGTTAGACCGACGAACAATGTCGGGTCGTGTATGTTTAGACAAAATTGGGAATTGCTGGTTTCAAGCGACAGTTCAAATACACGTATATATACGTGCTTTGTGGTGGTAGAAACCTTATTCCCTCCAAATAATGGCTCTCTCTTGCTAAGGAGAATTTATTGCACGCCAGCGGTGACAATTTATAACAAATAGAATAAAATGCACTGAGTAACTAGCTACAATCAAATTTAATTTTGGCAATGCCTACGACAGTTGCAGCAGAGCGTTCAGAACAATACTGTACGATCATTGGCTGTCAGAGAATGCTGATGTAGACGCGCAGACCAAGGCTAATCTCGACTGCCATCGTTCCTGGTTCCAACTACAGCATGCATTCTGTCGAAGTCTGCGTGGATAATCTGAGGCTAATTTTACTGTTTGAACAGTAACTTGTGTGCAGCCGACCGTCGATATTTTGGCAAGAGGACACCGTACCATTTGAAGGCACAACTGCGGAAGCAGCATTGTGCGCGAGATCTTAATATGCCTGAAATTTCACGGCCCGCCCTCACAGACTTAGATACGGCAGTACCTCGCCTCCTACCATCCATACTTGAACGTAGTTCTCCTGCAAACCTTAGAAACTATTTAAACTTACTTAAACACACATACACATACACCCCTCCCCCTCACACACACATACACACACACACAAACACGCGCGCGCGCCCGAGGGAGGACTAACCTCGACGTTGAGCAAACGCGCGCTCCGCAGCAAGGCGCCTTAGAGCGCTAGGCCACTCAACGAAGGCATGCCAAAATCTTCGTGTTATATTCCATGGGGTGACGTGTGTCTAGGCAAAGTTTTGAAATAGCAGATTTCCTAGGCTGTTGTGTACGTGTGTGACATTTATGTTCAGTACGTAGCCCTTTCACAGTCCTGATTGGGTTGGGTTGGGTTGTTTGTTTGGGATAGGGAACTAAACTACTAAGGTTATCAGTCCCTCGCTGGGAAGGGGAAGGAGTGAGGATAGGAAAGGAGGGGAGGGGAAAGGAAATGCAGTCCGGGAAGTAAAGAAGGAAGGAAGCTCGGGGCCCGTGCTCACCACGCACGTACTCACGAAAGAACCGTGAGCCTCTGGGGGTCACAGTTCTGATAGTCGAACCATTGTATTATATGCCGCAACTGCATGGGATACGATAAGACACCCGTGCGTTTTCATTTGCAAACCGAGGCGCTAAATTGTCGTGCATGGCGCTTCCTCGCTGCAATTTTGCCTTGGGAATGGTAGGGTATCCTCCTGCCGAAATATCGGTGGTCGTCGATATACCAGGCTGCATACCCTGAAGTTGTTCGAACATCCAATGCGCTGGGAAAAGATCATGATTTACGTGAACTACTTAACGAGTGGTCGATATTTATATATGAATCCAACGGATATTAACCATTACGTACGTGCTTGAGCTGTGTGAACTACACGAGAGATTTTCGCAAACGACATATGCTGAAAATTTTTCGTAGCTTCATAGCGTCGCGCAAGTTGCAACGAAGCTATTCCCAATAGGCAGAAGACGTTATTCGAATGAAAAGAAGTCTGACTTGCGTCTCCAGTTTAAAGCTAGTTAACGGAATGAAGTGCAGGGTATAATCAGGTTCAACAAAATAATAACCACTTCTCCTGGACAACAGTAAGGAGGAAGTAATTTTTAACGTGAAAAGCTCGAAACACTGAAGTTAATCGAAACTCATATAGTGAGGTACAGCAAAGCAACGAGATGTTCAAATGTTTGTAAATCTATCGGACCAAACTGCGTGGTAATCAGTCCGTAGCTTACAAACTACTTAAACCTAGATAAACTAACCTACGGACAAACACACACCCATGCCCCAGGGAGGACTCTTAACCTCCACGGCGAGCAACCGCGCGCTCCGCAGCGAGACGCTTTAGACCGCTCGGTTACTCCACCGCGGCAGAGCAGGGTGTGACTTTGTGGCTATTGATATGACAAGGGAAATTACCCTTTACTGATATTAAAAATGGTTGCATCCATTTTTTTTAAGTAGCAAGG
This sequence comes from Locusta migratoria, assembly GCA_026315105.1. Classification (NCBI taxonomy): domain Eukaryota; kingdom Metazoa; phylum Arthropoda; class Insecta; order Orthoptera; family Acrididae; genus Locusta; species Locusta migratoria. The sequence goes on from CM048755.1 coordinate 340,464,845, forward strand.
ATTTTAGAATGACAGAGTATCATTTCTGTTTACGAAAGGGCAACAATCCAGGGATAATGATATCCTTGTCGTGCAGGAAAGGCCGTTCGCTCTAAAGAGAGTGCGCGGCTGCTCCCCACCGCATGTTCGAGTCCTCCCTCGGTCATGGGTGTGAGTTGTCCTTAGCATAAGTTAGTTTAAGTAGTTCGTAATTGTAGGGACTGATGATCGATCACTGCAGTTCGGTCAAATGAGATCCAAAGTATATTCGTAGTTCTCAGATGTCAACTCGTTTGAAACTTTGCGGAATCAAGTCAACAGGTGGTTTAGAAAGCAGAATCTGACTAATGAGGCAATCGAACTAAGTAATAATGCAAAAACATTTTATGCGGAAAAGATTACCAAATGTTCAAATGTTTGTAAATCTTATGGGACTTAACTACGGGGTTATCAGTCCCTAAACTTACAAAATACTTATGAACTACTTACAAACTAGGACGGCACAAATATCCATGCCCGAGGGGGGATTCGAACCCCCGACCGTAGTGGCCGTGCAGACCGTGACTGAAGCGCCTCAGTCCCCTCGGCCACAGCGGCCGGCGAAAAGATTACCATAAATGATATCTTGTTTTATAGACGTCGTTGTTAATACAAAAAGGTAACAGAGGGGATTATTTATTTATTTGCCTTATATTTCGAGTGTGCCTTCTTTTTTTCAAATATTAGTTTCCATGTTAGACTTAATTATTATTAGTGTTGGGACAGTAAGGTTGTCGGGTAGAGTAACACGTCTTTAATTTGGTCCGGTTCACAGTCTATGAATTATGCAATACAGCACGACGAAAGCCTACATTTCGATGCAGAAACAGGAGTGGAACTGCACATTTTCGTTCAAATCAAGGATTCGCATCTTCAGATCCAGTACTGCACGTGAAGTGTATTGTAACTGTTACTCTTTCATTATTGTTATACTATAGGCGTAGAAATGTCACAAACTTTGCATGTCGCGAAAAAGAATAATGACCTCTGGTACTACTGACTTTAGTACTTCATGATATTACATTTGTTGAGGGAAAATTTATTAATTGCGCTTGATTAATTTTCCTGGAATATATTACGGATGTCAGATAAGCTACTAAATTTCTTTAATATGGTCACTAGTATTTAGTCATATGCACTCTGTCACTGCAATTAATGTGTTTTGACTCACCAAAACTCTCTTTCGGTAATTCATCTCTGTCGCTCTTAAGGACATTTGAAACCCGTTACTGGCTACTTTACCGACAGTTTTTCCACAAGTTGCCTTCAGCAACTGTTCATTTACTGCAAATGTTCTCTGAAGCAATAATTCACAGGGGTCTACTGCCTGTCAGCTTAATGACAACAATTAAGTTGGACACTCTGCAGCGTGACGTCAAGTAGCAACGAGATAATTTTGTGGCGTGCTATATTTGGCGCGTTGCGTGCCGATGGTGATAAAATAATGATGACAACATACCTCTTAGTCCCCGAGTGGGTACCGTGTCCTCCCCGGCCAGGAAACTAACCCCACACCCCCGCATGGCAGTTTGCGGCACTGAGTGTACTACGGTGGCGGGCATTTACCGTTGGAGTTGCAGTAATCTGCAATACGCGAACCGTTGGGTCTTATTATCCTGAGGTTACTAGGTTCGTACAATTAAAGAGGCTACACTTTGAAGAAAATAGTTCTTAAATTATTCGTGTAACATCCAGTAATGATTTAATACCACAGAACGAAGTTATCAATTTGAAGGCCTTGACCATTTAATTACTCCCGTGTCTCGCAGCATTTGTTTCCTAAATTGTTGCATCTGATGCGTCAGCAGTGCAGCGGACAGTGACGTCACACCAGCGCTACCTTTTCTGCACTGCCCTGGAATCATCTCAGAGGAATGACGATCGGGAGACTTAATGACCCATTTCTTTTTGTTACTAAATTTCATTAATTTTCGGCTATTGTATTTTTTATGAGATCAGTGTCTCGCAGACGTTTTAAATGGCTTCATATTCCAAATGACTAAATGTTCAAGTGCGCCTCGGTTGCACAGTGGTGAAAAATACTGAGTAGCACCGTGGTTCGGAACCCACGTTAAACTGTAGGCCCCCCTATAACTGGCTGGGTAAGTCAGTTCGAAGGTCGGAGGAAGGCAACGGCATACCACCTCCAAACAGGACCATGCCTAGTAAAGCACTGTGGTGTTCAAACCAATCTTCGGATTGTTGACTGCTTTACCTATTTTTTTAATGTTCAAATGTTTGTATAGCTTATGGGACTTAACAACGGGGTCATCAGTCCCTAAACTTAATAAGTCCTTATGAACTAGCTAACACTAAAGTCGGCACAAATATCCATGCCCGAAGGGGGATTCGAACCCCCGACCGCGCAGACCGTGACTGGCGCGCCTCAGTCCCCTCGGCCACCGTGGTCGGCGGTGAAGATCACATGGCAGAAATTTCGCTGAGAAACTCTTTAACACATCCTCCGTACAGTCCCGACTACCCACGCTATTTTCGTATTTTTGGAGCGTCGAAGAAAGGCATTCGTGGACGTAGATTTGCTTCAAAGAGACTGTTCTGTAAGCATCTGCAAACACTTTTCATCTTGTCTCCCAGCGTGATAAATGTATTTACTGTTATGGTGATTAGTTTTGAAATAATCAACAGACTACTTACATTTATCCGTCTGTCTCGTTCTCATCTGACAACCCCTTATATTTATACGGACTAATTCACAAGGCCTACATTTAGCCGTGCAGAAAAGCCGCGTGCTCTAAGGCGTCATGCTACGGACTGGGCGTCCGTTCTCGCCAGAGGGTCGAGTGCACCCTCGTGTGTGTGTGTGTGTGTGTGTGTGTGTGTGTTTTCCCCCTTAGTGCTAGCTAAAGTAGTTTGTAAGTCTAGCGACTGATGATCATAGTTTGGTCTAACAGGTTTACAAACATTTGAACATTTGGACTACATTTAAGACGCTCGCAGCCATCTTGATACGGAACGTTTAGCAGCGTATACAAGTATATACTTAGATGCTAAATTTAACATAACTGAAAAAAAGAGTACCATTACATTTTACTAGCAGTGTTAACACTAGATAATACATTAAAACAATATCTTGTCATGAAAATATATAGAGGAAAAATGCATATTTTAAAAAAATTATATAGATTAAATGTTCAAATGTTTGTAAATCTAAGGAACTTAACCACGTTGGTTATCATTCTCTGGGCTTACAAACTACTTACACTAGCGTAAGGTAACTTATGCTAAGGACAACCCAAACACCCAGGCCCGAGCGAGGATTCGAACCCCCGACGGCCGCGCGCACCGCAACAGGGCGCCTTAGTGTGCACGGCTATTCTGCCTCGACTGTAAAGATTAATTTGATTGAAAATGGAAACTATAAACTGGTAAAATATGTGAGACATTTTATTCGATTAACTACGGGTTATGTAATCCAATATTGTAAGTTAATTTAGTTGTTCTGATTCATTATTCCCAAAAGCCACCAACACCATGTTGTTATCGAACCACACCCTGTGGTGTCGCACAAGTACAAAGTGCGCGCCACCTACTTTCGCCGCGCGCCGCCATGCATGCACGGCGCGGCGTTCTTCCGACGACAGCCACGAGCGCCCTCTGGTACAACGCCGCTCGTGGCCACCACTGAAGGACATCGGCCACTTCGCACTTCGGACTTCGGACTGAGATAGCAACGAGTTAGGACATTCGTAGTCAGATAGGCACCAGTGAAGACTTTGCTATTGTACAGGCACTAGGCAGGCCTCTAACAACTATGTGTCAACATTCTGCAGTACTATATAAAAGTTAAGTATTGTTACATTCTGTGCAAAATATATCTCTTTCTAATTTACTCGAGTGTTTATAGTTTCTGGCTGCTCCCCTCCGTACCTGCACCAGCGTGTCGGTCTCATTCCACTCGGCCACCGACACCTACGACGAGGCTGGGACACAAAAGTGGCGACGAGGAGTGATAGAACCTTGGACCAGCCCGCTTGCAGCAGCCAGACAGCAGTAGTCGGAGTACGCAGAAATTGCTCCCGCCCACCCACCCTTATTATAAGATTTTTGGGGGAACATATTCTGTTACGTGTTTTGTGGACTTTTTTTGTTGCAGAGCGTCCTCATTTATCTTGCATTTGTGTTTTGTACTAATTTACTTGTATGCGCGGCGCCTAATCGGTCAGCATGGCCACTACCCCGAACCCAAACTTAATGGAAATTATTCAGTTACAGACGGCGCAAATCTCACAACTTCTCAACGCAGTGGCGCAGTTGACGGCAACTCAACAACAGCCGTCGCATCAGCAGCCCACACCTGCCGCTGTACCGCTCCCTACGTTCCGCCAGTACAACGAACGTGAGGAAGAATGGAGCGACTACTTCGCACAATTTCAAGAACTCGTCGCGGCTCATCAAATTACAGGTCAGAAAGTGAAGCATCTGTTATTATCTGTAGTGGGCCCCCAGACCTTCGTATTATTGCAAAAACTATTCCCTCACGCATCTCCTCGTGATGTAGACTTTGAACAAATAGTAGAGGCACTAAATGCTCATTATGAGAGAAAAGTTCTCGTAGCTGCGGCTCGGTACCGATTTTTCAGACTTAAAAAATTACCGCAGCAATCACACCAAGAGTGGATTACGGAATTGAAGGGCTTAACCCGCCAATGTAAATTTACTTGCTCTTGTGGACTTTCTTATAGTGACGTTATGTTGCGAGATGCGATTACGCAGAATATTCAGGACCCCAGAATTAGAGCAGCAATTCTGAAACAGTCTGACCCCTCCTTAAACAGTGTACTGCAGCTTATAGAAGCGCATGATACTTTTGACTTAGCTGATGTAGAAATGCAAAGCCATAGTGTAAATTCAGTGCGCCGCAACGGACGCTTTCCTAGCCGTAGTTCTCAGTATAGCACTAGTGATTCTTATTTTTCTACCGGCCGTGCTGAACAGACAGTGAACAGTAGCCAGTGTAAAAGTGCGACGCAAAGGTCGCCCCGTCGTGTTAGAAACAGTAATTTGAATAACGGGCGCCAACGCTCATTTCAGAAAAATGTACGTAAATCTTGTCCTCAGTGTGTGTCTCGCCACAAACGTGCACAGTGCCCTAGTCGCAAAGCAACCTGTTATCAATGTGGCAAAACAGGACATGTACAGTCAGTGTGTATGCAAAACAAACATTTAAATAACGGCGCCGTTAGAAACAGTGCTTCGCAAAGTGCGAGAGCAGTTCATTCTGTAAATGTTATACGGGCTGTGGACTTGGACAGTGCTTTCCTTGGATCTCAATTGCAAGAAAGTAGTTCTGCGCCTGTGGCAAATCTATATAGTGCACCACGTAGCAAGCGCCGACGAGCGCGTAAAACAGTGCAACGGAAAAGGGTTCGGGACAAGCAAAATGACTATGAACAGTGCATTCCTGTAACGAAAATAGTGCCTTCTGCAACTGCTCCTTGTAATAGTGCCCCGTACTGTGTAGCTAGAGACAGTAGAATTGGTGTAGCTACTCAAAGTAATTTTAGTGCAGTAGCCTCGCATTGCGCGGACGCCGATCCGGCGGTAGTGTCATCTAGTGACAGTGTGGTTAATCCGCTGTGTGCCGAGTATGCGCCGCTTCCTACCGCACGCAACCCGCGCAAGCGCAGAAAACTATATGTATTAGACGTTGCCCACATTCGCGCACCGGTCGTGCGCCAGAAGCACAAGCTGTTTGTTACTCTCTCTATAGAAAATAAGACTGTGCAATTTCAGCTTGATACTGGTTCCGCTGTCACATTAATTAATAAAGATACTTATGAACTTCTGGGTTCGCCAAAATTGTCGCCGTCACAGCAAGTGTTAACAGCGTACACAGGTCAAAATATTCCCGTGCTAGGAACGTGTAGCCTGCCTGCCTCTTTCCAAGGTATAACAAAAACAGTTGCTTTTGTTGTTCTTCAGGCCAAATCGACACAGAACATTTTTGGACTAGATGCTTTTGACTTGTTTGGTTTATCAATTCAAAGAGATGTGCTTCAAATTTCGTCAGTAGTGCCTCAGGACAAAATCAATGCTTTATGTGACAAATATAGTGACTTGTTTTCGCCGGAACTAGGTTGTGCAAAAGACTTCGTGGCACATGTAACTTTAAAAGAATCTGCAGTTCCACAATTTCGTAAAGCTAGACCAGTGCCTATCGCAATGCGTGATACAGTTGCCGAAGAACTTAAACGTTGGCAAGATAGTGGGGTGATTTCTCCTGTTTCTGCGAGTCAGTGGGCCTCGCCTATAGTAATTATACCCAAGCCGTCAGGAAAACTTCGTCTCTGTGCGGACTTCAAATCAACAGTGAACAGTCAAACAATTGTCGACACTTATCCCCTGCCCAGACCTGAGGAACTGATGGACAAATTAGGACAGTCTCGCTTCTTTTCCAAGATTGATTTAGCAGAGGCATACTTACAGATTCCACTTGATGACGAGTCAAAAAAGTTTTTCGTCATTAACACTCACATGGGCCTTTTTCAATTTCAACGCCTACCCTTTGGCAGTTCTTCCGCTCCCGCTATTTTTCAGCGTTTTTTGGAACAGCTGACAGTTTCTGTACCGTGTTGTTCGAACTATTTAGATGATATTGTGGTATCCGGACGTACAGTTGAAGAACATTTAGCAAACCTGGAGTGCCTTTTCAAAGTTTTGACTGCAGCAGGTCTACGTTGCAATAAAGCAAAGTGTTCGTTTTTTCAAACTGAAATAGAATACCTAGGCCATGTGATTAATGCCCAAGGAATACATCCCTTACAGTCACATCTTCGAGCAATCAAAGACTTGCCTCCTCCTAAGAATGTGCACGAATTGCAAGCAGTAATGGGGAAGCTGAACTATTATTTCAGATTTATTCCCAATGCCTCTCAGATTGCAGCTCCACTGCATCACTTACGTAGGAAGAATGTTCCTTTTGTATGGTCTAAAGATTGTCAGGTTGCCTTTGACAAATTAAAGTCTGCACTACTCAGTGATGCATGTTTGATTCCCTTTGACCCACAGAAGCCTGTAGTGTTAGCAGTTGACGCCTCGTCGTACGGTCTGGGTGTTGTTCTGTCGCATCGTATTGGATGTCACGATCGTCCTATTGCCTTTGCATCCAAGCTACTGACGCCGACGCAGCAGAATTACAGTCAGATAGAAAAGGAGGCCTTAGCAATCATTTACGGCGTCACAAAGTTTCATCATTATCTCTATGGCAGAAAATTCTATTTGTTGACAGACCACGAGCCTCTCACGTCGTTGTTCTCACCCACAAAGCCGATTCCGCCACGTACGGCACAAAAGCTTCAGAGATGGTCCTTGATATTGTCAAATTATCAGTATGAGATTTTGTACCGACCTACCACTAAACACGCCAACGCGGACACACTTTCCCGACTTCCGGTTGGCCAGGATGTATCATTTGATTCTTCAGAAATGGCATGTTGTCAGATAGACTCCAGAGATGCTTCCGCTGTCGCAGACTTTCCTTTGAACTCTCGTCGGGTTGCACAGGAAACAGCTGCGGATGCAGACCTAAGTGTGGTAGCACGTTTTGTTCGCTCAGGGTGGCCTGCCAGAGCCAAAGACATTGATCGGCCTCTGGTTCGACGTTATTTTGCACAACGTCATGCATTATCTTTAAGTCAGGGTGTACTGTTGTTACATACGGACAACGACCAAGCAAGAGTGATTGTTCCTCGTTCCCTGCAACGAGAAGTGTTACGCCTCCTGCATCAAGGACATTGCGGTATTGTTAGGACAAAGCAACTGGCCAGACGTCATTGTACCTGGGTTGGTATGGACGCTCAGATAGAGAACATGACGTCACAGTGTACTGTTTGTGCGGAGCATCAGGCGGCTCCTCCGCAACGTTTCTCAGATTGGCCACGCCCCAAGGGACCATGGCAACGTTTACACATTGACTTTGCCGGACCTTTCTGGAATACGCGATGGTTAATTGTTGTAGACGCTTTCAGCAAGTTTCCTTTTGTGATTGCCATGAACTCAACGACGGCGTCTAGTACAATCAGTGCCTTAACATCAGTGTTTTGCATCGAAGGCTTGCCTGAAACTATCGTCAGTGACAATGGACCTCAGTTTGTTAGTGCGGAATTTCAACAGTTTTGTCGTGTAAATGGCATTCAGCATATCACCACCGCACCTTTTCACCCTCAGTCCAATGGTGAAGCAGAACGTTTCGTTCGAACATTCAAGTCTCACATGGAGAAGATGAAAGGTCAGCACTCCAGGCAGCAAGCTCTTCAAATTTTCCTGTCTACGTATCGGTGCATGCCACGTGACGGCCCGTCTCCTGCCGAGCTGCTACACGGCCGCCGTCACCGCACTCTCCTTCACCTGCTGCAGCCTCCCACGCACCGAGTCGGTTCGTATGGCGCTACGCGTTTTCAGGTTTCCACGCCGGTGCTGTACAGGGTGTTTGCTGGAAACAAGAAGATATGGTTGCCGGGCACCATTCAGCGCGTGCTTGGTCGCAATATGTTTATTGTACGTTCTTCCACAGGGTCGGAGCTGCGGCGCCACGCAAACCAATTGCGCCTGCACAGACCGCGCGATCCTGTCTCCGGTTTCTTGATTCCAGACCCAGTTCTGCGCCAGGGAGCACAACCACATCGTTCGTCCCCGGACTACGAGATCCCTATGGACGTCGACGTACATCCGACGCAGTCGTCGCCGCCGCTGTCGCCGCCGCAGATGACAGCGTCACCGAGAGGGACTCCGGGACCGTGCGGGCCCCCCCAGCTTGGGCCACGCACCTCAGAAGAAGATGACCTGCTCCCTCTGGGCGGGGGCGGGCGCCCTTCCCCAGGTTTCGGCGGGTTCCCTGGAGGATCGCAAGGCGGATGCCGGGGCGCGGACGGCGTCTCGATCCCGGCCTCAGCTACGACGCCCGTCCCACCAGTAACGCCCCCGCTCAGGCCCTCCTCCCAGTGCCGTCGCCGTGGCCCTCAGCCCTACGCCACGACGGCGCGGCGGTTTGGGGGGGAGGGGTGTGGTGTCGCACAAGTACAAAGTGCGCGCCACCTACTTTCGCCGCGCGCCGCCATGCATGCACGGCGCGGCGTTCTTCCGACGACAGCCACGAGCGCCCTCTGGTACAACGCCGCTCGTGGCCACCACTGAAGGACATCGGCCACTTCGCACTTCGGACTGAGATAGCAACGAGTTAGGACATTCGTAGTCAGATAGGCACCAGTGAAGACTTTGCTATTGTACAGGCACTAGGCAGGCCTCTAACAACTATGTGTCAACATTCTGCAGTACTATATAAAAGTTAAGTATTGTTACATTCTGTGCAAAATATATCTCTTTCTAATTTACTCGAGTGTTTATAGTTTCTGGCTGCTCCCCTCCGTACCTGCACCAGCGTGTCGGTCTCATTCCACTCGGCCACCGACACCTACGACGAGGCTGGGACACAAAAGCGGCGACGAAGTTGGGACACAAAACACCCTAAGGTGAATAAGTGTAACAAGGACTCCTTTCGGCCTGAGGTATCAAGTCCAAAGTGTTAACAATTATGTCAGGAAAAATATTAGCTGCAAATGACTTCCTATGCCCATTAGGGAATTGTCTGGGAGCTGCAGAGCACATGTAATACACTTCACAAAATGGACGTCATGAACATCCAAGGAATGTTAAATTCAAACCATTAACTAGCACCATGATCACCGAATGAGACTGGTGCGTCACAGTGATGACAAAGGTTCGTACTATCGAGAACGAAGGTGATTCCCTTGGGAGTTACATGCAATGCAGGACGTTCAGCTAGATATCCACTCAAAGAATGCGTATAAAATCGTATTAGTTTAACGGTGTGATTAGAACTGATGAAATGTGATGGCATGCAACCAAATGCGGAACAGTCCGTCGTGGAACTTAATCGTGAAATCTGCTATCCTTCAAGGCAGGCGACCGGCTGATCGAATTCACATAACAAAATGCGCGTATAATCGCGATACGGATTAATGTGGGGGGAAAACTGAGGTAATGGGGGTATCCAGAGAAATGAAATTCCATTACAGGTAGGCATTTGAAACTCTAATAAAATGGAAAATTTTAAGTACCTGGGTACACGGTTCAACAGGCATATGTGTCAAAAAGGTACATATGAGGGGTTCAGAGCACAAGTGGCGTAACTCCACCTACGATAGTTTTGAGTAAGAGACGCACTCATTAAGAAGTGTATAAAATTCTTGTTAATAATATATCGTATTTAAGAATAAAGGATAATATGCACAAACGTCTCTCTAAATATATTAACAAAACAGAATATACAGGTAATGCGCTGGAAATAACTTGTTAAACAAAACTGAAAGGAGTTACGTAGTTTGTGCACTGAACACTTTTTATCAGTCAGCCACTGTAACTTAAAGCACATTGTGTGAATACAGGTTTCCCTCGTCCGAAATCTGATCTCTGAAATCTGAATGACGAGTAGACACCTTCGTAGGCAAGTCCTTGAAGAATACACAGGAGGAATAAAGTTTAGATCAAGCATATCCTTCTTTTTGTCACAATCCCCGCCTGGTCTTGTAAAGTCTCCCTTGTGTCACTGAAGCAAGGCTTTGAAGTGGTCTAGCGTGTGCTTACGATAATCCACCTCATGAAATTATTCACTTTGACGGAAACTATAACAGGAAATTAACCAACGCATTGTGAAAGGACCTAAAACTTATTTCAGTGTGAGGCAGATAATGTCAGACGAATCTTCATAAAGGGCCAAACTTAGATGATACAATGAAGTGATGGTACCGGTGTTGTATGAGACAGAAACCTTAGGCACAACAAAGAAAGATGAAGAGGCTTGGATTTCGAAAGGAGAAAACATGAGAATGATCTTTGGACCAGTCTACGAAAAAAAGTCAAGGACGGGGAAAGAACGAAGAACTGTATGACCTGATGAGGCAACCATACAACGTGAAAACATTGAAGGAGCGGTGAATAAGTCTGACAGATCAGACTGCTAGAAGACCAGACACCTCTCGAGCAAAAGCCGTATTTACTGGAAGACCTGAAGGTATCTTTCCAGACAGCGATGTGAGGATGAGCTACGGAAAGAACTTTGGCAGCTAGCAATCCATGAAAGTTGGATGCAAACTGCACAAGATCGCCATCTACGGAGAAGCACTGTCAGGTCGGCACATTATATACGTGGTCATCGATTACCGATTTGATGAGGAAAGTCGCGGTGTGCTTAGTCTTGCAGAATAATACCTTTTTCCCGATAAGCCACGTCAATAGGTTATGCCTCAAAACACGCATTTTGTTAGTGTACATCCATTTCTTGTTTACCACATTTCATATGTTTATGTTTAATTACGCGCGTTTAACATTATTTCTTTACTTACGGCCTTTTACAAAAGTTCTCTCCCTCTGGATAAAAAGTTCTCGGTATTCTGGCCGCGTCAAATATGGGTAAGAGCCCAAGATTTCGACTATATCCTCCATAGTCATCGTCAGGCGTAAAACTGCCGTTAACTGGGGGCTTCCACTTATGTTACCTCATTGGCTGACTTACGTCACAGCGCTCCCTCTAGACACCTAGACGATGCTATGGGACGAGATTGCGGTGCTCATCGTTCCCTAGACTTACAAAAAACTTTAACTTATGCTAAGGATAACACACACCCATGCTCGAGGGAAGACTCTAATCTCCGACGGGGAGCAGTGGCGCACTCCACAGAGAGGTGACTTAGGGCTCTAGGTGTAAGCCACTTCAGCGCGTCTCGACTTTCCAACACACACTATTCCCGTTGCTACCAACGCCATCTCTCGCAGCATGCGGTAAATTGCGAGAAGTTTAAAAGTTCTTGAAGTCATCCTCTGGTCTTCCTCCTTGTCAAGGGCGTGCTTCCACGCATTGCTGAGTGCATATCCGGAGTCTCTATTAACGTTATTTTCGCATAACCGAATTACAACCGCTTCCCTGATAACAGTTTCCCCGAATTTCTTACGCGAGCCGGTTTCAAGCCAATCGTGATCCCGTTGCCCACCCATGCTGTAAGGAGAAGTTGAAGATAGTGCGATATATTTTATAGGCACATAAAAGATAACAGAACCCAGCATGTCATTCTCAATGGAGAGAAGTCTTCCGAAGAGTGATGTAAGGGGTGCTACAAGGGAGTGTCGTGGATCCGTTGCTGTTCAAGATATATATAATAACCTTGCGGATAACATCGGAAGTTCACTGACGCTTTTTGCGCATGATGCTGTAGTATATAGAGAGGTTGTAACAATGGAAAACTGTATTGAAATGCAGGAGGATTCGCATCGAATTGACGCATGGTACAGGGAATGGCAATTGAATCTCAATGTAGACAAGTATAATGTGCTGCGAATACATAGAAAGAAAGATCCTGTGTCATTTAGCTACACTATAGCGGGTCAGCAACTGGAAGTTAATTCCATAAATTATCTGGTATTAGGCATTAGGAGTGATTTAAAATGGAACGACCATATAAAATCAATCGTCGGTAAAGCAGATGCCAGACTTAGATTAATTGGAAGATTCCTAAGGAAATGCAGTCCGAAAACAAAGGAAGTAGGTTACAGTACACTTGTTCGCCCACAGCTTGAATACTGCTCGCCGGTGTGGGATCCGTACCAGGTGGGGTTGATAGAGGAAGTAGAAAAGATCCAACGGAGAGCAGCGCGCTTCGTTACAGGATCATTTGGTAATCAAGAAAGCGTTACGGAGATGATCGATAAACTAAAGTGGAAGACTCTGCAGGGGAGACGCTCTGTCGGTCGGTACTGGCTTTTGTCGAAGTTTCGAGAACATACCTTTACCGAGGAGTCTAGCAGTATATTGCTCCCTCCTACGTATATCTCGCGTAGAGATCATGAAGATAAAATCAAAGAGATTAGAGCCCACACAGAGGCATACCGACAATCTTTCTTTCCGCGAACAATACGTGACTGGAATAGGAGGGAGAACCGATACTGGTACTCAAGGTACCCTCCCACCCTCCGCCACACGCCGTCCGGTGGCTTGCGGAGTATGGATGTAGATGTAAATGTAGATGTAGAAAAGAACAAATTAATGGTTTGTTTTGAGTATTTCTTGGATGTCGAGTATGTCTAATTTGTGAAGTGTTACATACAACACACAGAAGGTTGATCTTTACACCTCCAGGACGTTATCTGTCCCCCTCCTGATGCACACGGAGAGTCATTGCAACTCATCTTCTCTGTCATAAGTTATTGCTTACTAAGCACTGAACGTGCGACCTCGCACACTAAGGGTTCAAACACTTTTTGTTGTGTTGTTCTTCTGGATGATTTTCAAGGGTAATGACATTAATAAAGAATCATCCAAATTGGACTGGTAATGTAATGTTGCATTAGGAATTCTTAAGTAGTTTGTTACCTCTATTTTTCTTTCACCTAGTGAGGTGGCATTAGGGAGGGCTGAGGGTCACACCCTCCTCCGGCCATCCAGATTTAGGTTTTCCGTGACTAAATCAGTCCACGCACTAATTACTGGGGCGGTACTTTTATCTCCACGCTATGCAGGACGTATAAATAGGAATCACGAAGTACTAGCTCACTGAGAAAATGCCCGCGGCGCAGAACGAACCCGCGCCCCCGGCTAGACTGCGGAGGCCGGTCTGCGCGCCGGAATCTGCATCGCGCCTTGAGACGCACTTCCGGCGGCTTTCCTCCTGCTGCCACGGTCGACCACGTTTGTCGGCCAGCGGCCTTCCTTGACGTGCCTGGCGTGCCCACGGCGGCCTGCGTCCCGTTCACCTCCAGCCTGGCTGTGGCGGCGAGGGCTTTGGCCGTGGCCTTTGCGAAGTAACGATCAAAGTCACTGCAACGGTGCACCTCTCAGAAGCCGGCCCCTTTGGCTCCATTAATGCGCGCAGACTGGTCCCCAATTAATAATATCAGTGTTGTGCAATTTGGTGTACATTATCCTCACAGCTTCACTGAGGATTTTCCGACTCAACAGAATAATTTGGGTTGACAAAATTCGGACAATTATCCCAAGGCCAACAACTAGGTGCTGCGGCACGGCGGCCGAGCGCTTTGACGTGTTATGCTACGATACGTAGGACCGCTCCCCGTCGGGGGTTCGAACCCCCCCCCCCCTCGGACATGGATATTTGTGCCGTCCTTAGTGTTAGCTAGTTCATAAGTAGTTTGTAAGTTTAGGGACTGATGACCCCGTAGTTAAGTCCCATAAGCTTAACAAACATTTGAACATTTTAACAACAACTGGGTTTGATTTGCCGCGGTGAAGTGGCCGAGCGTTCCAAGGCGCCTACCTACGGAGCGCGCCGTCGGAGGTTCGAGTCCTCCCTCGGGCATGGGTGTATTTGTTATCTGTTACATAAGTTAGTTTAAGTAATTTGTAAGCATTCGAATGCATTGCATTGGAGAGTAAAAGGCACAGAACATTTGGGACAACCAGACCCGAAGAAATTGTGTCTAATAAAGAAATGGTAAAGGGACTCCTTGCGCCGCGGTGGAGTAGCCGAGCGGTCTAAAGCGTCTCGCTGCGGAGCACGCGTTTGCTCGCCGTGGAGGTTCGAGTCCTCCCTGGGGCATGGGTGTGTGTGTGTTTGCCCTTAGGTTAGTTTACCTAGGTTTAAGTAGTCTGTAAGCTACGGACTGATGACCACGCAGTTTGGTCCGATAGAATTAGAAACATTTGAACATATTTGGACTCCTTGCACTGTTCAAGGGCATTGGTTGGCTTTACTAGACATACAGGGAGCGATACCGCACAATAAACTTAGTTTCGGTGCGGGCAGTGGCGGGTTGGACCTAGAGTGTTTTGGCTTCCCTGAGAAAATCAAATCAAGTCTAGGTACTAATGAAAAGAGTGGTTAAAATGTTCAAATGTTTGTATAGTCTATGGGACTCAACTACGGGGTTATCAGTCCCTAAACTTACAAACTACTTATGAACTAACTAAGACTAAAGACGGCACAAATATCCATGCCCGAGGGGGTATTCGAAACCCCGACCGTAGTGGCCGTGCAGACCGTGACTGGAGCGCCTCAGTCCCCTCGGCCACCGCGTCCGGTTAAAGAGTGGTTAAGTCCCATAGATTTACAAACATTTGTACACTTGAATTTTAGGTTTGATTTAGAATTGTTGGTTGGTTAGGTGCTTTACGTCTACAGATATACTCCGCAAGCCAGCTCAAGGTGTGTGGTGGAGGGAACATCGTGTACCACTGTCACTCCTTTTCCTGTTCCAGTCACGTATACTGCGCAGGAAAAAGTATTGCAGGTATGCCTCCGTCTGGGCTCTAATTTCTCTGATTTTATCCTCGTGCTCTTTCCGCGAGTTATACGCAGGAGCAAGCAATATATGTTCTCTGACTCTCCGAGAAACGTATGCTGTAGGGACTAACAGAAGCCCATGCCGTAACGCATAAACGTCTCTCCTGCTGCGTCTGACGCTAGAACTTGCCGACTGTCTCCGTGGCGTTTCCGCGCTTACTGAATGAACCTGCTGGCCCAACTAGAGTTTTGTAACCTACTTCCTTCGTTTTCACAGACTACACTTCCTGAAAATCCCAATCCGGTATTTGACTTACTCACGATTAATTGTACGAGGGGGAGTTGGAAAATAAGTTAATAAGTTCCCCTTGTCGACTGTGGACAGATTTGTGTATGAAAGGGAAATAGAATGAGACATTAAAGTTAAGATTTATCTTTATTTTTCTACATAATTCCTAAGTAAATTGAGACATTTCTCTAACCGCTTTATAAGCTCCAAAAAAAGCCTCGAGGAAAAAATCAGAGCGTTGCATATGGAAGGAGCGTTGAACGGCTATGGAGTGGAAACATCCGTCATCACTTGTCAGAAAGACATTCCAAAGCACTGCGTCTGCAAGTAAAATGCTACTCACGGTTTTCTGGGACGCCCAAGGAGTTTTGTTGCTGGACTTTTTGGAGTATGCAGGCATCAATGCTGCGCGGCACTGAAAGAGATGATTCGGAAAAAGCGACATGGTCTTGTCAGACCTGGCGTTCTGCTGTTTGATAACAATGCAAGACCACACTCGGCGACGACAACGCAAAGCCATATTGCAACTCTTGGTTGGGAGCACCCTGATTTTTTCCTGGAAGGCTTTTTGAAGCATATAAATCGGTATGACAAATGTCTGGGTCTCGTGGAGGTATAGAGCGACATTGGTTTCCCAGTTAATTTCAACAGAGGATATTTCCGGTCTCTAAAAAGTCATAATAAATTAACGTAAAACATTTACTGTTTAAAGGGATCTAACTACGCTGGTCAAAACAATTAGGGGATCAGCTGAGATAACTAAGTTATGAAGTATTGTCAACGTGAGAATGAGCTAAAATGGGTCGACGTATTTCCGTCGGTTCTGCGGAGTGGCCACTTAATGCTCTTTTTCAGAAACATATTAATGATTCTCTGTGTTCCGTCCAAACATGGTGGAAGGACGCTGAACACCAAGTGCAAAGATTATGTAAGAACTAGCTAGTCTCTGCACTGTGCTCAGTGTCCTTCCACCATGTTGGAACGACTAATATATTTCCGAAAGAAAACACGACATGTCTGAAACCTGTAAAAATCATTTCATCTGTGCAACTGCTTACTGCTTTTTAGCAACAAATTATTATACAGTTACTGTGATCGACAAAATAGACTCAATCGTTCCTCAAAAGTAGATAGATAGCTACAGGTTTTTAATTATTGCCTTTTAAGTTGTGAGAAGCTTAACCCCGTATCGCGACCGTTATATAGAGAGAGACGGTGGCTGCCACTGCAGAGAATTAACCCGGATCCGCCTGCAACCGTTTGCAATCAGTTCCGCCGAGCATTACGTAGCACGATTTGTCTCGCGCGCTTCTTGTCGTGGCCGACAGTGTCACCTCGTGGATCACCGCGGCAGCCTCAAAGCACCGACCAACGGAATCTTCCGGAGCGCTGTGTTGTGTAACAACTACACTTCGCATTTTACCAATACTCTTGAGTTTTATTGTATAAGGAAGCCTGAATGTCCAAATGTTTGTAAATCTATTGAACCAAACTGCTATGGTCATCAGTCCATAGACTTACAAACTACTTAAATTAACGTACACTAAGGACAAAACACACACACACACACATCCTCCAGGGAGGACTCTGACCTCCGATGACGAGCAACCGTGCGCTCCGCATCAAGGCGCCTTAGAGCGTTCGGCGACTCCACCGCGGCTAAGGAAGCACTGATGTAAGTTTTTAACACGGCCGGGATTAGAACCTGGCACTCATGCGCACTAGGCAGTTGCGTTAACCACTACGCCACCCTGCCACACTGCCTTCACACAACCGCACGTAATGCCCTGGCAAGACTCCCTCCTCAGTCCACATTTTCATCGACTCTTCAGCCCGTATGACTTATTCAAGTGTTCAAATGTTTGTAGAGCTTATGGGACTTAACTACGGGGTCATCAGTCCCTAAACTTACAAACTTCTTATGAACTAGCTAATACTAAGGACGGCACAAATATCCATGCCCGAGGGGGATTCGAACCCCCGACCGCGGTGGGCGTGCAGAACGTGACTGGCGCTCCGCAGTCCCCTCGGTCACAGCGGCCGGCTATGACTTTTGCCCATAAACAACATTGCATCTATTGCATTTGCACTCTGCATCGAACGAAAAGGGGATCGCTACCTGAAGCTCAAGCAGTTTGTAGGGGTAAATCACGTGGGAATGAGGCGGGAATGGGTATTTGAACTGAGGGGCTGGGAGGGGGGTGGCGTGCCAGGGTAACCCGTGCGGCGAAGCGAAGCCACTGTGTCAGGATGGCGTAGTGGTTAATGCCACCGCCTAGTGAGCAGGTGACTCGGGATCGAATCCCGGCCTTGGTACAAATTTTTATTAACGCATGTAACATCAAGAATGTCAATTTAGGTGCTTATTGTGGGCACTGAAATAAATTCGATGACGCAGTTGAAAATTTGACACTGGGGATCGAAGCCTGGTTACGAGGCAGGTTCTCTGTCGTCTAGCCAATAAGTCACGGTTTTTTGTGTGAGTTGTTCTTTTAGTTCGGTCCTTTGCGGACGTTGATCGCCTTTGTTCTATGTTGACCGGTTTTTTTCTTATTACAGAGGACGAATAGCCCTGCGACCGACGGAGCTGAGCTGCCGCGCAGGTAGGGTTACTTCCACCGCGTCCCAGGTGGCTTAGTCGATAGACCATCTGCCTAGTGAGCAGAAAACACGGGTTCCATCCAGTTAATGAAATTTTGCACATTGTGTGTGATTTTGTGCAATTTAAAAGCTAGGACGGCTCTTATCTCCATTAACAACCTAAGTATTACTTATATTGCAAATTAAAAGTTTTTATCTAGGTTCTGTAAGAATTCAATAACTAAGAATTTCTTCAACCGGAAGTCTCGGCTAGCGACAAAGATCTCGGTTGCGCAGTGGGTTCGAAATTACCTTGGATCAAAGATTCTTTCACTTTTAGTTTTAGTCTAGTCTTCACCTATCAACGATGTCAGGAGTGTATCCCATTTTACTGAAAGTTTTCTGTGTATTACCTGCATATAAAACAATTGTTGTTCGTTAGTCTCGCTGAAGCTCAGAAACGGCTTCACCAAAAATAAAAAATAAAATAAAAAAATGTTCAAATGTTTGTAAATCTATCGGACCAAACTGCGTGGTCATCAGTCCGTAGCTTACAAACTACTTAAACCTAGGTAAACTAACCTAAGGACAACACACACACACCCATGCCCCAGGGAGGACTCGAACCTCCACGGCGAGCAACCGCGCGCTCCGCAGCGAGACGCTTTAGACCGCTCGGCTACTCCACCGCGGCCGGCTTCACCAATTTGGATGTTATCTACTTGTTTGCTTTGCTCGCTTTAACACCAGGATGGTCAAAAAATAAGGAAAACCGAAAAGAAAAGCTGTAAAGTCGGAGAAAAATGGAAACCGTCGAGAAAATCAAATTTTACTAAAGCCAAGAGATTTAACTACAGTGATTATCAGTCCCTAGGCTTAGAAACTACTTTAACTAATGCTAAGGACAACACACACAACTATACCCTAAGAACCACTGAAAGCCGGCCGTAGTGGCCGAGCGGTCTGCAGCGCGCCAGTCATAGTCTGCACGGCCGCTACGGTCGGGGGTTCGAATCCCCCCCTTGGGCATAGATGTTTGTGTCGTCTTTGGTATAAGATAGTTCATAAGTAGTTTGTAAGTTTAGGAACTGATAACCCCGCAGTTAAGTCCCTTTAGCTTAACAAACATTTCAACATTTTTTGAGAACAAACCTCCGACGGCGAACAACCGCGCGCTCCGCAGCAAGGCGCCTTAGAGCGCTCGGCCACTCCACCGCGGCGCAGTCGATCATAGTCCGAACTATTATCCAGAAATGGGATATGTAAAAATAATTCGCATAGAACAAGGACAGTGTATTTAAGGAACCTATTAAATATCAATTTCAATAATAGGAAGAAAAGGAATGCCCAGGGTTCCCACTTTGAACCAGTGATCACTTGAACCACTTGATTTTCCGAACATGCATTCCGTTCGCTCCAAATTCCCACAGGTCGCACGTTACGGAAATAGCGCCATTCGTATCCCCCAAGACGGCAGAAAATATGACCCCATGTGTGGTGAAGAAATAATTCGTAAGCCATCGTCGGATACAAATGCGACAACAGACACCACACCAATCTACATACCATGAAAGCCCTTTTCTGTTGTTGACAAGTACATACAATGTTCTGAAGGGCCGGCTGCGGTGGCCGAGGAGACTAAGGCGCTCCAGTCACGGTCTGCACGGCCACTACGGTCGGGGGTTCGAATCCCCCCTCGGGCATGGATATTTGTGCCGTCCTAGTTCGTAAGTAGTTCATAAGTAGTTTGTAAGTTTAGGGACTGATGACCCCGCAGTTAAGTCCCATAGACTTTTTGTTCCGAAGGAATACAAAGAAAAATGTATTCTCTGCAACTAGAAGAAAGACCAGACTGGCTAGGTAAGTACACATATCCTCACCGCATGGCAATGCCCGTGCTGTCTGGGACGTCATCTCTCGGATTGCGCTGCTGCTCCCGTCGGAGGATCAAGTACTCCCTTGTGTGTGTGTGTGTGTGTGTGTGTGTGTGTGTGTGTGTTGCTGTCCTTAGTATCAATTAGTTTAAGTAGTTTGTAAGTAAGGGACTGATGACCCTTGCAGTTTATTCCCATAGGTTTACAATGTTTCAATGTTTGTATAGCTTATGGGACTTAACTACGGGGTCATCAGTCCCTAAATTTACAAACTACTTATGAACTAGCTACTACTAAGGACGTGACAAATATCCATGCCCGAGGGGGGATTCGAACCCCCGACCGTAGTGGCCGTGCAGACCGTGACTGGAGCGCCTCAGTCCCCTCGGCCACCGCGGCCGGCATAGGTTTACAAACACTTTAATTTTTAGCACATCTTCGGTTGAATTAATCCCAAAATCGAAATACATTTAGTACTTAAACTGACTTTGCTCACGGCTTAAAACTAACTAACAAGGAAAGTACTCGGGCTCGAACAAACGCAAATATACCAAAATCGTCTGAAAGATAATGTGGAAGTCCCTTATTCCACTAGCGATACTCTCGCATCTGCAAAACTTTGCAGTCGCCCATTAGAGGCCTCTGCACTTAGACCTGCCGGTACACCAGTCGGGAGCACTAGGGACTGTGCGATGTGTGTTGCGTTTCGTTTTGTGACGTTATTTGTGTAGTGAAGCGTCAGATGGGTTTGCGATTGGTAATCAATCCTGATAATGTATTGTGACTGGTTGAGACGAAATTCCAAAGAGCCCTTCTTCGTGAATACGGTCTTGGTGTAGAAGATGAATCATTGACATATTATCTGGTATCTATTATCCTGCAGAAATATGAGCATAGATTAGAAACACTATAGTATATACCAGGTAACATGCGAATGATTCATCTTCTACGCCAATACCATCTTCACGAAGAAGGTTTCTTCGTAACTTCATCTCAACCAGTCACACTATATTAGCAGGATTTTTTACCAATTGCCGACGTATCCGACGCTTCACTACACAAATAACGTCACAAAACGCAACTTGAGAGGCACACTGCACCGTCACTACTGGTGTACCCGCAGGTCAAGGTGCAGTGGAGCGTGGCACACGCAGAGGCCTCTAATGGGCGACTGGAGAGCTTTGCAGATGAGGGAATGTCACTAGTGCAATGAGGAACCTTCACAATATCTCTCACGCGATTTTCGTGTATTTATATTTGTTCGGGCCCAAGTACTTTCCTTCTTAGTGTAGATATGTGTAAATAGGTCGACTACAGTAAACTGCCATTCTATTTATGCTGTAATTTAGAGACAGCTCTAGAGATAAAAACTGACGCCTGTGAGCAGTTACTGTCTCATGGAAACAGTACCAATCTACCTTATACATCTTCTCTTTGTTTAACTCGGTTAGTTATCTATTTTGTAAGATCTCGATACCGACAGTGTATTCAGACTTGTACTAGCTGTACGGATAGTTCTTAGGTGTTCAGTTTCAGTCGCGCGGGAATAGTGGTGCGGTTAAAGGCGCCATGTCTTCGATTGCGCGGCCGCTCCCGCCGAACGTTCGAGTCCTCTCTTGGACAGGGGTGCGTGTGTTGGCCTTAGCCTAAGTACGTTTAAGTAGTTTGTAAGTGTAGAGACTGATGACGTTAGCAGTTTTGTCCCTTTGATTTACTAACATCTACACATTTGTTCTATTTAAGTGAAGCCCAAACTATTTACTTTCCTCAAAAAGATTTGAATATGTGATGCATTCTTTACCTCTCTAAAATGAGGACGGAAAAACATGTGTACGTCTTAATTTCTACCACGACTGAGCGCTTCATTGAGTTAAGAAGCAACAACATATTTTATGCGCGTCAGCTTAAGTATGGAGGACAGGCTTTTCTCGATGCATCGGAACTCCGTGGAACGTGACAGTAAGCACAACTTATACGGTTGCCAACACGAATAGGAAGCCAGAAGAGATTTACCGAAGCCGTAATTCAAGTTCAGGATCTGGAGGAAACCGAAAGCCGTACGGGCGGCAGTGCGGCGCAAGAGAACACTGGAGGCCGTGTGTAAACTGCTGTCCAAAGAAAACCGGTCGCTTTACTGCGTGCACCTCCCACTCACAGCTCTCCAGCTGCACACAACACCAGACCGACCAATTCCAGCCTGCTCAGTTTTGAGGGGCTGTCAAGGCAGTTTCGAGGCTTTCAAACAGCACAATAATTATGAGGTAGGCCTACTCACCTGTTTGCGAGATTGCTTAAGGTAAAAACGCACATTTATAGACGGATACTTTTCAAAGACGGAAGCTTAGGGTTTAACGTCCCGTCGACAGCTTTATCTTTAGAGACGGAGCTAACGCTCTGAGTTTTGGATACGTATGGGGAAGGAAATCGGCCGTGGCCTTCGAAAGGAACCATCCCGGCGTTTGCCTGGAGTGATTTAGGGAAATCATGGAAAACCTAAATCTGGATGGCCAGAGGTGGATTTGAACCACCGTCCTCCCAAATGCGAGTCCAGTGTGTTACCACTGAGCCATCTCACTCGGTCATACTTTTCAAGTCTATGAACTTTGATCAATATTATTCTAGGAACCACTGAGATGAAGCCAACTGGCAACTAATCAAATTCATCTTTTTTTTCTCTCTCTCTTCTTTCTTTCGCTTGTGAAGTGGACGAACAAATTACAGTTTGGTGCAAAAACTCTGATTAAAAATATCCAAATATCACAATGAATCTTGCACTCTGCAGCTAATTGTTAGGATGGTGCGTAAGTTCGAAACATTTTTGTTCTGCGTGTTGTATTCCGGTTGCTCTTATTTTATTTATGGATTTTCATTTTTTATTTATAGACCACTGTTGCTATTTAAGTTTACATATTGTCATTTTGAGACGGTGAGCGGAGCTGTAGATGCTAGAAAATGTAGAGCCAAGTGGACAAATCTAAACATTTCCGACAATAATCATTGAATGAAAAAGAACTAAATAAAGGAAAAAATTCCATATGTAAAAAAAAAAGTGAAAAAGAAAACGGTCACAGATCGCTTCAGTAAAAACCACACGTTATTGATACGATATTTAAACCGAAAAGAAAGGTATACGAATAAACTCGCCGGTTGCCATTGCCAAAATGTATCAAATCCCTAGCAACTGCGGTCAAGCATATATAGGAACAACGAAAGGAGCATAACTCCCGCCTAAAGGCACACAAAAGTAACTTATAAAAGGAATTTACCGCCATTTGACTGAAATAATTGTTTATTTCCACAACCTGCTTTGGGCCTTAGGCCACTATAACTTGATAAAATTCTTCAGAGAGCTTTGTCTAAGTCATTGTCATGACAATAAAATCGTTAGGACAAGTTGATAAGCCCAGGTCATAAATATGAAATAGGTACCACATTTGTACCCGCATATTTGTTCAAATAATTATACAGACGTGTATTCGTTATAACGTTACCGTAATTATGCTACCTATTTCATGTTAATGACATGGACTTTTCATAATGATTTTATTGTCATGACAATGACTGAAACCTGTCTGAAGAGTTTTATCGCTTGATAATGGTTTAAGGCCGAAACCAGGTTGTGGAAATAAACAATTATTGCAGTCAAATGACTGATGCCCAAGATACATACAAAATAACAAAAGTAACTGTCGTCTACGCAACAAGGCTACATCAGCGGTAGTAGAGCATGCTAGAAACCATCCAATTTGATTGTTTGATTCTGACACCGTACTTCTAGCAATATCTAGTAATTACTACGCTAAGATGTACAGAGAAGCAATAGAATTAAGTAGGATAAAAACAATTTCAATAGAAAGGAAGGAGGACTTAGAGACTCTGTGCGCCTTAGTGATAAGTAAAGTAAGTGGTACTAACTCTTCATCACAAGGTCCATAACGTATGTTATCGTAGGCAGCCATCTCCTAACGCCACGAGCCGACAGTACGGCTTGCTGTGAACCTGCGCTGCGAGCCTGTAAGCCTCCAAAGATGTCTTCATCAGTGGCGGACGGAACGCCCTGGACCAGGGCCTTACTCCCGAGAATCTAAACTCAGCAATATTTCAAACATTCTTCTGTTTGCGTT
Source organism: Locusta migratoria (assembly GCA_026315105.1). NCBI lineage: Eukaryota > Metazoa > Arthropoda > Insecta > Orthoptera > Acrididae > Locusta > Locusta migratoria. Next base: position 340,488,999 of record CM048755.1, read on the forward strand.
CAATAGAAGGGGGGCAGCGGCGGAAGCAGCCACAAGTATTTGCGCCATGTGTGGCGATAATGCCACCGGGCAGACCACGGTAAGAATTTTGGCCCACTGTACGTTACGGTAGTAACACTAAAACTGGGCCTTTGCGATCGTCTTTTGACAGCTCAAAATTTAAATGAAAATTACGGCTTAACTATTCATCTGACGCGAAAATTGAATAACTGAATTTGTAGAGAAGAAATCCTCTACAACTTTGCTCTCTTGTGTTTTTTCATAACTCACATTTGCAAAAATAACGGCGATTTTGGTCTGTCTGTCTGTCTGTCTGTCTGTCCGTAACGTGTTCCCTGTTTTTAAGACGAACCGTTCAACCGATCAGCACCAAATTTTACACACACGAATGTAGGCCGCCAGAGACCAGAACCTCCCTTTTCAAATTTTTTAGACAAAAAATACGGTAGAAATACAAAAAAGCCGTTTGTAATACAATTGTAATAGCAAACGAACCGTTCATCTGACACGAAAATTGAATAACCTAATTGGTAGAGGAGAAAATTCTCTACAACTTAGCTACCTTTTTTTTCATATCTCGTATCGTTTGAAAGATATTTGCAAAAATGACGGAATTTTGACACCCTTCATTGAATTAACGAAAACCCGCCGTTCGCAGATGTCACGTGACATTGCTCGCCCAGAACTCTCTCTTGCATACGCCATCTTGCGTCGCGTATTTGATTTTCTTATTGTAACTTACACGTTGTCATTTCAAAGCAATGACGCACTGTAAAATTAACAAAAACACATTGTTCTTCGTACGATGATAATCTAGTGTCTACGAATGCCATATTAGCATCAGTTAACAACGGCCATCAATAGTATGAGATTAAAGGACTTATCTTTTGATTTATAGCCGTAGCGTAGTGGGCAAGATGTTGGACTATGACGCTAAAGGTCGGTGGTTCGGAAACCGCTACTACCTAATGTTTTTTCCTAAAAGGGTTTCAGACACTCTTATTAATTAATTTTTTATTATTTAGATTATTATTTTGGTCCAAAATGTTTACAAAAACTTATGAAACTACAAATATAAAATGGACCGTAACACACGTCATTGCGATTTTTTTTCTTTATAGAATTACTTTGGCTTTAGAGACTGTGGTGTCGCCAGCCCAACGCGCACCACCAGGCAGCAGCAGCGCCATCGATAAATCGACATGACGGCTGACGGACAATCTTTGGATCTCGGGATTGCGGTGGTGGCGTCGCCGAAGGATTGATAAGCAACGGCGTCACGGTGATACGTCAGTTCCTCGCTAGTCTTCGGATGGAGGCGATAGGAAGACTGTTGTGGGACTAGTCATGTGTACCTGTTGCATGACGGCCGATGTATAAGTTGGGCATGATGATGTGACTTATACGTCTCAGCGTTTCAGTTGCCCTCTTCTGATACAGTGTATCCTGCAACGCCCTGACTAGCTGCTGATGGCGACGAGACTAAGTTGTGTCGTGGTCGAGACCAAAATGTTCAAATGTTTGTAAATCTATCGGACCAAACTGCGTGGTCATCAGTCCGTAACTTACAAACTACTTAAACCTAGGTAAACTAACCTAAGGACAACACACACGCCCATGCCCCAGGGAGGACTCTAACCTCCATGGTCGAGACAGTTTTGTACAACGTATGGGACTTAACTACGGGGTCATCAGTCCTTAAGCTTACAAACTACTTATGAACTAGCTAAGACTAAAGACGGCACAAATATCCATGCCTGAGGGGGGATTCGAACCCCCGACCGTAGTGGCCGTGGTGACCGTGAATGAAGCGCCTCAGTCACCTCGGCCACCGCGGCCGGCAGACCCAACAGTGATAACGTTCAACAACAGTTTCGTGGTTTGAAGAAAATCGTTTAAACACATTAACCCTTTAATGCATAGTGTAGCTGATCATTACATACCTGATTTTTTCCCATTATCTCTCAAACTGATCGACATTTTACCACAAATTAATTTGTAGCTGCTTGCATACATAGTGTTACATATGCAAGAAGCACGTCCCAGAAAGTATAAGTCGCAGAGTGCTACTGAATTGCTTTGAAATTTAGCTGTATTGCGTTACTAGTAACATGTGCTTTTGTTTACTTTAGTATACCTCCTTTGCCATGTAAAAGTAGCAAATCACATACTACCGTTACATTATGAGTTACTTGATGGAAAGACGAACGGTACAATAGTGACATGTACTGCATCGGGTACATCATGGAAGCACTATATAGCTGACCAGCTGTGAACTATCTGTTGCTAGTAGTGCATAATAATTTTAAAGAATTTTGTTTTTAAATATTTTTCTCAGTATATACTCACTCGTGGTAGTTTATATAGCTTAAAATAAAAATTCATGCATTAAAGGGTTAATTCACAAAAATAGAGAAGTTGAACATGTTATTGATGGCTAAAATCTAAAAATGATCAAATGTTTGTAAATCTATCGGACCAAACTGCGTGGTCATCAGTCCGTAGCTTACAAACTACTTAAACCTAGGTAAACTAACCTAAGGACAACACACACACCCATGCCCCAGGGAGGACTAACTTCCACGGCTAAAATCTCTGATGTGTTTATTAAATTTATGGAAAACGCTATAAACTTATGCCCCCAATGTAATACTTTTTAAAGTTCCTGCCAGACTAAACAGTGTGCCGGACCGGGTCTCGAGCAACGTTGTCTTTCTGAAACAATGCTCTTAGGAATTGTCGCAGAGTTTGAGCTTCTGAATAGTTACCACGTGACGTTGGGTTCAAACGCCAGTCGAATGCTTCTACTTCGGAGTAATAGTTGCTATTCATTTTCAAATCTATGTCAAGTTGTCTCATAACACACTGCGTCACTTATTAAGATAGAACTTATTCTCTCTTTAAAATATATTTCTAAATTTTAGGACACCAATACCCAGTTTTTTTCATTTTCTAAAAAAAAGCATCCGCCGTTATTTTAATCAACTTAGTACACACGTCTAGTTCTGTATGAAGAGTTGTGGAGTATCAAACTATACCGCAGGCAGAATTTTCACTACAAATAGACTTTTTTTTCAAACTAAAAATCGTTATGGAAACACGAGTTTCTTAAATTTTGTCTTTCTTTTCGCACTCCTCATCCGAGGTATTCAACTGTCATTAACAACAGGAACCAGGTGCATCACGTGAATATAACCTGAAGTGTAAATACAATGACGTGGAATTTGGTTTTTTTAAAAAAAGGTTCAAATATTTGTAAATCTATCGGATCAAACTGCGTGGTCATCAGTCCGTAGCTTACAAACTACTTAAACCTAGGTAAACTAACCTAAGGACAAACACACACACCCATGCCCCAGGGAGGACTCTAACCTCCACGGCGAGCAACCGCACGCTCCGCAGCGAGACGCTTTAGAACGCTCGGCTACTACACCGCGGCTGGAATTTGGTCTGCTTCTTCAAAGGCAATAGTTTAATTCTCTAATAGAGCAGTTTTAGTTTCTTGACATGTGAAAAATTACATCTACTACACAGTATTCGGATTAGCATAAAAGTTTTCGGTTTCCTAGCCGCGTCAAGTATGGTTAAGAGCCATATAGGACGCGGCAAGAAGACAGAGAACTTTGTATTCAAGGACATTTGATAGACAGCAAGCTGCGTCTCCACCTAAATTTCGGTAATTTGACGTTAACGTCTCCAGCGAATTCCTGTACTATATTAGACAAATACTGAAAGAATGTATATCAAAATTTACAGAGTGAACCGAATTTACAGTTTATTAAAAAATGTAAACTAAATAGAACAGTTGATCGCGAGACTGAAGTGTTTACAAAAGCAACGTTGGAATACACCGCCTTTACTACACTCACGAAAAAAATGACACTTCAAACCCCAAAAATCATTATTTCAGCCTATTCGTTACCAATAAGGTGTCCAAAAGTTATCTGGACGCTAAAATATTAATTTTACTTATATCAAAAACGATGTATAAACGCTCTGTTAATCTAAATTGCCCCGAAATTCATTATACGTTTGTGTATCTTTACGGGTGCACCACAAATACGTGTCACTTTTCGCTGTACTCTGCTACTTGTGCAGTCCTGGGGCTCTTTTCTGCTTTCCGAGGGCGTACACAAGAGTTTCACCTTATACTGCGACACTTTTAGTGTATGTTTAACGTAACGCTTGAAGTTACTACACTGTACTTAATAATTCTACTATAGCATCGTAACTAATTATAAATGAATTATAATAATAAATGGCCTTTATTTATAAACAAAAGGCAAATATGACGACACCGATTAACAATTAGCCACTTTCTTTTACTATATTCAAATATAACAACTTATTCCACGTAACGTCTGGAAATAAGACAGGAAACAACTGATGAAGAAGAGAAACGTGACCCCGAAGATTTCTGGTCACACCCTCCTGTGTGAGGGCAATAAGAAATGAACGGTGAAGGCAGCTGAAGAAAGTACATACGAAGCCCCGAATCAAAATAAGTTGACGTGTGTAGCTCGGGTGAGTAACTTACACAAAATTATATAGTAAGCCTATTGGTTATGTAACTGCAGCGATCTTTCTAGCTGGGATATATAGATTTACTCATTAACTGCGACACATTAACTGACATGTGTCTTTTATTCTGACCACAAAAGTTAGAATAGTAAAGTCTAAATTACCAAGAGTAGATTTCTAGCACTTCACGTCTCACATTATTTTCAGTGTACATTTAGTACACATGTACATTTGACTTAACACTTTCACTAAACAATCGCTTCACTATCACAAATCTATGGCAGTGGGACATTCTCTTCTACTGATTGCAGCTGTAGCAAAGTCCATACCATTAAATTAGGGAGAATGGCACTAGCAGACTGACTCCATGCCTGGACAAAGTAATTTTAATTTTAACCACCCTTTCATTGTATTATTTTTTGCGCCGTGTTAAGCCAAATTTTATGAATTTACCTGGTGAAAAAATCAAAATGTATAAATAACTGTCGAGGTAAATCGAATGTTGTTAACTCTTGTTAAAAATCAAACAATTCAACGTTAGTCACTAGAAGATACACTTCTTTCATGGTCGTCAAAACTACAATCGGCTGCCTTATTGTTTTGCTAAGCCCGTCTGGCACGCACCGTGTGACGTCACTTCCGCCTACTACAGACGTTACATTCCCCAGTATGCTAAGACCACTTAAAATACATCTGTGGTCCATCTGATGGCGTGTTACTAGTGATTAAATGGGAGATGTGACTTATTGTCATAGTAGAGTTGCACGCTACGCACCAAGCCTTCAGGTGACTGATTTCACTTCTTTCACTCCTAATGAATCTATTAGTTACATACGTACCCTACTCAACAGTGCATAGCACTGGAACAAATGAGACCGAGAATATAAAGTTTTGTTGTTTATCACTCGGACACCTTTGGAGGCAAGTTAATGACGCGATCATCTATTATGTGTTTATTCTCTGCTTATCTAACCCACACATAATGCTGAGACCGTAAGTCTGGTGTGAAACACACATATTAGTGTATCACCAGAAATTTTACAACGGCATGTACTTTCTTAGAGCAAAACAGGTTTACATTATTTTCGTTAGCTCACTAAAAAAGTAACGAGATGGAAACCACGTATGTAATACTGCAGTTTTTCAGCTTTACTTTACTAAGAATCACGTTGACTTCCATTTTCATGTTTATCCGTACTTGAAAACTTTATCCAGACTTAAATTCTTTAAATACGTACCCGTAAAAAGAATCCACTTTTAACCGTAGATACAACTTGATAGCGCTTATGCATGTACACGGGTTACGTAATTCCTTCGACAATCTGGTGTAGCAATATTCATTATACCAAAACAGGAAATAAGGGTAGCTGCATAAGCAATACAGTTAAAAACAATAAAGTTTAAATTAAGGACAGACACTGAACCGAATGAGCGTCCTTGGAGGTGACATTAAAACAACTCTAAGGTTTCATCAAACGCAAGATGCAATACTTTCACAACGGAAATTGCACTCCAGAGCAGCGATAATAAAAACTGGTAAAGACAATGGGCTTCACATGTGTTTTGGTTCTCGCAACATTGCTGCACCGTCGTAAAACTTAGGCGAAGGGAAACGCGAAAAGGCATGTAACCAAGTGACGTAACTCGACCTTTAAACAGGCTAACTGTGGCAACCGCTTGTTGAAAGTTTCTTAAGAAACATTTGGACCGACTGCTCTTCTGAATAAATCATTGTACAGCTATCTAGCCAGCACGAACATCTCTAGCGAAGCGATCTGCAAGTCACCAACCTATCTTCTAATCCCCCCCTCCCCACATCCTTAACTTAAAGATTTTGATCTTCCAAAACGGAAATATTAAACACAAAACTACCTAGTGTTTACTGTTCATGTGCAGATCAACACAGTAAAGTTTTCTGAATTTGTTCACGTATAATCCCGGAATATGACGTGTTGCAAGTTTATAGCTTATTCCATATACAGATTTTTCTTTTAAATTTAGAAAAAGTGCTGAGCAATTCAGTGACAACAAGAATATGAATATCTAGCATTTCATGTTACAGCGTCAAACTTTAATATAACTGAGCATGTTCAAATCGTCTCTTTTTCAAATGTTCAAATGGTTGTATAGCTTATGGGACTTAACTACGGGGTCATCAGTCCCTAAACTTACAAACTAACTAATACTAAGGACGGCACAAATATCCATGCCGGAGGGGGGGATTCGAACCCCCGACCGCAGTGATCGTGCAGACCGTGACTGGAGCGCCTCAGTCCCCTCGGCCGGCGTCTCTTTTTCCGCTACAGCTTATTGGCAATTCGTTTCCTGGGATATCCAATAGAATTTTTCACAGAACTGACAATGCAAAACGTCCTTTATTTCAGTTCGCCCCTCCCCATCTCTCTCTCTCTCTCTCTCTCTCTCTCTCTCTCTCTCTCTCTCTCACACACACACACACACACACACCACACACACACACACACACACACACACACACATCCAAAAAGTGCTCTAAATAAATCACCTATGGTGTGATCAGCAGGTTCTGGTCCTATTGGTATAGCAAGCCTTATGCAATACTCTTGTGAATAATTTTTAAGAGTAACGAATGTTATTGTAGTTCATTTTATACCACTGCTCACTTTTTCTTTACGCCCGAAACGTCAAGTAAGTAACGCCATAAATTGGACCTTAAAAGTGACTTTCCAAAGATTCATCACTTTCTGAACACGATATGGAATGTATAGTTTAGTGCGTGTCTACGTAAATGGCGGCCATGCTGAGGATCTGGTTTCGATTCCAGATACTGCTATGAAGTTTTCTTTGGAAGGAGTGGTACTGGGTCGGCTCAGCCTCGTGATGACAACTGAGGAGGTATGTGGCAGAGCAGTAGCGAATGCAAGTCAAGAAACCTGAAAACGACCGGCAGAGCGAAGTATTAATGCATGGCCAGAGCGATGTACTGAGGCATGGCCGTCCATACCGTTCCTATGATGCCACTGGCAAGATGACACTTCGGTCCTTTTGGTACGATTGGCCTATCTAGGGCTAGAACGAGGAACATTGCCTTGCCTTGTGTGATACTGGTCTGTCACAAAGGAATCCTCGTTAAAATGTAGGACCCCCTAAACCCACACTGATTTCCACCTAAATTGTCTTCAACTAATACTAGCACTCTCCTTTCAACAATACCTGAAAATATTTTGCCCACACAGTGGAACATGCGCGGGATACGATGGAACAGCTGACATGTGAAGTGTTGCTGCAACAGGATAGTGCTCGCCAACGCACTGTGCGGGACGTGCAACTTTCCCGACCAGCACTATCTCCGGACATGTGCATGTGCGGGATATGATGGGAAAACCGACAAGTGCGGCTCATCATCCCAAACTCTTGCAGAACTACGTGAACAGCTTGAGAAGGCGTGGAATAACGCATTCCTAGACAGTATTCGCTTTCTCCAAGATAAAATGGTTGCAGCATCAGAGCCTGCACTTCCGACCGTGGAGGCTTCACCAGTACTGATATCTACATCTGCATGGGATACTCTGCAAATCACATTTAAGTGCCTGGCAGAGGGTTCTTCGAACCACCGTTATACTATTTATCTACCATTCCATTCTCGAATAGCGCACGGTAAGAAAGAACACCTGAATCTCTCCGTTCGAGCTCTGATTTCTCGTATTTTATTCTGATGATCATTTCTACCTATGTAAGTGGGAGTCAACAATATATTTTCGCATTCGGAGGAGAATATTGGCGATTGTAGTTTCGTAATTAGCCCACGCCGCAGTGATAAGCGCCGTTTTTGAAATGATTCCCATCCCAGATCCTGTATCATTTCCGTAACGCTGTCTCCCCTGTATCGTAACAGTACAAAACGGGCTGCCCTTCTTTGGACTCTTTCGATGTCCTCCGTCAAACCCACCTGCTAAGGATCCCACACTGGGCAGCAATACTCCATAAAAGGACGGACAAGCGTAGTGTATGCAGTTTCTTTTGTAGTTCTGTTGCATCTTTTAGGGGTTCTGCCTATATAACGCAGTCTCTGGTTCGCCTTTTCCACGACATTATTTACATGTTATTTCTAATTTAAATCTGAAGTAATAGTAATTCCTAGGTATTTTGTAGAGTTTACGGCCTTCACTTTTGATTGATTTATCTTGTAAGCAAAGTTTAACGGATTTCTTTTCGTACTCATGTGGACGACTTTACACTTCTCATTATTTAGAGTCAATTGCCAATTTTTACACCATAGTGATATCTTACTCAGATCGTTCTGCAGTTGGCTTTGATTTTCAGATGATTTTACTAGACGGTAAATGACTGCGTCATCTGCAAACAACCTAAGAGAGCTACTAAGATTTTCTCCCAAATCGCTTATGTAAATAAGGAACAGCAGAGGACCAATAACAGTACTCTGTGGAACGCCCGATATCACCTCTGTTTTAGTCGATGCTTTACCATCGATTAGTACAAACTGTGTCCTATCTGACAGGAAATCCCCTATCTAGTCGCAAATTTGGGGCGATAAACCATAACCACGCAATTTGATTAAAAGTCGTTTGCGAGGTACGGTGTTCAGCTGTAACCTCACTACCGCTAAAGCTATTGGTCTGTAAATGTAATCATTTCACGTACTCCAAATGCGCTTGAGTGAATTGGAAAACCAAGATGGGCTACTAATTTTCATTTCGAGCAATGTGTTACCTCGGCAGAATTTCTTCCTTCCCCCCAGCGCATGCTTCCAAATTCCGTGCACTAGGCGTGCCCGGCGTTGCGCCACCGCCACCGGGTCGTCTTTCTGGCCGGGCAAACACACTGCCGTGACGTCACGCGGCTGCTAATTGCGAAAGCTTGCCTTACACAGAAGGCGGCGGCAGGCAAAGGCGGCGCTCGTTGCGGGGCCCTTCGTCAACACCCTCGGCGGAAATGGACACCGCAGGAGGCAGTCCTTTCTATTAGCCTCACTCGCGGTCTCTGCCCTTTCTTAATGAAAGCTGACTAACGTCTTACCTCGTAAGGCAACTTCAAGACAAACTTCTCCAGTGTTACTTGCCACTTCAGATACACAACGAATACGTAGCATCATTGACTTCTGTCAAATATCTGTCGAGATTATATGGCATGAAAATAATAAGAACATCCAATGTTGCATAAATAGAAATTAATCAAGCTACAATATCAAACACATATTTGACAGCAATGTCGTCAAAGATGAATTATGGTAAAGTGAAGCAGTCAACAAACCGAAGATTGGTTTGAACACCACAGTGCTTTACTAGGCATGGTCCTGTTTGGAGGTGGTATGCCGTTGCCTTCTTCCGACCTTGGAACTGACTTACCCAGCCAGTTATAGGGGGACGTACAGTTAAACGTGGGTTCCAAACCACGGTGCTACTCGGTATTTTTAACATCAGCAACACTGCCACAGGTGAAAGAAGTGGAAAGTGACAGATAAAAATCCTAGGACCTGGCGGGGATCGAACCCGCGATCTTTGGATTTGTAGTCTGGCATTCTACCACTGTGCATCAGAATATCATAAAATTAGCTAGTATATTGTACTATTTCGCTAATGGCATTTCGTGATTTATTAAGATTGCTTGAAAATGTTCTTGGCGCAGAAATAAGCTTGTAGCTTAATTTTATGTATTTTAATAAAGATCGTAAACAGCAGCGTTCTGGTGTACTAAATAAAAATGTCCTTACAAAACATATATTGCCGCGGTGGAGTAGCCGAGCGGTCTAAGGCGCCTCGCTGCGGAGCGCGCGGTTGCTCGCCGTCGGAGGTTCAAGTCCTCCCTGGGGCGCGCGCGCGCGCGTGTGTGTGTGTGTGTGTGTGTGTGTGTGTGTGTGTGTGTGTGTGTGTGTTTTCCTTAGGTTAGTTTACCTTAGTTTAAGTAGTTTGTAAGCTACGGATGATGATCACGCAGTTTCGTCCGATAGATTTACAAACATTTGAATTTTTGAGACATATATTACACTGCAGGTCCAGAAGAACATGAATAGGTTGTAGTCTAGGTCAAAATACGTGACGGCCCGTGCGGCCGTTGAAATCTCTTCCGAAGAAAACGCTGTGGTTTTTTTTTTTTTTTTTTTTTTTTTCCCTTCTTCTTTTTCCTTTTGAGCACATACCGTTGAAAGAATAGGAAACCATAGAAATGTTGATACATGTTTTCCTTAGTTACTACTGTACTTTACACATATCACAAACATTGATGTGGACTGCTCAAAACAAGTAGAGGATCAGGTGACATATCATACACAATATACATATATGGTAAAGTATTTTAATCAAATATTGTTTACAATTATAATTTGTGTGTCATACAGTACAGCATTTTGCTGCCTCAATTCTTTGAGGTTTACATGGCGCTTACTTACAGCGAGGCACCATGGGGTTACCATAATAGTGAAAAAGTCATTCTCTTTGTTCTGTAATATGGTGTCTGCTAACCTCGAACAACCAGTACAGTTGCACACCTGCGTTTCATGGACGGTATGACGTTATCAATCAGGTCTTGAGTATTATTTGTCCATTATCCCGTGAGTGCAATATCCAGCTCTACAACTGGTGTGGGAGGTGCTGGTTGGGCTGCAATGCGTCTGTCAAGTATATACCAGACATGCTCATTCGGGTTTAAGTTCGGTGCACAAGCTAGCCACTCCATTCGTTCAATTCCCTCAGCTTCAAGCATGTCGTCCACTAGTGCAGCTCTGTGCGGTTGTTTATGTTTGTTAAGCTTATGGGACTTAACTGCGGGGTTATCAGAACCTAAACTTACAAACTACTTATGAACTAACTTATACTAAAGACAGCACAAACATCCATGCCCGAGGGAGGATTCGAACCTCCGACGCGGGAGGCCGCGCGATCCGCAACTTGGCGCTCCAGACCGCTCGGCTACTCCCGCCTGGCTCCCTGTGGGAACGAGCGTTATCGTTCACCAGCAGAAACCCATCTCCTATGGAATCAGTGTAGGACACAACAAAAGAATATCGTCTCTCTACCTCTGTGCAGTAAAAGCGCCATTCTGCCCACACCACCGCGGTGGAGCGGCCGAGCGCATTGAGGCGCTATGCTACGATGCGCGAGGCCGTTCCCTGTCGGGGTTTCGAATCCACCCTCGCGCATGGATGTTTGTGCCGTCTTTAGTGTAAGGTAGTTCCTAAGTAGTTTGTAAGTTTAGGGACTGATGACCGCGTAGTTAACCCCCATAAGCTGTACAAACATTTCATTTCGGCCCACACCATTAGTTCACCACCATGATACGGTCACGTTTGCTTTACATATGCAGGATTGTTCAGAGTTCCACGTTCTCTTCAGAGGAGAGAATGAAATTTTCTGTTACTAGCACTATCTCGATTGCCGTAATGTTGTCTCTACTTCGTAAAACTGACAGAAAACGTCAACTATTTTAGTTCATTCTGCCGATGACAATACTTCAGAACCTTGACATCTTAACCGATGACCCGTGTACTTCGAAAGCCTCACAATTTTCGAAGCAGCAAAAAACTGTGTGTGTAGTAAATCTCATCCTATATTTAACACCAAATTCAAACATAAATATAAAGTTACAGTCCGAGGTCGCAGTAATCAGATTTAAGTTGGAAGTACTGATATATATCGCTACACACGCGCTCTGTCCGCCATATAACACTTGTTATACATGGCGATAGAATTGTTTGCTATTGCACAAAGCAACCATAAAGGACGGGTTCCTGAAGGTTTTATTTGAAATAATTAGATCTCGCTCTTGTCAAGTGCATGAATAAAGAACGTGGACTGAAAAAACGTCGTACAGCAGACAGCACGCGTATTACGGTATTTAGGGTTATTTCCAAGTTATATCTGACTACTGCGGCTTTGGGATGTAACTTTATATATGGTTGAATTTGATTGTTGAATATACTATTCGATTTACTACAAATAAAAGTTTTACCCTTTCAAAAATTGTGCGATAAGGGGAGGATTTAGAAATATATAAAAAAGTTTAAAATGTGCTTGCACAGCTGTAAAGTACAGTAGCAATCATGGAAATTATGTTTCAACATTTATCTTCTACTGCTTTAACGTTATGTGCTCAGAACGATAACCGCGTTTTCTTCGGGAGGGTTGTCACCGCTTAAAAGGCCGTATAGGCACGTATAAAAAATCTCTCATATTTTGACCTAGACTACAACATATTCGAAGTGTATCTGAATCAGCGACTGCCCCCTGGGTAGCTTTACATGGTATTATGGTAGTATTCCCAATGGTGGCGTAAGCAGAGGCGCAGAGAGAGAGAGAGAGAGAGAGAGAGAGAGAGAGAGAGAGAGAGAGAGAGAGAGAGAGAGAGAGAGAGGGGGGGGGGGGGGCAACATCGAAGGTTTGAAAACCTATGGGACTAAACTGCTATGGCCATCAGTTCCAAGACTTACTAACTACTTAAATTAACTTACACTTATGACAACACACACATGCCGAAGCAGAACCCTAACCTCCGCCGGTAGCGACAGCCCAGTTCCGTAGCATTAGGCCTTAGATCACGCGGCCACTCCCCCTCGACAGGGACATAAAAGCGTTCCAAATTCTGATACCGAATTTAAAACCTGAGAAATCAATCTGACACAAACAAAAAACTGTACTTGAAAGCTCTTCAAGAAGCTATTTCACGATGTGCAGTGTCTTGTTTTAACTAAGTAACCAATGACAAGTTTTTCAGACATGCATGCATGTGAGGGAACGGACGCTGCGGCGATCTAGCTGCCAAGAATGCAAGAAATGTATCTGCAATTCTTAAAATGAATCAGCATCAGCTGATTTCTCGATTTTCGAGCGCGGTAGGTTTAACAATTACGTTATCCGTGAACGCCCACCGAACTGACCGAAACTTCTAAATGCCACACATTTTCTGCTCACCATGAATTGCATAATTCTAGCATAGGGAGACACGTTTATTACTAAGGTCGCAAGCCTTGCACTGACTTAGATATGATGTGCAGTGTCGATGTTTCATGATCTTCAGATAAACATTCATGCCTGGAAGACAATGTGCAGCATATGGGTGTCTGGTTCTGTCCGGAAGGCGTGCATGGACAGCGTAACCACCAGTAAAGTACACAGCTGATGCTGATTCATATTCGCAACTGCCAATACATTTCTTGTAGATCCGTTTCAAACAGATGACGTGCTGCGTTGCGTTTGTGGCGAGAACAGAATCACACTGTACACTATGTTTTTTTACGATCTTCTTAAAAATCATTACCAAATTAGCGGCATGAGGAGCACATCAGATTAGGGGACGTAGATTTATACACACTTTTAGTCCCAACAATAACGGTATCGCACAAATTCAAAGAAGTGCCTAAAACCAAAGGTGCAAGGACATGTTTAAAAAACGAAATGTAACTGAGAATTAGCCAGTTTGTTTTTAGCACGAAACGTAGACCATAAAGTTGAAAATGTGAGCGTTTAAATGGCGGAGTCTCTTTTGCCGCTAAAGTTTTATGTGATCTGCATAGCAACGCAAGAGGTGTGTACCAGTCAAGAAACATAACATTCATTTCGCGTGTTTATAATATAAATAAATAATCAATACTCACCCGTGGGCTCTTTGCCTTGACGGGCTCCGTATCTTTGTCGGTGAGTTTTATCTGAAACAGGAGAAAAATCTCATTAGTGGGGAATAAGATTCATTATGACACTCGTTTGGATTGTATATATATATATATATATATATATATATATATATATATATATATATATATATATATATATATATAATTTAAGAGAAATTTGTATGAACACTAAAGACTATTAAACGATCTGCTTAGAAATTGGACATACACATTTATAACAAGTTTTTCTGTTCTTCTGTTTTATGCATTTCTTATTGTTCAGTGGCAATAGTCTGTGCTTAGTTATTATTTTGACATCACCACTACTTTCTTGGCACTACTTTACGAATTCTTTTCTCATTCTTGTGACGTGACCTGTTTATTTAAGCTTTTGAATAATCTTTATCTGACTTTCGTACTCTGTATTGTATTAGTCCATGACCAGCTGACTTCGTAAGTTATTTATTAGTTCTTCGTTTAAAGTCCTGGAGCACTTAAGTTTTCGAGTTTCTGGTTTCATTCGTTTATGAATAATCGTCAACAATGAAATGTAACGCAACTGCATTATGTAACGACAGCTACTGTCAATATATGAAATACAACACTATCCGTTGCAATAACGTGGTCTAGGTCCAATGTCATTTGGCTTCATTTCAACCTAAGTTGAATCGCTGCAATACTAATACTGTCCCAGGCATTCTATGAAGCACACACATTCCAAGACGCCTGATTTTAATGTTTTTCTCAAAAGTTTTTAAGCGATCCATACACCTTTCGCTTCATTTCCACCTAAGTTGAATCGCTGCAATACTAATACTGTCCCAGGCATTCTATGAAGCACGCACATTCCAAGACGCCTGATTTTAATGTTTTTCTGAAAAGTTTTTAAGCGTTCCATACACCATATCGAACTGTTCCATAGAGTCTATATAAGCTCAAGGTACTACTACTAACACCACAATGCAGTTATCGAACAGAGTAGCTTATAAATACGTGCCTATCACGTATTGTTCATTCAATACGTCTTAACGTCCGTCATTTTCGACGATCAATCCCTGATGAGAAAGACTAACTGCGCATGTTTTTACAACCTTCATCTTTTTGTCAAACATGCAGAACAACTTGTTCTGTGAAACTTTCTGAGCGATTAAAACTAGGTACTGCCAGAAGTAATGCTGTGTCGGCAGGTCGTAAAGTCTGCTTTGATAGCTCTGACTAAAGAGCAATTGCCAGCGAAAATGAAATATCCTTAGCTCCAGGTCTCAGTTTTTATCGGCCACAAAGTTTCAAATCGGAATACACACTCTTTCAGGCTGAAAATTCATTATGGAGGCCGTATTCTACTTTAATTCAAATATTGAAGTTGAACATTCTGATGAATCCAGCGTTCTAAACGCTTTGAGCTGTATTACATTTAGGTTCGCAACTAGGAACAGGCAATAACGATTTACTGTCCATGACTCCATAGTTGGCAGATAGTAGCGACTTCAGACTTTTTCGAGGTCATGAATTTACTTGTAAGCAAGTGCTATCTGAAATACGGGGTGCTCAACTAAATCAGATCTTGAAAAGGTCAGAATGTGGTGAAAAAATTGGCGATATAATTGTGGATATCGTAAAATGATAAATGTAGTATTTAATTTCTACAATACCTGCGAGTCAAAATAGGTCAGGATGAAAGTTAACCATCTTATATGAACAGCGGATGTAAAAAAAAATGTAGCGCTATTAAATGAAATGATCACATCGTCCCATTAGCTGTTGAAGCCAGTGACAGACAAATTTATGGGACTTATCAGGATATCAGTCCCTACTACTTAAACTAACCTAACGACAAAACACACACACACACACACACACACACACACACACACACACACACACACACACACACACAAACATACAAACATGCCTGCCTGCCCGCCCGAGGGAGGACTCGAACCCCCGACGGGAGCAAACGCGCAGTCCACAGCAAGGCGCCTTGGAGCGCGCGGCTGTTCTACCGCGGCCTTTTATAGAGATTTTCAGCTATTTCATTTCCCCATATCCCCCTATGTGCTTTAATCCATTCTAAATGTATCTGCCAGTTGTGTTTTTCCAACCTTCTAATTTTACATCGTATTTCTTCAATCGAGAAGTTGTGGTTCTTTGAATTTCGTAACGAATCCAAAGCCATTCTGCTATCGGTGTGAATCACTGCAGCTCTAACAGTACTCGAGTGATTGGTTATTAACTCAAGGGCATTGAAAGTGGCAAGTGGTAAACGCAGTAATGGACGCCTTGTGGGCGGAACACTGCTTGTTGCGCAAGAAACCGAAATTATTGTGATATGGTTTGTGATGTGGCAGAACTATCCCTCACTGCCGTGCGCACAACATGCTTGTAAACACGAGTAGTGGTACAATAGGCCTCTCAGACCGTCGTACCGTCCTGCATCCAGCTATTACAAATCCGCGACACTGTTGCCGGATACCATCATCCATTTCCTTGAACGATAATCCGTTATCGCTATAGAGAACTACTCTTCCTGCGAAACGTGCTCGAAGGGCGGTGGCTGTCTGCAGTGAAGCACGGTGAAGGTGCTTACGCAAAACGACCATACGGAAGGTTAGTTCCATTACGCCCACGCGATCGCTTATAAAGCGCTTGCAGGTGGCGCCCGTGATGGGCGCCTACGCTGAAATGCCAATCATGTGCTTCTCTCGCCGCTACAAACGCGTGCTGCAAGCTTCACCTTGTTTTGGATGCTTAATTCAGTGAGTTACGCTTTGGATGGGAAACAGTGCAGCTAACATGAAAGAACGACAAAACACACACACATACACACGCACGCACACGGCAGTGGTTCCCAACCATATTTTTGTCACGTGGTCCACAATGTAGTTTGAACAATATTAGCGATCCATTATTTTACAGGTCCAAAAGATCACTATTCTATTACATAAGAAAATTGATTATTATTTTTTTAAATCAGTGAACTATCCTAAACTGGTAATTAGTGGTATGAATAATGGATTGAAGCTTGGTTTTAGGCGTAAATCTTTTTCTATGTAATTTATTTACATTTATTTAAATAAACTGCCGCGGTGGAGCGGCCGAGCGGTCTAAAGCACCTCGCTGCAGAGCGCGCGATTGCTCGCCGTGGAGGTTCGAGTACTCCCTGGGGCATGTGTGTGTGTGTGTGTGTGTTTGTCCGTAGGTTAGTTTACCTAGGTTTAAGTAGTTTGTAAGCTACGGACTGATGACCACGCAGTTTGGTCCGATAGATTTACAGACATATGAAAAAAATTTTAAAATAAACTGGCCGAGGGGACTGAGGCCCTCCAGTCACGGTCTGCACGGCCACTACGGTCGGGTGTTCGAATCCCCCGTCGGGAATGGATATTTGTGCCGTCCTTAGTCTTAGTTAGTTCATAAGTAGTTTGTAAGTTTATGGACTGATGACCCCGTAGTTAAGTCCCAGAAGAAAAAAAAAACTAGGAAAGTCACTCTAGCATAAGTAGTTGTGAATCCCACTAATTTCTCCAAAGCTATATTTGCAAGCATTCGATACAATCCCTTTTCTGATTAGAAGTGAGTTACACTGGAGTCTTTAAAGAAAGTGTTCATAGAAGAATCGCGTGATAGTTCCATTAGGGAGTCTTCCCCAGACGCTCATAGTTTTAGCTTTTTTCTTTCCACAAACGGTGTCTAACCCCTTACAATTCATAAGCAATTCTTGATAACTACTAAAACAACAAATGTTTGTAGAGCTTATGGGACTCAACTACGGGGTCATCAGACCATAAACTTACAAACTACTTATGAACTAACTTATACTAAAGACGGCACAATTATCCATGCCGCTTGCTCTGG
This sequence comes from Locusta migratoria, assembly GCA_026315105.1. Lineage (NCBI taxonomy): Eukaryota > Metazoa > Arthropoda > Insecta > Orthoptera > Acrididae > Locusta > Locusta migratoria. The sequence goes on from CM048755.1 coordinate 340,506,976, forward strand.
CCACCAGGCGCGTGCACTCCACCTGTCAGCTTCCTGTGATGTGTGCGGAATTTGACATTTTTCTCTCCTGCTACGAAAGTGATTTACGTCATTTGGTTAAGTTTGATTTAAAGATACATTACAGAAGTTACTTCGTTTTGCTACTATGGATAATATTCTTGAACAACGTAAGGTAAGAGAAACCATTACTAACAATCCAATTCGAAAGACGTAGAAAAAATGTTTGTATAGCTTATGGGACTTAACTACGGGGTCATCAGTCCGTAAACTTACAAACTATTTATTAACTAGCTAATACTAAGGACGGCACAAATATCCATGCCCGAGGGGGGATTCGAACCTCCGACCGAAGTGGCGGTGCAGACTGTGACTGACGCGCCGCAGAACGCTCGGCCATCGCGGCCGGCTACAAAAACAAGATCTCGTTTCATGTAAGACCCCTAGATTTTCACTGGGCCTGACGTCAAAATATTAGTTCATGAGAACTTTAAGCCTGAAACCTTAGCCAACGTTCATTATAATTGTAAATACATAAGCGGTACAATTTCATATTTACTCTCCTTTGTGGGGTGAAAAATATTATCGCGAAACTAGTAAGTCTTAAAAACAAATATTTTTTTTAGGTTTGGAACCGCCTGAAGAGAATTTGGTGAGCACTGGTGTGTAGTATTGAATGGCTGTCAGCCAGTGGTGCAGCAACCGCCGCTGTTTCCCCCGGAGTGTGGGCCCACGCGGCATTGACCCTAATACAGGCTAACTGGCTGGGAATTGCTTGCCATGTCTGATGGCGCTGCGACCTCGGAACGAAGGCAATTGGTTTCCACCCGCACAATCAGCACACAGGCTGTTTATGCTGCCCGCATACACAGACAGTTTATCGCCAAGTCCTAACGGTGTCTGCCTACCGGTCGCTGCGTTCTTTGTCTCGAGCAAGCCGGAACCAGCACCTATCCAGTTGAACGGAACTATCCTTAAAGTGTAACACAGCGAAATGTGAGGCCTCGCAATACTGTTAGATAAGTGGGATATTTTGAAGTGTTCAATTTGTTGCCTTGCTACAAATAAAAGACTTATAGATGTACATAATGCGGTATTGCGATGGCATTGTATCGAAAATACACTGACCAGCCGGAACATGATGACCACCTACATAATAGCCAATATGTCCACCTTTGGCACGAATAACATCGGCGGCCACGGCGGAGTAGTCGAGCCCATTGAGGCGCTATGCTCCGATGCGCGGGGTCATTCCCCGTCGGGGGTACGAATCCTCACCTCGAACGTGGACGTGTGTGTTGTCTTTAGTATAAGTTAGTTTATAAGTAGTTTGAAGGTTAGGGACTGATGACCACGCAAACATTTGTTTGTTTTTAACATCGGCGACGCCTCTTATGGAAGCAATGTGGCGTTGTTCAGTTGCTGGAGGGAGTTGACACCATATATGGACAACACGTTACCTAATTCTCATAAATTCTGTTGGGGGGTTGGGGCGATAAACTTTGATCCCACGTTCAATTAAATCATAGATTAACCGGATAGCGTTCATAACTGACGAGTTGAGGGAGGGAGGCAGCCCATCAATTGAAACTCACCGCTGTGTTCCTCATACCACTCCACCACAATCCTGGCCTCGTGACAGGGTCATTATCTTGTTGAAACCTACCACTGTCGTTGGGAAACATGTCGACATGAATGGGCACACGTGTTCTGCGACCAATATGCGAGCTTCTTGGCTGACACAGCGCCTTGCACGAGCTCCATTGGACCTGTGGATGCCCATTTGAATGTTCCCCAAAGCGTGACTGAACAGCTGCCAGCTAGTCTCCCTCCTGCAGTACAGCTGACGAGGAGGAGCTGTACCCCTGGAAGACGACGGATTCGCATCGTCTCATCGGAATGATGAGAAATCAGGTTTCATCATTTATGCAATACTCTGCCACTGCGTCAATATCCAGCGACGATGATGACATAGCCATTTCAGTCTTTGTTGCCAAAGTCGTGCTGGATGAATGGATGGGTTGTCGAGGACAGGGGGACAAAACTGCCAAACTCATCACTCCTCGGGTGGTGAGGGGAAGGAGTGAGGATAGGAAACGAGAGGAAGGGAAAGGAAATACATTCCAGGGAGGAAAGAAGGGAGAAGGACTACATTAGCTTGTGCCCGAGCTCACCACGTATGTACTCACAAAAGAACAGTGAACGCCCTAGGGGAGAAAGTGGTGGTAACATCGGCACGTGCATGTGTCGTCGGCTGGAGAGGCCCGTCTTTAGGATTGTTCGGTACATTGTATGTCCAGACACACTTTTACTCTACTCCAATTTAAAGTCTGACGTTAGTTCGCTGCCTGTCCCTGTTTTACCGTTCTACCATGCCTCATCTGTAATGATGGATGGCCGCCCAACCTCTCGACGTTTGGGCGTGGTCTCGCCACTTGTTGGAGATACAAAGAACTCCTGTAACACCCGACAAGTCATGTTTGTTTCCAAAATGTTGGAGCCGAGCCTCAGTCCTCGGCCAAACTCAGACTGCGCGCATCCTCCATTCGACACACAGACAGCACACTCACGGGTAATACGTGCAAATGTTCAAATGTTTGTTAAGCTTATGGGACTTAACTACGGGGTCATCAGTCCCTAAACTTACAAACTACTTATGAACTACCTTATACTAAAGACAGCACAAATATCCATGCCCGAGGGGGGATTCGAACCCCCGACCGTAGTGGCCGTGCAGACCATAACTGAAGCGCCTCAGTCTCCTCGGCCACCGCTGCCGGCAATACGTGCACCGAACGTGTGTGACTAGCCGTCACTCTTCGTTAGGTGACGCTGCTATCGCCTGGACGGGTTCATATTAATAGTAGGTGTGTGTTCATAATGTTCTGGCTGAGCATTTTGCATCACTAGGTTTTCGGTAACTGATGCAATAGAAACGCGATGAATGCGATTGTCATCGCGATGTAGTTAACCTCTCGAGACAAAGCTCCGACTGGAGCTGGATGGAAAGAAAACTGACCCTGTCCTTATAAAGGAACCAACCTGTAATTTGTCTTAAGCGATTTTAATATCTGCTCTGGAATTTCATCCGTCGACCTATGGGTAGCTACTCCACTTTTACCGCTCCACAACTCCGCTAGATGAATTGATTTATGTTCACAGTTTACTTTTCCTTACATTCTGATTTTAATAGTCCTCCTTTGTTCCCAAGCTCTAAATAATATATGCAAAAGTATTTATTCTGTAACTTAATATATGCATTACCGGTTAGTTACTAAGTTTATTTAAATGTAATCCCCAAGTATGTGATAAAGGTGATGCCTGTTGTTCATTTGGTGGCATGAAACGAATATTTACCTATAACATCACAAGCACTTTTATAGTATGCTGAAGATGTTTAAAAAGATCTGTATGGAACTAACTGTTAGGCTCCCTCTATGCTACCTAATTTTCTACTTTACTTGGATTCTAAAAATATTCAAATGTTTGTAGAGCTTATGGGACTTAACTACGGGGTCATCAGTCCCTAAACTTACAAACTAATTATGAACTAGCTAATACTCAGGACGGCACAAATATCCATGCCCGAGGGGGGATTCGAACCCCGACCGTAGTTGCCGTGCAGAACGTGACTGGCGCACCGCAGACCGCTCGGCACTACGCCGGCACTTTGATTCTAAGGTGTGTTTATGATTTACAACTCTCCTATAATTTCTAGACAGTAACATAAAATATCTTTCATAATATTGACAGTAACACTAAAAGTTGCACTGTTATAACACACTATTTCTACTCGTCGATAAAACTTCCTGACAGTGATTTCAAATGTCTTATAAACCTATATGAATTCTATAAGTTCTTTGAAAATATTCCTGCATATGAATGTGAGCCACTCCAACATACGGTTGGTAAAAAAGTCACAGTCAACAAAGAAAAATACAACAATTTGTATTACGTTTAAAACGTGAGTAACACCCAATGGTTGGATGTGGAAACTTCGACGCAAACTACCGTTTTTCTGCGTACTTGAGAACGTAGATATTCAGAGGAATATGACCCTATACTATCATGTGTGAGTCATATCAATACGAAACGAGTGTACAAGTGTTACCACTGTATGCATGACGTTTATTTTCAGTTTCGCTTGCTCGTAAGATTAAATCAGAGGCTGTACTATGCAGGTCATTTTTCTACTGTTTTCTGCAATGTTATTTATACAAGTCACGAATGGGTGAAACAGCGCTCCAGGTCCATAGATTTTAGTACGCTTTGCTTGCGATATAAGAGAGCTACAGAATTTTCTCCTCTGTTTACAGATCACATGCTTCGAAACTGACTGAGTAATGTTGAATCTCTTGCGATCTAACAGCTTAACAGTTTTCTAATTTCTATTTATCACATCACTTACACTATTTTGAAGAAATTATACTCCACCTGGCTAACTATCTAAATTACAAAGAAAATGACTTCCTTTGTGAAATAGCTTACTTCTTGTGATATGCTCTTGGGATTTACGGCCAAGTGTCGTTCATTTTCATCCACAAAATGTCGACATGCCAGGTTTCTCGTCGACTTTTGTAAGTACACTCAAGACAATCACCCTTAACCGTGTATAACGATCAATAACGGTGGTGCTGTAGTTGTGGTCCTGCATTCACCCTCTGGAGCATATCGACCCAACCTCCTCCTGAATTTCTGTATCTTGCGACTCTCCTGAACCTTACGTCATAAACAGGCTAGTTCCTTTGAAAGCTATAAACTCATTTACTTCTTTATGTTGGCTTCTATTCGATCCGATCAACTTAAATGCTGTTAATCCTAAGTCTATGTATTTTCCATACCGAAGAGATGTACGTAGGCTACTTGTAGGAAAAAAAATATTATGCAAACTGAATTGTTAAAAATAGCTAGGAAAAAAGGGAATCTTTCCTTCCATCTCACAGGATGTGAGTATTAAGTTATTCGCCGCGTACGTAGCTCTTACTGGAAACCTACTGCGGTGTGGAGTAACACAAATGTTCGTGCAACAAAACTAAGGAGGCAGGCAATACTCGCCACAAAATACGAGCTCTGATAAGATTAAGTACAATGCTCTACAGCGCGCTAGGTCGTTTCGCTCTCCCTGATAAGGAATACGTCACCCATTAAAAGTTACAAGCGACCCCTTCCGCTGCGCAGTGCGACAATTTCATCACGCCCACTGTAACTGTGTGGCACTGTTTCACACGCAAAACAGTGTCAGCATTCGCAGAGGGAACAACACCTACAAATTACTTTGAACTAGTACAGCACACTGACAAACACTTTATTTGAAACTAGCGTTTTTTCCTGATGTTGCCAGTTATGTGTTTATCGTATTATTACGTTAGTCCATCTCCTGCTTCCCCCTCTGTACATCGCCTGCTGCTCCTCTGTCCATTTCGGTTTGTTCCACACACCTCAATCCTTTATTGTTGTTGTGCTCTTCAGTTCGGAGACTGGTTTGATGCAGCTATCTAACCTACTCTGTCCTGAGCAAGCCTATTCATCTCCTCATAATAACGGCAACCCACATCCATCTGAAACCTCAATCCTTATGACGTCATATCTCCTGAAAAATATAGTAATATAATAGCAACTCATTGTTTATGACGTCACATCTCCTGGGCTGACTGACTAACCCCCACAGCTATATTTTCTTGTCAGTAAGGAATGTGTGTACCAAGTTTTGAGCCGGCCGCGGTGGCCGAGGGGACTGAGGCGCTCCAGTCACGGTCTGCACGGCCACTACGGTCGGGGGGTTCGAATCCCCCCTCGGGCACGGATATTTGTGCCGTCCCTTAGGCTGTGGCTAAGCCATGTCTCCACCATATCCTTTCTTCCAGGAGTACTAGTCTTGCATGGTTCGCAGGAGAGCTCCTGTGAAGTTTGGAAAGTAGGAGGCGAGGTACTGGCGGAAGTAAAGTTGTGAGGCGGCATCGTGAGCCGTGTCGGGATAGCACAGTGGGTAGTGGCCTTGCCCGCGAATGGCAAAGGTCCCTGGTTCGAGTCCCGGTTCCGGCACACAATTTTAATCTGCCAGGAAGTTTCATATTCACTTCTTGTTTGAACTGCTTCGGAAGGAAATAAGATTAAGGTTCAAACTCTTGTCGACATCGTGGTCATTAGAGACACAGCTTACGTTCGGAGGCGGGTATGAACCGCCGTCCTCCCGGATCCGCGTCCTGTGTGTTACCACTGCGCCACCTCGTTCGGTAACTGCTTAGCGTCAACGTTTTACTCCAGTATAAGACTACATTCCAGACAAAGGACTTACTAACACTAGGCTACATTCCAGACAAATGATTTCCTAACACTAGAATAAATATTCGATGGTAACAAATTGCTCTTTCTCACAATCAATTGTCTTGCCCTTGCCATCCTATATTTTATATCCCCCCTACTTTGGCCATCAGAAGGTATTTCACCACCACCCCCCCCCCCCCAATAATAAAACGTCTTCTACTTCTAGTCTTATTTCCTAATCTAATTTCCACATAATCACCTGATATAATTTTACTAAATTCCATTACCATTGCTTTGCTTTTACTGACACTCATATCCTCTTTCCAAAACAATGTCCATTATGTTCAACTTCTCTTCCAAGTCCTTTCCTGTCTGTGACAGAATTACAGTGCCATCCACAAGCCACAAAGTATTTATTATTCTTCAAAAATGTTCAAATGTTTGTGAATCTTATGGGACTTAACTGCGGTGTCATTAGTCCCTAAACTTACAAACTACTTATGAATGACCTTATACTAAAGACAGCACAAACATCCATGCCCGAGGAGGGACTCGAACCCCCGACTGGGAACGGCCTCGCAGCATAGAGCCTCAATGCGCTCGGCCGCTCCACCACGGCTATTACTTTTCCTTGAGCTTTAAATTCCCTTTCGGATTTCTCCTTACTTTCCATCACAGCTCGCTCAGGGCACAGACTGAATTACTTTGTGGATAGGCTACAGACCTATCTCACTTCCAGCCCTCACCGAGCGATGTGGTGCAGTGGTTAGCAAAATGTACAAATGTTTGTAGAGTTTATGTGACTTAACTACGAGGTCATCAGTCCCTAAACTTACAAACTACCTATAAACTACTTTATACTAAAGACGGCACAAATATCCATGCCCGAGGGGGGATTCGAACCCCCGACCATAGTGGCCGTGCAGACGGTGACTGGAGCGCCTCAGTCCCCTCGGCCACCGCGGCCGGCAGTGGTTAGCACCCTAGACTCTCAATCGGGAGGACAGTGGTTCAAATCCGCCTTTGGCCATCCGAATTTATGTTTTCAGTGACTTCCATAAATCACTCTGGGCGCCGCGGTGGAGTAGATCAAATGTTCAAATGTTTGTTAAGTAAGGGACTTAACTGCGGGGTTATCAGTCCCTAATCTTACAAACTACTTATGAACTACTTACGAACTAGGACGGCACAAATATCCATGCCCGAGGGGGGATTCGAACCCCCGACCGTAGTGGCCGTGCAGACCGTGACTGGACCGCCTCAGTCCCCTCGGCCACCGCGGCCGGCTGCGGTGGAGTAGCCGAGCGGTCTAAAGCGTCTCGCTGCGGAGCGCGCGGTTGCTCGCCGTGGAGGTTCCAGTCCTTCCTGGGGCATGGGTGTGTGTGTTTGTCCGTAGGTTAGGTTAGGTTTAAGTAGTTTGTAGGCTACGGACTGATGACCACGCAGTTTGGTCCGATAGATTTACAAACATTTGATTTTTTCACTCTGGGCAAATGCCAGATAGTTTCTTTCAAAGGTCCCCATACTTAAACAAAAAACAATCTCAGCTTGTGAGCCGTCTGCAATGACCACGCTGTCGACGTGACGTTAAACCCTTATATTTCCTTCCTTCTTCCGTGCCTTCCTACTGCTCTGTCTGGTTGCTGTAAAAGTTATATACAACCTTCTGTTCCCTAGGTTCTACCCCTGCTACCTTCGCAATTTTGAAAAATGTATTCTAGTCAATATTGTCAGAAGCTTCTTCCACATCCACAAAAGCTGTAAAAGTAGGTTTGCCTTTTTATTAATCTGTCTTCTAAGATAAGTGTCGACGGGACGTTAAACTTCAAGCTTCCTTCCAAGATAAGTCCGAAGGAGAGTATCGCCTCACGTGTTCCTAGATGGGCGTATACCAGATTTTGCATTCTTCTGTAAATAATAAGTCAATACTTTGCAGCCATGACTTAGTAAACTAATAGTTGGGTAATAATCGTACCTCTTTCTTTGAAATAGAAATTTTTACATTCTTCAAGTATGAGGGTATTTTGGGTGTCTCCTACATCTTAATACGTTAGGTTGCGGATGACTCACACTGATTCCAGCAGTTCTGAGATGTCTTATTTCGACGTCGGTCTTTTAGTGCTCTGTCCATTCTTGTCACAGTCTCATATCTTTTATCTCATTTACATTTACTTCTTGCCTTCCTATAATATTGTCCTCAAGTTCATATGCTTTGTATGTGGGCCCTCTATAAAATCTGAATAAATACCTCGAAATACGTCAAAAACGTCCTAAAAGTTTAACTGCAATTATTTAGTAGGGGATTGGTAAGAAATTAACGAAATAGTTATTTTTATTTTATGGAAATTAAGTTTTTCAGATGAATGATATATTTTATAACGTAAGAGCTGTTAAAAGCTACGTTTTGCATGATGTAAATGATTGTAATAAAAGTAAAATTTGGAGAATGTGAATTTTGAAAACTTTAATCAGAGGAAATATTCCCAGAGTTTTTTCAAAGATGCTAATGAGAGGCGGTATAGTTTGTCTGCATACTTTTTTTGTTTCTATTACCGCGATGAAAGTTCGATCAATTCCAGAATCTCTTAATTGAGACATGTAACTGGAACGACGCTTTCCTCAGAGGTCGTGAGGTTTATCTGGTAATGATGTTTATTAAAAAGAAACGAACTTTGCAATCAGGCGCGAAACGAGAAGAGACGAAGACAAGTTGTTTAGCGAATAGCACAAAGCTCTCCGTTGTTGGAAGTTAAGTCATTCGAGGCTGCGTTGGCGTCAGTATGTGAAAAGGTCGCAACTTCCCCTGCGGCCTTTTTACAGCTCCCATTCGGACGTACTGTTTATGAATCAGAGCAACGGCAGTTACAAAGAAGACTTTGTGGCGCATTATCTCACACGCAGCAGGAAACGGCGATACGCTGCTTCTACGAAACCTCTTGCGGACAAAAAAAGGAATTTAGTTGCGGCTGAGACACTGAAATGGCGCATGAACTTCAAAGACAGGAAGAGCGCCATAGATTAATCCGTCAATTTAATGTTTCCGACAAAACTGAGAAATCAGCAAATAAGCTATCGACATGACAAGCAGAAAACTTCAGTAGATTAAATTTGTATTCTAGGATCCAGTTTGATACCAATTGATCATCTAAAGTCAAAGCGCTAATTAAAAGCATGAAAGGAGTGTAACGGTTTGTACTGTGTGTTAAAATTATTGAAACTGCAAAGTTTTGTACTGGAATGAATAGATATTTGCAGGAGGTTAACTTTTTTTTTATTTCCAAGACTAACATGTTCTTAAGCTAAAGCAAGAAAAGCAGTGTTACGTAAACGTATCAACAAACCAACATTTTCTAGTTACTTTTCAATGTCATCGTCTCAAATTTAACCCAAGCTCAAAATAGTATCGTTTTGAATTTTCATACTCTTGAACATTAACTATACAGATAAGATAAAATGATGTACAGTAGCACAATTTGAAAGATACCTAAACGGAGCGCAGAGTTGAACTTTCCTAACTTCTTATGAAGAATCTTTTTTTGGACTGTCCGATCCACTAAAAATGTTCTGCTGACAAAATCAAGCGACTGCACAAGACGTGGAGAATTTGTGCAACTAGTTAATTATCCGTAGGGACTGATAGCCTTTGTAGTCTGGCCCTCCAAAATACCAATTCGTTATTCACCTGTTAAAGTGAGCCTCAGATTTGACTGTAATGTTCTGTATATGTAAATATCGTACGGCATTTTTGGTTGGGATATCCCGTGAGTGTGTTCTGGCAGCCGTCGGAAATAATGTTTCTCCTCCGCCCACATTGACTCCTTGTGTGGTATGTGTACTTGTGCAATGTAGGTGAGCATACCAGATACATGTATCGGTAGTGTGTGTGTAATTGAGATGGTGAAACCTGGTGTCAGTACATAGCCTGCTCCTTTTGAATAACAACCGTACGGAGGGGGGGGGGGGGGGTGCAAGATTACGGTCCCCATCCGTCGGACTGGTCAATATATGTGCAGTATGACTTTCCCCTAGTTCATGACGTACTATGGCAATGTTTGAAATTAAATCTAGTATATTGACTCAGACTTACCAGGAAATTTACTCCACAACTGCTCCTTCCCCTATCGACCACAAGTTGGTAGGGAAAATTTAATCCGACTCTGGGAATCGAAGCCACGAGCTTCCGTGTCGATAGTCACCGTACAGGCTTGGACGTTGGCCATCTGGTCTTATGTATTAATCATCGCCTCCCCAATTCACATAGCATACCGCCGCATATTTCACGATGATGCAAAATAATCTGTCGTTGTACAATCCTACCTGTAAAGATGGACAAGTGTAGTGTAGTCAGTCTCTTTAGTGGATTTGTTGGACCTTTTATGTGTTCTGCCAATAAAACAGTCTTTGGTTCACCTTCACATGACTTCAAACGGTTAGTGAACAAACACCCAACGAAAGGGCCAGATTTTTTAACACGTAGAAGTTAGTTAAGGTCTCTAACAATATATTTTCAGTGATAGTTTCTCAGTCTCTTATCTCCATAGTGGGTGAACAATTGTCCCTTGCATTCTTGCGTTTAGTTTGTCTCGCCTCTACCATCCCACGGGATAATTGGCATCTTCGTGCACTGCGAATCGCTCAGGGACTACACTGCCGTTTGTGAAAAGTGAAACAGCGAGAAGGAATTATCCGAACAGCGCCACACATACATGGGTATGCATGCAGAAGTCATACGTTTTGCAGTGACATGGGGTACACGTAGGCGTGTCGGTGCGACAGGGTCGGTGTTGCGCCTAGAGTAGTCGGTGCAGAGCTGTCACACAAGGTGGAAGTACTACAGTGAGTGCCAGTATGCCTCGTCGACGTCAAAGGGAGCCATATCGATATGTGGGCGAGTTTGAACGGGGCAGAATGATCTGTCTCCGGGAAACGGGGTTGTCAAACCGTACCCTTTCGGCTCGCACAGAGCATGCTGTTACGACAGTGATGCGTGTATGGGAGCAATGGGTAGAGGAAGGTCGTACGCAGCGACGAGCGGGAACTGGACCACGCAACATGACCACAGCACGGGATCGCCGTCATCTTGTCCGCACGGCCATAGCGGACCGTACAGCATCCTCCACAGTGTTGGCTTGTCGCTGGAGCACTACAACAGATGTGAACTTGTTTGCATCGACGATTCGTCGGCGTCTGATGTACGTTGGACTTGTTGCACGCATGCCATTACGTCGAATTCCATTGTCCAGAAACCACAAGCTCCTCCGACTGTGAACACCGTCACTGTGGTGCTGAAAGGCAAAATGTAATCTTTTCGGACGAGTCCCGTTTCAACGTGTCCTGCATTGATGGCCGCATGCGTATCCGGCGGTACCGTGGTGAGCGCAACCCTGGAGGGCTGCATTGTGTAGAGGAATAGCGGACAAACACCAGATGTGATGGTTTGAACAGCAATAGGTACCTAACGGTGGTTGTGGAGTCTGTTACTGCCCCTGCTTCAGGTATCTCCTCAGACCACATTTCAACATGAAAATGCCAAGCCACATCATACGAAGAATGTACAGGCCTTCTTCGAAAAGTGACGGGTACCATTGATTCCCTCATCAGACATGTCGCCCATCGAACATGTCTGGGATATGGTTGGTCGTCACTCGGTGCGTCATGGTCATCCAGTAAATAGTGTCACGGATATAAACTGCGTGGCCACACGACATATTCAATAATAGGGCTCAAAGGATATGTACGAATTTGAAAAGGTAATCATTTGTTAATTGTCACGTACCTAACCTGTGGTATTAAATTCATCTATTTAAATATAAATTAAGAAACCCTTAGACAGTTTTTCGTCACAAATATGTCCATGACATTCAAGATGAAGGCGGACCAATGAATTAAAATTTGTGGTGCGGCCGGGAATCGAACCCGGACCTCCATGCTGGGCGCAGGACGGAATCCTCCCAACGGCAGGTAGGCGAACAGGGGACAGGACTGAATCCTCCCGAACTATTCTAGCACAGTGGCGCCTCCTGCAGGTACCAGCCCCCACCAACCAGTGTTCAGCGTCCATTCATACTGTCATCCGGTATGGTCAGTGTTGATCACATAACAAGTGTTGAACTTTGGCGTTATAAATCTCGTCTCCATGCGTAAGTTCTCTACTGCTCCTACCGTTTCTTCCAGAGTTGCAACATCATTCGTGCAGACGAATTTGGTCAGTTTTGTTGTTGTTGTTGTTGTTGTCTTATGGAATGTTTACGTGGAAGCTTTTTATCCAGATACCACTAGCAATAAACTATTTTTTTGTGAAAAATACGCGAATACAACTGTCATTCTCCATTGTTGTAATGTTTTCGTTGTACTTGTTTATAATGGCCTCATGCTTTCCTTAGCTCTTTAACGTTTCGGGGTTGATTAATGGAATTATTTTTCTCGTGTTAACTTTCTCTACTTATTACCTCCAAATTTGAAGATAGTCTTTTTACAATTTTTTAATTAAAAGTTTAATTTTGCAAGAAATTTAACAAATGAAATTAAGCTCCTAGTGGGAATCGAACCCGAGTCGAAAAAATAGCAGTCTGTTCGCTTACCTACTATGCCCCAGCACCACATTTAACAGTATTGCTCATGATACATACAATATCCGCGAACGTCTTTCAGGGATATTTCCTATTTTCCGATTTCCTATTAAGGTAAGTTTTATTAGAAACTACTGATGTTCATAACTTGCTTCTATTCACGATAAGTCAAGCCAGTTCAATGAGACTCATGTCCCGCCCTCCTGTTGAAAGCAGAATTTATTCTTCCTTAGGAAAAAAATTAGCCTGCCTTGTCCTCTGTTTATAATTCGACGCTGTATGAAATAAACTTGTATACCAACTGCTGAAAATGTTGCACAGGTCTTTAGATTATAAGAACCAAAGTGATATTACTGTACGTTTACTCTGACTCTAAGCTGAGGCTTCATTCTCACTCTTACTTTACTGTACAATGTAGTAACATACAGTGGAACGTATGCTAGATAGCTTTGCTTGCCTGGAATATTCATAAAGGTCTGGCCACACACTCTGGTCTCGGGCCGCCACCAACTACCTACTTAAACAGGTTATGGGAGGATTCAGTCCCGTCCTTTTACACACCCTTGCAGGCTCGGGAGGATTCAGTCCTATTTTTCTGACCGCGGGAGGAATGGATCCTGCGCCCTCCATGCTTACTAGGAAATTATCTATGGAACAAGGAAGCTGAATTAAAGTTTGTGACGTGGAGGGAAGTCGTACTTAGACTACTTCGAGGCGCCTTAATCGTTAGTGGTGTGGTGGTCTAACGTTAAGACGTCTGCCTAGTAAGCATGGAGGTCCCGGTTCGATTCCCGGCCGCACCACAAATTTTAATTCATTGCTTCGCCTTCATCTTCAATAAATTCATTGAATTCATGCGTTTACTTATTTCCACAAACGGTAGGGTACGTATTTTATGATGGTTGTCAGAGATATCAGTGGCTGACGGACATTCGTCCAGTGTAAGGGCTCTCCTCTTCTTTTTACTCGTATCTTATACTCGCAATACAATTATTTGGTTAAGAGTAGATATCAGTTTTACAAGTCATACTGCGGTTGTGGGTGGAAATAACGCCTCTAGGTAACACGTTTTTGAACGCGGCGCAAGTCTAGTATTGGGCGGGCAGGCAGCACGTGGCGCTACTTCCGTCCAACCGTAGACTCTCAGTTTAGGAAACCGATACTGGTGGTTCCTGGTAAGCGCTCCGTCCGAGCCGGAGCATAAATACAGATACAGTACAGTCCTCATCAAAGGCACCTCTTCTCGAGAAGCAAATTAGATCTCCGATTATGGCGCAAAAGAGCACTTCTCAGAGGCAGCAGCCGCGCGGAAGGGTGGGCCGGCACTCCTCTGGCCACGGGCTGGTCGTTTGCCAACTGCCCTCACCAGTACCGACGCTACAACTTCTACACGCGTTCAAAATCACTTGCCACACTGCTGCCAAAGTACCAAAGTAACTTTCGCAACGTCTGTCACTACCAAGTAACATACAAGGGGAGGGGGGTAGGCCGTGTCGGAGCGGTCGAGCGCATTGAGGTGCTATGCTCCGTTGCGCGAGGCCGTTACCCGTCGAGGGTTCGAATCCTCCCTCGGGCATGGATGTTTGTGCTGTCTTAAATATAAGGTAGTTCGTAAGTAGTTTGTAAGTTTAGGGACTGATGATCCCGCAGTTAAGTCCCATAAGCTTGCCGCGGTGGAGTAGCCGAGCGCTCTAAAGCGTCTCGCTGCGGAGCGCGCGGTTGCTCGACGTGGAGGTTCGAGTCCTACCTGGGGCATGGGTGTGTGTGTGTGTGTGTGTGTGTGTGTGTGTTAGGTTAGTTTACCTAGTTTAAGTAGTTTGTAAGCTACGGACTGATGACCACGCAGTTTGGTCCGATAGATTAACAAACATTTGAACATTTCCATCAGCTTAACGAACATTTTAGAAAAGACATTTTTTATATATATGCACCAAAGCTGCTTTTATTTGAAATGCTGACTAGTTTCGGACTTTGCCCATTTTCTAAGCCACATTCATATATATTTATTTATTTATATTTGGTTACTGTTTAGGTCACGCGTGACCTAAACAGTAACCAAATATAAATATATGTATATGAATGTGGCTTAGAAAATGGGCAAAGCCCGAAACTAGTCAGCATTTCAAATAAAAGCAGCTTTGGTGCATATATATAAAAAATGTCTTTTCTACAATATTTAAGAGCTGCAAAACGCGACATATCAAAAACATTTGATTTGAACATTTGAAAGGTGGACAAAATAAAAATAGTACTGAGTTGGTCCACCATTGGCACTGACAACAGCTGCAACTCTTCGAAGAAGAGGTTCATAAAGCGCGTTTATCGTTTCCTGTAGCATGTTATTCATTCTTGTACCAAAATATATGCTAATTACTTCAACAATCTTGAAGTCCTAACTTTGGTCCTCACTCTTTGCCCTAGAACTTCTCACAGTGGTTCAACCATGTTGAGACAAGACGATTTTACTGACTAGAGGAGACGTCTAATATATTTCTGATACTGTACAAAGCACGCATGAATGTCCTTGGCTGTGTGTGTGTGGACGAGTTACCAATTTTTAATATTGTAGTATTTGTTAGCAATATGTTAATCACAGTAAGCAGTCTGTTGTCGAGAATGGTCAGATATTCGCAGTTATCTGGCCACTGAGGACGATAGAGAAATTTCGATAAAACGATATAAATACCCAAACCATGAGGGAATATCCCCCCCCACCCTTGACTAGAGAAAGCAGGCATGACGTATCGTAAGCTTCTTTTGAAGTATCCGATACATAAACCCGGTTGTTTATAGGAAACAAAGTAAACGGTGATTTATCGGACCGTACCACATACTTCCAGTCATCAAGTGTCCAGGTTTCATGATCGTGGCACCACTTCCTTCGCAGCTATGCGCTGGATTCCATTATTAAGGGATTATGAACTGTAACCCTTCCATAAATGTTGATTTCCAGCCGTACCTTTTAATTTTTATATATTTTTCTCTATCGAAATTGTGTTACCCCAGTGAGTATGGAGTTTTCCTGCGGTAGTTTTATGTTGTCTGGCCACACTCGTTCTTACTGCTCGCTGGTTGCTGGCGTTTGAGGGGAGGTGGTGGTGGGGGCAGCCGCTACCTGCCGCCTGCTCTGGCCAGTTTAAAGGGCTGTTTCTGACCGCAGCGCCATCATGGGACATCTTACGGAACTGCTTCAGCACCCCCCGCCCCGCACCCCTGAGCGGTGGTGGTGGCAGGAATATCGGATTGAGCAGGGTAGGCCGGTATTACACTGTAAAAGATCTTTGACAAAGATCTTTGTCAAAGATTTTATCCAAGATCTTTGACGAAACTACTTCACAGGAGCACATTACACTATCGTAAAATATTTCGTCATAGTTGCTCGGAATAAGACTCCAAAATAGTAAAGCGTCTATATTATAGTACGTAATGTAATGTTGCTCGGGAATGCATTCATTGGAAAGATCGAAAAATGGAAACATTTTTAGGTAAAACCGTGAATAGCAAGAGGAAAATACGAAAACTCCTCGCACAAATGTACTCCACGGGCTACACTGCTGGGAAATAATAACCTAAATTGTTTAAGAACGTGTGACCAAATATTTTAATTCACCCACATATTTATAAATACTTCATTATAATCGATGTTTCAGGAAGCCCTAAAGCTGTGTCAATGGGTAAATAATGAAAAACTGAAATAATTTAACGTGTGTCATGTTAAACATAATTTCGTTAGACACTTTATGATAATTAAGAAGAGAGAATATTTTCGTAGTTCTTTCATGTTAGGCTTCTTTGAGGAATATGCGCTGCGAAAGACATTTTTGTTTGCTGCAGTCTGACATTTGTTTTGCCTGATTTTCCGAAACATAAAATATCTGTATAAATACCTAGACTTGTGGTTATATGTCGAAAAGCATCGTGCAAAGCAAGAAAAAATATGGAGCTAACTAGTGCAGTACCTCATTACGCAAATCATGAATCCCTTTCCACTGAAGATCCTCCCATTTATATCCACATACAAAATCTATTCCAGCAGGCAGTAAAATATACGAATCCTACAGTGTAGGCCTAAGATTTCACGTATTATTCCAGACATGAGTGAACCAAGATGTAAATCACTTTAGGAGGAATTATGAGGTTAGGTTAGAGTAATATAAATAAAAACATTTATTTCACTTATGCATTTCCATATATCCTTTGATCCATATAATTTCTTCCCTATCATCAACTTCAGTGAGCCACTTTGAATACAACTGACAGTAGTAGCTTTTTCTTTATACGATTCTAACACTACAGTTTTGGAAATGTGCTTTGTATTAATAAATATTCCGCACACTTCTCACTTTTAAACGATCACTGTGGCAGTAGCGACACAACAAATACACTTTTACGTTAATTTGTAGGTTAAAAGGAGTCAAAGCAACGAAAGACGCATGTATACAATGGCGAACTTTTATAAAAGCTAGGCTCACTCGCTAACTTTTATCAAATATCTTTTATAAAAGGAATCTTTTATAAAAGATGACCCATTACACTGTCAAAGATTTGACCAAAGAGCTTTGATAAAAATCTTTGTCAAAGATCTTTTACAGTGTAATACCCGCCGTACCAATGTATCACGTGACACATCGAAACCGGAAGTTAGCTGCATATCGTTGAATGGAAGCTTCGGCGTTCATACGAAGGAGGGTACGATACAGGGAGACAACCTGCACGCGAAAAAGTGAAGCCAGCTCCTCGTCTAAATACAGCTGTATATGTTCAGCTCATTTTCAAGAAGTAGATATTGATAGACCATCTTTGTCCTGTGTTTGAATATTAGGCGGTGTAGTGCCTTGTATTTTTCCGTCATTTTCGGCTTACATGCACTCTTGCTTGGTGCGAGTTAATTACCTGTTTGAGTGAGTTGGAAAATTGTTTGTGGTTTTGTGGTGAATTCTGTTTGCTAGCTACTGAGTGGCGAAGGGTATATATAAGAACCTGTCAACCATTGAGCAGTAACAGCACAAATTATTTACTACATGTTCAGCACCAAAAAGTATTCTTTTAATTCTATAGGATTCAGCTAATATTATTTGAAAACCGAATCCTATAGAAACATACATTTTTGCGCTGACCATGAAGTAAATAATTAATGCTGTTCCTGCTCTATGGTTGACAAGTTCTTGTATGTAACCTTCTTCGACAAGTAAATTAGTTACTCTCGCTCTCTTCCTGCACCTGCAAACATAACTGGAAGAGGTAATGTTTGTTAAGCTTATGGAACTTAACTACGGGATCATCAGTCCCTAAACTTACAAACTACTTGTCAACTACCTTATACTAAGGACGGCACACATATGCATGCCCGAGGGGGGATTCGAATCCCCGACCGTAGTGGCCGTGCAGACCGTGACTGGAGCGCCTCAGTCCCCTCGGCCACCGCGGCCGGCGAAGGGGTAATCACAGCTCTTTGTTTTCCGCACTGTTCCTCGCCACAGGCTACGAAATTTGTCACTCCGTCCTTAGAAAGCAAATCGAATTCCCTACAAAACGGCAAACAATTTCCCAACGCAACAAACAGGGAATTAATTCGCACTAAGTAACATTTCCCATTAGTGCACTAAACGAAACACTATATAGCTTTGATACGGTCCAATACTTACGGAACGCTTAACATCTTACATCCTTTTAGTTTATGATGCACATTGAACTTGGAAAATTTGTTAATCTTACGTATTTCCAGAATTTCCTGTAAGTTTTCCAATGTTTTCTCTGAATCCATTCTTCACTTTTTCGGTTTATTTATTTAAGTTCGAGAACAAGTACGCGCCAAAAGCACTCAGCTCAATGGTAAATACAACCTATTTCGGTAGGTCGCTCCCGGTTGTTGTGAGTCACGTGATACGTTACTACCCTGCACCGAGCGTGGGACCGGGCCCTTACGGAGGTGTATATTTGTCTGTGGTACCGTGTTAGTAGTCAGTGCGCCCATGACACATTACACATCCCCATACACAAATGCCTGGTCCACCGAATCGATCGTATTCTGCCATGTTCCTGGGTGCATTACGTCTTCCTGTCTTTAGCCATGCTACGGTACTTCCAGACCAGAATTATAACACTGAAATCTACCAGTCTTAAGTCGTCAGTTATTTACGGGTAGCTGCTAATGGAACAATGTACGCCATGTAACTTTATGAGTGACTATTGCTGCCGAAAAATGTGTCTATGAATGCCTAAAAAGCAAAGAGTCAGCCTTCTTCCCAACGCCAAAACGGCACAATTCTTTAAAAAAATAAAATGGCTACTAGCGTTAGATCCCGGCGTGGCCCGAATAATTATTTATTCTACTAATTTGTTATTCGATCACCTCCTTCCCTTCTGCACATAGCCTTCTACCCCGCTGTGTCCAAGTCAGTTTACTTTTCAAGCAGCTCAATCCTTATGACATTAGATCTCCTCAATAACATGTCCTAAAATAACACAACATTGCGGAGTGCGCGGTTGCTCTCCGTGGAGGTTCGAGTCCTCCCTGGGGCATGGGTGTGTGTGTTTGTCCGTAGGTTAGTTTACCTAGGTTTAAGTAGTTTGTAAGTTACGGACTGATGACCACGCAGAAAAAAAATGTTTGTAGAACTTATGGGACTTAACTACGGGGTCATCAGTCCCTAAGCCTACAAACTACTTATGAACTACCTAAGACTAAGGACGGCACAAATATCCATGCCCGAGGGGGGATTCGAACACTCGACCGTAGTGGCCGTGCAGACCGTGACTGGAGTGCCTCAGTCCCCTCGGCCAGACCACGCAGATTCTTGGCCGAATCTTTTATAGGCTTATCGGATATTTGAGTCAATTACCGTAACGTCGTTATGGTCAAGTAATTTCCTGTTCAAAACTTTTTTTCATGTAAAAAGACACATTTTTGAAAGTATATTTTTGCGCTCTTCACAAGTCTCTTTTTAATGAAATCGTCCTCGAGGTAGATTTCTTCTGTTGAGATGGGCGTTTGCTTCATTAAACGGCGCTGTCTCATATGAGCAGCACGTGTAGTAGGTCTACCCATATTCAGAAATATTTATTAGTGTTCCTCAAATTCTCTAAACATCAAAAAATAAACAAAAATTTTAACAAATAAACTGACTTAAAAAAACTATTCAAAAACAAATTAATATGCAATAAAAAGTTAAAAAATAATTGCTTATTCTTCTACAACTTAATAATCAACTTTTTCTACTGATCAATATGTAGGTACTATCTATGTGTTTACCTCGCAAGAAGATAGGTGTCTACCCACTTCATTTCAACACATACCTATGAATAACAAACAACGATCAAAATATTTTTTAGAGTTCTCTGAAGTGAAATGAAAAATATTAGACTACTTAAAAGTCCATCAAGTTATTACGATAACATAATGTAGAAACAATTATTGTTATTTTTGGAGTCGGTGTCAGCCGAGGAAACACTAAAATATACCTAGCAAAAATAATATGAAAATATTGAGATCGGATGTTTTCTTGGTTGACACAGGAGAACTCTAAAAATATTTTGATTATTGTTTGCTATTCATAGGTATGTGTTAAGTTAGATTTAAAGTAGGTAGGTACCTACCTATCTTCTTGCGTGGTGAACACACAGATCGTACCTACATATTGATGAGGAGAAAAAAGTAAGTTGATGATTCAGTTGTATAAGAATACGCAATTTTTGGGCCACTTTAGGTTACGGCCTTTGGCCTTTGCGATCGTCTTTTGACAGCTCGAAATTTAAATGAAAATAACGGCTTAACTATTCATCTGACACGAAAATTGAATAACCGAATTTGTAGAGGCGAAAATTCTCTACAACCTTACTCTCATGTTTTTTTTTTTTTTTTTTTTTTTTTTTTTTTCATATCTCATAGCGTTTCATAGATATTTGCAAAAATAACGGCGATTTTGGGATGTATGTCTGTCCGTAACGTGTTCCCTGTTTTTAAGACGAACCGTTCAACCGATCAGCACCAAATTTTACAGACATGATTGTAGGCCGCCACAGACCAGAACCTCCATTTTTCAAATTTTTCGGACAAAAAATACGGTAGTAAAACAAAAAAAGCCGTTTGTAATATAATTGTAATTGCAAACGAACCGTTCATCTGACACGAAAATTGAATAACGTAATTGGTAGAGGAGAAAATTCTCTACAACTTAGCTCCCTTGTGTTTTTTTCATATCTCGTATCGTTTGAGACATATTTGCAAAAATAACGGAGATTCGACACCCTCCATTGAATTAACGAAAACTATCTGTTCGGAGATGTCACGTGACATTCCTCGCGTATTTGATGATTTTCTTATTGTAACTTACACGTTGTCATTTCAAAGCAACGGCACACTGAGGAATTAACACAAACACATCGTTCTTCGTACGATAAATGATAATCTAATGTCTACAAATGCTATATTAACATCAGTTAACAACGGCCATCAATAGTATGAGATTAAAGAACTTGTGTTTTGATTTATAGCCGTAGCGTAGTGAGCAAGGTGCTGGACTGTGACGCGAAACGTCGGTGGTTCGAAAGCTGCCACTACATTTTTTTTTTCTTAAAATGTTTTCAGACACTCTTATTAATTAATTTATTATTTTGGTCCAAAATGTTTGCAAAAACTTGTAAAACTACAAATCTAAAGTGGGCCGTAAAACACGGCAGTGCCTTTTTTTTTTTTTTTACTTTTTAGTGAATATTAATTTGTTTTGGAATAGCTTTTTCAGTCGGTTTTTTGATACATGTTTTGTTTATATTCCATCCCGTGAACAATGCTGACATAAAGAAACTGAAGAAGGGATGGCAGTAGCCGTCACTTTGATGAGACGGCAGCGTCTAGGAGCGTACGGTCAGGAATGTGGCCGCACGGAGGCGTCGAATTGAGAGCCGGATACGCGCAGGCATGTGTGCCACATTTTTAGGACGGCGTCACATTCTATGCAGGCGTGCTGCCACCGATCCGGTCCGCCATGACCCCCGGCAAGGAAGTCTGCGCAGGCACGGCTTTCCGATCACGTAGGCAAAGCGCGCTAAATGGTCCCCGCTTCCTTCTGGGTTGGGCTACGCGGTGCTTTATGCGGTTCGTCAGCTGACTTGCATGTCGGCGCATGCAAGGTGCCGTGCGGTCACCGATTCGTTCTCCAAGTCATTCACAGCGCAGATTCAGGTATCGTCGACAGCCGATCTGACACGAGTTTCAAATCAAATGTTTGTGAAGCCTATGGGACTTAACTGCCGGTCATCGGTCCCTAAACTTACAAACTACTTATGTACTAGCTTAGGGTGACCGGAGGTCCCGTTTCTGACGGGACTGTCCTTTTTTTTTTCGTTCTGTGTCCCGTTGTCCCGCAAAATATTTAACGGGACGCCAATTGTCCCGTTTTTTTCGCAGTCAGCAGAACCTTATCTTTTGTGTTTTTTTTATTTATTCTCACGTAATTTAGATTCATAACATGGTTTATTTAAATTTCTCCTGGGTCTTGCTTTTTCTTACATGCAAAATTAGAATAAAGAAGTATTATTTTGGTCACGGAATGAGGTGATGTGTGAACAACGCTATCAACGCTCCTCTGTATTTGTAGTTACGAATGACTATCCACTGTTAGATCACATAAATTAGCAGATCCAACTGACATTGCCTTTGGACTGTTAAGGACAACAATAAGTAGGTGGCTGTTTGAACACTGTGTTCAGACAGTTTGCTTTATTGCGCTCCACTGTCTGTCGTCGTTGTGTGTGACAAAACCTGGTGCCCTTAGAATGGGGAAAAGAAAGTGTTCTTCCTCAAAAACAAAGAAACACGAGTTCCTATTCTTGAAGGAAATCACGAGTGCCGGTCGAGGTGGCCGAGGGGACTGAGGCGCTCCAGTTACTGTCTGCACGGTCACTACGGTCGGGGATTCCCCCCTCGGGCATGGATATTTGTGCCGCCCTTAGTCTTAGTTAGTTCATAAGTAGTTTGTAAGTTTAGGGACTGATGACCCCGTAGTTAAGTCCCATAAGCTATACAAACATTTGAAATCACGAGTACGAAGGTAGAATGTACATTGTGTCGTTCAGTTTTTTCCATTGAACGTGGAGGACGTGCCGATATAATGCAGCATGTAAAGAAAAAGCAGCACTTGTTGCCAATTTCTGAGAGAACGTCTAGTACCATAAATTCCTTTGTAAGTACGAATAAACTACAAACAGAAGAAGATAAACGTATCGCAGCGGAAGAAGGGCTGTTTGCGTTCCATACTGCAGAACAGTCATTCTTTCCGTTCAGTGGACTGCACGGCTCTTCTCATCATAGACCTATTTGGGAAGAAATACACGTGTTATAGGGACGAAGTGTGAGTCGATTTTAGTGAATGTTTTATCGCCGTACGCAATGCCTGAAGTTCAGTCACAACCAAAAGATGCTAAGTATGTGTTCTACAACTTGCTATTAACCAATTCAAAGCTCTTGAAAGATATTAGGTCTTCTGATAAGTACAAACTTAGTGCCGGTAGTAGTGTTCATGATACAGGAGCTCAACAGTCTACAGATTAGTGTTCATTTCTTAGAAATCTTTGTCAGTTACTCGATATTCTGAAATATAATCAGTTCCTGGAAAACAATTATCACATTATGCAGTGCCTTTACCAGCATGTTTTGAAGTGTTTTGCTAAAATATGTGCGTTTTTATTAATATAAACTTCAGTTTTTATTTATTTTAGTAAAGTGATGCAGTCATAAGTGCACAATTTCTTATTTTTGTTTTGAGTCCTATTTTGTCCCATTTCCTTTATACCAAATTTTCGCAAATGTCCCTTTTTTCCACGTGGAAAATCTGTTCACCCTATACTAGTTTATACTAAAGACAGCACAAACATCCATGCCCGAGGGGGATTCGAACCCCCAACAGGGAACGGCCTCGCGCATCGTAGCATAGCTCCTCAATGCGCTTGGCCACTCCGCCGCGGCTGACATGGGTTTATTTGAAATGTTATTAACGCTTGCAATACCAAAACGGGGGGGGGGGGGTTCTTTGTGCCCACCTTTTGAAAATATTGAAATTTATTCAGGTGCCGTAAAACGAGGTGATTTCGGACATTGGGGTGATTTCGGACGATATGATTTATCTTCTCTTTCCCGCTGCATAGCACTGAACTAGCGCTAATTTCTACCTCCTCGCGCTGCTTATTTTATGCACAAGACTGTAATTCCCTCGTCCCGCGCTCCCGCGTTTGGCTCGATTGTTTACCGACGCAATAATCAGTCGGACAGTCTCACTGTCGAAAGTTCTCGCTGTGTTGTTGAGCGGATACTTTCTGTTGTTGCGACTGGCTTCTAGCGTCAGTTGCCAAAGAGATCAGTAGTCAGAGACACTGAGAAGTTCTGTACCAATTTGTCGCGAGTTTTGTGTAAAGTTTCAAAGTAGCAGACGTTTTTTTCGAAATTGTGTACTTTTTGGAGTGATTTCGGACAATGCCGAGAACGTATAAAAGTAAGAAAGGTGTTCAAGATCGATGTAATTATTACCCGGAAATTTTAAGGAAAGCAGTTCGAGTTATTTAGAGTGGCAAATTAACGTATACAAAAGCCTTTAATAAATAGAATTTCTTGTCTCAGTCCTTATTCCTTATTTTAATGATGGACGTCCTTAAAATATGTTAAGAGTCACTAAAATAAAAAAGAAGTACCGTGTCCGAAATCACCCCAGTCCATGGGGGTAATTTCGGACACTTTATTTGTCTATCTCAGGCAAAAGTAGATGCACATGGACGTTCTGTTTCTAGGATACTTTATTGGTTATACATATTCCCCACCACTTCCGTAAAAAATAATGAAATCAGTCAAAACCTACGAAAGTTATAGTGAAAATAATCTCAAAACTGTACGATATCACATCGTTTGACGGTACTTTATGTTTGAAAAGTTTTACATGAAATATTCAGGTTCTGGATCCTAATTATGCAATAATAGATCATTCAGAAGTATGTTATTAATGTAATTCAAGAACAATTAATGGTTATTATTTATACTATGGCGGTCACAAAGTACCCCCCCTCCCCTCCTTGGCAATACACGTTACCGAAAATTGCTTGGTTTTGGAAGGGTTAATGGTAATCCCCACTAAATGTAAAATCCCAGATCCACAACTGACTTACAAAATGTCACGAGATAGTTGGAGCACAGGTGTGTTTCTGCACCATAAACCAGCTGTGCTGGACTTATAATAGCAGACATTCTGAGACGCGATTCTTCTTCTTCCGTTTCTTTTGCCTTTACGCCGCATTGACGCGGGGTCGGCCTTATTATATATTTGGGGTTGACCTGATGCCCTTTCTGTCAATTGTTCAAATGTTTGTTAACCTATTGAACCAAACTGATATGATCATCATTCCTTATACTCACCCCTGCCCGAGAGAGGACTCGAGCCTCCGATGGGAACGATAGCCTCAGTCCGTAGCACGACGCCTTAGACAACGCGGCCATTCCTTAAAACCCCCTTCCTATTGCCACCCCCATTTGCCCGGGAGGAAATTCGCGTACTCCCAATATCTGCCTGTAGTGTACTACATGTGAAAGTGTGCTAACGTTTTGTAAATGTCTGGTACCTCCCCGGCATTCACCTGGTCGGATGTGGAAAACCGCCTAAAGACTACATCCAGGCTGGTCGGCGCACCGAACTACTTCGATACTGCGCCGGGAGGATTCAAACAGCGGCCGGCAGACCTACCTGTCTCAGAGAGCGACGCACTAAACCACGCACCTAACCGAACGGGTACCTTTTTAGACGTGATTGTAGAAGTCTTTTGTTTCACTTGCAACATCAACATGAGCTGACACCGTTCGAACGCGATGGGACTTTCGATTTCGCCAAAGGTGGCAATATTCGGTTTCATAAGATTGAACCATGTCCAGGACGTATCTTTAATGGTTGAATAATGGTGTCACAGGCCACAACAGACCAACTACCGGCTGTCGAGCCACCGACGATGACCGTGACCGGCAACATCTGAGACTAATTGTCAATAGTGACAGGAAGGGCAACAGTGGAACAAACCACGGCTCGATTCAACACAGGACGTACTAGACACGTCTCCCATTGAACAATCTGTAGTAACATCGGTTCAATGGGGGATGGGAACCGGCACCGCACACGAGTGCGACTCTCAATACGTCATCGAGCACAATGGCTTTCATTTTTTCGCCAATGACCAGGGATGGACACGAACAATGTCGGAATTGTTATGGTCGGACGAATCACGATTTCACCTGCATCATGCTAGTGGGAGGCGTGTGTATGGTGCAGACTACATGAATCTACTATGCATCCCGCCTGCCAAAAATATACGGTCCAAGGCGTTGGTGTCGTGGACGTGGGGTACATTTTCCTGGTATGCAGTGGGCTCACTATGTTGATCCACGGTATGCTGTTCAAAATGTTCAAATGTTTGTCGAATCATTAACTAAACTGCTATGGTCATCAGTCCCTAGACATACAAACTACTTAAACTAACTAAACTCTAAGGACAGAACACACACCCATGCCAGAGGGAGGACTCTAAAATCCGGCGGGAACGGCCACCCAGTCTGTAGCATGACACCTTAGACCCCCCCCCCCCCCGCCCTTCCTCGCGGCTACGGTATGCTGAACTGCACCAGACCATCCCCGTCTACTTTTTGCCTTCCAACACTTAAACTATTCTGCGGTGTTTCAAGGCAACGAGGCGCCACATCGCTCCCACACTACCAAAGAAAGTTCCCAGGAACATGCAGGGGAATTCCAAATACTGAAACGGCAGAACCCGAGCCCAGATTCGAACGCCATCGAGCATATCTAGGATGTAACAGAACTCATGTTCTGTGCCAAAAATGCTGCACCCATGAACAGATGAACTGACTGCCCCCCCCCCTACCCATGGGCTCACGGTTTTTTCGTGAGTACGTGCGTGGCGAGCACGGAACCCCGAGCTAATGCAGTCTTCCTTCAAAATGTTCATGTTTGTCAAGCTTGAGGGACTTAACTGCGGGGTCATCAGTCCCTAAACTTGCAAACTACTTATGAACTACCTTACACTAAAGACGACACAAACATCCATGCCCGAGGTGGGTTTCGAACCCCCGACCGTAGCGGCTGTGAAGACCGTGACTGGCGCGTCGCAGACCGTTCGGCCACTGCGGCCGGCTGTCTTCCTTCCTTCTTTACTTCCCGGACTACATTTCCTAACCCCCTCCCCTCCTTTCCTACCCTCACTCCTTCCCCTCCCCACCGGGGGACTGATAGCCTCAGTAGTTTAGTCCCCATATCCCAACCTAACTGACTGCCGCTCAGGAAACTATTTGGTATGAGCTGAGTTCGGAGGAATACTAGGCGTCTCACTGCAGTCCGCAGGGTCGGAGGTGGTTCCCCATTATATTACGTATCTATCCCATAATCAGTGTAGGCCTACTTATCTTGCGGTGTTGTCCAGGGTAGAAAGTCCACGCCATCTGATATTGATTGAGACGTTTAATTTGCTCGTATATTTGGTTTCTGAAATAAGACCAATAGCGATCTGCACTTAACTATCCCGCCGTATCGGTGTTGTCGCCTTGACGATAAGCGAAAAGAGTACAGCGCCATCTGTAGTTATCAAAGTGTCTTCTCGGGAAGACCCCCGCCACGACTGTAGCTGCGGCCCAAATGTATACCCTCAGCGAAGTGCGACTTAATTTTCATTGAGTCGGACAAGTATTTTATACTCCACAAGCCTTCTTAGAATGTGTAGTGGAGGAAGGAGGGTATTTTGTATACCAGTGTCGAATTTTCCCCCCTAGTTGCGAAAGATTGCAGGCAGGCCTCTGTGGAGGCTGGAATCTCGGCGGTGATTTCGCTAAAAGTATGCGCAGGAAAGCAATATGTAGAGTGAGTAGTAGGAGCGCACGCTCTCCCGACCACAGAACGGCTGTTGCCGCGCCTGTCACTCCGGCTGACCAGCCGTCTCCGTGACGCTTTCCCACCCACCCACCCAACCATGTGCTAAGCTGACCAAGCGTGCTGTTCTCTTTGGGTGTCTCGTACCTCTAGCAATCCAAATTCATACGGATTTCTGTCCGACTGGTAACAATGAAATATTGTTGGAACAAGTTTTTGTTAAGCTGCTCAACATTCAAATTTTTGTGAAGTTATGGGACCAGACTGCAGTGGTCATCAGTTCCTAGACTTACAAGTTACTTTAATTTATGCTTAGGACAACACGAATACCTATGCCCGAGCGAGGACTCTAACCTCCGACGGGGAGCAGAGGCGCACTCTGCAGCAAGACGCCTTAGAATGCACGGCCACTCCCGTGCGGCTGTAAGCTACTATCCTTATTTTGTTGGACTACAGTCTCTAATGAATCTTGTAACGAATCGGGGTTTGGCTTCTGCCCCAACCTCTTAATTTTATGTGGTCGTTTCATGTAAAATGTTCAGTACGCATACTCCGAGATATTTTATGCAATTAATTACTTTTATTGATTTCTCTGCAATAGTGTAATTAAATGGTCTTTCTTTTTACATATTCGTCGTAAATTACAATTATATATGTAAGAGTAAAGACTTTCTTTTTCTTTCTTCAGCTGAGTCTCGATGTTGGATTAAATCCAAAGATAACTGGAAGTGTGAACCGGACTGCGACTCTAACCAAAAGTTACGAGTATCATTTTTCACTTTTTATTACGTGACTTCCTGCACTTTAAGGTGTGAGCGTGTGTTGGCCTTAGCATAAGTTGATTTAAGTTGTTTGTAAGTTCTCCGAACTGACCACCATTGCACTTAGCTCCCATAGCTTTACAAACATTTGAACATTTGGTATGGCACCATTGCGTACATATTGACAGACACAATGCCAGGGCACAGTTGACGTACGAAGTCCTGAACGCAGTATATTATACATTTTGTTCTGCGACGATCAACACAACTGATCGATAAAATCCGTGATCTCTTTAGAAAAGAGGCCAACTGGATGGTGTGCATTTAGTGACAGGATCTGTGACAGAAACAGCTGTACTGTTAAACGTTTCACTAGCGGCAGTATCCTCGGTAATGACAGCGTACACGAAACAAAATAAAACAACACTGTCGAGGAGGAATAGCGGTTGCAGCGGCGGAGTGGCCGAGTGCATTGATGCGCTATGCTCCGATGTGCGAGGTCGTTTTCCATTGGGGGTTCGAATCTTCCCTCGGGCATGGATGTTTGTGCTGTATTTGGTATAAGTTAGTTTATAAGGAGTTTGTTAGTTTAGGGAACAGCCTCGCGCATCGGAGCATAGCGCTTCAATGCGCTCGGCCACTCCGCCACGGCGTGTGTGTGTGTGTGTGTGTGTGTGTGTGTGTGTGTGTGTGTGTGTGTGTTTTATCCTTAGGCTAGTTTAAGTAGTTTGAAAGTCTAGGGACTGATGACTGTAGCGGTTTGTTCCAATCGGTTCAAAAACTTTTGAACATTTAAAATTCTCGCTACTTCAAAACCTATAATTGAAAGTAATCCGAAATCTGAAGACTGTACGAGGACTTTTACATCGCCTCTAACTGCTTCCTATAAACGTCCGCCGATAATCACTTCGCCAATAGACCAAGAGTATAGTGCAACAACAGGATATAAAGAAATCGAAATATTGAAACATTTCGACCGTTTCCGGTGGTTGAAATAAATTCAGCGACAAAGTTGAAAATTTGTGCCGGACCGGGATTCGAACCCGGATTTCCTGCTTTGGGCCAGCGGTTGCCTTAATCAATTTGGCTGTCCAGGCACGCTTGCCCTCCGACTCAAATCCTCAACTTCTGGCCCCCTGCCCATTGATTCCTCTTGCTCGCAGTCTATACTGGATACCCGCAGGTATCGAGCGTTTGAACGCGTCCGCACTGAAATTTTCATTGCCTGTTGTGGGCATATTTACAATTATTGATATGGTGTTTGTTCTTTTCGGACATGTTCGAAAGAACAGACACAATTGGTTGATGTAATTTGATGTAAGGGCTCTGTCTATTTAGCATGTGCTCGTTCACAAAACACACTAGCCTAAAACACCACAAAAATACTCAACAGAATGCACAGGCAATCGTGCTCTAGAGTTTGGTTATTTTCTTTCATTTTTAAATGCAACTTGGTTTACAGCTGAGGTACTATACAAGGTGTACATCAATCCTCCTGTCAGGAGGTAATGCATCACGAGGTAGTGTCGTTCACCGAGAACATGATATCATTGAAGTACGTGGGAGTGGTAAAATCGAGGCATTGGTGGCAATGCCAGGGATTTCCAGTC
Source organism: Locusta migratoria (assembly GCA_026315105.1). Lineage (NCBI taxonomy): Eukaryota > Metazoa > Arthropoda > Insecta > Orthoptera > Acrididae > Locusta > Locusta migratoria. Next base: position 340,537,080 of record CM048755.1, read on the forward strand.
GTTAGTTTTTATTCAACCCAACTCGCGTATTACACCTGTCCAAATTACGAAAGCATGGAGCGCGAACTTACACCCAAGGTACACGCGAGAGCTAGAAAAAGTTCCCTGGCGTGTGCTTCCGGGTACATCTCCTTCCAGGAACTCCAATCATTTTTATCGCTTCTCCCACAAAAGACTATCATTAACATAATTTAACCTCATCAACTCACACTAAGCCTAACCACACATACTTCGCATCCGCAATCATTTATTTAACGCCTTTTCAATTGAGTTTGTCATTGGAGGTAAACCCTTTACTGTCTGCTTTTATTGTAGAGGCCTTCCCTCATTTTATGACTACTCGGTTCCATAATCTCTAACTTTATACACGATTGCGCACGACGCACATGCTCTGTCCATAAAGGCTCTTGGGAGACTTCAATAGACTAAGGAATGTCTGGAGGACCAAGGGAATATTACGAGACGAATGACAATCTTTCCACGAAACCAATTTACTTCTAAACGCAATCGCAACTAGATCGATAGGCACAAAATCGCACTCTTTTAGTTGAATGACGTTTCCACATCAGTGACGCTAACTCGCTAGAGGAAAGATGCGTAAGAATAGATTCCCTTTGTGCGGGACGGCATCGATGTCTATACCCCATAGCTCTGAAATCATTTACTGATAAAGCAAACGGAAATAAATCGAACCGATACACAGGGCAGAGTAGACAACCGAACACACAAGCCTCATTTGTGGCAAGAGGAAGCGAAAACACGTTCAACGACATGCTAACTATATTAAGGGAAAACAGTTACTGCGGAAAGACCGAGTTTGAGATTCATAACAGTAAGTGAGATCGGTAAAAACATAATGGACACAATACAACAAAGTGAGAGAAACAATGAAGGCAGCAAATGTATGGGGCCTGGTGGATGTCGCCCGGGGCTTTAGATATTACGGAAGGCTCAATGTTACAGCAACTTCGTTAATGAACAAGGATCAGTATTTTAGGACTCCAGAAATTTAAACAATCAGCGCTTCAATGTATACACCATTTATGAAAATCACGAGGGTTGCCGGCCGACTCTCAGCCCCTTAAACTTAATTAGTTTGCACTTTCAATTAATCCGCCCCACAAAAGGATGCCATACAGTTCCATCGTCTGTTTTCTGCTGTCGCTAACAACACTTTTTCTAGAGGGTGCTGCTTACTGCCAGAGCATTTAGCGCTTGTATTTCGATCAGGTGCCAAAGTTGTTCTTGTTCTTAATTCTCTCGTATTATCTCTTTATGTGGCGTTTTCTTTTCAATGTTGTGCAATCAGAATGCAGGGAATGTCTATACTACATCAAGATGGCTGTGGAATAACGGCCCTCCCGAGAAATATGTTCATGGCAAAACGCAGAATCCTAATTAGTCACTGATGGTGCTCATCTGGAAACGTTGCCCCAAAACTACATTTTTCTCGTGATGCAATTATTGCCTTTAATGGTGGCAGCTCAGAGGTGATAAGAGTCTTGTAGAGAATGGGCTTCAAGCCCGGAGTTTTCACTCGCGACATCTTGATTGGGATTGGCACTCAACGAATACTTGCAGCCATTAAATCCATTGATGACCTTGCAGAGCAAACGAGACAGGAAAGAAGAAACCAGAAGAGAATTCTTGAAGTAAATGAGGACATTCATTATAGATCTGGAGGCTTTTGAATGTGGGAATGACAACGAAAAGTATGTTTAACTTCAAAATGCATTTTCTCAAAACTACTGTTTTCATTATTCATGAACATTTTACTCCAATACAAAAAGATTTGACTGTGATTTTTGGCATGTCTTTCGCGTTATATATAAGAAACATGTATACAGAGTGCATATTTAATACTATTCATGTATGTCAAGATAGAGAATAAATAAAGTAGAATTTCTATTGTAGTTTATCAATTACAAATATTTAAACTTAAAGCTTCGTTAAATATCAATAATTAAATGATTCTGTGGGTTGTTTTATATGATGGTTGAGATTATACTGCAAAAAATTCAAAGCAATTTCTTGGTAATAGGTACCTTTGTGAATCATGAGTTCATAAACTTACAAACTTAAAAAAAAACTGAAATATTTCAATATACAAAACAATTTCAGTAGATTCTTTGAAATACAATCAGCCATTGTACCTAATTTGATTTTTGTAACTCAAAAATTGTGGATTTTGTGACAGGTTACATTTGTACTTGTTTTCGTATATGTCCCCCCCCCCCTGTCCCCCCCCCCCCAATCCCTCAACCAACAAGCCGTCCTGATGATTGCGACATATCCCCGTAACACAGCTTGGAACAGTTGGATAAAATCTGAAACGGCCTTCCTCGAGTGCATCGCGGAAGCGGTGGCAGAGGCATGCGTGTTGCGGCAGCAGGTAGCACGTCTGGGCGGCCGGCCAGAGCCGTAATTGGTACGGAAAGTGAAACCTGGCCGTAGCGCATTGTCCGCCAGCTTTCTTTTTGTTTCCCTGCCAGCTCTTTGCTAGCCGCTTCCTGCGCGCTCTAACTAGCTCGCCACTTCTCTCTGCTGAATTACTTGCGGCTTCTTCTTCCCCGACCGTCGGAGTGCTCGAGTCTAGCTTACCTGTTAACTGTTATGGGTGGCCTTCGTGGGCAGAATAATACCACTTCCATTTAAGACCAGAGACCACATACCGCACAGGTACAATCTTTGACGCAATGTAGCAGACGCCGTTTTCAATTCAGCGTGTTTAGAAATTGTGTATTAATACTTGCTGTGTACCGTTTCGAAGCACTGAAGATTTATCACTAAACGCCACCCTCAAAATTAAATATTACTTAATAATACATAACAAAATCAGTGTTAAAAACTTAGTACGAAAATAAAGGTTGATTCTTGCAATGACTAAAAGAGCAACCAGCCACTATGAGTCCAAATGACAAGATTTGTTTTTTGCCGGCCGCGGTGACCGAGCGGTCTGCGGCGCGCCAGTCACAGTCTGCACGGCCGCTACGGTCGGAGGTTCGAATCCCCTCTCGGGCATTGATGTTTGTGTCGTATTTAGTATAAGGTAGTTCATAAGTAGTTTGTAAGTTTAGGGGCTGATGACCCCGCAGTTAAGTCCCTTAAGCTTAACAAACATATGAACATTTGAAGATTTGGTTACAGTGTGTTACATCGTTACTAGTGCTAGCTACATTCAGATACATTTCAACAATCTTTTGTGTACTGTAGGGCGCCACAATACCAAGAATATTTCGCCACAAGCAGCTGTTAAGAACAGAATCCAGAAGTAAACAACAACAACAATTGTATTTGGGCTTGAACAGCCGTTTGATGGCGAAGCTTTAGCTTACAACCGGTAACAGTGCTGTTATTTAAATAACATTATTAACAATGGCTGATAGTTTTCTTCTTTGCAAGAACCGTTCTGTATTTTGAACACAGCCATGGTCTGAGAATATCAGTTATCGACGTAATAACAAATCAAAACTAACTTACGAATAACATGATCTTCTGTAACGTAATGGATATTACTCGGACATTGTATTGTGGCAGTCAGCCCCGATCGTAAACAAACGAGGAAAATAAACAAGCAGGCACTTTTGCTTTTATGTATGAAGACAAATCATTTCTCATAATCTAAGCCTTTCCTCCCCAGAACAAACTACTCTGACGGAGTTGGTGTTACCATTTGTGAAGTGCTACATAAAGCCGCGGTGGAATGGCCAAGCGTTCTAAGGTGCCTTGCTGCGGAGCGCACGGTTGCTCCCCGTCGGAAGTTTGTCCCCCCTCGGTAATATGCGTGTGTGTGCGTGTGTGTGTGTGTTTTGTCCTTAGGTTGGTTAGTGTAAGTAGTTCGTAAGCCTAGGGACTAATAATCTCAGAAGTTAAGTCCCATATATTTACAAATATGTCAACATTTAGTGGTACCCCAGGGGCTCACGGTTCTTTCGTGAGTACGTGCGAGGCGAGCACGGAGCCCCGAGCTAATGCTATCTTCCTTCCTTCTTTACTTCCCGGACTGCATTTCCTTTTCCCCTCCCCTCCTTTCCTATCCTCACTCCTCCTCCTCCCCACCGGGGGACTGGTAACGTCAGTAGTTTAGTCCTCATATCCCAACCAAACAACCCAACCCAATTTAGTGGTACGTAAACTGTCCTCATTTGTATACGCTCGCGGCCGACTTCCACGATATAGTGGCCAAGTAATAACGTTGTGTCTTCCCAAGTCTCAGTGGGTAAGTCAATGGGTTCGCACTCAGATGTATACTGTTTTTTTATCTTCACATTTTTAACGTCCTGGGTCTTTCTTTCAATATCTCAAAAGTATGTTCTACAATACTGCAAGTAGTTTATACTTTCATCGCATTAAAATACGAAGATTTAAACAAATATTTGGCTGTTCATATCCGAATATTTGTATATTTACGACTGTGGTTAGGTTACACAATAAAGAAAAGTTAATGATAAATTATTGTCCTAAAAGCAAACCATTATTCTTTTTCTGGGATAGGTAATTTTGCAGTAGCAACTGCATTACCAGGTATACAAATCAAATGTTCAAATGTTTGTTCAGCTTATGGGACTTAACTACGGGGTCATCAGTCCCTAAACTTACAAACTACTTAAGAAATAGCTAACACTAAGGAAGGCACAAATATCCATGCCTGAGGAGGGATTCGAACCCCGACCGTAGTGGCCGTGCAGACCGTGACTGGCGCGCCTCAGTCCCCTCGGCCACCGCGGCCGGCCCAGGTATACAGGCTTCTGTATTTGAGACATGATTGTACACATAGTCGGTTAGTGGGATCTTTAACAAACGAAAACGTGGCACCTCTAATCGATCCACGTCTGAGTGGTGTGCGCATGAGAGTATTTTCTAAGCAGCGTTCTGTCCAGTTGGATTAGCCAGTGCGTTAATGCTTCGCTTTCAGGATTCGGGGAGGCGAGCCGTGACGGATGGGATTCTTCTCGCGGATTAACGGTGAGCTGGACGGCCTGGATATGAATTTTGGGCGGTTTCAGACATTCATCTGCGAAGGGGCCAATGCTCACTTCCAGATTCAGAAATACTACACGCAAACATTTAGTATGCCTTCTCATTCGTGGTTTATTCTAGACGAGGACATGCGGGATATGCAGATTCCGTCCTCGGTAGGTACCCTGCCAGCAGCCTTCACATTGCCTGCTGACCCGAGCCCAATTGTTTCCATGGTCACAGCTTGACTCATCTGCGTCCTCCCCCAATGCCATCTACTTAGCATTCAGATCAACTTCCGCGCTACTCACAGAAGGTGAATCCACCTTCTCCGAATGTGGGGAGACATTTTCCGGGGAATGGGTGGTTGAAATTCTTGGTGACGAAGCCGTCAAAGAGGACCGGGGTGCAATTGCGCGTAGAACCTCGCAGCGTGTAAGAGTGCCCTTGATCCCGAGGGCAGGGCCGGTGGCTAAGTTGCAATAAACCTCCCCACATACAAGTGTGGCCGCTACACAACCATAGGTCACGGAGAGGGAAATATTGGTAAATCAATGAGAAAAAATCTACATACATGATCTGATGGACAGAGTAAGTTGTAATTTGCGGCTGTTTGCTGATGATGCTGTGGGGTATGGGGAGGGTGTCGTCTTTAACTGACTATAACAGCATACAGGATGACTTAGACAAAATTTCTAGTTGGTGTGAAGAATGGCAGCTAGCTCTCAATGTAGAAAAATGTAAGGTGATGCGCATGAGTAGGAAAAACAATCCCATAATGTTCGAATACAGCATTAGTAGTGAGCTTCTTGATGCTGTCGCGTCGTTCAAATATCTAGGCGTAACATTGCAGAGCGATATGAAATGGAACGAACATGTAAGAACACTTGTAAGGCGGACAGCCGACTTCGGTTTATTGGGAGAATTTTGGGAAGATGTACTTCATCTGTAAAGGAGACCGCGTATAAAACGCTTGTACGACCACGTCTTGAGTATTGCTCAAGTGTTTGGGACCCGCAGCAGATCAGTTTAAAGGAAGACATAGAAGCAGTTCAGAGGCGAGCAGCTAGGTTTTACTGGTAGGTTCGATGATGATGATTGGCGTTTTAGGTCATCAGCGCCCGGGTAGATTCGACCAATGCGCAAGTGTCACGGAAATGCTCCGGCAACTCAATTGGGGTTCACTGGAGGAAATACGACGTTCTTTTCGTGAATTTCTGTTGAGGAAATTTAGAGGGCCGGAATTTGAAGCTGAGTGTAGTACGATCTTACTGCCGCCTACTTATATTTCGCGTATTGATCACAAAGACAAGATAAGCAAATTAGGGCTCGTACGGAGGCATATAAGCATTCTTTTTTTCCTCCTTATATCTGGGAGTGGAATAGGAAAGCAAATGCCTAGTAGTGATAAAGTGTACCCTCCGCCACGCACCTTACGGTGGACTGCGGAGTATGTGTGTAGAAGTAGAAAAAACGGTGGCCTAGTAATTTTAAAGCAACTGGATGGACAAAACGCTGAAAAAGTAAAGAATGCGCTCATCAGAACACTGAACGGAAAGATAGAATAAAGAACAACAAAACTCCAACAACTAAGAACGCGGAAACTGTGTAAAAGCAAGACTGAAGATATTCTTGAAACTGAAACACTCAAGTAGTATGTAAGCCAACCCGAAGGAGGTGGTCACCAATGATAATGTATGATGTGTCGAGCGGTCAGCACAGAGCAGTTAACAGACTGCGTATTTGAGGGGAAACTTAACAGAAAAGCATAACGAGGAAACTTTTTTTTATCATTTATTTGGCCTTCTGAGCGTTAACTCAATGTGGCCATCTACAACACACAGAGGAAATGTACATATATTTAAATAGACAAAACAGAAGAACATTTTGTCAAAATGGTAAAGTGGAAACAAAGCGAAAACTGCATTACATTACAATTTAAATAATATTGGAACATTTTCACATATTCACAACCAAAACCTTATATTACCAACACACTTGATGCTTAAAGATTGTGTACAGTGCTCTTAATAAACTTAATAATGATTTTATACACACGAATGTCTTTCGTAAACAAAAGGGAAGAAGCTGACTGGGGAAGGGGATATCCCATCTTCACCAATGTCTGCAGGAAGTTCAAACGTTCTCGGTCAAATTTGGGGAGGAAACGTTTGGAAAATGTTCAAACCAATGTTCAGAATAGGAAGGCAGGTACCTGAAGTAGCGCCTCATTTAATGAAAGAAACAGTTGCAAATGACAGAATATGTGGAGAAGACAGCCATGTCTATGGAATGTCACTGTGTCGTTCTCCACTGTTCCAAGTGTTGTGACGTCGGTCACGTACAGAAACACTGTGCTGAGAGGCAACCGGTATGTGACCGTTGTGGGAAGAATGACCGCGTAAACAAAGACGGCAAAGACAGGTCAGTAATACGTATTGCTTGTCAAAAGATGCGAGAGAGGAAGGGAGAAAGAGTGATCTAAGTATCCAGGTACAAATGATTGCCCGATGCTATTGGACAAATATAACGCAGGGAAACGCTATGCCGAGTAACTTTGCACATAGTAAGAGGAACCACAAGCCGCCCAGTAAGAGACTAAGAGATGAACTACGATGATCAAAGATAAAAGAAGTACTAGGTACAAGGTGAAGAAAGAACTTGTCAAGAACTACAAGAGAGAAGACCTCACGTGATGGCTGGCCGTCCCTCCCAACCCTCAGTAAACACGCAGAACTCCTACATTTCAAACAATAAGACGAAAACTGATAATTCAAGACCTATGGCAGACAGCGAAAATTTTAAAGAATATAATTATAATTAATTCTTCACTAATGAATTTGTGTAAGGAAGTACAAATGTCAGATGCGAGTACGGATACTAAGTACAACGATGCAGGAAAATAGCACTACATCTGACAAAAGTGGACTACATTAGTCTTGCGTTGGTTATAACGAAATTAATCGCCGGCCGCGGTGGCCGAGGGGACTGAGGCGCTCCAGTCACGGTCTGCACGGCCACTACGGTCGGGGGTTCGAATCCCCCCTCGGGCATGGATATTTGTGCCGTCCGTAATGTTAGCTAGTTCATAAGTAGTTTGTAAGTTTAGGGACTGATGACCCCGTAGTCGAGTCCCATAAGCTCTACAAACATTTGATTTTTTGTTTATAATAAACAGTTGTGTTCAAAGATTAATAAAGACTCTACAGTACAAAATTACGCACACATTAAGAAAATAAAATTAACATAACTTGAATAGCAAACATAAGCAAAACGTCGAGGATACTGTACATATGAAACCACTTTCCAACATATTCTTTCCCTCCCGTGTTATTTATTTTTTCATAAGGGAGAGAGCAAGATTCCAAGCAGTTCGTTGTGTGATGGCACAAGTGTTTGCAGCGAGCGTTCACCACGTGATCAAAAATATCCGGACACCTGGCTGAAAATGATTTACAAGTTGGTGACGCCCTCCATCGGTAATGCTGGGATTCAATATGGTGTGGGCCCACCCTTAGCCTTGCTGACAGCTTTCACTTTGTCAGGCATACGTTCAGTCAGTTGCTAGAAGCTCTCTTGGGTATGACAGCCCATTCTTCACGGAGCGCTGCTCTGGGGAGACGTATCAATGTAGGTCGGTGAGACCTGGCACGAAATCTGCGATCTAGAACACCCCAAAGATGTTCTTAGGATTCATGTCAGGACTGCGCAGGCCAGTCCATTACAGGGATGTTATTGTCGTGTAACCACTCCGCCACAGGCCGTGCATTATGAACAGGTGCTCCATCGTGTTGAAACATGCAGTTGGAATTCCCGAATAGCTCTTCAACAGTGGGAAGCAACAAGATGTGTGTGCTGTGGTTAATAAAGCCACGCAAGACGATAAGGGGTGATGCAAGGCCCCTCCATGAAAAACACGACCACGCCATACCACCGCCTCCAAATTTTACTGTTGGCACTACACGCACTCAAATCAAAAGTCTGTAAATCTATCGGACCAAATTGCATCGTCATCAGTCCGTAGTTTACAAACTACTTAAACCTAGGTAAACTAACCTACGGTCAAACACACACACACACATCCATGCCCCAGGGAGGACTTTAACCTCCACGGCGAGCAACAGCGCGCTTCGCAGCGAGGTGCTTTAGACCGCTCGGCTACTCCACCGCGGCACTACACACACTGGCAGATGACGTTCACCCGTCATTTGCCATACCCACACGCTGCCATCGGATCGCCACATTGTATACCGTGATTCGTCACTCCACACAAAGTTTTTCTACAGTTCAATCGTCCAGTGTTTACGCTCTTTACACCAAGCGAAGAGTCGTTTGGCAGAGACCTGCATGATGCGTGGCTTATGGGCAGCCGCTCGACCATGAAATCCAAGTTTTCTAACCTCTCTCGTAACTGTCATACTACTTGGAGTGGATCCTGATGCAGTTTGGAATTCCTGTGTGATGGTCTGGATAGATACTCGCCTACTGCACTGTACGATCCTCTTCAACTGTCGGCGGTCTCTGCCAGTCAACAGACGAGGTCGGCCTGTACACTTTCGTGCTGTACGTGTCCCTTCACGTTTCCACTTCAGTATCACATCAATAACAGTGGACCTAGCGATGTTTAGGAGTGTGGAAATCTCGCGTAAAGACTTCTGACCCAATCAACTGGCCACAATCAAAGTCCGCGAGTTCCGCGGAGCGCTCCATTCTGCTCTCTCACGATGTCTAAATTACTTCTGAGGTCGCTGATATAGAGTACGTGTCAGTAGGTGGCAGCACAATGCACCTAATATGAAAAACGTTTATTTTGGGAGTGCCCGGATACTTTTGATCTCTTAGTGTATGTACGAGGCGCGTCCAGAAAGTAAGTTCCGTTTGGTTATATAAAATGAACGGGTACAGATACAGAAAAAATAGAGATTGTACAAAAATCTACAACTGTTAAACTACTTTTTCTACATAGCTTCCGAAATTTTGTAGCCAATAGCACAGATTTTAGGTATAAGAAGAGGATTACTGTCAAAAGCTTTTTTTTTTTTTTTTTTTTTTTTTTTTTTTTTTTTTTTTTTTTTTTTTTTTTTCCACGATAATGCCTGACCTCCCACACCGAATGTGACCAAACAATTCTTACGGAAATTTCAATGGGACCTGTTTGATCATCCTCCATTCAGCTCGGACCTCTCTCCTAGCGCCTTTCATCTATTCTTACACCTAAAATCTGTCCTTGGTGATCAACACTTCACCGATGATAAAGAGCTGTTACCACATGGTTGAATACACAGGCGGCAACCTCCTGTGAAGAATGCGTGCAAAAACTTGTGGCACGCTATGACAAGTGCCTACAAAATTTCGGCAGTTATGTGGAAAAGTAGTTTAAGAGTTGTAGAATTTTGTGCAATAAAAATTTCTTCTGTATCTGTGTACAATTTCATTTTATTACCAAACGGAACTTACTTTCTGGAAGCGCCTCGTATTATCTTTCAGGAAATGCTGTGCAAACTACTGTTTCACACTGATTTGGACAGCGTCGCATTACTGAGTCTTTAAAGCGGTATAGTGTGCTGCTGTCCTTATATATACCGGCGGTTGTGGAAGATTTTATTTGGCTGAATTCTGCCGCGGTGGAGTAGGCGAGCGGTCTAAAGCATCTCGCTGCGGAGCACGCGGTTGCTCGCCGTGGAGGTTCGAGTCCTCCCTGGGGCATGGGTGTGTGTGTTGTCCTTAGGTTAGTTTACCTAGGTTTAAGTAGTTTGCAACCTACGGAATGATTATCATGCAGTTTGGTCCGATAGATTTACAAACATTTGAACATTTGAATTCCCCCCCCCCCCGTCCGAAACAACCAATCAAAACATGTTTAAAGCAGATGTATGGACACGCCTAACATTAGTGTTCACCAATAGGTGTCCGGATAGGTCTGATCTCTTAGTTCATACGGTATATTGGAGTTGTCATTCAGTTTTTCCTCTCGCCGTCGGGCAGGGTAAGAGATTTGGACACGGGAGTGGTAATGAGGGTGGTAATGGAGCGGTGAATAATTCATGCGGCAGGACAATCATATTTGTCGGCGTGGCCTTGCGGGCGCGCGTTGGCGCCGCATACCGATGCTGCATTCCTTCGCGGCTGCACGTTCGTGCCCTGACTCGCTGTCACATAACCTAATTTAGGCACCTTCTCCATTTCACAACCCGCTTTCCGAGGTCGTTGCTATGCTTTGGTGCAGGAGCACTGACCCTTTACGAGAGAGTACTAGCGACTCGCCCCGATTTTTCGTGTTTTAATATAAGCTGAGGCGACTAAGGTCGTGGGACAGAGATATGCTCGGATAAAGATGGCGGTAGAATCGCGTATAAAAGGATGGTGCTTTTGGTAGAGCTGTTATTTGTACTCTGTCCGTCACCTCACGTCAACGTCATGTTAACCCTTTCAGACCTGATTTTGGTCCACTTTAGGTTACGGTAGTAACACTAAAAGTGGGCCTTTGCGATCGTCTTTTGACAGCTCGAAATTTAAATGAAAATAACGGCTTAACTATTCATCTGACACGAAAACTGAGTATCCGCATTTGTAGGAGAAAATTCTCTACAACTTTGCTCTCTCATGTTTTTTTTTTTTTTTTTTTTTTTTTTTTTTCATATCTCGTAGCGTTTCAAAGATATTTGCAAAAATAACGGCGATTTTGGGGTGTATGTCTGTCTGTCCGTAACGTGTTCCCTGTTTTTAAGACGAACCGTTCAACCCATCAGCACCAAATTTTACAGACATGATTGTAGGCCGCCACAGACCAGAACCTCCATTTTTCAAATTTTCGGACAAAAAATACGGTAGTAAAACAAAAAAAGCCGTTAGTAATATAATTGTAATTGCAAACGAACCGTTCATCTGACACGAAAATTGAATAACCTAATTGGTAGAGGAGAAAATTCTCTACAACTTAGCTCCCTTGTGTTTTTTTCATATCTCGTATCGTTTGAGACATATTTGCAAAAATAACGGAGATTCGACACCCTCCATTGAATTAACGAAAACTATCTGTTCGGAGATGTCACGTGACATTCCTCGCGTATTTGATGATTTTCTTATTGTAACTTACACGTTGTCATTTCAAAGCAACGGCACACTGAGGAATTAACACAAACACATCGTTCTTCGTACGATAAATGATAATCTAATGTCTACAAATGCTATATTAACATCAGTTAACAACGGCCATCAATAGTATGAGATTAAAGAACTTGTGTTTTGATTTATAGCCGTAGCGTAGTGAGCAAGGTGCTGGACTGTGATGCGATAGGTCGGTAGTTGGAAACCCGCCACTACTTATATTTTTTCTTCCTAAAAGTGTTTCAGACACTCTTATTAATTAACTATTATTTAGATTATTATTTTGGTCCAGAATGTTTGCAAAAACTTATAAAACTACAAACCTAAAGTGAGCCATGAAACACGTCAGTGCGATTTTTTCTCTGTGATGTAAATTATTTTTAATACTGCAATACTCTTAAGTTAAATTTTCAACGATTGTAGAAGCAAGATTTATGCAATTATATGCACCCATTTTCATTCTGCAACACTGCGTATACTGAAAAACAAGGCTTTTTAAGGACTAAATTAATTAATTTTCTAGTACCCACTGTTGTACTAATACAACTGATCGTTCAATAACTACATCGTAAAATAACTACTACTTTCAGTTATACAGTGGAATACAAGTAACCCACAATTTCCGTGTTCTTTGAGGTTCGCAAACTGCTGCGCAGTGCAACACCCGCTTCTTAATATTTTTAGAGAGATCTTCCGCAGGTGGCAGTAATTGTGCATGATGAAATGATTGAACACTCAGGTATCGTATACATGTTCTTTCTATTGAGAAAATACGCTTGCGAACCATCTTAGACACCGTAGAAGTTATGTACCCATATGTAGCCAAAGGGTCCGAAATGGTTAATCTTTCTCGAGAAGAATGTTTCGATAGATCGGTCGTCTGCTAACATCGGAAGTTAACCTATTTTCGTCATGCGATTTTCATGTTGTAGTCGACGATTACACGGTTTGCGCGCAAATGTGACTTATTAATCTTTATTTTATTGTTATACTTTAGTTTAGCGGTAAATTGCAAAGGTTTCATGACGGCTTAAATATTTTTCTCAATTGAGTGTCTTCCTAAAAGTGAGGTTTCGGATATCTGAAATCGAAAAATGATTTATGTTTCGTAATATTGTAACAGAAAAGACCGAAGCAAACTGTTTATTTGAATGAGATTGTAATTTGATGACGCATTTTGTCATTAAATAACATTTAAATGAAAAGGTCAGTGCTAATGAACGACGAAAATTCAGTTGTTTACGACGGTATTAACAATGACAACAGGAAATCGTAATGGATAAAGTAAAGAGGCTCTATTTATACTCTTAATATTGTTTGATGTGTTCATATGCTTATTTTTCGCTTGAAAATAGATGCCGATGTTTTAAGTGTTTTTTTTTTTTTTTTTTTTTTTTTTTTTTTTTTTTTTTTTTTTTCAGTTCCCAGCACTTTACCACGCTAAGTTAGCGAAAAATTCATTGTAAAGATTTTGGCCATCAATAACATTTAGCGTTGTTGTTTCCTCAATTCCAGTATGAAACTATGAAAGGAAGGAAGCTTATGGTTTAACGTCCCGTCGAGAGCTTGGTCATTAGAGACGGAGCTAACGCTCGGAGTTTTGGGTAAGGATGGGGAAGGAAATCGGTCGTGCCCTTTTGAAAGGCACCATCCCGGCATTTGCCTGGAGTGATTTAGGGAAATCACGGAAAACCTGAATCTGGATGGCCGGAGGTGGATTTGAACCACCATCCTCCCGAATGAAACTATGGCTTTCTATATAACAGATCGCCAGTCATAACCTCACTTTCAACATCGGGCATCGGGATAAACAAACTGTGACGGACATTGTTAATACAACTAGATTTGAAGGTGCTGTGACGTGACGTTGACGTGATGGACGGTGTGAATTGGCCTCCAGAAGATGTAACGCAGGTTTACAGCCCCGAAAACAACAACAAACTAGACTCGCAAAACATTCGCTACTAGCGTTTACTGCATGGCTTACTGTCTGCTTACGTTTATCGTCTAAGCACGCTGCCACAAGATCTTGTATGAGTTTATAGTGCGCTAGGAGCGCTCCAGTAGACTATTATCTATTTTGTTCACTTTCGTTCATCGTTTAAAAAGGGCTTAAAGCACCTCGCTGTGGAGCGCGCGGTTGCCGCTCGCCGGCCGCGGTGGCCGAGGGGACTGAGGCGCTTCAGTCACGGTCTGCATGGCCACTACGGTCGGGGGTTCGAATCCCCCCTCGGGCATGGATATTTGTGCCGTCCTAGTTCGTAAGTAGTTCATAAGTAGTTTGTAAGTTTAGGGACTGATGACCACGTAGTTAAGTCCCATAAGCTTTACAAACATTTGAACATTTGGTTGCCGCTCCTCCCTGAAGCATGTGCGCGTGCGCGTGTGTTGTGCTTGGGTTAATTTAACTAAGTTTAAGTAGTTTGTAAGCCTACAGTCTAATAACCAAGCAGTTAAGTCCCATAGATTTAAAAACATTTGAATTTTTTTTCCACTGTAATGCATCATAAATATTTCCCATCACGAACAACTGATACGACAGTAGCTGTAAGATATGCAACAATTTTGCGTCCGCTTTACAAAACAAGAGAGGAAACGACTATTCACAAGAAAAATAATGTGGATTAACGTCCAGTCGTCGGAGGCAAACTGACACTATAGTAATCAGTTAACATTGTAAATGAATGGTTAAAATGTTCGATATACCACTTATGTATTGTTTATAGTCTTAATGTCTGACCATTTTTCACGCTAACGATGATTTCTCAGGCGCGGAAAATTCAAATAAAACCATAGAACTATTTCTCCTTAACGAAACCGTAGCTACAAAAGGTATGCTTTGGCCTGCTTCAGCTGTGCAGACGAAAAAATTTTAATGAAAGGGGAAGGAATTCCATTAGGCTGGCGAGGACGGCAGGTAGCGAGATCGGTGGGGCGGGCCCAGCTAACGCACCGCCCACCCACAGCCGCCTCCGCACTTAGCCTGCGCTGGGAACGCTAACAGTTTCCGTGTACCAGCACAGAAATTGAAGATCCAAAAATATTATGGTTGCATTTTTTGTCGTTAGTGAGAGTTAATAAGACCTATCATTAGCTGTGTAAGAAGCGAATGGAGGAAATAATTCGTATGGTCGAAATTGAAGAAGCAACCTGAGTATTTTCGGAATCAGGATGACATGGGTTAGCAGGAAGTTCCTCAAAAAATGTTCAAATGTTTGTAAATCTATCGGACCAAACTACGTGGTCATCAGTCCGTAGCTTACAAACTACTTAAACCTAGGTAAACTAACCTACGGACAAACACACACACCCATGCCCCAGGGAGGACTCTAACCTCCATGGCGAGCAACCGCGCGCACTGCAGCGAGACGCCTTAGACCGCTCGGCTACTCCACCGCGGCTGGACGTTTTTCCCCAACAAGATTCCACTTCACTTGTTTTAGTAAAACGAGATAGAGAATTGATCTGAATTCTATACCATACTAAGTTAGTACGATCCCAAATGTCCTTCAGTGACTATAACACAGAAAAGACTCAGTTGTTAAACACTGGGCTTCTAGTATGGAGGATGGAAGTTTAAATACACATCCAGCTATCCAGATTCAAGTGACTTCCCGTTATCGCTTGAGGGTAAGGACGAGATGGTTGCTATAAAAGCGTGGTACTCATTTTCTCTCTCTTTCATAAATGTTTCTGAATTTCTAACGACTATCGTCGACCTAAGGTCGAACCCTAATATCTCGTCACACGCAATTCCACATGGGCTGCGAGTAACCTTTTCAAAACAAATTATATGAAATTCGATAAATTCCTCTGAAGATGATAGAAATCTCAAGAATCTTTTGAGTTTTCATGTAAACATAGAATGAGAACTTAATAAATCTAGTGAAGGATGTAGTTGCGAGAAAAGGTTTCGATGCTGCATAAGATTACATACCATAGGTTCCGCGACACTTTATTTAGGTAACATCTAAATTATATTGAATTATGTGCGAAAATGTTTTAGTTGTGAAAAAAAGTCGGAACGTTAGATGCAAGGTAACCAGTGACGAATATTTTCTGATCTGTTCATTTGCAATGATTTGCACCGCAAGTCACGAAGTCAATTTGGAGCACATGTGATGCATCGGTAACCCTGGTTGTATGTAGGAAAGGAAAATTAACATCACGTCAATAAGCAAATCATTAAAAAACTAAGCCACGAACTTTGAGAAAAAAATCCCAGGGCCTGTCACAAGCAGATTTCATTTACGTGGCTCTGGGAATGCAACGAAGAAAAGAGATGACAGGATGGGGAAGACATTTAAAATTTGGTCCTCCTAAATGCCAGGCCAATACTTTAACCTCGCTCTATGAAGACGACAATTCTGAAAGTGTAATGACAGGTACTATATTATTGTTCTTTGAAAGATTTCATATTTGTCATCAAGTGTGTGTTATTTAAAAATAAAAGTTAAGTCCCAAAGTTTACAAACATGTGAAGATGGTGGATAAAAAAATGTTTTTTCAGCTAATGGGACTTAACTGCGGGTCATCACTCCCCTAAACAGCACATACATCCATGCCCTTAGTAGTCATCAGTAAGAGGAATAACGTGAGCCTCTAGTGATTTCGTTACCTTTATGCACTAACACCGTCGTTATGTGACAGTCCAGATAAAAAATGTGGAATTAAAAAGTTCAAATGTCTGAAATCCTAAGGGACCATACTGCTGAGGTCATCGGTGCCTAGATTTACAAACTAACTTATGAAGTTTGGAAAGTTGGAGGCGAGGTAGTGGCGGAGGTGCAGCTGTGAGGGCGGTCCGTGAAGCGTGCCAGGATAGCTCAGTTGGAGCGCTTGCCTGCGAAAGGCAAAGGTCCCAGGTTCGAAACCCGGTTCCGGCACACAGTTTTGATCTGCCAGGAAATTTCATACTTCAACTTGTGCTAAGGATAACACACACATCCACACCCGAAGGAGGACGCAAACCTCCGACGGAAAGAGGCCCTCCAATCCGTAGCAAGACGCCGTAGACCACGCGGCCACGTGAAATTAAACAACTCGTACTTGCCGGCACATGTCTAACGTTTCTCCGGAACCCAACCAGATTTTCTCAAAAGTATATTTCTAGCAACTTTTCCATTCTGTAAACAATTCATGTTAATGTCTTGTAACCATGCCATAAGTGCCAGATTACGAATGCAAAGGTCGTGGGTTCGATGGCCGGTGATTTCTTGGATTTTTATGTGCCGCTTTTCTTTTACCTCTGGAATATCGCTGGTGTGAAAAATACCAAGTTGCACCGTGGTTCGGAATCCACGTTAACATGTGTGTCGTCCTACAACTTGTTAAGTCAGAAGGTAGGAGGAAGGCAACGGCATATCACAACAGTACCATGCCTAGTAAAGGACTGTGCTGTTCAATATTAGGATTCATGACTGCTTTACGTTAGATATATCAATGTTTGTAAGTACATGCTTTCTTCAGAACTAGAATTATTACATTCTTCTTGGAGTCCGGAGGAAATCACCGAGCGTTATCGGCATTAAACCACGAGAGCGGGTTTTCAGATTGCACTTACGGAAGTTGCGTGTGTCAGAGTGAGCGAGCACTGCGGATAACGAACGAGGATGCAGAGGACAGTCAGTGAGTTCCGGCGGAGACATTTCGAAGAACCATTTAGTCAGGATATCTGAGTGTCACATCCCGTCGACATAGCTCCATGTGTTTGCAAAAAGAGCAGTAGAGTTTTTAACAGATGCGAGAAAGACCAAAGGAATAATCACACTGGATCGGGCAACGCTAGGGATAAACAGGAAGAAAGGTGTATGAAAAACCTTTTTCCTGCACTACTGGTGTTCATGATGAGTGAGGGCTGGTTTTATAATGACCTGAATTGCCGAACCCATGGAAGCTGTCACGGCATCATTTCGTCGTAGGTAGGTTATTACGTTTCAGATGAGAATATATTATAAAATCATACTACATTACGGAGTACATTAGTACCTCATTCAATCCACTGTGTGTGTATTTAATCGACAGTAAATTAAACCGTAGATAAATTTGGAAAGAAGTCCAGAGAAGAAATGAAAATTCAAATGTCTGTAAATCTATCGGACCAAACTGCGTGGTCATAAGTCCGTAGCTTACAAACTACTTAAACCTAGTAAACTAACCTATGGACAAACACACACATCCATGCCCCAGGGAGGACTCGAACCTCCACGACGAGCAACCGCGCGTTCCGCAGCGAGGTGCTTTAGACCGCTCGGCTACTCCACCGCAGCAAGAAATGAAATACACAATTACATCGTAAATCTGTTTGAGACGAGAAGAAATTTAAGATAAGTCGAGAGGAACAGTTTCCAAACTGACTGTCAGTGTAAGTATAATAGGAGTAATGGATTGTCTATTTTAAAATTAGGTATTGCTGAGGGAACTGGATTAGGGAATGAGACATTGAAAGTAAGCGTGGGTTTTTATTACTATTTGGGCAGTGCACTAATTGATGATGGCGAAAGCATAGAGGATGGAAAATGCAGTCGGGCAATAGCAAGAAAAACATTTCCGTGAAAAAAAATTGGTCAACATTGAAATCTGTCA
The DNA here is from genome assembly GCA_026315105.1 of Locusta migratoria. Lineage (NCBI taxonomy): Eukaryota > Metazoa > Arthropoda > Insecta > Orthoptera > Acrididae > Locusta > Locusta migratoria. The sequence continues at coordinate 340,555,731 of CM048755.1, forward strand.
CGATGTAATTTCTGAATGTATTTTGGATGTATAACTTTCACGTAAATGAAATGTGGGCAATGAAAGGTGATATATAAGAATATATATTTTGAAATTGGGTGACGCTGAAGATCAGATGGCCAGACCGTAATACTGAGACATCAGTTTCGTAAAAGAAGGAAGTGTAGGCGACAATCTGTACATAGATCAAGGCTTTTGTATCGTAAGCACATCCAAATGGTCGTAGGTTGTAGTCATTTAGAGGTGAAGAGACATGTAGAGGATTAACTTTTGTATAGAGTTGGATCACACCAGCCATCAGACTGAAGACGAGGATGACGATATGGATTTTTAGTGGCTGTCGCTTCTATTTACAGTAAGAAAAAAAGTAAAAGTTCTATACAGGAAATTCGATGACATTAATTTTGCCATCGGGATAATTACGTAGTAAAGCTGAACAAGAGAAACACGACTGACAATTGAACAACAAAGCAAAGAAGTTTATAGAAACAAAACCTTAGTGACAACTCATTAGCGCACACACAAATCAAATGTTCAAATGTTTGTACAGCTTATGGGACTTAACTGCGGGGTCATCAGTCCCTAAACTTACAAACTACTTACAAACTAGGTTATACTAAAGACGACACAAACATCCATGCCCGAAGGGGGATTCGAACCCCCGAGGGGGAACGGGCTCGCATATCGCCTGAATGCACTAGGTAGTCCAACACGTAAAAGGATAATCTTTGTTTTCTTAGTGTTCCAGATCCATTACGATAGCCAAGCTCCGTATCGTGGGTTACTGGCACTCCCATATGTTATTGCTTATATAATATATCAGTGAAGACGCAGAAATTGTCCACGACTCACAAATGCATGAGGAATCAAGAAAATAGGTAATATTCAATATCCACTTGTTACTCTACCTTTAGGGTTCTAGCTGAATAATTTCACTTCCACTGATGAATATGAAGAGTATCGCTAACGTTTAGTGGGCTTAGGCACCGCCATAGTGGTGTTGGAGCTTACAGCGGTTGCAGGAATCAGGAGGGCGATGTCTTATTTTGAACGAGCTCGCAGCAAGGCACGCCCACCGGTAATGTCGGAGGTGAAAAGTGAAATCATGAGCAACACACCACCAACTGAGCACATTACGTGCAGTCAGGTCTCTTCGGAACTCTCAGATGGAATTTTGCCTGCAGCTCTCCGTGCAAGTCCAACAATGCAAGAAAGTTCAGATGAGTGGGGAAAACTGATGTAGCAGCAATGGGCACTGAAGAGTGAAGCTGCCTGCAAGAGCCAAGTGTTAGATGTGGAAGTATCATGTGCTATCGTCAGGCACATTTCAAATAGGCACGATCCTGTTACACATCACCTAAGGGATGCACTGCAGGCCTGTTGCTGTTAAATGAATGCTGAACTGTGTACGTTATTTCACGTCAGCCTCCCATCACAAATTTCTCTACTGAACCCCTTTATATACTTATATACTGAGATACTTCGGTGTTTCTCCAGATGGTGGAGGCTTTGCAAAGTATGTCATCCCAATATATGTCCAACATTCAATTTACTACGATTAAATATGAAATCATCTCAAAACAGTCCTACCTGCAGACTGTTGGGCAACAAAGTATTTGTATTTACCGTAAAACACACACACACACAGTTTTAGTACTTTAGTCAGCTGTTTGTTCTGCCAGATTTACAGCCTTAACAAGTTTTTATGAATGAAATCTACTGTGTACTAATCAGGAATACTAGCAACTCTTCTCAGTAATGGGGTGTGCTTTCTGCAATGTAAAGTATAATTATCCAATTGTCCGAGCACTTAAAGGCTTCTGGGCATCAAGCTCCCACTCTAGACAATTTAGAAATTTTGCATTATGTCCAAAAATGACGTAAGTTGAGCATCCTGGAAGAATTTGAGATATCTAAGCACACTTTTTAAATAAAAGGGTCAATTCTCAGGAACTTCGTTACAGCATCTCACTGATATCGTTTTTCTGTTTTAGACCTGCTGATAACGGTATGAAATCGCAGAGAAGTATTTTAACTATCCACTACACGGTAATTTTTCATTAAAGTTCAGAAAAATATTTTAAAATATTTTATTGAATCATTTGCGCTAAAACCAGTTTTAGATCTTAGAAATGACACTGAGTATGTCTGGTCGTTAGGAAGTATTGTATGGTCACTTAGGACCAACCCGACTGCTTTACAGGAAAACAAAACCTATATAGTGACGCCACTATCCAATACTGATAGTCTATTAAAACGTGTATGCAGAAAAAGTTACAAATTTAAGCGTAAACCAAAGTCTGATTAGTACTGAAGTCGAGTATAAAAGCTTTTACGCTCGCGTGAAACATAGCGCATTAGATCGTCTATGCCACTGCTCTGCTATGAACGAAAACACAAAGCATTACTGACATATTTGTCATACTTTTGCTGTATGCCTAGATCAGTGAGCCCTAAGGGGAGATAACCGTAGTAGAACGAGCTTTCGAGGTTCCTTACGGGCCTTACATACTTCACCTAAGATTAGAAGAGAATAGTCGTTTTAACTTCATCAGAAACATAAGAAATGCAAACTAAGGACTCTGCAGAAACAAGCGTAAGATAGACTGTGCGCCGCAATCATCGGTCATTTTATAAATTAGGTATTTCTCGCACCATAAATGAGTAATTAAAGAAATCGATGAATGGAGATTTTAGCGCACACAGGAACATAGTGCTGTCAACAGAAACCATGAATTCCATATGCGAGGTATGTATGAGACAAGTTCCATGCATGTAAATGGAAAAGTTTATCGCTCCCTTTTGAATGCTACGTGCTGTCCGCTGGTTTGATAGTTTCCCCCGGCTCGTATTACCTTTTGATAGACAATGCATCTCTACGTAAAAACTAAATTTTAAGTATCTTTGGTCCCTATTTGTATGTTACGAGAAAAACCAGATAATGCTCCATTATCTTACGTTTCTTTTTTTCAGTTTGTTCAGCCAGTAACGGTGTTTGACGAATTCGTTTTCTTTAACATGTCATATCTGAAACCTCTGCAATGTGCAAAAAATCTTGTTTTGCAAACTGTTATCCTCACAGACTTCTATAAACTGCCGTTTTTATAGTTAACGTTACTCCCGTCGAAGTTCCCCTGAGGATGCTGACTACTAGTTCACTTTGGCAACAGACCTCGAGCCGTCACGTTGTTTCCCGCTGTGTGGCAAACGCAGCGAGGGGGGAAAAACGAAGTTAAATTGGCGCTTGCGTAGGAAGGTCAAATTCATTCCCCTCGTGATGGTAGTTCTTTGAAGCGTTGTGCATTACGTGTTGGCAAATTTATCTCCATGTGGATCTTCTACAATTCAGAGTAAGTCCCCCTCACGCGCTTGCCCTCCCAACTATGCGTTTCCGGCAAGCAGTCTGGGTGATGTCATGACTATCTTGAGACTAGCCGAACACAGCCCTATTAAAGATATTCGTTACAGTGCGATGACAATCCATGGTAAGTTGGCAGGACAAAGTATCAGACACCTTAAAATGGCAAGCTGATCGCTTTGGAGATATGTTAATTGCGTAGATATGAAATAAACGTTGATATAGCCTTCTGAATAATAATGGTCCCGGCTAGCTAGAATACTTTAAAAATCTTTATTACGTAAGCTGTCACGGCTTCAGTGACATTTTCAAGTAACCTGCGAATGTAGCAGTGGTAGGAATGTCTAAATATAGTTCTTCATCACGTGAATATTTAATTGGCAGTTCACTTATTTGCTGTTTTATGTTTACGTAGTATACTTACATAGCAACGATAAAGCTTTTTTTATTATTATTTTCTTGATTGATTGGATTGTGCTGTCAATTAGATCTCTGGTATGAGTGTTGCCAATACACAGTAAAATATAACCCTCCAACACTGTGTGTGTGTGTGTGTGTGTGTTTGTTTGTCCTTAGGTTAGTTTAACTAGGTTTAAGTAGTTTGTAAGCTACGGACTGATGGCCACGCAGTTTGGTCCGATAGATTTGCAAACATTTGAACATTTTTTAAATGCTACAGGAGTCCATGACCACAGCGTGAATGAAGCAACCTATTTGTTGGTGTATCAACGAGGAATGTCCAACATGCCTACTAGAAGTACCCCTTACCAGGAATGTAACACTGTCACAAATAGCGTAACCGAAAGGAAGAGAGCCTCATAACTTGTCACCGCCAAACTGTTTCTACATCTACATACATACTCCGCAATTCACCGTAAGGTGCGTGGCAGAGGGTACACTGTACCACTACTATTCCACTCCCAAATTGAACGAGGAAAAAGGAATGCCTGTATGCCTCCGTACGAGCCCTAATTTCTCTTATCTTGTCTTTGTGATCTTTACGCGAAATGTAAGTAGGTGGCAGCAAGATCGTACTACACTTCAAATTCCGGCCCTCTAAATTTACTTAACAGAAATTCACGAAAAGCACGTCGTCTTTCTTCCAGCGATCCGCAATTGAGTTGCCGGAGCATTTCCGTGACATTTTCTTAAATCCCACAGCAACAGCTGTTGACAGTGGATGCAGGTTTGTGTGTACCTGTTTCCGAGCAAATATTGCTGAGGCAACTACATGCAGCTGGCACTTGAAGGCGAGTGCGTCGCAAAAGGTGACTGGTCATAGTAGCACGTACTAATACACAAAACACAAATTTTACTGTAGTTAACTGTATTCAGTATTGTAGTCCGACGTTTCGTTTTGGTTATTTTCGTACTGTTTAAGGCGTTGAGAGCACTGACAGCCAAATGAAGCGTTTACCCCAAAGTGTGTGTGTGTGTGTTCGTAACTGTAGTTATGTCTTGTGGGTGCTTTCCGTACCATGACTTGCCCCACTGATTGAACTGACTGAATATGAACTAGGATGGGTTTTTTTTCTTCAATATTCTCGATTACTAAGTATTGAACTTTCGCCTACAAGTTCATGATGAGAATGGTTTGGATATTCCCGCCTCTCAAGGTGACAACGGTCGTTTCCACAGCGCTTCACGCATGACCTACATACCTGCACTGACAAACACTCGGCCATACTGCGGCACCTCTGATGCCCGCTGAACGACTGTCTCTTAATCTCCTATAGAATGTTTACAAATATTTGGAACAACGAATTAAGGGTAGTACTTAGTAATTATCATGCACTCAAAATGGCCGGCCGCGGTGGCCGAGGGGACTAAGGCGCTCCAGTCACGGTCTGCATGGCCACTACGGTCGGGGGTTCGAATCCCCCCTTGGGCATGGATATTTGTGCCGTCTTTAGTCTTAGTTAGTTCATAAGTAGTTTGTAAGTTTAGGGACTGATACCCCGTAGTTAAGTCCCATAGACTATACAAACATTTGAACATTTGAACATTTGCACTCAAAATGGCAGCGCCACCGGACATAGTCATCAAAGAGTGACATCCGGGAGCTCTGCTGGACACTTTCCCTCGCCGGTATGAGGCAATATTATACGGTATTAGACCTAGCGAGGTGCCGCAGTCGTGGTCATTAGGAAGGAAGGTAGTTCAAATCCACCTCCGGACATCCAGATTTAGGTTTTCCTCGATTTCCCTAAGTGACTGCAGGCAAATACCGGGATGGTTCATTCGAAAGGGCACGGCCGATTTCCTTCCCTAACCTTACCCAAAAATCTGAGCGTGAGCTTCGTCTCTAATTACCAAGCTGTCGGCGGGACGTTAAACTCTAAGCTTCCTTCCTTCCTGTACGAAGACCGCTTTCAAGGACCTTTTATTTTTACCAGTGTCAGTAGATATAAGCTGCCATTGTGAGATCTTGCAAATACGAAACTACTCATTAGTTCCTAGACTTACAAACTGCTTAAATTAATTACATTAATTACAAACACACACACACACACACACACACAGAGACTCATGCCCGAGGGAGACTCGAACCTCCGGCGGGAACGGCCGCCCAGTCCTTAGCATGATGCCCTAGACCACGAGGCCATTCCGCGCGGCTTTGCAAATTGTTAACAGAATATGACTCACATGTCAACATTGGTCTTTCAACATAATGCTGACAACGTCAGCGTAAAAACAACGTCAAACTAACATTTTTCCTAATGTCACCCATACTGTTTCACATAATAATAACACATCGATAAAATTATCAGTCTCGTATTTAAATTTGTAAATATTATTGGGTGCAAAGACGATTGACACATTTACAAGTGTTTGTTTCACAGCAGTTCCGCCGCGGTGGAGTAGCCGAGCGGTCTAAGGCGCCTCGCTACAAAGCGCGCGGTTGCTTTCCAGAGGAGGTTCGAGTTCTCCCTGGGGCATGGGTGTTTGTGTTGTCCTTAGGTTAGTTTAAGTAGTTTGTAAGCCTAGGGACTAATAACCAAAGCAGTTAAGTGCCATATATTTACAAACATTTGAATCAGCAGTTCCCGGATTTTAGCGTAAACGGTTTAAGTGCATATTGTTGCTATGCCTACGTTGGGGGGCATTTTACTCTTAATCATTTTTCAATGAGAAGTTTTAAAAACTCATCTCAATGCAAACAAGAGGGGCTTATGCAGTACGATTCTTTCTACTTTAAAGTAATCAGATACTAAACAAAAGCCATAATATATCCGTATCATTTCTGGCGCAGTCATCTTGACAAATATCCCGATAGACCGAAACTAGTATGGGTAAAAAGGAATGCGAGGACGCCGAGAGTTCAGCAGCTTACCTGAAGTACCTGAAAGGCTCCAAGAAAAGTTTTTGGTGGCTAATTGTGTATTCGCTACAGCATATAAACGGCTATAGAAAAGAAATTAAGTACCGTTAGGCTTTTCTTCCCTTTTCTTTCTTCATAAACACGCTTCCGCAATATTCACAAACCACATGAACGTGCAAAATACTGACGTTAAAAATTGGATAAACTTTGACATCTGTCGGCCCCTTGTTTTCGGAACAGGCATGTTCTCTTATCACCGGGTGAATTGACCTATCGTGATGTCTACAGATAACTAATGGAGGGGAAAACGCGAGAAGAAATACGGCAGCGAGACCAAGAGGACCTCAAAATGTCGCCCGGTCACAAGGAGTCATATGGACGCCTTGTGGATGCTGCTCGCCCTGCATTCTATATTAGCCCCTGCTCAGTAACTAAATGTTCAAATGTTTGTAATTCTATCGGACCAAACTGGGTGGTCATCAGTCCGTAGCTTACAAACTACTTAAACTAAGGTAAAATAATCTAAGGACAAAACACACACACACACACACACACACACACACACACACATGCCCCAGGGAGGATTCGAACCTCCGACGGCGAGCAACCGCGCGCTCCGCAGCGAGGCGCTTTAGACCGCTCGGCTGCTCCACCGCGGCTCAGTAACTAACCCGGGACCATTGCGAGTTGCTTATCTAAGGGCTTTCATGGACAACCAATTTGATTTTCAATTTTTTTCTTGTGATCTTCACACTTAAGACTGGTTTGATGCAGCTTTCCACTCTATCCTGTGCAAGCCGCTTACTCTCTGAGTTAAGAATTGCTACCTACATCCATTTCACCCTATGTACTTTATCCGTCTCTTGGTCTCTACTGGTCGTCCGCGGTTATCTCACACTATATTACAGGGCAACAAGAATAAATTTTCGGTGGCCGAGGGGACTGAGGCGCTGCAGTCACGCTCTGCACGGCCACTACGGTCGGGGGTTCGAATCCCCCTCGGGCATGGATATTTGTGCCGTCCTTAGTATTAGTTAGTTCATAAGTAGTTTGTAAGTTTAGGGACTGATGACCCCGTAGTTAAGTCCCATAAGCTGTACAAACATTTGAACATTTTTTAGAATGATTTTTTCACTATTATGGTAGCCCCATGGTGCCTCGCTCTAAGTAAACGACATGTAAACCTCCAGTAAGGATCTGAGACATCAGAATATCGTGCTGTATCACACACAAATTCCAATATTAACCAATATCTGAATAAAATACGTTACCGTACGTGTATTGCGTATGATATCATACCTGATCTAATTTGGGGCACGCCAGACTTCACATTCAAATCGGAAGGTTTTCGTCCATTGAGAGCGGAACGCTGTGATCTGTTCAGCAGAAACTCTTCCATTCAATAACGCAGTTCGATCGATATTGCTTACGTTCGCATTTTGTTGACTAGGCAACAGTGCGGAACCACACTGAACGCCTTCCGTAAATAGAGGAACACGGCATCTACCTGGTAGCCTGTATCTACTGCTTCCTGGTCTACGAATAGTGTAAGCTGGGTTTCACACGATGGTTGCTTTGAATGAGTAATTGTCAAGTCTCCAGAAAGGTCAGAATATTCTAGCATGAAAGATGTTGCAAAAATTCTACGACAGACCTACATCGAAGATAATAGGGTAGGACTATAATACGACCATCCTTACAAAAAAAATGAAGAGACCTGCTTTTTTTCCCCGCAGAATTATTAAGAACGCTTCGCTCCTCTGAAGTTCTACGGTACACTTCTATCAGACGGTCGAGTCCCGAGATAGCAGAAAGTTTAGTAACACACCAGCGGCCGAATTTCATTTCATTTCAGCTCAAAGTCACATTGTGATTGAAAGTAAAGTAAAAGCAAGCTTCGGTTTGTCAATATCAGTGGCTTAGCGCAGCGGCGGGCGCAGAAAGTACAGGCATGGTTACGGCAGCTGGTTTCTCAGGCTCTGCTCGCTTCGCTGGCTGTTGCACAAGCTGCCTCACCTATCCGCGCTCCGCTCAGCTTCCACTTGTGCGGCTGAATATAACGCCATTTTGTGTCAAAAAATTTTCAAACTTCTGCACAGATTTATAGCTCCATTAAAGCATACACAAGATAATCTGTTCATGCGTTCTTCAATAGTGAGCATATACAAGGTGTTTCACTAAGTGTGTTTGACTCTGTAACTTATAAAATAATAGGTGACGGGAAATTTTAATGCGGTAGGTCAACACAAGAAATGTTACACTTTCTGCGGAGCTATGAACATAGTTTATTGTATCATTTTCCAAAGAGTTACAGTACAAAGGTATATTTTTTAAAATGGGACAATACTTTTTTCTATCGTGCATTGGATTCGTTGAAACCAGCTGCGTCCAAATCAATTTAAACTACATTCCTATCACTGTTAGTTTGGGAGCTACAACCCTTCAAAGTTGTTAATTGTTCGGTACGTAAGAACGTAATGGCTGCCGGGGCTCTTCGCCTAGGATATCTCACGGCATACGCCGTGACTGCTTCAGTGGCATCGTGTCGGCACTCGCCGAGCATCAGCAACATGTCAACGTACTCGTTATTCGTGTATGCAAATGTTCAAATGTTCATCAAATGTTTGTGTAGCTTATGGGACTTTACTACGGGGTCATCAGTCCCTAAACTTACAAACTACTTATGAACTAGCTAAGACTAAAGACGGCACAAATATCCATGCCCGAGGGGGATTCGAACCCCCGACCGTAGTGGCCGTGCAGACCGTGAGTGGAGCGCCTCAGTCCCCTCGGCCACCGCGGCCGGCTTCGTGTATGCCATCGTCATCCGATGTCAGTAACTGTGGTATATTGAGCCCCGGTTGTCTGTGTGGCTCCAACTGTCGGGTATACAGCCGTGTGCGGCGACAGTCGGCAATCTAACACCGAACCGAGGAAGCTTCTCGCTCCGTGACACCGGCGACGTTACAACTCGGCCGCACCACATTTAGAAGGCGCATTGCATTATACGCAGCGTTTGTAGTATCTGCCCCTGAAACTTTGAAGGGTTGTAGCTCCCAAACTAACAGTGATAGGAATGTAGTTTAAATTGATTTGGATGCAGCTGGTTTCAACGAATCCAATGCAAGATAGAAAAAACTATTGTCCCATTAAAAAAATTATATCTTTTTGCTGTAACTCTTTGGAAAATGATACAATAAACTCTGTTTATAGCTCCGCAGAAAGTAACATTTCTTGTGTTGACCTACCGCATTAAAATTTCCCGTCACCTATTATTTTATAAGTTACAGAGGCAAACACACTTAGTGAAACACCCTGTATATAACACATTTGTATATTACGCCAACGAACTTCGAGGGATTGTAGAGACTTAATATCTGAATTTTTACATAGGAAGCTATGTTCGGAAATGTCATCAAATGACGCGATGTGCACTTATTCAACGGTGATACTTTGAAACAAATATCTTTAGCGACAAGAGCTTTGCTTTCCACACTATTGTCACTATTGTGCCTCTTATCTTTTCAGAAAGTAACTCATAATGCAACAGTAGTAGGTGACTGATTACTTTTACATGGCAAAGGAGGAATACTGAAGTAAACGCACATGTTAGGAGTAACTCAATGCAGCTAACTGTCGAACTGTTTCAGTAGCGCTCTACGATTTATAATTTCTAGGACGAGCTACTAGTGTATATAACACCATATGCCGCGGTGGAGTAGCCGAGCGGTCTAAAGCGTCTCACTGCGGAGCGCGCGGTTGCTCGCCGTGAAGGTTCGAATCCTCCCTGGTGTGTGTGTGTGTGTGTGTGTGTGTGTGTGTGTGTGTGTGTGTTTTGTCCTTAGGTTAGTCTACCTAGGTTTAAGTAGTTTGTAAGCTATGGACTGATGACCACGCAGTTTGGTCCGATAGATTTACAAACATTTGAACACTTTATAACACTATGCATACAAACAGCTACAAATGAATTTGTGCTAAAATTTTGATTAGTTTGAGAGATAATGGGAAAAATATGGTATGTAGCTGATCAGCTACACTATGCATTAGAGGGTTAAGTAGTTTGTAAATCTATGGACTGATGACCATAGCAGTTTGATCCAACAGATTTACAAACTTTCGAAACTTTTCGAATAAAGAACGATAGCATAAATAAAGGGAACAGAAAGAACATTTCTTTGGGAAGTTGAATCGGTGGCAGTAGTAAATGTAGTAAAGGCAGGAATCTGAAGAAATTATAGGATCCACAACTGGGGGAAAGAAATGTTAAGATTTTGGAAGGGGGGAAGAAGGAAAAAAAGGAAGCAATATTAGGGTTTCACTTACCGTCGACGTCGAGTTCAATGAAGATGTGGGTGGCATAAGCAGTAAATGTGTCACGGATGGGAGTAGGAGAGAGGGAATGATAGACAGCAGGCCGCGGTGGCCGAGGAGACTGAGGCGCTTCAGTCACGGTCTGCACGGCCACTACGGTCGGGGGTTCGAATCCCCCCTCGGGCATGGATATTTGTGCCGTCTTTAGTATAAGGTAGTTCATAAGTAGTTTGTAAGTTTAGGGACTGATGACCCTAAGCTTAACCCATAAGTTTAAACATTTGAATTTTTGAATGATAGACAACAAATCCAGATAGTCGTAATCCTACCACTTTTCCAGCCACTAAGCCACTTCGGTGTCTGTGTGACATCTAACCTTGAAAGTGAATACCTTCATTACAGCTTAGTAATAATTAGCATAACCTGCTATTAGTATTATAATTCAAGCTAAAATTTATAGATATGGCCGAAAATCGGTAATGTCGGCGTAAGTTGTGCAAGAGATTCGTAACACAGCAGTGATGATAATGCGTAACCAGAGGGCTGCCTGCCCCGACGTGTTTACACTCCCGTCTTCGTCCAAGGACAGCGAACACATTGTGGTCTGAACAACGAAAACATCGCTGCCTGCTTTCCTGAACACTGCGCTTGTTATCCAAGAAGAAAAGAACACAGATTCCCGGAACAGGGTGTATGAATGATTACGGAACGAAGAACTTTACATCAAGACTTTTGGCGTGCAGTGCCTGCACGATATGAATACAAAAATTCTGAAACAGCAAGGACTTTTGAAATCGTATTATTCTACGTTGTTGTGAAGCACATGTTGCGGTTACCTTATCAAATGAATGTTTTGTCGTGGCAGGTGAGCTTTTATGGCATTTTCCTAATTTTTAATAATGACACTAATTACAAATGTTTGTAAAGCTTATGGGACTAAACATATAAACTACTTATGAACTAAATCGCAATTTGCGATCAGTTATGGCTTCACTGTACTAGGTTCAGATGGAATACGGAAGTGCGGCAAATGAAAATTTGTGCCCGGGAGGGATTCGAACGCAGGATCTCTTGCTTACTAGGCAGACGCGTTGACCACTCCGCCACTGAGGGCACAGTGACCAGCCCGACTGCAGAAGTCTCTTCCCTGCACGTCTCCCGCCACAACCAAATCTCCATTCGCCACGCTGTCTCTTTCCTACACCACAGATCCTGGGTTCGAATCCCGGCCGGGCACAAATTTTCATTCGACACACTTCGGTATTCCATCTAAACCTAGTACATTGAAGCCAAAACTAATCGCAAATTGCGATTTATTTCATTCATTGAACGCTGTAACGTCGTCAAAAATATATTATTGTACTTGTGAACTAACTCATACTAAAGATAAAACAAACATCCATGCCCGAGGGAGGATTCTAACCTCCGACGCGGGAGGCCGCGCGATCCGAAACTTGGCGCTTCAGACCGCTAGGCATATCCCGTGCGGCACACTAATTACAAATTTTGATAATAGTATACATCAAGGGAATGTGCTAATTTTTGATTATGCTATAATTTGTACACAGAGGACAAGAAATAATCAACAGTTAACACAAGACTTCATTTCGTTTAGTATCTCAAAGCTGTTAGTGGTACAGGTCTGATGTTACTTAATCGGCACAGCTGCGGGATACCAACCCCTCTAACTTCCCACACTAATTTAAGTACAGCAGATGCTATTTTAATCCTACCTAAGAATAACTCCAGTATTACAGTTGCCTGCGCCATACTAGTAGCTGATGACGAAACTAACTGTGTAGGTATCGGCCCTCAGCATATTCTCTTATAATGCAAGCGCGTATATTAAACCAGACGCTGCTGTCGTGTCTTAACTTCAGCTAGCAATGAGAACGCGAAATCTAGCACATGAATTTTAAGTAATGGTGATACCTCTTGGGTACCGACTGAATGAACTTTCCAACTCCTCACGCATATGTAGTACATTATCACGCTGGTATAGTTGTGCATGCACACGAGTATCTCAACCTCTTCAGTAATAATACCAGTTTTTTTTTTATCCCTCTATCATTTCTATAACAGGTGATCACCTGACGAACAAGGCTAAGAAAATATAATTTTTTGTGAAATAGTTTATTTTTTGCTTTAGTTTTTATTTTCTCGTTGCAGTTGCACAATTTTGAGCTCTGTGGCTAGTTTCGGACGAGACCGTCCATTTTCAAACCATTAGTCCTGGTTTTAAACCGTAATAAATCAAGATACATGTTAAAAATGGCAGCTAAATTGTTGTACATTATAAAACCATGTAGAGATATAACTAGTTTTCATTAAAAATTTTAACTGACATTTTAAATTTTTAATGTAAATCTGCAGAGATTTATAATGTACAATTGTAGCAGCCATTTTAACATGCATCTGGATTTATTATAGTTTAAAACTAAGGCTAATGCTTTGAAAATGAACTATCCTTACGATGAAAATATAATTGTTTAAAAAAAATCATTGGACACAATTTAAAAAAAAGATGATCATTATATGGGTTTAAATGTTTGTATAGCTTATGGGACTTAACTACGGTGTCATCAGACCCTAAACTTACAAACTACTTATGAACTAGCTAACACTAAGGACGGCACAAATATCCATGCCCGAGGGGGGATTCGTACCTCCGACCGTAGTGGCCGTGCAGACTGTGACTGGTGCGCCGCAGCTCCCTCGGCTACATGCGTTTGTATCTAGACAAAACTCACTAGTATTGTGTGTCGTATACGACACGCAGGAAGCGAAGAGTTTAAGTTCGGAAGAATTAAAAAAAAGTGTATACGCAACTGCGACTAGGTATCAGCATCAAGTGTACAACGCAATGGTTACATGTGAACATTTGTGCGGGATCTGGACTCCAGCTGTTCTCGAGCGGCCGCGTTAACTATTAAGCTAGCAGTGCACGCCTCCAGAAGCGACCCTAGCGAACGTGGGTCACACACCCGTGAGTGCTGGTACATTCTAAGTTGTAATTCACGCTAAGGGAGAGACGTTCAATACAAATAACGCGTCCTTTGCTCTGACAAAAATGGGATGTAGGGTCCGTGTTCTATCGATGTAATCAATACAGGGCAGCCGCGGTGGGGTGGTCGAGCGTTCTAAGGCGCATAGCTGCGGAGCGCATCGCTGCTCGCCGTCGGAGGTTCGAGCCATCCCTCAGGCAGCGATGTATTTTTGTCCTTATCATAAGTTAATTTATGTAGTTTGTAAGCCTAAGGACTGATGACCAGAGTAGTCAAGTCCCAGAGATTTAAAAAAAGTTATCATTAAAAAAGAAAGAAAAGAAAAACAATACAGTTTAATGTGTTTCAGATATGCATTGATGGGTAGTAGATAATGTGTGGCATATGGAAGTATGGATCGGTCCTGGATGCGTGCACATGCAGCATAATGATTAACGTGACCGCTCGCGAGTAATGGTTCGGCACAAATGTGCACATGTCACCAGCAAGTTGTATAGCTGACGCTGATTCATATTCGCAGTTGCGAATACATTTTTTGTATAGTTGGCAGTTTTAGTCGTCGCAGTGGGCGGCGCGTTTGCGTATTGGATCAAACACGGGCACTGCAGATCGTACTAAATAATTTACTCATTGCAGTTAAAACTGTCTGCAACAATTTTCTGCAAATGTGACGTATGATACAAAAAAAATATCACTTTCATGGCCATATTATCTAAAATCCGTATTGTACTACGGCAGAATCACCGTAACTCTTCGCACCGATGAGACGCACCAAGTTAAAGAAACGCGTTTGTTAAAACACGGTGTCCTGCTGCGTGAGTAAGTCCGTAAAAGCCGCATACACATCCACGTCCTATACGAATAGTCGACCGTTGAAAGCCTTTTGTGTGACCAAAGGCGTGGTAATCGGATAGGGTGAGATCATAACTGAAGCACGGGTGCTGGAATGAGTTCCACTTGAAGTGGCGTAACTTGTGCGTTACGACATTCGTTAACACGAAAGACCAGCCCCCACTGTCGCAGTTTTCCCGCACTTTTCGCTGAACTGTACGCCGTAATGTCTCCCGCGACGCCAGTGAGGCACTGGGTTCTTTGAAGTCAATAAGCCATGGGGCCTGATAATCGAAGGTGAGGGAGAGCATCACCTTTGGTAATAACGTCGCTAAGCTTCGTGTTTTAACATTTTCCACACGCACGTCGGCAAGACACGAATGCGACACTAATCTCTTGCCTCTATACAGGTGCTTATACAGGTATACCCAGAACGGAGTCCCGCTGTATTTCATATTATAGACTGTGGTCACACGTGCTAAAAAAAAAAAAAAAAAAAAAAAAAAAAAAAAAAAAAAAAAAAAAAAAAAAAAAAAGCTTTTTGATTGCTCCTTATACTAGCTGTCCTCGGCAAGCGTTGCTATGCCACGGAAGGTAAAAAACAATCTTTCGTTTTGTTTATTACAGTACTTTTGAATACACAAATTTATTGTTTCCGTCTGGTTCATACACGTGTAAGTGAGGTACATAAAAAACATGCCAGTAATTAGAATGCAACGTTCCGTCAGAATTTCATCTCAATCGTTCAAGAACTCTCCGACATTTGTTATGAAGGACACGCGAATAGAACATGTAACGTCTCCCAACCACAATTCTTCGAAAGTTCGTCCCTGATTGCTTTGAAACTTTAAGAACAAAAATGTTCAAATGTTTGTTAAGCTTATGGGACTTAACTACGGGGTCATCAGTCCCTAAACTTACAAACTACTTATCAACTACCTTATACTAAGGACGGCACAAATATCCATGCCCTAGGGGGGATTCGAACCCCCGACCGTAGTGGCCGGGCAGACCGTGACTGGAGCGCCTCAGTCTCCTCGGCCACCGCGGCCGGCAAACTTTAAGAACGTTGGCCTGGAATATGCCCTTGGTTTTATGTACTTTTTATTAGGTTTGCGAAATATTTTGGGAATAGCCTTAGTAAAGAAGTAATAAAACTACACGTCTGACACCATAGTTTTTCACGCATCTCAGTGTTTATCGCGTCATATCTGCTGAACTTTGTGTCATACAGTGATAAATTTGCCGATACATTCGGAAATATATGTGGATACTGTATGCAAAAATTTCTTGCGTATAGCTTTAGTAATACCGAAGTAATATATTAAAACGTAATTACTGACGCGGTAGTTTTACTGCACGTAGAGCGAAAATGTAGTAAGCCATGTATACTTATTCCCCTTTCGTAATTTTATGGAGGACGGGTCAGCAAGAAACATTTTCTTAAAGGTTTGCAATCGTACGGTAAGCGTTGTCTTTCACTACCTTCGCGGGTGCTAGGGGAAAACCTCTCCAAAATTTTATCACAACTGGATGAATGGTTTGGAAACGCATAGAGGACAAAAATAAATAGCAACATTCATATTTATTGATGCAGGTAATAGATTTTACACAGCCGCACGATAGGATTAACACAGATGATAGCGATAGGGCCGCTCGATAGGAGGCTCCGCAGGATATTAGGTGCCTACTCCATGACGTCTTCTAAGTCACTGTACTGAACTAACCACTTCGCGAACCAGCATCGCCGCGAGAGAAATTGTAATAATTTCGAGTCTCGGCAGCATTTACCAGATCGGAAGTACGAGCTTAGAAAAGTGCCTTTATAGACGGGTGGACACTACGTAAAAGGGGTCTAATTGTCAGTTATATCCCCGTACACATTCAAATCTCACGTCTCTTACTTGCTTCGCTCACCGCTATTGTCAACAAGGCAGCCGAGGGAGAATGCAGGTATACGTTCCCACAGGTCAACAATACAGCAGCAACCTGTTTCATTTACCCCCTGGGAAGTAAATACCTCCCTTTTTATGGATCTGCTAGTTGCAGCTGCTTCAGTTTACTATAACTTTTAGAATGCAGTTGCTATATTCTGAATCATAGTTTAAACTGCTCCCAAACTATCCACCATCCTCACTGCAAACATTGTCAGGACGAACAGCGCTCAAATCCTGGTTCGGCTTTCGTGGCTTAGGGTTTACGATCCCCTGTCACCTCACTTTGCAGTGATTCTTTGGAAGTTGAGGCGAAATATCGTGTTAGTGATTGCCCACATTAAATAATCCGTCTGTCAATTGAAACTTTAAATAATTAGCATACCTCACCTTACGCTGAAAATTGAAGTTTGAATCATTTGTAGCCAGTAAGTCACTGAGTGCTGCTGGATAAGCTGTTGGTGAGAAACAGTTAAATTTCTGTAGCTATCAGCGAGGACTCTCATTTGCCTATAAATCAACATTTCATTTTCCATCTGAATTCATCTGCATCATTAAACTTTCGTAGGTCAATGGGCCTTAGTGTTTTCTGTAGTACAATGTGTTCCGTCGGGTTCTTCGAAAATAATCTTAATTCAAAAAATGTTCAAATGTTTGTATAGCTTATGGGACTTAACTACAGGGTTATCAGTCCCTACACTTACAAACTACTTATCAACTAGCTTATCCTAAGGACGGCACAAATATCCATGCCCGAGGGGGGATTCGAACCCCCGACCGTAGTGGCCGTGCAGACCGTGACTGAAGTGCCGCAGTCCCCTCGGCCACCGCGGCCGGCAATCTTAATTACATGGCAAGAAAAGACCGTGAAGAAGGATATATTTCACATCCGCAATGCTCTTTAGGTCATTCCAGAATAAGCACTACCTCGGTTATAATATGCCCGTTTATAATATATGCAGTACTCGTCTCAAGAGATTTAAACTAACTACATTAAATGTGAATTTGGAAGGCCGAACGGGGGTGAATACTAAAAGAAACCCTTTAAACTTCGTGTAAAAGATCAATCCATTCTATAGGCCGTAAATCTGACTAAATACCTACGAATTATAATTACGACCAATTTACACTGAATGGGAAGTAAGGGAGGTTAGGGTTTAATGACCCGTCGACAGCGTGGTCATTAGAGACGGTTGAATTGAAACGAACAACTCGACAATGTTTACGAATGCGAACCAAAGACTGCGTTTTATTGGAACAGAACTACTGAATAGGCTGCCTACATCACGCTTGTTCCTGTTTTTTAGTATTGCTGGAGGTATCCGGCAGAACTGAAGGATAGGGCGACCTATTCTCGCGCATTTCCAGGTTTCTCCGGTATTACATCAACTTTTTTGTCCTCGCGCCCTCCCCCTCCCCAATTGACGGCCAGTTCCTCCCGTTTGTTTATCTTGTCAGTGATCTTGCGAAGTATTATTGACAGTCCAAATATTCTGACAGGTCCCTAAAACTTTTGTACAGTAATCGAAGCTACTCCCGACATTTAGTCTTTTGTATTCGTGTTTCTATAGAATGAAGATGATTTAGCTCAAAGACATGCTAGGAAAGGAGGAACAAAATTACACTTACACGTCTAGAGAGTTCGAAGAGAATAAATATTTACTTGCTTCTCCGTCAGTACTAACAACCCACGGAAAAACATCATACCGTATCAGGTATATTACAAACACATGGGAGTAATAGGATTTGGCAAAGTGCACTGAAACACTTGTTACACTATTTCTCTATTGACTCACGCAAGCCATTTCGTAATGCTTCGAAAGAGTCAGTAATGATAGATCGATTAAGTTGTTAATAGTCGAAAACAGAGGACCCAGATAAATGATTTCAATTCCTTATGTTCATTGTTTTCAATCCTATTATCGCTATTGTGCGTATAGCTATTGATTAGCAAAAGATACATATTGCTTCCAATTAAGTTCAATAAGGATTAATCATGGTGATAAGCTAGTAAATGTATCCAGTTCATCCCATAACCGCCACGAAGCGGTACTTGAATTCTCATCACAGGTAATTCTTATTACATGCTTCTACACTCTCTGTGTGTGAATTTATTCCAAAATATGAAACCGCGTGTTGTAACAGTAGAAGTAAAGAAAGTATGGCTTTTTAAAAATATTTATATCTCCGTAGCCAATGAAAAGGAAATGTAGTTGTCTTGTTGAAATTGCGACCAAATATCCCGTAAAATCATGCTAAGAATTTTACCACCTTCCGTAAAACCATGAACAAATGTTTGTCCTATTGAAGGAGAATATCGAAAAAACACAGGGTGGTGAAATTGAAAGTGTCCCATATTCAGCGAGTTACATTGGCAACATTTTGAAACCATTTGTGAAAGCATTAACAGAGGGGGGGGGGGGGGGAAGACCTACAGTTACTTCCAACAGGATGGCGCAACTGTCGATACAGCCGACCGAACCCTGGAGGACATTTACACAATATTCTCTCCTGGCAGTTGCTAGCAGAGGTCAGCGTGTCTGAGATCCCAGCTGTCCACACACGTCACATGATCTGACAGCGTGCGATTAGTTTGTGTGGCCAGTCTTCAAAGTATAACGTGTATCGCTCAGTTCAACACTATAGCGGAACATTTCGGTTGAGATGCGATCTGTACTGCTTCGATCTACCTCCAGTAATTTGCTGACGAGGGCGCAAAAATGACAAGTGATCAATGATGATCACTCATCTGCTATGGTCGAGTTAGTACTGAATCTCTTTTCCCATGCTGTGTTTCTTAGTAGGGGAAAGGCCGGGTAGCCACGGACACATGAATAAATTGCTACAAAAACAATAAATAATCTGTTTGTATTTATTTTCACCGTAAAATGAAACCAGTAACTTCTTTAGTCATATCACTTAGAACTAAGTATACATAATAATTTTTATGTACTATCTTAAAAATACTTTCGAATTAGTTTGTTGGCACTAAAAAATTTGGAGGGTAGCCCCGGACACAGCATTCAGTGGTACTGCAGTTGTTTTTCGGCTTTGAAAAATATCACAGTAGTTACAAATATCGGAAGGATCTATATAATCACAATCTTCATGGGCTCAGTCCTTGCAGACATAGCACTGAATCCAGTCTTCTTCGAAGGTTTCTCCACATGTGATGCATTTAGTCTCTTTTCCTTGACCCTCTGTGTATATTTGTCTTTGTCTTGAACGATTCTTTAGTGCCTTCTTGTTTTTTCGACTCTACTTTTTATTGCATTTACTTTTCTGTCTCTCTCCTACACCTTTTCATATGGAAATGACCCTGCTCTTTCTTAAATTTATGAGGGATTTTGAGAGCTTCTGCAAGATCAAATGCCAATTTCACTCTTCTAATGGGTGAAAACCACCAACGAAGTTTAACAGGAGCGACGAAAAATTTTTGCGCGAACAAAATTCACAGTTGCGAGTAGGTCGCTCTGCGCCTATGCCGAAACTGACTTGCATATGTTTTTACTCCACAGGGCGCATTTCAAACGCAGTCTTGCCAGCGCAACGTGCTTGCTTTCTTAGAAATTAAAATGTATACGGTTATTCGCCGTCCGGGGCTACTCGACCTTCCCCTACTCTTGAACTGTGTTCTCCGGTCCGCTTTTATTCACCCCACCATGTACAAAGAAGGGCAGGATGGTTGTAATATCGCAATATAGGGGACAGGAGGTCACGGAAATGATACATGAGTTTTTCGAAGTTTATCGTTGCGCCGAGATCTACCAACGAATGCGAAAATGTATTGTTGATTCTCAGTTATATAGGAAGAAATGACTATAATAATAACAGGGATCAGTGATCAAGCGAAGAGATTTAGGCGATCTTTCTTCTCGCGCGCTAATCGAGAATTGAATGGTAGATAAAATGGTTTGTCAAACCTCTACCGGACAGTTGATGTGTAATTTGCAGAGTACAAATGTATATGTAGATAAAGATACAAAGCCGCGGTGGAGTGGTCGAGCGTTCCAAGGCGCCTAGCTGCGGAGCGCTCTGCTGCTCGCCGTCGGAGGTTCGAGTACTCCTCTGGCATCGGTGCATTTGTTGTCCTTAAAATAATTTAGTTTAAATAGTTTGTAAGCCTATGGCCTGATGACCACAGTAGTTAAGTACCATAGATTTAGAACCATTTGATTTGAAAGATACAATTTAGCTCAACAATCAGTAATCAAATTCGTATCTTGCCAGGGAAGTATAATGTCAGCAAAACGATAATTAACATTACTGCCCTCTCACTTACTCTTGGGAAGTAAAAAAGAAAAGATAAAACCAGTATTTTATTCTTACTTAAGAAGCTATCGCTGCCTACAGTCGCGTCGAAGTTCCTACGACGTCAAAGCCCCCGGTTTTAAGGCTGTAAAGCTTCACAGCGAAATCCGACGACAGGTAGAAGCACGCACCTGTCCGTGTCTAACATCCTGAATCCCTACTAATAAGGATGCTATATCTGGAAAACTTGCACTATGATGGCTTCACATCCGCTAAAAAATGCCGTTCACGAAGACAGTCTTCAAAAAGTATCCTTTTCGACATGCATAGTAACTACAACATGCTCTACGTAAACCGCGCAAATACGTATCAGTGTACTGTTTAAATGTATAATGAGCTTAGGTTCTCATTTGTCTGCTTCAGAGTTTTAAAAAAGAGGAGGCCTTTAAGCTTTCAGCATTATTTATTACTCAAACGTGTAAGAATGATTTCTCCCTTATAACGAAGTAAGAGAAACTAATTTCAATGTCAATGCACACACACCGTCATTTTAGTGCAGCATTTCTTTTCGATCTACTTCGAAAACACTAATTATCCTACAAATCTAGAAGCTCCACTGCTGTCTCTGGTACCTGAAACCATTGTGAGAACAGTAATCGTTCTGGTGACAAGTTTCGCATATCTCAATTACACAGTCAAATGTGTATGTTCTATTACACTTTATAAACGTTATAAACTACAGTTCTCAAATCCGTATTTAATTCCAGTCTTTGTACATAAATAATAAAGCAGTGCCGTTTTCAATTGGTGATGGATATCTTCTAATTTTGTAATGAAGGTGGTTATCATCAAATTGGTCATTTATTGTAACACGTGATTATAAACTGGTATTAACAATTATTGGATCACTACCGCCCTCTTCAGAGACAACATTTTATGAATGTCGCGTGTGTATCTTCGATATACTGAGTACCAAGGTCATTTCAACCGTGACTATTAATGTGACCGCCAATCATACAAAATGAAATTACCCTCTGAAATATTATAATTACTACTGTGCAGTTGAAAAATTGAGCTTTACTGTCAGGCCATTAATATAGCTTTGAAGAGCAATACTCGATAATGATAACTTACGCTTTAAAGTTTCTCTAATTTCTACCTGCTTGTTTGCCCTTCATGGTAACTAGGGCGCCGAGTTTTTCAAACTGAAAATACGCGAGATTTCCGAAATGGTGGCAAAAATAGACCCATTGTGATAATAGCGGTATGTTTCGCCTTTAGTAGAACGTAACATACTTTGTTAATTTAGGCGTAGGATGTAACAAAGCCGGCCGCGGTGGCCGAGGGGACTAAGGCGCTCCAGTCACGGTCTGCACGGCCACTACGGTCGGGGGTTCGAATCCCCCCTCGGGCATGGATATTTGTGCCGTCCTCAGTATTAGTTAGTTCATAAGTAGTTTGTAAGTTTAGGGACTGATGACCCCGTAGTTAAGTCCCATAAGCTATACAAACATTTGAACATTTGATATAACAAAAACAAGTTAATGAAACTGTCGCATTCTATCAATATTCGAATATAATAAATTCGTTCTGTACGCCCCTTCATGAGCGGCTAATAGTACTAGTTGCGCTCTCTGTCCTTAAATATTTCGTAGACTTGCAGGAATGCTTCCTTCTCTGCTCTTGAGGAGAGGAGAATGGCGGGCTATCCAGGAACTGGCTAGCTTCCTCTGCTCCCCTCCTCCCTCCCCCATCCCTCCATTTTCAGTAATATTTCATCACATAACACATTGTAGTAAGTTCATTACTGATTCGGAATAAACCTATGATGCCAGTACACAATCAGATCTATCGCAGAGATTTCGATAATCGAAGTTGAATCAATAAAAATAGAAAAAAACATTGCATTTCAACTTATGTCTTATATTAGAAAGAAATGCGGGAGAAAAATATTCCCACGTTTCTAAATCTGTGGGACTTAACTACTACAGTAATCAGTCCCTAGGCTTAGAAACTACTTACTTAAAGTAACCTAAGGGCAAACCACACACACACACACACACACACACACACACACACACACACACACACACACACACAAGCGCGCGCCCGAGGGAACACTCGAATCTCCGACGGGAAGCAGCCACGCGTTCCACAGCAAGGCGCCTTAGAGCGCACGGCCACTCCTGCGCTGCGAAAACCCATTATATCCAGCAGATAGACTGTTCTAGGAACACCAGTGAGGATAACGCTTTCCTGAAAGAATTCGAAATATTTAAACATTTCGACCATTTCAGAGCATTGAAATAAATCCCATGGCAAAGATGAAAATTTGTGATGGATCGGGATTCGAACCCGGATTTCCCACTTTGGGCCAGCGGTCGCCTTAACCAATTAGGCTATCCAGGCACGCTTCCCTTCCAACCCAAATTCTCAACTTGTAGCACACCACGATTGTAGTGCCCCCTGTCCATTTGATCCCACTTGCTCGCAGCCTACACCGTTTTCCCGCAAGGGATCGAGCGTATTAATGCGTCAATTGCCTGTTGGGGCACATATACAATTATTTATATCGTGTCTTTTCGGACATGTCCGAACAGATACAAATGGTGTCTGTTCTTTCGGACTTGTCCGAAAATGACAGACACCATATAAATAATTTGCTGAAAGAACCCAAGCAGAAGACAATGGTGTTAGTACGAGCCCCCCTGGTCTTCTGTCGCTCAGTTGGTGGAAGGACGTATAATCGTGCAGAGACGTTTGGGCAGCACGAGAGACCTTCCGCGACCCGCGAGCCGGTTCCACACTCTTACGTAAGCTCGCATGTCTTGTAGAGTAACGCACACATATCAATCGCACGCTTTTCCCACGACACGCCATCTCAAAACCAGCATTCTTGATTTTACATCCATTATATGTTTACCCCATCGATATGTTTACATTTAATTGCATACCTTTATCTGCACTGCTTTACTTAGGGCGTTTTAAGATATCTCTGTCTCTCCCACGGGTCTGATCGAAATCATTCGCGGGCTGCATTCGGCCGTGGGTCGCCTGTTGCCCACCTAAGTTTGACAGGGATTATGCTGTAGAACTTCCTCCTTCTGGCTGTAGTACTGATAGTTCGCAAGGGCAAAGAAGAGCACCAGGAGATGTGAAAAACGTGTACATAGGCTCGTTGCAGAAAGTGTCGTAGGACAGACACTTCTAATTATAACCTTCCATCACTGACCTGAGACAGTTTTACGATCGTATATAACGCGCTGAGTTTCGCAAGATTTATACGTGAAATACAAAGGTGATTTTAGTTTTAGAAATATAAAGCTTGTTGATAAAGAGGTGATTTTAGTTTTCGAAATAGGCCTGTATTATCTATGATATTTTGAGAAAACTAAAATCACCTTGCAATCTTGAATCTTGCAAAACTCAGCTCGTTCTCTATCATACAGAAAGAAAAAGGAAAAAAAGTGCACACTACTAGTACTCCGCTACCCTAGTAGGCTCTTTCTGCGTGTGGCGCACGCCTGGGCTATTAAGAGGGAGCTCACATTTCTCCGCCTAATAGCGGGAAGCGAGAAATAGGCATTCAAAATCGCCACAGAAATGTAATCCTGTAATTTAAACCTTCCAACAAGTCGACCTTAAATTAGTAAGTGCCTCCAGGATGTGTGGCAAACATTTCCAACAAATGTAAGCTATCTAAGCATGTGTGTCAATTTTTACCTCTCTATCTACATTATTCCGCGATTTATTAAGTTTTCAAATTTATACTGACTTTTTGATCACCCGGTATTTGTCCAATGAATACCCGTTTATCATCTGCATTTATTCTTGGTGTCGCAATTTTAATGCACATGTGGTCTCCTTGTTAGTAGTTTGGTCCCTTAGAATTACAAACATTTGATAATTTTGAATTCAAAGCCCGTCCGCAGTTTGACAATGAGGATAAAAGAAACTGCTGGGTCCACTATTCGGATACTGACATCCTGAACCACATTCTTCGGTCAAGAATGTTTGGATCAAACTGCTATGGTCATCAGTCCCTAGACTTACTAACTACTTAAGCTACCTTATGCTAAGGACGACAACACACACAAACACACACACACTCGCCTCCGAGGGAGGACTCTAACCTCCGACGGGAACGGCCTCCCAGCCCGTAGCTTGACGCCTTAGACCACGCTTTCCATCCGCGCAGCAGGAAACTTACGGTACATCAGGCTGTGCGCTACACGAAAATTTCAGCCGGAACACAAAATAATTTCACAAAATTACAATCCAGTAATATGCTTCCCTATGTGTTTCCGACAGTCTCGTATGCTTGAAAATGTTACTACTAAGTTACTCGTTTCCTACCCCACGTCTGGAATGGACGATACAGGCTTATTTCAGTCAGAGGCGTGTCGCTCCATAAAACAGTAAAACCAAACAAGGCTTAGAAAAAAGGTAAAAATCTTACTGTTTATCAACAAGCAGAGACAGACACTGTAACTAGGACGTAAATTTCGCATTGTTTAATGGGCGTTCTTACCACCCCTAACTTCCAGGAATGAACACTAGCGACGGTACAACACGACCATAAAATACACGTAAACTCAGCGCCCTGTAGCGTAATCAGTTTATGAACTGTCCACATAAGTAACTAAGACCTTGATGGCCGAGGAGCACGTTTACATTGTGCTTCAGCAACTACATTTGTCCTCTGCAAGCTTCTGTTCAAAAGAGGTAGGAAGGAAGTGGTACGAATAGTTTTTTTCTCCTCCCCACTCACTGGAGGCAAGATGAAAATTTCTTATAAAACGCGCTGATTTTCTCCGAGATCGTCGCGATAAATTTATCTGCAGTCAATTGAATTAAAATTTGCAGCAACTGGAGTGAAAAATATGAGAACCTCCGTTCAAACCTGTTTTCGTAAAACAAGAGTGTTGCCGATAATATCTAACGGTTCTGGAAAGTCAACTCTGACGACCATTTACTGAAAGCAATATTCGTTAAACTCTCCATTATAGAAGAAACGAACGAAAAAAATTAGTACTCTCGTACAAAGAGGCATATTTTGTTTTCCAAAAATGTTTTAAGTAGTCCATATATTACATAAGGTTTAATCTTTTTACAGCAGCTTATGTGTTAAAATGGCTGATAGATTGTCTACGAGAAATTAAGGACAGCTCTGCCCTGTCCTTGTTCAAGAAACAATCCCAGTATTCACGTGCAATAATATACATAAGACACTCAGACACGAGAAAGGTTTTTGTGAAGCTGCGAATAGACTGGACACCTTACCTATAACAATCATTAGCTCTTTGTCTAGGTTTCCTAATAAATTATAGAGTCAATACATGAACACATCAAATAGCTAGTGTTTGTAATTCGCCGTAATGTACGTCACGAAGAACATTTGGAACGCAATGGAAATTAGGTTGAGAAAGGATTTCAGTTACGTCAGAAAGAAATTTCGTCATAACACGATACGCTCAAACCCATCGCTGCCATTCTACAGACATTTTGACTCCATAAACTGCCTCGAAACGGTATCAGCGTTTCTCTAAACCACATCTGAGCGTTAATTAAAATGTTTACTTGCCGCGAGGGGAGAGTCGCGCGTCTCTAGGCGCCATGTCAGGGACGGCGCGGCCGCTCCTACCGGAGATTCGAGTCCTCCCTCGGGCATGGGTGTGCGTGTTGTCCTTAGGTTAGTTTAAGTAGTTTCTTAGTCTAGGGACTGATGACAACATTAGTTTGGTCCCTTACATAGTTTACAAACATCTGAATATTTTATTTTAGTGTTTATTTACAGAACACAAGCCTTGTGGTCTCATTGGTACAAAGTCTGCTCTTCTTCATTCATCATTCATAGCAGTCGTAAAAAAGGAAATTAAAGACTAAGAACCTAGGTGACGTTTCATTTTAAGGCACACAACTACAGTATGAAAGTGACTACGTTGAATTGTCAAGGACATGCAGCTTTTTTCACTCAAATGTTCAAATGTTTGTAGAGATTATGGGACTTAACTACGGGCTCATCAGTCCCTAAACTTACAAACTACTTATGAACTACTAAGGACGGCACAAATATCCATGCCCGAAGGGGGATTCGAATCCCCGACCGTAGTGGCCGTGCAAACTGTGACTGGCGCGCCTCAGTCCCCTCGGCCGGCTCTTTTTTCTTTTTCTTTTCTTGCACGTTAAGTGTTCCACAATTCTTGATGTACGAAAAGAATAATTTGTGTTAGTGTTCAAATGTTTGTAAAGCTTATGGGACTTAAAACTGCGGCACATCAGTCAATAAACTTAAAAAACTCCTTATGAACTACCTTATAATAAAGACAACACAAACATCCGTGCCCGAGTGAGGATTCGAACTTCCGACGCGGGAGGCCGCACGATCCGCAAAGTGGCGCTCCAGACCGCTCGGATAATCCCGCGCGGCTTGTGTTAGTGCAATAGCTCTGAATAAAGCATAGTGGTAACAGTTAACTGTCTAGCAGACTAACACTTTTGTATCGAGCACTACCAACAGACTACTTTCATCTTCTGTCATCGGACATTAACTTGCAGGGTCAAAGGGAAGCACCACGCTCTACCCGCCTTCGTCTACGTTCCCTAATCAGAACAACCACTACAAGTAGCTCTGCAATTGTCCTCGTCGTAGGTGTATACCCCTTCATCAAAATGTTCAAATGTTTGTAAATAAAAATTTTACAAACTACTTTAACTTATGCTAAGGTCAACACACACACACACACACACACACACACAGAGAGAGAGAGAGAGAGAGAGAGAGAGAGAGAGAGAGAGAGAGAAGAGAGACTAACGCGCGCACGCCCGAAGGAAAACTCGGCCCTCCGTCGGCGAGCAACTGCGTGCTCCGCAACAAGGCGCCTTAGAGCGCTCGGCCATTTCCGCGCGGCGTGTGGTAAGACGTTACATTCCTCCACCATGGCGGCTGACAAGTGCTGGTTGATGATAGGTGTATGTGAACGTGCTGCAATACATCTCCCCCACGTATCTTCCTTCCTTCTTTACTTCCTGGACTGTATTTCCTTTCCCCGTCCCCTCCTTTCCTATCCTCACTCCTTCCCCTCCCCACCGGGGGACTGATAACCTCAGTAGTTTAGTCCCCTATCCCAACCAAGCAACCCAATCCCCAACGTATTTTATTCGATGGGATTGAAGTCGCGGGCGGGAACCCCATGATGCTCAGGACGTGAACTAGCCACGCGTTTCGTGTATTTCAAGAATCTACTTCGCCTCGAACTATCTCGGGATGTAACTGGTGTATTGCGATGCAATCCACGCCATTTTATGTGATTTGTCATGCTATAAATTGTTATTGAAATAATATAGGGTGTCCATTTAAAAACACATACGTCTGTGTCACAAACAAAAATATTTCGTTCTAAAATGTTTCTAAACAGTAACAGTCATAAGCCCCTGCCTTACATTGAAACCGGTGAGAGTCGTTTTTTCAATAGCTGTTGTTCGAGATATATTCTGGGTGGTCAAGATAAAATGGTACACCCTGTATATTAGGCATGTTTACAGTTTCCGTCCTCTAGCTTCAGTTTCAGCAATCGATAATTTCGGTAAGAAAGTGTGCGGGATGTCTTCAAAATTGATTGTGAGCGACAGTAGACGGGCGCCGGTGACAATTTACCAGTGAGAGAGGAGCAGGTGCTATGTCACCAGGCGCTCATTACCGCGGCTGCGTGCTCAGGTTACTATCTGATCCTGAGTCCCCACGCCGCCTGCGGCAGGGGGCGAAGGTCGGGGGATAACGACGCTACCCTCCGGCCCCCATTCCACCAGCAGTATGAATGTAAATGTGCGCTTAGACTCCGAAATACGAGACAGCCGGCAGATAGCAAGCCACGCGATTGCACTCTCCAAGTAGACCGTCGGTTGAGCGCTGGAAACCACGACGGAGTTCCACGTTGCTGCCCAGAAGTAAAAATGATCCGGCAGACTTTCAAATCGAACAGTAACTGAACGATACGCTATACACCCGTGGTTTAAATTGCAGTTTCGGTGACGGCGGCCTCTGCTTGTCGTACAGATGTAGGAAGCGGGCAGGCAGCCAATCAGGAGTTTACGTTTTGTAAACAATTCGACGTTGTGGATGTAAATATTTTTTGGATGAACATATTACAAAATCGTGAAAAATGTTCAAATGTTTGTAAATCTATCGGACCAAACTGCGTGGTCATCAGTCCGTAGCTTACAAACTACCTAAATCTAGGTAAACTAACCTAAGGACAAACACACACACCCATGCCCCAGGGAGGACTCTAACCTCCACGGCGAGCAACCGCGCGCTACGCAGCGAGACGCTTTAGACCGCTCGGCAACTCTACCGCGGCGCAAAATCGTGACATTGGTAGAAAATGCTTTTGACGTGTAACAGGGTTAATGCTACTGCAGCCCCTTTCACTCGAGGAAATCAACACAGTGCCAGTGTATGCCTAATACTGGTAGAAGTTAACAATGTTTTTGGAAGAAGCGTTCCTATAGAAGGTACAACAAAATATGAAAAAAATGCAGACTGCAGTGTCGCCGAAGAAACTGTTATAGGAAGTACACCAAAAACTTGTCACTGTATGTTTTTAATCACGCAGATGTGATTGGAAACATGTATATAAAATTGGCTGTTGAATGAAACTCACTATTTCCATGAATGACACGAACTTACACCCATGAAGTGACTAGTTCTGTAAGTACTTTTTCCATCCAAGCTCTGTTATTTGTATTCTCAATCAAATTCTATACATTTATCAACCATAAACAATTTCTAGATTAATTCACGTACTTGAAAAAAAGAAAAAAAAATGTTAAGCCTATGGGACTTAACTGCGGGGTCATCAGTCCCTAAACTTACAAAAAATGTCCAAATGTTTGTAGAACTTATGGGACTTAACTACGGGGTCATCAGTCCCTAAGCTTACAAACTACTTATGAACTAGCGTATACTAAAGACGGCATCCACTCCCGACGGGGGATTCGAACCCCCGACGGCGAACTGCCGCGCGCACCGCAACACGACGCTTCAGTACGCACGGCTAATCCGCCGCGGCCCGCTGCGTCATATAATGACATTGTAAGAAACTTTGCTGTATCAAAGACGCTACTATATGAAAAATTGTTTATTAATTACAACAGGCCTGTTTCGGCACCACTGCAATCTTCAGATTTACTGAGTTTTACTTCCTTGCAACGTCGCTGTCTTATTTGCTGTCATAATAATTTGACGATTTTATTGTTAATAGTGAACGCAGTTAGTATCACTCATATATCAAATTCCGAATTTAAATTTTTTTTTTTGGGGCTAGCGCAAGAGCAAAGTCTACACGAATCGGCCGAGAACCCTGGATGTGTTGAAACAGAGAATTCGGGATGAAATTCACATTATCCCAGCAGATATGTTGCAGCGGTCAATGAGGAATCTCCACAGCAGATTTCACGAATGTATTCGAACAGGTGGACGCAATCTACAGGAAAAATAAAAATATAAATGACATCAATGTTTCGTAAGATTTCAATTACCACGAATCAAATTTCTTTCCTTAATCGTTTCTAGTTTTATTGGATTGTGGAAATGTGCCGTTTTTCTTGGTAATTTGGTAGAACGTTTGCAAACGATATATATCGAATTTGCAATTGTGACGGATCGATATACCAGGCAATGTAGCACTAAAGTCAAATATTCGAGTAAGATTTACAACGTTCATAAGAGTGGTTCCCGTTAAACGAAACGTTCGCTTTACGAGGATAATTCATTTACTGACTGGGCAAGGGTACATCAAGGAATGTTACGATTTTTACCAATATGTCACGATTTTAAAGGTTGTGGTTAGGCAGGAACCTAAGAGTACAGCTTAAATTTTTAGGAGTGAACAAAAGAATGTTATGATATTTACGACTATGTCATGATTTTAAAGCATGGGGTTAGGCAGGAACCGAAGAGTACAGCTTAAATTATTGTTGGCGAATGTTATGTTTTGTACGAACATGTCATGATTTTTAAGGATGTGAGAGGGCAGGAACCGAAGAGTACAAAAATGTTCAAATGTTTGTACAGTCTATGGGACTTAACTACGGGGTCATCAGTCCCTAAACTTACAAAATACTTACGAACTAGGACGGCACAAATATCCATGCCCGAGGGGGGATTCGAACCCCCGACCGTAGTGGCCGTGCAGACCGTGACTGATGCGCCTCAGCCTCCTCGGCCACCGCGGCCGGCTACCGAAGAGTAGAGATTAAGTCGTTGCGAGAGAACAACCAACGCTGGCGATAATTATATTCACTCGCAACAATTTAAGCTGTACTCTTCGGTTCCTGCCTAACAATATCCTTTAAAATAATGACATTTTCTATGTAAGTACATGCTACGACATTCGCTTATTCGATATCTATCTTATAGATCTGTCACAATTGGATCTTCGCTATATATCGTTTGCAAGCGTTCTATCTAATATTCTGTGTCACCCTGTAGATTAGGATTTAATGACACGTCGGTAGAGTGGTCATTAGAAACGGAGGGCCGGCCGCTGTAGCCGAGCGCTCTGCGGCGCGCTAGTCACGTTCTGCACAGCCACTACGGTCGGGGGTTCGAATCCGCCCTCGGGCAAGGATATTTGTGCCGTCCTTAGTATTAGCTAGTTCATAAGTAATTTGTAAGTTTAAGGACTGATGACCCCGTAGTTCCAAAGCTCTACAGACCTTTGAACATCTGAAGAAACGGAGTTTCTTGGAGTACAATATACAGCGGGAAAGAAAATGAGGAGCCGCGGTGGAGTAGCCGAGCGGTCTAAAGCGTCTTGCTGCGGAGCGCGCGGTTGCTCGCCGTGGAGGTTCGAGTCCTTCCTCGGGCATGGGTGTGTGTGTGTTGTCCTTAGGTTAGTTTACCTAGGTTTAGGTAGTTTGTAAGCTACGGACTGATGACCACGCAGTTTGGTCCGATAGAAATACAAACATTTGAATTTTGAAAATGAGGATAAAATTAGATTAGAGCCCACACGGAGGCATACCTGCAATCAGTTTTCCCGCGAACCATGGGTGTAGTCACACCCATGACAAAGGTTATAAAACAGGGACGGAAATAGTCTTAAAATATATTGCAATGTAATGTTTATGTCAAATTACAACGTTATAAATTCCAAGGAACAGCTAATGTACGCAATGTGATGATCCGATTTTTTCCTCTCGTCGTCTTTTAATAATAATCATAGGAAATATCTCTTTCTGTAATTTTTTTTAATTGTGCACCTTGGTTTACACGAAAATCAAGATCAAAGTCCAGCGCGTAAGAGATATCTGTACTAAGCCACCAGCGATACGCGAGTCAGCGTGGTGTTTGTGGTGTTTACTATCACATAGATGGCCCGACTTCTAATCGTGCTCGGTACTTTTTCTTTTACACTTGTCCGATAATTATTTTATTGAATGTTGATTGTGCATAATTACTTGCTTTAATAGTATCTTAAGTTAATGCTAGAGTAATTGGTCACGATAATAACATATGTTAATTGCTCAATATGTTATATAGTGCGCGACGATTATTTTATTTGATTCGTTATTTCGAAGCATACTTTTAAGGTGATTGAAAGATATTTCTAAATCAGTAAACCGATTGTAGTTATCGCCTATAACATTTGCGCAGCAGTTGCTAGCTACGCTTACTGTCCCCGCCCCCTGTTATACCGTCGAATGCAGTGTGGGCCCACTTGACGCGTCCCAGCGGGTTAATATGCCGCGGCGAGGCTGCTTGTCATTCGTAGCGTATCGTTCACAAAGTGCAACATGGAAGAAAAATGCGCAGTGACAGAAGCAGGGCCAGCACATGAATCAATCATCGGACAAGCGTAAAAGGAAGACAGTCGAGCTTGCTAATTACCACACGCTGACTCACTTAGCGACGGCGACTTAGTATAGATATAGCTGTTACACCATGGACTTTGATCTCTATGTCCTTGGAAACAAAGTCGCATTCAAATGTTCAAATGTTTGTAGAGCTTATTTGACTTAACTACGGGGTCATCAGTGCCTAAACTTACAACCTCTTTATGAACTAGCTAATACTAAGGACGGCACAAATATCCATGCCCGAGGGGGGGATTCGAACCCCCGATCATAGTGGCCGTGCAGACTGTGACTTGCGCGCCGCAGTCCCCTCGGCCACCGCGGCCGGCCAAGGCGCATTGGAATAAATCGTGTTAGCTTGGTGGTCTGGAGGAGTTCCCGCACAACATACCTGCGACCCATCAAAATGCATTTGTACCATATTTGGTGTACCCCTTGTAAGAGCTATTCAGATTGTCTCCTAAATCGTTTATAAACACAAGGAAGATTAGGGGTCCTATAACGCTTACCCGGGGAACGCCAGATATCACTTATGTTTTACTCGATGACTTATCGTTAATTACTACGAATTGTGTCCTTTTTGATAGGAAATCGCAAATCCATTAGCACAATTGGGGGGGGGGGATATTCCAATAACACGCACGAATTGCTTCTATACGCTTTGGTACAATGAAAACGAGACAGACTGGAAAAAGTTGGTAAACTGTTATTTCTAAAATAAACTATCTCACTGTGAGGCAACACGGTCAGTGTCCGTTCATTTGCTGAAAACCCCTGCCGTAACCAAATCCTAGCTACGCCTATGCCGCGAACTGTAAGCGACTGGAACAGGAAAAGTAAACAGTGACAGCAGTGGACAAGGTACCTTCCGCCGAACACCTTGAGTCGAATTGCGATGTGTGGATGCAGATGTAGAACACGATCGAGCTTCGTTTTGCCTGCAGTCGACACAAATCGGAGCGCGTACGTTGTAGTCGAGGGGCGAGCTTGAGGGGCAGAGGAAGAAGGCGGCCCGCGGCAGGCGTGTGACGGGAGGTGTGGGCCAGAGGCGGAGCGGCCAAAAAGCGAGAGCACAAACCTGCGCTGCGGCCCAACAGCTTTTTCAAAGCGCGGCGGCAGCGAGGGGGGAGCGAGGCAGCTGGCCCGTCTAACGAATGCAAAAGCCAGCCGCTCGACCAGTTCTCTCCGGCATTCGACGGCTCCGCCTCGACGCGGAGTCAATCCCAGTGGCGCCTGCGCCGGACGGAAAACTGCACTTCACACCTGCGGCACATACATTTCACCTCTCCTGCTCCGGTGTACTAAATAAAGTACGCCTCTTTTATGCATCCTTATCTCTTCGTGAATAGTGTGGAACACTTGAGCCCTACTATTCTGAATAAAACAACATCTACACTTGACATACTGTGTGTAACAGTTGCTGAAAATTCCTATTGGAAGTCAAGATGGTGGGCAGAAACGTAGCTGCTCCTTATAAGCACATCGTTTTTATTGCATATTGATGTACTGGTATATTTACTTATTGGCAATATTTTATTCACAAATACGGTTGATATATTGAAATCAAAATAAGACAACACAGAAGTGCCTACTTGTACGTGTTGACCGCGGCGGAGTGGCCGAGCGCATTGAGGCCCAATCCTCCGATGGGAGGCCGTTCCCCGTTGGAGATTCGAATCCTCCCTCGGCCTTGGATGTTTGTGTTGTCTTTATAATAAGTTAAAAAAAATTCAAATGTTTGTAGAGCTTAAGGGACTTAACTACGGGGTCATCAGTCCCTAAACTTACAAACTAGCTTATACTAAAGACAGCACAAACATCCATGCCCGAGGGGGGATTCGAACCCCCGACCGTAGTGGCCGTGCAGACCGTGACTGAAGCGCCTCAGTCTCCTCGGCCACCGCGGCCGGCACATTACTCGAAGTGTCTCCAGTAGATTCGACGGGGAACGGCCTCGCGCATCGTAGCATAGCGCCTCAATGCGCTCGGCCGCGGCATTATAAGTTAGTTTATAAGTAGTTTGTAAGCTTAGGATGTGATGACCCCGCATTTAAGTTCCATAAGCTTAACAAACATTTCAACATTTTGTAAGTATTTACTCCATTTGTGACCTGATGTACTATTTGTAGTACACATAATTTTCAAACTATATGTGTATAATTATATTTGGCTACATTTTATTGTAAATAAATGCTTAATACAGCGTACGAGGATTTAACGTTCTGGAGTGAAAAACAAAAATCTGGGCTGAAAGGGTTAATTGCACCGCGGACAGAAGGTTAAGATACTCAGGTACTTCTGTCAGACGCTACGGCAGAATATACGAGTTCGATCTTCTACTCGACTACACGAAAGTTTGATTAGCATGTCCCCTGGTAGAGATTCTCTGCCATCTAATCAATGTACTGAATAAAGAAGTACGATTAGTGTTTAACGCCCCATCGTCATTAGAGGCGGAGCTTATGATCGGATTGTTTCGGTAATGATAGGAAAGGAAATCGGCCGTGCCGTTTGAAAGGAGCCATACCGGCATTTGCCTGGATTGAATTAGTCACGGAAAACCTAAATTTGGATGGCCGGAGGTGGATTTTGAACCACCTTCCTTCCGAATGCGAGTCCAGTGTGTTACCACTGCGCCGCCTCGCTCGGTACTGAATAAAATTGTAGTAAATTAATAAATGTATCCAGAATGAAACTCTCACTCTGCAGCGGAAAGTATGTATATTTCGTTTATCAGGGGTGGAGTAAGCGCTCATAGAAATTCTTAATTTCCTTTTGATTGGAAGAAGAAAAACACAAGATTTCTGTACATAAATATTTGTGAAATAAGCCAGTAAAGAGAGCATAAATCGAATACCTTAGTTAATATTTACTATAACTTAATTTTTCAAAAAAACATTTGAAGAAAAATCCCCGTTCAGGGATTTTAGTTACAGCTAATTAGCCTCCTGGAGTGTTACCTTGCTCTCGGAGAACTCCCCTTCGGCGAATATGTTGAGGGTGGAGGTGTTCTCGGTGCTGAATTTCATTTCACACGAGTGGCGCGAGCGAGTAGCGCGGCACACACGGACACAGAGCGGGCAGGTGCGCTCACATCGCGGTCGCGCGCGCAACTGACGGAATGCCAAACGACGCCGGCTGCCGTTGCCGGCTGCCGCGGCGCCAGCGCTTCCTGGCGGCGCGCGGCGCAACCAGCGCCCGCCTCCCCACTCCCCACTCGCCGCGCCGGCACAAAAACATTCCACAGGCAGGCGCCCTTCCCAGTTACTGAACTCCAACTCTTAGTCATCCTCCCTGTTTTCGTGCTGCCCGGTCCCGTCCGCTTATTGTGTCCTCAATTCCGGCGCCCCCATTACGCTGCAACTGGCACTACCTTCCGTTTCGATAGGAGTTTCTCACATGCGTTCGTCGATGGCACATCTTTCCTGCGTCCAGTCACGACCTGATTTACTTCTTCCGTGATTTTCCTGAACCTCTGAAAGTGAATGCTGGGATGGGTCTCCTGAAAGGGCCGCCCGATTTCCATTCACATCTTTCCTTAATCCGATTATGCGCTCTGTCTCTAATGGACCTCGTCGCCAATTGAACGTAAAACACAAAATCTTCGTTTCTTTTACCAGAACGATCTTCTTTTTATTTACCGCGCGGAAAGGGCCGGACTGTCTGAGGCGCCATGCCACGGATTGCGCGGCCGCTCCTGTCGGAAGTTTGATCCTCCCTCAGGTATGGATGTGCGTGTTGTCCTTAGCATAAATTAGTTTAAGTAGTTCGTAAGTCTAAGGACCGATGACCTCAGCAATTTCGTCCCGTAGTATTACAAAATATTTGAATATTATCTATTATCTATAAATGTTAATGTCTGTTCGGTGTACGTTTATCACGTCTGAACCATAAGACATACAGAGCTAAAAAATTTTATAGTTACTAATGTCTACCCGAGGAAGGCTTTAGGCACGGTTTTATGGCGATCGGATAACTGTTTATATATATATATATATATTAATGTGAATGTCTGTTCGGTGTATGCTTATCACGTCCGAACGACAAGTTGCAGAGACTTAAATATTTGTACAGTTACTAATTTATACCTGAGGAACGTTTTAGGCACGGTTTTATAGCGATCTGATAGATATTTAGTAATTTGAAGAATATAACGCGAAATGCGGAACAATAATTACTGTTTGAAAATTATATTTACTCTTTGAAAATGGTTTTATTGGTTGCATTGTTGCTTGAGGGTTGATAATGATAAAAGGATGGAGTATATTGGGTTGGAAAGTTATCGGTGTATATAAAATTCTACGTGTGTGTGTGTGTGTGTTAATATTCCGCTCTGCAGCGAAAACTACAGAACGCAAACGAATGGTCTGTGTGTAATTGTTGTACGAAGTCTCCTGTTATACACCATAGCAGTTCCATGCCGATAGCTCTAAGGGGGTGGAAGATATGGTGGTTGAAAGTCGTCAGATTATAAAAAAATTCGGACTGAAGACCAATGATGACGTTTGCGACTCTATAGCAAGGAGGTTACATACAGCGAAACGTGATGCCACAGACCATATCTTTGCCCTATGCGTGCTACAATGTCTTCACCTCTTTCTCTGTAAGGCTAAGCATACGAATAAGGAAATATAAGAATAAATAAATAAAGCAGTAAAAAAGAAATTTCTTTTAATACATATCTTTAAAAAAATCGATTTGACGTTTCGCGCATTACATCAAGTGATCGATCTGTGATATTATTACATCATTATTGTTGAATTTCGTGATTGGATTCTTCGTAACGAGTGCATTTTTACGTGTGATTTCTTATTACTTATATATTCTCTGATAAATGTAACATGTTTTTCGAAAAAAGGAGATGGACAGACAGAGAGTGGATAGGAAACGTACTAACTCGAGGCTCGAATACATATATAAATACCCGGGCAACGCCGGGTTTTCAGCTAGTAAATTAATAAAATGCAGCAACCAGTTGCTTGTGATTATTTATTTTTGACGACCAGGTTTCGGGCGCTTGAGTGCCCTTCTTCTGGTCTCTATACGGGCAAACAAGTGCATTGGTATACGGTAAAGACTATGAAACGTACAAAAGTCGGTTACATAAATTTGAAGCAGTTTTGAACCAAATAGATTGTAAGAAAAGATATGTACATGTAATGGATTAAAATTAACACTTACATTTTAGTATTGTTGCTTAATAAAGTACATGCTAGCAGGAGAATAAACGCTAAGTGCAGAGATTATGCAATGAATAACAATCAGCTGCTAACAAAGTATCTATGGATGAGCCTCATAGTGAAAGAGTAAAAATAATTAAGAAAAAAAAAGTCTATGGGAAAAACAGTAATACTCGATGTAGTTGAAAAGAAAAGCGTAAAGAGAGGAGTAGGTGACTGATAAATCAGGCGCTTAACAGATTAATTTGATTATTTCTTTTTATTTACATTTTGATCTACGCGGTTCGGAAAATTACTCACATTTTGAATCACTTTATCCGTGTGCTATGCCATTAATTAATATGTGAGATGCTGAATTGTTCTTTCCTCTTCAGTGAACAATCAAAAATACGCATAATTTTGAATTAATTATCGATCATTGATTAGCATTGGAATTCGAAAAGAACTTCTACTTAGAGGTTTTATTTATCATAAATTCCGCCAGTAACTCTGCACAGAGTGTCTAACGAGGAATGAATGGTCAATATTACAGGAACGATCAAAAACATCAAATTATTGTAATTCTATGGGACAAATCTACGTTGCTCACAGTCTCTAGTGTTACAAACTACGTAAACTAAGTTAAACTAACCTAAGGACAAACCACACATCCATACCCGAGGGAGGAATCGAACCTCCGACGCGGAAGGCTGCGCGATCCATAACACGGCGCTCCAGACCGCTCGGTACTCCCGCACGGCCAGGAACGATCACAATAGGTAAAAGCGTTCAGGAAAAATGAACTTTAAAATACACACTTTAAGATCTATCAACAATTCTTCAACTTCACTTCTGTGAAACACATCTCTTCTACCCAATAAGTGTTCATAGCTCTTGAATCCATGTTTTTTTTATCCTTTTTTATGTTCGTTCTTGATATAAAAAACATGTTCAAATGTTTGTAGACCTATCGGCCCAAACTGCTATCGTCATCAGTTCCAAGACTTACAAATTACTTTAACTTACACTAAGGACAAGACACACGCCCATGTCCGAGAGAGGACTTGAACATCCGGCGCGAACGGCCGTCCAGTCCGTAGCATGACGCCTTAGACTAAGCGGCTATTCCGCGCGGCCCTGTTCTTGACATATCTCCGAAAACTGATCTTTTCTCCTGGGAAATGCTCTACAAAGATCGATTATTAATTAGCAAGTGCGTGTTTCAGACATTTCTGGCCATCTAAAATGTGACACCAGGAAGGACCGGAGATATCTCAGGCGAAGTTATTTGGGAGATAACACGTTGTACAAAGATCGTATGAATGAAAATACAGCCCCATGTGATGTAGAGAAGATGGTGAAATCAGTATTGAGTGCTGTTGCCATTGCTAGCCGTAACAGCTACTGCACGCCAGTTATCGAGTCAAAGAGGCTCTGGGTGTGTTTTCGGGGCATAGCAATTCATGCTGCTTCCACATATTGTCAAAGCTGATCTGCTGTAGCAGGCCGGCCGCGGTGACCGAGCGGAATGCGGGGCGCCTGTCACGGTCTGCACGGCCACTACGGTCGGGGGTTCGAATCCCCTCTCGGGCATGGATATTTGTGCCGTCCTTAGTATTAGCTAGTTCGTAAGTAGTTTGTAAGTTTAGGGACTGATGACCCCGTAGTTAAGTCCCATAAGCTCTACAAACATTTGCTGTAGCAGCGCTACGTCTATCCCGAGCCAGGCGATCAAAATTGTACCTCACATGGGGCTGTATTTTTAACCATGTGATTTTTGTACAACGATTTATATCCCGAATAAATTTGGACAGCCTTGGGGAAGACGAATGGTTGACTTCGGTTTATTGGGAGAATTTTGGGAAGATGATGTGATTCGCCTGTGGAGGAGACCGCATATAAAACTCCTGTGCCACCCCATCTTGAGTATTGTTCGAGTGTTTGGAATCCCTACCAGATCGGTTTAAAGGAAGACATAGAAGCAATTCAGAGGCGGGCGACTAGGTTTGTTACTAGCAGGTTCGAGCCATGCACGAGTGTTACTAAAATGCTTCGTGTCCTCAAATGGGAGTCGCTAGTGGAAAGGCGACGTACTTCACGAGAAACACTATTTGCAATGTAGAGGACCGGCGGACTACAGAACGATTCTACTGCAGCACACCTACATTGTGAGTCGAGATTACAAATATGATGTCAGACAGATTAGGGGTCTTACAGATACATACAAGCATTAATTTTTTCCCTCGTTTTGTATGGCAGTGGAACAGAAAAGCAAGTAACTAGTACCCTCCGCCACGCACCTTTGCGTGGATTGTGGAGTATGTAGGAGGACTGGAACTTAAATAGTGACAACCGATACAAAAGCGTTATACGTTTGCGCCTGTTACTGCCGGCCGCGGTGGTTGAGCGGTCTGGGGCGCGCCAGTCACGTTCTGCACGGCCACTACGGTCGATGACCCCGTCGTTAAGTCCCATAAGCTCTGCAAACATTTTAATATATAAATTTTTGAGCACCTGTTACTGTCCTTCTGTCCTTCAAGGTATTCACCAGCGTTCAAATGTTTGTGTAGCTATCGGACCAAACTGCGTGGTCGTCAGTCCGTAGCTTACAAACTACTTAAACTAAAGTAAACTAACCTAAGGACAGCACACACACCCATTCCCCAGGGAGGACTCGAACCTCCGACGGTGAGCAACCGCGCTCTCCACAGCGAGGCGCCTTAGACCGCTCGGCTACTCCACCGCGGCAGTCACCAGCGTTGTGTAGAAGCCGTTGCCATCGATGTGGAACACGTAGTATACCGTTAGCAGAGCCTGTTCCGTTGATGGTACGAATGGAATGGTCTATTGTCTGTCGAATCTCTGGAACAGTTCTGAAGCGAATGCCACGAAGTGGTTTCTTCATCTTCGGAATCAAATCGAAGTCACTAGTACTTAAATCCAGGAAGTATGGTGGATGGTACAGTACTCCCTAGTCCCATCGACCGAAAAGAGCAGTCACAGCTTTCGTTGTATGCGCCCGCGCATTGTCGTGCAAAATGATGGGTGGGTTGCGCAAAAAGTGTTGCCGCTTCTTTCGCAAAGCTGGTCGCAGATGATGCACCAAAAATGAACAGTAATACTGTGCATTGACGGTCTGCTGTGGAGGAACATAATGCGTTAGGATAACATCATCACAGTCGTACACGATTATCACCAAAACGTTCACCATACTGTGGCTCTTGAAGACTTTGATGACACTGTCGTGCTGTACGACCTCTGGCACATTCAATCTTGATCCAACTCCGATGTTCCTGTTTTGAAACATAGTGACACCCACCGCTCGTTTTCAAGTGAGTGTTTTTCCGTCAATTGTGCGCACGCCCGTGATGTGGGACGGGCGAGTCCATTTTGTCAGAGGTAAGGTAGGTTTGTCAACAACGTGTGCTATAGGTGACAATCGAAGATTCTGTTGCATAGTGTCTTCAGAGCAGTGTTGCCACTATTTCAGTTCCAACCCTCGTATGTAGATGTAGAATCTTCTACCTGACGTTAACGACGCGCGAGAGGTCGGAAGAACAGGGAGGCCAAGGCTATAATGCAATCCGATGGGCGACGAAGGAGTGTTGAACATTCCGTAACACGTGTGGTCGCGCATTATCCTGTAGCTATGTGGCCGTCGACAAACTCTGAATTATAGGAGGACAACAAGTTCCAATACTTCAGTGATGTAACTCTGGCTTGTTACTGTGCCGGCAATGCTTTACTGAGTGGAAACCAGTACCACCAGAAATCATAATATCGAGAGCAGAACCAGTATGGCAATGCATAAGGCAACACCTCAACAGACTCTCACCTCGGTGTCTCCATACTTTAAATCGACCATTTGGGTGGTGCATGCACAATAAGGATTCGTCGGCAAACACAATGTCAGTCCAATATAGACTACATATTTTAGTATAGATAACGGCATTGAAGCTTCCCACAGCCACTGTATGGAGTACCTACACACCACGAAAAATATTAAAACACTATCAAGGAGTAAGCCAAGTGGCATCATATGTACGAGGGTGTTCAAGTGAAAAGGCACGAAAGGACAATGTGGGTATAATTGAAGTCTTTATTCAAAAGTAAGCACAACTATCCCACTGTTTAACGAGTTGAAGGATCCCCTGTCCCAGAATTCCCATGGCTGTGACAAGAGGTAGTTCTCTACTATGTCCTTCAGTTCGTCGTCCGAGTTGAAGCGTTTCTCTTTGAGATGTTGTTTTAGTGGACCAAACAGATGGAAGTGACAGGGAGACATGTCCAAGCTGTAGGGCGGATGTTCCAGGAGTTCCCACTTGGACTCGGCCAGTACATTTTGTCTGGCGTGTGAACACGCGTTATCGTGGTGCACAATCACTCCCTCCGTAGATGACCAGGCCTTTTGCGCTTGACGGACTTGCGTAGGATTACTGTTCCAAAAGAGGTTGGTCTTTTCTGTACTCCCAGAGCCTTTTCCACAAATAGAAGAGCGACAGTGGGTGGAAACACTCATAGACGGCAGTTTTACACAGAAGGGATTTCGAAGCTTGTGAAGCGGCGTAGCAAATTTTCGAATGTGTAAAGAAATTAAGTAAGTTGAAAAATAGCTGGAAGGGTGTACTGATCAAGTGTATGTAATAAAAGACCGCACAACAAATTGTTTTCTGAAAAAAATCGGAAATTACTTTTCGAATCGTCCTCGTACATTACTTTGTTCATATATTGATGTAAGTTATTTCACAGATTTCGTAGAAATGGAAATCTGTTGGGGCGTGCCATTAATTTGTTTACAAATTAATTAGAAACTACTTTTAGCGTTACAGAAGAACCATGAAGGAAACAAAATACAACTACGTCCATGTCGTTGTTACCGGGTGACGCTAAGAGTAGTTTTTAATTCAAATGAAAAATGTTCAGTGCAGTCGAACTGCTTAATGCCGTAGTCAATACACCAAATGTATGCTGTGAAAGTAACATATTACAAACCACACAATGAAATATCAGCTTTCGGTACTTTTGTAGTTAGGTAGAACATCGCACATAATTTCTTTTCGTTGCTTCCTCCAACGGAGTTTGGTGAACACTTTTGTGACACTCTTGCATCGATAAAGGAAATTCA
The DNA here is from genome assembly GCA_026315105.1 of Locusta migratoria. Taxonomy (NCBI): domain Eukaryota; kingdom Metazoa; phylum Arthropoda; class Insecta; order Orthoptera; family Acrididae; genus Locusta; species Locusta migratoria. The sequence goes on from CM048755.1 coordinate 340,598,886, forward strand.
TCATAAATTACCCAGCTGTCCTCTGAATAATCTCTATCTCTTACTCAGAGAGCAATTTGGACAACGTCCCAGATCAACAAGCTGTTCTCCAAAAGTGATTGAACCAAGGTCTTGCGAGGACACGTGTAGCGCCAGTGAAGACACATCCAACGAAATGTAACCTTAAAGACGAAGCATACATCAAATGCGGCTGTTGCGGAGTCGCGTAGAAGAAATACTACACTGTCCCAACAGCACCACGAGATGCATCCTTTACGACCTATAGATTGACAAGAAAGAACCACTGGACATGGCCCAGTATTGGACTGAAAAACTTAAAAATAAACTTTCAGGACACGAAAAAGTTAAATACAAATTATCATTTCAGATCAAATTGCTCTTGGCATATCTGTATAGAATTTTCAAATGTTCAAATGTTTGTTAAGCTTAAGGGACTTAACTGCGGGGTCATCAGTCCCTAAACTTACAAACTACTTATGAACTACCTTATACTAAAGACGACACAAACATCCGTGCTCGAGGAGGAATTCGACCCCCTGACCGCAGCGGCCGTGCAGACTGTGACTGGTGCGCCGCAGACCGCTCGGCCCCTGCGGCCGGCTATAGAATTTTAACAATTGTCACTGGTTAGTCATACTCGTGCTTCAATAACGTATTCAGTATACAAATTATACAGAGTCAGTAAGACGTAACACCTCGTTTATTTCGTGAACCCTTACACATATGGAAATGCTGTTTTCGGCACATGTTAGAGCTCCGAGAGGCACATACACTTTTGTTTGGTGAACGGTTTTAGAACCTGAGATATTGAAGGAAGTACTCTTTTAAAAATGGAACCGCTTACTTTTATAACTGCAATCGATAGCTCTTGAGAAGACAATTACAGTGAAATAGCTTTCGTCAATGATAACGCTGAAACATGTCTTTAAAAAATATTAGAGATTTTTCCTAGAATTTGAGGGCACGTTGGCTGGATTCGACATCGGCATCGCCATCGGATGCATTGAAAGACACCAAAACCGCTGCCAGGCGGCACGGGACCTAGTCAATGAACACAGGAGAAACCCACCTCTTGTACAAATACCTGTAGTTGAGATGCATTAAATGAATACTTAATGAAAATAGTGGAATTTAGTGTAGGTGAAGTACCTGACTCACTAAGATGGTAACCTCGAAGATGTGAAAATTCGAAAATGTATAAATCATCAAGCCCTGGCATTTATGACATGACCAGCACAGTATTAAAAACATTATTAGCGAGATTGCTCAACCACTAACTGAGGTAACTAACAAAATCCTAACTGCAGCTGAATTCCCAGATTTCCTGAAAGTAGCATGCACAGTACCGGTACCCGTTTATGAAAAAGGAGACCCAAGTGAGGTCTCAAGCTAGAGGCCTATCTCCATAATCCCAGTGCTGGCTAAGGTGATGGAATCTCTAATTGAACACCACATTTTAACTTACTTTGAAGAAAAAAAAAACTCTTTAATGATGCGCCGCGTGGTTTTCGGGAAGGTAAGTCTACGACAATAGCAGTTCCAGACCAGATTAAGAAAATAAAGTAGTTGAAGAAAGAGATTTGTAGCCCTGGTACTGTGTGATTTTAGTAAAGCCTTTGACTGCTTTCCACATAGGCTTGTTCTTAGTAAACTAAAATCCTACGGTACTGGAGGAGCTACCCTGGCAATCCTCAGTTCCCATGTCAGTTGAAGGAGCAGTCTCATGTGAAGAGAAATTGCAATATTCTGTTCCTCAAGGATCCGTACTAAGCCTGTATTGTTTCTAATTTGTGTTAATGACATAAGCTCAAATGATCACATTTTGCAGTTTGCAGACAATACAACGCTGTTTTCTAAAGAGTTACATACAGGCGATGCAGCAAGCTAATGGTCTGTTCAGAGAAGGCAAGGAATAATTTAATGCTAATAAAATGAAAATTAGTGGATACAAAACACAGAGGATGGCATGTAGCCTCGGTGACATTGGATCAATGGATAATGGTGGAGCTATTAAAGTTTTGGGATTCTCCATTCACAGCAAATTAACTTGGAAATAGCACACTATGCATGTGTCTGTCAAACTGTCACGACTCCTGTACCTAGTGAGAAAACTGAAAAGTGTCAAACAGTACAATACCTGCCAACTGTTTACTATGCATTATTTCACATCCATATCAACTGTGGACTGATGTTATGGGGCCATGATACAGGAATGCGCGACTGCTGCGGAGAAAACAGTGAGGTTAATTACTTCCAGCAAAAATACAGACCACTGTAAAACTATCTTTGCTAAGCTATGGCCGCGGTGGAGTAGCCGAGCGGTCTAAAGCGTCTCGCACCGGAGCGCGCGGGTGCTCGCCGTGGAGGTTCCAGTCCTCCCTGGGGCATTGCTGTGTGTGTTTGTCCTTAGGTTAGTTTACCTAGGTTTAAGTAGTTTGTAAGCTACGGACTGATGACCACGCAGTTTGGTCCGATAGATTTACAGACATTTGAACATTTTTGAGCTAAGCTATGTGTTATGACTGTTTACAGTCAATATGTATTCAGCCACCTCATTCACGTGAAGCTTAACCAAAACACTTATAGTAAGAGATATCACATCATCAACACAACACCCGGAATAAGGGCTGTATAGACGAAAAAAGGCGTCGATTGGCCAAGACCCAAGATAGTTTCCTGTGTCAGCTGTGAAATTGTTTAAAACGCTTCCAAATAGTGTTCAGTCCCTGCGAATGGAGCTGTTCAAAACTAGAGTGTTAAGTAACTTAAAAGAACATCCATTATACTCAGTGGCGTAACTAGGACTTTGCTTTGGGAGGAGATAGATCTGCTTGCCGAGCAAAATTTTAGTCAGTTTCCAGACAGACTACCACCTACCATTCTCGTTGAAGAAACTAATTCACTCCCTTCCAATGAAAGCTTATGGTTAAAACACCCCAAGTTTCAAATCTTCACCTTTACCAGATTGCTGTTACACGATTTCTTTTTCTTCTCTCGCTCTCTCTCTCTCTCTCTCTCTCTCTCTCTCTCTCTCTCTCTCTCTCTCTTTTTTTTTTTTTTTTACTTTTCGGGTTCTGGGGGTGGGGGGTTCTAACCCCCTCATCCCCCCCCATAGTTACGCCACTGATTGTACACAGTACATGAATTCTTCTTTAGTGACAGAACAGTAATTACCTGACTTGGAATACAGTGTTACAATATTCTGAACAATACGAGTAATATTAATTATTAGTTTCAGTGTAGTGTTATTATTGTTTAAAATGTAATCACGACACAGTCCATCTAGTTCCAAATGGTCAATGACGAAGCAGTGGTAATAAATTGGTAACTCCCATAAAACTGTCCGCCCGCCACCCGTGTGATTCCTTATCAAGAGGCTTCAGAGCTGGTGGCGGCGCAATCTCCAGGGGGCGTGTTAAGTGCCTGATAGGACGCTCAGGCGGTGTCTGCTAGACCACCGCGCCACTGTAATGCCAGCGTCTGTTCTCGCCGCTCACTGCAGTTCTGCTGCTATTATAATCTTACACGGTTCTGTTCATTTCGTAAATAATCCAATTACACGTTTTCGTCCACGGCATTTAAGCCTGGTGGCGCCTGTTTCCCCAAAATCAAGATACCCTTGACACTGTGTCAGATGAGAAAAGCAATTAGCCGACCGCAGTGGCCGAGCGGTCTGCGGCGCGCCAGTCACCGTCTGCACGGCCGCTGCGGTCGGGGGTTCGAATCCTCCCTCGGGCATGGGTGTTTGTGTTGTCCTTAGCGTAAATTAGTTAAGTAATTAGTGTGTAAGTCTAGCGACTGATGACCACGCAGTTTGGTCGAATAAGACCTCACAACATTTTATTTTCTTTTCTTTCTTTCTTTTTCTTTTTTTTTTTTTTTTTTTTTTTTTTTTTTTTTTTTTTTTTTTTTTTTTTTTAAGCATTTTGGATTGACTCGGAAGCGGAGTATTCGATACGACGTGGCAATGTCATCGGTGCACCTCTCCCAACATGGAGTCGTCAACGACCATGGCCAGACCTGATTGCATGCCAGTCACGACACATACTCATCTATTCTAGGAACTCTCCCTGAATAGTGAGTGCAGGGGAGATGCCTTATAGACCTCTCACGGGAAAGAAAACAACAAATAAACGGATGTGAACTAGGTTAGCACAATTCTCACACGTAATAAACTTCGCTCTTCGAAATTCCAGGACATGTTCAAATTTACTTGAGAATGTGGATGATATGCTGGTGTACAATGTGTGGCAAAAAGATTGCCCGGCTCGAGTAATGTAGAATCCAGGAACAAAGCATTGCGCACCTCCAATTTCAGAAGTGCCAGTGATCCCAACTCTAGTGTTCTGTGAATCTTCAATTGGTGTTTACATCGTCAAATGGAAGGAAGGTAATAATAAGAATATAGTACATGTAGCGATTCATTGCAATTTAATTGATCGTATCATATCTTTTCAAAACTATTATTTCAGCACATAGAAGCGGTTGAAGTATAAGAACTCCACGTCAGTAGAATTAATACAACTACGAGTGTCCCACACCTGCTTCAGTAGCGCAGTGGATAGACTGAGAATTTACGAACGTAAACGACTCTCGTTCGAATCTGATGGGAGTAACTTTTTATGTAGACCTTGTAGGTAATATTTATACCTTAATTTTATATATAAAGAACAGTCTAGAGTGCAAAAAAATTATTTTTTCCGACTAGTTTCGGTCTTATTTAGACCATCTTCAGGAAATTAAGCTCCATTGATGTCGTGGAGCTGGCAGGAAACTTGGAGCCTTCAAGTGCGTCACGTTGAGCAGTGACGCACTAGAAGGCTCCAAGTTTCCTGCCAGCTCCACGACATCAATGGAGCTTAATTTCCTGAAGATGGTCTAAAAGATGTTTCCGAAAATATGTGATTTATACCTTAATTCACTATAAATTGTGCAATTGTAGGCTTTTATAGGTTCCACATCTTTCCAAAATAATTCCACTTTATAATAGTCTAATCTTTAAACAAAGAGACAAATGGACATAATAAAAATATTGACAATGGTTGCATTCATTTTTAATTACTTCGACCGCCACTTGGTGACTGTACAGTTTTCAGGTAAAAGAAACGTATTAGCTGATTGCGGTGTTTTGTAATTTTTGCCAAAATATTTCTTATTTTAGAGCTATTAGATGATTTATGTCCAATCCGACGTTTTTCTGCCAAAGTCGGCGTTCTTCTTACAAATTCGGCACGCAATCTGTGTAACTTTCTTGTCGAAGAAGGTCTTATTTCTATATTTAGTGCATTTTTTCCCGAAATGCTATGTAACTATTTTGGCAAATTCGGAGATATTTTCTAGCTAACTCTGTTGTAATTTATTTGCCAGATTCGGTTTTATTTTTTGAAGAATTAGGGTAATTTAATTGCCAAAATCGACGAAGTCGGTGTTAAATTTTGTCAAATTTGTTGTTATTTATTGCGAAATAGGGATATTTGTTCGTCAAATAAAGTAATAACGTAGTTCGACCAAAAATTTCAAAACACGTATTTTGATGTTTACAGCACCGTATTAATACAGAAAACACGGAATTTTAATTTTTCAAAAGCTGATTTTATAACGTGGGAGTGAAAGGGTTATGGAACCGATCATTTCGGAATAGTTCTTCTTACTGAACTAGTTCAGATGAACTACAATGTTCACGTTAGTTAAAAAGAAAAAAAACTTTAATCCCCCATTTGATCCCCATACGAATGAAATTACCAAAGCTCCTGAAACATTAACATTTTAATTTCTGATCAAGAAACTATATACCACAATATTCGTAGTTCTAGCTTCAACACTGCCTGAACAGGGACATATTTTGAAAGAGATTTTCACTCGTATTTCATTTTCTGTTTCAACCCCTTGGAGAATAAACTTTGAAAAATCCCTTCTTCCCGCTAGTATAACATCAACATCCTATCCAAATTTCAAGTTTTTGTCCTTAGCGGTTTCGTCTGGGCGATTGTGAGTCATAGTTCACCTCATAAGGGGTTGAATTTCCAAAAACACCAAAATACTTATCTATTTATTTATTTCCAACAGAAAAGTCAAATACCATATGTAATAGACGTAGCTTTAAAAATGCTTCAGAAGTTCTTTAACAATTTACTTTAAAAAAAAGGTCACACCATATTTCACTCCATTTCAATGTTCAAATAATTGTTAAGCTTATGGGACTTAACTACGAGGTAATCAGTCCCTAAACTTACAAACTACTTATGATCTAACTTATACTAAGGACAGCACTAACATCCATGCCCTTAGGGGGCTTCGAACCCCCGACGGGGAACGGCCTCGCGTATCGGAGCTTAGCGCCTCAATGAGCTCGGCCACTCCACCGTGGCTCTCCCTTATAGGTTGAATTTCCGAAGTCTTTAAAATACGCATCCTTTAATGTCTGATTGAAAAACTACACACAAATTTTCTTGGTTTTAGATGCAAAATTGCACTAATAGCAATATCTTTCACCCCATTTATAAATGAAGATTTAGTAAAGAATATCCGACTGGCATACACACTCTTTGTGATTCAACTAGCAGAACTGTTTCGACCTCCCTACCTGACGTAGTTCGCGCAATTTGGCTAGTTCATCAACTGAACTAAGTCAACTATTCCGGTCTTTCCATCCGATGCAGTTTACGCAGTTATGTTAGGACTTCTGAAATACATACTTTTTTAGATCCTGTGGGTGCGATGTACTCAGTATCAAGGGAAGGGATATTTGAGCATGCTCCTTCTAATTTCCTATATATCGGGAAAACAAGGAGTAAAAGAACTATAGTTCACCAAAGTGAAAGCAAAAGAACTATAGTTCATTTCACGGAATAGTTCAATTAAACTAGTTCGTCCACGAATTATACATCCCTAGCATAAATATTACCTACTCAGGTCTACATTATAAAGCGACTCCTGCCAGATTCGAACGAGCGTCCTTTACGGTCGTAACCCGTCGGGCTATCCACTGCGCTACAGAGGCAGGTGAGGAACACTCGTCTTTGTAGTAATCCTACCAACGGGGAGTTCTCATACTTTAACCGCTTCTACGTGCTGGAATAATCGTTTTCAAAAGAAATGATACGATAAGCTGCAATGACTCTCGACACTACTGTATTTTAATTATTGCCTTTCTTCTATTTGACGATGTAAACACCAAACTGAAATTCCACAGACCACTAGAATTGGAACAGTGGCACTTCTGAACTTGGGCATACACGTTGCTTTGTTCCTGGACTACAAATTATTTGGGCTAGGCAATTTTTTGCCTCCCACTTTTCATGCGGAAAACGTCAAAAACCTTCAGACGTATGTTCCAATAAAGCGCACGAAAAAGTGCGTGTTTGTGAAACTGTTGCGTTCATCTGCAGCGCTTGTGGGACCAACTGTTATGTTTTCATCATTTGATCAAATGCACATTCATATGAACATTTAAATCGGACAAGTAGACATATCTCACTCACTCACCAGACGTGCAAGTAAGGTGCGCCGATAAGCGATTCCTATCATCTGACGCACATACTGTCACGTGTTTTCCGACTTGTCTTCAAACGCTTGAGGCTCCCTTTCAAGAGCTGCTACGTTTCGATTGCTAATTGTTCGATTGTGCTGCACGGATTTTACACCACAACACAAACACAAAATCGGAAATATTGAAGACACATGTTAATGATCTGGCGGACAGTTTAGAATTTGTGGAAAAAAAAATAATTAGAGCACACGAACCTCCTGCGTCGCCGTCGATACCACAACCACGACGGCATGGTTCTTCTCACTCCCTCAGTGTTGCACATCTTGCGCCTGAGCCGTTCACTGCTGATTTTTTTTTTTTTTTGCCTATTTTAGGTTACGGTAGTAAAGTGGGCCTTTGCGATCGTCTTAGGACAGCTCGAAATTTAAATCGAAATTTAAATGAAAATTATTTAAATTTAAATAAAAATAACGGATTAACTATTCATCTGACACGAAAGTTGAATAACCGAATTTGTAGAGGAGAAAATTCTCTACAACTTTGCCCTCTTATGTTTTTTTCATATCTCGTATCGTTTCAGAGATATTTGCAAAAATGACGGCGATTTTGGGATGTATGTCTGTCCGTCCGTCTGTCTGTCCGTAAGGTGTTCCCTGTTTTTAAGACGAACCGTTCAACCGATCAGCACAAAATTTTACAGACTGATTGTAGGCCGCAACAGACCAGAACCTCCATTTTTCAAATTTTTCGGACAAAAAAGACGGTAGTAAAACCAAAAAAAGCCGTTTGTAACATAATTGTAATTGCAAACTAACTGTTCATCTGACACGAAAATTGAATAACCTAATTGGTAGAGGAGAAAATTCTCTACAACTTATATCCCTTATGTTTTTTTTCATATCTCGTATCGTTTGAGACATATTTGCAAAAATAACGGAGATTTGACACCCTTCATTGAATTAACGAAAACCAGCCGTTCGGAGATGTCACGTGACATTCCTCGCGTGTTTGATGATTTTCTTATTGTAACTTACACGTTGTCATTTCAAAGCAACGGCACATTGAGAAATTAACAAAAACACATCGTTCTTCGTACGATAAATGATAATCTAATGTCTACAAATGCCATATTAACATCAGTTAACAACGGCCATGAATAGTATGAAATTTAAGAGGTCCTGTATTGACGTATAGCCGTAGTGGGCAAGGTGTTGGACTATGACGCGAAAGGTCGGTGGTTCGAAACCCGCCACTACATAATATTTTTCCTAAAAGGGTTTCAGACACTCTTATTAATTAATTAATTATTATTTAGATTATTATTTTGGTCCAAAGTGTTTGCAAAAACTTATAAAACTACAAATCTAAAGTGGGCCGTAAAATACGTCAGTGCGATTTTTTTTCTTTTCTTTTTTTTTTCGTACAGCTTCTTCCTGTTTTCATACTCTAGCTGTGTTCAGTTTTTGACGAGCTACTCAATGCGCTTCATACCTTGACTAAAAGAAGGGATCGATTGGTACCACTCATTCTTAATACATCAAGGACGCGTCAATTGGAGGAAAGTGTGTGGGGTAAAAATCGTAGAGGGAGACCAAAATACAAATACGGTAAGCAGATTGAAATCGATGTAGGTTGCCGTTCTTATGAGTAGATGAGGATGCTTCCTCAGAATAGAGTGGAGAGCTGGATTAAACCAGTCTCAGGGGTGAAGACAACAGTAACAACAACAACCCACTGCTCCAACTTACCACTAAATGTAACGGGGGTGCGATGGCGAGTCTCCCTTATACACTACTGGCCATTAAAATTGCTACACCATGAAGAAATGCAGATAATAAACAGGTATTCATTGGACAAATATATTATACTAGAACTGACATGTGATTACATTTTCACGCAATTTGGGTGCATAGATCCTGAGAAATCAGTACTCAGAACAACCACATCTGGCCGTAATAATGGCCTTGATACGCCTGGGCATGGAGTAAAACAGAGCTTGGATGGCGTGTACAGGTACAGGTGACCATGCAGCTTGAACACGATAACACAGTTTATCAAGAGTAGTGACTGGCGTATTGTGACGAGCCAGTTGCTCGGCCACCATTGACCAGACGTTTTTCAATTGGTGAGAAATCTAGAGAATGTGTAGGCCAGGGCAGCAGTCGAACATTTTCCGTATCCAGAAAGGCACGTACAGGACCTGCAACATTCGGTCGTGCATTATCCTGCTGAAATGTAGGGTTTCGCAGGGATCGAATGAAGGGTAGAGCCACGGGTCGTAACACATCTGAAATGTAACGGTCACTGTCCGAAGTGTCGTCGATGCGATCAAGAGGTGACCGAGATGTGTAACCAATGCCACCCCATACCATCACGCCGGGTGATACGCCATTATGGCGATGACGAATACAAGCTACCAACGTGCGTTCACCGCGATGTCGTCAAACACGGATGCGACCATCATGATGCTGTAAAAAGAACCTGCATTCATTCGAAAACATGACGTTTTGCCATTCGTGCACCCAGGTTCGTCACTGCGTACACAATCGCAGGCGCTCCTGTCTGTGATGCAGCGTCAAGGGTAACCGCAGCCATGGTCTCCGAACTGATAGTCGATTCTGCTGCAAACAGATGATTGTTGTCTTGTAAACGTTCCCATCTGTTAACTCAGGGATCGAGACGTGGCTGCACGATCCGTTACAGCCAAGCGGACAAGATGCCTGTCATCTCGACTGCTAGTGATACGAGGCCGTTGGGATCCAGTACGCCGGCCGCGGTGGCCGAGGAGACAGGCGCTTCAGTCACGGTCTGCACGGCCACTACGGTCGGGGGTTCGAATCCCCCCTCGCGCATGGATATTTGTGCTGTCTTTAGTATAAGGTTGTTGATAAGTAGTTTGTAAGTTTAGGGACTGATGACCCCGTAGTTAAGTCCCATAAGCTTAACAAACATTTGAACATTTTTGGATCCAGTACGGCGTTCGGTATTGCCCTCCTGAAACCACCGATTCCATATTCTGCTAACTGTCATTGGATCGCGACCAACGCGAGCAGCAATGTCGCGATGTGGTAAACCGCCATCGCGATAGGCTACAATCTGACCTTTATCAAAGTCGGAAACGTGATGGTACGCATTTCTCCTGCTTGCATGAGGCATCACAACGTTTCACCAGGCAACGCCAGTCAACTGCTGTTTGTGTATGAGAAATCGGTTGGAAACTTTCCGCATGTCAGCACATTGTAGGTGACGCCACCGGGGCCAACCTTGCGTGAATGCTCTGAAAAGCTAATTATTTGCAAATCTTAGCAACGTCTTCCTGTAGGTAAAATTTAGCGTCTGTAGCACGTCATCTTCGTGGTGTAGCAATTTTAATGGCCAGGAGGTATTACGCCATCGACAGTTAATGAGGTAGCTGTGAAGATCAAGTGTATACCAGGCGAACCAAATCCGAGCGTCCCTCACTACGTGCTACAGCTACAGCTACGAATTGTTATAAGGACGAACATCTGAATTAATCATTCTTGTCAAATGTGACATCGTCTAGTGTAATATATAGTGGGTCCCATGTACATCTGTTCACGTTTAAACCTGTACCAGATACAATTTTGTATGATTCATTTTGATTGTCAATATATAATCAGATTTTACTAGTAGTTACTATTAGAAAACTCTGCAGCTATGTCAGTTCTATAGATAATACACCAGGGCTCACTACAAGAAAACTATCAACAAGTGATGTACACCGTATTTTTATTCATTTTATGGATCATCATTATCTTCAAAATTACAGTTAAGTAATTCTTTTGTCGGTTGATTAAAACAGTTGTTATTAATCTATCCAAGTTTTGTCATAGTTTAAAAACTAGTATTCTACTCCACAGTAACGTAAGAGTGCATTAATTGACTATCAAGGTAGTCACCAAGTTCACCACAAACTAATTAGTATTCTGAAAAGTGGTAGGCCTAGATCACCGGATAGAAAATAGAAAAACTAGAAATAGGTAAACAATTTGATGTCTTGCCACTAATCATGTCAAAAGGTTAGTTGTTACTAGAATCATGAGGGTCGCTCAAATGGAAAGGTACAAAACGACGCTGTGGGTATAACTCAAGTCTTATTCAAAAGTAATCACCAGAGGCCACAGCATAACTATCGTACTGTTAAATGAGTTGAAGCGCGAGTTGAAGCGCTTTCCTTGATTACGAATTGGATGTCACAGGGCGACATGTCCGAGCTGTAGGGCGGATGCTCAAGCTGCTTGCACTTGATCTTGGCCAGTACACTTTGTGTGACCCTGGAGACGTGTGGACGCGCGTTATCATGGAACAGGATCACTCCATCGGTGAGCAGCCCAGGCCGTTTGCTCTTGATGGACTTGCGTAGGCTACGGAGTGTCTCACAGTACACGTCACTGTTTATGCTTTTCCCGCGCTCGAGGAATTCGATGAGTATCGGATTTCGGACGTCGAGAAAGATGGCGAGCATCACCTTGCCTGCTGCGGGCACAGCCTTGAATTTTTTAGGGCGAGGTGACGACGCATGCTTCGCGTCCCTAGATGTCGCACTACGTTATCCCAATGGGACATATTCAATTTCAACTGGTTTGGTTGTTAAGACGTTTCGTACATTTTCATTTGGACACCCCTCGTACTAAAGTTGTGTGAACCATCATAACTTGTTACTCTTAACTCAAAGAGATGGAAAGAACTGGTTTGCTTAATTTTTCTCAATGGTCGTAGGGAGTAAGCTGATTTACAATGAAGACAATTATAACAAGAGGAGACTCAGATGAATTTGAAGTATGAGGGTGATAGATGTGGAGATCATTCGTTCACGTACTTGTATTGTCAGATTTGGTGGTCTTTTCAATCTCAGAGAACTGGAGTGTCGTTCATAGATGATTTGAAGGGATTTTTTCTTTTATTTGTTCACTTTGTTAAGAATATTCTTGAATGAAATTTTCACTCTGCAGCGGAGTTTGCGCTGATATGAAACTTTCCTGGCAGATTAAAATTGTGTACTGGAACCGGGACTCGAACCTGGGACCTTTGCCTTTCGCGGGCAAGCGCTCTACCGACTGAGCTATCCTGAGACGACTCATGATGCCGCCTCACATCTTTGTGTCGGGATAGTGCCGGGCGCCGTGGCTCAGCGCGCCCGGTTAGAGGACTGAACGCTCTCTGTAATAAAAAAAAAAAGCTGAGCCAAAGAACACGTAAAACCACAACGAACAAAAACGATCAGCGTCCGCAAGGACAAGAACTACCCATAGAGCAAAAATAAATAAATAAATAAAAAAATAATAAAACAATAAAAAAAGGATAGCTCAGTCGTAGAGCGCTTGCCCGCGGAAGGCAAAGGTGCCAGGTTCGAGTTCTGGTTCCGGCACACAATTTCAATCTGCCAGGAAGTTTCAAGAAGTTTCTTGTTTGGCGGAACGAAATTTTTGATAGCATCTTTAAGTGTCATCTCGTGATGCAGATTAGGATAAGGTTTACCGAGCAAGGTGGAGCAGTGGCAACAAACTGGACTCGCAAAAGGGAGGGCGATGGTTCAATTCAACCTCAGGCGATTCAGGTTTAGGTCTTCAGTGATTTCCCTAAATCACTCCAAGAAAATACCGGTATGATTCCTTTAAAAGGGTAGGGCCGATTTCGTATTTCCTCCCCCATCCTTACACAAAAATTCTAGCGTAAGCTCTGTCTCTAATGACCACACTGTGTACGGGACATAAAAGCCTAATCTTCCTTCCTTTTAGATTATGTCTGTTTGACGACGTCCCCAGTAGATAAAATGTTTTTGGCTGTGGTTGCACTGTTAGTTAATGCGCCTTTTGTGTTAGCTAACGCAACGGTAGCGGTGTTAACAGTGGTAATGCACCATCCGCACTTCCTGATTTAGTGACACCAACATTGTAAGATTCAGACGAATTTAGTGATTGCGAACAAAATGGTGGATATGTGTAGAGCGGATAGGTCACCTTAGCGGTACGGTAAGCGAAAAGGTGGTAAAAATAAGTAAAGTCGAGGAATGGAAATGAATGTACATATGTTGTTAGGAGTGTGATATAGTTGTGTGTAAAAGACTTTAGATGATGTGGTCTCGGGAAAATGCATGGCCTATTACTGTTTTGCAAACTGCGATAAGGTGACGGCAGAGGCACAAGGGACAATGGAAATGACAGTCACGGCACATAATTGTAACGACAGCAAGGACAGCCGATGCGAAAGCAGGCTGCGAGAAGAATGAGTCGGATGGCAGAGCAGATGGCGACACGGGAGGTGATGGCAGCTGGAACACGGGTCAGAGGAGAGCGAAGGGACTGTCACCCAGAGAGCACGCTGGCCATTTACTGCATGAATCGATCAGTGCTTCAAACCTTCGAACGACGTAAAAGTCTCTGCGGAGATGAGTTACGAAGCGCTCTAAGAGTGTGGCACGTGGCCATACAACGTGTCTTGTGGTTCCGCCCTATTTTTCCGCAATCTCGTTCAGTTGAGTGTCTTCGTGCCAGTTGGTTGTATTTCCACATCAGACAGAGATACAGTGACATTAAGTCTTTTAAGAGAAAAATTCGAGTAGATCATCTATATCTACATAATTACTTTGCAAATCATATTTAAGTGCATGGCAGGAAGTTCATCAAACCGCTTTCATCATATTTATCTAGCCTTCCATTCTCTAATAGCACGCGAGAAGAAGGAACACCTAAATCTTTCTGTTTTCGATCTGATTTCTCTTATTTTATTATGATTATCATCTCTATATAGTAGTCTTGTGTAGTTCGCGAACGAACTAGTTCGAAAGAGCGCTCCCACAGGCGAACTACGCGAACTAGTTCGCAGATCCCTCGCCTCTTAGTTCGTCCGCTCCTTTTCCGAAGACTGACGGGGAAGAGCGAGAGGACGCGAGAGCGCGCAGAATCGCGTGATTCCCTTCTGCCAGTTATCTTCATTTCGAGCTGAGATGCAGCTCAGCTGTAGTTTCATAGTTCACTGCCAAAAGAAATCCATTAAAAAAATAAAGTGCTAGGAGTACTCTGTATGCAAAGTAGTTGAATACCATTGTATCACCCATTCGTGTAAATAACTGGTTAATTTGCCTAAGTATTTGATGTCAAATTGCCCCAAAATACGCGTAATAGCACACGCTTTGGCAACACTGATTCATTATATAAAAAAGCTATCATAAAAAAGAGATATTTTAGTAGCGGTAGAAAAAGCCAAAACGAGCGGACGAACTAGAAGGAGCGGAGGAACTAGGAGCAGCGGACGAACTAGGAGCAGCGGACGATTATGCCAAACGTATCTTGCTTCATAGTTCGTTGGATTCTTTTCCGAAGACCGACGGGCGGGCAATAGCGAGAAGGCGCGTAGCAGAATTAAAAATCGCGTGTTTGCCTTCTGCTAATAAGTCATTTCGAGGTGAGCGTCTGCCTACAAGATTACATAGTTCAGTGCTACAAAATTTTCTGTTTTGATGTGTTCTGCACTCTACAACATCTGACTAATAAATTCCATAATACCAAGATATAGAGATAACTCTAAACTTAAACGCGAGAAATTATCCACAAACTGTTTCTTTTTGTTTGCGTGATATCGTTAGCGGCTCAAGCAGCAAGCACATGAAGCAGCTAGGTGGGGGAACTTCCCCCTCCACCTGCACGAGCAGACCACGCCGCTCAGCCGTCACTGGGAGTGGACGAACTAAAAGAGCGAACTAGTTCGTGGCAGAGCAACTAAAGTGAACGCTCCCGATCGCGAACTATTATGCGCAAGTCTACTATATAGGTGGGTGCTAACACAAAATTTGTTCGCATACGGAGAAGAAAGTTGACAAAATATTTCGCAAATAGAACTCGTCGCAACGAATAATGCCTTTCTTGCGATGATTTTCACTCCAAGTTGTACATCATTTCCGTGAAACTCTCCCTTATATCGCGATAATACAAAACGAGCTTCCCTTGTCTGAACTTTATCTATATCCTCCGTCAGATCCAATTGGTGGGGATCCCACAATGTGGAACAATACTCCAAAATACGACGCACAAGTGTAGTGTAGGCCGTTTCCTTAATAGAACTGTTGCATCTTCTAAGTCTTCTGCCAATGAAACGTAGCTTTTGGTTCGCCTTCCCTACGACAGTTTCTGTATGTTACTTCAAATTAAAGTTGTTCGTAATTATAATTCCTAGGTTTTCCATGAATTATAGCTTTTGGATCTGACTGATTTATCGTGTAAATGAACTTTAACAGACTTCTTTTAGTGCTCATATGGATGACTTCATACTTTTCATTACTTAGGGTCGGATATTAATAGTGTCATTGCCGGTTTTTGCACCGTGCAGATATCTTATTTAAATCGTTTTGCAATTGCTTTTGTTCTTATAGTGACTTTACTAACCGATAAACGACACCATCATCCGCGAAGAGTCTAAGAGTGCTGCTCAGATTGTCTCCTAAACCGTTTATAAAGACAAGGATCATTAGGGGCCCTATAACGCTTCCCTGGGGAACGCCAGATATCACTTCTGTTTTACTCAATGATTTTGCGTCAGTTGTTACGTACTGTGTCCTTTATGACAGACTAGCTGGAAACCCAGTGTATTTATTTATTTATTCGAACCTTGACTTAGTACTTTTCCTATCCACTCTCTCCCTGTCCTTTTTTTCTAAAACCATGTTACATTTATCAGAGAAAATATAAGAAATCACAGGTAAAAATGCACCCGTTTTGAAGAATCCAATCACGAAATTCAATAATAATGATTGTAATAATATCACAGATGGATCACTTGATGCAATGCGCGAAACGTCAAATACACATTTTTAAAGAAATGTATTAAAAGAAATTTCTTTTTTACTGCTTTATTTATTTATTCTTATATTTCCTTATTCGTAAGATTATTCTCACAGAGAAAGAACTGAAGACATTGTAGCACGCATAGACCAAATATATGGTCTTTGGCATCACGTTTCGCCGTACGTAACCTAGAGACGCAAACGTCATCGCTGGCCTTCAGTCCGAATTTTTTAATAATTTGACGACTTTCAACCACTATATCTTCCACCTCCTTATAGCTATCGGCATGGAACTGCTATGTGTACAACGGGAGACTTCGGACAACAATTACACACAAACCATTCGTTTGCGTTCTGTGGTTTTCGCTGCAGAGCGAAATATTAACACACACACATACACGTAGAAATTTACATACACCGATAACTTTCCATCCCAATATACTCCACCCTTTTATCATTATCAACCCTCGAGCAACAGTACAACCAATAAAACCATTTTCAAAGAGTAAATATAATTTTCAAAGAATCATTATTGTTCCGCATTTCGTGTTATATTCATCAAATTAAATAAATATCTATCAGATCGCTATAAAACCGTCCCTAAAACATTCCTCAGATATAAATTACTAATTGTACAAATCTTTAAGTCTCTGCGTCTTGTCGTTGGGATGTGATAAGTGTACACCGAACAGACATTCACATTAATATATCTAGGTAAATAGCTATCCGATCGCCATAAAAATGTGCCTAAAGCCTTCCCCGGGTAGACATTAGTAACTGTACAAAGTTTTAATTCTTTATGTCTTGTGATTCAGACGTGATAAATGTATACCGAACAGACATTCACATTTATAGGTATAGATAATCGCGAATCCAATAGCACAGCTGTGGCGGTATTTCATAAGCACGCAATCTGATTAGAAGCAGCTTGTGAGGTACAGTGTAAAAAAGCTTTACGGAAATCTAGAAACATGGAATCGATTTGAGATCCGTTGCCGATAGCACCCATTATTTCATGTGAGTAAACAGCTAGCTGTGTTTCAAAAGAACGAATCTTTCTGAATCCGTGTTGACTATGGGTCAATAGGTCCTTCTGTTCGAGGTAGTTCATAATGTTTGAGAAACGTATATGTTCTAAAATCCTGCTGCAAACCGACATCAATGATACAGGCCTGTAATTTTGCAGATCACACAAATTGCCTTCTTTTATATTGGAGTGACCTGTGCAACTTTCCAGTCTTCTGATACGGATTTTCCGTTGAGCGAGCGGTTGCATATGGGGCTATTGCATCAGCATACTCTGAAAGGAACCTAGTTGGTATACAGCCTGGACTGGGGGACTTGCTTTTATTAAGTGATTTAAGTAACTTTAATACTCCAAAGATACAACTTCTAAATCATGCATGCTGGCAGTTATTCCTGATTCCAATTTTGCAGTGTTTGCTTCGTTTTGTTTGGTGAAGGAATTGCGAAATGTTGTGTTTAGCCACTCTGATTTAGCAGAAGTTTCATTACTGGTATCACCGTTGTTATTGTTTAGTGAAGGTATTGATTGTGCGTTGCTGCTAGCATACTTTACATATGACCAGATTTTTATGATTTTAAGCATAGCTTGTCTCGAACCAGCAACCGTAAAAGCTATTTACTCCAAGTACAAATTAGTCGGCCATAAGTTGCGTAGTAAAGTTTTGAACACTTTTCCGGATTCAACACTTACTAGGGGTGTCTTCATCAGAAATACTGATAAAAATATTACACGAGACGTGTTAACCTAGAGCACGCCGTACTCAAGTGACATAAAATTAATATCAGTTGTCCATAATAAAACATTATACAGTAAAAAAAAAAGTTGGCATATAAAATGTTAAAAACTAAAAGCCGCTAAGGTCTGCTGTAGCCAGTGCAGTTGGTGTGGCTTCAAACTGATGAAAACATTCCTAGTAGGTGTTCAAAACTGATAAAGTGTTTTAAATTTTATTACGCAACTTGTAGGCTGCTAATTTCCACTTACAGTAAAAGCCAGATTTTTTATTTTTATTTTCTACCAAATTACGAGACAGCGTATCGTTGTGGAAACTATTATAAACTCCTCGCATTGAAGTTCCAGATAAATTTCGAGTTTCTTGAAATGATTGCCAGTCTTGGGGTTTTTATGTCTGTTTAAACTTGACTAATGTTTTCCTTTGCTTTTGCAATAGTGATCTGACCCGTTTTGTGAACGCTATTTTGTTAATATATTTGGTACATATCTCTCAATAGCTATCGATAATAGCAATTAGCAAGTTTCTCTTTTAATTCTAAGAGTGTCAACCACATAGGTGCTCACTCGAAGTTATGTAGGCAATTATACGATGCACAGATATTACAGCTATGATTATTCGGCTATCTGAATGCCTAATTTCCACATAAAGCTACGCAATATAGCGTTCTATAGTTATTTTTCTGAGTTGTCTTTTTTTCCGTACACCTCCTGTTTCTTTCTGGATTTCTTGTCTCTATCATTTCTTATGTGTGATCGTATTCTTTCGAGATATTTATAATTTTTGTACATAGGAGAAATCCCTTATTTGATTTAGGAAAATCTTTGTCTGTCGGTGCAGCAGGTCACCTACCATCGGGTTAGGAGAGTAGTACGAACACATCTAAGATATATTCACACCATCCTAGTATTCGTGTTAACCTAAATCCGGCTGCCTGGTTGGGGAACTGGATCCCAACCTTCCCGAATACTAGCTTCGGTACTAATTTCTAAGTAAACTGAATCAATAAAAATATGTATGGACTAGGTATGAATAAACATGATCATTACAGAAAATAATAAAAATAGAGACTCAACCTAGTCATTATTAGTAGAATTAAGAGGGAATCATTTTATAAAATTTTGTACGAGGGCCTCAACTACATGGCTGTTTTGAAACATGTTCCCAAGCAAGCAAATTATCTTAGCTGCTTTGTGGTGTTCTTTGGGTTATTTTGTCTAATGATTGCATTGCCCCTTTAAAAAGTATGAAAACACTTACAGGTAATGCGAGAGTTATCACAAGATATCCCGAGATGCATACCTGGCAGTTCAAAAGGACACGGGGAGTATTGGGTTGTTAACAGAGAAGCAGTAACAGCGGAAGGAGTGCATTAGGAAAGTTATGTGACTGCCAACGTGAACTATTGACTGGATATCACCTGAATAACAGAATCTTCAGGGGCAGTTCAATCCTCCTAAAGCTGCCCAATTCAACTGACGGTGATTCGGAAGAAAGAAAGTCGAAAACCACACCCAAACCAAGAGCAGGAAGACCTATGCGCTGAGGGACAGTCAGCGCCGATGAATAACATGAAATAAGTGAAATGAATTACTTGTGATCTAAGAAGTGCTACCACGAGCACATATAGCAAAATTACTGTACGTATGTAGTTTCAAAAGATGTAATACAATCGACTATCAGTTCACTGTAAGCCAAACATTTATGTATCTAATGCGAAGCAACGCTTGAGGCAGTGAATACCAACGTCATTGGACAGTTACTGGAAAGGAGTGATTTGCAGTGATGTCACTCTATATTGTGGAAGGGTTTGGGTTTCGTTACTGTCATGAGAACGTTACCTATCACCAAATGTCGAGCCAACAATAATTACGCGTGAAGTGATGTTACGAGTCATTTTTTGTGGTTCAACTGCAACCTACTTAATGCGCTTGAGGAATAACAAAATGCGGAATGCTGAGAACACATTATAAGTTTCGAAACGAATACCGTATGAGACCAAAGGCAGTACCTCTGAAGCAATGGTTTGTAGACAATAACATTCCTGAAAAGCACTGGTCTGCCAAGAGTCGAGAACTGAACCCAGTCCTCCGGACTCGATAGTCCAACATCATTAACATCTCTACCGTCTCTGGTTTCGACACCTGAAGAAGAATTTCTCCATAGACATTAAGACACATTACTCGAAGTGTCCCCAGTAGATCCGAAGCTGTCATAAATTAGAAGGACGAGCACATCACGTTTTAGTACATCTACATCTACATACATACTCCGCAATACACCCAAAGGTGCGTGGCGGAGGGTACTCAGTACCACTATTAGTTACTTACTTTTCTGTTCCACTACCATAAAGAACGAAGGAAAAACGAATGCTTGTATGTTTCCCTACGAGCCATAATCTCTCTGATCTTATCTTTGGAGTCCTTATACGACATGTAGGTTGGCGGTAGTAGAATCGTTCTGCAATCCACCTCAAATTCTGGCCCTCTAAATTTCTTCAACAGTGCTTTTCGAAACTAACGTTGCCTTTCCACCGGTGACTCCCATTTCCCGAAGCATTTCTGTAGTACCCGCGCATTGATCGAATCTACCAATTACAAACCTAGACGCCCACCTCTGAAGTGCCTCTATGTCCTCCTTTAAGCCGATCTGGTGGTGATCCCAAACACTTGAGCAATACTCAAGACAGGGTCGTACAAGCGCCGCGGCGGAGTGGCCGAGCGCATTGAGGCGCTATGCTCCGATGCGCGAGGCTGTTCCCCGTCGAGGGTTCGAATTCCCCCGTCGGGCATGGATGTTTGCGCTGTCTTTAGTATAAGTGAGTTTATAAGTAGTTTATAAGTTTAGGGAGTGATGATCCCGCAGTTAAGTCCCATATAGGTCTATAAAAAAAGTCGTATAACCGTTTTATATGCGGTCTCCTTTACATACGAATCACACCTTACCAAAATTCTGCCAATAAAGCACAATCGACCATTTGCCTTCCCCACCACTGTCCAGATATGCTTGTCTCATTTCATATCGCTATGCAGCGTTACGCCTAAGTATTTAAATTGTATTTTCCGCCGTATGCAAGACACCTGATTTTTAATTTTTTCCAAACATGTTTCAGCACATTTTGTGCTATCATCAGTGGGATGTTTGTTTTTGTTCTGAAAAATTATAGTTACTGTACAATAGTCTTTTCAGGTACTTCTAAAATGTTTTTGTAGGTTCATTCGTTTTTAATTTTACTTAGGTTATCTGACGATATAACTATTTCAGTTTAGTGAAAATTAGGCCTAGATATACGAGTATCACTTTTTTTTTACATACCTTTTACATTAGGCTACATAAAACTCGTTAAGTAGCCTACTTATTTGTTTTGGTAATACGATTCACAAACTTGTCATCTGCAAACATAACAAACAGTTTACAGTTTCTTACTTTCTAATTTTCGGTTCGAGGTATTTAATTGACGCGACTCTGTCAAGCAGCACACTACTAATGCTGCGTTCGAACATTATGGGATTGTTTTTCCAACTCATCTGCATCACTCAGTACTCAGCACTGAGGTGACAAACGTAATAGGATAGCGACGTACACAGATACAGACGGCGGTATAACATGCAGGTGGAGCGGAAGACCTGTCATTTGTACTTGGTTGATTCAAGTGTAAGGGTTTTAGACGTGATTATAGCTGCACGACAAGAATTAACAGACGTTCAATGCGGAACTGTAGTTGGAGCTAGACGCATGGGACATTCAGTTTCGGAAATCGTTGGAGGATTCACTTTACCGAGAGCCACAGTATCACCAGTGTGTCGAGAAAACACCAGTTTCTGGCATTACCTCTCACCAAGGACAATGCAGTGGTTGACGGCGAGCAGCGACGTTTGCGTGGAGTTGTCAGTGCTAAAGGAGAAACAACACTGCGTGAAATAGCCGTAGAAATTGACGTGGAACGTACGGCGAACATATACGTTAGAAAATTGCGGCGCAATTTGCCTTTAATGGGCTATAGCGGCTGGTGACCGACTCGTGTGCCTTTGTTAACAGCACGACATCGACTGCAGCGCCGCTCCTCTTCTGGTCGAATTAAACAGATTATGGGCGGTAAATGGTTATTTCCGGCTACTTAAGAGTCCATTGGCAGCCATTCACGGACTTCATGTTCCCAATCAATGATGGTATTTTTATGAATGACATTGGACGATTTCTGCACGGGAATGGCCCAGTCGTATAAAGTGCCGTGTTACGGATTGCGCGGAGCTCACCATCGAAGGTTCGAGTTCTCCCTCGGGAATAGGCGTGTGTGTTGTCCTTATCATAAGTTAGTTTAAGTAGTTTGTAAGTCTAGGGACCGACGATCTCAGCAGTTTGGTCCATCAGGTTTACAAAATTTTGAATATTTGAATGGGCTATGCCACAACTGTTGCTGATTGTACATTTATTGATATGGTGTCTGTACTTTCGGACATTTCCGGAAGAACAGACACCATTAGTTAACAGTAAAGACCGTAAATTTACGAAATCGAAATATTGAAACATTTCGACTTTTTCGGGGAATTGAAAAAAAATTCAATGACAAAGTCGAAAATTTGTGCTGGATCTGGATTCGAAAGCGGATTTCCCGCTTTGGGTCAGCGGTCACATTAACTAACTAGGCTATCCAGGCATGTTTCCCTTCCAACCCAAATTCTCAACTTATAGCCCCTTTCCCATTGATTCCTCTTGCTCGTAGCCTGTACTGGATTCCGGCAAGAGATCGAGCGTTTGAATGCGTCCGTATTGAAATTGTCATAGCCTGTTGTGGGCATATTTACAGTTATTGATACGGTGTCTGTTCTTTTCGGACATGTCCGAAAGCACAGACAGCATTAGTTAACTATAACAGCCATAAATTTACGAAATCGAAATACTTTAACATGCCGACCGTTTCGGGGGGTTGAAATAAATTCAACGAAAAAGTTAAAAACTTGTTCTGGAGCGGCATTCGAACCCGGATTTCCCGCTTCGGGCCACCGGTCGCCTTATTCAATTACGCTATCCAGACACGCTTCCCTTCCAACTCAAATTCTCAACTTGAAGCCCCTGCCCACGTCTGAAAAGAACGGACAGCATATCAGTAATTGTAAATATGCCCACAACAGGCAATGACAATTCCAATATGGACGCATTCAAACGCTCGATGCGTTGCCGGTATTCAAATGTTCAAATGTTTGTTAAGCTTATGGGACTTAACTACGGGGTCATCAGTCCCTAAACTTACAAACTACTTATGAACTACTTACAGACTAGGACGGCACAAATATCCATGCCCGAGGGGGGATTCGAACCCCCGACCGCAGTGGCCGTGCTGACCGTGACTGGAGCGCCTCAGTCACCTCGGCCACCGCGGCCGACGCGTTGTCGGTATCCAGTATAGGCTACGAACAAGATAAATCAATGGGCAGGGGGCTAGAAGTTGAGAATTTGGCCTGGAAGGAAAGCGAGACTGGATAGCGTAAATGGTTAAGGTGGCCGCTGGTCCGAAGCGGGAAATCCGCGTTCGAATCCCGGGTTGTACAAATTTTCAACTTTGTCGTTGAATTTATTTCAACCCCCAGAAACGGTCGAAATGATTCAGTATTTCCATTTCGTGTTGCTGATTCGTTTGAACAAAATTCTGGGCAATTCCAGCTAATGGTTTGGTTACCCAGATCTTCCGATATTCGCGGAGGCCGAGGGAACTGCGGCGCGCTAGTCACTGTCTGCACGGCCACTACGGTCGGGGGTTCGAATCCCCCCGCGGGCATTGATATTTGTGCCGTCCGTAGTAGTAGCTAGTTCATACGTAGTTTGTAAGTTTAGGGACTGATGACCCAGGCAGTTAAGTCCCATAAGCTCTACAAACATTTGAACATCTTCCGAAATTAACCCCATCGAACATTTATGGGACATATTCGATTGGTCATTCCATACACAAAATTCTGCACTGGCAACACTATCGCAATTATCGACCGCTACAGGTAGCACCAGTGGCGTAACTAGGACTTGGCTTTGGGGGGGGGGGGGATAGATCTGCTTGACGAGCAAAATTTTAGTCAGTTTCCAGACAGACTACCATCTACCACTCCTGTTGAAGAATCTAATTCATTCCCATCTAATGAAAGCTTATGGTAAAACACCTCAAGTTTCCAATCTTTACCTATACCAGGTTGCTGTTATACGATTTCTTTTCCTTCTCTCTCTTTTTCCTTCTCTCTCTCTCTCTCTCTCTCTCTCTCTTTTTTTTTTTTTTTGTTCTGGGGGGGGGTTCTATCCCCCTCATCCCCCCCCCCCCCCTTAGTTACGCCACTGGGCAGCACGGCTCAATATTTTCGCAGGTGGCTTCCAAAGACTTGCTGAGTCCATGCCACGTCTAATTTCTGCACCAAAACTCTCCGCAGACTCTTATAACAAGTGGCGATCTTGGTGAACAGTCCGTCAGATGGGGACGTTGAGCTCAGTGGCCTCCTTGGCGCTATTCGAGTACAGCAGGATATGTGCCGGCATGCGTTTCCCCTCGTCCGACTCTTCATTCATTCCAATACAAACCCAACACCACACTACCGCATACACGCACTTCTCACAGTCATCCATACTACTTGGATATACATTTCACACTTCGTAATAGGTCGAAGGTAGACAATGGTATTAGATCTCAATTCGGACCTTGCAGAGATATGAAGCTCTCAGTTCCTGAGTATGAAATAATTTCGAATTTTTGTTATTAAATTGTAATCATTTTATGCTTTCCCAGATGCAACGATGGTGCATAAACAACAGACTAACCATAGCTCCAAAGAAAACCATATACTTGCTCTTGAAATGTCAATCTTCATTACATGAAGTATTATGATTAAATTAGATAGCGTGTGTATTACTAGACAAAGACGCGCGACATACTTGGGATCCAACTGGATGAAAACAAGCAACATCATGCACAAAATTGTGCGTGCCTCTACAGTAAACTAAAAGTTGCCGCTGCGGGCGGTGAGGATCTACCACGATGCCATTTTTATGCAGCAAGTGTCTGGGCGCATAGACTTCGGTGCGCGCTTAACAGGCAAATACTGCGAAGTGCAGAGGGTTGTGTTCCTCAGAGTAATAGGGACCTGTAGCACCACGCCAACCGAAGCTTCACTGGTGGTTGTCAGAATCTACTCGATAGACATTACGCTAACATATCAAGCAGCCTCCTACTGGTTAGGTAAAGGAAATTCGATGAAAGTCCATCAAATCTTGGACAAAGGACAATAAACAAGTGCGAACTCTTGAAATGAAAAGTGGGTACTGGGCAGAGCAACTGGGAAAACAATAACACAGGTCCTGGGTGTCTACTCCGAGAACGCAGCGCTTGACCACATAAATCCCACTCAGAGCGTGGTACATTACCTAACGGGACTCGGCAGTTTACCTGTACAAGTTTAACAGAAAAGGAACGACCTCTCTCAGTGTGGTGATTTGGGAACATCCGGCCACTCTGTCTTTAACTGTGACGCTTATAGTGGGATTAGCCGGCCGCGGTGGCGGAGGGGACTGAGGCGCTCCAGTCACGGTCTACACGGCCACTACGGTCGGGGGCTCGAATGCCCCCTCGGGCATGGATATTTGTGCCGTCCTTAGTATTAGCTAGTTTGTAGGTAGTTTGTAAGTTTAGGGACTGATGACCCCGTAGTTAAGTCCCATAAGCTATACAAACATTTGATAGTGGGATTAGGTAACCAACAGGTTCAAACGTTCCTTTACACGAACTTATAAGAAATGAAGTATGGTAGACAATAATAAAAAAATATTGCTAACATCATTTCCCGGAATGAAAATGACAATTTTTTTTAGGGTACGACAAATAATAAATCCCTCTCTCCGTGCACAGCGTTACAGAATACGCATATACAACTAACGTAATATAAGCTCCACTTCCCGACGGAGGCGAGTTGATTAGCATCAAATGGATGTGATTACCAGATGAATGAGTAACAGTGATTTGTAAACAGTCGCGATGCTTTTACGAGACTGTTTACAAAGCTGTAAAAACTAGCCGCGGCGGAGTGGCCAAGCGCATTGAGGCGCTATGCGCGCGTCCGTTCCCCGTCGGGGGTTCCAATCCCCCCTCGGACATGGATGTTTGTGTCGTCTTTAGTATATGGTAGTTTATAAGTGGTTTGTAAGTTTAGGGACTGATGACCCCGCAGTTAAGTCCCTTAAACTTTACAAACAACATATAAAAACTAATATATATATATATATATATATATATATATATATATATATATATATATTTTGCAGCAAGAGAGAATGCTCTGCTGTCATCCCAGAGCAAATTAACTCACATATTCACATTTAATGTCCTAACATTATGATCTATATGATGGTAGTCTTATTCAAATGCTTCTGTCTGTCAATAGCGTCCTTCTTTTAAACGTAGATCCAATTGGCTCTTAGTAGTCAATGTACATGAATAGATATATATTTCCTTTTCGTAACTATTATTTAATTACTTTTTGCATATTATTATTATTGGTATAATTATTATATCAAAACAAGATATTGTAATCAATTACAGCATAAAAGCAAGTAAAAGATTAAAATATTATGTATTATATGAGTAAATAAAGTAGGTCAAAATGAAGCAATAAAATAAGTAAATAAATTTATAGTATTCACTGACGGTTCCGTTGGTTCTTCACAGAATATTTTATTAATATTGAATGAAACACAAGCTAATTGTGTAATATTCTGCAGATTTATTGTTTTTACAAACCTGTTTTCGGTTGTTACGCCATCATCAGGTAAACACTACATAGATATAACAAAACAGCCTGGAAGTTTAAGGTTCAAATATCTTAATTTGCTGTACAGATATTATATGTACATTTATTTACAAAGAAGACTAGTGTAACAATTATTGAACATTGATAAAATAAATTTAAATAACAGAAATTGGTTGAACAAATTATCTTGTGCAAATGTGCATGTTTGTAAATCTAACGGACTAAACTGCTGCGGTTATCAGTCCCTAAGCTTGCAAACTACTTAAACTAACCTATGCTAAGGACAACACACACATCCATACCTGAGGGCGGACTCGAACCTCCGATGGCAAGCAACCGCATGCTCCGCAGCAAGCCGCTTTAGAGCGCTCGGCCACTCCGCCGCGGCTATTTTATGTTTAAAAGGTCAACTATTTGGAACATAGAGGGGTTTGAATGAACTGAGTGAAGCATCTGTCAATATACAGACTGCAATTTTAAATGGGTAAGTTTAACTATAGTTAGTGGCTTAAATGTCCATTATTATTAACAAATAATATATTACAATCAACATCAGGCAAGTAGCCAGACAGCTGTGATTATACAAAGTAGTTAGGCTATGGGTTTGTAGTAGGATGCTGGATACTGAAAATATACGAAAGTGAACATCCCAGATGGTGTTATGTTTAGTGGGCGTTCGGGTGTGACTTAGGGTTGCCTAACGTTGCTGATGTCGCCGAGAAACAACGATTTTATGCTAAAAGACGATTGTTCTGGAAGAAGAGACAAAAGTCCGTGAAATTGATGTTTAATTTTTTCCTATTGACGTGAATTTGATGCCCACAGCCTTTCAAGTGCTTGAACACACCCTGCGATATAAGTTTGCAGCTGGACCGTGGTTGACGAAATAGTCCACATTACTTTCCTCTCTAAACAAGAACATCGACATACCACCGATCTCGCGTATACAGTGAGAGCGGAAACAGTACAGTAATCAGAGTCTCTGTGGATTTGGCATTTTCTGGTCCGTATATTTCTGGTGCATTCAAGGGCATGACGTTAATGTGGAGGCAGTATTTTCTTTTGTGAGAGAACAGTTGACAGAAGAAAGAAGCAGGCTGCATTAACTTCAGTTAGTGCAATGCTCCAAATTCAGTATAACATGTGAAATATAAATATTTCATTGGTTTTCACAGAGACATTCAGAATCATGGCAATGTTCAGAGAAATATTTCTGTTACATAACTCAGTGTAAATTCGATCCAAACTATTAAAATAAAATCACATATTTCTTAGTAGACTGTCTTTATATTTAATTAGCTAGTAAAAACAAAAATTATTTGTAAAATGAGTAATCCTTTACGGATGGTGTTAATGTTTGGATTATGTCCTTGATTTTGGTTCTTGGATTATGGGAACCCTATGGTGAAACATCTGAAGATAAAAGTAAAACGCGTCAATACCCCAGAAGTGTTCAGTTTTTAGAGCTGATTTTCAGCAACAATATCGAAATGGAAAGTCTACTGAAAAAGTGATGACCATTTTGTCATAAAAAGTATATTTACTAGAAGTAACCTGAGTTAGAGGTTTTACCTAAAAACCTACTTCACCTTTACAAGTAATTACTATTCATTTCTGAACATTTTTGTAACTTCAACCCGTCAACATAGAAGTTCCTCAACTGAGAAGTAAACCAGTTGAACACGACGATTTCAAGTTCCTCGTCCTTTAAACTACTGTGAAGTAAGTCACCGTTTGAAGTTCATCAGGAGGTAATTCGCGCTGGGTGCGAGATCAGAACTAGAATGTTGCGAAGGACTATTCTGGCTGATTTTCCGTAAAAGTCGTATAATTAGGAGCTTGTCCAAGATTAGGAGATTTATCAAGAAGGGTAGTAGCAACATCAATAGTCGATTAAATGGTAGGTTTTTGGCCACTTAATGCACGATATCAAAGGTCTACGTACTGACACTTTGCTCATCATCCTTACGTTGTTTCTACGGCCACTTTGAAAGCCTCGTCATTGTTGTCTATCAATTGTTTTACTCGTTATGTAGGCTTGTAAACTAGACGCAATCTGTGATGAACTTCAGCAGCCTGAGATCACTTTCCAGAAAAATAAAATAAAAGTACAGTACTAACTTTAAAACTTGCTGGAGCAGCGATTTTTGAAGCCATTGTTGCTCCATTTATCCGGGGCTAAATGACTATTGAATTAAAAATTTTACTCCTATTAGAGATCGGGCACTACTTTACAAAATAATGCAGTAGACAAAGGGCTCCGTATGACTCTCCTCGGCTGCATTAACTGTTTACAGCAACGCCCGCATTGTCAAAGTTCTTGATGAGCGTGAAGGTGCGGGCTATGTGGGCGATACTTACATAGGAAGGGCTCAGAAACGGCCAACCGATTGTGCTCATACATGGCAGGTCACTGTTGTATGACTTGAAATGGCTAAGATATTCTGACTCAACGCCCCCTCTTCCGATTTTGGAAAAAAAAAAAAAAAAAAAAAAAAATCACCCCTATGCAATCGACTAAAAGCTGACGGACTGATATATTCAAAAATGTTCAAATGTTTGTAATTATATGGGAGCAAACTACTGTGTTCATCAGTCGTTACACTTCCAAGCTACTTAAACTAAGTTAGACAAACCTAAGGACAACGCTCACTCATACCCATGTCGAAGGAGTATTCGAACCTCCGGCGGAAGTGGCCGCGCAGTCTCTCAGCTGGCGCCTAGAACAGCGCCGCCTTCCCCGCGCGGCGGACTGATAGAGATAATTGAAAACCGAGTATTATTCGGAATCATATGTGGAGACAAAAACGCATATTTTACTGGAAATCTAAGAAATAAACAGTTACGACTGCCACATAAGGTAAACGCAGTTAAGAAAGCACCGCTAAGACATCTGATGAGGAGCAGAGTGTTATATTGTCAAATGTATTCTGCTGTTTATACAGGGTCAATCTAAATTCGCGCACTCGGGCTTCGCAGCGCGATTCCTCACATTCTAGAAATTAAAAAAAAAATGTCTTTGCAAATTAATGATAAAGAAGAGGAAGGAAGAGGGATTAGGAAGGAAAGGACTGACAGTGGATGCTTTAGGGCATTGAAATGAAACAATGGCGACAAGTGGAAATGTGAGCCGGACCAGGACTCAATCCCGTGTCCCCCGCTTTGGGCCAGCGGTCGCCTTAACCACTTGGCCACCCGTGTTCGCCTCCTAGCCGTCTCAAATTCCCACAAGTCGCAAGCTATGGCTGTAGTGCCCCTATGGTTCATGCCCTCTTACACTCGCCATTTCGGATTCCCATGCGAGGTCGAAGGTATGACCGCATCAGCGGTGAAGTAATTTAAGCTGACGCCGTTTTCGCGTCTAAATACTTATTATTCTGGTGTGATGTCTGTTCTTTCGGACATGTCCGAAAGTACAGACACCACACCAAAATAATAGAAAAAAAGGCTGTCACAAAATTTCAAAAATTCAAATGTTTGTTAAGCTTAAGGGATTTAACTGCGGGGTCATCAGTCCCTAAACTTACAAACTACTTATGAATTACCTTACACTAAAGACGACACAAACATCCATGCACGAGGGGGGATTCGAACCCCCGACCGTAGCGGCCGTGCAGACTGTGACTGGCGCGCCGCAGACCGCTCGGCCACTGCGGCCGGCACACAAAATTTCGTCCTGCGAATATTTCCGGCAGTAAATGGACATTGAAGATTGAGATTGGTATGTATCCCATACATCAGTGTGTTTCAGACTTACACTACTACACCAACAAACGTCTAGGGGATGTGGGAGGTGTCTTGAGGAACAAAGTGAGCATAGAAACCCATGCCCGGAAACTTCATCCAAGGACGCTACAGAGCGTCGAAGTTGCTGGAGGGGATGTCTAGTGGCAGGAGCTGGTGCTTGTAACTTGGACTCTCCGTAGCGTCGTTGGCTGGAATTTTCGGGCATGGGTTTCCATGCTCATTTTGTTCCTCAAGACGCCTATTACAAGTTTGTTGGTGTAATTATGAAACACACCGACGTATGGAACACAAAGCCATCTCAGTCTTTGACGTCCATTTACTGGTGGAAATATGCGCAGGGGGAAATTTTGTGGGAGACATTTTTCATTGTTGGCAGGTGAGGAATCGCACTGCGAAGCCCGAGTCCGCGAATTTAGATTCACCCTGTAAATGTATACACGTCGAATTGGTAAGATTAGGAGGGATAATAACGTAATCTACTATGAATAATAACAAGATAGTTAAAGAAATTTGTCCGACGACTTGGATTTGTAAAGAAAGATTGAGACCCTTTTAACTCTGTTAGGTGCTGATAATGCTGTCTCACAGGAGTGCACGGCATCTCCGTGTCCTTCAGTGATCACTTAGTATACAAAGCTGTTCACGCCCCCTTACATTTTACATCTACATGGTTATTATTCAAATCACACTAAAGTGTCTAGAAGAGGGTTCATCGGACCACGAGGCCTGGAAACAGCGTTAATGCACTCTGGTGAATGTTCTGACGTTGACTGAAAGATGACACTCTACTCCATGCACTGTCCTCTCCGGGGGGACACCACCTTGACGAGGCACTGTCTGTGCGGGTGGAGAGGCTTGCGTATCCGCGTGAAGCAGAGGGCTATACCGAAGGTAGAGAACCTACTGCCGGAAAGGCCTCAGCTGATGGATCAGACCAAGAGTGTTCCACAATGTCCCGTCTTCCTTATCCTCTCCCAGTCCTTTCCCAATTCCTTTCCCAACCCAAGGTGTGATGCGATCCGTGCCGAGGGGTGCGTGGCACATGCGTGGATGTGTCTCGAACGGAGCCTCAGGGATACCGGGCGACCTCCCTGAGTAAGTAGCCTTGCACCGCGCGGGGTTATCGTGGTGTGGACCATATAAATCCCCAAATCTCGTGGGACTAAGATGAACACGGAGAAAAAAATTATTTAAAAAGAATCCGAGGGGCACTCTGAGACCTCAGATACTCGACATTGGGATCAGGACCGATGGAGTGCACTCCTACTTCTCAGTCAGGGTCTAGACCTGAGTAAGAAGTGGGAACTGTAACAGAGAAGATGGACCAGATTAGGATTAAGGCCTTGTCTAGGGCTCAGAGGAGGAAACTTCTCAAGGAACAGAAGCAAAAGCAAGGAAAAGAATGGCTTCCTAAGCATAAGTGGAGGGAATCAAAAGGGCTTGAGCCCAAGACCTCCAAAAAGAAACTGCCTCAGGTCGAAGGGGATACACAGACCCCCTCGACGTCAAAGACAGGTGGCAAGAGGGTTAGGGAGGAATCTAAGACTCCCTCCTCTCTGGACAGGCGTGATCCTAAAAGGCTGAGGAAGGAAATAGGGAAACAGACCTATAGTACTGCAATCTCGGTCTTTGGAATGGCGGTTGTCCAAGAAGGATACCCACTGGTGAGAATCACCTCGCAGCAGGAGGAGCTCTTTGAAGAGATTGGGGGGGACACTGGTCCAGGACCCAAATTCAGGAGGGTCTATCTAGATCGCGGTGCCCTCATTTTTGTCAGCGAGGGGGAGCACTCAGCAGAATGGCTTAAGGACAAGGTGCCCATGATATCCCCGTGGGAGGACGCGAAGCTGCTGGTCAAGACAGCAACCGAACTCCTGAAGACCGCAAAGGTATCAATATGGGTACCAAAGATCCTTAAGGATGTCCCTCCAAAGACTCTGTTCGAGAAAATAAGGGTCCAGAACCCAAAAGTCTCGACAGAGGACTGGAGGGTAATTAACCAAAAGGTCGTTCTTGAAGGGCGAACCCTGGTGGTGGAGGTAGGAAAGAAGTCCCTGAAGGCAATGCGAGAGCAAGGCCTGAAACTGTTTTTAGGGTTCTTGCAGGTCGCTGTCAGGGTAATCAAAGACCTTAAAGGCAATAATGGCAGCAAGATGGGGACTGGAAGTGCTGCAGATAAACCTGCAGCACAGTAAAGGGGTCACTGCTGCCCTGAGCCGTCGCCTGGGAAGACAGGAGGGGGACGTGGCCCTGATACAAGAACCCTATTTATACAAAGGGTGTATATCGGGCCTCGGTGGTACTGGAGGTAAGCTGATTTATGCTAGAAATCTAAAAAAACTCCAGAACATGCATTTATCTTAGAAATGGAATACCTTTCATACCAATGATGGATTTTTGTTCCAGGGACTTGATGACCATCAGGATGCAGCAACGTGAGGAAGGTATCAAGAGGGAAATTGTTCTGCCCTCAGCATACCTTCCTTATGAAGACAGCTCTCCTCCTCCTTTGGAAGTGAGGAGACTGAAGGAAGCCTGCCATCGGCAAGGTGACGAACTGTTGGTGGGATGTGATGTCAATGCCCACAATCTATTGTGGGGCAGCAAGGACACCAACAGTAGAGGTGAGCACCTTCTTGAATTTCTCCTATCTAACAACTTGGAGATCCTGAATAGGGGTGATGAACCTACATTCAGGAATAGTAGAAGGGAAGAAGTAATTGACATAACTTTTGGTTCCATGATGATGGGAAGTTACGTCAAACAGTGGCATGTGGTCCTAGAGCCATCCTCATCAGGTTACATGTATATTAAATTCAAGGTTGAAATGGGAACCAGACAGACCATGGCCTATAGGAATCCCAGGAAAACAGACTGGGAGACAAATAGGAGAGGCCTTGACTTCAGCCTGTCGGAAATTAAAACTTCGATAAGGAATCCAGCAGAGTTTGAGGAAGTAGCAGAGGTCATAACCTCTGCTATAGTGACCTCATACCAGGACAACTGCTCAATCACTAAGAAGTGCACAAATAGGAGTGTGCCTTGGTGGAATAATAACCTGGAAATGCAAAGGAAACAGGTACGAAGACTGTTTAACCTTGCGAGGTGCAAGGGACAATGGGCAAAGTATCGTGAGGCCCTTGTCAATTACAACCTTGCCATAAGACGGGCAAAGGAGGCATCCTGGAAGGTATTCTGTGAGGAAGTGGAGGGCACGGCTGCTAAAGCGAGACTTCACAAAATTCTCACTAGAGTACCAACTAATCCAGGAGGAACATTGAGGAAGGAGAATGGGAAGTATACAAAGACAGCACATGAAACGCTGGAACTGCTCCTCAGGACTCACTTTCCTCAATATACTCTGGGGGATAACACAGACCAGAATGCGATTCCTGAGAGACAACGGTACTCAGGTATTCGCAAAGAGGACTGGGCTTTGGCCAAGGAGTGTGTCGATTTCAGTAAGTTCCGATGGGCGGCGGGAACATTTCAACCGTTCAAGTCACCTGGCCCCGATGGAATTTTTCCAGCTCTCCTGCAACAAGCGGGAGAAAATCTTATTAGATTCCTATGCAGGTTATTCAGGGTTAGCCTAGCAGCAGAAATAATTCCCAATGCCTGGAGAGCATTGAAGGTTGTCTTCATTCCAAAGACAGGGAGAATTGATCATACCAAGGCCAAGGATATGAGACCAATCAGCCTGTCCTCCTTCATTCTTAAGACATTGGAAAAGCTGGTTAATGTGCATGTTGGAGAAAGGAGGTTAAGTAGGGCTCCTCTACATTCAAACAAACATGCATATCAACCAGGTAAATCATGTGAGACAGCTCTCCACCAACTTGTTGGGAAGGTGGAGAAAGCACTACACTTTCAAGAAATATCCCTCTGTATCTTCCTGGACATTGAGGGGGCTTTTAGCAACACGACCTTCGATTCCATGGTTAGGGCAGCACAGGTGTATGACTTAGGGACCACTATATGTAGGAGGACTAGGAGGACTAGGGCCATGCTCACTGGAAGAAAGGTAGAGGCTACCATGATGAATGAAAAAATGGTAATCAACACCACTAGGGGTTGCCCGCAAGGAGGAGTTCTTTCCCCTTTATTGTGGAATCTAGTGGTGAATGATCTCATTGGAGAATTAAACTCTAGGCAGTACTTTTGCCAAGGATACGCAGATGATCTTGTCATAGTAATACTTGGCAAATTTGCTGACACAGTGAAGAATATGGCACAAGGTGCTTTGGACATTGTGCAAGACTGGTGCAGAAAACAGGATCTGGGGGTTAGTCCTAAGAAGACTGTTGTTGTACCATTCACAAGGAAACATATCCAACACTCAAGTTGGAATCTAAAGCTTTTCAATGAAGCGCTACCTGTTAAGGGGACAGTGAAATATCTAGGGGTTACCCTAGATGAGAAACTGACATGGACCCCTCACATTAGGAATATTTGCTCCAAGGCAAAAGGTATTTTAGTAAGTACCAGGAGAGCTTGTGGCAAAAATTGGGGCCTGAGCCCCAAGGGTATGCACTGGATATACACCACAGTGATTAGACCCAGGATCACCTATGGGGCGGTCGTGTGGTGGAAGAAGGTAGAACAGCAGGTTGCTGCTAAGGAGCTTGGTAAGGTGCAGAGACTAGCCAGCTTAGCCATAACAGGCAGAATTAGCAGCACATCAACTGCTGGGATGGAAACCATGCTGGATATGCCCCCATTACACCTTTGGGTCAAGATGGAGGCAGCAGCTGGTGCCTACAGTCTCAAAACTGGTAACAACTGGAACTCTTTGAGATATCCAGAATCACACACTAAAATAGTGTGTGAGCTAAATATAGGAAAGGTTGGGGAAATGGCAGCCGACTATATTATAACCCCATACTGCTTCAACAAGCCTTTCAGTATAACAATTGGAAGTAGGGAGCAGTGGGATAAAATAGTTCGACACCATACGGGGTATATTGTATGGTTCACTGACGGGTCGAAATCAGACCAAGGCGTTGGGGCCGGGGTATACGGGGTGCAGCCAAGACTGGAGGGCGTCATCTCTCTAGGGAAACTGGCCTCAGTATTCCAGGCCGAAATCACTGCCATCAGGGCATGTGTGGGGGAGAATTTGCGTAGGTGCTACAAAGATCGTAGCATCTATATCTATTCAGACAGCCAGGCAGCCCTGAGATCACTGGCAGCTCCTGCAACAAGGTCTAAAATTGTTGCAGAATGTCACAGGGTTCTGGTGGAGCTAGGGGAAAGCAATAGAGTAAACCTATTGTGGGTCCCTGGCCACTCGGGGATCAGTGGCAACGAACATGCCGACAGATTAGCCAGGATGGGGGCAGAGTCTCCATTTATTGGACCGGAACCTGTCCTGACAATAACCAAGGCAATGATCAAATTGGAGCTACGTAACTGGCTCAGAAGACAGCACGTAGAATATTGGACCAAAGTCCATCAACAAAAACATGGCAAGGTAATGATGCCAAAGCCATGTTTTAAAAGAAGCTCTGCAATCCTGGGCCTGAACAGGAGAGAGATTAGACTCATGGTTGGATTGCTGACAGGCCATGGGAATTTCAAAAAACACCTACATACAATGGGAATAACAGAAGAGGACCCTAAATGTAGGATCTTTGATGACGGTGATGAAACTGCATCACATCTAATCTTCGAATGCATTGCATTGGAGAGTAAAAGGCACAGAACATTTGGGACAATCAGACCAGAAGAAATTGTGTCTAATAAAGAACTGGTAAAGGGACTCCTTGCACTGTTCAAGGGCAGTGGTTGGCTTTACTAGATATAGAGGGAGCGATACCGCACAATAAACTTAGTTTCGGTGCGGGCAGTGGCGGGCTGGACCAAAACTGTTTTGGCTTCCCTGGGAAAATCAAATCAAATAAAATCCATGCACTGTTGCCACCTACTTGTACCAACTCGGAATGCATTGTAGCAGCGTTGTCCCACCCCCTCCTATCCAAGTGAAGAAACGAATTGCAGCACTTTAGTACTTTCTCTTTTTTTATTCAAAACCAAAGGTTTAAAAACACTAAAGAAGACCTCCAGATACTACAAATCAAACCCGAAGATATCTTTGACAGAGTTCTCTTCCGAAAGAAGATAGTGACAAACGGAGTAACCGGAGACCAGCATCCGAAAAGAAGACACGGTGGCACTTGGACAGAAGAGCGCAAGCAGGCCTACTCACAAGGGATTGAGGGAAGTCTGGGCTCAGAGAAAAGCAAGACTCATTGGTAAGTGCAGCAAGACTTAAAGTGGTCCTAGTTGGCCCCAAAGAATTATATAATGCTGCTAAATGCTGCTCTAAAAAGCTGTTCTAAAGCCCTAGAGACACTACATGAAATCGCAGCCAGAACAGGACTACAAATTTCGTATGAAAAATTCCATTACATGGACACAGAAACCCATTGGTACCAAAGTATGGGGAGATAGCACAAGTAGAATGTTTCAAATACCAGCAAGAGAATATACAGAAAACAGGACTAAATTCGACAGCCAATGAAGAAAGAGTTGCAAAGCTACAAAAAGCTTACAGACTTACATGGAACTAGTACAATAAAAGAAGTATCTCTGTTAATGCCAAATTAAGATATTACAAACCAGTAGTCTTACCAGAAGCTTTGTATGCCACAGAAACAACAGTAATCAGAGGAAGAACGAAAATTAAGGAAATGGAAAAGCAAGAGAGGAAAATTCTAAGTAAGATCTATGGGCCAGTTCAGAGACAGGGTAGCTGGATAAAGAGACCGACAAAAGAATTGTACAAACAGACAGAGATAATTACAGACATCAGAAAAAGAAGGGCAAATTTCTATGGCTGATCAAGAAGATTTTTAACATTGTGATGAGTAATACGATAAAAACTAACTGGGCAAAGGAAACCATGGAGGACCTCAAGAAACTAAATATCTCTACAGAAGAAATAATAAACAGAGAAAATACAGAGAAAAAAATCAGGAAACAGAAATTCGAAGAAACACCAAAAGAAACCAGGGAAGAAGTGGACAGAAGAGAGGAAGAAGAAACACAGTGAATATATGCGAGGTTTTTGGGAAGAGAAAAGATAGACAAAAAAGTGCCATGAAAATTGATTGTGTTTAAACGCTCTCCTAAATGAGGAATTAACAATAATAATGATAATAATAATAATGCTTCACACACTAATCACTATCCTAATCAGCCGCTCTTCCCGCCCCGATATTCACTTGTTCGATACTATCATTTCGATATGAATCGCCTCGATATGTATCTTTTGGACGCCGACGCGGAGCAACCGATGTAACACGTCTTCAAAATTACCGCTTCTTCCTACGTATACCTCGCGAAAAGCACGAGT
The DNA here is from genome assembly GCA_026315105.1 of Locusta migratoria. Lineage (NCBI taxonomy): Eukaryota > Metazoa > Arthropoda > Insecta > Orthoptera > Acrididae > Locusta > Locusta migratoria. Next base: position 340,636,816 of record CM048755.1, read on the forward strand.
ATAAAAGCAGACAGATTAGAGCCCACACGGAGGCTTATCCCTCGAACAATACGCGACTGGAACAGGAAAAGGAGGAAGTGACACTGATACACGAAGTACCGTCCGCCACACGCCGTGAGCTCGCTAAGTATACACACTACATTTACATGCAACACATCTTCCGGAAGACGAAAACCGATTTTCGTAAACCGTTTGCGCTGTCGTGTTTACATGGCATAGCCTGAATCGGATTTCCTAGGCCACTTAACATGGCGGCTGGAAAACAGCTGATTCAGTTCCTTATTTGGTCTTCACAATCGCTATTATTTTTTATTTAAATACACAGATTTATGTTCATTCTAATGTTTATACTTTTATTTCACATTACAAAATATCACTCTTTCCATTTGTGCCGAAAATTCTTAACAAGCAAATACAATCTGACAAGCCAAGAACGCTTCAAAAACGGTTGCGTTTACATGGGCACGAAAATCGATTGTGGAACTGGAATACCGCTTTAGAGAAGCGGATTTCCAGAATCGATTTTGGAGTGTTTACATGACCAACCGAAAGCGGAATTGGGAAATCGGTTTACGATATCCGGTTTTGGGAGCCCGTGTAAACGGGGTGACAGGGAGATCTGTAGCGGCGGTGAGTGAAGACAGCGATGAGGCGCGGCGCGTTTGGAGGCTCCTCGCGTTCGCTGCGCCACAACAGATACGATGACGTTCGCCAACGGTCGGCGCCGCACGCGCCGCGCCGAAGGTCGCGCATTATACTCAACGGAAAAAGGGAGGGGGCAGCGGCCGCTATCTGCTGCTGCGGGTCCTATCACAAGCGCCACACACCTGCCGCCGAGCCACCTCTGACAGGCTGCGTATGCGGGTACAAACAATTTGTATCAACAGTTAGTGTACGAATATCAATTCCTAAACATCAATTTAAGTATAAATTAAGAAACCATGAGACGGATTTTCATCTCAAATATGTCCATGGCATTGAAGATGAAGGCGAAGCAATGAATTAAAATTTTTGGTGCGGCAGGGTATTGAACCTTTTTTTTTTTTTTAATAACGTTTATTAAAATTTGATGTACAAATAACAATATTTACACTGATTTTACATGAGTGAGTTTTGTTTTATGTTTTACATTTTATCATTTTTAGTGTCCCTGAAAGAGAAGAAAAAAAATATTATGAACTATTTTTTTTAATGATAGAATTGCATTAATGAGTTCTTTCATTACTTTGTCTTTTTTTTTTCACTGATTTAGTTTCGCTTTATTCTGTCTTATGCCGTAATTTTGCTTGATTATTATTATTATTATTATTTGCATCCTTTTCGATGTTCATGGCAGATAAAAACACGAGTAAGTAAATAATTGTGAAATAAAATTGTAATAAAGGAAAAACTTGGGCAACACACTAAGAAAATGTATAGACAATGACATCAATCGTAAAGCTAAGTTTGAGGCTACCAGCAAAATTATTGAACAAATATGGAGCATACTATTACAGTGACAAATTATTATAAACTAGAAAAAAATATATACGTTAGGCGTTCATCTAAACAGGGTATGTATAGGACAAACAAGGGCTATCATAGACAACATAAAAAAACACATTAGATAAATTCGTAAGGAAAACAAAGAAAAGCTGATAATACGTAACATATGAGCAATAAAGTATAGTGTAAGGCTAATAGTTGCTACAAATGAAAAGGATTAGGCAGAACTCGCATGTGGACTATCATGTACACAACAGTAAAGAAAACGGAAAGTGTGCGCTAGTGGGAGAAAGAGAGAGAGAGAGAGAGAGAGAGAGAGAGAGAGAGAGAGAACAATTTAATAACTACTGATCAGTTTAGAGTGTAACATTAAGAAATAATAAGAACTACATTTACATAAGGAGTAAAATTTGTTACTTTGCTCGTAATGCAGAGCTCTTAGTTTTACGTATTTTGTCACACGTGTTAATCATTCGTTTTGTAGGCACACGCACTGCGCTCTTTGCTTGGCACTTCGACACTTTACGCGAGTACAGAGGACACACTTAGGTCGGACCTCCATGCTTAGTAGACAGACGTCTTACCGTTTGACCACCACACCACCAACGATTAAGGCGCCTCGGAATAGTCCAAGTACGACTTTCTTCCACGACACAGACTTTAATTCAGCTTATCTATGGAACAAGGAAGCTGAATTAAAGTTTGTGACGTGGAGGGAAGTCGTACTTGAACTATTCCGAGGGCCTTATTCGTTGGTGGTATGGTGGTCAAACGGTAAAACGTCTGCCTAGTAAGCATGGGGGTCCGGGTTCAATTCCCGGCCGCACCACAAATTTTAATTCATTGCTTCGCCTTCATCTTCAATTCCTAAACATTTGTTAAATATCTGGTCCTGACTACGACCGCCGCGATGGAGTGGCCGAGCGCTCTAAGGTGCCATGCTGCGGTGCGAACGGTTGCTCACCGTCGGAGGTTCGCGACCTCCCCGGGGCATGTGTGTGTGGGTGTGTGTGTGGCTGTGTTGTCCTTAGGTTAGTTTAAGTAACTTTAAGCGCATGTAAGGGATTGATAACCATAGCAGTTTGGTCCAATAGATTTACAATCATTTGAACATTTCTGAATACTACCCAGCATAACCGCAATGTTATTTTTGTGAGAGCAGAAAATGAGAAATTTGACACGAAACAAACGCCGAAGGCTGGCCGCGGTGGCCGAGTGCTCTGCGGCGCGCCAGTCACAGTCTGCACGGCCACTACGGTGGGGGGAGAGGGGGTTCGAATCCAAAATCAAATGTTAAAATGTTTGTAAATCTATCGGACCAATCTGCGTGGTCATCAGTCCGTAGCTTACAAACTGCTTAAACTAAGGTAAACTAACCTAAGGACAACACATAGCCGGCCGCGGTGGCCGAGGGACCTGAGGCGCTCCAGTCACGGTCTGCACGGCCACTACGGTCGGGGGTTCGAAACCCCCCTCGGGCATGGGTATTTGTGCCGTCCTTAGTATTAGCTAGTTCATAAGTAGTTTGTAAGTTTAGGGACTGATGGCCCCGTAGTCAAGTCCCATAAGCTATACAAACATTTGAACATTTTTGACAACACATACACCCATGGCCCCCACAAGGGTGGGGCTGGGTGGACCCCTGAGTCCAGGGCCCGGACCTGAAGGGGGCCCGGGAAGGCTCACATGCGGTATAATTTTTTAATTATGTTGTTTCAAACTGGAAAAATATTTTTATCCAGTTGAATGTTAGCAAATTGTTTAAACTAACAGACAAATGTTTAAAACAGATATTTATGACAAACCGTTTATCGTAACTGTTTTATGAAACTGGTGCTAGCAGTTACTGTCACTGCGTATGTCGTGTGAAGTTGACGACAGGCTGGAGTTGCCTTAGACTCCTGCGGCAGCTGTTGGCGCATTTGACTGCTGTGTTCTCCACCGGCACTGACCATCTGCGCCACGGCAAACGTGCCGGACACACAAGCCGCCTGCACTGGCCCTCAAGCGCATGCAGTCCTGTCAGCTTCCTGTGATGTGTGCGGAATATGACATTTTTGTCTCCTGCTACGAAAGTGATTTACGTCATTTGGTTAAGTTTGATGTAAAGATACATTACAGAAAGTACTTCGTTTTGCTATTATGGATACGTTTAAATTAGGTTCTGCTGTACTTAAATCGTTTCTCAATTACTGTTTGATTCATCCTATTTTCAAATGTTCAAATGTTCGTATAGTCTATGGGACCTAACTACGGGTCATCAGTCCCTAAACTTACAAACTACTTATGACTACTTACGAACTAGGACGGCACAAATATCCATGCCCGAGGGGGGATTCGAACCCCCGACCGTAGTGGCCGTGCAGACCGTGACTGGAGCGCCTCAGTCTCCTCGGCCATCGCGGCTGGCATCCTATTTTACAAAACAGTCAGAACATAGGTACAAATATCACTTAAAGGTATATAACAAACTAAACATTTGTTAATATTTTTGTTAACAATAAGTTTTTGAGAAGATACGCAACGGACTTAAAAACTGCCCCTCCGTAAGAGAAATCCTGGATCCGCGCCTAAATATACTGTTAATCTACGTCTTTGCCGGCCGCGGTGACCGAGGGGACTGAGGCGCATCAGTCACGGTCTGCACGACCCCTACGGTCGAGGGGTTCGAATCCTCCCTCGGGCATGGATATTTGTGCCGTCCTTAGTGTTAGCTAGTTCATAAGTAGTTTTAAGTTTACGGACTGATGACCCCGTAGTTAAGTCCCATAAGCTATACAAACATTTGAACATCAAAAGGAAAGCCAGTGGAGATGAAAAGACGCCTGAACACCTTCAGCTGGAAGCATCAAATGAATTCAAATTATCTGTTTTCCTTCCTGTTTTGGATTTCATTATGACAGACTTGACAATACGTTTCACGAGCAGTGAACAAATTTGTGATCTGTTTTCACCAGTTTTAGATTTAATGGACTTACAAAATGATGAACTGCAAATTAAAGCCACCAATCTTGTCTCAAAATATTCTTCAGACTTCTCAGATTCAGACAGCTTAGTTGAAGAAATTCTACACATGAAAGAGAGTACATAGTACAATATTCAATCAGAAAGCGACCCGGCGAGACTTCTGAATTCCATATACGAGAAAAACCTTGAAGCAATTTTTTTGAATCTATGTACTGCAATTAGACTTTTCTGTACCATTCCAGTGACAGTGTCTACGGCTGAAAGATCGTTTAGTAAACTGGCGAACTCTAAAAACTTGGCGAAGGAGTACAATAGGCCAAAGTCCTCTTAATCGTTTAGCAATTTTATCAGGTGAGAATGAGATGGCCAAAACTGTCGACTTTTTCGACGCAATCAATCAGTTTAGTCAGAAGAAAGCACGCAAGGCTATTATGAAGTATTCTTTTTCTGTAGCCAGTGTCTACGGCGGACATTGACTGTAATTTTAGTTTTTTGTAACTATATTTTAATATTCGTCAGATAAATAAATATTCTTGCTCTATAAATAAAGTCTAGTATGGACTAATAAAGTAGTTACTGTAACTATACCCTGTATTTTCTAGTTAAAGTACATTCTAAGCACATTTTTAGTAACAAATAACCATGAAATTTTAATGTACCACTCGACTGTATTCGTCAGATAAATAAATATATTTGCTGTATAAATATCTACATCTACATAGATACTCTGCAAATCACATTAAAGTCTAGTATGGACTAATAAAATAGTTACTGTAACTATACCCTGTATTTTCTAGTTAAAGTACATTCTAAGCACACTTTTAGTAACAAATAACCATGAAATTTTAATGTACCACGCGACTGTAAAATAAAGGGGCAGGGGGGGGGGGAAGGGCCCGTCTCTGATGCTGGGTTCAGGGCCTGCAACCGAATGTGGGGGCCATGCAGAACTACGGGGTCATCAGTCCTTAAACTTACAAACTACTTATGAAGTAGCTAATACTAAGGGCGGCACAAATATCCATGCCCTAGGGAGTACTCGAACCTCCACGGCGAGCAACCACGCGTTCCGCAGCGAGACGCTTTAGAGCGCTCGGCTATTCCACCGCGGCCGGTTCGAATCCCCCCCCCCCTCCCCCGCCCTCGGGCATGGTTATTTGTGCCGTCCTTAATATTAGCTAGTTCATAAGTAGTTTGTAAGTTTAGGGTCTAATGACCCTGTAGTTAAGTCCCATAAGGTCTACAAAAACGCCGAAGAATGAGACAGGGCGTTTTTGTCGTCCCTGATATTGAGCTTTATTCGCAACTAGCTGAAATGAGGCGTTGCCCCGAGTACCTATTTACTCCAATGTTTCGTTACTCCAGCTCTTCTTCTCTTGTCTCTCTTGTCCATCACCTCGTCCCCCTCACTCACCCCACTATCTCTGTCCATTTCCTTCACATCTCCCTGCCCATCTCCTTCTTCCCCTGTCTATGGAAAATTACCTATACCTATCAACTTCAACAGTCATTGGTGAAACGGTATCGAAGTTCATTTTAAGACACCTTCTCCCGTGCATCATGCAGTTACTTTTTTTTTAGCTTATGGGATTTAACTACGCGGTCATCAGTCCCTAAACTTACAAACTTCTTATCAACTAGCTAACACTAAGGACGGCACAAATATCCATGCCCGAGGGGGGATTCGAACCCCCGACCGTAGTGACCGTGCAGACCGTGACTGGCGCGCCGCAGTCCCCTCGGTCGGCGCAACGCTTCTCAGCTACTTCTACAGGTATTCTCCCCCCCCCCCCCCCCAATGTGCAACTCTTCTCATCGTCAACGGCAAATAACTTCTCAGAAAATTCTGTATTACGTGTACCCGTCGGAACAACTTCTTCAATTTTCAGCTCAGATCTTCCACCAATTAGCCAGCGAGAGGTACCGGGATCGATACCCGGCGCCTCCAACAAACAATGTCGCGTTGAAATGGAAGCAGGTTTGACTTCGAAGGCAACTGAACACAGCACTTATACTGAAAGCAGGTTTATTACGAACTTAACATACACGCAGCACTAACTGCCTCTCGGGCAGAGTGCTCTGATATTTATACACAGAAAGAATGTACCAGAAATTTGAAGAATAGTTAACATTAGAAACAAGTAGAATTTACAAGTGAACATAAGAAAGATGTAGAACATTCTGGAATTGTTAATTACAAAGAAATAGCCGGCCGCGGTGGCCGAGGTGACTGAGGCGCTCCAGTCACGGTCAGCACGGCCACTACGGTCGGGGGTTCGAATCCCCCCTCGGGCATGGATATTTGTGCCGTCTTTAGTGTTAGCTAGTTCATAAGTAGTTTGTAAGCTTAGGGACTGATGACCCCGTAGTTAAGTCCCATAAGTTGTACGAACATTTGAACATTTTTTGAACAAAGAAATAAATTTTTGCCGATGGGCGGGATTGAACCGGCGACCTTCAGCAGCACAGTGGGTGACGCTATCTCCTGCGCCACGTCGGCAGGCGGTTTACGTGCTGTCTCGCGGCAATATGACTTGACAAATGTCTGTAGAGGAGAATGCTTAAGAATTCCACTGATAGATAATATTGCAACGAAATTCTCCGTAAAATTAAGAATGAAAAACCGAAAAATGCTGAAAGCTGAAATACGTCAGACATGTGATGAGAAACGGAAACTGATGCAGAGCCTTCCTCAGTGAAAAATAACTTGTAAAAAAAGTCCAAGGAAACAGAAGATCTTGGCTTGGAGACGCAAGAAAATGAACTTCACGCACGAGCGAAGTACTTTTTTCGAACAAGAAATTGTGATGTAGCTATGGTGGTCACCGACATCCGGAACGGGTAGGCACAAGAGGAAGTGGAAAACTACTGTACACAAGAGACAGTGGCATCTGTTCTTTCTCTTCTATCGATATTTGCTGGAAGTTTGAGATCAGTCGATCCCCAAATGCTATAAGCCAATGGGATATGTCATTCATCGTTTTCCCACTGGACTATATGGCCGTAAAATCTTATAGGTGCAAAAATGACCGGCCTTCTAAAACGCGAAAATATGCGCACGCATATACGTATCAACTGTTTGTAAATCTAAGGGACTTAACTGCAGCGGTTATCAGTCCCTAGGCTTACAGACTACTTAAAATAACTTATGCTAAGGACACACGCCCATGCCTGAGGGAGGACTGGAACATCCGACGGCTAGTAACCGCGATCCGATGCAAGGCGCTGCAGATCGCTCAGCCACTCCACCGTGGCACACGGAGATTCATTTGAAGGCGTTTGTTATCCCACAATTTCTTATAATATCGCTGTTAATTTAGTGTTAAGTCGATAAATGTCATTAAACAGCTTAAAATGTCATAAATGCACATTTTGGTGTATTACCCATCTGTTTTAATCCTGACAAATGGGCAGGATCGCAGTTACACAGTAAACAGACCGCACACAAAAATATCTGAAAAATGTGACTACGATATCCATTGAGAAAACATTTCTGTTCGGTAAATCCGACCTCTACATCGCCATGGGCGACTTCAAATAACATTGTATCTGACGTTGTATTCAAACCCGCTAAATTTACAATTTTTGCTCCACCACTTTGGATCCGCCATTACGAAATGTTTAATCCCAAACCCGGATTCGCAATCAGCGAGCCCGATAGTCTAAGACGAAAACAGATTTGATGTCGAACTATCTACTATAGCCGGGCTTTAAAACGAGATGACCTCAGTGCGGCGTATTGAGGAATGGGGTCCGAGTACGGACCCGCCTCAATGTTGTTCTTAAACGGTGCCTTTTGTGTCTCGTTTTCGCCGGTTGTCCTAGGTGTCGGTGGCCTAATAGAGAGAGACCGACACAGGGAAATAGGATGCACGCGTGTGCGGGTACAGAGTCTGAGGTGACCAGCCAGTGGGACAGCAGAAACTAGAAACACCAAGCTAGATTAGAACAAGTTGTATATTTCGCAGAAATATAATACTTAACTTTTACAAAGTTCATTACTGCCAACTAAGTGTACTGCTGAGACATAGGTTAACTAGGTAGAGGCCTGCCTACTGAAGAGTTCTAGTGCCTGTCCTAATCCCAAGTGAACGATGCAGTTCAGTGGTGGCCACGAGCGGGGTTGCAGCAGAGGGCGTGGCTGACGTAAGAACGCCGCGCCGTGCGTGAATGGCGGCGCGCGGCGAAAGTACGTGGCGCGCACGTCAGACTTGTGCGACACCACAGTTCTTCACATTCGATTAGGTGAATGTCGGGCTAGGACCAGGTTTCACCTCAGTTACACGAGTCGCAAGCATTTAGAACACCATCTCTCACTTCCACCTGGGATAACACGAGAGACGCAGGAAGATTAAGTGAACTAACATACCAGATGGCACTGGAAGACGCCAGGAAATAAAGCTCTGTATAGGCTATACAGAACCTTATCAGGAAGGGCTTCTGGCCACCCTATACTACCAACATTGCCAAATCGAGATTAACACTCCGACCCCGTATAAATACTGGGTATAAAGGTATTAAAAAGAAGAAGAAAAGTTTTCAGATAATAATGATAATAATAGCAAGTTTCACACGCTCGCACATCCATAGTTTGTAGGCGTGTGTTCACAGTCCTATAGTAAATTCACGTGTAATACTTGTCAAATTTTCGGAAGAATGCTTTTAAACTGCTATATTTTTATTACTTCCAGTTTCTTGGACATTACGCAAAATCGATGTACTGGCTACAATGTAAAAATATTATTATTATTGCTGTATTTTTTATAGTAATAATAATTTATTTCCATCAATACGTAGTACATCGATTTAGCATAATGCTCAAGAAAATAGAATTCATCAAAATATATTAGTTGACACATATTCTTCCGAAGATTTGAGAAGTATTTGTGAGTTCACCACTCTCAATGTGTTACTAAGCAGTGCATTTGTGGCCACAGGCGTGCAGACTATGAATGTGCTAGCGAATTAGAAGAATGCTGTATTCGCGTCGTTTCCGCCTACGATTCGGGAGTCTAACTTGCAATTCTATTTTCTCCTTGAAGGACAGACTTCTGACTTCACTTTCTCAACGCCGGCCGCGGTGGCCGCGGGGACAGCGGCGCTCCAGTCACGGTCTGCACGGCCACTACGGTCGGGGGTTCGAATCCCCCCTCGGGCATGGATATTTGTGCCGTCCTAGTTCGTAAGTAGTTCATAAGTAGTTTGTAAGTTTAGGGACTGATGACCCCATAGTTAAGTCCCATAAGCCTAAGAAAATAATAAAAAAAAATAAAAAATAAATAAAAAACTTTCTCAACATCCTATTGTTTGCCATTTCTAACTGTGGCCTCATGAAATGGGTCGGACTTGTTGACAGCTAGTGCAAACGCCTTTACCTGGGTAAAATGTTACCCTAAGTCCTATCAACGTGGACAGGCCCTCATTCAACGAGGCGTTATACATAGCAGTTTCAACTGGCGCCGGGAGACCTGATTGGTTGTTGGTAGGAGCCAATGAGATATTGTATATTTCTTAACCGGAGATTGGGGCGCTACGTGCCCTCGCGTAGTAATAAACTAACTTCTTGTTTAACCTATACCTAACCTTCTTAAGGCTACGCTGCAGATCACTTTTTTTTCTTTTTCTTTTAGTGAAAGTTAGGTTAGGTATAGGTTAAACAAGAAGTTCTTTTTTTAGTACGCGAGGGCCCGTAGAGCCCGAATCTCCGGTTAAGAAATATGCAGCATTTCATTGGCTCCTACCAACAACCAATCAGGTCTCCCGGTGCCAATTGAAACTACTATGCCTAACGCCTCGTCCTCATTCAAGCCTCTGAAAATAATCCTTTGTTAAATCTAACTTGCAATTTACAGAATTCCGTGACGTTTTCGAAATGCCATATTTTTTTAGTTGCCTTATTCTCCGATAATTAGATGTGACATTTATAAATTGGTGTATGTATAAATATAAATACTTCTACTCAAATGTTTCTCCCCCACTCTGAAAACAAACTGTTGCCACATAAATTTTCGTGAAACAATAGGGTTTTAGATTGATGCACTACTTCATTGCTAGCTTCCTCAGAACGAAGGTGATTAATTTTACGTTGCTGAACTGAGATCTAGTTTCTCCATCATGAATTCTAGTACCGGCTGATGAACAAGACTGAAAAATTCACGCAGTTAAAATACAGCTCTTAGAGAAATTTGATACGTAAATCAAGGAAACATTGAAAAAAAGTAGAAAGAAGGATAGCTCGTTTTGATCAACACACAAGAAGAGAAAGTATATAGCCCGCTAAATTGTTCAGTTTGAGTCATGTAATTCCTGCGACGTCGCTGCACAGGACGCTACTTCTACTGTTGCAAATTTCATTGAAAGTGGTATCTTATTTCGGGATTTACGGTTATAAATATGGTTTACAAATGGTATGTAGCACCATAATGTAGAAATACATCCATAAAAACTACTGTAAATTTGTTTTGATGTTCCAAAGAATGAAAAATTAAGAAAAACGTAGTTCTAACTCAGTCGTAGAGCTCCAAATGAAGCCGTGGTCATTTCATGTGAGGATCATTTTGATGGAAGTAAGTACTCTAATTAGTCAAAATGTTCAAATGTTTGTGAAGCTATGGATCAAGCAGCAGTAGTCATCGGTCGCTAGACTTACAAACTACTTAAACAAAAACTTCCTGGCAGATTAAAATTGTGTGCCGGAATCGGGACTCGAACGTGGGACCTTTGCCTTTCGCGGGCAAGCGCTCTACCATTTTTTTTAAATTAATTAATTTATTTTTTTGTTCTATGGGTAGTTCTCTTCGTTGCGGACGCTGATCGTTTCTGTTCGTTCTTGTACGATGTGTTGTTGGCTCAGCTTTTTTATTACAGAGAGCCCTCTGACCAGGCGCGTTGAGCCAAGGCGCCCGGCACCGACTGAGCTATCCCGATACGACTCACGATCCCGCCTCACAACTTTACTTCCGCCAGTACCTTGCCTCCTACTTTTCATATCAGCGCACACTCCGCTGCAGAGTGAATGTTTCATTCTACATAAACTAGCTTATGCTAAGGACAACACACACAACCATGCCCGAGGGAGGACTCGGAAAACTGGGTATGCGCAACAGATATATGACGTGGCAATCAAATGACGGCCGGACAGGTCCCGTCTGGTACCAGTATCGCGGCCCGAAATGGCGGAATGGCCGCGTGGTCTGAGGCGCCATGCTGGGAAGTGGGCGGCCGTTCTCGCCGGAGGTTGGAGTCCTTCCTCGGACACTGGTGTGTGTTGTCCTAAGTGTATGTTAGTTTAAGTAGTTTGTAAGTCTAAGGACTGATGACATAGCAGTTTGGTGCAATAGGTTTACAAACATTTGAACATTTCCTTATTCGTTCTCTAGCGCTTGGGAGATTCAGTAAATAATACAGTTGTGTAATGCACCTGCTGTTCAAGAAATTGTGTGCCAGGTGGGTGCAGAAAAACCTGACTTTCGAGCACAAAACCAAACGCTTTGGAGCAGCACTGAGATTTCTGCAGCGGTATCGTGATGACGGCGAACAGTTCCTCGGCAGATAGTGACGGGCGATGGGACGTGGCTTTCTCACTTTACCCAAGCAGCAGTCAATGCACAGGCGTCACAGTGGATCTCCGGACAAGCCGAAATTCAGACAGACTCTTTTGGCGCAGAAAGTGATGTGCGCGGTGTTCTGGAACGGAAGGGCATTGATTTCCTACCCAGAGGTGAAACAGTGAACGCTGACCGTTGCTGTGAAACAATGCAGAAACTGCGACGTACCGTTCGGAACAAAAGGTGGAATTCTTAGTAAAGGTATTGTGCTGCTCCATGTCAATGCTCAGCCCAATACGGCTCGACGCGCAGCAAATGTTTTTCAGAAGTTCGGCTGGGAGCTGCTTGATCATCCAGCATACAGTCCCAGTGAATAAGATATCAGTGTGGTGTAAAAATTGGCAATTGACTCTAAATAATGACAAGTGTGAAGTCGTCCACATGAGTACGAAAAGAAATCGTTAAATGTATCAATCAAAAGTGAAGGCCGTAAACTTCACAAAATACCTGGGAATTACTATTACTTCAGACTTAAACTGGAAAGAACACGTAGATAATGTCGTGGGGAAAGGCGAACCAGAGACTGCGTTTTATTGGTAGAACCCTTAAAAGATGCAACAGAACTACTAAAGAAACTGCATACACTACGCTTGTCCGTCCATTTTTGGAGTATTGCTGCCCAGTGTGGGATCCTTATCAGGTGGGTTTGACGGAGGACATCGAAAGAATCCAAAGAAGGGCAGCTCGTTTTGTATTGTCACGATACAGGGAAGACAGCCTTACGAAAATGATACAGGATGTGGGATGGGAATCATTACAAAAATGTCGCTTATCGCTGCGGCGTGGACTACTTATGAAACTCCAATCGCCAACGTTCTCCTCAAATTGCGAAAATATATTGTTGACTACCATTTACATAGGTAGAAATGATCATCAGAATAAAATACGAGAAATTAGAGCTCGAACGGAGAGATTCAGGTGTTCTTTCTTCCCGCGCGCTAGTCGAGAATGGAATGGCAAGATAAACAGTATAAATGTGGTACGATGAACCCTCTGCCAGGCACTTAAATGAGATTTGCAGAGTATCCCATGTAGAAGTAGACATTTTCTTGCACCTCGAGAAGTTCCTGTCCTCTGGTCAGCTTTCTACGACACAGGAATACAAAAGTTGATCGCACGGTGTCTCGCTTCTTTTCGTGATTATGTCGAAAAATAGTTCAACATTGCTGTACCTGTTGCCTATAAAGTTTTTCATGTAATTGTGTTGTCTTTGTTTTCAGAAATAGGAAACCTTTCTTTCTGGATGCCCCTCGTAATAATGATGTCGTTCTACCAAAAAGCTTTTGGGCTGCAGTAATGATGAAAATAAGAGATGCTTGTGAAATCTTTATTCCTCTTACGAGTTTTGGGCGACGCCCATCATCAGAGTATCTAGATATAATACAAAATTTAAGCAAAATGCAAGTGTTGAACGTGGTTTTCATACAAATTTAAAAGTGAAACAGGATTAGCCAAGTTTTAAAACACGCTTCTATTCATTAAAAATAAATAAATTATAAGAAGTAGGGCGTTGTAGCTCATGTGTTACAGTTTACGACTGAACATCAGGTATGCATCCGGGTGAACAAACCATTAGAACCACAATTTAGTAAGTAAACTTCGTTAAATTAAATTAGTAAATAAACTTAGTTAAATTAAATTGTTGTTCTATGGTTCGTACACCTGGATACAGTTGCATTTCGTATGTCGTACAGATTTTGAATTCGCTCAAAACTATATTAATGAAATGTATTGTATCATCTTTTGTATATTTTTCCTTTATAATATGTGGTGCTGCCCTTTGGTGCAGTTCTTTTCCTGTTTTCCTGTGCCGCACTTGTTGCATATGTGGACAGTCTGTCACGTTTAACGTTCTACTCTGTACTTTATGTTCTGTCGTAAATTGTGATATTGCAGATACAGGAGGAAGCCATGTGAAAGGCGGGTTTTGCCAGGCTGTTGGGTTCCCCAGACGGCCAGCTAACAGTGTGGGGATACAGGTAGTCAGGGTTTTCGTAATGTTCTCGGAAAGCGGAAGCGCTCTTGGCTGAGCGAGGGCGTCTATTCCAGATTGCAAATGTAATACAATATAGCCACAAAACATTATTCTAAATATCCATATAAAATCAGGGAATGATCATACAGCAAATATAATTATATGAATGAATTCAGGAGACTTGGGAGAATCAAATGCCGTAATTACAATTTAAATATCCCTTACAGATAAAAGGCCGATAATTCTCAGTACTATAATAATAATATTTTAAGGCTTATATTTACAATTATTGATACGTTGTGTTTATCAGTAACAGATTAAGAAGCAAATGGGCAGCATTGCACCACGCTACCTATCTTAAAAGACGTGCCACGTTATTTCCAACTTTGTTTTACTCTCTTTTCCTGCTTTTCGTTGAGGTAGTAATATTCTTGTGTCAGAACATAGATTTCACCACAGAAACACAAAACATGAACCCAGCAAAGCGCATTACATTTATATATGTATTTTATTATATTTAATATTATTCTTAGTAACGTTCGTTTTTTATGTTGTAGCCTGCCACTTATATATTTCATGGCCGTCTAAAAATAGTAGATATGCAGCATATAATTTATATATAAACAATTATAAGTATTTGTAGACAAGAACTGAATATATTTGTATAAAAAGTCATGATAAATTAAATATTAATTGTGTAACTAAATTTCGACGGAGGCAGTATATTTGAACAGTGAGACGCCACGCTTAATGGCTATCTGAGCAAAGAGCTTCAGTCTCAACCGTTTTTTAGTATTGTTAAATATATATTTGTTTGTTAAATGTAAACAACATTTGTAGGGAGGCGGTCAAAGCATTTAATTCTGATATTCACATGTATAATATTTTGGAAGGGAAATTGTATTTTAAAGATGAGGCGTTAGGATGCGCGGAAGGATACAAATTTGGGAGCAGGTAGAGCACGCTTTCGAACGTTTGGAAAGGACTCGTAACTTGGACGTGGTGGTGAAAGGTTGTGACGCTGGACAGTCTGAAGCCGCGTTACGAACTTGTGATTTGAAGAGACAGGCATGTGTAGACTTAGATAATTTACGGGACTGTGACTGCAGAACTTAGTCTCTGCTTGAAAAGTGATAAGCTATGCACGGTTGTAGGGTTGTGGAACTGTAATAATTCAACGATCATGTACTCGTGCGATTACAAACTGTGTTTTATTAAAAATACTTTAATCGCGGATTAATTTGGAACTTTTACTCTCGAATGCGTGTGATACTTATTGTGCCTCTCATGAACAATAGTTGAGGAAATATTCAGTTATTTACCGATGTATAAAGTAGGACCACCTCCGCATTTTCATGTCCAGAAAGAGAAATGAACTCTATTTATAAATAATTACTTCGTGAGTGAACCATTTCTTTATCTTAGAATCCATTTTGTTGGTTATTCAGAAGTTTAATTTAGGTTTGTTTAAATATATTTTCACGTCATCATATGCAGATTAATAGACTGGCTAAACTACAGATTAATTATTGATCTTGTTTAAACAGATTGGGTAACTGTTTAGCTGCGGCGGATAAGCCGCGCGTACTGGAGCGCCGTGTTGCGGTGCGCGCGGCCGTCCGCCGTCGGGGGTTCCAATCCCCACTCGGGCATGGCTGTTTGTGTCGTCTTTAGTATAAGCTAGTTCATAAGTAGTTTAGGGACTGATGACCCCGCAGTTAAGTCCCTTAAGCTTTACAAACATTTGAACATTTGTAGCTGTTTAGGGCATAGAAGCTGACATACATAACTCACCTTTATGTACAGAGACTCCGAGCCATAAACTTTTACTACCCTTAGTTGTGTATTGCACAATTCTTATTGGTGAGTACTGGTAGTAAGATCGCAGGCTATAACTCCCTATGTTTGAATGTTATTTATGACCAGTGGTATGTTTAAAAGCTTGGCTAATCCTATTTTACTTTTACATTTCTAAGAAAAACCATGTTCAACACTTGTAATTTGTTTAAATTTTGTATTTTATCTAGATACTTCGATGATAGTCATCGTGCGAAACGCTTAAGAGTAACAAAGATTTCACAACCATCTGGATATTCATCATTAGTGCAGCCCAACCGCTTATTTAAAGTCGTTTTTGTAAAAATTGCTGCATACCTCCATCAGGACTTCAAGTGTGATTTACTCAACCAAAAAGTATCGGAAGGACTAGTTAACTTGAAAATATGTCCTTTAAGGCCGGCCGCGGTGACCGAGGGGACTGAGGCGCGTCAGTCACGGTCTGCACGGCCACTACGGTCGGGGGTTCGAATCCCCCTCGGGCATGGATATTTGTGCCGTCCTTAGTCTTAGTTAGTTCGTAAGTGCCCCTCGGGTGCACAGTGGTAGAGTGCCAGACTACAAATTCAAAGGTCGCGGGTTCGATCCCCGCCAGGTCCTAGGATTTTTATCTGTCACTTTCCACTTCTTTCACCTCTGGCAGTATTGCTCATGTGAAAAATACCGAGTAGCACCGTGGTTCGGAACCCACGTTAAAATGTAGGTCCCCCTATAACTGGCTGGGTAAGTCAGTTCGAAGGTCGTAGGAAGGCAACGGCATACCACATCCAAACAGGACCATGCCCAGTAAAGCACTGTGCTGTTCAAACCAATTTTCGGATTGTTGACTGCTTTACCTTTTAAGTAGTTTGTAAGTTTAGGGACTGATGACCCCGTAGTTAAGTCCCATAAGCTATACAAACATTTGAAATTTTGTCCTTTAGGTACAAACATTTCATGAAGCAGTGTCAGTTGGTTTAGTAGTAGCGTTGTGTGTTTCGGTTGGCTGGTAGGCGCGGGAAGCCGGCAGCAGTGGCTGACCGCAGAGCAGCGGTGGTTTCCGTTGTGGGCTCAGTCTGCAGAAAACGACGGCGCGCCTACCGTGACTGCCCCTCGTCACGCTGCCGACGTTTCTGCTCACGGTTTTCATCTGCAGGCAGCGTGCCACGGAGCCTGGTAATTGACGTACTGCGAGGGACAGCGTCCTGATCCCTGTCAGACGTACGATGTGCAGCGTCCGTGTTTAACGATGTCAGCAATACAAATTATCTTCAGACGGGCATGCGTGTCTGCAGGAACGGATATTGCAGCTACTGCAGGTGCCAAGAATGCGAGAAATGCATTCGCAATCGTGCAAGTGAGTCAGCTTCAAAATGTTCAAATGTTTGTATAGCTTATGGGACTTAACTACGGGGTCATAAGTCCCTAAACTTACAAACTACTTATGAACTACTTACGAACTAGGACGGCACAAATATCCATGCCCGAGGGGGGATTCGAACCCCCGACGGTAGTGGCCGTGCAGACCGTGACTGGAGCGCCTCAGTCCCCTCGGCCACCGCGACCGGCGAATCAGCTTCAGCTATACTATTTATTGTTGACAAATGAAAATTTGTGGCTGACCAGGATTCGAACCCGTATTTCCCGCTATTCACGATCGGTCGCGTTAACCAGTACGCTATACGTGCACGCCTGTCACACTGACCCAGACTTCCATGTCACATACTGTTTACTATACATCAGTCTTGCCGGCCGCGGTGGCCGAGGGGATTGGGGCGCTCCAGTCACGATCCGCACGGCCACTACGGTCGGGGGTTCGAATCCCCCCTCAGGCATGGATATTTGTGCCGTCCTTAGTTGTAAGTAGTTCATAAGTAGTTTGTAAGCTTAGGGACTGATGACCCCGTAGTTAAGTCCCATAGACTTTACAAACATTTGAACATTTGAACATACATCAGTCTTCGTACATTCCATTATGTACGAGGGGCAGTTGGACAATGTTTCCCCTGTCGACTGTGGGCAGAGTTGTATATGAAAGGGGAAAAAAAAAAGGAGACATTGAAGATAATACATCAAGAGCGTGCGCCTTGGTTGCACAGTGGTAGAGTCTCAGACTACAAATCCAAAAAGTCGCGGGTTCGATCCCTGCCATGTCCTGCGATTTTTATCTGTTACTTTCCACTTCTTTCACCTCTGGCAATATTGTTCATGTGAAAAATACCGAGTAGCACCGTGGTTCGGAACCCACGTTAAACTGTAGGTCCCCCTATAACTGGCTGGGTAAGTCGGTTCGAAGGTCGGAGGAAGGCAACGGCATACCACCTCCAAACAGGACCATGCCTAGTAAAGCACTGTGGTGTTCAAACCAATCTTCGGATTGTTGACTGCTTTACCTTTTACATCAAGAGCAAGACTCCGATACACCATTGGGTAAAGGTCGTCCATGAAAATGGCAAAGACTTTCTGTTTCGGTTTGTGACGTGGTATGAAACGTGGGTATACCATTACACGCCCGAATCGAAGGCCGCATCCATGGAGTGGAAACATCCGTCATCACCTGTTCGAAAGAAGTTCAAAATCTTGGCTTCTTTGGTGAGGCGAGTGTCAACAGCCGTAATATAATTCATAAAATGCATTTTTTTAACCATCAGCTGTTTATTCAAAACCTTATACATCTACCAGTTTCGGTCATAGACTATCTTCATGGATAAAAAGGTGTTAAAACAGAATGGTAAAATGCATCAAATAAAATACATCCAACTGAGACAAACAGGAGTCAGTATAACTAAAAGTGTAAAAATTACAGTGGTCATCTTACATAAAACCTATCAGTCAAACATAACATAAAAGATAAGAACAGACACGAGTCGAAGAAAACTTAGTAATTTTGTGACCCAAATTTGGTTATATTAGTATTATACATGCACACTTGTCATAATACAGTAGGCTTCTTCTGAAAGGTATATGTTTGTTAAATGAACTAGTATCATAAATATGCTATTTTAAAAATAATTTTATGTAATGGCTATAGTGTCTTATTCTTACAGGTAAATTTTTTTTTGTTAGAACAAATAAACAACTGACAAAAAAAGATTGGTTTTCGGTGTATTTTCCCCATGTTTCTCTGTAAAGATGGTAGCGCACTTGGGGCGCGAGCCGTTTTGACGGGCGCACTACTTCCCCCACCACTGCAGCATGTGTGGCAGTGAGACGGCTCTATGCCAAACGCTGAAAGGGGGAAACCAAGGAAGGCATTTTTGAGACAAAGTGAAGCTACTAAGTGGAGATGGCAATGTCGTAGAGTACTTTTATAATCGGGATTTTAGCACTAATGTAGCAATACCTTCTTCATTCGCCAAAGCAATAACTTTATTTTTTTAATGAAATAAGCACATTACCCAGTATTCATGTGATTAGCAGAAATATATATCTTTATTGAAAAACAAAATCATTTGCATTAAGCTGTTTAACATATTTAGAAAACCTTTATTGAAGTTCTTTAAGAGAAAAGGATAATTTTCGACACTTCAAGCTCTAAACAACAGAGATATTACGTAACGTAAATTATATCACTGCGAAAAAAATATTGAAGTGCAGAATTATACAATCATTTTGTATACAGCTAACACATACAAAAAAAGAAATGCAAATTCTTTTTAAACATATATATCAACGGTGTGAACTGTGCTGTCAAAATGTAATAAGTGCAAATAATAAAATGCACAAAACATAACATTTGAAAGTATTAAAAAACTCTGAAAAAACACCACTCCAGGACACATACTGTGTCAAAAACTTCACAAATAAGTACAACTATGTACAAAACGTTGTATGTACTGAAAGTGACTTGAAAATGGCAAAATTAACATCTTAGTTAATATAACTATGTAGCCAAATAAAACAAATAAATATTTAATATGTCATTAAGTTGTCACGAGGAAAAATAATGTTCCTTGGGAGTTTACAATACGTAATATATCTAGAACTATTCGTGATACAGCCAAACGTGTGGTATTTCGCAGATTAAGATCTGTTAAACAAGAACTTTGTCGAGACTTCGAGAGTTTAATGACTGAAAAAACCGTTCGCACACACATGTCGAGCGGGGATGCCTGATCTATATAAATGACCTGATGGACAGAGTAACATGCAATATGCGGCTGTTTGCTGATGATGCTGTGGTGTATGAGAGGGTGTCGTCATTAATTGACTGTAGTAGCATACAGGATGACTTAGACAAAATTTCTAGTTGGTGTGAAGAATATCAGCTAGCTCTAAATGTTGCAAAATGTAAGGTGATGCGCATTAGTAGGAATAACAATCCCATAGTGTTCAAATACAACATTAGTAGTTAGCTTCTTGATGCAGTCGCGTCTTTGAAATATCTAGGCGTAACATTGCAGAGCGATATGAAATGGAACGAGCATGTAAGGACAGTTGTGAGTAAGGCGGACAGCCGACTTCGGTTTATTGGGAAAATTTTGGGAAGATGTACTTTACCTGTAAAGGAGACCGCGTATAAAACGCTTGTACGACCACGTCTTTTGTATTGCTCAAGTGTTTGGGACCCGCAGCAGATCAGTTTAAAGGAAGATATAGAGGCGGTTCAGAGACGAGCAGCTAGATTTGTTACCGGTAGGTTCGACCAATGCGCGAGTGTCACGGAAATGCTCCGGCAACTCAATAGGGGATCGCTGGAGGAAAGACGACGTTCTTTTCGTGAAATTCTGTTGCGGAAATTTAGAGGGCCGGAATTTGAAGCTGAGTGTAGTACGATCTTCCGGTCTACTTACATTTCATGTAATGATCACAAAGACAAGAGAAATTAGGACTCGTACGGAGGCATATAGACATTCTTTTTTCCCTCGTTCTATTTGGGAGTAGAATAGGAAAGGGAATGCCTAGTGGTGGTACAGTGTACCCTCCGCCACGCATTTTACGGTGGATTGCAGATTATATATGTAGCTTTATTAAGTCCCATAGATTTACAAACATTTGAATCTAATAAAGTAGCAATACAATTCACAAATTCACGATACTTTTCGAAGAAGGGAACAACACAGAGTCCAACATGATATTGTTTGCTACAGTATCGTGATCCCCTCTTCTTGTTTCTCATGTTGCAAACAATGCTTCTTCTCATGGGGAGGCTTCCTCTTCGAGGCGACTCAGCACTGCTTGGAAAGTGTTTTCCTTGTAGTCGCAAGGGATTTTCTTCTTTTGATCAGCGGCCCCTTGACTTTGTTGTTTCCTGGACATACTTATCATATTTCCCCAATGAGAATCAGATGAAACTCGAACATTGACAAATTTTTACCCGTGTTGACTTTGTACATAACATGGTAATTTAGAATACAAAAGACTAGAATGTGAAAAAAATTTTTTTTTACAATATAGTCTTTAGACCACATTTAGTTACACTTTGTATCATATCACACTTGTATACTGCCGCTACTGACTGATTATAATTCAAAAAAATCAAATGTTCGAATGTTTGTAAATCTATCGGACCAAACTGTGTGGTCATCAGTCCGTAGCTTACAAACTACTTAAACTAAGGTAAACCAACCTAAGGGAAAAAACACACACCCATGCCCCAGGCAGGACTAGAACATCCGACGGCGAGAAACCGCGCGCTCCGCAGCAAGGCGCCTTAGACCGGTCGGCTACTCCACCGCGGCGATTATAATTCAACACACATTTTCTTCACGATTGCTTGGATGGTTTCTCTTTCCTCACTGCCTTTTCAGCTGTATGACTTGAGGCAAACATGTATAAGTTTCATTACAAGAAATGTATTCGCAAATTCGAATATTATCAGCATCAGCTTCATGATTTAATGGTGACATATGAAAATTTGTGCCGGACCGGGTCTCGAACCCAGAACTCCCGCTTTTCGCGAACGGTTGTGTTCCATGCACCCATGCCCGAAACACATTTCCTCGGTTCTACCTATAAACACGGACACTTCAAGCGGTAACTTCCAATTCACATTTCTGTAATTTTTCCTCCTGGTTTTGGCATGTACTTTTTTTTCTATTCATGTGAAATGAACCTAATAGATTAATTCCTCTGTCATACTAATACTAGAACATATATGAACTTGTGTACAAGTTGTCGCCTCGCAGAATTTGCGTGCGGTTCTAGGCGACATGTCAGAGTCTGCGCGGCTGACCTCACCGGATGTTCGAGTCCTCCCTCGGGCATGCACACACACGTATGTGTGTGTGTGTGTGTGTGTGTGTGTGTGTGTGTGTGTGTGTGTGTGTGTGTGTTGTCCTTAGGAAAGATTCAAATTAGTTTCAGTAGTTTGTAAGACTAGGGACCGATGGCCAAAATAGATTAGTCCCATAGGTTTAGAAACATTTTTTGAACATTTTCGCTCGTCAACAAAGTGTGTGCCTTCTTTCCATATAAGGTTCCAGAAGCGTTGTCACTATAATGCCTGCTTTTAGAAGATTTTCACAGTTTTATATTTCAGTCTATACAGTTTGAAAGAGAGGCGGCCTCTATACATGAGAAGAATTTCTAAAAATACAAATTTTGAAATGGTGTGAAAGCATATCTAAAGTTTTCCTACACGTACGGTACCACAGACGTTATCTTGAAGTCTGTTCCCCCTCAGAAGGAACGTTGTTGACAATGCAGCATACGAAACAACAGCAAATACCTGTCTCGAGAAATTATTTCGCGGAAAAAAAGGATATGAGGAAAGGATGTCTTGGCCAGTATTCTGGAATGTTCAACCTGTCAAAGTGTGACAGAAGCAGGGCTACTGCTAGGAAATAATACATTTCATCCACACACGTCTCTGTGCACGCATCTTCACCATTATTTCCGTCAACATTTCAATTGTTGCACTGTGTACAGGCGTGCTGTCAGCGGAAGAGCATGCCGCTCTTCAGCCTTGTCACATTACATGAATACAAATAGAGAAGAGGAAGAGGTATTTAACGAAAATAACAAAGAAGATAAACATTGTGGACTTTACATAATAATATAGGAGGCAAGTGATGAGACACATTAGCTTATACACGTAGTCTTGCCTTACGAAACATTGGTTCAAAAAAATGTTCAAATGTTTGTATAGTCTATGGCACTTAACTACGGGGTTATCAGTCCCTAAACTTACAAATGACTTATGAACTACTTACGAACTAGGACGGGACAAATATCCATGCCCGAGGGGGGATTCGAACCCCCGACCGTAGTGGCCGTGCAGACCGTGACTGGAGCGCCTTAGTCTCCTCGGCCACCGCGGCCGGTGAAAATGACAGTAACACGAGGGGAGTGAAGAACAAGGACAGTTAAAATACTTTGACGTCATTGCGGAGCGGAGTTCACAGTATATGATAAAATAATCATTGAAAGACACTAACACCAGTCGATACACTCTATTTATGATGCCTGTTAGACTCTTCTAAGGCAGGTCAAACTATATGACAAGTAAGAAATGTCTCGAAAATTTCCAGGGCACTACAATTATATAAAAGTGCACCATTTAAATAACAATTTGATAAGACAGACTTACGTATCACAGGATATATATCTTTCCTCTATCTCTGAAAATTGTCCAAAGACTTACCTTTTCCTTTCACTGGAGAGGATAGTTCTTACTGACATCATGTCTTCGCTTTTGTCGTCGTCATCAGTTTCACTAGTGGAAGAACCATAAAGAACTTTTTCTCGGCCCTGACTTGTATACGGGTTAAAATCCTCATCAGAAAATAAAGTAATATTAAATTAAGTCTCATTGTCACTTTTCATTAGCAACTTCTCTACTTGCGGGATCCACATCCCACTCTTGCACGTTTTCTAAATGATTTATACACGCCGGCCGCGGTGGCCCAGCCGTCTGCAGCGCGCCAGTCATAGTCTGCACGGCCACTACGGTCTGGGGTTCGAATCCCCCCTCGGGCATGGATATTTGTGCCGTCCTTAGTATAAGCTATTTCATAAGTAGTTTGTAAGTTTAGGGACTGATGACCCCGTAGTTAACTCCCATAAGCTCTACAAACATTTGAACATATTGATTTATACACGCTCCGACACTATAATACCACCAAAAGTTGCGAAAGGCAAGTAAGAATAGCGCCTCATGCCCTCTGTGAGCGGTATTAGCAAGTTAATAGTGTAACTAACAGGTACTAGATGCATTGTAGTTCAACTTGTCAATTATTTTGCTATAAAAATTCGAAACATACATCCGACATTTGCGCTCATGGTACTGTCCGACTGCATTCACATATACCCGTCCTTAGCAAATGTTCAAATGTTTGTACATCTATGGGACTCAACTACTCTCGCTATCAGTTCCTAGGCTTACAAACTACTTAAACTAAATTAAGCTTAGGACACCAACGACACAGCGCCTTCCTATCTCTCGCCCCCTCCCTCGCTCGCTCCCAACACCTCCTCCAGACTCACCCATCCGAATTTTCCTCTGGTGTAACCAGTGGCTCCTAACTGTCAACCCTACCAAATCCCAGGCAATCATGATAGGTCGTATCACCCGCCACTTCCGCCACCACGACCTCTACCTTACTTTCCATGACCGCCCCATCCTACAAACCACCACCCTTAGATACCTAGGACTCAGCCTTGATCATTCCCTTTCCTGGAATCCTCGCCTTAAAACTGTCCGACAAAAGGCCCTCTCCCGCCTTAACCTCCTCAAGCTCCTTTCCGGCCGGACATGGGGATTGAACCCCTCCACCATCCACTACACATACCGTTCCCTAATGCGTCCCGTCTTGTGTAGCTTTCATCCCGCCCGGATATCCGCCCCGCCCTCCTACTATAAATCCCTCCAGATCCTAGAACGCCACGCCCTCCGCCTCGCTTACCGTATCCGCCTCCCTTCCCCCACGCGGATACTACATGTTCTTATCTCTTTCCCCCACCTTCCTTGAACATCTCCGCATCCTATAAACCTACCGCAAAATAGAATCTCGTCACCCATGGTCTCTCCCATCCTCCTGAATCCCGGGCCTCTGCCACGCCTTTACCAGCTTGTTCCTTCCTCTCTCCTCTTCCATACTCTCCACATCCTATCCGAAGGCAACTTCCATCAGCCTTCTCTCCCGGATGACGCCCTCCGTCCTGACATATACCCCCTATCAACCTTAGCTTTCCTTGTAGATTAGTGCCACGTCCCTTCCTCCGCTTGGATCCCCATCCCCACCCACTCCCTTGGAGTCCTTCCATCCCATCCCATCCCATCCCCACTCCGCCCCCCTCCCCTCCTTTTCTACCCACCGCACTTTCCTCCCCCCTCCCTCGCCACAGCGGGGCCTGCTCAGAGTTTTAATTGTGTGTCAGTGATGTTACGTGTGCAGTGACTTCAAGTTGAGTGTGTTTTTAAAAGTTAGCAACCGCCGCACAGGCAGAACACTGTGTTCCCATGTTTTTTTTAATTGTATCTGTTATCTTCGCCATTTACTGTGCAAAATCTGTTTTTTAGCCACCGTGGCAGTTTTTAATACTGACTATGTGTGTTTTAAAGCCTAAATTTCATTGTATTTACTTCGCCTGTTTTCTCTCCTTTTTATTGTTAAATTCAACATTTTTATCTCCTTTTTATCGTTAAAATCAACATTTCTATCTCCTGTTTTAACCTACCATTTCTGTTGTCAAATACATATGTACCCTGGGCTGAAGAGCAGCGTACGAGGTTGCTGCCAGCCTGCCCCGCGGGGCATTAAAATACAATAAAGGAAAAACAAAGGACACCAAATTCACCCATGCCCGAGGGAGGTCTCGAACTTCCGACGGCGAGCAACGGCACGCTCCGCAGCTTTTTTTTTTTTTTTTTTTTTTTTTTTTTTTTCCTCTCTGGGTAGTTCGGATGCTGATCGTTTTCGTTCGTTCTGGTTCGTTGTGTTGTTGGCTCAGCGTTTTTATTACAGAGGGCGCTGAGCCCTCTGACCGGGCGCGCCCGGCTCAGCTAGGCGCCTTTAAACGCTTGGTCACTCCACCGCGGTGCATCCTTACCAAAGAGAGCTTGTGAGTACGCGACACATGTATGCTTCGGTAACAGTTAAAGGACTAGATATGGTTCTGTTTATTAACTTGTATTGTGGATCTGTTTCGCACGTACGCACCATGTACCATCATGTCCACAGTCTCGATTCCTTTCTTATGAAGACAGCTATTCACTTTAAATAATAACTTTATTTTTTCAGAGATTTAGTTTAACTTGATTCGTGCTATAAGATGCAAATGTTTGGTTTAACATGTGACCAGTACCGAGAAAGTCCATTGTAAAATAACCGACCAAACGTCATAGCACAACATTGTTTTCTTAAACCTCTCTGTTCTGGTATGTAGTAAGGTGCGATCAACAACACAAAGTAAGGGTCAATTACCCGCTAATTCCACAAGATTTCAGAACTTTTAAAGCTTGATTAGATACATAACAATAGAGTAGACGGTAGGGTTGTCATTACTGCAGTAAAAACGTTATCCCTGTGTACATTTTTACTTAAATAACATTAATTATATTATTTTTTAACATTCATTATAGCCAAATGGATATTCATTATCAGTCCACTGCATTTGATTGTTCAACCGTAGTCGTATGTAGAATGAAACTTGCACTCTGCAGCGGGGTGTGCGCTGATGTGAAACTTCCTGGCAGATTAAAATTGTATGACGGAACCGGGAGTCGATGTTGAGACCTTTGCCTTTCGCGCGCAATTGCTCTACCACTGAGCTATCCCGACGCGACACATCCGTCCTCACAACTTTACTTCTGCCAGTACCTCGCCTCCTACTTTCCAAACTTCGCAGAAGTCCTCTCGCACCAAAATTTCTGTGAAGTTTGGAAAGTAGGAGGCGAGGCACTGGCAGGAGTAAAGTTGTGAGGATGGACTGTGAATCATGTCGGGATAGGTCAGCGGTAGAGCAATTGTCCGCGAAGGGCAAAGATCCCAGGTTCGAGTCCCGGTTCAGGCACACAATTGTAATCTGCCAGAAAGTTTCGTAGTTGTATGCGCTTAATTAATCAAGGCTAGTGAGATATGCTCTTGCATTCAGTATCACCCAAGCGTGTTTCTATGGTCACCGATAGTAGATGTGGGTGCATATATCAGTGCTTTTCAAGTTACAACCGCACTCCAAACATATAAACTTTCAGTCGCTAGTGTAGCGCTAGCTTTTTATTTTATTAAATAACGCATTTGCACAACATTATTGTACTCTCTGGATAAAATAGATGGGATTAGGCTTTTTTACCGGGCGGTAGTGCCAGAGCGCTCTGAGGCGCAGTTCGCGTCTGCTCCCCGTCGGAGGTTCGAGCCCTCCCACGGGCGCGCGCGCGCGCGCGCGCGCGCGCGCGCGCGTGTGTGTGTGTGTGTGTGTGTGTGTGTGTGTGTTGTCCTGAGGTTGAAGTTAGTTTAAGCAGTTTGTAAGTCTAGGGACTGATGACCACTGCAGTTCGGTCCCATAGATTTACAAACATTTGAATTTAGGACGGAGATTTCGATCACGTCTCTGTTTAGGATTTTCGTGTTCCCCTAATTTATTTCAGGCAAACTGTGATGGTTCATACTATAACGTCTTGGCCCACTAACTATTCCATCCTTGTCGTACTAGAAATGAGTATGAAGATGCCTGCGTATATGAGTTATGCATCTGGTGTACCTATTTTTTTCAAACTGCTATAAAAATCGTGGTGCTAATGTAGTGATAGTGTATTAATGTGGGAGACTGTCAACCATACTGCGGGCATTATTTGGTTGGTCGCAGCCTTTGTGTACGCCGTTTTGAGGAGCAGTGAAAGGGCAGCCTAGCACCCTCTTCATTCTGAGGCGCAGCCCACTAACACAGCATTGCACTTAACGCACCCCGGCCGCAGCCGTGCTCACACATTCAAAGGTCGTAAAAGGCCCAGCACAAAGCACCTCCACTAGACTGTCACCAAAGACGATCAAGTGGGATGATCACTTCAGGAGTGCAGGTGGACGCACTTTTCACAGTACAACATAAACAAGCACAGCTGGATACTAGATAATTTCTATACGCGCACAAGCTGAATGCAAAATGTTCAAAATTTATAGCTTATACCTACAACATGTTTTTAAATAAAAAGATAGTGCGAAAATAAGTGAAAAAGTGTGCTGTGGCCTTGTTGTTGTGGTCTTCAGTCCGGAGACTGGTTTGATACAGCTCTCCAACCTAACCTATCCTGGGCAAACCACTTCATCTGCTCATAAAAACTACAACCTACATCCATTTGAATCTGCTTACTGTATTTGTCTCTTGGTCTCCCTCTGCGACGTTTACCCCACACACTTCCCTCTAATGCCAAATGCACTATTCATGGTGTCTAAGAACGTGTCCTACCAATCGATTCCTTCTTCTAATCAGCCGGCCACAGTGGACGAGCGGTCTGCGGCGTGCCAGTCACGCTCTGCACGGCCGCTGCGGTCGGGGATTCGAATCCCCCCTCGGGCATGGATGTTTGTGCCGTCCTTAGTATAAGCTAGTTCATAAGTACTTTGTAAGTTTAGGGACTGATGACCCTGTAGTTAAGTCCCATAAGCTTTACAAACATTTGAACATTCTTCTTCTAATCAAGGCATACAAAAAATTCCTTGCCGGCCGCGGTGGCCGAGGTGACTGAGGCGCTTCAGTCACGGTCGGTACGGCCACTACGGTCGGGGGTTCGAATCCCCCCTCGGGCATGGATATTTGTGCCGTCCTAGTTCGTAAGTAGTTCATAAGTAGTTTGTAAGTTTAGGGACTGATGACCCCGTAGTTAAGTCCCATAAGCTTAACAAACATTTGAACATTTGAAAAATTCCTTTTCTCTGCATTTCTGTTCATTACCTCTTCATTAATTATGCGATCTACCTACCTAATCGTCAGCATTCTTCTGTAAAACCACATTACAAAAGCCACTATCCTCTTCTCGTCTGAACTATTTTTCGTCAATGTTTTACTATCGTACAAGGCAATACTCCACATAACTGCATTCAGAACAGACTTCCTTACATTTAAATTAATATATGAAATTAAAAAATTTCGCTTTTTCAAAAACGCTTTTCTGCCCATTGCCATTCTGCATTTTATGTCCTCTGTAATCATTTGTTATTTTACTGCCCAACTAAAAAAACTCATCTACTTCTTTTATTGTCTCATTACCTAATCTGATTCCTTCAGCATCGCCTGTTTTTCTTAGACTGCATTCCATTACTCTTGTTTCGCTTTTGTTTATTTTCATCTTATACGCCCCTTTCAACACACTGTCCATTCCGTTCCATTGCTCTTCCAGGTCCTTTGCTGTCTCTGACCAGAATCACAATGTCATAGGCAAAACGCAGTGTTTTTATTTCTTCACTTTGAACTTCAATTCCTTCTCCAAATTTCCGGTTGCTTTCCTTCACAGCTTTCTCAATGTACAAATTGAATAACATTGGAGAAAGGCCGCAACCGTGTCTTACTCTCTTCCCAAACAATGCTTAAGAAATTAATATAAATCGTTGTCTTTTGTATGGGCCCGACAGCCGCGATAATTTTAATAAATGATAGTCAACTACCAGGCTGTATAGAACAAAATAAAGGAATTCAGTATACACCCTGATGGAACATTGCCATTTTTCAAATGAATATGATGGTAATTAAAGCTCTACCTTCCTCCATACAGAAATCAGGTTTCACCAGCGGAACATACTGACTGAAACATTTCACCTCTACGCTTTTGATTGATGTTAAAAAACCAATTAATGGTTACCATCCGCGGTGGAGTAGCCGAGCGTTCCAAGGCGCCTTTCTGCGGCGCGCGTCGTTGTTCGCCATCGGAGTTTCGAGTCCTCCCTCCAACATGGCATGGGGGTGTGTTGTCCTTGGGTTAGTTTAAGTAGTTCATAAGCCTAGGGACTAATAACCAGAAAAGTTAAGTCCCATAGATTTACAAACAACAAATGGTTAGCGCACAAACAAAACTGAATTTTGTGGTGAATATTATCGTAGTCTGCAAACATGATTTTAATACCCAAAATAAAATCTCAGTCTATGGCGGAGTGTGCCCTGACATGTCACTTTCTGGCAGATTAAAACTGTTTTCCACACGACTAACCGAACAAGGACCTTTGCCTTTCACGGTCAAGTGCTCTATGCAGTGACGTAGCCAGGATATTGTCAAAGGGGGGGTCCGACTTCTTAAAGAGAAATTTACAAAGGCTTATGTTTTTCATTTCTTCTAAAAACAAACTTAACATATTTTTAAAAAAATTTTATGTACATAATTTGCATTTGTAAGACCTTTGTACAAATCCTGCAATATTTTATATACAAATTTAAGGATTTTTTAAAATTGTTTCAATATATGCCAGCAGAACCTTAAGTTGTTATTCCAAACGAAGTCAGATTATCAGAATGAGAAGTGTTTCCTTGTATTTGAACACTGGCAACGACACGGTTGCATGTCACCAAGCTCGCTGCCTGTCAGACACGACTGTAACTCGGTGTTTCGCAAAATTTGCATTAATTTTTGCATCAGTATAAATACCTTGCACGTTGATTTAGGGATCGTAAGTTTGTAATTTTATTTCCAAGATTATTGTTTCCTTTACTCTTGTTGGCATTGCAACGAATCCATCCTCTAGATAAAATATTACTCTCAAACTTAGCACGTACTGGGTGAGGTGCCTTATGATATATTGAAATATTGCCACTCCAAATAAAGAGTGCACTGCTAACATTAAACTGCTATAAATAGATAAATAAGCTATTATAGTAGTACGTATTTTAACTTACCATTACGCTAGTGGACGAATGAAAGTCGGTTTTTGCCTTTTTTCTTGTTATGAACTTACTCATAATTGGAAACTATCGTAACAGCACAAAAGAAATAAACGGCAGCGCCAGCCGCAGCATTCCACTGTAGTGCTTAACATAGCAATAATGGAGCAAGGCCAACAATGGACAACGGCTAAAGGAGGACTGCGCAATAGCCGATGCTGTTATCGATGTATCGATAATTAAAATCTATAGATGGCTTTGTTGACTGTCGATGGTATGTATACCTTTTTCGTCGTATGACTGATAACAATATTATACAGTTTCACTACACGGTAACTAGTTCTTGTTTCATTTAGTCCCTCGGAGGTTCGAGTCCACCATCTGGCATGGGTGTGTGTTTGTCCTTAGCATAAGTTTGAGTATTATTTTATCGTTTAGATGATAGGGAGGTCCGGACCCCCAAGACACCCCTTTGGCTACGTCCTTGTCTATGCCATTTTATCCCTTCAGACATATCGGTCCTTTGCGGACTTGGGATCGTGATTATTCAACGTTGATCAATGAGTTTTTCGCTCAATTTTGGACTACAGAGAGAGGCTTGGTCTATAACGGAACGAGCTGAGCTACTGTACCAACTCCGGTACCAACTCTAACCTAGGATCTTTGCCTTTCGGGATCATGTGCTCACTCTACTGACATACTCGGGCATGACTCGCTGTGTCCTCACAACTTCACTTCCGGTATGTTACACTGGTCAAGAAATTAGACGGTTAGTTGAGATATCTAGGTTCTGAAGTTTTGTCAGAATGAAGTAAAATGATTCGACGTCTTTATGTCGGTTTTGTGTTGTGGAACAACAAAATTACGGCAACCGAGATAATGATAATGACAATGACAGGACGTTGCTGCAGAGTGAGTTGGTGTTGACTTGTGTTTACTAATCTGATTACACGATCAGTTGGGTTCAAATAGTGTAGTGAGCAGGTTAGTGCAATGCAACAACAACATGACTTACCCGAAGCTATGGCATGTAGAGGGAGGTGGCTGCAGCTATTTGACTGTACCATAGTGTAATTTAAAAAGAAATGAAGTTCAAATGTTTGTCATTATATGGAACCAAACTACTTTGGTCACACGTCTCTAGACTTACAAACTAGTTAAACTAAGTGAAACTAACCTAAGGACAACAGACACATCCGTGCCCGAGGGGGGATTCGAACCCCAACGCAGGAGGCCGCGCGATCCGTAACGTGGCGCTCCAGACCACCCGGCTACTCCCACGTGGCCAAGTGTATTTCCAGAACCTGGATGAGATTTCAGATAAATGGAAAAAAATGGAACCATTAAAAGAAGGCAAGGTCAAAGTCGTCCATGGGAAACATCAGCAAGAGATGAACGTTATCTCCGGTTAACAGCCCGTCAAGACAGGACGCTGAATGCAACTCAGCTGTGACGCATCCCCCAGGCAGCATAAGGACAAGCAATATCAACAGAAACAGTTCGAAATCGCCCTCGGCAATGTAGTCTCTAAGCACGGAGGGCCGCGGTGGAGTAGCCGAGCGGTCTAAAGCGCCTCGCTGCAGAGCGCGCGGGTGCTCGCCGTGGAGGTTCGAGTCCTTACTGGGGCATGGGTGTGTGTGTTGGCCTTAGGTTAGTTTACCTAGGTTTAAGTGGTTTGTAAGCTACGGACTGATGACCACGCAGCTTGGTCCGACAGATTTACAAACATTTGAACAAAATGTTCATATGTTTGTATAGCCTATGGGACTTAACTACGGGGTCATCAGTCCCTAAACTTATAAACTACTTATGAACTAGCTAATCCTAAGGACGGCACAAATATCCATGCCAGAGGGGGGATTCGAACCGCCGAGCGTAGTGGCCGTGCAGACCGTGACTGGAGCGAATCAGTCCCCTCGGCCACCGCGGCCGGCAACATTTGAACGCACGGAGGCATATGGTGTGTCCCATAAAAACCACCACACCGTTCAACCCCCAGAAACTGAGCGGAGGAACATTAGAAATTGGAGTCGTAGAGAATGGAGCCGGGTTCAGTTCACAGATGAGTCAAGATTTTGTGTTCAGCCTCATCTGAAGAGTGCGTGGAACCCAGAAAACTCCTGATTATGTGCAGGAAACGTCAGCATATCATGTTGGTGGACAAATGGTGCGTCTAGAGGCAGTATTGGAGGACTTGCGGACCTCTATGTCGTTCAGAATGGTGGTTTTACTGCTCATATGTATAGAGTCGCGATCTTTCGACCTCTTGTTGTTCCCTACGATGGTGCCATAGGAGATGGGTTCCTTCTGGTGGGAGATAACGCTCGTCCCCACAGAGCTGCACTTATGGACAACATGCATGAAGCTGACGGAATTGAACGAATGGAGCGGCTGGCTTGTTCCCCGGACTTGAACCCAATTGAGCATGTCTGGGATGCACTTGGCAGACACACTGCAGCCAGACCAGCACCTCCCACAATGGTTGCAGAGCCGGAATTTGCACTCATTGAGGACTGGCCATGCCCCCATGGAATGGCCGAGCGCTCTAAGGCGTGTTGCTACGGAGCGCGTTGTTGCCCCCAGTCGGAGTTTCGAGTCCTCCCTCGGGCATTAGTGTGTGTGTGTGTATTGTGCCTTGGTTAGTTTAAGTAGTTTGTAAGCCTGGAGACTGATAAGCAGAGTAGTTAAGTCCCATAGATTTACAAACTTTTTCACATTTTGTAAAATTTGTAGAGACCTGATTGCAGTAAGCTTATTCAAAAGGTTGTGGGTTGCAGCAGTTATCCAAGTATGAAGTGGTTTGTACAGGAGAGACTGTCGTGGAGCACTACCGGTTGATCAAAACGTCAGTATAAATCTGAAAACTTAATAAATCACGGAATAATGTAGATAGGTAAAAATTGACACACATGCTTGGAATGACATGGGGTTTTATGCAGGATGGCGCTCCACCCGATATTGCTAGACGCGTAAAAGATCTCTTGCGCGCGTCATTTGGTGATGATCGTGTGCTCAGCCTCCACTTTCGTCATGCTTAGCCTCCCAGTTCACCAGACCCCAGTCCGTGCGATTATTGGCTTTGGGGTACCTGTATCGTGATCGACCGACATCTTTAGGGATGCTGAAAGACAACATCCGACGCAAATTCCTCACCATAACTCCAGACATGCTTTACAGTACTGTTCACAACATTATTCCTCGACTACAGCTATTGTTGAGGAATGATGGTGAACATATTGAGCATTTCCTGTAAAGACCATCATCTTGGCTTTGTCTTAATTTGTTATGCTAATTGTTGCTTTCCTGATCAGATGAAGCGCCATCTGTCGGACATTTTTTGAACTTCTTTTTTTATTCTAATAAAACCCCATGTCATTCCAAACATGTGTGTCAATTTTTACCTCTCTATCTACATTATTCCGTGATGTATTAAGTTCCCAAATTTATACTGACTTTTTGATCACTCGGTATATCAAACCGGTCTTCACACTGAAGCTTACGACAATATGCTGAGCTCTGTGAGCCGTGACGTGTCATGATCGGAAGTATACGACTGCCGTAGTGGTTTATATACGTCAATGCGAAGAAGTGATTCTGGTTGTTATGACTTCTAGTCGGTTGTTGATGTCCAACAATGAACTGGCGAGTGAGTTGTCCCGCTGTGGTGCGTCTTTCAGCAGCGCCGATTGCCAACACGTCATCGTTCCCAGTACTTACGCTCTGGTAATCGTGACATGTCTGCACGACTTCTGAGTTGAGTGCTCCACACGCGGACCGCGATTAAATGCGCTGATACACGTACGTGCTACCCACCAATAGAGTGGCAGTGAAAGGTGTGACGACTTCCCACTTACTTGTCACCTCAATCTGGTCTACAAGTGGTAGCGATGCCAGCACACTCTACACTGCACACCAGATATCTTGATAACACGTGAGTGTAATCTATTAGGGGCAATCAAATGGAATCAGGACATACAGAAAAATGTAAGTAAACTGTTTACTATTGCAAAAGCAATCGCCATAACTGCTAATATATTTACCCCACTTTAAGACAATAAATGATGTCAAACCCTAATCCTCCTTCTTTCCTTTGTAAGACGAAACGGTCAAGCATTCATATTACCAGTTGCCTTCGAAAAGATGATCGTATCTAGGCATACACTTCTTCGTCCAAAGGAAATCGTCGGACACAAATGTGTTTCTTCAGGGCTCCAAAAATATGGAATCACATGAGGAGACATCGGGACTGTATTGAGGATGTTTAAGCACTACCTAGCGAAACTGCTGTTTAGTCTAAACAGCACCATTTTGTAGCAGGATAGTGCACGACCCAATGTTGACGAGGTGTTTCGTCACGAAAGTGTCGCGATCACGAGTCCCGCTATTTCTCAGGAACAGGTAGCGATATCACGTTCACATACAGGATGATTCATGAAGATACACAAATATTTTAGTATTTTATTTTACAAGTAAAACTAAAGAGAAAATTCCCTATAAACATAAGTCCGCAAATGTTTAGTTACGGAATTACTGCTAATAAAAGATTTTATTGAGATTTAGCAACCTTGATAATATGAAGCATTAGCAAAACTCTACGAGGTTGAAGTGAAGTACAATTTCCGTTAATTTTATTGTGATTGAATCTAACAAAACATTTCCCAGGCATGTATTTGAAGTAATTTTCCAAAAATTCCATAGTTTATACAAGTAAATTTGTTTACTTTCCATTAAGAACGCTGTAAACCGTTAGTGAGTGGCTACAGTCGTTTCCTAACCTTGAAACGAATTGTTTTTTCTGTATTGTTGAGTAAAAGAATATAATGACAACAGTGTATTAAGTGAAACGACATAGTAACTGTTATAATTTGTAGATTATTTACGAAATATGGATGCCCTTTATATTTACGACAGAGGAATACGCCGTGATGGTAATGCTACTAATGCGGTTAACGAATATCGCGTACGCTATCCAACTCTGAGGATTTCGAATGCACGAATTATTAGCGGAGTATTTCGCATGTTAAAGGAGACAGGTTCTCTACTTAGCGTTCATAATCAGTACCGACCCTCGATACGTGAAAACGATGATGCGGATATTATGGATGCTTTTCAACGTAGCCCTGGTACCAGTACATGACGTATCTCTCAAGGATTACGCATTTCACAATCTAAGGTATGGCACACACTGAAATACAATAATCTGTATCCTTACTGTAAATAAGAAGTGCATCATTTATTCGGAACTTCCTGCACTTCGTTTGGACTTTTGCAACTCGTTAAATACTAATCAACAGTTACACAAATACATTTTATTTACTGATGAGACACAGTTTACTCGAGATGGCATAAACAATTTACATAAGTAGCACGTATGGTCTGAAGCAAACCCAAATACAAGACTGCAACGTAATTTCTAGCAGCGATTTGGCATAAATGTGTGGTGTGATACAATAAACATGCACTTTACTGGACCATTCATTTTACAAAGACGTCTAACTGGCGAGGCTTTCTTACAATTCCTTCAAGAAAAAATGTCTCGTAGATGTTCCACATGCTACGCGATTGCATAAGTATTTTCAACATGATGGTGCACCTCCACAATTCACTAACGCAGTTACTAGACATTTAAATGAACATTTTCCTTGGATTGGTCGTGGTACTACACGACTGTGGCCTCCCAGATCGCCGATTTAACACCAATGGATTTTTGTGTATGGTGATGGATGAAAGACATAGTTTATAAGGACAATACACGTGAGGCAATACTTGCTCGCATTATGAATGCCATAGACGATATGATGAACAACCCTGTGAGACAAACGAGCAACACAATCTATTCATACACGCGCAGCTAAATGCACTGAACTCGGAGTAGATATTTTTGAACATTTATTGTGACATTATAAGTACACTGTACAACTTCCTTAACACTAAGCTTTGTTTTTTTTTCGGTTTAACACGAATTCATGTGAGCTATTGTATTAATAAAAGCAGATTATTTGACACATTCATACAGTTTTTGTTAACTTTTTCAAAATTAAAGTATCTACAACTTCTGTTAAAAACTTGGTGCAATTGTCCGGAATTAAAAAAAATGAGCCAAGTATTTAATAAATTATAAATTTTCCAAATTATTCCTTTACTTCTCTGGAATTTCTGAAAAACTACTGCAGACGTGTTTAAACTTTGTTTACAAGATAAATCAATCAAAACTGAAGGCCGTAAACTCCACTAAATACCTAGGAATTACTATTACTTCAGACTTAAACTGGAAAGAACACGTAGATAATGTCGTGGGGAAAGGCGAACCAGAGACTGCGTTTTATTGGTAGAACCCTTAAAAGATGCAACAGAACTACCAAAGAGACTGCATACACTACGCTTGTCCGTCCTTTTTTGGAGTATTGATGTCCAGTGTGGGGATCCTCATCAGGTGGGTTTGACGCAGGACATCGATAGTCCAAAGAAGGGCAGCTCGTTTTGTATTGTCATGATACAGGGGAGACAGCGTCACGGCATTGGTACAGGATCTGGGATGGGAATCATTACAACAACGGTGTTTATCGCTGCGGCGTGGGCTACTTACGAAACTTCAATCGCCAACTTCTCCTCCAAATGCGAAAATATATTGTTGACTCCCACTTACATAGGTAGAAATGATCATCAGAATAAAATACGAGAAATCAGAGTTCGAACGGAGAGATTCAGGTGTTCTTTCTTTCCGCGCGCTATTCGAGAATGAAATGGTAGATAAATAGTATAAAGGTGGTTCGATGAACCCTCTGCCAGGCACTTAAGTGTGATTAGCAGAGTATCCCATGTAGATGTAGATATAATTAGAGTCACCAGATTAATAACGACAAAATAAATGGAAATCGTGCTTTATTATAACCTCGTACAATTTTGTGATGGCTTCATATAAAAGATGTTGCTAAATCTTTTATTAGCCGTAACTCCGTAACTAAATATTTGCGGACCCATGTTTATATGAATTTCTTTCTTTAATTTTACTTGTAAAATGACATATTAAATATATTTGCGTATCTTCTCCAATCACCCTGTATGTGTCAATTACTAAGGGTTCGGTCCGTCAGTGTTATAAAACAATTAAGCTTCTAAGCTACTGTAATCAAAAGATATTACCATTAACGTAACACATTTTGTTAATCCCCAACTTACGAAACCTACAGATGATCTATAGATTTCAATCATTATGTTTATACGGTAATTACAGAGCATGGTGCTATTCTCACTTGCCTCCTTTTTCTTGTTCATGGTTAATTGACACTTTACACATCATAAATACAACCTGTCTAAATCATTTTTAATTAATTTTGATCATCTGATGACTTTACTACACATTAAATGACGACATCATCTACAAGCATTTTAAAAGAGCTCTAAGATTCTTTCCTAAATCGTTTATCAGGCTGTTTTCATAAAAGCCTGTAAAAATTTAACAAGACATATATATTGCTGCACTTAACAATTTCAGGTAGGGAGCCATCTTAAGGAGATAACAGGTATAAAATCACATTACTGTCTACTTTTTCATTTACACTAGTTACAGTTTACTGCTACTACCGCTATTGACACAATGAACGTACTGTTTGCACGGTATCTTACAAAATGAGCTCAAACCAACGGTTATCAACTTCAATGCAAGCATGGATCAGCGTACAAGATTCTGAGGCACTCTGACAAATATTCCTGGTGTGTTTCAAATCACATCTAAAGGAGCTACAATTATGGAAACTAATTCCATCTTCGTATACATTGGGGTCTCATACACAAGTAACTTTAGATATCCCCATCGGAAATAATTTAGGGTATTCAAGTTAGGTGATCTAGGAGAACATGGAATAGACAAGGCACACATCAGTGAGTTCCTGTACCCGCAGCGCTCCATCGTATTGAAATGAGTAGTGAATGGCTCTGTCTTTGATTCATAGCACGTCCTTTTATGGAATAATGTAAATACCGTACAACAGAGCCATCTTATGGTCAAATAAAGTAAACAAAACCTGCATGGTGACTTCCTAGTAATCAGGCGCGTCCTCCTTGTTTCCTTGCAGGAAATAAATAATGAACATGTAAATAAACAGTACAGTACTTTAAAATTGTGCGCTCAGTTGTAGATAAGCTAGGGAATACTAATGCGAGACAAAGCGGTAGACCCTGTAGATTACAAGCAGCAGAAGGCCTGTAATGCTTCCTTAGGGAACGGCAGATAAACACAGGTGGACAGAAGTATACACATACAGTCTTGTTCGTAGTATAACCTGCCTTTACAATGAAGGTGATGAACTGTAGATTTTTTATGCCAATTATTCACGCTTATCCAAAGCACTGGTTAAAAGCGAGAGACCGAAACGTTGGTAGGTGTTGTAGTTGACGCAGACAAAATGTTCAAATGTTGTTAGGCTTATGGGACTTTACTGCGAAGTCATCAGTCACTAAACTTACAAACTACTTATAAACAAACTTATACTAAATACAACATAAACATCCATGCCCGAGGGAGGATTCGAACCCCCCGGAGGGGGGGAGGTGGGAACGGCTTCGCGCATCGGAGCATAACGCAGCAATGCGCTCGGCCATTCCGCATACAGAAGTACACATACAAAAGCGGTACAATGCAAACACATCGCCACAGTTCCAAGCTGAATGTCGCTGAGTGAAGACAGCAGCAATGTCAATGTGCCGAACACGCGAATATGCCCCCGACAACATGGGTAGAAAAGGAAAGGAAACATCTCCAGAAGAGAGCAAGATAGCCGCGGCGGATTAGCCGCGCGTGCTGGAGCGCCGTGTTGCGGTGCGCGCGGCAGTCCGCCGTCGGAGGTTCCAATCCCCTCTCGGGCATGGATGTTTGTGTCGTCTTTAGTATAACGTATTTCATAAGTAGTTTGTAAGTTTAGGGACTGATGACCCTGCATTCAAGTCTCTTAAGCCTTACAAAGGAACTGAAACAAACAGAACAAGATAATGGTAACGTTTCATAAAGAGGGTAAATTATATGCCGAAATAGCAACGATAGTTAAGAGGAACCGTTATGCAGTGTGCAGTGTTAATAACAGGCACAAAAAAAACAAAAACATGGGTAAATGGGCATCGCATTCGAAGACCACGTCATGTTTCAGAAAGAGAACACTTAATATAAGTTCATCAGAGATTGATGCACAAATACATGAGCTTTATGGGAAGCAAGTTCACACAAAGACTGTCCAGAGGATATTTCATCGAGCCGGCTACAGAGCTCGAGTTCCAAGAAAGAAGTCCTATATAAGCAAGGCAAATAGGAACAAAACGTTGCAATTTACAAATCAATATGTGACCAAGGGCTCAGAGATGTGGAAGAGAGTTATTTTCTCTGACGAGAGCAAGTTCAACCTTCTCCATCACGATGGACGCATTTTAGTGTGGAAAAGACGAGATACCGAGTTGGAACCTGCTAATATGGCCTGTACTGTAAAATATGGTGGTGGTGGTATCATGCTCTGGGGGTGCATGGCTGCGTCAGGTGTGGGGACCCCAGTATTTATGGATCAGAATGTATATCTGGATATTTTAAAGAGAAATTTGAAAGCCAGTGCCGAAAAATCTAGGTTTGAATACTAACTACCATTTCCTACAGGACAATGATCCAAAACATACAGCATACAATGTACGTTAGTGAATTCTGTAAAGTACCCCCCCCCCCCACACCCTACAAACAACACCTCAGTCCCCAGACATGATCCCTACTGAACATTTGTGGGACGAGTTAGATAAAAAGAATCAGAAAACATATTTCCACTAAAACACAACTAACGGAAGTGATTGTTCAAGAATGGGGGAAGATTGACGCAGCAGTAACAAGAAAGCCAGTATAATCAATGCATGACAGGCTGTTATTAGAAGCATGGGAATGAATAGACGCTATTAGATGTATGCAGCTAAATCAAACAGTACAACATAAGTGACTGTGTAAATATTTATGACTGTCTATTATCACAGTATACATCAGACTTTAGTTGTTTTCGGAACAGTATTAATGATTATTTATGTTTCAGTGTGTTTAAACGGATACATGAGTAGCCTATTATCAAAAACTGAGATAAACGTCATTTTTTATTGCGAAACGTAGAGCTAATACATTAATAAGCTGATTTGAGCATTATCAACTTTAATACTCGAGGATTTATTCCTGGAAGTGGCTAATATCAATTTGATTACTCAAGCACCTTCAAATTGTGTTTGATGTCCGTCTTTGAAACCAAAATGTGTAGATGTCCACTTTTGATGTGAATACTCTTTCAGATCTCCATTTTTGATACGCACACATTCGCTTACTGCTGACGAGAATCTTTTACAGGTGTATAATCTGGGAAATTATAGGAATATCGACATAAAGTGGAAAATATTAAATTATGAACTCTATTACATATTGAAAAAATGAAGAACTACAATAATCATAATAATCTTATTAATTTTATATACCAAATGAAATGTTACGGCACTGAATGTCTAAAATTATTAGCAGAAGGTCTGTTGACACTGTCGCTAGATTTTTCTGTAAACATCCTTACGTTAGTTCTGACATCGAACTTCTTTCCAACAAGTGATAATTTCGTACAACACACCTTACAATAGAATAGAGTAGTTTACAAATTCAAATGTTCAAATGTTTGTAGAACTTATGGGATTTAACTAAGAGGTCATCAGTCCCTAAGCTTACAAACTACTTATGAACTAGCTAAGACTAAGGACGACACAAATATCCATGCCCGAGAGGGGATTCGAACCCCCGACCGTAGTGGCCGTGCAGACCGTGACTGGAGCGCCTCAGTCCCCTCGGCCACCGCGGCCGGCAGTAGTTTACAAACTCGTTTTACCTTCGTTTATTCTCAATGTGTGTTTTCCACTTTTCAGGTTGTCTCAACCGCTTCCTAGCTTTTCCTTCGGACGCTGGTGGTACATTATGTTCCATTTGACTCCTTTAAAATAGTTATTAGTAATAATACTATAAAAAATTACTGAGAAACCTAAGTACTGGCTAATAGGTCTTAATACCTGGCACATACTGTCGCCATGTCTGATTTTCGAGGTCATGTGATCGTATACTTTATTCCTATGGGCGCACACTGCTTTATTCAACAAGTGTCCGAATTTGATATCAAGCTCTTATGTAGGTGTCCGCTTTTGATGTGAATAGTCAACTTTAACGTGTGATTTATCACATTTACGTCAAGTTTTGGAAAAAAACGGACTTCACCAATGAAAAGAGCGGGAAAACTTCCTTTGGGATCGACTCTAACTAAATTTCGACCATTAGGTCAGATGTCCAGGTTTGATATTAGGCTACTCATATATGGAGAACAGATTGTTTCAATACAGTCGCTTGTATTCACAAATGTTGTAAGTAGTCTAAACATTAAATGTATGTTTGATATATCATGATGTGCGAATACTTCTGTCCACCAGTGTAGCACGCCTTTAGCAGATGTCATCAGAAACTGTGAGGTTTCCGACAAAAACTCACGAATCCAAGTAGCAAATATAACAGACTTGCGCATAATAGTTCGCGATCGGGAGCGATCACTTTAGTTCGCTCTTTTAGTTCGTCCGCTCCCAGTGACGACTGAGCGGCGTGGTCTGCGCGTGCTGATGGAGGGGGAAGTTTCCCCACCTAGCTGCTTCAT
Source organism: Locusta migratoria (assembly GCA_026315105.1). Lineage (NCBI taxonomy): Eukaryota > Metazoa > Arthropoda > Insecta > Orthoptera > Acrididae > Locusta > Locusta migratoria. Next base: position 340,679,094 of record CM048755.1, read on the forward strand.
GCGCTTGCTGCTTGAGCCGCTAACGATATCACGCAAACCGAAAGAAACAGTTCGTGGATAATTTCTCGCGTTTAAGTTTAGAGTTAACTCTATATCTAGGCATTATGGAATTTATTAGTCAGGTATTGCAGAGTGCAGAACATTTCAAAACAGAAATTTTGTAGCACTCAACTATGTAATCCAGCAGGTAGACGCTCACCTCGAAATGACTCATCAGCAGAAGGCAAACGTGATTTTTAATTCTGCTACCAGCCCTCTCGCTATTGCCTGTCGGTCTTCGCAAATGAATCCAACGAACTATGGCATAATCGCCCGCTCCTTGTAGTTCGCCCGCTGCTCCTAGTTCGCCCGCTGCTTCTAGTTCGCCCGCTCCTTCTAGTTCGCTCGCTCCTTCTAGTTCGCCCGCTCTTTCTAGTTCGTCCGCGTTTTTTAGTTTTTGCTACCGCTACTAAAAGAGCTCTTTTTTATGACAGCTTTATTATATAATGAATCAGTGTTCCCAAAGTGTGTGCTATTACCCATATTTTTGGGCATGGATATTTGTGACGTCCTTAGTATTAGCTAGATCATAAGTAGTTTGTAAGTTTAGGGACTGATGACCCCGTAGTTAAGTCCCATAAGCTCTACAAACATTTGAACATTTTTTTTATTAGTCAGATATTGCAGAGTGCAGAACACTTCAAAACAGTAATTTTGTAGCCCTCAACTACGTAATCTAGCAGGCAGACGCTCACCTCGAAATGACTTATCAGCAGAAGGCAACACGCGATTTTTAATTCTGCTACCAACTTAGGCAAATAATGCAGTTATTTACACGAATGGGTGATACAATGGTATTCAACTACTTTGCATACAGAGTACTCCTAGTACTTTATTTTTAAATGGATTTCTTGTGGCAGTGAACTATGAAACTACAGTTGAGTTGCATCTCAGCTCGAAATGAAGATAACTGGCAGAAGGAAATCACGCGATTCTGCGCGCTCTCGCGTTCTCTCGCTGTTCCCCGTCGTCAGGAGCGGACGAACTAAGAGGCGAGGGATCTACCAAATAGTTCGCGTAGTTCGCCTGTGGGAGCGCTCTTCCGAACTAGTTCGTTCGCGAACTACACAAGACTAAAATATAAAGCTATACTCCACAGGCACACATCGATTAGAAGCCGCTTGCAAGGAGCGGCGTCATCGCCTTTTTGGAATCTAAAAATTGGAGTCAACTTGAGATTCCAAAAAAATGTTCAAATGTTTGTAAATCTATCGGACCAAACTGCGAGGTCATCAGTCCGTAGCTTACAAACTACTTAAACCTATGAAACTTCCTGGTAGATTAAAATTGTGTGCCGGAACCGGGACTCGAACCTGGGACCTTTGCCTTTCGCGGGCAAGCGCACTGACGACAGTGCTATCCCGACACGACTCACGATGCCGCCTCATAACTTTACTTCCGCCAGTACCTCGCCTCCTACTTTCCAAACTTCACAGAAGCTCTCTTGCGAACCATGCAAGACTAGCACTCCTGGAAGAAAGGATATGGTGGAGACACGGCTTAGCCACAGCCTAAGGGATGTTTCCAGAATGAAACTTTCACTCTGCACCGGAGTGTGCGCTGATATGAAACTTCCTGGCAGATTAAAATTGTGTGCCGGAACCGGGACTCGAACCTGGGACCTTTGCCTTTCGCGGGCAAGCGCACTGCCGACTGTGCTATCCCGACACGACTCACGATGCCGCCTCACAACTTTACTTCCGCCAGTACCTCGCCTGCTACTTTCCAAACTTCACAGAAGCTCTCCTGTGAACCATGCAACACTAGCACTCCTGACCGGCCGCGGTGGCCGAGGGGACTGAGGCGCTTCAGTCACGGTCAGCACGACCACTACGTTCGGGAGTTCGAATCCCCCCTCGGGCATGGATATTTGTGCCGTACTTAGTCTTAGCTAGTTCATAAGTAGTTTGTAAGCTTAGGGACTGATGACCCCATAGTTAAGTCCCATAAGCTCTACAAACATTTGATGGTTTTGAGACGTGATCATTGTAATAAAATAAGATAAATCGCCGGCCGCGGTGGCCGAGGTGGCCGAGGTGACTGAGGCGCTCCAGTCACGGTCAGCACGGCCACTACGGTAGGGGGTTCGAATCCCCCCTCGGGCATGGATATTTGTGCCGTCCTTAGTCTTAGCTAGTTCATAAGTAGTTTGTAAGCTTAGGGACTGATGACCCCGTAGTTAAGTCCCATAAGTTCTACAAACACTTGAACATTTTTTTTGAACTGGCACTCCTGGAAGAAAGGATATGCTGGAGACACGACTTGGTCACAGCCTAAGGTATGTTTCCAGAATGAAACTTTAACTCTGTAGCGGAGTGTGCGCTGATATGAAACTTCCTGGCAGATTAAAATTGTGTGCCGGAACCCGGACTCGAACCTGGGACTCGAACCTGCGACCTTTGCCTTTCGCGCGCAGTGCGGGCAGTACGCTTGCCCGCGAATGGCAAAGGTCCCAGGTTCGAGTCCCGGTTCCGGAACACAATTTTAATCTGCCAGGAAGTTTCATATCAGCGCACACTCCGCTGCAGAGTGAAAGTTTCATTCTACTTAAACCTAGGTAAACTAACCTAAGGACAACACACACACCCATGCCCCAGGGAGGACTCGAACCTCCACGGCGAGCAACAGCGCGCTCCGCAGCGAGACGCTTTAGACCGCTCGGCTACTCCACCGCGGCTTTGAGCTTCCCTCACGACATCGTTGGGTGGAGTTTGTTGGTCAGAGACTGCGGTGACGGTTTGAAGGTAGGGGGCACGGCACCCAGGTGCGAGTGCTCCAGGCTCCAGCGGCAGGTGTGGCGAGCAGCTGCCTGGAACGGAGCTGGAGCACAATGGCGCTGCCAGCGAAACAAAGGCACCTCAGCCAAGTCACTCAGCCCACACCTCCCGCTACTGCCTCAGCCGTCGACTTCACCAGCGTCGCAACACTACCAACTTTCAAAACATCATTCATCTGAAATTAAATTTCGCATTCTCACGTGATACACTTGGGTTGCCATAAATGTTGGTACTAAAATCGGACCGCGGTGGAGTAGCCGAGCGGTCTAAAGTGTCTCCCTGCGGAGCGCGCTGTTGCTCGCCGTGGAGGTTCGAGTCCTCCCTGGGGCACGGATGTGTGTGTTTGTCCGTAGGTTCGTTTACCTAGGTTTAAGTAGTTTGTAAGCTACGGACTGATGACTACGCAGTTTGGTCTGTTAGATGTACAGACATTTGAACATTTGATGACCACGCAGTTTGGTCCGATAGATTTACAAACATTTGAACATTTGATCTAAAATCGGGACACTTTGCATTTTAGCAAACACAGAATCACGTTACATAACAGAATACAGTTCTATTAAAGAAACTGCCTTACTGCACTCGTTCGTAATATTTCGGAGTATTTCTGCACATTCTGAAATCCTCACCAAGTGGGGCTGACGGAGGATATAAAGTTCAAAAAAGGGAAAATCATTTTGTATTAGCGCGATGAAGTCTAAAGCTCTCCCTTCAGCAGGTATGGGCAGCAGTAGCGATACTCACTACCAGTGGCGTAACTAAGACTTGGCTTTGGGGGGGGGGGGAGGGGGAGATAGATCTGCTTGACGAGCAAAATTTTAGACAGTTTCCAGACAGACTACCATCTACCACTCCCGTTGAAACCTTATGGTAAAGCACCCAAGTTTCCAATCTTTACCAAATTTCCGTTATAAGATTTCTTTCTTCTCTCTTTTCTTTTCTTTCTTTTTTTCCTTCTTTTTTTTCTTTTTTCTTTTTTTTCTTTTTTCTTTTTTTTCTTTTTTCTCTTTTTTTTTCTTTTCGGGTTCTAGGGGGTGGGGGGTTATATCCCCCTCATCCCCCCTCCTTAGTTACGCCACTGCTCACTACGTTTACATGCAACACATCTTCCGGAAAACGAAAACCGCCCGCTTTTCGTAAACCGTTTTTCGCTGTCGTGTTTACATGGCACAGCCCGAATCGGATTTCGTAGCTCACTTAAAATGGCGGCTGGAAAATAGCTGATTCAGTTCCTTATTTAGTCTGCACAATCGCTATTTTTCTTTATTTAAATACACAGATATATGTTCACTCTAATATTTATACTTTTATTTCACATTAGAAAATATCACTCTTTCCATATGTGCCGAAAATTCTTAATAAGAAAACACACTCTGACAAGCCGAGAACGCTTCAAAAACTGTTGCGTTTACGTGGGCACGAAAATCGATTGTGGAACTGGAAAACCGCTTTAGAGAAGCGGATTTCCAGAATCGATTTTGGAGTATTTACATGACCTACCAAAAGCGGAATTGGGAAATCGGTTTACGAAATCCGGTTTTGGGAGCCCATGTAAACGGGGTGACTTTGTTCCTTATGCAACAGCAACTTGGGTAGGATCGTGTACAGCCAAAATTTCCTCCGCCCACAACTTAAATTGGAGAGTTTAAAAAACATAGATAAATCATTAGTACCCATCTTCTAAATTCGGCTCCGTGATGTCAGCAGCTTGAAGTTCCGTTGTGTCGCGCTACATGGTTAACTACTTTTGTTTCCAGGGTGCTTGTAATAAATAACGTTTGAAATAAACAAACTGCTACAAGTTCAACTGCAGTTTATTCTGAATCACTTTTTCCACTTAACAACTTTAAAAAAATATATAATTCTAGCGACATAATAGCTAGATGGAACAAGTCAATAGCCGGCCGCGGTGGCCGAGGAGACTGAGGCACTCCAGTCACGGTCTGCATGGCCACTACGGTCGGGGGTTCGAATCCCCCCTCAGGCATGTATATTTGTGCCGTCCTTAGTCTTAGTTAGTTCATAAGTAGTTTGTAAGTTTAGGGACTGATGACCCCGTAGTTAAGTCCCATAAGCTATACAAACATTTGAACATTTGAATTTGAACAAGTCAATAAGACACAAGTCTTATCCAAACACAAGCCAGAAACCACGTCGTAACGCTAACACCCAATAGCCCAGAAAGAACCTTAAACATCCTCCACAGTTACAAGTGAGATTCCCAAAGAGTACATTGATTCAACGTATCGAACAATATATCGACAATTTATTACACAATAATTAATAACATTGAAATTTATATATGTAATATGTTAAAAATGTTGTGAATGTTGTTTTACTGAACTGTTTATCCAAAATAAAAGGTGTAACTAAAGAAAAGAAGTTAAATTCAACTTGCGCCTTCCATCATTCATTTTTATGAAGTTGGCAACAGAATTTCTGATCGCGGGATAAGCAAACTATGATTTTTAAAGGGTACGGTACGAAACAACAGACTATAATGTAGTTTAATTGACCTCGCGACTAGCATACAGAAAGTGCATAACGTACATAATCGTTACAACAGGTGAGAGAGTGTCACGGAAATGGCGTACGAGTTGGGGTGGAAACCATTGAAAGAAAGGCGCTATTCATTGCGGTGAGATCTTTTTGAGAAATTTCTTTCACGAAATTTCTCCTACGAATGCGAAAATATTGTGTTAGCACCCACCTACATAGGGAGACATGATCATAATAATAAAATAAGAGAAATCAGATCGAAAACTGAAAGAGTTAGGTCTTCCTTATTCCCGCGTGCTATTAGGGAATGGGACGGCAGAGAAATATTATGAAAGCGGTTCGATAAACCCTCTGTCAGGCACGTAAATGTGATTTGTGGAGTAAATATGTAGATTTATGCGGTCGGATAACTGTGAATTAATATCACACCGTCCTCGACAACAAACTGTTTCAATATTACAAACAAACTCTGACATTTCCGAAAATGATAATTCGCTTACACACAAACAGTTAAATAATTTAAGATGTGCTTTTATAGCGTCAGAAAATTATCAGAGATCTCCCCTGGACAACAAAATCGCTGTCTCAACATAAATGAATCGTTATGGGGAGTTTTAGAACAGAGATTGAGAACGAAATTTACAGCTTTAACATCGTTGAATCAGTTGTCGGGTGTTTTGGTGCAAGAATGGACAACATTTTTTTGGAAACTATAAAGGCGCTTTACAAACCTATTCCACGAAGCTGTTCTCAAAGCAAATGGTGGGCCAACTCCTTACTAATAAATAAATATTGTGTCTTCGTTAGGTGTTATCATTCTGTCCACCCGTAGCTTATTGAACATACTAATCGTTCTACTTGCACTACGGTAATAATTGTCGGTACAATCGCTTAATGATTACTTAAACCAGTTTCCATTTGGTCATCTCCAAATAGGTCAGATCTATCTGTTGCCATTATATCCCACGTATTTCTTGTTTTCTTCATGAATGGGGTTCCAAACTATCTACTAGAAGAGGAGAAGAGATTTATAATTTACAGGTCGTCACATCACACACACGTCACTTACAAAACTGTACTTATCCCAATCGATTCTTCGATGATTTAAGACTCCACCGTTGAAATGTTTGTAAAGCTTATGGGACTTAACTACGGGGTCATCAGTCCCTAAACTTACAAACTACTTATGAACTAGCTAATCCTAAGGACGGCACAAATATCCATGCCCGAGGGGGGATTCGAACCCCCGACCGTAGTGGCCGTGCAGACCGTCACTGAAGCGCCTCAGTCCCCTCTGCCACAGCGGCCGGCTCCACCGTTTATGACAGCTGGCTTGGGCTCTTAAGTAATAATAAAATTACATTTTTCTCTTGTTTTCTGTTATGTATGGAGGTGGGTCTGGTTGCCACTAGAAGGAACGAATTGTAAGTTTATGATTACTCTTTGTTCTGAGTCTTAGCGAGGGAATCTCGCGCGCAGTTTTAATTTTTATCTTGTTGGGTTTTGAGTTTTTTTTTTATGTGTTGTGACATACAAAGAATTTCTATTTCCCATTACGCTATCTCTTTTACGCATATTTATACATTTATAAAATTTCCCTGCTGTTCACTGCAGTTTTAGTCACATTTCCCAAGTTAGTATTACATGAGATTCGCTGAATTTAAGGAGCGCTTCAAACTGTGGCAAAATCGTTAGGATTTTAATGCTCTCTCCAATAGGGGAAATATCAGGGGATCTTAAACTGCACTTGCGTATTCCCTACAGCCACCATCTCGACCGGATAGAGTGTCTTTCTTTATCGTTTACCTTTGTCCCATAATGGCGCGAGGTCAGCAACGTTACTCTGGTTGTGGTTTTAACGAGTAGCCGGATGCCATTTCTGTCGCCATCTCATACTCCAACCTTCCCCCCATCTCCCCGCGGATGAGCAATATGTTTTCACAAAATCAAATGTTCGTTAAGATTAAGGGACTTAACTGTGGGGTCATCAGTCCCTAAACTTACAAACTACTTATTAACTACCTTATACTAAAGACGACACAAACATCCATGCCAGTGGGGGGATTCGAACCCCCGACCGTAGCGGCCGTGCAGACTGTGACTAGCGCGCCGCAGACCGCTCGGCCACTGCGGCCGGTTATGTTTTCACTACTTTGCGTATGGTGTTACATTTGTGAAAGTGTGTCGGCGTTTCCTAAATATTTGCGAACTGAGGCGGGACTTGGGTACCAGCTCGGTATTCAACTAGTGGGGTGTAGGAAACCGCCTAAAAACTACATCCAGGCTGGACAGACAGGCTCGTCGTTCAAACAGGTGCCAGTGAGATTCCCCACCTCGGAAGCGAGCGCTTTACTCAGATACCCGGGTGGATCTTGACTGGATAATATACGTCTGATGTTAATAAAGGGAGAAAAAACTTGTGCGCACGCCACACACTCAGATATCTTGATACCAGCTCCTGATGTCGAGAGCAAATTAGTCCTATTGAGGAGTCTCCTGCTGGTCTCACGTCTATGGCGTAAGTAGCAATGGGAGAAACCGACAGGTTAATACCGACACCAGTATTTTAGTGCCGGCCGCGGTGGCCGAGGTGACTGAGGCGCTTCAGTCACGGTCAGCACGGCCACTACGGTCGGGGGTTCGAATCCCCCCCTCGGGCATGGATATTTGTGCCGTCCTAGTTTGTAAGTAGTTCATAAGTAGTTTGTATGTTTAGAGACTGATGACCCCGTAGTTAAGTCTCATAAGCTTAACAAACATTTGAACATTTGAACAGTATTTTAGTTCTGAATAACTGGTATTTTTCGGTATTCCTTTGGTCTCGGTTATAACAGGTATTTTATTTCTTTTAGTCATAAGTGGGCAGGAACACCGACAGGTGATTTTTTTGTTTTTGTTTTTAAATAAAACTTAAAAATGTAGCGTTTATTCGTAAAATTCCGATTGCTTTGAAAAAATGGGTGGTTAAAAGCTGTTCAAATCTTTGTGAAATATGGGACTTATTCCAGTAATTTTCGGGTGTGCAGCCGGATCCCGTTGACATTCTGTCACGATATTTCGGCACAAAAACAAAATCAAATGTTTGTAAGCTTAAGGGACTTCACTGCGGGGTCATCAGTCCCTAAGCTTACAAACTACATGTGAACTACCTTATACTAAAGACGATACAAAAATCCATGCCTGAGGGGGGATTCGAACCCCCGACCGTAGCGGCCGGGCAAACTGTGACTGGCGCGCCGCAGACCGCTCGGCCATTGCAGCCGGCGGCCCAGAAACGTCCGGCCATCTTCAGGTGAGTAGGCAATTACTGAAGAACACAGTAAATGCCTACTCACCTGAAGATGGCCGGACGTTTCTGGGTCGAAATATCGTGGCAGAATGGCAACGGGATCCGACTGCACACCCGAAAATTACTGGAAGAAAAATACGCCGTGAAAATTTCAGAAGTTATATGGGACTTAAGTGCTATGCTTATCAGCCCCTAAGTTTATAAACTGCTCAAACTAACTTAAGCTAGATAACCAAAGGACAACACTCACACCCATGCCCGAGGGACGACTCGAAATTCCAACGGGGAGCAAGCGTGCACTCCGCACCAAGGCACTTTGGCTGGTTAAGAATCGGGCCAGGATTGCTGAGGCAATGATTTACTTGTTACGAGCTTGTGTGGCCTCTGCACGTGAATCTGTAGTGTGTAGTACTTGATTCCGCCTGGTCCAAATGGTAGTTTCTCGTTTTCGTCCTCACACTTTGGTTGTATTACAGAATGACACGAGTCCTAGTTTGGAATTGTTTTACGAAGTACGGCTGCAATGAGACATATTATAAAAAGTAGCTCAGACAAAAAGATGATAGAAGCGTTCGAAATGGGGTGCTACAGACGAATGATGAAAATTAGATGGGTAGATCACGTAAGAAATGAGGAGGTGCTTAACCGAATTGGGGAGAAAAGGATTTTCTGGCATATCCTGACTAAGAGAAGGGATAGATTGATGGGACACATTCTGAGACATCAAGGAATCGTCAACATAGCATTAGAAGGAAGTGTGTGGGGTAAAAATCGTATAGGGAGACCGAGGGACAAATACAGTAAGCAGATTCAAAAGGATGTAGGTTGACGAACGTATTCTCAGATGAAGGTACTTGCACAAGACAGGGTAGCGTGGAGAGCTGCATCAAACCATTCTGTGGACTGAAGATCACAACAGCAACATAAATAAAATACCGAAAATCGATAATTTTAAAAACAGTTTTAATAGTTTTAATTGTTAGGTTAACCGTTATGTTCCGGCGTTAGCCGCGATCCCTAGGCGCAAGTCCACGAAGTCATCGCCTAGCTTGTCACAGAAACTACGAAGTCTCTGCTTCGATTCTTCCTCTTGAATCAGAAAAAGGGGACCATGACCAGGTTTGTCGACAATTCTCCAAATTGTGAGCTTCGTCGAGGCTTCCGTGAGCAAGGCTGGTTTTCTCGGTCTTCTCTACCACTCGCTAGAACGATTCAAGTATGACCTCCAGTGTCATAGCAAGCTCGCTCCTTCATTCCGAGAAGAGTTGCGCTACACTCAATAGCTCGAAACATGACTAACATTACGGGTAAAGGAGTAAAGCGTAAAAAATTTCGACATCGTTTTTCTGACAAACTAGGGGTCGTCGTGTGAAAAGCCGCTAATAAGGTACTCTGAACAGGTGCCTCCACATATAACGTAGCAATACTCAGTATGTGATTCACAGGTATCATTGTCCTATTCTTAGTCCAGTTTCTGTTGGAAAAGCACGAAAATATGTTCGACTAAGTTATATCTCACACATCATATAGCATGATTACAATGATGTGACGTAAAGCCTTAATGTGCTTCATTTAACTCTACTGAAGATTTTCGTACAACCTACATATCAACTTCAGTATTTTGGCGAACATTTGATATTTTGTTGTACCTGTCCTTGCCTAGTATGAAATCTACCAGCTTCTCAGATATATATTAAAATCAGTAGTGATTACAGTCTATTATCAATTTTTGAAGCATTTTCTTGTCGGTGGGATTCACTGGCGTCCTCGCTTGCTTTTGCTGCAATCGGATGAAAAACGTGTAGCACGTAATCCACCGTAATATGCGTGGTGGGGAGGATTGAGTACTGCTACTAACGACCGCCTTTTCTGTTCCAGTCCCTAACAGAACGAGGGAAAAGCAAATGCTTGTATGCCTCTGTACAAGCCCTAATTTCTCTTATCTTATCTTTGTCGCCTACCCTTACGCGAAAATGTTCTACAATCAGCTTTAAATTCCGGCCCTCTAAGTTACCGCAAAAGTGTTTCTCGAAAGCCGCGGTGGAGTGGCCGAGCGTACTAATGCGCCTCGCTGCGGAGCGTGCAGTTGCCTGCCGTCGGAGGTTCGAATCCTCCCTCGGGCATGAATGTGTGTGTTGTTCTTGGCTTAGTTTAACTTAGTTTAAGTAGTTTGTAAGCCTAGGAACTAACAACCAAAGAAGTCTCAAAGATTTACAAACATTTTAACTTTTTTTCTCTCGAAAAGAACGTTGCCCTCTCTCCAGCGATTCACATTTGAGTTTCCGAAGCATCTCCCATTGGTCGAACCTGCCAGTAGCAAACCGAGCAGCCCGCCTATGTCTTCCTTCAAGTCTACCACATGGGGGCCCCAAACACTAGAGCAGTACTCAAGAAAGTGGCGCACAAGCGTTCTATACGCGGTCCGCATTACATATGAACCACATCTTCGCAAAATTCTTCGCCTTCCCCACGACTGTCTGTACATGTCCATTTCATTTCATATTTCTCTGCAACGTTACGCATAGATATTTAATCGACGCGACTGGATCAAATAGTACACCACTAATGCTGTATTCGAAAAGTGCGGGACTGTTTCCCTTCATATCTGCATCACCCTACATTTTCGTACATTTATAGATAGCTGCCATTCTTCACAGCAACTAGAAACATTGTATAAATCAAATGTTTGTAAATCTATCGGACCAAACTGTGTGGTCATCAGTCCGTAGCTTACAAACTACTTAACCTAAGGTAAACGAACCAACGGACAACACACACACCTATGCCCCAGGGAGGACTCGAATCTCCGACGGCGAGCAACGGCGCGCTCCGCAGTGAGGCGCCTTAGACCGCTCGGCTACTCCACCGCGGCGAAACATTGTATAAGACATCTTGCATTCTACTACAGTCATTTAATCACAACACCTTTCCTTACACTACTGCATCATCAGCGAACAGCCACAAATTGCTGTTCATTCTCTTTTATTTGATTACTAGCTGAAAACCCGGCGTTGCCCGGGTATTTCATTATTTATTCGAACCTTGAGTTAGTACTTTTCCTATCCACTCTCTCTCTCTCTCTCTCTCTCTCTGTCCATCTTCTTTTTTCTAAAAACATGTTACATTTATGAGAGAATATATAAGAAATAAGAAATCACACGTAAAAATGTACTCGTTTCGAAGAATCCAATCACGAAATTCAGCAATAATGATTGTAATAATATCACAGATCGATCACTTGCTGTAATGCGCAAAACGTCAAATAAATTTTTTTAAAGAGATGTATTAAAAGAAATTTCTTTTTTACTGCTTTATTTATTTATTCTTATCTTTCCTTATTCGTTACTTATTCTTACAGAGAAAGAGCTGAAAACATTGAAGCACGTATAGACCAAAGATATGGTCTGTGGCATCACGTTTCGCTGTATGTAACCTCCTTGCTATAGAGTCGCAAACGTCATCGCTGGCCTTCAGCCCGAATTTTTTTTTTTTTTTATTTTTTTTTATTTTTTTTTTTATAATTTGACGACTTTCAACCACCATATCTTCCAACCCCTTATAGCTATCTGCATGGAACTGCTATGGTGTACAACAGGAGACTTCGGACAACAATTACACACAGACCATTCGTTTGCGTTCTGTAGTTTTCGCTGCAGAGCGAAATATTAATACACACACGTAGAATTTTATATACACCGATAACTTTCCACCCCAATATACTCCACCCTTTTATCATTATCAGCCCTCAAGCAACAATGCAACCAATAAAACCATTTTCGAAGAGTAAGTATAATTTTCAAAGAGTCGTTATTGTTCCGCATTTTGCGTTATATTCTTCAAATTACTAAATATCTATCAGATCGCTATAAGACCGTGCCTAAAACATTCCTGAGGTATAAATTAGTAACTGCACAAATATTTAAGTCTCTGCGTCTTGTCGTTCGGACATGATAGGCGTACACCGAACAGACATTCACATTAATATATATAGATAAATAGCTACCCGATCGCCATAAAACCGTGCCTAAAGCCTTCCCCGGGTAGACATCAGTAACTGTACAAATTTTTAGCTCCTTATGTCTTGTGGTTGAGACGTGATAAACGTACACCGATCAGACATTCACATTTATAGATATAGATAAGACTAGCTGTGTATGACGTTATATCTCCTGAACCATGTGTCGTATGTGTTTCTTAGCTTTGCAGCAATTGGTGCCGGTACCTCACGGTAAGGAATATGTGCCGGCCGCGGTGGCCGAGCTGACTGCGGCGCTCCAGTCACGGTCTGCACAGCCACTACGGTCGGGGATTCGAATCACCCCTCGGGCATGGATATTTGTGCTGTACTTAGTATTAGCTAGTTCATAAGTAGTTTGTAAGATTAGGGACTGATGACCCCGTAGTTAAGTCCCATAAGCTCTACAAACATTTGAACATTTTTGAAGGAATATTTGTACAACATTTTGTTTAAATCGGTGCAGTGGTTTATGAGGAAATGCGTAATATTGATAGATGTTTCTGCAGTTTTTCGCGCATCTCATTGTTTATGACGTCACGAGATGCGCTAAAAAACTGCTGCATCACGCGAAAGTGTTTCAAAATGTTCAAATGTTTGTTAAGCTTATGGGACTTAACTACGGGGTCATCAGTCCCTAAACTTACAAACTACTTATGAACTACTTACGAACTAGGACGGCACAAATATCCATGCCCGAGGGGGGATTCGAACCTCCGACCATAGTGGCCGTGCTGACCGTGACTGGAGCGCCTTTGTCACCTCGGCCACCGCGGCCGGCGAAAATGTTTCACATTTCCTCCTAAACCACTGGGCCGATTTAGACCAAATTTAGTACACATATTTCTTACCGTGAGGTACCAATTACTGCAATGGTAAGAAACATATACGACACGTAGTTCAGGAGATATAACATCATAAGCCATAGGAGTTGCAAGAAACAGCCACATAATCCGCCGAGACTTTTATAAATTCATTACATGAGAATAAGAGTAGTTAGTGACTTTCAACAAACTTTAAACAAAATTTCAAACCTTCACTATGTGTTGTACGTGACTCTTACACTTACGGCGGCCTTCCTCATGGATGGAAGCTTACGTGTGCCAAATTTCACAAAGACTGAAAAAAAACCTGTAGATTTCTGTGCAATATGTACATACAGACACACGGAGACTTTTTATATATAAAGATGTATGCACATAGAAAATAATAGCGGCCCTGGGTACTCCTGTCTCTGATGAACGCTTGCTGTCGAGGGAAACAAACTGTTCAAATGTTTGTAAGGCTTATGGGACTTAACTACGGGATCAACAGTCCCTAGGCTTACAAACTACTTCTGAACTAGCTAAGACTAAAGACGGCACAAATATCCATGCCCGAGGGGGGATTCGAACCCCCGACCGTAGTGGCCGTGCAGACTGTGACTGACGCGCCTCAGCCGGCTCGGCCACCGCGGCCGGCGAAAACAAACTGAGTTCTGTTACAAGATATTTGAGCCACTCACATGTCTTGGAACCTGTTACTAAGCTTTTACATTCATTGGCAGTCTGCAGCGCGGCACCGTGTCAAACGCCTTTCGGAAATCAATGAATCTGTTTTATGTTTCCCTTCATCCACGGCTCGCAAAATACAATGCGAGAAAAGATCAAGTTATGTTTCACACGAGCCATCTTTTCTAAAGTCGTACTGATGCATGGACAGAAGTCTTTCCGTCTCAACTGAAAATATGTTCAAGAATTCCACAGCAAACCGGCTAATGATAATGGTCTGTAATAATTCGGGTCATTTCTTTTACCCATTTTATAAGCGGCTGTCACCTACGCTTATTTCCGGTCACGTGGAACCAAAGCTGAACCAAAGATTCGCGATAAATGCAAGCCACGAAAGGAGTCAATGCCGTCGAGTACTCTTTGTAAAACCTAATTGGGATTCTACTCGAACCTGGCAAAGTATTTGTTTTCAGCTCTCTCAGTTGTTTCTCTTCACCATGGATTCCTAGTATTATGACCTCCATTCGGGAGTCTTTTCGATGCTTCCTGTATACTGAGTGAACGATTTCTTAAACGTGAAATTTAAAACTTCGACTTTCCTTTTGTTGTCTTCTATTGTCACCGCAAGAACGATCAATGAGTGAATGGATAGATGACTTCTACCCGTTTATCGAGTTTAAATATTACCAGAATGTATTGGTTTCTCGGAAAGATCTCTAGCTAAGACTAGGGATGGGAAAAACCGACCGTTGAAAAGCGATACCGGTATTTTAGTTTTGAATAACCGGTTTTTTGGTATTTACTTGGTGTCGGTTGTAACCTGTTTTTTTAGTTATTGCCAAGAACCGGGTAAAAAACCGGTAGACTACTTCTTATAGTAGAGGTTCAAAACGTTTTTTGTAAATAATTTAAAAAAAATTAAAACTATTAGACCCTAATATTTAGGGCAATTCCTAAAATTTACACTGCTGTGAAATATTACGTCATCGCAGTAACTAAGAAAAGCGATCAGTGATACTTTAAGAACACTCCCGGCAGTCAGCAACGCGCAAGAAACGCGTGGGATACGAACTTTAGAACTGGATCAGCTATTGAGGCATCCGATGCACCTGTTGCCGTGTGGCGTGGCCTATTAGACGACGCGCGTGCACCGGCAGTGTACAAGACTTGCCTCCGTCTGATCATGCGGCAGTTCCTTGCTGTCGTCGCCAGACATCGGTTGTGTCTCAAATGGCACCATCCTGAGTGTGGAAGTACTGTAGCAGTGAGGTACAATGCTCCATTTGCTTTAAAAATATGAAAAGGGTGGAGGTACTACAAACATGCTGTGTCATTTAAGGAGAAAGCATTCAAAATGTTCTTTGGACGAGAAGGTAAATTCGATTCATATACCTATTATGTAAGTGATGTACTCTAAGTTTGGAATACTAACTTTTAATGTATTATCATATTGTTATGCTAACAAGTTTTATTAATGTGATTCCTTGAAAGCGAGGGGCTTTTTTAATAACCAATATGGGTTTAGGTAACATTGAGCATGTGGTGCGTCGCGAGTTAGCCATGCGGTCTGAGGCTCCATGTCACAGACTGCGCGGCTGCTCCAGTCGGAGGTTCGAGTCTTCCCTCCTCCCTCGGTCATGGGTGTGTATGTTGTCCTTAGCGTAAGTTAGTTTAAGTTAAATTAAGTAGTTTTTAAGTCTAGGGACCGATGACCTAAGCAGTTAGGTCTCATAAGAACTCACACCCATTTGATCACTCTTTGAGCATGTGGTACACAGCTTTCCTAGTTCAATTTGCGTAAATTTACACTGACAACAATCATACTGTTAGTCGGAACTGTGACTTTATTTTTCGAAATACTTTTGCAGCGCTGATTGAAGTTCATTTACTGACTGTAACTTATCTCTCTCTCTCTCTCTCTCTCTCTCTCTCTCTCTCTCTCTCTCTATATATATATATATATATATATATATATATATATATTGTGCATATAAGGAGATATGTGCGGCTTGGTTGCACAGTGGTAGAGTGCCAGACTACAAATCCAAAGGTTGCGTGTTCGATCTCCACTAGGTCCTAGGATTTTTATCTGTCACTTTCCACTTCTTTCACCTCTGGCAGTATTGCTCATGTGAAAAATACCGAGTAACACCGTAGGTCCCCCTATAACTGGCTGGGTAAGTCAATTCGAAGGTTGGAGGAAGGCAACGGCATACCACCTCCAAACAGGACCATGCCTAGTAAAGCACTTTGGTGTTCAAACCAATCTTCGGATTGTTGACTGCTTTACCTTAAGGAGATATTCGTATGCGCTGGCCCACAAGTCCAACTTACGGAGTGGTTGGCTCAATATTCGCAACTGCCGGATGGAAATCCTAGGCCAGTAAATCTGTATGCTTCGTATATCGTCTTATACGGACTCCTGGCTAGGCTTACATACACTCAAGGAGGCGTAGTATTGGGAGGGGATCTTGCAAAATATGGAAAGACTAGTGATTTGTCATATAACGTAATTTTACCTAACTTTTAACTAAATTTCGTAAGTTTCGGTTTCGGACGAAACTAGAAGAACCGAAAATTCGATTACGGTTTCTGTTTAGGCCGCAAATTATGTTTCGGTCGAACTCTACTGAATGAAAATAATGGCAATAAAAACCGAAAACCGGTTATTTAGAAAACCGGTTATCTTGAGCAATTTTTACAGTGCGGTTAAACTGGAGATGAAAAGAACCGGTATAACCGAAAACCGGTTGTTTCAGCAATAACCGCCATCCCTAGCTAAGACGTGACGGAAATATTTATTGTATTATTTGCGCATAGATCGTTTTATAGACATGGGGATCTCTACTAACTTTTGCCCATCTTCATTTGCTTGTTCTTTGTTGTTGAACCGAAAATGCATGTAACTCCATGTAACGCTGGCTGGTTAGTATACAGACAATGAATACAGGGTGGTCTATTGATAGTGACCGGGCCAAATATCTCACGAAATAAGCATCAAACGAAAAAACTACACAGAACAAATCTTTTCTAGCTTGAAGGGGTAAAATAGATGGCGCTATGGTTGGCCCGCTAGATGGCGCTACCATAGGTCAAACGGATATCAACGGCATTTTTAATAGGTACTCCCATTTTTATTACATATTCGTCTAGTACGTAAATAAATATGAATGTTTTATTTGGAACACTTTTTTCGCTTTGTGATAGATGGTGCTGTAATATTTACAAACATATTGCTCACAATTTTAGACGAACAGTGGGTAACAGGTACGTTTTTTAAATTAAAACACAGAACGTAGGTAGGTTAGAACGTTATTTCGGTTGTTCCAATGTAATACATGTAATTTTGTGAAATTATCATATATTATGAGAACGCATGCTGTTACTGTGTGATTACCTTTAATTACCTCATGACTTCAATAAATGCTCAAAATGATGTCCTTCAACTTCAATGAATTTGGCAATACGCGTAACGAAATTCCTCTAAACAGTTCGCTTGCAGTAATGTTCTGACATGCATTGACAATGCGCTGACGCATGTTTTCAGGCGTTGTCGGTAAACCAAGATAACAAATATCCTTCAATTTTCCTCACAGAAAAAAATCCGGGGATGTAAGATCCAGTGAACGTGCTGGCCACGGTATGGTGCTTCTACGACCAGCCAACCTGCCATTAAATATTTCATGTAAGACCACTTCAACTGCACGCGAGCCATGTGCCGGACATCCATCATGTTGAAAGTACATCGCCATTCTGTCTTGCAGTGAAATATCATGCAGTAAAATCGGTAGTGCAATTTTGTCATAAACAAACATTTTTGAGACAGTGGCTGTTATGTGAAATAACTTATTGGTGAAGAACAGCAACCAGCCACAAATGGTTTTATAAATAAAGTATAATAAAACCAATTGTGGCTGGTTGGTGTTCTACACCAACAAGTTATAAATCGGCAGAACATTACGTAAGACCTCAGCAGACATTGCACCATTTAGACTGCCATAGCTAAAATAGGGGCCAATTATCCTTCCTTCCATAATGCGCATCATACATTAACCCGCCAAGATCGCTGATGATCCACTTGTCGCAGCCATCGTGGGTTTTCCCTTGCTCAATAGTGCATATTATGCTGGTTTTCGTTACCTCTGTTTGTGAATGACGCTTCGTCACTAAACAGAACGCGTGAAAAAAATCTGTTATCGTCCCGTAATTTCTTTTGTGCCCTGTGGAAAAACTGTACGCGACGTTCAAAGTCTTCGCCATCCAAATCCTGGTGCATAGAAATATGGTACGGGTGAAATTTGTGTTGATGTAGAATTCTCAGCACACGTTTTTGAGATTCCTGATTCTCGCTCAATTTGTCTGCTACTAATGTGCGGATTAGCCGCAACTGCAGCTAAACCACTTACTTGGGCATCATCATTTGTTGCAGGTCGTGGTTGACGTTTCACTTGTGGCTGAACACTTCCTGTCTCTTTAAATAACGTAACTATCCGAAGAAAAGTCCGGACACTTGGATGATGTCTTCCAGAATAACGATCAACATACATAGCACAGGCCCGTTGGGCTATTTGATCACAATAGCCATACATAAATACCATATCGACCTTTTCTGCAATTGGTAAACGGTCCATTTTAACACAAGTAATGTATCACGAAGCAAATACCGTCCGCACTGGCGAAATGTTACGCGATATCACGTACTTACACGTTTGTCACTATTACAGCACCATCTATCACAAAACATTCTTATTTATTTACGTACTAGACGAATATGTAATAAAAATGGGGGGTACCTATTTAAAAAAAAATGCAGTTGATATCCGTTTGACCTATGGCAGCGCCATCTAGCGGGCCAACCATAGCTCCATTTGTTTTCCCCCTTCAAGCTAGAAAAGTTTTGTTCTTTGTAGTTTTTCGTTTGCTGCTTATTTCGTGAGATATTTGACCCGGTCACTATCAATGGACCACCCTGTATAGCCAAGAAAGTTAGACCATTTACCACGGGTAACTTTATGAAAGGAGTGATAGTGATGGCCGCTTAAGAAATGTGTCCTCATTTGGTTGGAGACTTTGAAAAAGTGAGTTTGTCTCCGAAAACTGTTATGCGACGTATTCAGGACATGGCTGCAGATGTTCAACAAGAACTGGTGTTACGGCAGTAAGTTTATAGATCATTCTTTAGCTGTCGATGAGAGTACTGACATAATCAGATACCGCACAGTCAGGAGGGGGGGGGGGGGAATTGGATCCCTATACCACTTCAAACAAAATGTCGGGTACAGGGTCAGTATGGTGATGCATGTGGTAACCGTTCAATATTCTCTTCCCACTGTTTCTCTACTCTCTAATTCGACCATCGTGTTGGTGAAGGTAGAATCAAAATTGAAACGACACTGCTCTAACCGACGAATCCTGCTGCTAGACCAGATTAACTCTGGCAATGTGTGTAAGCACGTGGGATGCTATACCGCATCACCTCCAGAGCCTCTTTGGTTCATTGCAGATGCGTGTAGCAGTATTTATAGTAAGCAATGGCGATGTCATCATCTTCCTCACTTTCAATGGGGCTTTATTTTCAATCATGCCATCTTTGTATAACGTGTTACCTCCCAAATAAATTTGGCAGAAATATTCCGGTCCTTTTTTGCGTTGCATTTGCATGACCAGCAAGCTACAGATGCTACGGACTATTTTCGAAAACAACCGCTTTGCCACTCACCGTATTTGAAAGTGATGAATAGAATATTGTGGACTAAATGTGTTTTAGACGTTCTCATTGGCTTCAGCGATTCCAAAACTTCAAGGCGACACACACCTGGGTGTAAAACCTCGCCACCTACAGGTCTTGGCAAACAGCTGCGACAAGAAGTAAGTCGACAAGATAATCATGCAGTATATTTTGAAACTTGACGCGAAGGTAGATTGCGCTGAAGGGAAACTACGTGTTGCGGAACGCGTGTGATAAGATGTACGTGAACGCGCTCGGCCGGCCGCAAGGGTGCGTGCGCGTTTTCACGAGCAGTTGGTGAAAGCCACAGCAAATGACCTCGCACCTCTTTTGTTACCAGTCCGTTGGGACTATGGGCTTTCCCAGTGGCTCTAAAACCGCTCAAGACCTCTTCCTACAACTGATTTCTCAACTGCAGTTTTATATTGGGTAGAGAAGAGAGATCAATTATGAGTCCTGTAGCTACTTGAAACTATTAAAAAGTATGTTACGATAAAGCAAAATTCAGTCAACATATTTCACGACCACGTAGGATAGCTAGTTCCGTGATTTTTAATATGTAGGAAGAAAGATTAAAGTTTAACATCCCGTTGACAAGAAGGTTATTAGAGGCTGAGCGGACCTCGGGTTGCGAAAGATTGGAAACTGAAATCAACCGTGTAGGTGCGCCCTTTTAAAAGGAGCTGTTCTGGCATTTACTTTAACTGGCTGATTGGAGCTTTTACGAGGCGCGTCCAGAAAGTAAGTTCCGTTTGGTTATATAAAACGAACGGGTACAGATAGAGAAAAAGTATTGATTGTACAAAAATCTACAACTGTTAAACAACTTCTCTACATAACTTCCGAAATTTTGTAGGCAATTGTCGTAGCATGGCACAAGGTTTTGTGTGCCTTTTTCATAGAATGTTGCCGCCTGTGTATTCAACCACGTGGTAACATGTTCTTTCAGCTCGTCATCATCGTTGAAGTGTTGTCCACCGAGGACAGATTTTAGGTGTAAGAAGAGAATTACTGTCAAAAGATTTTTTTTCACTATAATGCCTGATCTCACACACCGAATTTGACCAAAAAATTCTTACGGAAATTTCAATGGGACCTGTTTGATCATCCTCCATACAGCTCGGACCTCTCTCCTAGCGACTTTCATCTCTTCTTACATCCAAAATCTGTCCTTTGTGGTCAACACTTCAACGATGATAAAGATCTGTTACCACATGGTTCAATACACAGGCGGCAACCTTCTGTGGAGGATGCGTGCAAAAACTTGTGGCACGCTATGACAAGTGCCTACAAAATTTCGGCAGTCATGTGGAAAAGTAGTTTAAGAGTTGTAGAATTTTGTGCAATAAAAATTTCTTCTGTATCTGTGTATAATTTCATTTTATTACCAAACGGAACTTACTTTCTGGACGCGCCTCGTAATAAGAAATGTTAGACTATTGGTTTCGTCTGACTTACACTGGCGTGTTTTTCATCAATTCGTTAATAACATATTTACACGAAATAATCACAAATTATGTCCCCTTCCCTCTCGACTTGAAAATAGTACGTTTTCTGAGTATATTCGACGCCCATATTGTTAAGAGACCACACTTATCGATATCTAAATATATAAACTGTCTCATCGTGAAAAATAGTTACAATAGCAGTTGTAATAAATATAACCATCTACGTACTACCTTGAAAATTCCGAGGTAATATTGTTGCAGGCGTTACCTTGGAAGTTGAAAACACGCTCCCATTAGCTGATTCCTAGAATGCAAATTTAGTAGTAAAAGATGAAAAACAATCATTCGCTAAGAGTAAGCTTCTGCTACTGCGAGTAAAAAGGAAGAGTTCACTTCTTAAGACTGCTGGGAAAATATTGTCGGCTTGGTAATAAGGGACGGTTTGATCAATTATACACGTCATATCGCACGTAGTTATGTTTATGTGAGAACATTTTAAATAACATCTCTCCACTGACAAAGTAACATCATCAAGTCGACCTCATATTTTCTTGAGAAAAAATACATGAGCTAGATATCAGTGCCAGAATTCGATATCACGTGAAAATTTCGGCCATTATTCAGATACTTCGCAGTTACGGTCTCCTCAAAGTACAGCTTTTAAACATCAGAGCAGCTTTCACCATCACTGACGACCTCAGTTCCACGCCCAAGCCCCGCTGAAGCAATGAAAGTACTCATCGAAGCTGACGGTGGTGAAATGGCAGCGTCGTTATCGTCGACGTCATCCTCTTGTAAATCTGCACCGAACGTCAACCCGTTATTTTCTTCTATATCCAACACTTTTTCATCTGTGCTGTTGTGTATGATGTCTGCAACGCAATTGAAAGATAGAAGGAAAAGCATAAAGACAGCGCCATGTATTTTCTTTTACCATGTAAAGTACCTCTAATAACTGCAAAAAAGTATGCTTATCGGCGACGACTTTAAAGAGCTCTAATTATTTGACATTTAATCGTTGCAAATTATTCATCATTTTTATACCGCTCTGAAGGTGTCACACGACAGCCGTGGGTTAATTGACACCGCGAACATAAACCTCGTACTAGACTGCTCACACTGCATTAAGCGGCAGCAGTGAGGAACAATCCGAGCGCGCCAATGTTTAAAAGCTGTACTTTGAGGAGACCGCAACTGCGTTGTATCTGAACAATGGCCCAAATTTTCACGTGATATCGATTTCTGGGGTTGATATCTAGTTCATGTATTTTTTTCTCAAGAAAATATAAGGTCGAGTTGATGATGTTCCCTTGTGAGTAATTTTTGGACGGTTGGTCTCATTCGGACTTACTTTATGCTTGACTACAAGTTGGCAATAATTATAAAGCAAGACCACTGTGGATACAGAGGAAAAAATACGCAGCTTCAGAACGAATCTAGGAGTCGGAGAGCACATTGATTCAGATAATACACGCATCCTACTTAGAAGGTGTCATTTGCAAATGAAACAAACCGAGTTAGTTTTTCATGGATGGAAATTATTATCCCATTACAGAAATATGAGGCAGTTGGTCGTATGTCACTGGGAGAACAAAAGTACTCTTTGCAACAAGAATATTTTGCAATCTATTTATTAGCTTTGTCATGCGGCGACCTAAACGAGTTAGGAGTGGCCTTGTAAGTAAGCCCAAGAAAATTCCTGTATATTCAGGATAAAACCTACTTTGGACTTCTCATTGTCCTCCCCATTCCCACCCTTCCTCCTCCCCGTCCACTTCACCAACCATACCTCTCACCCACCCACCGGCAAGTCCCGAAGACACGCCTTTTTTATTGTATTATAAGATAAAAAAATAAACTGTCAATCTAAACCAACTCGCCCATTTAGTCTTCTCAACAACTGCTTAGAATCACTCTTGCAAAAGCAAAGAAAAAAACATTCCAAATTTAAACGGACACAAAATCCCAGACTGGCAGTCTTTTCCAGAAACTCGAACTTCATTACGAGAAGCTTATAATAGTTTCCACAACGAAACCTTGTCACGTAATTTGGTAGAGAATCCTAAGAAATTCTCGTCGTATGTAAGGTATACTAGCGGCAAAATAAAATTAATACCTTGACTACACGATAGAAAAACTGAAAGCTGAACTGCTTATCACAGCTTTCCGAAATTCCTTCACCACAGAAGACGAAGCAAATACTCCAGAATTCGTATCAATAACAGCCGCCAGCATGCGTAATTTAGAAGTAGATATATCGGGAGTATCAAAACAACTTAAATCACTTAACAAAAGTAAATCTCCCGGTCCCGATTGTATACCAATTAGTTTCTTAATCCTTTCAGAGTATGCTGATGTCATAGCCCCATACCTAGTTATCATATACAACAGCCCGCTCAGTGAAAGGTCCGTACCCAAAGATTGGAAAGTTACAAAGACACTCTAGTATTCAAGAAAGGCAATAGGAGTTACCCACAAAATTGCAGGCCTATATTATTGACGTATGTTTGCAGAAGGATTTTAGAACATATACTTTCCTCAGATATCATGAATTATTTGATTTCTTTATCCGCAACTTATGGATTATAATTACAGTAATTATATTAGTACTGGCTTAAACCCGGGGCTCCGCTCGCGTATTGGTTGATGATAGATAATGCGCGAAAAGTCAAATCGATTTCTTTTTTAAAGAGATGTATTAAAAGAAATTTCTTTTTTACTGCTTTCTTTAATTATTCTTATATCTCCTTATTCGTATGCTTATCCTTACACACCCCGTTTACATGACTTCTGAAAACCGGAATTTGTAAACCGATTTTGGTTGGTCTTGTAAACACTCCAAAATCGATTCCGGAAATCCGCTTCTCTAAAGCGGTTTTCCAGTTCCACAATCGATTTTCGTGCCCTTGTAAACGCAACTGTTTTTGAAGCGTTCTTGGCTTGTCAGGTTGTGTTTTCTTGATAAGAATTTTCGGCACATATCGACAGAGTGATATTTTCTAATGTGAAATAAAAGTATAAATATTAGAGTGAGCAGGAATCTGCGTATTTAAATAAAGAAAAATAGCGATCGTGCTGACTAAATCAGGAACTGAATCAGCTGTGTTTTTAGCCGCCATATTAAATGGGCTAGGAAATTCGATTCAGGTTATGCCATGTAACCACGACTGCGAAAAACGGTTTGCCAAATTCGGTTTTCGTCTTCCCGGAGATGTGTTGCACGTAAACGTAGTAACAGAGAAAGAGCTGAAGACATTGTAGCCCGCATAGACCAAAGATATGGTCTGTGGCATCACGTTTCGCTGTATGTAACCTCCTTGCTATAGTGTCGCAAACGTCATCGCTGACCTTCAGTCCGAATTTTTTTTTTTATAATTTGACGACTTTCAACCACCATATCTTCCACCCCCTTATAGCTATCGGCATGGAACTGCTATGCTGTACAACAGGAGACTTCGGACAACAATTACACATAGACCATTCGTTTCCGTTCTGTATATTTCGCTGCAGAGCGAAATATTAACACGCACACACGTAGAATTGTATATACACCGATAACTTTCCATCCCAAAATACTCCAGCGTTTTATCATTATCAACCCTCAAGCAACAATGCAACCAATAAAACCATTTTCAAAAGGAAATATAATTTTCAAAGAG
Organism: Locusta migratoria; assembly: GCA_026315105.1. NCBI lineage: Eukaryota > Metazoa > Arthropoda > Insecta > Orthoptera > Acrididae > Locusta > Locusta migratoria. Next base: position 340,704,038 of record CM048755.1, read on the forward strand.
CCATTATTGTTCCACATTTCGCGTTATATTCTCCAAATTACTAAATATCTATAGATCGCTATAAAACCGTGCCTAAAACCTTCCTCAGGTATAAATTAGTCACTGTACAAATACTGAAGTCTCTGCGTCTTGTCGTTCGGACGTGATAAGCGTACACCGAACAGACATGCACATTAATATATATGTAGATAAATAGCTATCCGATCGCCATAAAACCGTGCCTAAAGCCTTCCCCGGGTAGACATTAGTAACTGTACAAATTTTTAGCTCTTTATGTCTTGTGGTTCAGACGTGATAAACGTACACCGAACAGACATTCACATTTATAGATATAGATTATCTTCTCTAGATATATATCATATAGCAATCAGATTTAGAACATTTACATTTATAGCTAGCAGATTACAGCTAAGTCAGATTTAAATTACTTCCTGATATGCATTCAGCTGCTAACTAGCCATGCCAGTGTTGGGACAAGGGGTTTTGTGGCCCATTTTAGAGTGACAGGTTAGATTAAGTATTATACACAGGTGTAATCTCCCTGCCTTCCATCTCTCTAGGACCTAGTCTTACGTTAATCCACCATTTCCTATTTGGGACTGTCCTCTCCCATGCCCTCCCCCTTCTAAGCTACTTGAGGCACTGCGTCATTTTTATATCAAATTGATTGACTCTATTTCTTGTTTGCTACTGTCCTGCAGCTACAATCCCCCTTCTCATTTTCCAGGATTCCAGCTAATTGGCTGAAAATTCACGGTAAATTGCCATACGCCACCTAGAAAATTGTTTATTACGTGTTGGGCATGTAGTACGAGGCGCGTCCAGAAAGTAAGATCCACTTCAATTTATCTCTGCTGCAGCGCTGCGATTGCAGTTCCGCACATGCGCTGTAGACGATGTGTATCAAGAAGAAGAACGTTCGCCATTTGGAGATCGCTGTCAGTTACGTACGCTTTGTTGTGCTTGTTTGAAATGTTCAAATGTTTGTATAGCTTATGGGACTTAACTACGGGGTCATCAGTCCCTAAACTTACAAACTACTTATCAACTAGCTTATCCTAAGGACGGCACAAATATCCATGCCCGAGGGGGGATTCGAACCCCCGACCGTAGTGGCTTGTTTGAAATGTCGGCGTTGATTGAAAATCCCACCGCCTGTGAAATCAGGTCGGTGATTCAGTTTCTGAATGCGAGGAAAGTGAAACCAAGTGAAATTTATCGGCAAATTTGCGATGTTTACGGACCAAATGCGATGAGTGATTCGATGGTGAGAAAATGGGTCCGACAGTTCAATGGCGGGCGTAGTGATGTGCACCATGAAGAACGTAGTGGGCGTCCACCTTTGGTTACAGCCCTGACCTCGCTCCTAGCGACTTTCATCTCTTTTTACATCTCAAGTCTTTCCTTGGCGGTCATAACTTCACCAATGACGACGGGCTGAAAGAAACTGTTTCCAACTGGTTGAAGACACAGGCAGTAGATTTCTATGAAGAAGGTATACAAAACCTGGGGCCAGGCTATGACAAATGCCTGCAAAATTTCGGTAGTTGTGTGGAAAAGTAGTTTAAGAGTTGCAGAATTTTGTGCAATAAAAATTTCTTCTCTCTCTGTGTACAATTTCATTTTATTACCAAACGAAGCTTACTTTCTGGACGCGCCTCGTATATTTATTAATCAGAATAAGGGGATGTCACTCCGCCAGGGAAGAGATCGAATTATATAGCGGAAGGGAAATTCCATTTGTATATCGTAATATATACACTGAGACCCCCCCCCCCCCAAAAAAAAAAAAAAAAAAAAAAAAAAAAAAAAAAAAAAAAAAAAAAAAAAAGAAAAAACTGGTGTTAGCATGCACTCAGAGGACGGCGCTGTGGTCGGAAATTCCTATATAAGACAACAGGTTCCCGTCGCAGGCGTTAGATGTGTGACTGCTGCTACAATGGCAGGTCATTACGACTGAAGTGAGTTTGAACGTGATGCACGAGAGACGTGACACAGCATCTCCGAGGTAGCAAAGAGGTAATGATTTCCCCGTACAACCATTCCATGAGTACACCCTGAGTATCGGGAATCCGGTAAAACATGAAATCTCCGACATCGCTTCGGCCAGAAAAAGATCCTGCATGAACGGCTCCATCGACGACTAGAGAATCGTTCAACGTGACAGAACTGCAGCCCTTCCACAAACTGCTGTGTATTTCAATTCTGCGCCATCAAGAAGTGTCAGCGTGCAAACCATTCAACGAAACAACATCGATGTGGGCTTTCGGAGCCCAAGGCCCAATCGTGTACCCTTGCTGACTGCACGACACAAAGCTCTACGCCTCACCAGGGCGTCAACAGCGGCATTGGACTGTTGGTGACTTGAAACGTGTCGTGGTCTGACGAGTCTCGTTTCCCGTTGTATCGAGCGGATGGGTGTGCACGGTATGGCGACCTCATAAATCCATGAACCCTGCATGTCAGCAGGGGACTGTTCAAGCTGAAGGAGTCTCTGTAGTGGTGTGAGGCGTGTGCTGTTGGATTGGTACGGGACCCTTATACGACTAGATACGACTCTTAAAGGTGACATGCATGTACGCATGCTGCATTATCGCCTGCCATTGTGCATTCTGACAGACTAGGCACAATTCCAGCAGGAAAATGCGATACCCCACACGTCCAGAATTGCTACAGAGTGGCTCAAGGAACATTGTTCTGAGTTTAAACACCTCTGCTGGCCACCAAACTCCCCAGACATGGACATTATTGAGCATATCTAGGATGCCTTGCACCTTTCTATTCAGAAGAGATCTATCTCCACCTCCTCGTACTCTTACGGATTTATGGATAGCTCTACAGGGTGCATGGTGTTAGTTTCCTCCAGCACTACTTCAGACATTAATTGACTCCATACCACGTCGTGTTGAGGCAATTATCCGTGCTCGAGGGGGGCATACACGATAGTAGGTAGGTACCAGTTTCTTTGGCTCCTCAGTGTACATTGAAAATACGTAGACAAGGAATTAATCATTGTGACTTTCCACTTCACTCCTCTGTAGGAGAACCACAAGAGTTCAAATGCTTGTAAAGCTTATGGGACTCAACTGTGGGGTCATCAGTCCCTAAACTTACAAACTACTTATGAACTAGCTTATACTAAAGACGGCACAAACATCCATGCACGAGGGGGGATTCGAGCCCCCGACGGGGAACGGCCTCGTGCATCGTAGCATAGCGCCTCAATGCGGTCGGCTGCTCCGCCGCGGCAAGAGTAGTTCACATTTCAGTCACCAGGTGCGCTCAAACATAAAATTCCCCTCGAACTTCCTCCACCTAACATGTTTGAATCTGCAGACCGAGGTTTACGCAGCACACTGTGTTCCTATTGCTCCTCTCCTGCCACCTAACTTGTCTGAACGTGCAGGCAATGGTTTCCTACTGGTGGAGCTTGAAAGCATATAAGGCTTCGTCCTCAATATTAATCCATATCGTAAATTATTGTATTACTAACTAGTGTATTATTACTGTGTGTGTTGACCTTAGGTTAGTTTAACTTAGTTTAAGTAGTTTGTAAGCATAGGGACTAATAATGAAGCAGTTTAGTCCCATAGATTTACAAACATTTGAAGTAACTTATGCTAAAGACATCACACACACATGTCTCCGATTGAGGACTCGAACCTCTGACAGGGGCAGCGGCGCAATCCATGACATGGCGCCTTAGACCGCAAGTACATTCCCGCGCATCTCCAGTTTTTTTCTTTTTTTTTTTTTTTTCTACCTCTAACCTAAGTTCATATGTAGATCGACAATAGAGCTCCCTTGTGATAGACTACTGTACCAGGATGTGTGAATGTGTGTGTGTAAATGCGTGTATACAAATTTCAGTGTTGTCTGTTGTAGTATCAGAGTATGCCTGAGTGCCGGGAGGAGATGGAATGGGAGCTGCGGTTCGGGAATTGGAGGTGCTGGAGACAGTCCCCATCGAACTGGAGGATTTAATTTCTTACTTGTGGTGGCGGGATGAGATCGGTAAATTATAATCCTGATTATCTGCATGTAATCTGTATCCTTTCTTACTTTGTAACAGTAGGAGAGTTCATAACTTGTATGCTTATTGTTGATCCTCAGGAGTTTTCATCCGGGTATCATCGTTCTCCGGACAGTATATTTCAACGGTCCACCTACCCCCACCTTCAGGTGAAATTGTTGATGCACAATCACGTCGGAACTGAAGAGACCTCAGATACTGCGGCTACTTTATACGCAGAGTACAGGCCGGACTGTTATTAATTTTACCGACAGTAAATTGGGTGCTGCTAGTCTGTTGGTTTTGAAGAATGGCTTGAATTTCGTTCCTGCACCGAGGAAGTTGCCTACTAGGGATTTTATTAGTGCTGTGAAACAGGCCAACGCTCGCTTTCTTGAAGATAAGGTTGAGGAAATTTGACAGGAAGTCTCTCGGTATCTTTATGGAGTTTCACTTGAACGGAGTAAGATTTCTTCTAGCGAAAGGAAGGCCATTCGCTTATTGAGGGCAGTTCTTCTTGCTGATAAAGAAGGAAGTGCCAGATTATTTGTCAGAAAAGGCATGTTCAAATGTTTGTATAGTCTATGGGACTTAATTACGGGGTCATCAGTCCCTAAACTTACAAACTACTTACGAACTAGGACGGCACAAATATCCATGCCCGAGGGGGGATTCGAACCCCCGACCGTAGTAGTCGTGCAGACCGTGACTGGAGCGCCTTAATCCCCTCGGCCACCGCGGCCGGCGCATTCTACTACAGTTACTCAATGACGACATCTTTCCATACACCACATCATCAGCAAACAGCTGCAAATTGCTACTCACTGTCTGTCAGATCATTTATGTAGATAGAAAATAATAGCTATATCGTGACGCTTCCCTGGGACACTCCTGATGATACCCTTGTCTCTGACGAACACTCGCTACCGAGGACAACATATGGTTTCTGTTACTTAAGAGGTCTTCCACCCAGTCACATTTCTGTGAACCTACTCCATATGGTTGGACCTTCGTTAGCAGTCTGTAGTGCGGCACTTTGCCAAATGTCTTTCAGAAATGAAGGAAGTGTAGTCTGTTTGATGTTCTTTATCCATGACTTGCAAGATATTATGTGAGAAAAGGGCAAGCTGAGTTTCACAAGAATGATCCTTTCTAAAGCCGTGGAACTGGACTCGCATTCGGAAGAAAGATGGTTCAAATCCACATCCGGCCATCCAGATTTAGGTTTTCCATGATTTCCTTAAATCACTCAAGGCAAATTCCGAGATGGTTCTTTTCAAAAAGGGCACGTCCGATTTCCTTCCCCTTCCTTACCCACACAATCCGAGCGTAAGCTCCGCCTCTAATGACCACGCTGTCGACGGGGCGTTAAACACCAATCGGCAATCTTCCTTCCTTCCTTCTTATGCCGTGCTCCTGCAAGGACAGAATGTGTTCCTTCTTGTGGATATTTATTATACTCAAGAAATCTGGTGCACACTGATGTTAATGATAATGGTCTGCAATTATGTGGGTCCGTTCATTTACCTTTATTATAAATAGGAGTCATCTGCGTTTTATTCCAGTCGCTTGGAACTTTGCACTGGATCAAAGATTTGCAAAAAATGCGAACTAAGTAAGAAACCTATGCTGTAGGGTACCCTAAGAAAAACTGAATTGGGACTCCATCCGGACCAGGCGACTTATTTGTCTTTAGCTCTCTCGACTGGTTCTCTACACCAGGGGTGCCTAATACTATGTCCTCCATTTGGGTGTCTATGTGATGGTTAAACGACTATATGTTTGTATGGTCATCCTACGTGAATGATTTCTTAAACGTGAAATTTAAAACTTCAATTTTCCTTTTACTGTCTTCGCTGCGCGGGAGTAGCCGAGCGGTCTGGAGTGCCATGTTGCGGCCCGGGCGTCCCGCATCGGAGGTTCGAACCTCCCTCGGGCATGGATTTTTGTGTTGTCTTTAGTATAAGTTATTTCATAAGTTGTTAGTTAGTTTAGGGACTGATGACCCCGAAGTTAAGTCCCATAAGCTATACAAACATTTTCACATTTGAACCCCGAAGTTAAGTCCCATATGCTTTACAAACATTTCAACATTTACTGTCTTCTATCGCCACCCCAGAATGATCAAGTGACCCACTTATCAATTTTACGTATGGCCAGAATTTTTTCGAGTTCTTGGAAAGGTATTTTGTTAATGTATGGCAGTGGTAATTTTGTATGCTTTCCAGTTCAATCTTTTTAATGACGCATGGATCTATACTAACTATTGCCTGTCTTCATTTCCTTATTACTTTTATTAACCAAGAGTCTAACTGTCTTTACTTACCAAACATTCTCTGAATATTTTCCATCCTTTATCCACGTTGCCCGTAAATATTTTTGTAGTGATTGATTTACAATGCATTTATATTTTGCCCATAATACCTCTACATCCCTCGAACTGGAAGTGAATGATATCCATTCATCCTTAAGTGGGACGCTAACAACTGTTTATCAGCTCTCCTAACCTTCGTGACTGACTTGTTAACTTTGGTAGTTATTGTCACTATGATAACAGTAAGGTCACCAACACATATCGATATTGTTGATAAACAGGCCTCTTTGTGGATACAAGGTCTAAAACATTTCCACTGCATGTGGGTCATCGCTTTAGTTTTCAGAAAACACGTTTAATAGTAGTTCACAATACTACTCGTATGTAGCACTTGCAGTGAAACCATAGACGTTCCTAACTAATATTGCATTGTACTAGTATCTTCACGCTACTAACCATCAAGTTTCTTAGAATAACTCAAAAACTGTGATGGTGGAACCGGGTGACTTGTAAATCACCCAACCATTACTTGATTTCTGCTTGGCATGGTATATGCATTCACATAACTTCACAATCGCTCTTGACATAGACCTCCGGTAGAGACGATATTTTTGTCGATTACAAGAAACACTCACCCACCCCCTCCAATTGTGTGTGATGTACCTTTTCGATATACATTCCATGCATTACTAAATATTTCAGAGCTTCCTATGGCGAAATTCAGCCAGTTATCGGCTCTGGAGATAATCTGACTGCAACAAATTTTCTGCAGTGCAGTAAATTCATGAATGATGAAATAGATCTCGGGTGAACAGCCTGGTGTGTGTGTGTGTGTGTGTGTGTGTCCTATGCACACACACAACAGCCTGTTCACCGAGATCCATTGCATCATGAAATACGCCTGGAGAATTTGAAGGACCAAAATTCATGAATGTTGTCACGAATACTTCGAAAATTTACCGCTAAAATTTTCAAAATGTTTGTATAGCTTATGGGACTTAACTACGAGGTCATCAGTCCCTAAACTTACAATCTACTTATGAACTAATACAAATATCCATGCCCGAGGGGGGATTCGAACCCCCGACCGTAGTGGCCGTGCAGACCGTGACTGGAACGCCTCAGTCCCCTCGGCCACCGCGGCCGGCGCTAAAATTTTGACAGTTGAAGTATCTTTCATCTGAAGGTGGCGTGATTTCACTGTCTGCATGTCGACCGGCGAGTATTCACCATAACACCAACAGCCGCTACCTTAGTGGCTGCTTCCTTTGTGCAGTGCACCCCTGACCTATCAAGGGGAGACTTACGATTCTCCACCCAATAATGCAAGTCCAGAAATCTGCAGTCAATACTCAGAGTTGCGACGAAGCCTCTCGTTGAGACCGTCCTTTCGGCTCCAAACCAAAGACCTTGACCAAAACCTTGGTAACAATGCTGAAAATAGCGAGCTTTGCTTCAGCCCCACGTGAGAGTCATTGGTGTCGAGGCGTGCCACAACTTGCAGACGATTGCATCCGTATGCTCGAGTGCATCGGATAAGAATACCTCCACATCTCGGACACCGAGTGAAGCTGTGCGGTGGCGGAAGGATGGTGGATCAAAGCCACCCCCTGGCATCCACGTTTAGGTTTTCTATGATTTCCCTAAATCGCTTGAGGTAAACGCCAATATGCTTCCTTTCGAAGGGTGTGACTGATTACCGGCCGCAGTGGCCGAGCGGTGTGCGGCGCGCCAGTCACAGTCTGCACGGCCGCTACGGTCGGGGGTTCGAATCCCGCCTCGGGCATGGATGTTTGTGTCGTCTTTAGTGTAAGGTTGTCATAAGTAGATTGTAAGTTTAGGGACTGATGACCTGGCAGTTAAGTCCCTTAAGCTTAATAAACATTTGTACTTTTGTGAAATTATCATACATTATGAGAAGGCATGCTGTTACTGCGTATTACCTGTAGGTACGCCATGACTTTAATAAATGCTCAAAATGATGTCCTTCAACTTCAATGCATTTGGCAATACGCGTAACGAAATTCCTCTCAACAGCGAGTAGTTCGCCAGCAGTAATGTTCTGACATGCATTGACAATGCGCTGACGCATGTTTTCAGGCGTTGTCGGTAAATCACGATAACAAATATCCTTCAATTTTACTCACAGAAAGAAATCCGGGGATGTAAGATCCGGTGAACGTGTGGGCGATGGTATGGTGCTTCTACGACCAATCCACCTGTCATTAAATATTTAAAACTGCTTCAACTGCACGCGAGCCATGTGCCGGACATCCATCATGTTGAAAGTACATCGCCATTCTGTCATGCAGAAAAATATCTTGTAGTAAAATCTGTACAATATTACGTAAGGAATAGCATACATTGCACCATTTAGATTGCCATCGATAAAAGGGGGGGCAATTATCATTTCTCCCATAATGCCGCACCATTCATTAACCCGCCAAGGTCGCTGATGTTCCACTTTTCGCAGCCATCGTGGATTTTCCGTTGCCCAATAGTGGCTATTATGTCGGTTTACGTTACCTTTGTTTGTGAATGACGCTTCGTCACTAAACAGAACGCGTGAAAAAAATCTCTTATCGTCCCGTAATTTATTTTGTGCCCAGTGGCTAAACTGTACACTACGTTCAAAGTCTTCCTGGTGCGTAGAAATACGGTACGGGTGAAATGTATGTTGATGTAGAATACTCAACACCGACGTTTTGAGATTCCAGATTCTTGCTCAATTTGTCTGCTACTGATGTGTGGATTAGCCGCAACTGCAGCTAAAACACTTACTTGGGCATCATCATTTGTTGCAGGTCGTATTTGCCGTTTCACATGTGGTTGAACACTTCCTGTCTCTTTAAATAACGCAACTATCCGACGAAAGGTCTGGACACTTGTTGGATCGTGTCTTCCAGGATAACGATTAATTTACATAGCACAGGCCTGTTGGGCATTTTGATCACAATAGCCATACATAAATACCATATCGCCGTTTTATTAAATTGGTAAACGGTCCATTTCAACACGAGTAATCTATCACGAAACAAATACCGTCCGCACTGGCGAAATGTTACGCGATACCACGTACTTATACGTTTGTGACTATTACAGCGGATTCTGTTACAAAGCGCAAAAAGTGTTCCAAACAAAACATTCATATTTATTTACGTACTAGACGAATATGTAATAAAAATGGGGGTATCTATTTAAAAAAAAAATGCCGTTGATATCCGTTTGACCTATTGCAGCGCCATCTAGCGCGCCAACCATAGCGCCATCTGTTTTCCCCCTCCAAGCTAGAAAACTTTTGTTCTTTGTAGATTTTTCGTTTGATGCCTATTTTGTGAGATATTTGGCCCGGTCACTATCAATGGACCACCCTGTATAGCCAAGAAAGTTAGACAATTTACCTTGCGTGACTTTGTAAAATAAGTGATAGTGATGGCCGCTTAAGAAATGTGTCCGCATTTGGTTGGAGACTTTGAAAAAGTGAGTTTGTCTCCGAAATATGTTATGCGACGTATTCAGGACATGACTGCTGATGTACAACACGAGCTGGTGTTACGGCAGTAAGTTTATACAACATTCTTTAGCTGTCGATGAGAGTACTGACATTAAGTTATTTTATTTCGGGGCGTCGATGATAAGCTGACTATAACAGAGGAATTTTTATATTTGTTCCCACTCGAGGGTATCACCACTGGGTTGGACATTTTCAAAGGCGTGGAAAAAGCTGTTGAAAACGTTGGAATAAGTTTGTTTCTGTCGCAACGGCTGGGGTTTCGTCTATGTTAGGAGTTAATGTGGGATTAATAGCACAGGTGAAGCAACGTATGAAACATGTTTCTGGTACAACACAAGAACTCACTGCCGTCCACTCCATACTTCAGAAAGAGAATCCAAGCGCAAAATATTTGAAAATTAGAAATTTTATGGATATGATCACGAGGCCTGAGATATAGACAAAAAGTTTTCTTGGGGAATGTGGTTCTCAGTATGGCGATCTTTCTTATTTAAAAAAATGAAGTATCATTCATGAGAAGTCTAAATCAGCCTGTTCCTCAGACGCAAGAAGAAATCTGGATTTGTAACGCAGAATTCCTTGCTGATTTAACAGGCCAGTTAAACGATTTAAATACTGCACTCCAAGGAAAAGCCACCCCACAACAGGTATGTACTACAGAATTAAAGCCTTCAAAATTTGCACTGAATCTGTGGGTGAATCAACTTCAGGCTGGAAACACTGCGCATTTTCGGAAGCTCTTAATCTTACTCTCTCTGAAGAATATGTGCAAATTTTGGAAGCTGTTCGTTACCGGTTTGAACCCAGGTTTGAAAATTAGGAAATACTCTCAATATGTTTCAGTTGTTTGCAACACCGTTTTCCGTGGATGTTAACAGAGTTCCTACCAGTTTCCAAATGGAACTGTTAAATTTACTGTGTGACGATTTAAGGTAAGCAGTCAACAATCCGAAGATTGGTTTCAACGCCACAGTGCTTTACTAGGCATGGTCCTGTTTCGTGGTGATATGCTGTTGCCTTCCTCCGACCTTCGAACTGACTTACGCAGTCAGTTACAGGGGGACCAACAGTTTAACGTGGATTCTTTTCTAATATGAAATTAGCAAAGTCCCAAACCAAACATCTTGTCAGTCTTTGATTAAAAAATCTCAAGCCGGCCGCGGTGGCCGAGGGGACTGAGGCGCTCCAGTCACGGTCTGCACGGCCACTACGGTCGGGGGTTCGAATCCCCCCTCAGGCATGGATATTTGTGCCGTCCTAATTCGTAAGTAGTTCATAAGTAGTTTGTAAGTTTAGGGACTGATGACCCCGTAGTTAAGTCCCATAAGTTTTACAAACATTTGAACATTTTTCAAAAACAGTATCCTAACATTGAAAAATTAACCAATGAAAAACGAAATGTAAAATGTCGGAAAATGTCTACGTAATTGCACTGTACAGACTTGATCTAGATAAAATTGTATTATTTCCTTTCTCTTTACTTTATAACAGTGCTAGCCTCACATTACACCTACATTAATATGTTCTCTTGGTAAAGAGAGGATATACAATTGTCTGTAATTTGTGTCTGTGATATCGTAGACCTCACTGTGTTCTTCACACCAGGTCTGTTTCCTCATTCCTGTCTTTCATAAATTGCTGCGCTCCACACGCTGCATTGTGTTTCTCTGCGGCAGCAGTACAGAGCGCGTGACATCACACGGTCAACTCCGTGGCGCCGCGGTGGAGTAGCCGAGCGGTCTAAAGCGCCTCGCTGCGGAGCGCGCGGTTGCTCGCCGTGGAGGTTCTAGTCCTCCCTGGGGCATGGGGGTGTGTGTTGTCCTTAGGTTAATTTACCTAGGTTTAAGTAGTTTGTAAGCTACGGACTGATGACCACGCAGTTTGGTCCGATAGATTTACAAACATTTCAACATTTGAACTCCGTGGCCGGCGAGAAATACAGGCCTGAGCGCCCACTTCATGTTACGTAAGCAAGGTAGTTCCGAGCCGGCGCGATCGCTAGCCGATTGGCCGGCCGCTGGGGCACTGCCCACTGCGTCATAGCGGGCAGCCACTGAGCTAGCGATCGCTCCGGCTCGGAACTACCTTGCTTACGTCGCATGATGTGCGCGCTCAGGCCTGTATTTCCCGTTGGTCGCGGTCAACTCTCCTTCCTTGTGAGCAGGCAGAGCCAACACCGTCTAGATACAAGGCCTCACAACAAGCCCGTGTCACGTCACACCCATAGGCTGCCATAGCAAGCACATTGGCCGCTGGTGCACAGCCACTCCTCGTACCGCCAGCCAGTGTAATGGGTGTGACGTGACACGGGCTTGTTGTGAGGCCTTGTATCTAGACGGTGTTGGCAGGGCGGCCTGGGCTGACGTCACACCAGCGCTGCCTGTCCTCCCCTGACGTAGGCAATAACGAGCACCATTGGTTCACCTATGTAACTTTCTACCAAGTATTTGACTTCACTATTAAAACCATTGGCGGAAAAATGCCGTCAACGCATTCGTAATTCTGTGGATTTTATTTAGGGACTCGGCCACTAAGGCTTAATAGTCCAGATGTGCTAGTGAGTTGTGACGTGGTATCATTATATACCAAGGTCCCTTTAATCCATTCTCTTTTTCTCATTTGACAACAGTAAGAGTAGAACATCGAAGCCTTATTTGAATGGAAACTCAATTCATCTTATTTTAAATTTAATGGTGAATTTTATGAACAAATTGATGGAGTTGAACTTATGAATAAGAGTGTGTAACACTATGATACTATTTCATAATTAACATAGATATCGAAACTTATTATGTCGTGTATCAACTTCTAATTGTGTCAATTGTTACATCTGTGTACTTTCATTCTTTGAGTCAATTGTTACTATGCTTTTTTCAAATACAGTGTGCCAGTTTATTATTTCATTTACTTTTCTTTTAACTTTGTAATCTTTAATCATTGAAGTTTCGTATATTTTTGTGAGTATGTTGTGTCTAAACATTTCGTGTTTTACTGGTTCATGAACAGGGCACTAATATTCAATCAAATGTTCAAATGTTTGTTAAGCTTATGGGACTCAACTACGGGGTCATCAGTCTCTAAACTTACAAACTACTTATGAACTTCTTACGAACTAGGACGGCACAAATATCCATGCCCGAGGGGGGATTCGAACCCCCGACCGTAGTGGCCGTACAGACCGTGACTGGAGCGCCTCAGTCCCCTCGGCCACCGCGGCCGGCAATATTCAATCATATGTAAAACATGGAGTTAATCACTCCAGAACGGAAAGCTGTTGTAGGTGATGGAAACTGTGATTTTGGTGAGCAGAAACTAGGTGGTTCTGTACGCAGCAGGCAGCTGTAGAACGGAGTAGCGCGCCAGACTCTGTACGATAAATTTCAACGAGAGCATTGCGGCTTACTAGAGGCACAAATTTACGTGAATTCCGCCAAATGGTGACTCGCATGTGGAATTATTTCAGCTATTGAAGTCTGGATAATATCTGACAGCTATGTGTAATATTTTTACGTCGCCAAGAAGAGAATTTTTGAGCTCTGTTTACATCAAGATCTATGTTCATAGTTGGTGCCAAAATTTCAGTCACAAAATTTTGTTACGATCGCCAAAAGAAATTTACGTATTAGCTAGTATCGTATTACTGCATGACCAGGTGTTTGTGTTGCTTTTTAAAAATAATAACTAAAGGGTCTGTGCGAATACTTCACACCGTTAGTGGAATCTACATCAACATGGGATACTCTGCAAATCACATTTAAGTGCCTGGCAGAGGGTTTAACGAACCACCTTTGTACTATTTATCTCCCATTCCATTCTCGAATAGCGCGTGGGAAGAAAGGTCACCTGAATCTCTCCGTTAGAGCTGTGATTTCTCGTATTTTATTCTGATGATTTTTTCTACCTATGTAAGTGGCAGTCAACAATATACTGTCGCATTCGGAGGAGAATGTTGGCTATTCGAGTTTCGTAAGCAGCCCACGCCGTAGCGATAAGCGCCCTTGTTGTAATGATTCCCATCCCAGATCCCGTATCATTTCCGTAACGCTGTCTCTCCTGTATCGTGACAATAAAAAACGAGCTGCCCTTCTTTGGACTCTTTCGATGACTTTTGTCAAACTCACTTGATAAGGATCCTACACTGGGCAACAATACTCCAAATGAGGACGGACAAGCGTAATGTACGCAGTCTCTTTAGTACTTCGGCTGCTTCAACATGTTGAAATATTTGTAAAGCTTATGGGACTTAGCTGCGGGGTCATCAGTCCCTAAATTTACAAACTACTTATGAACTAACTTATACCAAAGACAACACAAACATCCATACCCGAGGGAGGATTTGAACCTCCGACGCGTGAGGCCTGACCATCCGCAACGTGGCGCTCCAGACCGCTCGGCTACACCCACGCGGCTTTGTTGCATGTTTCAAGGGTTCTGCCAATAAAACGCAGTCTCTGGTTAGCCTTTCCCACGATGTTATCTAAGTGTTTTTTCCAGTTTAACTCTGAAGTAATAGTAATTCCTAGGGATTTCGTGGAGTTTCCGGCCCTCACTTTTGATTGATTTTTCTTGTAAACAAAGTTTAACGAATTTCTTTTCGTACTCATGTGGACGACTTCACACTTCTCATTATTTAGAGCCAATCGCCATTTTTTACACCATAGTGACATCTTATTTAGATCGTTCTGTAGTTGGTTTTGATCTTCAGATGATTTTACTAGACGGTAAATGACGGCGTTATCTGCAAACACCCTAAGAGAGCTGCTTAGATTGTCTCCCAAATCGTTTATGTAAATGAGGAACAGCAGAGGACCAATAACACTACCCTGTGGAATGCCCGATATCACCCCTGTTTTAGTCGATGCCTTACCATCGATTACTACAAACTGTGTTTTCTCCGACAGGAAATCCCCTATCCACGCGCAAATTTGGAGCGATATACCATAACCACGCAATTTGATTAAAAGCCGTTTGTGAGGTACAGTGTCAAAAGTCTTCTGGAAATCAAGAAATTTGGAATCAATTTGAGAACCCTTGTCGATAACACTCATCACTTCGTGCGAGTAAAGAGCTAGTTGTGTTTCACATGAACGATATTTTCAGTTGACCTTGGGTCAATAGATCATTCTGTTCGAGGTAATTCATAATAACGGGTGTCTCACGAAAGACGCCTGCCAAGCGTCCGCGGACTGCGCTGTACAGCTCCCGGCCGCCGCCACCGCATCCGCCGACCACGGCAGCGCCTGATTCTCGGTCTCTATATTGTCGTGGGCGCATACACTGAATTAAAGTCTGAAAAAACAGCCATCTATCACGTAGTGAGGGTATTGTTTGTATTTTTCCCCTTGTATATTTAATATATGACCAAAATCTCTTTGGGTTTCAGTCAAATTTCGAGAAAGAGTTCCGTTGTGAAAACTATTATAGGCATCTCGCTTTGAAGTCCTCGCTAAATTTCGAACGTCTATGTAGGATCGCAAATCCTGGGGATTTTTTGTTCGTTTAAATTTAGCATGCCTTTTCCATTGCTTTTGCAACAGTGTTGTGACCTGTTTTGTGTACCAAGGGGGATCGCCTCCTTCTTTTATTAATTTATTTCTTGTAAAACTGTTAATTGCTGTCCATACCACGTCTTTGAATTTGAGCCACATCTGGTCTACACTTACGTTTAGTGTTCGGAACGAGTGGAAACTGTCTTTCAAGAAGCAATGTATTGTACACTACCGGTCATTAAAATTGCTACACCAAGATGAAATGTAGAAGATAAACGGATATTCATTGGGCAAATATATTATACTAGATCTTACCTGTGATTACATTTTCACGCAATTTGGGTGCATAGAACCTGAGAAATCAGTACCCAGAACAACCACCTCTGCCCGTAATAACGGCCTTGATACGCCTGGGCGTTGAGTCAAACAGAGCTTGAATGGCTTGTACAGGTACAGATGCCCATGCAGCTTCAACACGATACCACAGTTCATCAAGAGTAGTGACTGGCGTATTGTGACGAGTCAGTTGCTCGGTTAAAGGCCCGTACAGGACCTGCAACATGCGGTCGTGCATTATCCTGCTGAAATGTAGGGTTTTGCAGGGATCGAATGAATGGTCGTAACACTACTGAAATGTAACGGCCACTGTTCAAAGTGCCGTCGATGCGAGTAAGAGGTGACCGAGACGTGTAACCAATGGCACCTATACCATCACGCCGGGTGGTACGCCAGTATGGCGATGACGAATACAAGCTTCCAATGTGCGTTCACCGCGATGTCGCCAAACATGGATGCGACCATCATGATGCAGTAAACAGAACCTGGATTCATCAGAAAAAATTACGTTTGCCATTCGTGCACCCAGGTTCGTAGTTGCGTAAACCATCGTGGCCGCTCCTGTCTGTGATGCAGCCATGGTATCCGAGATGATAGTCCATGTTGCTGCAAACGTCGTCGAACTGTTCATGCAAACGTCCCCATCTGTTGACTCAGGGATCGAGACGTGGCTGCACGATCCGTTTCAGCCATGCGGATAAGATGCCTCTCATCGCGACTGCTAGTGATTCGAGGCCGTTGGGATCCAGCATGGTATTCCGTGTTGCCCTCCTGAACTCACCGATTCCATATTCTGCTAACAGTCATTGGATCGCGACCAACGCGAGCAGCAATGTCGCGATACGATAAACCGCTATCGCGATAGGCTACAATCCGACCTTTATTAAAGTCGGAAACGTGATGGTACGCATTTCTCCTCCTTACCCGAGGCATCACAACAACGTTTCACCAGGCAACACCGGTTAACTGCTGTTTGTGTATGAGAAATCGGTTGGAAACTTTCCTCATATCAGCACGTTGTAGGTGTCGCCAACGGTGCCAACCTTGTGTGAATGCTCTGAAAAGCTAATCATTTGCATATCACTGCTTTCCTGAACAAATATACTTTTCGTCTATTTTTGGTAACTTCTGGACTCTCGATATTCAATCTCGCTATGATAGCTCTTTGTTCACTAATACCTGTATCCGTTTTGATGCTAGTTATGAGCTCAGGATTATTTGCTCCTAAGAGATCAAGTGTGTTTGACATCCATTTATAATTCTAGTTGGCCCATGAACTAATTGTTGGCTCATGAACTAATTGTTCGAAGTAATTCTCAAAGAATGCTTTGAGTACAATTTATCACGATGCTTTATGCGTACCTTCTTATTTGAAAATATAATTTCGCCAATAGACTGATGGTAAATTAAAATCACAGCCTACTATTATTGTGTGAGTCGGGTACATGTTTGCAATTAGACCTATCTGCTATTGTATCGTCAGAGTCCGGGGTGGGGGGGGGGGGAAGGAGGTGTTCGGTAAAAGGAACCAATCATTAACTTTTTACGATTTTCGAGTACTACCTCAACCCATAACAACTCAGAGGAACTATAAACTTTAACTTCACTACAAGATAGACTAGTTTTGACGGCGATAAACACGCCTCCGCCTATTTTGTTTAATCTATCCCTTCTGTGAGATCTTTTGCAAATACTTCGTCTGAACTTATTTCCGGCTTAAGCCAACTTTCGCTACCTATAATGATATGTGTTTCGCTGCTTTCTTTTAATGCTTGGAGTTCAGGTACTTTCCCGACACAGCTACGACAATTTACAACTCTTAAACCGATAGTTCCTAGATCTATATTTCTCCTGTGATCGTACTGCACCCTTTGAGGCAACCTATTTAGTGTTTCCGCAAAGCCCTCTACCCAGAAAAAACCTCCTAGTCCAAGCCACACAGCCCCCGCTACCCGTGCCTCCGCTTCCTGCGTGTAGTGAACTCCTGACCTATTCAGCGGAACCCGGAACCCCACCACCCGATGGCGCAAGTCAAGGAATCTGCAGCCTACACGGTCGCAGAACCGTCTGAGCCTCTGATTCAGACCCTCCACTCGGCTCGGTACCAGAGGTCCACAGTCGGTCCTTGCAACTATGCTGCAGATGGTGAGCTCTGCTTTCATCTTGCAAGCAAGACTGGCGGTCTTTACCACTTCAGACAGCCACTCAAAACCTGAGAGAATCTCTTCAGATCCGAAGCGACACACATCATTGGTACCGACGTGAGCCACCACCTGCAGTTGGCTGCACCCCATACCATTCATGGCATCCGGAAGGACTCGTTCCATATCTGGAGTAACCCCACCCAGTATGCACACGGAGTGCACATTGGCATTCTTCCCCTCCTTGGCAGCCATGTCTATAAGGGGCTCCATCACCCGCCTAACGTTGGAGCTCCCAACTACAAGCAAACCCATCCTCTGTGAAAGCCCGGATCTTGCCGGCTGATATGACGAAAAAATTGGGGAAAAATGGAAGTAAAGTTGAATGTCCACACATAACGTTCTTCAGAATCAAGCAATGCAAGTGTTTAAAAGCGCAAAGGAAAGAGCTTAATCCGCTGAGTGTTGTTAGGTGAAAAAGAACTACGTACCTTAATTAGAACCGAAGATACCGCAAAACAAATCGATTAAAATATTCAATGCAAAGAAAGAAGGATGTCGCGTTTGAATTAAAGGATGAAGAGACCTAAGTTTATTCTGATACTTGATGACAAATCTGCGAATAAATACCTTTCGTTTAAAGCAAAAATGAAGGAATTCGGTCGGATAGAACGGCCTGACCGATTGACTTTAGTTTACAGCAAGGACATCCCCATAAGAAATACACAGAAGGAAATCGCGCTTGAGTATAGAAAAAGGAAGGCGAGAGTTATGTAAATTCTGATACTTGATGACATATATGTGGATGAATACCTTTGGTTTAAAACAAAATGTAGGAAATCTGCAGTATAGTTTGGTCTGGCCGACTGACTTTAGTTTTCGTAGATTATTTTAATGTATAAGATTACTACAGGGTGTCCCCGTTGTCTTGTTCACCCAAAATATTTCTGGAACAACAACTATTGTAAAACGACTTTCACCGGTATCAATGTAAGGATGGGGCTCATGAATGTAAATATTTTGAAACGTTGTATAAAGAAAGCATATATGTTTTTAACACAAACGTATGTGTTTTTAATTGGACACCCCGTATTATTTCTACAACAATCTACAGCATGACGAATCGCATAAACAATGGCGTTGATTGCATCGCAATACGCCAATTACATCCCGAGATAATGCGAAGCGAAGTTGACGCTTGAAATACACGCAAAGAGCGACTAGCGCTCGTACTGGTTTTAAGTCTGTTGGACCAAACTGCTATGGTTGTCAGTCTCTAGACTTACAAACTACTTAAACTAACGTACACTAAGGACAACACAACACTCATGCCTGAGGGAGGACTCGAACCTCATGTGGGAAGATCAACAAGTCCGTAGCTTCACGCCTTAGACCACGCAGCCATTCCGCGCGGTCCTGTATTTTATAACTGAAAAGAGTTGCATAGTGACTGATACTAAATTTGGAGCAAAAGTGCTGGAAAGGAGAAGTGTAGTAATTTTATGTGTTCCATTCGTGTGCATTAATAATAATATTGATGAACTTAGTACAGTATTGGAACCTCCTGCTCTACTGAGTGTAATTGTAAGTAAATGAATGAACTTAGGTCTAAATAAGCTTTTTCATACGTATTTTTATCTGTCTATCTGTTTCAATGCAGAAGGTTATGCAGTGTGTTGCATTATGAAACATGTGATCTGTTTGCACTAATTAGTGGTCAGTTTCTTATATAACTGTTGTATAAACTCCCCATTACTGATTCATATGAGAAAATTAGACGCCGTTTTTCAGTGGTAAATTACTAATTGTTTATTTTATTTCTGACTCTTTAAGTACTTACATCAGAACTCGTAGTGCGCTTATGTCCACTAAGTTCTTAAATATTACTGCTTGGTATATTGAAATATTGCTACATCAGCAAGCACTCATGATAATCAAAATCTGTAGTATTAATTTCATAAACAAGAAATTTTGAAACCCTGTGCTATGAACAGTTTATAAGTGTACCACATTGAAATTAGTAAAGATCAGTGTGAAAGAGTGCAGTAGTCTAGTACGTACAAGACAGTTACCGTTATACTTCATACAAGACAACCCCAGAGTTCACTGTATTTTTAGTATGGGTGTGATTACACAAAATTACAGTTACAAAATTATGTGCAAAGAGCACTGATTCCTGCAAAAGTGTAAGTTAAATCACAGCATGTACTGGTACTACTTGCCTAATTACACTAACGACCATTTTTCTAAGCTGATTGCAGATTTTCTAAGTACAAACATGTGATGAAGTATCTGACTCATTACCTGCTCTGTCTCATAAATAAATATGAAGTAACAAAGTTTTTAACGATTCCTTATCTGTTAGGACAAACACACACTGCCAAAACATTAAAAATCCTTGTAGCGGTTAACCTTACGGTTTCATTGTTCTATATAGTGAATAGGTATAGTTAGGTACTGTAGCTGTTTGCGAATAGAGTAATATGACGATAATGGTTTTAAGTCTTCTTGGCAAACTTATAAAGAATATACGAAAAATTAGTGATGTGATGCTAGTAACCGGTTGGAAATGTATATATGGAGTTGTTGCTCTTATTGAAAGAATGGATTCCCAGTGTAGCGTTTCATTTAAGGAGATATAGTTGCTATTAGTTAATTAAATGTAACATTGCTTTTGACTAATCCATACTTACAGGAACTGCTATATCAGATATTTCCAAGAGATCGCCGTTAAGAGTATGTGGAGAAGCAAATTGAGTAAGAAATGTTTGTATGTGTTACACAGACACACTGTAGCGTTTCTGATACAATGTTGGTAATTATATACGTTCACTATTTCATTATTAATGTACATGCTACACGCGTACTACAACAGAGGTCTGAAGTATCAATTCATATTATTTATTATTTAATAAGCAGTGGAGAAACATTTGTTTCACATCGGTTAAAGACGTTTCTTCTCTAGGACACAACATGTTTTAAATCTTTAACAATAAAAGTGATACGCCCAAAAACCTTATGCCACTTCAAGTACACTGCTGGCCATCCAATATGAAACACCAAGAAGGACAGGAGATATCACGTCCAAATTTATTTGGTAGATGAGACGTTGTACAAACGCCACATGACTGAAAATACAGCCCCATGTGAAATGAGGAAGATGATGAAATCAGTAGAGTGTTGCCGCCATTTCTGGCTATAGCCTATGTTACACGCCTTGCCATTGAATCAAATAGGGTCTGGATGCATTGTCGGGGTATATTAGTACATGCTGCTTCCACCTATTGCCGAAGTTAACCTGGTGTATCGGCGGGTGGTGTAGCTGGTGCCAGTCGTTCCCCAATCATCGGCCAGATAGAAAAGAGATCGGGTAAACGAGTAGAGCAAAGCCTCCCATGGGCGACGAAGTCTTCAACACCGCTCGCCATGTATGGTCGTGCAGTATTCTATTGCACTGTGGCATTCGGCAACCACCGAAGGTATGGGAGGACAACAAACTGCAGCACTTCAGATATGTAACGCTGGTTGATTAATTTACCGGCAGTGTATACCCAGGAAGGGAGGGGGTGTCAGAGTGCAGGGTTAGAATCCAGTACCACCGCATGGTGATGTACAAAGTTTTGTGTCCCAGCCTCGTCGCCGCTTTTGTGTCTCGTTTCCGTCGTAGGTGTCGGTGGCCGAGTAGGAAGACCGACACAGGAATAAAGGTAGCACGTTTGTGCAGGTACGGAGGGGAGCAGCCAGTGGGACAGCAGAAACTAGAAACACTAGAGTAAATTAGAACGAGATATATATTGCACAGAATTTATACAATACTTCAACTTTTACATAGTTCAGTACGACAGAATGCTGATACATAGTTGAGCTAGAGGCCTGCCTAGTGCCTGTCCGATAGTCAAGTCTTCACTGGTGCCTATCGGATTTCGAAGTGTTAACTGGTTCCTATCTCAGTCTCAAGTGAACGATATCGTTCAGTGGTGGCCACGAGCGGAGTTGTAGCAGAGGGTGCTCGTGGCTGACGTCGTAAGAACGCCGCACCGTGCGTGCATGGCAGCGCGCGGCGAAAGTAGGTGGCGCGCACTTTGGACTTGTGCGACACCACATCCCCCCCCCCCCCCCCCCAAACCACCGCGTCGTCGTGGCGTAGGGCTGAGGGCCACGGCGACGGCACTGGGAGGAGGGCCTGGGCGGGGGCGTTACTGGTGGGACGGGCGTCATAGCTGAGGCTGGGATCGAGACGCCGTCCGCGCCCCGGTATACACCTTGCGATCCGCCGGGAAACCCACCAAAACCAGCGGAAGGGCGTCCGCCTACGCCCAGAGGGAGCAGGTCATCTTCTGGCGGCACGCACGGTCCCGGAGTTCCTCTCGGTGACGCTATCATCTGCGGCGGCGACAGCGGCGGCGACGACTGCGTCGGAGGTGCGTCGACGTCCATAGGGACCTCGTAGTCCAGGGACGAACGATGTGGCTGTGCTCCCTGGCGGTGAACTGGGTCTGTAATCAAGAAACCCGAGATAGGATCGCGCGGCCTGCGCAGGCGCAATTAGTTTGCGTGGCGCCGCAGCTCCGACCCTGTAGAAGAACGTACAACATACATGTTGCGACCGAGCACGCGTTGAATGGTGCCCGGCATCCATCTTGTCTTGTTGCCAGTAAACACCTTGTACAGCACCGGCGTAGAAACCTGAAAACGCGTAGCGCCATACGAACCGACTCGGTGCGTGGGAGGCTGCAGCAGGTGAAGGAGAGTGCGGTGACGGCGGCCGTGTAGCAGCTCGGCAGGAGACGGGCCGTCACGTGGCATGCACCGATACGTAGACAGGAAAATTTGAAGAGCTTGCTGCCTGGAGTGCTGACCTTTCATATTTTCCATGTGAGACTTGAATGTTCGAACGAAAAGTTCTGCTTCACCATTGGACTGAGGGTGAAAAGGTGCGGTGGTGATATGCTGAATGCCATTCACACGACAAAACTGTTGAAATTCCGCACTAACAAACTGAGGTACATTGTCACTGACGATAGTTTCAGGCAAACCCTCGATGCAAAACACTGATGTTAAGGCACTGATTGTACTAGAAGCTGTCGTTGAGTTCATGGCAATCACAAAAGGAAACTTGCTGAAAGCGTCTACAACGATTAACCAGCGCGTATTCCAGAAAGGTCCGGCAAAGTCAATGTGTAAACGTTGCCATGGTCCCTTGGGGCGTGGCCAGTCTGAGAAACGTTGCGGAGGAGCCGCCTGATGCTCCGCACAAACAGTACACTGTGACGTTATGTTCTCTATCTGAGCGTCCATACCAACCCAGGTACAATGACGTCTGGCCAGTTGCTTTGTCCTAACAATACCGCAATGTCCTTGATGCAGGAGGCGTAACACGTCTCGTTGCAGGGAACGAGGAACAATCACTCTTGTTTGGTCGTTGTCCGTATGTAACAACAGAACACCCTGACTTAAGGATAATGCATGACGTTGTGCAAAATAACGTCGAACCAGAGGCCGATCAATGTCTTTGTCTCTGGCAGGCCACCCTGAGCGAACAAAACGTGCTACCACACTTAGGTCTGCATCCGCAGCTGTTTCCTGTGCAACCCGACGAGAGTTCAAAGGGAAATCTGCGACAGCGGAAGCTTCTTGAGAGTCTATCTGGCAACATGCCATTTCTGAAGAATCAAACGACACATCCTGGCCAACCGGAAGTCGGGAAAGTGTGTCCGCGTTGGCGTGTTTAGTGGTAGGGCGGTACAAAATCTCATACTGATAATTAGACAATATCAAGGACCATCTATGAAGCTTTTGTGCCGTTCGTGGCGGAATTGGCTTTGTGGGTGAGAACAACGACGTGAGAGGCTTGTGGTCAGTCAACAAATAGAATTTTCTGCCATAGAGATAATGATGAAACTTTGTGACGCCGTAAATGATTGCTAAGGCCTCCTTTTCTATCTGACTGTAATTCTGTTGCGTCGGCGTCAGTAGCTTGGATGCAAAGGCAATAGGACGATCGTGATATTCAATACGATGCGACAATACTGCACCCCGACCGTACGACGAGGCATCAACTGCTAACACTACAGGCTTCTGTGGGTTAAAGGGAATCAAACATGCATCACTGAGTAGTGCAGACTTTAGTTTGTCAAAGGCAACCTGACAATCTTTAGACCATACAAAAGGAACATTCTTCCTACGTAAGTGATGCAGTGGAGCTGCAATCTAAGAGGCATTGGGAATAAATCTGAAATAATAGTTAAGCTTTCCCATTACTGCTTGCAATTCATGCACATTCTTAGGAGGAGGCAAGTCTTTCATTGCTCGAAGATGGGACTGTAAGGGATGGATTCCTTGGGCATTAATCACATGGCCTAGGTACTCTATTTCAGTCTGAAAAAACGAACACTTTGCTTTATTACAACGTAGGCCTGCTGCAGTTAACACTTTGAAAAGGCACTCCAGGTTTGCTAAATGTTCTTCAACTGTACGTCCGGATACCACAATATCATCTAAGTAATTCGAGCACACGGTACAGAAACTGTCAGCTGTTCCAAAAAGCGCTGGAAAATAGCGGGGGCGGAAGAACTGCCAAAGGGTAGGCGTTGAAATTGAAAAAGATCCATGTGAGTATTAATGACGAAAAACTTTTTTGACTCGTCATCAAGTGGAATCTGTAAGTATGCCTCTGCTAAATCAATCTTAGAAAAGAAGCGAGACTGTCCTAATTTGTCCATTAGTTCGTCAGGTCTGGGTAGGGGATAAGTGTCTACAATTGTTTGATTGTTCACTGTTGATTTAAAGTCCGCACAGAGACGAAGTTTTCCTGACGGCTTAGGTATAATTACTATAGGCGAGGCCCACTGACTCGCAGAAACAGGAGAAATCACACCACTATCCTGCCAACGTTTAAGTTCTGCAGCAACATTATCACGAATTGCAATAGGCACTGGTCTAGCTTTACGAAATTTTGGTACTGCAGATTCTTTTAAAGTTACATGCGCCACGAAGTCTTTTGCGCAACCTAGTTCCGGCGAAAACAAATCACTGTATTTTTCACACAATGCATTAATTTTGTCCTGAGGCACTACTGACGAAATTTGAAGCACATATCTTTGAATTGATAAACCAAACAAGTCAAAAGCATCTAGTCCAAAAATGTTCTGTGTCGATTTGGCCTGAAGAACAACAAAAGCAACTGTTTTCGTTACACCTTGAAAAGAAGCGGGCAGGCTACACGTTCGTAACACGGGAATATTTTGTCCTGTGTACGCTGTTAACACTTGGTGACACGGCGACAATTTTGGCGAACCCAGAAGTTCATAAGTTTCTTTATTAATTAATGTGACAGCGGAACCAGTATCAAGCTGAAATTTCACAGTCGTATATCCTATGCAAAGAGTCACAAAAAGTTTTTGCTTGTGGCGCTCGACAGGTGCGCGAATGTGGGCAACGTCTGCTACAGGTTGTTTACTGCGCTTGCGCGGGCCGCGTAGTGACGGAAGCGGCGCAGACTCGGCACACAGCGGATTAACAACACTGTCACTAGATGGCACTACCGCCGGATCGGCGTCCGCGCAATGCGAGGCTACTACAGAGTCACTAACTACTGCACTAAACTTTTCAGTAGCTACATCAATTCTACTGTCACTAGATACACAGTATTGGGCACTTTTACAAGGAAAAGTTGAAGAAGGCACTAGGTTCACTACAGGATTACACTGTACATAGTCAATTTGCTTGTCCCGAACCCGTTTCCGTTGCACTGTTTTACGCGCTCGTCGGCGCTTGCGACGTGGATCACTACATAGTTTTGCCGTAGGTGCAGAAAAATTGTCTTGCATTTGAGAACCAACTAAAGGACTGTTCAATTCCACAGCGTCTATAACATTTACTGCATGAACTGTTCTTGCACTCTGTGAAGTACTGTTTCTAACGGCACCGTTCTTTTTTGTACGTGTCCTGATTTGCCACATTGATAACAGGTTGCGTTGCGACTAGGGCAATGCGCACGTTTGTGGCGAGATACACACTGGGGGCAAGACTTACGAATATTTTTCTGAAATGAGCGTTGGCGCCCGTTATTCAAATTACTGTTTCGAACACGACGGGGCGACCTTTGTGTCGCACTCTTACACTGGCTACTATTCACTGTCTGTGCAGCACGGCCGGTTGAAAAATAAGAATCACTAGGGCTACACTGAGAACTACGGCTAGGAAAGCGTCCGTTACGGCACACTGAATTAACACTGTGACTTTGCATTTCTACATCTGCTAAGTCAAAAGTATCATGCGCTTCAATAAGCTGCAGTACACTGTCTAATGAAGGGTCAGGCTGTTTCAGAATTGCTGCCTTAATTCTGGGGTCCTGAATATTCTGCGTAATTGCATCTCGCAACATCACGTCACTATAAGAAAGTCCACAAGAGCAAGTAAAGTTACATTTGCGGGTTAAGCCCTTCAGTTCCGTAATCCATTCCTGGTGTGATTGCTCAGGTAATTTTTTAAGTCTGAAAAATCGGTACCGTGCCGCAGCTACGAGAACTTTTCTCTCATAATGAGCATTCAGTGCTTCTACTATTTGTTCAAAGTCTACATCACGAGGAGATGCGTGGGGGAAAACTTTCTGCAGTAACACGAAAGTCTTGGTGCCAACTACGGCGAGAAAGAAATGTTTGACTGTCAGACCTGTTAGTTGATGAGCCGTGACGAGTTCTTGAAATTGAGCGAAGTAGTCGCTCCATTCTTCCTCACGTTCGTTGTACTGGCGGAACGTAGGGAGAGGTGCAGCGGCAGGTGTGGGCTGCTGAAGCGGCGGCTGTTGTTGTTGGTTAGCTGCTTGCGCTGTTAGCTGGGACACAGCTTGTAGGAGTTGCGTGATTTGCGCCGTCTGTAACTGAATAATTTCCATTAAGTTTGGATTCGGGTTAGCGGCCATGCTGACGGATTAGGCGCCGCACATACAAGTAACTTATAACAAAACACAAATGCAATATGAAAGAGGACGCTCTGCAACAAAAAAGTCCACAAAACACGTAACTGAAAACGTTCCCCCAAAAATCTTATAATAAGGGTGGGTGGGCGGGAGCAATTTCTGCGTGCTCCGACTGCTGCTGTCTGGCTGCTGCAAGCGGGGTGGTCCAAGGTTCTATCACTCCTCGTCGCCACTTTTGTGTCCCAGCCTCGTCGCCGCTTTTGTGTCTCGTTTCCGTCGTAGGTGTCGGTGGCCAAGTAGGAAGACCGACACAGGAATAAAGGTAGCACGCTTGTGCAGGTACGGAGGGGAGCAGCCAGTGGGACAGGAGAAACTAGAAACACTAGAGTAAATTAGAACGAGATATATATTGCACAGAATTTATACAATACTTAACTTTTACATAGTTCAGTACGGCAGAATGCTGATACATAGTTTAGTTAGAGGCCTGCCTAGTGCCTGTCTGATAGCCAAGTCTTCACTGGTGCCTATCGGATTCCGAAGTGTTAACTGGTTCCTATCTCAGTCTCAAGTGAACGATATCGTTCAGTGGTGGCCACGAGCGGAGTTGTAGGAGAGGGCGCTCGTGGCTGACGTCATGGCGTGCATGGCGGCGCACGGCGAAAGTAGGTGGCGCGCACTTTGGACTTGTGCAACACCACACAAAGTAACCACAATGTCAAAAAAAAACATTTTTGTGGTACAGGCAGTACCGAGAATCATCGGTAAAGCAATGTCGTTCCAGTGCCGAATCTGCCTGCACCACCACGATGGTGGGATTAGAGTCTGGAGTCACCAAAGTGAAAGACCGTTACATTCTTTCCGTATGCAAAGCCATACTAGTCCAGTACATGGTATTATGGTTTGGGATATTATTGAATTTCACCCCCACACTTCTCTAGTATGCAACCAGTTCACTAACTAGCCAGCAGTTACATCTTTGAAGCGCCAGAGCCAGTTGTCCTTCAGACTGCATTGTTGCCTTGGCAATGGAAGCAGGAACAGATGTTCACCTGCAGAACATCTTCTCAGGCGCTAAACTACCAACTGGATATCAGCTACCACGCAAGACCTGGACAGCACTGAATAGAACGGGCTGTGGAAGGTGTAACGATGCATTTCATAAATGGAACAAGCTGTCTAATCCCGATTGTAACTGCGCAGCTCCGCCCCAAACTATACATCACAGTGTTAGAGACTGTTTGCCTCGAGCATATGGTGGAAGAGGAGCTCCTGCTGCCAACCCCAGAAGCTGTGCGTTGGATTCAAGGACGCAATATGGAGTTATAACACTTATGTTACCTTGCAAAGTTCATTGCTTCCATTCTGTATGTATGTATATACTAGCTTAAACCTGCGGCTCCGCTTGCGTGTTGGTTGATTATGATAGATAAGCTATCTTTCAGTAGTGGGCTATGAGGTTTTGGTTTTGAAGGATGAAATGAAATAAATACCTTCTTTAGAAACAAACATTTTTAATCAACATTATCAGGAAAGTAAGTAGTGTAGAGCAAATCACACGTAAAAATGCACTCGTTTCGAAGAATCCAATCACGAAATTCAACAATAATGATTGTAATAATATCACAGATCGATCCCAAAAAGGAGAAAATGAAAATTAACAAGGTCCGTGTAGCAAAAAATGCATTGGTGATAGAACTCCCAGCCACAGAAGACCCGGGCAAGATTTTGAATAATCAGACACTGTCTTCGAAGTACAACTGTGAGACCCCAAGGAAGAGAAGGCCCTTGTTAATTATGTTGGGTATTCCATCTTACATGAATAATGAAGATGTACTCGAAGCAGTGTATGAACAAAATTTTGTTGATCGATACACAAAAGAGAAATTTCTGCAAGAATTTAAATTAAGATTTAAAAGAGGAGGAAAAGACAAAGAGACAATTCATCATGTTTTTGAAAGTTCTCCCGAACTCAGAAAAGAGATAATGAAAATTGGTAGAATCTATGTCGGATATAACTCCGTAACAGTAAGAGATTACACCGTGGTACCCAGATGCAATAAACGTTGTGACTTGAACCATTTGGGCAGATTCTGTGATAAAAAGCACTCAGTGTGTGCACATTGTGGAGAGACGGGTCATATGAGAACAGACTGTCCCAACAAGAAGGAAAAGGCCATCTGTATTCCGTGTAAATATCGGAAGAAGAAATGTGATAAACCAGGTCCTGAATGTTCGACTTACAAAATGTTTCTCAGTAGGTTAAAACAAAGAACTGATTATGGATAGTTCCGCTCACATAAAAAGTAAACGTAAGTCTCCTGCAAAAATCAAACTTGATAAGCAGAGGGCCTTGGTTAATAAACAGGCCCTAAGAGTTTCTAAAGACAGTGGGCTTCATGAAGGATGAGAAGCGATGCAGGACTTGGAAATTGCAGAGATAGACGAAGTATATGTAGAACCTAGGGTAAGGATAAATGTAGGTATCCAGACCAGGAAGAAAGAAGAAGATGGAGAAGAAGAAATCATGAAGAAGGCACTTTCGTTGAAGAAGAAGAAGAAGAAGAAGGTGAAGGAAGACGGCGAATCGGGTCAAAACGTCGTCCTAGATGTTAGGGAAGAACACACCAAGCAAGATTTAGAACAGTCTTGTAATGTAAATCAACCAGGGACTCATAATGTAAAAATTTCACCTGGCAAGTTGTATGAATTATGTGATGATGCAGTCAGAATGAGTAGACTCGAAGAACCCAATGTACTAACTGCTGCGTTGAGGCAGCTCGTGCGTTATGGGCACCCGGACGGCGCCAGGGTTACCTTCTCAGTTCTGGAGGATCTTTTGGCTTCCTATAACATACTTTCAGAATACAGTCAGTTACTGGCTTTAGTTAAAAGAGTATATGAACGTAGAAATAAAGTTTTTGATCTTGGAAATATTTATAAATAAATGATGATTGGTTATGTTCGCTTGGTCTCTGACCAATGTCGATCGTTTCCTGACTGTTACGTGCATACACATCATCCATAGCTATGCCCTTAAAAATATTTCAATTAAATGCGCAGCGTAGTAAACTTGCTATGCAAGAAATTAGAAAAGTTGCTGAGGACAAGGAAGTAGATATTCTTTGTCTACAGGAAGCATATGTTTGTAGGGGCAAGATCCCAAGTATGCCTGTTACATCGCAAGTCATAATGCACGGTGATCAGCCTATGGCATCCATCGTCATTCTTAATAAAGCCATAAGAGTAGTCAAACTGACACAATTTTGTAATGAACATATTGTTGTAATTCAAGTTTTGCTTCATAATAGTAATTGGTATATCATCAATGTTAGATATTTATCTAATACAAGTTAGAACTATTTTTCGAGCACTAGTGGGTAAGCAACTTATAATAACGATGGATGCAAATGCAAAGTCACTGATCTGGTTCAGCGATACTCGTGATGAGAAAGGAGCTATACTTGAAGATCTAATCATGGAGCTGGACCTGCATGTTCTAAACGAGGGGGGTAACCCCTCCACGTTTTGTAACAGGGCGGGTGTTGAATCCAACATCGATGTTACACTAGCCACAGGAGGTATTATGACAAAAATCCATGATTGGAAAGTTTTAGATAAAGTGGTCAATAGTGACCACAATGTCATAGAGTTCAGTATTGGAGAAATTGGTTCTGAACCGGCTCAGTGGCAGTTAGTCAAGAACTTTGGGAAAACGAATTGGGACTTGCTTCTCCAACGTTTTGATCCTCCAGAGCTGGGAGAGCCCCTGGATGTTCACGCGTACGCGCAAGAACTTTATCTTTCAATTCAGAGGATGATTGAGGAAGTTGTCCCGGACACGAGAAGGTCGACAGCACCGAGTTCTTTATCATGGTCCACGGAGCTCGATGACCTTCGTCGATCTGTGAGACGATCGCGGAAACGTTATCAAAGAAGTCTTTTCCCAGATCAGAGAAGATACCTATTAGAAATTTACAGACGTAAGAAAATAGAGTACAAAGCCAAAATCCAGGAAGTTAGGCACAGAAGCTGGGAAAAATTTGTAAGGGAAAACATGTGCTTGGACCCC
Organism: Locusta migratoria; assembly: GCA_026315105.1. Lineage (NCBI taxonomy): Eukaryota > Metazoa > Arthropoda > Insecta > Orthoptera > Acrididae > Locusta > Locusta migratoria. Next base: position 340,734,836 of record CM048755.1, read on the forward strand.
TGGGGAATACCCTATAAGATAGTAAGAGGGAAAGTTAGAGCCCCCACTGTGTTGTCATCTCTGCGTTGTGGTCAGGAAGCCACAACAGATTGGCGAACCACAGCTGAAAGGTTACTAGAAGTGTTGTTGCCACATGATGTCATAGAGGAAGACTCGCAAGAACAAACCCAGTTAAGAGAGGAACTTCGACAGCCGTATATTAATGAGCTTCAGGTATACCCATTTTCGTATAGAGAAATCAATGAGAAAATTCAATCCCTAAAAAGGGGGAAAGCACCAGGACCGGATAAGATTCCTGTAGAAGTGCTACAACATTTAGCTCCATAGTTGGTTCCAGTTTTAGCTGAACTGTATAATCAATGTTTAATACAGAGGGAATATCCTAGGTGTTGGAAACGAGCTCATGTTGTTATCTTGAGCAAAGGAGAGGACAGAGACCCTTTAAACCCCAAATCGTACAGACCAATTTGCCTTCTCGATATACTGGGGAAGCTTCTTGAGAAATTACTCTCTGACAGATTGGCGAGTCATCGAGTACTATGTGGTCTGAATGAGTGGCAGTATGGCTTCCGGAGGGGCAAGTCCACGGAGGACGCCATAAATCAGGTGGCCAGGCTTGTCCACTCATCGGAATGTACATATGTTACTGGGATCATGATTGATATAGCGGGGGCTTTCGGCAACCTTTGGTTGCCGGCGCTCTTTACCCGCTTAAGGGAAATGGAGTGTCCCGGCTCACTATATGGTTGTCTGAGAGCCTACTGCGAGGAGAGACTTGTGGAGCTGGTGTCCCCAGGTGCAACCGTCTCAAAGAGGATAACCAAGGGTTGCCCTCACGGCTCCGTTCTTGGCCCAGTTTCCTGGGATATAAATATGGAGCCGCTGCTGAACAACTTGCAGCAAGAGGCGGGGATACTGGGGGCAGTAGCCTATGCTGACGATCTTCTCGTTCTGGTTCAATCGAACTCAAGACGTCAGATGGAGGACAGAGCCTCTGTGGCCACGGAAATAATTCAGAGCTGGTGCAACAAGGTAAAACTATCAGTGGCACCAGGAAAGTCCAATTACATGCTCTTCAAAGGAAATTTGCAAAGAGACCCAATCATAAGACTTGCAGGCGAAAGAATTGGTCGGCAAACAGTTGCCAGATACCTGGGTGTCTATCTCGACCAGAGACTCCACTTTGATGCTCATATCGAGCGAGTTGCAAATAAAACTTTAGCATTGCATAACAAAATAATTTCAATAGGACAGAGGAGGTTCCATCTGCCTCCAAGTGTAACCAAATTGTATCATAACAGTTTATTCGCCTCGATTATGGGCTACGGTGCGAGCTCCTGGGCTAATAGGCTCAAACTGGTCAGGCCCTCGTTGGCTGTCAAAAGAGTGCAAAGGAATATCATAATTAGATCGGTTGGGGCTTTTGGGACCACACCTACGGATGGGCTCACGGTGATTATGGGGCTTTATCCTATTGATTTAATAATCAGGAAAAGGGCGGTGGTCTATTGGTTGAAACGACACGACTTCATTCAAGTAGAAAGGATAATTGGGAGGGTCTGTGAAAATAAAAGAGAAATTAACGAAGCCATTAACGATATTTGGCAACTGGACTGGGATTCATCTGAAACAGCCAGGCGCGTACACTCCTTCCTACCATCAGTGAGAGAAAGGATAGGGAAACGGCCTGATGCAGTTTGTGAATGTGGTGCTGAGATAGGCAGCCCGGAACACGTAATCTTCGAGTGTCCAGTACACACACGAGTTGCCTCTGTAGAGAGGCAAGCCATACCCACCAGGGACATCTATGAAATAATAAGGAATGATGAGTTAGTAGAGATCCTCATTATACTGACTGAGAAAGTATCAACCCACGCGCAGCAGATCTATCGAGGATAGTCTGCTGCGAAACAACAGGAGAGAAAAGCCGTGCATGCCTCTATGAGGCATACATTGGCAGCAACATACTGCGTACGTGAAACCGGATTGACATCACCATCCCTGGCGCCTGGCCGGCTAACATCGGTTTGGCACCACGAATGGAACCGAATATGACTGGAAGGTTAGTTGAGGCAAGGAGTGAAGAGCTGGACGACTTCCCCGCCTTGCGTGAGCAAGGTATAAGAGAGAAGTCACTGAATACGTTCTCTGGTGTTGGCTGCCTCGCTACCTTCCAATCTAGACTAGAAATCCAGTGGTGCAAAGGAGATGGATAGTGTAAATCAGTGCACCACTAGTAGAAGTAGTGTAATTAACTTTGTTTTGTAAATGTAATAATCTAATAAATTAATCTGAGTAGCAGTGGTTACGTTAGTAAGTAGGCCCCGCCCACGTCCACGTCGTAGGGATGGGTACTGGCCTCCCTTCAGGAGGCTTGCTAAGAGGCGGGAATTATACTTAGAGTTGTCATTAAACTATTACCAACAACCAAACAATTTGTAATGTATAATAATTGAGTGTAAAGGTCTGTTTTAGTTATCCAGGTAACAGACCTAAATTGTTATTGTAATTGTAAATAAATAAAAGTAAAAAATAAAACTTCACATGGGACTGTATTTTCAGTCATGTGATCTACATCTGCATAAATACTCCTCAACTTACATTGAAGTGAATGGCAGAGAATTCATCGAACGGTTTTATATTTCTCAACCGTTCTAATCTCTAAAAAGGAACACCTAAATCTTTCCGTTTTCGATCTGATTTCTCTTATTTTATTACAATGATCACGTCTCCGTATGAAGATGGGTGCTAGGAAAATATTCGGAAGAGAAAGTTGGTGAAATAAATTTCGTAAATAAATCACGCTGCAACGAATAATGCCTTCCTTTCAATGATTTCCACCCCAACTCCCTCCCCTATATAGCGACAATACAAAACGAGCAGCCCTTCCCTGAACTTCCTCTATATCCTCCGTCAGTCCCACTTGGTGGGGGATCTGACAATGCGCAGCACTACTCCAAACTAGGACACACTTCCCTGGGGAACGCCACATATCACTTCTGTTTTACTCGATGACTTTCCGTCAATTACATTGTACTGTATCCTTTCTGACAAGAAATCAAGAATCCACTCACACAACTTAACAACATTCCATAACCACGCTATTTGATTAGAAGACGATTGTGAAGTACAGTGTCAAAAGCTTTTCGGAAGTCTAGAAATATGAAATCGATTTGATTTGTCGATAGCATTCATTACATGATGTGACCAAAGAGCTAGCAGTGTTTTACAAGAACGAGACGTTCTGAATCCGTGTTGGCTATGGGTCATTAGGTCGTTCTCTTCTTGGTAGTTCACAATGTTTGCGGAAAGTGTATTCTAAAATCCTGGTCCAAACTGACGTCACTGATATAGGTCTGTAATTTTGGGAATCACTCCTATTGCCTTTTTTGAATATTGGAGTGACCTGCCAAACTTGCGTGAGGTTGTATATCATAGTTAGGTATGGAGCTATTGCATCAACATACTCTGAAAGGAAACTAATTGGTATACAAACGGGACTGGGAGACTTACTTTCGTTAAGGGATTTAGGTTGTTTTAATACTCCAGAGATATCTACTTTAAAATTGTGCATGCTGGCAGCTGTTTCTTGGCTCGAATTCAGGAATATTTGCGTCGCCTTCTTTGGTGAATGAATTTAGGAAAGCTGTGTTTAGCAATTCTGAAAAATGTTCAAATGTTTGTAAAGCCTATGGGACTCAACTACGGGGTCATCAGTCCCTAAACTTACAAACTACTTATGAACTACTTACGAACTAGGACGGCACAAATATCCATGCCCGAGGGGGGATTCGAACCCCCGACCGTAGTGGCCGTGCATACCGTGACTGAAGCGCCTCAGTCCCCTCGGCCACCGCGGCCGGCAGCAATTCTGATTTAGCAGATCTGTCACTAGTAACACCTTTGGGCAATGCATTGTCTAACAAAACACGTATCTGTGATATATCGGATCTTTCTTGGAATTGCAATTTGGACAGGGCAGAAATGTACTTCTACTTACTTATGTAATCCTTATCTTTCTAGTTAATCCATTATTAGCAACAGTTGCTAAACCGTAAACCAATATAAATCAGGTACGTAATTTCTTTCGGATATCTTCAACAAAATATTCACGCAAAAATATAATTATCTTCAAACTTCATATACATTTACATCACTTTATAACACACATGTAATAGGCACGTAATACAAACTTTAAATTATGTAACTGTAACATGAAAGCTTTTGTGGGAATACTAGAGCTGAATATGGAACAGAATTTCAAAATACACCATACATTTTTTTCAACAGTGTTTCTCTTGCATTTCCTTCAACTTTTCGCAGCATAATGAATAATCCATTACATTTGGGCCGTTCAGCCGCGAAAATTCAAATTCGTCGACTAATATGTCGGCCGCCTATTTCCCGGCCATCTTCAGAATGAGTCGCAAGATTGTCGGCAAGGTCCATGTGTAGTCTTATATGCCCCATCTTGGCGGTCCTGCGCAGGAGGATGACAGATGCTGACGTACACTCAAATGGGCGCGCCCCCGTGGCGAAAGCTTATCTGTACAGGGTGTTACAAAAAGGTACGGCCAAACTTTCAGGAAACATTCCTCACACACAAAGAAAGAAAATATGTCAGGTGGACATGTATCCGGAAACGCTTAATTTCCGTGTTAGAGCTCATTTTATTACTTCTCTTCAAATCACATTAATCATGGAATGGAAACACACAGCAACAGAACGTACCAGCGTGACTTCAAACACTTTGTTACATGAAATGTTCAAAATTTCCTCCGTTAGCGAGGATACATGCATCCACCCTCCGTCGCATGGAATCCCTGATGCGCTGATGCAGCCCTTTAGAATGGCGTATTGTATCACAGCCGTCCACAATACGAGCGCGAAGAGTCTCAACATTTGGTACCGGGGTTGCGTAGACAAGAGCTTCCAAATGCCCCCATAAATGAAAGTCAAGAAGGTTGAGGTCAGGAGAGCGTGGAGGCCATGGAATTGGTCCGCCTCTACCAGTCCATCGGTCACCGAATCTATTGTTGAGAAGCGTACGAACACGTCGACTGAAATGTGCAGGAGCTCCATCCATCTGAAGTTTTATTATACCAACAGTAGCCTTATTCAAATTAAAAACATTATCCGTATTTATTAAACTGTCGACCAATCTAATTTCTATTGCTTTCTTCGTAATCGAACCCTAAAATGAAGAGATGGGTGTCAAAATCTTCACACCACTTTAGTTCATCGAATGAGCTGCATCCACAGAATTTTCTGTCACAACTAACTGCTCTGGTTGTAGTAAGCGAGTATATCTTGAATGTTCAAAAATGTTCAAATGTTTGTAGAGTCTATGGGACTTAACTACGGGGTCATCAGTCCCTAAACTTACAAACTACTTATGAACTACTTACAACTAAGGACGGCACAAATATCCATGCCCGAGGGGGGATTCGAACCCCCGACCGCAGTGGCCGTGGGGACCGTGACTGGAGCGCCTCAATCCCCTCGGCCACCGCGGCCGGCCTTGAATGTTCAACACATCTCTCGTGGTCAGTGGATGTCGTCTGTCTTACATATGATTTTGATTCTGATACACACCCGACTTGCGAAGCAATAAATGATCCTTTACACTTCCGAGTAATGCTGCAATCTTCATAGGAGGCTGGAAAATCACCTAAACGCGATGTTTCTGGAGAATATGGCTTATCTTTCAGGAAATAACGGCCATCTTCTTCCAGATAACATTCATGCATTCCAGGATTCACATCGAATACTCTACGAATTTCTTGCTGGATATATCCATACACTTTAAAATGTTCTTGAAGCGTGAGCTCTTCATGTAAGTTCTCATTATTAGATATACAGGGTGCTATGTGCATCAACGTCTTATAGACCCCTACAGTTAGTGATGGGTGATGGCAGCTACCTGCATATAAATATAGGTACGGCTATTGATATGTTGCATGTTGTAATGTTTTGTCAGTTCTACGACTACCAAGGACATCCACAAAAGGAAGGCAGCCATACTTTTCTACTTTTATACCATATAAATGTGTTACAAGTGAGAAATCTCTAAGTCTACATCTACATAAATACTCTGCAAGTCACATTGAAGTGCATGGCAGAGGGTTCATTGAAGCGCTTTTGTGATGTTCCACTACAGTTCCATTCTCTAATAGCTCGGGGAAAAAAGGAACACCTACTTACCGTTTTCGATCTGATTTCTCTTATTTTATTTTGATGATCATGTCTTCCTATGTAATTGGGTGCTAACAGAATATGTTTGCATTCGGAAGAAAAAGTTACTGAAAGATATTTCGCATAAGGTGAAAGAAAGAAACACCTTTATTTTAATGATTTCCACCCCAACTCGTGCATCATTTCCGTGACACTCTCTCCCCTATTTCGCAATAATACAAAACGAGCTGATCTTCTCTGTAATTTCTCTAAATCGTCCGCCAGTTCCACTTGGTGGGGATCCCACAATGCGCAACAATACCCCAAAACAGGACGCACAAGTGTGGTGTAGGCAGTTTCCTTAGGAGAACTGTTGCACCTTCTAAATGTTCTGCCAACGAAACGTAGTCTTTGGTTCGCTTTCCCTACAATATTTTCTATGTGTTCCTTCTAATTTGTTTGTAATTGTCACTCCTACGTATTTAGTTGAATTTATGGCCTGTAGTTTCACTGATTTATCGTGTAAATAAAGGTTAACCGGTTTCTTTTAGTGCTCGTATGGATGACTTCACACTTCTCATTATTAAGGATCAGTTGCCACTTTTTGTACCATGCAGATATCTTATCTAAATCATTATTTAAGATTTGTTTTCTACGAATGGTGGTATCAGCGGCGAAACTTTCATAAGAACAGTTACTATATATCGTATGAGTACGTAAATTGGAATGTAAATAGATTTGTGGAACAGTGAAGATCAGGCCTTTGAAATAAGTCTAGAGATAAAAACTTGTAATTCCACTTTCATCAAAGCCTCGTGGCGTCGTCGTAAAAATATTAAGTTGTAGTGGATTTTGTCAGGACGCAGCCACAGTATCCTTAGCGTATGTATAAAGACTTTCATGACTTATGTCTCGAACTAAAACTGCCTACTGAAATGTCTATATCATCGGAATTTATTTTCTCTTAGATTAAGTATTCAAACAACAGAAAGTGACGGGCAGGAAGCAGACAGATTGCCACCGGTAACACAAGTTGCCACCAAGTCCCGTCATTTGCTCCGCTTCTCGTCGCTTTCATTGAAGCCTGTTCTGCGTAAAGAGTAAAATTCTTAGAAAGAATGTCGGAGCTCCGATTATCTTGTCGGCAGTGCGTGCTCTCGCAAGTGTGTGTCACTTCGTCGGGCCGACTGTAACTTCCGGCGAGTCGGCCCTTTTGATGAGGTGTTACTGCTTTACATCCAGACGTGCTCTCCCTTTGTCCTACCTCTGTCTCCGCCTTTCAGATACCACGCAGACGGGGTGGCTGACAGACTGCATCTAGGGACACAGTGTCTATTTAGCACCCACTGCTGAGTGTCGGTTGAGCTGCAGTCATAGAAACCCCGCCTCCCTTCGAAGCTACTTCTTGATATCTTCGACGCACAGTCAAGGTGAGATCTCTTCTTAATGCCACTTACAATTATTCAGTGTTTAGAAAATTAGTACTGCAAAGTATTTGATGTTTATTGGATCGTAATAGTTTACTTTGTGAACTTGGTCTCAAGGTTCTTAGAGGCATGCAATCTGCCTCGACATTTCGCTATCAAGAATCGAATTTTGTTGCATAGCTGTTTCATAGGTACACATCGTTTTGACGACTACAAATGTGTAAGATCGGAATGAAATCTGCATGAGAGGCTTATAGGTAGTGAAAAATTCTTCGTTTGTTTGGCCATAATGTCCGTAGTTTCTTTCATAATTATGAATAGCAGTTATTTTCCGTCTTTGCAACTACAATAAAATGCGATTTTTTTCACACCAGACGCGTTTCGTTTTATTGAATGTAAAACATCTTCAGTGGTGGAAATTTGTTTTACATTCAATAAAACGAAACGCTTCTGGTGTGAAAAAAATCGCATTTTTATTGTAGTTGCAAAGGCGGAAAATCACTGCTATTCATAATTATAGGTAGTACTTAAACATTGGAGACGTGACATATTCTAGATATTACTAGTTGTTACCCTTAGATTCACTCGCATGCTAATATGTAACTGATGGTTAGTAAGTTAGTAATTTATAAATATCTGGGTATACAGGGGTGTTGATACGCATATGTGTATGTATAAACCTATTTAGTGCCGGTTTATATAAACATTATGACTGTGTTTCTATTATTTTGTTGTGTGACGATTTTTAGTTCAAAGCATTAACAACTAAAGAAAGCGTTATACTGATGGAGAAAGAAAATAAGTAGTTTTAAGTTTATGAAGCGAAATTCTATATTAGTAACAGTTGAATTACGACGGTTACCCTTCACGTGTCGGCCTAGCTGGGTAAGCATCTGTTTCCCTACCCCGCCCCCTTTCACACTGTACAAAGTTCACATTTTCGACAAAACAGCCCTATCTGAAGTGAGGAAGACGATGAAATCAGTATTGAGTGTTGGCGCCACTGCTGGTTATCCCGACTCGGCACTGAATCAAAGAGGTTCCGGATGTGTTGCTGCGGTATAGCAGTTGATGTTTTTGCACATATTATCAAGGTTGATTTGGTGCGACAGGAGGTGATAAATCCCGGGCCTGTCATTCCGCGATCTTAGACTTTGATAGGCGAGAGTTCTGGAGTAGAGCGAGGCCAAAGCAGAAACCTTGAACATGAAACTTCCTGGGAGATTAAAACTGTGTGCCAGAACTGGGATTCGAACGTGGGATCTTTGCTTTCATGGGCAATCTCTCGATCAACTGAGCTATCCCCCACACTTCACGGCCCATCCTCACAGCTTTACTTGCGTCAGAAGAACTTCTTTGAAGTTTGGAAAGTTGGCGGTGCCAAGGTACTGGCTGAAGTCAAGCTGAGGGGACAGGTCGTGATGTATGCCAGAATAGCTTAGTTGGGAGAGTACTTGCCCGCAAAAGGTAAAGGTCCCAGCTTCGAAACCCGGCACAGAGCTTTAATCAACTAGGACGTTTCATATCAACGCAAACTCCACTGCAGAGTAAATATATCATTTTTGAAGTATTGAACAGTGTGTGGCACATATGGTCGCGCATCACCCTTTTGCAAAGTGGTCACCGGAAAGCTCCAAGCCGCGGTGGAGTAGCCGAGCGGTATAAGGCGCCTCACTGCGGAGCGCGGGGTTGCTCGCCGTCGGAGGTTCAAGTCCTCCCTGGGGCATGTGTGTGTGTGTGTGTGTGTGTGTGTGTTGTCCTTAGGTTAGTTTAATTTAGTTTAAGTAGTTTGTAAGGTACGGACTAATGACCACGCAGTTTGGTCCGATAGATTTACAAACATTTGAACATTTGAAAGTTCCAAAGGTGTGGGAAGACAGTAGAAGGCTAACATCGATCCTGTGCGACTTTTTGCTTGACAGCTCAAGGTCACCCCCAGCGTTCCGCAACTCTTGTCCTGGCCCTTTCTGGCCTCTCGCCAATTACTTTACATAAAGCTGCTTAGAATTATCCCTTGTTATTTGTCTGCTACAGCCTACCCCCTCCTGTTTCGCCCCCTGCAGCCTGCATGAGGGCGAATTGAATCTTAAATCGTAAGTTTGCGGTGGTTTAGTGTAACGTAGGCGGCAGTTAGCTCAACCGGAGTCAATCCCGTTATTAATTTGTTTTCATATCCCTTCTCTATATGCTCTTGTGAGTGCCAAGAGCTAGTTAGTACAAGATTTACCTGGCTTGAAGCTGGATTGCTGTGGGATCAGCATCTAGTCAGTGATGTTATTAATTCAGTTAAGGATTAGTCTTTTGTAGATTTTGAAAAGGTGGTACAAAAGGTATATGGGCTGGTAGATGTTTGGTGAGTCTGGCTCTTTTTCTGTGGGATTTTAAAGGTTTTTCGCCGATGGTTGAATACGCATAACATCTTATTTTTGGCATTCCACACACACGTCATCGTTACCAGCCACCTTACTATTTTCCATAGAGTTTATACCATCATTGCACTCTCTCATTGTAAAAGAAAACGAGAAGTTGTGCATTTCTATCTCGATATTGCGTTGTAACTTTTTTTTTTTTTCCTCCACACTTTTGTTGGGCTTTCCATTCACTAGTAGTTGGTGCATGATTAGGTGTTACTCTAACAATTTATTTGGTTTCCGTAGGGTCACCTTTGAACTTTCTAATCAGATTCCATGCAATTTTGCTACTGTGCGTCATGTCCATTCTCCATAATATTTCGACACATTTTTTTCCTTGTTTCACTTAGTACTGTCATAAGAGTTGTGGCACAAGCTATCGTCTCGTCACTGAAAGGAGTTTTTCAGTGCAATTCTTCATATTTCGCTAAGATTTTTTTAGCAGCCTTAGAGACTCCTCGTATGAAGTACTGTCTGCAGCCTCTTGGAATGTATTTGTTGACACTTTGTGGAGAGTCTCAAAAAGGTGTGTAGTTTTCGGGTACGGGATTTATGTTGTTAATTTCCTGATCTAATTCCATATAGAAATCGATTCATCTGGCTTTTTAAAAACAGAACCTTCTTCGAAAGGGTATGATAACACATATGACTGTCTAGAAGATTTGAGTTGCAGTCGGCCAATGACGAGGCTTTGTAAGAGCTTCATATACATTTTTAACACATCAATCTAGCTGCTGACAAAGACATTGTCGAGGTTGTAAGCTCGTTTCCAAGTTTTGCTGATGAAGGAGTAAAGTAGCTTTGAGTCATGCAGGAGAAAGAAGTTATTTACTCTCATCCATTCTTCTAGTCGCTGGCCACTTCCATCAATTTCTTGTATAGCAGTTTATACTATAGCAAAGCGGTTCCCAAACTATGGCCGCGGACAGCCTGGTACTGGGCCGCGAACGCTTGTCGAAGACACCGTAAAAATTATCCGCAGGTTCAGGGGTTTCACTCGTCAGTTGCCAAGGTCACCGAGTAAAGAATTACATAGGAGTTAAATGTCATAAGATTCTGAATCACTCGTAAAGTAATCGAGCATCCTGTCATGCCGAAATTTGCCTCAAAAGAAGCAGCTAAAACGTACTACTATAATAATATATATTAATGTTGAAAATCAACATTCACTTCCTCATTCCTGCAGCACTGATCAGTCAAACTTCCGCATCCTACACTCCCTTTCCAACCTCAGGGTTTGTCAAAAAGTGAACCACCTATAGCGGTACGCCGAAAATTTCAAAAAAATTCCAACAGTACACAATGACAAAAAGTTTGAAAACCCCTGATGAGTAGCCACTGCAGCAGTATCTAAGCTTTTCCATGTTTATTTCACGGACTACTTTTCTAAAATTGAGGATGAAATCCAGTGGTTTAAAAAGTCTTTAAACACTCGAAAATTTCATCAGGTGATGAAGACTTGTTAACTGATCTATCATGTAAAATAGTTTTTTTTTTTTTAAACAATACCATTGGTCCCATTCTGAATAAGTGTTCGGTAAATTTGCCAAAATTGCTCTGAAACATTTGATGGGCTTTTCGAAGACATTTATGTGAACGAGCCTTTTCAGCTTTATTCTTTTTGAAAAATAAGTAGAGGAATAGAATGAATGTAGAGAGTGATTTGTGGCCTAAAGTTAAGCAGTTTTAATCCAAATATTGACTGTCTTGTAAGTAACAAACAGTGTCAAATATCCCACAGAGTTTTTTAACACTGACTACTCGATTTTAAGTTTTCACGTACTTGCTGTAATTAAGTGAATACAATAAAAATATTTTCTCTTGTATAATTTATTAGTATATTTTACAAATAATGCATATTGTGTGTGTATGTGTACGTGTACTTGCACGAACATGTTTTTGTGTCTTGGTGATGTTTATTTTTTATTTAGTTGCTGGGATTCCCAGATTTTTTATGCAATGGGTGGGCCGCAGAGCAAAAAAGCTTGGGAACCGCAGTTAAAGTCACCTGCTATAAAATGCGTCTATTGGTTTTTGAAGTTGTCTGGCATAATGAGGGGAGCACGGAAAAGAGCCTCGAAGTATGAATTTTCTCACTCGAAGCCACAGTAAGAGCTGAATATGACGGCATTCGCTGGAAACGATGCCCATGAGGCCATCAGCCAATCCTTCCCCCGCCGAAGAAAAGCTAATTTACGCGAGATGTAAGTTGTCGACGGTAGAATCAATCTGTAGTCAGCTTCAAATTTCGGCCCTCTGAATTTCTGCCTTCCCTCCAGCGATTCCCATTTGAGTTCTCGAAATATTTCTGTAATACTCTCGCATTGGTCGAACCTACCAGTAACAAACGTAGTAACAAGCCTCTGATTTTCTCCTATTTCTTTCTTTAAACCGATCTGGTGTGGATCCCAATCACTTGAGCAATACTCCAGAAGGGGTCGCGTAAGCGTTCTACCACGGCCTCCTCAATAAGAGGCCGGAGTCGTCAAGTTGACAACGCTGTAGTCTGTGACGTCTGTGGGCCGGCTAGGCCGAGTAGCGACAATTTATTCGTGAAGTTCAGACGCCGTTCTGGCTATTCTACATTTGTAATCAGTTTCTTTTTTTGGCGATATGTCAACAGATAACAAAGTAACTTCGGAAAGCCAATTTGTTGCACTAATATGCTGATCTTATGTTGAAATTGCGCATTTCGTTCTCATTACGTTGCGACGATAAATATTTCTCTATCACATTACACACTAACAGTTCTCTCTTTAAAAAAAAATTAAGTTACGTCACGTAAATTTTAGGCTACGATTAAATTATCTTATTGCTGACAAAATGTTCTTTCTTTGATTTGTATTTTGCGTAATTTAGGCCAACTGAATTGTGAAGAATATTAAAAACAAAACCATCAGGTTACAGAGAAAAGACATATTAAATCTCTTCTTCCGTGGAATCAAATATTTCTCTTCTTTATCTTTCACAGACATCACGAAACAGATTAATTAAAGTTGTTTAATGTCGTTATGAAATAAGAAAAATTCATTAGTCAAGACAAGATTGTCACCCACATGACAATCAAGAGAACTGAGAAGGAATACCATTATTAAAGACTTTTGCAACCAATATAATAAACAGTAATACTTAAACTTTCATCCATGAAGGTATCCTGGGCTGCAGCAACCTGTAATATAGCCTATTGCCCCTTCCATTCTATTCAGATCTAAGAGTACAATTTGTCCTGTTCATACCTCCTCAGTGACAGTGAAGTTTAATGTAACTTTTTCTCTTTGTAGAAATGTGACCCTCAGTTCCTTTTTATTTTCAACTGAAGAATTGCTTGACTATAATGAATTTCTTACAGGCAATATTTTGTAGAAAATCTTTGTTCTTCATGACTAGTAAATCTTCCTACCTAGGAATATGCTTTAACTAGGAATAAGGCTGCAATTCATTTGTAAGAATACTGACATGTATTTTTTTTGTTTATTGTTTTACATAAAATAACCTTACACTCTGTCGAAGATATGTGCTGTAACTTACCTCTAATTGCACTGATCATGCCAAAGCACCTTCCGCAAGTAAAGTGGCTGTATAATGCCACATTACTTTCTTCAAAATATATTTTGAAACACTTTATACTAGTCTTGAACTGTGAGCTATGACCTATCAAAATACTGATTTTACTGACTTCAGAAGGAATTTCTCCAAGTAACCGATCTAAGAAAGTAATGGCAGTATTCCTTGTACGGTTGAAGTTATCAGACACTGTCATTGTGGGATAATGTTTGCTAGTGTGTAAGAAACACAACTGATTTTTTTTAACTTTATCCACTTGAAATAAAAGCCTTCCAACCTATACCTTACTATCAGAGGAAAGCTACAGATCACTTGTTAAACACAGAATATTAATCTCTAATCTGTTCTGTTTGTAAACTGTCGTCTTTAACGCAGCTACCACATAATTACTCAGGCGTTCTACATGCACTCAAAAACTACCGCAAGCTAATGGGCATTATCTCTGTCTTCAGGTGAGCAACAGGATGGCTTGTATTTGAAACTAAAATTTAACTGGTTGCTGCATGAACCACACCATGAACTGAATAAAATATTTTAAAGTTATCGATGTATTGCAGATTATTTCATGGTGCTCATCTCCAACATTTATAAATCACAACATGAAGTTCTTTGGGCCATGGATGTAAAAATGTCTCCTTGCAATGCTACAACAGTGAGGTCAGACTATGAAACCAAAAATGTTTATATGTAATACACAATTTCAAATTTAAGAAATATGTTGCAAGGACACCAAAGTTTATTCTGTGCTATGAACTACATTTTACATATATTGCTCAGTTTGAAATGCAGCTGCAATGATAAAGATTTATCAGTTGAATAAGTTGTCACTTTACCTGGAAGAACTTTTAAATGTCTACAATTTGGAACAGTGGTGGGAAACAAAAATATTTCACTATGTGTGGAGCATGACCTTATGAAAGTTCTTGTAGCACACTTCAAAGGTTAAATTTTACTTATCATGCTGGCAGTCTTGTGTGGAAATGCTGGCACTTATGTGACACTGGCATTAGCCAGTCACTTGACAACACAAATGCTTCATCCTGAAATCCTCGTTTAACGAGGCTAAATACTTTTACTGAGTGTACAAGGGTACATACAAGAACTTGTCAACTACAGAACAGCTTTAATTATTTACTTTGTGGTTTATGCAAAACACTAATCAAGTAATTCTATTTGGATTTCTAAGAAAATGAAAATCTTGGTGAAGTCCAATAATCACATGAGGCTACCAGCATAGTAAGTAAAATTTTACCCACTTGAAATGTATATCAGCTATTCCTGATGCAAATATAAAAACATACCAGAAATAATGGTGTCAGTACACATTCCTTCACTTGTGGAACAGAAAAAAATAAAAGGAGCACTTTATGGTGGATGAAAAGTATGAGTCTGTATTTCCAGATAATTTATTTCATGGCAATTACTAGTACAGTTAAATATTTTTAAATTACATTCCACCTGGAAAGCAAAAACACACAGGAAAAAAAATAGATCTTTAGTATTTTGATAAACAAGGTACAACAGAAATGTGGCGCGTGCCAGAGAAAACCACAACAAATTATTTTTGAAACATTCCCTCAGGATTGGTTTTTCTTTTCTAACCACCAGTAGTCTAGTCAGAAGTTATGAAATGTATTTATTTTTCTATTAATTCCCACCTTCTTAGAACATGTTAAATGTTCATTACGCAGTTTGGTGTAATTGTTGAGCAATATATTACACATAATGCAAACGAACTTCTTGTATACATCAGTAAGTGGTCTTCCACAAAGACATGAATCTGTTAGAAATATTTTAAGATAAACATGTGTATTAACTCCTTGGTCAACCACATTCTGCAGCAGCTGCTTTTGATTTTTGCACAGGATAAAGTTTGTTTCATGCTCTTGAGATATTAAGAGCTGCATAACTCCATATACAAAATTGCCAAGTTCCACAACAATATCTGACGGCACAGTCAATCCACTACGGACTAGATTTTCAAAATATTTATCTGAAGTATGTGGCCCCAAGACAAAATCAATGCACGTTTTACAACTGAGCATTTGGGTTGTTTTGTGTGCTGCATACCCACAAACATACAGAAGCACAGACTGGTCTACATGAACACTTTCAGTACTTAATTTGTTCAAAACATTTAAAAATGGAGTCATGTCAACATCTGAATACATTATGTCTGAGGTGCTCACATCGTTCAATATTTCTGGAGAGAATTTTACTGGGCCATATTTCGCTGACTTTATTCCCAAAACACCTATCACACGGAGTTTCTTTTCTGATTCAAATATTTGAGTAACAGAAATATTGTAGTTTCCTCCCGATAATTGGCGATATCTACTAAACTGTGACTCCAAATTATCAGTTTGGAGTTTTCCTGTCAGAAGATACTGCACACCTACACTGTTGTGAAAGAATATTCAATAATTTCTGAAATAACAGAAGTACTTTGATACAGTGCCTGATGTGTGTCTGTAGTTAGACAATTGGTAGAGTCCAAAGCCCTCCATCTCTCCAACCAAGCCAAAAATTTATCAAGAAACACTAGCCTGTCATCAGAAGCACTAGTGAAAGGTAGAAGCAATTCATTTTGTTTGTGAATTCCCTTTGTAGAATTCTTAATATTCATAATACTCCACAAACGGAGAATAATTTGAACAAAGTGTACAGTCCCTGAATTGTCACCATATTCAGTTTTTAAGCCTGCAACTGTAGTGTCATTGAAAATATTGAGCACAAGGTTGACATTCTGTGTTTCTAAGCTACTGGGATACACTGATTTATAGGTCAATCGAGGTGCTAATTTCAACAGCTGGTTCAGTTCCTTTCTATATAGGTTCTCCATATCTGAAAATCTTGCTGTTAGCACTTCATTAGATGTAGATTCAAAGTGGGGAAATTTAAATGTTTTGTCACTGTCCCTTTGATTCAACCAATTGTTCCTAATGCTTTTAAATAAATGAACAGTGTCAAACATTAAAAACACAGGGGAACCACATGACATGAAAGAATAGGGCCTGTTGGAATTTTTTACTAGCAGTGAAAACATATTCCTGTTAATCCTATTGTTATCAGATATAATAACAACAACAGTCAAACCACAAGAAGAAAGCAAATCCAACACCTTAAGTGTTAATTTGTGCAGATCTGAGCCTGACAACTGTCTGACAGGAACCAAATGAACAACTTCTTTGAAACTGCCATATAGAGAAGATGTAAGAAAGGCAAGCACAGTTCTTGCCTCTGCTGGGACACTATTTTCAGCATATCCATGAAGTTTCCCCCCTTTAAACTGAATACAAGGCTTTACATAAATTTCATCTATTTGCAGAATTACAAATCTCTCTCTCTCATCTAATTTATCCACTAGAATTTTAAGAAAATGGGCATTTTCTGTTTCACTAGTTGGACTTATCTTCAATGAGGATGACAGCTGTTGAATATGCTTCACATGTGGTAAGATCAGTAATCCACTTGATCGGAGAGCTGCATAGCATGCTGCAGACTGGGTGTAGATGATGAAAGCATGTAACATCATATCAACTGAATATGTTCGCTTATTCATTGTCAACAAATCTATCTGTTCCAATAAAAACAAAAGAGTGGTACAGCAATCTGCATTAGATTCAGAATTCTGAGTAAGTTTGTTAACAATGTTCTTTAATTCACTTAAAAGAGAACTAAAAGAGGGTATGTAGCTACTAAAGTTGATATATCTGCTCAAAATATTTTCAATCTGTGACCACCTGTTTACTTTAAGTGAGGAAGGTAAAATCCAGCTAAGATCATCATATGTCAGAATGAAACCATTCACACAAACTCTGCAAATAAGTTATTAATTTGTACACTCACTTTTACCTGAGGTATGTCTGCAGAAAAATCTACACTATAAAAGACTATTTTACTGTCTAGAACGTTAACACTCCACTTTCCTAAACTCTGTAATTTATCCTGATACTTGGCACACAAACACTCAAAATTTTGTACAATGTCATCGTTTAACCAAGCTTCAATCTTCTCCTCCTCTTCTTTGCGTGCACGCTTCCTTCTGGTCTCTGGATCACACCTTGTTGGAGGCTGAATCTTATTAAGATATGATGGTAACCCAGGGAATATTTTTGGCACAGCATTTGGTAGAAGTAGTGGCCTCTGACGAGGGTACTCGTGACAATTCCCATCAGAGTCCTTGTAAATTTCTACCCTCGAAACATCACTTTCTTCAAAATGTTTTATACAGACAACACTCCTGTTGGTAGGAGTCCAGTCTCTTCTGGGAATGTTTCTTATCCAGCGCTTTCTATTTGTCTCTTCAGTGGGGAATCTAAACACCGAGATATAATCCTCTTCCTTTTTGGATTTAGAGTTGCTGCTGCATCCAGGAACACAACATTTTTCTGGCATCTGTAAATATAATGATGTATTCATTGTTAACATCTTACGTTAAAATATGAGGTACGAACAAAAACTGAGAAAATCGAAAGAATAGTTTGTTGTACACTTGGGCATCACAAAAACTATGTTTGTGAATTGAGGTTAACGTGTGGGAATATTCATTATATAAACATAGTCACATAACCGCTGTTGATTCATACAATATTTATGAATCAGAAACACTATTTTAAAATTCTATATAGATTCACGTTTCAATTCTATTAGCGAAAGTAGTAAGAAGGTAACGTAGCTGAATATATACGTTTAAAAACACTACAAACTTTACAGAATACTATACTTACATTGTGTATATATTCAACTGCAGTAACGACAGTGTGCTATAATTTTCACAGTATCGAGTTTGGCACAATTAAAGCATCAAATTGTGCGAAACACACAGCAAACGAATATCAACGAACACCACTTTATACAAACACAGCCACGATGTAGGCCTTAACGCAACGTTGCCACAATTCAGCACTCCGGCCTCTTATAGAGGAGGCCGTGGTTCTACACTCCGTCTCCTTTGCAGATGAACCACATGTTCCCAAAATTCTCCCAATAAAGCAACCTGACCATCCGTCTGCCCTACGACATGCTCATTCCATTTCATGTCCCAAGCCTAGATATTAACTGACGCGGCTGTCTTAGGCAGTAGATCCTTATACTGTGTTTGAACATTAAGGGATTGTTTCTCCAAAATTTTTCTACATTTTCGGATAGCTGACATTCTTCAAATTAAGTAGAAATTGTGATTCCTTAATTTCTCCTGGCGAATAAAGATGATCTCGGTTTGCGCAAGGCGTGTGTCTACCGTATCCCATGTAGCCGTGGCATGTCATACGTTGGTCAAACTATTAGGACTGTTGAGGACCGTTGTATTGAGCATAAACGCCACACACGTTTACAACAGCCAAACAAATCTGCTGTGGTCGAACACTGTCTTGATACAGTCACCCTATGGAATACAACAAAACGGAAATTCTGGCATGCACTTCCAACTACTGGCACTGTGTTATCAAGGAACTAGGTGACAACCTTATGAACAGGGATGGAGGGTTCTGCTTAAATTCCACGTGTGATCCTGCTTTCTCACTTGTCAAAAAACAGAGGGACAAAGCTAATCCGACCTCATCCGTCGAGAACTGATGTTTATTATCGATATTCTGACCGGTTTCATCTTTGGTCGTGTCTGCGCTGGGTGCTTGCTTGCTCGGTGTGTGTTGTCTTTCCTTTTTACTCATTGAAAACTGAGGTTTTAAAGATCGTTGCACATTGCTTCCTTACTGCAGTTTCGCCTTGAAAATGGCAGGGTGATATCCTGCCGAAATATTGGCAGTCGTAGATTTTGATACCTGGCAGCATACCCGTAAGTAGAAATTTTATCTAAACCATCTTGTATCCTACTACAGTTATTAAATGAAGGCACCTTACGTACACCGCAGATTCATCAGCAAACAGCCACAAATCGCTACTCACTCTGTCTGTCCCATCATTTATGTTTATAGAACATAACGCACTTAATACACTTTCCTGGAACACTCCTACTGATACCATTGTTTCTGATGAACACTCGCCGTCGAAAAAAACGTTCTTGTTACTAGTACTTACAAAAACTTCTGGCCACTCATATACCTGCAAACCTGTTCTATATGTTCGTACCTTCGTTAGCGATCTGCAATGCTGCATCGTGTCAAACGCCTTTTGGAAATCAATCAGTCTTTTGCCTTTCATCCATGCCACTCGCAAGATATTATTTTGTGTTGTTTATAAACGGAAGTCACCTACGCTTTTCCGCAATCACTTGGGACTTTGCTCTGGACCAAAGATTCGTGATAATTGCCAACCAAGTAAGGGGAATGCCGTAAGTACTCTTTATAAAACGGATTTGGGATTCTATCCTAACCTGGCGACTTATTTGTTTCCACCTCTCTCAACTGTTTCTCTACGCCTGGGATTCTTATTACTACGCCCTCCATCTGTGAGTCTGTTTGGTGCTTAAACGACTGTATGTTTGTTTGATTTTCCTGCGTGAACGATTTCTTAAACGTGACCTTGAAACTTTCCTTGTGTTGTCTTCTATTCTTACCCCAGAATGCTCAATGAGTGTCTGGATACAGGCCTTGACCCGTTTACCGATTTTACAAGTAGCAGATTTTTTTTTTGGGGGTTCTTTGAAAGATCTTTAGCTCAAAATGTTCAAATGTTTGTATAGCTTATGGGACTTAACTACGGGGTCATCAGTCCCTAAACTTACAACCTACTTATGAACTAGCTAATACTAAGGACGGCACAAATATCCATGCCCGAGGGGGGATTCGAACCCCGACCGTAGTGGCCGTGCATACCGTGACTGGAGCGCCTCAGTCCCCTCGGCCACCGCGGCCGGCGATCTTTAGCTAATATACATGACGGTGGTAGTTACTGTACGCTTCGCGCATCGATCTTTTATAGACGCGCGGTTCCCTGCTAACTTTCGCCTGTCTTCATCTGATTGTTCTGCTTTGAACCGAGAATACAACTGTCTCTGCTTGGTCACCATGTAACGCAAACTGGTTAGTGGTCCGCAGTGCATATGAGGAAGTGCGGGAGTGGACTCCAGCACCACCCAGAAATAATACAAGATGCAGGACCAGTATTGTGATGGACAAGGCAACAGTTCAGTCTTCCCTGTCCACAGTTTCTGCACCCTCTAAATCCCACCGTCTTGGTGATGCAGGCAGAATCGGAATAGGAACGACATTGTCCTGCCGCTGCAAGACCAGAGTAACTTTGACATTATGTATAAGCAGCATGGACTGTTATGCCCCAGCAACGTTCCATCATCGGTAATGCAATAAGCCAGCATTATATCTCTTGAGTGAGTCTGTTGTTCCCCCACACCTTTGGAGGTTGCCGACTGCCACATTCCAACAGAATAATGCATGATCACATGAGGCACACACTGTTCAAGTCTTATTCGTTGCCCATCGAGAGCTGTAGCCTCCCTGTTCTAGCGGTCTCTCGTATATGGAAAATTTCTGATGTGGAACGACTGGACGGAGATACACCACCCGCTGACACACCAGATCAATATGTGGGAGCAGCGTGGCCCGCTATATCCTAACAAATCATCCAGGGCCTGTTTGATTCCATGCAGAGGCACTTGACAGTGGTTATATCCAGCAAATTCAGATTTTTCATAGTAACAGAATTTGTTTGGATTCACCCAAGCTAAATACCTTGTAATTGTAGTAATTGTATGCTTCGCGTATCGATTTTTTTTATTGAAATGCGGACCTCTATTAACAATCATGCATCGTATGGTCGCTTACGAAAAGTATCCTTTACGTTCCAAATTACATCCAAATCCGTTCAGTACTTTTCAGCATGAATGAATAGCAAACAGAATAATTCACACATTTATTATTCACAATGTAAGTAAGGAGAAGATCCCAACATTCCATTAGCCCATTCGTTTTTGCCGCTTCCTCTGTCGTCTCCTCCGGTCGCTGTCTTTCTCTCTGCACCTCCCCTGTCACCTGTCCATCCCCTCCTCTCCCGCTCTCTCCAGTCTCCTCCTCAGCCCTCTTTCTGTCCATCTCCTCCCACCTCCTTCTCTTAGGACACAGAGCGGTCAATTACGGCAACATCATCTGTTTAAACGAACTATCACGTCTGTTATGCGAGTGCTATCTCACAACTTCAGTAACATATGAAATTTATTACATGCAAGTAAACATTCGTCTTTAGGCGCTAGAGAAGTACGACCATACCAGACAGATAAAGTTGAAGTCGAGACATGTGAATGAAAACTGCAAAGTTACTTTGACAGTCCGCGATAATTGCTAATACATAAACAACTCTAACACAGCGAAGCACTGTAGCTAGGTGTGGAATATGTTTTGCGAAGCGTAGCAATCTCTGACGAAACGCTGTACAATTACACGCCGTATCCGCCGGCTATTTAACTACAGACTAGCGCAGGGATGGCGAACCTTTGTTTATATAAGTACCATTTTTTCCCATAAAATGCCTCTAATGCGACCAAACAGTCCGCAAACTATCAATACCTTATGGCCTGTATTTTTAAACATACAATTGATTTCTGTTTGATCTTTTATATGGTAACATCTTCATCGTGTCTATCAATAAATGTCGAATTAAAGTTCTTATTTCAGGAATGTTGTTGCATTGTATCTGAGTTATCACTTGTTTTAATGTAAACTGGCATTCCTCGTCATTCCTTTCCGTTGTTGTTGTGGTCTTCAGTCAGGAGACTGGTTTGATGCAGCTCACCACCCTACTCTATCCTGAGCAAGCCGCTTCATCTCTTCATAAAGAACGGCATCCTACATCCTTTTGAACCTGCTTACTGTATTCGTCTCTTGGTCTCCCTCTGCGATTTTTACCCCACACACTTCTCTCCAATGCAAAATTCACTATTTCTTGATGCCTGAGAATGTGTCCTGCCAATACATTCCTTCTTTCAGTCAAGTTATGTCAGAAATTCCTATTCTCCCATATTCTCTTTACTGCCTCCTCATTAGTAACGCGATCTACAAACCTAATCTTTAGCACTCTTCTGTAGCACCATATTTAAAATGTTTCTATCCTCTTCCTGTCTGAAGTATTTATTACCCATATTTCACTCCCAAACAAGGCAACACTGCACACAAATGCTTTTGGAAAATTCTTACTTACACTGGAATTAATATTCGTTATTAACAAATTTCTCTTTTTCAGAAACGCTTTTCTTCTCATCATGCAGTGAAGGCTTTCACGACCGGCTGAAGTAATAGCTGTTGTATCTTCCGGGTTATGTGGTCGTGGTCCACGAAACATATCTGTTTCTGACGTTTCGTCCAGAGCTGCGCTGGACATCTTCAGAGGTACTGGTAGCGGTGAGTCTTGCCGACAGTCGGCAAGAGCTAGTACCAGTACCTCTGAAGATGTCCAGCGCAGCTCTGGACGAAACGAGAAACGTCAGGAACAGATATGTTTCGTGGACCACGACCACATAACCCGGAAGATACAACAGCTATTGCTTTTCTTCTCGCTGTCATTCCATATTTGATATCCTCTGTACTACAACCATCATATGTTATTTTACTCCTCAAGTAAACAACTCATCTAACACCCTTATTGTTTCGTTACCTAATCTAATTACTTCAGCATCTCCTAAAATTCTTACGCTGCATTAAATTACCCTTATTTTGCTATTTATTAATGTTCACCATATACGCTCTTTTCAACACACTGTCCATTCCGTTCAATTGCTCTTCCAGGTCCCTTGTCTCTGACAGAATTGCAATGTCATCGGCACACCGCGAAGTTTTTATTTCTTTACTCTGAACTTTAATTCGCTTCTCCAAATGTCTCCTTGCTTTCCTTCACAGCTCGCTCAATGTACATATTGAAGAACATAGGAGAATATAGCTTTCACAGCTGTGAAAATTACATTTTTATTAGTGAC
Source organism: Locusta migratoria (assembly GCA_026315105.1). Taxonomy (NCBI): domain Eukaryota; kingdom Metazoa; phylum Arthropoda; class Insecta; order Orthoptera; family Acrididae; genus Locusta; species Locusta migratoria. The sequence continues at coordinate 340,758,295 of CM048755.1, forward strand.
TAGCTGAAAACCCGGCGTTGCCCGGGTGCTTATTTATTTATTCCTGCCTTGAGTTAGTACTTCTCTTATCCCTTCTCTCTCTGTGCATTTCTCTTTTTCTAAAATGATGTTATATTTATTGGATAATATATAAGAAATAACGCTGTCTTGCATAATGTACAAAATTATAAGTGCAATATCCAAACAAAGAAAGATAGTAATCAAAATACAAAGGACTTATAAAATTCGTACGATGTCATATTTTTGAATTATAAAAATTAAATTAATGTAATTAATTTCACTCATTTTTGAGGAAATTTCGCTGATAAAGCGGAACTGAAAAATATTCCTATCAGATTGCAGAAGTCTATGCACTTACCGTTTTCAGGAAAGTAAGCAGTGTAGATCAAATCACAAGTAAAAATGCACTCGTTTCGAAGAATACAATCACGAAATTCAACAATAATGATTGTAATTATATCACAGATCGATCACTTGATGTAATGCGCGAAACGTCAAATCGATTTTTTTAAAGAGATGTATTAAAAGAAATTTCTTTTTTACTGCTTTACTTATTCTTATATTTCCTTATTCGTATACTTATCCTCACAGAGAAAGAGCTGAAGACATTGTAGCAGGCATCACGTTTCACTGTATGTAACCTCCTTGCTATAGTCATCGCTGGCCTTCAGTCCGGATTTTTTAATAATTTGACGACTTTCAAAACCATATCTTCCACCCCCTTATAGCTATCGGCATGGAACTGCTATGGTGTACAACGGGAGACTTCGGACAATAATTACACACAGACCATTCCTTTGCGTTCTGTAGTTTTCGCTGCAAAGCGAAATATTAACACACACACACGTAGAATTTTATATACACCGATAACTTTCCATCCCAATATACTACACACTTTTATCATTGTCAACCCTCAAGGTACAATGCAACCAATAAAACCATTTTCAATAAGTAAATATAATTTCAAATAGTAATTATTGTTCCGCATTACGCGTTATATCTATCAGATCACTATAAAATCGTGCCTAAAACCTTCCTAAGGTATAAATTAGTAACTGTACAAATATTTAAGTCCCTGCGACTTGTGATAAACGTATACCGAACAGACTATCCGATCGCCATAAAACCGTGCCTAAAGCCTTCCCCGGGTAGACATTAGTAACTGTACAAATTTTTAGCTCTTTATGTCTTGTGGTTCAGACGTGATAAACGTACACCGAACAGACATTCACATTTATAGATATAGATAATACGAGGAGTGTTCAAAAGAATAGGTACCAAACGTCTTAACCAAACCAGTTGAAATTTGAACATGCCGCTTTGGGATAACGTAGTGCGACATCTAGGGACGCGAAGCATACGTCGTCCCCCCCCCCCAACACATTCAGGGCTGTGCCCTGAGCAGGAAATGTGCTGCTTTCCGTATTTTTCGACGTCCGAGGCCCGATACTCATCGAATTCCACCAACACGGAAAAACCATTAACAGTGACGTGCACTGTGAGACAGTCCTTAGCCTACGCAAGTCCATCAAGAGCAAACTGCCTGGGCTTACACAAAGTGTACTGGTCAAGTGCTAGTGTGGGCAGCTCATGCATCCGCCCCACATCCCGGACATGTCGTCGTGTGACTTCCATCTGTTTGGTCCGCTACAAAAACATCTCAGAGGGAAGCGCTTTAACTCGGATGACAAACTGAAGGACACCGCAGAGGACTGGCTCTTGTCACAGCCATAGGAATTCTGGGAACAGGGAATCCTTCGCCTCGTTAAACAGTGGGATAGTTGTGGCCAGACCTCTGCTGATCACTGTTTGATAAAGATTTCATTTATACCTACAGTGTCGTTTCGTTCCTTTTCATTTGAACACTCCTCGAATTTATTACATATTCAATTTGAGAACGTTAAATACAATTATTGCATGTTGGCATGTCTGGTAGGTCCATATTTGAAAACAAGTTAGTAGAGAAGGTAAATTTTTGAAGTGTATGCGGCTCCATAGTAAATGATAATTTATATAAAGCCAGTGTGTTCCCTACGTGGTAGGCACGTGCAAAACACATACAAAATTAACAGAAATTAAACTGAATCACAAAAGAAACTATTTCCATGTAAAAAAAACTGTCAAAAATGTATTTTGAGCCATGTAATACCGCGCTCAACGAGCATCTCGATGGGACCGGGTGAGCAAAAAGTCAGTATAAACTTGAAAACTTGATAAATCACGGAATAATGTAGATAGAGAGATAAAAATTCACACACATGCTTGGAATGACATGGGGTTTTATTAGAACCAAAGGAAAAAAAGTTCAAAAAATGTCCGACAGATGGCGCTTCATCTAATTAGAAAAGCAATAATTAGCATAACAAATTACGACAAAGCAAAGATGATGTTCTTTACAGGAAATGCTCAATATGTTCACCATCAGTCCTCAACAATAGCTGTAGTCGAGGAATAATGTTGTGAACAGCACTGTAAAGCATGTACGGAGTTATGGTGAGGCATTGGCGTCGGATGTTGCCTTTCAGCATCCCTAGAGACGTCGGTCGATCACGATACACTTGCGATTTCAGGTAACCCCCCAAAGCCAATAATCGCACGGATTGAGGTCTGGGGACCTGGGAGGCCAAGCATGACGAAAGTGGCGGCTGAGCACACGATCATCACCAAACGACGCGCGCAAGAGATATTTCACGCGTCTAGCAATATGAGGTGGAGCGCAATCCTGCATAAAAATCGTACGTTCTAGCAGGTGTTTATCATCCAGGCAGGGAATGATGCGATTCTGTAACATATCGGCGTACCTCTCACCCATCACGCTAGCAGTTACAAAACCAGAATCACGCAGTTCCTCGAAGAAAAAAGGCCCGATAACGGTAGATGTGGTTCTAATAAAACCCTATGTCATTCCAAGCATGTGTGTCAATTTTTACCTCTCTATCTACATTATTCCGTGATTTATTAAGTTTTCAAATTTATACTGACTTTTTGATCACGCGGTATACCCTGTCTTTTGTCAGACTAGCAAAACAAAATATAACTCTCTTCACGTGATGTGTTTTACATAACGAAAGTAACTCTGTCTTATTAGACAGCCACGAAAACGTGGCACTTCACCGCCAAGCAAGCGGGTGGTGTTACGTCAGTGCTATGGCCGCTGTGGTTCAGTTGTCAGTCAGTGATACACATGGACGGACACTGCAACTTCGTGTTCTATTGTCTTCATATGTAGACGAACAAATCAGTATTTTAATTAGACAGGTGAATTCTTAAAATTGATGCTGTGCCCAAATTATTGGGTCGCGTAGACCCACGTGATAGTCTATATAACTTGCACGGCCTCTGATGGTACACAGCCGGCCGCGGTGGCCGAGGGGACTGATGCGCTCCAGTCCCGGTCTCCACGGCCACTACGGTCGGGGGTTCGAATCCCCCCTCGATCATGGATATTTGTGCTGTCCTTAGTATTAGCACAGAGTAACATATACAGAGGAGCAGCCACCCCTAAACCACTGTCCTACGCTCCCCTCGTAGTTCCGTAAGATGCTAGCAGGTGTCAGGCCGTTCCCTGGCTTAGGGTGCCTCTCGCACGTCAGAGGGTAGCGTGGAGGGGAGGGTGAGGGGAGAGGTAGTGCCGCCTGCCACGAGGCCACGGCTGTGTCCAGCATGCTGGCGTTTGAGGGGAGGTGGTGGTGGGGGCAGCCACTACCTGCCGCCTGCTCTGGCCAGTTTAAAGAGCTGCTTCTGACCTCAGCGCCATCATGGGACATCTTACGAAATTGCTGAAAACCCTCCCTCCCCACACCCCTGAGCGTAGGACAGGGCCCTTATGGAGGTTTCCCGTCTGTATATATTTGTCTGTGGTATTAGTTAGTTCTTAAGTAGTTTGTAACTTTAGGGACTGATGACCCCGTAGCTAAGTCCCATAAGCTATACAAACATTTGGACTCTAACAACTGTTAGTGCCAACTGTCTGCGTTCCCATGGCCGTGGCTCTCGGTGCTTCAGGGGTTTCACTCGCCATTTGTCAAGGTGAGAGAGTACAAATGAAACAATGGTTCAAATGCCCTATGCCTACCCGATACCGATCTTGAAAAGAAATGATACTTAGAGTAAAATAAGCTGCTGAGATGGATTGCCTTGTGCGTTTTTTGTTTTTTTTTTTACAATACTTTAAAAATTAGCAACATTCTGTGCCACCAGTCGACAACGTGCCACTGCGATATAAATTTGTCTAATTTTTATTTATTTATTTGTAAATCTATCGGACCAAACTGCGTGGTCATCAGTTCGTAGCTTACATACTACTTAAACCTAGGTAAACTAACCTAAGGACAAACACACACACCCATGCCCCAGGGAGGACTTGAACCTCCACGGCGAGCAACCGCGCGCTCCGCAGCGAGACGCTTTAGACCGCTCGGCTATTCCACAGCGGCAAATGTGTCTAATCCGTAATCTCTCGGATACAACTGTTCTCAAGAATTACTCTTGAATTAGCCCATTTAACAACCAGAAACAGCAAGAAAGAAAGAACATTTACCAAAAACGATGTCAGTCCAGGTAACTCAAGTCTGTTATGTATAATTAACAACCGACCGAATATTCCGTTTCAGTTTCGGTTTCGGCCAAAATATTGGTTTCGGCCGCAGTTTCGGTTTCGGCTAGAAATCTGCCGAATCGTCGGCTTGGCCGAAACTAACTTTCTTGAAATTACCGATGAAGTCTGGTCACATTCTAGATGGATTCACTCCGTTGACGGTGCGTCGTTTAACTGCTAGGAGTCTCTCTTCACCCCGTAAAAATTGTGGTTATTTTGTCGTTAACTACAATATAAGCAATCGTATCTTACAGTGATGTACTATGTTAGTAACAATTTAACTTAATTAGTATTGTACATAATGAAACAAGTTATCATATTGTTATGCTATAAAGTTTTATTAATGAGTTTCCTTGAAAGCGAACAGCTTTATTTAATTACTAATATGGGTTTAGGAAACACTGATCGTGTGGTACACACCTCTTCCTGCTCAGTTTTCGTAAATTTATACTGACAACAATCATACTGTTAGTCGTTCGAAATACTTCTCAGAACTGGTTGAAGCTGCTATGTATTCAGGAATGCCAAAAAGGAGATAAGTTGGTTTTCGATTGCAAAAAACGGAAGTGAAGATGGCAATATAAAGATAGCACTGCCGGCCGCATATTACTCGCAGCACTGCCGGACATCGATCAATCCTTCTATCACCGAAGAAAACAAAATTCAATCGACATGTAAATTGGCAGTAGTAGAATCATTCTCCAGTCACCATCAAAGTCCCGCCTGCCCTCCAGCGATTCCCGTTTGATTTCCCGAAAAATCTCTGTAACACTCTCACATTGATCGAACATACCAGTAACATACCTAGGAACCCTCCTCTGAATTGCTTCTATTTCTTCCTTTAAACCGATCTGGTGTGGATCCCAATCACTTGGGCAATACTCCAGAAGGAGTCACACAAGCGTTCTACACTCCGTCTCCTTTCCAGATAAATCACATGTGCCCATAATTCTCCCAATAAACCAAAGTCGACCATCCGCCTTTTCCACGACATGCTCATTCCATTTCATATCGCCCTGGAACGTAACGCCTAGATATTAACTGACGCGGCTATGTTAGGCGGTAGTCCCTACACTATTAATACTGTATTTGAATTTTTGGGATTGTTCCTCCTACTCAGCTGCATCACCTTAGATATTTCTACATTTACAGCTAGCTGTAATTCCTCACACTAACTAGAAATTTTATCTAAATCATCTTGCACCCTACTACAGTCATTTCTCTACGCCAGGGACACCTCTGTAGGTGGAAGTTGTTCAAAATGCAAATGTTTGTTAAGCTTATGGGACTTAACTACGGGGTCATCAGTCCCTAAACTTACAAACTACTTATCTACTACCTTATACTAAGGACGGCACAAATATCCATGCCCGAGGGGGGATTCGAACCCCCGACCGTAGGGACCGTGCAGACCGTGACTGGAGCGCCTCAGTCCCCTCGGCCACCGCGGCCGGCGTAGGTGGAAGTCACCAACTACTAATATTGCATTGTGCGGGTAGCTTCACACTTCCCGGAGTAGACTTTCTTTGAATGACGCCCTGTCTTGTTCTCATGAGTTCTTCACGAGACAGTCGATGAAGGCAACAGATTTATCGCATAGCCTTCGTCGAATATAGTTTTTCTAATTTTACCAAACTAGGTTTCGTAAGAACAACATCATATTCTCTCTACTGATTACTATTTAACGTACCTTGCAAAATAAAGTTTTGGACCGGGTTGAAATGTTTGAGGTGAATCTCTATATATCTCCTCCTCCCCTCTCTGATTTCGTCTCCTCCTCCAGCCAATCTATGAAAGACGAAATATATCTGCCAACTTTCATAGCGATAGGTCAAATACTGTACAGGTCAATTTCGAGGTACCCCAACCATGCACTCTATGGTCGCTTACGAAGGATAAAAACCTTCTTCGTGAAAATGTATAGACATCTTCCAGCTTTAGTAGTGATCGGTAGAACGGTGTCGAAATCTATTGTAAGTTACCCTCAGCCGTTGACCTTACGGTGGCTTGCGAAATATAAAAACCTATGAAATCTATGAAAATAAATTCAGATGTACCAGCTTTGTGGCAATCTCTCAAACTGTGTCAATCTCTGTTCCAATGTAGCCTCCACCACGCATCGTATGGTGACTTACGAAAGGTAGTCTTTACATTCCAAATTAAATCCAAATATGTTCAGTCCTTTACAGCATGAAAGAGTAGCAAACAGAATAAGTCACACGTCTATTATTTGAATATATGTAAGAGAGAAGATTCCAATGTTCCATTAGTCCATTCCTCTCCTGTTTCCCCCTACCTCTGCCGTCTCCTCCTGTCTCTCTCCCCCTGCACCTCCCCCCACTCTGCTCATCTTCTGCTACCTGTCCATCATTTCCTCTCCCGCTCTCTTCAGTCGTCTCCTCTGCCCTCTCTCTGACCATCTCCTTCCCCTCTCATGACCCACCTCCCACCGTATCTGTTCACTCCCCTTGCATACGGTCTCTGTCACCCACCTCATTTCTCTCCTGTGTACGAAAAATTACAAGCATCTGCCAACTGTCATGGTGATCGGTCAACCGTTCTCAGAGTCTATTGTAAGTAGGAGAAAGTCGGGAAAGATGGCGAAATTAACGTATATTTTTTCTGGCTCTTACGTTGGAATCAGATGTTTTATTTGTGGTAAACGATTGCTTAATATATGTCTCCTTCGTAATAAAGGTCTGAAACTTTTCCTAAGACTGAAGATTTATTAGCTAGACGTGTTTTTGTTAGTGACAGTACCATTCGTCGACTTGTTCAAATGTTTGTAAATCTTATGGGACTTGCCGCGGTGGAGTAGCCGAGAGGTCTAAGGCGCCTCGCTGCGGAGCGCGGGGTTGCTCGTCGTCAGAGGTTCGAGTCCTCCCTGGGGCATGGGTGTGTTTGTTGTCCTTAGGTTATTTTTCCTTAGTTTTAGTAGTTTGTAAGCTACGGACTGATGACCACGCAGTTTGGTCCGATAGATTTACAAACATTTGAACATTTTCTTATGGGACTTAACGTCTATGGTTACCAGTCCTTAAGCTTACAAAGTGCTTAAACTAACTTAAACCTAAAGACAACACACCCACCCATGCCCGAGGGAGGACTGGAATCCCCGACGGCGAAGAACAGCGCGCTCCGCAGCATGGAGCTTTAGACCGCCCGGCCACTCCATCGCGGCTCGTCGACTTGCCCTACAGGTAGGGTAAGATGACTAAATTGACATTTTATTTAGAAAACAAGACTTGTATTGATGCTTATCTACTTATGAAAACAGACACAAACATAAAATTTCCCCTTTGCACCTCTGTAATTTAAGCCCGTACACTGAGCAGAGCTTCATCAACATGATTTTTTTTTTCTTTTTCTTTTTTTTACATAGTGACCTAAATGAGCTTCAGGTAAGTTGAATTTCCTAGCGGTGCCTTTAACAAGCTTACTTTACTGTTTCTTAAACTCTGCATTGCCTCTTTCAAAGACGTCGACATTTTGGATTCAGACTTATACATGCACACAGTCTTACACAATAAATTCATTAATCCATTATTAAAACATCAGCAAATCAACAAGGTTTAAGAGGAATCAGCTAATATTCATTAATACAAAAGCATTACTTGCATGACACTTATTTAAACCGCAGGAAAAATTGTTACAAAAACAGCATCCACTTCCTACCCTCCGTTGTCAACAAAATTAAATGACCAAGCGTTTTTGTTTCAACAGACTTGCCTGCAGAGCACGCTAAGGAAGTAATACCATAGTGCACGTAGCACCTTCTATTTAGTTATCGGAGAAATTCAAAATTCGTTATCTTAGACTCCCTGTTAACTTACCCGACCTTTCCCTACTTCCGCCATTCACCATACTTTGGCTTGCACGGTATTCAAACCGTCTTCGTGGAAACATACATACATGTACTATCTTGTATAGTGATCCGTCAAATGGTGTGGAAGTCTTTTGCAAGCAACATTCACAAACTTTCGCCTTTCTTATATGTATTAGATTTTTTAGGTGATTTGCAGCATGTAGAGTACAAAATGTCGGCTGCGGTGGTCGAGCTGACTGATGCGCGCCACTACGGTCGGGGGTTCGAATCCCCCCTCGGGCATGGATATTTGTGCCGTCCTTAGTATTAGCTAGTTCGTAAGTAGTTTGTAAGTTTAGGGACTGATGACCCCGTAGTGAAGTCCCATAATCTCTACAAACATTTGATTTTTGAGTGCAAAATTTAGGACACAGAGTGGTCACCAACTGAATATCGAGTCTGTTGTGGAGGTGTTATTGGTAAGGCGATGTAGGTACAGAAAAATATCACAACTTTGCTAACATTTGCAATTTATTACGAGCAAGGTCACTGGTCAAAAGTGTTTTGACCCACTAATGACTGAGATACGGGTGTTCAAAAATACAGTAATGTTCTAAAATTACCAAAAATATCTCCAAATATCTTGCCTTATAGTCCAGTAGGAAAAAAAAACCCAAAAATTAGAGAAATCGGAAATAATTGCTACAAAATGTTTTATTGTTTTTATGGTTACGTTTATAGCCCAATATGATTATCCTAGGTTTCCCGCCGGGGCGGAGTTGTGTATAAGTGTGCAAATTTCATTCCAACGATTTCAATAAGAAAACCCTCATTACATTGCTGATGTCTGAAATGGTTCAAATATTTGTATAGCTTATGGGACTTAACTACGGGGTCATCAGTCCCTAAACTTACAAACTACTTACGAACTAGGATGGCACAAATATCCATGCCCGAGGGGGGATTCGAACCCCCGACCGTAGTGGCCGTGCAGACCGTGACTGGAGCGCCTCAGTCCCCTCGGCCACCGCGGCCGGCTCTGAAATGGAAGCCAAGGGAATTCAGGTCAAACAGGCAATGGAAGATGCTGAAGCCCTGTTAGTGGAGACGGCTATATCAAAAAGCTAACAGCCGCGGTGGAGTAGCCGAGCAGTCTAAGGAGCCTCGCTGCTGAGCGCGAGGTTGTTCGCCGTCGGAGGTTCGAGTGCTCCCTGGGACATGGGTGTGTGTGTTGTCCTCGTGTTAGTTTACCTTAGTTTAAGTCGTTTGTAAGCTACGGACGGATGACCACGCAGTTTGATCCGATAGATTTACAAAAATTTTCAGAAGCTAACAATTTCGACAATGTCGTCATAACAGGAGAAGACATCGATCTTTTGGTTTTGCTGACAGCATTAGCTTATTCTAAAAATAACATTTATTTCCAGAAGACTGGGAGAGATAACACTTAGAGTGTTTTGTCTTCGCCCTATTCTTGTAAATTCAGCACCCAAGATATTCTCTTCCTCCACGCATTGAGTAGGTGTGACACCACTTCAGCGCCCTACGGGATTGGGGAGAAGAACGTAATGCAAGTTTGTGAGAAAAACCCCTGGCTCTCAGGCGTAGTTGGTGTCTTTAAAGACCCTGATGCAACAACACACCAAATTTCTGAGGCAGGAGAGAAGTTTCTGGTGAAACTGTACGGTGGAACCATCGACGCAGATAAACTGGAAGATCTGCAGTATCGAGTTTCCTCATCCAATGTTTCTGTAAAAGCGAATTTTTAACTGGCTAGACTGCCACCTGCAAGTCAAGTGATGCTGCCAAGTACCACCTTCAGGACATACCTGCAAGTACAAAGATGGTCAGGGAGCCCACAAAAATTACCGTCAGCTTGGGGATGGAAATTGACCAAACATTGTTAGTATTGTTCATGGTTTGTGCCATTTTTTTTAAATTTCTACCATACCTGAGTGCTTTTTGTCGATAGCTCTACTATCCAATATTTTTATACTCTGTTAAAATAACCCTTATTTAATTATACAGGTGTGATAGCCATTACCACAACCATGGATGCTGCTCCAGAGCACCTCCTCAACATTATTCGGTGCAAATGTACTTCAGGTTGTAGCACGGGGGCCTGCAGCTGCAGACAAGCTGGACTCATGTGCTCTGCCATCTGCAACAATTGTGTTGCTACTGAATGTCAAAATACACCAGAATTAGACTTCGATGAAGAAGACACTGACGCTAAATGCTAAGAACAGAAAAACTTCTTCGACGAAATTGTAGCGCAGGAGGAAGAAAACAATAACAATACGCCGCGGTGGAGTAGCCGAGCGGTCTAAAACGTCTCGCTGCGGAGCGCGCGGTTGCTCGCCGTGGAGGTTCGAGTCCTCCCTGGGGCATGTGTGTGTGTGTGTTTGTCCTTAGGTTAGTTTACCTAAGTTTAAGTAGTTTGTAAGCTACGGACTGATGACCACGCAGTTTGGTCCGATAGATTTACAAACATTTGAATAACAATACCGACGATGGTGTGCCATCAGTGTCCAAGAAGTCAAGGCACACAGATACCTGAAGTTTATTTTTAAGTGACTGAGTTTCAGTGTATTAGGTTAATCACATTTTATTCTTCTGATGTTTTATAGTTAGGTTAATCATGGTTCATGTAATCTGATTAATGTATTAATCATAGTTACTTTCTATATTTCTATATACCCCTTTGTTGTATGTTTTTGTATATAAATATTCTTCATTACTATTTTTAACCACTACACAGAATTTTCCATGCTAGCTAGCCCTTTGAAATCGGAAGAACATACATTCTCATCAGGAATCTGGTCAGATTTGACTGTAAAGCAGACTCTCGTGTGATTCATGTAAAGTTATGGCGGACTCATTCCTGATCGTCGTATCAGTGATAGTGTATTATCTCGATGGATTGTTTCATCGTGTCCAAATTCATGGGCACCAAACACGTTACACATAAATGTAGACAAATAAAAGTTATAAGTCAAAAAATTGAGTTTTAGAGATATTTTTGGTAATTTTAGAAATTACGGAATTTTTGAACAACTGTATCTCAGTCATTAACGGGTCAAAACCCCTTTTGAACAGTGAAATATGTAGGAAATTTTATGATCTTCAACTTTGTTCCGAGGTATGTTTCGCGAGAAACGTATGGTTTAGACTTTATAAGCGAAATAGTGAAAAATGGCCAACAATTTGGAGGTTTTTCGGCCCCTGCAAAGGTAGCACAGGGTCCTCAAGGTCGAAAACTCGTATTCTACTCCACAGAGTACCTACACACAACGTAGTAATATTTCATTAAGTTCGGAATAGTTTCCAGGTAAAAGTTCCTGACTGCTGGACTAAGGTAAACAATCCGAAGATTGGTTTGAACAGCACAGTGCTTTACTAGGCATGGTCCTGTTTGGAGGTGGTATGCCGTTGCCTTCCTCCGACCTTCGAACTGACTTACCCAGCCAGTTACAGGGGGACCTACAGTTTAACGTGGGTTCCGAACCACGGTGCTACTCGGTATTTTTCACATGAGCAATACTGCTAGAGGTGAAAGAAGTGGAAAGTCACAGATAAAAATCGCAGGACCTGGCGGGGACGAACCCGCGACCTTTGGATTTGTAGTCTGGCACTCTACCACTGTGCATCCGAAGCTATCACGAGAAATGCCGCCAACAAAAATATTTTTATCCAGACACAATACATAAGGATGGTTCAATAGGAAATTGGAGGTGGTGTATCCCACTGAAGAATCCCCTCCCGGCTACACTCACATAAAAAACATCGACAGACCTTAGGGTCAATGCTCTAACACATAAGAGAAAAAAAAAAGAGAAAAGAAAAAATTGACCTGTAAACAGGGAGTCTAAAATGCATACCGTAAGAGCTTTGTGTACTTATTCATTTTTATACGGTGACACACATCTATAAGTAGGCCTATTGTAAGCTGTTTGTTCAAAATGTTCGAATGTTTGTAACCCCAAGGGACCAAATTGCTGTGGTCATCAGTCCCTAGACTTACAAACTACTTAAAGTAACTTACGCTAAGGACAACACACACACGCCAATGCCCGAGGGAGGGCTTGAACCTCCGACGCGAGCGGCCAGCCAGTCCCTCACATGGCGCCTAGGGTAGAACCGCACGGTTATACCTGCGCGGCTAAGCTGTCTGCTTTCCATATTTTGGTAGGCGATACGACAAAGCAAGAAAGAATGTCAAATAAGAGTGGACACTAAAATGCATACCTTACGAGGTATGAGAACTTCATTTTCGATGCTGTTAAACACACCTTTTCTGAACAATTGGTCATAGCTCTTCAGGTATGCATTTTGGAGTTTATGTTTACTAATTTGTGTATTTAATGAATCGGTCCCCAAAAATTTTTCAGGTATTTTTGGCAGCCCTTGTATGCACTCGAAGGTAGATCTTGCGTTAGCTTATAGAAAAACAGTCGAGACTCCTACACTAAGAGTATGAACATCATACTTGAAACTAGTGCATATAAAACGGAGTGCCGTCACTGAAAATAACTTGTGGTACTGTCTTTATAATTGTGCAAATAAGAAATACATGGCAATGAGAGCAAAACAATGTGGATACAAAGGTAATTTTGAATGTTGCTGTCTTCCAGTATCTCGTCAGCTTTATCTGTAACAATGCGGACGCAAATGCAGACGTCACCAGCATAATTGGAGAAGCTTTTGCAATCTTCCAACGAATGCGATTACTATGGCAATGAGACACTCTAAATATACAAATGTAGCGTATGCTGTAGAAGTGGTCAATACAATCCACACAAAGTTGTTGCTGCAAGAAGGCCGAAGTTTGGGAGCCGTGTTCTACACATAAAGATTCCACAAATTAGCCCTGTTGTGGAAAACAGCAGATGAACACACAAGTAGGGGAAGACTCGTTGCATGTGTAAACGAACTTTTGTAAGGGATATTCAGTGAACAGGGATAAACTGGAAGGAAGGTGAAAATCCGACAGCCGTTAGAGTTCGCTGCAGGAAACTACGTAGAGCTGCAGGAATAAAGTAAGGGAAGTAAGTGTTTTTGTATCTCCACGTACATTTGAGAAATGTTATTCCTGCCGCCCGCGGTGGCCGAGGGGACTGAGGCGCTCCAGTCACGGTCTGCACGGCCACTACAGTCGGGAGTTCGAATCCCCCCTCGGGCATGGATATTTGTTCCGTCCTTAGTATTAGCTAGTTTGTAGGTAGTTTGTATGTTTAGGGACTGATGATCCCGTTGTTAAGTCCCATAGACTATACAAACATTGAACATTGATATTTATGCCGTCCTTAGTATTAGCTAGTTTGTAAGTTTAGGGACTTATGACCCCGTAGTTAAGTCCCATAAGCTATACAACATTTGAAACATTTTTGATTGGTATTCCTATGACAAAACAGAAGAAATAAATTATAACACGCTATACGACTAAATAACTGCTGGTTGCTGATGTTTGTATAATGTTTATAAAGATTTAAAAAATAAAAATCAACCGATGGTGGAGTAGGTGTGCTGATACGTACATATCAAAAGAATCTGTGTTTTGAAACACGCAAGAACTTTTGAACGGTTGCAAGATATCGAAGCTATAAATTTACATGCTGACTAATACATCATTCAGATGCCGGATGCACTCTTTGACGTATGTACAAAGTTCGTAATACTTACCCATCGCCAGCCGTGGTGGCCGAGGGGACTGAGGCGCTTCATTCACGGTCTGCACGGACACTACGGTCGGGGGTTCGAATCCCCACGCGGCCATGGATATTTGTGCCGTCCTTAGGATAAGCTAGTTGATAAGTAGTTTGTAAGTTTAGGGACTGATAACCCCGTAGTTAAGTCCCATAAGCTTAACAAACATTTGAACATTTTGAACTTACCCATCTACGAGCCAGCTCTGTTTTTGATGATTAGCTGTATGCATCGATATAACAACGTTCCTATAAAAGGGTTTTGAGATGCATCAGTTACGACATTTTAACCTTGTAATATCAGACTAGTAACAGCTGTGCCGTTGCCCAGAGGACACGATGCGATGAACCGTAAAGGTAGACTCAACTCTCCGGGGCGTGATAATTACTTAGGACGGCTGGAAGCAAAATGAATGAACCAACGTCACAAACCAAACATCCGGCCCTCTGCCAAGCATCGACGCATATGCATATGCTGTTCTTTGTTAAAGATGAGGAAGAAAAACAGCTGCCGGCCGCGGTGGCCGAGGTGACTGAGGCGCTCCAGTCACGATCAGCACGGCCACTACGGTCGGGGGCTCGAATCCCCCCTCGGGCATGGATATTTGTGCCGTCCTAGTTTGTAAGTAGCTCATAAGGAGTTTGTAAGTTTAGGGACTGATGACCCCGTAGTTAAGTCCCATAAGCTTAACAAATATTTGAACATTTTGAAAAACAGCTGTGCCATTTCAAAGGAACCGTGGCATTTGCCTGGAGCAGTTTAAGGTTTGATGTGCCGTCGTCCGGAATTCGAATCCCTTACACAGGAACAGTACGATGAACGTACTAAATATGTTTTGTGATTTTTCTATTATGAACTGTAATGCCTTTACAATATCGAAAAATAACCTAGTACTATGATGCAATAACTGAAACACGTTTTAAAGCTTTTTAGGAAGTTTTTCAACCTGATAGCTATCAATGTTTCAAAACTTTTGAAATCATTTGTAATGACGAAAATGGTAACACTATGGCGTGTTAAGTGTGTGAGGGGGCTGACATGGAGCCATTTATTTCGCATCTCAATGTATTGGTGTTAAAGAAGTTTTCTTGGTTGGAGGTGTGACGTAACAGAAAGGGTGAGAGAGAGAGAGAGAGATAGTAGATGAGCTTGTATCCCGTGGGAAAGCTCCACCCCTATTGCAAGTTGAGATCTGATTGGCTCCCGCCTATACTAGTTGTCCGCCAAAGCATTAAGCTTCTTTTATTAATATTTAACTTTCCTATGTTTATAAAAAATTATCTGTATACTTTCTGTAATTTTTTGTGCTAAGCTATATTTCCGGTTAATTCAAAGATTTAATTATTTGTATATTTTGTAATAAGTTGAACAATGTTAGTCTAGAAGTTTCGCTTGGCGCCAAAACGGTGGCTTGTGGCGCGCAGCGAGAGGCGGCGGCAGTCAGTCGAGCGCCGACCGCGATACCTTGCACATTCATGATAGTTCAGTGCGGGCCAGGGACAGTTTATACCTTATGTATCGTTTATATATTCAATATTACTCAGTCTGTATATTTGTGCTTGGATATACACTGGCATTTCTTCAATAAAAACAAGCACTGGCATCCTACAAAAGCTAAAGTTAATCGTAGTGCAGTACTTCCTAGCCACACTTCAACACCCCTTAAGCATCACTTCAGGTACAACGGATGCGCGAGCTGTGTGCTTCACATGCGCAATGGGACATCAACTACGACAGAATACACAAGGTCAGTAAAAGAGTGATTTTAGATATACACTGAAGTTGCATATCGACACGGCACCTCGCGTGCAGTGCTGCCCTGTTTACAAACCAGGGCACTGGCACGAAGTGCGTTGGTAACATCGCCGAGGGAAGGCATGAAAGAGGGGAGGTGTTTTAGGAACTTTGTCAACTATGCACTGACCGACCCTCCCTGTCTTTTTAAAAAGAAGCCCAGCCGAAAGTGCTACTTATTGGCTTGCGTGAGACGGTTAGGGTTATTCTATACGAGCGCTAAAATCGCGGCTTCGACAACGCCTTGTTAACGTCGGGTGACTGGAGCAATGGCACTGCAATGAGACAAACTATACGAGCGTTTTGGTCGTCGGTGTTTCCGCGTTAGCGCTAGCAACGCGGCCGGAGGCGTAAAACGCGGCGTCACTAACGTTACTACCCTACTATACGAGGCGTTAGTCTACACGACGACACTAGGTTGCGTCACTCGTTTCAGGAAATGAATTGCGCGCAACTGGTTTCGTGTGTGTCTGTAGACACGGCTCCAATACTATACACTTCAGTTTCGTTGTTTTGTGAGTGCCGTAGTCGCCGTAGAATTAAACTTTTGGTATCTGTAAGAGTTGTGGCGGAGCTATTGCTTCTCTGTGTGAAGTCACTGCATAAGACTAAACAAAAAAGACGTCAACTCGGTTGCTTAGCGACCTTGCTGAAAGAAATTGTAATTGTAATTGAAGAGCCTAGAAGCTATTTTAATCAACTTAGAATGTCACCAGAGCAGTTTACGTTCCTTTTAAACAGAGTTAGTAATGCAATAAAGAAACAAGATACGGTTATGCGCGAAACATTGTTACCAGAACTGAAATTACAAATTGCATTACGTTTCTTGTCAAGTAGATATTCGTCTCTGCAGTACCTGTACCGTGTTTCGAAATCCACAATTGTCATAGTTCGTTTGTATAAGTATTTGGAATTGAATGTATTTTAGTCTGCAATTCACTAATCGTCAACCCATCAATATTTAATTCACGAATAATTGCTTCAGGAGCACTAACACGCCGCTGCTTAAAATCACACATACACCTATTCATCGCATATATGTTCAAAAACAGAATTATTTCTTCCGTTCCCCCCTTTATATTGTGTTTTGTTCTGTATTGGTTATAACCTAACCTAAAAACACGCGCAATCAGTTTCACCAAAGTTGGAAGGTGCCGAAACTGTTTAAGTTTCGCCAACGAGTTGCGCGAACGCCTGCCGCGCATGCGCAATGGCCAGTAGCGCAGTTTCATGAAACCTAGTGTCGTCGTGTAAACTAGCCTTAACGCGCAGAGACTGAGCTTGTGTCAGTGAAGTTATTTGTCGCCGGTCAATATGTTTGATACGAAGAAATGTATATATGCAATTGAGAAGCTGTGTGCCATTTATGAAGTCGGATGAAAGGACTACAGTGACAAAAATTGAAGGCGAAGTACTGGAACGAAGTCGCCTAGCCGGCCGCCATGGCCGAGGAGACTGAGGCGCTCCCGTCACGGTCTGCACGGCCCCTACGGTCGGGGGTTCGAATCCCCCCACGGGCATGGATATTTATGCCGTCCTAGATCGTAAGTAGTTCATAAGTAGTTTGTAAGTTTAGGGACTGGTGACCCCGTAGTTAAGTACCATAAGCTTAACAAACATTTGAACATATGATTTTTTTGAAGTCGCCCAAATTAGCATGTGATGAGTGCTGCTGATAAGGATAAAGCAGGTATGTAAGAACTATACGAAAACTAACTCTCCATTTTGTGGACACCGAGAGAACTTTGATGATAGTACATATCAATAGAAATATTCTGTAAACATTAATTTTGTTCCAAACCACATGTTTTCGTTACAACTTTGTTCGTCTATGTTGCTGAAAATCTTTCTAGTACTTATGGCAGGGGGCTGTATTTCACAACGTCTAGACGTACTGTACTGCAATCTCATGGTCG
Organism: Locusta migratoria; assembly: GCA_026315105.1. Classification (NCBI taxonomy): domain Eukaryota; kingdom Metazoa; phylum Arthropoda; class Insecta; order Orthoptera; family Acrididae; genus Locusta; species Locusta migratoria. The sequence continues at coordinate 340,776,113 of CM048755.1, forward strand.
TTTATTTATTTATTTTTATTTTTTTAAATCAAGATCACAATACCTACCTTACGATATATATGTTCAGAAAGTAAACAGTGGAATTAACATAAAAACTAATCATACAAAGCCAATTAACATGAACAACTGACTTACTTTTATCTAATGATGTAATTACACACAGTTTTATTTCAGGTAAACAACTAATGAAGAGGTGGAAGTCTCTAAGGGACAATTTCGTAAGGAAATTCCGTTTATTAAAGAAAACCGAGACCGGTGTGCGCGACGAAGAAGAAAAAATACGTGTACTTTGACCAACTGTCTCTTAATTTCACACGTAAAAGGTTGTGAAAATACCGTGTCCAATATTCCGCCATTGGACAACGAAACTGTTTTAGGAAATGAAACAGGAGACCTTCCAGAGGCCTGTGTGACAGCAACTTCAAAACATGATAACCTCAAACATTGTCATCCACCGAAAAGCGAGAACTGCATCCTGTTGATAGTCCACTTGCAAGCACCGGGTGTGTGCCCCAACGTCTCGCTTTTCTCTTTTAATTACACTAAAATGTTCAAATGTTTCTAAATCTATCGGACCAAACTGCGTGGTCATCAGTCCGTAGCTTACAATCTACTTAAACCTAGGTAAACTAACCTAAGGACAACACACACACACACCCATGCCCCAGGGAGGACTCGAACCTCCACGGCGAGCAACCGCGCGCTTTATTACACTCTTCATACATTTGTAATATATATATATAGTGGCGTGGATATTTCCGCCGTCCTTAGTATAAGGTAGTTGATAAGTAGTTTGTAAGTTTAGGGACTGTTTCCCCGTAGTTAAGTCCCATAAGCTACACAAACAACAACAACATTCTTCTATTCCTCAAGCCTTGAAAAGAATGGGTTTCAAGTTTTAACAAAATGATAATCTAGCGACATTAAATAAATTATAACTTTACAGAAATACACAAAAAATATATGGAAGACGACAGACGGTCGTCTTTCAAGCTGTATATTAAATGGAGTGGGTCTACCCTTGATCACACAGACCAGCCGACATATCTTTGTGTGACGCTTGACTGGTCCCTCACGTACAAACATCACTGCGAAAAATCCGAAACAACGTAGCTGCCAGAAACAGTATCCTGAAGAAGCTGACTGACAGTGGGGCGCTACACCTACTGAGCTTCGAACCTCCGCCTTACCACTTTGCTTTTCCGCAGCTGAATACGCATATAATGTCTGGTCTAGATCGTTGCATGCAAAGAAGATCGACATAAGCCTTAATGAAACCTGTAGGCTAGTCATAGGATGCACGAAGCCCACTCCACTGGAAAATCTCGGTCAAGCTTCAGGTTTCAGCACTCCCAAATCTCGAAGGGCAGCTCATGTGTCAACGAGCATTTCAAAAAGGACTTTGACAAGCTTCATCCACTATACGGCAGCTTTTACGGATCCAAAAGACTGAAAACAAGGAATCGGTTCCTCAACTACATCTTGGATGAATTCCCTGTCGACTACTCCATTCACGAAGTCCACCAAGCGGCGATAAATTAAACTATACGTCATGGAAAATGCTAAACCATATAGGAGCAGGTGTAGCCCATATAAAAAAAAATTCTTACAAAACGAGGCCTATAAGAACCTGACGACAATAAGTGCGAGTGTGGAGAAATACAAAACATGGAACACCTAATATGCCGAAATTGTCCTGCATGTTGCTCCCGTGACGACCTCTGGCAAAGGTCACAGAGCTCTTGATTATGTCTGAACTTGAGATGCTGAAATTTTGTTGCTGGACTGGTATTCGAGCTCTGATCTCTTCTTCCGCCTTATTTACCCTCTCGAAACCGTGTAGTACGATCATTTTGTTGCTTTATCAAAGACTGCAAACTCCTCTGTCTCCACGAAAATAATGTGGATTCGAAATTTGACTCAGCACAATTATATCCATAATTTCTTTTGAGGCCCTAGCAAATGCACACTTGGTTACCAGTGAAAATTATTTTAATTTTTATTGTCTCGTCATGTGTTGTCAATATTACGGTTACTGCCTCAAAGAAGCAGCACACCTCTTAATATTGTTAACAGTTGACCCTTTTCGTGTATTCCTGGATGGAAAAGAACGTCGCTAAGTGCGGGGTTCGAGTCATGGTCAGGCAAAAATAAATCGCATCCTTATTTGTGATTCAAACATCTCGCTGCTGGTGAAAAAATTCGATAGCTAACAACTAATTTAACTTAGTAAATAATTCATATCTCTAGCCACGAACCCATCATTGCACCTTGTCACTTGTGGTTAAAGGTAACGTCTTTCGTAGTTTGTTAACAACGACATAAGGATATTCATAGGTTTTCCGTTTGAATTAAAAAAATCATTTATTTTCACGTTTATAGTTGCTGACTTATACTTGTGAAAACTTCGATATTTCACATCTCTTAATGCCTACAGTCAGTAATGACGATTGTAATCGTCATCGAGTCTCGATCAGGTCCAAAAACTTTGGATTATTATCAATGGCTGTGGGTGATGGGTTTCGTTCCAGAACGAGTACAAGATAGTTCGTCGTCTCATTCCAAGTTCAAATGTGTACACATATATTTGTTCACTGACGGGTAGAAAGAAATGACCGGTGATACGCTGTTAATGCAGAAGTTTCCATAGAGCGTTTCCCGCTGTTAGTCGCGTTGCTTTTATCCGGTTAGTTAAACAATCGGTTTCTGCGAAACGTCTCGTGATAGGCTGTGAAAAACTATTGAGAGAGCAAAAATACTTCGAACTGCTATAGAACTTTAGGAGTTCCGATTTTGTAAAATCTCCTATTCATCAAGATATTTAATTTTGTGAAAGGATTACTGAGTGGTTTATGTGACAGTGTTTATCTAAGACTCTAGTCTAAGGAGTCTCTTAATAATTTCAAAATTTACTTATTACAGTAAAGTAAAGTTGAGTTTACAAGCGTTAAGGAAAGTATCATCTTTAATAATATTTTCCTTTTATTTGAAATATCGGGGCGTTAATTTGCATCCGAATTATTGCCATAAAGAGCACCCCTCTCTGATGGTGTACTTTGGTATCTATTTCGTATAGCTAGTAGAAAGTCCGTATCGCACAGGGATTAGAGGACTCGCATTATATGGGATGCATGCCTATCAGGAGGGACGCAATTCAGGTCGGTCTGTTTTTTCTGGGTATGATAGTACATTTATCTGAACCTACAAAAAATTAAAGCTATCTCAACTTGAATATTCGTTTGAACACCAGAGGCACTACGCATAGTCCTATTATCTATAACTGTGAATGTCTGTTAGGTGTACGTTTATCACGCCTGAACCACAAGACATAATTAACTAAAAATTTGTACAGTTATTAATGTCTACCCGGGGAAGCCTTTAGGCACAGTTTTATGGTGATCGGATAGCTATTTATCTATATATATATTAATATGAATGTCTGTTCGGTGTACGCTTATCACGTCCGTACGACAAGACGCAGAGACTTAAATACAGTTACAGTTAGTAATTTATACTCGAGGAATGTTTTAGGCACGGTTTTATAGCGATCTGACAGATATTTAGTAATTTGAAGAATATAACGCGAAATGCGTAACAATAATTACTCTTTGAAAATTATATTTACTCTTTGAAAAAGGTTTTATTGGTTGCATTGTTGCTTGAGGGTTGATAATGATAATAGGGTGGAGTATATTGGGATGGAAATTTATCGGTGTTTATAAAATTCTACGTGTGTGTGTGTTAATATTTCGCTTTGCAGCGAAACCTACAGAACGCAAACGAATGGTCTGTGTGTTATTGTTGTCCGAAGTCTCCCGTTGTACACCATAGCAGTTCGATGCCGATAGCTATAAGGGGGTGGAAGATATGGTGACTGAAAATCGTCAAATTATAAAAAGATTCGGACTGAAGGCCAGCGATGACGTTTGCGATTCCATAGCAAGGAGGTTACATACAGCGAAACGTGGTGGCACAGATCATATCTTTGCTCTATGTGTGCTACAATGGCTTCAGCTCTTTCTCTGTAAGGATAAGCATACGAATAAGGAAATATAAGAAGAAATAAATAAAGCAGTAAAAAAGAAATTTCTTTTAATAGATATCTTTAAAAAATGGATTTGACTTTCGCGTATTATCTATCATAATTAACCAACACGCGAACGGGTCCGCGGGTATAAGCTGTAGGTTATATATATATACTGCTGCCTTCTTTTAACTTTTGAACTATCTTACGCAGCGAGGTACAAAGGACACAATCTTCAATGGTGGCCCAGTGAGTATATAAATGAAATTTTTAAATTAAAACTGTACTTTAAAATTGTTAACTGATAGATAAAAACCCTTTGATTTCTGTTCGATCTCGCTTTCGTTCCTGAATTTTTCACGCCATGCATTCATCACTTATCTAACCTCTCGCAACAATTCGTTAATGTGAAAAATGCCAAGTTGAAGCGTTGTTCAGAATTCTCATAAAACTATAACCGCCACACATAATTGCATAGCCTAGTGAATTCAGATATAGTTGGCAGGTAGGGCCTACACTTGCAGTATAAAAATGATCAATAAATCACTGCGATGATGAAGCTGATTTCCGGGTTAAGAACGTCTTTACTTTTACCTAACAGTTTATAGTTCATAAGTTTAATGCAATCAGTACAACACGGTATTCGCTCATGTGTGTCGATACTATATGAATGGACTCAGGGAGGCATGAGGACGAAAGCTGTTTAACTTCAGCAGTGACAGATTCTTGCTAACCAATCAAAGCGTCACCTTTCCTTTACTGTACAGTTCCATATATGTTTAATATTTGCAGCCCAGCAGTTGAGGGACATTTCAGTATGTCCCCTTGGGCTTGTTTTTATGGAAACGGGGTCTTACCTAGGCTCACTGCGCTATGCTGACTGAGTCACAACGCTGTACGAGAGAATACTATTCATTATACGATAAACCAGCTCATTTACGACTGGTTTCCGTCCATTGTTAGCTGAAGAATGTTCACATGAAAATGTGCTTGCCATTAGAAACCTTAAAATTGTTGCTCCTTTCCAAGTAAGATAAAATGAGTATCTTGTGTGTTCTTTTTTAAATATGCATCATTTTTTTTCTATGACACCCTCAATCACACAACGCTTGATTACAAATCTGCAATACATGTGACTTAGTAACCAAATGGCAGCCCCCAAACAGGATTGCCTGACGATAGTCAAAGCATTAAACATTTTGAGAATAATTACCACTGTTTTGTCCACACAATGTGTATGCCTAAAGGGCTTAATGTCATTCCAAACAATATTATTAACAACGTCAGTAGCACCTGAAGATGGCGAGAAGCTGTCTCGCTGAAATATTGTGCGAGTATTACAATACCATCCGACGTAACTCCTGTGAATCTTTCAAGAATGGTGATAGCGTCTCTGTATGTCCATTTCTTTGTACAAAGCGTGCTGTTTGTTATCATCTATATCTATAAATGTGAATGTCTGTTCGGTGTACGTTTATCACGTCTGAACCACAAGACATTAAGAGCTAAACATTTGTACAGTTACTAATGTCTACCCGGGGAAGGCTTTAGGCACGGTTTCATGGCGATCGGATAGCTATTTATCTATATATTTATATTAATGTCTGTCTGTTCGGTGTACGCTTATCATGTCCGAACGACAAGACGCAGATACTTAAATATTTGCACAGTTACTAATTTACACCCGAGGAAGGTTTTAGGCACGGTCTTATAGCGATGTGATAGATATTTAGTAATTTGAAGAATATAACGCGAAATGCGGAACAATAATTACTCTTCGAAATTATATTTTCTCTTTAAAAATAGTTTTATTGGTGGCATTGTTGCTTGAGGATTGATAATTGTAAAAGGGTGGAGTATGTTGGGACGGAAAGTTATCGGTGTATATAAAATTCTACGTGTGTGTGTGTTAATATTTCGCTCTGCAGTGAAAAGTACAGAACGCAAACGAATGGTCTGTGTGTAATTGTTGTCCGAAGTCTCCCATTGTACACCATAGCAGTTTCATGCCGATAGCTATAAGGGGGTGGAAGATATGGTGGTTGAAAGTCGTCAAATTATTAAAAAAATTCGGACTGAAGGCCAGCGATGACGTTTGCGACTCTATAGCAAGGAGGTTACATACAGCGAAACGTGATGCCACAGACCATATCTTTGGTCTATGCGTATGTCTTCAGCTCTTCCTCTGTGAGGATAAGCATACGAAAAATTTAATTTCTTTTACTTGAATGTTGATTAAAAATGTTTGTTTCTAAAGAAGGTATTGTATTTCATTTCATCCTTCAAAACCAGTCTCATAGCACACTACTGAAAGATAGCTTATCTATCATAATCTACCAACACGCGAGCGGAGCCGCGGGTTTAAGCTAGTAGAATAATAAATCCAACACCTTCAGCCATCAGTTTTTACATATTTATTCACGCAACTAGGTTCGGCGATATACTTTGACAACTGGTAGTTGAAGTAGTAACATCGTGTAATGGTCTGGAAGTATGCAGTAACAGATGAGAAGCATAACGTCGTTCTTAGAGATTTACAAACATTGGTACTGAGTGCTGACCTGGTTTGATGCTAAGCGTAGGGTCATTGACCATTAGCTACGTCTACTCAGAGGCCGGAAGACGGAGAAACTGGTTGCATGAATAAATTAATTTAAAAACTGACGGCTGAAGGTGTTAGATTTGTTGTGACTTGAGTATTAATAGTTTCTAGTGGTATTATAGTCTCAAATAAAATTAAAACATTTGCACTCAAAAACCCATTAAAATTAAATTGGCGGTCTGCGCGCTAGTCACAGTCTGCACGGCCGTTACGGTCGGAGGTTCGAATCCCCCCTCGGGCATGGATGTTTGTGTCGTCTTTAGTGTAAGGTAGTTCATAAGTAGTTTGTAAGTTTAGGGACTGATGACCCCGCATTTAACTCCCTTAAGCTTAACAAACATTTGAAAATTTTTAAAATCAAATTAAATTTGTAATCAGCGACAGAGGATGTCATTGAGATGACAACAATTTCGAAGAACAGTTAAAACATTCATTGTTAATTATACCTGAAGAGCATAGTAGATACTATGAACTACATCGCCCCACTGCTGGGCGATCAGGCGTCATAAAAAGGACTCATACAGTTATAAGATGGCGCTGTGATTACACTTCTAGATTTTTTTTCCTTTTTTTTTGGGGGGGGGGGGATAGGGGAGAGCTAGGTTAAGCTTCCCGCATATTTAACCAGGTTTTGTTTTTCCACAATTTCCTTACATAATCAGGACAAGTGCTGTGACAATTCCTGTTGTTACAACACATCCATTTTGGGCCCACTTTAGGTTACGGTAGTAACACTAAAAGTGGGCCTTTTGACAGCTAGAAATTTAAATGAAAATAACGGCTTAACTATTCATCTGACACGAAAATTGAATAACCGAATTTGTAGAGGAGAAAATTCTCTACAACTTTGCTCTTTTATGTTTTTTCATATCTCGTAGCGTTTCAAAGATATTTGCAAAAATAACGGCGATATTGGAATGTCTGTCTGTCTGTCCGTAACGAGTTCCCTGTTTTTAAGACGAACCGTTCTACCGATCAGCACCAAATTTTACAGACATGATTGTAGGCCGCCAGAGACCAGAACCTCCGTTTTTCAAATTTTTCGGACAAACAATACGGTAGTAATACCAAAAAAAGCCGTTTGTAATGTAATTGCAAACGAACCGGTTATCTGACACGAAAATTGAATAACCTAATTGGTAGAGGAGAAAATTCTCTACAACGTAGCTCCCTTATGTTTTTTTCATATCTCGTATCGTTTGAGACATATTTGCAAAAATAACGGAGATCTGACACCCTCCTTTGAATTAACGAAAAACAGCCGTTCGGAGGTGTCACGTGACATTCCTCGCCCAGAACTCTCTCTGGCATACGCCATCTTGCGTTGCGTATTTGATGATTTTCTTATTGTAACTTACTTGTTGTCATTTCAAACCAATGGTGCATCGAAGAATTAACAAAAACACATCGTTCTTCGTGCGATAAATGATAATCTAGTGTCTACAAATGCCATATTAGCATCAGTTAAAAACGACCATCAATAGTATGAGATTAAAGGACTCATCATCTGATTGATAGCCGTAGCGTAGTGGGCAAGGCGTTTTTCGGAACCCGTCACTATCTAATTTTTTCCCCTAAAAGGGTTTCAGACACTCTTATTAATTAATTTCTTATTATTTAGATTATTATTTTGGTCCAAAATGTTTGCAAAAACTTATAAAACCACAAATCTCAATTGGGACGTAAAACACATCAGTGCGATTTTCTCCCCCTGAAGCCCTGTTCAACTGAGACAACTGATCATTTCCAACTAACGACCTGGTGGTCGTGGTTCAGATACCGGAGTGGCATTTGGGCATCCACAAGTTTTCTGTGGTTACGCTAAATCATAACTGTTCCACTGATAGATTTCCAGGTGCTTTTGTTCAGATAATATATGTGTATAGCGTCATTCGATCACTTAAGGGCCCGAGGAAGCATTGTTCCTCTGAAATTTCCATTTCTTTTCTTTTTGTCTTCTTCTACATTGCAGTTTTTGTAAGTCTCACCGATTGTAATTTCTTCTTGCTGCTGCAATTACCACAGATACAAGAGCAAAGCTAAACACCGCCCAAGGTGAAACTTGTTTGAGTGGTGTGAACAGTGGAAAACTCTCCAGCACGAGTTATCTTACACAAATCTACTGATGTGATGTACAACGGCTGCAAAGACCACTGCGACATGATATGAGTCAGAGGAGCGTCAACCTCAACCACTAGGCGTCACTAAGTATTTCACAGTTCATAATGACCTTAATGTTTATACAAGACTATTCCCAGAATACCATACATGGAAACGACAGGAGAAACTCATTTCTTAAAAGATTAAAAGACATGCCATAATGACGAAATTTTTCAGTCACCCTAATCTATTAGCAAAAAATCATATGTTTGTAAACCTTACGGAACTTAACTACGGGGTCATCAGTCCCTAAACTTACAAACTACTTATGAACTACTTACGAACTAGGACGGCACAAATATCCATGCCCGAGGGGGGATTCGAACCCCCGACCGTAGTGGCCGTGCAGACCGTGACTGAAGCGCCTCAGTCCCCTCGGCCACCGCGGCCGGCAATCTATTAGTGATTGAATGCTGAGACAAATTTAACGTCAACAAAACTTCAACCTGCTTTAATCTAAAAAGAGTAATGCGTTAAAACATATGCTGTTTTCAACATAACGGAAACAACAGTTTCATAGAAGCCAGAAAGGAAGTTTAGAATTTAACGTCCCGTCGACAGCGTGGTCATTAGAGGCGGAGCCAACGCTCGGATTTTTTGGTAAGGATATAGAAGGAAATCGGCCGTGCCCTTTCAAAGGAAGCATCCCGGCATTTACCTGGAGTAATTTAGGGAAATCACGGAAAACCTAAATCTGAATGGTTGGAGGTGGATTTGAACCACCTTCCTCCCGAATGAATTTTATAGAACATAGCATATTTGTGAGGTGGTAACTCTGATCTTCCCTAATAAACGAAATGGCTCGATCTGTTAGATATTAGACGCGAATTCGAGCATCCAAATTTGGGTTTTCTGTGATTTCATGAAATCGCTTAAGGAAAATGTTTGAATGGTGCCTTTGCAAAGAACAACGCTAATTTCCTAACTCATTGTTCCTCAGACCGGGTTTTTTTGTGGCAGATTATTTAAACGCGGTTTGTTTTTGATATTTTTCACCGATATGTAGGGTGTATTGAAACATAGCTCGGTCAAATACATCACAGACAAAGAGCAGTAACGAAGTACAAGCAGTCTTCAATAACAGGGTTTGCTAAATATTGACATGGATGATCAGAAGGAATGGTAATTCTGAACCGATACACATACGTCCATAACTCATTATCATATATTTCTGTAAGCAAAGTTTAACGTGAACTCTATGAAATAAAAAAAATACATAATGGAGTTAATATATTAGTCAGTGTGCGCTGAATTAAGTCAACGGAAAAGTGAAAATTTGTGGCAGGCTGTTGAAACTGGGTTTTCTGCTTACTAGCGGTTGCGCTATCCTAAAGAATAGACACGATACACATAAGAAGGCGATGACACGCCAGTAATCAGTGGAGGCCTGTAATTCAGTTTGTTGGAAGACTCATGCTTCCACATAGACTCACTATAGATGTTTGTGTTGGAAGAATTTCTTGTGACTTTTTGCCAAGTGGAAATTGCGACTGCATCAGACCCAGCTCTGAGTATCGTACCGGACTTTGTAAATCATTGAAGATCATATACTATCAAAGAAATCCGCCATCCTCTGGAATGCATCCTTGTTAATGCATTTTTGTGCCATGTCAGTACAGATGAGTGTACTTCAACTTCATGCTAATCCAACAGGAAGTGCTTCGTATGTATGTTTGTAATCGTAAGGGACCAAACATTGGTCCCTAGACTTAAAAACTACTTAAACTAACTTACGCTTAGGAAAATATACACAACCCTTCCCGAGGGAGTTCTCGAACCTCCTATAGAAGCAGCCGCGCAACCCATAACTTGGTGATCAAGGATGTTGGGGTGTGATCTACACTAAGCATTTAGCTAGAAGCAATTGTACATGCATGGTATAGATAAACAGATTGATCAGATGACGTCACAATGTACAACATGAGTTCAAAAATGATTGTAGAGCTTACGGGACTTAACTACGGAGTCATCAGTCCCTAAACGTACAAACTACTTATGAACTAGCTAATACTAAGGACGGCACAAATATCCATGCCCGAGGGGGGATTCAAACCCCCGACCGTAGTGGCCGTGCAGAACGTGACTGACGCGCCGCAGACGGCTCGGCCGCCGCGGCCGGCTATTAATATGAGTGGAGCATCAGTCCAGTTCCCCATAAAAGTACTTTGACTGGTTCTGCACAGAAAGGCTTTGATAGTGTTTCCACAAAGACTTGGTGGTATCCTGTTGGAATGGAAACTAGTTAGTGGTCGTGGATGCATACAGCGAGTTTCTGAACATCATACCAATGAATTCTTCCACTTCTCCAAGTAGAGTGTTTCCGTTTATGTCTATTGTTTGTAGTATGCAAGTACAGTGTTCGCACTGATGTCCATTATTTGTACTTAAGTTTACAAGAAGTGACTGTGTTTGACAATGGCCCACAGTTCACGTCTCTCGAATTGCAACAGTTTTGTATTGACAAGAACATACAGCATGTCCTCAAACACGATTACATCCTCAATCATATAGTGGGGTGTAAAGATTTGTGAGAACATTTAAATCACAGATGGGTAAGTTGTGGGCTACTTCCTAAGGAGACAAGGGCTGCAATGAGTTTTTCTACTTCATACTCATCACCATGGCACGGCAAGTTACCAGCGTATCTACTGCATAGGAGTCACCATACGACTTTGTTTAACCTAATGTGTTCGCCACAGCAGGTCCATGCTCCAACAACCATGTCAAAATTCAAAATTTGTCCATTTTCTTCAGGACATAAGCAGCAGGCACATATCGGAATGTGGTTTTATAAGAGATGTCCGTTCCAGATCCAATTATACCAATTATACTGGGCACTATCCGACACTCCACAGACAGCATAAGAATCAACTTAGGCTTCTTATTTCCTTCTATTCCTCCTCCCTTTCTTTGTCCAAAGACTCATTTAGTCGCCACGGCCTGTAGCTGCAGCAACAGTCCACGTCATGGTCACAGCTATTCCCACCTGTAGCCAGGGGGCCCGTTCAGCCAAGGACACCCATGGATGTTAAGCCGCCGGCCGAGCGTACTGTGGCGCGTCAGTCACAGTCTGCACGGCCACTACGGTCGGGGGTTCGAATCCCCCCTCGGGCATGGATATTTGTGCCGTCCTTAGTAGTAGCTAGTTCATAAGTAGTTTGTACGTTTAGGGACTGATGACGCCGTTGTGAAGTCCCATAAGCTATACAAACATTTGAACATTTGATGTTGAGCTGGAGCATTCACAGAAGCCATGTCATGCCATCCGACCGGGTACCCCAGAGGATCGGGTCGCAGTATTCGTCCTGTCTGGTTCGTCAAATGAATCTGCTCTCACGGATGCTGGCATGCACCCTGTAACTGGCTTTCAAGTCGATGAGCCCGGTCTCGCTTAGGACGAATGGTGGTGCGCTCAGCACGGACCACCTAGAACCTGCGCCAGCGTACCATCCAACTGTACTCCATGTCCCTACCCGGTGATAGGTCGGATGTTTTGAGAATGGATGATGTGTCGTGAAAAGTAATATCAAAAGTCGACACCGCAAAGATGACACAGAAAACTGAAGGACGCGAATTCTTCAGCTCAATGACGAGCGTAGATGCAGCCAAAACTCCAAATGTTTCCATACGCCACCGCGAGCACCGTCTTCAAATAATACAGCATGGACACGGCAAGTACGGTCTTGTTAGTTTCAATGAGTTTCCGCCAGTCAACTGCACGAGTGCCTGCGAATCTCCTATTTACGTCCATCGTGACCAATAACAATTCTGCGCCAAACTCAGACAACAGGGTATTTAAAAGAAATGTATTGCAACTAGTGACCCGCTCGGCTTCGCACGGGAAGAATTTATATTCTGTATCAATAAAAATCGATGTGTGTATGGGGCATGGGTGCAGTGGCGGCTCGTACAAAATTTGACCAGTGTGCTACAATATTGCAAAAATAAACAGGAAACAAAACATACTAAAATAAAAAAGTCAACCTTTGTATGATTGCCTTTAATTAAATATCAATTAATACTGTATTGACAGTAAGACCCTCAGGGGAATCTATAACAGCGCCGCCAACTGCATGTATTCACTGAAGGTAGTAAATATAACGTTTAAAAAATATTAATTTTATTTACAGAAATTAAAAATTTGGACTCAGTGGTATTTGAATACTAGCCTCACACAGGTAGGTTTGAGAGACGACGCGCAAGACGCCTGAGTCAGCGCGCTATTTGACTCTGTAAGCCGCAATATTCGTCATATACTATTCTTCCGCAGCCGTTACACTCAGCGTGAAGAGAAATATTGATGTGGTGCTGCAGTCGGTCTCAACACACATGAGTCGCCAGGCCTGACATCACGTCTGCGCATGCGCACTAGCGAACAGACGACTGCGCCGCCTCTGTGCGCACGTACCAGCGCGGCTGAATCCCATTTCAGCACACGGAGCTGGTTTCCAGCTATCGCGGCGAGAGCGCTTTAAAATGCGTTTTCATCCTTATTACTAGCATTCTAATACGCATTGGAAGGGAATTGGCACAATTTTATTGTGATATCTGCCTCGTATTCCAAGACAAAGTATGTAATTTTACAACGATTTCTCGCTTTCATTCAAAGAGAAATTGCATAATTTTAGTAATATATTTACAGTGGCCACGGTGGAGTAGCAGAGCGGTCTAAAGCGCCTCGCTACGGAGCGCGCGGTTGCTCGCCGTAGAGGTTCGAGTCCTCCCTGGGGCATGGGTGTGTGTGTTTGTCCGTAGGTTAGTTTACCTAGGTTTAAGTAGTTTGTAAGCTACGGACTGATGACCACGCAGTTTGGTCCAATAGATTTACAAACATTTGAATTTTTTTGTTTTGTTTTTTGCTGATTGTATAAACATCGCTGACTGGAGATCAAATCTGACGTTAGTTCAGAATTAAAACCATGTTCAGGGCACCGCTGTATCGTATAATGCTAAACCTAGATCCGACGAAGCTCCTTCAACGATGGTCTGAGTCAGCGCGGAAGATGCTTGGCGGCACCGTTAAAATCGGCTATCCACAAGAGTATTGCGCCTCGACTGCAGATAGTAATAGATACACAATATTTGTTATCGAAGTTTTCATGTTGCAAAGATGGAAGGAAGCACACGGGGAAAGGAGCTATATTGAAACTTCTCCCAACATGAAAAAGATTTACTTGTAGAAATCGTTTTGGAGCAATAGGACACAATAGAAAGGAGAAAGAAACGGATTAAGTTACTGTGGCCTAGAAGGTACAGGAACGGAAAGAAGTTTCAGATGATGATAATTTGTAAAATGTCGGAACGAATAAAGATTGAAAATGTGTTATGAAAATATTAAGAAATAGATCACGAAAGCATCTTCACAGGAATATATATTATTTTTTAGCCGCTCTTTACAATTATTACGGTACCCTTTTTTTTCAGTAGCCACTGCATATTCGAAAACAATAATGTGAAATAGTCATGTTGCCCAGCAGTAGCCTAGAATCCTATGAAAACTGACCTTATGCTTAAGTAATGCTATGGTGTGTTATGGTATGGTAGTGTTTTCTAGGGTAATTATCTTTTATGACCGATGCAGTAGAGACAACTCTTGATAATGGAGAAAAATACAGCAACTAAGTAGATTCGAACTCGAAAACCTTGACAGCACAGTTTAGGACGCAGACAATCACCCATTTGTTGTGTACTTCTTAAAAGCGTAGTTGAGTTTTAATCAACAATGTTCATGCAGTTGCCACCACACGATGTGTTCAGTAGTAAAAAGTTTTTACAAACTACACAGTTACTGCTACTTCAGTTGAGAGAGCACATATGAGACGTTGGGTCATTACTGTTTTCTGTTCATTGCAAATATTTATCACGAACAGTCACGGAAACGACGCTAGCGCTCCAAACGGCAGCGCTGTAGGCACGCCGGCCGCGGTGGCCGAGGGGACTGAGGCGCTTCAGTCACGATCTGCACGGCCACTACGGTCGGGGGTTCGAATCCCCCTCGGGCTTCGATATTTGTGCGGTCCTTAGGATAAGCTAGTTGATAAGTAGTTTGTAAGTTTAGGGACTGATATGTTCAAATGTTTGTTAAGCTTAAGGGACTTAACTACGGGGTCATCAGCCCCTAAACTTACAAACTACTTATGAACTACCTACAACTAAGGACGGCACAAATATCCATGCCCGAGGGGGGATTCGAACCCCCGACCGTAGTGGCCGTGCAGACCGTGACTGAAGCGCCTCAGTCCCCTCGGCCACCGCGGCCGGCTAGGGACTGATAACCATGTAGTTAAGTCCCATAAGCTTAACAAACATTTGAACATTTTTGAGCTGTAGGCACAGAAGAATGGCAGTTGGCTCCTTCTCCACTAGGGGGCTAGTGCACCACCACTTAGAGAGAAGGCCGCGGCGCTCTCGTGTGACGTCAGGCAGAGTAGGTTGCGCGCGCATAGCTGACTGGCTCGCTGCTTCTGCATTGTGGGCCGTGCCCCAGCGGCTACCCAGTCAGCTATGCGCGCGCAACCTACTCTGCCTGACGTCACACGAGAGCGCCGCGGCCTTCTCTCTAGGTGGTGTTGGCTAGTGACGTTCGAAATGCTAGACGTAGACGTCTACGTATTTGTTAACCCTAGCACCACTAAGCTCGGATCTGTCACATGGATGTCTAAAGGGGTGGGGGGGGGGCAAAAATTGCCCTCACGTTCTTTTCACTTTTTAACAATTTTATTTTTGTTTGTTTATTTATTTTTTATTATTTAATGAACTAGTAATTTCTTTATGAGGTTGCAACACCCTTTCCATAGTTGTCAGGAACATTATAAAAGATGCAAACACAACAAATAAAGTAATGAATATGAGAAATGTTATTATCTTTTTATCATGAAACTAACACTTAGATATACATCAGACTAGTATTGTCGGCCGCGGTGGCCGCGGGGACTGAGGCGCTTCAGTTACGGTCTGCACGGCCACTGCGGTCCGGGATTCGAAATGTTCAAATGTTTGAAACTTCCTGGCAGATTAAAATTGTGTGCCGGAACCGGGACTCGAACCTGGGACCTTTGCCTTGCGCGGGCAAGCGCTCTACCGACTGAGCTACCCCGACACGACTCACGATGCCGCCTCACAACTTTACTTCCGCCAGTACCTCGCCTCCTACTTTACAAACTTCACAGAAGCTCTCTTGCAAACACGCAAGACTAGCACTCCTGGAAGAAAGGATATGGTGGAGACATGGCTTAGCCACAGCCTAAGGGATGTTTCCAGAATGAAACTTTCACTCTGCAGCGGAGTGTGCGCTGATATGAAACTTCCTGGCAGATTAAAATTGTGTGCCGGAACCGGGACTCGAACCTGGGACCTTTGCCTTTCGCGGGCAAGCGCTCTACCGACTGAGCTACCCCGACACGACTCACGATGCCGCCTCACAACTTCACTTCCGCCAGTACCTCGCCTCCTACTTTCCAAACTTCACAGAAGCTCTCTTGCAAACACGCAAGACTAGCACTCCTGGAAGAAAGGATATGGTGGAGACATGGCTTAGCCACAGCCTAAGGGATGTTTCCAGAATGAAACTTTCACTCTGCAGCGGAGTGTGCGCTGATATGAAACTTCCTGGCAGACTAAAATTGTGTGCCGGAACCGGGACTCGAACCTGGGACCTTTGCCTTTCGCGGGCAAGCGCTCTACCGACTGAGCTACCCCGACACGACTCACGATGCCGCCTCACAACTTTACTTCCGCCAGTACCTCGCCTCCTACTTTCCAAACTTCACAGAAGCTCTCTTGCAAACACGCAAGACTAGCACTCCTGGAAGAAAGGATATGGTGGAGACATGGCTTAGCCACAGCCTAAGGGATGTTTCCAGAATGAAACTTTCACTCTGCAGCGGAGTGTGCGCTGATATGAAACTTCCTGGCAGATTAAAATTGTGTGCCGGAACCGGGACTCGAACCTGGGACCTTTGCCTTTCGCGGGCAAGCGCTCTACCGACTGAGCTACCCCGACACGACTCACGATGCCGCCTCACAACTTCACTTCCGCCAGTACCTCGCCTCCTACTTTCCAAACTTCACAGAAGCTCTCTTGCAAACACGCAAGACTAGCACTCCTGGAAGAAAGGATATGGTGGAGACATGGCTTAGCCACAGCCTAAGGGATGTTTCCAGAATGAAACTTTCACTCTGCAGCGGAGTGTGCGCTGATATGAAACTTCCTGGCAGATTAAAATTGTGTGCCGGAACCGGGACTCGAACCTGGGACCTTTGCCTTTCGCGGGCAAGCGCTCTACCGACTGAGCTACCCCGACACGACTCACGATGCCGCCTCACAACTTTACTTCCGCCAGTACCTCGCCTCCTACTTTCCAAACTTCACAGAAGCTCTCTTGCAAACACGCAAGACTAGCACTCCTGGAAGAAAGGATATGGTGGAGACATGGCTTAGCCACAGCCTAAGGGATGTTTCCAGAATGAAACTTTCACTCTGCAGCGGAGTGTGCGCTGATATGAAACTTCCTGGCAGATTAAAATTGTGTGCCGGAACCGGGACTCGAACCTGGGACCTTTGCCTTTCGCGGGCAAGCGCTCTACCGACTGAGCTACCCCGACACGACTCACGATGCCGCCTCACAACTTCACTTCCGCCAGTACCTCGCCTCCTACTTTCCAAACTTCACAGAAGCTCTCTTGCAAACACGCAAGACTAGCACTCCTGGAAGAAAGGATATGGTGGAGACATGGCTTAGCCACAGCCTAAGGGATGTTTCCAGAATGAAACTTTCACTCTGCAGCGGAGTGTGCGCTGATATGAAACTTCCTGGCAGATTAAAATTGTGTGCCGGAACCGGAACGCGAAAGGCAAAGGTCCCAGGTTCGAGTCCCGGTTCCGGCCCACAATTTTAATCTGCCAAGAAGTTTCATATCAGCGCACACTCCGCTGCAGAGTGAAAGTTTCATTCTGGAAACATCCCTTAGGCTGTGGCTAAGCCATGTCTCCACCATATCCTTTCTTCCAGGAGTGCTAGTCTTGCGTGTTTGCAAGAGAGCTTCTGTGAAGTTTGGAAAGTAGGAGGCGAGGTACTGGCGGAAGTAAAGTTGTGAGGCGGCATCGTGAGTCGTGTCGGGGTAGCTCAGTCGGTAGAGCGCTTGCCCGCGAAAGGCAAAGGTCCCAGGTTCGAGTCCCGGTTCCGGCACACAATTTTAATCTGCCAGGAAGTTTCATATCAGCGCACACTCCGCTGCAGAGTGAAAGTTTCATTCTGGAAACATCCCTTAGGCTGTGGCTAAGCCATGTCTCCACCATATCCTTTCTTCCAGGAGTGCTAGTCTTGCGTGTTTGCAAGAGAGCTTCTGTGAAGTTTGGAAAGTAGGAGGCGAGGTACTGGCGGAAGTGAAGTTGTGAGGCGGCATCGTGAGTCGTGTCGGGGTAGCTCAGTCGGTAGAGCGCTTGCCCGCGAAAGGCAAAGGTCCCAGGTTCGAGTCCCGGTTCCGGCACACAATTTTAATCTGCCAGGAAGTTTCATATCAGCGCACACTCCGCTGCAGAGTGAAAGTTTCATTCTGGAAACATCCCTTAGGCTGTGGCTAAGCCATGTCTCCACCATATCCTTTCTTCCAGGAGTGCTAGTCTTGCGTGTTTGCAAGAGAGCTTCTGTGAAGTTTGGAAAGTAGGAGGCGAGGTACTGGCGGAAGTAAAGTTGTGAGGCGGCATTGTGAGTCGTGTCGGGGTAGCTCAGTCGGTAGAGCGCTTGCCCGCGAAAGGCAAAGGTCCCAGGTTCGAGTCCCGGTTCCGGCACACAATTTTAATCTGCCAGGAAGTTTCATATCAGCGCACACTCCGCTGCAGAGTGAAAGTTTCATTCTGTTCAAATGTTTGTTAAGCTTAAGGGACTTAATTACGGGGTCATCAGTCGCTAAACTTACAAACTACTTATGAACTACCTACAACTAAGGACGGGACAAATATCCATGCCCGAGGGGGGATTCGAACCCCCGACCGTAGTGATTGTGCAGACCGTGACTGAAGCGCCTCAGTCCCCTCGTCCACCGCGGCCGGCCCCTTTTAGAATTTTGAGTCTTCAAACAGCTGTGACATCTTCCTATTGAATAAAAGTCAACAGCTTGAAGAGTTGCAATAATTCTGATACTGACGAGACATTTTATTAGAACTGCGAGTAATGTAGAACTGCTCCAACAGCAATGGAGATTTATTTCAAAACAATGGGAACGTAATACAGCGGTACCAACAGTCGGAAACTGCATTTCTTTCTGTCGTACTGAGAAATATTTTAATGAGAAACGTTGTCTCACCGATGTCTGAGGGGGGGGGGGGAGGGGCAAAAACTGCCCGCACTTAAATTAAATGTAATAGGCAGATTGAAATAATTCACAAAAATTATAAAACTGTGACAGCATATACTCTAGATATTCTTCTACAACTACCTAAATTCTTGCTTCTTTACTCCAACAACTAGATATATTAAACAAATAAAACAAATACCGCGGGCAATTTTTGCCGCCCCCCCCCCCCCCCCCTTTAGCGGTGCTAGGGTTAATAAATATCTTGATCCGATCGCTACCAAACTTTGGATCACCCGCTGAGATAATCTGAACATTTCATCAAAATTTCTCCAGCTATCTTGGATTCTATAAGGAAGATACATACACAAATTCATTTTTATGGATAAGATTGCAAAGGTACAATTTAATGGTGACCCAGGACGGGTCTCGAATCCGGATATCCCGATATTCGCCAGCACGCGCGCGTGCGACGGTCGGGCCAACTGAGTCTCGGACTGTCTCGGCTTCTCTCGGCATTTCTCGGAAGTACTCGCTACGGCACGACATTCGAGTTGCATTGCCATGCGGTTCTGTTTCCTGCGCCTTAGGTAGCGATATTTTTCCAACTGGCAGCGCCCATTTCCCTAAGCTTTCAACTGTTAAAGAAAATGCAAATTTAGTAAAATTAATTTCACTTTTGGAAGAAAAACAGCAATATTTTTCAAATCGGTTTCAGACTACTGACAACCTCGCATCTCTTTTTGACACTTTTTCAGGACCATTTTCTGTAGTAGTTGTAACTGTCCCTGCGAATCTGCAGATGGAATTGACACATTTGCAGTGTAATTCCCGATTTAAAGAAAAATTCTACTACGTTAAAACTGTTAAGGAGTTCTACGAATGATTTCTTCAGGAAGAGTTTCTATATATTGAAAATGAGGCTGCAAATTAGTGATATCAAAGGAGTCAGAATTAGTAAATAATTAAATTTTTTGTTTGTAATATATTTTGTTAGGAACTGCACTCATGTGACTGCTGGCAGAGAAGTTCTATCTAATATATTTTTTCTTTCACATGTAGTTATAGCAATTTGTTCCATCCATAGAGACTACATTTTGTATTTGCCTCTCTTTCTATAGCTGAGTTAAAATGTAAGAATTTTATGTAGAATAACGTGGCTCGCAGAATATTAATAGTGTGATAGAGCTGCAACTCAAACATAATTCTGAAAACGTTCAAATGTTTTTAAAACTATGGGACCAAACTGCAGTGGTTATCAGTCCCTAGACTTACAAGCTATTAAACTAACTTATGCTAAGGACACGCACACACACACACACACACACACACACACACACACACACACACATATTTGCCCGAGGGAGGACTCGAACCTCCGAAGGGGACCAACAAGGCGCCTTAGAGAGCACGGCCATTCCCGCGCGGTACACAATTCTATTTTTCATTTTTTCTTTTTTTTTTCTTCTTCTTCTTTTGTACCTACAGTCAGTAAGGATATAATTTCGCTCTTTACGATCAATAGTTTCAATTTTCTAATTCCCTAATACGGCATATTATGAACCTAGTCGCGTGCAAGCCAGTCTCGTGTTCCGTGCGACGGTGAGACGGTTTTGTTTTCTAAGCGGCGACTCTAGAATTTATTTCTCCAAGTTCCTGCTCAGACGGTGATTCAAATTCACCTCCGAGCATCCATATTCAGGTTTTCCCTGATTTACATAAATAATTCAAGGAAAATCTCGGAATGGTTCCTTTGAAAGGGCACGGCCGATGTCCATCCCCATGTTTACCCCAAAAATCCGTGCGTGATCTCTGTCTCTAATGACCACGCTGTCGACGGGACGTTAAACCCTAAGCTTCTTTCTATCTCTCTCTCTTGCTCAGACGGCTTAGCGGCGCTATGGGGCAAGGGTGCAGTTAGGGGAGGAGGGGTGGCCCGCGTGTTTACAGGCAATTCTGTGGCCGTCCCTGCATTACGCTTTTCCAACACGCCTCCCGGACTCCAAATGTTCAAATGTTTGTAAAGCTTATGGGACTTAACTACGGGGTCACCAGTCCCTAAACTTACAAACTACTTATGAACTACCTTATACTAAAGACGGCACAAATATCCAAGCCCGAGGGGGGATTCGAACCCCCGACCGTAGTGGCCGTGCAGACCGTGACTGAAGCGCCTCAGTCCCCTCGGCCACCGCGGCCGGCTCCCGGACTCCTTCAAACTTCCATATGCTATACATTGCCTACTACCAACGAGTGCTCGTACAAAATGTACAAATGTTTATAAATCTATCGGACCAAACTGCGTGGTCATCAGTCCGTAGCTTACAAACTACTTAAACTAGGGTAAACTAACCTAAGGACAACACACACACCCATGCCTCAGGAAGCACTCGAACCTCCAACGGCGAGCAATCGCGCGCTCCGCAGCGAGGCTCGGCTACTCCACCGTGGCAAGCTCCTACATTCCACTATGCCGGTTTCACACAGGGAGAGACGTTTACTATAATTTACAAAAGCCCTGATGTTGTTTGTTTAGCCGAAATGTGGTATACGGTCCGCGGCGGAGTGGCCAAGCGCATTGAGGCGCTATGCTACGAAGCGCGAGGCCGCTCCCCGTCGGGGGTTCGAATCCCCCCTCGGGCATGGATGTTTGTGTCGTCTTTAGCATAAGGTATTCATAAGTAATTTGTAAGTTTAGGGACTGATGACCCCGTAGTTAAGTCCCTTAAGCTTAATAAACATATGAACATTTTTTTGTGGCATACGGAAGTTGGGATCGCTCTGTGAGACGTGCCCGGCGAGTGTAATGGTTAACTGGGCCGCTCACTAAAGGCGGGAAACGCGGGTTAGAGTTCCGATCCGGCTCGCATTTTCATATGCCACCATTCAATTGTACAGTTCATGCTGATACATGTTCACACTTGCGAATACGTCTCTTGTATTGCATTTGACAGCTACAGCCGCCGCAGTTTCCTAGCGTGGTCTAAGGCGTCATGCTGCGGACTGATCAACCGTTCCCACTGGAGGTTCGAGTCCTCCCCAGGGAATGGGTGTGTATGTGTTGTTCTTAGTGTAAGCTAGCTTAAGAAAATTTTAAGTCTATGGACTGATGACCATAGCAGTTTGGTCCAATAGGTTTACAGACATTTAACATGTAATGTCCGCTCCTTCATTCATGCATGTATGCATGTATGAAGAACATTTACGTTGGTTCCATGGATTAACATTGACACTTCACATTGTATGACCAGTGTACAAAGCTGTGCATCGAGTTGTAAACCGACAGTCGTAGTTAATATTGCCAGTAGTATACGGTGTAATTAACTGTTGTGTTTAGTGTTCTGAGAGAGACTAGCCGCTGCAGTGCTCGAATACTGATATTTGCATAAAATCAAGTCTAAATAGCTAAGAGTCAGAACAGCAAGAGAAGCTTCAAAAACATTTATGCCGCGAGGGATTGACCGTGCTCTCTAAGGCGCCTTGCTGCGGAGTGCACGTCTGTTCCCCGTCGTAAAGTTCGAGCCCTCTCTTCGGCATGGGTGTATCTGTTGTCTTTAGCGTAAGTTAATTTAAGGAAGGAAGGAAGCTTGGGGTTTAACGTCCCGTCGACAGCTTGGTCATTAGAGACGGAGCTTACGCTCCGAGTTTTGGGTAAGGATGGGGAAGGAAGTCGGCCTTGCCCTTTGAAAGGAACCATCCCGGAATTTGCCTGGAGTGATTTAGAGAAATCACGGAAAACCTAAATCTAGATGGCCGGAGGTGGATTTGAACCACCATCCTTCCGAATACGAGTCCAATGCGTTACCACTGCGCCACCTCGCTCGGTAGTTTTCAAGTCCAGGGACTGATGACCACTGCAGTTTCGTACCATAGCTCTACAAACATTTGAACATTTGAAGAACATTTATACTCATTTTACATGTGCAGTTACTTAGTTTGTATTCTGTTGTGTTGCCGCAGCGAAATGGCCGAGCGTTCAAGGCGTCTTGCTGCGTAGCACGTGGTTGCTCGCTGTCGGAGGTTCGAGTCCTCCCTCGGGCATGGGTGTTTGTGTTGTCCTTTTTGTAAGCCTAGAGACTGATGACCAACATAGTTATGTCCCTTAGTTATATAAACATTTGTACATTTTTATTCAGTTGTGCGCATAGGGCATAAACAACCCACCATCATAAAAATTCGCGGTCATTTGTAATCGAAGAAAATTTTTTTTTTTTTTTTTTTTTTTTTTTTTTACGTTTAAATACGTCTTTGACTAGAAGAGTTATCTTATTTGAATGTTTTATCCTCTGCCAGTGATTCATAATTGTTTGATATTTTGTGTCACTCGGCCTCTCCTATTACCCTTATCAGAATACACGTACATATCACTGTGCCGCCGAGGACGTTCCAACAAACTCAGTACTTTAAGATGATAGTTACTCATTCCACACTTATAGTTCATTTCATAAGTGGATTGCTGAAGGTGTGAATGAACTTCACCATAGACGAGGCCCAAAACAGTCATTTTAATTGTACAATACTGTGCACGATTGGTCTTCTACTACTATTACAGTCAACTGAGCGAGTTTGAAAGCGTTTCAAATTGTGGCATTCCGAGAGGTGGGATGGTCATTTAGGAGAATTTCCACACAAGTTGGACGTGCTGCATCAGTTGTCCAACGACGCTGGTTGCAGTGATCCCGTGAACAATCTCACACATGTTGGCGAGGTTCTGGACGTCCATGCAGCACAGATGTCCACGAAGATCGACATATTCTAAGGGGCGTAGTGGCAAATCGTACAGATACAGTAGCACAGATGAAAGGCTTTGTGAATCTAGAAGTAGTCACACGACCTATTGTAACCGGTTACTAGCAGTGGGACTACGGGCACGCACGCCTCTAGCCCGCCTTCCATTCACTCCACGGCATCGACGTGCGCGGCTCACAGGATTACTTGCGAGATAGAATGAAGAGCCGCGATCTTCACTGCTAAAAGCAGATGCTTCCTGCTTGCAACTGATGGTCGTTTGCCGGCCGCGGTGGACGAGGAGACTGAGGCGCTCCAGTCACGGTCTGCACGGCCACTACGGTCGGGGGTTCGAATCCACCCTCGGGCATGGATATTTGTGCCGTCCTAGTTCGTAAGTAGTTCATAAGTGGTTTGTAAGTTTAGGGACTGATGACCCCGTAGTTAAGTCCCATAAGCTTTACAAACATTTGAACATTTTGATGGTCGTTTGCGTGTACTACGTAGAGTTGGCGCCTGCTGTTTCGTCGAGTGCGCGTCCGAGGCATACGTGCCCCACCTCAAGCCTCACGGTCTGGGGTGCGATAAGCTACAACTCGCGTTCTCCTTGGCGATTATGGAGCAAAGGCTGATCAGCGGTCGCTACGCGCAGTATATTCTAAGACTCGTTTTCTTTCCATTCTTGCAACAGAAATGTGGTATGTTGTTCCAACGGGATAATGCTCGCCCACAAACTGCGCGTGAAACTCAATGTTCTTCGCAAGACGGGCAACAACTTCCCTGGCCAGCATCGTCTCCGGCCTTGTCTGCAATCGATCACATGTGGGATATGATGGGGCGAGAACTGTTCACGTGCGGCTCGCGAGCATGAGTGGAATAACGTATTCCAAGACAGTATTCGCCGTAACTACGGTAGAACTGACGCTAGCGCCTGAAGTGACGCTCGTGGAGGCTGCATCACGTACTATTGTGGGTGTTTCATTGTGGATCGACACCTGATACCTCAGAAGTGCTCGATTTTGTGTCCCAACTTCATCGCCGCTTTTGTGTCCCAGCCTCGTCGTAGGTGTCGGTGGCCGAGTGGAACGAGACCGACACAGTAACAAAAATAGCACGCTGGTGCAGGTACGGAGGGGAGCAGCCAGAAACTATAAACACTAGAGTAAATTAGAAAGAGATATATATTGCACAGAATGTAACAATACTTAACTTTTACATAGTACTGCAGAATGTTGATACATAGTTGTTAGAGGCCTGCCTAGTGCCTGTACAATAGCAAAGTCTTCACTGGTGCCTATCTGATTACGAAGGTCCTAACTCGTTGCTATCTCAGTCCGAAGTGGCCGATGTCCTTCAGTGGTGGCCACGAGCGGAGTTGTCGCAGAGGGCGCTCGTGGCTGTCGTCGTGAGAACGCCGCGCCGTGCGTGCATGGCGGCGCGCGGCGAAAGTAAGTGGCGCGCACTTTGTACTTGTGCGACACCACACCCCTCCCCCCCAAACCGCCGCGCCGTCGTGGCGTAGGGCTGAGGGCCACGGCGACGGCACTGGGAGGAGGGCCTGGGCGGGGGCGTTACTGGTGGGACGGGCGTCGTAGCTGAGGCCGGGATCGAGACGCCGTCCGCGCCCCGGCATCTGCCTTGAGATCCTCCAGGGAACCCGCCGAAACCTGGGGAAGGGCGCCCGCCCCCGCCCAGAGGGAGCAGGTCATCTTCTTCTGAGGTGCGTGGCCCAGGCGGCGGCGGCACGCACGGTCCCGGAGTCCCTCTCGGTGACGCTGTCATCTGCGGCGGCGACAGCGGCGGCGGCGCGTCGATCTCCATCGGGACGATCTCGTAGTCCGGGGACGCTGGACCCGTTGACGAACGATGTGTTTGTGCTCCCTGGCGGTGAACTGGGTCTGGAATCAAGAAACCCGAGACAGGATCGCGTGGCCTGTGCAGGCGCAATTGGTTTGCGTGGCGCCGCAGTTCCGACCCTGTGGAAGAACGTACAACATACATATTGCTACCGAGCACGCGCTGAATGGTGCCCGGCAACCATGTCTTCTTGTTGCCAGCAAACACCCTGTACAGCACCGGCGTAGAAACCTGAAAACGCGTAGCGCCATACGAACCGACTCGGTGCGTGGGAGGCTGCAGCAGGTGAAGGAGAGTGCGGTGACGGCGGCCGTGTAGCAGCTCGGCAGGAGACGAGCCGTCACGTGGCATGCACCGATACGTAGACAGGAAAATTTGAAGAGCTTGCTGCCTGGAGTGCTGACCTTTCATATTTTCCATGTGAGACTTGAATGTTCGAACGAAAAGTTCTGCTTCACCATTGGACTGAGGGTGAAAAGGTGCGGTGGTGATATGCTGAATGCCATTCACACGACAAAACTGTTGAAATTCCGCACTAACAAACTGAGGTCCATTGTCACTGACGATAGTTTCAGGCAAGCCTTCGATGCAAAACACTGATGTTAAGGCACTGATTGTACTAGAAGCTGTCGTTGAGTTCATGGCAATCACAAAAGGAAACTTGCTGAAAGCGTCTACAACAATTAACCAGCGCGTATTCCAGAAAGGTCCGGCAAAGTCAATGTGTAAACGTTGCCATGGTCCCTTGGGGCGTGGCCAGTCTGAGAAACGCTGTGGAGCAGCCGCCTGATGCTCCGCACAAACAGTACACTGTGACGTCATGTTCTCTATCTGAGCGTCCATACCAACCCAGGTACAATGACGTCTGGCCAATTGTTTTGTCCTAACAATGCCCCAATGTCCTTGATGCAGGAGGCGTAACACTTCTCGTTGCAGGGAACGAGGAACAATCACTCTTGCTTGGTCGTTGTCGGTATGCAACAACAGTACACCCTGACTTAAAGACAATGCATGACGTTGTGCAAAATAACGTCGAACCAGAGGCCGATCAATGTCTTTGGCTCTGGCAGGCCACCCTGAGCGAACAAAACGTGCTACCACACTTAAGTCTGCATCCGCAGCTGTTTCCTGTGCAACCCGACGAGAGTTCAAAGGGAAATCTGCGACAGCGGTAGCATCTCTGGAGTCTATCTGACAACATGCCATTTCCGAAGAATCAAACGACACATCCTGGCCAACCGGAAGTCGGGAAAGTGTGTCCGCGTTGGCGTGTTTAGTGGTAGGTCGGTACAAAATCTCATACTGATAATTAGACAATATCAAGGACCATCTCTGAAGCTTTTGTGCCGTACGTGGCGGAATCGGCTTTGTGGGTGAGAACAACGACGTGAGAGGCTCGTGGTCTGTCAACAAATAGAATTTTCTGCCATAGAGATAATGATGAAACTTTGTGACGCCGTAAATGATTGCTAAGGCCTCCTTTTCTATCTGACTGTAATTCTGTTGCGTCGGCGTCAGTAGCTTGGATGCAAAGGCAATAGGACGATCATGACATCCAATACGATGTGACAGAACTGCGCCCACACCGTACGACGAGGCGTCAACTGCTAGCACTACAGGCTTCTGTGGGTCAAAGGGAATCAAACATGCATCACTGAGTAGTGCAGACTTTAGTTTGTCAAAGGCAACCTGACAATCTTGAGACCATACAAAAGGAACATTCTTCCTACGTAAGCGATGCAGTGGAGCTGCAATCTGAGACGCATTGGGAATAAATCTGAAATAATAGTTAAGCTTTCCCAATACTGCTTGCAATTCATGCACATTCTTAGGAGGAGGCAAGTCTTTGATTGCTCTAAGATGTGACTGTAAGGGATGAATTCCTTGGGCATTAATCACATGGCCTAGGTACTCTATTTCAGTTTGAAAAAACGAACACTTTGCTTTATTGCAACGTAGACCTGCTGCAGTCAACACTTTGAAAAGGCACTCCAGGTTTGCTAAATGTTCTTCAACTGTACGTCCGGATACCACAATATCATCTAAATAGTTCGAACAACACGGTACAGAAACTGTCGGCTGTTCCAAAAAACGCTGAAAAATAGCGGGGGCGGAAGAACTGCCAAAGGGTAGGCGTTGAAATTGAAAAAGGCCCATGTGAGTATTAATGACGAAAAATTTTTTTGACTCGTCATCAAGTGGAATCTGTAAGTATGCCTCTGCTAAATCAATCTTGGAAAAGAAGCGAGACTGTCCTAATTTGTCCATCAGTTCGTCAGGTCTGGGCAGGGGATAAGTGTCTACAATTGTTTGACTGTTCACTGTTGATTTGAAGTCCGCACAGAGACGAAGTTTTCCTGACGGCTTGGGTATAATTACTATAGGCGAGGCCCACTGACTCGCAGAAACAGGAGAAATCACCCCACTATCTTGCCAGCGTTTAAGTTCTTCGGCAACTGTATCACGCAAGGCGATAGGCACTGGTCTAGCTTTACGAAATTTTGGAACTGCAGATTCTTTTAAAGTTACATGTGCCACGAAGTCTTTTGCACAACCTAGTTCCGGCGAAAACAAGTCACTATATTTGTCACACATTGCATTGATTTTATTCTGAGGCACTATTGACGAAATTTGAAGCACATCTCTTTGAATTGATAAGCCAAACAAGCCAAAAGCATCTAGTCCAAAAATGTTCTGTGTCGATTTGGCCTGAAGAACTACAAAAGCAACTGTTTTTGTTACACCTTGAAAAGAGGCGGGCAGGCTACACGTTCCTAGCACGGGAATATTTTGACCGGTATAAGCTGTTAACACTTGCTGTGACGGCGACAATTTTGGCGAACCCAGAAGTTCATAAGTGTCTTTATTAATTAATGTAACAGCGGAACCAGTATCAAGCTGAAATTGCACAGTCTTATTTTCTATGGAGAGATTGACAAAAAGTTTGTGCTTCTGGCGCACGACAGGTGCGCGAATGTGGGCAACGTCTAATACATATTGTTTTCTGCGCTTGCGCGGGTTGCGTGCGGTAGGAAGCGGCGCATACTCGGCACACAGCGGATGAACCACACTGTCACTAGATGACACTACCGCCGGATCGGCGTCCGCGCAATGCGAGCCTACTGCACTAAAATTACTTTCAGTATCTACAACAAGTCTACTGGCACTATCTACACAGTACTGGGCACTTTTACAATGAGCAGTTGCAGAAGGCACTATTTTCACTACAGGAATGCACTGTTCATAGTCATTTTGCTTGTCCCGAACCCTTTTCCGTTGCACTGTTTTACGCGCTCGTCGGCGCTTGCTACGTGGTGCACTATATAGTTTTGCCATAGGCGCAGAACGATTTTCTTGCAGTTGAGATCCAAGGAAAGCACTGTTCAATTCCACAGCCCGTATAACATTTACAGAATGAACTGTTCTCGCACTCTGCGAAGCACCGTTACTAACGTTACTGTTCTTTGAGTTTTTAATTTGCATACACACAGACTGCACATGTCCCGATTTGCCACATTGATAACAGGTTGCGTTGCGACTAGGGCAATGAGCACGCTTGTGGCGAGACACACACTGGGGGCAAGACTTACGAACATTTTTCTGAAATGAGCGTTGGCGCCCGTTATGCAAATTACTGTCTCTAACACGACGGGGCGACCTTTGCGTCGCACTTTTACACTGGTTACTGTTCACTGTCTGTTCAGCACGGCCGGTAGAAAAATAAGAATCACTAGTGCTATACTGAGAACTACGGCTAGGAAAGCGTCCGTTACGGCGCACTGAATTTACACTATGGCTTTGCATTTCTACATCAGCTAAGTCAAAAGTATCATGCGCATCTATAAGCTGCAGTACACTGTCTAATGAAGGGTCAGATTGTTTTAGAATGGCCGCCCTAATTCTGGGGTCCCGAATGTTCTGCGTAATCGCATCCCTCAACATCACGTCACTATACGAAAGTCCACAAGAGCAAGTAAATTTACATTGGCGGGTTAAGCCCTTCAATTCCGTAATCCACTCTTGGTGTGACTGCTGCGGTAATTTTTTAAGTCTGAAAAATCGGTACCGAGCCGCAGCTACGAGAACTTTTCTCTCATAATGAGCATTTAGTGCCTCTACTATTTGTTCAAAGTCTACATCACGAGGAGATGCGTGAGGGAATAGTTTTTGCAATAATACGAAGGTCTGGGGGCCCACTACAGATAATAACAGATGCTTCACTTTCTGACCTGTAATTTGATGAGCCGCGACGAGTTCTTGAAACTGTGCGAAGTAGTCACTCCATTCTTCCTCACGTTCGTTGTACTGGCGAAACGTAGGAAGAGGTGCAGCGGCAGGTGTGGGCTGCTGAAGCGGCGGCTGTTGTTGTTGGTGAGCTGCTTGCGCCGTGAGCTGGGCCACAGCCTGGAGAAGTTGTGTTATTTGCGCCGTCTGTAACTGAATAATTTCCATTAAGTTTGGGTTCGGGGTAGTGGCCATGCTGACCGATTAGGCGCCGCGTATACAAGTAACTTATAACAAAACACAAATGCAATATGAAAGAGGACTCGCTCTGCAACAAAAAAGTCCACAAAATACGTAACAGAATATGTTCCCCCAAAAAACTTATAATAAGGGTGGGTGGGCGGGAGCAATTTTTTGCGTGCTCCGACTGCTGCTGTCTGGCTGCTGCAATTGGGTTGGTCCAAGGTTCTATCACTCCTCGTCGCCACTTTTGTATCCCATCCTCGTCGCCACTTTTGTGTCCCAACTTCATCGCCGCTTTTGTGTCCCAGCCTCGTCGTAGGTGTCGGTGGCCGAGTGGAACGAGACCGACACAGTAACAAAAATAGCACGCTGGTGCAGGTACGGAGGGGAGCAGCCAGAAACTATAAACACTAGAGTAAATTAGAAAGAGATATATATTGCACAGAATGTAACAATACTTAACTTTTACATAGTACTGCAGAATGTTGATACATAGTTGTTAGAGGCCTGCCTAGTGCCTGTACAATAGCAAAGTCTTCACTGGTGCCTATCTGATTACGAAGGTCCTAACTCGTTGCTATCTCAGTCCGAAGTGGCCGATGTCCTTCAGTGGTGGCCACGAGCGGAGTTGTCGCAGAGGGCGCTCGTGGCTGTCGTCGTGAGAACGCCGCGCCGTGCGTGCATGGCGGCGCGCGGCGAAAGTAAGTGGCGCGCACTTTGTACTTGTGCGACACCACACTCGAGCTATTGATCTGTACATGTAAGCCGAGGTGGAGTGACCGAGCGTTCCAAGGCGCCTAACTGCAGAGCGCGCTGCTGCTGCTCGCCGTCGGAGGTTCGAGTCCTCCTTCGGGCATGGGTATTTGTAAATGTAATCATTTCGTGTACTCTATACGCACGGTTTCAATAATAAATCTTGAGTGAATTGGAAAACTGTAAAAGAGTGTAAAAGTTGGTTCTCGGTAGTGCATATGCCCCTATAAAATAAATTGTATACTAAGCACCAGAACGAAACGCGAAGAACTACTTGTCTGTTTAATCAAAATACAACGTCACATAGTCTATATTTGTCACATCTTTTGGAAAAGTCATGGCCATTTGCCAGTTTTTTCCTAAGGAAAGGAAGGAAGAAGGATTACGAAGGAAAGGATTGACATTAGCTTCATTGTGGCATTGAAATTATACAATGACGATAAGTGAAAATGTGATCCGGGCCGAAAATCGAACCCGAGCCTCCCGCTTTGAGCCAGCGGTGACCTTAACCACTTTTTTTTCCAAGTTGACTGTTAATTGCGGTCATTTTGTTCATTTTGTTTGTTCGAGCATTTGGCTCAGTTTTTTTATTACAGGGGGCGTTAGGCCCTCGGATCGCGCGCAAAAAACTCTCCTCCCGTTAGTCTCAAACTTTCCACAAGTCGCACGCTGCGGCTGTAGCGCCCCCATCGTCCATGCCCTCGAGGGTATATTACACGGAGCGTATTTGGTCGCTAGTCGCTGGCGTCTGTTGTCGCACGGCGTATAGGCGAATAGTGAATGAATATCCTGACGCAATGGCACGCAGCGACTTCAGACGCTAGCGTCTTCGTAAAAACATTTGGAACACGACGTAGCATATAACATATTGTTTTGGAGGTTAGCTGATACGAAACAGTTCTGTTTCTCACCAAACAAAACATGAAGTGCAATTGTAATCAAAATTCCAAATTTCTGGAAATTTATCATAGTTTACCAATATTATGGGACATTAAAAATAATGGTTATTAAAATGCTAAACTTAAAGACACTCAATTTAACCAACTGTTTGACGAATTGAAGATTGAAGGTGTCTTGGAGCATATGGATGCCAAACGGCTGGAAACCAAAATCAAAAAAATAAAATACGTTTACAGCAAGAAATCTACAAATATGTTTGGTTTCAAGAAAAGTTGTCAAGGAACAGACGATGTTTATGTACCAAAACGGTGTTCTGTTTCCTTATTTATTCTCTACTATTTCCGGTAATGAATCAAAATTTTCTGATGTCATCCTCATTAAATTTCTGTACGCAGAATGATCTTCACACGATTATTCTCTCAAAAGATTTGCAGAAGCACTATATTTATCTCTTTTCGCAATCCACCTTCTAATCCATTTTCTTTTAGTTTTTCCTACTTTTCCATTTTTCTTTTGGTAGATTCATTGTTCTTTTAAAACTGTTGCGAGAAACACAACGGCAGCATTTATTACTTTCTTCGACATTTTGACTCCACTGGTGGTTACTCTATATGCTCCTGTATATGACACGGGGCGACCAACACTTGAAAGCGATCAAAATCGCCAGGGACCAGCGTCTAAAGTAGCCCACCCTTCAACTTTAGACGCTCGTGTTTTGGAGCAGCGACTTTGTTCGCTGTCCTTGTTTACACGGAGCGAATTTCGCAGCTGCGACCAAATACGCACCGCGTAATATACCCTTTACACTCGCTATTACAGATTTCCGTGCGGGAGCAAACGTATGACTGCATCTGTGCTGAAGTAAATGAGTCACACGCCGTCGTCGCGTGTAAATACTTATTATTATAAATTGTTGTGGTGTTTGGTCTTTCGGACATAGCCGAAAGAACAGACACCAGAACAATCTATACATCTTATGAAATTGGCTGCATGTGTGCATGTATGTCCCACATCTCCTCCTAAACTACTGGACTGATTTCAACCAAACTTGGTTCACATATTCCTTACTATCAGGCAACAATCGCTGTCGGGATAAGAGCCACCGACGACACATAAATCAGGAGATGTGACGTCATAAACAATGACATTCGTGAAACGGTCACATTATGCGACAATAATCTATATCTTCTCCTAAACTAAAGTTGGTACAAATATTCTTTAATTTAGGAATCAGTTACTATGTTCGCAAAAACCACCTACGATACGTAGTTCATACGATACCACGTCATAAAAAATGAGAACTGCCCCATCTTGCGGCGCGTGATAGCGTGATTTTATACGTCAACTATTTGAGAATGAGAGCACTTAATGACGTACAATAAACTTTAAACATAATTTCAAATCTTTACGAAATTTTTTCTTGCTGAAACCCCAACAAAATGATGAAACGAAAAAAGTTTATCGCTTACTACTTTTCTCATGTTCATTATGTATATCTACAGCATTTGGGATGTCCTTATAAGTTATTACTTCTGCACTGTAAATTGTATTCGTGAGACATTTCAAAGACAGTACACATACATACCACTAATGTTCCTTCGATATTATACCACAGTTCGACATATAGTTCATGAGATATGAAGTCATAAAGAATGTGAAAAACGGCATCATCACGCATGAGATTTATTACATATTTACTACTGACACCATTCACGACATGTTTTTCTGGTTTTAGGCACATACACCACTGAATGTATCTTCAAATTTAAATCATAGTATGACACATGAACTTTCCGAAAAACTGCTACATCATGAGCTATTTATCCACATCTCCGCCTAAAATAATGGACCGATTTCAACTAAATTCGGTACATACATCGCTTACTATCAGACAACAATTTGCTGTGGGGTTAAAACTACCTACGACACATACATCAGCAGATATGACGTTGTAAAGAAAGAGTCACAAAAATTTTTCCATCACGCGACGCATGATTTACGAGACTTCATTCATCCATTATTTATTCATCGCAAACAGTCTCCTGATATTAACCTCTATATATCTGGAAAATGAAATTATTGTAGGACATATAGTCAAGGATATATGACGTCATGAATGTTGAGCTGCATGAAAACGAAACTTAAATGGGCAGATATAAAGGTAGAAGCCGAAGGACAATACTGAAAGAAACGAGATGAACTAAGATAAGAAAGGAATGAATACATTAGTTCATGAGATATCATGACAAAAACAATTAGATTCGTGCAAAACCACCACATCACACATGAGTTTTCGATTTATTACCGTCTTTGCTATTAACTCTATTAGCGACATATCTCGTAGACAGTATGCAGGTATACCTCTGAATATATGACAAAACTTTGCAATGGTACAAGGCTGTGTTTTAGGAAGATGATGAATAATGCGATTATCAAATCACATGGACACTCTGTTAAATACCGCGTAGTGGAGAATGAAACTTTCACTCTGCAGCGGAGTGTGCGCTGATATGAAACTTCCTGGCAGATTAAAATTGTGTGCCGGAACCGGAACTCGAACCTCAGACCTTTGCGTTTCGCGGGCAAGCTCTGAGCTATCCCGACACGACTCAAGGCTTTCCCACACAACTTCAACTCAGCCAGTACCTCGCCTCCTACTTTCCAAACTTCACAGAAGTTCTCTTGCGAATCTTGCAAGACGCACTCCTGTCTCCACCATATCCTTTCTTAAGCCATGTCTGCACCACACCTTTTCTTCGAGGAGTGCTAGTCTTGCAAGGTTCACAGGAGTACTTCTGTGAAGTTTGGCAACCAGAAGGTGAGGTACTGGCGGAGTTGAAGTTGTGTGGAGGAGCCGTGAGTCGTGTCGGGATAGCTCAGTGGTAGAGCGCTTGCCCGCGAAAGGCAAAGGTCCCAATTTTAATCTGCCATGAAGTTTCATATCAGCGCACAATCCGCTACAAAGTGAATGTTTCATTCTGGAAACTTCCCTCAGGCTGTGGCTAAGCCATGTCTCCACCATATCCTTTCTTCCAGTAGTGCTAGTCTTGCAAGGTTCGCGGGAGAACTTCTGTGAAGTTTGGAAACTAGGAGGAGAGGTACTGGCGGAGTTGAAGTTGTGTGGGAAAGCCTTGAGTCGTATCGGGCGGGATAGCTCAGTGGTAGAGCGCCTGCCCGCGAAAGGCAAAGGTCCGAGGTTCGAGTCCCGGTTCCGGCACACAAATTTAATCTGCCAGGAAGTTTCATACCGCGTAGTGGATTTGACATCTCCATGTTCCTCAGATGGACAACTATATGTCACCTGCTCAAGGGAGGGCTCACCAAAGAATGTATTCATACTAGCTCCTGACAAGTAACAAGAAATATTATTTATAGTCAAGTTTTGAATTAAATTAATGTTATACATCATTTGTATGTAATTACTATTTTTCTTTCTTTGGATACTGCACTTATAATTTTATACATTATGCATATTCTTTGTTTTCTGTTCCACAATTTCTAAGCTGTTTTCATGAATACATGAAGATGAAATCTTTTCCGAATTTTTATTTTCGTTTCTAATATAAGACTGGAAAAATGCATACATACCTGGGCAATACCGAATTTAGCAGCTAGTCAATAATAAAAATTCCTAACCGTACCCATCAAAAATGTTCAAATGTTTGTAAACCTAAGGAACTAAACTGCTGAGGTCATCAGGCCCTAGACTTACAAGCTGTTTAAACTAACTTACGCCAAGGACAACATACAAACACCCATGTCCGAGGAAGGGCTAGAACCTCAGACGGGAGCAGCAGCATAGCCAGTAACGTGATGCCTCAAACCGCACGACCATTTCCGCGCGGCCCTTAATCATCATCATTATTACCCTCATGGACTAGGCTCTCTGGCCGTTTCGGTTTAATAGTTCACCTCTTGATATCGCATTAAAGCCTACAAAACAGTAAGATATAAGGAAGTCTCAAAATGCGCCGCTGTGTGTTCCAAAATGCGCCACCAACCTTCCAGCCACACTTATCACTTGAACAAAATACTGTGTTTCCCAAAAGTAGTGGTCAATAGTCAGGAGTCTGATAGGAACGATCATTTGAAGCAGAAAACTTCATATTCACATAAGCCCTATTTCGAAATGTTTCCAAGATAGAACACATTTCAACCACATTTTTATTTAATTTCCCTACTATTCAATGCATTGCCAGGTTAAAAATGAATACCTGAAACATAGCAACATGCATGTCACGACGTATCAGTTGAATAATACGTATTTTTAACACATTCAGCTCTAATCGTTATCATGAACGTCACATTATACCTGTTGAACAATATATAATAAATGTTGCAATATCTCACCATCAACTCCTCGATACTCTCTCACTGCAAATTGTCCATTTATATTCACAGACCCTATACCAGATACATGTCAGCCATTTCAGAATACGCAAACTGCTCCATTTTAACTGTTGTCGTCACAGGGCGTTACTCATTACGAGGACTGATGACCATTGTAGTTTTGTCCCCCTTAAACAACCTAACAACTGATTACGACTGAACTGATATTTTTCTAGGAAGTCCCTATTGATGTCACGAGGCGGTGATGCTTGCTAATGAACTGGTGTGTTTCCAAGGAGACCTCAGAGCTAACGTTCGGCAAACACTGCAGTACTGAATGTCAGTACATATTCCCAGACAGCGACGCCAACATAACAGCCTCCGTCAGCACCACTCACAAAATCTTTCCTAATGCTACAAGTTTATTGCAGACACTATACGATCCTTGTCGAAATATACTTTTCAAATGATATATGCCTGCTGTATTAATTTGAACGAACAGTTTCGCAACATCCTCTGTATCTTATCACTAAAACAAAACGACAATGGTGTAACATTCTACAATATACATATACAGGGTGTTTGCCTCTGTAACTTATAAAATAATAGGTGACGGTAAATTTTAATGCGGTAGGTCAACACAAGAAATGTTACACTTTCTGCGGAGCTATGAACATAGTTCATTGTATCATTTTCCAAAGAGTTACACCACAAAGATATAATTTTTTAAATGTAACAATAGTTTTTTTTCTGTCGAGTATTGGATTCGTTTAAACCAGCTGCGTTCAAATCAATTTAAACTACATTCCTATCACTGTTAGTTTGGGAGCTACAACCCTTCAAAGTTCCGGGGGCGGAGGCTGCGATAGCGTAGCTGACTGGCCGAGTAGCTATCCCCTGGGGCACGGCCCACTGTCTCGTGACCACCAGCCAGTCAGCTTCGATGTCGTAGCCTCCGCCCCCTAAAATTTGAAGGGTTGTTGCTCCCAAACTAACGTTGATAAGAATGTAGTTTAAATTGATTTGGACGCAGCTGGTTTCAACGAATCCAATGCACGATAGAAAAAACTATTGTTCCATTTAAAAATTATATCTTTGTGGTGTAACTCTTCGGAAAATGATACAATGAACTATGTTCATAGCTCCGCAGAAAATGTAACATTTCTTGTGTTGACCTACCGCATTAAAATTTACCTTCACCTATTATTTTATAAGTTACAGAGGCAAACACACTTAGTGAAACACCCTGTATATATGCCCGTGCTTCGCAACAGTTGTTAAAGAGGGACCTGTGTATATCATGGTTTTCTTTAGGGTTCCGGACCTAGGACAGCAAAAACAGAATCCTTGTTGGATCCCTCTGTCAATAAACTCAGTTCTCATAGCCAAGATGTCCAATTTAAGTAGAAGTCATTGTCAAAAACGATGAATGTTCATAAAGTTTTTCATACAACAAGTGATTTTTCAAAGAGGATTCAACATCAATACATTACACCGCTGCCGTAAGGAAAATCGTAGCCCTTGTTTCAGTGTATTACACTTTAGTTATGTGAATAAAATACGCAGCATCGCCATTTATTAGTTACTAGCTTAAACCCGGGCTCCGCTCGCGTGTTGGTTGATTATGATAGATAAGCTATCTTTCCGTAGTGTGCTGACACTGGTTTTGAAGGATGAAATGAAATACAATACCTTCTTTAGAAACAAACATTTTTAATCAACAGTTTCAGGAAAGTAAGTAGTGTATATCAAATCACTCGTATAAATTCACTCGCTTCGAAGAATTCAATCACGAAATTCAACAATAATGATTGTAATAATACCACAGATCGATCACTTGATGTAATGCGCGAAACGTCAAATCGATTTTTTAAGGAGATGTATTAAAAGAAATTTCTTTTTTACTGCTATATTTATTTATTCTTATATTTCCTTATTCGTATGCTTATCCTTACAGAGAAAGAGCTGAAGACATTGTGGCACACATAGACCAAAGATATGGTCTGTGGCATCACGTTTTGCTGTATGTAACCTCCTTGCTATAGAGTCGCAAACGTCATTGGTGGCCTTCAGTCCGAATTTTTTTTTATAATTTGACGACTTTCAACCACTACATCTTCCACCCCCTTATAGCTATCGGCATGGAACTGCTATGGTGTACAACGGAAGACTTCGGACAACAATTACACGCACACCATTCGTTTGCGTTCTGTAGTTTTCGCTGCAGAGCGAAATATTAACACACACACACGTAGAATTTTAGATACACCGATAACTTTCCATCCCAATATACTCCACCCTTTTATCATCATCAACCTCCAAGCAACAATGCAACCAATAAAACCATTTTCAAAGAGTAAATATAATTTTCAAAGCGTAATTTATTGTTCCGCATTTCGCGTTATATTCTTAAAATTACTAAATATCTATCAGATCGCTATAAAACCGTGCCTAAAATCGCCCTCAGGTATAAATTAGTAACTGTACAAATATTTAAGTCTCTGCGTCTTGTTCGGACGTGATAAGCGTACATCGAACAGACATTCACGTTTTTAGATATAGATTTGGTGTACTATGTAAGTAACAGCGCCTCTATCGGATATTTACTAAACTACGCTGCAATTCAAGCGTAGCTTACATCAGAAACTACAAATTCCGATATATTTTCTTCCCCCGGTCCGATTTTGATGAAATGAAGCATATATGTTGCCCCAAGGTACTTTCAGATGACCTATGGAAACCAATGAAAGTTCGTATAGTACTCTTGGAGATTTGCTATACTACACCATACTTATAAGCATAGTATACACAAAAACTTCAAATTACGATTTCCTTTCCCATCCTTGCCCAAACAATCCGAGCGTAAGCTCCGCCTCTAATGATTACTTTGTCGACGGAGCGTTAAACGCTAATATTCCTTCCTTCCTGACTATAAACAATATTTCTTGTGACTTGTCCAGGATATACTATGAATATTTTCTGTGGAGAACCTATGCCCGAGCAAGCGATATAAAGCTGTCCGTGTGAGAAACATGGAGATTTAAAATACACTCTACAGTATTGAGTAGATTGCCCTGTGATTTGTTAATCATAACAGAAAATGCAAATCCCACTGCAAACTGCGGTCTCTTAAAGTTAAAAGCTAGATCTGTCGGAAATAATGGGTATTCGTCGGATGTACTGTTTCATTCTCTTCCTTTCCTTGTAGCTCTGTAGATATCTATTGCTTCTTCCTACAGCGGTATGCACTTCACAGTTCAAAGTTGCTTCAAAGTTTTCAACAACACTGTCATCTTTCAGGAACTTCCTTAAGCTCACTGGAATACAGGACTGTCTTAGCAGTAAATAAGAAATGTAATGAAACCTGTTGCCTGATGTGAAAAGTTTTTACCCATCGCAGTATATATCATCTCATATTTACTGAGTTATATGTTCTACAATTGTTTAATTTTTCACGTGTATTTTCATTTGTATAAGTGCTGTATGTCTGAAAAAACCTGTTGCAAATGTAATTAGTAGTAAAGAAGTAATAGATTAAAACTTGGTGCGTGATGGGGCAATTTTCCATGAACGTTATTGTTTATGTGCTCGTATCTCATGAACTACATGTCGTACTGTGATACAATTTAGAAGGCACATTCAACTATATGTGTGTATACTGTTTGTTAAATTTCCTGCAGGTAAAATATTAAAAGTCGACCACTGTACGTAACAAGAGCATTGATTTGTCACTAAAATTAGTAAATAAAGTCCGTGTGAACTACTGCTACAAAGCCTTGTTCCCTGGCCCAAACTGAGAACTGACTCGCTTCAAATTACTTCAAAAACATGAAGTTAATACTACAGCAGCGGTCAATATACATAACAGTTCACACGTTATTACACACAGACATTAATAAGCAAGCCACCACAATTGAAGTTATCTTAGAAAGGAGGCTAAGAAAACATTTATGGCGCAACGTAATTTAGATATAAGAAAAAATTGCATTTGAACTAGTTCTCAGCACTTGTGAAGAACAATATTAAATAAAAGAGGGAAGGTGCTCTAAAACTACAATTTATAGGCAACTTACGGAATACGCTGAACTTAAACTTGTTTATTCAGATAGAAAACAAGTGAATCGGTCGGTGGAGTAAGGAACTATGTCACTTTTTTGTACTTTTCAGGAGAGACAAAAAACTGATTTATTGTTAAACTATTTAACAGATTGCATTGAAAATTTCGACATTTGCTGTACTCTAACCATACATAATGTGAATGAAAATATTTTTTTTATATTCCACAAAGTATCGTCTGAAAAAAAATTTTGAGTTTTGTAACATAGTTCCTTCCTCCAGTCAACGAATTAATTAGTACTTTTCGAGAGTATAATACATTCAAAGATGCACATTTCTGCATTAAAGCTCAAATTTATTGGTAAATTATCTTTAGCTGAACATGAAAACGACAATTTAATAGCATTCAAAGATCGGAATAGTTCATATCACACTGAGTTATCACTTGAAGTTAGCCATTTCAAATTCTCTTCATAAAAAAATCTCAGTGT
This sequence comes from Locusta migratoria, assembly GCA_026315105.1. NCBI lineage: Eukaryota > Metazoa > Arthropoda > Insecta > Orthoptera > Acrididae > Locusta > Locusta migratoria. Next base: position 340,816,773 of record CM048755.1, read on the forward strand.
CTTCTCCATGAATGTGTTTCATCAATTTCTGAAAATATCTTCAATTCTTTTTATATAGATTCGTACTACTAGAAATTAAAATGAAAATGTTTCCTATAGAAGTCGTATTTCACATTTACGTCTGGATATTTCTTAAGGAACATTTCGTGCAAAGTTTTCAGATCCAAGCTTGCATCTAGGTATTTCATTTCCTTTCCAGCACAGTGAGTTTCTTTGAGTGGGAACACTGTGATACTGGGTACTATCAAATTTATTACATTTTCCGGAATTTTTGTTATGCATGGATTTCTTCCACACATGTCCTTTTGACATTTAGAAAGAGGGTATTCAATCACTTACAACACGCAACAGTAATCGTTACACCTGACGAAATTGGCGCCAAATTACTGTTTTGTTGCACTTTCTACACCTGCATGCCGCAGACTAACGCCATCTAGCCACTGTCCCTGTGAGAATGTGCAGTTGTGCTTTTAAGTGTGTGCGAGAATCTGTCTGACTGTGGGGCGTGGTAGCTCGTTTTGCAACGTCCTCTCTGGCTCAGAGTCGATAACTGCTGAAGCTACCAAAGAGGTTTCTACACGCTTTGGTTACAGTCTAGTTAGCGAGCCTTCCCTCCAGCGCGAGTCTGGCTGTCCGTCCCACTACCGCTGTTTTCTAGGATTTTCCGGCTTCTGGTGGCTAGGAAAAACCTAGCAATATTAACTAATATTTTAACACATGAAATAAAAATGCTATTCCTCCAGCCTTGAAAAGAATGGGGTTCAAGGAACAGATCCGGTGTTAACTCAAACAAAACAAATTTCACGCAGTTTTTGACCGGAAATCTTCTAAAAGATTATTTAATTGTCCCAAGATGGTCAAACAGTCAGTGAAGTCAACCATTTTAAATTCTTTGGACCGATGGTAGATGTGCATCACGTTCAAAATAGTGACCAGAAACTGAAAGCTGCTCTCATCAATCTACAAGGAAAAGGTTTGTTTACTTTCCTTATTTTCGTTCTGAGATCTTGTATGCTGGTATATTTTGGGACGACTGTGACCAGAATATTCTGAGCTCAGATAACAGCGGTCGAGCTGATCAGTGGAGACAATTCGCAGCTTCATGTAGGCCGTTGTTGAGGTGTCTGGAATCTGCCATCCCTGCATAACAACTCCATCGTGAGTTTCGTTGTTGACAGTGTGGAAAATGTGACATCAATGTCATTCACAGGAGTACAAAAAAGAATCCGTTAAATTTAGGTTACACCAATGGTTTCCAAATTTTTTTGTAGTGCGACCCACCATTTTAATGAAAAATAACTTCGTGACCCAGTGTATACTGACTGCACGGCAATTAATAATATGAAAATTATTTTAATATGAAACTGAAGTGCAAATGCTTTGTTGAGTAAGCTAACCGAAACCAGCGAAGGAAATATTTATTTAAAAAATTATTTTCTTCAATATATAAATTATTTTATACAAGTTAAATGGTCAACTCAATGATATTTGTGACAGTGTTTAGTCTTGCTGTTACTGATACTTTCTATATTTGAATTGAAACTTGTTAGTTTTAGGTGTAAATCGTTTACCAAGCAAAGTATGTTTCTCACATGACTAAGTAGTTTACCGGCCGCGGTGGCCGAGGAGACTGAGGCGCTTCAGTCACGGTCTGCACGGCCACTACGGTCGGGGGTTCGAATCCCCCCTCGGGCATGGATATTTGTTCCGTCCTTAGTATAAGGTAGTTGATAAGTAGTTTGTAAGTTTAGGGACTGATGACCCCGTAGTTAAGTCCCATAAGCTTAACAAACATTTGAACTAAGTAGTTTGGATCTCGTTAATTCCTTACCACTCGATACGGGACTGTTCAGTCTTAACCCACGCACCAACAGTGACATAAATAGAAAATAGAGCCGGCCGCGGTGGCACAGAGTCGGTATCCACGTCAGTGGCCTTTCTGCCATACGTTGGCAGCACTTCCAACAAGATTGGCCGCATTTTGCGTAAAAACAATGTAAAATGTGTTTCGTCCACCTTCTAAAATTTAGGCACTATTGGGATCCGTTAAGGATGATCTCGGTTTGCGCAAGGCGGGTGTCTACCGTATACCATGTAGCTGCGGCATGTCATATGTTGGTCAAACTATTAGGACTGTTGAGGACCGTTGCATAGAGCATAAACGTCACACGCGTTTACAACAGCCTAACAAATCTGCTGTGGCCGAACACTGTCTTTACACAGGTCACCCTATGGAATACAACAAAACGGAAATTCTGGCATGCACTTCCAACTACTGGAACTGTGTTATCAAGGAAGCGATAGAAATAAATCTAGGTGACAACCTTATGAATAGGGATGGACGGTCCTACTTAAATTCCGCGTGGGATCCTGCTCTCTCACTTGTCAAAAAACAGAGGGACAAAACTATTCCGACCTCATCCGTCGAGAACTGATGTTTATTATCGATATTCTGACCGGTTTCATCTTTGCTCGTGGCGGCGCTGTGTGTTTGCTTGCTCGGTGTGTGTTGTCTTTTCTGTTTACTCATTGGAAACCGAGGTTTTAAAGATCGTTGCACATTGCTTCCTCACTGCAGTTTCGCCTTGAAAATGGCAGGGTGGTCCCCTGCAGAAATATCGGCCGTCGTCAATTTTGATACCTGGCAGCATACCCGTAAGTTTTTCTAAGTTGTTATTCGCCAGGAGAAATTAAGGAATCACAACCACATACATAATGACGCGAGGGAAGGCAAACCAAAGACTTTATTTTATTGGCAAAATACTTAGATGATGCCTACACTAAGCTTGTCTATCCTGGTGAGGATTTAATTACATCAATGAGAAAAGTTAAACATTGGTGGTGGAACGGAATTCGAACCTGACCCTCTTGTTTACTAGACAACTGCGTTGAACTCTACGACATCCGGACACAAAGGTCTTCCCAACTGCACAGGCTACCATTGCACGTCTCCAGTCAAACCTAAATTTTCAACTTATCCTCACACTACTGACTTAGTCACCCTGCCCATTATCCTCATGATTCGTGGCATTTCGATGATTCCAATAATACTTCAGCATCTGCTCTGAAGGGATCCCTGGTCGCTTACAGAGATAACATTTTTGCCTGCATTTTAAGACATCTGTACCAACTACTCGAATGCAAACGAGCCTTGAACATTCTAGCAGCCCTCTAGGGATAATGTACAATTGGCATCTTGATAATATGCCCTACTACACCTTGTAACCAGTGATTGTGCACTGCACTAGCTTGGTCTTGATCTCGTGGTTGTTAAGATCTTGCCGTCATTTGATCCACATGTTTTATTACTATTTCTCGAGCTGAAGTTATGGATCAATGGTGAGTCAGAAGGTATGTATAAGGAAAAGTTGTAGAACCTTCTGACATAAGAGCACGTCATGAACAGATGAGAAACAAATGTTCAGAGGGTAATTAAAGGCATGAAGATGAATACACGAGCTTATTATTCAAATGTAATTTAATTTCATATACAAATTAGGCCCATGTGTTCATCATATTTTGCACATCGACCGCCTCTGAACCATGCAATCGAGAACAAGCAAAATCTCTAATCAAAACTCACAAGTCTATTTTCAATTAGACTGTTTACTTAAAACATTGTACACGTATTTGCCACGAAAGCCTCGCTTTCTCAAAATTGACATAAATAAAAACACGTCGAAGCTGACTGAAAAATCTGCAAATTCCGACACTATATGAGAGAGCACACTGGACTCGATTCGGTACGACAACAGTTCAAATCCGGCCATCCAGATTTAGATTTTCCGTGAGTCCCTAAATTACTCCAGGCAATTGCTGAGATTTGTTCCTTTGGAAAAACATGGCCGCTTTCCTTTCCTATGGTTAGCAAAAACAATCGAAGCTTGCAGTCAGTCTCTAATGGCCAATCCGTCTCTAATGACCACGATATCGATGTAACTTTAAATCGTAATCTTCCTTCCTTTCCGGCCGCGGTAGCCGATGGGACTGAGGCGCTTCAGTCATGGTCTGCACGGCCACTACGGTCGGGGGTTCGAATCCCCCCTCGGGCATGGATATTTGTGCCGTCCTTAGTATTAGCTAGTTCATAAGTAGTTTGTAAGCTTAGGGACTGATGACCCCGTAGTTAAGCCCCATAAGTTCTACAAACATTTGATTTTCTTCCTTCCTTCCTTTCTTCTAATGACCACGCTTTCAAAGAGACGTTAAACCCTAATCTTCCATCAGTCTCTCCTTGTGTGAGACAGCATTCTTTCTTTGTAACAACTGCGTGTATTCTGGCATTACTAATTAATACCCGATAAGGCAAAGGACTTGGAGCTAACTAGCCAGCACATGGCACACTAAGTCTCGTTTTTCTAAGAAGTTCCTCTCCAGGATGTTACGAGCGCACCATACATTTCCACGTAAGAAATTACGAAGAAGTTACGAAATACACGCCTGGGAAGGTACCACAAGAACAGCACGTGAAACTCATACAAAGAAAAAGAAAAAAGGCAAGAAGCTCAAACCAACTTGTTGGCATTCTAATTTACGAAGTATTACATGTACATCGTAGTTATGTAACAAATGAGCAGACTAGTTGGCTGAGGGGCACAAAGGTTTTCAACAATATTTATTCACGAAAAAGTTTTAATGATCCATTTTCAGAATTACTTTATTGAATTAATTATAATAATAGAGGAGATCTGTAACGGCGAAAGTGATGAAAGCTGAATCTCATTCTTTCCCAAAAACAACGTATCAGCCAGATACTCCGCCAGTGGCTATGATGCGTTTCAGCAGTGGCGTCTTCAACATTAAGTACTCTCACCTGAGTCACTCCGCCAGTTCGTGGGAGAAGTAAAATTATAAATGCCTTTGCTGATCTTTTTAATCGCACCTATTTAATCTTTCAACAAAATATCTGAGGTACTTACTCCGGAGAGACAGCAGACTTACGGGTAAATAACGTTGAGTATTGAAGAACAAACTTTCATTAAATGAATACGAAAGTACCAGAATCTTTTACAAAGGTGAAAAATATAAAGGATGGCAACTTACTTCATTTTACTTCACAGTGCCTCTGTTCACTGTACTGAACTAACAACTTCTGAGATTATATTTCACCTTATGACGCCCTGAATTGCTTTCATTGATGTATCATTAACTGATATTATAATTATATCAAATCCTACCAAGAGTGACGTGTTTGTGGCATATCTTGAATGTGATGTCGCCTTGAAATAGCATGCTACTATAAAATGCAAGTATCAATACCCAATCAAATGTTCAAATGTTTGTATAGTTTATGGGACTTAACTACGGGGTCATCAGTCCCTAAACTTACAAACTACTTATGAACTACTTACGAACTAGGACGGCACAAATATCCATGCCCGAAGGGGGATTCGAACCCCGACCGTAGTGGCTGTCCAGACCGTGACTGAAGCGTCTCAGTCCCCTCGGCCACCGCGGCCGGCAATACCGAATCAATTAAATACTTAAATCCAATACGGCTTCTCCATTTATCGACCGCTATCGAGTTTCGTGCTCGCATTGAGTATTGTGAAAAACACATCACTTTTAAGCCTGTTCCCAATAAAAATCGGGTGAAGGTAGTTTCTCCCGCAGTTATTCCTTGTGGCCCTTGCCCCTTTGGTTCTCAGTTTCCGTCATGGGTCCTTTATTTCGGAGCATGATCTCTTGACCGGTGGTAACGATTATGCTAAGGTGGACAGTCACACAGTTCGAACCCAGTTAGCCACCGGGTAATGTTTTACTGCACAAAATTTATCGCTCACAATATTTACACGAGGCTTTAAGGCTCAATGGACGAATTCTGTCTAACTTTCAAAAATGTTCAAATGTTTGTTAAGCTTATGGAACTTAACTATGGGGTCATCAGTCCTAAACTTACAAACTACGTATCAACTACCTTATACTAAGGACGGCACAAATATCCATGCCCGAGGGGGAATTCGAACCCCCGACCGTAGTGTCCGTGCAGACAGTGACTGGAGCGCCTCAGTCCCCTTGGCCACCGCGGCCGGCGTCTAACTCTTTCCACATATGACGTAAACAGAAGTATTTCTCTTTACAGTTGTGAAACTTTGCTGACTGGATCATCAGTCATGTTCCATCAACCGAAAAGAATGTTGGTTATTTAACCTACAAACACTACATTCAAAGAACGGAACTGTAAACTGCCACTCACCATTTATCACGAGTTAAACCCTAATCTTCCTTTTTTCCTTCATTTTTTAAACCTTTCAAGCCTTAGATAAAGCGCTAGCGGGTAAACGCGAAGAAAAAGTGTGAGTCATATATGCACTAATTATGAAAGGCCCATACCACTCCACTAATGGAAATACACCGAAAAATACTTGAACAACCGTTTTCTCATTCTCGTTCCTTTGACTCAAGACGTGAGGCAAAAAGCTTTACACTGTTTTACTAGTGGAACAGACCAGAGAGAGACAAAGGGATGACAATGAACATCTTGTGGTAGAGTGTGTATGGTTGTTGCGAACAGATAATACTGTTTAACATCCCCAAGAAGTGCATTACGTTATGGAGGCGTTCGTCTCGAATATCCTAGCTAAGAAGACTAATGCCTGGAGCTGTAACAGTATATCTACATCTACATCTACATGGGATACTCTGGAAATCACATTTAAGTGCCTGGCAGAGGGTTCATCGAACCACCTTTATACTATTTATCTCCCATTACATTCTCGAATAGCGCGCTGGAAGCAAGAACACCTGAATCTCTTCGTTCGAGCTCTGATTTCTCGTATTTTATTCTGATGATATTTTCTACCTGTGTAAGTAGGAGTCAACATTATATTTTCGCATTCGGAGGAGAATGTTGGCGATTGGAGTTTCGTAAGTAGCCCACGCCGCAGCGATAAGCGCCGTTGTTGTAATGATTCCCATCCCAGATCCTGTATCATTTCCGTAACGCTGTCTCCCCTGTATCGTGACAATACGAAACAAGCTGCCCTTCTTTGGCCTCTTTCGATGTCCTCCGTCAAACCCACCTGATAAGGATCCTACACTGGACATCAATACTCCTAAAAAGGACGGACAAGCGTAGTGTATGCAGTCTCTTTGGTAGTTCTGTTGCATCTTTTAAGGGTTCTGCCAATAAAACGCAGTCTCTGGTTCGCCTTTCCCACGACATTATCTACGTGTTCTTTCCGATTTAAGTCTGAAGTAATAGTAATTTCTAGGTATTTAGTGGAGTTTACGCTCTTCACGTTTGATGGATTTACCTTGTAAACAAAGTTTAACGGATTTCTTTTCGTACTCATGTGGATGACTTCACACTTCTCATTATTTAGAGTCATCTGCTAACTTTTACATCATAGTGATATCTTATTTAGATCGTTCTGCAGTTGGTTTTGATCTTCAAATGATTTTACTAGACGGTAAATGACGGTGTCATCTGCCTACAACCTAAGAGAGCTGCTTAGATTTTCTCCCAAATCGTTTATGTAAATAAGGAACAGCAGAGGACCAATAACACTACCCTGTGGAACGCCCGATATTACCTCTGTTTTAGTCGATGCCTTACCATCGATTACTACAAACTGTGTCCTCTCTGACAGGAAATCCCATATCCAGTCGCACTTGGGGCGATATGCCATAACTACGCAATTTGATTAAAAGTAGTTTGTGAGGTACGGTGTCAAAAGTCTTCTGGAAATCAAGAAATACGGAATCAATTTGAGAAAATCTGTCGATAGAACTCATCACTTCGTGAGAATAAAGAGCTAGTTGTGTTTCGCATGAACGATGTTTTCTATATCCGTGTTGACCTTGGTTCAATAGATAATTCTGTTCGAGGATAATTCATAATTTTTGGATACAGGATATGTTCCAAGACCCTGCTGCAAATTGACGCCAATGAAATAGTCCTGTAGTTTAGTGGGTTACTCCTACTGCCTTTCTTGAATGTATGTGTGACCTGTGCAACTTTCCTATCGTTTGGTACAGATTCTTCATTGAGAGAGCGGTTGTATATGGCTGTTAAGTAAGGAGCTATCGCTTCAGCATAATCAGATAGAAATCTAATGAGTATACATTCCGGACCAGAAGACTTGTTCTTGTTAAGTGATTTAAGTTGCTTCACTACTTCGAGGATATCTATTTCAACGTTACTCATTCTGGCCTGTGTTTGTAATTTGAAATCTGGAATATTGCTTTCGTGTTCTTTGATGAATGAGTTTCTAAAAGCAATGTTTAGTAGCTCTGCTTTACTAGCGCTATCATCGGCAGGATCACCATTACTATCACGTAGTGGCCGGCCGCGGTGGCCGAGGGGACTGAGGCGCTTCAGTTACGGTCTGCACGGCCACTACGGTCGGGGGTTCGAATCCCTCCTCGGGCATGGATATTTGTGCCGTCCTAGTTCGTAAGTAGTTCATAAGTAGTTTGTAAGTTTAGGGACTGATGACCCCGTAGTTAAGTCCCATAAGATTTACAAACATTTGAACTTTTTTTTTATCACGTAGTGAAGGTATTGTTTGTGTTTTAACACTAGTATATTTAACATACGACCAAAATCTCTTTGGGTTTTCAGTCAAATTTCTTGAAAGAGTTTTGTTGTGAACAGTATTGTAGGCATCTGGCGTTGAAATCCTCGCTAAATTTCGAGCTTCGCCAATCCTGGGGATTTTGTATTCGTTTGAATTTAGCATGGCTTTTCCGTTGTAGGTGGAGGTACCAGCCTAGCTGTAATATTCTCCAATGTATCCCAGACACGCCTTGTAGAATTTGTGTTCGTGCAGCAGGTTATGATATTCTAGATGTACATAAGCTGAGCTCTGCGGATAGCGTCAATTTTCAGTTTTGGTTGTAAATCGTGACTACTCAGAAAGTGCAGCAATCCATACTGTTCCTTCTCCAGGTACGGTGATATAATGTTGTTAATGTAGCCCACCTTTACGATGATGATGTCAATATTTGAGTCTATGTCTTCGTCCAGGTGCTTATAAAGCTTATTCGGCTGAACTGCACTCTGTCGCCTGTAGGAAAAGGATGTGGCTGGAAGATAACGACTGTCACTAGCTGTAGCTATTCGTGGACGCAGATTTCTCCCATCTTCCTCCTTAGTCCGCGAAGCACTTTCAGGCCCTATGGTTAAGACAGCAGATATCTTCTTCGTTTTACCAAAAATATTTGTTGGCTTGAGAGCGCTGTACTTTTGCGTAATTTAGAAAATTACAGAATTAGAAGATAAGTTGAGCAGTGTATTTTGTTCCTACAAAAGAAAGAGAAAAAATAGAACAGAGGAAACTATAGGTATCTACGAACGGGGAAGAAGTTTGACTATAACTGGCTTTCTTCATACCGGGATCTATTGCTTTTCGTAATCTACGTCAATTACTCCACAGAACGTTGTAGGACAAGCAAGCAAATACAAAAGTGTCATTGTGAAACCTGTAAAATGTGTGAAATGTCATTTAAAACATTTAGAAAGTAGAGCAGTGGACAAGATTAGCTCGTGGTTTAAGAATGGATATTGATGGTTAACACCAATAACACAACGCATAATGCTTCTATCACGAAACATTCTCTATTGAATGTGAACCGACGTTATTTACTTTATTATTGTTTTAACTTTTTTTTAAATATTCCACAGTTTTGCGCGGCTACATCCTGTCATGTAATAGGCTGGAATCTCCCCGGGCATCACAAAAATTTTCTTAGACCAGGAAAGGGCAGGCGGTTTGTGGAATTCATGTAGGCCGTTTTTAAACCTCTCGGAATCCTATCTCTACATCTCCACGGGCCGTTAATCACTAATCTTCCTAACTCTACATCCTTGCAAGTACACGATGTAATAACATTAATAGTGAAAACGAACAGGGCTTAAAGTACACTGGCCTGCAACACATAAGGGTGAAGGTAACTTCCGCATGATGTTTCCAGAACCCAGTAATAATGTTTGTAAAGCTTATGGTACTTAACTCCGGGGCATCAGTCCCTAAACGTACAAACTACTTATGAACTAGCTACTACTAAGGACGGCACAAATTTCCATGCCCGAGGGGGGATTCGAATCCCCGACCGTAGTGGCCGTGCAGACTGTGACTGACGCGCCAGTAATAGAACTCTATGACTGGATCATACATAGAAAGAACTGATACAGTTTAGTACAAAGGAAACAAAAATATTCAAACTACTCTGGTCATCGGTCCCTAGACTATACTAACGACAACATACACCCATGCCTGAGGGAAGACTCGAACCTCCGACGTGAGCGGCCGCCGATTCGTAACGTGACGCTCCAGACCGCACGCCACTCTCGCGTGGCAAAGGTAACAAAAGAAACACAATGAAATGAAAAGGAAATATAAGTTGATTAAAAGACGTTATTACTCTGAAGTCAACACGGTTTATGAAGACCCTTAAATAATGCAGAAGGACGTAGTGCTTAATATGGTGTAGGGTCACGACGGATGCAGCACGTGCTCTGCAAAGCGCTCCGTTGCTGGCTACAAGCTTGGTAGGGAGTTGTTGTGCCAGAGCGTTCCATTCGCCCACCAGCATGCCTGGCAACTGCTGGATGGGACTTGTACTCGTACATTTGTACTCTAATACGTTTCCTCAACGCATCCCACGCCAGCTTGGTGGAATTTAAGTAGGCGGAACGAGAAGGCCGTTCCATTCGCTCAAGATACTCTCTTTCCAAGTGCTCCTTTACCTGCGCTGTTCGATACAGTCGTTCATCGCCATCCCTTAAAATTAAGTGAAAGTCAAATGCACACATGAAAAAGGGAGGAAGGACGATTAGGAGTAATGTTTCGTCGACATCGTGATCATTAGAGACGTCGCAACACGCCAGGATTGTTTCTGTCAGGTATGGAGCAGGAAATCGGCCACGTTCTTTGACAGGAACCATCCAGGCATTTGCCTGAGATGTTTTAAGGAAATCTGGATAAACATAAATCAGGATTTATATATACAGAACAGTCTAGAGTGCAAAAATTTATTTTTTTCCGACTAGTTTCGGTCTTCTCTTAAACTATCTTCAGGAAATATAGCTCCATAGATGTTGTGGAGCTATATTTCCTGAATATGGTCTAAGAGAAGACCGAAACTAGTCGAAAAAAAATAATTTTTTGCACTCTAGACTGTTCTTTATATATAAGTGCTGTTGCCCAATAAATGAAACAAAATTTTTTCCAAAAATATTAAATCAGGATGTCTGGAGGCGGGTTTGGACGGCGGTCCTTCCGAATCCGGGTCTGGAAGTAGGACAGTGGCACAACTGCGTTGACTAGTGAGTGCACCTTGTTCGGAGTACTCCGTAACACTTGGACCACGAAAACGATCATGGTAGATAGCATTCCTGGGTTTATTGCTTGGTGAGAGGAGATAACACGTAATGCACCCTGAAAATTACCGAATATGATTATTTTGGAGTTCCGTGTCTTACGGTGTGGGTAGGCATTAATTGTGCACGGATGTACGAACCTCCAAAGCTTTGAACACTGTACACCCACCTTTCAACAATACTGTGTGTGTGTGTGTGTGTGTACTTGCATTCGGACCTCACTTCTAATTCATTGATGACAATGAGAGACCATATCTAACACTTCAGGTGGTGAAACTCTTATAAGCAGAAGATATTTGACGAATTAACAGGTCTTCTCGTTCCCCAGACTTAAATCTCAGCGACCACGTGTGGGAAACGTTTAGCAGACGTACTGCAGCACGTCCACATGTAACAACGACCAACCACTAGTCGCCAACCGCGCTGGTTTAGCAATGGAATACCCTGCTATAAGAACTCCTTACCAAGCTTCTAGGTCTCAAGGAAGCACGTTGTGGGGTTTGCGCTGCCGTCCCTGATGTACAATACTGTGGTAGTGTCTTCCTCTGTATGGTCCAAGTTGCGCCGAGTTCGACTCTGGACACATCATGCGAAAGCTACACTCTTTTCTAAGTATTGTGCACCAGTGTCAATGATAACGAAATAAAAACGCTCCTGTAAGCATAAGTGTGCAAACAAACCGTCAGCGAGATAATTTCCAATTTATGGTCAAGGATATAAAACGATCGTCTGTTTGGACCACATATTATTTAAAGAAAACTTGATGGGAGGGGGCTCCTTCAGTTTCTACGCCGAGTCACTCCAGGGTTGCTTAGGGATATTTCCCTTGATTCACATGGCATGCATGATGCGTCACTGCCACATTTGCTGTTGATGTAAGATGACACGTGATGCACCATTACATGCCTGGACGATCATCTGACAAAAGTTTCAAAGTTTGTATAACTAAGGGACAAACTGATAGGGACGTCGGTCTCTAGATTTACACACTACTGAAACTAACTTATACTAAGGACAACCCCCCCCCCCCCATACACGAGGGACGACTCGAACTCGGCCACGCAAATCGTGACATGGCGCCTCAGACCACGCGACCATCCGCGCGAGGGATCGTTTCAGAACTGAATTGTAGAACACTCCCTTTGATACATTTAAGAACGGAACCGAAATAGGTACACTCTTGTCATAATTTACGAGATGATCCCCTGGCTCTGAAGTAGAATTTTTAACTCTCTGGAGAGACGAGTGTTGGCGTTCATACCAGTGATCCAATTGCCAGAATCGCGATCGACTTGAAGCCGTCTTTACAATTAAAGACTCTTAATAGCACCAAAAATTTTGTGGTATAAAGCTGAAGCACTACGTACTAATCTAGATTTACCTCTTTTTGCCGAAAATGAAATACAGACACTTTTAGATATAATTTGTTTTGCAGCTATATGATTCAAAATTTATACACAAACTTGAAACGACATCGTAGAAATGGAGCACAGCAAGGAAAAAATCTGAGGACCAAAGTTTAGGAAGACCAGTCGTCGGTAACAAAATGTTCAAATGTTTGTATAGTCTATGGGACTTAACTACGGTGTCATCAGTCCCTAAAATTACAAACTACTTACGAACTAGGACGGCACAAATATCCATGCCCGAGGGGGGATTCGAACCCCCGACCTTAGTGGCCGTGCAGACCGTGACTGGAGCGCCTTAGTCCCCTCGGCCACCGCGGCCGGCCGTCGGTAACAGCTCAGTACTGAAATTTACTAAACCTATGTCTGCTTACAGTATTCATTAAGCACCAGACCAAATAGACTTGCAAGAAGAAGCCGTAATATTATTTCAGTCCGAGACTGAATTTGTATATATCGAAAAAGTCGAAGTTTTGGTAAAATTTCTACTTTACCATGGTTTCGGCTTCACTAGGGGAGCCTTCACCAGAAGTAAAAGAGTTTTTTACCTATGAATGAAAAATTTAAAAGTAGTATAAATTACAGAGATAGTATGAAACATCATATCTTAAGATACAATCTCACAAATTACTTACATATTAATGTATAGTCATCAGATGGTCTTGAGCGATAGGGCTCACGTTAAAAATTAAAAAGTTTGCACACTGCTAATTTTTTTTTTTTTTAAGCAAGTAAAACAACGCGCCGCTAAAGGTCGCGTGCAGTGTTGCCAAATCTTGAAATGAAAAAGCACTAAACCCTACACTTTAAAACACCAGAAAAGCACCAGCTGAACTCTACGATCCAAAACACTAGAAAACACCAATATATTTTTCTTACTTACATTTCTTTCATTAAAACTCTTCTTCACTTGAGGAGCCAGCTGCCGCTATTACGTTTTTAGAGCAGGAAGGTGAAGTTGGCTGTAGCTCTGCATACCTCCAATTTTGGCCACTATATCCTTCGGAAGTTCGTAGTTTTGACAGCATTTCCCCTCTGTTTTTAGTCCAAATCGCACACATAAAATGGAATGCGATGTTTGAACACTCATTCGATTTCTATGCTTCGTTTTTACTAACTGAACTTGGCTGAACACTCTCTCTACGTCTGCATTAAGTGTGGGAGCGAAAGTACACAAATAGCTATGTTTACAATGTTTTCACTATCACTTATTCACTATATACTGTGTATAAAGCAAGAAACAGCGACAGTCAGTTTGAGGTAGATTCACAATACTGGCTGTGGTTGGGCTTGCATACAAGAAACAGCTTTCACATGAAACTGGGAAATCCCCTGGGAGCTGGGAAGAAACCAAAGGACTCTTTGAAACAAGTGCGCTTGCACTGAGCCCCGCATGCTGCGCTTACTTATGCACGAGAATGACAATTTCAGGGACTTACCCTGCTTGAGTGTTGACCTAGACACGTGTAAGGCTGAACTTCGCTGTGTACCTTTATTGAAATTATTAAATGGATTTCAGGATTTACTTATTAGTCATAGGAGACAATTTCATGGAAAAATCCATTAAGTACCAGATTTGGCACTGGATTTTTTTAAATAACACCAGTATTTCGCTGTGGCGCTAAATGAGAATTTCTGGCACCAGACGATCTTCAAAAACACCAGATCTGGTGCTAAAAACACCAAATTGGCAACACTGGTCACGTGTGCGGCCAGCACTGCAGGTGGCATCACACTGACAGGCGAACACGCCGTCCAAGTTATCACGTGGCCACAATATATCGCGCCATCTGTTATTCAACAGTAGCACTTTACATACAAAGTAACTGTTGTGTTTACTTATTAGAATTGACAAAAGCTCATGGCATGTTTAAAAGTATGCCTGCCGCGGTGGCCGAGGGGACTGAGGCGCTCCAGTCACGGTCTGCACGGCCACAACTGTCGGGGGTTCTAATCCCCCCTCGGGCATGGATATTTGTGCTGTCCTAGTTCGTAAGTAGTTCATAAGTAGTTTGTAACTTTAGGGACCGATGACCCCGTAGTTAAGTCCCATAAGCTTAACAAACATTTGAACATTTTTAAAAGTATGTTACTAGAAGACAAAATAGTTTGAAAATTACACAGAGTGAGTGTACAATAAGAGAAAAACAATATTTGAGGCTACAGACTGGAAACTGGGCACAATACTGTGTGATCAAGAAGTCAGTATAAATTTGAAAACTTAATAAATCACGGAATAATGTAGATAGAGAGGTAAAAATTGACACACATGCTTGGAATGACATGGGGTTTTATTAGAACCACAAAAAAGACAAAGTTCAAAACATGTCCGACCGATGGCGCTTCATCTGAACAGAAAAGCAATAATTAGCCTAACAAATTAAGAAGGAAGGAGGGAGGAAGCTTAGTGTTTAACGTCCCGTCGACAGCGTGGTCATTAGAGACGGAGCTTACGCTCGGATTTTTGGGGAGGGATGGGGGAGGAAATCGGCCGCGCCCTTTGAAAGGAACCATCCCGGCGTTGCCTGGAGCGATTTAGGGAAATCACGGAAAGCCTAAATCTGGATGGCCGGAGGTGGATTTGAACCACCATCCTCCCGAATGTGAGTCCAGTGTCTTACCACTGCGCCACCTCGCTCGGTAACAAATTAAGACAAAGCAAATACGATGTTCTTTGCAGGAAATGCTCAATATTTTCACCATCATTCCTCAACAATAGCTGTAGTCGAGGAATAATGTTGTGAACAGCACTGTAAAGCATGTCCGGAGTTATGGTGAGGCATTGGCGTCGGACGTTGTCTTTCAGCATCCCTAGAGATGTCGGTCGATCACGATACACTTGCGACTTCAGGTAACCCCAAAGCCAATAATCGCACGGACTGAGGTCTGGGGACCTGGGAGGCCAAGTGACGAAGTGGCGGCTGAGCGCACGATCATCACCAAACGACGCGCGCAAAAGATCTTTCACGTGTCTAGCAATGTGGGGTGGGACGCCATACTGCATAAAAATCATACGTTCCAGCAGGTGTTTATCATCCAGGCTGGGTATGGTGTGATTCTGTAATATATCGGCGTACCTGTCACCCGTTATGGTAGCAGTCTCTGACGTTTTACTGTCTAGCGCCATCTGTCGGACATTTTTAACCCTTTTTGGCCCACTTTAGGTTACGGTAGTAACACTAAAAGTGGGCCTTTGCGATCGTCTTTTGACAGCTCGAAATTCAAATGAAAATAACGGCTTAACTATTCATCTGACACGAAAATTGAATAACCTAATTTGTAGTGGAGAAAATTCTCTACAACTTTGCTATCTTATGTTTTTTTCATATCTCGTAGCGTTTCAAAGATATTTCCAAAAATAACGGCGATTTTGGGATGTCTGTCTGTCTGTCCGTCCGTCTGTCTGTCTGTTCGTAACGTGTTCCCTGTTTTTAAGACGAACCGTTCTACCGATCAGCAACAAATTGTACAGACATGACTGTAGGCCGCCAGAGACCAGAACCTCCCTTTTTCAAATTTATCGGACAAAAAATACGGTAATAATACCTAAAAAAGCAGTTTGTAATATAATTGTAATTGCAAAAGAACCGTTCACCTGAAACGAAAATTTAATAACCTAATTGGTAGAGGAGAAAATTCTCTACAACTTAGCTCCCTTATGTTTTCTTCATATCTCGTATCGTTTGAGACATATTTGCAAAAATTAACGGAGATTTGACACCCTCCATTGAATTAACGAAAACCAACCGTTAGGAGATGTCACGTGACATTCCTCGCGCAGACCTCCCTGTGGCATACGCCATCTTGCACGTATTTGATGATTTTCTTATTGAAACTTACACATTGTCATATCAAAGCAATGTCGCACTGAAGAATTGACAAAAACACACCGTTCTTCGTACGATAAATGATAATCTAGTGTCTACAAATGCCATATTAGCATCAGTAAACAATGGCCATCAATAGTATGAGATTATAGGACTCATTTTCTGATTGATAGCCGTAGCGTAGTGGATAAGGAGGTAGACTATGAATGCCAAAGGTCGGTGGTTCGGAATCCATCACTACATTATTTTTTTTCCTAAAAGGGTTTCAGACACTCTTATTAATAAATTTTTTATTATTTAGATTATTATTTTGGTCCAAAATGTTTGCAAAAACTTCTAAAACTACAAATCTAAAGCGGGTCGTAAAAAAAAGTCAGTGCGTTTTTTTCCTAATAAAACCCCATGTCATTCCAAGCATGTGTGCTAATTTTTACCTCTCTGTCTACATTATTCCGCGATTTATTAAGTTTTCAAATTTATACTGACTTTCTGATCACCCGGTATTTCACATTACGTGATTCTGAGTAAGAGCTTTACGCCACCAAAAAAGCTTTTACACACAACAGCAATTGTTCATTGAGAATAAATTGGTCATTATGAGAAAAATGTTTATAAATTTCTAGTTGTTCAAGCATGTCAAGTCTGAAACGTAAAATTTCTGTGTGCAAAATACCAACGTCATGAATTTCTTTAGGTTTGTGGCCTGCGGTCAGAATGTGTTCTGCAAAGGACGAATTATATATGTTTGTACGTTCTTTTTCCCTAAGAGATACTCTTTATATCTGACAGAGAAGAGTCGTCCAGTCTGTCCTATATAATAGGCTGGGCAGGTGTCACAGGAAATTTATAAACACCTGAGTTTTGCAACGGCGAACGTCTAGGTTTTAAGTTATGGACAAGCTTATCTTTCAGACGGTTATTGGTAGAAAATACTATGTTGCAGTCGTATTTATTTCTAAAGAGACGTTAAAATCTGTAAGATGCAGATGCTACGTATGGTACCGAAAAATATTTTTTTTTAATCGTTGTGCTCGTTATTTGTGGAGCCAAGGGTGGTGATTCTGTTACTGGTTTTTTGTCTGAAGATGTCATCTACTATATTTGTTTCATATCCA
The DNA here is from genome assembly GCA_026315105.1 of Locusta migratoria. NCBI lineage: Eukaryota > Metazoa > Arthropoda > Insecta > Orthoptera > Acrididae > Locusta > Locusta migratoria. The sequence continues at coordinate 340,834,447 of CM048755.1, forward strand.
TTATTGACTGCAATAGTTTTAATCAGGTTTCATTCTGTATTTAAGTTTTCAGAGAATAAAGGTGTAGAAATTGCTTTATAGACAGCGAAGTGAAAAAGCTTTTTTGTGAGATCGTGGGTGCGTAGAACAGGCTGGTACTATTTGGTCGGAATAGGATTCCTTACGAAAAATGTTGAAAGAGATTTTGTCATCAACTATTGTTGTATGAGTTGTCCTTAGTGTAAGTTAGCTCAAATAGTTGGTACGCCAAGGGACTGATGACCATATAAACTTGGTCCAATAGGTTTACAAAAATTTGATTTCGTTATCAATACGAATCTATCACAAACGACCAATTGCAGAAACTCACATGAAGGATTAACGTATTGTCGACTGTCGATATAGACGGCATTCAGACCAATGTGACTCACAAGTTGAACCACATACAAACAAGACCTTTTTTTACAATTTTATTTGGTTGAATGAAAGTACTATGCTTTCTACTACAGTGGGGGTTGATGTAGGCCATGCAGAACACCTGAAGCATACGTTTCTCTTTTTTCAATTAATGCAGTTTCGAAAATTTTTCAAATGCTCAAATGTTTATAAACCTAAGGAACTTATCTGCTGCGGTTATCAGTCCCTAGGCTTACAAACTACTTAAACTAACCTATGCTAAGGACAACACACACACCCATGCCCCAGGAAGGACTCGAACCTTCGACGGAGAGCAACCGCGCGCTCCGCAGCAAGACACCTTAGGGCGCTCGGCCACTACACCGCAACCGAAAATTTGTGAACTGGTGGGGTCCACTGAAACTGTTCCAGCGTGTTCTCCTTGGGGAATGTAACAACTCTTACATATTTGTTGCCATCGCTCGACTAACCAAAAAACAAAACTACCATTTGCACACACTCGAACATAATGTATTAGACTACTATAGAATGCCCCGACACGCCGTTTGGGACGAGGGCATATGAACAAACGGTTCTTAAATGACGTTATCAATAGTGTAAAGCAAACATTGCCTTTAAGCAATGTTGGGATAGGAAGTTTGTAGTAATTTGCAGCATATCATAGTGGAAAATAACGTATATGTGAAGCTCTTATAGCAGCTGCCACGTGTAATGTTTGTTTAATAAAATAGAATTATGTCAAATGAATTTCTCAAACATAAGATACAATTTTACACCAGTGATCTATTGTTGCCATTTTTTTAAAAGTACTACAGTTGTGCACACAAAATCGTCAATAGTGAAATTTCTCCCCCCAAAAATTTAAAGTGTTGCGGTACCTTTGACAGAGCTCAAGGCACGTACTACAGGGACAAAACGTATAGGAACTGTAGCCTATGAAGTGTCCTGCTGGCATTGTTACACCGTTTTCCTTAAGATCACCGAAGTTAAGAACCGACAAGCGTGGCTAATACTTGCTTGCGTAACTGGAGGTGTGGTGGCATAAAGTTTTTGGCCACCAAGCTTTGCTCAAATGTCGTAGTTCAATTCGAAACACATCTTAAATGTTTTATTAAGCAAAGCCATGCGTTAAGTGGGTGGGGTAGTGCAGCCGATAGCAAGGCTTCGGAATCACTCGTCGCAACACAAGCACGAGCGCTTCCGAAATGTGCCGAACGGACACGACTCGCTCTGGGCGGAATCCGCATCAGTTTAAAGCACCAAAGTATGTGTTTGTTACGTTTAACAACTGTTGTATTGGTGTTATTTATTTCATAGTGTGCAGTGTATTTTGACAGTTCTAATTCTTCAAAATGGATGAGCAATATTATTTGGATTCTCCGTGAATAAATATGTAACTTTTTTATAAAACATTTTTCGTTGTTGTTCCATGATACATGATGGCGCTGTAAAAGGCAAAACTAAAAATGTGGAAATTGTTGAGAAACGGTAATATCGAAAACAAAATACATAACAGATCAGGAAAATCAAAGTACAGTTTTTCATGTTTCTGTTAATGCTATTTCGTGACATCCCCCACAATCGAATGAAACACAAACTATCATCATGCTATCAGTCCGCGGCCAGACAGTTTGTTGTATTTCAATGATTCGGACCGTCCCACCTATACGCAATTGTTCCCCGATGTTAAGGATTGCAGAGAGAGATAGATAGAGAGAGAGAGAGAGTAGATATCATTTCCTGGTACTATGAGGCCCACAGAAATGCTGAAGAAGCTCGTCACAGGTATGCTACACTTTTATTTTTGCCGATTACAGCGCCATTTATCATGAAACGAAAAAATTTTTGCATATTTTTTCACGAAGACACCAAATCTATATCTATAAATGTGAATGTTTGTTCGGTGTACGTTTATCATGTCTGAACCACAAGACATAAAGAGCTACAAATTTGTACAGTTACTAAAGTCTACCCGGGGAAGGCTTTAGGCACAGTTTTATGGCGATCGGATAGCTATTTATCTATATATATTAATGTGAATACCTGTTCGGTGTACGCTTATCACGCCCGAACGACAAGACGCAGATACTTATAGTTGTACAGTTACTAATTTATACCTGAGGAAGGTTTTAGGCACGGTTTTATAGTGACCTGATAGTTAGTAATTTGAAGATTATAACGCGAAATGCGTACAATAATGACTCTTTGAAAATTATATTTACTCTTTGAAATGGTTTTATTGGTTGCATTGTTGCTTGAGGGTTGATAATGATAAAAGGGTGGAGTATATTGGGATGGAAAATTATCGGTGTATATAAAATTCTGCGTGTCTGTGTGTGTGTTAATATTTATGCTCTGCAGCGAAAACTACAGAATGCAAACAAATGGTCTGTGTGTAATTGTTGTCTGAAGTCTCCCGTTGTACACCATAGCAGTTCCATGCCGATAGCTATAACGGGATGCAAGATATGGTGGTTGAAAGTCGTCAAATTATAAAAAATAAAAAAAAATCGGACTGAAGGCCAGCGATGACGTTTGCGACTCTTTAGCAAGGAGGTCACATACAGCGAAACGTGATGCCACAGACCATATCTTTGGTCTATGCGTGCTACAATGTCTTCAGCTCTTTCTCTGTAAGGATAAGCATACGAATAAGGAAATATAACAATAAATAAATAAAGCAGTAAAAAAGAAATTTCTTTTAATACATCTCTTCAAAAAAAATCGATTTGACGTTTCGCGCATTACAGCAAGTGATCAATCTGTGATATTATTACAATCATTATTGTTGAATTTCGTGATTGGATTGTTCGAAAGGAGTGCATTTTTACGTTTGATTTCTTATTTCTTATATATTCTCTGATAAGTGTAACATGTTTTTAGAAAAAAGGAGATGGATAGAGAGAGAGTGGATAGGAAATGTACTAACTCAAGGCTCGAATAAATAAATAAATACCCGGGCAACGCCGGGTTTTCAGCTAGTCTGCAATAAAAAGTAGGCGTTCCTATAAAAGATTTCAAAGTTGCCTCCCACCACCCATCATGGGTTTCGGTAGGGGTTGGGGGAGTGTAGTGTTATTGCATGTCCCCCTCAACAATTTAACATTTGCCGGTAACCGTTTCTTCGTTTGCTGCTAATTTCTTGAGATATTTGGCACGGTCACTATCAATATCTCGGGAACAGCGCAAGATATCGATTTTTTTTTCTTAGCATTACTTTCTCGGCACAACCTTAGAAAGGGAGATAGCACAAGTTACAAACCCTGTACTGGAGGGAAGGGGTATTCATCGCTAAATGTTCACGCTTATCACTGATATCTGTATAAATATGACAATAACTTGCATTATAATTTTCAGGCAGAGTACCTACGGCCTCCAGTTTTCTTGAAGACAAACATGAAGAGCGGAACGAACACAGAATCTGAGGACGAGAGTACCAGTAGCGAAGACGAAGGTATCAGAGGAGAGAATTATTCTTTATACACGAATCATTTTTACTTTACTTCATTTTGTACAAATATCTTTGTTGCAGTAAATCAACAAGATCATCTCTGCCCCATCGAAAAGTCTCCAGCTGCTATCAGAAAGAAAATTTTCAACCGTCAGGAACTTCTCAGAAATCAAAGAAGGGGAGAGCGGATAATTCGTCGACTGGGCCGCATTTTACTTCTCCCTGCTTGGATAACGGCAATATTGATGGCGTTTTACATACAACAATCACTCTCACAGATTCTGGGAAACATCATACTCAACCTTGTTCGCCGTTGAAAAGAAGTAACTGTCACTGTTATCGTTTGTTGTTTTTGCGGCGTCTACATAAGCGGTTCCTTTCAAAAATTATTATGCCCTTGGTGGCATAAATTCTATGTATTCAATGGTGTCATAAAATTTATATTGGTGTTGTTATAAAATCTGTATGGGTATTGTCATAATAAATTTTTATTGACTATCATATATTATTATGTTTTATTTGTTATAAATTAACATTTTTCTTGCCATTTATGATCTTCCCTCTTTTATTTTCAATGTTATTTTATAAGACATAAGCCAGGGTATGTTTTCTTTTTTACAATCTCAAGTTTTGACCAACTATTCATAATTGATAAAATGAAACAAAAAGTTTATCCTTTATGGAATCACCACCTTACTATTTCACGTGATAGAAATGATGTCTATACTGTTATAGAGTTTTCCTCTGGCAAATAAATAAGTAAAAACTGGATTCTCTTCAAATTTCCTGAAACTATGTAGGTTTCGTTCTATCGTAGTACAGTTACTCCGACAAGTTTCCCTTGTACGTTAAAAACTATACTTTCTGACTATTAGTTTCTTGGAAAGACTACATATCTGTTTAAACAAACATCTTCAGTGCCGAATATTAAGAATCACTTCTCACATAAAGTCAATGTAGTAAAAACTGAGACTTATAACATCTTCTCATAAATGAATGCCAATGTATTTACCTTAAGACAGTTGCCCAAAAATTTAACTTTGGCACAAGGAATGAAAGAGGAAGCCGCCTGGTAGAATGTTGCACGGAACATAATTTAATCAAACACTTGGTTTAAGATCACGAAAGAAAGTTATATACGTGGTAGAGACCAGGAGACACCGCAAGGTACCAGATAGGTTTTATAATAGTAAGACACGGATTTCTTAACCATGTTTTAAACTGTAAGACATACCCAGGAGCAGATATAGACTCTGGCCATAACTTATTGGTCATGAACTGTAGCCCGAAACTGAAAAAAAAAATGCAAAAAGGTAGGAAAATAAGGAGATGGGACCTAGATAAATCGAAGGAATCTGAAGTTCTTGAGAATTTCAGAGGGAGCTTTAGGCAACAATTGACAGAAATGGGGGGGGGGGGGGGGGGGGATAGAACAGAGGTAGAGGAATGGATAGCATTGAGAGATGAAATAGTGAAGGCAACAGAGCACAAAATAGGTAGAAAGGCAAAGACCTACAAAAATCCATGGATAACAAAGGAAACACTAAATTTAATTGACGAAAGGAGAAAATATAAAAATGCAGTAACTGAAACAGGCAAAATGGAGTACAGACGACTAAACAATGAGATTGACAGGAAGCTCAAAATATATAAGCAGGAGTGGCTAGAAGGCAAATGCAAGTCTGTAGATGAATGTATTAATAGGGGAAAAATAGATATCGCCTACAGCAAAATAAAAGAAACATTTGGAGACAAGAAAAGCAGCTGTATGAATGAAAAAATGCGCGAGGACGTTCCCCGTCTGGGGTTCGAATCCTCCCTCGGGCATGGATGTTTGTGTTGTCTTTAGTATAAGGTACTCGATAAGTAGTTTGTAAGTTTAGGGACTGATGACCCCGCAGTTAAGTCCCATAAGCTTAAGAAACATTTGAACATTTCAGCATAAAGAACTCAGATGGAAAAATCAGTTCTCAGCAAAGAAGGGAAAGCTGAAAGGTGGAAAGAGTATATAGAGGGGCTCTACAAAAGAAATGAACTTCAGGACAATATGGTAGGAAGAGAAGAAGAAGTAGATGCAGATGAAATAGGAGATACTACATTGAGATAAGAATTTGGCAAAGCACTGAAAGACCTAAGTCGAAACAAGGCCCCTGGAGTGGACGAAATTCCCTCACAACTCTTGAAGTTTCTGGGAGAGCCAGCCATGACAGAACTATTTCACGTGGTGCGTAAGATGTATCAGACAGGGGAAATACCTCAGACTTTAAGAAAAATGTAATAATCCCCATTCCAAAGAAATCAGGTGCAGACAGGTGTGAAAATTACAGAACCGTCAGTTTCATAAGTCGTGCTTTCAAATACTAACCCGAATTATGAATAGCAGTGTTTTTGGGTCTTTGCAACTACAACAAAGACGAACAAACACTGCTGTTCATAATTATGAAAAGCAACTATGGACATTATGGCCACACAAACGAAAAATTTCTAAAACGAATTGTTTACAGAAAGATGGAAAAGCTGGTAGACGTCGACCTTCAGTAAGAGCAGTTTGGATTCAGAAGAAATGTAGGAACACGAGAGGCAATACTCACCTTACGACTTATCTTAGACGATAGATTAAGGAAAGGGAAACATACATTTCTAGCTTTCGTAGATTTGGAGAAAGCTTCTGACAGTGTAGATTGGTACACTCTCTTTCAAACTGTGAAGCAAGCAGGAGTAAAATATAGGGGACAGAAGGTTATTTACAACTTGTACAAAAACCAGACAGCAGTTATCAGAGTTGAAGGACATGAAAGGGATGCAGAGGTTGGGAAGAGAGTAAGACAGGGTTGTAGCTTTTCTTCAATGTTATTCAATTTGTACATTGAGCAAGCTATAAAGGAAAGCAAGGAGAAATTTTGGAAGGAATTAAAGTTCAGGGTTAAGAAACGAAAACATTGCGTTTTGCCGATGACATTGGATTTCTGTCAGAGACAGCAAAGGACCTGGAAAAGCAACTGAACAGGATGGTCATTGTGTTAAAATGAGCGTATAAGATGAACATTAGCAAGAGTAAAACAAGGGTATTGAAGTGCAGTCTAAGAAAATCAGGGGATGCTGAAGGATTTAGATTAGGTAGCGAAACAATAAAGGTGGTAGATGAGTTTTGTTACTTGGACAGTAAAATAACATATGATGGTCGTAGTACAGAGGATATAAAATACAGAATGGCAATGTGAAGAAAGTCGTTTATGAAGAAGAGAAATTTGTTAACATCGAATATTGATTTAAGCGTAAGGAAGTCTTTTCTGGAGGAATTTGTGTGGAGTGTTGCCTTGTACGAGAATGAAACATGGACGATAAGATAAACAGTTCGGAAAGAATGAGGATGGCGGGTTTTGAAATGTGGTGCTACAGAAGAATATTGAAGATTAGGTGGGTGGATCGCGTAACAAATGAAGAGGTACTGAACAGAATTTGAGAGAAAAGGAATTTCTGACATACCTTGACTAAAAGAAGGGATCAATTGGTAAGACGCATTCTTAAACATCAAGGAATCGTGAATTTAGCGTTGGAGGGAATTGTGTGGAGTAAAAATGGCAGAGGGAGACCAAGAGTTGAATACAGTAAGCAGATTCAAATGGGATGTAGGTTGCCATTATTATGTGGAAATGAAGAGGCTTGCTCGGGATAGAATAGGTGGAGAGCCGTATTAAATCAGTCTCCGGACAGAAGACCACAACAATATTAAATATGTAGTATAGCATTATTAATCAACATATTTTGTATTGCATAAAAGGAATGGACACTGCAATTTTGAATACATTGATCAACCAGAACATTATGGCCACCTTCCAACTTTCGATATAAATCCGTCCACAGTATAGCAGCATCACCTGATGAGGATTGACATGCACGCTCCATGTAACTGTCCAACATGAAAAAACGTCAAAATGTTGAGCGATTGGACGGCTAACCCGTATTATAGATGTCGGTTGGTAAAGCTTGGGCGGACTGGTGAAATAGGACAGATGACCAACTGCGGTGGAACTAACACCAGACTTTAATTCTGGGCAGAGAACATGAGTGTCTGAATACATAGTGCACCCGACCCCTACATGTTCCATTGTTAATGCCACGACATCGACTTCTCAGAAATAATGCAACGTGATATTATGACACATTTTCTATCAAATGTATCATTTCAAAACAATGTGTTAACCGAAGATTTCGATAAAAATCTTTACACAACTTCATTGGCGAAGTTGTTTTTTTTTTTTTTTATTATATTTTATTTTTTTTATATTTTTTTTTTACTTCTGTATTGTGTGTGGGAAGTGTGTTGATGTATTTATTGAGTAGCTGCGAAGCAAAAGGTGTGATTAATCAGAATAGATATATGGTAAGGCGGCCAACTTTTTCAAAACGCAATGCGGGACATGTTGAGGATGTGAAAGAGGACTAAGATCACGTGACTCATTGTGACAGTTATTCTGAAACTAAAAAAGAACTTTAGACGAGTACAGTAGGCCTACTCATTTACTTTTAAAGTAACATATCTTACATGAGTGACATTTCATTCTTAAGGCTGCGTTTATAGACAGCGGTGCCACCGCGGCAGAACAACCGTTGTGATTTTAGGGGGATTCCGCTCGTCACTCACACAGCAGATGTTTTAGCCGCTGTGACCTTGAGCACCCTGTTCCCACCTGGCCTATGAACAGGACCCACGCTGCCTTATGAGAAACAGAGCACTGCCACACCGCCGCGGTTCCTCCGCCGCGGAGCAACCGTGGGCTATAAACGCGGCCTAACTTCCAATCTTCATTTACAGTTCATAAATATTTTCTCATGTTCCGATTTTGAATTTTAGAGTCTGACAATTTTCACATATTCTTTCTCCTTTTCGTTTTTCCGATCACCTTCGTTGTCTGTAATACTTTTAATTGTTCTGGGTATTAGAGCATAGTGCTCCGCACATTTTGATAAGTAGCTTACTCTGCCCAAAGAATTATGTTTTGCAATAACCTCGAATTAAATTTGATAAAACTATTTTTCAAAACCGTTTGAGCTACTCTATCATATATGTTCTTTCGACGAAGTTCAAAAAATGTTCAAATGTTTGTAGAACATATGGGACTTAACTATGGGGTCATCAGTCCCTAAGCTTACAAACTACTTATGAACTAGCTAAGACTAAGGACGGCACAAATATCCATGCCCGAGGGGGGATTCGAAGCCCCGACCGTAGTGGCCGTGCAGACCGTGACTGGAGCGCCTCAGTCCCCTCGGCCACCGCGGCCGGCTTCGATGAAGTGCAGAGTTTATTGTGCCTTACTATATGCAATGCTCACGCACTCTCAATGTTGCATTTCCACAATTTTACCACCTTTTTATTCCTGAAGGTGGGAAGATGAATGCCAATATTGTATTTGTACGTCAGATTTTAAATACGTTTATACAGAGTATGATAATATTACATCATTTTTGCCACCTTGAGCACCGAAAAATATTCCATGAAACTAATTGAAACGTACTTAAGAAGGCACAGAAAGTTTGTCAAAAACAGAATTTTTTTAATAAGTCATCCTACCCCCAAATGCAGTACCAGCTTAAAACAAAAACAACTTCCACTGCTAACGAATTTGTCATTTTGAAATGCAGCTTCCAAACTGATGCTGACATCTACATATGAAACAAAACTGTAATTACGCCAGCTAAAGATGGGTTAAAACCAGAAACGCTTCTCGGCTAAAAAAAAAGAATAAATAAATAAAATAAAAATAAAATAAAATAAAAAATAAAAAAAGTGCTGGTTGCTATGCAGTATCTAAGTAAAATCAGATGTGAGTAATAGGAGATTTTAATGTTAAAATAGGGACGAAATAACATCAGTATGGAGTTTCTGGAAAATATACACTGCTCGAAGGAAACAACAAGAATGGAGATTTACTGTGCCAGTTCACATCAAGGAATAATATGATAATTAAAAGTACTTGTTTCAGACACAAAATGATCCATCTGTGTACTTGTAAGTCCCCAGCCAATGTAATAGTCAATCAGATTGACCTTATTTTAGTAGGAAGATAGTTACGCCTGAGTACTCATACCGAAACATCCCCTAGGTTGTGGCTAAGACATGTCTCCACAACATCCTTTCTTCCAGAAGTGCTTGTCAATACCGGTTCCGTCACCCAGATTTACAACGCCAATAAATTTCATATTTTAGTGACTGCACGACACTACACGTCAATTAATAGACGTACAGAGCTCAGATCACTTTCTGATATAATCGGTTTTCAGAGAGAAATTGTTATTAACAAAGGGGAACAGAAAAGAAAATAAGATGAATTGGAATACTGACAAACCGACGTTCTCTGATGGAGTAAAAAAAATTCAAAATGACACTAAGCCGAAAGATCAGCAATGAAGGTACTGCAGTAGGAGTGGACGAAATGCGGAGCAGGATTGACAAAGTTGTTAAAGATGTTGCAGAAGAAATAATAGGTGAAAGAAGGAACAGAAAAACCCAGGAATAGTTTGACGAAGATTGCAGGTCAGCAACAGAGGAAAAGAACAGAGCAAGAATAAATATGCTACATAGAGAAACCATGAATAATGTGGAACAACATATATAATTAAGAAGAAGAGCTAACAGACGGTGGAACAGAGAGAAAGGACAGTGGACCAAGAAGAACTTTCAAGAACTAAAAGAGGTAAAGGGGTAGAAAAAAAGGAAGTTCTATCATGTCGTACGCAAAATATAGAGCAAATTCCAGCCTTTAAAATGTTCAAATGTTTGTAAATCTGTTGGACCAAACTGCTATGGTTATCAGTCCCTAGCCTTACTAACTACTTACACTAAGGACAACAGACACACACACACACACACACACACACACACACACACACACACACACACATGCCCCAGGGAGGACTCGAACCTCCGAAGGGAACAACCGCTCAGTCCGTAGCATGGCGCCTTAGACCATGCGGCCATTTCGCGCAGAGATTCCAGCCTTTGACAGCATAAACCGGCAATAAGTACACAGTGTACTGGAATAAGTTGCCAAACTAATAAGATTAATCAGAATGACAATGACAAAGATAAGAGCGAAAGTAGAGATCTTTAGCAGAACAAGTGAAAGCTTTAATAAAGGCGTGAAGTAAGGTGATAGTCTCTCAACTGTACTATTCATTAAATCACATGTTCAAATGTCTGGAAATCTATCGGACCAAACTGCGTGGTCATCAGTCCGTAGCTTACAAACTGCCGGCCGCGGTGGCCGAAGGGACTGAGGCGCTCCAGTCACGGTCTGCACGGCCACTACGGTCGGGGGTTCGAATCCCCCCTCGGGCATGGATATTTGTGCCATCCTTAGTCTTAGTTAGTTCATAAGTAGTTTGTAAGCTTAGGGATTGATGACCCCGTAGTTACGTCCCATAAGTTCTCCAAACATTTGAACATTTGAGCTTACAAACTACTTAAACCTAGGCAAACTAACCTAAGGACAAACACACACACCCATGCCCCAGGGAGGACTCTAACCTCCACGGCGAGCAACCGCGCGCTCCGCAGCTAGACGCTTTAGACCGCTCGGCTACTCCACCACGGCGCTATTCATTACAGCCCTGCATAGTATAGCAAATGAAATCACCAAAAGAGGCACAGTGAGGAGAAATAACCAAACACTCACGCATTAAGAATCGTCCTCATAGTAAACGAAAACAACCCAGAAGATATGGTAATGTTACAGTCTGACGCCAGAAGAATTCCTGAAGACCTAAACAGCAATGACAAATTGTCTAAACGAGTGTTCACTTTTACCTACTTGTCATAACAGTACAGGAAAGGCTGTAAGGCAAAGAACACAAGCAGGAGAGATTACTTTGCAAATATACAACAGTTCAGAAACAGTGTTGCTACAAGAAAAGAAAAATAGAACTATTAGTATATAACTCCCTAGTCTGCCCAGTTATCACATATGGGTCAGAGGTATGGATGTTGAAAGAACATACAAGACATAGAAGAAGGTGGACTGGTGAGAATTTCTCCAGTGTGAGTGTCCGTGGGTGGAAAAAAGCAACAAACAACCGAGAAATAGGGAGAAAAATTATTGAAGAATCCAAGGCTCATCATGGACTGTAGAGCTTTCAAAGAAGAAGAAGTTCTTTTCTCATGTTCTGGCACGAGGGGTGTCCTGCAGCCATGTATGATTCCACCCCAAAATAAGATAGAAACGACTAGGCGTAGTCCAACCGAAAGACACACACAAGGGTTGGACAAAAACATGTAAACACCGAAAGAAGTGCGGGGCTAAATACACACTGGTCAAAACAATAAGGGGATCAGTTGAGATTTATTGGTTCTGAAGTATTGTCATCGGCAGAATAAACTAATGGTTCGACATCTTTCTGTCGGTTCTACAGAGTGGAGACAACAATATTGCGGCAACCGATATAGTAGTAATAACAGAAAGTTGCTGCAGTGGGAGTTGGTGTTGACTAGTGTTTACTCTACCAAACGAATTACACAAGCAGTTGGGTTCAGGTAGTGTAGTGAGCAGGTAGTGCAATGCAACACATAGAGAGCCATAGGAAGGTTGGAAACGGTACAGACACAGAGAGAGGTGGCTGCAGCTATTCGAGTGTCCCAAAGTGTAATTTCCAGGACCTGGACACGATTTCAGACAACAGGAACCATTAAAAGAAGACAAGGAAAAGGTCATCCAGAGGTTACATCAGCAAGATATGACCGTTATCTCCGTTTAACAGCCCGTCGAGACAGGGGGCTGAATGCAACTCAGTTGCAACGCATCCTCCAGGCAGCAACAGGTCGCGCAATATCAACACAAAGAGTCTGAAGTCACCTACGGGAATATGTTTCTACGCACGGAGGCCTATGCTTTGTGTCCCTTTAGAACCACGACACCGTTTAGACCGCAGAAACTGGGTGGAGGAAAATCAGGATTGAAGTCGTAACGAATGGCGCTGGGCTCTGTTTACAGATGAGTCAAGATTTTTTATTCAGCCGGACAATAGTCGTTTCCTAATCTGGAGAGAACGTGGAACTCTGAACAATCCTGCTTACGTGCAGGAAACATCACCATATCATGGTGCTGGAGGAATGGTGTTGGCACGAGTCAGAATTAGCGGACGTACGGACCTCTACGTCGTTCAGAATGGCCCTTTGACTGAGACGAGATCCTTCAATCTTTTATTGTGCCCTACGCTTGTGATATAGGAAATGGGTTCCTTATAGTGGACGATAACGCTCGTCCCCACAGAGCTGCACTAGTGAACAAACATGCTTGAAGCTGGGGGAATTGAACGAATGGAGTGGCCAGCTTGTTCACTGGATTTAAACCCGATTGACGTGTCCTGGATACACTTGGCAGACGCATTACAGCCACACCAGCACCTTCTACAGCGGTTGTGGAGCTGGGTATTGCACTCATGTAAGAATAGCCAAATATCCGCCAAGCGCTATTTGCTAATTGATAACCTCATACTGTCCATGCCACGCACGTGTGTAACTGTACTGGTCGTCCGAAGTGAACACGTACTATATTAGATGGCAATGAGAATGACTTTTTCGCCATTATGGTAACCCCATGTTGTATCTCCCTAAGTAAACATATGTACACCTCAAATAAAGATTTAAATAGATAATAACAAACCCTGAGACTGCTTTTCGTCTCAAACATGTCAAATACGTTAAAGATAAAGCTGAAGCATTGAATTAAAATTTGTGATGCGACCGGGAATCGAACCAGGACCTCCATCGCTAGTGATGCGGTGGTCTAGCGGTAAGACGTCTGCCTAGTAAGCACGGAGGTCTGGGTTCGATTCCCAGTCGCATCACAAATTTTAATTCAGTGCTTCAGCTTTATCTTGAATGTCTCAAAAATAGAGACGAGACTGCAAAATATCGTACTGTATCACACGCGAATTACAATTGTAAGCAATAGCTGAATGAAATACATTACCATATGTATATTTTGTATGATATCGCACCTAATCCCCAAATTGTTTTGAGCAGTGTATGATATCAAGTTGTCATTATAAAGTCTTCATCTCATAATATTTAAACTTTTTCCTAGCATCCATCAATGCTTTTGATTTCTGCTCACATTCCCGGCATGCCTCCTGTTTCTTACGTCCTCAGCACATTCAGTCAAAGATAGCCCATTCATGAGGATATTCCCCACCTATATGTAGAGAGACTTAAGTCAAGACGTACACCCATCTGTACGGCGGAGAACCTTTTAGCCAACAATTTCAACCTGACTGAGAGATGGCATAATGAAAGGAGACAATTTGCTCCGGCAGAATCGTTAGATATGCCATGCATTACGCGAAAGGTACCTGCCTTTGAACAATCTCGGAAAGTATGGTCCAAGTTAGACTTGATCCGGACTAACCATGGTGTGTGTGCAGATCTGCTGTACAAACGGAGGAAAAAGTCATCATCCTACTGCGACTGTGGTGCTGAGAGGCAAACTGTGACGCACATCACACAAGAATGCCCACTGAGACGTTTTAATGGAGAAACAAGTAAACTTTTCTCGGTGACGCTATAGACGATTACCTATGTAAATAATGTAGATACAAATCTGTATATTAGCGTACTGAACATGTATATGCCATACGATAAATAAATAAATAAAGCACATACCACTGCCTATGAAGCTGTGTTTCCTGCAGGATGCCGACGATGGTGTTCCTTTAACTCACCTCACAGGATGAAGACGAGGATATTCCTTTGAATCACAGAATCGCTATATTTTTTCTGTTTTGCTTCATTGAATTTTGTCTCTTATTGCAATGGCCACACACTGGGCTGTTTAACGAAATTTGCCTTTCAGCAGACTTCTTACACTATCCCTGCCCTTTTTTGTGTTCGTCTGAATTGACATGGATACGCCAAATTTACTGCACATTGCCGCAGTGCCTATTGGCCCCGATTTGACACAACCTGTTCAGTTTCAGATGCAGCAGGTCACAACATTAATGGCACAGAAAGTAAGACAACTGAAACAGCAACGTATCACGCAGTGCCTCACTCCTGAGACTTCAACGACTGCAATCTTATTTCACAGTGCATTAGGTGTTCAGGTGTTTGTTAAGCTTAAAGGACTTAACTGCGGGGTTGTCAGTCCCTAAACGTACAAACTACTTATTAACTACCTTATACTAAAGACGACACAAACATCCATGCCCGAGAGGGGATTTGAACCCCCGACGGGGAACGGCCTCGCGCATCGTAGCATAGCGCATCAATACGCTCGGCCGCTCCGCCGCGGCCACAGTGCATCAGATCGTAGGTGAGCGTCGTATGTCTTTTTTTGTTAGCATGTGTGTATGCCGCTGTGGAGTGGCCTATCGTTCTAAGGCGCCTTGGTGCGGAGCGCGGTGTTGCTCGCCGTCAGAGGTTTGCGTACTCCCTGTGACATGGGTTTGAGTGTTGTCCTTAGTTCAACTTAATTTAAGTAGTTTGTAAGCCTAGGGACTAATGCCCATAGCAGTTTGGTTCAATAAGTTTACAAACATTTGAACATAGTACGTAAGGCGATGGGACTTTCAGGCCGGCCCAAGGGTTCAGAAGAGAATGTGAACCTCCTGACCGTCTGGTTGCCTACCTCGTAGGGGCAAGATGACGGACATAAACACTATGGCGGACATAAACAATATGGTGGCGGCACACATAAACAATATGGCAGAGATAAACAATATAGTGGACATAAACAATATGGCGGACACAAAATGGCGGACACAAACAACAATATGACGGCGGCGGCGGTGGACTTATGCGGGAAGATCATCCATCATTCTTTTCGGTAATAGGAGCAATGGGAAGTTGGTGTGCGTGCTTCTTGAAGCGCATCTTGAAGTTAACTAGTGAGTCTTATATAAGAAGAGTAACGGTATTCATATGTTCGAAGTTGCACGAAAAAAGCGTGGTAGATCACTTCTTAATAGCGCAATCAATCGCCTACCCGTCGAACTACATATACCTGGTTACTCTTATTGCGGACCAGGCACAAAGTTAGCAAAACGACTGCAAAGAGGTGACGCTGGAATCGATAAACTAGACTCAGCTTGCAAAGAACACGATATTGCGTATGCAAAACACCCAAACAGTTTGTCTTACAGGCATAGAGCGGACTTGATAATAGCAGATAAAGCAGTACAAAGAATAAAGGCCTCAGACGCTAAGCTCAGTGAAAAAATAGCCGTCCTAAAAAAAAAGTGAAAGTCGGTATGGGTATTAATAAAAAGAAGAATATGAATAACAATAATAATGAGAAGAAGAATATGAATAAGAAGAAAAGCAGGAGGAGAAGGAGAATATGAATAGGAATAAAAAGATTGGAGGTAACGAGCTGAAAAAATTAATTAAAAAATTCGCTCTGGTCTTAAGTCAATGAAACCTGGCACTAATTTCTGGGGAGCAGTGAAAGCGGCTCATAAAATTGCTTCGGATGCAGCTCCAAAAAAAAAAAAAAAAAAAAAAAAAAAAAAAAAAAAAAAAAAAAAAAAAAAAAACTCTACTATTAAAGGGCAGTTGTAGATGCAAAAAATGCTCGCAAAGAGCTCTTGGAGTTGCAACGACATAACCAAACTATGGAGGCCATAGCGCTTCGCAAAGGCAAGGAAGAATGGTTTTGGGGCTATATGTGGGGAAGAAAAAAAAATCTCATTGAACAGCCTTCCCAAAAGAGCACTTACAAACATCGACTTAGAACGCTATGCTAGAAAACTTGAAATACCCCACTTTCGAGGTGTCTTCATGAGAGACACTTTACCAAATAAACCTAAAAGATATTAGAGTGCAATTGTCAACCTCCAGACAGATAGTGAGCCTGGCTCCCACTGGGTTTCTTTTAAGAAGAGGGGAAATGATGTCTACTATTTTGATAGTTTCAGAAATTTACCGCCTCCTCTAGGTATTTCAAAAATTGTACTATTAAGTACAACTACAATACGTTTCAGTCGCCTAAGAGCCATAGGTGTGATCATCTTTGTTTAAAGTTTATAAATTCCAGATAAATTACTGCGAATTCCAATAAATAATGGATGTAGGCGAGGACGGCATCACGTTTAGCCTGTCGGGTAAAAACTCGATTATAACCTCCACATTTAATTCCACAATTAATATGTCTCAACATCATTCCTACGAAATTGTATTACTCAACTTATTTTCATACAGTTCTATACCGAACATTACGCCTAAAAACAATAATTTTTACTTCTACAACTACATTAGTAATGATGAAATTCTAGACTAAGTTACTATAAAACCTGGAACGTACGAACTCAAAGATATATTTTCATCTTTACTAATGGAAATTGAGTTGTACAACGCCAAGTTTGTCAATTATGATGCGCCCGAGGATGATATACGAAAATTCAAAGTAAAACTGAGAATCTCTTACCATAAACCTTACAAACGATGTAAAATCTGGTGTAATGTAGCTGTTGATTTTACGCTGAACTTGAGAATGTGTATATTGACAAGGAAATGATGTAAATATTCAGAACCTTCATGTGCTATGCATAGATTGCAACATTTCGGCTGGATCCTACCACAACGGCGCTCCTACGCACACATTACATCAGTTCTGGCCCACCTGGATATAAGATTGTGGAATCACCAAATTCACCCACTTACATGCCAGTTGTTGTACAACACATTAAAGAGTTAAGTATATCTATTAGAGATCAGGACAGGAATCTAGTTGGTTTTGACGGAAAGGAAATAACTGTGAGATTACATTTAAGAAAAAAAAAAAGCGAGATGGTACACCTCTACAGTTAACAACTTACACATGATGACATGAATGTGTCTACAAACAGCAAATATAAAAAGAAAAAGAGTTAAAGGAAGAAGAAAGAGGCTATATATAAAAAGAGACAAATGAAGCAGATTAAAAAGAAGAAGAAAACTGATGTAAAAATTCTGTTGACTCCATACAATCGAGAACTACTATCGAGAGTGGGCTATAGTGTGCTGTAAATACCAACGTCACTCTCCGTGAACTATTATTCAAAATTGTTACTAGATATAAGGAAGACAATGTCTTATTTACTCAGTGTGAGAGAGAAGATTCACGTCGATACAGTCGACCAAATTTCGATTACAGTGATAAAATAATAATAGCGATAAACGATAAAGATTTGTACCTGTTGCCTTGTGACAGCAATCTTTATATTCACGGTCGTCTACTAAAGGTGGATGGATTGGGAGTGGCTACTGATATTCATTTAAACAAGAATTGTATGCTTCACTTGTTTTCTGAAATTCAATATCACTTGAATAACAAGCAAATAGAAGATGTGCACAATCCTGGAATTGTAACGCTGATGAAGGGGTATGCGTCATTCACACCGAGTGAAGCTAAAGTATTGCAAAATGCAGGATGGGGGGAGAAAGAGGAATAAAAGAATTTGTTGACTGAGCATGGCACTCGGCTGCACTGAGGATTAAAGGAAGTTTATTTTAAATGTTGTCGAGTTGGAGAAAGAAGGAAGGCTGCCTTTCCTAGATGCTTTAGTACAACGGAAAACCGATGGGCGTCTCGACCGCAAACCAACGCACACGGATTTGTAGCCCAGCACACAGAGTTTCCATCGCCCAGTTCAGAAGAGATGCGTTCTGAACACATTAATACACAGAGTAAATACTGTTTCTGATGAGGAACATATGGAATCCGAAATTCATCATCTCAAGTATGTGTTCCACAAGAACGGCTATGGTGCACGTGATATAAAGACAGTGTTTGCCAAGAAACGGAAACGGTAAAATGCTGAAGATCCAAGTGATGGGCAACCGACGACGTTCCTGCCTTTTTGTGGAGCCACATCGAGCAAAATAGGCAGAGTTCTGGGGAGACAAGGTATAAGATCGATTTTCCGGCCACCTACGAAAATTAAGGAGATGCTGCACCCTGTTAAGGTCAGCCTCGGCCTCAGGATCCCTGGAATATACAACATACCGTGTGAGTGCGGAAGTAGTTATATTGGTCACTCAATTCATACCGTTCCCGAAAGCTGTACCGAACACCAGCGGCATATTAAAAACCGAGGACTGGGAAAATCACGGTCGCTCAGCACAGCCTCACGAATAAACATACAATTTTCTTCGACGAAACAAAAATTTGGTCCAGGCCTCCACATTTTTTTCTTTATTGTTATTTTAATGCCGGCACATAGTGTCGGCAGGCTCGCAGCAGCATCAGACGCTGCTCTTCAGCCCGGAATACAAACTATACGAAAGAAGAACATGAGTGGTGACAAAAGATAGTGGCTTTTAAACGTGACATGTGGATAAATTGGTGAAACACATACATATAGGAAAAGATTACAAAGATACATAGTGAGTTTAAAATACGTGTGCCTCGGTGGCGTTAAAAAGCATACATATTTAGACTTTCACTGAATGAGCGATGATAATCACGATGACACTAGATTAAAATATTTCGTGTACCACCAGTGTGGTCCTGTAGGTTGATTAAAATACATGAATGCACTTGACACTGCACAATACTGTTAAAATCTGTAGTGCGGGCCCCCGCAGGGGGATGGGAGGCAGAGGGTGCGAAGCGCGGGAGGATAGTGACGTATTGGCGGGGAGGGGATAGGAAGGGATGCACAGAGACTCAGAGGGGGTGGGATGGGGGTATCCAGAAGACGGGAAGAAGAGGGGGTGGGAAAATGGTGCATGTAATACACGGGGAGGGGATCAGGGTTGGTACGAGGGGTAAATGTCAGGACAGAGGGCATCATCCGGTAAGGGGAGGGTGTGGAAGTTGCCTTGGGCAAGGATATGGAGCGTGTGCAGGTGGAGGGAGGGAAGGATACAGTGTTGGAGGCGTGGCAGAGGCCCTGGGTTGGTTAGGATGGGGTAGACCAGAGGGTTCTGGGAGTCTATCTTGCGGGTGACATATAGGTTTCGGAGGTGTTCAAGGTGCTGTAGTAGGTGTGGGAAAGGGATAAGATCATAAAGGATCCGCATGGGGAGGGGAGTCTGATCGGTAGGCGAAGCGGATGGTTTTTAGGTGAAGGGTCCAGGATAGGTAATGATCAAGGGTGAGGCCAAAGTATTTTAGGGTGGGGGTGTGATGGATAGGACGGCCTTGGAGGGCGAGGTAGGAGTCAGGGAGACCGACGGAAGGGGTGGTGCGACCTATAATGATCGCCTCTGATTTATCTGGATTGACAGAATGGAGCTACCAGTTACACCATGCAGGGAACTCGGTGAGGTGTGATTGGAGCAAATGCTGGGATTGGGCAAGAGAGGGGGTGAGGGCAGGGAAGGCGGTGGCATCAGCATATTCTAGGAGATGGGCGGGAGGCTGAGGTTGGGGCATATCGGCAGAGTATATGAGGTAGAGGAGAGGGGAGAGGACGGAGCCTTAAGGCAGCCCGGCAGAGGGTAAAACAAGCGGGAGTTGGAGTTGCAGACAGTGACGTAGGATGGGCGGTGGGTGACAAAGGAAGCGATGAAACGGACATAGTTAATAGGAAGTGCGTAGAGTTGGAATTTAAAAAGGAGACCAGAATGCCATACACAGCCGTAGGCTTTTTCTGTATCGAGGGATACAAATATAGCGGAGCGACAGGAGTTGAGCTGGATGGATAGGAGGTGGGTGAGGCGAAGGAATTGGTCATCGGCAGAGAAGGATGGTCAGAAGCCACATTGGGATAGGAGGCGGAGGTGTTGATGGATGTGGTGGGAGATGATAGTTTCCAGGATCTTGCTGAACATGGATGTGAGACTGATGGGACGATAGGATGAGGTTTGGGAAGGAGGCTTGTTGGGTTTGGGGAATATGAGAATATGGGAGATTTTCCACAGGCTGGGATAAAAACCGGTGTAGAGGACGACATTGTATAAGGTGGCAAGGGCGGTGTGGAAGGAGAGAGGACAGGCCCAAAGGTGCCTGTAGGTTAACCGGTCGTGACCGGGAGCAGTGTTGCCGTTTGTGCAAAGTGTAGCTATAATGTCTTGTGCTGTAATAGGTGTGTTGAGATCGGAGGGAGGAACATGCTCCAAGTACTGGAAGTCAGGGGCGAGTGTAGGGGAGGAGTTGTCGGTTCGCTATTGGACGTCAGGAAAAAGTGAGTAATCCAAGTGAGAATTGTCGGGGATGGAGGTCTACAGGTCAGATGGGTACAGTGAGTTCAGGAGTGGTGGGGGCGGAGACGGATTTGCATTTATAGGAATAAGTTGGATGGGGTCCACCACAGGTGTTGCAGGTGGGAGGGGTTGCAAGGTTTGGGCAGTGCTTGTGGAGATGTGGGGATTTGCAGTTGGGGCAGGTTGGCGGGTTGCTGTGTCAGATGGTCGTTATACATGAGACACCTGGCACAGCAGTAGGACGTCCTCCACATACTGGGACTCTGTAATCAAAGAGGCTATAGAAATAAGAATTTGAAAGAACTACTTCAACAGTGATAGCGGGTATAATCTTAGCGGTGGATGGAAACGAGCGCTCGATACAGAAATGCAGCAGAAACATTTCGCGCAACGTCCACGATACTTTGGGAGGGGTGGCGCCACCAGCACACACGTAGACAGCATCTGTGATAGCGTTACGTAGCGGCCGACCAATCATAAGCTACACGTGGGCTATTTAAGGCCACCACAACAACAGCACTGTCAGTCAGCGGCTCCTGACGAAGAAGATGGAGGATATCTTCGAAAGCTTGAGATTTTATCAAGAACTGACGCGGCAAGAAGTCCGAGACAGTTTTATACACCCATCATGTTTGTTTAAAGTTCTTGCATTTCCCATTCATCAGTGGTTCTGCGCCTGCTATATTTCAGCACTATTTGCAGCAACTGACAGCAGTGGTACCTTTTTGTTCTCAAACTATCTTTATGATATTCTACTACTAGGTTGAACACCTGCCGAACATTTGCAGATAATTGATATGATGTTTGTTCTATGTCAAAAAAAAAAACAAAAAAAAAAAAACAAAAAAAAAAAAAAAAAAAAAAAAAAAAAAAACATTGGTTGACAGTAATGGCCGTAAATTTACAAATGTGAAATATTCAAACATATCGACTGTTGTGGGGCACTGAAATAAATTTTCAACTTCGCCACTGAATTTAATTCAACGCGCTACAACAGTCAATATGTTTCAATATTTCGCATTAGTAAATTTACAGCTGTTAGTGTCGACCAATGGTGTCTGTTCTTTTGAATGTCAGAAAGAAGATACCCCATATCAATAAGTACATCGTGACATTTGCAGGTTCCTTTTGATACACACGTTGGCTCATTGTTACTGACGCATTTAACAAATTCCCACTCCTTGTACCTATGCATTTCACTACAGCTCGTTCTACTATTTACTCTTTGTCCGCAGTATTTTGTATTGGGGGTTTCGTAGAGACCATTTGACAGACAATGAGCCGTATGAATAATAAAGAGCATATGCTCCAGAGAAGATTCTCAGAGCAAAAGAACGTTCTCTGAGAAAGTTCTCAATTCCGTATGGATAAAAACTTTGAAGAATATGCTCTGAGCAGGAAGTTCACTCTCGTTAGCTCCCATACTTCTTGAGTAAGTTTTTTGTGTGTCATGCCCGGCACAGAACAGCTGTTCAATAGAGTATTTCTTTAAACTAGTCAATCAGACAAATTAGTCAGTTACAAATATGGAGTAGGCATCTACGTGTTTAGAAAGAACTGTAGTATGTTTACATATTTGTTTGCTGTGCAATAGCATATTATTAAGACTAAATATGGGCTTTGACGAAAATTTATTCATCTGATGACGTTACAAAGTTTTCCTCGTGAGAAAAACTTCTTTCGTTATTGCAGTTGGGTTAGCACAATTTGGGAACGAAATTTTAACAATGCATCATATTTTCATCTGTTTCAACATGGAACGCTGTCAGAGCTTTCTAACAGGAAATACTTTGTGTTAAATATGACGTCCAATGGTCTGCTCATAAACGATAGGCCATGCCATTTTGTTACAGAAAAATGGCAAGACTAAATAAATAAATACCCGGGCAACGACGGGTTTTCAGCTAGTCAAATGGATAAACATCTCGCCACTCCCATGCATGATCAGGCGCTTCTAGTAGAAGGAAGGAAGATTGCGGTTGAATGTCCCATTGATATCATGTTCTTTAGGGATGGCTTTTTGTCAGGGATGAGGAAAGAAATCGGCAGTGCCCTTTGAAGTAACCATCCCGGCATTTGCCTGACGTGATTTAGGGAAATCACAGAAAATCTAAATCAGGATGGTTGAAGGCGGATTTGAACCATCGTCCTCTCGAATATGATTCCAGTGCGTTAGCACTACGCCAGCTCGCTCTCAGCCACATGACTGGCCTCCTCCTACGGAGCTGCTCCACGGTTGCTATCACCACACCAAGATGTTTCAGTGGATACTGTCACTGGCAGAAGGCCACCATCGTCCGTAGCTTATGCTGCGCCATATATTTCTTGCAACACGAAAGGGAAAAGCTACGACGCGTGGGTATGGCCGCACGGTCTAAGGCACCATGTCATGGACTTAGCGACCGTTCCCGTCGGAGATTCGAGTCCTCCCTCAGGCATAGGTATGTGTGTTCTCCTCAGCATACGTTACTTTAATCAGTTGGTAAACCTAGGGACTGCTGATCTCTGCAGTTTGATCCCGTAGGTTTACAAACATTTGAAAATTTCATTCTGGAAACATCCCCTAAGCTGTGGCTAAGCGATGTCTCTACCACACCCTCTCTTCCAGAAGTGCTAGTCCTGAAAGGTTCGCAGGAGAACTGCTGTGAAGTTTGTAAAGTAGGAGGCGAGGTACTGGCGGAAGTAAAGGGCCGGGAAGCTTGCCGGGATAGCTCACTCGGTAGAGTACTTGCCTACAGAAGGCAAACGTGCCAGTTGCGAATCTCGGTTCTGGCACAAAGTTTTAATCTGTCAGGAAGTTTCATTTGATTATTTGAATGCTGCGACGCCATCGCCACCAGCTGTATTTTTGTTGACACGTTGATTCTACCGCAGGCTCTTTGCTTTATAGAATCTGTCTTTCCAACTGGAACGTATATGTCAAAGATAATCTGATGATGGAAGAACTTTTACAGTCATAAAAAGTTTGGCAATAGTGGAATTAGTGCAGATACAGAATGTGATTTAATTTGGGTGAAAATCAGGTTTATACGAAGCTCTTAAGTGCCGTTTGAAAATAATTAAATAGCAAAAGATAATTTTCAAACACCACACATATTTGCAGATTCTACATACTGTAACTCTAATTTTCAACATAACCACCAAGTTCATTTAAACATATGTCATACCTTATAACACTCTCTTCACAGAATCTGCTGCCTGCTACGTTAATCAAAAGTTCACGGCCGTTTTCAATTTGTCGTCATCATTGAAGTGGTTTCCGCTGAGGCGATACGTCAGGTGGAGGAGCAGATGGTAATCGCTCGGCGCAAGGTCAGGGCTGTGGGGTGGGTGGTCTACAACTACCCAGCCAAACGTGTTCCGTAAACCTTGCGCTGAGGCCTTGCATTGTTTACGAGGACAATTCCCTTTGTCAGCATGCCACATCTTTTGTTTTGTATCGCTCTGCGTACGTTTCTCAAGATTTGTAAGTAGGCTTCTGCACTGTCAGTGGTTCCTTGAGGCATGAAGTCGATCTACAAAACACGATGCCTATCCCAAAAGAAGAAAGACATGATCTCAGTCGAATGTGCGTGCCTCCATTTCATGCTCTGTTGCTTCTTTCGGTCGTGACCCATGTTTCGTCTCTTGCTACGATATTACTCAACATGTTGTCACCTTCTACAGCATAACGAGTCGAAAACGTCCTCAAATACTCAGATCTTTTGTTTTTGTCGTCCTCCTAAGTTTTAGGTTTTTAGAACCAGTTTTGTAAATCACTAACGTGGACACGCCAGGAAAGATGTTGGAGATACCTGTTATTATGAAACGCGGTTCTCACGAATCTTCGCTGCAACTGAAGTCACCAAATCGTTTGTGCTCAAAGATGGGCGACCGGAGTGGGCCTCATCATGGACGATGTTACGGCCATCTTTGAAGTCTTCACTCATAGCATTAGCAGTGTACACTTTGCAAATCTCTCGGTGAATATCTGCAGCAGACAGATTCCTTGCCGACAAAAACCGTATCACTGCGCGGACCTCACACACAGCGCCGAATCAATAGTTTTGAACATTTGACAAGCACAGAGTAGGCTGTACAGGTGAGCAGTAGAGTTTGTAACTGAGCACCATTGTTCCAGAGGTATGCCGACACACGACGCACGAATCGTTGCGAACTTCTAGAGTCACAACAAAACAGCCCTTATTTAAAAACACGGCTAGTAATCGGATCAAACAAGATAACTGAATGCTCTTATAGACCTTTCTCCCTTCCTCAGGAGAAGTAGTGAGGGATTATCAGAGGAATATCCTGGAAAATATTTTGCACACATTTCCTAGTCACATTGTATTATTTCTCCCTTCCTCAATATAAGTAGTGGCTGAATTCCGGAGAGAAATTTTGGAAAATATTTTGCGCAAGTTTCCTAGTCATGTAGTAGTATTTGGTAGAGATTGCAATTTACTGGAACTAGGCTGGAAAACACACATGCTCAAGAAGGGTAGTAGGCCAGAGAATAGAGTTATTACGCCGCAAACATTGTGACAGGGATCTTGGTTTGCTCACTTTAGCAAGACGGAATAAGGTCAGCAGCCGGTAGCAGAAAATGCTCACCCGCCTTGCGTGATGACGGCAGCCACTGCGTTAGCAAGTTGGAAAGCCTACCGTCAGCGAACTGTGTGTGAGTGAAATGGCTGTCAGACAGAGACGCACCTAGTAAACATTTCATAACTACACGTACCTCTGTCACAAGAGTGAATAAGACCGCGGATGGGTCAGCGGTAAAGACACATCGGGCGAACACTGCATTTTCAAAGGGAACACATTCAAACCGTTTCATGCGTCATAGCTTCAGCCAATTTTATGTATAAATACTCCCACATTTAGAAGTAGCAGTCACTTGGTCTTCTGAATCAACGATGCCCAGGAGGTAGTCGTCAATTCATTGGCCTAATCGTTGCGCTTAGTCTTTGTCACAGATAGTAGTACATACGGGTAGCTGCTAGAGGCAGTTAAGAGATGGAGACTGGTCGAGGCCATACTTCACACTAAACATCATCTGGGAGGATGGTGATCCGCTGTGTTGACAACTTCACACCTCTATGGTGGCTGCCTGAGGCCAGTGCAGTCTTCAGTGGTTGGTTACTAAAGGCCAATGTTCCTGTCGTCGAGTTAGCACTCTGGTGCTAATCCGGCCAGCCGCTGTCCCGAGTTGGGAACCAGCACGACATCCAACTTCAGAGGGGTCCCTGCGTGGATCCACTGGCCACTGCATAGCCTGGTGAAGGAATATAGCACTTCACAATAAGTCTTTGCATCCCTTCCCCTCATCGCGGCGCGACGCGGGCACTACCATCATACGAAACACCAAGGTTGCAGCTCGAAGGCGACGCCATCTACTGCTCTAGCTCCTGTCGAGCTAGCGCCTTCATCAAACTTATGTATGTTACGGAATAAAATGTGTCAACTATAATTCTGTTTCACTAGCGTCCTTTGGCGCTCCACCAGGTTCTATGCCTCATGCTGACCTAAAGCTGGGAACACACCGCTCGGACCCAGCAGAGTGAATTTGTTGTAAGTGCTTTGTTCAAAAATTACTTTGAGCAGTTAAAGAGAAACAACTCATGGAGATCACATCTTATTTTTATATTTTACATTTATTTTCAGTGTGATTTGAAGTTTTACTTTAATTGCATAGTCAAAGTTTCAAAGTGTTCGAAACATTGAGAACTGGAGTAGTTAAAATTGTGCTAGTTTGATAATGACAAATTTGGCAGATTCACACATGAAGTGATGGAAAATATTCACTATCCACACCAATATTTCTGAAGGATAGAAGAAAACATTGATCTCATTAAGATAATGTTCATTAAGTAGAAGTATTAGTGGAAATTCAACCTGGTCATAAGAAAAGCACATGGGGCTGAAATTTTTTCAAGACAATGTCATATGTTATATGTTGGTATGTTGAATGCAGTGGGTGAATCCAATTTACTAAACAAATTTTTTTCCATCAGTTTTGAATTTTTTTCTGTTTGAAAAAATAACTATTTTGTCAGACTATGGGTTGAGTTGTTGGTTGTAATGGAATATATTCATTAAAAAAGTCTGAATCAGAACAACAGCTATTACAAGTGCTGTAGGAGCAGTTTTTTTTTCTTTGGCCATTCTGATTTTCTGCTTAAAAATTGAAGTATATTTATTTTCAGTGCTGTATACATACGAACAGTTTAGATAAATGATACACCTACTGTCTTTATAACTGATGACCAGAATTTAGCACAATATGATATAAAGTAATATTTGGCCAGGTATCTGCATCCACATTGTTACTCTGCAAATCACCCTGAAGTACCTGGTAGAAAGAGAAATAAAGAAAGGCTTCATAAATTTTGAACATCATATTCCTTTTTTCAATATACAGGCTATATCACATGTGCATGGTACTGTATATGCTTGAATAATACATATTTACACCAAAATAATCTAACAGCATAGCTTACACCTTAACACTCAAGAATAGGTTCTTCACTTTGATGTTTGATAAAATCAATTATTTGACAAAAATCTTTATATTAATTCGTATTTTTCACTCCAACTTGCAGTAATGATACTGATTTTTTCCAAAAAATATTAACAATAGTTACACTTATTTCAGTTTTACTTAAAGATTGTGCATATATACAGAAAAATCCATACTGAATAGATATTTTAATTACATTTCTCTACTGTCCTTGTCTATTTACTGGCATAAAATTAAATATATCTTCATTAAAAAAAAGAACATACACAAATGGTCACAACATACAACATTACTCTTAAGTCAATATTAAATATTTTTGGCTCAAACTTGTTCTTGTGAATACATTTCAAGATAACAAAACTCCAACTATGAGTTTAAAAATTATGATTATTTTAATTTTAAAAATTATTAAATAAAGTTTATCAGATTTTATAAAATTTCTCTATAATTCCCTATTCAATGTTAACATTGATGCCTCATCTGATGTTAAGTCTGTTTCTTCAGAATCATTCTTGGCTGAATCTTTCTTTTAGAACTACCTCGACCCCTCCTACCCTGTACTGCTGAAGCAATGAGTCTCTTAGTTAATCCTGCTTCTCCTATACTTGTATCATGATCCCACCAACTCAGTCTGTATGTTCTGACTGCTTCTTTTTTTATTTTCATTTCCAGTTTTTCTTTAATTTCTTCACTATGGACACCATTCTGCCATTATTCCCATCTATTAGATTTCACTCCCATACAACAAAGTTGGTCGAAAGATTGAATGATGCACTGCTAACTTACAGAAAAATTCATATTGAATTAATATTTTCAATAAATTTCTCTACTGTCCATTGCAGAAGAGAGTAGATTGTAGGTGAGCCCTTACTGCGTCAGCTTTGCTACACCTTTATTCCAGTTTTTCCACTACGTTGCCATCCTGTGAGAAATTAAATCCTAAGTACCTGAAACTGTCCATCAGTTCTAACTTTGTACCACCTATTTGGCATTCAACCTGCTTAACTCACTTTCCCACGGAAATTGCTTTCGTTTTGGAGATATTGAGCTTCATACCATAACCTTTATATTACTGATATAGCTCTGAAATATTGTATTGCAACCTTTCAATCGAATCTGACATCACCACTAAGTCGTCCTCATATATGGGACTGCTTATTTTTGTTTTCACCTATTTTAATCTCACCCTGTCAGTCTATTGTTTTCAACATATGATACACAAATAATGTGAACAACAGTAGTGACAGGTTGCAGCCTTTTCTTACCCCTGAACCATGAACCCAATTTACTGTCAGCTCTAACTGCTACCTGACAGTCTACATAAAAATCTTTAATTGTCTCCAGAAGTTTGCTTCATATTCGGTAATTTGGAAGAAACGTTGCATATCGCAATCCAAGCCTACTATCGATATAGGTATACCGAACAAGCCAGCAGCGTTTCCATATACATATACACAGAAATAAAGAATACAGTTTTCAATTAAATTTGATGCAGAAGGAGCTCTTAAGAATAGTATATAGAAAAGCTGTCTCTGTATGTGATAAATTTAATTTATTAATTTGCAACCATTATGTGTAAAATCGATGCGAAATTAAAAATCTGTTGCACTCATGGTTTTCCAAGTACTTTTAAGAAAAGTATATTGAGAACCACTCAACTTATGGATGTGACCAAAGAGATAGAAGAGATAGTCTATCTCTGTGGATGTAACAGTTATTTTTTTAATAGAGAAAATTTTGCATGTTCGATGTACATAAACAGTAGTCCACAACTGCGATATGCACCACATCTTCCAAATTAATCTTGTAGAACTGACAATAGCTTCCTCCTATATATCGTAGATACAATTCCCTGTTCCACTCATAGCATTTCTCCATTATCTGTGGTAAGCTAACCTCTAAGACAACAAAACCCACAATGATGCTCATCCAACTTGTCTTCCACTAATACTCCCTCTCTCCTTTCAACAATACCTCTCCACAAAGCTAATTAAAGAGATACCTCTGTAGTTGTTACAATCTTTTTTGTTTTGATGCTTGAAAATTGGTGTGATTACTGCTTCCGTCCAGTCAGATGGAACCTGTCCCAACTCCCATGCTATTTTAATTATCCTGTGTAACCAATTGGAGGCCTAGCTTTCCACTGCATTTGCTGAATTATGACTTAATTGCAGCTATTCCATACACGTTATTAAACTGCAATCTATTGACCATTTCTCCACTTCCTCAAATGTGATCTTATGTCCGTCATCATTCCTATCTCATTGCACATCATCTAAAACATTATTGAACGACTCTCCTATATTGAGCCTCTTTTCAAAATATTCCCTCCATCTACCAAAGGTATCCATTGGATTAATTAGCAGCTTTCCTGATCTGTCTAAACTACTTGTCAATTCCTTCTTCCTCCCTTTTGAAGTCTGCTAATTACTCTGCAGGAAGGTTTTCCAGTGGCATGACCCAAAGTTTCAACCCCTTTCGAAAGTATTCCCATAGTTTTCACTTGAACACTGAAATTATCTGTTTGGCTTTGTTCCTTTCTTCAACACAAGTTTCTCCATCTGCCTGGGTTCTAGTAAATGTTTGTAAACCTATTGACCAAACTGCTATGGTCATCAGTCCCTATACTTATGGACTACTTAAAGTAACTTACACTAAGGACAACACACACACCCATGTTCAATCAAATGTTCAAATGTTTGTTAAGCTTATGGGACTTAACTGCAGGGTCATCAGCCTCTAAACTTACAAACTAAAAACTACAAACTATAAACTAACTTATACTAAAGACAGCACAAATATCCATGCCCGAGGGGGATTGGAACCACTGATGGGGAACGGCCTCATGCTTCAGAGCATAGCGCCCTTAGGCACTCGGCCACTCTGCCGCCCCATCCCCAAGGAAAGACTCGAACCTACTTAGCATGACACCTTACACCACACAGCCATTCTGTGCAGCCAGGGTTCTAGTATGAAGCCATTTTTTTAAATTCCTTCTTTTTCCTTTTACAGGCTGCTTTGACTGTGTAATTCCACCAAGCTGTCTGCTTCTTCCTGCCTTTACACACCACTGCGCCAAGATATTCTCTAGCCGCTTCTAGTGGAATGCCCATGTACCTTGTGCATTCTTTTTCCAATAACTGTAAACGACTACAAACCAACTGGTACCTTTGTCAGATCATTGTTTTGTATTTGTGGCTGATGTCCTGAAGTTTCTCCATTCTTGTTGTCCTACATAATGATCTAGCTTCCTGCACTTTTGGCCTCTTAAAACTAATTTCCCTGTGTATTAAATAATGATCAGTTTCATCAAAGAATCCTTTGAATACACGAGTGTCCCTGACTGCCTTCCTGAACTTCTGATCTGTTATTATGGAACCAATGACAGATCTCATTCTGCTGCTTCCCAAGTATACCAGTGAATCGTCTTATACTTGAAAAATGTGAATTCCCTTATAAGGCTTGTTACTGAAGAAAACATTTCGTTATTAATGGCAACATTTTTTCCATCTCCTCTAGATAAATAAAGAACACATTTCCTATAATATAGGGTCACTTTGCAGTCTTTCAACAAATGAACTTTTTGATGTCTAGAATGCGTTTGGGAATATTTCAGAGCTATAATTAATGGTGTAGAAACATATCCCTTGCTCATTTCATATTTATTTCTTCCTCTGTTTGAGTCAAAAGTGGACAGGTTTTACGGCTTGATTTGTTTTCAGTTCATAAAGATTTTTTACATCAGTGCCACTTATTTCGCCTTCTCCAAAGCATTGTCTCCTCTAAAAAGGTGTTACTTGCACTTTTTAATACGTGGCATTCATTGATCAGAAGAAATAATGGTCGACTGGGGTCATTTGGGGGAATGATATGTGGCTTTAAAACATTGAAATTGGAAAGACGTCTCAACATGTTTACATTGGTCTTATAAATGTCAGAAACCAAACGTATCATAAAAAAATACACATCCCTCGATATCTCTGATAACAGACAATGTTGGATCGGTGTTCTTCCTTTACTGAGATTCATTCTGTGAGGAAGTATACAGAAGGCAGTCTGTACTAACTACATAAACTAGCTATATTGAAGAAAAATAAATTCGCCCACATTCTTGTCGATAAGTTCACATAGAGTGTCGTTAGTATTTTGACAGCTTTTGCTAACAGGCGAAGTTTTATGACTAAACAAAGCAGTCTTATCAAAGGCACTCGACTGGAAACCCAAGGGTCACGGGTTCGAAACCCAGCTGGATCTCGGAATTTTTCAGTCTGCGTTTTAACTCGGCATTTACCTCTGAATGATGTGAGGAGTCGCCAGAAATGACACGTGGTTTGGATTCCACGTTAAACTGTAGGACCCCTGTCCTGTCCTGTCCTAGGTCCTAACAGGGGTAGGTTAGGGACACTCAAGTTACTGAAGTGCTGTCTAATCAAAACACTTGCACCAGGCCACTGAACAACACGAAATTATTATTATAATATTACTGTTGTTAGTCGATTGCTATTTCATCCACTATCAAAAAATTAAATCTTTCAGCCTCATTCAGAAGTTTAGTTTATAAGATTATTCTCTTTTTCACAAGGTTTGTAACACATGATGTTTCACCCAAACAGCTCAACAGTGCACTCTTAGAAGATAATAAAGTATATTTTTTCTATCATATTTATGCGCTTTGGGTGATGTGGATTCTCACACTAGTTTTATAGTATCTTCTACTGTCAATCTGGAAATTGGAAACAAAGAAATAGCACTTACGATGTAAAGTTTAAATTGGGTGTGAAATCCGCCTTTAGTGCTACTTTCAGCCACTGTTCGATGACATCGTGTCTGCTGGCAAATTGGTGCAATAAAACTACTTTCGCTTACCACTGTGGCTTGTTCAGAAATACACCATTGTTGTGACAAATTAGAACCTGTAACGACACATTTTTATTAACATAATGCATGGAAAGATCATAAAAAATAACGAATTACAGTGGGATAAGAAGTTATAGAATACATCAAACACAAGATTGTTTCAAATGTTCAAATGTTTGTTAAGCTTATGGGACTTAACTACGGGGTCATCAGTCCCTAAACTTACAAACTACTTATCAACTAGCTTATCCTAAGGACGGCACAAATATCCATGCCCAAGGGGGGATTCGAATCCCCGACCGTAGTGGCCGTGCAGACCGTGACTGGAGCGCCTCAGTCCCCTCGGCCAACGCGGCCGGCAAACACAAGATTCATATCTAATTTATACAAGTTCTGTAATGGTTTCTAATAATGAATTACAACGATTAAATACCTCCGTATTATGCAACAACTCCATCGAAATTCATTTATTGCACCTCTCGAAAATCTGACACACAAACGACAGCAACTTTTGATTTTAATGTTCGCCAAGTGCAGATTAGAGAGGCTATATACAGGCTCTTCAGCAATGGTGTTATCAAGGTTAGACTACCTTATTTTACCCTCCTTGGGAGTTATGAATGCTGCTAATGCCACAGCAGTCATGGCGTTAACTACAAGAACGTTGCTAAATTATACGTATTCTGAGCACAGTGATACTACAGAGCAGTGATTACATTAGATTAGCTGTTCACTCCGTAGATCCGTATCCAGGAGATTCTTGTGGGTGTGGAACCCTGTTCTGCAGAACCCAATGGTTCCACAAAACACTCGCAGGGGTTCTGCGAAACAGCCCAAAAATCAAATTTGAAATGTACTGTACGAAAGTTAATTCGAGAGCATGAAGACCATGAAGATCTCATAGAAATTTTTTGTACCTCAGCTTTAAAAACAAAATTTTAATCTGTGCCAATGAATGACAATTAGATAGGACTGTCTAACATATACTCATCAATAACTGGAAAGACTATTCGAGCTCTGCTCCACTTTCTTTGCACCGATCCATGAGAATCCGGCTTCTCAGATTATGCTTACACAGAAAGTAAATTTACGAGTAGACTGGATGCCGATCCAGATTTACCTTCTTCAGCTGTTGGACATAAAGCACAATTTCAAAACTATTTTAAGTATAATAATAGGACAGTTTCAGTTATCACATTAAGAAGAACTCCAACAATTTCTTGTACCAACATCAAAGTGTGTGGTTATGTGAAAATTTTCTCGAACTAAAGTAACTGTTTATGTTAATATTGTCGCGTTGTAATGGAAGCAGGCTTGACTTCGAAGGCAGGGTTGTCGACTGAACACAGCACTTATACTGAAAGCAGATTTATTGCAAACTGAAACATACACACAGCACTGACTGCCTCTTGGGAAGAGTGCTCTGCTATTTATACACAGACAGAATGTACCAGAAATTAGAAGAATAGTTAACATAAGAAACATGTAGAAATTACAAGTGAACATAAGTAAGATGTAGAAGATTCTGGAAATGATAATTACAAAGAAATAAATTTTTGCCAGTGGGTGGGACTGAACAAACTACAGCGACCAGCTGTTAGGTTCCCTTTGGAGCCTGCTGCAAAATGTCCTGGCTCTTGTCATGGGCCCTCTGTATGGCAGTTCTGGAAAACCCTTCCCTTCTGCAAGATTACCGACGACAGACGTTCCTGTACTGACTTCATCACCATCATTATCGTCCTTAGAGTGCTTGAACAACAAGCCATTTTCGCCTATCTGCTCTTCAGGATCATAGTAAGGCTTCATGCGGACGACATGAACCATGTCTCTTCGTTTTTGTCGTTTCGACGACGGATCATAATCCTCCACTTCGTATGTGACGTCTGACAGGCGGTGTATGACACGATACGGACCAAAGTATCGCCTTAGTAACTTTCCTGATAGTCAAACCTTCCGTAAAGGGGTAAAAATCCATACCAGATCTCCTGGGCTGTAAACAACAGGTCGGTGCTTGTCGTTATACCGCTGACGGTCCTACTCCTGGGCGTCCAGTGTCCGTATGCGAGCCAGCTGTCTTGCTTCTTCGACCCTGGTGATGAGCTGTTTCATATAGTCATCCTGAGTGTCGTCCGGCTGGAACGGGAACAGCGCATCCACTGTCGTCTCAGCTTCACGGCCATGCAGCAGGAAGAACAGCGTGAAGCCTGTGGTGAATTGTCTTGCGGTATTGTAAGCAAATGTCACGACTGGCAGAATTGTATTCCAATCCTTCTGCTCAACATCGACGTACATCGACAGCATGTCGGCTAACGTCTTGTTAAAACATTCTGTAAGACCATTTGCCTGATGATGGTATGCAGTTGTCGTTCTGTGGACAATGTCGCAACGTGACATTACCTCTGTTTTTAGTCTTGACTGGAATACTTTTCCACGATAAGATATCATCACACGTGGTGCCCCATTCTTCAAAATAATGTCTTCTACAAGGAATTTTGCGATAACTGGAGCTTCTGCAGTCGGCACAGGTTTGGTGACAGCGTAGCGTGTGAGGTAGTCAGTGCAGACAGTTATCCATCGGTTGCCGGCCGCGGTGGCCGA
Source organism: Locusta migratoria (assembly GCA_026315105.1). Taxonomy (NCBI): domain Eukaryota; kingdom Metazoa; phylum Arthropoda; class Insecta; order Orthoptera; family Acrididae; genus Locusta; species Locusta migratoria. Next base: position 340,869,376 of record CM048755.1, read on the forward strand.
GGTGACTGAGGCGCTCCAGTCACGGTCAGCACGGCTACTTCGGTCGGGGGTTCGAATCCCCCCTCGGGCATGGATATTTGTGCCGTCCTAGTTCGTAAGTAGTTCAAAAGTAGTTTGTAAGTTTAGGGACTGATGACCCCGTAGTTAAGTCCCATAAGCTTAACAAACATTTGAACATTTATCCATCGGTTACCGGTTGTCGACTTCGGGAACCTCCCTAAAAGATCGATCCCAACTCGGTGGAATGGGGCTGCTGCAGGTGGAATCGGTACGAGATGCCCTGGAGGTAATTGTGGCACAGTTCTTTTCGCCGTGATTGGCGCTACATCGATCACAACATATTTGTAAACAAACAGACAACGATTTGTGATGTTTGGATGAATGTTACTTGCTGCAAATAGTTTCATTCACAGTTAGTCTATGAGGTACTTATTTAACAACTAACTCGGAAATCGCTACCTATTTTAAAATAAACAGCCAACAATATTTATGAAGGGAATTTTGGGCATTCAACTGTGAACAGCTATGTTTTAATTCGCGGATTTTGGGTTTTGTTACTATAAATAGTAATGCTACGTGATGTGAATGAAATGAAAACATGGTCATGCCATAAATTGTACTATTCCATTGTGTGTGGTTCCTTTGCACTGACACAGTACATTTTCGATTTGTGTTCAGTTATGGAGTTTGACTACCGATTTTATTCAACTAATTGAATGTTGATTTGATGTCACACAATTTTAAATTATTTTGGTGACACATGAAATTACTTACGCGATCCAAATCATAATTGTGAATTAAAAATAATTGATGACAGTCTAATGCCCTTCAAAAAATTATATGTGATTGTGGTCCCCTACAATTTATCAATTCATTAATAAAGAGACATCATTAGTCACTCATCACTGGACAGACTGTGTTAGTGTCACTGTGTTACATAGATACCTATTACTTCCGAGAATGTAAATGTCAATGGTAGCTACTTATTTCAACCATATTAGTTAGAGCAGTTTGCTTGGGTTCCTGGTCAATTCCACACTTGCAAATCAGAACATGTTCATGTATAGGCAGCCAAGTATTTGCGAAATCGCCACATGTTCCAAATTGGCAGTCAACTACGTTTATATAATAAGAAAGATTATAAATATCTTTCATACTCGCTTCAGTCACAGCATTTCAAACTCTCCTGTTACCTTCCTGCACATTTTCGAGAAAAAACTAGCGAGTACTGTAAAATAGACTTGCAATAAATTGATAATCGCATTCTGTATTAAAAAATAGGGCCTATATAAAAAAACTAAAAAAAAAATAAAATAGCTTTAACAGGATTCGAACCCGAAAAGTTTCTTATCTGTACACTCAAAGCCTAGCACCCTACCCAGAAGATCGAAGTTAATTCATGTACCTTCTGCTTAGACGTTTCATGGTTCTTTCATAATTTATTGATATTCGCTGGTAATTGACATTTAATGTACCAAAGCGTTTGTGACAAATCTGTAATGTACCATTTCCATTACAACAGTCTCTAGACATGATTTGCACTACATGTCATGTGCAAAGTTACAGAAGACCAAAGGCCAACAGTGGAAAAGTGCGTGTATATACTACTTTTTTCGAGAGTCTACTCACTTTCGGTATTTAGCGTCCACTTTCCATCATAGACTTACTAAATAAAAAGTAGGCCGCTCGCTGGTGCTAGTGTCGCGTCTCTCACATGTGACAGAAGCCGCCATTTGTAGGGACAGTAACAATGGAAGCAAAGACGACGACAGAAACAATGTTACATTTCACAGTTCAGTCATCACTTGTATACCACACAGTATTTTCATGGAAAATAATAAGTTATGAGCGTTGGTTTTTGTTTTGTTTTCCTTTTACAAATGATTCCCTAAAACTGAGAAAAATACATTGTCGCATGTCAAGTACTTATATTTTATTTGCATATAAATGACTAAAAATACTAAGTTGAGCTGAATGAAGAGCTAGGCGTATAAGAGGTATTTAGATTTGTAATCGCATATATCAGTATGATCCAGAATTAGGTCGAATAATAGCTTTTAGACACTCAACAGGTGGTGATTGTACTTTGTAAATGTTCAAATATACTCAACCACTTTGAGAAGTACTATCTCTGTTAAAAAGTAATGTGCGAATGAAATGCCTATTTAAAGTTGTATGGGTTATTACAATTATTCATACCCAAATTCGACGAAATTGGAAGAAAAATACTATGTAATACGAATGGAAAGAAATGTAGACAAAAATGTAGTGTGCAAAAATAAGCGTGCAAAACGTACAGAGTAGTCGGCAAAAAGTAAACAGGACCTGACAGAAAATTACGTGAATTAAATAATAATCGCACTCTCTGCAACTTTACATGTTTCATGGAATCATTTTATGCAAATATCTCGATGCAAAATCGCTCCACGTTCTCACAAAAGAGTCTTACATTCTTAAATTTCGTATGTCTATGCAGACGTAGTTCGGAAATTAAGAAACTTCATTCATTTAAGAATACTTTTTAAACAGATTTCAATAATCAGTAATTTTTTTAAAACAAACTTGCTTTCCATCAATGGGCGATCTCCTTCTGGCAGTATCTATGGCTAATGGGTATCTCTGACTATGTTCAACTGTGTTTCTCATAATTTCTTTGGTTTGTGTTTCTGCCGCTGTTTTGTTTTAAAGAATATCTCTGCCAGTGTTTATATTATGTTTGCCGTATGAGTCGGTGTAATTGTTTGTCTTTTCAGTAGTGATGTGTATGAATGTGAACGTGTAGTGCTTTTCGTATTGTTTATTTGGAATAAAAGTGTGTAAGACTCGTTTTGTTCCTGTTGTGTAGTACATCTGTCATTAATATGTTGAGGAGTACCTACACGTTTTTTTCTGATTGGTGTTACGCGAGAAAGTACATGAGTGTTGACAAATATATCAACAGGACATCATTTGAAACTATGTTCAGTCGTCACCGACCTTGCAGCTTGTGCGGAGGTATTCTTCGATGGAAATCAAATGGATCTGATGAATCTCGGAAGAGAAAGCGCCGAAACAATCATAGTGAAGAAATAAATGATTATTTTCAGACAAAGGAATCTCTACGTAATATACTAAAAGATGTTCCGGCGAAGATTTTAAAAGTACGGAGAAAAGCACCAGACGCATTGTATCTTGTCGATGACGATGTCGCCGGTAAGGAGCGGAACCACTGATTGACACTTTTTCTTGCGCACTTTCTTTGTAAGTTTATAAATCAGCCAGTGTATTTAACAGACTGTCTTGTATCAGTATTCCTAGCCGTAACTAAACATAGTATTTGTGTAATCACAAACAGCTCTCTCGGCACGTTATATCCACTTCTACCATTGTTCAAAGTTTGACAGTCTGTTGTAATGCTTCTGCATTAGCTATTTTCAATACCACATTTTGTACAGTTTTGCGAATTACAACGCTTGAGAGAATAAACTGGGTTTTCCTCTTATGTATGAACTATTGGGTTTGCCTGACTGTCTTTATAGTGGTCAATCATTGGGCATCATTAACATCCTGAAGTGTGTGTAAAGATGAGAGTCATGTGGAACAAGTTGTATGGAAGGCAGCCAGCTTACATTTATTTGCAAAGGTGGTGTCACAACACTAGTTCCACTGGTTCGTTATCAAGATGGTATCCTGAGGAGTTAGCAGATAGGGATGATTGAAAATTTTACGAATACAGTTTCATATTTCATACAGTGGTATTTTGTACAAGAGTCTTGTGAAGATGGCCATACAACTACAGTGGTCCATGTAGAGACCATACTTTTTAAATTGTGCTGTCTAGCTTAGTACAAATGTTGTACTGAAGCTCACCCCCCCCCCCCCCCCCCCGCACACAGACTGGTCTGTAGCTTGTCACCTGAGGTAATGTTATGTTGAAATATGATGTTTGATGTTAGCTGCCAAAGCTACTGAATGTGAATGCCAATTAAATATTGTGATAATAGTTTGACTTTCAAGAGATCATATTTATCAAATTCAAACAATATTTGTTGTATATTTCATCATAAATTTAAAAGAGCATGGTAAATTCAGAAGATGTCTGGTTAGATAATGGAGAAGCTATGGTGGCTCATAAGACGGGGGTACCACACATCGCCTTTGACCTGTTACTGAACATTATCCTACCCCTAGGATAACTCTTCTTAATGTAGGTCTATGTTGTACATTGAAGGTAACTATGAAAACTGCAAGGGGCTCTTTCACTGTTCAATGAGGAGTCAAGCAGTATATTTCTTACTATCACACATAGCTCATAAAGTGACTGCTGATAAAATAAGTGAAGTTAAAGATCATGCTGTGGCTTCCTGGCAGTTATTTTTCCCATGTACTATCTGGGAATGGATCACAATGAAAAATATGTGGTTATAGTGGTACATGATGTAGCCTAATTTCTACTAGTTTCTGTAATATACTTAGTGGAGTGCAAATATAGAAGGGGAAGTGTTTGGGACTTGTGTGAGCTATGTACTTATAAACATCTGTCTTACCCAGTATAACTGAGAAGTGGGAATATGTATTGGAAGCTGCTATAAGTGACAGTTTTCCTAACACAGTCAGTGATTTTTGTAAATTTTAATAGTTTGTTAGGCAAGCGAAAGGCGTCAGACACTAAATCAATTTCAGGAAGCGGGTACTTTAATAGTTCTCAGTAATGTTGTATGTCTGATACTTTTTGACTGAGTCATCGTATAAATTGCATAAGCATGTTCTAGCAGCAACATAATTGATATTTCCTGGGGTCATTTATAGGATGTGATTCCACCTGTCAGCTTTGACCCGTGATGTCATCACAGCATGTTAATTTTGGGCTGCATGTGTGTTTGTAGAATGCGTGAGTAATTATGTGGTGGCTGATTTATAGACAACAGTCTGATGGTAAGGCATAGGTTAACAGAGGTTCTTTTTTTTTAATGTGAGCACCGAAGTTGTGGATTTTTGGGCTGAGACCTGTGATTGAAGGTACATTCTGCTATCTGTAATTTACAAGGATAACTACTGATTATTTATTATCTACAATATAGAAGTATAAAGATATCCCGTATACGGGTTTTCCAACATATTGATGACATCATGGATCAAAGCAGACGGATGGAATTGCATTGTAAAATATTGCCATTTCATTTATAATCTGAACTGTATGTTGTCTTCAGTCTGGAGACTGGTTTGATGCAGCTCTCCACCTTACTCTATCCTGAGCAAGCCTCTTCATCTCCTCATAAGAATGGCAACCCACATCCATTTAAATCTATTTACTGTATGCGTCTCTTGGTCTCCATCTGCAATTTTTTCCTCCCACACACTTCCCTTCAGTGCTAAATTTAGATTTCTCAGTGTCTAAGAATGTGTCCTACCAACTGATCGCTTCTTTTATTCGTGGTATGCCAAAAATACCACCGCCCTTCGCCATTGCTTTACAGAGATGCCAGCCACTCGCCTAGCCACCGTGTTCAGGAAAACTAGGCTAGGTCACCATCCTTGGTGGTAACGCCTCCACAGATGAAAATCCTCCCTGGATGACATTCACATAGATGTCGGGAAATCTCATTTGCCTCATCTTCAACGGCCAACCTGTCTGGGCACTAGTTGATTCAGGAGCTTGATTTGATTTTGCCAGGGAAACCAAAACAGTTTTGGTCCAACCTGCCACTGCGTGCACCGAGACTGAGTTTATTGTGTGCCATCACTCCCTTTATATCTAGTAAAGCCAACCAATGCCCTTAAACAGTGCTAGGAATTCCTTTACCAGTTCTTTATTAGACACAATCTCTTCGGGTCTGGTTGTCCTGAATGTTCTGCCTCTCCATTGCAATGCACTCAAAGATTAGGTGTGATGTGGTTTCATTGCCATCATCCCAGATTCTACATTTAGGGTCTGCTTCTGTTATTCCCATTGTATGTAGGTGTTTTTTTGAAGTTCCCATGGCCTGTTGTCAATCCAACCATGAGTTTAATCTCATTCCTGTTCAAGCCCAGGATTACAGAGCTTCTCTTAAAACATGGCTTTGGCATCATTACCTTAACATGGTTTTGCTTGTAGACATTGCTCCAATACCCTATATGCTGTCTTCTGAGCCAGTTACATAGCTCCAGTTTGATTGTTGCATTGGTGATTGTCAGGACAGGTTCCAGTCCAATAAAAGGAGTCTCTGCCCCCGTAGTGGCTATTCCGAAGGCTTGTTCATTGCCACTGATCCAAGAATGGCCAGAGGCCCACAATAGGTTTACCCTATTGCTTTCCCCTAGCCCCATCAGAACCATGTGACGTTCTGCAACAATTTCACATCTTGTTGTAGGAGCTGCCAGTGATTTCAGGGCTGTCTGCCTGTCGGAATAAATGAGATGCTACGGTCTTTGTAGTACCTACGCAAATTCTCCTCCAACTACGCCCTGATGGCAGTCATTTCGGCCTGGAATACTGAGGCCAGTTTCCCTAGAGAGATGATATCCACCAGTCTTGGGTGCATCCTGTATAGCCCGGCCCCCAGATGCCTTGGTCTGATTTCGACCCATCAGCCCCTTATGGTGTCGAACTGTTTTCTCCCACTGTTCCCCGTTTCTAATTGTTATATTGAAAGGCTTGTTGAAGCAGTATGGGTTTATAATATAGTCGGCCAGGATTTCCCAAACATTTCCTATATTTACTTCACTTACTATTTTAGTTTTGGATATCCCAATGAGATCCAGTTTTTGCCAGATTTGAGCGTGTATGCACCAGCCGCTACCTCCATCTTGGCCCAAAGGTTTCCATCCCAGCATTTGGTGTGCTGCTAATTCCACCTGTTACGGCTAGGCAGGTTAATCTCTGCACCTTGCCAAGCTCTTTAGCAGCAACCTGCTGTTATACCTTCTTCCACCACACAACTGCCCTATAGATGATCCTGGGTCTAATCACTGTGGTGTATATCCAGTACATACCCTTGGGGCTCAGGCCCTAGTTTTTGCCACAAGCTCTCCTGGTACCCACCAGAGTACCTTTCACCTTGGAGCAAATATTCCTAATGTGAGGAGTCCATGTAAGTTTTTCATCTAAGGTAACCCCTAGATATTTCACTGTCCCTTTCAAAGATATAGTTCCATTGAAAAGCTATAAATTCCAACTTTGTATGTTGGATGCGCTTCTTGATAAATGGTACAACAGTCTTCATGGGACTAACCCACAGATCCTGTTTTCTGCACCAGTCTTGCACAATGTCCAAAGCACATTGTGCCATATTAATCTGCCAAGTATTACTATGACAAGGTCATCTGTGTATCCTTGCCAAATGTACTGTCTATAGATTTTAGTTCTCAAATGAGTTTTTTCACCACTAGATTCCACAATAAAGGGGACAGAACTCCTCCTTGTGGGCAACCCCTGGTAGTGTTGGTTACCATTTTTTCATTCAACAGGGTAGCCTCCGAGTCATTCCACATCACATCAACACAGGTGCCAACCTGACCCTCTCCGATTTTCATAAAATTTTGTGTGTTCGTTACACATGACAAGAGAATTTAAAATATCAAATTACATAATTTTAGCGTAAGAAAGACAAGAGTAATGGCCACTCAAAGTTTTGAAACTGTGTCAAATTTGTCAAACACTGCTGACAAAAATGGTTGTAACTTCTATTCTAATAGAAATATAACAGTGAACCAGGTAATTTTAGAAAGGTTTTGAAACAAGCTTTTCAATGCTATGTAGTTTTGTCGCATTCAAAGAATGTACAAATTAAGGTCAGTGACCTTGACCTTTGACGTCAAATATCATCATCAAAATTGATGAAAAATATATTTGCTTCTGTATATGACACTATATAACACAGGAGAAAATCAGGTTGGGATGACAATGGGATTAGGAGATATAAATTAGTATGTACAACAATGTGTCGCATTAATGCAAAATAAATTGTATTCAGACTTCTTCAATATGCACAAAGCACTGAAAGACACATTTATTATTGAAAAGGTGGCGTTATAGCACAGCACTGTGAGTTAGTACAGTCAACAGACCAATAGGAAGCTTTTATAATAATCTGACCTTCAGTGATGCAAAGCAAAATATCTAGCCATCCCAGCCAAACACACAGTTGGAAGGCATAGTAAACAGGTTGAGATTTACAGAAAGAAATGTGACAAATTTATCATCTAGACTTACTGTGTTTAAATACTGGGAAGCTACATATAACACTGTTTGTGCATCTTTTGATGAAATGAAATATGATCACCCTGTTGCTGTTCACACATGAACCTAAAGATTGTCCTTGTCCACCGTTAAGATGTCAGATTTATCAGGATACACATATAAAGGTGAAGGCCCATGAGGATGTAGGAAGTTAATTGAAACTTCACTGGTATCTTCATTAACTTTCGAAACACATCCAAGCCACCAGTGACCTTCGTACATACATGCAACAAGCAATACAATGTTTATATGTGGGAAATTTATAGTCTGCATAACATGTCAACTCTTTAAATCTGGAACATTCTAACATGAGCTTCACATTTTGATGAATACTGCAAACGCGCGCGCACACACACACACACACACACACACACACACACACACACACACACACACACAGACTGTGGGTTCCAGCTGCACCAGCCAAGACACAGTTATTTGGTCACATCTGGCAGAATTTGAAAAATCTTATTGTGAGTCCCGGGTGTTCATCTTTGAATACCTGGTACAGTTCATTCAGGTTTCCCAACACTAGTCATTTTTTTTTTGTGAACCATGGAACCATTTTCCTTGACAGAAAAAAAAAATCCCCCTTCCTAGGCAAACTATGTCTTATATTGTCTCTGTTGTAGAATTCTGTGACATTGTTAACAATTTGTTCACTTAAGACACACTAAAATACCATATTCTTTGGCTAATTGTTTTGCTTTTCTTACTAAATCGTTTGAGGCTCCAAATTCATATTCAATCGTTTGAATGCTCCAACTTTTTTGAAGAAGTGTCAGAATTTGGATATTCTCACTGCTTGTAGTGCTGGTACTGCATTTCGTTTCCAGTTGCATTATTATTTCAGATTCAACATTTGTTTCATACTCTGCATTTTCTTCCACACTAGGTACATATTTATTCCGGAACACCTCAGACACCTGCTTGAACTTTTTCTGTGCATATTTTCCATGTCCCAGTCTCTTCTTTTTCACTGGTGACTCAATGAGAGGTACTAAAGTACCATTTAATACATCTAATGCAATTTCTGGGCCTGCAGATGTGTCTAACTCCTCTGAGGAGCTATGCAGATTTGTAGTTTCCACTTGTTTCAATACAGTTGGGTCAGACACAGGCCCTTGTCTCTGCATTAATTTTTTTTCTACATTTATCACATATTTCGCAATTTGTCGTTATTCCACCGATCATCGTCCACATTTTCACTTTACATAAACTTTTCTTGGATCTGTTGTGTCTATCTTCCCTGAATGGATTACAGCAGTAGATGATCTCAAATTCCATCTTAAAGGTAGATTTGTATAATTTCAATGCAGAACACCTTTTGTAGCAACTATCTGTGGACATGTAGCAGCCACACTGCCATCAAATTTTTATAGCAAACTCTTCATTTATACCATATCTTTTGTCACTTAATACCAGGTAACAGAACTTAACAACATTTACACGTGACTTTCTCCTGTTCTTGGTGCACATAACAATGCTTTATATTGGCCTGTTTGCATTGTTGCCTTACTGTGCACTGTTATAACACCACCTTTTTTTTAACAATAAACATGTTTTTCAGTGAGTTGTTCAATATTGTTGGAATATGAATACAATTTATTTTGCATTAATGCAACACATTGCTGTACGTATTAATTTATATCTCCTAATCCCACTGTCATCTCAACCTGATTTTTTACTGTATTGTTTAGTGTCACTTGAAGAAGAAAATATATTTTTCATCAGTTTTGAAAATGACATGTTTTTATATATTCGAGGTCAAGGTCACTGACTATAATTTATACATTCTTCGAATATGGCAGAACTATATATCATTGAAAATCTTGTTTCAAGACCTTTCCCAAATTACCTGGTTCACTGTTCTATCTTTATTAGAGCAGAAGTTATAGCTGTTTTAGTCAGCAATGTCTGTCAAATTTTTGACACATTTTCAGAACTTTGAGTAGCCATTACTCTTGTCTTACTTGTGCTAAAGTTCTGTAATTTTGTATATTTCATTATCTTGTCATGTGCAATGAACAAATCAAATTTTATGCATATCAGAAAGGGTCAGGTTGAAAATTGCACTTTTCTGTGTTGATTTGACATGGAATGACTCCTCCACCTTTCTTCCACTGAGCATGGCCCTAGTCCACCTACATATAGTGGTTCCTAGGTGTGAGCATGGCTCTAGTCCACCTACATATAGTGGTCCCTAGGTCATGCATCACATCTGCCCTAACCATGGATTTGAAGGTCATGTTGCTAAAAGCCCCCTTGATATCCAGTACGATGCAGATGGCTATTTCCTGAAAGTGTAGTGCTTTCCCCACCTTCCCAATGATTTGGTCAAGTGCTGTCTCACATGATTTACCTGGCTGATATACATGTTGGTTTGAGTGTAGAGGAACCCTAGTTAACCTCATCTCTCCAACATGTACATTAACTAGCTTTTCCAATGTTTTAAGAATGAAGGACAGGCTGATTGGTCTCATATCCTTGGCCTTGGTATGATCAGTTCTCCCTGGTTTTGGAATGAAGACAACCTTCACTGTCCTCCAGACATTGTGAATGATTCCTGCTGATAGGCTAACCCTGAATAACCTGCGCAGGGATCTTGTAAGATTTTCTCTTGCTTGTTGCACGGGAGCTGGAAAGATTCGATCAGGGCCAGGTGACTTGAATGGTTGAAATGTTCCCACCGCCCATTGGACCTTATTGAAATCGACACACTCCTTGGCCAGATCCCAGTCCTCTTTGCGAATGCCTGAGAACCGTTGTCTCTCAAGGATCACATTCTGGTCTTTCTTATCTGCCAGAGTGTATTTGGGGAAGTGAATCTTGAGGAGCAGTTCCAGTGGCTCGTGTGCTGCCTTTGTATACTCCCCATCCCCCTTCCTCAATGTTCCTCCTGGATTAGTTGTTATTCTGGTGAGTTTTTACGAAGTCTGGCTTGACCAGCCATGCCCTCCACTTCCTCAAAGAATACCTTCCAGGATGCCTCCTTTACTTGTTGGATAGCAAGGTTGTAATTGACAAGGGCCTCACAATATTTTTCCCATTGTCCTTGGTGTCTAACAAGGCTAAACAGCCTTCATACCTATCTTTGTTGTGTTTCTAAATTGTTTTTCCACCAAGGCACACTCCTATTTGTGCACTTCTTGGTGAGTGAGCAGTTGTCCTGGTATGAGGTCACTATGGCAGAGGTTACAGCCTCTGCTACTTCCTCAAACTCTGCTGGATTCCTTATCGAAATTTTAATTTCCGATAGGCTGAAATCAAGGTCTCTCCTATACGTCCCCCAGTCCATTTTCCTGGGATTCCTATAGGCCATGGTCTGTGTGGTTCCCATTTCGACCTTGAACTTAATGTACATGTGGCCTCATGAGGATGGCTCTAACACCACATGCCTCTATTGGACATAACTACCCATCATCATAGACCCAAGTGTTATGTCACTTACTTCTTCCCTTCTACTATTCCTGAATGTAGGTTCATCACCCCTATTCAGGATCTCCAAGTTGTTAGATAGGAGAAATTCAAGAGGTTGTTCACCTCTACTGTTGGTGTCCTTGCTGCCCCACACTAGATTGTGGACATTCATGTCGGGTCGCCTTGCCGATGGTAGGCTTCTGTCAGTCTCCTCACTGCCAAAGGAGGAGGAGAACTGTCTTTGTAAGGAAGGTAAGCTGAGGCCAGAACAATTTCCCTCATCATATCTTCCTCAAGTTGATGCATCCTGATGGTCACCAGGTCCCTGGAACTAAAATCCAACATTGGAATGAAGGAGATACCATTTCTAATGTAAATGCATGTTCTAGAGTTTCTTAGATTTCTAGCATAAATCAGCTTACCTCAAGTACCATTGAGGCCAGATACAACCCCTTTGTACAAATAGGGTTTTGTATTGGGGCCACGTCCACTTCCTGTCTCCCCAGGCGCTGGCTCAAGGCAGGTTTATCTGCAGCACTTCCAGTCCCCATCTTTGATCACCCTGACGGCCACCTGCGAGAACCCTAAAAACAATTTTAGGCCTTGCTCTCGCATTGCATTTAGGGACTTTCTGCCGACCTCCACCACCAGGGTTCGTCCTTCCGGTATGACCTTTTGGTTGATTACCCTCCAATCATCTGTCGAGACTTTTGGGTTCTGGACCATTATTTTCTCACAGTCTTTGGAGCGGCATACTTAACGATCTTTGGTACACGTATTGATACCTTAGCAGTCTTCAGGAGCTCGGCTGCTGTGTTGACCAGTAGCTTCATGAGCTCCCATGGGGATATCATGGGCACATTGTCCTTGAGCCATTCTGCTGAGCGCACCCCGTCACAGACAAAAATGAGGGTGCTGCAATCTAGATAGACCTTCCTGAATTTAGGTCCTGAACCAACATCCCCCTCTCGCCCCCCACTCCAATCTTTTCAAAGAGGGCCATCTGCACAAGCTCCTCCTCCTGTGATGTGATACTCACCAGTGGCTATCCTTCTTGAACAACTGCCATCCTAAAGACAAAGAATGAACTACTATAGGTCTGCTTCCCTATTTCCTGCCTCGGCATTTTAGGATCAGGCTTGTCCAGAGAGGAGGGAGTCTTGGATTCCTCCCTAACTCTCTTGCCATCTGTCTTTGACGTTGAAAGGGTCTGTATACTCCCTTTGGACTGAGGCAGTTTTTTCGTGGGGGTCTGGGGCTCAAGCCATTTTGATTCCCTCCACTTGTGTTTAGGAAGCTATTCTATCCCTTTCTTTTGTTTTTGTTCTTTGAGAAGTTTCCTCCTCTGGGTCCCAGACAAGGCCTTAAGCCTAATCTGGTCCAACTTCTCAGTTACAGTTCCCACTTCCTGCTCAGGTCTAGACCCTGACTGAGAAGTAGGAGTGCACTCTGTCAGTCTTGATCCTAATGTCTGGGCGTCTGACAAGGCGACCACATTGGTGTCGGGTTTTAGAATTTTTTGATATTTATGGTACGTGAAGTTCAGGCATCAAATAACAATCAGCCAAAGCAATTCGATGCAACTCTCAAAAATTCTCGAGAAAATCAACTCAAGTTTTGCAAGTAGACGTAAGTACCAATAATTAAAAGACATGTAGCATCTGTAGGTGCAGCTCAGCTGGTAGCGTTCTGGCCTTCCAATTGTAGGGTCAGTGGTTCGAATCCTATCACGGCATATTTTCATTGTGTTTGAATACTTACACCATTTTAATAACTAATAGAAATTTTTACGAAAATTATATGTATATTTGTTAATTCGTTATTTTCTATATTTCATAGAAGGTTGTTAATAACGATAGTTTCAGTGGAGAGAAAAAAAGGTTATCTTTTTTTATAGTATTGGCTTCACTATTAGTTAATGATAGTAATCTTTGATTGTTCTTTTTGGTAGAGCTACGACACTGTTTATGGAAATCATCTGCACAGCTACTAATAGCTTTCCAAGCAGCTAAACTACTCAACTATTGTTTTACATGACGACAAGGTGTTCAGCTTGCATACAAACCAAAACTGACATAACACGTGGAATTAGAGATCCCAAAATTTTTTATATAACTGAATTCGAAAATGATATAAAAGAGAGAGAGAGAAATAGTGAGAGTGACAGTGGGATTTGAACCACTGACCCTAAGGTTGTGAGGCCAGAACACTACCACCTGAGCTACACCGACAGATACTGCCGCTGTTCTAATTTTTATACTTACGTGTACTTTGCAAAACTTCAAAGTCGATTTTCTCGAGAATTTTTGAGAGTTGCGTTGAATGGCTTTGGCTGATTGTTATTTATATTCTGAACTTTAGGTACTGTACACAAGAAGAAATTCTAAAATCTGACACCTATGTGGTCTCCTTGTGAGGTCTCAGTTTCTTTTAAATCATTTTTTTCGGTCATGTCTGTTTTGGTTCCACGAGATTTGGGGATGTATTTGGTCCACACTACGATAGCCCCGCGTGGTTTAAGGCTACTTACTCAAGGAGGTCGCCCGGTATCCCTGAGGCACTGTTTGTGACACATCCACTCATGTGCCACGCACCCCTCAGCACAGATCGCATCACACCTTGGGTTGGGGAAGGGAATTGGGAAAGAACTGGGATTGGATAAGAAGGCGGGGACGTTGTGGGACACTCTTAGTCTGATCCATTGGCTAAGGCCTTTCCGGCAGTAGGTTCTCTACCTTCGGCATAGCCCTCGGCTTCCCATGGCTGTGCAAGCCTCTCCACCCACATGGACAGTGCTTCGTCAAGCTGGTGTCTCCCAGAGAGGTTCAGAAGCTTACTTCTGTGTATTGTCAAATGATTACCACTGCAAACTAAAGAAGACCTGTTCTGTGGTACAAGAGCAACTGTGCTGAATGTCGCAAATGGAAAATACGTTCGGCCAGCAGGAACATGTGTTGCAAGAATTACTATCAACAAGAGAACACAGCCATGTGAATTTGTCATTTTAACATAATGTAGTCACAACTACATCCTCGGATGGGGCCTCCTTCAGGCATCCTATGCTGTTATTGACTGGAAGATCTGAGCTACAAATTGAGGAAGCTGTTCTGACAAGAACATATAACACATACTCCGCTGGGAGATTGTTTTCTTTTGAGAATGTTGAGATCCCGCCATTAACAATAAGAAGGGTTCCGGCCAGCAGCCAAGATGATCATTTGAACTGTGACGTGCTTGTCGATTGCAAAAGGTTAATCAGTACAATGAAGGCAATATACGAACCACTGGCTATCATAAGCATTACAGGTGGCCGAGGAGAGCTTTGGATAACTAATTTTCATGAGCAATCACAACTCCTCCCTAAAGGAATGTGTATTGGAACAGCTGTACCAGTCCAGGATGGTGAGCGCAATGTCATTGAAGAAGTCTCATGCTCTGCTATTACTGATGACTACGCACTAGAGGAATCTACTATGGAATTGCATATAGGGCCTGGTCTGATACAGGAACAATGTCGGCAAACAATGTCAGCAGGTTTAGCCATACTTAATAAATTTTCAGGTGCATTCAGGGCCAGGCAGGAGAAGAGCCAGATGAAACTGCCCTCAATAAAACACCGTATCAATACTGGGGATTGTCCACCAATTAGCCAGTGTTCGTATAGAGTGTTGCCAGGTTAAAGATGTATAATTTTGGAGGAAGGGGAGAAGATGTTGAATGATGACATTACTCAACCTTCAGAGAGTCCTTGGTCATCTTCGGCAGTCCTTGTGAAGAAGGAGAATGGCATGTGGTGTTTTTGTGTTGACTAACAACAGCTGAACAAACTCGCAAAGAAAGTTGTCTACCATTCGCACACATTGATGACACCTTAGACTGCTTGAAAGGAGCCCCCATGGACATGCAGACAGGTTACTGGCAAATCAAAGGTGACGTGAAGACTGCTTTTATTACACCTGATGGCCTCTATCTATTCAAAGTCATACCGTTTGGGCTATGTAATGCTCCAGCCACATTTGAATGCATTATGGACAACTTGCTTTGACATCTTTAATGAATGACATGTCTTTGTTACCTAGATGACAGCGTCATTTTCTCAAGGACATTTGTGGAACATCTAAACCACATATCAACTGTGCTCAAGTGTGTTCAGACTGCATAATTCTGTCTCAATCCAAAAGAGTGCCACTTTGTCACCAAAGTTATAAAAATCCTGGGGTCCCTAGTCAATGGAGATGGTGTCTGTCCTGATCCAGAAAAATTGAGGGCACTCACACAATTTCCAATGCAACATTTCATGATGTGAGACGTTTTCTCGGGCTGTGCTCATACTACTGATGTTTCATACAACGTTTTTGTAACAAGAAATGTCTATTGCAAGAACTTCAGCAGAGAGACACCACACTTTACTGCCAGGATGAGATAAAAGAAAGAGCTTTCTGGGCACATATGGAGGCTCTAACATCTGCACCAGTTCTAACCGTGTATGATGAAAATGCGGGAAGAGAACTTCACACTGATGCTAGCCGTTATGGAATTGGTGCAGCACTCAATCAAATTCAGTAAGGTGCTGAAAAGGTGATGGCCTATGCATCAAGAGTTCTCTCAAAGTCTGAGATAAACTACTCTACAACCGAGAAAGACTGTCTCGCAATTATCTGGGATATCAACAAGTTCTGACCATATTTACTCTGCAAAGCATTCCATGTCATGTCAGACCCCCATTCTTTATGTTGACTTATTAGCTTGAAACATCCATCAGGTCAACAAGCAAGATGGGCACTAAGACTCCAAGAGTATGATGTCACAGTGGTATTAAAAAACTGACACAAACACAGACGCCGACTGCCTTTTGAGGAATCCATTAGTGGACACACAACAGCATGGATGAAATTTCTGCCCTCACTGAATTAGTTGACGTCACATCTGAACGGCAGGAAGGTCCAGCATTATTACAAACCATAGATGCCTTGGAGAATAGAGAACTGACAAAAGGAGAGTTTCAACTTATAAACGGGACATTTTATATGCGCAACTACAATCCACTGGACCCCAAGTGGCTACTGGTCATTACAGCTCATCTCTGACCAGCTATTCTCAAGTGTTTTCACGATGCTCCAATATCTGGTCATCTGGGATTTGTGAAGACCCTAGACAGAATCAGACACAGGTATTACTAGTGAGGTCTGTATCTTTCTGTCAAGTGTTATGTGAGTCACTGTAAAGAGTGCCAGTGATGGTAGCATGTTCTGCAATTACCTCCAGGCCATCTGGTACCAATTCCACTGGATTGGAATCAATCTTTTAGGGACAACCGGTAATAGGTAACTGACGGATAATAGTTTGCACTGACTACCTGATCCACTGCGCTGTCACCAAACTTGTGTCGACTGCAGAAGTTCCAGAGGTCAAAAAATTCCTTGTAGAAGGCATTACATTGAAGCATGGTGCCCCACGTGTGATATCTAATTGTGAAAAAATATTCCAGTCAAAACTAGCATCAGAGGTAATGTCACATTTTGACATTGGCCACAGAATAACAACTGCCTACAGATACACTGTTGATATACGTCTATGTTGAGCAGAAGGATTGGGATACAATACTGGTAGTCATGACATTTGCTTGTAATACAGCAAGACAAGACACCACAGGCTCTGTGCCATTTTTCCTGCTCCGTGGTTGTGAAGCTGAGATGACAATGGATATGCTGCCATATAGAGGACCCATGACAAGATCAAGATCCAGACACTGCAGCTGGCTCCAAAGGGAACCTAACAGCAGGCTGCTGTTTATTCAGGAAGGGGAGCTATGCCGCGAGTCTTCCGATGGAATGGGTGGTGCAGTGGTTAGCATCACAGATTGCTGTGCTGATGGTCCCTGGTTCAAATACCTCTCCTGGCAAAAAAATCTTTGTATTTACTATTTCTAATATGCTCTACATGTTTCGTATGATTGATGTACTTGTAAGTCCCAGAAAATTCTTTCTATGTATAAATACCAGAGTATTCCAATCAGGAGGCAGTTTTTTCTGAGCGTACACTTGTGTTAACAATAAATTTGTTCTAAGTGTAAAGTGGTGTGCTCTATTAACAACCTAACGACCCAGCCTTCAAATAGGGGAAAGGGATAATGTAGACAACTTTAGGCCTATGTCTATACATCAGTTTTTGCTAAAGTTATTGAAAAGGCTATTTATTGAAGATTAATTGCTGATTTCAGTTCATATAAATTGCTGTCAGATGTACAGTTTGGCATCAGAAGTCACTTGACAACCAAAAATGCTATATCTTTTCTCTCTGAGACACTTGATGGATTAAATAAACACAAAACTAGGCATATTCTTTGATTCAACAAAAGCATTTGTGTTGATCACAAGATACTGTGATATGTTATAGAGTAAGGGGAGTAACTCATAATTGGTTCACCTCTTACTTTAATAACAAGCAGAAGACCCCTCAGGGGTTCAGCATTAATTGGCTGAGCACGGGCTTGGCAAACCTGGGGTCCTGAGCCGTGGGCTGTGTCGCGCCAACAGTCCGCTACACCGTAAGCTCTGTGCGTGCTTCAACGACCATCGTTCGGCACGACAGTGGAACATTGTACGTTTCAGAGCCCGGGGATCTTGTCTTAATCACCCGGGTCGCAAGGACGGTACAAACCTCTATAAAAAAAAAAACCTCAATCTCAAGGTGTGCTACGTGCCGAGGAGATGCATGGCTTTTGAGGTTAAACAGCCGCTAGTGAGCAACCTCTGAGGAACCTGCCGCACCTCAGTTGTATAAGGCTTACCCAGGCAAGCGGGGCTCTGCCTGGGTGGACCTTTAGTTTCCTAGCTGCTCGTGGGACCAAGATGAAGCGAGCAATAAATTATGCCAATGGTGTCTCTAAGCGAGGAAGATCAAATTTCAGTGCCACGAAATATGACCCCTGATTGTTTCCTTCCCTTGGTACATCACGGGAAGAACATCGGGCTAAACATAGGGATGAGTTATACTCTCCAAAGTATCTAGTATGTAGCAGAACAGACGGGGAAAGCTTCATGACTACAAAACCTCTTTTCTTTGTTGAAAATTTAGAGTATAAGTATGATGAAGTCGCGGGAATGTCGAAGATGAGGAGTGGTTCAGTGCTGATAGAAGCTGCATCATCCACTCAGTCGAAAGCATTTCTTGCTTGCGACAAGCTGGGTGATATCCCTGTCAGCATAACACCCCACAAATCGCTGAACATGGTCCAGGGTCTGATTTACCACAGAGACCTCCTTCTACAGTCTGATGACGAGTTACGCGCCAACTTAGAACGATGGGGCGTCCACTTCGTCCGGCGCGTGTATAGGGGTGCGAAGTATTGTAAGGTTGCCACCGGTGCTTTCATCTTGGCCTTTGAGGGCGATACGTTGCCCGAAAAGGTCTAGGTCATGATTTACCAGTGTGATGTAAAGCCTTACATTCCTCCCCCAATGCGATGCTTTAAACGTTGGAAATTTGGGCATATGTCATCCCGCTGCACCTCTAGCCCCACATGTAGGGAATGCGGGCGTCCATCCCATCCGGACGCTCCGTGTACTCCCCCGCCAATATGTGTCAACTGTGGGCAGCATCATCCACCCTGTCCATCAGACTGTACCATTCTCCGGAAAGAATGCAAAATAATGGAAATTAAGACTCTGGACAGACTGACATATACCGAGACGAGGAAAAAATATGAAAGAATCCACCCCGTACCACAGACTGCTTCATATGCGACAGTTACGTCGTCGCCAGCACCAACAGTGCAACCATTTTCTGTGGGCCCAAAGGGCCATCAAACTCAGTCTGCCTCCTCGAAGGTTGGGGGGCCTTCATCCATTGCCCCACCAGTACCATTGGTGGGGGCAACCTCACCCCCCACCATCGGGGACACAAGTCCCCATTCCCCTGCCGCAGAAGCAGCAGCCTTCCCTGGCCCCTCTCGCTAGGGAGAAGTCTGTTGGGACGCTCCCTTCTTCGGTTTCGAAAACTAGACCGGAGGATCCAAGCCGTTCATTGGGAGATGTAGACACCACTGGTTGAAGGGCTTCCCGATCCTCATCGGCTCCTGATAATTCAGAGAAACCCTCCCTGCGGTCTAAACCAAAAGAACAGTGGGAGGAGAAACAAAAAAAAAACGAGATCTAAGAAAAAAATCTCTTCCAACGGCACTCCTGCTGTCGGTTTCTCAAACTTCCGATTCTGAGGATGGGTTGGAGATGCTAGCATCCGCTGAGGACCTAACACTCACCGACCACCCAGAATCGATAGACATAGATGCCATAATTAATAAGGCGGCGGCAACAGGTGATACTGAGGCGCAATGTCCGCGATGTTCATGGCATCCCAGTACGCCAACAGCAATATCCTCCAGTGGAATTGCGGTGGTTATTTCCACCGTCTCGCTGAATTGCCCCATTTATTGAGCCAGTTCCCTGTGTTGTGTGTAGCCCTCCAGGAAACTTGGTTCCCTGTTCAGCGGAACCCCACCCTTCATGGTTACCGGGGCTATTATAAAAATCGTGCAGTCTATGACAGAGTTTCTGGAGGTGTTTGCATCTTTGTTCTCGCCAATGTTCCAAGTGCAACGGTGCCACTTCACACTGCACTCGAGGCAGTGGCTGTGAGGATGCGGGCAGGACAGGAGATTACTATCTCCTCTCTGTACCTTCCTCCAGACAAGGCAGTGTCTTACGCGGAACTCGCTGCCTTGGTTGCTCAACTTCCCTCGCCATACCTCCTGCTGGGGGACTGTAATGCCCACAACCCTTTGTGGGGTGGAACTGATATTACGGCTCGTGGTAGAGACGTGGATTACCTCCTGGCGCAGCTAAATATTGGCCTGCTTAACAATGGCGCTGCCACCCACTTCAGCTTGGCCCATGGTACCTACTCAGCCATAGATCTGTCGCTTTGCAGTCCCAGCCTACTTCCACATTTAACTTGGAGGGTCCATGATGGCCTTTGTGGAAGTGACCACTTCCCTATCATCCTGTCGCTCCCACAGTCATCACCTGCAAGCTGCCTTCCCCGATGGTTACTCCGTCGGGCAAACTGGCCGGCTTACACCTCGGCTGTTACAGCAACATCTCCAATCCCAGACGATGTTGATTTGGCTGTTGATGATGTTACTAGGGCCATTGTTTTCGCTGCTGAAGCCACAGTTCCGAAATCCTCTGGTTTGCCCCGTCGTAAATCGGTGCCCTGGTGGACACCGGAAATTGCTGGGGCTATCAGGGAGCGTCGTTGAGCACTCCAGCGCCACCGCCGCCATCCTTCATTGGATTGCTTTCAAACAGCTCCGTGCTAGTCGACTTATAAAGCAAAGCAAGCAAGATAGCTGGGAGAGGTATGTAGCCACTATTGGTTCCCGGCCCTCCCAACTGAGGTGTGGAAGCAGGTTAGGCGCCTTTTTGGGCATCGTCCACTGGCAGGAATCCCCAGTCTCTACATTTGGGGTACCCTGTCCACAGACCCAGCTGCTATTGCGCAGTAAATGGCAGAACATTATGCTAGCAACTCGGCATCTACATCTTACAGTGCGGATTTCCGCGCCCTCAAAGAGCGTGTTGAACAGCGGAAGTTTTCTTTTCACTCGCGCCACCAGGAAAAATACAAGGTGCCATTCAGTGAGTGGGAGTTTGAGAGTGCCCTAGCTGCATGTCCTGGCACCTCCCCAGGACCAGACAGCGTCCACATCCAGTTTGTCCATCACCTGCCTGCGGCTTTTCAACGACGACTTCTCACCCTGTACAACACTCTCTGGGTGAAGGGTGCTTTCCCATCCCAATGGCGGAATAGCATCATTATCCCGGTGATGAAACCTGTTACTGATCCACAGGTGGCTGAGAGCTATCGCCCAATAAGCCTCACCAACATTCTGTGCAAGATCTTCGAACGTATGGTGAGCCGGTGGCTCATGTGGCTTCTTGAAGACCGGGGACTCCTTGTCCCCCAACAAGGGGGCTTCCGCCATGGCCACTCTGCAATAGATAATTTAGTGTCGTTGGAGTCGGCCATCCGCACTGCTTTCACCAGGTGTGAGCACACGGTAGCGGTCTTCTTCAATCTTCGCAAGGCGTACGGCACCACCATATACTGGCTACGCTGTAGGACTGGGGCTTACGTGGTCCCCTACCGACGTTCATACAGAATTTTCTCTCACTACGTACTTTCCGAGTTAGGGTCGGTACCTCCCTCAGTAATAGTCATACCCAAGAGAACTGGGTCCCCCAGGGCTCTGTTCTCAGTGTATCTTTATTTTTAGTTGCCATAAACGGCCTTACGGCGGCTGTGGAGTCATCGGTCTGTTCGTCCTTGTCCCAGTTTTGCTAACATTGGTGTCATTGAAAGACAACTGCAAGGAGCCATTCAAATGGCACAATCATGGGCCTCAGCGCACGGCTTCACATTCTCAGCATCCAAAACCCGAGTGATGCACTTTTGTCGTCGTCGGGTCGTTCATCCTGACCCGGAACTCTACCTTGCTGACGAACAGCTTCATGTCGCAGAAACGCATCGGTTTCTCGGCATGCTGTTCGACAACCGACTGACTTTGGGACCACACCTCCGTCAGTTGAAGCGAAAATGCTGGCGGCATCTAAATATACTGCGCTGTCTCGGCCACACTACCTGGGGAGCCAGCCGTCAAACTCTGCTGCATCTCTTTAAGGCCCTAATATTATCACGCTTGGATTATGGGAGCCAGGTGTATGACTCTGCGGCACCTTCAGCATTGCGGACCTTGGATCCCATTCTTCACAGTGGTGTTCATCTTGCAACAGGGGCTTTCCGCACCAGCCCTGTGCCTAGTCTCCTCGCTGAAGCTGGCATCCCTCCCTTGAGTTTTTGCCGGCAACAGTTATTGGCTTCATACGACGTCCACGTTCACGCTTCACCTCGTCATCCTAATCGCAGGCTTTTGTTTCCAAAAAGCGCCTTTCCCTCTCCAGAACGTCGACCCAGATCAGGACTGCCAATCGCGGTTTGGGTACATACTCTCCTTTCCTCACTAGAGTCCTTACCCCTACCTCCCGCATTCTCCTGCCAATCTCATATCCCTCCTTGGTCCATCCCTCGCCTACAGCTTCACCTGTAATTGTCCTGCGATACGAAGGCGACGGTTTCACCACATACACTTCATCAACAGTTTCTGGAGATCCTTGGTACATTCCGTGATGCAGAAGTCATATATACTGATGGCTCCCAGGTCGAAGGCAGAGTGGGTTACGCCTATGTTCATGGCGACCACATTGAACAACGCTCCCTGCTTCCTGGCTGTACAGTCTTTACTGCTGAACTGATCGCTGTACTTCGTGCTCTAGACCACCTTCGCACATGCCCCAGGAAGTCATATGTCATTTGCAGTGACTCCCTGAGTGGCTTGCAAGCTCTTGACCAATGTTTCCCCAAACACCATCTGGTGCAATACATCCAAGAGTCTGTGTTCAGTCTCGGCGTGTCTGGCCGTTCGGTGGCTTTCATCTGGACCCCGGGCCACATAGGCATTCTAGGGAATGAACGAGCTGATCAGCTGGCCAAGCAGGCCATCGCCCCACAGCGTCTGGATATTGGTACCCCAGAAAGGGACAGCCGTTTGGGTCTGCGCCACAAGATATCCATGGCCTGGAACTCAGAATGGTTGGCATTGAGCACACCCATCAAGCTCCGTGGGATCAAGTCTTCGACAGCAGATTGGAAAATGTCTCGAAGGGACTCAGTCATTCTCTGTCGCCTGCGTATATGCCATACATGGCTCACGCACGGCCATCTCTTACGTCGAGAGGACCCGCCAAACTGCCGTTGTGTCGCTCTTCTGACTGTGGTCCACATCTTGGTGGACTGTCCACTTTTAGTTGCATTGCGGCAATCTTTTACCCTGCCTACTGCGCTTTCTTCGATTTTAGCTGACGACACCTCTATGGCTGACTGTGTTTTAGGTTTTATTCGCGCAGCTGGATTTTATCATAAGCTTTAACGGTGGGTTCATATGTCTGAACTTCAGGCATACACTGCTTATTGTTTTAATCTGTTGTCACTTTTGTCTTGTCAGTCCTATTTCTGACTGGCAGTTGTAGTATGTGCAGAATGGCTGGCTCATCCATTATTATCCTAGTGATCAGCCAGCCAACAACATCTGCTGTGGTTTTAAGTATAGTTGATTATTGGTTCCACCTCTATTGTGGTTCCTTTTTCTTTTTATGTTGTAATTATGACCAACACTGTCTTCCGTATGTCTTGTGTACTGGTTGCAGGGTGCTTATTTTTAAAGATACATGAAACCCTGTGATATCTTACCTGGGAACAGGGGACTGATGACCCGGTAGTTTAGTCCCCTTTAAACAGCCAACCAACCAACCAACCAGGCAGAAGAAAGTGGTCCTTCACGGGGTTGAAGATGTCTGTGATGTGCATTCACAATGGGGCAGAGGGCAGAGTTATTGCGTGAGAGGGCGAGGGGGGGGCGGAGCAGGTTCAGTTTTGAGACCACTGTTGTTTCTCACTTATATAAATAATATGCGTTCTAGCATAATGTGCAATTCTAAGATATTTCTGTTTGCCGATGACACAAGCTTGGTAGTGAAGTATGTTGTTGGAAATATTGATACAGTATCCAATGATGCAGTTAAAGAAATAAGTTCATGGCTTGTAGAAAATAAATTCAAAGAAAGTGAACTATTGACCCATAGTCAACATGGATTCAGAAAGTATCATCCTTGTGCAACACAGTTAGCCCTTTAGTCACATGATGTGATGAGTACTATCGACAAGGGATGTCAAATAGATTCAGTATTCCTAGATTTCCAGAAGGCTTTTGACACTGTAACTTCCAAGTGTCTTCAAATCAAACTGTGTACTTTTGGAATATTGCCACAATTATGTGATTGGATTCATGATTTTCTGTCAGAAAGGACACAGTACATTGTAATTGACAGAAAGTTATCGAGTAGAACTGAAGTGATATCTGGTATTCCCCAGGGAAGTGTTATAGGGCCGCTACTGTTCCTTATTTTTATAAACGATTTAGGAGACAATCTGAGTAGCTCCATTAGACTGCTCAAGGATGATGATGTCACTTATCAGTTAGTAAAGTCACCAGAAGATAAAAAACAACTGCAAAATGATTTAGATAATACAGTAGAACCTCCTTTTTACGCTTTTCAAGGGACTTCAGTAAAATGGTGTAAAATGCAGGAAATAATGTTTTAAATGGTAAAATATGCTTACTGGATTAGCCTTGCATTTTCATAGTTTGTGATATATGTGCAGAATAGGCATCTAAATACTCAACAGGAAGTTTATTATACAATAAAGGTTATCCAAATTTTTACTATTTTAAGTGCAGGGCAGAACTGGTAATTTTATGGGAAGTAGAAATTTTTGACGTAATGTCATTCATTATTAATGATTAGTCAGCAAGCCTTTTATCGGCATTAATTATTTACGTAGTAAAACTCCTAAAGTTCCGTTCTTTTTGTATTTTTCGATGTTTCACACGAGAATTTATTCGCGTTCTCGAGTGCAAACATATGCATAAGTATTTTTGTGCTGTTTACATAGGATTGGCATCTCACACTTACTGCTTTTTTGACAGCTAACGTTCTTTATTAATCAGAAACATATATCACAAAAACAATGCAACTCTTTATTCTCACATCAACAAATCTACTGGTTCTGGTTGTTTGAGTACATGCCAGCCGCTCTGGCAAAGAAGCTGGTGGAAAGATGAACTACATCGCCACAAATCGGCGTGTCTTAAGTCAACTAGTTGTGTACTGCCAACAATGATATGCGAAATATACGTTTGAATAAATGCAAAGTGTCAAGAAACTCGATTACGAATAATTTTTAAGCATTATACTTTAAGGGGAAAGCCATACTAGCATCAATTTACGTAGATTACGTAATTTCTTCTTCATGAACATGCCTTCAAAAAGTGTAAAATGCAGGAAAAGTGTAAATACGTTAACGCAAAAATGAGGGCGAATTAACATTGTGAACATAGGAAATTTGACGGGACCGACAAAAATTGGTGTAAATGGTGGGAAAACTTAAAAACCGGGAATGTAAAAACGAGGTTTTACTGTATATATGCATGGTGCAAAAAATGGCAATTGACCCTTAATAATGAGAAGTGTGAAGTCATCCATATGACCACTAAAAGAAATCTGTTAAACTTCATTTACATGATAAATCAGTCTAATCTACAGGCTGTCAATTCAACTAAATACCTAGGAGTAACTGTTACAAACAACTTAAATTGGAGAGAACACACAGAAAATATTGGTAGGGAAAGTGAACCAGAGACTATGTTTTGTAGGCAGAACACTTAGAAGATGCAACAGCTCTACTAAAGAAACTGCCTTCACCACACTTGTGCATCCAATTTTGGAGTATTGTTGTGCATTGTGGAATCCCCACCACGTAGGATGACAGACAATTTAGAGAAAGTTCAGAGAAGGGCAGTTCATTTTGTATTATCAAGATATAGGGGAGTGAGTGTGACAGAAATGATGCACGAGTTGGGGTAGAAATCATTAAAACAAAGGCGTTACTCTTTGCGACAAGATCTTATTTGCGGAATTTCTTTCAGCAACATTCTCTTCTGAATGTGAACATATTTTATTAGCACCCACCTACATAGGAAGACATGACCATCAAAATAAAATAAGAGAAATCAGATAGAAAACAGAAAGATTTAGGTGTTCTTAATAGAAATAAACAATCCCAGAGATGGATTTACGTCTCAAATATGTCAAATACATTATTGATAAATCTGAAGCATTGAATTAAACTTTCAGAAGCTGAATTAAAGTTTGTGATGTACATAGACTATTCCACAGAAGCTGAATTGAAGTTTGTGATGTGGAGGGAAATCGTACATAGACTATTCCAAGGCGCATTAATCGTTAGTGGTATGGTAGTCTAAAGGTTAAGACGTCTGCCTAGTAAGCATGGAGGTCTGGGTTCGATTCCCGGCCGTACCACAAATTTTAATTCAATGCTTCAGATTTATCAATGTAGGTGTTCATTTTTTCCACGGGCTATGAGAGAATGGAACTGTAGGGAAACATCATAGAAGTGGTTTGATAAACCCTCTGCCATGCACTTCAATGTGACTTGCAGATTCTTTTTGTAGATGTAGATTCACAGTAAGACTCAGTTTTTACAGTGTCTAATACAAAAAACGATGACACAGAATGGGCACATGATAAGTGAGACTGAATAGTTCAATTTCTAGGCATTCAGATAGCTGTCATAGAAAGCCCATGTTCAGTATCTTGTTAAACTAAATACTGTGTTGTTTACGATTCAAACAGTTTCTGATATAAGTGATAGTTCAATTTGAAAAGTGGTCCACTTTTCTTATTTTCAGTCACTTATGACATATGATATCATTTTATGGGGTAACTCATCTGGTTCTAAAAGGATATTTATTGTGCAGAAACAGTTGGTTCATGTAATATGTGGATTAAGCTCATGCAACTCTTGTCAACCGCCATTTGCAAATTATGCTAACAATAGCTGCATTACTAAAGATAGTATGTTATTTGGTGACAAATAATGGTAAAATAGTGCCTCTCCCCCTCACAGGAATCACACTGAACATGTGCAAGTACTGCGGGGATTTAGGCAAGTGTGACAAATGTAGGTTTGGGTCTAGTTGGGAAGTGTGTTCGCTTTGTCACCAAATACCAGACCATCTTTAGCAATGCAGCTATTGTTGGCAGAATTTGCAAATGGTGAATAAATAATTAATTATTTAATATCGTAAATATGGATGTGGTACCATCACAAATGTCTGTTTCTTTAGAACAAATGTTGCATAGTAATATTACATTTGTCTTGAAGTCTGGGGTTATTTTACCTGTCTCTTACATCTTGCACATCAGGTGGAATAGTTTTATTGTGGCTGTCTCTCCCAAGGATACCAGCAGTTCAGACAGAATATTATCTACTCCAGGGACCTTGTTTTGACTTAAATCCATCTGTTCTATGTCAATTTCTTCTCACCGTATTGTATCTTCTATATCTTCTTGATTTACTTCCTCTTCCCTTTCTACAATACTACTTTTACATTCATTTCCCTTGTATAGCCAATTTATTTATTCATTCCACTTTTCAGCTTTTTCTTCTTTGATTACTGCTGGTTATCCATTTGAGCTGTTGAAATTTTTACAGCTGAATTTCTTGTCTCCAAATGTGTCTTCATTTTTCTGAAAGTGCTGTCTGTCTTTTTCCTAGTTATACAATCTTCTACGAACTTGCATTTGTCATGTAGCCATTTTGCACTTTCCACCACTGTCATTTTTTAGCCGTCTGTTCTCCATTTTACCTGCTTCATTTGATGCATTTTTATATTTTCTCTTTTCATCAATTAAGTTAGGTATCTCCTGTGTTAGGCAAGGATTGCTACTAGACCTCGTCTTTCTACCTGATCTGCAGCCTTTGCTTCCATGTGTCTCTTCTACAGGAGTAATTTCCCCCCTTTCAGTCAATCATTGGCTAATGATCCTTCTGAAACTCTCAACAACCACAGATTCCTTCAATTTATCCAGGTTCCATTCCTTACTTTTCCTTTCTTTGTAGTTTTTTCTATTTCTTCTTACAGTTTAAAACTTAGTTCTGAAATCTGTGCCTTACCATTATAAAAGCAATCTGAACCTTTGCCTGTGTATCCTGATCTCTTTCACATATACAACCTTTTTACATGATGGTTAAAGTGTACTGTGCGTCAAGGTCTACCAGGCATTTTCTTTCATTCCTTTTCTCCAGAACTTATTCGCCTTTAATTTTTCCTTGAGCAGCCTCTGCCTGGAGATCAAATTGAGAGGCTATTTTAACTCCGGAAAATTTTACTGAAGCACTCTCCATCATGGTCAAAATTCTTATACTAGGGGTGTAGACGGGATATGGGATCCTCACAGAATATATACTTCGAAATCGCCTGGAGACTAGAGAAGGTACCAAATGGATTACATACTAATCAAAGAGAGATAGATTTAAGAACCAAGTGAAGAACTGTAGGAGCTATGAAAGTCAATATGTTAACAGTGATCACAACTGGTGGTAGCAAAATGCCTCACGAAATTCAGAAAACTTAATAAGACTAAAAGCTCTTGATGGAATGTTGAATACTTGAATGAGCAAGTTGGTCTCCTGGAATTCAGTAATACAATGAAAATATCATTAGTGACTAGTACTGCAGGCACAATACAGGATCAATGGGATTCAATAAAGGAGAAGTATGCAAAGAAGTAGAGGATCTTTTCAGCAGCAGTAAACTGGGAGCAGTCTAAAAAAACTATCAATTCCTTTTTTGGGCCGCAAAAGATTAAATGCAACATGTTATTATGATGGATGATGGAAAGTTAGCATATGAAGATCATGAATTTATGCAAGTGCAAAAGAAATATCTCAATAGACTTTATGAAACAGATAGATCACTAACAGATCATGATGTCATTGAAAACGACTCAGAGGTAGATATGGATGACCTTGGAGACATTATATTTAGAGATGAATTTGATGATGTGCTAAATAAAATGAAAGATAAAAAAGCATCAGGAGTTGACAACTTGCCTTCAGAATTACTTAAAGCAACCTCATATGAAATGAAAGCTGCATTTTGTGGATTGGTATGTGAAATATATGAAACAGGAACTTTACAGATAAAGATAGATTTATAGATTTAATCAAATGTATCATAATACCATTGTCTAAGAAGTCATCAGCCAATAAATGCCAATATTATTGTACACTGAGTAAATCATTTTGCATGCTTCAGAATATTGACAATAATAATATTGAATAGAATTGAATGCAAAATAGAAGCTGTGCTTACTGATGATCAGTTTGGATTTAGACGAGGAACTCGGGAAGCAATTTTAGCACTGAAGTTAGTTGTGGAAAAAAGATTAAGGAAGGTCAAGACACCTTCATAACCTTTGTGGATTTAGAAAAGGTATTTGATAACTTGAAATGGTATTCTGTTTAATGTTTTCAAAGAAACACACATGAAATATAAAGATAGAAGAATAATTTGCAAATTATATCGAAATGAAACAGCTGTAATCAGGTATGAAGAGTATTTACAGGAAGCAAAAGTAGAAGCGGGAGTAAGGCAAGGATGCTCACTTACGCATATTTTATTCAGTGCATGTATTCAAATAGAATCGGTTAAAGTTAGAGAAAAGATGCATAATAGGCAAGGAGAAAGAATTGACATGCTTTGATTTGCCGACAATATTGTAGTAGTAACAGACAATGACAAAGAGTTAACAGCTATACTCACTGAAATTAAATCAACACTTAGCAAATATAGAATGAAGATCAGCAGAAGCAGAACTAAAATTTTAACTAAACAACGATGGAACCCGAGAAAGTATACGTTCGACAGTACACACCTTGAGAACATCAATGAATTTACATACCTGGGTAGCAAGATCACTTCAGATGCTAAATCTAAATGAGATATTCGAAGTAGAATATGTCAAGCAAAAATTGCCTTCAATATGAAACATTAACTTCTCACACTCAAAAACATGAACATCATTTTGAGGAAGAAGTTATTGAAGACAAGAGTGTAATGTTGTATGAAAGTGAATCTTGGACCATGGGGAAACTGGAACTTGGAAAGATAGATGCATTTGAAATGTGGTTTTACTGTCGAATAAGCTGGATTGATAAAGTAACAAATGAACAGGTTCTGCAAAGAGAAGAACTCTCCAAAAAATCTGTGCTGTTTGGATTTGACATATCTTGAGGCGTGAAGGATTGCTAAAAATGATGGAGGGAGTGAACTGCAGAGGTAGACCTAGATTTGAGTATATGAGACAAGTGATTGAACTGTAAAGGCTATGGGTATGTTAACACAAATGGCAAGCAATAGGACACTATGGAGAAATGCTGTAAACCAAGCTACGGGTTGATAACTGAAGAAGAAGAAGATTTTTCCTTCTCTTCTTTTTCCTACTATTGAATTATTGGATGATTGACTTCATCTGCCCTTGTAACAATCAGTATGGCATTGTCATACAGTTACTGTCATCTATTTGACTACTCTGTAAATCACATTTAAGTGCAAGGATAGTAAACATTTCAGACAAAAAGAGAGTTGTAGTGCTGTATTTAATCTCATGTGAGATTCTCTAGCAGTGTAATTATTGTGATCAAAGATATGTAAAACACACAAATAGATGTTACTAAAAAAAAAAAAAATATGTTTCAAATAAGGATATTCTCACAAAAATAGTTTGAGTGTAATGTAGTCATGTAAATTGTACTGTATGTGTGTCAGCAAGCATTTATATATTGTCCTTTTTTCAGATGATGTAGTAACAACTATTAACAAAGAAGTTGAAACATTAGACTCACCAATAATAGAAGCAAATCCAGGACTGGGACTTATAACGAAAAGACTTCTTAATTGTGGCGCACAAAACTTGCAGTTATACGAGTCTAATGGTGATTTTAAAGCTCATTTGCAGGTAAATTCCAGAGTCAATTTTTTTTTCTTGGTTAGTGTATTAACCAAATTCAGTTGTTGATTGTTATGTGTGAGCTACAGTGAACAAACAGTACTATCACAGCAGAGTTATCGAATTAAACTTATCATCCATTATAACCTGTCATTTTGCCCTTCTGATTAACATATTAATATTGCTTGTTTTAGGCCATTCAAGAAGAAAACAGGAGTCGAGTAAGCCTTTACTTAACAGATATTTTAGATCTCGTGAAGTTCAAATTTCAAGACAAAATGGATTGTGGTACCAGAGTTGACACTATTGTGCAACGTATCCCCATAAGAAGTTGGAATGATGGTATGTAATTGTTGGGCAATAGCCTTGTAGCTTCATTTTAAAGCTTTTAAGTATTTTTGAACCATTTTCAGAAAATGAGCCCAGCAGATGGAACTGACAGTGTACCTACCATAAACATCTTTGATAAAATATTATAGTTTTATGTAAAGTACCACTCCATTATCATTCCTAGGAGTCAGCTCCTAACAGTGTCTATGGGGGGAAAATAATTGAAAGCCGAAGCTAAATCAAGAAAATTTAAATAACTAAATCCAAGATTAGTGATCTGACAAATGTAATGCACAAGCTAGGATGTTAGTACAGTAAAATCCGGCTTATTTTTCCCAGGTGTTACTTTTTCTTGCCATTTACACCATTTTTTGTCAGTCCCATCAAATTTCCTATATATTCAATGTTAATTCACCTCTGTTTTTGCATCTACATATTTACTCTTTTCCCACGTTTAGTGTTTCTGAAACCATGTTCATGAAGAAAAAATTACGTAATTGACATCAATTGACGCTGGCATGGCTTTCACCTTCAAGTGTAGTGTTTATAAACATAACACAGTCATGTTTCTCCTAGCAACAAATAATCCTGAGCTAGTAAAGAGCATCAAAACAGATATAGGGCTTAGCGAACATCGAGTTGTAGTAGTGAGACTGAATGTCGAAATGCCCAAATGCACCAAAAATAAACGAAAAATATATCTATTCAATAAAGCAGATAAAATTCACTTCACGCTTTCCTGAGTGTTAGTCTCCAGTCTTTCAAAAAAATGCAAGTGTAGATCAGTTGTAGCTTACTTTCAAAGACTTAATATTGGTAGCAATCGAGAGATTTATATCAATTAAATTAATATAAGAGGGGGCTGACCCCCCGTGGTACACAAAACATGTCAGATCACTGTTGGAGAAACAAAAAAAAACGCATGAAAAATTTAAAAGACACAGAATAAAAGACTGGCAATCTTATACTGAAACTCGCAACCTAGCGCATACTTCAATGCGAGAAGCCTATAGTAGTTACCACAACGAAATCCTGTCTCGTAATCTTGCAGAAAATCCAAAGAAATTCTGGTCATATGTGAAGTACTCTAGCGGCAAAACACAAACAATATCTTCACTACACGATAGCAATGGTAATACTATCAATGACAGTACTGCTAAGGCAGAATTACTAAACACAGCTTTTCGAAATTCGTTCACCAAAGAAGACGAAGTAAACACTCCAGTATTCAATCCAAGAACAGCTGCCAGCATGCGAAACTTAGAAGTAGATGTTCCTGGAGTAGTAAAACAACTTAAGTCACTAAACAAATATAAATCTTCCGGGCCAGATTGTATACCAACTAGATTCCTCTCAGAGTATGCTGATGCAATAGCTCCGTACTTTGCTATAATTTACAACCGATCACTCAGCGAAAGATCCGTACCCAAAGACTGGAAAGTTGCCCAAATTACTCCAATATTCAAGAAAGGCAATAGAAGTGATCCCCAACATTACAGGCCTATCTCATTGACGTCGATTTGCAGTAGGATTTTGGAACATATACTTTGTTCGAATATTATCAACTACCTCGAAGAGAACGACCTATTTACCAGTAGTCAACATTGATTCAGAAAGTATCACTCTTGCGAAACACAGCTTACCCTTTATTCACATGAAGTGTTAAGTGCTATCGACAAGGGATCTCAAATAGGTTCCATATTTCTGGATTTCAGGAAGGCTTTTGACACTGTACCCCACAAGCGGCGGCTCATGAAATTGCGTGCTTATGGAATATCTCCCCAATTGTGCGATTGGATTCACGATTTCCTATCAGAAAGAACACAGTTCGTTGTAATTGACGGTAAGTCATTGAGAAAAACAGAGATGATATCTGGCATTCCACAGGGAAGCGTTATAGGTCCCCTACTCTTCCTCGTGTTTATAAACGATTTAGGAGACAATCTGAATAGCTTCCTTAGACTGTTCACGGATGATGCTGTCGTTTATCGGTTAGTGAAGTCAACAGAGGATCAAAAGCAACTGCAAAGCGATTTAGACACAATTTCTGCATTGTGTGAAAATTGGCAATTGACACTAAATAAAGAAAAGTGTGAAGTAATACACATGACCACTAAAAGAAATCCGCTGAACTTCAATTACGCGATAAATCAGTCAAACCTTAAGGTCGCAGATTCTACCAAATACCTAGGAGTTACAATTACGGACAACTTTGACTGGAGAGAACACATAGAAAATATTGTGGGGAAGGCGAACCAAAGGTTACGTTTCATCAGCAGAACACTTCGAAGATGGAACAGCTCCACCAAAGAGACTGCCAACATCACACTTGTGCGTCCTCTCCTGGAGTACTGTTGCCCCTTGTGGAACCCTCACCAGACGGGACTGACGGAAGACATTGAGAAGGTTCAGAGAAGGGCAGCTCGTTTTGTTTTATCACATTACGGGGGGGGGGGGGGGGGGAAGCGTCACGGAAATGTTGCACGAATTGGGGTGGAAATCATTAAAAGAAAGACGTTATTCATTGCGGCGTGATCTGTTTGCGAAGTTTCAATCACCGACTTTTAGTTCTGAATGTGAAAATATTTTGCTAGCACCCACCTACTTAGGGAGACATGACCAACCAAATAAAATAAGAGAAATCAGATCGAAAACAGAATGATTTAGGTGTTCTTTCTTCCCGCGCGCTATTAGAGAATGGAACGGTAGAGAAAAGTTATGAAAGTGGTTAATGAACCCTCTGCCAGGCACTTAAATGTGATTTTCAGAGTAGCTATGTAGATGTAGATACTTTGCATTTATTAAAACGTGTATTTCGCGTTTCGTTGTTCCCAGTACACGCCTAGTTGACACACAACGTGGAGGCTATTTCCCATCAGCCACCGCGCCGATAGTCAGCTTTGCTTTGTTAATGCAACTGGTAGTTTTTCATGCTTTGCGTGACGTGTTTTGAGAATTTATTCTTTTTGTAAAATGAAAATATTTATCTAAATATTTTTGTGCTTTGCATGTGTGTGGTTGTCTGCACATTGAAGGGGGCATGGTATATTGTAACCTATGTCACAAAATGCTTATGCGTATATTTGCACTTGAGAACGCAAATAAATTCTCGAATATCATGCAAAACAATTAAAATTACAAATTGTGGAACTTGTTCAGTTTCAGTACACAAATAATGAATGCCAGTTAAAGGCTTGCTGATAAAGTCAATTATCATGAATGAAATTACATCGGAAATTTCTACTTCCTACAAAGTTACCAGTTCCAGTTACGCCTGGTGCTTAAAAAAAGTTCAAAATTCGGATAACCTTTATTACATAATAAATAAACTTTCTTGCGAGTATTTTGATGTCTGTTATGCACATACATCACAAATTATGAAAATGCAAGGGTAATCTAGTAATCATATTTTACCGTTTAAAATATTATTCCCCACATTTTACACCATCTTCATTTACTCCGTTGAAAAGTGTAAAAACGAGGTTCTACTGTATATTTTCATGTGCCTCTTGATTTAGCTCCACTCTTACCTACTACTCCTACACTGTAACATAGATGCTTAATGTCAGCATAATTTGTTTGATAATTTAAAAACATAACATTCTTTCCAAGGTAGCAGCACTATAACAACTAGGGCATGTGTAATCTCTCCCTGATGTTAAAAGTGGAATTAAAGTTGCCATCTCACCATGTGTCATGAAAGTGGCCTGAAGACCACATCACTTAAGAAAGGTTTATGAGGATTTTGTTTTATCCACCCCCCTGAGGTGCTGTAACATGATATTATTGATGCTATCATTACCAGTGGCTGTGTCACAAGCCACAGATAACACAGATTCCATCTGCCACATGGTGACGTGGCAGTTATACTTTTCATCTGTGGTGGAACAAAATTCTAAATTGCTCCTTTCAGTAGCCTCTCTGTGGTACCAGAAAACTGGCTCCTGACTGAGATCATGTGAAGTGTTAACACACTGGATTCGGATTTGGGAGGACACTGGTTCAGATCCTCCTCCGGGCAGCCAGATTTAGGTTTTCCGTAATTTATCCAAATCATTTCAGGAAAATGCTAGAATGATTCCTTTGAAAGGGCGTGGCCAATTTCCTTCTCCATTCTTATCCGAAACAATCAAAGTGTGAATTCTGTCTCCAATGATCACACTGTCAACCCTAATCTCATTTCGTGTTGCCTCTTGTTGACTTCGTTGACCTTTTATTTACTGACTGGGAATTTCCTCCCCTTTGATATTATAGACTCTGGGTGCTTTTATCCACATTGATGCCTCTTCTTGTGACATCCAGTGATGGAATGGGGGACATAACTTCCACAGTTTTGTCCCCCTAAAATATCCAACCAGCAACAACAGCAATAGAAACAAAAATGTCTCAATAAACATCGGTCTGCAAACAAGCTG
Source organism: Locusta migratoria (assembly GCA_026315105.1). NCBI lineage: Eukaryota > Metazoa > Arthropoda > Insecta > Orthoptera > Acrididae > Locusta > Locusta migratoria. Next base: position 340,905,231 of record CM048755.1, read on the forward strand.
TTTGTGAAATAATTACGAATATGTGGTTCTAAGCCGCCACTAACGTAATTGTAAACATCGGCCTAGTTAGTACACATTAATTTGAAATTTAGACTTTACTATTAAATTTACATCGCATTTAATTCACATTTCATTTGACTGTATTGGACACATCTTCCTAGTTAGTTAGATGGAACTACGGCACATTTTGCTGCTGCTGTGAGACAACATCTAATGCGCAATTACGGCCAAAGATGGATAGGTTAAGGTGGACCTGTACCTTGTCCTCAAAGATCACCTGATGTAAATCTTTTGGATTTTTGTGTCGGGGTTCACCTCAAAAGCGAAGTGTACAGCACACCCATTAACACAGTTGAAGAACTGGATAGAGAGTTGTATACGTTCATCAAGAATTCAGAAATGATCAAGGGCTTTTCGAAAGAATTTGAAATTCGTTCTAGAGACGAGCACAGTATTGCATCCAGGTGGAAGGAAGACACTGCAGACGCCTCTTTTAACAGGTAACCCATGTTTGACGTGAACTAAATGCTATGTAAAACCTAATAGTAAATTCTAAATTTCAAATTCATTTGTACTAAATAGGACAATATTTACAATCAAGTCAGTGAAATGTGAACTAAATGTAATGTAAATCTATGAGCTTTCCCCTCAGGGGCTCAGCATTAATTTGCCGAGTATGGGCTTGGTGAACCCGGGGCTCTGAGCCATGGGCTGTGTCGTGCCAACAGTCCTCTCACCGTAAGCTCTTTGTGTGCTTCAACGACCATCGTTCAGCGCGACGGTGGAACATTATACGTTTCAGAGCCTGGGGATCTTGGCTTAATCGCCCGGGTCGCGATGACGGTACAAACCTCTATTAAAAAAAAAAAAAAATTAAAAAAAAAAAACTTCAATCTCAAGGTGTGCTACGTGCCGAGGAGATGCATGGCTGTTGAGGTTGAACAGTCGCTAGCGAGCAACCTCTGAGGAACCTGCCGCACCTCATTTGTATAAGGCTTACCCAGGCAAGCGGGGCTCTGCCTGGGTGAACCTTTAGTTCCCTAGCTGCTTGTGGGACGAAAATGAAACGAGCTAATAATAGCGTCGCCACACTCAAACCTGGCGTCTCTAAGAGAGGAAAAAGGGACTTCAGTGCAGCACAGTATGATCCCCAATCGTTCCCTTTCCTTGCCAATCCATGGGAACAGCAACTGGCCAGAGATCGTAATGAAGCATACTCACCGAAATTTCTCGTATGCACACGTACTGATGGGGAATTGTTCAAAGACACGAAGCCCCTATTCTTTGTTGAGAATCTTGAAGATTGGTATGGTGAAGTTGCCGGCATGTCAAAAATGAGGAGTGAGTCCATTCTCATAGAGACAGCATCCTCGGCCCAATCGAAGGCACTATTTGCCTGCTATAAGCTGGGAGATGTTCCTGTCTCTATCACCCCTCACAATAGTTTGAACATGACCCAGGGGATTATCTTCCACTGTGATCTTCTCCTGCAGTCCGATGATGAACTATGCTCCAACCTCGCAAGGCGGGTGTTCACTTTATCTGGCGCATCTACAGGGGGCCAAAGGATAAAATGGTAGCCACCGTTGGTTTCATCCTGGCCTTTGAGGGCGATTCTTTGCCCAAAAAGGTAAAGATTATGATATACCGATGTGACGTAAAGCCTTATATCCCTCCGCCTATGAGGTGCTTCAAATGTTGGAAGTTTGGCCACATGTCATCTCGTTGCACCTGTAGTCCCACATGCAGGGATTGCGGATATTCATCCCATCCGGACGCTCCGTGTACTCCCCCTCCCGTATGTGTTAACTGTGGGCAACACCACCCGCCCTGTTCTCCTGACTGTACAGTACTCCACAAAGAAAGGAAGATAATGGAGTACAAGACGATGGACAAAGTATTATATACTGAAGCAAAGAAAAATTATGAGCGCCTTCACCCTGTAGAATTGAAATCATCGTTCGCTACTATTACTTCGTCCCCACTGTCTTCAGTGACGATGGCCCCAACACCTTGGATACCTCCTGTGGGACCCTAGGGCCGTCTGACTCCTCCTGCCCTCATAATGGTTGGGGGATTTTCTTCATCTCCTGCTCCCGCACGACCTTCTGTGGAACGCATCCCCCCTAAACTGTCGGGGACAACAGTCCCCGTCACTCAGCTGGAGAAGCAACATCTTCCTCCGGCTCCTCTTGCTCGGAAGGGGTCCCTCGGGGCGCTCTCTTCCGAGGCCTCTCAGAGTGCGGCGGAGAATCCCAGCCAACGGCTGACAGATCCGCACATTCGTAGTCGAAGGGCTTCGCAATCTGCGGCGGGCCCTGATACCGTGTCTGAGATGCCCTCCCAGCCTTTAAAACCAAAAGGGCAGTGAGAGGACAAGAAGCAGAAACAGAAGAAAAAGGACTCTTCTGTGGCATTAAAGCCCCACCTTTGTACATCTTCTGCTTCTGATGACAAGATTAAGCTCCTTACTTCCCCTGAGGATCTCGCTCTCATTAATTCCTCTGAAGCAATGGTTCTGGATTCTGTAGGTTCACTGACAGCACCAGCAGATGAACCTATGGAATGAGGTGTTTTAGCTGTCCCTTCATGGCCTTTAATCGAACAGATTCTTTACTCTAGTGGAATTGTGGTGGTTTTTCCCCCCGCTTAGCTGAGCTACGACAACTTCTCAGTGCTTCACCTGTGTTCTGCATTGCTCTGCAGGAAACTTGGTTTCCCATGATGCGTACCCCCGCCTTACGTGGCTATCGGTGTTACTATAGGAATCGTGCAGACTGTGATAGGGCGTCAGGTGGAGTCTGCACCTACGTCCTCTCCTCTGTTTACAGTAAAGCTGTTCCACTACAGACGCCTTTGGAAGCCGTAGCTGTCAGGGTAAGGGCTGCATCTGACATTACCATCTGCAACGTACCTCCCTCCTGATAGAGAAGTACCCCAACATGTGCTGGCTGCTCTGATTGCCCAACTGCCCCCACCTTATTTGGTATTTGGCGATTTCAATGCCCATAACCCATTGTGGGGTGGTACCGTGATTACTGGCCATGGTAGAGGTGTTGAGTCTTTACTAACTCAACCTTTGTCTTTTAAATGATGGTACCACCACGCATTTGAGTGTGGCGTACGGTACCTACTCGGCCATCGACATAACAGTTTGCAGCCCTAGCCTCTTCCCATCTGTCCACTGGAGAGTACATGACGACTTGTGTGGTAGTGACCACTTTCCAATCTTCTTGTCACTACCCCAACATCAGTCCCCTGAACGATTGCTCCGATGGGCGCTTGATAAGGCTGATTGGGACCTTTTTAACTCTGCTACCATTGTTAGTTCTCCAACGCTTCCGAACATTGATGTCGTAGTTGACGGCGTTATCTCGGCCATTCTTTCTGCGGCTGAGTGTGCCATCCCTATTTCTTCGGGATCACCCCGGCGGAAGACCGTGTCCTGGTGGTCGCCAGAAATTGCTGATGCCATTAGAGACCGCAGGCGTGCTCTGCAGCATCACAAACGGCACCCGTCTCTGGATAATCTCATTGTTTTTAAACAGCTTTGTGCCCGAGCCTGCCAATTGATTAAGAGAGACAAGCAGGAGTGCTGGGAGAGGTACGTGTCTACCATCGGCTCACGTACCTCTCCATCTCAGGTGTGTACAAAGATCAGCCATGTTTACGGTTACCAGCATTCTTTCAGTGTACCTGGGATTTCCATAAACGGATCAGTTTGTACTGCTCCACAGGCAGTTTCGGAACACTTTGCTGTGGACTACATGCAAAATTCAGCTCCTGTGCATTACCCACCAGCCTTTCACACCCTGAAAGAGTGGGAGGAGTGTAAGCGACTCTCCTTCTTCGCTCGCCCTGTGGAGCTGTATAATGCCCCCTTCAGTGAATGGGAATTGCTTAGTGCCCTTACACTGTCTGCCCTAACACAGCCCCTGGGCCAGACCGTGTGAACAACCGGATGTTGAAGCACTTGTCCAAAGAGTTGAAGCACCATTGCTAGCCCTGTTTAGCCGTATTTGGAGCGATGGTGTGTTTCCCTCTCAATGGAGAGAGAGCACCATCGTTCCGGTGCTCAAACCTGGCAAACACCCGCACAAATTGGACAGCTATAGATCCATCAGTCTCACCAACGCTCTTTGCAAATTGCTAGAGCGTATGGTGAGCTGCCGGCTATGCTGGCTCTTTGAGTCTCGCGGTCTACTGTCTCCATGTCAGGGTGGTTTCCGCAAAGGACGCTCAGCCTTGGACAACCTTGTACACCTTGAGTCCGCTATCCGGACGGCTTTCGCAAGATGCCAGCATTTGATAGCAGTCTTTTTTGATTTGTCTGAGGCTTATGACACGACCTGGCGACACCACATTCTTAGAACATTACATGGTTGGGGCCTTCGGAGCTCACACGCCATTTTTATAAAAAACTTTTTATCACTGCTTACATTTCGTGTACAGATTGGCGCATATCGTGGTTCGTTGCACATCCAGGAGAATGGGGTTCCACGGGGCTCCGTGTTGAGTGTTCCCTTGTTTTAGTTGCTATTAATGGCCTAGCAGCAGTAGGTTCATCAGTATCTCCCTCCTTATATGCTGACGACTTCTGCATCTATTTCAGCTCCTCAAGTATGCGTGTTGCAGAACGCCAGCTGCAGGGAACCATACGGAAGACACAGGCATGGGCACTCTCCCACGGTTTCTAGTTCTCTGCCGCCAAGACGTGCGTTATGCACTTTTGTTGGCGTCAAACTGTTCACCCTCATCCAGAGCTCTACCTTGATGACCAGCTACTTAACATAGTGGAAACGCATCGTTTCTTGGGGTTAGTGTTCGACGACCGGCTGACAGGGGTTCCCCATATTCGTCAGCTCAAGCAGAAGTGCTGGCAGCACCTTAATGCCCTCCGCTGTCTTAGCAACACCACTTGGGGAACAGGCCGCAGTACGTTGCTGCAGTGCTATAAGGCACTTGTTCTGTCCAGACTGGACTACGGCAGTGTTGCCTATGGTTCGGCATCACCTTCAGCTCTGCAGATGTTGGACCCAATCCATCACTGTGGGGTTAGGCTTGCAACAGGAGCCTTTTGAACGAGTCCTGTGAATAGTCTCCTTGTGGAAACCGGTGTGCCTCCTCTACATATCAGGTGACAACAACTGCTTGCACATTATGCTGCTACCGTCCGTGGTTTACCTAACCACCCAAACCACCGTCTACTCTTTCCTCTAACTGAACTCCACATTCCGAAGCAGTCGAGATCAGGGTTGACAGTTGGTGTCCGTGTTAGGACACTACTGAATCACTTGGAGTCTGTTCCTGTCCCCTCTTTATTCAGATACCAGTCGCGTACATCACCATGGTATATACGGCGGCCTGACTTTCGGCTGGACCTGTCACGGTACTCTAAAACCTCAGTCCACCCTGAGACCCTTCATCGCCAATTCCTTTCAATTATTGACGGCTTCCGGGGCTCTACGGTAGTGTACACCGACGGCTCGATGGTAGATAGTAATGTCGGATTTGCTTATACGCTTACAGGACACAATGAGTTGCGCTCCCTGCCACATGACTACAGTGTATTCACTGCAGAGCTGGTAGCCATCCACCACACACTTCAACATATCCGTTCCTGCCCTGGGGAGTCCTTCGTCATTTGTACTGACTCCCTGAGCGGTTTACAGGCCATCGACCAGTGTTTTCCGTGCAATCTTTTGGTTGTTGCCATACACGAGTCCTTGTACACCATTGAACAATGTGGGCAGTCAGTGGCATTCCTTTGGACTCCAGGACACGTCGGGATAGACGGCAATGAGCTGGCTGACAGGCTGGCCAAAGAGGACACCCACAAACCTGTCCTCAGTATAGGAATCCCATCTGCTGATCTCCGCTCTACACTACGCTGTAAAGTTTTCGGTTTGTGGAGTAGTGAATGGCGCACCCTACAGGTGCCCAACAAATTGAGGTGTATCAAGGAGACAACTAACGTGTGGGGGACTTCTCTGCGGGCCCCTCGCAGAGACTCTGTTGTTCTCTGCTGGCTTACACACGGCCACCTTCTCCGTCGCGAGGATCCTCCCGAGTGTCGTGGTGCGCATCTGACAGTCGCCCACATCGTCTTGGAATGCCCGGATTTAGCCACTCAGAGGAGGAATTTTAATCTCCCTGACGATTTAAATCTTTTTTTAGCTGACAATGCCTCTATGGCTGACGCTGTTTTAAATTTTATTCGTGTGAGTGGGTTGTACCGATCCATTTGATTTTTTTGTACGGTGTTCATTGTATCTTTGTTCTCTGCTCATCTACCACTTTTAGGCAGGTGGTTTTAATGTGCAGAAGCGGCCAGATGCCCTACTACCTTGTCTGTGATTATCTGGCCTGACACTCTGGTATCGTCTTTCCAACTTTTTCTTCTTTTATCAGTTTTTACTTTGATTCTTTTATTTCACACTTTGCTTGGTGAGTTTTAACACACCGTTTTATGCTACATTGTAGTGCTTTTTATTCTAATCTCTACGGTTGGAACAAGGGACTGATAACCGTAGTCGTTTAGTCCCTTTAAAAATCAAACCATCCATCCATCCTATGAGCTTACGGCTGAACTCTCTTCTTCTACCATTGTTAAGTGGTGACTAATGTATGCTTACTGTTGCCATCTTTATGTAACCACACCACCCTCTGTACATCTACAGCCACAGGTACATGGGATACTCTGCAAATCACATATAAGTGCCTGGCAGAGGGTTCATCGAACCACTGTTATACTATTTATCTCCCATTCCATTCTCGAATAGCGCGCAGGAAGAAAGACCACCTGGTTGTTATAAATAATTATCATTCCATCATAAGACATGTATTTGGTTAAATAAATTGATTTTTCCAAATCGTACAGTCTGTTATTTTCACTTGAAAAGAAATTGAGTCCTTTATCATTATTCATCCCACTTGTATGTAAGTGTGTTGAGGTATATAAATTAACTGTCATAAAATTTCTAGTTGGTGTGAAGAATGGCAGCTAGCTCTCAATGTAGAAAAATGTAAGGTGATGCGCATGAGTAGGAAAAACAATTCCATTAGTAGTCAGCTTCTTGATGCAGTCGCGTCATTCAAATATCTAGGCGTAACATTGCAGAGCAATATGAAATGAAACGAACATGTAAGGACAGTTGTGAGTAAGGCAGACAGCCGACTTCGGTTTATTGGGAGAATTTTGGGAAGATTTACTTCATCTGTAAAGGAGACCGCATATAAAATGCTTGTATTGCTCAAGTGTTTGGGACCTGGAACAGATCAGTTTAAAGGAAGACATGGAAGCAGTTAAGAGGCAAGCAGCTAGGTTTGTTACTGGTAGGTTCGACCAATCCACTAGTGTCACGGAAATGCTCCGGGAACTCAATTGGGGATCGCTGGTGGAAAGACGACATTCTCTTCATGAATTTCTGTTGAGGAAATTTAGAGGGCCGGAATTCGAAGCTGAGTGTAGTATGATCTTCCTGCCGCCTACTTATATTTCATGTAACAATCACAAGAACGAGACAAGAGAAATTAGAGCTCGTACTGAGGCATATAAGCATTCTATTTGGGAGTAGAATAAGAAAGGAAATGCCTAGTAGTGGTAAAGTGTACCCTCCGCCACGGACCTTACAATGGATTGAGGAGTATATATGTAGATGTAGGGGCAGTGGAAATGTGAAAGAGAGACAAGTGGAGACCATGCATAAGCTACGGCGGCTGGACCTCCAGGCTGGCTACCCTCATCACGAAAGAATTTGCCCATTTTCCCCCATCCCCTATACCCCTGTGTCAGAATCTCCCAGTGTAGGGGTTACAGGCTCGAGCAAAATATCCACAGAGATGTGTGTAGAGCAGAGGCGGTGGTGACTGAAGAGATAGAGCAGACCGTGATAGCAAGAGATAGTGGCTGTGGGAGAAAAAAAGAATACGACAAAGACAATGGCAGCAGAACAGAGAGACATTGAAAGTGGCAGAGAAGGATACAGTGGTAAGGAAGATCGATGGAAAGTAATGAAGACAGTAATAGTGAGAGAGACAGACAGGAAAAAGTGTCACTGAGAAAAGAAATGAGATGGAGGCAGACAGATAGAGAGAGTATCAGTGAGAGGTGTAGATATCAGTGTGGAGGCCTCACTACAAAAAATATGTTTGCATGCCTCCATTTCTTATTTATCTGGCAGGAGTACTTTACAGTTGGTATTCATATTATTGTGACAAAAGTGTATCATCGGAAATGATTCTAGGGTTGACAAATAAGTAATTTGAATAGTAATAGATTTGACAGGAACTGAGTTAGTCTGGAAAAGTGATACTTCAGTGATTGTAGGTCATTTATATCTCATACTTGGTTATATTAGATTAGAGCAGTTGTTCATTCCATAGATCCGTATTGAGGCTATCCTCATGTATGTGGAACATGTCAGATTTTTGTCCAGGCTGAAATAATAATACTAATATCATAGCGTCTAGAAGAATTAGTGTAGGCACTCGACAAGTTTATGTGGGCCTGCCACTGGGTGGCTCCAACGTCACTAAGCGCTGGGAGAGGAACGTTTCCGTATATGCACTACTCGGATCTTACACAATTTTAAAATGCTGTATTTGACAAGATAAGGGAATTATGCCATCTGCATTGAAAATATAAAATGTTGACATCCTTTAAAGCAATTACAAATATCGGGTCATGTATAATAAGCAAATAAAATACACCGATGATGCTAAAAATAGGCCTACAGCTTAACATGCAGAAAAATGATCTGTAAAGGGACATACCAATCAATAATACAGACTAAAATATATGATATAAAATATAATATAAACTCACCAATCTAATTTGTAGCTGTTAGTTGTCGGGAACTTTGGAAAGCTTGCATGATGACTTTGCAGTCTTCATCGACAAGAGCGCTCTGTTGATTTCTTTCGTACGAAAGAAAAAGCGGCAGTTCATGAAATGGAAAAATTAATTTATCGACAAGGTGAAGTTAGTTCCACACAACAACCTAAATCACTTGTTCCCAAAACAATTTCATCAGTGTTGTCCAAACACTCTCAAAATAAACATGAATACCAAAGCATGGTTCGCCAAAGTATTCTTTTTTTCCTCTGAAGTTAAATCACCTAAGTCTACGAAACCATCGACCTTAAGTGAGGAGGAATTAAACTGAATGTCTTCCCTTAATTTTACGTAATGGAAAATGACAATGCCTAAACGTTTGTTTTCGTCCTGTTTGTTTTTAAATACTTATCTAATAGCATTTATGGTGTGTGTGTTGACGCCATATGAGCATTTAAATCCCTTGCAGAGCTTTCTCAAATGATCTTCAGAAGGCAGAGGAAGCAATTCGTGCCTTCGACAATGCTTGTAGCCCTTAGGTGATTTAATTTCGGGAAGCGAGCTTTCCAAAATAAACTCATTATATCGCATACAGGTTGGGATTGTTTGGCACTTCAAAATGTTCTAATGTTTGTATAGCTTATGGGACTTAACTACGGGGTCATCAGTCCCTAAACTTACAAAATAATTATGAACTAGCTAACACTAAGAACGGCACAAATATCCATGCCCGAGGGGGGGATTCGAACCCCCGACCGTAATGGCCATGCAGAGTGTGACTGACGCGCCGCAGTCCCCTCGTCAACCACAGCCGGCATTTGGCACTTCCTAAGCAGTGTCTATGACCCACTTTTATTTTTTTGCTCAGGAAATACGAAGCACTACATGTACATGACTTCGATTGTTTTTCAGTAGAAACTTTTTTTCTTACAAAATTACTCTCTCCCTCTCCTTCAATAGCTGATTGTGTGTTCTCACTAGCATTCTTTTCAGATTTTTTACTTTCCGTTTGAGACTGTCGATAATTTTTCTTGCATCAGCCTCACTATCTGCTACATGGGAAGCACTAGGTACTGCAACTGGTGTACAAATCGCTGATGTTTCGGTACACGAGGGGACTGTTTCCTTCACTCATCTGTTTGGAGGAGATTTGCTTGGTTTCAAGTGAGTTGATAAATAGCTTTAACTTCCATCTTGTTCTCGGTATTTCGACCCTATTTCCTTCTATAACGAAGGAGTAAGTTTTAAGAAACAAATCGTCAACAAAATGTATATCACATACGTATGATTTACTTGTTAATTGAAAGTCCTTCCTCAGAATAACTTTAGCCTATTTAGCAAAATCACTGGTGGTCTTTGGTGGTCTAAAAAAGTGCCTACCTACTGCAGATGACTTGTATCCAGATCGACACCCGGGAACGAAACAGCATGGCATAATTCACAAACACAGTTTTCTTTCTCCGATGGCAACAATTCAGTACACCACATAAATTATCAGTAAACGCATAAAAAGTCTACACACACACACACACACACACACACACACACACACACATATATAAATATTACTCCACCACAATTTTATGATAGAAAATTATTTAACATCACAAAACACTGCTACACACAACAACAATTCTAAACTTATCTTATGAGGCGTACTGTTGGAAATCTACTTCAGCCAGCCACTAGCGATCGTTGCGGAATCTGTCGGGGAGCGCAGCAACTACAATTACAGAACATATGATGAAAACAGAAGTGACGGCACTTTACCTTCTAAGTGCTATGCTAATATACATGTATCATTTGGTTCTAAGCAAAAATACATCAATGAAGTAGAAGGAGTTGGGCACTAGTAAGTCTTTCAGGCTTGTCTTAAACTGATCTTTATTTGTAGCCACGTTTTATATGGTTTCTTGCAAATTATTGAAAATATGTGTTCCTGAGTAGTGGACCACTTTTTGAACTAAAAGAAGTGATTTTAAGTCCTTAAATAGTTTTTCTTCCTAGTATTGTATGCATGAACTGAGCTATTTGTTGGAAAAGGGGATATATTATTTATAACAAATATACTGAGAGGCAGTAGTTAGTGTGTACCCAGTTCTTTGAAGATGCTGCTGCAGGATGTCTGTGAATTTACTCCACAAATAAGACATATTACATGCTTTTCGACTCTGAAAACTTTTGTTTGACTTGGAGAGTTACTCCAAAATATTATACCAAATGAAATTATGGAATGAAAGTAGTCAAGCTTTTTTTATTTTTATGGCTCCTATGTCTGCTAGTACTTTAATTTCAAGTAAAGATTTGTTAAGGTGTTTCTTTAGTTCTGTGGTGTGGTCCTCCCAGCTGAATTTATTATCAAGGTGTTATCCCAGGAATTTAATACTGTCAACCTCTTCTATCTCCTCTTCTTCACATTTTATGCTTATGTGGGATGGAAATCTCTTACATGTTCTGAACTGCATGTAGTGAGTCCTTTCAAAGTTTAATGTCAATGAGTTGGATTTAAACCATGAATACATCATTAGCAGACCTTTCCAGAACTGTCCTTGACATGCTATTTCTTGCAATACTCGTATCATCTGCAAACAAAACAAACTCTGCTTCTGGCAATGTAACTGATCAGAAGTCATTAATGTACACAAGAGAAAGCAATGGCCCTACGATAGATGGTGGTAAATGTCAGTCTGAATCCGAGTTACTGTTTTACAATTGTGATTCCATTAATTTAGTTTTGCTTTCTTTCCTTGCATTTCACTATATAAATAATATTTCTGTTACTGAAATTGATTTACTTGTAACATGTAGCGTTTCTTCAAAACCCTTTTGTTACTTGGCAGACAGGCAAATAGCATTAAGTGTAAAAATGAAAACATTTTATACAGCTTACCAATTTTCTTATCAAGATATTAAGTTAATTAATGCATGATATTAAAACTGTTTTGTGTAACTATTGTGATGTTTGTTTTTTTATACGTTTGAGCATCTTCTAAGTGTGTATTCATATCATAAACTATTATAGTACAGTTTTGAGTCTTGCAACTTTTTTGATACTGCACTTCTTTGCCTCCTATCACCTGATCCTAAAATATCATATTTGTTTCAGATATAGCATTTAGAATGGTTGGTGTGCTACCATCATTTGGATTCTTAAAGTACGTCATGCTGAGTCACATACTGCAGAGTGGTCTCATGCTGCGAGGCCGGCCAGAGTTTTACTTCATCATTAGCCCATCTCTTTATCATGTAAGAATGTAATATTTATTTCTCGATATTGCACTTTGTAGGCTTCAGTACCTCAGTCAGTAAAAACCAAACCCCTACACAGGGTGGGGCCAATAAAAGTGGCCCAAATAAATGAATGTGATTGGATTTGAATTTATCCTTATAACCATACCCCATGATGTGCACACCATGTGTACGCCCACCACACGACCCATATTGGTTCAGAATGTAGTGCATGCTGTATCAGAGTGAGCAGAACATTGCAAATGGGATGGTGGTACTTACAAGGGGCATTTGAAAAGTCCATGCAAAAATAGAAACTACTAACATACATGGGGGAAAACCATTTTTATTTTTCAACATAGTCTCCTTTTAGACTTACACACTTCGCCCAATGCTGTTCTTAATGTGTTAATCCCTTCTGAATAATAAGAATTGTCCAAGCCTGCAAAATGGCTATTAGTTTTTGTAATCACCACCTCGTTTGAATGAAATCTTCGTCCCACCAGCCATTTCTTCAAATTGGGGAACAAATAGTAGTCCGAGGGAGGCAAGTCTGGAGAATATGGGGATGTGAAATGAGTTGGAATCCTATTTCCAATAATTTTATGCCCACAACTGTTGAGGTGTGTCTGGTGCATTGTCATGATGGAAAAGGACTTTTTTGTGGGCCAATCACCGTCATTTTTCTTGCAGCTCAGTTTTCAAACGGTCCAATAAAGGTGAATAATATGGACCTGTAATAGTTTTACCCTGTTCCAGATAGTCCTCAAGGATTATCCCTTGCAAATCCCAAAAGACCATCGCCATAACGTTTCCGGCTGAAGGACCGGTCTTCGACTTTTTTGGTGCAGAGTCTCCCTCGGTAACCTTTTGTTTAGATTGTTCTTTTGTCTCAGGAGTATAGTAATGTATCCATGTTTCATCCACAGTGACAAAACGATGCTTAAAGTCCTGTGCGTTCTTCCTGAACAGCTGCAAACCTTCTTTGCAATACTTCACATAATTCCATCTTTTGTCAAGTGTGAGCAATGCGGCACCCATCTTGCGGATAGCTTTCTCATGTCCAAATGTTCATGCAAAATATTATGTAGCCATTCATTAAAGATACCCACAGCACTAGCAATCTCAAGCACCTTAACTCTTCTGTCATCCACACCATATCATGGATTTTATCAATAATTTCTGGATTTGTTACCTCCACAAGGCGTCCAGAACGTTCAGCCTCACTTGTGCCCATATAACCACTCCGAAAATTTTGAAACCACTTATAAATTGTGCTAATGAAGGTGCAGAGTCATGATAATGTTTATCAAACTTCTCTTTAGTCTTCTGAGGTGTTTTGCCTTTCATAAAGTCATGTTTAATCACCACACAAAATTCTTTTTTTGCCCATTCTTTGACAATCAATCGACTTCATTCATTCACACAAATGCCAAACACAAAGAAATAGACCAATATGGCTGAAACTTGGTTTGTGTTCTTTCCAAAGGTGCAACTAACTAAACATGACCTCAATACATACCAGTGGTGCCATCTCTTGGACTTTGCACTGATTTTTCAAGTGCCCCTCATACAGTACAGCAGTAGGTGTTCTTTGTGGAAAATTATGGGGCAACAGAGTTGTGGAAACAGTGTGGTCAGTTGTTAGCTGAGAATTTTAATAGTTTCAAAGTACCAGCAAAGTGTGCCATGCAACACTTTCTCCAAAAATGGCATCAGACAGGATCTTTTACAAACAAGTCAAGAATATTCTGAAACATGCCTGCACAACTGAAAATGTGGCTGCAGCTCATCAGAAAATGATTCAGAATCTGACCAAATCAACCTGATGCCTGTCAATGGCAATATATCAAAATAATGGGAATATCAGGTCGATCATGTTGACTAATTCTCCACCTGGACCACCTCATCCATTTCTATTGGGTGTCTTATTCATGAGTTAAAACCAGCAGATGCTCCTCAGTGTCTCCAGATTTTTTGTGACTATTCTCTGAGACAACTATGAATGACTGGGACACCTGATTATGTCAATTAACAGAATCACAGATACTGGGCAGTGAAGAATCTGCACAACTTCCATGAAACACCATTGCACAATCAGAAGGTTGGAGTTTGGTATGTGGTGTCTCATTTTCCAATTTTGATCCCATCTTCTTCCATCAGCTGCTGATTTTGGCATGTTACATTGCCAACATTCCAAAACTGTTTGTTGCAGCATTACCAGAGAAGGAAAATATCTACAGTTACTCCAACAGGATGAATCAACTGCTCATACAGCTGACTGAACCTTGGAACACAATCATCATGCCTGACAGCTTTTATCCACGACCCTAACTGGCGACCAACTCAGATGACCTGATCTGTCAGTGTGTGATTACTTTATGTGGGGATCCCTCAAGTGTAAGGTATATTGCAACAACCCTCATAGTCTTAGAGAACTGCAGCAGAACGTTTCAGGTGAGATGGTAGTAGTTCCAGTAGTCCAGCTTCAATCTGCCTTTGGCAACTTGAACAGGTCCAATGTGCCAAGAGATGAATGGTTGCTGTAGCAATGTGCACGCTGCACGCATATGTTACAAACCGCATGTATTCTCCCGATGTTGACCACAAGAGAGCGTCGCAGAAGCCTGTTGTTAACACCAGAGCCCAAAGTGGGGTAGGATGCTAGATAAACAGTGCCGAACCGTGCTCTAGTCAGTGTGTCTGCGTAGATGTTGACTAGGTGATATCTCTCAGTGCATTACAGCAATAGTAAGTGATTGCCTACTCATGTGTTGTATTCCTAGATACATTTGGCAACAATTGTGGTCTCGTTTTCCGCGTGTGTAGTCTCGTTTTCCACATGTTTTCTCGTGGGTTGTTTCTCAGTTTTCTCTTGATATGTGATGGTGATACCAGTGAGATTCTACATTGCTTGGTTGAACAGCAAGAGGTTTTTACCATGACTCTCCCAACTCAAACTCGGGTACTGCTTCCGCCTTGTCTGGTGTGTCCCATTCACCTTCCGTCTTGCCCTCCGTTTCGCCTTCCGTGGCCCCTCTGACTTGTCCACCCCCTCTTCTGGCATATGACAAGCCTGTGGAAGAGTGGGAAACCTATGAGAAGCAGTTACAACAACACTTTCATGCTTTTGGATGGACTGATGTTACTTTGTGTTGTGGCTCTCACCTTGTATGTATCAGCTCCTTTGCCAACTTGCCTCACTACAGAACCCTTCTTCACTCTCCTTTAATTAAATGTGTGAACTTCTTTCTAAATACTACTGTAAACAGACATATGTTATTGCTGTGTGTGTTGAATTTCACTGATGTAGCAAGCAACCTTGGCAATTTTATTGGGTGTGGGCCTTAAAGCATCACGGTATAAGCCATCATTGCTATTTTATCACTGATCTGCAAAAAGACTCATATGCCAATAAAATGGTACGATATGCCATAGTTTGTCTTGCACCCGACTACAAGGTTAATGACCGGGCCATTCTGTGTGTAAATCCTTCCCTCTTAGAGGTTTTCAGTATCGCTCAGTCTTCTGAGGTCTCAAGGGCCGTGTCGAATCATATTGAATCGTGGTGCCGAGGGGCAGAAATTGAACCCGGCCCTTCTTCCCCATTACTGCCCACTTTTCGAGGGGATGATAACATCGTCCGCTCTCGGGCACAATGTTAAATCAGCCGGCTCCGTGCCCAACAGCAGCAAAGCAGTCAAGGCAGTAAACAGCAACACACATATTCGACTCTTCCTTCTTTCCCAGCTTGTTTTGTCAATCGTGATAGCCCAATTGTTGTAGGAGATGGGCCACTTGTCATCATTGCCACAAGAAATATCACATTGCTTCTGTTTTTAATGCAAAAAACCAGCATGTAGATGCCAATGCTGACATGGACATCAATTGCATATCGGCAATTTCCATTATACCAAATAAACTTTTATCGATAAGATGGTTTATCGTTAAGTTTTGCACATACAAGTAGACACGGGTGCTGCCATCATATTGCTAAACTCACAAACATACGTGGCTCTGGGTTTTCCCCTATTTTACCAGTGTCATGGAAATTAATAACTTACAATTTAAAAAAAATCCCAATTTAGGGTCAGTTCTTGGCCTTTATCACATAAATCTGTAGTCCATCTGCTCACCTTTCTTGTGAACAATGCACACACAGACACTTGTTTGGCTTGGACTCTTTTACAACTTTTGGGTTCACTATTTCAGATGAAGCAAATTTTGTCTCTGAAGTGCCTCATGTCCAATTCGACACACAATGTTCTGAATTTTCTATATTTTTGTAGATTTGGGTTGTATCAACAATTTTCCAAACCCACATTACCATACAGCCTTCTTTCCCCATTGCTGCCCGGTTTGCAACCGGTTCTAGTAGCGCTCTGTGAACTTGACCACCTTGAGACATCCAGTGAATGGGCAAGCCGAATGGTCATTGTGAAGCCGTAGGGGTGGTCACACCTTTGTGGTGATTTCAAACACTCCCTAAATGTTCAGCATAATGTTGCCGTATCCAGATGATCTAGGCAGAGTTGGCTGGGGGATTAGTATTTTTTTAAAATTGAATTCTCAGAAGCTTATATACAGATCCCCCTTGTTATTAACAAACATTTTGGTTCATATCAGTATTTGCACTTGCCATTTGGGGTAACTAGTGCTCCTGTGATCTTTCAACATTTCTTGAACAACTAACGATGTCGGTGTCCAGTTGTGTCAATTATCAAGATGATGCCATGGTGTTCAGTCCCTCCACTGAAGACCACCTACGCAACTTATGCTCACTCTTCTCTGCATTACAAGGTGCGGGATTGAAGTGCAGTTTCGAGAAGTGCTATTTTTTTTTTTTTTTTTCATTTATTTATTGTTTTTTCTGTTCCATAGGACCCAATTGAGGAGTGAGACTCCATGGTCATGGGACAAGTCAATACATTAATTGTTACACAAGAATGGTAATAGAAAATTTTTAAGTAGTCCTTTGCACACAACAATCTTAAGACAAAGTGAAAAGAATCAATAAAGAAAAAAATGAATTAGCTTAATTGTTTAACTTTTCTAGGAGTTCCTCGACAGAATAAAAGGAGTGAGCCATGAGGTAACTCTTCAATTTAGATTTGAAAGCGTGTGGATTAGTGCTAAAATTCTTTAGTTCTTGTGGCAGCTTATTGAAAATGGATGCCGCAGAATATTGTACCCCATTCTGCACAAGTGTTAAGGTGGTGTGATGCAAATGCAGATTCGACTTCTGTCTAGTATTCACCGAGTGAAAGCCACTAACTCGTGGGAATAAGCTGATATTATTAACAACAAACGACATTAAAGAAAAAACGTATTGTGACGCCAGAGTCAAAATTCCCAGACTACTGAAAAGGGGTCGACATGACGTTCGCGAACTTACACCACATATTGCTCGAACCGCCCGTTTTTGAGCCAGAAATATCCTTTTTGCATCAGGCGAGTTACCCCAAAAAACAATGCCGTACGTCATAAGTGAGTGAAAGTAAGCGCAATAGACTACTTTTCGTGTTGAAAAATCACTTATCTCAGATATTGTTCTAATGGTAAATATAGCAGAATTTAGTTTTGGAACAAGATTTTGAACATGGGCTTTCCATGACAGCTTACTGTCTATATGAACACCTAGAAATGTGAACTGTTCAGTCTCACTTATCACATGCCCATTATGTGTAATCAGAATGTCAGCTTTCGTCAAATTATGTGTTAGAAATTGTAAAAACTGAGTTTTACTGTGATTTAACATCAACTTGTTTTCTACAAGCCATGAACTTATCTCTTGAACTGCATTATTTGTTATTGTGTCAATATTACGAGCAACATCCTTCACTACCAAGCTGGTATCATCAGCAAACAAAAATATTTTTATACTCGAAGGCATATCATTTATATAAATAAGAAACAACAATGGTCCCAAAACAGACCCCTGGGGCACCCCATACTTAATTGTGCCCCATTGGGATTGCACGTCATAGCTATTTTCTACACTGCAGAGAATTACCTTCTGTTGTCTGTTATTAAGGTAAGAGGTTAACCCATCAAGTGCCTCACAGAGAAACGAAAATATAGCATTATCAGTTGTTAAACCAGTTCTAAATCCAAACTGCACGTTTGACAATAAATTATGTGAACTGAAATGATCAATTAATCTTGAAAATACAGCCTTTTCAATAACTTTAGAAAAAACCGATGGCATAGAAATAGGTCTATAGTTGTCTACATTATCCCTTTCTCCTTTTTTATAAAGTGGTTTCACCACTGAGTACTTTAATCTGTTAGGAAACTGACCATTCTGAAAGGAAAAATTACAAATATGGCTTAGTACTGGGCTAACATATGGAGAACAGTACTTTAGAATTCTGCTAGATACCCCATCATATCCACAAGAGTCCTTAGTCTTTAGTGATTTAATTATTGACTCAATCTCACTTATGGAAGTATCATGAAGGACCATTTCAGGTAACAGCCTCGGAAAGGCATTTTCTAAAAACGTTATATGATTACCTGTAGAAACTAGAGTTTTGTTTAGTTCCCCTACTATATTCAGAAAGTGATTATTGAATATTGCACATATATCTAACTTGTCAGTAACAGAAACATTCCTACTACGCACTGACGTTATATCTTCTACCTGCTGCTGTTGACCTGACACTTCCTTCACGATTGACCAGATAGTTTTAATTTTATCCCAAGAGTTTGCTATTCTTTTTGCATACCACATACTTTTTGCATTCTTAATGACATTTTTCAGAACCTTACAGTACTGTTTGTAATGAGCTACTGCATCTTCATTCTGACTGCTTATAACATTTTGATACAACTCCCGCTTAGTTCTATATGATACTCTTATCCCCTTTGTCAGCCACCCTGGCTGTCTGTTATTGGAAGTACCTGTTTTGATTGTTCCAGCGGAAAGCAACTTTCAAACAGCATAAGAAATGTGTTCAGAAAAGCATTATATTTATCATCTGCATTATCGGCACTATAAACATCCTGCCATTCTTGTTCCTTAATTAAGCTTAAAAAGGTCTCAACTGCAACTGGATTAACTTTTCTGAGTAGTTGATATTTATGTTTAACATTTGTTTGAGAACAAATACTTTTTAGAATTAAAAGTTGGGCATCGTGGTCTGATAGGCCCTTTACTATTCTGCTGACAGAGTGCCCCTCTAATAATGAAGAATGAACAAAAATATTGTCAATGGTAGAACTGCTATTTCCTTGCACTCTCGTTGGAAAAAATACTGTTTGCATCATGTTATAGGAATTAAATAGATCTAACAGCTGACTTTTCGTTGAGCTATCACCTACACAATTAATGTTGAAATCTCCACACACAATTAATTTTTTATACTCCCTATACAGTGAACCCAGAACCAATTCCAGCTTGGGCAGAAACATTTTAAAATCTGAGTCAGGGGATCTATAAATAACAACTATTACTAGTTTAGTTCCATTAATATTAACAACTCCTGCACAACATTCAAATATCTGTTCTGTGCAGTGTTTAGAAAAATCGATTGACTCCGATGAAAAATCATTTTTTTTACATACATGGCCACTCCCCCACACTGCAAGGAACTCCTAGAGTAGAAGGCAGCTAACCTGTATCCTGGCAAAGGAAGTCTCTGAATTGTCACACCACTTAAAAAGTGCTCTGAAATACCAATAATGTCAGAATCAGTATCAATAAGCAGTTCATTAACTTTATCTCTGATACCCTGTATAATTTGACGAAAAACAGTAATTCCCTTATTAATTATATTCTTAGACTTTGTCAAAGGTGGTTCCTTTCTTAGAGGGACTTCCTTTAAGCAGGAAAACCTATCAGCTGTCTTCAGTCTAAAAAAGGTGCAGCCCTAACACCAACTACTACAGGAATTTTTCCATGAGTGACACCCCCACCCCCTACTACACTGCCACCTATGAGCTTTGCCAACCTCCCCTTCCCATGCCTATTGAGGTGCAGGCCGTGCCTAGTAAAATCCGACCTTTGGATAGTCTCAACTGGCACCACTGCAATGTGATCCATGCCCTCCGTCATCAGCGCCTTCTCAAGCCCCATGTTAACACGGCTGACAGCCGTATTAAGACAAGGCCTATCATGATGCTGAAACAGCTGCACGAAATGTACATTCGTGCCACCAGTTTGAGTTGCTATGCTTTCCAGATCACCACCTATATCATATTCCCCGTCCCTATCAAGACTATTCCCGGCCCCACCCACTATAACTACCTGATCCTCGTTTGAAAAATTCCTACATAAGTCCCCTAAGTTATAAGTGACCTGAGCTAACCCTGCACTAGGCTTCACTATGCTGGTGACCTGGTACTCACTCCCAAGTACTTCCTGCAACTGTTGGCCAACACCTCTGCCATGAGAACTGCCTAGCAACAGAACCTTCTTCCTAAGAGCCCTCTCTACAAATTTCGGCTTCCTAACAGCTGAGGTCTGCTGCGTACTTCCTACACCTACAGCTACAGGAGGTTCATCTCCACTCAACTCTGACAGTTGGTCAAACCTATGTGCAACTTGCAATGTAAAGCTATCTGAATACCTTCTCCTAGCTACCTTCTTGCCAACTGCCAGTCCCCATTCCCCTGCCCCCTTCCCCTCCTCAGCCTACCTAGTTCCTCTTCAGCGTTTTTCAGCTGCACCTGAAGGGCGCAGATCAAACGCTCCTGCTCCTCTATCAACTTATTCCTGCTGCAAATCCTACAGTTCCAGGAGAGAACCTCACCACAATGCCCACTGGCTTCCCCACTGCACTCCCCCCCCATGAAAATACTTACTGCAAATCCCACACTGCAGCCCACTACGCACGACCCTACGACAGAGCCCACATTTTTCACTCATGGTAAAATTTCACAATTAAGTTATTAAGTTACGTTTCTACAAAAGAACTAGGAAGTACCTCTTAACTACAGCAATCAACAAACCTCAGTCTCTACAAAATCAAGTAACAACAACAACTAATAGTATCAGAAAAGAACAAATAACACTACCACTGAAACTTTACACTATTGCTTGTATAAACAAGTTCAAATTCAAGCGTCACTAATAAACTAACTAAACACAGTGAGAGTACAAGAGTTATCAAATACCGTAACTTAAAGTTTCCCAACCTCAACTACGTTAAAAACAGCAAGTCACCTGTTGAAAAGTGATAACACCTTCTGAATCTACTCACTTTAATAATTTAACTACAATAACACAAACACTTATTGGAACTTAGTTTTCGGAGACCGCTACGGCTGGAACCACTCGCCACCAGATGTAAACAAAGCAGTAAGACATGGATGCCGGCGCACACGCCAACACAAATAACACCACTTAAAGCAAATACGGCACTACAAACGCTAAAATAACTGACGATCCTTTTCTAGAACACCTTTATATTGAATATTATCATGTAATAACAATTAAAATAATTATATCAATCCTAAAATTATATAAAAAATCGAGAGCGATGTGCACAGCAGTCCAGCACTCGTGACGTCAGCTTTCCATCACTGGAAGAGTTTCACTAAGGTCTGGGGGTGGTGTTATCTCACAAATACCAAGCTGGATCTGAATGACCAACTGCCTTCATGTTGAAGACGCTCACTCCGGCTCAAACTAGACATTTACAAATTGAAAAGGAGAGGAGGCTGTCACCATTGTTTATGCTCTGAAAAAGATTCATGTTTGTTTGTATGGTGTAAAGTTTCAACTTATCATTGATCACAAACTGCTGGTTTCCCTGTCAGCCACTCTGCTTCGCTGCCAGACAAAGCCACCCATCAACTCCAACATGGGCACTATTCCTCTCTCACTGTAATTATGAGATACACTTTCACCCAGCATCAAAGTGCGCAAATGCCGATGCACTATTTCATCTTCCAGCTGACACAGGCTCGGTTTTTGATCAAGAATAGTTGTTCTGTTTCCATGTAAATGTCACCACTCAAGAAACAGTGCATAGGTTTCCGATCAACAGTTTTTGGATTGCCGAGGCTAGTGCAACAGATCAGATCTTTCGCAAGGTGATCCATTATGCCCAACAGGACTGGCCGGAAGCACCATCATCAGGGCATTTGAGCCCCTCCATAAATACTATGTTGTTTGGCACCATTTTTCTATCGTTGATGGCATCCTGCTTCTCAATACTGACCACGCAGCATCATGGCTCATAGTCCCATTGGTTCTCTGTTCCAAGGTCCTCCTATTGCTCCACACTGTTGATTTTGGCAGGGGGTGGGGGGTCACTTACTAAGGCATTGGACCACCGTCATGTCTTTTGCCCAGGTCTCGGTGGCAGCATCGCTCGCCTGGTAATGTCTTGTTCTCTCTGTGCATAACAGCAGGCCTCCCAACGGTCAACATTGTCTCTGTGGCCACAACTGTCGTAGGCCTGCCTACAGATAGACTTCACTGGGCGCATTCCTTAATGCATACTAGTTGCTGGTCGTGGATGCTTTCTCTCAGTTGCTGTATGTTGTTCGTTGCACATCAACTTAAGCCACTGCCACCATTGCAGCTCTGTCACAAATTTTTGCTGTCGAAGGTCTTCCTACCACACTGGTTGTGAACAATAGTCCTCAGTTTGCTTCCCAAGAGTTTGCCTCATTTTGCAATGTTAGCGGTATCCACAATGCTCCTGCCTCACAATTCTACCCACCATCTAATGGTGAGGCTAAAGGGCTCATGCATACTTTCGAAATGCAATTGAAGAAGTACGTGGTTAGGTCCACTCCCGATGTTGCCCTGGATCAGTTTCTCACTTCACTACATTTAGCGAAAAGAGTCTAGCGGAGATACTCCTTGACCATTAACCCTGGACACTGCTCCATCTCCTCCAACCGGCCCAGGGACACTGATCCATCTTCAACCCATTTCCAGCCATCTGGGCTCATGGTTTTGCCCATCACCCAAAACGGATCCATGCTATCATCTCCAGATTTCACGGCTTCCATCTCTGTGAAGAGTGCATGGAGGACAGCTTCTGTGCATGTCACCACGGCGAGCTGTGTATCCGCGTGGGTGTTCAGATAAACCCCATCAACAGAACGACATCACCACACCAGCTGGAAATGCTCAGCAGGGCGTAAGCTGCAGACAGGCTCCTACCACTAGCTGCGAATGAGCACCCATAAGGTGCTTGAAATGCTGGAAATATGGCCACATGTCCTCTCATTGTTATTCCAGCACTACATGTAGGGGCTGTGGGCATCCAGCAATTCTGGACGCTATGTGTACACTGCCTCCCATCTGTCTGAACTGTGGCCAGCACCATCCAATCCGTTCATCAGACTGCACCATCCTATGCAAAGAAAGGGAGTTAATGGAAATAAAGACCTCGGACCGAGAGACGTACACAGTGGTGCTGAAAAAATATGAATGGATCTATCCGGTCACTATGGTTACTTCATTCGCTGCAACACTTACATCACCACCACCCTCTCTGGGGACGACTGTAACCAAAGTTAAAGCACTATCTGTGGGCCCTAAGGGCCATCCCTCTAAACCCGTCCCCTTGATGGCTGGAGACCCCCTTCTTCCATTGCTCCCCCAGCACCTGCTGTGGGAGCACCCTCCCCCCAACCATCAGGGTCACCAGTCCCCAACTCCCAACCAGAGAAGCATCAGTCTTCTCCACCCCTCTCGTTAGGAATATTGCCCCAGATTTGTGACTGGATAGGGGATTACCTAACAAAGAGGACACAGTTTGTAGTAATCGATGGTAAGGCACTGACTAAAACAGAGGTGATATCGGGAGAAAATCTGAGCAGCTCTCTTACGTTGTTGGAAGATGACACCATCATTTATCGTCTAGTAAAATCATCTGAATCTTAAAACCAACTGCATAAGGATCTGAATAAGGTATCACTATGGTGTAAAAATTGGCAATTGACTCTAAATAATGAGAAGTGTGAAGTTGTCCACAAGAGTATGAAAAGAAATCTGTTAAACTTTGTTTACAAGATAAATCAATCAAATGTGAAGGCCGTAAACTCCGCAGAATACCTAGGAATTACTATTACTTCAGAATTCAACAGGAAAGGACATGTAGATAATGTCGTAGAAAAGGCGAACCAGAGACTGCATTTTATTGGCAGAACCCTTAAAAGATGCAACAGAACTAGTAAAGAGACTTCATACACCACGCTTGTCCATCCTTATTTGGAGTATTGCTGCCCAGTGTGGGATCCTTATCAAGTGGGTTTGACGGAAGCCATCAAAATAGTTCAAAGAATGGCCACCCGTTTTGTATTGTCACGATACAGGGGAGACAGCGTCATGGAAATGATACAAGATCTGGGATGGGAATCATTACAACAATGGCATTTATCCCTGTTGCGTGGTCTTTTTACAAAACTCCAATCGCCAACATTCTCCTCCGAATCTGAGAATAAATTGTCGACTGTCACCTACATAAGTAGAAATGATCGTCAGAATTAAATACTAGAAATCAGAGCTCGAACTGAGACATTCAGATGTGCTTTCTTCCCGTGTGCTATTCGAGAATGGAATGGTACATGAATAGTATAAAGGTGGTTCGATGAACCCTCTGCCAGGCACTTAAATGTGATTTGCTGAATATCCCATCTAGATGTAGAGGTAGAAGGGGTCCCTCAGGACACTCCTTTCTGAGGCTTCTATCAGTTCAAAAGAGGATTCAAGCCTATGGCTGACGGATCCACAACCTGTTCGTCGAAGGGCTTCCCGATTATCATTGGTCCCTGAAGTCCTTTCAGAGAAGCCCTCCCAGCAGCCACAGCCTAAGGAACATTGAGAGGAATGGAAGAAGAAAAAGAAACAGAAGAAAAAATAACCTCCTGTGGCTCCCATGCCACACCCACCTACATCATCTGCTTCAGAAGATGAGGTGGAGATCCTCGCATCCCCGAGGATCTCATACCCACTGAACGCTGGAACCAATGGTTGTTGATTCTGTAGGCTCTGTCGAAAGCTACTGGTGAACCTATGGGGTAACTCATTTTCTCTGTCCCATCATGGCCTGTCGTCTCAAAGAACATTCCGTACTCCAGAGAAATCGTGACGGTTTTTCCCTCTGCTCGGCTGAGCTACGACAACTCCTTAGCACTTCACCTGCATTTTGCTTTGCCCTCCAGGAAACCTATTTTCCCATGTTGTACGCACCTGCCTTACACGGCTATCGGGGTTACTATCAGAATCGCACAGTCTACGATAGGGTATCAGGTGGTGTACGTATCTACATCCTTACCTCTGTCTACAGTGAACCTGTTCTCCTCAAAACACCTTTGGAAGCTGTGGCTGTCGAGGTAAGACCTGCAGTGGACATTACCATCTCCAATATCTATCTGTCTCCCTCTCGGTGGTGCAGTACGCCAACACATCCTGGCTGCACTGATTGCTCAACTACCCCCCACCTTTCCTTAGGTGATTTCAACAACCATAACCCATTCTGAGGTGGTACTTAATTACTGGCCGTGGTAGGAATGTCGAGACATTACTATCTCAACTCGATCTCTGTCTTTTAAATAATGGTGCCCACACACTTTTTAGTGCAGCCATGTGGCACCTACTCGGCCATTGGACCGAACGAGGTGGTGCAGTGGTAAGTCACTGGACTCACATTTGGGAGGATGGTGGTTCAAGTCCACTTACGGTCATCCAGGTTTAGGTTTTCTATGATTTTCCTGAATCTCTCCAGGCAAATGCCGGGATGGTTCCTTTCAAAGGGCACGGCCGATTGCCCTCCTCACCCTTACCCAAAATTCCGAGCGTCAGCTCCGTCTCTAATGACCGAGCTGTCAACGAGACATTAAACCGTAAGTTTCCTTCATTCCTTTTCTTTGGCCATCGACCTATCGGTCTGTAGCCGTGGCCTTTTACCGTACGTCCACTGGAGAGTGCACTACGACTCGTGTGGTAGTGACCACTTCCCCATCTTCCTGTCACTACTACAGTGTCCAGCCCTTGGACATGTGCCCTGATGAGCTCTGCTGCATCACAAGCATCACTCATCTGTGGAGAACCTAATTGCTTTTAACAATTTGGCGACTGAGCCTGAGCATAGGTTGGGTGGCTGTTGCACACCACTCTCAGCCTATTAGCCATCCAGAATCAGGCCGGCTGCTGTGGTAGTGCTGCGTGGAACAGCTTCCTGTGTGTCCCTTGACTGCTGCTGTGGCAAACAACTCTTAGTCAGATTCATATATTGTCAGTCTAATGATTTCCTCTGAGGGGAAGAAAATGCAATATAATTTTTAGTTCCACAAGGAATAGTAAAAGTATTTCTTTTGTAATGTTAACATTGGAATATGAATTCTAAATTATATACTCCACTGTTGTCAATTTAAAGTTAATGACAAGAACAAAAGAAATTTTTGGATGGATTAGCAGATTACTTATAACAAAGCAAGGGTTAAATTAAAATGTAATTGCCATGGTTTTTACCGTTTTCTTTATTCATTTTCATAATGCACAATTTGCATGAGAGTGTAAACCAGTGATATAGGTTATTATTCAAATACGTAGTTCTATGAATGTTTACCTCATACAGTATACTGCTTATTTTGTCTACTAAGTTTTGTCTACTATCTTTTGTAGCATCTCACATGTAACAGTGAAGCAAGTCATCGATATTATCGTTCCACAACTGTTATCTTTCAACTCATCTTTGAAGCTACACTTTTATTAAAGGTGCCACGAAATGCCTTTTTCCCTTGGATATATAAGAATGTAGGGAAGAAGAAGGTGGAGGAGGTGAGTTCAGTGATATTAATACTGTATAACATTATATAATTGTTCATTTCATATTGCATATAGTTTTTTACTACTAGTGACTTCAGTGTTTATATGATGAGTTATGAAAATAATGATTTCTGACTTACATTGATGATTTGCATTAAATACATTAATGTCTTTGATGTATTCGAGACGAAAATCCGTCTCAGGGATTGTTTATTTGTATTTACGTTGATATAAATATCACCTTAAACAGGAATGTTCAAATAAATCCATTGCCGAGGTGCTATTCTGCTGCATGGAGAGCTTTGGCAGTAGTGGCAATGTTCTATGCAACACAAGAAGCTGAATTAAAGTTTGTGACGCGAAGGAAATCGTGCTTAGACTAGTCCGAGGCGCCTTTCTCGCTAGTGATGCGGTGGTCTAGCTGTAAGACGTCTGCTTAGTAAGCTCGGAGGTTCGGGTTCGATTCCCGGTCGCATCACAAATTTTAATTCAATGCTTCAGATTCATCATTAAAAAAATAGCAGTCCTATCCCACATACCTGAGGCACTCTTGACCATATCCTTGTCTTTGATGATCACTCACCACTGAGGACAACATACTGGGTTCTATTACTTAAGAATTTGTGGAAGCTAGTCCATAAGCTTGTACGTTCGTTAGCAGTCTGCAGTGCTTCACCTTGTCAAATGCCTTTTGGAAATCAAGAAATATGCACTCTGTCTCTTGCCCTTCAACTATGGGTTACAAGAGATCATGTGCGAAAATGGCAAGCTGAGTTTCACATGAGTGATGCTCCCTAAAGCCATGTTGATGCACAAATAGAAACTTCTCCATCTCGAGGAAATTTACTGTATTCTAACTGAGAATATATTCAAGAATTCTATAGCAAACTTATATTAATGATACTGGTCTGTAATTATGCAGGTCCATTCTTTAACTTTCTTGTAAACGGGAGTCGACTGTCCTCGTTTTAGTAGCTTGGGACTATGTACTGGATCAAAGATTCACGATAAATGCGAGCCAAGTAATGGGTAATTCTGTAGAGTAATCTGTGTAAAACTGAATTAGGATTCCATCTGGACTTGGTGACATTTATTTTCAGCTCTCTCAGCTGCTTCTCTACACCAGGGCTGCCAATTACTGTGTCCTCCATTTAGCAGTCTGTGCTGTGATTGTATAACAGTATGTTTGTATGGTCCTCCTGTGTGAATTATTTTTTATACATGAAATATAAAAAATCATCTTTCCTTTTTGCTGTCTTTAATAACCACCCTAGAATGTCGAGTGACTAGATAGAGGCTTCTGATCAGCTTATGAACCAGAATTTTTTCTTGTTCTAGGCTAGACCTTTTGCTAAGGTATGGTACAGTATGCTTTGCACATCAATGTTTCTATAGACGCATGAATCTCTTCTGATTTTTGCCTGTCTGCAGTTGCTTGTGGGTTGTTGTCTTTTTACTGAGAGTACAACAGCCTTGGCTTTCTCGGCATTTTTCTAATATTATTATTAAACCATTGTGGATCATTTCCATGTTTAATCCACATTGTTGGCACATGCTTCCCCAGCACTTAATTTGCAATGCATTTAAATTTTGCCCACAGTTCCTCCAAGTCCATCATATCAGAACTAAATGACGTCCATTCAGTCTCTTAAGTCGGACACTAACAATTGTGCTATGATGGCTTATTGGATACAAATAAAATATTAATTCTGTTTCTATTGCCCCATTGACTGTATATCCTAAGAGAATCATAATTATTTTGCAATGTTGGCTAATTTTTTTCTTTTTTTTTATTGCCTCATTTTTAATTATGCTTCTGTTGCCATATTGTAGAATAGTAATCATTGTTTTGCAATGTTAGCAACATTTTCACTTCATCATTTCTCTCTTTGCTCCACAAGTTGTAAATTCTGTTACCCAAAGATGAATGTTATACTTCTCATTTTAGATTTCATATCTCCCCCAGCAGTTAATGGGGGGATAGCTGTTCTAGCACAATATTGAAGTCCAGACAAAAGTTGTAGGATAACTCCCTCTAGTGCTTCAATTCTAGAGTTTCTATAAAAATATTGCTCATATTTTTATTACCTTAGTTCTCACTTATGTTTCATTATAATTATGCAAACATTTTAAGATACCACAAATAGAATATAAACAAAATATAACTTTCAGTTCAAAGCAGAAGAAGAAGAATACATGTACCTGACAAAAATGGTGGCACGCAAAGATTTCTTTGAAGAAGTAGTGCCAGTAGAGCAATTGCAGCCTCTTTGGTACTTCTTACGATCACACATGATGAGTCGCAGTAACAGGATTGTGCCCCAACTTGAGTAAGTTGCATTTTTTACTTTTTTTATTGGGGGTAGGGGAATAACTTTCAATTACTAGATTTATTGGATTGTAAACTAAATATTTTATTATTCTCCATTTTCCTTATCTTTTTTCTGTAGGCAGTGGATTCCTGGTTGTGGACCTCGCCTAATAATCAAAGGTCGAAGTATATTTGACCAGTTTGGAGATTTAAACCCACCAGAACTGTTGTCATTATTTAAGGAATTTGTTAGTTGGCCTGAATTTTACCAGAGTAATTTCTTGTCATCAATGGAAACAAATTTCATGAAGACTGAACTGATGGCAGATGAAGTTGATAACCCATCACACTTCCCTGCTGACGGAGATAATGAACCTGATGCTGATACCGTGTTACATTGTGAAGAAACATAATGTGAAGTTATATTTACAGTATTGATTGTATGTTGCCATTGTACACCAGAGTTCAAATGTGCCTTTTTAATAAAAGAAGTGAGAGAAATGCATTGCACAAAAAATTATCTAATTATGTAACCAAATTACTGAAAACTTAATTGTATTATTTTAAGGGGAGTCGTACCGCCTTATCTCGACAATGTTAAATTACCTATATAAATGTGTTGTTTTCATAACATGTTCTCTCCTGTTTTGTGACACTGTTGCTCTACAGTCACTTAAAAAATAACAGCTGGGAAAAAGTCATGATTTTTTGCCTAAACTTTTGGTGTAAATTTTCACAATTTTTATTTCTTGAATTTTAACTATACAGTAAATGCTACCAAAGTAGAGCTACAACATCATTGTACTATGTTATGTGGTAAATATTTCATTGATGTAGATTCAGAAGTTTCTGAGAAAAAAGGGCATTTACATTGAAAATGTCATTTTGAAAAAAAAAAATGTGTTTAAAGAAAAAATTTTAATATACAGCCAACTGATAAATAAAAAATATGTTAGAATCCTCCCGGATGGTAGTCCTCATCTCCTCCTCCATCTTCCTCACCCAGTGCTGCGCTCCTCCTCTTGGCTCTGGCTTCTTTTGACATATTGTTTGTTGCAATCTCTGCCTCCATGATTCACAGTTGGTCCAAGTCCCTCATACTTTTTGTGGTGTTGTAACCTTTATGAATTCCAAGATATTTCAAAACCTGTAGTCTTCCAGAATAGTCATCATCAAAAGTAAGAACATCATCAAAAACACTAAGTTCAAAGACTGACCTTCCAACACACACATTTTTTGGTATCCTTGACCACACAACATTGTTCAAAGATTCATTCGCATTTTGTGTTTTGCCTTTGAGACATTTCTTCAACAACTCTGGTTGAGCAAGATCCTGAAACACAGGTTTCATGGCAAGTACAACAGCATTAAGTATAGTAATTCTGTGCAAGAAAGTTTCTACTTTACCCTCCTCTTTTGCCTTCAAGTATTTACACCATTCAGTGGAACACAGGTTGTGTATTTGTCAGCATCTGCAGACAGCTTGTGGAAATAAATTGCCCAAACAGCTCTCTTCATACCATCTAAATTATCTCTGTTATTTCTAATAGCCATACCATAATATTGTGTAATCTGATCTTTTTTTGTCAGTCAAATGTTCAAATGTTTGTTTAACTTAAGGAACATAACTGCGGGGTCATCAGTCCATAAACATACAAACTACTTATGAACTACGCTACACTTAAGGTGACACAAATGTCCATGCCCGAGGGGGGGATTCAAAGTCCCGACGGGGAAGGGCCTCGCGCATCGTAGCATAGCGCCTCAATGCTCTTGGCCGCTCCACCGTGGCTTTTATCAGTCAGTCAACATCCTAGATCACAAGATAACTTGGTACTTCTCAGTTGCTGTTTCAGTCTACGTAGTCTGGTGCCCATCCTCTTTTGCACATGATTAATTAGCTCTAGTTTTGTAATTGACAATTCACTATTGGGTTTAATCTCCACACTGTCTTATACGATGTCTCAGGTTAAAGATAGCATCTTCCCGTAGAAAAGCACAGACCCTGAAACAGTTCACGATTCACTGATATACAATTGCAAACTTTCAGTGACAGCTCTTGAAGGATTTGGTCTATATTTTATGGAAATCAAAGAATTTATAGTTACCAATATTATAGACGAGAAATTCCTAGCAGGAAAAAAATATAAAAAAATAGATGAAGATTTCTTACCAGGCGAAGGAGCACAGGAAGTGGTAGTAGCACAAATAAATTAATAAATTCACACACACACACACACACACACACACACACACACACACAAACAAACAAACACTAGCTTTTGCAGCATAGCTGCTTCTTCAGGCAGAAGGGAAGGAGAGGGAAAAGGAAATGAGGGTTTTAAGGGAGTGTGTAAGGAGTCATTCCAATTCTGGGACAGGAAAGACTTACCTTGGGGTAGAAAAAGGAGGGTAAACAAATACACACACACCCACACATATCTTCAACTTCCCATACATATTTCAGAAAGCACTGTCAGTGTGTCTGCAGGTGTTAATAGATTGCATGTTTCACCTTCCTGTTTTATGTTTCTTTGCATTTGAAAATGTTGTGCAGCACTGTAGGGTCCATCACAGAAGGTGAGCCCTCACTGACAGACAAAACCAGTGGCACTACTGTTCACCACCACCAGGCAGGAACTGAGTCCCTCAAGTGACTGTAGCTAAACTGTGTGCTGTATAAGGGATATGCAGATCCTCTGCAAAATTTGCTGCAGTTCTCCAGCAATGGACAGACCACAAGCTATAAACATAGCCTAAGGATCATAACAATTCATTTGTGGGATGAAAAGATTTTAATTCCAAAGAGAACTAAATTTTAAAAACATCTATTTGAAGAAGAAAGGTACAAAAAGCAGCAAGAAATTATTCATGTTTCCTGTATAATGAAATAACATAAAAACAGGTAATCTTTGGCACAAGGAACATAGAGACCAAGATATTAAATACAGGATAGCAGTGACATAATCTCCAGATTTTCAGGCATTCAGTCAAGGTAATGTTGTGATGGTATATGCTATTACACTGCTAACTCTGGACAAGATTATATGAACCCCTAACAGAGAAACAATATTTATTTAGTAGGAAGGTGGTGTTGGTTTTGAGAACAGTTGCATTTCTTTGTGGT
The DNA here is from genome assembly GCA_026315105.1 of Locusta migratoria. NCBI lineage: Eukaryota > Metazoa > Arthropoda > Insecta > Orthoptera > Acrididae > Locusta > Locusta migratoria. Next base: position 340,937,467 of record CM048755.1, read on the forward strand.
TTACAATAGAATGGTATCCATTCTTGTACCAAACATCTGTCATTTACTTCCAGTGATGTTGAAATTGGCCGGCCGCAGTGGCCGAGGGGACTGAGGCGCTCCAGTCACGGTCTGCACGGCCACTACGGTCGGGGGTTCGAATCCCCCCTCGGGCACGGATATTTCTGCCGTCCTAGTTCGTAAGTAGTTCATAAGTAGTTTGTAAGTTTAGGGACTGATGACCCCGTAGTTAAGTCCCATATACTATACAAACATTTTTTTTTTTGTTGAAGTTGTAAATTTAGTCCTCACACTCTGCTCCAAAAGACCCAATAACAGTTCAATTGTGTTGAGATTTGGCAGTTTTGCTTACTGTTGTAACTCAACACAAATACAGACTTGATCTCAACTACAGTTATTAACAACTGCACTATGTGTACAGAGGGGGACTACAATGTGGCGAGTAAGATACCTGCTCAAGTACACAAGTGCGGTCACAGTTGAACTGCCGCGCTGCACCACTCGGCTATGTAAGTGTGCCGCTAGTTGTGGTGCTAGTGCACACGATTGCTAGCCAGTCTTTTGTGTGGAGGCCTCGTGGTTGCTGCCCTCACTCGCTGTGGCACACCTATCCAACTCGCACCTGACACTGTGACCCAGTCTAAGGATTACAATAGTTACCAGGGGAGACTTTTTATTATTTTCTGATGCTGTAAAAGCACATCTTAACCTATTTGGGTTTTGGGTGGGTGCATTGTTTTGTGTCTCGTTGCCGCCGGTTGTCCTAGGTGTCAGTGGCCGAGTAGAGAGAGACTGACAGGGAAATAGGATGCACGCGTGTGCGGATACAGAGTCTGAGGTGACCAGCCAGTGAGACAGCAGAAACTAGAAACACTAAGCTAGATTAGAACAAGATATATATTTCATAGAAATAATACAATACTTAACTTTGGAGGGCAGAAGACTAGTGGAATGCAGATACATAGTTTAACTAGAGAGAGGCCTGACTAGTGATGAGTCCTAGTGCCTGTCCTAATCCCAAGTGACCGATCCAGTTCAGTGGTGGCCAGAAGCGGAATTGCAGCAGAGGGCGCTCGTGGCTGACGTCATAAGAACTCCACGCCGTGCTTGCATGGCGGCACGCGGCAAAAGTACGTGGCGCGCAATTCAGACTTGTGCGACACTACACCTTGTTATTTGGAAATGTCAGTGTTTGTAAGCAATATGTTAGTATGGAACCAGTGAGGGAATGATACAAACAAATGAATATTATGACGAAGTAGCCCAAATCATGACAGCATCTCTACCATGCTTGACTGTAGGAGGCAGGCATGCCATATCTTAAGCTGCTTTTGAGGTTTTCAAAGTTTGTTTGTAGGAAGCCATATAAACAGTCATTCATCAGACCATACCATTTAATTCCAGTCATCAAGTGTTCGAAGATGATCATTGCACCATTTCCTTCACAGTATCGCACTGTATTTCATTTTTTAAGGCTTTAGAATCTGCAACCCTTTCATGAATATTAAAATTCAGTCATGCTGTTTCATGCAAACAGTATTACGAAAGTGAGTGTTGAGTTTTGCAGTCACTTTTGGCATGGTAGTTTTATGTTTTCTGGCTACAATTGTTCATAAATGCTCATCGGTCATTGTCAGTTAACTTTGGGTTTTACCCACTATTCCTCTTCAGTAAAGATGTTTTACATTGTTTTGTGTACACTGTCATTACTGAGGTTACTGTCGCTAGTGAAACATTAAACGGTGCAGTCGTACAGATGCACCCACTGTGCACCGTCAGGTTGGTCATTGTGGAAGTCTAAGAAATCATGCATTTCAGTGATCATTTGTGTTGAACATTGCAGAACATAACATATAATACTTTGTAATGTAATGTCCAAGACTTTATATGTCAGTTGTACACTGCTGTCATGTCTCATTGCTATCATGTATGCAGTGATGTCAGCTTGCAACAAGATGTAGTGTACTGCTGGTGTTCATACTATTTTGTCCACACCGAGCTAGGTGGCGCAGTGGTAACGCACTGGACTCATATTCGGGAGGGTGGTGGTTCAAATCCACCCCCGGCCATCCAGATTTAGGTTTTCCGTGATTTCCCTAAATCACTCCAGGCAAATGCCGGGATGGTTCCTTTCAAAGGACACAGCCGATTTCCTTCCCCGCCGTTACCCAAAACCCCAAGCTTTAGGTCTGTCTCTAATTGTCCAGGCAGTTAGTAATTTAAATCAGCGCTTGTCTGAGGGAGACTGACAGGGATGATGTCAATAAAGTTCGTTGAATGAAGTCGGAACAGTTGATCGGGTGACACAGGCAAATCACAATGCTTCACCTACATATTGGCTGGTGTTGACAACCTTTCCCCACCGTAGTTCAGTTGAGATCGTGTGTGTTTTCAGTGAGACCTGTTGAACGAAGTGCTTATTTAGTGCGTTGGTTCTGAATTAAAAACAGAACTCTGAATGATCAAAGGATCAATTTAAAGTTTTGTTTTAAGCTTGGCAAGACACTTAAAGAAATGCATTTGATCCCAGTACGTGTTAATGGAAATTGAGCATTGTCCATGAAGTATTTGTAAGACTGGTTCACCCATTTCCGAGGAGGACGGGAAAGTATTTCTCACAGTCACTGTAGCGGACAACAGGCAACTGCCGTCAGTGACAAAAATAGTGAGAAAGTGAGGACATTAATCATGAACAATCATCAAATGATAGTTGAGGCATTATCCTCAAGGAATTTCTACTTGAGGGAACAATGTTGAATGCTGCAAGGTATGTTGAAATTTTTACCCATTTCACACAAAGGCTACCCAGGGTATGACCCCAGTACGCACAGCAAGGTTCCTGGTCTTTTGTTCAGGACAATACTCGCCCACACACAGACAATATTGTCAAACAGTTCCTGGCATAGAGGGGGGTGGTGTAACTAGAACATCCACCATACTCACCGGATCGTAATCCTCCAGACTTCTTCCTAATCCCTCAACTCAAACTTGCTTTGAAAGGAAAGAGATTTCACTATATTCCTGACATCCAATGAAACATGAGGCTTTTTGATACACCATAGCAAAGGAAGACTTCATGCAAAGTTTCCAGGACATGCACTGCAGAGCTCAGTGGTGTATAGTTGTGGGAGATGACTATTTTGAAGGAGTTTAAGGTTACTGTAGTTCATCTACTATAATGTTACAGGACTATTCACTGAACTTTGTCAGATGCTGTATAATATTAACTCCATTGAAAATTAAAAAATAAATCAGGTTTGCTGATAAAGCTTAAAATATGTACTTAGTCAATGTAACCCCAAAGAATTAGAAGCTGAATTTTTGGGCAACATTCCCTCAGTTAAGATTCACTATTGCATTAATTCTAGTCAGAAGAAAACACAGGTAAGGCCTAAGAAGTAAATTGAAACAGATTCCTTTAGATGATATAGGGAATGCCAAAGTTTACGGGAAGATGTGTAGTTTTTTTCCAAGGTCACACTTTATTTGTGGTGATAAAATGTACATTCTCCATTAAACTTGAGGCAATTCTACAAAGAATACTGTCAAGACGAAAGAAATAGGAATGCAGGGCTGCTATACTTGACAGCCCATATGTTTTTGTAGGAGCTACTTTGAATTTTAGTATAGAGAACAATGATACTCTTCAAGCAGATTGTGGATGGCTTATGGTAGAAACTGTTTGTTATTTCTTTCAATAATGTTGGAGGACTGTTTACAGCTTAGTGATAGTTTTTACGGTGGGTTGTTATCTATCCCCTGGTATTGACTTCCAACTTAGATTTTCCAGTGTTAAAATTACTTTGTGATTGACCTTTCAGCAAGTCTATTGGAAGGGGCCAGACACAATCAAATATTAGTTCTTTCTGGAGCATTGTGTTTTGAGGTTAAGAGCAGAGCCTTGCTTAGTGTGGCTGGTTTAATGTGACAATGCTGTTCCTGCGACCGAAATTTGTCAGTTTCAAAGTAATTTTAATTAGCGTATGGCTTTATATATCAGGATATGAAAAGAAACACAGACAGGAATATTTATTACCTTTATTAAAAATCAAGGTCAGATTAATTTTTGCTGTGAGTATGGTCATTATTAACACTCTCTTCAGTGTCACTTTGTGTACCTGCAACATTTGTCTTCTCAGCAGTTGGCTTCCCAAAACCTCTTTTTTGTCACATGTACTTTTTAGAAACTTGGTGCACCTTTTCATACATGGTACCTTATGGAATAACCTTATGGTAGTCAAACTTTACTCAAATGTTCTACTTGTTTGTCTAGTATATCAATCATTTCAATAGTTAATTTTGGAGACATTACATGGCTATCCAAGGCAAGTAATTTATCCGTAATTTGTTTATGTTTTACAGTGAGCCCTCTTCATCACCATTATCATATTATTATTATTATTATTATTTTTTTTTTTTTTTTTTTTTTTTTAAAGTGGGAGAAATACAGGCTCCTCCACTGTAGCACTGGTTTCAGGGTATTTCTTTGTGTTTAATAAATAGTGCCTCCCAAGTGTTTACAGTGAATTTAATAATGGAAAATCCAGGTTGGAATGAACAATATAGTAATAAGGACAGTTTACAACTCACCACAAAGAAATGACAACAAGCTGCAACAGGTACATAAAAAAGACACACACACATACAACACCTCAGCTATCAAGTATGACCTCGTTCAGAAAATAGAACATTCACGCAATCACACAGGCACACAACCATCATCTCCAGCTGCCCCACTCCAAATCACATTCTGTGGTGTAGAAATAGGGGAGGGGGGATAGGAAGGTCACTTCCCACCCCTCCTAAAGTGGTGTTCTGTCACCTTCCAAACCTCCATAACATCCAGTCCACCCCTATGCCACGCCGAAATCCAACCTAATGCAAGACCTTTCCAATCCACCCTATTCCAATCCTGCCACAGCCTTATCCTATCCTATCAGAGGGTGGGTCACCTGTGAAAGCAGCCGTGCAATTTACCAACTGTGCTGCAATCACTGTGCAGTTTTCTATATTGGCATGGCCATTGGCCAGCTGTCCATTAGGATGAATGGCCAAAATCAAGGTGGACCACCCTGTGGGACAGCATACGCTTGATTTCAATGGCTGCTTCACAACGTGGGCCACATGGATCCTCCCACCCACCACCTGCTTTTCTGAACTGCACAGTTGGGAGTTATGCCTATAGTACATTCTCCAATCCCGAAATCATTACCTTGTTTCCACACCCTACAGTTCAATTGTTGATTGACTGATGTGTTCAATAGTTGTATTAGGTTCTCTTGTAATAGACCTTGGGGTTCACCATCACACAGCGTCACATTACTTTTATGTTTTTAATCAAGACTTGATGCCTAGTGACGTCTTATTTATTTTTATTGTGCGACATGCATGCTAGTATGCATAAGGAGGCATATAATGCACCTGTTTAATCAGTCTGTCTAGTTCTCTTCCGTGAAGCTGGCTTATAACCGAAACCTGTAGAAGTTTGAAAAATAATGAACAGCTGATTGTTTACAGTATGCATTTCCTCAAATATCTTACGGCTGTTGAATCACATCTCAATAAAAATGTGTAATATATTCTGGCTTGCTTATCCATTTTTGTTTTTTCTTTCTTTCTTTTTTTTATTGTTGTACTGCCAACATTGGTTAACTTACCTAGAACATAAAAGGTTATTTCCAGCTAGCCACAGTAGATGAGTCCAAGTGTGTCTAAATATATGGTACCATTTCACATGAATACTTTGGCACTTATTATGCCTGTGTGTTTCACTGCATTAAAAAGGAATTTTACATTACTGCACTGGTCTCTCTGTTTGTTATACAAAAGGCCACTGTAAGCTAACATTTTTTTTGAGTACTATAATATGAAGGTATGCGGAATCATGCTCTGGGGTGACTTGTCGTTGAGAAAGCCATCATTGCTCAAAAATGAGTTCTAATAATATATGATGCTCAGTCATACTTAGCTTTAATTTTTGTAATTTGAACTATGTCTCTAGAAAGAGACAGATTGGGCAATATTTACTCAGTTTATGAAATAGCCAGTCTGACTACATATCAGTTGTGCCTGTAGGTATGTGCCGTTTCCATTTAAGGCTGTGGCAGAATATCTATGTTGGGTGAATGTAATTTTCTTTGGCACCTCCCTCCGGTTCAGCGATCACCCTTACAGTGACCTACAACCTATCCTCATTGTTATTTCAACCAGAACTTAAGTCTTGGAATGTAAGTTGTAGTGACTGATTTATACATCACGTAGCCCAAGAAATACATTATAATGTACGTACATCTTGATCATAATTATACAGTTTCCAAAAATGAGGTATTTAGCTATTAAGTGATTACAAATTCTGAGTAAGTTGAGATAATTACAACATATTCATTAGTTTTCGGAAGATGTCTGTAGGCCAACCTCATAGATGCTAATATTTGTCATTTGGTCAATAATTACAACCACTGTCTTCCAATCAAAGCAATGGAACCACCTGTCACCATATTTGAGGTTTATCAAACACAAATCCTTTTTCTTACCCTGATGACTGCCATGTGGCCACAGTCAGGCACGTACTTAATGCTGCATGCCCACTGACTGTCAGGGCCATCAGCTGAGCCTCGCAACTAATACTATGTGCTATAAGCGTGTAGAAACCCCTGTGTTGACACATTTGTTACACACAGCTTGATATTACTTCCTATTTTCAAAATTTTGGCCAGGTTGTTCCATATCTATATAGGCACCTAAGTAAAATAAAGTAGCTAGACCTATTTGTGATAAACTATTTATTTTGGCTGCACTATATTAATTGAAGTAGCTAATTTGTTGATTATTTTTTTCTGTCAAGGCAAAAGGTAGAATAGTTTTTTAACCTGTTGAGTTTTTAAGTAACTGGAAAAACTCGCTCTTTCAGATCATGTATTACTTTACAACGAAGGTTTTATGTCAAATTCTGCAACTGTGATTCAATAAATAAGAATCCACTCCAGTTGCTTAAACAAAATGAAAGGGTTAACAAGTCCCAAAACCTTATACCGCTTGTACACAAAAAATTGAACTGAAATATATTATTTTGCCTGCAAAAAGTCTCCAAACAACACAGTGAAATATTTTACTTAAGGACATGTGGGTGAGAATGAATGAAACTAACATGTTAATTACACACTTTTATTCACTAAAAATTAACAGTACAGCATTTACTGTTCCTATGACATATTTAGCAATAAACTAGATTTGTTAACTATTAATTGCAGCTGTGTCTATCACAGGAATGTAAACTCTAACAAATTCATATCTTGAAACACAAAATTCTTGTTTAAGGTAAACAAGAAGCTATTGACTCAACATATTCAAATATATTAACTTGTGTGCCTGGTAGTTTCGTTGTGCAGTTTATACTAGCGAATTTTATACTTTCTAAAGGCAGGGGCCACCCAAGAACACTGTCAACAGTTAAATAATTGTTGGGCAAAAATTTAGATATTACACCACATTTATCAATGAAACACTGCAGTCTTATTTGTTTAGTTATAACGTTCGGCTCATCATAGTAGTTCATAACACTGTTTCATTTCAATATTATCATTTTCTGAATGAAGCACTGGCTGCTGTTACGTATAGAAGAAACTTATGTAAAATCGACGAAACTGTATCCGATACCAGTTTTGGATAACGTCTTAAACAGGGGGCATACTTCTCCATCGACTTTTAAATTCGGCTGGTTTATTAGTACTACGGTCTCTTCAATAAACTGCAGAATATTGCAGGCTTCAGCTAGTGTGTGTTTTCCCCATAACTTTCCTTTAGTTCTTCATAACACATCAGCACCTTGATATTTTTAGTATCTGAAACAAGCGTTAGATATTGCTGTTACAAATCAAATATACACAATTTAAAAGTATTTGTTTATATTTCAAACTTCCGACATAAGCTCCAAGCATAATCTGACGGATATTTGAAAATAATAACCGATTGTTAAAAAATTACAATTACTCGCACTAGCCCTTAGGTAGTACTTACCGCTTGGATAATTCCAACTTTTTAGTTCTCACATTATTCTTCGAAATCAAAATAACAAACTTACTGGTGAATTCAGATCTTAAAAATGGCGGAATTTACGAAAAGTAAAACATAGGTGGTGATGGGGAGGGGGGGGGGGGGGGGGGGGTGACGTGACCGACTACGCATCTGGTGCCAAGTGGTTTGGTCTGTCCATAGTCACGCTACGATCTCTCTGCGCAAATGTCTGCGCACACCTCGCAAATCGTTGCGTGTGGACAGCACATTTGCGCAGATACGAGATGTGCGCAAACGTGGGAGTTGGAGGTTTGAGCAAAATTGCTCATATCTCTGGGTTCAAATCACATCTGCGCGGACAAGTTGGAACGTGTGGACAGGAAATCGCTGCAAATCTGTCGCAGTGTATACTTTTTTCGTGTGTTTACTATGTTGACAGTGAATGAAAATGGCTGAGAACGGAAAATTCCGACTGGGAAACAAAGTTAACCGCAGCTTATTGGCCACATATATAAAGTGGAGTAGGAGTACAGTGTTTCAAACATATCTAAAACCCTGACAATTTTATTTGTATCTTGTTAGAAGGTAGGCCTACTTTACTTGCTTTCATGAAATCATTCTTTAGAGCAGCGTAAATAGCTTCACAAGTGTTGGGGATGATTTAACTCAATGCTTCTTTAGAAACTGCTATTGCAAATTCGAGGTCTTTGTATGCCCTTCCTGTGACCAGGAATCTTAATGTAACTATCAGCCGATCATGTGGAGAAATATATCTCCTCATACAAGTGTCTTTGCGTATTATTCGAGGAGTTACCAGTGTCAAAAGATAGTTATAAGATTCGACATCCATTCGCAAATAATTACACCAGTCATCGGATTTGCACCGCAACTCACGATGTAGAATCACATGTGACAACTGCCTTCTTTTAAGCAACCAATGCCTAAACCATTTCTGTCTATTGCGGTTTGTATGCAACCTTTTTTTTTTTTTTTTTTTTTTTGCTAGACACGTTGCAAATAGTGACCGTTACAAGATTTTATCCATTACTGACAAAAATAAACTTCGAAAAGAAGCTTATCGTATTCGTTTGCCAGTCCAACTGTAGTCTGTACTACCTAGTTTCTTTTTTCAAGGAAAAATGTCGGACGCGATATTTGCGGCAAATTAACACCCGTCCACACGCAACGATTGGTGTGCGTGTGGACCCTGCTTAAGGCCGGATCCAAACATTGGACCCAACGTTGGTGCCAACAGTCTTCGTCCAATGTGTGGATCGGTGAATTAGCGTTGGAACCAACGTTGGCGCCAACGTTGGTACGGCTCCGTTGCTTGTCGGTATTTCGACCAAACATCAAAGGACGCTGGGCTGATATGGGTACGTCGTCCACACATTGGCGCCAACGTTTCATTCTGTCTTTGTCGTCTGCTCATCTCGAAACTGTTTCTTTCTTCGTTAGTTCTTCGTCGCCGTTTTAAAGTTTCGAAATCTCTTTGTAAATATTAAAACTGTATCAGAAAGTGATTCATTTTTTTAAAAGAAACCTCAAAAACGAAATGCCACAGCAAAACTTAGGCGCGAACTGTGAAATTAAAAACTTTCTAGACTCCTATTACACTCCTATTACTGAATTTAATTTTTAAAATTAACAGTACAGTACTTAATATTTCCTGTCAAGTTTTAAATATCGTTTTGCAAACTTCAAGCACTACTAGTGATATCAATTACATGGTTATTTAAAAAAAGGAAGTGTAGGCTTCTAATATTGTCTCATTTAGCAAGAAATCGAAGAGTAATACCAAAAGAATAGCATCCCTCCAAAACATTTTTTTTTTCTTCAATCATTTATAGTAGCAGGTCTAAGTTTTTATAATGTGTGTCGTTTACTTGTAGCATATTTTTTTAAAAAATTAATGATTTCTTACCGCAAATAATGTTCGGTAGGAAGTGATACATCCCACCATCTTTAACGTATGTTTCCGATTTTGATTTACAATGACGAAATGTAATTATGTACACTCAAAAGCGTTAATGCATTGGGCGCGATTTGTGCGTCAGATACGATTTCGTTGGCTCTCGACGAATTCAACTGAATGTTGGCTCCAATGTGTGGACGCTGTCTCAAAAATATTGGCCAATGTTGGCGCCAGCGTCGGTACCAATGTATGGACGCGGGATAAGAGTGTAAAATGTTTTGTCTCTGCATGTGTGAGTATGGGAATTTTTTTTTTGCGTGCTAGTGTGTCTGGAAGTATGAGAAATTTAGCCTTGGGTGATGCGTCGATAGGTGGCTAGTACCAACCTCTCTTTCTATGCTCTACAAAGAGGTTTCCGCACCCTTTCGTTGCAAGTTAGGTTGGCAAGAGGCTGGTGTGAGCCTGTGGAGGTTTATAGGATCGGGTCGGATAAGACACCAGACACTCCAACTTTCATACACTGACTTTATTATAACACGTTTACACTATACAAATGTCAGGCGGGAACTGGTGTTTCCGCTTCCTTACAGCAAAGACCTTTCGTAACACAGAAAGATATTACACTTGTCCAAAGTTGTTAGGTATCGATCCCCACATAGCCCCCCCCCCCCCGGCAGTATGGAGTACATGAAAAAAAAAAAAAAACTTAAAAGATTAAAATTACACAGCTGGTAGGGGATGCAGAAAGGTTACTGGCAGCTCTTGTGCATCCTCAGGTAGGGGGCGGTTGGTGGGTGACCGTGGGGCAAAACCCGGCACGGTAGTCTCGAAGTCCTCGAGGGTGGATGGTGGGCGAAGCCGACGTCCAAATCTTGTCGATTGTTGTGGGGGGCCTCGATGATCAGCTGGGAACCGCACAATGACGGTTCCGTTCGGGCGGACGAACGCACGTAGATTGCCTGCGGAGGCGAGGTGGGAAGCTGTGATTCGTCGAACCACACGTTGCACTACACCACCTTCCTGATCACTTTTATCGTCACACGCGAGCATGATGAACACTGAAACACCCTGCACTAACACGCTGAGGTTACAGATATGATCTGGGTCAACCCTAGTTTTGAATTCTACCTCGGTAGCAGTGGAGGGAGGCGTACGGCTGCAAGTGGGGGTGGCAAAACCCCGACATAAGGAGGGTGATGCATCCGAGGCGGGTGTGGTAGGAGTAGTTGTGGCAGGCAAACGGCCAGGGGAAACAGGTGTGGAGGACCGATGTGGACACAATTTCTTGCCGCTTGATGGGCGCAACGAACTTGTGCAGGAAGAAGGGGTTGAAAGGGTGAAGTTTTGTGAGGAGGGAGTCATGCGGGGTGAAAATCCTCGGAAAGGATGGGGATCAGAGGGCTGACTCGAATGTTGTGGACCACCAGAAAGGTAGTTGTTCGAAGAATGGGTGAGGGGTTGTGAAGAAGAATGACTCCGATTGCCTGAGTCGTTCGAAGAGGGTGGGGGTGAGGGTGTGGGGGAGTCATTGGAAGCGGGCTCAACTAGAGCCGGTTTCACTCGGTTCAGTGAAACGGTAGTTTTGGAACCGTGCAGGAGAATGTCCATGGTGTTTGCCGCACGACGGAGCACCTTGTGAGAACCAGTATAAGGCGGCTGAAGGGGGGCCTTAATGGTGTCGTCACGCAGGAAAACATATGTGCACGAACTAAGTGCAACGGGTACATAAGTACGAGGTGGTGTGTGGTGTGCCGGAGGTTGTGGGCGAAGTTTGCTACAATGTAGTTTGACGCGTTCTACCAGGGATGGAAGCTCTGAAGGCGAAGCCACTGGCGTGGGGGCAACTAGTTCACCTGGTAAAACAAGGGGTTGACCATAGACAAATTCAGCTACTGAACCTTTTAAATCTTCTTTAAAAGTGGTGCGTAACCCCAAAAGTACGAAGGGCAGGGCCTCAGTCCAAAGAGGGCCATGGCAGCGTAAGGCAGTTTTAAGAGTCCTATGCCATCTCTCGACGAGTCCGTTGCTCTGAGGATGGTAGGCAGTTGTATGGATCTTGGAAATGCCGCACAACCTACAAATGTCAGAAAACAGAGCGGATTCGAATTGGCGCCCCTGATCGGTTGTCAACACTGCCGGGCACCCGAAGCGTGCTATCCAAGTGTCTATAAAGGCACGAGCAACGGTCTCAGAAGTGATGATCGGGAGTGGGGTGGCTTCGAACCAACGTGTAGTCCTATCTATGATGGAGAGTACGTATCTGAACCCCTCAGAAGGAGTGAGTGGGCCTACCAAGTCTATGTGTAGGTGTTGGAAACGTTTGTGTGGTTGGGAGAAAGTACCCAGCGGGGAGGTGGTGTGCCTGGAAACTTTGTTTTCCTGACATGGAATGCACGATCGGGCCCAGACTTGGCAATCGCGTCGCATGTCACGCCACACAAAACGCTCAGTAACAAGTCTGGTGGAGGCTCGCACTCCAGGATGGGCTAGGCTATGCAGTTTGTCAAAAACTTGTCTCTGTAGGTCCTTGGGAATGAAAGGTCGCAGAGAACCGGTAGATTCGTCACACCACACTTCTCCGGTCACACCTGGGAAAGTTGTTTTGACAGGTTTAAGGGAAGAGTCGTGGTCATTGATGAGCTGCATTATGTTTGGGTCAGCTGACTGCCGCTGCGGGAGGTCTGATAGGTCGAGAACCGAAGTGACAGCTCCGACACGGGACAGGAAATCTGCTACAATATTGTCTGCACCTTTAATGTATCTGACGTCACTTGTAAATTGTAGGATGTAATCAAGATGACGGAAACGTCGTGGCGGAGGGTCAGACGGAGGTTTCTGGATGGCGGCCACAAGGGGTTTGTGATCCGTGAGGATATAAAAGCCACGTCCCTCAACTTCCGTACGAAAATGTTTCACTGCCTCATAGACAGCCAGCAATTCTCTGTCAAAGGCAGAATATTTCTTTTGTGCGTTATTCAGCTTCTTTGAGAAGAACTGGAGGGGGGATGTAACGTCTCCGACAGATTGACTCAAAACAGCACCTATAGCACAGTCACTTGCATCTGTTGTAATAAAGAGGGTGGCATCTGGATGCGGGTGAGCCACAGTTACAGCATTTGCTAATAGATGCTTCAGTTTCTCGAAGGCTGTTTCCATTACTGGGGTCCACGGAACCTGCCGGATGCCGGTAGTGTTTTGGCCTGCCAAGGCATCTGTGAGAGGTGCCTGAACCTCAGCAGCAGCTGGCAAATGTTTCCTATAATAGTTAACTGTTCCTAGGAAACGCCGTAATTCTTTATAAGTGTCAGGTCGTGGTAATTCTAAAACAGGTTTGACCTTGTCAACAGGGGGTGTGAGGCCCTCAGCTGAAACAACATATCCCAAAAACAGAACTGAAGGTTTGTGAAGTTGCAGCTTCTTATTATTAAGCTCTACACCAGCTGCAACGAGAGTGTCCTTAACTATCTGCAAATGTTCCTTATTCTTTTCCGCAGTAGGGCTGAAAATCAAAATATCATCGAGGTAGACGAAACAAAAGTCTAAGTGGAACAGTACCTCGTTGATAAACCTTTGCCAGGTTTGAGCAGCATTCCGCAACCCGAAAGGCATGAATCTGTATTGGAACAGTCCGAAAGGTGTGGTGATTGCCGTTTTTTCTATGTCCTCCGGGGCCATAAGAATCTGGTGATAGGCACGTTTACAGTCTATCACCGAGAAACACCGGGCGCCGGCCAAAGCGTGGTTAAAGTCTGACACGTTGGGGACGGGATATTTATCGATGATGGTACGAGAATTAAGCTTCGTATAGTCTCCTACCATGCGCCAAGTGCCGTCTTTCTTTGCGACGAAATGAATCGGACTCGACCAACATCCCGAAGAGGGTTCAATAATTCCACCTTTTATTAGTTCGTCGATCTGTTCGCGAGCAACGGGCATAAGTTCGGGTTTGAGACGACGAGGGCGGCACGAAATAGGCGGTCCGTCAATCAGGCGTAGTCTATGAACAGTTCCGTTAGTCACTAAGGCAACGCGGGGCGCCGTGTGCGAGGGAACAGTTTGTATAGGCGCGAGCGTATCGGCCTCCGAGCGAAGCTGCGGCGCTGGCGTCGAGAGTTTACACGATTGCCAACTGCCCGTAGGTAGAGAGTTGCAAACAGGCGAGCCGCGTTGGGTTGAGTTGGTACACTGAGTAATAGTTGCGGAAGGCGCCGCTGGCGAGGCTGAGGGCAGCAGCGGGCGCATAGAAACAGCTGATTGCTGTGAGTTATTGACACTAGCCTGCGCGCGGAAATTTGACTGTCCGGGTAGGCGGGGAGGAGGGGTAGCACTCGTAATAACACTGTCAGAATGAGGACGAGCGCAAACGCAGTTACAGGTAGAGGAATCCCTGTCACAGTTGCGCGCGGGCGCAGGATCACTAGAACACTGACTAACCTGTAGTACTGAAGGCGGGCAGGATGCTTGAAGACTGTTGAGCTGTTCGCGGACAGATGACAGCTCTGAGCTTAAATCCTGCAGCCGACGATGAAGTTCGTGATTCGTGGATTCGATTCGCTCTGCGAGCCACTTGTTTGACCACTCGAGAGACTCGCCGGGGAGATTAGCGCTTTTGGTAGCTAGGCGAACGTTATCTTCGTCCTTAGTTAGAACACTGGCAGGCACACAAGAAATATACAAGTTGCACGCCGGATAGAACACGCGATCGCTTGCTAAATCTATTGTTATTTTGTAATGCCTAAGAAAATCTATACCTATTATAGGTTCTTCGACTTGCGCAACTAAAAATCTCCACTCTAACTCGCACTTGGGGGCGAGGGTGACATTAAAAGAGGTTAGGCCGGTGCACTGGAGATGCGATGCGTTGACTGCTCGAAGTGTAGTCTTCTGCCGGTGAATCTTCCTGTTAGCGAGGCGAGCAGGAAGCAGTGACACGTCGGCTTCGGTGTCCACTAGAAAATTTGTTCCAGAGGAGAGATCTTTCACGTACACCCGGCCATGGTTTCTAGTGGCGTGTGACACAGAATGTAAAGTTGGGTGGCGCTCGTTTAGTTTGCAGGAGGTTGCGCCGCTGCCTACCTGCGATTGTAGTTTGGGTAGGAGCACGGTGGTTTGCAATTGCGTGCTTGCTCTCCAAATCTATAATGGAAGAAACAGTATGTCATTGCTGGCGGCGGAGGAAGCTGCGACCCATGATCTTCCGCGGCGTCAGAAGCGCCGTCGCTGCGTCGAGATGAAGGTGCCGGTAGAGCAACTGACTTGACAGGTCTTGTATTAGACGGTCTAGAAGCGCTGGCGCGGAGTTCGCGTAGCCGGGCAGAATGGACTCTATCGGCGGCGCGTAAGAGTTCGATAACTGACCTGTCCTCGTACGCGGAGATTGCAGTCTGTACAGGCAGAGGCAGTTTTTCTGTCCAAATCTCGGTGAGTGTATCGTTTGGCAAGTCGTGTTCGCTGACAAGTAAACGGAGGCATCGCCACAACTGTGATGGAGACCTGTCGCCGAGACGCTCTTCATATATTAGTTGTCTGACATTCTCTCTCCTTGTTTTGGACACACGTTGCAGAATCGTCTGCTTGGCTGCCGTGTACTTCCCTGTCGAGGGAGGGTTCTTGACAAAGTCGTAGATTAATTCGACGCGCTCGTGGAGATGGTTCACAAGGCAGTAAAAACGCGCGTCGTCGTCAAGCCCGTAAACATTGAAAGTTTGCTCTAGCAAGTTAAACCAAAACTCTGGGTGAGCAGGTTTGAAAGGAGGTAGCGTGGGCATGTTCTCCAACCGTCGAACAACAGTCTGTGCGAGCGAATTGTCCCTGTGAGCAGGCGATGGATTCTGGAGAAACTGCGGCGACATATTATAAAATTGGTGAAAAGGGTTCGCGTGCAGAGCCTCAGAGGCAACATCGTGTGTCGGAAGTCGGGTAGATGGGTCCCATTGGCGTGGCGGATGAATATTGCACTGCTGACGATTAGGAGTTTGAACGCCGGCTGCCGCATTGTTCGTGTTCAAAACATTTCCGACCGACGCAGGAACACTGAAGTTATGGTCGTAAACGTTCGAGGCACCCTCATGAACTCTATTACACACGTTGTTTACACCCGGTGTGGCGAAAAAGGTGTCCTGCACACGAGGTTCAACAGGCGCGGAATGATATGTAACGGGCGGCCTTTCAAATGCCGTAGCGTTCTGTTGAGTAGAGTTCAGCCTTAAAAATTCCGCTGCATTAGCGGGAGCGGAAGGAAACCTCGGCGTAGAGGAGAGAACCTCTCCAGCACTGCTGTCCCTTGTAAGATTACATTTTGGCGGGCTAACAAAGCCGGAGTCCATAGTAGGCACGGGTATACTGACGAAGTTTGCACACGGAGTAGCATTCCCGGAGCTGTAAGAAATTTGCTGTCCTTGTCGGTATTCGGCAGGTGGAGGCACACTCACGGGACGGCAGAATCCGGGCGGCGGAGGTCCGTTAGGTGAAGCCATTGTGCACAGTACGGACAATAGGCGGCATGCGAACGCGGGAGCGCGAATATCGCGGTAGACGCGGATGGAAAGCACTTCGGGCGGTAACTCGAAAGCGACACTTGATCGGGGTCACCAATGTGGAGGTTTATAGGATCGGGTCGGATAAGACACCAGACACTCCAACTTTCATACACTGACTTTATTATAACACGTTTACACTAGACAAATGTCAGGCGGGAACTGGTGTTTCCGCTTCCTTACAGCAAAGACCTTTCGTAACACAGAAAGATATTACACTTGTCCAAAGTTGTTAGGTATCGATCCCCACAAGCCTATACGCGCCCTTGTGTGAATCTCTACGTTTCCCCCACCACCCCTGGCTCCGCTCGGCCTTGCCGATTTCCGGGCGGAGGCCCACGTGTCACTTGTGCGGAGGCTGTCCTTCGGAATGGTGAGTTAGCTCTGCACTTTCAGCCTGGAGATGGCATATCGGAGTAAGTTTCTCCGAGCATGCATCGAAAGATGCGCGACTACTAAGCAGGATTTTTGTTTCTTGTAACTCGTGTGCAATTTTACTGTTCGTTTCCTCTGTCCGCGAGTAACATGTACTCCACGTGGTGTGTTCTCAGAACAAAGCCTTCAGCGGAACCCGTTTGTTCTATGCCCTTCAGGCTAGAATAACAGCATGTATCCTTCCATTTTCTGTTAGTACTGCGCGATCTTACCTCTTCCGCCTGTTGTAAATTGCTATTTTATTCTAGAACTTGTACTGTTCTCAACCGCGGTCTGTA
Source organism: Locusta migratoria (assembly GCA_026315105.1). Taxonomy (NCBI): domain Eukaryota; kingdom Metazoa; phylum Arthropoda; class Insecta; order Orthoptera; family Acrididae; genus Locusta; species Locusta migratoria. The sequence goes on from CM048755.1 coordinate 340,954,644, forward strand.
AATTCTGTACTAGCCCTGTACAACCTTTCTCATTTGCTTGCTTAAGAAATGCTGCGCATTTCTGTAGGTTGCATGCCGTATTTTAGTTGTTCCGTGATTGCGAATTTATTAAACTTTGATGACTTTTGAGATAGGATTTCATTCTTCTCTGTAAAGTTCGTGCTATCGCGTATATCTGTGTTTCTTTCGTTTCCTTACAAAATTCTACGTATTTCGATGCGTTGCATGCCGTATTTTGTATCTGTTTTACCGCTAATCGGAATGTATTAAACTTTGATGATTTCTGAAAGCGGACCTCATCCATCTCTCGAAAGTTCTATCGTGTGGAACCGTGTTTCTTCCGTTTCCTTGTAACATTCCACGCATTTCTATGGGTTGCATGCTACAGTTAATTTTCGTAATATTTTAGTAACTGATTTTCTTCACTTTACTGGATTTTGAAACCACGTGGTGCGCGCCTCTTCAGGGGGTACTTGTTTGGGAGGACGACCAAGGTGTATACTGATTACCGCGCATTAGAATTTCTGATGACGGCTAAGTTGACAAACGGAAGGTTGGCCAGGTGGGCGTTGTTTCTCCAGGAATTTAGATTTACCGTGGTCCACATACCTGGGAAGGAGAATGTGGTGTCCGATGCCCTCTCTCGCTCCCCGGTGGGTTTGGTGCAAGGGAAAAATGATGAACTGGGTGAAAACAGCTTCAATGTCTTATATCCCCGTGACGTTGCTTTTGAAAACTTTATCACCACCTCTTTTCAGGACATAGCATGGGAACAAGATAAGGATGCGATTCTGAGAGATGTGAAGGCCAAGTGGTGTGATCAGAACCATCCGTCAATCAGACATTACTACCGTATTAGGCAAAATATCTTGTTCCGACGTAGCAACCCCAGGCAAACGAACTGGGCTGTGTGTATTCCGGATGAGTGGGTCAACAAACTCATCTGGTTTACTCACCTAAGCTATGCGCACTATGGCCCCCGCAAGTGCTATCAGATACTCCGTGATACCTGCTACTTCCTTAATATAGAAAAAAGGATCTGGAAAGTACTGGCCACTTTTAAGCTCTGTCAAAAGTCTAAGCCCCCCACACTTAAACACTGTGCTCCCCTCTTTCCTATTATTCCATCTCAGCTTCGTGAGTTAGCTGCGGTCGATCCCTTTGGGCCGATACCACGCACACTGAATGGCTATTCGTACATCTTTGTGGTAGTGTAGCTAACATCAAAATTTGTCACTTTAACTCCCCTGAAAAGATCAACCGAACAATGCGTAGCCCAGGCCTTTATTAAAGACTTCTTATGACAAGTCGGGCCTGTGAAAAAAGTCATTGTGGATAACGGTGTTCAGTTCCGTTCCCCGGTTTGGAAAGAAATGCTATGGAGGAGACGAATGAGGCCGAATTTTCATATCGGTTTATCACCCTGCATCAAATCCCTGTGAGCGGGTAATGAAAGAACTGGGTAAGCTGTGCCACCTGTACTGCCACCGTCGTCATAGGGCCTGGAATCAGTATATACAGGGTTTTCAGCACGTCCTGAATGACCTCCCAAATAGTTCTACCTGTATGCCCCCAGTGCTGATACTTAGGAATCAGTACCTGGAGGACAAGGTGTGCAAAACTGTGCCTCTAGACCTGCTGGTTAGATTGAGACACAGGGATGTCACGGAATGCGCTTTGGCGAACATCAGAAGTGCCACAGAAAGGAGGCGACAGCAGGACAAGCTCAGTCGCGTAGTAAGTGTGTTCCAGGTGGGCTAGAAGGTCCTAGTACATTCGCATCGACTCTCGAGCAAACGTCATTCGTCCACCAAGAAGTTCTTCCCCCTCTTTATCGGGCCGTACCGGGTAAGACGAATAGCCCACAAGAACACAGTAGAGCTCGAGACTCTCCGCACAAGGAAATCCAGAGGACTCCACCATGTATAAAGTCTGAGGTTTTACCGCGAGTAGCCTGACTCTCTTATGTGTGTCATGCTTAACCTGTAAGTTGTATGTCTAGGGTAATTTTAATTAGTGTTCTTACCCCACCAAGTGTTTAGTGTGTATATTTTTGATGAATTTTCTATGTATTTGCAGTGTGTTTATGTGATTTGATTTGTGTTCATTTATATGTGTTTTGCTATGACTTGTTTTAGTGTTGTTGTTGTCTTATGTGTCATTTAAATGCACGCCGTCACCGGCGTAATTGACAGCAACTTGCCAGTTCAAGCTGCACCGCTGGAAGCGGGTTATTTTGGAACTAGATTTTCTTAAGAGATTATTAGCATGGCGCCTCCGAATGCCCATGTATTGACTAGAAAGTTGTCCAGTTCGCCAAGTCGTTGCTGTCCTTGCTTTTCATAATGTCTCCCATCATGAATGGATGGAGTATAAATTAAGTTTTGTAGGCCATATGCAGATATTTATGGGGTATTTGTATTGATGTCAATTGTTTTCTGTTTGTCATTTAAGTTGTGTGCGCTCCTCTTCACTGTGAGTGAAGCCAGCCTCGTGAATCGAGTGCTATTATGTCCACCTTTACTGTGAATTTTGTCGACAATCTCCCCATTAAGTAGCATATTAATAAGACGCTGTGGTAGGCATCAACACTGTTATTCTTAAGATTTTTAGTTGCACCGAGATGCACTGTGGTGGTGTTGCTCAGGGGCCTAGGAATGTTTATCTAGTATTTGTCTGTGTAGAGTAACAGAGGGTGTGAAATTCGGCCTGTTGAGGGTCGCTGGAGTGCACAAACGAAGGGGTTCTTAAAGATTTCAATTGACAATGTGTATCCTGGCCAATTTAAAAGAAACGACTTATATTTTTTCAGATAAGATTTTGAAGGACAATGTAATAAATTAAAATATAGGAGGTGAACTGTGGATCAGGCCAATGTTTCATTCAGGAGAGGAAAAATGTCATGATAGAGAATCAAATTCAGGAGTGCAAGAAGAGAAACTCCATGGGACATAACTGGCCGCTTAAGATGCAGAACCAAAGACACAAGACTGTCCAATGTCACCAGGAACATAAAAGGATAAAAAAAACAATAACTATAATTCTTATGTTTCAGCATTTTTGGTAAGATTATGTATCTAAGATAAGTTAACCATTGCCTTAGACATCACTTGACTGAGTTAGATTTGTTTTACATGTGTGATTTGGGTGTTTTACTTTATATGTTTTACCTTGTTTCTCAAAATGATTTTGAGAAGAATCACTCCAGATGGGTGATATCTTTTTGTCATTAACTTGATGACGGCTATCCTTAGAGGGAAGTTTTGTATTTCATTATGTGTATTTCAATGTCTAGTGATTATTTGTGAACTGTTTCATTCTTGCGCAACTATCTTTTCTCGCCTCGGCGAGAGAGATTTGTGTGGGAGTATGTTTGCAGGAAACAGCTACATCTGGCATCGAAAGGAATCGGGTCACCAGTCGCGCCGGATCTACGTCTGCGGCTTGCGCTGTAGTTAGTGTAAATTGTGCCTGGGTTGTAGATAGTGGGTTAAAGTAGTTAGACACTGCTAGGCGCTGCATGCTGCATGACTACCCTGATTTCCTGGACGAATGCCCCTCTCTCTCGAAACTAACCCTGACATGACTATTGACATGCCCTGTGGGCTGGACTATAATAATTAAAGCACTGTCCTAATTACAGGACCTTATTTTATGTATGATAAATGTGCCAATGTTATTATGAGGTGAGTCACCATGTCATGTGGCTCACCTGGAACTTAGATTGCTAAGTATTATTGCTTTTCTTTATTTGTGCTGAGTTAATTTTAAGATTTTTTATAACATAGCATACATCTGTTGGACTTGGGACCTTGAAGATCCATTTGAAGACGACACCCTGTGTCAGTGATAACTTGTTGTGTGTTTTAATGTTAATGTTAAAGTTATGAGCGTGAGCATCTGTCGATGTCAGTGAACTGTAAGTGAGGAGACTCGCTAGTGTGAATTAAAAAAAAGTCTTGTTTAATTTTTTTGTTTAATCTATTTATTTTTGTTAAAAACTGGGAACTTTACATAAAGTCACTCCCAGGTAGGACTAAGCATGGACTTCGTTAATTTGAAGCTGTAGTGCTTTTTGTGAAGATAGAGATCTTTTAGTAACAGTTCCTCCAAAGGGTTGACACTGAGTGCGACGGTGAGAGCGACGAAGCAAGGTGTCAGCCTGAGGCCACGCACGCCGCCACATCACCAGAAGCAGCCAGCAGAAAAATGCACAGCTGCACAAGGTGCCGGCAGAGATGTAAACGCGGGATGGAATAGGTCCTGCCCCAGGCGCACAATGGGCCGCCGCCAGCGAGCAGGAGCCCGGAAGGGTCGCTGTTACTCATCACCTGATTAGCACATCTCAATGGAACGAGTGGCTGGCCGCCGCCGGCATAAAAGAAGCTCCGTCGCAGGCTACCTGGCCGGGTCTGCTACGGCGAGGGACGGCTGTCTGCGCTTGCAAACCTGTACTGTCAACCTACGAAATAGTTTAGAAGGGAGACCAACCTGTTCATTTTGAATACCCAGTGTGTGTAATAGACTACCCACTAGTGTTGAGTTAGTAGCATGACGAGCTAACCAAAGAATTTTCCTTCACTGACTGACACTTGCGTCCGGTCAAGGACCTCTGTGAAACTACAAAACCTATAATTTCCTCTAACTAGAGGCCCCCTATCTTGTCTTATGCTGCGGTGTATTATCTTGTTATTTTGTGCTCTGCACACCATCCAACTCCATGCCGCGTATGCAAAAGAGGGGCATCGGAAGAACATTACATTACATTACCTTTCTTCGGACAGCAATCATGTGGTCAACCTGTGACCGAGTGCCACACCCAGTGGTGCTTAAAGGAGAACAGGTCTTGCCATGCTGTGTGGTGACATACTGCACCACACCAGGTCCGTTAGGTGGAGCAGGCGCACGGCGAGAGAGAGAGAGAGAGAGAGAGAGAGAGAGAGAGTGTGTGTGTGTGTGTGTGTGTGTGTGTGTGTGTGTGTGTGCACGCGCCTAAAATTCAATTCAGTGTAGATAAATTTAAATTTCTATTATGGGCATTTTTAGCGTAAGATATGATAGTGCTTGTGAGCTAGTTTCAATGGGATGCGTTTTTATTCTGTAACTAAATTGGTCCCCCCCCCCCCCCCCCCACGTGCTTGAGCTTACACTGAATAAAAGCATTTTTTCCAGTAAAACCTTATCCTATTTTTAATACAGTAGTTTGAGAATACCTACCCCTTTCTTTATAAATATTGTTTCACTGTTCTCAGCAAACAGATGCTGATTATTAATATTTCCGTTGCACCTCTTGTTTCGTCCACCACTTTCATAAAGTAATTCATTTGTGGTGGCTCGTTTCATAGTGTGATTCCTGTGAGCTACAATTCATATGACTGCTGCGAGAGTAATTTAAGGTCAAACTAGTTCTCAATTTCGGCCAGGGAACAAGTTTCAGCAGCACATCAAGTAGTTTACATGAATCTTAACTGGCTTGTACACCCAGAACTATAATTTTTAAAAGTAATCTATGTTTTCTGCTACTAGAATCATTTCATTAAATTAATATTGATCTTGGTTTTGGCTCCTCTCGTCAAGACTATTTACTAATTTTATAACTGAGTTTTTCATTAGATTAATTGATGGCAGATTTGATTACACTATTTAAGCAGTGCATTTTTGATTATTTGCCAAGATCAGTTTATTCTAGTAAGCAGACAAGTACAGTGCCACTGATGCAACAGGTGAAGCAGCCTGTGCTAATGCAGAGATATTATAAACAATGGACAACACCTCAAACCTATTGCTGAGGCTTAAGGGGACAGCTTTATGGCCCGTTTCTGGTTTCGCCTTCTGCCCAAAGTTTTGTAACCCCTGCATAATTTTCCAATTGTCAGAAAACTGTTGATTGCCTGAGACATCAAACTGTAACCACAGTGGCATCAGGGACCGAAGACATAGTAGTAGGCACCAGAAGCACCCCAGCCTGAGTGACACTACAGCCCAGGGCAGCAGCATGAAAACTCTTGACTGTGACCAACACAGGCTCCATTTGTTTACGGACAGTGTCCAACTCCTGAATCTGCAGACAACCGGCACAGTCCCTACGCATCTCTATCAAATAACTTAAAATGGCCACATGTACCAAAACACGAAAAAAATAAATCCCTTGAAAAACAGAAAAACTAACAAAATATGCAAGACTAGAGCTCTTAAAAACACAAGCACTAACAAACTTTAAGAACTGGATTGGTAGTTAAGATATAGAAAAGTTAAATTGCACTCCTGTACTCTGCAGGTGTGCTTCAGGTGGCAGCTGTTATTAATAAACTAGCTAAACCGGTCACGCTTCGCTGTGGCTCACTCTCATATGAAATAAATAGAAAAGCAAATATTGTAACACATTTGGACATAGAATTACTGAGAGAATGTTTCAATCTTATCAATATCATTTATTACACTACTATGGGTACATAAAACAAAAGTTATAAAAAATAGTTTCACCGATGCTCATTATTTTAAACCCAAAAGACAGATTACATTTTATGCCATTCGTTTTCTTCACAAACACAAACATACAGGTCAGTTAACTGACTCTGGACCATGTAACTTATAATTCACCTTAGTAAAAAGCTATTGTTTTCTCCATTCTGTCCATCTATGTCTATCTCCCACTTCCCTACTATCTACCTCTTCATCCTCCCATTATCTAATGCCTGGCCTCTGTTCATCACTCCCTTTCCTTCCATCCATCTTCAATCTCCACCTCCATTTCTCTCTGCATGTATCCTCTTTCGCTCATCACACCTATATAAAATAAAATGAAATTAAAAATTAGGGAAATGCTTCAGATTACGTGTTATCTGCTGGAAACTATCACAAAATGAAGTGAAATAACAACGCCCATAAACGCCGTTTTGTTCAGAATTTGTTTCTACGGTGTTTTGATTTCCAGTGCTTTTATCATGATTGATATTACTCAAAATTAACGATGAAACATGAACGTATCTAAAATGTGTTTCCAGAAAAGGTTGTTACTTTAGCATCGCATTTTTACCATAGCACCTGACGGGTATGCAAGGCAGAAGTTGGTAGCACTTCAGTCAGAGCTATAGACATGAAAACATTTACTTCCTTTTGCCTCTCTTAATGGCTACGCATACACACAATTTTCTTTTTGCATGCATCTATGGCAAAGTGCCTTTTGAATTGTGTAAGTTTAGTTGGCCTCCTTGTATAATTCCACCCCCATGAACCACAGACATTGCTGAGGTGGAGTGGCTTGCGTGCCTCAACGATGCAGATAGCCGTACCATAGGTGCAACCACAGCGGAGGGGTATCTGTGGAGAGGCCAGACAAACGTGTGGTTCCTGAAGAGAGGCAGCAGCCTTTTCAGTAGTTATAGGGGCAACAGTCTGGATGATTGACTGAACTGGCCTTGTAACATCAGCTAACGTGGTTTTGCCACACAGCTACTGTGAACAGCTGAAAGCAAGGGGAAACTACAGCCGTTACTCTTCCCGAGGACATGCAGCTCTACTGTATGTAAATATGATGATGGCATTCTCTCGGGTAAAATATTCTGGAGGTAAAATAGTCCCCCATTCGGATCTCCGGGTGGGGACTACTCAGGAGGATGTTGTCATCAGGAAAGACAATACTGGCATTCTACGGATCGGAGCGTGGAATGTTAGATCCCTTAATCGGGTAGGAAAATTAGAAAATTTAAAAAGGGACATGATTTCTGGTCAGGTGAGTACAGGACTATAAATACAAAATCAGTTGGGGATATCACAGGAGTAGGGCTGATAATGAATAAGAAAATAGGAATGCAGGTAAACTACTATGAGCAGCACAGTGATCGCATTATCATTGTCAAGATAGATACAAAGCCAACACCGACAACACTAGTACAGGTTTATATGCCAACTAGCTCTGCCGATGATGAGGAGATTGAAGAAATATATGAGGAGCTAAACGAAATTATTTAGACAGTTAAGGGAGAGGAAAACTTAATTGTGATGGGAGACTGGAATTCGGTAGTAGGAAAAGGAAGAAAAGGAAAAATAATAGGTGAATATGGACTGGGCAGGAGGAATGAAAGAGGAAGTCGCCTGGTAGAATTTTGCATGGAACATGATTTAATCGTAACAAACACTTGGTTTAAGAATCACAAAAGAAGGTTGTATACGTGAAAGAGACCAGGAGACACCGGAAGGTATCAGATAGATTTTATAATGGTAAGACATAGATTCCGGAACCAGGTTATAAACTGCAAGACATACCCAGGGGCAGATATAGACTCTGACCATAACTTGTTAGTCATGAACTGTAGGCTGAAGCTGAAAAAACTGCAGAAAGGTAGGAAAATAAGGAGATGGGACTTAGATAAATTGAAGGAAAGTGAAGTTCTGGAGAATTTCAGAGGGAGATTTAGGCAACAATTGACAGAAACAGGGGAAAATAAAACAGTAGAAGAGGAATGGGTAGCATTGAGAGATGAAATAGTGAAGGCAGCAGAAGACAAAATAGGTAGAAAGGCAAGACCTACAAAAAATCCTTGGATATCACAGGAAATACTAAATTTAATTGATGAAAGAAGAAAATATAAAAATGCAGTAAATGAAACAGGCAAAATGGAGTACAGACGACTAAGAAATGAGATTGATAGGAAGTGCAGAATGGCTAAGCAGGAGTGGCTAGAAGCCACATGCAAATCTGTAGAAGAATGTATAAGAAGGGGAAAAGTAGATACCGCCTACAGGAAAATAAGAGAGACATTTGGGGACAAGAAAAGCAACTCTACGAATATCAAGAACTCAGATGGGAAACCAGTTCTCAGCAAAGAAGGGAAAGATGAAAGGTGGAAAGAGTACATAGAGCAGCTCTACAAAGGAAATGAACTTAGAGACAATGTTGCAGGAAGGGAAGAAGATCAAGATGAAATAGGAGATATTATACTGAGAGATGAATTTGACAGAGCCTTGAAAGACCTAGGTCGGAACAAGGCTCCAGGAGTAGATGACATACCCTCAGAGCTACTAAAGTCTCTGGGAGAGCCAGCCATGACAAGACTATTTCAACTGGTGTGTAGGATGTATGAGACAGGAGAAATGCACACAGACTTTAAGAAAAATGTAATAATCCCCATTCCAAAGAAATTGGGCACAGACAGGTGTGAAAATTACAGAACCATCAGTTTGATAAGTCATGGTTGCAAAATATTAACACGATTATCTACAGGAGAATGGAAAAGCTGGTAGAAGCTGACCTCGGGAAAGATCACTTTGGATTCAGGAGGAACATAGGAACCCGGGAGGCAATACTCACTTTACGTCTTATCTTAGAAGATAGATTAAGGAAAGGCAAACCTACATTTTTAGCTTTTGTAGATTTGGAGAAAGCATTTGACAATGTTGACTGGAATACATTCTTTCAAATTCTGAAGTCAGCAGGGGTAAAATACAGGGAAAGGAGAGTTATTTACAACTTGTGCAAAAGTCAGACCGCAGTTATTAGACTCGAAGGGAATGAAAGGGAAGCATCAGTTGGGAAGGGAGTAAGACAGGGTTGTAGCCTTTCTCCGATGTTATTCAATTTGTACATCGAGCAGGCAGTAAAGGAAAGCAAGGAAAAATATGGAATAGGGATTAAAGTTCAGGGGGAAGAAATAAAAACATTGTGTTTTGCTGATGACATTGTAATTCTGTCAGACAGCAAAGGACCTGGAAGAGCAGTTGAATGGAATGGACAGTGTGTTGAAGAGTGTATAAAATGAACATTAACAAGAGCAAAACAAAAATAATGGAATGCGGTCTTAGAAAATCAGGCGATGCTGAAGGAATTAGATTAGGTAACGAAACAATGAAGGTGGTAGATGAGTTTTGTTACTTGGGTAGTAAAATAACATGCAATGGTTGCAGTACAGAGGATATAAAATGCAGAATGGCAACCGGAAGAAAAGCATTTTTGAAAAAGAGAAATTTGCTAACATCGAATATTAATTTAAGTGTAAGGAAGTCTTTTCTGAAGGCATTTGTGTGGAGTGTTGCCTTGTATGGGAGTGAAACATGGACGATAAGCAGTGCGGACAGGAATAGAAATAGAGGCTTTTGAAATGTGGTGCTACAGAAGAATGCTGAAGATTAGGTTGGTAAATCGCATAGCTAATGAAGAGGTACTGAATAGAATTGGTGAGAAAAGTAATTTTTTACATACCCTGACTAAAAGAAGGGATCGCTTGGTAGGACACATTCTTAGACATTGGGGAATTGTAAATTTAGCATTGGAGGGAAGTGTGTGGGGTAAAAATCGCAGAGGGAGACCAAGAGACGCGTATAGTAAGCAGATTCAAGTGGATGTGGGTTGCCGTTCTTATGAGGAGATGAAAAGGCTTGCTCAGAATAGAGTAGAATAGTCTCCAGACTGAAGACCATAACAACAACCTCATTTTTCATGTTGATGTACTTGTATAATGATTTCGGTAAAATTTCACTTGCGGCAGCAGCTGATGTTGCCAAAATCTCTTGACTGCTCTTTGAAAACTCAGTGACATACAATGAGGCTAATAATCTTCCCCGTTTACCATGAAATATTACATTAACACCGAATGCTGCAGCTGCCATAAGTAAAATTGAACATTCATTTCCAAGTAATTCTATGGTGGTAAACATCCAATTTTTTTGTCAGCAGGGATTTAGAAGTACACATTTGATGTATATTGTTAGAGGCCCAGCTACTTCAACTGCAAAAATTATTAGAAATCATCTGGGTTACTCGGGAATGTTGTTTTCTGTAACACAGTGGTAATTCAAAGGAGATTCTTATCAGATTGAATATTGTGAACTCGTTTTTTCACCATAAAATAACCATTTAATGCAGTTCTTGCTTTGTCGTTAATACGTTCTTGTACAAACCACTGTCAATAAATCACTTATCCTTGTAAACTGGGCATTTCATTGCCAAGCAGCTATTGTTTGGCACTCAAGGAACCGATATGTTCATTGTGCATCAATTCGTTGAGCAGCGGGGTCGTCCTCCCAGTCGGCGGACTTAGTAAGTGACTCTGTTTGGTAATAATTAGTGTATAACAGGGGAAAACTGCATAGACCACCTTCGAGAGTGATTACATCAGCTTGCAATGCGTAATATCTACAAATAAAAGGCAATGTTCTGAGTGACTGATTAAATAAGAGACTCATCATCGCCCACCCAAAACCACTGATGATAATAGAATTAACAAAGTGTCTTTCAGCTTTTTCTGAAAATCAGCTATTAAGAGAGGTGAAATAGGGGATGAAAAGATTTTAAAAAAATGCTGCTATTAAATCAGTTTTGGAGCCTGAACTACGAAAGTTGGTATTTGGAGTCTTGGTTACAATTAAAAAAGTATGTGTATATCTCCCCTCCCCTCTTCATCATTGCCTACCCTTCCTGTATCTCATCTTAGACATCTAACTTAGAAGCAAGTTTAGTCTTATGTTCAAACTCTAATATCTCCAAAAGTTCTTGACGGAATGCTTTGAAATAGCATACTACTGGATTGCGGGCATGTTTTTACATACCTATGTATATAAATTTTACAATGTGGAAAAGTTTTTGCCAAAATCACAAAAGTATTTATATATATAGGTTATATGTAATACAGTATATTAAATAAATAGGTATCTAAAAACCTTCCTGTGTTGCAGTGCACAATTGTGACAAATTTGGAGCTCCATCGGTGAAGAACTTTTGGAGATTTTCAAACACACACAAACCAACACAACATTTTTATATATAGAGATGGTGCACTTATAATTTTTTCTCTCTCTTTGACTGTGGCCCAGTTTTTTTTCTGTTCAATGTGTGTGTCTAAGCAGCTGCTCTAGATATGATAGGTGTGAAGTAACAAAGTGTAAGGGAAATCAGCAAATTAAAATGTTTGTTTGTTACAGAAAAAGAGCTGAATTAACTGTGTTTTTATTTGGTGCCTTATATGCCACATGAAAACAGTGCATCCAGTTTTGCTTTTTATTTATTATTTTTTATTATTTTATTATTTTTTTCAATTTAGAATTTATGATTTTGTATACAAATATTGTTGTAACTTCACATAACATTTATTAACACAAAGTAACTGCAAATGGCAATAGCATAATAAGTTGTCCGTAAAGTGTCCAGTGCAAGTGCATTACAAAGAATGCCCTCCAACTGTCTCCTCAGATGGCACTGACATAGCAGCCTGTGCATAACAGTGCCTCAGTTTCTAGTGTTGGCCAGCTCGGCAGCTAATTCAAATACTGTGCAGCGTACACAGCACTTCTCCCACTTTTATTTTTGACACTTCTTTTTTGGTGCCGTGTACTACATCTTGTCCCTCTTGTCATCTGGGTCCTTGGAGAAGTCTCTCTGCAGCAGTCGAGCATAAGCACGAAAATGTCCTTTCCGGTGTTGAGAGACCCGCTAGCCGATGATTGGAGACATCATGACATTCGTAGGTGTTGTTGTGCGGGCTATCCTCTGGAATGTGGAAAAATGGGTGACTGGGAGTGCTGTCCTCTTCGTGGATGGCGAGCTCCTGGTTTTCCCTCTGTGGAGTGTGCAATGTATATTCCATTTGTTCTGGAAATCTCGTCCCTGATTGAGGTTCGGAGTCAACTTCCATTCTGATCTCCTCATTTGCTTTTAGTTGTGAGGATGTTGCCTGTGGAGTGATTGCTGGACTATGGTTGCCCTTAGGCGTGAAACAATAAGATGCAAGGAAGTTCATTAGTGCGTCACCCATTGAGGTGGAAGTAAAGAGCTTTTTCATTTGGGTTTTGAATGTGTGAACAATGTGCTCAAGTTCCCCATTTGATTGAGGACAGAATGGAGGAGCAGTGATGTGATTGATGCTATGCTGGTCACAAAAGCCAGTAGAAGTAAGTTGTGGTCTGTTAGCCGAGACAAAGGTGCTAGGTAAAACTTCAAGAGAAAAAATTTTGGCGAGTGCTGCCGTGGTTGCCGCTGTGGAAGGAGATGCACAACGGACAACAAACGGAAAGTTAGAGTAAGCCTCAATGACCGGGAGCCAGGAAGTGCCCAGAAAAATCAATATATATGCATTCGCTTGGGTGTGTAGAGGCAGGCCAAGGTGACGGAGAAGTCTTTGGTGCCAGTGCCAGAGAGGCACAGGTTTTGCAGGCAGCAACAATGCTTACCGTGTCTGTGTCAATGCCAGGCCAGTAGACGTGTGGCAGGCCAACGTCTTTGTGCGAGACGCTCCCCAGTGTCCCTAGTGAAGAAGCCGGAGTTCTGTCGATCGCAGAGATGCTGGGAGGAGCATTCACGGCAAAGTGTCATCGATGGCAAGCAGAACAAAACTGTTACATGACTTAAAGTGAAGACACAGAGAAGTAATTGCGTATTGGATCAGAAGCTTTTCCAAAAATGCAATCCGGCCAGCCTTTAGCAATAAAGCCGATAACGTTGTGCAAAACAGAATCCATTGTTGTGGCCTCAGTGAGACGATCCCCCATAATAGGAAAACCCTCAACTATGTGTCGTTCCGCCTCATCCAAATGAAAACAGAGCAGTTCATACCTATCAAATGTGTGGTGAGGACCCATAGTCAGAGGAGATAAGGCGTCAGCATTGGAGTGCTAAGCCATAAGATGGAAGTGAATTTCATAGTTAAAGCAAGATAGAAACGGAACACAATGTTGAAGTCTGTGGACTGCCTTGTCTGGTAGAGAAGCTGCAGGATGAAAAAGAGAGACCAAAGGTTTGTGATATGTGATGAGATGAAATTTGGCTCCATAGAGAAAAACACCAACACATAAATGAGGGCCAGGGCCTCTTTTTCTATTTGAGAATAGTGTTGTTGAGAGGTGTTCAGCCTCTTCGATGCATATGCAATGGGAGGTTCTACCCATCCAGATATTTGTGTGCTAGAACGGGGCCTATCTCATGCTGGGAGGCATCGGCAGCCATGACGAGTAGTTGAACAGGACAGTATATAGTAAGACAAGGTGCCTTCTGAAGATAAGATTTGAGACATTGAGAGGAAGCATTACAGTCGACAGACCAATGAAGAGGCACATTCTTGCGAAGAAAACAATGTAATGGATGTGCAATCTCTGGAACTGATGGTAGAAACTTGTGATGATAAGCAATTTTTCCAAGAAAGGCCTGAAGTTATTTGACCGTGGTGGAATGAGGAAGAGCATCAATAACAGCTACATGCTCGTTAAGACGGCGAATGCCATCTCTGGAAAGTTGAAACCCCAGATATACGATAAAGGGTTGAAAGAATTGAGAGTTTTTAAAGTTGCACTTAAGACCTGTGGATTGAAGAACTGAGAAAAGTGTGTGTAAACTGCGAAGATGTTCATCCGTGGTGGCTCCCATGACTACAATATCGTCTTGATAGTTGACATATCCCGGAACAGTGACAAGAAGTTGTTTCGGAAAACAATGAAAAATTGCAGGTGCACTGGCGACCCCAAACAGTGGTCACTGATATTGATATAACCCAAAGGATGTATTCAATACAAGGAACTGACGAGAGGCTTCATCTAGAGGTAACTGATGATAAGCTTCCGAAAGGTCAGTTTTGAGAAAAACTTGTCCCCCAGCCAACTTGGAAACAACTCTTAATGGCATGGCCTGGCATACGTGTCAATGAGGCATTGAGCATGTACCGAGGCTCTGAAATCACCGCAAAGGTGGAGACTGCCATTAGGTGACTACTAAAGGTGAGGCCCATTCGCTGGAGGTTATCGGAAGCAGGACTCCGGAGACTATCACCCTTTTCAATTCTTGCTTCACGGTGTCCCGCAAAGCCACTGGAAGGGGCTGTGCCTGAAAGAATTTCGGCTGGGCCGTTTGCTTCATAGTGACATGTGCCTCAAAACTGCCAACATGACCCAAGCAAGGCAAAAAAAAAGGTGTAGAAAATTCATGTGACAAGGACTCCAACTGTGAGTAAGGAATATCATCAGAGATGGTGTTGACTGTGTAATCTACCGAAAAGCAAAAAATTCGAAATGCTTCATAACCAAATAAATTCGTGTTGCATATGTGGTCAACTACAAAGACAGTGGCATTTCGTATGACAGACTTGTAAGAGATGTCGACGTACATCTGACCTAGTAAGGAAATCTGTTGACTGTTGTAGGTATGTAAACGTCATGAAACAGGAGACAGTGGGGGAGGGGGACCCCAGCTGAAGGTATGTTTGCGAGGTAATAATACATCAATTTCCTCTATTTTTTTGAATTTATGACAAGCAGCCCAAAGTTGGAGACAGTCGTTCCATGTAGCACAAGCAATTTCAAAAGTTTGAGCAATGGACAAAACTACAACTAACGTGGGGTTGTCAAGTTGAAGAGCCCACTGACAAATCTCCCTGTCAGGAGAGGACCGTAGAATAGCATCCGTAACCATGGAACTGGCATATGATTCTTTATTAATCTCAGTAATAAACTGACATTTCCTACTAAGCCCTTTTAGTTCCGCTACCCAAGCTCTGTATGACTGGTGAGGTTGCTTTTTAAATCAATAGAAAGCTACACGTGATGCAACTACGTGAGACTGTTTCTTGTAGTAGGCACACAGAAGAGAACACATTTTGTCGAACGACAAGGATGAGGTTTCTTTTAAAGAAGCCAACTGAGATAAAAGTTGATACAACTTAGGAGAGATCCAAGACAGAAAAAAAGAGACTTACAGGTTTGTGGATCTGCAATGACAAAAGCCATGAAGTGTTGCCATAGGTGTTTTCCATAGTCAATCCAGTCCTCTGCAGGTTCCTCGTACGGCGGGAAAGGAGGAATGGTCAACGCCAGTCAGTACGTGATGTGAGAAATTTCTGCGAGGCATTGGTGATGACCCTCTGGTGTTCAGTGGTGGCATTTTGATGTTCGCTGTGAGCAGCTTTTGCAGTTCACGAGGCTTAGTAAGATTCGTTTCAGTGTAGACATTTCTTCTGATATATCGAAGTGGGAGCACGACTCATGACCCTTTATCTGTTGTAACTTCACATAATGTTTATTAACACAAAGTAACTGCAAATGACAATTTATAACACAAAGAATAGTCTAATAAGTTCTCAGTAAAGTGTCCAGTGCCAGCACATTACACAGAATGCCCACTGGCCGCACTTGATCCGGCTGTCTCCGCGTCTGGCTGCTCAGATGGCGCTGACGCAGTAGCCTGTGCTTAACAGCACCTCAGTTTCTAGCGCTGACCAGCTTGGCGGCTAGTTTGAATATTGTGATACATACATATTAAATATAAAAATAACTAAAAAGTAAATTAATGTTACACTAAATCAGTGTAAGAGCAAAGACAACTTTATTCAATGGAAAACAATAAAATGCATGTATTGCTGAATGTCACTGAAACTGAGTTTAGTTTTGTGATGGTTCTTCTTGTAAACGACCATATGATACAAAGAAATTTATGGCATTAGCCCTCAGTGGGAAAATAATTAAAATTGGCAACTGACTCTAAATAATGAAAAATGTGAAGTCGTCCACATGAGTACGAAAAGAATCCATTAAACTTGTTTACAAAATAAATAAATCAAAAGTGAAGGCCGTAAACTCCAAAAAATACCTAGGAATTACTATTACTTCAGACTTAAACTGGAAAGAACATGTAGATAATGTTGTGGGAAAGGCAAACCAGAGACTGCGTTTTATTGGCAGAACCCTTAAAAGATGCAACAGAACTACTAGATACTGCATACACTACGCTTCTCTGTCCTTTTTTGGAGTATTGCTGCCCAGTTTGGGATCCATATCAAAAAAAAAAAATGTTCAAATGTTTGTTAAGCTTATGGGACTTAACTACGGGGTCATCAGTCCCTAAACTTACAAACTACTTATGAACTACTTACGAACTAGGACGGCACAAATATCCATGCCCGAGGGGGGATTCGAACCCCCGACCGTAGTGGCCGTGCTGACCGTGACTGGAGCGCCTCAGTCACCTCGGCCACCGCGGCCGGCGATCCATATCAGGTGGCTTTGATGGAGGACATCAAAAGAGTTCAAAGAAGGGCAGCTTGTTTTGTATTGTCACAATACAGGGGAGACAGTGTCATGGAAATCATACAGAATCTGGGATGGGAATCATTACAACAACGGCGCTTATCGCTGCGACATGGGCTACTTGCGAAACTCCAATCGCCAATGTTCTCCTCCGAATGCGAAAATATATTGTTGAATCCCACTTACATAGGTAGATATGATCATCAGAATAAAATACAAGAAATCAGAGCTCGAATGGAGAGATTCAGGTGTTCTTTCTTCCCGCGCGCTATTTGATAATAGAATGGGAGGTAAATAGTATAAAGGTGGTTCTATGAACCCTCTGCCAGGCACTTAAATGTGATTTGCAGAGTATCCCATATATATGTAAATGTAGAATGAGGAAAGTTGAAAATTTGAGCAGAGCTGGGATTAGCTTTTGTGTCCCAGCCTCGTCGCCGCTTTTGTGTCTCGTTTCCGTTGTAGGTGTCGGTGGCCGAGTAGGAAGACCGACACAGGAATAAAGGTAGCACGCTTGTGCAGGTACGGAGGGGAGCAGCCAGCGGGACAGCAGAAACTAGAAACACTAGAGTAAATTAGAACAAGATATATATTGCACAGAATTTATACAATACTTAACTTTTACATAGCTCAGTACTGCAGAATGCTGATACATAGTTGAGCTAGAGGCCTGGCTAGTGCCTATCCGATAGCTAAGTCTTCACTGGTGCCTATCTGATTCCGAAGTCTTAACTGGTTCCTATCTCAGTCCCAAGTGAACGATGTCGTTCAGTCATGGCCACGAGCGGAGTTGTAGCAGAGGGCGCTCGTGGCTGACGTCGTAAGAACGCCACGCCGTGCGTGCATGGCGGCACGCGGCGAAAGTAGGTGGCGCGCACTTTGGACTTGTGCGACACCACATTAGCTGCTAGGCAGTCGCACTAATAACTACACCACATGGACACAGCAATCACTGAAGCTGTGTGGGCTATCCTAGCATGCCTCCCATCAGACTCAAATTTTCAACTTACCCACACACTAACAACATAGTGCCCCTGTCCATTTTCACTCATCAGTCATGGCATTTCCCCATTCCAGTAAGAGTTCAGCCCTGGAGTGCGTATCATTGATTAAATGATCATTGGCCAAAAGAACAGACTCCACAATAAATATAAATGAACTTACTTTCAAACTACTTTGTAACCAATGTTATAGCATAACAACTAAAAATGAGACAATTTAAGCCATGTACTGATATGCATGTGTTTCATTTCATTTTGCATGTATAATAACTGTATTTTGAGACCATGACTGATGGTAACTGAATACTTGTTTTAACTATGGCTTTTTATACACAGCTGTAGTTTTAACTAGATAGGTGCACTGCTATGAAATAGTTCTTGCACTAACAGCAGGTTGATTAGCATATCTGATTCAAGATAGGCAGATCATTTCAATATTTCTTAAGACACTTTGAAATTCTTTAGAATTTAACTATTTTTCTCAATTGAAACAAGTTCCCATCCCTTGTTATTCTCCAAACTAAGAACTTAAATTTGGTAACACTGTTAGTTTTAAAAGCATGTTTATTAAAATAAAATAATTTATTCAGCTTTAAGCCATTTTAACATATTTCAGTACACATATATTTATCTTACAACACAGATTTTTGATAGGAACAAATAGAAAAAGAGATTGCAGTTTACAGATGTCAACACCAACCAGGTTTGCCTCTGCCTCTCCAAGACATTCACTCTAGATTAATTCCAAAGAGAAAGCAATTTAGTGAGACACTTATGTTCACCAGGATTACTATTTCTTCCAGTTCTGCAGAATATCATGTGCTTTATTAAGGTTTTCATCTTTCTGAAAATTCATAAATTCATATTTAATTACTATACACTCATATAATTATAAACACTAATGAGGACAGCAGAAGTCTGAAATATACCTTGATGAAACAATAACGAACGAAGTTTTCAGCCAAGTTTTTGTGTTCTTCAGAATAGAATGCAGATGGTGGTATGCCCTGAAGCTTGATATTTTTTGTCATCCATTTTGTAAATCGATAATCCTTATACGTATCTGTTTCTCCATCTAAATCGACCTTAGATTCTGAAAAAAAGGTATGAATTATTACTCATTACAGAAAGTGACAGCAAATTATATATGTTCAAAATACTTTGATATGTTCAATAATACATAACTGCATATTGGTGTGGTCACTTTGTATTATTGTAGTTTCTTAACAAATTATGCAACTTTGAAGTGAGTGCCCTGGTAGCCGACTTGAGGTGGGTGTGGGGGGACGAACTGGTCCCTAGTAAATCTCTTCTCTCTCTCTCTCTCTCTCTCTCTCTCTCTCTCTCTCTCTCTCTCTCTCTCTCTCTCTAACACACACACACACACACACACACACACACACAAGAGAGAGAGAGAGAGAGAGAGAGAGAGAGAGAGAGAGAGAGAGAGAGAGAGAGAGAGAGAGAGAGAGAGAGAGAGAGAGAGAGAGACAGAGATGTTTGTATTCAACATACCCTTCGGCAGGTTGGCATATCTATGACATTAAAATCTGCTGCATAGTAACATTCAATACCAAGTTATTACCAAACAGTACACTGTAACACGATAAATTACCCCTTAGAATGGAGTCCCTACCTGAGACTGTCCATCTTGATTACCTTCTTGATGTCATACATTATGTGATAATGATTCCTGCAACAATACCAGTTTCAGCTGGTCTCTAGGATGCTTAATTGAGTTTATGCCTGAAGATACTGCAGGCCATTTCACAGAACATATGCCTGCTTCCTGGAAGAAAGTGTTCATAATATGGTACATTGTGCTCACACTATAGTTGGCATCAGCTATGAAGGCAGCCCTGTTTTCAGCCGTTTTGCGCATCTCCCTCCATTAACGTAATGGCAGCCAATAATGTTTATTCTGTAGGCATGTTGCTGGCTGAGAGTTAAGCAATGTTTCTCCTGTAGGCGCAACTGTTGGCACTCGGCCATAGATCCTCCCCTCCATGCTTCCTCTATCGCTCTGCCTCTATGCGCAGAAGCGCCTTCTTATATGACACCAACAGGTATAATGCTCCGAAGACGTATCTGTTGCAGATATGTTGACTGTAGAACTTGGTAGCTGGTTAGAGAATCCTACTGTCAGTCCTAAACATCCTTCAAATTACCCTTGATAGCTATGACAAACACCAAACATTTGCACGTAATATTAGTTAGTGGCAGCCAATCAAACAGTCATCAATGAAGCAAACTCTGCACACTGATCCAGTTCCCGTTCCAGATGTTTTGCCCACTTTCTTCGCAAAAGTACTGTTATTCATAATACATATCTGGAGGCCAACTTTATTATGTACAGCTGGTTGTTATACATTCCTGCTACATTTGTCCTAGTATACCAACAAGCCATCATTTGTAGGTAGTGGCCATTAGCTGATATTGACCGAAGGTAGCCACTATGAGACAGAACTTCAATGTTTTGTCTCTCACAATACCAGTGGAAATGTTCAAATGTCATTGCTGTGGTCTACACTGATACTGTAGGCAACTTTCCATGTCATTATCCCTTCTGGCCATAAAGTGAGTGTGTCAAAGCTTACTAACCTGATGACATCACTGCATATCATTTGTAGCACACAAAGTCCTGTAGTCTTATAAAATAAAATTGGTTTTATTGGTAATCATGCAGTTAAATGATAAACAAAAAACACTTGAGATGGACTCTTCACACTTTAAATTGGTTTACCATAGAGCTGATCTACTGAATCCAACACTAATTTGGTTTAACAGTATGTTATCAGATTCAAGTGTCAAAATGCAAGGTACTATTTTAACATTTAATGTGATAAACTACTGACTTACATGAAATTTTCCCCTTCATTTTCTGCTAATTTACTTAAATTATTAATTAATTATTTAACTAAATAAATGAGGACACTTTTCAATTCAGAAAAATTACAGCAACAGAAGTATAAAGTCAAATCCTGTAATAAAACAAGCACTGGGCTCAAACAAACGAAAATAAAATAAATGCTTCTGGGATTGGTAAAATTTTAATTATGGATTTTATTTCAGTTAATGAGTTTCTTTGAAAAATGAAACTAGTCACTGCAAATAATAATATCGGGGCTTTGTGGTGAGTGGTGTCATCACATCAATAATAAAATTACGTGAAATTGGTTAAAACAGTATTCTGACAGTTTTAGTTACAATTAATACATACATTATTTGTACAATGAGATTACATTAAAAAAAAAAAAAGTAAAAGAAAATTATCAAAGGAAGTAAATAGAATGCTGCAACAGAAAGAGAGAGAGCGCCAACATGTTTCTTTACCAAACTGTGCTGAAAATTTAGGTTTACATTTATTTCCATTACCTATGTGGCTGAACACAGGGATTTTCTGTGGCTAAAAGTGTACTGGAAAAGAGGTTTGTAGTAGTAGTAGTAGTAGTAGTAGTAGTAGTAGTAGTAATCCGAGTTGTGGTGGTGGTGGTGGTGGTGGTGGTGCAACGTAATTTTTGGGCATTTTATATTTACACAAAAACATAAATTTATTTACCCAAGGGTGACCAGTCAGCAATCATGAAGTATCCTCCTTCCGGAATAATTGGAATCATACCAACTTCAGACAGGAACTTTGCCATATAGTCTCTCTTTGCTAGAAGTTCAGCAGCAAGACTTTCAAAATAACACTCAGGTGATCCCATTCGTTCAATTTCTATTTCAAATCCCTTTGCTACTGCTTCCTAAATATACAAAGAAAATAGAAAATAAAAACATCAGAGAAGAACAAATTAAGATAACAATCCAGATTCTGGCATATGTCATTATCAGTTACAGTTGAATATTTACAGAGCAAACAAACAATTTTTAAAAGTATATTTGAAAACAATAGTGACCTTGTTGTAATTACTAAAATTGTCCAAATCACAAATTTCTTGTTTTATTTTGTTACCACTTTTGATCTACGAAGACTTGTCTTCAGATGATGACCAATGCAATAAGGTAATAGAGAAGTTCAGAGAGCATATGCAATAATATTGCACATATTCTAGAGGGACATCTAAAAAAAACAATAATAATACAAAAGTTTATACCCATGATGGCAGGCGGTGGATACAGCAAGCTGCACAAACATGAACTGCTGGAGCTATGACCTATGTACTGAATGCTCTGCCCACCACCCATCATGTAATGTGACTGCTAACCAATAAGACACATAGTATGTAAAAAGTATTAATTAATTAATAATAATAAACATGTTATAAATTGGATCAAAAAAGTTTCCTAATGTCATACAATTACCTGTCAAGTAGAGAAATTGAAGGAGTATACATAAATATTACACAAAAATAAACATTAAAATTGGTAGTAGATGCATTTGCAGAAAACTCTGAGTATATTCATTGCAGAGATGAAACTGCGAGACACCGCTGGTTTCCATGGCAATAGCATGAAAGTATCACACTGCACTGGATGAAGACAATGTCAAAGATGTGCCAATATTTGGTCATCACAGTGTGTCAGTAAACAGACAAAGATGATGATAATGTGAATTAAATAGACAAGTGTCTTATCATGCAACAATTTTTACTTCTTGTATTTTCACCCTACCATAATAACTAATTACTTTTGCAACTTGTTATGTTATCTTCTTGCTCTCCTATGCTATGGTTTATTGCGCTTTATTGGTTCGCACTTGTTTTTTGACACAGAAACTAATGCTTAAGTATCTTTTAATTATTGAATTTTAATTTGTTTTGTACGGTTTTCTAAAGTATATTATACTATTAGGACACCTTTAATTTAATATTTGACATATCGAATTTTAAAACTACTGACATTTCAACTATTTTTATGGTTTGAAATGTTTTTGGCCCAACAAATAAACACACTTGTAACTGCATACGTTACTCATAATTTAATGAACTTAAACTTCTCTTTATTGGTTTAGCCAGTTGCTGTGCACATGTTCCTCTGCCTAGTAACTAATTGCACTGTTAACAGTCTTAATTCTTACATTTTATTCTTTTGCACATCTTGTAAAGTACTGTGTACTGTAATTTTTTAGCTTTATGACTAATTTGACACTGTTCAAGTTATAGTCCGGTCAATGAGTACTCAAAAGAGGGGTGTAGAGTGCATGGAATATGCGAGAATTTTTGACTTCAGGACTTCGTTAGGGATAGTTAGGAGGTGAACATACTAAAAGTCCCCGCCTCTGGCAGGTGAGCTAAAGCAGGGAGGGGGGGTGGAAAGGTACCATTTTTTTGTTTTCCGCTTATATCTCGAAAACGATCGGCTTTACGAGAAAATTGTTCCAAATAAAAATGAAAGATAATTGAATTTACTATAAAATTGTTTCCATACATATACGTTGAATTTTTAACGGTTTTCAAGATATACTTTTTTTTAAATCAACAATTTCAGAAAAATTCATCTTTACCTCACTAATTTTGTCAAACATTTACTTCTAGTGCCTCACTCGAACGTTTCACAGAAAATTTGTCAGGAAGAAAGTTGTAGAGTATTAAATTTCCTTCAATTTGATATGCACATTTGCTACCTTATCTTCAGCCATTTATAAGATGCGCATTCAGTTTTGATGTCCCTCCAGAAATGAGTGTTTTGAGGGACTGTGACTTTTTACCTTACGAAACGTGCTAGCATGGTAAATAACAACAGTTTAACAATGACAAGAAGGTACTTGCAATTGAAACAGATCACATTTTTATAATTGTAGCTTTTATGATACTATTATGAATCATACAATTAAAGTATTTACAAGCACTGAGAGTGATTCAGAATGAAAGTGGTGCATTCAAAACAACATCTTCGTTTTTCTGAGGCGGAAGGGTTGAGGCTTATTTATTGTAGCCTGCAGTGGATATGTCATCAAGGTCATCAGTACCTAACGCCCGGGAGAGGGCTAACGATTAGGAAGCCCCACCACAAACATCAAAGGCCTGTCACTGGCTGAGACCATAGCATCTGAACAAAGCCGACAATATCGGCTCAGGAGGTGTGGGGAAATGAATGTCAGTCTAGAAACTAAAATTACACTGAAGCAAGAGGATTTCCTCTCCAAATTTAACAAAAAGAATCAGCTGATAAACCTGTTGATGATGCACCTACAGAAAAATGGGATAAATTTGCCTCCAAGCTTCAGGTGATGCTGACTTTGATATTGTGGTGACAGCTATCAACATAATTCCTTGATTGCTATTTTTGGAGAGAATGTTTACTCAGCTGCTCTATTAATAACAAAATCTCCAACTGATCGTCACATTCTGCTTGTAGAACCAGGAAGAGAAAAGGTTAAGACATGTTTATATTCTTCACAATAACTGCAGCAGGAATTGAAAATGAAGGACAACACCTCTCTGTCATTTTTACATGCATTTACAGGCTGTGACTCATCCGTTGCAAGAATAAAGTGGGGTTTGTAAAAATGCACCAGAAGTCCAAAATCATACAACATGCTGCTGAGATATTTGCCAATAGTTAGTCTTCCCCCTACTCCATTGAGACAGCAGGAATCACGAGTACTCTGTCATGGTATGGAGTTCCAGCCACCACAGAATCCCTCATCGAGTTCCGCTACAAATCATTTATAAAAGCAGCTGTGAACATGAAGCCTAATTTCTCAACTCTCCGTCCAGCTGAAGGAGCTGTTAAGCAGCATGCATTCTGCAGGTACCACCAAGTACCCTTTGGTTAGTAGAGGAACCTAAAGGTGAAGTGCCGAATTGGGGTTGGAATGGCCAACTAGTTCCGAAACTCTCAAAGTTAGATGCTGCCCCTGACGAAATCTTGAAGATGATTTTTTTGTTGATGCACGAAAAGATGTGGTTGCAGAAAAAGCGTTGTTACTCTGCTCTATTACATGCCTGAACTGCAAGGGCAACTGTAACAAGGGAGTCAGTCGGAATATTAATTCAGGATGAAGATGACGACAGTGACATCGAGACTCTACCAATCTCGTTGGACAACCTCTCCACTACTGACGAAGATGAATGAAACTTGACCATTCCTCCATAGAAAAACGAAGATGTACTTACTTTTCATTCCGAATCACTTTTAGTGTATCTAAAAACTTTCATTGTATGATTCATAATATCGTAATAAAACTACAATTATGGAAAGGTTTCAATTGTAAGTACCTTCTTTTCATTGTTAAACTGTTGTTATTTACCATGCTAGCACGTTCCATAAGGTAAAAACGTCACAGCCCCTCGAAACACTCATTTCTGGAGGGACATAAAAACTGAGCGCACATCTTATAAATGATGTAACTTCTGATTGGCTGAAGATAAGATAGCAAATGCGCATATCAAATTGAAGGAAATTTCTTTCTGACAAATTTTCTGTGAAACGATCAAGTGAGTTACTAGATGTAAATGTTTGACAAAATTAGTGAGGTAAAGATGATTTTTTCTGAAATTGTCGATTTTCAAAAATGTATATCTCAAAAACTGTTGCAAATTCGACATATATGTATGGAAACAGTTTTATAGCAAATTCAATTATCTTTCATTTTTATTTGGAACAATTTTCTCATAAAGCCGACCGTTTTCAAGATATAAGCGGAAAACCAAAAAATGGTACCTTTCCACCCCCCTCCCCGCTTTAGCTCACCCCAGAGAGGCAGGGACTTTTAGTATGTTCACCTCCTAACTATCCCTAACGAAGTCCTGAAGTCAAAAATTCTCGCATATTCCATGCACTCTACAATGCATTCATTGACTGAACTATTATTTTCATATGCTGATCTGTTTAAATTCATTAAAAAAATTCTACTGCTGATATTACTGCAGTTGTTACCATGTGAAACTGGCAATGTCTACATAACTGAATACTTACATTGAATATTCAATGCCACTAATTATTGTTCTACTGGTGTTCTATGTAGTTTCTATACACAATATTATTTATTTTTCAGTTGCCAATCAGCATGAAGACCATCATTTCATAGCAGTTTCTAATGAACATTCACAGCTTCTGTGAGTATTTTCTGGCACACTATAACAGCCAAATATTGGCATATCTTTGACATTGTCTTCAACCAGCCCAGTGTGATGCCTTTTGATACTTTCACACCACTGGCATGGAAACCAGCAGCCACTCATAGTTTCATCTTTGTAACGAATATACTATGTGAGATTTATGTAAATGCCCATAGTTCCATAGTTGGCAATCTCTGTAGCTACTGCCGATGTTAATGGTTATTTGTGTAATTTTTAAATGTACTCAGCCAACTGCTTTATTTAGCATGTAATTATTCAACATTAGGAAACTTGGAGTTAAGTTGATTACTGTACTTCATTTTAGTTAATACTTTTACACCCTATTTGTCTTATTGGTTAGCAATGACAATACATGATGGGCAGTGAGCAGAGCATCCAGTACTTAACTCATAGCTCCAGTATTCTCACCAGCAGCTCATGTTTGTGTGGCCTACTGCATACACTGCCACCGCCTGCCATAACATGTATACACTTAAGTTTTTAATTGAATTTTCCATTGGTGCTTGACAGAACATGATAATAATATCAAAAAGGAACAACTTCCTGATGTTCTGCAGAATTTTTGATATTTTATGTTTTTATTGCTACTTTAGATGACCCTGTAGAATATGTTCACTGTTATTGTAGATGTCCCCTGAATTTCTGTGTTATATTGTAGTAGTCTTTGTCTGAAGACAGTCTTTATACATTGAAACCAGTAATGAAATAAAACAAGAAATTTGCAATTTTGGCTCATTTAATTTTAATGAAAATAAATATGTCATAAAATAGAAAAACATATGCAGCTTGTATCTTTACATTTCAAGGATACTTTAACTATACTAACATAAATGAGAAAGAATAATACTGAAAAATCAACCCATTTCAAATTATATACAATGAGGTAGCACCATGTTTGAAATCCATATTAAACTAAAGATCCTCCTATAAATGGCTTGGTAAGGCAAGGACATATTTCCAGTAGGCAACAGGACTATGGCGTCCAAATGAACTGTTGGTTTGATGGCAACTTTCTGTACACAACAAAGAACTATAACATGTAAGCAGTGAATCTCCATTTCAGAAGTGACAAAGAACACAACATTCAGGTTTGCCACTGTTCACTGAGGTGGGATACTCAAGAAAACTTTTAATACTTTTCCATGTCTACATTAATGTGGCTACTCTGCCATTCACACTCAATTGCCTGGCAGAGATTTCTATGAACCACTTTCAGACTTTCTCTACCATTCCACTCTCTATCAGCCTATGGGAGAAACAAACAGACAAATATTTCCATGTGAGTTCTGATTTATTTTATTATTATGATCATTTCTCTCTGGAGAATGTTAAGTTCACTCTGTCAAGATTTTATGTTACTTCATTATGATGGGTGCACCTTGTATCAAAGATGACTGAAGCAGTGTACTTACTTTTTGAGTCCTGTATTGTATTACAAGTTGCAATTTGAGGGAATAGTGCATTGAAGATTTATCACAAATACATCACCCCCGACATAAAATGACCTGTAAGAAACCACAGACATTGTCGAGATGGGGTGGCTTGCATGCCTCAACGATACAGATACCCGTACCGTAGGTGCAACCACAGCAGAGGGGTACATTTGTGGAGAGGCCAGACAAATGTGTGGTCCTTGAAGAGGGGCAGCAGCCTTTTTAGTACTTACAGGTGCAACAGTCTGGACGATTGGATGAGCTGGCCTTGTAACAACAGCTCAGATGGCTTTGCCATGCAGTTACTGCAAATGACTGAAGGCAAGGGGGAAACTACAGTCAATTTTCCTGACGACATACGGCTCTAGTGTGTGAATATATAATAAAGGCATCCTCTCAGGGGAAATATCCCAGAGGTAAAATAGTCCCCCATTTGGATCTCAGGGGAGGGACTACTCAGGAGGGTGTCGTCATTAGGAAGGAAAACACTGGCATTCTACAGATCGGAGTGTGGAATGTTAGATCCCTTAATCATGTAGGGATGTTAGAAAATTTAAAAAGGGAAATGGATAAGTTGAAGTTAGATATGGTGGGGATTAGTGAAGTTCGGTGGCAGTATGGACAGGATTTTTGGTTAGGTGAGTACAGGCTAATAAATACAAAATCAGTTGGTGGTAATGCTGGAGTAGGAATGTGGGTAAGTTACTACGAACAGCGTACTGAACACACTATTGTAGCAAAGCCAACACTGACCACAGTAGTACAAGTTTATACGCTAACTAGCGCTGGCAGTGATGTGGAGATCAAAGAAGTGTATGAGGAGATAAAAAAATTATTCAGACTTTTAAAGGAGAAGAAAACTTAATTGTGATGGGGGACAGACTCGGTAGTAGGAAAGGAAAGAAATGAAATGACATAGGTGAATATAGACTGGGGAAAAGGAATGAAAGAGATCATCTGGTAGAATTTTGTGCAGAGCACAATTTAATAATCACAAACACTTGGTTTAATCGTCATTAAAGAAGTTTATATACACGGAAGAGACCAGGAGACACTGGGACATACCAGATTGACTTTATAATGGTAAGGCAAAGGTTTAGAAACCAGGTTGTAAACTGCAAGACATATCGGGGACAGATATAGACTCTGACCATAACTTATTGGTTATGAACTATGTATTAAAACTTAAGACTGCAAAAATGTAAAAAATTAAGGAGATGGAATCTGGACAAATTGAAGGAATCAGGGGTAGTTAAGAGTTTTAGGGGGAGCATTAGGTAAGGATTATCTGAAACGGGGGAAAGTAATACAGTAGAAGAAGAATGGGTAGCTCTGAGTAGTGAAGGCCGCAGAGGATCATACAAGCCCAAGGACAAGGCCTAATAGAAATCCTTGGATAACATACAAGATACTGAACTTAACTAATGAAAGGAGAAAATATAAAAATGCATGAAGTGAAGCATGGAAAAGGGAGTACAGATGTCTGAAAAATAAGGTTGACAGGAAGTGCAGACTGAGTAGGCAGGAGTGGCTTGAGGAGAAATGCAAGACAGTAGAAGAATGTATAACTAGGGGAAAGATAGATACCGCCTACGGGGAAAATAAGAGAGACATTTAGAGACAAGAAAAGCAATGGTATGAATATCACGACTCACATGGAAAACCAGTACTAAGCAAAGAAGAGAAAGCTGAAAGGTGGAAGGTGTAAGGAAAATATAGAGGGGCTATACAAAGGAAATAAACTCTAAGGCAGTAGTCTAGAAATGGAAGATGAAGTAGAGGAAGATGAGATAGGAGATACGATACTGCGAGAAGAATTTGACAGAGTACTAAAATATCTGAATAGAAACAAGACCCCTAGAGTAGATTATGTTCCGTCTGAACTGTTGTTATTGTTAGGAGAGCCAGTCATGAAGAAATTGTACCACCTGGTACGAAAGATGTATGAAGCACGGTAAATACCCTCAGACTTTAAGAAGAATATAGTGATTCCAATTCTGAAGAAAGCAAGTGCAGACAAATGTGAAAATTACAGAACTATCATTGGTTTAACAAGTAATGGTTGCAAAATACTAACACAATTATTTAAAGACAAATGGAAAAACTGGTGGTATCCGACCTTGGGGAAGATCAGTTTGAACTTAGGAGAAATGAAGGGACACATGAGACAATACTCACATTACGACTTATCTTAGAAGATGGAAACCTACATTTTTAGCATTTGCGGATCTGGAGAAATCTTTTGATAATGATGACTGGAATATACTCTTTCAAATTCTGAAGGTATCAGGGGTAAACTATAGGGAGCAAAGAGTTATATTCAATGTGTATGGAAACGAGACAGCAATTATTAGAGTTGAGGGGCATGAAAGGGTCGCAGTAGTTTGGAAGGGAGTAAGACAGGATTGTAACCTTTCCCCAATGCTGTTCAATCTGTATATTGAGCAAGTTGTGAAGGAATACTAGGAGACATTTGGAGACGGAATTGAAGTCCAGGGAGAGGGAATAAAAGCCTTGTGGTTTGCTGATGACATAGTAATTCTGTCACAAACAGCAAGGGAGCTGGAAGAGCAATTAAATGGAATGGACAGTGTCTTGAAAGGAAGATACAAGATGAACATTAATAAGAGTAAAATGAGGGTAATGTAATGTAGTGTCAGAAAATCAGGTGATGCTGAAGGAATTAGGTTAGGTAATAAGATGATGAAAGTAGTAAATGAATTTTGTTATTTGGGTAGCAAAATAACTTCAGATTGGCGAAGTAAAGAAGATATAAAAATGCAGAATGGCTATGGGATGATAAGCATTTCTGAAGCAGCGAAATCTGATGGCATGCAACATTAGTTTAAATGTTATGAAATCCTTTTTGAAAGTATTTGTATGGAGTGTAGCATTGTATGGGAGTGAAATGTGGACAATAAGGAGTTCAGACAAAAAGATGATAGAAGTTTTCGAAATGTTGTGTTACAGATGAATGATGAAGATTAGATGGGTAGATCATGTAACTAATGAGCAGGTGCTCAAGAAAATTGGGGAGAAGGTATAAGTTGGTAGGACACATTTTGAGACATCAAGAAATTGTCAACTTAGCATTAGAATGAAGTGTGTGAGGTAAAAATCATAGGGGGAGATTGAGGGACGAATACAGCAGTTTCAAATGGATGTAGATTGTCATTCATATTCTCAGATGAAGAGGCTTGCACAGGACATTATAGGGTCGAGAGCTGCATCAAACCAGTCTGCGGACTGAAGACCACAACAACAACAACAACAACAACAATATATTGCTATGTTTTCAAGAAATACTACAATAGTCACCACAAAAAGATTGTCCCAAGCAGTCAGTGAAATGTAATGGATAATGCTGTGGATTACTGAGTCATAGGTAGTGGCTTCACGTCTATGTCCTAACTATTATTTTACCTTAACATTTTAAAACATTCTGGGACTTTTGTATAATGTAATATAGGTCATGTTCTGCAATATTCAATAGTATTTACATCTGATTAGAAAATGAATGTTGAAATAAATATTCTTCCTTGTCACAAATAGTTCAATTTACTTGCCAATATGTGGCTATTTCCAAGTGTGTGGTTTGGCAAAAACTAAGAGGACTAATATGAAAACAAGCTGCAATAAAATTTATATTTTTCCTTATCATAAATATTTCAGTTTTTTTTTCTCTTGTTGCCATGCTATATGTGTCACAATTTTCTTCTCTTCTCTGAAGCCACGGACACATCCAGCATATATTTTGGCCCACTTTAGGTTACGGTAGCCCTTGCAATCATCTTTTGACAGCTCGAAATTTAAGTAAAAATAACGACTTAACCATTCATCTGAAACAAAAATTGAATAACCTAATTTGTAGAGGAGAAAATTCTCTACAACTTTACTCTCTTCTTTTTTTTCATCTCTTATATAGTTTCAGAGATATTTGCAAAAGTATCGGCGATTTTGGGATGTCTGTCTGTCTGTCCGTAATGTGTTCCCACTTTTTAAGTCGAACTGTTCAACCGATTGGAACCAAATTTTACAGACATAATTGTAGGCCAACAAAAACCAGAACCTCTATTTTTCAAATTTTTTGGACAAAAAATACATTAGTTACACCCAAAAAAGCCGTTGGTAATGTAATTTTAATTGCAAATAAACCATTTATCTGACTCGAATATTGAATAATCAAATTTGTAGCGGAGAAAATTCTCTACAACTTTGCCCCCCCCCCCTTTTTTTTCATATCTTGTATCATTTGAGAGATATTTGCAAAAATAATGGAGATTTGGCATCCTCTATTGAATTAACGAAAACCAGCCATTTGGAGATATCACGCGACATTCCTCACCCAGAATTCTCTCTGGTATACGCCATCTTGCGTTGCGTATTTGATGATTTTCTTATTGTAACTTGTATGTTGTCATTTCTAAACAATGGCGCACTAAAGAATTAATAAAAACATGTCGTTCTTCGTATGATAAATGATAATCTAGCGTCTAAAAATGCCATATTAGTATTATTTAACTGCCATGAATAGTACAAGAATGAAGGTCCTATTCTCCAGCTGTTACCTGTGGATGTAGTGGACAGCGCGTTGGACTGTAATGCTAATGGTCAGTGGTTTGGAACCTGCCACTACCCAAAAAATTATTTTTCTCCGTTTTTTCTAAAAGGGTTTCGGGCATCCTTATTAATTAAATAGAGCTATGTTTTTCAATGTATAGAGTTGTGCATATGTAAAAATGCTCCCTCTAAATTAAGCGTTTCTTCTATTTCGTGAAAATGCCGTGAAATATGTAACAACTAAGTGAGCAATGGTCTTCTGAAGCATATGCACATAAACTGTGAGGATACTGTAATAATGAACACTCTGAACAAAGTGCTTATACAGGTAGTTTCGTATATATAAAGGAAGTTCTAGATTTCTGTGGCAAGTGTAGTTCCTTAATGAAACGAAAGGGAAGTGTATACTTTGCAACAAATTACCTTCTTTATTTTCATTCTAAGCATTTATTCACTATTTATGGAATATACTGAAAGTCATTAATTAGAATCATTGCATCTACTAAAATATTTGACATGGTTGCTATGGACGGTTTTAACGTAGATGGTATTACCTTTCCTATAGTTCAGATACGACTTAGTTCATGTTACTCTGTAAAATAAAGAGCAAATATTATATTTCAACCTTGATTACGTTTTCCTTTACAGCTAAAATCACAAACGGAATAAATGTGGAAATACTGAATTCCACATAACTCTAGTACTTAATATATATACAAAGTTATTTATTATATTTACAACAGTCATTTTAACAGTATCTCCCCAGTTTGCATATGCTATGGATTTCATGGCATGTCTCAAAACAGAACAAATGCACTTTTCAGAGAAAGCGCTGTTACCTTTGAACAACTCTGAATCTTGCAGAATATAGTTGTGTTCAGTTAACAAGAGTGTGCAAAAACCTTTTAGGAAGCAAGAGTAATATATAATGTGTGTGTGTGTGTGTGTGTGTGTGTGTGTGTGTGTGTGTGTGTGTGTGTGTGTGTGTGCGCGTGCGTGCGTGCGCGCGCGCGCTCTCTCATTTGTTCATATTCGTTCTGGGTTGTTCGTTGAGAAATTTACTCAGTTTTTTTATTACAGATAGCGTTGAATCAACACTGACTGAAGAGAATGCCTGTGCACTGCCGTGCCACATCACGTCACTCAGATTAGGTCAAGATCGCATAGCTCACTGGCTGGCTGATGGGGCACAGCCCACCGTCTCACAGCGGCCAGCCAGTGAGCTACATTTGTTCCAGGGTATAGTCATTCGTAACCAGTACAAGCGAAGAAAATAAACTTTGAACTACCGTGGCAAGACAGGTGATAAAATTTTAACGGAAAAATATAATGAAAATGTGGGAGAGATATTCTAATGTTCAAATGTTTGTAGAGTTTCTGGGACTTAACTACGGGGTCATCAGTCCCTAAACTTACAAACTACTTATGAACTAGTTTATACTAAAGACAGCACAAACATCCATGCCCGATGGGAGATTCGAAACCCCGACCGCAGTGGCTGAGAATACTGTGACTGGCACACCGCAGACCGATCGGCCAATGTGGCCGGCGGGAGAGATATTAAAACGATAGTTCGAGGAGGTAAAAGTTCAAAAAACAGTATGTTTGTCTAAGCTAAACTCAAATATCATATACTTTGGCTGTTTGTTAAAATACGGTCAGAAAGAATATTACGTGTTGTGTGCATAGATATTACGACAATAGTAGAGTCATAATCTTATCACCATAATTTTTTATTATTTAGATTATTATTTTGATCTGAAAAGATTACAAAAATTTATAAAACTACAAATTCAAAGTGGGTCGTAAAACACATCAGTGCGATTTTTTTAATTCAGCATTGTACCTGCCTTCCAGGAACAAAAGCCAATGCAAATGCAGCTATTGCTATGGCTAAGTTTACCTTTAGGGGACTCATTTCCAGCAGATGTACCACTGGTGAACAACCCAGCAAAAAACAACAAACGACATTTGCAAAACATTTGCTAGTAGTGCTTACTCTCCGTTTACATTTATCGTCTAAACACGCAGCCGCAAGATCTTGCACGAGTTTGTAGTTTGAGACTAGTATGCCAGGAGCGCTTCAGTCAACTATTATCCATCTTGTCCACCACTTTAGTTCATCATTTATAAAGGGCTTTAGGCAAGTGGAGAACAGATGGACAATAGACACACAATAACCTTTATATGGAATGATACAATCCAGTCGCATGAATAAAATTTAAAACAGAATCAACCATGGAGGCATTGTCAGCTAAAACAAGGTTCAAGGTATCAGGGATAATAAATTTCCACCTCTGGGCAGCTAAATTGGAACAATCCAATAAGATTTGTGCAACTGTCAATTTTGCACCACAGCGACACCGAGGAGGGTCCTCATGATGGAGGAGGTGACCGTGCATCAGCCACATATGGCCAATACAGAGCTAGCAAAGGACAACGAGAAGCTCTCAGTGAGTACTTCCCATGCGGCAATTGAAAGCTTGACACGACAGAGCCTGTTTCATTCAGTGAAGTCTACCCATTCAGAACTCCAAATCATAAGGACCTTGGGGTGTAAGTGGGATCAGAGGTCTGTTTCTGGGAGGCCAATATCAAAGTCTCATGCAGTGGTGGCTTGCTTGGCCAACTGATCGATGTGGTCATTGCCTGATACACCAATGTGGCCCGGAATCCAAACAAAAGTGACGGAATGGCCTGACTTGCCAAGGGTGAAGACTGCATCCTGAATTGACCACACTACAAGATGTTTCAGAAAACACTGGTCTAGGGCATGCCAGCCACAAAAATGACCAGCTCCGCGGTGAAGATGCTACTTCCACAAGGCAAGGATCGTTATTCAATAGGATCACCACAAATAAAGGCATATCCAGTATGGCCATCGACCTGAGAACTGTCCATGTAAGTAACTTTTGTGCCATGAAATGATTCAAGCAGTGTTTGGAACTGGCGATGGAGGTTCAACGGTGTTACCGAGGCTTTAGAATCTTGGGACAAGTCCAACATAATCTGCAAGTGAGTAGTGGAAAGTGGGAGTGGGAGTGAAGGGAAGGGATTCAACGAATGAGAAGGAAACACACGGACTGCAATCGGGAAACCTGACCTAGGCCACCTTTGTGAGGACGGGAGTGCAGCAGTTGGAAATAGAAGCCTGTAATTCCGATTGTGGGGTTAAGCATGATGTGGGCAACATACTAGGCCATCAGCTGTTGCTGGCAGAACCTCAGGGAAGGGACCCCTGCTTTGATTGGAGAAGGCTTGTCACCGGACTCATGCGACAAGCCCGTTTCGGCAAACTAACACCACTATGTAGGATTGGGTCCAGAATCTGCAGTGCTGAAGGTGATGCTGAGTCATACACTTTGCTGCCATAGTACAAGTGTGACTGTATGAGGACCTTGTAGAGCTGCAAAAGAGTGGGAGGGGCGGCTCCCCAAACAGTGTGGCTAAGGCAGCGAAGAATGTTGAGGTAGCTCCAGCACTTTTGTCGAAGCTGACAAATTGTGGCACTGACGTGAGCCAAGCATCGAAGAGCATGCCTAAAAAGCAATGCATCTATTCAAAACGTATTAGTTCATCAACCAAATAAAGTTTGGGATCCTGGTGTACTGCCCGAAGGCAACAAAAGTGTAGAACCCAAGTTTTGGAGGCAGAGAACTGGAACCCATAGGGTAAGGCCCATGACTGCGCCTTTTGAATGGCTCCCTGCAGTCGCTTTTCAGCGACACCAATGGTAGCGGAATGAAAAGTACATACAAAAGTCATCTGCATACAGTGAAGAGGAGACTGATGACCCCACTGCCACAGCAAGACCATTGATGGCAATGAGAAACAGCGAAACACTAAGAACAGAGACCTGTGGAAATCTGTTCTCCTGGACATGAGGGGAGCTGAGATGGGTGCCTGCCCTAACCTGAAAAGAGCGAAGTGAGAGGAAGTTCTGGATGAACAGTGGAAGTGGACCTCTCAAGCCCCAGCCGTACAGCGTAGCCACAATATGATGGTGCCAGGTGATGACATACTCCTTTTTAAGATAAAAAAAGACCACAACCAGGTGTTCATGCACAGTGAAAGCAGTGCAGATAGCCAACTCCAGCGACACTAGGGTATCTACAGCAGAACAGCCTTTTGCAAAATTCCCTCTGTTGTGGGGCCAAGAGTCCCCGATCCTCAAGGATCCACACGAGTTGCTGACTCGCCATATGTTTGAGGAGCTTGCAGACAACATTGGTGAGACTACTTGGGCGGTAACCATTAGCAACCTGCCAAGTTTCAACACCAAGATGATGATACTGTCCCACCATTGGGACGGGAAAACACCTACAGCCCAGACACGATTAAACAGAGCAAGGAGTTGATGTCAAGAATCTGCTGACAGGTGACAAACGAACTGGTTGTGAAAATGGTCTGGTCCTGGTGATGTATCGGGGCATCCAGCAAGGGCACTTTCAAACTCTCACTCACTAAATGGAGCTTTGTATGTCACCTGGTGGCACTTATGGAACAATAAAGGATTTTGCTCAGCTCACTCTTTGAGGGTGCGGAATTGTGAGCTGTAGGCTGCTGTCGCAGAACAACATTCATAATGTTTTGCCATATGCTCGGCAATAGTGTTGGGGACA
Organism: Locusta migratoria; assembly: GCA_026315105.1. Lineage (NCBI taxonomy): Eukaryota > Metazoa > Arthropoda > Insecta > Orthoptera > Acrididae > Locusta > Locusta migratoria. The sequence continues at coordinate 340,991,285 of CM048755.1, forward strand.
GTGCATAGGGTAACCTGGGATTGGAGATGGGGGGGGGGGGGGATTTCTGATGGTGGACAGTGTTCAAAGATGCGTCGGACTTGGACCACACCCAAGACGGGGAGGCACGAGAGCTGATACTGGCAACATACCACTCCAAAGAGTCCCGCTCACTCTGCTGGATTAGTTGCCGAGCTTGGGTCCGGAGATGCTTAAAGGAAATCAGGTGTTCAATGGAAGGGCGGCACCGGAGCTCTCGCTGATATTCCCGGATGGCCTCAGCGATTTCTGGCACCCACCAAGGCACTGACTTATGTCAGAGTGAGCCACAAAACCTTGGGATAGTGGCCTTGGTGGCAGAAATGATGGCCACAGTAACCTGATGAGCCGTCATATCAACATCTGCGGTGAGTGGAACAGCTACCACAGCGGCCAAGGTGTAAACCGGCCAATCTGCTCTGCGGAGTGGCCATTGGGGCAGTTGGTAAGCAGGTTTGAACTGAGACAGAGAGAGAAAAATAAGAAAGTGGTCACTACCACATAGATCAACATGTACCCTCCAGCTGACATGGGGAAGAAGGCTCAGGCTGCAAATGGAAAGGTCAATAGCTGAGTACGTGCCACACTGAAATGTGTGGGTGCACCTGTGTTTAGGAGGCAACACCAAGGCAGTAAGGTAAGCGTGGGAGACAACCTCATCCGAAGAGAGAGAGAGAGAGAGAGAGAGAGAGAGAGAGAGAGAGAGAGAGAGAGAGAGAGAGAGAGAGGACAGATGGTAAGTTCCTGAACTGGCAGGATTCTGACAGCCACTGCCTCAAGGGTTGCGCAGAGAGGCACAGGGGGCAATAGCAAGGACATAAACACAGACACCACCAGAGACTCTGTCATAAAAAGAACATTTTTTTAATAGTTACAAAGGGCAGGGGTCTGCTGCTGGGAAGGAAACCATTTCCTCTAATGCCAAACAGAGCACAGGGAAGCGACACGAAACTGCTGCAGCTCAGCTAGACATATGAAAAACCGCCGCAATTCCAATGGAGAATTTCGGTGTCTCCTTTCTGAAATGCCATGATGTAAGACAGAAGATCATCTGTGTATCACCATCATCTAGAACCTCGGGCAATGCGAGGATCTCCACCTCATCTTCTGAGGCAAAAGATTTAGGGAGATGTGGCTTTGAAGACACCGAAGAATTCTTCTTCCTGTGCTTCTCTTTCTTGCACTCTCGCTGCCCTTTTAGTTTGGATGGTTGGGAGGGCTTATCAAAAGTAGTTTCAGAGGCTAATGCAGATAGGGAAGCCCTTTGATTAGGAGTGGGCTGATCCTACAGCCTCTGGCTGGGAATCTCCATTACATTTGTGGAAGCCTCACAAGGAAGTGCCCCAAGGGATCCCTTCCGAGAGAGAGGAGCCGGAGAAGACTCTCATTTCTCCAGATGGGGAATGGGAACTGGAGTCCCTGATGGTGGAGGGAGTGGGGGGAAGATATTGCTCCCACACGAGGTGTTGGGGGAGCAATGGATAAAGAGTTGCCCCTACCCATCGAGGGGGCAGTGGAAGGTTGATGGCCCATAGGGCCCACAGATGGAGGAAGCACTGGTGATGCCTTCCTTCCTAAGGAAACTGGTGCCGACATCACTGCAGCTAAAGATGTTGCCATACATACAGGGTGGAACCGCACATAATTCTTTCATGCCTCAGAGTAAGTCAACTGGTCGAGAGTCTTTATCTCCATTATTGTCCTTTCCCGATGTAAAACAGTACAGTTTGGTGATCATGGCGGATGATGTTGCCCACAATTCACACAAAGGGAAAGAGGGGTACATGGAGCGTCCAGGCGTGATGGCCGTCCACATTCCCTGCAGGTTGGGCTGGAAATACATCAGGAGGACATGTGCCCGAACTTCCAGCACCAAAAACACCACATAGGGGAAGGGACATATGGGTTTACATACCACTGGTATATCATTACCTTGACCTTCTCAGGCAGTTTATCGCCTTCATTGATTGATTGATTGATTGATTGGTGATATAGGGCGCTCAACATCAAGGTCATCAGCGCCCGTGCTCAAACATGAATGGATGGAAGAAAAATTACACAGGTCGGATGGACTTGTGAAACATAAAATCACACCTACAGCTGTAGGGATAGCTTAAAACAACTATTAAAAGGACTAAAACTGAGGATAAAACATTGACATATATGTGGCCCGGCAACTACTTAAAAATAAAGGGTGGCCGAACCACTCTCACACACATTAAAATCGCACACCCAGTATTTTGGGAAGTAGTCCAGACATAGTACAAAATCATAGGACACGATCCACAGATGCCTCATCGTCAGCTAAAATAGATTTCAGGTCCTGTGAGTGACCCTAATTTGCCCTGGTACCAGCAAATAAAACACATGCTGTTAAAATATGTCGTATTGACAATTGTGTCCTACATCGGCCACACTCTGGCAGTTCTTCACTACGTAAAAGGAAACTATGTGTCAGTGGGCAATGTTCTATTCGGAGCCGAGTGAGGGCGACTTCATCAGCTCGTCTAGGGTGGAAGGACGTACGCCATGGGCGGACTGAGGATTTTACCGCTCGTAGTTTATTGTCCGCCACATCCAACCACTGATTCTCCCACAACGCCATGGTTCTGCGTGTCACAATGGAAGTGACGGCTTTCAGTGGGTCAGAACAGCGTACGGTAGGGGGGAGAGAACAAGCCTCCCTAGCTGCTGCATCGGCCAGCTCATTTCCCTGGATCCCTATGTGCCCAGAAACCCAACAGAAAACTATCTCCTTGCGTTGATGTTGCAATGCAAGGAGAGCAATGCCGGATACAATTGGTCGACAGCGAGGAGGGCGCTGTGGGAGTCTGAGCAGATCAGGAATTTCATACAATGATGCCATTTAATCTGTTCTAGTGCCCTCAGGATAGCGAACAGTTCCGCATAGTAAACGGAAAACTGTTTTGGGAGCCCTATCCAAAGGACAGAGTCAGGAAACACAACGGTGCAGCCGAGATGATCTCCCTGCTTGGATCCATCTGTATAGACAATAATAAAATTTGCATGGTGGTTTAAAAACTCTAAAAATCTCCTTTTATAAAAACTGTCCGAGGTACAAGGCTCCTTGAAAGCAGTCAGATCTAAAATCAATGTATGAAGGAGCCAGGTAAACCCCTACTCCACCCCTGGCATTAAACCTTGAACCCCTGCACCTGCAGCAACTGAAGGCTCTCCTGTGCTCTAATCCCAAACGGTCTCGTAGCCTGTGGGCGGTTGTGGAACAAACGTTGGTTGGGCTGCTGCGCAAAGCAGACAGAAAGTAACTTGTGTGGAGCTGACAGAGATCTGTACGCCAGACGTGCCACGAGCAGAAGATGGCGGATAGACAGCGGGTGCTCACCAGCTTCTGCACACAGGCTAAGTATTGGACTTGTGCGATACACACCAGTCGCCAGCCTGATACCTTCGTGGTGTACTGAATCCAGGATTTTCAGGTACGAAGGCCTGGCCGATGCATAGACCTGGCAGCCATATTCCAGTCTAGGCTGCACGAAAGCTTTATAGAACTGGAGCAGATGTGCCCTATTGGCACCCCAAGACCGATGACTGAGACATTTTAGAATACTTAGAGCCTTGAGGCATCGCAGTGTGACCTCTTTAAGATGCGGCAACCACGTCAGCCTCTCGTCGAAAGTGAGGCCAAGATATTTGACCTCGTCCTGAAAGGTGAGAACAGTGTCTCCTAGTTTCAAAACAGGTATAGTAAAAAGGGAACGGGAGCGATTAAAATCCACACAAACAGTTTTCTCCAAGGAAAACTTGAAACCAGTAGTGTTACACCATTCCTCCAAACGCTAATCATCAAATGTAATTGACAAGCTGCTGTTGCAATGGAGGAGGACGCACAGAAGATGGAGAAGTCGTCCACGAACAAGGAACACTGTACAGGCGGTCGCACGGTGGATGTAATGCTGTTTATGGCTATGGTGAATGCCATTACGCTTAAAACACTCCCTTGCGGGACATCATTCTCTTGATTAAAATGGTCAGACAAGGCACTCCCAACCTTGTATCTAAAATACCTGTCAGAGAGGAAAGATCGGATAAAAGTGACCAAACGTCCACGAAAACCCCAGTCGTAAAGCAGCTGTACAACAAGGCGTCGCCAGGTAGTATCATACGCCTTTTCCAGGTCAAAGAAAACACTGATTAGGTGTTGCTTCCGTAAGAAAGCTTGTTGGATCGCCCTTTCAAGCAGGGTGATGTTATCCAGTGTAGAGTGGTACCTCCTAAACCCACATTGAGAGCGGCTAAGTAAGGATCTCATTTCGAGGACCCATACTAAGCGCCAGTTGACCATACGCTTCAACGTCTTAACAATGCAACTTGTGAGGCTAATGCTTCGATAACTACCTGGGTCGGTGTGATCTTTCCCCAGTTTTAAAATTGGAATTAAAATGGATTCTTTCCAAGAGCATGGAAAATTTCCGGTAACCCAAATTGCGTTAAAAAGGTGTAAGAGGACCCCTTTTGACTGGGGTACCAACTGTTTCAGCAGTCTGTACAGCATCTCGTCATAGCCAGGTGCAGAATCACGAGCTGCTGACAATGCGGATTCCAGCTCCCACATTGAGAAAGGTTGCTTGTAGTCCTCAACGTTGGAGGAACGGAGGTCAAAGCCAACCCTCTCCTGTGTCGTGCGATATTGACGGAAGACTGGATCCTGGCGAGAATCGGATGTAACAGCTGCATAGGATTCTGCCATAACTTGGGCAATGTCCATGGGCGATTGTACAAGACATCCCTGCTCTCGCACAGCTGCTACTGGCGGTCGGGAGTTCTGACCCGAAATCCCACTAATGGCTTCCCATACTTTACCTGCAGAAGTGGACCTAGTGATGGAGTTCAGGAACTCCTGCCAAGACCTCTGCTTACTCTCTTTAATAATTCTCCTTGCCCGTGCCCTTGCCACTCGAAAATTGGCCAAATTCGCATCAGTAGGGCAGCGATGGAATCGCCGCAATGCTGCTCTTCTGTCTCTAATCGCTGAACGACAAGCATCGTTCCACCAAGGAACAGCTGGTCGCTGAAGCGTTGACTTCGATTTCGGGATGGAAGCATCCGCACCATTGTGAATCACTGTTGTGATGTGATCCACCCATTCTTGAACATCATGACACCGCTCGAAAATAGCCAACTGCTGAAAGAGTGCCCAGTTAGCTTTGTGCAGCTGCCATCTTGGTGGCTTCCCACTGCAATCTATGGCGACCAGCAGGTCTATCCAAATGGGATAGTGATCGCTGCCATGAAGGTCATCATTCACGCTCCACTGAGCGGTGTGTGCAAGAGCAGGCGAGCAGAGGGAGAGGTCTATGGCAGAAGACGAACCTGTAGCAGTGCTAAAATGCGTAGGCTGGCCTGTGTTCATTAAGATGACATCGGAGGAGTGTATCACAGCCTCAACTATCCGTCCCCTGGGGCAGTTGTTGTTAGAGCCCCATAGTGAATTATGCGCATTAAAATCACCTAAAAGAAGAAAGGGATGAGGGAGTTCACCAATAAGCTCTGTCAGGAGATTACTGTCAACATGCTCTCCAGGCGGTAAGTAAAGAGAGCAGACTGTGATATCATGATGGGCCAGTATACGAACAGCAACTGCTTGGCACTCTTCGAGCCCTGGGTAGCAGATGGACTGCTTGGTTCAGGTGATGACGCATCGAAGTCCATAATAACGTTGTCCTCGTCAGTCAACGCCGCCATTAAGAGATCCGATGACGCTGCCGAAAGAGTTGCAAGTGGACGTGAAGATACTTTCCTCGGCTTCTTCTTTTGAGAAGATGAGGAGGAAAGGGGGACTTGGGGAGCACTCTGCTTGGGCAGAATATTTTTCTTTTGAGAGGCACTTCGCTGGTGAGGTGCCTTCTTAATGATTTCCTGCGGTTCCTTATCTAGCATAACTTCTGTAGCAACAGAGACCACACGATCTGCAAAAGCAGTACCTGTAGTTTTTTCGGCCGTATTTGGTGGGGCAAGAGGAAGGGGAGCTTCAGCTGCCTGACATGTGCAAGTATTGGTGCTGACACTGACAGCCTCAGTTTGTGTCGAGACATCTACTGTGGTTATGGATTTCTGTAAGGCGGCAGCAAACGAGGTGGGAAATACAGGTGGCTGCATCGCCTTAAATACCTTCTTGGCCTCCGCGTAGGAAATGCGCCTGGTCGTCTTTATTTCCAGTATTTTCTTTTCCTGACAGTCCCGACTCCAAACAGGGTGTTCCCCAGAAGAATTGATACATTTGTCAGGTGGCGTACAAGCAGTGCCCTCATGTGCTGCCTTTCATCATTTGCCACAAGTGGCCTGCCCCTTACAGCCAAGCGTGGTGTGTCCAAAATGCTGGCACTTAAAACAGTGCATGGGATTAGGGACGGACCTTCAACCGCAAAAACCCTGCCTTCACATGCTCAGGGAGTTTCGGGGTATTAAAGGTAAGGATGAAGCTCTCAGATGACACCAGCTCTCCATCCACCCTTTTCTTTATATTCTGGATGTCCACTATGCCTTCTGTTGCCCATTCTGCCTTGAGTTCTTCAATGGGAATGTCCATCAGGTCCCTACAGAAAACTACGCCCTTACTGTAGTTCAGGGTACTGTGTAGTTCTGCGTCAATTTCGAATTCACCCAGGTACTTTGCCTTCTGCAGATTTTCCGCCTGTTGGGAGGCTGACGTTTCCACCAACAAGGTACCGTTCCACAATCTTTTAACTGATTTCAAAGTGCCTGCAAGACCTAAGCACTTATTGATATAAAAGGGCGAAATCTTCTCAAAAGAACCTTCTTTTTCTCTTAATGATTATAAATACATTCTGGCTAGCAGTCTGTGTTCTGTTACTATATACAAAACTCTTTTTCTTACTAAACTGGTCTGGGGGGACTAGCCACCCGAGACCTCTTTTTCGACTGGGTGTTGGTACCCCCCAGTGGTACACCCATCCCACTGTAAGGTTCATGGGATAAATTAGTGTTTTGCATCTCGATCCCACGAGCAGCCAGGGAAGTACGTGGCCGCCTAGACAGAGCCCTGTGTGCCTAGGTAAGCCTTATACAACTGAGGTGTGGCAGTATCCCCAGAGGTTGCTCGCTAGCAACTGTTGCTCTTCAACAGCCATGCATCCCATCAGCACATAGCACACTTTGGGATTGAAGGTTTTTTTTATAGAGGTTTGTACCATCCTCGTGACCCGAGCAGTCAAGCCAAGATCCCCATTCCCCGGTACACACAACGTTCCACCGCCGCGCCACATGGTGGTCACTGAAGCGTGCCCAGAGTTTACGGTGTCTAGAGGACTGGCGGCGCTTACCAGTCCCCAGCTCAGGACCCTGGGTTCGCCAAGCCCGTACTCAGCAAATTAATGCTGAGCCCCTGAGGGGTTATCACCTTCAGAGGCAAGGACGAAAGCACCAGTGGCAACCCTATGTTCTTTAGGTCCCCTGTACACATGCTTGCTGGAGGGAACCCTCTCGTTGCTGCAAGTTTGCTTGCAACTCGTCATCAGTCTGGGACATGAGATCTCTGTGGTAGATTAGACCCTGGACCATATTTGAAGACTTGTGGGGTGTAATACGCACTGGAACATCACCCTGATTATTGCAGGCAAGCCTTTGACTGGGCTGGGGATGCCGTCTGTATCAGAACAACCTTACTACTCATCTTCGAGAATGACACTACTTCGCCAAACTTATCTTTGGTCGACAAAGAAAAGAGGCTTAGTGGGCATGAACGACTCCCCATCAGAATGAGCACAGACATGATATTGTGGCGACTATGGCTCCAATCAATTAAGGCCCCTACGTTCCTACCATGGGGTGGCAAGGTAAGGGAACATCTTACAGTCACATGTTGTCACATTGAACTCTGTTTTCCCACACTTAGAGATGCAGTTTTGCGTCCGCCAACGCTATTACTTGCTTGTTTCATCCTGTTCCTATGAGCAGCTAGGGAACTACACGTCCACCCTGGCAGAGCCTCAATTTGCCTGCCAGCAACTGTTCAACCTTAAGAGTCATGAATGTCCATGGCTCGTAGAACACCTTGAATTGAGTTTTTCTTCTTTTTTTCTTTGTTAATAGAGGTTTGTGCCATCCTCGTGACCTGGCCGATTAAGCCAAGATGCCTGGGCTCTGTAACATACAACATTCCACCATTGCATCATACAGTGTCCGCTGAAGCATGCATAGAGCTTAGGGTGTAGAGGACTGTTGACATGACACAGTCCCCAGCTCAGAGCCCTGGGTTTGCCAAGCCCTTACTCAGCAAATGAATGCTGAGACCCCCGAGGGAGCCGGCACGTTTTCTCCAAAGTATACAACATTCATACTTGTTTACATATGATTCACGATGCAAGTGGAGATATCTAATGAAATGTATTAAGGAATTCATAATAAATATGGTAACAGCTCAGCTGTGAATTGCACAAACCTATTTGCAAAAATCATTTTCCAAAGATTAGATTTCCAAAAGACTCTAAACAAACAAAAATATTGGTCAAGTTTTCTGTTATAACGCATGGACTTTTCAGTCAGCTTGCATATATATAAATAAGGTACGGATATACGGAGAACTGCAAATGAAATTTACTTGCTGGTACTGATTATTATTAATTACATTTTCAGTCAATATGCATAACATTGTTTAGGTGCACATTAGAACATAAACCTGCTACTTAATAATATTCCCAATGTACACTTGCTTTCACATTGTACCCACAACAGTTGTGTGTGTGTGTATGGGGAGGGGGGGGGGGGGGGGGGGAGAATGTTGGCCTAAGGGTGTGTCAATCAACATCCCTTAGGTCATGGCTAAGCCATGTTTTCACAATATCCTTTCTTCTATGAGTGCTAGTTCTGCAGGTTCCCAGGAGAACTCCTGTGAAGTTTGGAAGGTAGGAGACGAGGTACTAGTGGAACTAAGGCTGTGCATGGACCACAAGGTTTGGTAGAGTGCTTGCCCACGAAAAGCAACAGTCAAGTGTTCAAATCCTGACCTAGCACACAGTTTTAATCTGCCAGATAGTTACATTAAAATTGTTCTTTGTGTCACAATATCTCACAAATGATCATTGAAGGCCCATTTTAAATTAAAAAAAATTTGAACCAAAGAAATTTAACATTAACTGTTAGTGGGCATTTAATTATATCAATGGGGTAAGTAGAACATTTGTGCACAGCCTTGGATTTTTGTGTCTGTTGGGAGGCATACTAGGGTATCTCATGCAGTTGTGGTGATCACTGTGTTACACAAAAAGGGTGGTCAGAAACATCTGAAATGCTTGTATGAGCATTGCAGGGTAGGTTGTACCGAGACATAGATGTCAAGAAAAAATTTTGATATGTTGCTTTGTTTCTGATATATTTAGCACTGAATTCAGCCAATCAGAGAATTATGTACACAAATATGGTTTGAAGAAACCTATTGCAGAACACTGACCCTCACAGGTTGCCCGAATCAGCATGCGCCATCACCTGATTAGCTGACTTGAGTGCTTAATGTCCAACATCCTTACAAGAATTTCAGACATTTTCTGACCATCCTGTATATAAAATTTGAATTTGTTGGAAATCAAACCTGGGTTGCAAGTGTTGCAGATGAGTATATTATGAATGAATCATGGATGCTGCTTGAGTAGAGGTTTGCTTGATGAAAGTTGTAAGTGACAGCTCCAGAGATTTAGCTTTTTGTCATGCACTTTACTTTGTCATGATACAGTAATTCCGTTCATTTTTGCAGCATGTGTTAGATATCACCTAATATTTGCTTTTCCAACAAGATGTCAAGAGGTATCCCATGACTTTTGCCAAATAAGTATATATATACTAAATCATTTTGCTATTGGTTTTGATCTTATGATGATTTTACTTAATGGGAAATGACAGCTTCATCTGGAAACGATATAAGAGGACTACTCGATTTATACCTATATCACACCTCCTTTGGGAACAGCAGATACCACTTTGTTTACTAAATGACTTTCCATCAGTTATTAGGAATTGTTATCTTTCTGAGAGAAAATCACAAACTCAGTCATACAACTTGACAATAACCCACAAGCACGAGATTTGATTAGAAGTTGCTTGTCAGGAATGGTATCAGAAACCTCTGAAAATATTTAAGGACTGATAAAAGATTACATTTCATTAAATGTCTATCTGTTAGAATGATTAATATGATAATGAATACTTCTCACTGAAATATGAATGACAGTACTAAAAAAAAAAAAAAAAAAAAAAAAATTACCCTCACTAGACAGAATAAGCACTGACCATGAGAAAAAGCGCACATGCACACCTTCCTCATTACCATACCATGTTAAGATTATAATATGTTGTTTGAAATATTACCTGCAGTGGTGTTGAGCAAGTGTATACACTGTTCTGATGGACAGCTTGTAGGTTTTTCATAAGTTGTGCTGGACCATATGCCCATCCTATTTTCCAGCCAGTAACACTAAAAGTTTTTCCAGCTGAACCAATTGTAATTGTTCGTTCCCACATATCCGGAAGTGTGGCTGCAAGAAGTATATATATAAATAACAATACAATATTAAGAGCAACAAAAATAAACAATGTTACACAATATAAAACATTATATTAATAATGGAAATCCCTGGATGGACCAATAGATAACATAATATAAAGGACAGGCAATCACTGACCTAAAGTGAATCAATGTATGAAGCACAATGACTAGGGGGGTGTGTGTGTGTGTGTGTGTGTGTGTGTGTGTGTGTGTGTGTGTGTGTGTGTGTGTGTGTGTGTCAAATGTGTGATTGTTCTATCAAAAGGGGAGTTACATGCTAGAAATATAGCAAAATTTAGTTTTCCATTATGTGTTTTTTCCCTTATTATACTTGCAAATTAATCAACGTGTGAGAGAAGCAATCTTTTCATAAATTCTAATGTAGGATGTCTCCATAAATCACTTCATCTTTTGAGTCAGGAACTAGATTTTTCACCCCTTTTCTTTCTTTTTTATTGTTTTTTTAAAATTATTTTTTATTTTTACAAATTTCTAAAACTTGTGGCAACCCTGTTCAATTTTCTTACTGTCTGAACTGTTTATCATCCATGTTTCACCTCCATGCAAGACTACACTGCAGACAAATCCAAGAAAAGTCTTAAATATTTTTGAGAAGGATAATTTGCTACTTCCTGCAATAGACCTTGATGCAAAACCTGTCCTATCCACCATTCCACAACCACCTACTCCAGTCCCATCACATGCAACCTGTGAAAGCAGTTATGCGATCTACAAACTGAGCTGTAGCCACTGTGCAGCTTTCTTCGTGGGCATGACCAATAACAAGCTGCCTGTCAACATGAATGGCCATCATGAAACTGTGGCCAGGAGACAGTTGGACCATCCTGTTGCAGAGCATGCAGCCCTTATGATGTGGCTCACTTCATTGACTGTTACACAGCCTGTGCCATATGGATCCTTCCCATAAACACCAGCTTTTCTGAATTGCACAGGTGAGAACCCTCCCTACAATATATCCTACGCTCCTGCAATCCCCCAGGCCTTAACCTTCTGTAGTTCCTGTCACCACCACTCTCCCCTCCCCTGCCCACATTCTAGCCTCACATACATCTTCTATTGTGTCTCATGCTTCTCTCTCTTCTCTTCCTTTCTCTTCCCTCCCTCTCTGTCTGTCTGTCAGGCAGTACTGTATGTGCCTTTCAGCAGCTCATCAAAATTCTGCAGTGAGTCGCAACCTGTCCTCCTGAAAAATATTTCTGAATCCTTCCTGGAATTTCTATTTTTCAAGAAAAGACTTCCTAACACTTAATCACAAGATACTGAACTGAAGGAGAGGCACTGAATTAAAATTTGTGCAGCAGCTAGGATTTGAACCTGGAACCTCTTGCTTACTAGGCAAGCCCTGTAACTACTAAGCACAAATTTTAATTCAATGCCTCTACTTCAATCCAATATCTTTGATACATATCAAGACAAAATATGTCTCTACTTTTATTGTCTCATTTCTTAATCTAATTCCTCAGAATCACCCAATTTAATGTGACTACATTTCATTGACTAGTTAGATGCAACTGTCCATCAAACCAGTGTTAAGTCTGAAGACCACAACATCAACAACAACATTCAATTTCCTTCATTATTGATAATCTTTCCTTTAAGACATGTCCATTCTGTTCAACTGCTCTTCTAAGTCCTCTGCTGTCTCCAACAGAATTACAATATTGTCATATCATTCAAAAGAGAGAAAGGGGCTGGCCAGTACTTACCTTAGTTCTGTACTGTGATAGTCACTTAAAAGACACAAATGGAGACAAGAAATGGCTTTCTGAACTATTCTCCTTTATCAGTTAGGAGAGGAGGGAAGAAAAAGGTACCACAAGGGAAAGGTTACTCACAACCTAGGCTAGGAAATGATGCTGGGTTATGTGTGGAAGTCAAGAGATACTGTATGTTACGGACCGAGCCATACCGACAGCAAACCTAAGAGGGTAGATAAAGAAGTAAAGAGAAGTGAACTAAATAATATTGAGTAAGGAATGAGAGGAAGGCAGAAGAGGGGGTGAGAATGAGTAATGAATAAGTGAGTTGATGACAGAAGGGGGAAGGTTAACATACATTTAGGCCAGAAGGATGGCAGGAGGAGAGCATGTGATGGAGGCCAAGTTCTTATATCTGTATCTCTGAGGGACTGGTGCTAGGTAGAAGAATCCAGATGGCACACATGGTGTAACACGTGCCAAGGTCCCTGGAGTGATATTGGAGGGCATGTTCTGCCACAAGATATTGCATGTCTCCCAGGCGAACAATCCACGTGTGGCCACCATACATGCATTCAGCCAATTTGTTGGTGTTTATACCAATACCAAAGGCTGTGGAGTAGACACATTAACAGGTAGATGGCATGGGTTGTTTTGCATGTGGCCCTGCCCTGAATGGTGTACATCAGTGGTTCCCAAACTGTGGGTCACGACCGACTAGTGGGTTTGCGTTATCTCTCTTGGTGGGTCCCCAAGCCACTTTCAAATAATGAAATAAAACTTCTTACGGACTCAAAGAAAGTAAAACTGTTTTTCATAAGATGTTTACAGTTTTTATCAACTAATATTTTCACATTAGGCCCAATGAAGCTTGTTTGGTTTTCTAGGAGTACTGCTTAAACTGATTCTTGTTTTAGTAGTTACTTTTCAAGAATTCCTTATGAACTCTTATGGGTAAGGAACTGTCATTTCTTTAAAGACTCAAGCCTAACCTCATTTTAAATCAGGAATAGTATCGACTCTTGCAAATACGGCTCTGAAGGAATAATGGGTTTCATAACTACTTACTTATGTGGGGGCATTTTCTAGTTTCATTTTAAATAAATATAAGAATAAACTACATAGAAAAGGGTTTACACTTAAAATTAACAAGCTTCAATCGAGATATCATTTACATACAGGGTGATTATAATTATACTTTCAAAATGCTGTAAAAATAACACCATCGGTCAGGATGACATCAAATTGCAATGGAATATTATCGAAGAAGGGGGAAAACATATATGTAAACACCTGTCACGTGCACGACCCACTAAGCATGGTAAAAACAAGCCAAGTACATGGATTTTCCTCATTTCGTGTCTGATACATTCACCTTGACTGTGTCAATGCAGGATCACGCTCTGCTTGTAAAGCTCTTTTACAAGAATGATGACTGTGCACAAATCACTCTGCATAAGTTCACAACACTGAAGGGTTTGAAAAAAGAAAAGGGGGGGGGGGGGGGGGCATTGGTCCGATGACTGCCATAGGTCCAGAGAAAATGATTCAGAAATTCGAAAAGATGTGTTCCTTTGGTATGCAACTTGGTAGAAGGAGAAAATTAACTGATTTGATGTCAGTGGAAGCAATGGCTACAGCAATGCAGGGGGGGTCAAGTGGTGGTGTGCAAACATGTAGTGCACGGAGAATTGCCCAAACATTGGACAAACCTGTAAGCACTGTGCATAAAATTTTATGAAACGTCCTTTTTTGCTACCCACTCAAAATTACCTATATGCAAAAGTTACCTCCTGTTCACCAGGCAGCAAGAGATACTTGTTTTAGAATTTCTTGCTCACATGGAAGCGGATGATGAATGGCCGTGGAAGATTTTGTGGACACACGAAGTCAACTACCTGATGAAGGAAAATAGTTCTGAATGCCAGTGTTTCAATTTCCATTTGTGTGACTATCGTCAGTATAGAGCTAAGGTAAGTACTGGCCAGCCACTCTATATCTCTGAATAATATTCTAGCATCCCAGTGGAGAATTTCTGTCAAACTAATTACAATGTTATTAGTAAACTGCATTTATTTTTATTTATTTTCCCTGAACTTTTATTCCTTATTTGTATGTTTTATTTTCGTTGATTACATTGGGAAAAATCTATAACCCTGTCTCACTCCCTTATCAATCACTGCTTCTTTTTCATACCCTTCCACTGACACCTGGTTTCTGTACAAGTTCCATGTAACCTTTCCCTCCCAGTATTTTTAAAGGATGTATTCCGGTTGACACTACCAAAAGCTTTCTCCAAATTTACAAAACCATAAACATAGGTTTGCCTTTCCTTAACTTATATTCTAAGATGAGACATAGGATCAGTAATGCCTCGCACATTCCTGTGTATCCCCGCAATACAAACTGATCTTCCTAAAGATTATTTTCTACTGGCTTTTCAATTTTATGTAAATAATTTGTGGTAATATTTTGCAACTATGACTTATTAAACTAATAGTTCGGTAATATTAGCTCCTGCCAGTACCTTCACATCAATTGAAATGGCTCTGTTATAGACAGCTATCCCAATGATTTAAGTAGCTCAAAGAAAATGTTCAAATGTTTCAATTTGGCTCTTTTTGTACTCTGTCAAATTCTTCTCATGGTATTATATTTCATACCTCATCTTCATCTAAATGCTTTCCCCCCTCTATATTATAACCTGCAAGTCCATTTCCCTTGTTTAGCCCCTAAATATACCCCTTTCCCTTCTTTCCTTAGTACTATGTTTCCATCTGAGTTCTTGACATCTATACAGTTCCACTTCTTTTTACCAAATACCTCTCTAATTTTCCTATAGGCAGTACCTGTATTTCCCCTAGTTATATATGCTCCCACATCCTTGTATTTGTCCTCTAGCCATACCCGATTAGCTACCTTGCACATTCAGTCAATTTCGTTTGTTGGATTTTATATTTTTGATCATTTAATTTCATTATCTCTTTTTATATCCAAGCATATCTACAAGGTTTTGTCTTTTGATCTATTGATGCTCTGCTGCCTTTATTATTTCATTTCTCGAAGCTATCTATTCATTTCCTACTGCATTACCCCCCCCCCTCCCATAAACTCTAAAGCACCTCAACTTCCTTCCATTTATCCATTTTCCATCTCCTGATTGCCCCCAACTTTTTGCAGTTTCTTTAGTTTTGATCTGCAGTTCATAACCAATAAGTTATGGTCACAAAGTTCACTCCTGGCACTTCCTATATCTTACAGTTTAAAATCTAGTTCTGAAATCTTTGTCTTTCCACAATAAAATCAATCAAATTTTCTGGTGTTCCCTGGTCCCTTAAAAGTATACAACCTTCTTAATTGATTCTTAAACCATGCATCAGCGACAATTAAATTATGCTTGATGCAAAATCCTATCAGGCGGTTCACTCTTCCACTCTTTTCCTCCAGTTATTATTATTATTATTATTATTAACATTCCGGCCCCCAACAACAATCAACATTTTCTCTCCAAGACCTAAATAACTCAGCATACATTTTTTCAGTCTCCTCATCCTCTGCAGAGCAAGTATGCAAATTTATACTAGTGTGGTGTGTTTCTCTGTGTCTACCTTGTCTACAATAAGGCATTCACTTCACTATTCATACGTGATTTTTAGGTTTGGTAGTGATGACACTCCAGTAGACCTAGGCTGGAAATATGAATGGGGGAATAGAATTTTTTATCCAAGAGGATGCCACTCTCATTTTAATCAAATAGGAGAACTGCATGACCTCACACAAAATAACAGCTGCAGTTTTCCCTTGCATGCAGTATCTTTATGGCAATGCCAAGTTGACTGATGTTACGAGGACATATACATCAAACTGCACAATTAGGCACACAAGTCAACCCATTGTGAAAGGGACCATGGTAAATGTTTCACGATTCATGCTGTCCTACGAGCCATTGAAATCAATGATATGAATTAGAATAGACTGCTACCCACCACCCAGGAGGAGGTAGTGAACAGCTTATAGACACGTTAAAAGTATAATACAAAGTTCTTCATAATTATATATATATCACACACACACACACACACACACACACACACACACACACACACACACACCAGATGGTACTGTGCTGTTGTACATTCTTCCCATGTTTTTAATCAATACACAAATCTAGAGTATCAATAAAATGAAAACAACACTGTAGACTGGAACAGAGCATTATTTATGTAAGTTGATCATTGTGACATTTTATGTTGAACTACTAGTAGGTTCATTGAAAATTATTTGGCACAACATTTTGTCAATTTCAACTGTACATACTGTTCCCTTCCACTGTGTTTTAATGACTCCATTAAAATAAAAAAGAAAAAAAATTAAAAAAAAAAAGAAATTATACGACACAAGCAAATTTATGTCTCTACACTAAAGCACAATTTTGTAAAAAAAATATGAACACTATACCAATTCGTATATGTTTATTTGGTTTGTAGACAAGCCATTCATAGACTTCATCAGAAATGCATAAAACATTCCATTTCTTGCACAACTGTGCAATAACTTCCAATTCTTTCTGACTGAAGACCTTTCCAACAGGGTTATTAGGTGTGTTTAATATTATTGCTTTAGTTTTAGGATTGAACAGGCTCTCCAGTTCTTTTTCATCCAGCACCCAATCAGAGGAGCTTACTATACCCTCTGTTTTTTTCTAAAGTAGAAAAGACAGAAAGAAAATAAATTAACAAAATAAACTGAATTAATGTCATTGTTATTGGAAATTTATGAGAGGCAACAAATATTATAAATCACTACAAAGCATTTTAAAATAAATCAACGCTAACAAATAAGTATCTCACAAATCCGCTGCTGTGCATTAAAATTTTAACATGAGGAAGCATAATAAATAGTTGAATTTTACTTATTGAGCATATACAGTTTAGCAGGAAAATTACACGATCAAATCTGCACATTTTGAGAATATACAAGGTGCAAGAGTTTCCTCTGGCAGCAGCCAAGGTTTTAGCTAGCCTCGGCATCAAGTCAGAATGAACTTTGGTTACAGATGTCTGTTTAATGCTCCAACAGAATTCATAAGATATAGAGGCTGTAGAAGAGTTGTGCTAGTCTCTTAAAAACCTGTGATCAGATGTTTTGGTGGGTGAGAAATCTGGGGATTATCTTCACATACCACTGTATTAAGTCAGGACAGCAAGAGAAATGTGCAGTCTCACGGAAACCTTGAAGATAGCTGTAAGCAATCGGCAATGCACCAGCTAGGCATTCATTGTCCTTGGAACCTCCACACACAGATATACGGTGGAACTCTGATTTTTTACGTTCTGTGATTTTACATTTTTCGTGAATATACGCCATAAATTCGCAGCCCTTGTGAAAACTCCATAAGATCAATGCAAAAAATTCCCTCATTTTATGTTTCTTCCCTGTAATGTTTACATTGATTTACATTCTTACTCGACGTTTCATGTAACTTTGCCCATTTTTTCTTTCCTACTGACATTTGATGTGAGTGTACAAGTTATAAGTAACAGAAAAGACAGAAGGTTTGCATCACTTTTGGTGACAGAGTTAAGGGGTACGCGAGCTGCTGTAAACCAATCTGGAAGGTCTCTAGTAATCGTCTAGTGAGACAACGTAATAACAGGAAATTAACAAATGCCAGATGCAGTTCTATCTGAGGTGTATCAGAGCATGTCACTAGACAGGAATAAACACATGCATGCATGAGGGGGTACTGCAATAAGCTTTCTAAACATCATGTTTGATTTGATTGCATTTTTACTTTATTTCAGTATGCCAGCAAGGAGAAAATGGCAATAATTAGTTGGTGATATTGTCAGACCACAAAATGAGAAAATTATAAACTAAACTTAATATTGGTTAAACAATAAAACTCAATAGTATATTCAAAAATGTAAAGCCACCACTCACATTAAAGTGGACTTTATTTTGCAAGTAGTTTTTAATTCATCAAACAGAAATGTTCACAATAATGCATTGCATTTTTGACATATCTATTAATACTTTTGCTGTGGCTGATGCTTCTAAGCGTCCGTGCTCAATGTAGGATAGCGTCAGTGTTAATGAGGGAGTTGCATGATGTTATGACCCTGTGATACAGTATCAAAATGCTCTTTTATTTGCCTCTGTATTTTTTTTTTTCAACACGAAAGCTAAATGTCCAGTACTTTTGTTCATTTTCTTCTCAGTAGATAAAACTAAAAACTACTCTGACCCAAACAATTCACAGATAGTGATGAACTGAATACGGATTATTGAAAATTCATTGTTGCAGAAACAGTTGTTAACAAGCATTTGTAAGAAGTGCAAGAGAAAAAATTTGTTTCTGCTTGAAGAATAATTTGAACAAATAACATCGAGTATTTTTGGTAGACTCTAATATAGGAACTTGTGTACATTTAGCTGCATCTCTTAAAATTCCATTCTATTGTGAAGAAACGTGAAGCCACTGAGCAGAACTTCTACCATTGTGGATCATCTTCTTCTAAGAAGAGGAAATATGAAGTCATCACCACTTGAAGAACATGAATCAATTCTCGCAACCAGATTTCCGAGCATCCAATGGATGGAAAGATGTCAAAACAGGTATTTTGATGTATAATTTGTAGTTGAAAATAGTTGGATTACCTTGTAGCCAGATAACAATATCAATTTTTGACAAGTTTTTATTTGCTGTCACATCTTTAATTTCTAAGAACAGATAAGAATTTCCTTACCACAAATTATTGTATAATCATTGCACTGTATGTTGAAGTCTAGATTAGAGCCAACTGTAGCTGTTGTTGTTGTTGTTGGGGGTTTTAAAGGGGGGCTAAACGACTGGGTTATCAGTCCCCCGTTCCTATCGAAGAGTTCACCGAGTATGGTTTTCCACTGGAAAACTAACACTTCATAGCCCATTTTACAGGATGATGAAGTGACAAGAGGCGCTAAAATGGCAACATAAAAAGGGAAAACCATAAAAGTTGTTGCTCAAATAAGCCACGTTGTTAAAACAGCACAGCAGAAGATTGAGGCTGGCTGATCACTAGGGTAATAATTGATGAGCCAGCCATTCTGCACGTACTAAAACTGCCAATTAAAAAAAGACCAGCGAGACGAAAGTGACAACATATTAAAACTGTTTGAATGGCGGGGGCTTGAAAATCGAGCTTCAGGTGCCACCATTAAATCATGTGATAAAATCCAGCTGCGTGAATAAAACCTAAAACACGGTTAACCATGAAGGCATTGTCGGCTAAAATCGAAGAAAGTGCAGAAGGGAGGATAAAAGACTGCCGCAATGCAGCTAAAAGCGGACAGTCCAACAAGATGTGGACCACCGTCAGCAGCATGCCACAACGGCAGTCCGGTGGGTCCTCACGTCGTAAGAGGTAGCCGTGCATCAGCCATGTATGGCCTATACACCGAGTCTCTTTGAGAAGGCAAGAGGGAGGTCTTCCAAGCTGCAGTTGTCTGTTTAACCGCACGGAGCTTATTTGGCGTGGTCAACGTCGACCATTCACGGTCCCAGGCCATGGAGATTTTGTGGTGTAGACCCAATCGGATATCCCTTTCTGGGGTACCGATTTCCAGGCGCTGGCAGTCGACTGCCTGCTTGGCCAGCTGATCAGCACGTTCGTTCCCCTGAATGCCAATGTGGTCCGGGGTCCAGATGAAGGCCACAGATCGGCTGGACTTGCCAAGAGTGAACACGGAGTCCTGGATGGACGGCACCAAGTGGTGTTTGGGGAAACACTGGTCAAGAGCTTGTAAGCCACTCAGGGAGTCACTGCATATAACATACGACTTCCTGGGATATGTACGGAGATGGTCGAGGGCTCGAATTATTGCAACTAGCTCTGCCGTAAAGACTCTGCAGCCAGGTGGCAGCAAGCATTGTTCACTGTGGTCGCCATGAATGTAGGCGTAACCCACTATGCCATCTACCTGGGAGCCATCAGTATATATTACTTCTGCATCACCGAACGCGCCAAGTATGTCCTGAAACTGGTGACGAAGTATGTGCGATGGAACCGACGCCTTTGGGTCGCAGGACAATTGTAGGTGGAGCTGTAGGCGAGAGATGGACCAAGGAGGGATATGGGAGTGGCAAGAGAATGCGATAGAGAGAGGCAGGGCCTCGAGGGAGGTAAGGAGACCACGAACGCGGACTGCGATCAGATGACCCGATCTGGGTCGACGCTGTAGAGAGAGTAGGGCAGTATTTGGAAACAACAGCCTGCAACTGGGATGGTGCGGAGTAGTGTGGACATGGGCAACATAGGAAGCCAACAGCTGTTGCCGGCGGTACCGCAAAGGAGGGATGCCAGCTTCGGCAAGGAGGCTTGGGACAGGGCAGGTGCGGAAAGCCCCTATTGCTAAATGTACACCACCATGAAGGATCGGATCCCAGATCTGTAAAGCGGAAGGTGCTGCAGCCATACACCTGGCTTCCATAATCCAGGTGTGATTGGATTAGGGCCTTGTAGAGGTGCAGGAGAGTTTGACGGCCAGCTCCCAAGGTAGTGTGGCTGAGACAACGCAATATATTTAAAGACCTCCAGCACTTCTGCTTCAACTGATGAAGGTGCGGCCCCCAAGTCAGCCGGCTGTCAAACCGCATGCCGAGAAACCGGTGTGTTTCTTTGACACGAAGCTGTTCGTCAGCTAGATAAAGTTCTGGATCAGGGTGAACAGCCAAACGACGACAGAAGTGTAGGACCCGGGTTTTGGAAGAGGAGAAGGTGAAGCCATGGGCTGAGGCCCATGACTGTGCCTTGTGAATGGCTCCCTGCAGACGCCTTTCAGCGACAACAATGCTAGGAGAGCTGTAATATAAGCAAAAGTCATCGGCAAAGAAAGAACAGCTAACCAATGACCCAACAGCCGCTGCTAGACCATTAATGACAATTAAAAAGAGCAGTACACTAAGAACGGAGCCTCGTGGGACGCCATTCTCCTGGACATGGGAGGAGCTGAGGGCGGCACCAACTCTAACACTGAATGTGCGGAGTGAAAGAAAATTCTGGATAAAAATAGGGAGTGGATCCCTGGATAAAAATAGGGAGTGGATCCCATAAGCCCCAGTCATATAATGTCGCAAGAATGCGGTGGCGCCAGGTAGCGTCATACGCCTTCCGGAGGTCAAAAAAGACCGCAAGTAGGTGCTCACGCCTAGAGAAGGTCGTTCGGATGGCAAACTCCAGTGACACTAGATTGTCAATACTAGAGCGACCCTGACGGAAACCCCCCTGTTGCGGGGCCAGGAGACATCGATATTTGAGTACCCACAGAAGCTGGCGACTCACCATGCGCTCATGCAGCTTACACAGTACATTTGTTAAGGTGATGGGAATGTAACTATCAACTGCCAGTGGATCTCCACCTGGTTTCAGCACAGGGACAATGATACTATCCCTCCACTGGGATGGGAAAATACCCCCTGCCCAGACACTGTTAAACAAGGAGAGCAGTTTGGTTTGGAATTCTGCTGACAGGTGACGAACGAACTGGCTGTGTATGCGGTCTGGCCCTGGGGTGGTATCAGGGCATGCATTGAGAGCAGTTTGGAACTCCCACTCTGTAAATGGATCATTGTACAGTTCCCGGCAGCGTGTAGCGAAAAATTTAAAAGGCACACATCCTGTTGCGCCAGCAAAGCTTCAACTTCCCTACCACGCGCCAAGGTCTGAGAACCACCCCACAAAGGGTGGTGGGCATTGAAGTCCCCCAACAAGAGAAATGGAGGGGGAAACTGCACGACTAAGGCAGTGAGGTCAGTGGGAGAAACTACCTCATCTGGGGGTAGGTAAAGAGAGCAGACAGTGATTTCTTGTAGCGCTCTGATCCTGACAGCCACTGCCTCTAGGCTAGTGCGGAGAGCCACGGGGGCACTGGGGACAGTAGCAAGGACGTAGACGCAAACACCTCCAGAGACCCTGTCATAGTCCACACAGTTTTTAAAATAACCCCGATAGCCGCGAAGGGAGTATCCGCTGCCAACTGCTCAGAATCTGCTCGGTCAAGAACCATGGGTTCTGGCGAGTTGAGAATGGCGAGATCCTTGGGCGATGCAAGGATCTCCAACTCGTCGTCAGAAGCAGATGATGTGGGATGGCGTGGCTTTAGAGCCACAGAAGAATCCTTTTTCTTTGGTTTCTTTGTCTTATCCTCTCGCTGTCCTTTTGGTTTTAAGGACAGAGGGCTTCTCAGAGATTGTGTCAGGGCTCGACGTAGAGTGTGGAGCCCTTTGACCAGGGGTGTACGAGTCCGACAGCCGTTGGCTGGGACCCTCCGTGGTACTCTGAGAGGCCTCAGAAGGGAGCATCCCAAGGGACCCCTTCCGAGCAAGAGGAGCCGGAGGAAGGTGTTGCTTCTCCGGCTGAGTAACGGGGACCGTCGTCCCCGATGGGGGGTGTGCTCTCCCAGGAGGTGTATTGGGGGCAGCACATGGTGGAGAACCCCCAACCATCGAGGGGGCTGATAGAGCTTTATGGCCCTGAGGGCCCACAGAAGTTGTTAAAGACATGGGGACCGCCGACACCGAGGGAAAAGGCGACAACGTGACAGTCGCAAATGACGTCTTCAGTGCTACAGGGTGCAGTCACTCGAACTTCTTTTTGGCCTCATTGTACGACAGTTTATCCATGATTTTGTACTCCATAAATTTTCTTTCCTTATGGAGCACAGTGCAGTTTGGCGAGCAACGGGGGTGGTGCTGTCCGCAGTTCACACAAATAGGAGGAGGAGCACAAGGAGCGTCCGGATGGGATGGACACCCGCATTCTCCACAGGTGGAGCTGGAATTGCACCTGGAGGACATGTGCCCAAATTTCCAACATTTGAAGCACTGCATCGGAGGAGGAATATAAGGCTTTACGTCGCACCGGTATATCATAACCTTGACCTTTTCGGGCAAAGAATCGCCCTCAAAGGCCAGGATGAAGGCACTGGTGGCTACCTTGTTGTCCTTAGGCCCCCTATAGACGCGCCTGACGAAGTGGACACCTCGTCGTTCAAGGTTGGCGTGGAGCTCATCATCTGACTGCAGGAGGAGATCATGGTGGAAGATAATCCCCTGACCATGTTTAAACTCTTGTGAGGAGTGATAGTCACAGGAACATCTCCCAGCTTATCATAGGGCAGAAGTGCCCGTGACTGTGCTGGGGAAGCCGCTTCAATGAGGACTGCACCGCTTCTCATCTTAGACATACCTAAGACTTCACCATACTTATCTTCTAAGTTGTCCACAAAGAAGAGTGGCTTAGTGTTGCTGAAAGTTTCCCTATCAGTCCTGGAACAGACAAGAAATTTAGGAGAGTATGGCTCAACCCTGTCTTTCGCACGTTATTCCTCCCATGGGGTAGCTAGGAAGGGGAATGATTGGGGGGTCATATTGTGCGGCATTGTATGTACTTCTACAATGTTTAGAGACACCGTTTCCGCGGCCGGCCATGCTTTTATTTGCCCGTTTCATTTTCATCCCACGAGCAGCTAGGGAACTAAAGGTCCACCCAGGCAGAGCCCCGCTTGCCTGGGTAAGCCTTATACAACTGAGGCATTGCAGGTTCCTCAGAGGTTGCTCGCTAGCGACTGTTCAACCTCAACAGCCATGCATCTCCTCAGCACGTAGCACACCTTGAGATTGACGGATTTTTTATAGAGGTTTGTACCGTCTTCGCGACCCGGGCGATTAAGCCAAGATACCCGGGCTCTGAAACGTAAAACGTTCCACCGTCACGCCGAAAGATGGTCATTGAAGCACGCACACACGGCTCAGGACCCCGGGTTCGCCAAGCCCGTACTCAGCAAATTTATGCTGAGCCCGTGAGGGGAGAGCCAGCAGTAGCCTCGATGTCATTTTCCAATCACTCATAGATTAGAAAAGGGCATCACATTTCGCACAGTCAATGCTATGCTACTTTCATGAAACCAATAAGAGGTGAGCAAAAGATGGAATGACCAAATGAATTTATAGTGCTGAAATTCAAGCGAGTGTCTCGTTTAGTGTGTTTAGCAGCACATATCTGAGGTTGTGCATCATAGTTTCATGTACTTATAGTGGGCCACTCCATTAAATTGATTCAATGTAAAGTGTTATTCCTTTTTACAATATAAACTGATCCTCTTACGTTCACGTACCACCTACCTAGCCCCCTGATTTACTGGAATTAAAAAACACTAATTATTTGAAACATCGATCATGACACAGACTGCATTAATACAGCTGCTGCCAAGCAAAGTTTTATTTTCATTCTTTTCATCATGAGCATATCAAAATCTCATAGTTCATGGCATTTTTCTCTACATTGCGAAATCAGTCTTCTGTTGTCGCATTTTGTACATAGAACAAACAGCTGACTAATGCTGCTACGTTCTCATCATCCCTCACGGCGAGCGCTGACAACATTCTTGTGCCAAATATGTAAGTTTGACACTGCCCTGTTCTGGAATTACGTATTGTACATTTAATTTCCAACACTTACACAAAAAAATATATAATGGAAGCATATTGGACAGGGTTACAATTTTTAATAACAACAGTATGCCAATACATGTTTTTGCTCATATTTTGTTTTCCTCAATTCTGCATTTTCTTCAATTTTGGGTTTTTTAAAGTCTGGACCACAGGAAAATGTAATATAGGGGTTTTACTGTATTGTCATGATGCTCTAAGCAGAGCCAGGACGAGTCTGAAAAGATGATATGGTGTAACTTCTGAGTCCAGTGCTGTCAATGGGTTAACCATTGTCGGCTGACCCACTCTCGAATTAAATCAAGGAAAGCTAAAATGATGGTCACAATACTGACAACCAATGATATTCCAGATGTAGATTCGTTGTTTATGTGTCTTATTGTAATACTACAATAATCCACATACAGATTTTTTTATTTTTCGTTTTGTTTCTGTTAATTTTATCAAGCATATTTTTGGCTATTTTACACAATGCACCAAATTAGAGTGAGGTGGGTTAACTATATCACATAATCAATGAAGAAAGTGTAACATTTTTATCAAAATTATTCTGTTCAAGCCATGAGCACATGCACAGAACGGTCTTAGTTTCTTTCTTCCTTTGAAATATTACTTTCAAATCATGCAATAGTAATAAGGAAATTATTTGTAAACTTGGGTAACAAAATAATTCATATTAATTATTCTGATGTAACAGGCCAGACAATGTTAGTGGAAGGTGGAGGGTAGTGCTTGTGTGACTTTTGAACCATTAGTATCTACATTTACATCCATACTTCACAAGCCACCATTTAGTATACGGCAATGGGTACTGCAGGCAGCAATATTATTTCTTCCTTTCCTGTTCCACAGATAATGTGTGGATTGATTGATTGATTTTTCCAGGGAAGCCAAAACAGTCTTGGTCCAACCCGCCACTGCCCACACCGAAACTAAGTTTATTGTGCGGTATCGCTCCCTGTATATCTACTAAAGCCAACCAATGCCCTTGAACAGTGCAAGGAGTCCCTTTATCAGTTCTTTATTAGACACAATTTCTTCAGGTCTGGTTGTCCCAAATATTCTGTGCCTTTTATTCTCCAATGCAATGCATTCAAAGATTAGATGTGATACTGTTTCATCACCGTCATCACAGATCCTACATTTAGGGTCCTCTTCTGTTATTCCTATCGTACGTAAGTGTTTTTTGAAATTCCCATATCCTGTCAGCAATCCAACCGTGAGTCTAACCACTCTCCTGTTCAGGCCCAGGATTGCAGAGCTTCTTTTAAAACATGGCTTTGGCATCATTACCTTGCCATGTTTTTGTTGATGGACTTTGGTCCAATATTCTACGTGCTGTCTTCTGAGCCAGTTACGTAGCTCCAATTTGATCATTGACTTGATGATTGTCAGGACAGTTTCCGGTCCAATAAATGGAGTCTCTGCCCCCATCCTGACTAATCTGTCGGCATGTTCATTGCCACTGATCCCCGAGTGGCCAGGGACCCACAATAGGTTTACTCTATTGCTTTCCCCTAGCTCCACCAGAACCCTGTCACATTCTGCAACAATTTTAGACCTTGTTGCAGGAGCTGCCAGTGATCTCAGGGCTGCCTGGCTCTCTGAATAGATATAGATGCTACAATCTTTGTAGCACCTACGCAAATTCTCCTCCACACACGCCCTGATGGCAGTGATTTCGGTCTGGAATACTGAGGCCAGTTTTCCTACAGAGATGACACCCTCCAGTCTTGGCTGCACCCCATATACCCCGGCCCCAACACCTTGGTCTGATTTTGACCCGTCAGTGAACCAGACAATATCCCCCGTACGGTGTCGAACTATTTTCTCCCATTGCTCCCTACTTCCAATTGTTATATTGAAAGGCTTGTTGAAGCAGTATGGGGTTATAATATAGTCGGCTGGCATTTCCCCAACCTTTCCTATATTTACCTCACTCACTATTTTAGTGTGTGATTCTGGATATCCCAAAGAGTTCCAGTTGTTGCCAGATTTGAGTCTATATGCACCAGCTGCTGCCTCCATCTTGACCCAAAGGTGTAATGGGGGCGTATCCAGCTAATGTGTGGAAGAATGGCATTGACCTGGTTCTTAAGTCCACAGCATTCTTGATTTAATGGCGAGAGTGGGTTTTGCTGTGCAAGATTTCTGTTTACAAAATCCGCATAGATTTTTCCCTAAAAATGTTATAATGCAGAAGCTTATAACATGTTCCATAAATCTACAATTGAATTATATCAGCAACCTAAGCCCATAATAAATGCACCTATCCAAACAAGCCTTCTCGAAACTATGACCTTCAATGTTTTTCATTCATTTGATACCTTTAATTGCTCCAGCAGCCTACAATTAACTGTTGCTACATTATGCATTTTGTAGTATGATTTTTTCTAAGAATGTAGCAGAAAAATTATTCCAAAATGCTGAGCAATATAGTACTTACAGTGTCCCAAAGACTAGATCCAGTTATTAATTGATGGTATCTGATTTGTATGGGAGAACTACCAGCCTTTGCCTAAATATTTGGTTAAAGTCTAGAATAAGGCAAGCATCAGCATTGTTTCCATAACATTCGTAGGTTAGCAACACACCACATTTTGCGTAGCCAACAGCATATCACTTTCACACAATCAATGAATGGTGAAAAAAAGATGGAAATAATTTATAGTGTCAAAATTAAAGTGGTCATCTGATTTGGTGTTTTCCATAGTTGATATTTGCGATTGTGTGTCATACTTTCTTCATGCGTATCACTGTTGTTGTGGTTTCCGATCACAAGACTTGTTTGATACAGCTCTCCAGACTACCCTTTCCTGTGCAAGCTTCTTCATCTCAGAATAAGGACAGAAACCTACATCCTTTTGAAGCTGCTAACTGTATTCATCTCTTAGTCTCCCTCTTCAATTTTTACCCCACACATTTCCCCTCCAATGCTAAATTGACAATTCCTTGATATCTCAGAATGTGTACCACCAATCAATCCCTTCTCTTAGTCAAAATATGCCAGAAATTTCTTTTCTCCCAAATTATGTTCAGCACCTGCTCATTAGTTACACAATCTACTCACCTAATCTTTGGCATTCACCTGCAACACCACATTTTAAATACTTCTATCATATTTTTGTCAGAACTTCTTATCGTCCCTGTTTCACTCCCGCACAATGCTACACTTCAGACAAACGTTTTCAGAAAGGACTTACTAATTTAAATTAATATTGGACGTCAACAAATTTCTTTTCTCCCCATAGCCATTCTGTATTTTATATCTTCTTTGATTCAAGCATCAGAAGTTATTTTGCTCCCTTAATAACAAGACTGATCTACTACTTTCTCTTATTACCAAACCTAATTACTTCAGCATTACCCAATTTTCTTAGACTTCATTCCATTATTCTTGTTTTGCTCTTGTTAATGTCCATCTTATAACCTCCTTTCACGACACTTTCCATTCCGATCAGTTGCTCTTCCAGGTCTTCTGCTGTGTCTTACAGAATCACTGGTAAACAGTGAAGCTTTGTATTTCTTCTCTCTGAACTTTAAGTCCTTCTCCAAATTTCTCCTTGCATTCCTTCACAGTTTGCTCAATGTACAGATTGAATAATATTGAGGAAAGGCTAAAACCCTGTTTTACTCCCTCCAACCATAGCATCACTTTCATGCCCTTCAACTCTTAACTGCTGTGTGGCCTTTGCGCAAATATCATATAACTTTTCGTTCCCTACATTTTACAGCTGCTACCATCAGAATTTGAAAGAGTGTATCCCAGTCAACATTGTTAAAAGTGTTCTCCAAATATACAAATGCTAAAAACTTAAGTCGTAGTGTGAGTATTGCCACATGTGTTCCCTACATTTTTGCTAAATCCAAATTGATCTACCTCAAGGTTGTATTTTCCAGTTTTTCCTTTTATCAGTAAATAATTCACATTAGTATTTTGGAAATACGACTTATTAAACCGATAGTTCTGTAGTTTTCACACTTGCTTTCTTTGGAACTGGAATTATGATAGTCTGCTTGAAGTCTGAATTATCGGGTCTCATCTAATTGGGAACTAAACAATATGAGGTCCCCCCAAGGTCCCATCTTAGCAGCCCCACTTTTTCCTTGTATATATCAATGACCTTTCATCAGCAACATTATGGGGTGTTAAGTTTGTTTCATTTGTAGATGTACAAACATTGCAATAAATAATAAATCAAATATAGCCTTAGAAACATAAGCTAATGAAATTAATAAATGGTTCCTAGCCAATTCTCTGTCAGTAAACCTTGAAAAAACACATTATGTGCAGTTTAGGACTTGTAAAAGGTTTCCTGCTGGTATATGCCTAAAATGCAACAACAAAAAGGACATAGAAGAAGTTTCAAATGTCACATTATTGGGATTACTGCTTGATAAGAAATTTAACTGGAAGGATCATACCACAGAACTGCTGAACTGCCTAAACAAGTCCCTGTTTGCTATGAGAAAGTTGTCAGACGTAGATGGTGTAAAAATCTGCATACTTTCACTCCATAATGTCACATAGGATTATTTTCTGTGGCAATTCATAAGGCCAACCTAAAGTTTACGGAGCCCAAAAATGTGCGATATGAATCATTTGTGGTGTCAACTCGAGAACATCCTGCACTGGGCTATTTAAGGAAATGGGGATATTAACTACTGATTCCCAATATACTAATTCTCTAATGAAATTTGTCATTAAAATATATCTCTCTTTTTTTCCAAAACAATAATCAGTTCATGGGATTAATACTAGAAACAAGAAAAACTTGCACAAAGATTTAAGTCACTTAATTTGGCTCCGAAAGGTGTCCGCTATTCAGCACTACACATTTTCAGTAACATGCCAGCAGCCACAGAAAATTAAACTCACAATAATGTTCAGTTTGTAAAGAGTCTAAAAGACTTTTTGGTGGGCAACTCCTACTCCATTGATGAATTTCTTAGCAGAAGTGATTGATGTATGTTATTGTACACAGGGTGGTCGGAAATTCCCATTAAAAACTTCTACAACTTGTAGAGGGTAGTGAGTACATAACATTTTGAATAGGAGCCCATGTTCAGAAATGTATCCTTCTCGTTCCACGATGGTTTCAATTCAGATGATTATCTCATCCACTCTTACTTGAGGAATGAAATTAGGTGTGACCCAGTACAATTGTTACAATCAATTTGAAAAGATTACTGAATAGTTCTGTTATTACCTATGAATGTTCATTACAATTTACACCTTATCGTTTACATGAGTCGACATCAACAAGAACAGCATCTACGGCACCAGTTCCAACATACTGATGCATTACAACAGCGCTCAATGTGACGACCACCAACGTCGTTACACACATTGTACCTCTGAAGCACATTCCGGAACACTCTCTCCATGCCACCTGGTGTCTCTTCAATGTCTTGTGCAGTGGCCAAAACTGTGTCCCTAAGCAGATGTTGGGGAGTTACACATTTGAATTGAAACTGTCACAGAACGCAAACAATACATTTCTGAACATGGGTTCCTATTCAAAATTTTATGTACTCAGTACCCTATACAAGTCCTAGAAGTTTGTAAAGGGAATTTCCGACTACCCTGTATAATATGTCTGACTTCAGCACTAATTTTGTGCAGTAATGTGATGATTGTAACTAAGTGTTGTAAAAAAATCCTAAGAATTATAATATGCACCTAGTATATTCAACATTTAGTATGCAGTAATAAGTTTTATGTCCTTTAAATAGTAAATATTCTTATGATAATTGTTCTTTCTGGCCAATTCCATATACACAAGGGCAATTACATTTGAGATCTGTGGAAGGTACCTAACACATATGCTTTCATTTTGTATGTATGTATTTACTGTGTATTTTCTTCTGACATGTTCTACATCCAAGCGGATCTCCTCATTTTGAATCAACTGGAACAAAAGTACATTTAATCCAATCTTCCTATCAACCCCATTTTCAGCTGTTTGTACTCCCTTTGCCTGCTTCACTAGATATACTTTCTCCTTTCATCACTGAAGTTCATTATCTCCTGTGTTACCCAAGGATTTCTATTAGGTCTTCTCCGTCTGCCTGTGTTATCCTCTGTGGCTTTCACTACTGTGTGTCTCACAGCTACCCATTCTTCTTCTTCTTCTTCTTCTTCTTTTTCCCTTCTACTGTATTACTTTCCTGTCTTTCTGTCAGTCCCTATTCCTGAAACTCAATAACCCCTGGTTCCTTCAGTTTATCCAGGTTCTATAATCTACAGTTCATTACCAATAAGTTACGGTCAGAGTCTATATCTGCCCCTGGATATGTCTTATAGTTTAAAACCTAGTTTCAAAATCTATGTCTTACCATTATAAAAGTCAATTTGGTACCTGCCAGTGTCTCCTGGTCTCTTCCATGTATACAATCTTCTTGCTTAAACTAAGTGTTTGTGATGATTAAATTGTGATCTATGCAAAATTCTACCAGGAGACCAGTTCTTTCATTCCTTTTACCCAGTCCATGTTCACCTATTTTTCCTTGACTTCATATTCTTGCTACTGAGTTCCAACCATTTTTCTTATATATTCAGTATTGGCCTTGTTACAAATGTCATTGTTTTGTAAAAACTAAACTTGTCCGTTCACATTCACACATCCATCAATCGAGCCCTATGATTTAATTAAAAACAATAATCATTTAATACACTGACAATTTGCAATGGAAACTACTTTGCAGAGTGATGTTCAAAAAGTGTTTGTTTTTGCTTTTTCTGCATATTAAAAACTCTACATTTTATGGAAAAACAGCACCTGTCATCTCACTCAGTGCAGATAAAAACAGCAGACTCACTCGTTTTCATCATCATGCCTTATCTCAACTGATAAAAACGTAACTGCACAGAAAGATGTTAAGTACACTACTGGCCCTATTGTAGACTTTTATTTAGGATTTCCTAGAGAGTTCGAAAAAGCATGACATTCAAGTCAGATCCCAACGAGGCATACTTTGTGTAGTCACTGTAATGGTGATGGGTCACCCATCCATAAGTCAGGGTCCCATAAGAGCACCACAGGGTGGAGTTGGCTAGACAACAGGTGGTGTTATTGGATCAGTGGATCATTCAAGACATCACCCCTCCCTCTCTTTCTTAATTTTTCTTTTGTAGAAATGGTGAATAGGTGAGAATATTCTAAAGCAGTTATCAAGTAACAGCTCCAAGAAAGAGAGATGACTACCAAACTGAGCAATTAAGTATGAACGTTAAGTTCTGGATGTGGAGTTTGAAACAAAACACAGTTTGGTAGTTGAAAATTGGCGTCCTTTAGCAAGTATTTAGCCACAAACATAGTTAAAAAAACTGTATTAATCAAAATGTCATTGACTACTACAAATGAGGAATATAGGTTCCACAGAATTAATAGAAACCCATGAGGGACTCCAGTCTCCTATGTGTAACAGGCCGTAGGACGAACCTACTCAAAACAAGAATAACCAAAGAGAGACAAAATTCAGACAAATAATAATAATAATAATAATAATAATAATACAGCACCCAAAATCCAATTCATACAGTGTGGTGACATAAGGAGATAGCAAAGGCCTTTGTTGTCAAAGAAGACAGTAATGAGGTATTTTGGCAAAATCTATTGCCATAGGAAACCTCAGCTTAATTGAAAATAAATTTTCGCGTATACACGTGTGGTTACATTATCCTGGTGGTGCAATGCCAAAATTTTACAATGCGATTCCAACCGTCTGCTTTGCCCTGTGACATCATCAACATGGATGGAACGACATACATACTCATGACCAATATGGTGATGTAAACAATCACGAAAAACACTGGCAAATTCACATATAAACATGCAAAAATTAATGTAAAACAAATAAAATGACACTAACGGGACAAGTGTGGGAATGTGGGGGTTTTGTGCAGCAATATTACAAGTGGAAAAAACAACAATAAGCAAACTGAAAACACAACAGATATAATTTAATAAACATAAAAAATACATGAAATAAAAACTGAAAAACTATTCATGGACTCTAATAGTTCAGTTGCCCTATAAGATACTCCAAATGAAGACAAAAATCCCAAACAACAAATGTTAAAATGTTTGTAAATCTATTGGATTCAACTGCTGAGTTATCAGCCCGTAGCTTACAAACTACTTAAACCAAGTTTAAACTAACCTAAGGACGACACAAACACCCATGCGCAAGGGGGGGACTTGAACCCCTGATGGCGAATGGTCGCACACATCACTGCACAGCACCCCATGCACACGGCTAATCCACCGTGGCCCCCAAACACCACCCGTGTACAAAATGAATAGTGCAAAAACAATACTGAATACTTCAATTAACCTCTACTACCCCTTAAATCAAGAAAACACTATCACTCAATCCCCACCCAAATCCCATCAACATTAAAATGGTATCTAATGCTTAAATTGACACACACACACACACACACACACACACACACACACACACACACACACACACACACCGCAACTTCTGTTAGCTTCATTGTGTTCAGTGTACAAGACGTCGGCAACCAATCAGCTATAACGTCAACTAGCTGAAGAAATTTTATCGTGGCCAACATAGTTTGCAGTGTGTCACACAGTGAGAAAGACTTAAACTTACTTATCATATTCATCCTAACAAAAACAGGACAATAAAACACTTTAAATTATAGAAAGGTGAACTAAACCAGAAACATCACAATACTAAACTGCATAGTAATGCGCACATGACAGAAAACAGCCTTAAGAGAAGCAACCACACCACATGGATACGAAGGATGTCACACAGCACATGGACATCACAACCAAAAATGATTGTGAAGCATTTAACTTCCACAACAAGAGCATGCCACCATGTGCATGAACATACCACCTTTTAACACAGACAACACAAAATTATTGCACAACGATGACATCACAACACAACAACTCTACGTTAAGGATCAAAGCCAACAGGTGGAATCGCACCCTACAAATGACCCAGTGCAAATATATTTTTCACTTTTACCTTCACATGATTGCTGAAGTTGGGAACACAGTATCACATTATATTAATGGTAAATTAAATAGCTTCAGGCTACAGTCATGATTATTCCAAGTTTTATTATACAATTGATTTCAAAATCTTCAGCTACAAATTAGTGCACATCCAACTGATGTGTTATGAATTACATGTTACCTGACCCCCAATACAACTGCTCACATGTCAAGTCCACAAAGTAAAGCAAAGGGACACATTGACAATGAAAAGATCCAACACACACAGTGAAATATTTGGGTACTGATGATGGGTTGGTTAATGACCACCACTGTGGTGCCGCTTTGAGGGGGTTACAGATATAACCTTGTGCACATCTATATTTCAGTTGGCAACCTGATTTGACGGTTGTCAGTTAACACTCTCAAATGGATGTTAGAACAGAATTTTATAAGTGTTCATTTATCTTAACTGAGACTTCATTTAAAATTTCTGGGCTGATAGGCCATGGTTGATAGATAAAACTTTCCTCTAACCTTTTGCCTTCGGCTGCAAACACATCACGGAGGTGAAGTGGCAAATGCGATGAGAGCTCGAGGAAGCACCGCATATACAGACGGTGTAGAGGGCGCCACAGTTCATCACGTGATATCGGCTGAGAAGCTGTCTCTAGTATTGCAAACTTATTCCTAGATGAAAATCGATTGTCAACATGTTGGTGCAACTTTGACAATCGATTTTCTTCTATCAATAAGGTTGGCAATACTAGAGACAGCTTCTCAGCCAACATCACATGACGGACTGTGGTACGCTCTACACCATCTATATATGTGGTGCTCCCTCGAGCCCTCATTGCAGCTGACACTTTGCCTCTGATTATGTCTTCCACGCCAAAGATGAAATGTTAGGGGAAAGTTTTATCTATTGACTACGGCCTATCAGCCCGGAAATTTTCAGCAAAATTGATGCCAGCCATGAAAGCCTACATTGTATGAATTTACTGAGACTATTCTCTTGAATGTACATAACAGCCAGATTGTTTACTTTTTAATTTAATATATCTATGAAAGGCTACTACAGTTAGATAATGGAAAGATATCCATGGCAATATGACACTAATTATGTACACACAAAATACAGTAACGAGATGACTGGCAATGATAACTGAAACGCAAAGCCATACCGATACAGGCATGATTTATCACAGAGCCTTTTGGAATTGCAAAACACTCACAATAAAAATAATGTTAGTACAAACAAAAATCATATGAAGAGAAGGCATTTATCCAAAAAATTAATTAAATATATGTAATACTTAAGTATCTATACTACACTACCATGGATATAAGGACATTTACAGTATTTATAACCTACTCACCGGCCTAAGGGGAATGAAACGTGGTACACCACCTCCTGCACGCACCATTGGCACATAGCAGTCAAAATATGGTTCAATAATTATAACTTCATCACCAGGGCTTGTGTGGCCAAGAATAGCAGCAAACAATGCTTCATATGCTCCACATGTAACAAGGATTTCACTCTGGGCATCAATATTTCTTCCAATTAACTTCGAATAAAGTTTGCTGAGAGCAGATATTAGACGTGGATGTCCCTGCAAATGAAAATTTATAATGTGTTTCAGAAATTTCACACATTTTATGTAAATTTAATATAAGTTATGCTCTAAAGTATTTTTATCACAACATACCATTATTAGAAATAATGATAATCTTTAAAAATAATGCAATAGAAATTAATGCACTATCAAGCAATGGAACTCAAACATTCATCATAAAATAGCAACACTACATCTAAGAACTTTCTTGTTTAACGAAATGTCTGTTCTCACCTGGAAGAACTGTCCGAATCTGTCAGCTTATTTGCATAATCTAATGTTCATAAAAATAGAACTCTTAGGGTTAAACTGGTATGTGACTGAAGCTCAAAGTGTAGAATTTGGCAATGGCATTATGAATGATGGGAGGTGAAGGAATACCAAATTGCTTTATGCTTTATAAACAAATTGGTTTAGTGGACATATTGATTTCTTCGCATGATATAAGTTTGTGGAAGTTCTTTGGGAATACAAATTGCTACCAGACTGCAAATCGGAAAAGTACATAGAGAACCAGTCACTAAATGGCAGTTTAACATAATGTAAATTGACCACATGTATTAACCAACAGTTTTTATTTCTTGACAATTAAAAAGAGAATTTTCAGTCAAAACTACGTATTGTAATTAAAATGAACTGTAACTTCTAGTTAATGGTCTCAAAGTACTTTTCTTTAACTTCTTCAACAATTTCTCCTCCAACAAAACTGGAATCTATATTTTTCTATGAATGTGTCACAATACTGCAATATTTTGATTGTAAAAACATTTACATCCACCACACAGATTTGTTTACGAAGTTTAAAGTGTAAAGCTATTTCTCATTCCTTCATCTTCAATTATTTGCCACATCATTGCCAACATCTACATGTCAAGTGCTAATTGCGTACATATCAACTGCAATGTATCCACTCTTAGTTCAATGTAAAATTTCCAGCAACAAGCCATTCCCCTTCTACAATATATCCCCTTTCCTTTTGTTCCATTTCTATTTCATCACATGCAACCATATAACTGTTCTATTTGTCCCCAGCATGGTACTGGAGTGGTGGGGGGAGTGGGAGGGTCCCCTCGAACTTCTTTATGTTTCTTTGTTATTGCCTCTCGGCAAATTAATATGTCTACTTTACATTTATCTGACAAATCAAATCAGTCAGTATTAAAACTGATGCCTGGAGTTGTATTTAGGAGGACACAAATCCAAATTTCTATCACAGTTTATGTTTTCTAAAGACCCAAGTGTCTGAGGAGGCAGACTGAAGTACATACACTTCAAACACCTTAAAAACAAGTCCCCTCAGCAAGCAGCAACACGAGAGATATGACACACAAGTAATACTGTAACATATGACAGGATGATACAGATGATGCACAAGTTGGGGTAAACATAATTAAAATCAAGGCGTTATTTGTTGCAGTGAGATCTACTTGGAAAATTTCTTTCACCAACATTCTCTTCCAAATGTGAACACATTTTGTAACACCTACCTACATAGGAAGACATAAATCATCAAAATAAAATAAGAGAAATCAGATCAAAAATGAAAAGATTTAGGTGTTCATTTTTTCCGCGAGCTATTACAGAACGGAACTGTAAAGAAACATCATAAAAGCGGTTTGATGAACCCCCTACCATGCACTTCAATGTGACTTGCAGAGTATTCATGTAGATTCAGATATATGGAATATCAGAAAGCCAATCATGGGAAGGCTGTGCCACCACGCATACGATTTTGATGTTCAGGTATGGCAATACTGAATGCACAATGGTTCCCTATCATGTGCAGTATGCCACTGAGCATGGGTTAATATACTGTCTCCCATTGCTCAACCCATGGTGCAATGTTACAACCACAATTCTTTAGCACAGAGTATCTAGTGTATGTTCAGTTTAAGTCCAAGGAATGGCTTGTCACTGTAGAGCTGGTATGTTTTTAAGTTTTGTATAATCATTCACACAGCCTGGCCTGTTTTGTTTGGTGTTACTATCCGTCTGATGGAACTCAAATCCAAATGCACCTCAAAAAGGTGTACACACTTAAAAGATGGCATTTCTACAGACTCTAGGTGTCGTATCACTCTTACAATACACTTCCATTGACTCACTGTCCCTTAATATGATGTAAATCTAAAAAAGATTGCTGGTGCTAGCCCATGATACTGACAGTGGTATAGCATAATAGATGAAAGAATCTCGTTCCATGCAAAACTTATGATTCATTCATGAACAGTCATTGCATTTTATGATTCATCGACTGCCTTTGTGTGTAGTTAATGAATTACACACATCACATCAGTCACTCAATGCTGATAATATGGTACCCAATAAGAGTTTCCCTAAGGTGTCGTCCCATAAGCTTATCCCGCGAGGACTCTCGCGTGAGCATTTTGCTCACAGTAATTTTAAAACATTTGGCATTTTACCAATTTAAATAGTCAAATATTTGTTTTTCCTTATAAACGCAACTACAAATACTTATTTAGACATATTAAGTACATTACAAGTTGTTCTTTGACTGTCAGAAATTGCTATACACGGGAGCGATTGTGTAACTTTTAAAGGCGTGAGTTCTTGCGGGTTAACAAACATTTGAACAACACAACAGGTGTTACGCCCAACTGTCACCATCATCCATTTGGGGGCAAGATAAAGATTCTAGTGACTATGGATTAAATTACCTATAACCAACAATGGCTGTGGCCAGTCTTTTAATTTATCAATGACCAAGTTGCAAGTATGTTACCCAAACGTTAACAATATAATAAGGACAGTTTACAATCCACCGAATTGGAGTGCAACAGCCGGAGGAGATGATTGTGTGACTGGAGTGTGCCTGTGTCAATACTCTTTATTCTGAAGAAGGCCCTAGCTGATAGCTTAAGTGTTGTATGTGTATGTGCCTTTTGCAGCTCATCGTTAAGTCTTTGTGGTAAGTTGTAAACTGTCCTCATTATATTGTTGAATTCCAACCTGGAGTTTCTATTACTAGATTTTATCCAAATGTTAAAAACTTGAAGATACCTATAAACCACCTTTTTCTCTCTAAACTTCATCTACAAATTGAATGGAGGCCGTTAATCCTTCTAATGGAGAGATGCAAGCAAAGGTAAAAATTTGCCAAGCCTAATTTCTAATCATGGCATTACAATCTGAGACACAGATCATCAATACTAAAAAGCCATTTGATATAGTAAAAATGTAACCAACAATTATCGCACTAACGGCATAATAAAAATACACTTTACAATCAAAAGTATCTGGACACCTGGCTGAAAATGACTTACAAGTTTGTGGTGTCATCCATTGGTAATGCTAGAATTCAATATGGCTTCCACTCTTGCAGGCATACGTTCAATCAGGTGCTGGAAGGTTTCTTGGGGAATGGCAGCCCATTCTTCAGGTAATGCTCCACTGAAGAGATGTATTTATGTAGGTAGGTGAGGCCTGGCATGAAGATGGCATTCCAAAACATCCCAAAGGTGTTCTATAGAATTCAAGTCAGGACTATGTGCAAGCCAGTCCATTATAGGGATGTTACTGTCGTGTAACAACTCCGCACAAGCCATGCACTGTGAACAGGTGGTCAATCATGTTGAAAGATGCAACTGCCATCCCTGAATTGCTCTTCAAGACTGGGAAGCCAGAAGGTGCTTAAAACATATACATAGGCCAGTTCTGTGACAGTGCCACACAAATCAGGGGGGGCACAAGCCCACTCCACATAAAACACGACCAGACCACCACTGCCAAATTTTACTGTTGGCACTACGTACACTGGCTGATGACGTTCACTGGACATTCACCATGTCCACAACCTGACATCGGATCACCACAGTATGTACCGTGATTCGTCATGCAACACAATGTTTTTTCCGCTGTTTAAGTCGTCCAATGTTTTCGCTCCTTACATCAAGTGAGACATCGTTTGGCATTGACCTGCATGATGTGTGGCTTATGAGCAGCCACTCAACCATGAAATCGAAGTTTTCTCACCTCCCGTCCAATTGTCATAGTACCTGGAGTGGAGCCTAATGCAGTTTGGTGTGTGATGGTCTGGATATGTGCCTGCCTATTTCACTGCACGGCCCCCTTCAACTTCAGCAGTCTCTGTCAATCAACAGACAAGGTCAGCCTGTATGCTTTCATGCTGTACATGTCCCTTCACATTTCCACTTCACTATCACATCAGTAACAGTAGACCTAGGGATGTTTAGGAGTGTGGAAATCTTGCATACAGACTTCCGACACAAGTGGCATCCAATAACCTGACCACATTCAAAGTCCATGAGTTCCGCGGAGTGCTTCATTCTGCTCTCTCACTATGTTGAATGACTACTGAGGTCGTTGAAATGGAGTACCTAGCAATAGGTGGCAGCACAGTGCACCCAATATGAAAAACATGTTTTTGGGGGTGTCCGGATTCTTTTGATCACTTAGTGTATCTGTGAGGCACAGGACACTCACTTCAAAATCAATCTCACAAATATCCTACCACAATGACTATAAATCTAAAAAAAAAGTTCTCATGAATAACACCAAACATTTCTTATTTTTACAGATATTCTCTAAGAGTACACTCAATCATGTCACTGATACCTGCTTAGTTACTTTTGAAGCATTTGTTTTCAAGTGGGAGATCAGATTACTTTTGTCCCTTGTAGATATCCGAGATACCACAGTGATATATAACAATATTACAGTTTACTCAAAGACACAGAACAAGGAAATCTGTTTAAAGTGAAGATAATTAGTCCGCAACTGATGCTTGATGTGTAGGCATTGGCAACAGCATGATGAATGAAGCAGGTGAAGGCAGCCAATAAGGAGTCACATTCGCATGACTAATAATAAATAGCTTTAGTCTTTATGGTTTGTAAACAGGTAGTACTTGTGAGAATAATTAATATACCATCAGACAAGGGTACACCAAGAACCTGTCAACCATAGAGTAGGAACAGCATTATTTATTTCATGGTGGACACAAAAGATTTTCCCCCCCATTATCTGTCAATGAGTTTTGAAGGGTCAAATCTAGTCTCTGATACCACTTTGACCAATGACGTCATGTTTTACGTCATTCCGTCCCGCGTGTTGTTTGAATACTCACTGTTTGTGTGTGTCTGATATTTCTTGATGACATCTAGGTGGAATTGTATTATTCTCTTGGTGTTATTCGATTTTTGCAAGGTTTAGGGGCTTCTTGTGGCAACTGCAAATGTGCTGAATGTGGGGTAGAAATGAAGTTGTTGAAAGTGTCGCCAAAGCGAACATCGGATTGTTATATGTGGCATTGCAGAAAGGACAGTGCAGTCATGGTTGGTGGTGGGAATTAAAGTGAATATACAGATAAATTGTGAAGTGGTATCATTAACTATATATGATCTATATAGGTGAAATCTATTTGATGATACCATGTTATCATTTCGTTTTTGTGTTGAATTATAGCTCCTGATGATGTCTACATAAAAAAATCTTGTCTGACCTATACTTAACGTTCACGTTAAAAACAGTTATCTGTAACGTAACCTTAAGAAGGTTAGGTATATGTTAAACAAGAAGGTTTTTTTTTAGTACGAGAGGGCACGTAGTGCCGGAATCTCCAGTTCAGATACACTCAATCCATTTACAGTTGTACGATAGCCTAACATCATTTCTGGCCATAAAACTGTGAGTGTAAGCTTTCTTTAAAATTACCTAATTATTAAATGTAATTTGAAGAGGTGGTATCGTTAAATAGATTTGAGCTATTTAGGTGAAATCTAACTACCAATACCATATCACAATTTACGTATACGACTTCTAGTTTCGGGAGATGGGTTGTTGTAAACACGTGTTCGTAGTATCTCTCGATTATGTATGACGTCATATGTGATGTTATTAGTCAAAGTGGTATCGGAGACTAGAGTTTATCCATTTTGAAAGATCATGTACCTTTTCTGTTCACCAAAAAATAAATAATTAATGCTTTTCCTGCTGAATGGTTGACAGGTTGGGGATGTAACCTTGTCCAGTGAGTAAATTAATTATCCTAGTAAATACTACATGTCAATGGTCGGTTGTTCAGTAGGCTATATCAGTCCGTCACAATTGCACCTTCCATATATATCATAAAAACCAGTATAAAATAACTATTATTTCAGATTATAAATGAATATCCATTACAGTGCCAAAAATACTGAACACAAATGCCAGAACAAATTTTAAAACTGAGGCCAATTTTATCAGAAACATACATTATTATTTACCGCTTGAACGTGAGTCCTATCATTCATCGTACTGTTGCCAACGTCTACACAACAAGCACCAGTCACAGACTCATAAACTGTACTTTAATCAAAAATCATTAACATTGTGTGTTCTGTGATGAAAATTACACTTTCCTAAAAGTACAATGGTACCATGGGTCATCAAACACACTTGTAGATACTGCAGTAATGTTAAAGTACAGTTATTGGATGTGTAACAAGTTTGCCTTGTGGAGGCATATATTTTGGGTAAACCGAAGACCAGGAGACCACCTGTCAGCTTTGAAAAATGACATCATATCTTATTCACTATCAAGTTCATAGAATTTATTTAGGAATATAAATTGCTACCAGATCGCGATTCAGAGCAGCATATTGAGAACCAGCCAGTACATGGCTGTAACAGTTTGCATTTATTCAGTAACAACTTCCATTCCTATAACATAATTGGTCAAAGCTGATGAGTGGTATCCCCCATCAATTATGCCAATATTTCTTTAGCTTTAGGCCAATATTTTTTTTTTTTTTTTTTCTATTCCAAATCTGTAAAGCAGTACCTAGAATAAAAATTTGTTGACATTTGTTAAATATATCCCATTACAGAATGTAACACACTACGTAAATGGCTTCCACACCTCATTACAAGGGGTAACTTTTGTTCTAATACTTCAGAGCAGAACTGACCACTGGTTAATTTTCTCTTAAAACAACAGGCTTAAATTACATAGCCTACATGTGTACATGAAAACTAATCATGCAGTGTACTTACAAATCCTCTCGTGTACTGGTTTAATAATACATTGTCACTTAGAGTTGCTTCTGATAAAGCTTTTGTAACATAATCTGGGGCAGCAAAATCTGGAAAACCTTGTCCCAAGTTCAGCGGTTTGTGCTCAAGTGCAAGTTGTATATATTCAACCCTGTCAGACAAAAAAATTGCCAGACATTTAAGCGAAACATAGCCAAGGAATCATTAAGTATGTTTCACAGTTTTCTTTTTATAAACAAACATCAAATCGTATTTTCCGGCAATGAACTCAAATTATATACACACTTGAATTAAACACAAATGACACCTGTTCAGATAATGTACTTACCAAACACTTTTTTCTGATCCGTGATAGCGCGAAGGCAAAGTGAACTTGGCATAATCCATTGTTTTTCGTATACAAACTGAAGTCAATCCGTGGCAAACTGTTTCGCTAGCTCTAAATAGTTTATTGCCTTTTCTGACAGCAAACATCTGGAAGACGTTATAAACGGTTACATTAGCATCTACAAAAACTACTAATACAGATGAAAGGAACACTTCCACAGGCAAAGAGTGGATTTTTTTTTTTATTATTAATTTAGGTTATGTTTGATTCACACTGCATTACATCTCATATTCCTCACAAGATAAAAAGGGCTTTACCCAAGTCACGCGTGCATCTGACGCAACACGGCAACAGGCAGTACAGATTCATGTAACACTTGAAGTACACTTTCTAATTCCAGGGATGTTTTGAGTCAAACGGTTATGTTATTTAGCAAAATGTGTATTTCGGGTAGGCCAACATGTACATTATAGGTTTTGCGAGTTTCTAAAACGTAACTGTTCAAGAGTGTCATAAAAATCAAGAAATCCATCAATAAACTTAAATGTAACCGGAAAGTGTGACTCTACATGTATAAAGTGTAAGTGTCGGTAAAGACCACCAATAAACAGGGTCAGAGCACAGTGCATCTCACCATTATTACGCGGCTGTTAGTTTAAACATTTGCTTTTTGATAGTTTACAAACTTACACTGATAAAAAAAAGAACGTCAAACGAGGAAGTTATGTAATTGCAACAGAAAACTGAAAAGCTCGGTAGATCTCATTGCCTAAGTAGATACTGCAGATGCTTAATTACTAAATTGTCACAGGCTATTAAGTGGAGTTATAATTACTGCATTAAAATTGATAGATCACGAAATCTTTGAGTCAATAAACATTACTATTCCTGTCTCTTTACCGAAAGATATTTTAAAAACAAACTGTAGATGAAGGCAGTGCGTCATTCGTATTCCAGTGAATCATAGTGGTGTATGAAGGTGTTAACTATAGCTACATCTCCTAGCACA
This sequence comes from Locusta migratoria, assembly GCA_026315105.1. Taxonomy (NCBI): domain Eukaryota; kingdom Metazoa; phylum Arthropoda; class Insecta; order Orthoptera; family Acrididae; genus Locusta; species Locusta migratoria. The sequence continues at coordinate 341,034,999 of CM048755.1, forward strand.
CCATCTGCCATCTATTATGAAAGAAACCATTTGCTAAGTAATTTCATTTGCTGATTATTGCATTATTTAATTTTTGTGCTTTCTTCCTTCCTAATTTCACGGTAAGTTCCTTGAAAGGCAAAATTTTTCGAAATTCTTATTCGTTTTAAAGGAAGGTTATTTGTGTGTGATTGTTAGGTTTCCATTCAATTTAGAGTTGCTGCGGCGGAATAGCCGTGCGCGTTAAGGAGACTTGCAACGGTGCGTGCGGCCGTTCCACGTCGGAGGTTCGAGTCCTCCCTCGGGCATGGGTGTGTATGTTGTTCTTTTATTTTATTTATTTATTTTTTTCCTACGGCAAATTATGAGGTTATCTTGAAGAGCACTGTTTACTGGCGTTTCTAATGATTTTGTGATTCATTATAATAAGTTATTGCAATTTTATAAGAGAGTAGATGATTTTGATGCTTCTGTAATCTGTTGTGGATCACGTGGGTGACGGCTTGTGATAGGCCTATAGTAAAGGATTAGGTAGATCAATTAAAAACTACTTGAAAAACACTTCTGTTCGAGCACAAAATAAGGGAATATATTTCTCTTTAAAAGACTTTGATAAGAAACCAAGAAAGGTGTCGAGATCGAGCCAAGCGCCTCAACATTCTAAATCAGTTTACCCACTCTCTCTGCCTCTCCCTTTCATTGTCACGGATTCCTTTTTCTCCTGCTGGCAATTTCTCCTTTCTCTATCTCGCACTCTGGTTAACTTCATCCCATTTCCGTATCACTGCTCCTCCTCTGCCACTTTCGTTGTTCCTTTGTCCCACTGCTATTGTCTATGTTTCATTGATTTTGTATCCAATTACTGTTGTCTCATTTCTCGATTACAGCCTGTCGCCTTTCGCTTTAATCGCCTTTGTCTCCTCTCCACACATATCCTTATGAATGGTTTCCTTGGAATTTTGACCCGTAGATGGAAAAACTTAAACATGTGGGTAGAGGGGATGGGGGGAAATGGGACACTTTTTTTCGTGTAATAGTTCTTCGTCCCTGCAAAATGTGAGGAGTTGCAGTCCTTCTCTCCTATTTTATTATTTTATTTCTACATTTACGTACATATTCCGCAAACCAACACGGTGCGTGAAGTGTGTACCTTGTACCACTACTATTCATTTCCTTTCTTGTTCCACTCTCAAACATAGCGACGGCAAACTGACTGCTTATATGACTTCATACGAGCCCTATATCTACGTAAATACTCCGCAATCCACCCAAAGGTGAGTGGCGGAGGGTACTCAGTGCCAGTACTAGTTACTTGCTTTCCTGCTCCACACCCATATAGAATGAGGGAAAAACGAATACTTGTATGCATCCGAACGAGCCCTAATTTCTCTGATCTTATCCTTGTGGTCTTTCCGCGAAATTTAGATAAGCGGCAGTAGAATCGTTCTGCAGTCCGCCTCAAATTCCGGCCCTCTAAATTTCTTCAACAGTGCTTCTCGAAAATAACGCAGCCTTCCCTCCAACGACTCCCAGTTGAGTTCCCGAAGCATTTCAGTAATACTCGCGCACTGATCGAATCTGCCAGTTACAAACCTAACCGTCCGCCTCAGAACTGCCTCTATGTCCTCCTTTAAACCGATCTGGTGAGGATCCCAAACACTTGAGCAGTTGTCATATATTGATTATTACTGTCGCTATTCCTGAGAGGATGTGTGAAGCCAAAGGGACGCACTCCGTGCTGAGAAATAGAGACCATCTTAGATAACATGCACAAATGGACCCATATATAGCTTACAGGATGTAAGCGGTAAGGATCTTCTTGTGAACTGCAGATGTCCTCAGTCACTGTCTCAGGATAGAGTGTTTCCTTTCAGAGAATAGCAAGGTAATTTTGTACAGCATCTAGACGCTGTTTTAAGATGTTACATTAGTACTTGGTTGCCAACAGGCACATCTTGATGTACGTAGAAAAGTTGATACCAGTCCCTGGGAATAGCAACGTCAGTGGTTTCATGAGGCTAGAGTGAGAGGGTCAAGGAGGAAACTGCTGGTTAGCAGCCCCCCACTCTGGAGAGGGCGTAAGACGTGGCCAACCGACGTAAAACATTTTTGTTGCTGACCATACTGTGTAGCACCGTGACGTTTGCCTTTCAGCTGATGAATGTTGCTACCAATTAGGGAGTTTGTTAGTGCAGAAACAAGTCACATCCCCACCCACGGAATGGCAGCGGACACAGGGTTGAAACATGGCTCGCTAGAAGACTCGAGGAGGTGGCAAGCCACAAATTAGATTGGTTGAACATAGCAGTGGCCAATAGGAAATTGTTTGGTACCAGAAAGTGTTGTACAAAAGCCAGACCGCAATTATTAGACTCGAAGGGCATGAAAGGGAAGCATCAGTTGGGAAGGGAGTAAGACAGGGTTGTAGCCTTTCTCCGATGTTATTCAATTTGTACATTGAGCAGGCGGTGAAGGAAAGCAAGGAAAATTTTGGAATAGGGATTAAAGTTCAGGGGGAAGAAATAAAAACATTGCGTTTTGCTGATGACATTGTAATTCTGTCAGAGACAGCGAACGACCTGGAAGAGCAATTGAATGGAATGGACAGTGTGTTGAAGAGAGCGTATAGAATGAACATTAACAAGAGCAAAACAAAAATAATGGAATGCGGTCTTAGAAAATCAGGCGATGCTGAAGGAATTAGATTAGGTAACGAAACAATGAAGGTGGTAGATGAGTTTTGTTACTTGGGTAGTAAAATAACATGTGATGGACGCAGTACAGAAGATATAAAATGCAGAATGGCAATGGGAAGAAAAGCATTTTTGAAAAAGAGAAATTTGCTAACATCGAATATTAATTTAAGGGTAAGGAAGTCTTTTCTGAAGGCATTTGTGTGGAGTGTTGCCTTGTACGGGCGTGAAACATGGACGATAAGCAGTGCGGACAGGAAGAGAATAGAGGCTTTTGAAATGTGGTGCTACAGAAGAATGCTGAAGATTAGGTGGGTAGATCACATAACTAATGAAGAGGTACTGAACAGAATTGGCGAGAAAAGGGATTTTTGGCATACCCTGACTAAAAGAAGGGATCGCTTGGTAGGACACATTCTTAGACATCGAGGAATCGTAAATTTAGCATTGGAGGGATAAAAATCGCAGAGGGAGGCCAAGAGACGCGTATAGTAAGCAGATTCAAGGGGATGTCGGTTGCCGTTCTTATGAGGAGATGAAAAGGCTTGCTCAGGATAGAGTAGGGTGGAGAGCTGCATCAAACCAGTCTCCGGACTGAAGACCATAACAACAACAATAACAACCAGAAAGTGGGGAAAGACAATGCGCCCACACCCCCGGTTTTTCGATCGAGTAGGAAGTTCTCAGCCAGACGAGTTGGGCTCCGGATCCATGTCATTCGCCACGAGCCTCGGGTAAGCTCCACAACAGTCTGTTTCTCGCAGGGAGTGCGTCTTTCATGAAATGCAGATAGGAAGGGTAGCTGCATCAGGCTCTTCCCCAGGGAACACTGACTTCTCTTGTGGCAACAGAAGTATCATTCCGATTTTGTAAATGATTAATCTCAGTGTAGTAGTATTAGTAGATGAAATGCAATAAATATAGTTCCATTTACCTATGAGTTGCCTAAATATCTGGAACAAGTATCCTCTCGAGTCCCAAAATCCGCATCTCTCGTAGATGCCTCTTACTTGTCTTTCTGTAGTCACTCCTTTCCGCTCGGGACTAGCAGACTGACCGACAACCCCTTCTCCTCTTTCCTGTGTTAGGATACGACACAATCAGTGGCGGCTCGTACAAAATTTGACCAGTGTGCTACAATATTACAAAAATAAACAGGAAACAAAATATACTAAAATAAAAAAGTCAACCATTGTATGATTGCCTTTAATTAAATATCAATTACTGTATTGGCAGTAAGACCTTCAGGGGAATCTATAACAGCGCTGCCAACTGCATGTATTCACTGAAGGTAGTAAATATAACGTTTAAAAATATTAATTTTATTTACAGAAATAAAAAATTTAGACTCAGAGGTATTTGAATATGAGCCTCACACGGGTAGGTTTGAGAGACAATGCGCAAGACGCCTGAGCCAGCGCGCTATTTGACTCTGTATGCCGCAATATTAGTCATATACTATTCTTCCACAGCCGTTACACGCAGCGCGAAGAGAAATATTGATCTGGTGCTGCAGTCGGTCTCACACCCAAACCTTCAGATGTCAGACACTCAGATCCGTACCAAACGTTGTATATCGATAGAGTATCAACCGAAACTTCTATATAATTCGTGATTTGTGCTGTCGTCCAGTAGAACGTGTATAAACTATAATAATAAGTAACAACTAACCTACGGAATAGAGCAAAAGCGTATCTGTGAGGCATAATCACGTCACGCTTCCGTGGGTTAGTAAGTAGAGCATTAGATTGTCTTCCAGAGGGTCCTGCGTTCAATCCCCACCTACAAATTTTTTCATTGTTTAAACTACAGTACGGTGGAAATTGTTAAAAGGGGCAACGTGTTCCTCATATGTAAAAGAACTGTTTCCATTTTGTAGCAATGTGTTATTGGCAGTTTACTCTTGCTTCGTTTTATTTGAAAGTAGCTAATCTGTAGGGTTTATTCGTAGTTTCACAGAATAAACGAACATAATCAGAACATATGAATAAAAAGAAAAAAACTGCATCACACATACAGCTGTATTAATAGTAATAATAGTAATAACAATAACAAAAAAGTAATGTTAAAAACAATAAGCGTAATTAAAGTAATAACACTGTACAGGTTTCCTACTTTCAAATAAAACGAAGCAAGAGTAAACTGCCAATAACACATTGCTACAAAATCGAAGCAGTCCTTTTACATATGAGGAACACGTTGCCCCTTTTAACAATTTCCAACGTACTGTAGTTTAAACAATGAAAAAAAATTAAAGTGAGGTGGGTCTTTTTTATTTTTATTTTTTATTTATTTATTTTATTTATTTATTTATTTATTTTTTTTTTTTTTTGGAGCGCCTCAATCCCCCCCCCCTTTTTTTTTATCTTCTGCCTTCTCGGCCTGGCTTCAATGCCGTTTTAGTCTTCTCAGAAAGAAAATTAAAATTTGTACTTCTCTAAACACAGAAATTAAAGTTAAATGTCTTCTTCAAACAACAATCATATAAACATAGTTGAAATTAAAGTAATAACGCTATGTAACTCAGTTCTTGTATTGCACTGTGGCTGGCTGCTAAACTAATATTAGAAGTGCACCTCGCCGATCCCCAACGCGCCTCATGTTGGAGTCGGGCACGTCTTCTCGATAGACTTTAGAGTAAGTTCCATTGTCCTGATCAGTTCTAGCTCTAAGTCGGCAAATATAGTAATCAACTTCTCATACCCGGTACTCCCCAACTGCGCGGGGGATCGCTCATAGCACTTCCTAGAAAGTTAGCAACGTAAAGTTTGTATTTCTTGTGGTTCTTGATCGTAGAATGACATTCTTGTAGAAATGTCCAAAAGTCAAGTGCGTTCTTGGGGCCTTCTCTGAAAAGGTAGAGGACTGTCAATCCTCGAATCCAAGTTACTGCATTGGTCTTTGTTCGGGGGTAGTATGTCTCGTCCGGGTAGAGTAATATCCGTGGTTCGATATCTTGCGGAGCAACTCGAAGGAAAAAAGCTATAATGTTTTGCGCCAAACTCCACGCTTCTGCGGAAGTGCCGCATGTCAGGCGATGTACTTCATTATCCAATTCATTGCACTGAGTACACAGAGGAGTGTCCACTCTATGTATAGCATGTAATCGGGCACGCGTCATGAATTTTCCATTGACGATCTGATACCACAGCGTACGTGTCTCTGTGTCAAGAAACGCATGGTGCACTGCCCGCCATACCACTGTCCACGTTACTGTCGGATGCCGTCTCTCTATCACGTTGCCTGGTCGTCCTCGTAACAATAAGCAATATATGTCGCGTGCTGTTGTGGTACTGGTAGTCGGTAGGTCCGCTTGTGCATAACTGTATTCGACGAAAAAGGTACGAATATGGGCAAGAGACGGTGATATGTGACCGACCATAACTGGCGCTCTGTGGGAAGGTGGCGCTAATTCCTCTATCAAAGTTCCGGACAGACTTGACTGGTGCCGACGCCACATCTTTACCATCGTACTGACATAGAGAGCAACAGCGCGGTCGCGGACGTGGACAAGGCCGAGGCCCCCTCGCTTAATGGGGAGGGTGAGAGTTTCGTATCGGACCTGCGCTCACGAAGTATCCAAAGGCCGCTAGGAGGCATCGTGCCATAACCACCGGCATCGGGAGCACTTGCGCCAAGTGTGGAATGCGCGATGCCAGGTGAATGTTCACAAAACTGACCCGTTGCATCATGTCTAATGCTCTTAACATGTTATCTTGAACACTAGTTCTGATAGACTGCAGCAGCCGTCTATAGTTGAGCGCTGCTGTGCGTCTGACGTCGTTGGTGAATGTAATTCCCAAACATTTCATTGTGTCCATTAATCTTAACGGTGCCACGCTGTTATCTGGTAGCCCTCGTCCAATGTTCATAGCCCCAGACTTCGCCATATTAACGCGACTTCCTGTAGCCTAACCATACAGATCAATCCAGCGTAGTGCCGTTCGTATCTCGTCCCCCGACTGCGCCAGGAAGGTAAGGTCGTCTGCATATGTTCTGCAGATGAATGTGTGGCCCCTGAACGTCATTCCTGTTATCTTGTTCCTAAGGCCACAAAGTAACGGCTCGATAGCTATGGCGTAGAGCACCGACGACAGCGGACACCCTTGCCGCACAGATCTGAAGATTTTGATTGGTCCTACCGCACGTCCGTTCACGAGCACTGTGGAGGAAGCACCGTGGAGTAGTCGCATTACTACGGTAACGAAGTCGTGTGGAAAGTTCATTTTCGTCATCACTTTTGTCATGTACGCATGGCTCACTCTGTCAAAAGCGCGATCAAAGTCCACGGACACCAAAACAGCATTGATACGATAGGTTGTTGCCAATGCTATCACGTCGCGGTAGTCACTGAGCGCTGTCTGAATATTGCTGTCACCACCGAGAGACGTTTGGTCAAGGGAGATAATTTGGCGGAGGACGCGTTTGATGCGAGCTGCAAGTATCCTTGTGTAGGTCTTAAAATCTGAGTTGAGTAGTGTCAGCGGCCGGTAGTCTTGTATTCCTTTCCCATCTGACGGTTTGGGGACAGGAATTATCATGCCCTCCACAAAGGCTGATGGAAGAGGGGTATGTGGAGACATCAGTTCTCGGTACATATCAGTCCACCGAGGCAGCATGAGAGTTTTGAATGTCGGATAAAATTCTAATGGGAGTCCGTTCGGTTCCGGCGATTTGTTTGCTGCGCCTTTACCCAGAGCTTCTGCCACTTCATCTTCCGTAACCTCTGCCATTAGCAATCCTTCCGACGTCGCATCAAGGGTACCCGACAGTGTTTGTGGAACTTCATCAAAAGCTGCCTCATTGTGCTCCACTCTGTCGTAGAGGTGTCGGTAATGTTCCAGAAAAGCGGTGGCAATATCTTTTTGCGATGTTAGACTGTTGCCATCCGGCAAGTCGACGACATGTATTAAGGCTCTCCGACTGCGACGTTTCTCCCTGATGACATGGTGCATCGATGGTGGTTCTCCCTGTACTCGGTCAAAAACTCTAGCTCGGACGACAGTGCCTTCTAGGTTGCGGCGCATTATAGATGTTATCTGAGCCTGTACCCGTTTGACAGCAGATTGTCGATCTGGTGAAGGTGCCTGTGTTGAGAGCTCCCGTAGCGTCGTAAAATAGAAGTCCTTGGTGTTCCGTCTCCACAAGGATTGTTCCCTTCCATATGCAATCATCGCTCGGCGTATAGTAGGCTTGGCGCAGTCCAACCACCACTGTAGTGTCGTGGGGAATGTCGGTAGGCGTCGCTCGCAGGTGTTCCAAGCGTCTTCTTATTAAGCGTCTGCACTCCGGATCCCGGAGGTGTGCGACGTTCATTTTCCAGGTACCTTGACTCCTCCACACCTTCTAGCGTTGGAGTTCGATCGTGCATATGTATGCGGTATGGTCTGAGAAGGCAACGGGCCACAATTCAGCATCAAGAACAGTATTTGTGAGACCACGTGTAACATAAACTCGATCAATACGACTTGCTGAATGACTGGTATAGTATGTGTATCCGGTTCGGTTGCCATGGACGCGTTCCCAAGTATCGATCAAGTTCATATCTCTCACCAGCGGTTGTAACTCTTGACACGAGGTGTAATGTGGGTATTGGTCTTACGGGTCAAGCACACAGTTGAAATCACCTCCAAGTAAAAAGTGATTATATCGACCCAAGAAAAGAGGAGCAATGTCCTCTGCATAGAATCTGGCACAGTCCCGCCTTCGATCTGTACCTGACGGAGCATATATGTTGATGATGCGGAGCCCAAGTACTGTCAGCGCAAGCCCCCTTGCTGACGGCAGATACACCACGTCTTCAGCATCGATACCATCACGTAAAAGTATCGCCGTGCCGCTGGCGCTGTCATGCGTTGGTGTAATATATGTGTTGTACCCATACAAAATGTTCAAATGTTTGTTAAGCTTATGGAACTTAACTAAGGGGTCATCAGTCCCTAAACTTACAAACTACTTCTGAACTACTTACGAACTAGGACGCCACAAATATCCATGCCCGAGGGGGGATTCGAACCCCCGACCATAGTGGCCGTGCTGACCGTGACTGGAGCGCCTCAGTACCCATACAGTGCGGGAAAACTGTCTCATTGACTTCTTGTAGGAGGACTATATCAACATCCGACGCCCTCAACATGTCCTTTAATAGCTGTAGTTTGACTTGTGCTCTAATCGTATTGATGTTGATGGATGCTATTCGATATGCCTGCTGCTGCACTGCACGTTGGAAAGCGTTCATGATGCTGTAGTTTGTTGGTGTGGCGTTGAACATCTGTTGAGTGCTGTCGTGTCCTTCGGAACCTTCCGCATCTCCTAAGTGACTAGGGTTTGGGTGAGGTCGCGGCCGCTGCCGCGTCCGTGTCGTCGTTCATTGAGTCATCATCATCATGATCCTCAGACCAGATGATATGAGGCAAATCTCGCTGAGATATCCCCGCGTGGCTTTGCAATGGCGGTGGATCTGTATCAGGGTTGGGCGGCGGACCCACTTGTTGGTCTCCGATGAACGATGTTGGATGTTTCTCGTGTACTGGGCGGTTTGTGTCGTTCTGTTGTGCGGTGAGAAGGGACTCCACGTCTGTGCTTTGAATTTCATTATCCTCAATGTGTGCTGCAACGTCTCCCGTGGAACAGGTGTCTGACGGCGATAGACGGCGTTTCTTGTGCCGCTTCGGCGATCGTTGCTTGCGTGTGTGTACCTCTGTATCAGATTGCGGCAGCGAATCCCAGCTTTCAAGAGCGACGGCGGGTGTGGGTGTTGCCATGTCAACGTCCATTCGTGCTTCCGGCTCTTTCTCTTCAGCCGTCGATGTCGACATAGAAGTTGTGCTCTGGTTGTATGGAAGCACATCTGTGTCAGCGGTTACCAATTCTGACGGTTCTGGAATCTGTTCTTGTGGAATGGGTGGGTCAATGTTCGGCGTAGCGCCTCTCCTTAGCACATTGACGTATGACAGTGGGAGTGACGTCGGCGCAGGCGGTAGCACAGCTTCTCCTGTTGGTACTTGTGCGATCCTCCGCTGCATGCACTCAGAGCGAACGTGACCTTCTTTACCACATCCTGAGCATGTCTTCGGCTGGCCGTCGTATATGACTACGGCTCTGCAACCTCCTATGAACAGGTAGGACGGGACGTGTTTGGTAAGTTCGATCCGGATTTGCCGAACCCCGTTAAGAACTGGGTACGTCATAAAAGTGGACCACTTTTCCGCAACATGACTGAGCACCGTACCATAAGGTTGGAGCGCTTCAATCACGAGTTTAGATGGCCCTTCGAACGGGAGTTCAAAAATGCGTATCGTACGTAGTCCGAGTCCTGCATGATCAATAACCACATCGCCGACATGGCCGCTGCGTGCTTAAATTTGAGTCCATGCTTATTAGCTCGAATTATTCTTTCACATACTTCTTCGCTGATCATTTTCAAGTAGACAACACTACTCAAGATAGAGAGGTGTATGCCTATGAGATCTTATAGATCGATTTTAACCTCTTCTCGTATAAAGCGTTCGATTTCGTGAGCTTTGGGTCGGGCATATTCGTTCGAAATGCTGATCTTTATCGTCGATTTGCGCCATGAGTGAGCCATTCTATAATAGGAAATACTACACCCGCGAGAGCGGCCGAACACGTAAACAAGCGCGCGCGCGCGAGAAGCTCTGCGGCGGGACGTAAACACGCCCGTCCTCACCGCGTCGCTGCCTGACGCAGACTGAACTAGGAAGGGTAGCTGTATCAGGCTCTTCCCCAGGGAACACTGACTTCTCTTGTGGCAACGGAAGTATCATTCCGATTTTGTAAATGATTAATCTCAGTGTAGTAGTATTAGTAGATGAAATGCAATAAATATAGTTCCATTTACCTATGAGTTGCCTAAATATCTGGAACAAGTATCCTCTCGAGTCCCAAAATCCGCATCTCTCGTAGATGCCTCTTACTTGTCTTTCTGTAGTCACTCCTTTCCGCTCGGGACTAGCAGACTGACCGACAACCCCTTCTCCTCTTTCCTGTGTTAGGATACGACACAATCAGTGGTGGCTCGTACAAAATTTGACCAGTGTGCTACAATATTACAAAAATAAACAGAAAACAAAATATACTAAAATAAAAAAAGTCAACCGTTGTATGATTGCCTTTAATTAAATATCAATTACTGTATTGGTAGTAAGACCTTCAGGGGAATCTATAACAGCGCTGCCAACTGCATGTTTTCACTGCAGGTAGTAAATATAACGTTTAAAAACAATTTTATTTACAGAAATTAAAAAATTAGACTCAGAGGTATTTGAATATGAGCCTCACACGGGTAGGTTTGAGAGACAATGCGCAAGACGCCTGAGCCAGCGCGCTATTTGACTCTGTATGCCGCAATATTCGTCATATACTATTCTTCCACAGCCGTTACACGCAGCGCGAAGAGAAATATTGATCTGGTGCTGCAGTCGGTCTCCACCCAAACCTTCAGATGTCAGACACTCAGATCCGTACCAAACGTTGTATATCGATAGAGTATCAACCGAAACTTCTATATAATTCGTGATTTGTGTTGTCGTCCAGTATAACGTGTATGAACTATAATAATAAGTAACAACTAACCTACGGAATAGAGCAAAAGCGTATCTGTGAGGCATAATCACGTCACGCTTCCGTAGTACGGTGGAAAGTGTTAAACGGGGCAACGTGTTCCTCATATGTAAAAGACCTGTTTCCATTTTGTAGCAATGTGTTATTGGCAGTTTACTCTTGCTTCGTTTTATTTGAAAGTAGCTAATCTGTAGGGTTTATTCGTAGTTTCACAGAATAAACGAACATAATCAGAACATATGAATAAAAAGAAAAAAACTGCATCACACATACAGCTGTATTAATAGTAATAATAGTAATAACAATAACAAAAAAGTAATGTTAAAAACAATAAGCGTAATTAAAGTAATAACACTGTACATGTTTCCTACTTTCAAATAAAACGAAGCAAGAGTAAACTGCCAATAACACAATGCTACATACATATGAGGAACACGTTGCCCCTTTTAACAATTTCCAACGTACTGTAGTTTAAACAATGAAAAAAAATTAAAGTGAGGTGGGTCTTTTTTATTTTATTTTTTTTTATTTTTTTTATTTTTTATTTTTTTTTTTTGGAGCGCCTCAATCCCCCCCCCCCCCCCTTTTTTTATCTTCTGCCTTCTCGGCCTGGCTTCATTGCCGTTTTAGTCTTCTCAGTAAGAAAATTAAAATTTGTACTTCTCTAAACACAGAAATTAAAGTTAAATGTCTTCTTCAAACAACAATCATATAAACATAGTTGAAATTAAAGTAATAACGCTATGTAACTCAGTTCTTGTATTGCACTGTGGCTGGCTGCTAAACTAATATTAGAAGTGCACCTCGCCGATCCCCGACGCGCCTTGTGTTGGAGTCGGGCACGTCTTCTCGATAGACTTTAGAGTAAGAACGCAGGACCTTTAGCACCACATGTTAACGCTCTACCAACTAACCCACGGTGGCGTGGCTTCATTGCGCCTCACAAACACGCTTTTCTCTAATCCGTAGGTTAGCTGTTACTTATTATTATAATTTACGCACGTTCTACTGGACGGCAGCAAAAATCAGGAATTATATAGATGTTTCGTTTGATACTCTATCGATATACAAGTTTGGTGCGGATCTGAGTGTCTGACATCTGAAGGTTTGGGTGTCAGCACACACGAGTCGCCAGGCCTGACGTCACGTATGCGCATGCGCACTAACGAACAGATGACTGCGTCACCTCTGCACACGTACCAGCGCGGCTGAACCCCACTTCAGCACACGGAGCTGGTTTCCAGCTATCGCGGCGGGAGCGCTCCAAAATGCGTTTTCATCCTTATTACTAGCATTCTAATACGCATTGGAAAGGAACTGGCATAATTTTATTGTGATATCCGGCTCGTATTCCAAGAGAAAGGATGTAATTTTATAGCGATTTCTCGCTTGCATTCGAAGAGAAATGGTATAATTTTACTAATATACTTACAGTGTGCTGCAGCACATTAGCACATTATCACTAGCCGCCACTGGACACAATACTCAAGACGAGGTCGTGCAAGTGTTTTATATGCGGTCTCCTTTACAGACGAATCACACCTTCCATAAATTCTCCCAATTAAGCGAAGTCGACGATTTTCCTTCCCCACGACTTTCCTTATATGCTCGTTCCAGTTCATATCGCTGTGCAGCGTTACGCCTAGGAATTTAATTGATGCGACTCTGTTAAGCAGCACACTACTAATGCTGTATTCAAACATTACGGGATTGTTTCTCCTATTCGTCTGCATCACCTTACATCTTTCTACATTTAGCGCTAGTTGCCATTCCTCACACCACCTAGAAATTTGGTCCAAGTCAGCCTGCATCTTACTACAGCCATTCAGTGAAGATACCGTTTTGTACACCATAGCGTCGTCAGCAATCAGCCGCAGATTGCAACTCATTCTGTTCGTCAGATCATTTATACAGATAGAAAATAATAGCGGTGCTATCACACTTCCCTGGGGCAGCCCTGACACACATACTCCGTAGGCCACATCACGGTGTGTGGCGGAGAGTACTTTGCGTACCACTGCCACTTCCTCCTATTCCAGTCGCGTATGGTGCGCGGGAAAAATGATTGCCTTCATGCCTATGTGTGAACCCTAATCTCTCTGATCTTATCCTTGTGGTCGCTTCGCGAGGTACACGTAGGAGGAAGCAATATATTTCTTGACTCTTCATGAATCGTTTGGTCTTGGAACTTTGACAAAAGCACGTACCCCAATACAGGACGCCTCTCTTTCAGCGTCTGCAACTGCAATTTCTTAATCATCTCTGTGACGCTTTTGCGCTCACCAGATGAATTCGTAATGGACCTTCTCTATGTTTTCTATCATCCCCACCTGGTACGGATCCCACACTGATGCAATACTCAAGCGACGTCTGAACGAGAGTATTATAACCCGCTTCCTTTGTTGAAGGACTACACTTCCCGAAGATTCTTCCAATGAATCTCAGTCTGACATCTGCCCTGCCCATGACTGATTTTATATGCTTGTTCCACTTTATATCGCCTCTTTCGTCTACTCCTATGTAGTTTACGGAAGTAACTGCTTCCAGTGTGTGCCCTCCTATTGCATAGTTATACAAGTTTGGCGCAAACTTACATGGTTGAAAGTAAACGATAATAGAAGAAAAAATGTTCCAGTAAACATGGGTCTACAAACGACCTGTTTGCGAGATAATTACGAATTTCTGGTTCCAAGCCACCACTGACGCCATTGGAAACATCTACATCTACGTACATGCTCTGCAATCACCCAAAGGTACGAGGCGGAGGGTACTCAGTACCAGTACTAGTTACTTGCTTTCCTGCTCCAATTCCATACAGCACGAGAGAAAAACGAATACTTGTATGCATCCACACAAGCCTTAATCTCTCTAATCTTATCCAAATGTTTGTATAGTCTATGGGACTTAACTACGGGGTCGTCAGTCCCTAAACTTGCAAACTACTTATGAACTACTTACGAACTAGGACGGCACAAATATCCATGCCCGAGGGGGGATTCGAACCCCCGACCGTAGTGGTCGTGCAGACCGTGACTGGAGCGCCTTAGTCCCCTCGGCCACCGCGGTCGGCTAATCTTATCCTTGTGGTCTTTAGGCGAAAAGTAAGTTGGCGGCAGTAGAATCGTTCTGCAGTCTGCCTCAAATTCCAGCCCTCCAAATTTCTTCAACAGAGCTTTTCCAAAAGAATGTCGACTCCCCTCCTTGGGATTTTGACATGTAGATGGGAAAACTTATACAAGGGGGTATAGGGGATGGGGGAAAATGCGGCAATTTTTTTCGTGTAAAAGTTCTTCGTAAACATCGTCCAGTTATACCTGGCGTCATATAAGAAGGCATTTCCACGCATAGAGGCGGAGCGATATGGGGAGCGTGGAGTGGAGGAGCTACGGCCGAGCGCTAACAGTTGCGCCTGTGGGAGAAACATTGCGTAACTCGCGGCCGGCCATGCGCCTACAGAATGAACATCATTCGCTGTCATTGCGGTAGTGGAGGGGAATGCGCAGAACGGCTGAAAACTAGGCCGCCTTCGTAGCTGACGCCGACTATAGTTAGATGGCACATGTTGCTGCTGCTGTGAGACAGCATCTAACGCGCAGATACGGCCACAGACGGATACGTTGAGGTGGGCCTTGGCCTCCAAAATCACCCGATCTAAATCCTTTGGATTTTCTGTCTGGGGTCACCTCAAAATCGAAGTTTTACAGCACACCTGTTAACACCGATGAAGAGCTGGAGCGAAGAGTTGTACATGCTTGCCAAGAATTCCGAAATGATCCAGGGATTTTTGAAATAATTCGAAATTAATTGCAGAGACGAGCACAGTATTGAATCCAGATGCAAGGCAGACACTTGAAACACTTCCTTTAACAGGTACCCCATACGCAAAATGTGAACTACATGCTATGTAAAACCTGATAGTAAAGTCTAAATTGCAAATTAATTTGTACCAACTATGGCAATGTTTACAATAAAATCAGTGAAATGTGAACTAAATGCGAGGTAAATCTTAATAGTAATGTCTACATTTCAATTTCATGTGTACTAACTAGAACGATGTTTACAATGGCGTCAGTGGCGGCTTGGAACCATACATTCGTAATGATCTCACAAATAGCTCGTTTGCAGACCCATGTTTACTGGGAAATTTTTGCTTGTATTATCATGTACTTTCAACAGTGTAAGTTTGTGGCATCCTTTTTGATATACCGTATGGAATAAAGGTCTGGTCTCACGTACCAGTGCGGCTGAATCACTTCAGCACACGTAGCTGGTTTCCAGCTATCGCGGCGAGACCGCTCCAAACTTGCGTTTTCATCCTTATTACTAGCATTCTAATACGCATTGGAAGGGAATTGGCATAATTTTATTGTGATATCTGGTTCTTATTCCAAGAGAAAGGATTTAATTTTACAGCGATTTCTCGCTTGCACTCGAAGAGAAATGGCATAATTTCAGTAATATATTTACAGTGTGCTGCAGCACATTAGCACATTATCACCAGCCGCCACTGGTCGCGCCGAACAGAAATGGAGATACTGGTTTCTCTGTTTGATGTGGAACAATTTACAAGTGAAATTCAGACACGAGCAGCAATATGGAATTTCTCCAAAGCATATTATTCAAATAAAAACAAGAAAGCCGAGGCATGGAAGGAAGTATGCAGGGCGTACAACCCCAACTATGACGTGCTGCCTCGGGAATAGCAGAAAATGATAGGTAAGGGTTTGGTTTGCGTAGCTTACATCATTTGTTTAAAACAGCAGAAGTGCAATTTGTTATATGCAGATTAGTGTTTTATAAATAAAAACACACTTTTTGTGTTTTAATTTACACTGCATAAAATATTCTGCCATGGAACTAGCAGTTAGGTTAATTAGTTTGATGCTTTCTTCCAGCTTCTTGGTAGAACTGTTTCATATTAGTTTTCCAAAGTTATCCACAGCACACGACTCATCCATCCCAACCCATGTTTGTGCCAGAAATACGGCATCAAAAGACACACTACCCCCACAGTTAGTACAGCAAATTTATAATCTCCAAAGCCACTGTCACCACATTCGTCAGCCACCTCTGCCCCAAACACAAACATCAGGCGAGAATCCTTCTGTTTCTCCATCTGTGTCAGAAACCTGCTCTGTCCCATCACCGGAATGAATAAGATTCTTTGAGCGCATTGCAGATTACACTTACAAAAATAAGATTTATTTTGACAAAAAAATGTTCAAATGTTTGTTAAGCTTATGGGACTTAACTACGGGGTCATCAGTCCCTAAACTTACAAACTACTTATGAACTACTTACGAACTAGGACGGCACAAATATCCATGCCCGAGGGGGGATTCGAACCCCCGACCGTAGTAACCGTGCTGACCGTGACTGGAGCGCCTCAGTCACCTCGGCCACCGCGGCCGGCATTTTGACAACATGTGGTGAAAAGAAACGAACAATTTACACACTTCAATGTGTTAATTCAGTTTCTTCTTGCCTTAGAGTCACGGCAACCCTCTCAAGAGGAATGCTTTTTCTCATGTTGGAGTCTTTCACATTGAAACGTGGTTTCAAACTAGCACAGAGTTGATCAAACTATGATACTGACATACGATTAAAATTCAAAAACTTTTGTGAATCTTTCCGAAGGTCGTCGTGTAGACAATAAAATGCGCCCAATTCTAATCTGGTGTTAATAATAGGGTGGCCCTAAAACTTTCTTCTCGACCTCCTCTTCAAATGTTTGTATTCAAATGTTTGTAAATCTATCGGACCAAACTGCGTGGTCATCAGTCCATAGCTTACAAACTACTTAAACCTAGGTAAACTAACCTAAGAACAACACACACACCCATGCCCCAGGGAGGACTCGAACCTCCACGGCGAGCAACCGCGCGCTCCGCAGCGAGACGCTTTAGACCGCTAGGCTACTCCACCGCGGCAACCTCCTCTTCCTCTTTTTCAATATCATCAGAGCTGCGACAGCAACAAATTCTTCTGCTTTCAGCATACTGCGAGATCCACTGACTGGAAAACAACTGTGGTGAGAAGTTGGGGCAGCAGGTTGCTTGCGTGCACATCTGGCGTCTAGCTGCAGTGAGCCGACCCTGAGCGGCTCACTGTAGCGGCTCGCAGTCTCCCTAGGGCCCTATTACACGGGATACTGCGAGCCGGCTGCAGTGAGCTGAAGCGGTTTCCGTTACACGGAGTCAAATGAGACGGAAGAGCGTGAGCATGTGCTTCGGCTCTACAGTTGACATGCAGGCTGTCAAGCAAATTGCCTGCTACTCGCGTTAACACAGAAGCTTCGTTCGAAGAGTTGCTTTGTGGCTACCGCGCATGCGCGGTACAAAAGTTCGTGTTTGAAGAGCGCCTGGCGCTGAATCTGGCTACTTGAGGAGGGGCGCCAGCTGTTCGAAGAGCTGCTAGCAAGCAGAGCCAAGCAGCCAGATGCTGCCCGAGGAAATTTTTCTGGCTGCCAGATTCGCGCATGCGCGTTGCTCTCTTATTTGTGGTGGGGATACACGACGCGCCCTTCTTCAAAATGGAAGTTATCTCAGAAGTGAACACATTAGACTTGTGTGCTTCTTCTGTAATTGTACGGTATTATTTATTCTTATAAAATCACCTGTGTAAGGTAACAGAATTCAAAATTACATTCGTTCCAGAAGTCGAGCGATTCAGATTTCGTATCCAGTGACGTCGATTTCTGAAGCAAAGTTGTTGTGCCAAAATAAAAGGCAGGAATCAGATTTTTTTTTAATACTTTGTGCTACGTTTCTCAGATAAGGAATTTGTCCAACATTTTTGGGTGGCGTGGGCTCTGACAGAACAATGTAGAAATTTGGTTTCTTACATACGTACCAGGACGCGAGAATGGGGAAGATACTCCTATTACAACATAATCTGATTCTTTTTGTGGTTTGCTGATCATGAAGCTGCAGGTTTTCGTAATGTAGCGGACAGGTTCAATGTTTATCAGCTTGTTGTGTTTGGAAATTAAAAGAGCTGCAAAATTTATGAGTAGCCTGAGTATGGCCGTTATAAAGTGGTCAACTGGAGAGGCAACAGATGACATAGAGACCCACCTGCGCAATAAAGGAATGGCAGGTGCAATAGATGGGACCCATGTCAGAATAGACATGCCCAAAGAAGGTCCAGATTTTTTCCCGTTCAGTTGCAGGTGGTTTCTGCAAGAGACACATTAGAGACCTATTCTGGATCGGTCCACGGTATCAGAGTATTCAGAACGAGTACACTGTCGGAAACCACTGAGGAAAAGTGCCAACGCTTTTGTATGTTTGTTTGTAAATCTTATGGGACTTAACTACGGGGTCATCAGTCCCTAAACTTACAAACTACTTATGAACTACTTACGAACTAGGACGGCACAAATATCCATGCCCGAGGGGGGATTCGAACCCCCGACCGTAATGACCGTGCAGACCGTGACTGAAGCGCCTCAGTCCCCTCGGCCACCGCGGCCGGCACGCTTTTGTATTTTGGGTGACAGTGCGTATACAGGTTTGAGGCATTTGTTGTCACCGTACCGAACTATTAGGCGTTTTTCACGGCGAGACAGTAAATTCACCGTTGTTCTCTCAAAAACAGGCCTTGGGCCTATTAGCGACAATGTTTTTTGTATGCCCGTAACAGTCATCTCTATTTGTTCTCGTACTACACTGCGGTGAATGCTGTTCCACGACTTTTTTTTCCTCAAATAAACAGCCCTACCGCCCCGCAACTGCTGTTTCAGTTTAAATCTCTCGCTTTGGTTCTTGCAGAACTGTATCATAGCTAATGAAACGTTTCTGCACCACAACGTTTCCTGTGTGCCGAACATGAGTGGTTCCTGTGTGGGAGAAGCAACTAACATATATACATAACCATAATCCACGAATTAGGATGCACCTGCACCTGACAAGAAAACACAAAATAACAAAAAAATGTTGTTCAAATGTTTGTTAAGCTTATGGGACTTAACTATGGGGTCATCAGTCCCGAAACTTACAAACTACTTATCAACTACCTTATACTAAGGACGGCACAAATATCCATGCCCGAGGGGGGATTCGAACCCCCGACCGTAGTGGCCGTGCAGACCGTGACTGGAGCGCCTCAGTCCCCTCGGCCACCGCGGCCGGCCACAAAATAACAACTCAGGACAGTATTGTACTATATGTTGACTCAAGACATTAAACAAATAAATAGTATGGACAGCTTTAAAAAAGGTTTCAAAATGTTTCTCCTTACAAAAAGTTATATGTCGAAACAGTACTTAAATAAAATATAATCTGAAAAAAGTACCAACAACTTTCCTTAAAGAAATGCGAAACTGTTTATTTTGCAAGTAGTAGGCCTATACTGTGCTATACTGTAAATATTTTTCTATATATTATGTGTATCTTTCATTTAAGTATGCGTCTAAATATATTTGTTTTATGACGAAACCTATCTCGTGTAATTTTCTAAATGATAAGTGGTGAATAAACAAATCAAAGCAAACATGATGTAAATAACATTCGCGCCGTTGCTGTTCATTCTGCTCTTTTCACGCTACACTAGCGAGGGTGGCGAACAGGCGAAATAAAACGAGATGGGTGATGGAAGAGCACAAACACCAAGCACGGACACATGACGTCACCGTTGCCACGCATGCGCAGTAGCGCCTGTTTGCTGGCTCTCCAAGTAGCTTTCTAGATAAGACTTTCATTTGCGTACCTTACATCATTTGTTTAAAATAGTAGGATTGCAATTTTTTATATGCAGATTAGTCAGTGTTTTATAAATAAAAACACACAAACACGTTGTGAGTTTTTATTTACACTGTTTGTGTTTTAATTTACAACGCATAAAATATTCTGCCATGGAACATACAGTTAGTTAAATTAGTTTGATGCTTTCTTCCATATTCTTGGTAGAACAGTTTCATATGAGTGTTTTTTTATTTCACAATAGGTAAAATAGTGCTGTGCAGAGCTTAATTTCGGCCGGAACACGCAGGAAATGCTTTCCAGCACCTCCTAGCGATATTTTTATTTACTATATTAATTTAATGGAAGAAGTTAGCACCTGAGATTTGAAACATTAGCTACTTGTCTTTTGAATTGCAATGTAACTAAAAATTGCTGCTGCACCAGTACCGATGATCGTATTTAAAAATCGATACTCATAGTTTTTATAAGTGGAAATGGTGGTGGGGGGGGGGATGAGGTTCAAGGTATGCGTTCTGGCATCTAAAATTTTAGAAATTAAGCAGTGGTGCTATGTATAAGTGCCACTTTAAATTTTTAATTAGGTGATGAATACGAGTATTCTTTCAATGACATGGGCTTAAGGTTGTTCTACTTGATTTTAAAATTGTCGGTACCAGTTGTTAAATTGTCTTTATTTTTGTAAACTATCAGCGACAAAATTTCAAGGCTGCTGAAACAGAAAATGTTAAACATGAATTACCCACAGCTTGTTCATGCACTAGTTTCAAGTTTGCTGGGTTCGATGAAATAATTCAGCAATACATGAGGTACTCCTTGAAATTTTACACACATGAGTACTGCCACACACGTTTCCCTGCGTCACTGTTGAAGTATTCAACAAACTTGTTTCTGATATTTGTTGCTGTGCTTGACCTGCAGTTCGTTATCATTTCGCTGTTGAAATCATAGAAGCCTTCTGACTGTAGTGTATCTGTCAACTGATAACCATCACGAACCATAACAAAATTGTGAGGTACGACACAGGCTTTCACAATATTTGATGTAGACAATAAAATGCGCCCAATTCTAATCCGGTGTTAATAATAGGGTGGCACCATAACTTTCTCCTCGATCTCATCTTTTTCAGTATCACCAGAGCTGCGACAGCGGCAAATTCTTCTGCTTCCGGCATACTGCGAGAATCACTGACCGGGAAACAACTGTGGTGTGAAGTGAGGGCAGCAGGCTGGCTTGCGTGCACCAGAGCCGTGCAGCGCGCCACATTTACCCGCCCGAGCTCGCTTGCGTCCGGCCGCTGCGCTCTGCTGCCCGCCCGCACCGCTGTACACAGCGAGCGAGCTGCGGTGCGCCGTGAGTCCCGACACTCGCCGGGCGAGCGGCTACCCGCGGGGCTCGGTGCAACAGCGCTACTCAAGGCGCTGCGAGCGGGCAATGCAGAAAGTTCTGAGCAAGACGTTGTAATAATCACAGCGTAGGCTTCACGCACCTTTTATGTTACCTTCATAGCAATTTATAACTTATCGATCGTTGTGTCTGAAATAAATAGCGAACAGGACAGATCGTACCAACGTGCAAGGAGTAGACGATTCGAGGAAGAAAAAAAAGACGTTTCCAGGAATCTCGCGGAGAGAATCTACAAGCGTTTACAGAGATCTGGAGACAGCATTGTATGGGAGCGTTTTATGTTGATTGTAGGTAACAAAAATAAACCTGTGGGATTTGCAGAGTGTAATGGCTGCCGTAAATTATTGTCGTTCCGTGACGGCAGTACCACTACGCTGTTATGGCACCTGAATAGCTGCAAAAGCTTTTCTGAATACTAATTCGGCTACCGTTTTGCTTCTGCACTACAAAATTGGACGTTCTGCTTTTACCAGGTGCATTACTGCGCACGTCTATTTTTTTTCTTTTTTCCTCACAACTGATAGTACACTGACAATTCAGTCAGTGAGGAAAAATCCAAAGTGTTTTTAAGATACATGAAAGACTGTCCAGCGATACAAAACTGATAACTGCGACCTTGAATGACACCTCTCGAATAGTGGTGACTCTCTCGGGGTTTGAGCTACCCCAGCCAAACGGAAAAAGGGGAAATATAAAATAAAACAACAATGGTCCACACGCCTGTATCGATGTACAGTAATTAGTTTACTTCCCTTGGAGTGGTTAGGCGTAAGCTGTACCTTCCAAAATTCTACCAGTTAATCGTTTCTAATGACCTCGATTGCAACTGAACGTTTATTTTTATTTTTTACTTATTTTTTTTCTTATCAGCAAGGAAACATTAAGCAATTTAGCGAAATGTCCACAGAAATGCTGTTCGAACACGCGCTGAATACTTATACTTGCTATCGCAGCACTGATGCTGATCATTAACTCGCAATTACTCATGATTTGAGACAGCTCTATTACACTCGCGTTAATGTGTGGTCTAAAATGCATCGGTCAGTAAGCTGCCCGCTGTCTAACTTTTTCAATACGTGATTTGTAAACGAAAAGTTGTATGCTTTGTTAGAAAGCTAAGTTGCTGTACTATCAGATGTCCAAAAATCAGATTTTTTTAACCCCACAGTTTCTTCAGAATCGAGTCAAATGCATTATGAAACTAAAAACTCACGCGGAATGAAACGCAGACATGTTATTTTTTCACAAGGTAAGTAAAGCTTGTAAGGGAAAACTAAGTTAACAAACCGATGTGGGATGGTCGTTTGTAACGTCAACAGTTTTTACAGCGTGAAAAATCGGAATAGTGTATTTCCCGCTAAGAGTGCAGCGGCTGGCGGGCGCTCAGGGTCGGCTTCGTGTAGCAGCTTGCAGTCTCCCGTGTAAAAGCGCCCTCACACGGAGCATGGTTCGCGAGAAGTTTCCTGGATGGCGTGCTTGTCAGTCGGCTGCCGAGTAGGAATGCGGCCGAAACACACTGCGTCTCTCTCACACGGTGCAAGATGGGGTGCGGAAGCGTGCAGGCCGGCTTCGCTGGGTGGACGCTAAACCTCTCAATACGGCCGAGCTGCTTTATATATCAAACGATTGTGAAGAAACTATTCGGTAAAAAGAATTGATTCTCGCACATCTTATAGCTGCATTCTTCAGCTTCATGAAGATCTATCTACTATTTTGTTTGTGGTTATAGTTCTTCTGATATTAACGGATTCAGTATAGTACTACAAGAAATCCGAAAATTTTGCATTGAGAAATAGAGGTCGCTATGAATTTGCGTTTGGTGCATGATAGGTCATATGTTGCTGCGGATGAAATGTAGCTAAAATATTGAATTATTCTTTGAAGTTGGAAGGATGTCGCTATCTATCACCAATCTCGAGATAATGGGTTGTATGTAAGGCCCTTGTTCCGTATCACGCGCGTCAGCGAAGAAAACGGAAAGAAATTTTCATAAAACCCCTTATATATTTTAAATGATTGGAGGTATCGAAGCAAGATTTTATCAAACGATAGCACGCAAAGTGGAGATTATTTTTTCATATGATCACTTTACGAAACTTTTACATGAATCCCAATATTTAACAAAGTACAGATATTAATGAATGAAGTAGTGGGATTTTTAAGGGCCATCAATAGCTGGTGAAACGAAAATTGCTGTTTTTCTATGTAAGTGAAGAAGGTACTCATTTAATTTTAGAATGGACAGTTTCATGAAGTACACACTATCTTGTCCTCAGTACTATTAGTTTAAATATTCTGGACATCTGATTACCCTGCCGTTTAGTCCCCTTACAAATCGGAACACTCAATGTTCTGTTGCTATTTTATATGCTTAAAAATGTTAGTGAAAATAATATTTGTTAGGTCTGCTATGTTTTGGCAAAAGAAACGGATTTTAACATCGAAATAAGGGAAGTTACGTTGTCAGGGACAGGTTGTGAAAATACGTTTGTCAGAAAAGAAGAAAAGTCTGGTAGGGCACATAAATGTGTAGTTACACTGAAACTTAGTGGGGAATCAGTGTAAGTTTTTTATTTCATACTGTTTGTAGCTCGTATACGAAATATGTATATATTAGAACTATCGTCGAATCCGCTACCCTAGTATATTTTAATGATGAAAATTGTGTTTGAAAACAGGCGAAAAAATCTATTTTTTGTATCTCAATCTTAGAAATACAAAAACGTTTAACTTACTGGAATCCTGTAAACCAGCCACGATGGTCTAAATTAAATTCTTTTGACAAGGTGAAAGATGTTGGCGATAAAAAAAATCGCTCTGTGTTGGCACACAAACTGAAAATATATGTACTCTAAATGATTTTCCTTATTTCTCAGAAATTTGAATGTATACATATAAAACCATCTCATCAGTTTGTTCTATATCATATGAAACATACTGCGATATCGAATTCCTCTGTAATTTCAGATCAAGAAGCTATTTATTTCACAGCACTGCCTTTTTTCCTTTTTTTCAGAGTAATATTTCAGTGATGAGATTTCGTTAATATGCAGACACTTTCGTTGTAATGCTAAAATCCGCTTCTTTTGTCAAAACAATAGAGTTTACAAATATTCCTCCCACTAACGTTTTTATGCATTTGCAGTTACCACATAATATTAAACTGTATTTAGTAATACTGAGAGCAAGACAAGTTGGTAGTATATCAAAATAATCATAAGCGGTATAAAATTAAAGACAAAGCAAATTTAGTTTTACCAGGTATCCGTGACTCCTTAAAAGTCCATTAGTTCATTGAAGAAAATCTGTAGTTGCTCGAATAACGCGCTTCATATGCAAGTTTCGTAAATTAATAATGTGACAAAATAAACTTCATTTTGTGTAATATCATTTCATAAAATCTTGCTTCGATACCTCCAATCATTTATGAGATATAAGGGATTATATGAAAATTTCGTTCCGTTTTCTTCGCTGACGCACGCGATCGGGAACAAGTGCTTTACATACAACCCATTATCTCGAGATTGGTGATAGATAGCGTCATCCTTCCAACTTCGAAGAATAATTCAATATTTCAGCTACATTTCATCCGCAGCAGCAAATTCATAGCGACCTCTATTTTTCAATGTAAAATTTTCGGATTCCTTGTAGTACGCTACTAAATCCGTATATATCACAAGAACTATGACCACTAACAAAATAATATTCATTTTATCATGAAGCAGAAGAATGCATCTATAAGTTGTGCTAGAATCACATTTTTTTACCGAATAGTTTCTTTGTAATCGATTGAGAAAGACCGCACTTGGCTGGCGGGCGCGTGGCACTACGTTCCGCCTGGAGTGCTCTCTTCGAGTTCCCGCCTCGCTGGCCGCAAGGTCACACGCCATAGGCGACTCCTGATTGGCCAGCGCAGGTAACATTCCGAAAACATGCGAGAAAAATAGGACACGCGCTACTTCCAGAATCCTGCAGCAAACGGCCCTCCAGCAGGCCGCAGGGCCGGCCGCTCGCCCGCCCTGTGTGCTGCGCGGCATGCTTCCCGCAAATCTTGCTCCGTGTGAGAGAGGCTTAACAAAGGACGGCAAGAGACACCTGTTCAGCTCACGCGCGCTCGTCTGCAAGCACCCATTTGACTCTGTGTGAAGGGTATATTACACGGAGCGCATTTGCTCGCTAGTCGCTGGCGAATTTGGACGCAGCTGCTAAATTCGCTCCGAGTAAACAAGGACAGCGAACAAAGTTGCTGCTCCGAAACGCGAGCGTCTAAAGTTGAAGGGTGGGCTACTTTAGACGCTGGTCGCTGGCCTTTTTGGCCGCTAGCAAATGTTGGTCGCCCCGTGTCATATACAGGAGCGTATACAGTAGCCACCAGTCGAGTCAAAATGTCGAAAGAAGTAATTGTTTCTCGCAATAGTCTTAAAAGAGCAATCTACCAAAATCAAAACGGAAAAGTAGGAAAAAATAAAATAAAATGGATAAGAAGGTGGATTGGGAGGAGGGATAAATATAGTGCTTCTGAAAATCTTTTGAGATAATTATTGTGTGGAAATCCTTCTGCCTACAGAAATATAATGATGAGATATTTTATTGTTTTTATTTTTGTTTTCAGGTGTTTGGTATGCATATCCTCCAAGAGACCTTCAGCGTTCAATTTGTCATTTGCAAAACAGTTGGTTAAATTGAGTGTCTTTAAGTTTAGTATTTAAACAATCATTTTTCATGGCCTATGATACTGGAAAACTTCGATCAATTTCCAAAAAATTGATTACAATTCCACTTCATAGTTTGTTTGGCGGGAAACAGAACTGTTTGGTATCGCCTAACCTCCAAAACAATGTGTCATATGCTATGTTACGTTTCAGTTGTTTTTAAGAAGACGGTAGCGTCTGAAGTCCCTGCGGGTCATTGCGTCAACGTACTCATTCGCTATTCGCCTATACGCCGAGCGACAACAGACGCCAGCGACTAGCAACACCAAATACGCTCCGTGTAATATACCCTTAACGCGAGTAGCGGGCGATTCGCTTGACAGCCGACGTGTCAGCTGCAGAGAGCCGAAGCACTCGCTCACGATCTTCCGTCTAAAAGCTCTCGTTTGGCTCCGTGTAACGGAAACCGCCTCAGCGCACTGCAGCCGGCTCACAGTCTCCCGTGTAAAGGGGCCCTATTTTAACTGCCTGCTAACTTAATCGAAAAGTTCGGGTCGATTTCTCATCAGCAAGTCTAACACGTTGTCTCCACGAGGCAGCTCTCTATTTAACTGTTCAAGGTAATTTTCGGATACAGCACTTAGAACTATGGTGTTCGATTCTCTGTCCCTGCCACCTGCCTTAAACGCATTTGTCTCCCAGTCCATATGTGGTAAGGTAAAATCTCTACCTAAAACGCCGTGGTGGAGTAGCCGAACGGTCTAAAGCGTCTCGCTGCGGAGCGCGCGATTGCTCGCCGTGGAGGTTCGAGTCCTCCCTGGGGCATGGGTGTGTGTATTGTCCTTAGGTTAGTTTATCTAGGTTTAAGTAGTTTGTAAGCTACGGACTGATGACCACGCAGTTTGGTCCGATAGAATTACAAACATATACCTAAAACTATAACATGACTAGGAAACCTAAGGGAACCTGCTACTACTGCTGCTGAGCCAGGTCGTTTATAAAAACTTCCAACGACCATAGTTGAGCCACTTTTCACGCCGACTTTCGCCCAAATTATTTCACTTTCCGAATCTGTTCTAATTTCACTCGATACAATCGTATGTTTTATCACTATAAACATGCCTCTCCCTTCAGTGTTCAGCCTATCCTTGCGGTATACGTTCCAGTCTGAGTTTAGGATTTCATCGCCCTTGACATCTGGATTGAGCCAGCTTTCCGTCCCTAGAATTATATGGGCATTGTGACAATCTAAAAGTGAGAGCAGTTCTGGGATCTTTCCATAGACTTTCCTACAATTAACTGTTATTATATTAAACTTTTCTTCCTCTGTTTCTACTGTGCCAAGTGCTGCATTGACCGGAATCAGTAAGTGTCTTAACAGGACTGCGGAGGGATTTCTCTAACTTAAAAACCCACACCCGCACTCCACACATACACTGCTACCCTAGTAGGCGCTTACTGCGTGTAGTGCCAACACCGTCTAGATACAAGGCCTCGCAACAAGTCCGATAGGCCGCCATCACAAGCTCTCTGGATAGCGCTACAAGGCAGTGGGATGTGCCCCAGCGGCTAGCCACTCAACTAGCGATGTCAGCCTACCGGTGTAATGTAATGCGGACTTGTTGTGAGGCCTTTTATCTAGACGGTGTTGGTAGTGCACGCCAGACCTATTCAGAGCCATTCTACTTTTCTCCACCCGATAACGGAGGTGGAGAAATTTGCACCAAAGGTCTCCATAGAATCGTCCAAGCCTCTGGTTTAAGCCTTTCACGCAGCTCCAGACCAGAGGACTACTAACGGTTCTGGGAACGATGCTGCAAATCGAAAGCTCCGCTTCTACCCCACGAGCGAGGCTAGGCGCCTTCTGCAAATCCGCCAGCTGCGTGAAGGAGCCGAGGTTGATCTCTGAACCCAGGCGGCAGGAGTCACTGGTGCCAACATGAGCAACGATCTGAAGCCGGCTGCACCCACTGTTCTCAATCGCCACCGGCAGCCTCCTTCTATCCTCCATATCTCGGATGAGACCCCTCCCCCCGGAAAAGCAAACAGAGTGCACACTGGAATTCTATCCCGACCTTCCTGCTATTTCCCTAAGGGGCTCCATCACCTGCCTAACATTGGAGTTCCCAATGACTAATAATCCCATCCTCTGCGTCTGTCAATGATTCACCTTTACCTATCAGAAGGGTTGGCCACCGCCGCAACAGCCGAGGCAGCCCGCGTTGGCTGAGACGAATTATCAGCAGCGGACGACACCTCGAAACTATTGCTAAGGGGTAAAGGGACAGCCTTACGGTCGGTTTTCGGTTTCACTTTCTGCCCAGAGTTTCGAGACTCCTGCACAGTTTGCCAATCACTGTCGACTCGCAGGGACGCCGGAGACTGTCGCCACAGTGGCATTAGGGATCGGAGACGCCGCAGTAGGCATCAGAGGTCCCACAGCAATCACGTCAGGATCCCGGGTGACACTGCAGCCCAGGGCCCCAGCCTCAAGACTGTTGACTGTGGCCAACACAGCCTCCAGCTGCTTACCGACAGCGGCCAACTCCTGAATCCATACACAACATGTGTAGTCCCTTGCCATCTCTGGAAAGTAACTTAGAATTACCGTATGTACGTACCAAAACACTCGAGACTACAGCCCTCGAAAAGACCAAATATTACGAAAATTTACCAAATACGCGAAACTGAAGCCCTCAAAAACAGAAGTACTATCGAAATTTAAGAAAAAGACTAGAAATAAAAATGCAGAATAATACGCGAGAATAAAGCTCTTTAAAGCACAAACACTAATGAAGTTGACCAAATACGTGAGAAGAAAGCACATACAAAACATAAATGCAAAGGAAACAGAAGAGCCGCGGTGGAGTGGCGGACCGCGGTTGCTCACCGTCGGAGTTTCGAGTCCTCCCTCGGGCATGGGTGTGTGTTGTCCTTAGGATAGTTTAAGTAGTTTGTAGGCCTAGGGACTGATGACCACATAAGTCCCTTAGATTTACAAACATTTGAACACTTTTATTTTACCGGGTGATCAAAAAGTCATTATAAGTTTGAAAACTTATAAATCACGGAATAATGTAGAAAGAGAGGTAAAAATTGACACACGTGCTTGAAATGGCATGGGGTTTTATTAGAAAAAAGAAGTTAAAAATGTCCGACAGATGGCGCTTCATCCGATCAGAAAAGCAATAATTAGCTTCACAAATTAAGACAAAGCCAACATGATGTTCTTTACAGTAAATGTTCAATATGTTCACCATCATTCCTCAACAATAGCTGTAGTCGAGGAATAATGTTGTGAACAGCACTGTAAAGCATGTCCGGAGTTATGGTGAGGCATTGGCGTCGGATGTTGTCTTTCAGCATTCCTAGAGATGTCGGTCAATCACGATACTCTTGCGACTTCAGGTAACCCCAAAGCCAATAATCGAACGGACTGAGGTCTGGGGACCTGGGAGGCCAAGCATGACGGAAGTGGCGGCTGAGCATACGATCACCACCAAACGACGCACACAGGAGATCTTTCACGCGTCTAGCAATACTTTTTTTTTGTTCTACTAAAACCCCATGTCATTCCAAGCATGTGTATCAATTTTTACCTCTCTATCTACATTATTCCGTGATTTATTAAGTTTTCAAATTTATACTGACTTTTTGATGATCTGGTATTTTATCGTTTGAAGCTGAAGAAATTGACCACAAATGAAAATGCAGAAAAAAATTAAATTATCCTACTTAGCGCTTTGCAGACGTGAGACTGGCAGTAGTTGGCTCTAGACTGACTGATAACTAGCTGTAGTAAAGGTCTCCGACTTATTTTGATTAACATAAATCACAGCCGGAAACTCTAGATAACAGTAATTACAAAATACGCGAGAATAAAGCTCTTTAAAGCACAAGCAGTAACGAAGTTTAACAAATACGTAACAACAAAGCATTCAAAAGCAGAAACGCTAAGGAAACTGAAGAAATCGACCAGAAAGGAAAATACAAAATAAATAAATAAATAAAAATAAAATAAAAAATGAATAAATAAAAATTCAATTATGCTACTTGCAGGCGTGAGGCAGGCAGCAACTGGCTCTAGACTAGCACTAATTTGTGTTATCTTCTCTTCATGGTCCTTACGCTGCATATAAGTTGGCAGCAGTAAAATCGTTCTGCTATCAGTTTCAAACCGACCCTCTACATTTTCTTAATACTGTTCCCTGGAAATAACACCGGCTTCTCACCAGGGATTTCTATTTGAATTCCTGAGCATCTCCGTAATACTCATTTGTTGACAGAATCCACCAGTAACAAATCTAGTTGCCCACATCGGAAATGCTTTTATTTTTATCTCTTTCAGTGGTGGGGATCCCAAACAAATGACCATGGCCCAAGAATGGGTCGTACTACTGTTCTATACGTGCTCTCCTTTACCGATGAGCCACATCTTCCCAACATTCTAAGAATAAACCGAAATCGACCACCAGCCTTCCTCACAAATGTCATTACATGCTCGTTCCGTTTCAAGCCGCTTTGCAACGCCAAAATATGTAATCGACGCAACTGTGTCAAGCTCAAGCAGCACACTACTAATACTGCATACGTATCTTATGGGATTGTTTTTCCAACTCATCTGTATTACATTACATTCTACTACATTTAGAGCTATCACTCAACGACGACGCTTTCCCATACAACCTAGCATCATTCATATACAGCCGTATGATGCTACTATACCGTTAGAATATTTATACAGGGTGTTTAAATAAAAGAAAAAAAGTGTAATATACTTTGAGAGGTGGTCGTACTCACGGAACAAGAAAAATAAGCTCAATAAACATAGATCTGTATACGCATAATTGACGAGTTAAACACGCATTTGCAGGAATAGCTGTATGACGCTTGATTGCGGATATTGGCAGTCATTGCATTGCCGTGTGAGATGAGGAGGTTTGAGGAGGTTTAAGGCCTCCCTCAGACATAGGCGTGTGTGTTGTCTTTGGAGTAAGTTAGTTTAAATAGTTTGTAAGTCTAGAGAGCGATGACCCTGGGAGTTTGGTCCCTTAGGTTTACAAACATTTTTTCAGTCATTGCATTGGCGCCCCGTCAAATGTGTCAATTTGGTATCACATGGTATTTACTAGTGATATTGTTTTTTCTTCGAAATTTACTGAATATTTTAAATTTATGACTTCTGTATTTTAAATGATTTCTGTAAATATTACTTTATCAATGTTATAAATTTTAATTGATAAAATAATTGTTGAATCTAAAATATAAATCTTTATAGATTTAATTTTAAATAGTTCTTTTGATGCATTCTTTTAATGTAAATAAATAGCGCTCTTATACCACCAAGACATGTTAATAATACACTATAAAATAATCAAAATCTTCGTATTCATATTCCTGTTATTACACTGATTAATAGAGTTTGAATAATAAAGATTATTATGATTGATACTAGCTGCTCCCCGCGGTGTTACCCGCGGTTCAGTAGTCAGCCATTAAAGTGCCAAGAAAGGGCATAAATAACTACATGACTGTTTGCGACATTGTTAGCACGAATATATAATTGTCTTGGAACGGATGGAGAGCCAAAAATCTATTGCAATACGTCCCTGTAAACGACATTTCGAGACTTCTTGTTCTCCGAGTATACGTAGAGATTTCTAGCGCCGGCCGCGTTGGCCGAGGGGACTGAGGCGCTTCAGTCACGGTCCGCACGGCCACTACGGTCGGGGGTTCGAATCCCCCCTCGGGCATGGATATTTGTGCCGTCCTTAGTTGTAGGTAGTTCATAAGTAGTTTGTAAGTTTAAGGACTGATGACCCCGTAGTTAAGTCCCTTAAGCTTAACAAACATTTGAACATTTGAGATTTCTAGCTCTCGATACACGGGAGCAGCCTACGTAGAGCTGTCCGTGCGAGAAACACGGGTTGGCCACATGAATACCTGCCACTTTTAATGTTTGTCCTTGACTCTTGTTTATGGTAATCGAGAAGGCCACTTTCAATGGGAACTGTAACCGGTTAACCTGGAATGGCAAGTTTGTTGGGATGATGGGAATTCGTGGTATTAATACAGTCTCTCTCTTGGCTCCACCGGTGATGATGGTGGCCTGCACGATATGCCTTCTCAGGTCCGTGATGCGTAACCTGGTGCCTTTGCATAATCGTGGTGCATCCGGCACCCCTGACAGTAAGTAACTACAATAACAATAATACAGCAATCGAAAACAAATGCCAAGTAAAAGAATAAAATAAACAGCAAACCTAACGGAGAAAAGTAAAGAGATAAAAAAGACATCTAACGGAGAAACGAACTGTTGAGATCCTACAAATGCAAAGCGAACCAACAAAAGAACTAAATGCAAACGTTAGAATGCTATAAATAATCGAAATCACCAAAGAAACTATTATTCATTGAAATACAAAGAGAATACAACTTTAAAGAATTACGATAACATCACAATGTTCGAACATCTATAACGTTTGATATGTTAACTGCACTGTACCGCCTGCCATCTGTTGAGTGCATTTGCTACTACTTTCGTTGCAGTTTACGTACGCTATTTATACGTGGCAGTTCGCGCTTTGTACACAAAATAGGGCTTGGTATCTAGATCCCATTCTACACAAAACGTCAATGTTTTTTCTTGCCATGGTACTAAGAGCATATTTTATTTAAAGTCTTCAATTTATATACATACTTCCTTCATTTGTTGCAACAAATGAAAATGAATGCGGCATAAACGCCAACATTCAGATTTCTTGTGTATCTAATTATATATCGGTTAAGCCGTTTTGGCAGTATCCAAGAATCTTTTTGTATATTCGAAAGTAAGAAAG
The DNA here is from genome assembly GCA_026315105.1 of Locusta migratoria. NCBI lineage: Eukaryota > Metazoa > Arthropoda > Insecta > Orthoptera > Acrididae > Locusta > Locusta migratoria. Next base: position 341,067,854 of record CM048755.1, read on the forward strand.
ATAACAATAACAAAGAAAAAAAATTCACTATAGCAGGATCAGAACCATTGCCCAAAATAACGGCAGGTTATCACATGACGCGTGAACCCCCGCGGCTAAACATGACATACCCTACAGCGTTCTTCTGCAGTTGTATTAGAAACTTCTTACAACCGTTACGTATTTCTATAGATATATTTCAAATAGATAACTTGTAATAAATATTTTTAAAAGTAGCCTATGTCCTAATCCAAGACATAAGAAATCTGTATATGAAATTTCATCTAAATCAGTGCTGTAGTTTTAGCGTGATGCGGTAACAGACATAGAAACTTTCGCATTTATAATATGTATAGGATTGCCGCGAGAGACTACGAACACGAAGTGCAGGCGTGGCGCATGGGATAGCGTCGCGGACTTCGGAGCAGAAGGTCGCCGGTTCAATCCCGCCCACCGGCAACAATTTATTTCTTTGTAATTTACAATTCCAGAAGGTTCTACATCTTTCTTATGTTCACTTGTAAATTCTACTTGTTTCTTATGTTAACTGTTCTTCTAATTTCTGGTAAATTCTGTCTGCGTATAAATAGCAGAGAACTCTGCCTGAGAGGCAGTCAGTGCTGCGTGTATGTTGAGTTCGTAATAAACGTGCTTTCAGTATAAGTGCTGTGTTTAGTTGCCTTCGAAGTCAAGCCTACTTCCATTGCAACGTGACAATATATGGTGGTGTATTTTAATAAAATTAATTTTTATAGGGTTTGTTATTTTATTACTTTAATCATTTAAAGGGTGAGTTTATTGAAATGTTGGTTTTGGGGATCAACGATGGAAAGATTTTTCTACCCTTATTGTGTTTTTCTTAATTTTGGTTTACCAGACCAATTTTTTTAACTATTAAAACTAATGTCTGTATTTAGAGTATTTACTTCTTTATTAATTTATCTTTATGGTGTTCATGATTTTTCCTCTAAACATAAACATTTATTGACACTTTTGTTAAGATTAGAATATATTGTTCTTTTCTTAGTTATATTAATTGTTATTTTTCTTAATGAGTTTGATTATGAATTTTTTCCTATTACTTTTTTATTTTTTCTGTTTGTGAGGGTGCTTTAGGTCTTTCTATTTTAGTTTCAATAATGGAGGGAATGGCAATTTACCCTCAACATAAACATGTATAAAGTGCTGTGTTTACAAACAAAGAAATATCTTATTACACAACTGAGCAATAGCAGGAGAAAAGTGGTAGCTGTTACTTCCATGAAATATCTGAGAGCAGACATAAGAGGTGATCTGAAATGGAAGGACCATATGAAATCAGTCATGTATTAGGCATATACCAGATGGAAATTAAATGGAAGAATCCTCATGGAGTGTAGGCCGTCAAAAAAGAAACTAGGTTACAAATTCTTGTTCGGCTGGCGGTTGTATATTGCTCATCATTGTGAGATCTGTACCAGGTAGGATTAATGGAAGACATAGAGATGATCTAACAGAGAGAAACACGCTTCGTTATAGACTCATTTAGTCAGCGCAACAGTGTCACAGAGAGTATTAGGAAACTCCAGTGGCAGACTCTGCAAGAAAGACATTCTGTATCACTTTACGGACTTCTGTCAAAATGCCAAGAGTGTATGTTTCATGAAGACTCAACCAATATATTTCTTCCTGCTATGTATATCTCATGAAGCGACCACAAGAATAAAATTAGGTATATTAGGGCCCACACACAGGCATACAGGCTATCATTTTTTCTGCGAACCTTCTGCAACTGGAATAAGAGGAAGTGTCAATGATATGCAAAGTACCCTTCGCCACACACAGTGAAGTGTCTTTCGGAATAGAGATGTAGATGTACCCACTTGGGAATAGCCGAGGAGTTCCAGGCCCCTTGGCAGGGACTGCGAGGGTGTTCCTGTCAAAAGTTCGAGTCCTTCCTTGGGCTTGGTTGTGTGTGTTATCCTTAGGTTAATTTAAGTTTGTTTAAGTAGTTTGTAAGCCTATGGACTGATGAACATAGTAATTTGGATCCATAGATTTATAAACATTTTGTAGTTGACGAATGTGCTTTTGGACATTGGAGTCCATAGAGTGAAGAGGCTGGGGCTGGGATGGTGAATGTGTCTGTGTGGTAGGAAGCGAAACGTTTGGCCTACTTTAGCCTATACAGTAAGGGTCGGTTGTTGTGTAGGAGAGGGTAGGATGGATTCAGACTTTCTTTGAGAGCCTGGAAGGCCTTCCAATACTTACTACTGTTTACTGGCTGTGTTGTGTTGAGTGTTATGCAGGTCTGTCGCGAATTCCGGCGGTGTTTGGCATATAATAAGATTTAGATGTTGAAACTCGCGCGCTGTTCTTTTGTCTGTTAACTAGCCATGTTTGTGAAGTGAACAAGTGACTGCTTGCTCACAAAATCTAATTACGGCGATATTCACACAGCGGCGGAAGTATACAGTTCCCTTAAGCAAAACTCTGATTCTATAAGTTAAGCAAACAGTTCTACCTTTACTGTAATCTTTAGAGGAAACTGCATACAATTAAATAATGATCCGCAGTCATGGATCTAAATCAGAAATCAGAAATGTTGGCAACGGAAACGCAAATATTCTCTCCTCCAGAAGAGAGCAGAGTCACAAGATACATGAACAAATTACCCCATTGTTGTTGTGGTCTCCAGTCCGGAGACTGGTTTGATGCAGCTCTCCACCATACAATATCCTGTACAAGCCTCTTCATCTCCACATAAGAACGGCAACCTACATCTGTCTGAATCTGCTTACTGTATCGATCTCTTGGTCTTCCTCTGCGGAACGGAGGAATTGCAACACATTCACACAGATTCATACACCAAGCCATGCAGGTACTTACCAAGCACCCGACACGAATACAGCAAGACGACAGCCAAGCAATGTGGAGAATGCAGATCGAAGGTTCACTCGCGCACAATGAAATAGTACTTTGCTCCCATAATGTGTCAAGCTAGTGGCTTAGGCTCATGATAAACTATCAGAAACAAACGCACTTGGTTTAAGACCACAAAGTGCGGTGTACAGACGGAAGTGAAAGTTTCCCTAGAACTTCTAACTATACATTAAATCGAGATTTCATTAAATAATATCTAAAAACGGTCGCTCTAGCGTTCGTTTAGCACAGGGAGAAAATAGCCACAGAACCTTAAAGTTGTTAGATCAATACAGCACTCTACTAAGTCGGAACACAAAATATGCATAAAGTTAACAAAATGAATTTCGAAGAGAATAAGATCGCGAAATATATCGTGTAACCATTCTTTCTGATCAGAGGAATGATATCTATTAGATAAGCAAGGTTACAGATTGATACAGCACAATACAGAGTTTGGTCACAAAATTCAGAGAAGTGAAAGAATTCAATTTTATGAAAATTAAAAACACGATATACGTCGTGCAACAGTTCTTTCTACACAGAGGAAAAAGATCTATTTAATGGTAATAACCACGACAGGGAAAACGCTAATCGGCGCACACGTGGGCCGACAAATACACAGATTACAAGTTAGAATGGAAATTTTCGGAGGGAAATTATCATGCTACACTCACTAGGAAACACATTAGCAAATTAGCTACACAATTATTAACCACTCATGTGCACTGAATGATGGAAAAGCTGAAGGCTTCGTCTGATATCGTCTATGTGTCCTGTCAACAAAGTACGAACAGTATAGGCACCGCGAGTCCCGAAAATTTTTGAATTCAACTACGATAAGAATGCGAAAGACACAGAAAATATTTAAATAGGCGCAGAAATGATTTAAAAGTTATAAAGTGCAAGAACTATGCTAATGAAACACCATCAGAGCCTTGGAATCAGATTCCCGCAAAATCGACATAAAATTAGCAATCCTGTACGAAATTAAGCAAACTCTCACTACTACACATAGTGTAGTTCCTACTCGCGAAAATACATGAGTACGACTATGGAGCCTGAACTAAGTCGAGCCACGAGGCCACAGCAGAACCAAACCCAGAGGTACTTACCCTACCAGGAACCAAGAAGCGATGGTTGGTTGGTTGGTATCGGGTTTTTAGGGGGACTAGACTACTATGGCCATCAGTCCCCCGTCCAAGAAGCGAATGCATAGCTCTCTTGACCACCCTTAACCGTTACCAGAGGAGGGGTAGTGAAGGGCAGCCCAGAGAGTGTCACCGTTTGTCAGGCAGGTAACCTGACCAACTCCCAGCCAAGGAGGTTAAAAGCAAGCTACATTAGGAATCTTTGCTAAGGCTGGGTTGGCAAACCTACTTCTCGCCCAGAGACATTCAACGCCCAGCGTTTAAAAGAAACGACAACACAAAACAGACGAGGTGCGTGTAGCACTTGCTAAACTTTCTTACATACAAAGTTTCATTCATCCTGTGAAAGCCAGGGCCAGTGGGAGCACATCACAGTACACACTAATACATATTTGGGGCCTCATGTACAACATAGGCACTTAGAATTTTACATACAGATAAAACTAACTCAATACATAATGCCTGGTATCTCGAATATTGCGAGTGGAGTGTCTTGCTACACTCAAAAAAATGTCTGAAGCTCGTCAACATTTGTTCATGGGGAGTCAATTAAATGGAACACGTTATGTGGATGTGATTCAATGTGTCACTATAATTGCTGGTGGCACATGTGTCTTGGTCATGGATGTGGAGGAGTGAGTGATAGAGTCCGCCAGATTTATGGAGGAGGGCCAGAGCTTGTGGGGGAAGAGTGAGTCGGCGAGAGCAGATAGGATAGGATAACTAGGTATGTGGGCGGTGATTGCTTTAGACAAGTTTTGTTGCAGGAAGTAGGCTTCTTGGCAGGAGCATCAAGATAACAAGGGTGGTATTCAGTGCTGCAAGTAGTCTACTCACAGTAGGCATTCCAGTTGTTGCGATTATAGGACTGGATTAGTTTTGGTGGGAGGGTATGAGGTTGGAATTGGTATGGGTATTGGAGATTTGGGATGGATATGAAGGTGGGGTCACAGTCACTTGCAGTCAGATCAAGGTCTTCTGCTGTGATAAGTCCAAGGAGTTTGGGAGACATTTGTATGACATCTGGTGTGGTGTTTTCTGATTGTGTATGGCCGTGAAAAGGGGCCAAATCTCCAGAAAGGGAGGCAAGGAACTAACCCCACTATGTGTGTTCAGTTTGGGAACATCTATGGATGTAGAGGTCTGCAGCAATAATATAATTGTAGGAGGATTGCCAATGTTTGTGAGGAAGTTGTATGGGAGAAGATGAATGGGATGGATACATATAGTGTCACAGATAAAACTAAGGTACAGGAACGAAACATTGAAGTTGAGATGTTCGTTAGGATGATTTAACAGTGACTGTGGTTGAATGGGAGTATGTTTAGGGCAGTCAATAGCAACTCTGCCTATGGCGATAGTCTTGCGATTATCAGTTCTGTAGAGATTGTAGGGGGACATATGGATGATATGGTGGGGTGTTAGGAAGGTTTCATTGAGGAGGCATGGATAAGGTGTTGTGCAAGGATATTTGCCAGTGGGCATCTGTTGATGAGGAGCGAACAGACGTTACTATACAATTTATTAAACTGCTTCTGTGGCATGACAAGAGGAACGAAATTGTAATGGACAGGAGAGGGTTAAACTAGGATTGAATGTCAGGCGAAAAAAAGTGGGCTTGGTTATGGGAGTAGGTGGCAGTACCATTCAGTTGGAAAACACAGTGCGTGGCAAGAGAGATTTGGTGGAGTGTATGGGGATGTTCAAGAGGGTCGATGATATCTTTGGCTATTGGGGTGGGATGAAGGGAGCTTCTGGAGTGGAGGGATGATCATTGGTTTAACAGGGACAGTGAGCTCGGGTTTTGCAGGTGGTGGTTTGGCTTATTTTTTGAAGTAGGTGGTGCGGAATTGACTGCAAATGTTGCAATTAGGAGGGGCTTTTAGGTTGTGACAAGACTTGAGGAGGTGTTAGGACTTGCAGTGGGACAAGTTGCTTGGTTTTTGCTGTAGGGGGTGTGGTGATCATTGTATTGGAGGTATAAGAGGTAGCGGATGACTTGAGGTTACGAATGGGAGGGTCCTACTTTGTATCATATTAGGAAAATTGAGGCTCTGTTTATGACGAGATAGTCAATGTTGGCAGTGGATTACGTAAAAAGTCAGATTTTTTAGGGCCAGTACTCAAATTGGATGCAGAGTCCTGTGCAGCTTTCGAGGTCAGGATGGGAATTCATCTCCCACACGACCTTCTTTGCCATGATGTGTAGCTCTACATTCTTGACCACTGTGGTGGCGGGGTCTGGGTGACAGTTTGGGTGGGATTGTTCCAACTGAGGAAAGGGCAGGAGGGCGGGGGAAGCACGATCCCAAACGTAGGAACGGGTGGAGAAGGTGTGAGTGGATGTGGGGGTTGGTGTTTTTGTGAGAACAATATCCTTGTGGATGATGATCTGGGATATTTGCAGAGTGGGGAGGATGAATTGGATGTGATTAAGAATAGTTTTCATTATGAGGGAACATGACTCAAGCCAGGAATGTGTGACCATGTAAGTGGTGCAGGCTGGTGAAGTGGAATCATGTGCAAGGGATGATGAATTGGGCAGAGCTGGTGTATGGACTGACAACGTGTTGTAACAAATCATTTTTATGGTCCTTTACAAGGGCGAGTAAAGTGTCACTCCAACTAATCGCATAAGTAACTATAAATTTCATGATATTGACCGAGAAAAGGGATTTGTTATAATTTTGTATGTTAATTAAAATTGAAATATTTTGTGTTTTAGATATCTGTCATTAGATGAAATAGCCACAGTAACTGAAGGTCATATATCGTTACACCAGAAGCTGGCAGCAAAGATGCTATGAATGCCTGTCCACTGCAAGAAGACTATTTTTTGCTCATTAATAATGGAAAAGCAGACAGCTGTGGTTTTAATCGGTATTAATGGTGCTGGAAATTAAAATTTTAGTTAGTTGTTTTGTGAAGAAGAAGATGCTGATGATCATATGGCATTAATGGGCATTGGACACAAACTGGAGTCGTGTTCAGCCTGCCTGGTGTCAGTCTCTTTAGTTGACGCCAGCATTTCTGTTAGTTATGCCTGTTATGATCGTACAGAGCACCTTACAGTCGTAAGGCTATCGTATGTGCTACATGGTCATATTTCTAATGTAAACATTTATTGCTCTGATAACTTTATCAAGGCATGACTAGCGATTGATACTGAGTTTCAATCTTGAGAGAGTTAATGACAATTTCATGTTAATAAGTTATCATAAGGAAGCACCAATCAGGTAAGAGTGCTTTAATTAACAGTGTGCACTTTAACAAATGCTACTATCTTTCCCGATGCATAATTTGTGTGGAAAGTGATTAACGTATTATGAAAGAATAGTCTGTTATTTGATAGAGCCTAGATGTCATAGTTACAGCGCTATTGTGTCACAATACTAGCGGAGATTCCCAATTTGAGGAATTAGTTTGTTTGTGTCAGTCCTTGTGGGAGTTGACATTGTAGTTCAGGTGGTGCTCAGTAATCATTTTGAATCCTGCAGGAGAAATTTGGCAAAGAGATATTCATTTGCTTTTGTGTGAATCTAGCTATGTTACGAATTACTTACTTTTAATCTGCAAGTCACAATTTTAAGTTAGAGCTCGTCAGTTAGTAGGTAAGCAAAGATTTTCCTGGCAAAGACCATTTAATTAGCGGTTTGGAACTAGCATGCACAATTAAAGTAGTGTAAGGATCATTAAGCTACAAGTAACAAAGCCATTGAGGGGAGAAAAGTTCTAAAATCTTAGATAAGTAAAGTCGCCATAGCGTGAAAAGGTAGAATTATGTTACAGAAGAATTTAGTTACATTCAGGGACTAAAGAGGCAGTGGCCGTTTAGTAGAAAATTTTTCTTTCTTTATATTTTATTTATTTTTGGTCTGACATCTTAAAAAGATAGCAAGGAATAGATAGGTAATGTCACTTATTAGATATATCTTTGTAAATAAAATATTACAAAATTTCATAAGAAGTAAATAAACACAGGTCACTTCTCATAACAGATAAAAACTAAAATCAGTTCCAGTGTTATTTGTTGTTTCCCCTTAAAAAATAAAGATACATTTAGAAAGTAAGAAAGAAAAGAGAACTACACCAAATATTAGATGAGATGACAAAGTCATAGATATATTTCAGATGAAAACATAAAATTAATATTGATCCTATTTTATTAAACGATAAACTATGAAAATATAGTATGCCATATAAAATACAAGAAGAGTTCCAAAATATTGATTGACTATAAATAAAACTTATCCAAATTCAGTTATTATTTGACTAACACAAAAACTTGTTAAAATTAGGTTCAAGAGATTCATTAAAGTGTGAAATTTCTTCAAGAGTCAAAGATAGTTGTTATATCTTTATCTCTGACTCATAGATAAAATAGCATTAAGCAGTATGACATTGTTACAGTGGGTATTAATATTTAAAATATCATTTTAAATGGGAATAACTTGTATTCAGGGAGTATTTTATTAAATGATATTTCTTTTTAGATAAAATTTGATGGTGTAGAATTATCCTACCACCAAGTGAAAAATATCTTTTTTATTTATGTATAATGATTGTATACTGCCAACCTTGTAGAATTTTACTAGTGGCATTAATTCAAATTCAAATTTGGAATAATCCTAGTTTTTTTATCCTGTCAAACAGAGGTAGGGTAATACAAACTCATATAGGAATCGCTGATATTGTAATAAAAACAAAAATAGATGCATTAATGTGTTTTTAGTTTTTTATTTATTTATTTTATTGGTTTGGGGTCAAGGGACCAAACTACACTGGTCATCAGTGTTTACTGTAAAAATCCGTGTTCCATGCTAAAGCGTTAAATTATGGCCAAAGTCAACATTTGCATTGTATGATGTGCACTGTAAAGCAGATTGGTATCATAGCCGCCATCCTATGCATTAAACCTATCGGGTCTAAGTTTTTATTAATGGTAGCGTAACATTTTATGGTGATACACCTTTACTGCAATCCATATACATATTGGCATATAGAGGTGTACATTATAGAAATTGTTGATGAAGTATTTGATGAATCTATGAGAATTAGTATAAGCTATATCATTTAGCCACACAATGACTCTTTATAGGAATTGGCGCCATATCTGCTGGGATCAAAATAATACATTTATATATACATAAATATAACATTATTATTGATTGGAATGAAGGAGTTTCATTATATAAATGGATCTAGTTTGAGGTCGAGCAATCAGGTCTGTGAGCTGGTTCATCTCAACTACGACTACAATTGGTAAGTAGCAGAGTTTGGACAGCTCGATATCAGCAAGAGACTGGTGTAGTTTGACGTCAAAGGTCAGAGAGATTTTTTAATTTTTTTATTGCTACCAACTGTTTTACACGTAAGTGTTTATCAGACAGCGCAAAAGTGATACACTGCTTGTGAGTGGAGGCTGATTCTGTGATTAAATATTTGTTGAGGTGTTTAACTGTTTTGAGAATTCATAATAGATTTTATTGGAATAGAGTCATTTATTTTATTGATGGCATGAATTCTGAAGGAATGAAAGCATATTTTTTTACAACTGATAAACAGTCAGCAAGATTTAAAAAAGAACCAGGAGGAGGCATTTAAAAGTCTTGGATAAGAACTAAAGAGGATAAGGGATGAAATAAGAATGAGGCAAGGAATAACAGCTAGAAGTATGGATGAGTTAAAGAAAGGGTTAGATGATTTTTAAAAAAAGGGCAAGAAGAAGTAACTTGTAAATACTTCCAAATGGAAACTAGATGAGATAAAGTCGAAACGTGACTCCCCAGTGAATTAGTGAAACATAAAGAAGATAGGGAAATGACCTTTGGCTTACTGTAAAGGTTATTTCCGATCAAATTAAAGAAAATAATAAAGTAATGAAAACTTGGATTGCTGATTTTGGTTTAGAGGCACAGAGAAAACTAGATAAAACTCAAAAGTGAGTGATGGAACAAATAAAGAATGCTACTAGTCCTGTAAGTGATGTCAGTGTTCATGAAAGGCTTACTGTAGATAATAGTAGTTCTAATGTATTGCATAGTGATATTCCTAAAATAATGTCCTTATATAATGACTGTTCTAATGTTTTACCTAATGATAATAATTATATAATTTCCACTCCTGAGAAACTTAATGTTGAAAATAATAATAAACGTAGTTCAACAATAGGATGGTATCCATTGTGTTAAGTTCACTGAAATGTGTGGAAGAAAATAAAAGGAAAATTGAATCCAGTAAATATGATTTAGTGGAAGAACTTAAACTAGGTATAAAGTCCAGTGATTAACTTTTTGGCAAATTTAAGCCTAATGGTTAAAAGACGACCACTGTAGGAAACAAGAGCTTTGTTTTATCTCTTAAATTGGTAAATAAGGTCCGTGTGACCTACCGGTTACTCCCTGCTATAAAAAACCTTGTTCCCTGGCCAAACTGAGAACTGACTCGTTTCCAAATTACTTCAATAATAGGAAGTTAATACTGCAGTGGTCACTATACATAGCAGCTCACACGTTATTACACACAGACATTAATAAGCAAGTCACCACAATTAAAGTTATCTTAGAAAGGTGGCTAAGGAAATATTTATGGCGCGACGGAATTTAGTCGTAAAAAACATTGCATCTGAGCATGTTCTCAGCACTTGTGAAACAATATTAAATAAAAGAGGGAAGGTACTCTAAAACTACAATTTATAGGCATCTTACAGATTATGCTGAACTTAGACTTGTTTATTCAGATAGGAAACAAGCAAAATGGGGAACCAATTTTGTTAATACAATAAAAATGCATCTCTTACATGGTTTAATGCGGACGGTGCCCAGCCTAAATTATACATGATTTAATGCTACTGGGGGGAAGGATTCACAAACAACACTCATTCTCTCTCACACACACACAATGCCACAGCGAAACTCACCAAAATTAGTGTGCTGAGACGAGGCGGAAGCAGACGCCGCTGTCGTAGGCGAAAATTCAGCAAGTCGGAGTTTTCACAAAACACAAAATACACAAACATTTTGAAGCTGGCTCTGTTCTGTCGTGCCTGTTTTGAGATGGTGCGCGTGTATAGCCAAGTTAAATTACATCTGAATTGGACCACGAGCAAAACACGCTAACGGCAACACTCGGCTACGTTACATGAATGCACTCCACTGAAGGTGAAGTGGTTGAAAATCGCATTCATTATACTAAATCACGGTGGATTCTTAAGTTGCAGTCTGTCAGCAATCGATCTAGGTACTGGTTTTATATGAGAAGTGGCGTGAATTCAGGCTACTAGTTGCGAACCCCGGAAGTCGGAACTCAGACCCATGTGGTTCCAAAAACCGGTAACCCATAGAAATGTTTAGAATTACACGAACAAGCGAAAGCAATACAGCTACACGCGATAGGGAATGATTACAGAGAGGGATGAAGACCAGTCTCCAAAACTCGTAAAAGTGGAATAATTACAAAATCGGAAAAATAAAATTAAGAATTACAGCATGAAACCCATTGAAATGTTTAGAATTACATAAGGAAGCTATTGAAGGAGGTTGTACACGGTTCAGAGTGGATTACTGACACAGGCAGAGTTCATACTACAAGTCGGAGAAGAAACAGCAACATTAAAATAGGCGGGGAGAGAAGATCGCGAAATATTAGTGGAAATCAGAAGGATACCTGCATAGTGACTGGCCTGATGGGCATGGAACAAAGAAGAGTGGAAGCTAAAGGCTTTGTTATATGAACCAACCACATGGAACACATATCACCCATGGAAGGAAACGATGAGAAGATTTTTACATGCACTGTACAAAAATAAACATATTACCTATTAGAAATCGGTCCCCACAAAGCTAGAAAGTTTTTACACAGACTTCATACACCGCCACATGAACATAAAAGATTTAACATATCAGGCCATTATCAAACTGCAACTAGCATCTCACACACACCACGTTTATCTATTGGGAATCACTGAATTGAAAAACGAGAACCCATTTCTGCACATGATCAGAGAAAATATTTCAAAAAATAAAATTTATAAGTTCACGAATCTAAGTTAAACGTGCTAGTCAATGAAACGCTACCATCTCCAGAAACAAGAGCAGAACCAACATTACCGCACCAGACGACCAGCCCAGAATGATCAGACCGAGCAGCCACCGGATGCAGGAAGCTACTGGAAGCCGGAAAATCCAAGAAACAGCGGTGGTGGGGACGGACAGCAAGACTTGCGCTGGAAGAAAGGCTCGCTAACTAGACTGTAACCAAAGGGTGTAGAAACCTCTTTGGTAACCTCAGCAGCTATCGACTCTGAGCCAGATAGAACGATGCAAACCGAGCTATCACTCCCCACATTCAAACAGCCATAGATTCTCACACACACTTAAAAGTAGAACAACTGCACATTCTCACAGGGACAGTGGCGTAGCGGAGAAGCCGTACTTATGCCACATTAATGAATATAATAATAAATTATTAACATAACAAAAATAAGAAAAACCTAGCAATATTAACTAATATTTTAACACACGAAATAAAGATGCTATTCCTCAACCTTGAAAAGAGTGGGGTTCAAGTTTTAACAAAATGATAATCTAGCGACATTAAATAAATTATAACTTTACAGAAATATATAAAAATATGGAAGATGACAGACGGTCGTCATTCATGTCACAGTGTGCCCTGTAATGCTTCTTAAATCATTTCAAAGAGTTTTGCCTAACAATTGGGATCAGCAAAGAAGTGTTAGGTACATCATAAGTCATTTAGGAGTTGCTAGACCACAGTCTAATGTACATAGTCACGACACTCACTGCTGTGAAAGTTGTTAAGCCGGGTCCACACGCAATCATCTGTCTGTATAAACTTCAGCAGTACACACCACAGTCACACTGACAAGCGAATATACTCTTTCAAAGTATATTAATTTTCATCGGCGTTGGAGGAAATTCTGTTATGGTCGCTGTTTGCAACGTGTCTTACAAAAAGAATGCAAACATAACGCCAGAAACAGAAAATCCGGACGAAATACTATAGACTTGGTCTGTAAACTTAGAATCCTCCTACACCAGATGGAAGAGATTTTGAAGGTTTCGCAATTTATTTATGATGTACAGTTCAGAACGAATTTTATTTATCTATTATTTTAATAACAGCAGGATCAACCAATTTTAATTTCTCATTGAGCGACTTGTCCACAGCTGCTTGATTTGTCTCTATCACTATATTCTTTACTTTTGTCTTACAATAAACCAGTACGGCTTCCATCAATGGCAATAAATTTGGCAGTGAATTCCCTTAATCATTGACGAATGTCAGCCATTCTCGTTCGTTTTTGCACACACACGTCGAAAAATGTTTACACTGACTCAAATTTGCAGCGAGATCCTTTCCACAGGTTACAACTTCTCTGCGCAGATGTGATTTGAACCCACAGATCTGAGCAATTTTGCTCAAACCTCCAACTCCAACTTACAGGTTTGCGCACATTTCATATCTGCGCAAATCTGCTGTCCACACGCAACGATTTGCGAGATGTGCGCAAACATTTGCGTGTGGATCCGCCTTTAACCGTTTGACAGCTGGAGCGACACTAGCGCCCCAAGCAGCAAGCCATGTGAAACTCATTGCCGATTTGCGAGATGTGCACAAACATTTGCATGTGGACCCACCTATACCGTTTGACAGCTGGAGCGACACCAACGCCCCAAGTGGCTAGCCATGTAAGACTCATTGACGTTGTATGGGTAATGTTTCCTTTCGTCCCTTTTTTTACGCGATTTACGAAATATTTAACGTCTTTCACTATCTTCAATCATTGGTATAAAATCATAAGAAGTATATGACTCTCAAATAAAAGTGAGTATGACTGCAACTTGAAAATGCAGTGTTAGCTACCACATATTTGCCACGTTGAGTAGAACTGCTGCCTACAACATTGACACCGAAAAAATATAAACATACGCATATACATACATTAACAGCACTGACCTGTACCTCCAAGATCAAAAGGGAGCGTAAACTACTGTGTTTAAGGGATTAGCACCTGACAACTTCCAAATAATGATAGAAATATCTTGAAATCATCATCATCATCATCATCATTACACTAAGTTCACGTAAATGCAAATATTTAAATAACATAGCCTACTTTTCAGAAAATCTGTCAGTGAAAAGCTTTCACAACATAGCAATGTCATGACCAGAAGGACGCAAGAAACATTAAGTGACTAGGAATATAAGTAAATTGAGTACATACCAAACAAATCAACAGGCTAAATGTGCAAAAATCTTAAGCTTCTTTTTTGGTTTCTCATTATTGGAAACTAAATCTTAGTTCAGCAACTTGATCCTGTAAAGCAACCTGATTTTGACAAACAGTCTTAACAGCAGTTTAGCTTCATCACAGCAGGAAAATTTGAAACCCCCTTCCCAGCATGGCCACAAACAATGCACCACAGTTTTTCTTGTTAGCTTCTTGTTCAAAAACTGGAGCCATCTGGTCCTCACAACTCTTTAAAAATGAATAACTGCTTCACTACAAATAATCAAGCTTCCAAAAATTGTCTTGACAGCTCTTGAAGTGGCAATAAAATTTATCATTTGAATTTAGCTCCTAGCTATTATACACAAGACTTGTGAAGTCCTGCACTTGACACAGTCATGTAAGGTAAAAAGGTTCCTCACGATATAACCAAACATATATCTCATACTGTTTTCTTCTCCTATATCAGATGTTGGTACCACGTTCCATATAAGCTTATTTTGTGTATTCATAAGTTTGTTTGCTTCAAAGTGAAGCGAACACAACCTCACATTTAATATAGATAAAGAGCATCCTTCTTCATCACGTCTTCTCTTCTGCTGACACTACTCATTTTCTACTCCTGAGAAGAATTGTTAATCGTTAATACATGTTTGTGGATGACATGCAAATCCGGACGATAAAATTCTAAAATTCAGTAATACGATGTTACATATCTCTCAGGGCCCTTTGGGAATCTAAAAAAGGACCAATACGGAATCTTTTTCTCGTCATTAACACAATTGCGCCACAGACGTTCCCATTTCGAAAACAAATGTAAACAACAGCTTGATATTGCACTCATATAAACCGCACCAAACTGAGTAGTAAACCTGGCTAGCCACTTGGGGCGCTACTAGGGCGCTGGGTAAGAAAAATCAGGCGGACTGTCACGACTGTATATATTAGACTATAGCTAGGCAATGGGCAGTGCTGAATTTGGATCCTTTTATGACTAATGAAGAATTTTCATGGGCATTTAAAATGAAATATTAGTCCGCTAACGCTCAGATGACGCCTAGGCTAGAATTGTTTAGTTCTGTAAGATATAACGATGATTCAGGTGGCTATCGAAATTTTGTAGAACATCATCTAAACCAGACTATGTATTTAGACGAACCAGTTAATGAAATAACACCTAGTAGATGTTTTAATTTCTAGATTATCTGAAACACTGAAATACTAGTAAAGAATGGTCATAAATACTACCACTCTTGGAATTAATGGATCATGTAGATTATTTGTACAAAACTATGGAGAAACTGGAAATTAAGATGTCACACTGGGTAGTAGTGAAACACGATGAACATAGACCAATTAAAGAAAATTATCGATCAGGTAATGTTGGGTTATGTAAAGGTAACAACTGAAAAGGTTGGGAACAACATGGAGGTAAAGATAATGAGAATAATAATGGTAATGGTAATAATAAAATTTTTAATACAAATAAATGCAATTAATATAACGAGAATAATTAATATAAAGGCTATAAGGTCAGAAATAGTGGTTATATCGACAGGAACGATAATAAATCGGTAAATACTAATAATAATTGAGCTAACAATCATTGTCAAGGTAATAATAGAGTCAATAATTCGGTTTTGATTAGTGAAGGAGTAGTGATACAAGACGTTACTGAGCAGAAAGAACCTATTCCATTACCGAGTACATCAAGAAGTAACAAAGGGTTTAGAAATGCTTTCCGGTGATATCAGGAAGAGCAATACGTAGATGAGGACTTGTTACTAGAGAAGGAGGTTACCCAGAATAATATTTCAACATTGTTAGTAAATGTTGATATAGAGGGACAACTGAAGAAATTTCTCCTTTTTACAGGAAGTCAAGTTAGTTTAGTCAGTTACTTTAGTCAAGTTAGCTTAGAATTATGGGAAATGAATTGTCATAAATGGTGGTTATCCAACTTTCCCTGTTACTAATGTTCACATCATAGGGCTCATGGGAGTGAAAGGATGAAGAGTGGAGGAAGAAGTACTCTTAACATTTAAGATTTGGGGAATAACTTTCCAACTATCAATGTTGTTAGTAGCCGATATCAGTCTACGTTTTGTTAGGAATGGAGTGGATAGTAAGTCATGATGTACTTTTCCATTTACCCAAGGAAAGAATAAGAGTAGTAAGTAAAGGGAAGCAGATATGGGTTAAACTTAATCAAGGGAGACTCCAAGGAGAGTGACATATTAATTTGAATAATTGAAAAGTTGAAATTGATACCAGGACTTTTACTGTAGGCAAGGAAGAAAATAGTGAATATAAACAGCAGTAATAGTAATAGTTGGGAAGAAGAGGTTTGGAATATGTGCTTGGAAGATACTAGTATTAATGAAAGGAAGAAAATTGATCTAGCCAAAATGTTACTGCAACACAGTAGTGTTTTTAATGATAGACCAAGAATTGTACAGGAATACGAATGTAAGCTTAAAATAAAACCGCATTCCCCATTTTAAGACACCTTATCCAATAGTAATGAATATGAGGGAGCATGTAAGGAAAGAAATAAATCAAATGGTTAACTGAGGAGTAATAGAATGGTCAGACAGTGCCTATGGGAATCCAATTGTTGTCATCAAGAAATCTAATGGGGCTGTACGTTTGTTGTTATATACTCGAACTGTAAATTGACCTATCGAAATCGAGAGGAATCTTTCGTTATGTTACGAAAGGTTAGTATAGATTTACGATTTTCGATACATGAGCATGGTCAATCTTAAAGTCAGATACTGACAAATGAGTTAGCAGAAGAATTCAGAAAATACATGGCATTTCTATTTCAAGGACGATGCTATCAATTTAAAGTTTTACCATTCGGTTTAAATGTTTCAGTCGCAGAATTTATTAGAGAATTAGATTCAGCAATAGATGGCGATTTGTTAGAAAAGGTATTTGTTTATGTAGATGACATAATGATATCAAAAAAAGAAAAAAGAAAAAAAAAAAAGACTAGTCAGAACTCCTGGAGTTACTGGATAAATTGTTCACCAATTTAGTGTGTAAGGGAATAACTTTAAAATTTTCCACGGTTCGTTTTATATGTAATGAGATAAATTTGTAGGACATATAATAAGCCAAGAACGTATTAAACCAAATCCCAAGAAGCTGAACGCCATTAGTGACTGAGAGTTAAAAATAAAATAATAATAAGAAAAGTTAAAATCGAATTTAGGATTGGTAGAATTTTTTCGTCGGTATGTACCTGGGAAAATAATGAATTGTTATCATTTGAATGATTTGTTAAAACTTGAGTATGCTCAGGGAGTACTAAATGTAAAACGGAATGGGAAGCTATAAATCATTTTTAAGGAATCCTCTAATCTTAGGTCATCCAAACTTAGAAAATTTGTTCTGATTAGCTGTTGACGATTCGAGGTATCATATGGGATGTCAGGTGTTCCAAGAATATGAAACTGGAGGGATAAAGAAAATAGTTACATCAGCTTTTGCTAGCCGAATGCTTAGTGAATGTGAACGAAATTACTGTACAACAGAAAAGGAGACTCTTACCATAGTTACCTGCTGTAGAGTCTACATCGCGTCTTTCTTGGCGTTAGTTTTTCTCGGCATTGTAATCATGAATAGGGATTACGACTGCTGTTTGTAGATGCAGTCTGAGCTGGTGACACTCCGCTCCCTGCTTCCTGCTGTGTTAACCTCAGTTGCACAGCGTGAGGCTGCGGTAGAGGGGCGTCGTTGTTGTTGACCGGTCGTTGGAACCAAAAGGACGCCCGGCGTGTCCAGCGATCGGCCTACGGCAGCGATATGCCCTGATACTGCTAGCAATGAAGCAGACACCCCACCCGTGGTTCCGTGGGATGTCGCTCCAGCGCCTTTGGGGTACCGATCGTGAGGAATTTCCGATTCGTCTTGTGAACAGGTTTGAGGCGCTATCTCTTTAGGGCAATGTTCATGAGCCAGATGGTGGTGCTCATCCTGAGGTCACCACACAGTCTGCAAGATACGACCTATCAGAGAGGGTAGGCCTGCTCGTAGTTGAGAGGTCCAACATTAAGCAGATAACGGAGCCCCGTAGGGAGATAACTGCCAAAGAAAGGAAGAAGGCCGATGTGAACTCTGTGGACATACTGGTTGAAGTCATTCCAGATTTGGAACGGGTCCTTACAGATGCCATGAAGGGTATGGGGTGCAGCCCACTGCAGGTGGTGGCTCACGTTGGTACCTATGATGTGTGTCGCTTCGGATCTGAAGATATTCTCTCAGGTTTTGAGCGGTTATCTGAAGTGGTAAAGACTGCCAGTCTTGCTTGCAAGATGAAATAAGAGCTCACCATCTGCGACTGTGGACCTCTGGTACAGAGCCGAGTGGAGGGTTTGAATCAGAGGCTCAGACGGTTCTGAGACCGGGTAGGCTGCAGATTCCTTAACTTGCGCCATCGGGTGGTGGGGTTCCAGGTTCTGCTCAATAGGTCAGATCTAAAAATCATTCGTCTACCCGTTGTCAATTATTGTAGCTTTGTGGGGAAAGTATCATAGCTCCAGCCATTAATACAAAGTAGTGAATCTCAAATCATTATTGTTCATGAACCCACTAGAATAGTAAATATTTGTGAGAACATACTTGACCTCCTAGCAACAAATAATTTGGAGCTAATAAAGAGCATTAAAACAGACAAAGGGATTAGTGAACACAGAGCTGTTGTAGCGAGACTGAATATCGGACTTTCCAAATCCACCAAAATTAAATGAAAAGTATATTTATTCCAAAAAGCAGATAAAAATTCGATTAACGCTTTCGTGGGTGAGAATTTACAGTCTTTCGAAACTATCAATGGGACTGTAGATCAGATGTGGCTTACATCCAGAGAAATAATATCGACAACCACTGAAAGATTCATACCAAACAAATTAAGAATATAGCGGGCTGACCCTCCGTGGTACACAAAACACGTTAGATCACTGTTACAAAAGCAATGAAAAAGGCATGACAAATTTAAATGCACAAAATATCCCCAAGACTGGCAATGTTTTACAGAAACTAGAAATTTAGCTCCAACTTCAATACAAGAAGCTTACAATAGTCATGACAACCAAACCGTATCACGTAATTTGGTAGAGAATACTAAGAAATTTTGGTCGTATGTAAAGTATACTAGCGGCAAAACACAATCAGTACCTTCATTACACGATAGAAATGGTGATGCTACTAATGAAAGTTCTGCTAAAGCAGAATTCCTTATCACAGCTGTCCGAAGTTCCTTCACTAGAGAAAACGAAGGGAATACTCCAGAATTGGTATGAAGAACAGCTTCCAGCATTTAGATATAGATACCTCTAGAGTATTAAAACAACTTACATCACTTAACAAAAGTAAGTCTCCCGGACTCGACTGCTTACCGATTAGGTTCTTTTCAGAGCATGCTGATGCAATAGCCCCATACCTAACTATCATATACAACTGCTCGCTCAGCAAACGTTCTGTGGAAGTTCGAGTCCTCCCTGGGGCATGGGTGTGTGTGTTGTCCTTAGGTTAGTTTACCTTAGTTTAAGTAATTTGTAAGCTATGGACTGATGACCACGCAGTTTGGTCCGATAGATTTACAAACATTTGAACATTTTTTTCAGCAAACGTTCCGTACCCAAAGACTAGAAAGTTGCACAGGTCACTCCAATATTCAAGAGAGGCAATAGGAGTGATGCGCTACATTACAGGCCTATATCATTGACGCCGGTTTGCAGCAGGATTTTAGAACATATACTTTCCTCAAATATTATGAACTACCTCGAATGGAACGACCTATAGTTTCATAGTCAACACGGATTCAGGAAGTATCGTTCCTGTGAAACACGGCTAGCTCTTTACTTACATGATGTGATGAGTGATATCGACAATGGATGTAAAATAGATTCCGAATTCCTACAGTTCGCCGTGGGGGGTTCGAGTTCCCCCTCAGGCATGGGCGTTTGTGTTATCCTTAGCTTAGTTTACCTTAGTTTAAGTAGTTTGTAAGCTACGGACGAATGACCGCGCAGCTGAGTCGGATAGATTTACAAACATTTGATTTCATATTCCTAGATTTCCGGAAGTCCTTTCACACTTTACCTCACAAGCGTCTTCTAATCAAATTGCGTGCTTATGGAATATCGCCACAGTTTGGATACATGATTTCCTGTCAGAAAGACATAGTACGTTGTAATTGACGGTAAGTCATCGAGTAGAACTGAAGTGATATCTGGCGTTCCACAGGGAAGTGTTGTACGGCCCCTAGTGTTCCTTATTTTTATGAACGATTTAGGAGACAATCTGAGAAGCTCTCTTACACTCTTCGTGGACGATACTTTCATTTATCGGTCAATACAGTCACAAAAAGATCAAAAGCAGCTTCAATTGCTTTAGGTAAGATACCTGCATGGTGTAAAAATTGGCAATTGACCCTTAATAACGTGAAGTTTGAGGACATACATATGACCTATAAAAGAAATCCGTTAAACTTCAGTTACACGATAAAGCAGTCAAACCTACAGGCCGTAAATTCATCTAAATACCTAGGAGGAACAATTACGAACAACTTAAATTGGAAAGAACACACAGGAAATATTGTAAGGAAGCGAACCAAAGACCACGTTTCGTTGGAGAACACTTAGAAGGTGCAACAGTTCTACTATTGAAACTGCATACAGTACACTTGTGCGTCCTATTTTAGAGTATTGCTGCTCATTGTGAGATCCACAAGATTTGTTGCGGAGAGATCTATTTGCGAAATTTATTTTCCAAATTTCTCTTCTGAATGTGAACATATATTGTTAGCACCCATTTACATAGGGAGACATGATCATCATAATGAAATAAGGCATAAAAGGTAAAGCAGTCAACAATCCGAAGATTGGTTTGAACACTACAGTGCTTTACTAGGCATGGTCCTGTTTGGAGGTGGTATGCCGTTGCCTTCCTCCGACCTTCGAACTGACTTACCCAGCCAGTTATAGGGGGACCTACAGTTTAACGTGGGTTCCGACCAGGCATATAATATCTAAAACAGAAAGATTTAGGTGTTCCTTTTTCCCGCGAGCTGTTAGAGAATGGAACTATAGAGAGATATCATAAAAGTGATTTGATGAACCCTCTGCCATGCACTTCGAAATGACTTGCAGGGTATCTGTGTAGATGTAGATATGTTCCCTAGGCCCTCAGATGCGTCATGTGTTTTTATTTTTTCTCTCCTCTGTAGAAAATGTAATACAACAATCCTTGGTTTGGACTAAAGCGCTAAATTAGGGACAAAGTCAACATTTTTCAACATTTGCATGGTGTGACGTGTACTGTAAGGCAAATAGGTATCATAGCTGTCCTGTGCATTAAACCTAACAGGTCTAAATTTTACTTACAGTCGCTTAGCATTTAACAATGAAAGTAGCTTGTTAACTTTTCTATGTAAGATCTTGGGCGGTAGAGATCTGTAAATGCACGTTAAAACGCTCACAGCTGCTGTAGATTACTTTACGAGTGGCCACAGTACTTGCGCAACGGAAATTTATCTAACTGCTCACTTCTTAAGGGAGCAGCCAACGTTTTAACAAACACAAATAATTTATATAAAAAGGAATAGATAATTAAACATGGGACGGGGAGCATGAAATTATAAAGCAGAGGTTTGATACTTTAAATAATTATCTGTTCAATAAAATAAACAAGCAAATCTGTGTGGGGAGACCAAATTAAGCACACAACTTGAACAAAAGTGAATTATAAAGTTACTGCCCGTAATAAAATTGTTTCTAGTGATATAGTCCACTGCAGTCCATGCAGTGGCGGCTGGTGATAATGTGCTAATGTGCTGCAGCACACTAAATATATTTCTAAAATTATGCCATTTCCTTTCGAATGTAAGCGAGAAATCGCTATAAAATTACATTCTTTCTCTTGGAATACGAGCCAGATATCACAATTAAATTATGCCAATTCCTTTCGAATGCGTATTAGAATGGTAGTAATAAGGATGAAAACGCATTTTGGAGCGCTCTCGCCGCGATAGCTGGAAACCAGCTCCGTGTGCTGAAGTGGGAATCAGCCGCGCTGGTACGTGCGCAAAGAGGTGGCGCAGTCGTCTGTTCCCTAGTGCGCATGCGCAGACGTGACGTCAGGCCTGACGACACGTGTATGCTGAGACGTACTGCAGCACTAGATCAATATTTCTCTTCGCGCTGCGTGTAACGATTGCGGAAGAATAGTATATGACGAATATTGCGGCATACATAGTCAAATAACATGCTGGCTCAGGCGTCTTGCGCGTTGTCTCTCAAACTACCTGTGTGAGGCTCGTATTCAAATACCTCTGAGTCTGAATTTTTAATTTCTGTAAATAAAATTAATATTTTTTTAAACGTTATATTTACTACCTGCAGTGAATACATGCAGTTGGCAGCGCTGTTATAGATTCCCCTGAAGGTCTTACTGTCAATACAGTATTAATTGATATTTAATTAAAGGCAATCATACAAAGGTTGACTTTTTATTTAGTATATTTTGTTCCCTGTTTATTTTTGTAATATTGTAGCACACTGGTCAAATTTTGCACGAGCCGCCACTGAATCCATGTACATAATGGCATATAGGAATTGTTGACGAAGTCTTTGGTGGATTTTCGATGATTAAAATATATCGTTTAGCCAGACAAGGAGCCGTTATAATGTTTATATATTCTGTGAAATGATGTGTTTATTTATTTATTTTTATTTTGGGGAGAGCTTTTTCGGTACCATTGCACAACCGGGTATGGCGGTGGAATGGAATGTGGGTGGGAGGAGGTTGATATAGCCGGGTACATTAAAGACCCTGGGGACAACGGAAAATGTGGTAAGGGTAGTGGGGGAGGATCATGAGGAGGTGTTATGTGAAACAGTGGAGGTGGTAGTGTATGTGACAGTGGTATCTCTGCTGGGTTGGTAAGATATCTATCAGGAGAGGGCAGTGTACCGCATCCTCTATGAAGAGACAGAAATGGTGGTGGTGGTCATAGCAGCTTTGGCAGGGATTATCATGGTAAAGATGGGGTCGATGACCATGGTGAGGATGATGAGGACTACAAAGGCTGCTGACTGCAAAGGAGACTTTGGGAGTGGTGGCTGCAGCTGTGGCGGTGGCTCCAACGACAGTGGCACGAAGAGACGATGACAAAATTAGGATAGAGACGAGGAGATATATGGACAGATAATAACAACTCTTGCAGCTCAGTAGACGATAAGAAACTAACATGGATCAAGCGGGACACGACACATATGGGAGTACCCCTACCAGTCTATGCAGAGGAGAAACAGCAGAGCAGACTAACAATGCGATAGCAGCTCTTCAGAATGTGGTTGACTGTTGAGGGAAAGGACACATAGAAAAAGAAATTCCTTATTCCTTTCATTCTCTATTCCAAGGAGGGGAGTAGGCTATTTGAAATCCAGCCCATAAAGCGTCGCAGTTCTATTCACCTAATTATCAGACAAGCTGATAGTAGGGCAAAGGGGGATCCAGATTGGGAGTAATTGAGAGGGGTTTACCATTTCTGGCATTTGCCTTACTACCAAGGAAAACCTACCGAAAATCTTGGTCGGAACTAGGGCATTGGGACCATATTAAATTATTACTGGGACGTTGTCCCAGTTAAAAATTAATTTTTGGAACTGTGAGTGCAGTCCTGACAATAAAAAAATGGGCCGCTTATTTACTCCTATATACTCACAGAGAACAGCTGGGCCAAACTGCAATGGACAAGTCTGTTCCTGGAGGATCCGCACTCAGGAGAATGGTATCATCTGCGTCAACAGAACAATTTCTTTCTTTTTTCTCTTTTCAGTAATTTTAGAATTCTCTGCTTAAGCATGGCGGCGTGGTAGCAGCATTCAATGCTGCTCTTCAACCAAGTGGTATAGACACGTAGAAATGGAGTTTTTAAAACATGAAAAGGAGATTAAAATATTAATTTACAGCTTAAGACGGTGACTGTTACGAGTGATCTAGTGATACCTAAAACACATGGACCATAGTTATAAAATACAGTGAATCGGTTAAAACAGAGTCACGTAGCAATATGAGACACTGGAGAAGAGAAACTAGCACGATGCACACAATACATCGTTGAAAATATACAGCAGCACTTATTCAGCTGTACAAGGCGGTCACAGTCACTATAAGGCCACCAAAAAGATGAAGCTCTTGAACCACACTATAACACGAAGTACAAAGATCACTAGCACTGAGAGGACGGGGGGGGGGGGGAGAACTGGGATCACCTGCGGGAGAGGGAGTAGTGAAGGGTGGGGGGAGGGACAGGAAGCTGTGCAGAAGTAGCAGTCCATAGGCGGGGAGGGAGCAGTGATTGTAGGGAGATGCAAGGACTTTGGGGAGGGAGCAGTGAATGAAGGGGAAATGGGGAAGGAGGGAGAGGAGGGTAGGGATGGAGCTGTGCAGGGAGGGTGAGGGGGTGAGGTTACAATTGGCAGGAGGGATAGATTCCGGGGCGGAGGGCATCGCCTAGGAGTGAGAGATGACGAAATTTGCCCTAGGAAACGATATAAAGTGTGGTTGGTGCTGCGTGGGAGAGCTCATACAGTAGTAGAGGCATGGCAGCAGTCTGGGGTCGGTAAGAACGGGGGGATACCAAAGGGTTGTAGGAGTCAATTTTGCAGGTGATACATAGTATGTGGAGATGCTCGAGGAACTGCAGAAGATGGGAGACGGGAATTAGGTCATATAGGATGGGAGGCGGATATGGAAGGCAAGGTGGAGGGTGTGGCATTCAAGGATTTGAAATTGGCAGAGATCTAGGCGATATGTGATCAACAGAGAATGAGATGGATGGGGAATTGGCAGGTATAGGATGATGGAGGGTTGGATGCCCCAGGTCGGACCAGACAGCAACTGCAGGAGATGGTTGTGATTGTGGGCTATTTGTTTGATGGTCTTGAGGAGGGGAGTCCAGAAATCGATCAAGAGTGAGGCCTAGGTATTTCAGGATGAGGGTGAAGTGGATGGGACGATTGTAAAGGGTAAGGTAAATGCCATGGAGCCAGTAGGAGGGGGTATAAAACCTATGATGATTGCTTGTGTTTTGTAGGGATTGACAGTGAGGTTCCACTGGCTGCACCAGGAGGAGAATTGGGTTAGTTGGGTTTGGAGGAGATGTAGGGAACTTTGTAGGGTGAGAGGAAGTGCAAGGAAGGCGGTGTCATCAGCATACTGGGGGAGGTGGACGGCAGGTGGGAATTTAGGTATGTCAGAAGAGTATAGGAGATAGAGGAGGGGAGAGACAACGGATTCCTGGAGCACCTCGCAGAGGGGTAAATGGTTTGGAAGTTGGAATTGTAGACAGTGACATAGGTGGCAAGGTTGGATAGAAAGGACGTGATGTTTGTAAAATGTTCAAATGTTTCTAAAGCTTATGGGACTTATCTGTGGGGTCATCAGTCCCTAAACGTACAAACTACTTATGAACTAATTTATACTAAAGACAGCACAAACATCCATGCCCGCCGGGGGATTTGAACCCCGAATGGGGAACAGCCTCGCGCATTGGAACATAGCGTCTCAATGCATTCGGCTGCTCTGCTGCAGCAAGGACATGATGAGGGGCTGTAGTTGATGGCGTGGGTGTAGGTCTGGAATTTGAAGAGGAGACCAAAATGTCATATATGGTTGTAAGCTTTTTCTAGGTCAATGGAAACGAAGATGGTGGAGCAACAGGAGTTCAGCTGCAAGGAGAGGATGTGGGTGAAGCGAAGGAGCTGATGATTGGTTTAGAAGGAAAGTCAGAATCAGCACTGGGTGAGGGGAAGGAGTGAGGTTGATGGAGGTGCTGGTTGATGTGATAGGAAATGATGGATTTCAGCACCTTAGTGAAAACTGAGGTGAGGCTAATAGGGTCCTTGGAGGAGGGAGCAGACAGAGGTTTGTTCGGCTTAGGGTTAGGGAAGAAGCCAATGAAGAGAATTACATTGCACAGTATGGCAAGTACAGCATGGAAGGGGGGGGGGCAGGCTCGAACGTGGCGGTATGTGAGATGATCATGACCAGGAGCAGTGTTGCATTTGGTGTGGGGTGTAATTTGTATGTTGCATGCAGTGATGCTTGTGTTAAGTCTGGAAGGTGGGTTGTTATCTGAATACTGAAAGTCAGGTGCAAGTGGCAGGACTAAGATATCAGTGCATTCACACACAGTGGGTAAGAGGGTTTAAAAAACTTGTGGATGATCAGGATTGGAAAATGGCGTCAGAGGTATAGGATGCAAAAAGACTTTCTTTACTGGCATTGTCCTGTAAGGGCAGTTATCATGAACGATGAGATATTGGGGCGCAGTATGGCTGCCAGTAAGGCAGTGGAATGTAGACCAGTACTTGGTGGAGTGGATGGATGAGTTTGGCTTTAAGATGGGTGCATGTCTAGTGCCAAGCCCAGTGTTTCTTAGTGATGAGGAGGTTGAAAGTGTGTCTTTGGAGATGCTGGTGGCGTTGGAGTTTATCCCTATCACAGGTTTGGAGGAAGGGATGATTAAGCCACCGGGATTCATGAAGGAGGATAGGATGTGGGGGAAGTGTAGGGATGTGGGGCTAGATTATTTTGGTGGTGATGTGGGGCTGCATAGTGTCAGTCAATGTCTTTTGAAGGAAGGTAGAGACAACTCAATGGCCTTAGGAGTTTGGAGGGCAATAGAGTCGCTGGTAACCAGGGTGTCTATGGTGTGCCAGTAGGTATCCCACTCAGCACAGGACTAATAATAGACAAATTTAAGGGGCAGAATGGAGCAATGGGGTGGGGAGCAGGAGTGAGTTGACAGTGACAGTCAATTGTGAGGAGGACAGGGGCATGGTCACTGCCTATTAAATCCAGGACTTCTGCCATGATATGTCCAAGGTCGTTTGTGTGGCAAGGACAATATCACATATGGCTTGAAGGAGAGGGACAAGGTCACCATGAAGCGTGACAAGGAACTGATGCCACCACCGGAGCCCAGTAGCGATCAGAATTGGTGTTGAGGTCGGCAGCAATCACATAGGTGGCGAAGGAGCGACCATTAGGGGACAAGAAGTCATGTAGGAGAGGTCAAGTAGAGGAGGAAGAGGCTGAGTAAGAAGATCTCAGTTGGGTCATTAAGAAGGGGCTGTGACCAGACTGGGTGGTGGTGGAGATGGCCAATTGCAGCACCACCTCACATGAGGGGACGGTGACTTTGGTGGAACGAAGAAGGTAGTGGGAGGTGCTGGCATTACATTAGGGTTGGAGAAACATTTTGTTGAGGATGAAGGTGTCCATGTGGTATTAGAATACAGTGTGCATCAATGGGAGTTTATTGGTGGTGAGGAAGTAGATATTGTAGTAGAGGAGAGTCTAAGATGGACGCACCATGGGGTTGGGACAGGGAGTGGGGAATGCAGAATAAAAGGTGGTTTCCTTAAATCCAGGTAATGAGGAGGGAGAATGTGAAGTGGGCCTTTTTTGAGAGTAGGTGGCAAAGGTCTCAAGGTAGAAGATGGAAGGATGGCAAGGGCAATTTGGCTGAGGGTATGGGGTACGGAAAGGAGTGAATGTTCTGGAGGATAGTGGTGGCAAAGAGAATGACGCCCTGGATGGTGGGAGTTCGGCAGAGGGAATTGTTGGGTTGCATGGGAGGATTGATTGGACGGACAGGAACAGTAAGCTCAGCAGTGACAGATGAGAGAGGTTTTGGCTTTGCACTTAAAGGAGTAGGTTGGGTGGGATTCGCCAGAGTGACACAGGTGGATGTGTGTGGGGAGGGAGGACAGGGTGCAAAGCAAGTTTAGGACAGTACTTCAAGAAGTGGGCGGATTTATAGTGAGGTCAAGTGGTTTTTTTATAGTTGGCAGTGAGGTAATCATTTCATGTTAGGCATTGTTGACATTGATAGGACTAAGGAGAGGAATGGGTGGGGCCAACTTTGTAACAGTGGTCATAGATGAGAGCTCCCTTGGTCAGGAGACAGGTGATGGAGGGTAAAGATTCTTACAAGAAATGTGGGACCAGAGGCATTAAGGATGCATTTGGTGGATCGGATTTGGAAGTCAGGGTGCGAGTTAAGTTGCTCCAACACCTAAGCCTCCATGATCACCAGGATAAGCTTAGTGATCACAGTGGTGAGAGTGGCGGGACAGTGGTGAGGTTGGTGTTGGCTGAGAGAGAGTATTTGTATGGAAGGGGGTGAGGGTGGTATGAAGACCAAAGAGGACTTGGGGGATGTTTTGAAGAAGGACAGTATGGATGGACGGATCTGGGGATTTGATGAGAATCTAGTCCTTGTGGTGAATCAACTGGGAGATGCAGACGTTTAGAAGGCACTTGCAGACTTCATTGCAGAGTGCACGATTATTAGGGAAACAGAGGTCAGGACAGGAGAGAACAATGGTTAGGAGGTGAGGTGTATTTTGCTTACAATAGGGGTAGGATCTGCGATTGAGGATTTGGAAGGTTTTTTTTTGGCAAAGATAGAAAGGAAAGGGGGTTGGAGGAGCAGTTGTAGGGGAAGTTGGTAGTAGATAGATCCAGTGGGGCTTTGATGGTATGATGTGAAAGTGAGTTGGTTGCTACTATGGCTCTCCATGATTGAACATGGGCTTTATATTCAGCTAGTTTGGTGACAGGAAGGAAGAGAAGAAACTGTGAGGGGGAGGAGAAGAAGAAACAGAGGAGAGAGAGACATGGACAAGATGATGGGGTGAAGGAGCAGTGTGATCGAGGGAGGCTTTCTGAAGAGCTCCTGCGCATCAATACTGTTATTCACATACACGTATAATTTAACTGCCAGTGTTTCAAAACGGCTGAATATCAGCAATAGAGGCATCGAGTGACTGTCACTTGTGTATTGTCTTAGAGATAGAGAAACTTGCAAAGAGTGTAAAAGACGAAAAGTGTCAAACAGTCATGGAACTTCCCCTTATAAAACCAAGAACGCTATTGCTGTACTTCCATTGCGCCACTCCATCCTCCTGAAAGTCAACGTCCGCACCAGAATACGTAATTATGGTATTATAACCTAGCAGTCAGAAGACTGCGTATTAATGCATTTGTTTAAATAATTTCTCTCTGCAGTATATGAGATACTCTATTTAAACATTTGTTCATCTTCGCCACTACATAACAATCCCCACATTCATAAAAGTCCTAAGTATTAAACAAATAAGGAACCTGGTTGGGTGGAAAGAGCAGACATTAGAACAGTCAGATTCCAGCACTAGTGGTAGAGCTTCCCTATTCACTACCCATCTCCCACAGGTAGAGAGACAGGTCAGGTTTTGTAAGCCTTTGTGGAAAACCGGCGGACCTCATTCTGAGAGGTAACTACCTGGGGAAAACTCATACTCACACAAAGACAAGTGTAAAAGCATATTTCACGCGGACACTACAGTGCACTTATGTAACTGCCATCCACGTCGGGATCTCATCGCCCATCACTGCAAACCAACAGTTCAATGGCCCGTCTGATGAAATCTAATTGCTCATTACCGCAAAGACAGCAGTGTGCCCATACATGGAACCCGGCCTAGAGCAAGAGGAAGAGCGAATAGCAGGCGACGGCCCACACTAGCACTAGAGCTCCTAAAAACACAGACTGGCGCATCCGCCATTTTCATTCCACGCGAATGCTAAACACAACATGTAGCTTATGCGAACAGTGTTGTTTTGTTCAAGTTTAGTGAAATATTTTAGAAGTGTCCGGCATAGAACATTAGATCGTGCACTTTGAGCTTGCATTCCGCTCTTGTTTACGTCGATGTGTAGATTAGACATAAAAATCTCGCGTTTTCTTTATTTATTGCTGCGTTTCTTTGCTGCGCAAATAAAAAAAAGCGCAAGAAACATTTATATTTATGTTTTAAAAGTCGCGTTCTACTTATAATTCTGCCGAAATTGGTCATCTATATAAAAGTTTTAAGCGATCTTGGCTTGTATTTGAATAATGACTGTCAGTATGCGAGGTTTGTGTGCCGTCTTGCAGTAAGTATTTGTTATCAAATATACCATATCGGATTTTTGTACTCACATTGCTGAATATACTTCTATTACTTTATTGAGAATGATTCAGAATTTATTACAAAGATTAAAACGAAAAAGAATATTAGTGTACAGGATCTATTAAGAGCTACAAGGAAATCAAAAAATTCCAGAAAAAAGAGAAACACTGCAAAATAACTTACGGTTTCACAACACGGAGAGCACATTATAATCTGAAGATGCCCTGCTAAAGGGCGAAACGCGTCATTAATTAATAAAACAATTTGCGATCAAGACGGTTTTTTACTGAAGGAATATTTATTCTCACTGATTGCTGTGCACCATGGACTGGAAATCATTTTACAGAAAATATTATGCAGCCTTTGTGACTGTGGATTCATATCCAATGCTGACAGTGTCGAACTGCTGGGTATCACAATTGACAATAAGCTGATGTGTACTTGACACATATCACATGTGTGTTCTGAGTTATTTATCTGAAACGTGTATTAACAAAGCAGTATTGAATTACAGTATATTGTGCACTGTTCCAGAAACACTTCACACATGCAGGGCTGCTGAGAGTCAGCACCGGGCCGGGACAGGAAGCGAGATCGGGCCCCAACTCAAAATATAGCAGTCAATTTGTAAAAGAAGCTTTTACCTTGGTTTTAACCCTTTTTCCGATTGTCGCAAATTGGCATCATACCGTTGTAACCTTTAAATGTGGAAGAATAAGTATGTTCGAGAACCAGTGCTCAGGGCCGGCGCAAGGCACGTGCGAAACGTGCGGCCGCACGGGGCGGCACTTTCCGGGGGGCGGCAAATCTGACGCCCCCTTCCCTTTTTTTCTGTAGTACAAACTCAACGTTCATACCCAAGAGAGGATTCGAAAGCAAACCTCGGAGGGCGCGGCTTCGGAAACTGTGGCATGGCGTCTCGACTACATGTCGGCCGCCCCTGTTGAACGAGGGGAGGCAAGGACTGATTCCTTCCTCTCCATCGTGGTCACGCCGGAAGGGAATCAGTCTGGCACACTCGCCAGTATTCTTGTGAATGGAGCGCTGCCAGCATGCTACGCGTCGTGCGTTTACTTACAACTAATTTTACAGGAGACGAAATCTAATTTGGAAATTCGAATGCAATGTTCGATACTGCGGTTACATGTTAAGCCTGAAGCAATTTTACTAAGCCCTTCAATGACAGTTGAGTGTTTTATTCTTCCCGCGCTACGGAAAAAGATTGTTGAACATTACTACAGTCAAACATGTTCAACACCTACAATGGCTAGAAGTATTCTGAATGGGTAAATACGCTGTGAGTAATTACAAGGGATAAAGACATTGATAGTAAGCCTGGCATAAGTTGGGTTTCGACGTATTTTTGAAAATGTTTGCTATCCGTTTCTGATTGATAGTCGGACGTTTTGGTTTTTGAGCCCTGAAACACCTGTCTCTGCCTGCATGAACACAAACTCTGACCAGCACTTTTGTGTGACAATACTACTCACACACTATTACTTTGCCAACATTTATTTACTGTATAATGCGTGTGAAACCATGTTTCGTCAAGGTAAACTACTGGTCGCTTGATTCTGATGAAAACCTGAGATAGTATGGTCTTTTAGCAACAATGCCTTCTCGTCCAAGCGAAACAAAACGTTAATTTTGACACCCTGTAAAACGAAAATCCAAACAGAACATTGCTTCTAAGGGTTTCCTTGCTAGCTTTGAAGCTCATTTCTGTTTGACAAAAGTTATGCAGTTTTCGCAAAGTTCGTATTTCTTTCTATTGTTCGTAATGCTATAAAAATACTGTCTGATAATACATTTATCCATATCATCGGTCACATACCTATTGTGAGCTTTGCCGGCCGCGGTGGCCGAGTGGTCCGCGGCGCGGCAGTCACGTTCTATACGGCCACTACGGTCGGGCTTGGATATTTGTGCCGTCCTTAGTATTAGCTAGTTCATAAGTAATTTGTAAGTTTAGGGACTGATGACCCCGTAGTTAAGTTCCATAAGCTCTACAAACATTCGAATATTTTTTTGAGCTTCTTGCTTCTTCTTGGGCGCTAGTTTAACCGTAGCCTCGCTGTACCTAGTTCCCGGCACTGCCACGTCACCACTTCGCCTTTCCAGACAATAGGTATCGTTGCGTTCCCTACATCGAAAACTATAGAAATCGTTTCGATAGTTGGCCGGGAGAGTCAAGACTGGTCAGAAGCCCTTTCATTGCGTTTCACAAGAACAGAAGAATTGATGCGTCCGGATTTCTTGCAACTTGGGATGTAATAGGTAAGTGCTTTTTATATACCGTCAGGAGGAGTGAAGTCGATCACAAAAAATAATTTTTCTGTTGTTTTCGAGGGAACCTCTGGAAGAATTCGTTTCAAAAATATTACGTGTAATACTTAGCATTT
Source organism: Locusta migratoria (assembly GCA_026315105.1). NCBI lineage: Eukaryota > Metazoa > Arthropoda > Insecta > Orthoptera > Acrididae > Locusta > Locusta migratoria. Next base: position 341,100,558 of record CM048755.1, read on the forward strand.
CGACATTATATCTAATGTTGAATTTAGAAATAGCCTATTGCGCTTTTTGAGTTCTTTTAATTTAAAAGTTGATCGGCTTCACCCCACACAATGGGGTGAAGCCGACTACTCATTTTCTGAAGACCTATAACGGCTTCACCCAGGCAATTGGGTGAAACCAATCGACATTTACATTGAAATTTCTCCCAAGGTATGGTAGGCTATGTTTATATCAAGTTTTAAAATAGTGGAGTGTCTTTCTCAGGGACCAAACATCTATTCAAATTAACAAATAGACTACTTTATGGTTAGAACATTTTATTTTCCTTAAAAAAATAACCACTGTATATAAAATTATCTTGCACCATAAAGAATTTTCACTCAATGTTTGAAATGTCAAAATCTGGGAAACTGTAGCGTCCAAGAGCAATGCCCTTAGGCTTCATTTTTGTTACAATTTGTGTGAAGGGAGTCTTTTGTACATCAGGAATATCCAGAACAACATTTCTCACATCTTGTTTTTTCAGAGGAAAAACTCCACTCTGCACACTTGATCAATCCACGAACTAAACATTCTTCGTCTACTCTACTAAGAACAGGCTGCCCACCACATATATATGTACGTTTGCCCTTCACCCACTCATTTAACGTTGTATAGGGCACACCGTAACACTCAGATGCTTTACGATTACTCAACTTCCCTTTCTTCACTTCCTGAACAGCATTTTCCATCTCTTCCCACCTTCTTCACGTATGTTCGCGTCATGATCGACTTCACCCTACAAAATTCGACAATTCAATTTTTAGATCACTACTCGTCCATACAACAAACTTCTGCTTTTGCAAATACATAATCACATGGCAATGAGTTCACTTACCGACTATATGACTATAAGGTCATCTTGTGACAGGTTTAGTCTTGCTTCATTCACAGGCCACCAAAATGTATTTTTTTATATCCACAATGCCGCTGAACGGATACTCAGAAAGTTCTACAGGCAAACACTACTCTGCAACTCATTGGCTTCCAACAAGTATGTATAACGTTAAGTTACCCAGATGTACCTCCAGGCGATAGTAGTGTAAATTGTAATGCTGTATTGCCGGTCGACTTCCCCCCACCTGATCGACTTCACCCCTTCTAACGGTAACGTACAATTAGTATTGCGCATGCACGGTACTCATAAGTTAGAATTTTTCTCCTTCAAGAATGCAGAATAGGAAAATTTATTTTTCGTATGATCTGTTACTTAAACAATTGGCAAGTCGGCAAATAAACGCGTCACCCTAATAGCTAGAATGAAAATAAAGCGTAGAAAAGTGACGTGATTCGGCGATGACTAATTTGTTGCCCCTTATTCCATAATCAGACACGACAGAAATGACACATGCAAATTACGAGATATGGCGAGTGTCTGTTCTTTGAAATGAATAACCGCAGTGCAGTAAGTTAATATATTTCGACTAGCATCAATACCCGTCGATTCCCGAGTATGTATTTATTGCATTATTATGTTACTCCATCTCCTTATTTTTCCTCTCTCCATTGTCTTCCGCCCCTCCCTTTGGCCGTTTCAACTGTTTTTATTTTCCAGATCTTCATAGATTTCTGGCACAGAGTGGCTATTCTCAATACTTTGAGTTATGTTTATACATCTATACCGTCGTGCTGAACGTAACTGTCAACACGACGGTTTAGATGTAAGCACATATTAAAAGCTTTGAAACTGGCAACTCAGTGGCCGAAACCTAGGTAGATCTGAAAAGTAAAAACAAAAATTGTAATTGATTGCTGACTTTTCCTACAGTTTTGTTTAAATAAAATTTCACAAACGTTTTGTAAAAAAAAAAAAAAAAAAAAGGCATTTGGGGGGGGGGGGGGCGGCAATTTAGCAGCTCGCACGGGGCGGCACTGGGCTTGCGCCGGCCCTGCCAGTGCTGACTGAAACAGATTCTACACGAAAAGGCCCAGTGCGTGTGACTGCGCTGTCATGAACTGAACGTTGACTGTACTTGTACGGCGACCTTCGTCTATCGTGCTCGTGTTGCGAAGAAAGAGCCGAGTTTGTGTACTTTCTTTATGGAATAAAGCTAAGTACATAGGGAAGTTTCAATCTGAAAATAGTTTGTTTTGTTAGGTGTTGCAATTCACTTTCAGATGTCATAAAGTAGATAAAACATTCAGTGGACACAAAAGTAATGTTTATGTAAAATACTGTCATCAGGCACTTAGGCATCTTTATAGGCACATGCAAGAGATAATATAAAATGCAGAAAGTACGGTAATTTCCATTCATCTTTGGTGCTAACATACTTCATTGCCAGGTTGTGCTTTTGAATGACGTTTTTGCAGTTTTCAATACAAGAAGCTCCAACAAAACCAGCCCCAGGTAAGTCTCCCTTTATTGATGGAGTTTTTTTTAAATAACGTATATTAAAATGTGATGTACAAATAACAACATTTACACTGATTTTACATGAGTGAGTTTTGTTTTATGTATTACATTTTATCATTTTTAGTGTCCCTGAAAGAGAAGAAAAAAATTTATGAAATATTTTTTTTAAAAGACAGAAATGCATTAATGAGTTCTTTTATTACTTTGTCTTTTTTTCACTGATTTAGTTTCGCTTTATTCTGTCTTACGCGGTAATTTAGCTTGATTATTTTTTTGGCATCCTTTTCGATATTTATGGCAGAACAAAAACACGAGTAAGTAAATAATTGAAAGATAAAATTGTAATAAAGGAACTAAGAAAATGCATGGACAATGACATCAATCGCAAAGCTAAAGTTTCAGGCTACAAGCAAAATTATTGGGCAAATACGGAGCATACTATTACATTGACACATTATTATAAACTAAAAAAAAAAAGTTAGGCGTTCATCTAAACAGGATATGTATAGGACAAACAAGAGCTATCGTAGACAACATAAAAAAACACATAAGATAAATTCGTAAGGCAAACAAAGAAATGCTGATAATACGTAACATATGAGCAATAAAGTACAGTGTAAGGCTAATAGTTGCTACAAATGAAATGGATTAGTCAGAACTCGCATGTGGACTATCATGTAAACAACAGTAAAGAAAACGGAAAGTGTGCGCTAGTGGGAGAAAGAGAGAGAGAGAGAGAGAGAGAGAGAGAGAGAGAGAGAGAGAGAGAGAACAATTAATAACTACTGATCAGTTTAGAGCGTAACATTAAGAAATAATAAGAACTACATTTACATAAGGAGTAAAATTTGTTACTTTGCTTGTAATGCAGAGCTCTTAGTTTTACATATTTTGTCACACGCATTAATCACTCGTTTTGTAGGCACACGCACTGCACTCTTTGCTTGGCACTTCGACACTTCACGTAGGTCATTGGTCCTGTGTAACGTGAAGGCAAAGATGCTAAAGATCAACCTGTAAAGGGCAGACCGTCGTTACGTACACAGACTGCAAGCCTCACCCCTGCAAACATGTATTCAAATTGTTTCAAGCGATTTCATGAGCAAAGTAACTTTTATTCCATGCATTAGGTTTAGATATAAACACACATGTAATTTATTAATAATGATTTTGCAGCCAAGATCGCATTCTTAATTTATTATGTTACCGGTTTCGGCGTGTTCGACGCCATCTTCAGACCTGTCGTATTTTACATAACTTCACAACATTTTTTACATATTAAAAGAGTACATCCAGGTTGAGGCGTCACCAAACATAAAATTTCTAGTCACAAATAAAATATATACATCCGTCTTCCAATGGTTCTGAAGCGAGGTACTTCAAAGTCTCTCAGACTTGATGTATGGCTGATCTCAGACAGTTTTTGACACGAGCCAAAGTGCTAAATGATCTCTCTACCAGAGCGACAGTCACTGGAAGAGAGCAAAAGATGTGCAGAGTGCCTTCGAAGTAAGCATTGTTTTTAAATATTTCATTACTTCTTTTAAATTTATTGTATCATCATTATGGTATTCAGTGATGAATAAATTGCATGCCGCAAGGACCTGATCATCAGTCATCTTTGCATATTTCGACAAAAATCCAAATGTGTCATCTAACAGTTTTACTGCTTCATATAGTGTTGTTAAGTTGGCGACTAACGGCATAAAAAACATTTACCTTGAAGAGATCTGAATTCAAAACTGTTACTTCATTCGTGCCTTCATCGAGAAATGATTTCCTCTTCTTACTTAGCTTTATGTTCGCGAAGAACTCGACATACGGATGAGCTGCTAATCGCAAAAAGCAGTGTCCGTTTAGCAACACCGAAGTGCAATAGTCACACGACGCAAGAAACAGTGAGCATTACTGCACTAATACTGCACCTACCGTATCAGTCACCTTACAGCGCCCATGCAATTGGATCGCCCGCTCAGTGCACACGTTGTTTTATTCATTCGTAGAACACCTAATCTAAAACTGAACTGCCACGTGGAACTTTATGTTAGTGGGGATATCATACAATATCGCTTACTTCACAACAGAGTCATTTGTCATCTACAAATCTATATCTATAAATGTGAATGTCTGTTCGGTGTACGTTTATCACGTCTGAACCACAAGACATAAAGAGCTAAAAATTTCTACACTTACTAATGTCTACCCGGGGAAGGCTTTAGACACGGTTTTATGGCGATCGGATAGATATTTAGTAATTTGAAGAATATAACGCGAAAAGCGGAAAAATAATTACTCTTTGAAAATTATATTTACTCTTTGAAAATGGTTTTATTGGTTGCATTGTTGCTTGGGGGTTGATAATGATGAAAGGGTGGAGTATATTCGGTTGAAAAGTTATCGGCGTATATAAAATTCTACGTGTGTGTGTGTTAATACTTCGCTCTGCAGCGACAACTACAGAACGCAAACGAATGGTCTGTGTGTAATTGTTGCCCAAAATCTCCCGTTGTACACCATAGCAGTTCCATTCCGATATCTATAAGGGGGTGGAAGATATGGTGGTTGAAAGTCGTCAAATTATAAAAAAAATTCGGACTGAATGCCAGCGATGACGTTTGCGACTCTGTAGCAAGGAGATTACATACAGCAAAACATGATGCCACAGACCATATCTTTGGTCTATGCATGCTACAATGCCTTCAGCTATTTCTCTGTAAGGATAAATATACGAATAAGGAAATATAAGAATAAATAAATAAAGCAGTAAAAAAGAAATTTCTTTTAATACATCTCTTTAAAAAAATCGATTTGATGTTTCGCGCATTACATCTAGAGATCGACCTGTGATATTATTACAATCATTATTGTTGAATTTCGTGATTGGATTCTTCGAAACGAGTGCATTTTTACGTGTGATTTGATCTATACTATTTACTTTCCTGATAATGTTGATTAAAAATGTTTGTTTCTAAAGAAGGTATTACATTTCATTTCATCCTTCAAAATCAGTCTCATAGCACACTACTGAAAGATGGCTTACCTGTCATAATCAACCAACACGCGAGCGGAGCCGCGGGTTTAATTAGTTGTCTATATTAAATAAAATCAAGGAGACATGAAATTCATAACTAAAACACACGAAATGAGCCTGACATAATTTTCCAAGCTGTCACCTTGGTAAGAAATGTTCAAATGTTCGTAAATCGATGAGACTTCTTTGGTTATTAGTGCCTAGGCTTACACTACTTAAACTAAGTTAAACTAACCTAAAGACAGCACACTCACACACTTACACACACACACACACACACACACACACACACACCCATACCCATGATAGAGGGAGGATTCCAACCTCCGACGGCGAGCAACCGCACACTCCGCAGCAAGGCGCCTTACCACTCTACCGTGGCGCCTAGGTAAGACTCTGAATGGAGCGTCGGCTAAAACAAAGTTATCTTATCAGTCAAGGTCAGAGTCCAAGAGCCAAGCAAGGCCGACTGGTCATACGTAATCAATGATGATGCAAAATACAACTTCATCATGCCCCCCTCCCCCGCAAAAAAAAAAAAAAAAAAAAAAAAAAAAAACCACTGAGGATGTTCAAAAGCAACCTAACTTGTGTGCTCAAGCAACAGCGACTATATTCTGTGAATTCTCTACAAGTGAAGTCACAAGGTGGGCATAATTTAATAGTTAAAAGTGTTGTTTATAACCATAATTTTACACGTATTATGCAGTCTCTCTTCTCATACCTTAGTTTTACTTCTAACAGTGGTTGTAATATATAATCCGTATGTTCTTACGCAATCTGTCTGGTCATGGCCGGTGAACGATGTAGAGTGGTAATAAAGGTAATATAAAGCGATTTTCGTGGTCATATAAATGCAACCGTTTTTCAGGCGTCTGTAGTTGGCCAAGTTGCATCTTGTAGTTAAGAATTTTCGGTTAATTTTCATCTTTTCTGCGGTGAAAGAGTAGTGTAAATTTTAGATTGAGAATAAATTCGTGCATTTAAGTAAAGAGCATTACCGAATGTGCTGAATAAATCAGGGACTGAAACAGCTGTTCTCGAGACGCCATATTTGAATGAGCTCGGAAATCCGCTTCAGGCTGGATTCACACGGTGGCCATCGTCAGTGACACACACCGTCAAAAATCCAAGTGCATTCCAAATGACGGGAAAGTCAAAAGACGGCAAAAATTAAGCACCATTTGCACGTAATACTCCAAAACACGCAACAGTGGTAGCCTGTGATCACAAAAGAGAACGAGAAACAATGAGTTTAGTATTAAAGCATTAGTTATGACTGCAATTACCTTCGATGACGAGAAAGAGCGCAGAAATTTACGTAAGGCAAACAAAATGAAATGGGTTAAGAAACTTCTTTTGAAGAGAATGTATGAAGGCGAATTTCACACAATGTATAAAGAACTTAAAGACTACATTTCTGACAAAAATTCCTTGGAATGGCGAGACAGTTTTTCATTTAACTGTTTGATAAGTGGGAGGAACAAGATAACAGACAGAAATATGTGCCAAGAAATTTTCCCGCAAGAAAAACGTATGGTTTGTTTGAGCTATGTCTTGTGTTTTAGTTTTACCAATTCCTTTACGGTTTTTCTCTTCCGTATTTTGACTATTTTATAGAACAGAACGTCTATTTTCAGTACCACACACCATAAAAAAACTGCATACCATCAAAAACTTATCTATAAACATTATTGATTAATCAGTTGTAAGTTTAAGGTTCTAACTAGTGTCGTTTTTACTAATAGCTATTTATATTGTTTAACATACCGTAAATAGTAATGTAAGACAACATAAAGTTGTGACGATATGTAGGCCGATATGTGCTACAGTTTGTTCTGCATAAACTCGTTTCTACAGTAATAATACAGTCTGAAATATGTTTTTGCTGATATAGAAATACTCATTGTGGTGAATAAGCTCATATTAATATTTCTTCGTTAATTTTCTAATACAGGTGTAACCCAACGCTCAGTGACAAAACATATTTTAAATGAGAAGAAGACAGTTGTGAATGAAATGCAGCCATGTTAGCAGCCTAAAAACCAAAGAAATTTGTAGCAGCCAATCAGGGCCGGCGCAAGGGGCGGCAAATCTGCCGCCCCCCCCCCCCCCCCCCATTCATGAGGTTCGTTTCGGCAGCTGCCAGACTGCTTGACGCGCATGCGCAACGATGAAATTGTGTTCCAGCAGTGGCTTCTCCCGCTTCTGGCTACTTGGAGTGTGGCTGTTTGGTGTTCCAGCAGTTGCCGCAAGCAGCCAGACGCTACCCGGAAAATTATTTCAGGCGCGGTCAAGCTGCCAATTTGCGCATGCGCAGAAAGGTCTGAGTTAGAGAGGGGGTAGCCATCACGTGATACGTATGTTTGTAGCGTGTTTTTCGATTATTTCGAAGTCACTGCAATCCCACTTGAGATCAGATATTTCTCGTTTACACTTCTTCGTTATTAGGAGGGAAAGTATTTTAATTATTTCTTTAAACTCACCTTCGCCTGCAGCCAGAAACAGTGCAAAATGCGTTCCAGCAGTGCAAGTATCAAACAAGGGCTTTTACGTCACAGTAGCTGCGCATGCGCGGTAATATCTGTTTCTTTAGCGCTTGAAATTAGCCGTCTGGCAGCTGCTGGAACGAACCTATGACTACCTGCCGGCCGCCCCTGTTGCTCGCCACTGTGGCAGCACCGTCGTGTTCACGACGGAGGAACAGAGAGACGAAATCTAATTTGGAAATTCGAATGCAGTGTTCGATTCTGCGGTTACATGTTAAGCCTGAAGCAGTTTTGCTAAGCCCTTCAATGGCAGTTTCCGAGTGTTTAATTCTTCCCGCATTATGGAAAGAAATGGTTCAACATTAGTACAGTCAAACATGTCGAAAACCTACAACGGCTAGAAATATTCTGAATGGGTAAAATACGCTGCGAGTAATTGCAAGGGATAAAGATATTGCTAGTAAGCCTGGCATAAGTTGGGTTTCGACGTATTTTTGAAAGTTTTTGCTATCCGTTTCTGAGTGATAGTCGGACGTTTTGGTTTTTGAGCCATGAAACACCTATCTCCGCCTGCATGAACAACAAACTCCGACCGGCACTTTTGTTTGACAATACTACTCGCACACTATCACTCTGCCAACATTTATTTACTGTATAATGCGTGTGAAACCATGTTTCTACATCTACATACATACTCCCCAATTCACCGTAAGGTGCTTGGCGGAGGGTACACTGTATTACTACTAGGCATTTCCTTTTGCTATTCCACTCCCAAATAGAACGAGGAAAAAAAGAATGCCTATATGCCTCCGTACGAGCCCTAATTTCTCTTATCTTGTCTTTGTGATCTTTACGCGAAATGTAAGTAGGCGGCAGCAAGATCGTACTACACTCAGCTTCAAATTCCGGCCCTCTAAATTTACTTAACAGAAATTCACGAAAAGAACGTCGTCGTTCTTCCAGAATTTTATAGAAATTTTGTCTAAGTCATCCTGTATGCTATTACAGTCAGTTACAGACGACACCCTCCCATACACCACAGCATCATCAGCAAACAGCCGCAAATCACAACTTACTCTGTCCATCAGATCATTTATATAGATAGAAAATAATAGCGGTCCTATCACAAGTAAACTACTTGTCGCTTTGATTATGATGAAAACCTGAAAAAAAGTATGGCCTTTTAGCAACAATGCCCTCTCGTCCGCACAAAACAAAACGTTAATTTTGACACCTTCTAAAACGAAAATCCATAGACAAAACATTGCTTCCAAGAGTTAGCCTTTCTTGTTTTGAAGCTCATTTCTGTTTGACGAAATTTGTGCAGTTTTCGCAAAGTTCGTATTTCTTTCTAGTGTTCGTAATGGCATAGAAACTGCTGCCTGATAATACATTTATCCATATCATCGGTCACGTACTTATTGTGAGTTTCTTGCGTCTTCTTCTTGGGCGCTAGTTTAACTGTAGTCTCTTTTGTGTCCCAGCCTCGTCGCCGCTTTTGCGTCTCGTTTCCGTCGTAGGTGTCGGTGGCCGAGTGGAATGAGACAGACACAGGAATAAAGATAGCACGCTGGTGCAGGTACGGAGGGGAGCAGCCAGAAACTAGAAACACTAGAGTAAATTAGAACGAAATATATATTGCACAGAATTTATACAATACTTAACTTTTACTTAGTTCAGTACACAGAATGCTGATACATAGTTGAGGCCTGCCTAGTGCCTATCCGATTGCCAAGTCTTCACTGGTGCCTACCTGATTACGAAGTGTTGACTGGTTCCTATCTCAGTCCCAAGTGCCCGATGTCGTTCAGTGGTGGCCACGAGCGGAGTTGCAGCAGAGGGCGCTCGTGGCTGTCGTCGTAAGAACGCCGCGCCGTGCGTGCATGGCGGCGCGCGGCGAAAGTAGGTGGCGCGCACTTTGGACTTGTGCGACACCACAGTCTCACTGTACCTCGTCACGTGACCTACTGTAGTTCCTGGCACCGCCGCGTCACCACTTCGCTTTTCCAGACAATACGTATTGTTGCGTTCTCTACAACGAAAACTGCAGAATTCGTTTCGGTAGTCGGCCTCGAGAGTCAAGATTGGTCAGAAGCACTTTCATTGCGTTTCGTAAGAACAGAATGATTGGTGCGTCCGATTTTCTTGCAACTTGGGATATAATAGGTAGCTTTTCATATAACGTACAATTAGTATTGCGCATGCACGTTATTCATAAGTTAGAAATTTTCTCCTTTAAGATTGCAGAATAGGAATATTTATTTTTCTTATGATCTCTTACTTCAAAACGTCAGTGGCCGAAACCTAGCTAGATCTGAAGAGTAAAACCAAAAATGGCGATTTATTGCTGACGTTTCTTACAGATTTGTTCTAATAAAACCCAGCAAACGTTTTGGAAAAAAAAAGTAATTCGTGGGGGGGGGGGGGGGTGGCAATTTAGCAGCTCGCACGGGGCGGCAGGTGGGCTTGCGCCGACCCTGCAGCCAATGGTAAGCAGATGATCGGCCACGTGACCGCCATACTATTCTTTTGAAGCATGCTGACCGGCAGCACAGACAAATATATACAGACGAGAAACCTCCGTAAGGGCCCGGTCACACGCTCAGGGGTGCGGGGAGGGAAGGTTCCGTAAGATGTCCCATGATGGCGCTGCGGTCAGAAGCAGCCCTTTAAACTGGCCAGAGCAGGCGGCAGGTAGCGGCTGCCCCCACCACCACCTCCCCTCAAACGCCGGACACAGCCGTGGCCTCGTGGCAGGCGGCGCGAGCTCTCCCCTCAGCCTCCCCTCCACGCTTAAAGCTTTACTCCATGCTACCCTCAGAAGTGCCTCAAGTGTCGTCTACCGATACTAAGCCGGGGAACCATCTGACACCTGCTAGCATCTTAAGGAACTACGAGGGCAGCGTAGGACAGAGGTTTAGGGGGGGGGCTTCTCCTCTGTATGCGTTACTCTGTGCCAGCAGGCAAACTGACGCCGAAGTGACGTTGCCCATTATGAGAACGACGCCGCTTGGAAGCATGGGAGAATATTTTGACGTCGCCTGACTCGACGTGAAGTTGACGTCAACGTTGCCTACCGTGTGAATTGGGCCTTAAAAAATAAATACGACTGCAAATACCGGTTTACGAAATTTGATTTTCGTCTTCCTTAAGATGTTTTGCATATAAACGTAGTGATAGAGCGGGAACAGAACACGGAAAGTTACTTGCACCAGTCACTGATTTTTACCTGTTTTTATGTCTTGTACATCAAATTATTACCAGCAATAACCATTCGAAATTTCGCAGTAAATTCTCACCTCTGTTTGAGTTGCATCACGACATCAAGTATGTTTGTTACATATTGAATGCCAAATAGGAGGAACAAAGTTAGAACAGGTAGACAGTTTCAAGTACCTGGGATGTATTTTCTCACAGGATGGCAACATAGTGAAAGAACTGGAATCGAGGTGCAACAAAGCTAATGCAGTGAGTGCTCAGCTAAGATCTACTCTCTTCTGCAAGAAGGAAGTAAGTACCAAGACTAAGCTAGCAGTTCACCGCTCTATCTTTCGACCAAATTTGTTGTATCGGAGTGAAAGTTGGGTGGATACAGGTTACCTTATTCATAAGGTAGAGGTTACAGATATGAAAGTAGCAAGAATGATTGCAGGCACTAATAGATGGGAACAATGGCAGGAGGGTGTCCATAATGAGGAAATCAAGGAAAAACTGGGTATGAACACCATAGATGAAGCAGTTAGAGCGAACAGACTGAGATGGTGGTGTCATGTTACACGCATGGGAGAAGCAAGGTTACCTAAGAGACTCATGCGCTCGGAAGTGGAGGGTAAGAGCAGTCGAGGTAGACCAAGAAGAAAGTACTTAGATTCAGTGAAGAATGATTTTCAAGTAAAAGGCATAACATCAAACGAGGCATCAATGTTAGCATCAAATAGGGGATCATGGAGGAATTTTATTAGAGGTACTATGCTCCAGACTGAACGCTGAAAGGCATAATCAGTCTCTAATGATGATGATGATGATGATCATTATGTCTTATCAAGTAAGCAGACTGCTCGTCAATGAGCAATGAGCTATTCCAGTACGAGAACGCGAGGATACTAACAGTCCAACAAAGTAAATGTCAAACAATACCATGATAAACTTCAAAAGCACTGCAGTAGGTACCATCGTAAAGTGTCTGATGCAGAGCAGTTTACCAGAAACTATTTTTCCAAAACAGACAACTTGATAGACATTTTTCTTCGTCTACACCAGGGCCGTTCAGCAAAGGCGACTGGGAGCGTGGCGCGGTGAGAAGTAGTCTTGTGTAGTTCGCGAACGAACTAGTCCGGAAGAGCGCTCCCACAGGCGAACTACGCGAACTAGTTGGCGGATCCCTCGCCTCTTAGTTTGTCCGCTCCTTTTCTGAAGACTGACGGGGAACAGCGAGGGGACGCGAGAGCGCGCAGAATCGCGTGCTTCCCTTCTGCCAGTTACCTTCATTTCGAGCTGAGATACAGCTCAGCTGTAGTTTCATAGATCACTGCCACAAGAAATCTATTTTAAAAATAAAGTACTACGAGTACTCTGTATGCAAAGTAGTTGAATACCATTGTATCACCCATTCGTGTAAATAAGTGGTTTATTTGCCTAAGTATTTGATGTCAAATTGCCCAAAAATACGGGTAATAGCACACGCTTTGGCAACACTGATTCATTATATAAAAAAGCTGTCATAAAAAAGAGCTCTTTTAGTAGCGGTAGCAAAAGCCAAAAAGAGCGGAAGAACTAGAAAGAGCGGACGAACTAGGAGCAGCGGACGAACTAGGAGCAGAGGACGATTTTGCCAAACGTTTGTCGCGTCATAGTTCGTTGGATTCTTTTCCGAATACCGACGGGCAATAGCGAGAGGGCGCGTAGCAGAATTAAAAATCTCGTGTTTGCCTTCTGCTGATGAGTCATTTCGAGGTGAGCGTCTGCCTACTAGATTACATAGTTGAGTGGTACAAAATTTCTGTTTTGATGTGTTCTGCACTCTGCAATATCTGACTAACAAATTCCATAATGCTAAGATATAGAGATAACTCTAAACATAAACGCGAGAAATTATCCACAAATTGTTTCTTTTGGTTTGCGTGATATCGTTAGCGGCTCACGCAGCAAGCGCATGAGGCAGCTAGGTGGGGGAACTTCTCCCTCCACCTGATTGCGCACACCACGCTCTCAGCCGTCCACTGGGAGCGGACGAACTAAAACAACGAACTAGTTCGCGGCAGAGTCGCGAACTAAAGTGAGCGCTCCCGATCGCGAACTATTATGCCCAAGTCTAATATGGTGAGCTCTGCTTTCAATTTGCTAGCAAGACTGGCAGTCTTTACCACTTCAGATGGTCGCTCAAAACCTGAGAGAACTCTATTTAGAAGCTTAACAAACATTTGATTTGTCTGGACGGCCGTAACAAATTTTATCTTAAAGCAAAACTAGATTACAAATAATCAATGTTATTATTACTTATAGACCAAATAGCCGTGGTGGATCGGTCGAGCGCATTCAGGCGCAATGCTACGATGCGCGAGGCTGTTCCCCGTCGGGGGTTCGAATCCCCACTCGGGCATAGATATTTGTGCTGTCTTTAGTAAAAGGTAATTCATAAGTAGTTTCTAAGTTTAGGGACTGATGACCCCGCAGTTAAGTCCAATAATCTTAACAAACATATGAACCAGAACGTAGTAAATGTGGTATATATGGTCATTGTAGTACACTCATATTTCGGTGGGTCCTGGAAACGTGGTCGGATAGCCGAAATTTACAAGGCGACTGATCACAAAAAGCAGGAAATCCTGCTCCGAGTCGCAGCTAAGCACAAATTTTCTTATGTGTCCACTGGGTAGTACTTCTATACCTAATACAGGCGCTGGAAATACGATATGGCGAATAAACTTTCGATTTAGATTATTTCAACCACTGTAATTCGTCAACATCGAGGATTAGGGCGGCGCGGGAGTAGCCGAGCGGTCTGGAGCGCCACGTTACCTCCCGCTTTGGGGGTTCGAATCCCCCCTCGGGCATGGATGTGTGTGTTGTCCTTAGGTTAGTTTAAGTTAGTTTGTAAGTCTAGGGACTGATGACCAACATAAATGGTCACATAAGAACTAGAAACATTTGAACATTTGAGGATTAGGAGGTAGTGAAGTCGCGACGCTCCTTGCCATGTTTTCGCCACATCGGTGAGACCGTCCGATGTCGTCGTCCCTGCGCTGCAGGTGAAGTGAGAAGCACTCTACTTCGTTACGTAAAGTAATCTTCGCTACATCACTACCGGTAAAGGAACAGTTAATTCCTTTTTATTGGCGGCTCTATAAATTTTTAAAGGTTCGCCCTAATTATGTAGACAAGGATATTTCGTCACAACTACTTCGCCTCTTTGTCCTAGCTACAGGCAGATCTGTTTCTCTCAGTGAAAAGCCTTCAAAACCATTAGCTCTACAAACTAACACATGGATGCCCGCGAAAGATCTACTGTCAAACTAGAAAAATGAACTATGTCGCCAAGGTGTGTATTGTAGAACTTAATTAAGTTGTGTGTTGCGTGTACCAGATTCCGTGTCAGTGTGGAAAGTCATATATTGGACAGACGATGCGTACCGTCGAGGATCGATGTGCAGAACACCAGAGGCACATACGATTGATGTATCCGAGCAAGTCGGCGGTCGCTGAACATTGTTTGTCGGAGAATCATGCGATGGAGTATGAACGCACTAGGATTCTGGTACAGACGTCGAGATACTGGGACTGCGTCGTTAGAGAGGCCATTGAAATTCGCACAAGTGACGACCTCATAAACCGTGACTCTGGCTATAATCTTAGCAAAGCTTGGGAACCGGCGATTGGGTTAATTAAGAGTAAATCTAGCAAACGTAACGAAGTGACGACCACGGCGGACAGAGCCCTCACACCGACGTCTTCTCAGACGCCGGCGCAATCGGTTCCACTGCGCGGCCGCGGCGCGGGGCGCGGACCGCGGAGGGGTCGCTCCGCGGGCCGCGGGTATTTAAATGGCCCGCTACCGGGCTTGAACCCAGTTCCCTTCGAGTAGCCGTAGCGTGCGGATCTCCGTGCCGCCGCGTTTCCAGGAGCTCAGTCCGTCAGTTCACCTGATGATGGCGACGTGTATGATCGCCGAAATATTGTGCCCGTTGGACACTATAGACCGGCAGTACACCCGTGGATATTTTGATCATTAATTAAGTTGATTTGAAAGTGAGCTAAAATATTTGAAACTGGTAAGCCTACAAAATGGAGTGTGTCTGTCCACACGCACTCATGTAATGGGCACTGCAGTCATACTAACAAGAATTTTTTATCCGCCAAAAACATGTAAAAGTATTCACTCAACTTTAATCAGAATAGCATAACTTATTGCTGTGAAAGCTCAGCAGGCTCATAAGTTTTATTTAAGTTGAAACTGTCTTAAATTTATGAAGTTTTTGCTTGCTGTTAACAGACACCTCTGACATACAAGTCGTATAAATAATTTTGAAATAGGATTTGTTCAGCATGTTGTCATTGTGGTCCTTAGTCCGAAGACTGGTTTGGTGCAGCTCTCCACCCTACTCTATCCTGAGCAAGCCTCTTCATCTCCTCACAAGAATGGCAATCTACATCTATTTGAATCTGCTTACCTGGTCTTCCTCTGCGATTTTTACCCCACACACTTCCCTCCAACGCTAAATTCACGATTCCTTGCTGCCTAAGAATGTGTCCTACCAATCGATCCCTTCTTTTAGTCAAGATATGCCAGAAATTCCTTTTCTCCCCAATTCCGTTCCGTACCTACATCTACATCTACATGGGATACTATGCAAATCACATTAGTTACGCGATCCACCCACCTAATCTTCAGTATTCTTCTGTAGTACCACATTTCAAAAGCCTCGATCCTTTTCCTGTCCGCACAGTTTATCGTCCACGTTTCACTCCCATACAAGGCAAAACTCGACACAAATGCCTTCAGAAAGGACTTCCTTACACTTAAATTAATATTCGAGGTTAGCAAATTTCTCTTTTTCAAAAACGCTTTTCTACCCATTGCCATTCTGAATTTTGTAATCCTCTGTACCGCGACCATCATAAGTTATTTTACTGCCCAAGTAACAAAACTCATCTACCACCTTTATTGTTCCGTTACCTAATCTAATATCTTCAGCATCGCCTGATTTTCTTAAACTGCACTCCGTTACCCTTCAGCATAACGTAATAAAATACAAGAAACAAAAATTATTTAGGGAAAATAAATTGCGGCGTCCCTATTTTATTTTGATAAACACTGAAACAAAACTGATACTTATTGCCAAAGTCTCAGTTTTTGTTGTTGTTCGGTTCCCAAAAAACGGCGGGAAGGGGGGGGGGGCAAAATGAGGGGCGGCATCGGGTGGCAGAAATCCACGCTATGCCACTGAACAACTGGGGCCGTGGTGAACCGTCGAAAGACCGTTCTACTGCCGCTGACACCTCAAGCACACTCCCTAACCGGAAACTGTTTCTGCATCAAGGAGCAGCAGAAGGTCCTCGGTATCTTGCTGACGCCGAATCCACAGCGGATGGAGGCTCCCAACTGGCGCCCCATCCTCTGCAAGATCCGCGCCGTCGCCAGGATCTACGCGGCTCGCCGCCTCGCCCCGCGTGACGAGGTCTCCCTACTCGGTAGCCACGTCCTGGGGCCCTATTCTGTATCTTTCGTACCGTTCGGTTCGGTGTGTTTTTCTCGGTGGTGACGTCAATTTCGGTTCGGTACCGAAAATGGTTATTCTGTACGTTTCTGCGGCCTGCTACCGCCCGAAACGGCCACCGAAATTTCGAGCGCTGCACCGAAAGCCGCTGAGGTTTCGGTGAGGCCGTTTGGTTCGTTTCAGGTGGGCTTGGATTGCGAAGATAAATTATTATTTTAGCAATGCTGTGTCGTTTTAAATTCCGATAATGATACATCTGTTGTTTTTAAGTATTAAGTAACTTTAAAACGTCAATTTTCAAGGTTGTCTACAGATATGATCAGAATATTACGTTAAAATTGCTAGCGTTCTAGAGTTTAATATGACGACATAGCACTTCTGTAAACTCTATTGCAATAAACTTTATCTTAAAATACGCATCTCGGTAATGTCTTTAATGCGCCGTTTCATTTATCCTGCAAACTCTCATATTACGAAAGTGTAAATACGAAATCCATCAAATACGGCGTCACCTTCGTTTTCACCGTTCGCAAAGCTGTCGCGTCGTATTTGGCAAATCGTATTTGTACGTGAGAATTACTCAAATATGCACTCCAGATACTCCACCGCATTGAAAATCATCTTAAAATGAGCCATTGTCACCGCAATCTCAAGACCTGTTGTGCCCACAAGCACGTTACCGATGTATCTAAACGGTACTTAGTAGTGTTTTACCGTAGTTTTCCGTACAAACTGAGTATTTATTACTTACAGAAAACACTTTTACAACGTTTAAGTTAAAATGGAAAGGAAGTTTGTGAAGTTAGATAGTGGAAATCATACAAATTAGCAGCAGTATAAATAACCGATAATCATTTCGCAAAGAAGTCAATGAAAACAAAGAGTGGCATCTCTTGTAGACGTTGTGGTCTAGTGGTTGCCGGGCGCTGTGGCTCAGCGCCCGGTTAGGGGGCTGAACGCCCTTTGTAATAAAAAAGCTGAGCCAACAACACATCGAACAAGAACGAACAAATACGAACAGCGTCCGCAACGGACAGGACTACTCATAGAGCAAAAAAAAAAAAAAAAAAAAAAAAAAAAAACGTGGTTAAGGCGACAACCTCCTACCCAAAGTGTTTTAGGTTCGAATCCTTCCTGGCGCAAAATATTTTTTCACCAGTCATCTTGTTTGGAACACTTTTCACTTTTCTAGTCGTGTAAGAGAAGCCTGATCTGCAATATTCTTTAGGATGTACATGTAAGAGCGAGCGCCAGCAGTAGTTTCTTATACATCGGGGTTCACTCTTATTATAAAACAAAAGATGAAATTTCTGTGAGTGAAACAAACGTAGACTTTTATTTTTATTCATTTACTTTTTTAGTCTTGTTACAAATAATTCAATGCTTGAAACGCAGTTTGAAACAAAGCCTTCATGTTGACGATCACACAATCTTCAATATGAAGACTGAAAATTTTTGTACGTTTCAAACTATGTTTTAACACTGATGAGAGTCTGACAGCGACCAAAATCAAATTTTGCGACTGTAAAGAAATATTTGCGACTGCTCTTCAACATCCGTATATGTTAACAGCCACTGAGCACTTGGATTCAAGATGGTATCAAACCTGACATTTCAGGTTTTGTCCAATTAACGACAGAAAATACTAAAACTGGTTATGAGTGAATCTAAACAAATTCCTTTAGCTTTCCCGCATCGGCAAACAACTGTTTTGTTATTAAAATATTGTACGCTCTTTCTTCAGTACATAGCTTCTAAGAGCTGTTTCGACTAATATGTAATCCTTTTCGTTTCCCGAAACTTCCATGTACTTCCGTAGTGCCAAAATAAGAAGTTTTTCACTGCCAGCACTGCACTCTCTCTGCTGCTAACGCCGCGTCTTCCCTCCCAGCTCGTTGAACTCGCGACGCGCCAATGAACCGCAGAACTCTCTCTCGTCTAGGACAAACGGTAGCACCTAACGTTTTCCAACAAACGGCAAAAATAAATTCAAACCTTTCCGAAACTTTTTCTCGCTTACACCCCGACAAAAAAATGTAATGCGAAAAAGTTTGTCGCTTACTACATTTTGGACGTTGGTTTGGTAAAAGTTCTGCGTCAGACGTGGGATTTTAATTTATCACTTCACTATCACTGAATATATTGGCCGGAAAGTTTGCAGACATCGACAACATATAGCACTGAAGGCAATAATAAAATTATTTTGCTGTGCGACGCTTAGTTTAGGAGATACGGTGTGATGAATAAACAACTTTTCATAAAAGTTTAAATATTCTCTGTTTTCAGTGACAAAAAGTTTTAACTAAATTTTTAAAAAAGTTTCAGTAGGTAGTTCTCGGAACACACTGTCGTGTTATGTCGCCAAATTATAAAATACACGACTTTCATTTTTTTTACATTTTGGTGGGCTCTCTCTCATGGTGGGAAACGCAGCGAACACCGGCCACGGCTGCCGTTCGCCCTGCTCACCACCAGTGCGCATGCGTGGAGAAGCAGGCAGGCTCTTCTGATTGGCTGATGCGAGCAGATCTGGCAACAGCACCACCGTGAGCTTCGGTGTCCACGAAGGCGTACCGCAACGCCACCGAAAGGCGTACAGAATAAACTAATGGAGCTGCTTCGATAACTCGACCCCTCGGTGCGCTCTCTGACCGAACTGAACTTCGGGGCGCCGAAAAGATACAGAATAGGGCCCCTGGCCCGTGCTCGGTTTCTTTTCTGGCCCAGGTGCTGCCCGTGCCCAAACATCTGGCACGCGCAGTACAGCAGGCGGTGTACTGGTTTCTGTGGCGGGGCTCCATCTTTAAAGTGGCGCACGACATCTGCACCCTCGCACCGGAGGACGGGGGTTTGGGCCCAGTTGACTTCCGGACGAAGTGCGCGGCACTCCTGTGAAAGAGAACGTCGGCCGCGATGACGAAGGACCCTCGCAGCCCCACGGCCGCCCTCTTCCGCGAGTACCGACCCGGTTCCCCGACGGCGCTGGTCGACGTCTGCCACGTGCCGTTCCAGCTCAACTACGTCCGGCGATACTTGATCGACGACAGCTACCTGCTGCTCGCCGACGCCCCCAGCTCTCGGGTCTCCGACATCACTGCTGCCCTCCACGGTACTTCGGCGCGCTGTAAGTGGGAGTATCGGAAGGAAGGAAGGAAGCTTGGAGTTTGACGTCCCGTCGACAGCGTGGTCATTAGAGACGTAGCTTACGCTGGGAAAGTTTGGGGAAGGATATGGAAGGAAATCGGCGTGCCCTTTGAAAGGAACCATCCCAGCATTTGCCTGGAGTGATTTAGGGAAATGACGGAAAACCTAAAGCAGGATGGCCGGAGGTGGATTTGAACCACCATCCTTTCGAATGCGAGTCCAGTGTGTTACCACTGCGCCACCTCGCTCGGTGGGGATATCGGCTACCTCGGGTCCACTGGCCAGCCATGTAGAAGAACTTGGCTTCCAACGTTATCCCACCAGCGGTCCACAGTGTCTGGTACTCCGTTGTCCACCGCGCCTTTCCGACTAACGACAAGCTGTTTGCAATCAAACTCGTCCCTACTGACGCCTGTGAAGCACACACTCGAGCAGACACACTCGAGCACCGATTCGTTTGCTGAAATCACAGTGGTGTGTGGGAGATTGCGCGCGACATGCTGCGGCTTATAAACCGGGTGGATACGCGGTCGATCAACATTGACGATGCTCTAGTGCAATGTAACGTTTTTCTAACCAGTAAGGGAAATGCTACAATATGGATACTCGGACACACAATTTACGTCATTTTTCACGTGAAATTGACCACCGTACTCGACTACTTGACATTTATTTCGACTGAACACGACAGGATTAAAACCCATTCACTATACAAACTTTTGTCAAATTCTTTCATGTCTCCCTGTTACATGCATTCACAAAATTTATGGTTGACGAATAGCTATGTTATTGGATTCGATTGGTTCGTTTTTGGATTGTAATGACATGTTCCACTGACTGTTCCCTTTTTCGATATTAAATTTAATTATGATTTTTTCCCTAGCAGAAGTTTTTCTTTTCTTTCTTTACGTTTAAAATGTTGTCTATGATGGCGAGAGGATTGACAATGTACTTAGTTTAAAATGCAGACAGATGATTTTTTATAGTGTTTGCTGCTTCCTCCTAGTTTCACTCGTGTAGAATTGATTTCAATTTGTGAAATACAGAATAATAATTATTATTATTGGCGGCGGCCACGTGCCGTGACGTCGCTCCTCGTGGGGGGAGCAGCGGCAGGGCGCGCCTGCACCCACTGCACAGATTACAGAGTCTGCTTGTGCTCATTACTAAAAAAAATAATAATAAAATAAAATAAAAGGTGGCTAAGTGGTTAAGGCGACCGCTGGCCGGAAGCGGGAGACCCGGGTTCGATTCCCGGTCCGACTCACATTTTCACTTGTCGCTATTGCTTAATATCAATGCACAGATTCGGCCACTGTCAATCCTTTCTTTCCTATCCTTCTTCCTTCCCTTTCTTTAACTATCATTTTCAAATAAAGAAATTTAATTTTAGACGCAGTAAATCACGCGCGAGAATATGACAAATACGTTGAAGACGAACGAAAGGTAATAATCCTTGAGCCGAAGGCTAGCTTTTCAAACGAAGTAAGTTACCACTTAATAATAAGTTATGCTTGTAATGTGATGGGCAAAATTGTTCCTGAACTAAATGTTCAAATGTTTGTATAGCTTATGGGACTTAACTTCGGGGTCATCAGTCCCTAAACTTACAAACTACTTATGAACTAGCTAACATTAAGGACGGTACAAATATCCATGCCCGAGGGGAGATTCGAACCCCCGACCGTTCCTGAACTGTCGGATGTAAATGCATTTGTGATTTAGCTTTTTTTAAACTGATGTTTCTGGGCACCTTCGCGACTTGTGTGTGTCGCTTCAAGGAAATGTTATTCTCATCATCCAGTTATTTTGACAAAATAATGGCATTTAAGATGAAACTGTCGCTCTTGGAAAGGCAGCTGGAGGCAAGAAACGTCTCTTACTTTCCGGAAATATCAGCATTAACAATCGTTGCCACTGCTGCAGATTTTGGAGAGTATACAGATCTGTTAAGAAAACTGCGTACTGAATTTGAAACAAGATTTTCTGATATTTCGCGTTTGGCAGCAGATTTAGAAATTTTTACTACTCCGCACTCTGTAGACGTCGATACTGTAAGTCATAGATCTTCAGTGCGATTCAGAACAAAGACAGATATCAGAAGAGGAAAACGTTAGGTGACTTTTATAAACATTTGTCGCAGAAATGTCACCCAAAACTTCACAGACATGCAGCACCGATGTTTAGTCTGTTCGGGTCAACGTACAGTTGTGAGCAATTCTTTTTCATGGTGAAAATGTGTAAAACATGACTTCGATGTTCCATTTAAAATTATCACGTGAAACGTTCTTTAAGACTGAGCTGTGCAAAATCAGCCATTGCCACCATCGAAGCACTGACCTAAAAACAAGTTAATAAATTTACAAAGCAGCAATAGAAAACGGAGGTTGATTAATTTAGTATATTTTCATTGTTATAACATTTCCTGGCTTAGCCTTCCAGTTTGCCAACTCCCATTAACTTTCTTGTTTAGTACGTATTTACATTCATTTTGTTCCTTATTTATGTAGTGAACATGTTCTCGTGAATTAGAAAATCTGTTTGTCAGTAAATCTATTGTAATAGACTTTTTCTTTAAAAGTTGTACATATTACATTAGAACCTTGTTTCATTTTTACTGTACATTTTGAATGCATATCCCCACTCGAGTAATGATTTAATTGCTACTGTTTACGACAGCACAGAAGAATAAGCTTGCCTCGCACAGCGCTGCTGGCTGTCCTTGCCAGGCGAACAGTCACATGCTCTGGGCTCCCGGACGCAGAGTAGCGACGGAGCCGGAGCAAAGAGCGAAAACAAGCTGCTCCGTAGAACGGCCCTGGTAATGCACGATCCGGAGTCTTCTGTCACGTCATTCGGAAATCCAGTGCACTGTGATCTATTCCCAACAGAATTTTTGCTCTAGACACATATTTTTACAACATCGCAGTTCACTCCATTATACTACTATCAAATTGTTGACACTCCCTCTCACATAGCTGTCGCAAGTATGGTTAACCATTCAAGCATATTTCATCGAAAGGTGACTGACACACAGAACACTTTACTAGGAACTACATTTCATACGCAGACATCTTGCTAAGAACTGCAATACAAGAAGCCTATATCAATTCCTTGTTATTCGTCGGCTGCGTGATTTGGACCTCACTTGGACAACGTATTCTATTCCCAGTTATCAAGTTCAAAGTTTGCGCAACTGCCGCGCGGAAATAGCCGCGTGGTCTAAAGCTTCATGCTATGGACTGAGCGACCGCTCCCGCCGGAGATAGAGTCCTCCCTCGGGTGTGTGTGTGTGTGTGTGTGTTTTGTCCTTTGTGGAAGTTAGTTTAAGTACAAATAATACAATTCCTTGAGACAACATTGTCTCGTTATACCAAAGGTATTAAACATAAGGAGAGGCATTGAATTAAAATTTGTGCTGTGCCCGGGATTCGAACCGGGAACCTCCTACTTACTAGGTAGGGGCCTTAGACCGCTCAGCTAACACCGTGTTGCAGCCAGAGTTGTGTTAGCTGAGCGGTCTAAAGCACCTGCCTTATCAGTTGGAGGGCCCACAGCACAATGCCTCTCCTTATGTTTAATACCATTGGTATAACGAGACAATGTTGTCTCAAGGAATAGTACTAGTTGTTGATATTTATATCACCCCGGCCTGAGGAACAAGGCAGGATTGTTCCCATTCGCGTTCTTTGCTGGGGTGCTATTACTGGCAATTTGATACGCATTTCACAGGGAACATGAGGCAGAATTAAAAGTATGTGATGTGGAGGGAGAGGTGCTTTAAGAGAGTCCGTGTAGTTGCTATGGCTGCAATGCTGTGTGCCGGCCGCGGTGGCCGAGGGGACTGAAGCGTTCCAGTCACGGTCTGCACGGCCACTACGGTCGGGGGTTCGAATCCCTCCTCGGGCATGGATATTTGTGCCGTCCTTAGGATTTGCTAGTTCATAAGTAGTTTGTAAGTTTAGGGACTGATGAGCCCGTAGTTAAGTCCTATAAGCTATACAAACATTTGAACATTTTGCAATGCTGTGTTAACTGAGTGGTCTAAAGCACCTACCTATTAAGTAGGAGGTCCCGGGGTCGAATCTGGGCCACAGCACAAACTTTAATTCAATGCCTTTCCTTATGTTTAATACCTTTGGTATAACGAGACAATTTTGTCTCAAGGAATTGTATTATTTGTACTTAAACTAACTTTCACAAAGGACAACAAGTGAAGGTGATGTGAAGAATACACATTTTCATTTTGAAGCTGGATAATTTCCGATATTGGGGCTAGAAGCTTACAAATTTGGGGGGGGGGGGATTCTGTATTTACCACAGTCTACAAGAAAGAAACCATTCGCTACAAAGCAAAAGTCGGCTTTAAATAAAATTGTAAATTTTGGGAAAGGTGGACTGTATTTAAAATTACAGATTACTGTATTATAGACACCATCACTAGGTTTGGCGGGGAGGGGGGGGGGAGGGGAAGGCATGGGCAGCCTGACTTGCGGTTAGCTATCTCATTGTTGGGGTAGATAATTCCTATCTACCCACCTGCACAGAGAATTGCGCTAAGTTGAAGGAGATATGTAGATAATAGCCAGAGATTGGGACAGTGAGGAACTTTAACTTACAGTTTTTACTAAGGAGTAGAAGATTACTTATCCGTTCTCCTCTAGACCCATCGGAATACAGTTCTCAAGCATAACACTCAAGTAGGATGACTAACAGCTCTGATGAACCAATATTGCATGTAAAAGTGCTGCAATATAAGGGAGATGGTCGTTCCCTATGCTTGTTGTTATGCAGATGGTGGAAAAAGTCGAAGTATGTATACAACACTAGAACAGTTACTACAATTCAGGAAAAAAGGAACAGTTTGTGAACCATAAAATAACAGTTGAAAATTGCCAGCTTCAAGTTTAGCAGTGGCTCGTATTAATTTGATGTTGGAATCCGAGGTGGAAGAAAGGAATATTTACATGGCATTTCGAAATTTAAGGAGAGGGAGGCGGAATTTGTACTCATGGCAGCATGGGTTATCGGGCATCTGCAGGATATCTGCACGATATTTTGGTTACGTAGACTTTAGCTGTTCCTTAGGTGGACCTGTACCATTATTTATGCCTGTGGCCTCACTCCTCCGTCGACTGTTGTAAGCGCTCTTCTGCGACTCCCTTCGGTCTGTCAGCCCCACTGTGTTCCTCGCCTGTTCGTTGCGATCTGCTGGAGCGTTACCATTTCATGCTTCGTCTTCTCCGGTTCTGGTGTTCGCTTTGTGGCCCGCAACCACGAGACCTGCTCCTGGCTGTTCCGTCTTCGGTCTAGAGTTCCCTCTGCTATCTGCGTCTGCTCTGCTGGAAAATTGACATTCCGTTTATCGTCCGCTGAGGTTCTGGACGTTCCCTTTGTGGCCCGCTTCTAGATGTTCCATCTTCAGTCCAGTGTGTTTGGCTCTCCGTCTAGGGATCGTTTACCATATACACGCTTTCCGTTCTTATATTTGAGGTGTGCTGCAGCTGTCCCTGTTGATTCTTTAACAATTCAAGGGTAAGATAACATGGTCTACTTAGCTGATATCCAATGTCGTGGTACATGAGATCGTCAGTCACTTTTGTCTCTGTCGATCCCCTTATAACAATACCCAAAACTCTGGGCGTTTGTGCTAGAATTTTGGTTGCATCATAATTCATGGCAAGATCTATTTCTAGACAGTGTTCAGCAATGGCTGATTTCGTCACCTGTCTTAGTAAGGCGTGCCTCTGATGTACACTTGACACCAAAAAAAGTGTATCATTGTTGAATGCAACCCAACTAACGTAGTTATCGTGCAGGTTCTCTAATCAGCAAGCCCCTGTGGAGTACAGTCGTTCGACTATACACAATGGGTACCATAAGAAACAGTAGAGAACATTGCTCCTTATAGCAGTCAGCCCACATGTAATCCAATACTGTCATACAACAAAGCTGTGGTGGAGTAGCCGAGCGGTCTAAGGCGCCTCGCTGCGGAGCGCGCGGTTACTCGCCGTCGGAGGTTCGGGTCCTCCCTGGGGCATGGGTGTGTGTGTTGTAGTTAGGTTAGTTTACCTTAGTTTAAGTAGTTCATAAGCTACGGACTGATGACCACGCAGTTTGGTCCGATAGATTAACAAACATTCGAACATACGACAAATTTTAGAATACAAGTTATTAGAGAGAGATAGCAATACAAATTCAATTTCATTACAATAAGTGAGAAATCGGATACCTTATCAAACTCATTCAACAACATGATGAGTATTTGTTCGTGCTCCGAATTTGAACACACTGTTAACCAAAATAGCTCGCGTTTCTGTTCGAGACTCGATTAGGCATAAAGGGATGTACAACATTGACGTTTTCATTAGTATCGGTTTACAAGGCCAATGTCCGGACCCAAACTGTATGGTTAAATTTAGCACTGCAGCAGGAATTGCATGAAATTCAAATTGTTGCTTAGAGGTAACCACTAAAGATATTACAAAATGCAACTCACAGATGTCAAACGTAATGAAATTGTGGGATAGAACGCAGTACCTATACGAATCGTTAACGAAGCACGATCACACGTCAGATAAATTCACAAATATCGCTGTATTTGAACTTGAAACGATGATACAATTGACTTCTTTCGCGACAGGAACTCAAACCCGGCAATATTCGCTATTTGCATAGAGATGAAATATTCACTATTTTCTCACCATTCGCGGGATGTGCACATGTTCGGCTAGAAGTAGCACAATAAATAACTTTGTGCTGCCTGGGACCCCAATCCTGCGCCTATCGTCACCTCGACCTCAGAAGAGATGGTAACAACTCTCCCATTGTCGTTCACTAGTGATTAGGATCGTGCCGTTCATGGAAACCTGGACGGGTTTGGCATTTTGAGGAAACAACGAAAACTAATCCAACTTTGTTCTAGTCAAAGCGAATGGACATATGTAATGTTGATTTGAAACACACCACAGTCCTAAATTCTTTACTTGGAGCTACTGGAGGTGAAGAAGGGGATGTTTGCGATTGTTAAAAACTGTTACCCCCAGCAGAAATCAAACCATCGGTTGTTGGTGGGCTGGATGCTAGCTTGTAATGGCTTTCAGATGTGGTAGTATAATGTTTTTGTCAAAATGGAGTGCAGAACACATTGTACGAGAAGTAAAATAGTTCCTCGGTATCTGTCTACATAACAGTAATTTCTTGGCAGCACGGTCTGAGGTGAATTTGGTTTAATTCTCGTAATTCTCTCTTCAAAAACCATAATTAGTAAAGCTTTTGCCCATTTTGGCGCCCCCTGAATCTGCGCCCGGCTCCCCTTGAACTCCCCCCCCCCCCCCAGCCGGCCGCGGTGGCCGAGGGGACTGAGGCGCTTCAGTCACAGTCTGCTCGGCCACTACGGTAGGGGGTTCGAATCCCCCCTCGGGCATGGATATTTGTGCCGTCCTTGGTTGTAGGTAGTTCATAAGTAGTTTGTAAGTTTAGGGACTGATGACCCCGTAGTTGAGTCCCTTAAGATTGACAAACATTTGAACATTTTTTGAGGTGTCTTGTCGTGAAGTTGCGGCCGCTCCTGCCAGAGGTTCGACTCCTTCCTCGGGCATGTCAGACAGGGGGTAAAATGTTACTTTCGCTTCAGTTTGTAGTTGAGAGCTGCTTCCTCTTAATCTTTAGAGAGCGTCTACATTTTTATGTAGGAAGCGATCAGCTGCAGCGTGAATCGCCTCCTCATTGCCCTTGCGAAGGCTGATGCAGATAATTCAGACAGTAGGGAACGAAAATAGCTATAGTTGCTACGTGAAATTCATCACCCTTGTCTGTAATCATATATTTGTGAAGTAGATGACACACCAAAGTTGTATTTTCAGACATTAATTAAAGTAGGATGTAAGGCTAGGTAGGGACTGATGACCTCAGCTGTTTGGCCCATTAGGACTACAATAAAAAAATTATATACAGTATGTAGAATTATGTAACATTGTGTATGATTGTATACTACATGGTGATTTTGTATGCATGTTGCTATATGCTTATTTAACTATGGCCTCATCTTGCTCAAGTATGTACGAAAAATGTGAGTGAATTCTTATGGTACTTAACTGCTGAGGTCATCAGTCCCTAAGCTTACACACTACTTAAACTATCTTAATCTAAGGACAATGCACACAGCCATGCCCGAGGGAGAACTCTTAACAACCGATGTGAGCAGCCGCCCGCTCCATGACATGATGCCTTAGACCGCGCAGCTACTCTGTGCGGCGCTCAAGTTTGTAACGTAGCTCTTACCATAATAAATGTAATGTTACCCATCTTAAAAGTCGCGAAAAGTTTCGATAATGCATTTGTAAAACGGGGAAATTATACCATTTGTAACAGGTGGGACGAAAGCAGAGGAGGTCATTCGAAACACCAGTGCTCTGTATTTCACAGAACGAAGAATATAGGTAAGGAGATATGAAAGAACACTGTCTCATAGAAAGGACTGATAGATAGTAACGAAAGCAGAAATTAAAAGAGAAAGTATGCTGTCAATGGAAATCAACAGATTTGATCATAGCGTTTTGATGGAACAGACCAGAAGGGTAACTGAGGTTATTGTGTAAGAGACACGACAGGGAGTGAGACAGAGAGAACAGAAGAGAAACTAGCAATGAATAACTGAAAGACAAATCGTTTGCATATTTTGTGAAGGATTAATGGATGGATGAGAGGAGAGAGACGTTTTTGAAATATCAAAAATTACTTTGACTGCATCCATCTAAACTGATTACTCTGTATTTATGGAGGCTGGGCGTAAATGAAATGAAAATAGGAATTGATTGAAAGGAGAAGCATTGAATTAAAATTTGTGCCATGGGCGGGAATCGAACCCAGACCTCCAAACTTCCTTTAATTCAATGATTCTCCTTTAACTCAATCTCTTTGACATATTGAGACGGAAAACTGTGTCTAGGTTAATAAATTCATAATAAAAATACGATAATGAACCACAGACATTGCCGAGGTGGGGTGGCTTGCTTGCCTCAACGATGCAGATAGCCGTACCGTAGGTGCAACCACAGTGGAGGGGTATCTGTGGAGAGGCCAGACAAACGTGTGGTTCCTGAAGAGGGGCAGCAACCTTTTCAGTAGTTACAGGGGCAACAGTCTGGATGATTGACTGAGCTGGCCTTGTAACATCAGCTAATGGGGCTTTGCCACACAGTTACTTCGAACGGCTAAAAGCAAGGGGAAACTACAGCCGTTACATTTCCCGAGGACATGCAGCTCTACTGTATGAAAATATGATGATGGCATCCTAAAAAAAAATGTTCAAATGTTTGTTAAGCTTATGGGACTTAACTACGGGGTCATCAGTCCCTAAACTTACAAACTACTTATGAACTACTTACAAACTAGGACGGCACAAATATCCATGCCCTAGGGGGGATTCGAACCCCCGACCGTAGTGGCCGTGCTGACCGTGACTGGAGCGCCTCAGTCACCTCGGCCACCGCAGCCGGCGATGGCATCCTCTCGGGTAAAATATTCCGGAGGTAAAATAGTCCCCCATTCGGATCTCCGGGCGGGGACTACTCAGGAGGATGTTGTCATCAGGACATACAATACTGGCATTCTACGGATCGGAGCGTGGAATGTTAGATCCCTTGATCGGGTAGGAAAATTAGAAAATTTAAAAAGGGAAATGGATAGGTTGAAGTTAGATATAGTAGGGATTAGTGAAGTTCGGTGGCAGGATGAACAGGATTTCTGGTCAGGTGAGTACAGGATTAAAAGGTAAAGCAGTCAACAATCCGAAGATTGGTTTGAACACCACAGTGCTTTACTAGGCATGGTCCTGTTTGGAGGTGGTATGCCGTTGCCTTCCTCCGACCTTCGAACTGACCTACCCAGCCAGTTATAGGGGGACCTACAGTTTAGCGTGGGTTCCGAACCACGGTGCTACTCGGTATTTTTCACATGAGCAATACTGCCAGAGGTGAAAGAAGTGGAAAGTGACAGATAAAAATCCTAGGACCTGGCGGGGATCGAACCCGCGACCTTTGGATTTGTAGTCTCGCACTCTACCACTGTGCAACCGCGGATTATAAATACAGAATAAGTTGGGGGTATCACAGGAGTAGGACTGATAATGAATAAGACAATAGGAATGCGGGTAAACTACTATGACCAGCACAGTGATCGCATTATCATTGTCAAGATAGATACGAAGCCAACACCGACAACAGTAGTACAGGTTTATATGCCAACTAGCTCTGCCGATGATGAGGAGATCGAAGAAATATATGAGGAGCTAAAGGAAATTATTCAGACAGTTAAGGGAGAGTAAAACTTAATTGTGATGGGAGACTGGAATTCGGTAGTAGGAAAAGGAAGAGAAGGAAAAATAGTAGGTGAATATGGACTGCGCAGAATGAATGAAAGAGGAAGTCGACTGGTAGAATTTTGCACGGAACATGATTTAATCGTAACAAACACGTGGTTTAAGAATAACAAAAGAAGGTTGTATACGTGGAAGAGACCAGGAGACACCGGAAGGTATCAGATAGATTTTATAATGGTAAAACATAGATTCCGGAACCAAGTTATAAACTGTAAGACATACCCAGGGGCAGATATAGACTCTGACCATAACTTGTTAGTCATGAACTGTAGGCTGAAACTGAAAAAACTGCAGAAAGGTAGGAAAATAAGGAGATGGGACTTAGATAAATTGAAAGAACCTGAAGTTCTGGAGAATTTCAGAGGGAGATTTAGGCAACAATTGACAGAAACAGAGGGAAATAAAACAGTAGAAAGGAATGGGTAGCATTGAGAGATGAAATAGTGAAGGCAGCAGAGGAGACAATAGGTAGAAAGGCAAAAATTCTTGGATATCACAGGAAATACTAAATTTAATTGATGAAAGGAGAAAATATAAAAATGCAGTAAATGAAACAGGCAAAATGAAGTACAGACGACTAAGAAATGAGATTGACAGGAAGTGCAAAATGGCTAAGCAGGAGTGGCTAGAAGCCAAATGCAAATCTGTAGAAGAATGTATAAGAAGGGGAAAAGTAGATACCACCTATAGAAAAAATAAAAGAGACATTTGGGGACTAGAAAAGCAACTCTATGAATATCAAGAACTCAGATGGGAAACCAGTTCTCAGCAAAGAAGGGAAAGCTGAAAGGTGGAAAGAGTACATAGAGCACCTCTATAAAGGAAATGAACTTAGAGACGATGTTGTAGGAAGGGAAGAGGAAGTAGATCAAGATGAAATAGGAGATACTATACTGTAGATGACATACCCTCAGAGCTACTAAAGTCTCTGGGAGAGCCAGCCATGACAAAACTATTTGAACTGGTATGTAGGATGTATAAGACAGGCGAAATACCCTCAGACTTTAAGAAAAATGTAATAATCCGAATTCCAAAGAAAGCAGGCGCAGAAAGGTGTGAAAATTACAGAACCATCAGTTTGATAAGTCATGGTTGCAAAATTTTAACACGAATTATATACAGGAGAATGGAAAAGCTGGTAGAAGCTGACCTCGGGGAAGATCAGTTTGGATTCAGGAGGAACGTAGGAACCCGGGAGGAAATACTCACTTTACTTCTTATCTTAGAAGATAGATTAAGGAAAGGCAAACCTACATTTTTAGCTTTTGTAGGTTTGGAGAAAGCATTTGACAATGTTGACTGGTTGTAGCCTTTCTCCGATGTTATTCAATTTGTACATCGAGCAGTCGGTGAAGGAAAGCAACGAAAAATTTGGAATAGGGATTAAAGTTCAGGGGGATGAAATAAAAACATTGCGTTTTGCTGATGACATTGTAATTCTGTCAGAGACAGCAAAAGACCTGGAAGAGCAGTTGAATGGAATGGACAGTGTGTTGAAGAGATCGTATAAAATGAACATTAACAAGAGCAAAACAAAAATAATGGAATGCGGTCTTAGAAAATCAGGCGATGCTGAAGGAATTAGATTAGGTAACGAAACAATGAAGGTGATAGATGAGTTTTGTTACTTGGGTAGTAAAATAACATGGGATGGTCGCAGTATAGAGGATATAAAATGCAGAATGGCAATGGGAAGAAAAGCATTTTTGAAAAAGAGAAATTTGCTAACATCGAATATTAATTTAAGTGTAAGGAAGTCTTTTCTGAAGGCATTTGTGTGGAGTGTTGCCTTGTACGGGAGTGAAACATGGACGATAAGCAGTGCGGACAGGAAGAAAATAGAGGCTTTTGAAATGTGGTGTTACAGAAGAATGCTGAAGATTAGGTGGGTAGATCGCATAACTAATGAAGAGGTACTGAACAGAATTGGCGAGAAAAGGAATTTTTGGCATACCCTGACTAAAAGAAGGGATCGCTTGGTAGGACACATTCTTAGACATCGAGGAATTGTAAATTTAGCATTGGAGGGAAGTGTGTGGGGTAAAAATCGCAGAGGGAGACCAAGAGACGCGTATAGTAAGCAGATTCAAGACGATGTGGATTTCCGTTCTTATGAGGAGATAAAAAGGCTTGCTCAGGATAGAGTAGGGTGGAGAGCTGCATCAAACCAGTCTCCGGACTGAAGACCATAACAATAACAATGAAGGAACTATATATTTTAGAAGAAACCTTCAATGTAAAGGCAGCTCAAAGGAAAAACAAACTCATATTTTATATCAGTTGCCAAGAGATCATCCATAGTCTCTCATTTAGGAAATATGAAAATACAGACAAGGTAAAAAAACATTTCAAGGATTAATAAATTACTCAGAATCCCTCATTATTTGTTTCTTCCATAATGCATCTCAGCATAGAATTTATAACGCCAACGGACCAGCTTCTCTTCAGTAAGAGCGACGACTCTATCTTGAGTTCATTGCTCACAGTGAGATGGCCTGATTTGTATTTCTGCTTTCTGCTCTTAATATGATGCCAGGAAGTAAACATTCTGTATTTATGTCAGAGCCTCACTTTGCGCTGTGCTTTGGGCTGTTGGCCGCCACCGCGGCTACGGCGGATTAGCGGCGCATGCTGGAGCGCCGTGTTGCGGTGCATGCGGCAGTCCACCGTCGGAAGTTCGAATCCCCTCTCGGGAATGGTTGTTCATAGTATAAGGTAGTTCATAAATAGTTTGTAAGTTTAGAGACTGATGATCCCGCAGTTAAGTCCTTTAAGCCTTACAAACATTTGAACCACCACGGCGACCGCCAGCTTGCTGGCTCTCGCCAAGCCTCGCCTCGGTACCAACTGTGGTGTACCGGCCAGCCTGTAGCTCACGAGCCACGTCTAACAAGTCCAGGCTGCAAAGCCAGGCTCAATCCTTGAAGTATCAAACGTTTCTGCCAACCTACCCAATTGTATAGTATAAACTACCATAGCTAGAGCTATTTTGCTATAAAATGAGTAGCCACATTCTCTTTCGACATTTCATTCAAATATTTAACAAAGTTAAAGAACAGACTCATGATAACCGTAGCTACCACATAATGTTTCACCTAGATAGCAATCAAACGACACAGGGATCTATTCCTTCTTTTCAGTGCTCTGCATAGATCTAGACGTAATAAAACATATATTCAACTTAGAAAGCTAAGCGTGTTGTAAAATTAAATAGTTCTGGTGGCAAGAACGCAAATGTATACACGTAGTATATCATTCACGTTTTGTGCACTTATAAAGTGTTCTCAATATCTTGCAACAATAAATGCAACACGACGGAAATTACTGTCTGCTGTTCTGTTATTCACAGTGAAGTGTTTCGTAATGGCTCCATAGAATCGCTTCAGTTTCTCGACTCTTCCACGCTTATACGAAGCTAAGGAAAACAAGTGCCAAAAAGCATATGTGCGAGTTCTAATTACGATTATATTAAATTTACAATTCAAATCAAATGTTCGAATGTGTGTGAAATCTTATGTCACTTAACTGCTATGGTCATGATTCCCTAAGCTTACACACTACTTAAACTAACTTATTTAATTGACAGCACACACACTCCTATGCCCGAGGGAGGATTCGAACCTCCTACGTGAGCAGCCGCCCGATCCATGACATAGCGCCTTAGACCGTGCGGCTACTCTGCACGGTATTTTCACAACTGTAACATCAGACTTTGTACATTAATCAGTAAAAAAGCTCTTTGCATTCGCAGGAGAAAGTTGGTGATTGAAATCTCATGCAAGAAGCGTACTACAATGAAAACGCTTTTGTTTTCATGTTGCCATCTCATCCCCCTGCCCTCTCCGCCCCCTTCCCCACCTAAATGAAGAAACGGAAAACATCCATGACCTCCTTTCCGCTAATTCACTATAATGCACAATCTGACATTTTTCACCTTTTTCAACGTTCTACCTCTATCACGTCAGGTAATAGTCGCACACTGCTCAGCAATACTGCAGAAGAGGTGGAGCAATAGTGTAGTCTCCTTGGGAGACGTTTTAATCTTCTAATTGTTGTGTCAATAACAAACCGTTTGTTTTATCTTGGCAAAAACATGAATTTTTCAAAGCTAACGTTGTTTTCAATTGTACCCACCAGAAATTTCGGTAAATGTATTACCCTTAAAATTGTTTTGCATATCGATGTCTCAAAGTCTGACGAAAATAGCTGGTAATAATGTGGTGAACTATACATATATTTATGTTTAGGGTCTATTGTTCGGCTAGAAGTAGCACAATAAATAACTTTGTGCTGCCTGGGACTCCAATGCCGCACCTATCGTCACCTTGACTCAGACTACAAGGTAACAACTCTCCCATTGACGTTCACTAGTAATTTGGATCGCGCCGTTCATAGAGACCTGGACGGGTTTGGCATTTTGAGGAAACAACGAAAACTAATCCAACTTTTTTCTAGTCAGTAGCGAATGTACATGTGTAATGTTGATTTGAAACACACCACAGTCCTAAATTCTTTACTTGGAGCTACTGGAGGTGAAGAGGGGGATGTTTGCGATTGTTAAAAACTGTTACCCGCCGGCCGCGGTGGCCAAGGGGACTGAGGCGCTCCAGTCATAGTCTGCACGGCCACTACGGTCCTTAGGATAAGCTAGTTGATAAGTAGTTTGTAAGTTCAGGGACTGATGACCCCGTAGTTAAGTCCCATAAGCTCTACAAACATTTGAACATTTGATTTTCGAAGAGCTGCTTCCTCTTAATCTTTAGAGAGCGTCTACATTTTTATGTAGGAAGCGATCAGCTGCAGCGTGAATCGCCTCCTCATTGCCCTTGCGAAGGCTGATGCAGATAATTCAGAAAGTAGGGAACGAGAATAGCTGTAGTTGCTACGTGAAATTCATCACCCTTGTCTGTAATCATATATTTGAGAAGTAGATGACACACCAAAGTTGAATTTTCAGACATTTTAATTGGAATATCACCAATATATTAAATGAATCTTGAAAGATTCTCCTTTATACTTATAAGTGCGATGACTGTTCTTTCGCAAGAACAGACACCACATAAATATGCATAATTAAGGAGAAGACGAGCACAGATCCAATCTTCAGTGCAGAGGCACTCTACGCTTCAAATCTTGAGGTAATCGGCAAAGTGCCACGAGCAGTGAATGCAAATTGGTAGCGGCAACTACGTAAGCAGTGTGAGGAAGTTTGAGTGTTGTGGGCGCCTTGGCGGAGGAGGGGGGGGGGGGAGAGTATCCCGCGCACCTGCGATTGATCGTTGTTTCCCCGCTTGCGCAGTGGTCACCGGAGCTGCTTAGGTAGCAGTAAGAACCGGGGCCGAATTCCGCCTGGGCACAAATGTTCAACTTCCCCAATGCGTTCACTCAATGGCCACAAGCAGCTAGCGTCGGATTATTTCTTTTAACGAAGATTCTTCTCTGTCATTCCAGGAAGCAGCACAACTATTCATTCACCAGACATGATCCACCATATTGTTATTTCACTACCGTAGTCGTACCAGGAAGATCATTTTCTACAGGCAATGTCTTCCTCGAGGCACGGCCACTACGGTGGAGGTTCGAATCCCCCCTCGGGCATGGATATTTGTGCCGTCGTTAGTGTTAGCTAGTTCATAAGTAGTTTGCAAGTTTAGGGACTGATGACCCCGTAGTTAAGTCCCATAAGCTATACAAACATTTGAAATTTGAATTTTTTTCTTTCTCGAGTGATCCAACACCTTAGGAGAACATCTTGTGCACACACTATGCAATGGCTTAATTTCTTTTCCTACGACGTGATGTCGAACATTGAAGTTTTTTATAGTTAGGGAGATGAATGGAATGTTGCACAGAAACATAAGAAAGAAAATAAAAGTAATCCATTGTATTGATGTCGATATGTAGAAGGACGCCTGAACAAATACTTTTTCCAAGGTTATGAAATATCTAGAAATATATCACATATTAACATCAAGCCGGCATGGATTTCGAAATCTTTACACTTGTGAGACTTTGGCGATACTATATTTGCATGAAGTACTGAGTACTCTCAAACTAATTCCGTATTTGTTGTTGTTATGGTCTTCAGTCCAGAGACTGGTTTGATGCAGCTCTCCATCCTACTCTATCCTGAGCAAGCCTCTTCATCTCCTCATAAGAACGGCAACCCACATCCATTTGAATCTGCTTACTATACGCGTCTCTTGATCTCCCTCTGCGATTTTTACCCGACACACTTCCCTCCAATGCTAAATTTACGATTCCCCGATGTCTAAGTATGTGTCCTACCAAGCGATCCCTTCTTTTAGTCAGGGTATGCCAAAAATTCCTTTTCTCGCCAATTCTGTTCAGTACCTCTTCATTAGTTATGCGATCTACCCACCTAATCTTCAGCATTCTTCTGTAGCACCACATTTCAAAAGCCTCTATTCTCTTCCTGTCCGCACTGCTTATTGTCCATGTTTCACTCCCGTACAAGGCAACACTCCACACAAATGCCTTCAGAAAAGACTTCCTTACACTTAAATTGATATTCGATGTTAGCAAATTTCTCTTTTTCAAAAATGCTTTTCTTCCCATTGCCATTCTGCATTTTATATCCTCTATACTGCGACCATCGCATGTTATTTTACTACCCAAGTAACAAAACTCATCCACCACCTTCATTGTTTCGTTACCTAATCTAATTCATTCAGCATCGCCTGATTTTCTAAGACCGCATTCCATTATTTTTGTTTTGCTCCTGTTAATTCAGTATTTATAGAGCGCTAAAATGATTTATGGTATCTTCAGTCATAATCAACTTAGAACTAAATCGCTTTCCTAAGGAGTATAGTCACGTTGTGCGATTGGGATCGTGATGTCCTGTCTGCAAAGGTAATAGTTTGCAGTAACTGACGAGGAGTCACCTAGTGAAAAGGACGTGACGAGTGTAATTCTTCCAGCAAAGTGAAGTAGACTTCTCCTGTTTCGAATATATATCCGAAATATTTAATAAGCAATCAGAACATTGGTTTTAGATTTGAGGCAGTTTATGCTGCCGACTAGTAAACTTCTCAGAAAAGCGAAGTCAGCTGCGAAGTGATTTTGAATTTATATCTTCACGGCGCATATTGTGACAATTGACCTTAAACATCAATATGCATTTGGTTCTGAACATGATTACTAAAAGAGTTTCGTCAGCATTCTAGATATCGGTAAGAAAAAAAAAATTGAAGGTAATACATGGTGCAATTAAAAACAATGTTTACTGGGAATAACACGTATTTTGGCGAAGGTGAAACAAACGTTCTGTTATTGACACAACCATTAGAAGATTTAACAATCTTGAATAAAATGAGCCTGTACTTAAATAAGCTTATAGCAATATCCCATACCAAATCCTAATGTAGCAAGCTAAAATGTAGTATAATGTCATGAAAAATCCGCGATAAGGCGCCTCAGACCACGTGGCCATTCCGTGCGGCTAAGAATGTCTTACATAGCCAAACACTTTTGAGCTCTTTGACTGGTTTTACCGTCTACTGAGTACTCCATTATGACAAATCATTATGCTAACACATCTGTAATTCGGTGGTAGGCCGGGGTGAAATTAACTTGTAATGGCTAAGGTATGGGTCCGATTCCCGCTGGGGGTAACAGTTTTTAACAGCCACAAAAAATACCATCTGCACCTCCAGTAACGACAAGTAAAGAACGCAGGACTCTGCTTTGTTTGAAATCAACATTACACATGTCCATGCGCTACTAAGTTAAACAGAGTTTTCGTTGTTTCCTCAAAATACCAAACCCCTCCACGTCTCTACGAACGGTGCGATCCTAACTGGTAGTGAACGACATTGTGATAGTTGACGTCTCATCGTGTCAGGTGCAGAGTGATGGTATGTGCGGGGTTGGAGTCCCTCGAAGAAACAATAAATATATCAGCAGTATGCCTTCCTACTATACAATAGCAAATGGTGCCGCGTTCGACTCCCTGCCTGGGAAAAAATCATTTGAATCGTCTTTTCAGGTACCAGTATAACGCTGTTTGTAAACATTTTAAATATATAACATCTGATTGTGATTAGTTAACA
The DNA here is from genome assembly GCA_026315105.1 of Locusta migratoria. Classification (NCBI taxonomy): domain Eukaryota; kingdom Metazoa; phylum Arthropoda; class Insecta; order Orthoptera; family Acrididae; genus Locusta; species Locusta migratoria. Next base: position 341,138,767 of record CM048755.1, read on the forward strand.
ATTCATCAATGTACTGCATTCTATTCCAGAACTTTATGATGTATGACATCTGTGAGTTCAAAATCAAATGTTTGTAGAACTTATGGGACTTAACTACGGTGTCATCAGTCCCTAAGCTTACAAACTACTTATCAACTAGCTAAGACTAAGGACGGCACAAATATCCATGCCCGAGGGGGGATTCGAACCCCCGACCGTAGTGGCCGTGCAGACCGTGACTGGAGCGCCTCAGTCCCCTCGGTCACCGCGGCCGGCCATCTGTGAGTTGCACTATATTACATATCTTCAGCAGTTACCTCTCAGCAATAATATGAACTTCATGCAGTGCTAAGATTATCATTTATTTCCTGGTCGGACATCGGTCTTGGAAACCGATACTAATGAAAACGTCAGAGTTTTATGTCTATTTATGCCTAATCGTGTCTCGATCAGGCATACAACTGTTGTTTGGTTAACAGTGCATTCAAATTCAGATCACGAACAAAAATATATCATGTCATTAAATAAGCGTGATAACATATCTGACTTTTCACTAATTGCAATGAAATCTAATTTACAAGTGTTACTGTCTCATCCCTAATGACGTGTATAGTAATATTTATTGTACGAAAGTATTGGTTTGCAACTTGACTGAATGCCATAAGGAGAAATAGTCTTTAGTGTCTTATGTAGTACCTGTTGTGGGTAGGTAATGACTGTACTGTGGAATGATGTGACGACCAGTGACACAACTATGCTATGTTGGTTGCATATCGTCAGGTGCGGCCTCCACTTTGGAATTCAGGGGTTATCCTCTTTGCAATTGATATACACTGTTCTTGTCGTGTGACCAATGTAAGAGATGTCTCATTGAGAAGGTATATTATAAATCCCTGGTTTCTGTAACTGCGGGTCATCTTTTAACATTTCCGACCAGTCCCCAGGTCTTGCTGGATTGCAGAAATACATTTGATATTGTGTTTACATACGATCCTACTGATTCCATCAGAAATAGAACCAGTGTAGGGCAGATATCAGATATGCCACTCTCTTTGCTTCATCTTTCACAGTTACTGGGACCTGTGGTGTAGTGTGGTATGGTGTAATCATACGATGCCGCACTACGGACTGCTAACGAAGGCACGAGCTTATGGAATCGATACCCAAATATGTGAGCGGCTTGAAGATTTCTTAAGGAATAGAACCCAGTACCCTGTCCCCGATGGCGACTGTTCATCTGAGACGATGGTATCGTCAGGGGTGTCCCAAGGAAGTGTGATAGGACTGCTATTGTTTTGGATCAAGTAGTTACAGGTATTGGCTTTGGTTATGCTCCTCACAACATGGTTACTGTGTGCCATAATTCCTAGCTCATGTAAAAATGTTTCAAATGTTTGTATAGTCTATGGGACTTAAGTACGGGGTCATCAGTCCCTAAACTTACAAACTACTTATGAACTACTTACGAACTAGGACGGCACAAATATCCATGCCCGAGGGGGGATTCGAACCCCCGACCGTAGTGGTCGTGCTGACCGTGACTGGAGCGCCTCAGTCACCTCGGCCACCGCGGCCGGCTAGCTCATGTAATTATTGAATTTGTTTATTAGTAAATGCGGACATAAAACCTGAAAGTCAATCTATTAATGACAGTACACAATACAGCGACATTAATTACATTTCGTTAACCAAATTATATCTCTCCAGAAGGGTAGTACCTTAAAACCTTCTGAAGTCAGCAAAGCAAAGTCGTAGTGGCAAGCTAAAATGCCATTAATAATCGATAATACTGCGGTACGACTCTGTTATCTTATGCAGGCATCCAGTAAACATTTATTGCAGTTAGTAACATTCTTTCACTCTAATCCATACTGTAAAACATATCTAAATCTTCTAGGACAGCCATTGATAACATTTGTGTAGACAAATCAAAGGAACAAAATCATATCATAAAACCAAATTATCAATGGCCTATCAGATCATGACATGCAGCTCCTTGCTTTAGGTGTATTGTGAAGACTGCTAAATCTGAATGCAGGCGAGTAGTCAACCTAAAATAGACAATTTTAGAAAACTGCTCAAAAATAGAAACCGGAAAGATGCTGCCGGCCGCGGTGGCCGAGAGGACTGATGCGCTCCTGTCACGGTCTGCACGGCCACTACGGTCGGGGATTCGAATTCTCCCTCGGGCATGGATATTTGTGCCGTCCTTAGGATTAGCTAGTTCATAAGTAGTTTGTAAGTTTAGGGACTGATGACCCCGTAGTTAAGTCCCTTACGCTATACAAACATTTGGACATTTTTGAAAGATGTTTATAGTGCTCATGACATGAATGAATTTTTTTTTTTTTTTTTTTTTTTTTTTTTTTTTTTTTTTTTAAATATTATGGGACTTAACTACGGGGTCATCAGTCCCTAAACTTACAAACTACTTATGAACTACTTACGAACTAGGACGGCACAAATATCCATGCCCGAGGGGGGATTCGAACCCCCGACCGTAGTGGCCGTGCAGACCGTGACTGGAGCGCCTCAGTCCCCTCGGCCACCGCGGCCGGCGTTGAATAAAATATGTAATATCAATAATGAAAGGAGCAGCATTAGCCGTAAAATCTTTTGCTTTATTCAGGCAAATCGATTTCGGTTTTCCAAGAAACCATCTTCAGTGCTGTCAGCAGGCCCAACAAGAAATATACAATATCAAAAAACTAATACCAAAGTACAAACTCTCCAATAGGTACAAAGATTATGAGTAATTAATACATACCAAGTTCAAAACAGCATTTTTGTGAAATGTACAATGACATTTACGTCTAACATATCCGTTGACAACATAGCTACATACAGCTGATATTATCTGTTGTCATACGAAGTCAAACTGAGCCAACTGTTTACATTTTTCCACAGGTGGGCTCTGTGTGGACGTCGTTAGCGCCCTCATTATTGCCTCAAAAGGTTTACATTGTTTATATGTATAAAAGAAGTTACAATATGAATAAAATGAAATAAATAATTAAATGAAACATATCGGTTCTATCATTTTTCTATGATGGATACAATAAAAGAACAACTCTCGATAGAGCGTGGACCAGACAAAGTTTTTACATATAATTACACGTATTACAAAGTTGGAATATTAATTAAAACAAATTAAATAAAACAGCAAAATTGACAATAATAAAACAATAACATAAAATAACATTCAGTGGTCAGTATTTTTTAGGTGCTCAGCAGAGCAATGAGCAGCGTCATCTAGTGTTTAAAAAAAGTAGCACGTTGTGTAGTGGTAAACTGCTGCGTTTCCACGGAATAGGATGGGAAAAACATATGTCATGTAGCACCTTATCGGCTGCTTATCAGAAATACAGGCCGGCCGCGGTGGCCGAGGTGACTGAGGCGCTTCAGTCACGGTCAGCATGGCCACTACGGTCGGGGGTTCGAATCCCCCCTCGGGCATGGATATTTGTGCCGTCTTTAGTCTTAGCTAGTTCATAAGTAGTTTGTAAGCTTAGGGACTGATGACCCCGTAGTTAAGTCCCATAAGTTGTACAAACATTTGAACATTTTAGAAATACAGAAGTACATTTAAGTCGGAATAACATAACAGTATCCTGTTACATGATGAATTAATTAAACCTTCAGCTACAAATCATTTACAAATATGATTTCATACAACGCTTGGCAACTGTTCTCGTACCATGAACATGATGCAGTAGCCTTATAGGCATAGACAATAATAACATAACTATCTTTCCCTCATTTCCTTGGGTCACGCACCCCAAAGCGTAAGCCATAGTATTATACCAATTAAAACAAGTGACCACAGTAAAAACCAGAACACGTCTTGTTTACCTCGTAATGAATCACAGTGTACAGTCGTAATCATAGACCAGACCAAACCTCTTCCTGCTACTTTACATTTGTTTATGACTTGTGATTCATTATTAAAACAGTGAAGAATGTTCAATTGAAACTGCACAGTGGTAGATTTTTTTTTCCTTTATTGTAATTTCACACCAGCTATTACACCAGTAGGCTGGCAGCAGCTGCTCTTCAGCCGAGAGACTAAAATACATGGATGAGATGAAAATTAAAATACAAGACAGGCGTAAAAACAACGGAGGAACAATGACATAGACAAGGTGACAATTCGAAGTGCAAACAGTTGACAGACGATCAAAATCAGATTTAGTCAGTTAAAAATGAGGAGCCACGGTGACCTAAAAAAAAAAAAAAAAAAAAAAAAAAAAAAAAAAAAAAAAAAAAAAACATGTAGGACGACAATAACACAGGACGGCGAGTACACGGAGACACTAATTAAAACACACGGTGCGACGCTTGCCTGATTGCGGTGGACGTAGTTAAAAAACATACACTTCACTGGAGCACAGCACACAACACTTGACGTAGCACTGTTAAAACTGTCGGTCCAGGACCCCAAGAAGGGGGGGGGGGAGAGGAAAAACGGCGGGGAAAGGGGGCGGCAGGGAGGAGCCGTAGGGACTCCAGGGCAGGAAGAGAGTAGCCAAGCGGGGGAGTGGAAGGGGAGGGGGGGAGAGGGGGCCCTTTATCTACGGGGGGGGGATCAGAGCTGGTTGTTGTTGTTGTTGTTATGGTCTTCAGTCCGGAGACTGGTTTGATGCAGCTCTCCACCCTACTCTATCCTGAGCAAGCCTTTTCATCTCCTCATAAGAACGGCAACCCACATCCACTTGAATCTGCTTACTATACGCGTCTCTTGGCCTCCCTCTGCGATTTTTACCCCACACACTTCCCTCCAATGCTAAATTTACGATTCCCCGATGTCTAAGAATGTGTCCTACCAAGCGATCCCTTCTTTTAGTCAGGGTATGCCAAAAATTCCTTTTCTGGTAGGACGGGTATATGTAGGAACGGAGGACGTCATCAGGGAGGGGGAGGCGGCGGAAATTACCCTGGGAGAGGACATGGAGGGTGTGGAGATGAAGGGAAGGGGATATAACGCGGTAGAGGCGTGGCAGAGGCCCAGGGTTGGTAAGGATGGGGTGGACCAGGGGGTTGCGGGAGTCTATTTTACAGGTGGTATAGAGGATACGGATATGCTGGAGGTATTCAAGCAGGTGGGGAAACGGGATCAGGTCATACAGGATCCACTTGGGGGAAGGGAGCCGGATGCGGTAGGCGCGGCGGAGGGCGTGGCGCTCGAGGACTTGGAGGGTTTTATAGTAGGATGTGGGAGCGGAGATCCAGGCAGGATGGAAGCTGCAAAGGACAGGACGCATGAGGAAGCGGTAGGTGTAGAGGATGGTGGAGGGGCTGAGACCCCACGTCCGGCCGGTGAGGAGTTTGAGGAGGTTAAGGCGGGAGAGGGCTTTCTGTCGGACAGTGCGGAGGTGGGGTGTCCAGGAAAGGTTACGGTCGAGGGTTAGGCTAAGGTACTTCAGGGTGGGGTGTGGCGGATAGTGCGGTTGTGGAGGGTAAGGTAGAAATCATGGAGACAGAAGGAGGGGATGGTACGACCTATGATAATTGCCTGGGATTTGTCAGAATTGACGGAGATGAGCCACCGGTTACACCATGAGGCGAACTCGGTGAGGTGGGACTGGAGCAAAAACTGGGAGCGGGCAAGGGAGGGGTCGAGGGCTAGGAAGGTAGTGTTGTCAGCATATTGTAGGAGATAGACGGGAGGCTCGGGTTGGGGCATGTCGGCGGAGTAGATGAGATAAAGGAGAGGAGAGAGGACGGAGCCTTGGGGCACCCCGGCAGAGGGGTAGAACAAACGGGAGTCGGAGTTGCAGACAGTGACATAGGAGGGGCGGTGGGTGAGAAAGGAAGCAATGAGGCGGACGTAATTAATAGGAAGGGCGTAGAACTGGAGCTTGAAGAGGAGACCAGAATGCCATACATGGTCGTAGGCTTTTTGGATATCAAGGGAGACAAAAATTGAGTTGGACAGATAGGAGATGAGTTAGGCGAAGGTGCTGGTCATCGGCAGAGAAGAAGGGTCGGAAGCCACATTGGGAAAGGGGGAGGAACTGGTGGCGATGGAGGTGCTGATGGATACGATGGGAGAGGATGGTTTCCAGGACCAGTGGTAGATATTGTTTATTAGCATTTATATGCACAGCAAACAAGGTAAGCAGCAACATCTGGTGCCTGATCGCTGCAGAAAGGTTTATTTTATGGTTTATAGTGCAATGTTACTAGTTTTGCACAAAACACAAATATTACGTAAATATAGTAACGAAATACAAATTGAATGAGTTTATATGTTGAAGATGCGCGATATGAACGCATTAGCCATAACGAACTTATTGCTTGCATGTCGGGAGTAGCTATGAAAGGTGTGTGAGAAATAAGGTATGCTTTTGAGACAATGTGTTAGGTTCTGAAACTGTTCTTACCTTTTATGTTGTGTTTGACTGATAGGTTTTATCTAAGATGACCACTGTATTTTTAACACTTAGTTATACTGACTCCTGTTTGTCTCAGCTAGATGGATTTTATTTGATGCATTTTACCAATCGGTTTTAATACCTTTTTATCCATGAAGATGGTCTATTGACCGAAACTGGTAGATATATAACGTTTTTGAATAAAAAGCTGATGGTTTTTAAAATGCATTTTATGAAATATATTACAGCTGTTGACACTCGCCTCACCAAAGCATTCATAACAATTGTGTATTTGCAATTCGAGCTTTATCAGCTGTAGGCAGTGGCGGCTTGTACAAAATTTGACTAGTGTGCTACAATATTACAAAAATAAACAGAAAACAAAATATACTTAAATAAAAACCGTGACTGACAATGGAAATAACGGAGCTTAGCAATATCCCCGCCACGTCATTTGCGTTCTACACAAGTGACCAATGAAACTGCTTGGCTGAAAAGCGCAGTTTCACTCGCATGTTGGCTATACATTTACTAAAGTTGTTTGTGATTGAAGTTTTATTTGCAGAAATTGCAATTTTGGACTCAGAGGTATTTGAATACGAGCCTCACACAAGTAGGTTTGAGAGACAACGCACAAGACGCCTGAGGCAGCGCGCTATTTGACTCTGTATGCCGCAATATTCGTCATATACTATTCTTCCCCAACCGTTACACGCAGCGCGAAGAGAAATATGGATCTGGTGCTGTAGTCGGTCTCAGTACACATGAGTCGACAGGTCTGACGTCACGTCTGCGCATGCGCACTAGCGAACAGACGACTGCGCCGCCTCTCTGCGCACGTACCAGTGCGACTGAATCCCACTTCAGCACACGGTGCTGGTTTCCAGCTATCGTGGCGAGAGCGCTCCAAAATGCGTTTTCGTCCTTATTAATAGCATTGTAATACGTATTGGAAGGGAATTGGCATAATTTTATTGTGTTATCTGGATCGCATTGCAAGAGAAAGGATGTAATTTTACAGCGATTTCTCGATTGCATTCGAAGAGAAATGGCATAATTTTAGTAATATATTTACAGTGTGCTGCAGCACATTAGCACATTGTCACCAGTCGCCACTGGCTGTAGGTAACATAAAAATAAAAATGTTTGCATACTTTCATTCCATAATGGCATATGGTGTAATATTGTCACGTTGAAAACTGCAGGTGGTCCCGAATTCGAAGGCTGCTCGTTAACAGAGCACAACGCTTTACAGTTAGAACAGGTTTATTGCTAACACAAGCGTGCACTCGGAATAGACTGTCTGCTGATTGGAGTACTCCGCTATTTATACATAGGAAGAATTTTCTGGAACTTACAAGTACCCTAGTCATAAGAAAAACGTAGAACATTCTAGAAATAGTAAATACAAAGAAACAAATTTTGTTTGCCAGTGGCAGGATTTGAACCCAGAACCACTATCACAGCGATCTGTGACGCTAACCACTGCAAAACGCATACTATTGGAAGACTGACAGCATTGCTCCCCTTTCTGAAGAAACAGCAACGCGCTGATAGGTTTCCTTTGGAGCCAGCTGCAGTGTCCTGGATCTTGATCTTGTCATGGGTCTCTGTATGACAGTTCTGGAGAATCCTCCCACTCTGCACACCTTCCTTGCAGTGACCACGCCCGTGACAGGCCCTACTGTCGTGGCTTCATCATTATCTTAACAGCTCCACTTTATAAGGTACTAGCTGAAAACCCGGCGTTGCCCGGGTATTTATTTATTTATTCGAACCTTGAGTTAGTACTTTTCCTATCCACTCTCTCTCACTCTCTCTCTCTGTCCATCTCATTTTTTTCTAAACAAAACATGTTACATTTATTAGAGAATATATAAGAAATCACAGGTAAAAATGCGCTCTTTTCGAAGAATCCAATCATGAAATTCAAAAATAATGATTGTAATAATATCACAGATGGATCACTTGATGTAATGCACGAAACGTCAAATCGATCTTTTTAAAGAGATGTATAAAACAATTTTTACTGCTTTATTTATTCTTATATTTTCTTACAGAGAAAGAGCTGAAGACATTGTAGCACTCATAGACCAAAGATATGGTCTGTGGCATCACGTTTCGCTGTATGTAATCTCCTTGCTATAGAGTCTCAAACGTCTTCGCTGGCCTTCAGTCCTAATTTTTTTATAATTTGACGACTTTCAACCACCATATCTTCCACCCCCTTATAGCTGTCGGCATGGAACTGCTATGGTGTACAACGGGAGACTTCGGACAACAATTACACACACACACACACACACACACACACACACACACACACACCATTCGTTTGCGTTCTGTAGTTTTAGCTTCAGAGCGAAATATTAACACACACACGTAGAATTTTATATACACCGATAACTTTCCATCCCAATATACTCCACCCTTATATCATTATCAACCCTCAAGCACCAATGCAACCAATAAAACCATTTTCAAAGTGTAAATATAATTTTCAAAGAATCATTGTTCCGCATTTCGCGTTATATTCTTCAAATTACTAAATATCTATCAGATCGCTATAAAACCGTGCCTGAAACCTTCCTCAGGTATAAATTAGTAACTGTACAAATATTTAAGTCTCTGCGCTTTGTCGTTCGGACGTGATAAGCGTACACCGAACAGAAATTCACATTAATATATATAGATAAATAGCTATCCGATCGCCATAAAACCGTGCCTAAAGCCTTCCCCGGGTAGACATTAGTAACTGTACAAATTTGTAGCTCTTTATGTCTTGTGGTTCAGACGTGATAAACGTACACCGAACAGACATTCACATTTATAGATATAGGTAGCCACAGGATTTTCATATTTCCTCGAAATGTTGTCCAGTGCTTCCTTGCCTAGTTTCTCCAGTATTCCTCGTGCTGTCACAACGCTTCCGCCAGGTAGGAGAAATGGTAACTTCGCCTTATCTCCATGGCTTGCAGTGACAAACTTGTCGAATTTACTACTCAGGTATAAGTTAAAAGTTCCACACATTTCGTTCTTTGACATTATCTCTCCATACACACACTCCAATGGTTGTAACTAACCCACTGTAAGTCACCAAACTATAGGAGATTTGTAATACCCGTCGATCCTCGAGCAAAGAATAATCATTTACCACCGCAAGCATCTCCACTACGCTACATAAATGGAACCATTCGTAAAATAAACGCCACTAACACATGATCAAACAGGCAATGGTTCGACGAAAAATCAGATAATGTGCACAGTGCAAAGCTTTTACAACCACATGAACATGATCCTAAATCGACTTCTTTAGAGCTCTATCGCAACACAACATCATCCACAACAGGAAACAGATACTGCATCGCATATTTAGAGTATTTCAAATACTTTTTACGTAAATTCTTTCCCATCTAGACTGCAGCACTGTCTGTAAGCGCTTGTAACAGCAAACATTTCAGGCCCATTGACAGGACTACACCTGCAGTCAACACTAACCTACAACAAAAGAATATAGCCATACAAGCTATTTTTTTACTGAAGTTCTAACCCACACAACATGCGTCAATCTCTGTAAACAACAACTGTGTTGTTCGTGGATCCCTCCTGAACATCCAACCGATTGATTCTGCAAGTTTTTGCATTGCACCAGACAGTATTTCTTAAACGTTTTTAGTCAGTCACTAGACCACATACCTCGAGTGTTTAACAATCGTTCGCGCACAAACAGCCATCATATTCCCCCTTCTAACAAATAATTACTCTTGATGAACATCTGTAACACAGCCAATTACATCGAAAAATTAAAAAGATTCACACACACAGAACAGCTAACAAGGAATGATCCAGATCGACACCTATTTCTTTTTCTTGTATATATTTAATCAGCAACGCAAAATAGTCTACACCAGTTTGAACCAATACAACACCCAAAAATTTTGTCGAATGCCAAGGGCAATTCTTTAGAGACTGAACATACGATTAAACACCCAACGAAGGTAACTAGCCAGCTTTAAGTCACCTAACTACAGAAGATTAAAAAAAAAAAAAAAAAAAAAAAAAAAAAAAAAAAAAAAAAATGTTTGTATAGTTTATGGGACTTAACTACGGGGTCATCAGTCCCTAAACTTACAAACTACTTATGAACTACTTACGAACGAGGACGGCACAAATATCCATGCCCGAGGGGGCATTCGAACTAGCGACCGTAGTGGCCGTGCAGACCGTGACTGGAGCGCCTCAGTCCCCTCGGCCACCGCGGCCGGCGATTAAAAAAAAAAAAAAACAAAAAAAAAAACCGTTGATTCTATACCAAAGAACAATAAATTACACAGCAATCATCACAGATAGGCTACCAAGCCTTTGTGACGAAAACACCACTAAAAGACGAGATAAATACACCACAACCCTAACACATAACCATACTACTAAGTACCAATATGGATTTCCACAAATGTGGAAGACTCCTGTGTTGCAACGAATTGTACGACCAACCAGTTCGAAATCGATATTTCTTGTAAGCCAGGATACATTGTCCGCACCAGATTATGAAGATATGAGAGCAAATTTTACGAAGATAGAATTACTTCGGTTCAATCAACAGACATAAAAAAAACGATCCAATTATCACACCTGATCACCCTACAGATCTTACGATCTACAGCAAACACCTCATAGTGGTGGTCTACATATACCACAGAAGAGTAAAAGGCTTTTTCCACAGAGGGAAAAAACCTAGGATACTTATACCTCGTTTCCCATATCGCGAAAAAGATACTGTGCTACTACAGCTTACAACACATTATATCCAACTCTAATGCTTTTTAGGGCAAAACGAGCCACAGATCGGAGAAATTCAAATCAGAAACACCGGATCGTTACCTAGTAACACGCACGAATGTTACTCGAAATGTGCTTTATGCGTGATCATTATATGCGAAGAACCATTTAAAAGCAAAATCAGAACGTTATTGTATGACTATTACGATCCTAACCACTTCTTTTTGTACACCCTAACAACCCTATAGCCCTGAAAATCCAGATACATCTTACATCTAGATCTACATTGGATACTCTGCAAATCACATTTAAGTGCCTGGCAGAGGGTTTATCGAACCACCCTTATACTATTCATCTACCTTACATTCTCGAATAGCGCGCGCGAAGAAAGAACATCTGAATCTCTCCGTTCGATATCTGATTTTATTCTGCTGATCATTTCTACTTATGCAGGTGGGAGTCAATAATATATTTTCGCATTCGGAAGAGAATGTTGGTGATTGGAGTTTCGTAAGTAGACCACGCCGCGCCTTTCCCACGACATTATCTACGTGTTCTTTCCAGTTTAAGTCTGATGTAATAGTAAATCCTAGGTATTTAGTTGAGTTTACGGCCTTCACATTCGAATGATTTATCTTGTAATTTTCGTACTCATGTGGACGACTTCACACTTCTCATTATTTAGAGTGAATTGCCAGTTTTTACACCATAGTGATATCTTATTCAGATCGTTTTGCAGTTGGTTTTGATCTTCAGATGACTTTACTAGACGGTAAATGACGCCGTCAATTGCAAACAGCATAAGAGAGCTGCTCAGAGGTTCTCCCATATCGTTTATGTAGATAAGGAACAGCAGAGGACCAATAACACTACCCTGTGATGCCTTACCATCGATTACTACAAACTGTCTCCTCCCTGACAGGAAATCCCCTATCTAGTGATAAATCTAGTCCGATATTCCACAACCATGCAATTTGTTTAAAAGCCGTTTGTGATGTACGGTGTCAAAAGCCTTCTGGAAATCTAGAAATACGGAATCAATTTGAGAGCCGTTTTCGATAGCACTCATACCTTCGTGTGAGTAAAGAGCTAGTTGTGTTTCGCATGAACGATATTTTCTAAATCCGTGTTGACCTTGGGTCAATAGATCATTCTGTTCGAGATAGTTCAGAATATTTGAATACAGGATATGTTACAAAACCCTGCTGCAAATTGACGTTAATGAAATAGGTCTGTAGGTTAGTGTGTTACTCCTACTGCCTTTCCTGAATATGATTGTGACCTGTGGAACTTTCCAATCTTTTGAACAGATCCTTCGTTGAACGAGTGATTGTATATGGCTGTTAAGTATGGAGCTATCGTATCAGCATAATCACATAGAAATCTGGTGTGTATACAGTCCGGACCAGAAGACTTGTTTTTGTTAAGTGCTTTTAGTTGCTGCACTACTCCGATGATATCTACTTCAACTTTACTCATTCTGGTCTCTGTTCGTAATTTGAAACCTGAAATAATGGTTTCGTCTTCTTTGGTGAATGAGTTTCGAAAAGCTGTGTTTAGTAACACTGCTTTAGTGGCGCTATCATCGGCGGGATCGCCATTTCTATCGCGTAGGTAGGCTATTGTTTGTGTTTTGCCTCTAGTATATTTGACATATGACCAAAATCTCTTTGGTTCTCAGTCAGATTTTGAGAAAGAGTTTCGTTGTGGAATGTATTGTAAGCATCTCGCATTGAAGTCCTCGCTAAATTTCGAGCTTCTGTGTAGGAAGGCCAATCCTGGGGATTTTGTGTTAGTTTAAATTTTGCATGCCTTTTTCGTTGTTTATGCAACAGTGTCCTGATCTGTTTGGTGTACCAAGGGGGATCACGAGCTTCTTTTATTAATTTATTTGGTATAAAACTGTCAATTGCTGTCGATACTACTTCTTTGAGTTGGAGCCACACCTGGTCTACACTTACGTTTAGGGTTTGCAATGAGTCGAAATTGTCTTTCAAGAAACAATTTAGTGTATTTCTATCAGATTTTCTGAACAAATATATTTTTCGTCTATTTTTGGTAACTTTGAGACTTTCGATATTCAATCTCGTTACGACAGCCCTGTATTCACTAATACCTGTATCCGTTTTGATGCTGGTTATGAGCTCGGAGTTATTTGTTGCAAAGAGATCAAGTATGTTTTGACATCAGTTTACAATTCTAGTTGGCTCATAAACTAATTGTTCGAAATAATTCTCAGAGAATGTGTTGAGTACAATTTCACACGATGTTTTATGCGTTCCACGTGATATGAACATATAATTTCGCCAACAGATCGAGGGTAAATTGAAATCACCGCCTACTGTTATCGTATGAATCGGATACGAGTTCGCAATTTGAAACAGGTTTTCTTTGAACATTTCCGCTATTGTATCGCCAAGAGTCGGGAGGCCGGTAAAAGGACGAATTATTAACATCTTACGATTATCAGGTACAAACTCTACCCATAATAGCTCAGAGGAACTATACTCCTGGGTATTAAAATTGCTACACCGCGAAGATGACGTGCTACAGACGCGAAATTTAACCGACAGGAAGATGATGCTGTGTTATGTAAATGATTAGCTTTTCAGAGCATTCACACAAGTTTGGCGCCGGTGGTGACACCTACAACGTGCTGACATGAGGAAAGTTTCCAACCGATTTCTCATACACAAACGACAGTTGACCGGCGTTGCCTGGTGAAACGTTGTTGTGATGCCTCGTGTAAGGAGGAGAAATGTGTACCATCACGTTTCCGACTTTGATAAATGTCGGATTGTAGCCTATAGCAATTGTGGTTTATCGTATCGCGTCATTACTGCTCGCGTTGGTCGCGATGCAATGACTGTTAGCAGAATACGGATTCGGTGGGTTCAGGAGGGCAATACGGAACGCCGTGCTGGATCCCAACGGCCTCGTATCACTAGCAGTCGAGATGACAGACATCTTATCCGCATGGCTGTAACGGATCCTGCAGCCACCTCTCAATCCCTGAGTCAAGAGATGGGAACGTTGCAAGACAACAACCATCTGCACGTACAGTTCGAGGACGTTTGCAGCAGCAGCACCACAGACAGAAGCACCTGCGATGGTATACGTAACGACGAACCTGGGTGCACAAATGGCATAACGTCATTTTTCCGGATGAATTCAGGTTCTGTTTACAGCATCATGATGGTCGCATCCGTTTTTGGTGAAGTCGCGGTGAACGCACATTTGAAGCGTGTATTCGTCATCGCCATACTGGCGTATCACCCGGCGTGATGGTATGGGGTGTCATTGGTTACACGTCTCGGTCACCTCTTGTACGCATCGACGGCGCTTTGAACAGTGCGAAACCCGACATTTCAGCAGGATAATGCACGACCGCATGTTGCAGGTCCTGTACGGACCTTTATGGATACGGAAAATGTTCGACTACTGCCCTGGCCAGCACATTCTGCAGATCTCTCACCAATTGAAAACGTCTGGTCAATTGTGGCCGAGCAACTGGTTCTTCACAATACGCCAGTCACTACTCTTGATGAACTGTGATATTGTGTGGAAGCTGCATGGGCATCTGTACCTGTACACGCCATCCAAGCTCTGTTTGACTCAATGCCCAGGCGTATCAAGGCCGTTATTACGGCCAGATGTCGTTGTTCTGGGTACTGATTTCTGAGGATCTATGCACCCAAACTGCGTGAAAATGTAATCACATGTCAGTTCTAGTATAATATATTTGTTCAATGAATACCCGTTTATCATCTGCAATTCTTCTTGGTGTAGCAATTTTAATGGCCAGTAGTGTATCAACTTCAACTTCCCTGCACGAAAGACTACTTTTGACGGCGAGAAACACGCCTCCACCTATTTTGTTTAATATGTCCTTTTTGAACACAGTTATATCTTTTGCAAAAACTTTGGCTGAACTTATTTCCGGCTTGAGCCAATTTTCACTGCCTATAATGATGTGTGTTTCAGTGCTTGCTATTAACGCTTGGAGTTCTGGTACTTTCCCGACACAGCGACGACAATTTACAACTGTTATACAGATAGTTCCTAGATCTACATTTCTCCAGTGATCCCCCTGAACCCTTTGAGACTGCCCATTTTGTATTTCCCCGAAACCCTCTATGTGCGCGCCACACAGCCCCCGCTACCCGTGTAATTGCTTCCTGCGTGTAGTGGACTTCTGACCTGTTTAGCGAAACACGAAAACCCACCACCCTTTGGCGCAAGTCGAGGAATCTTCAGCCTTCCGCTCACAGAACCGCCTGAGCCTTTGATTCAGACCCTCCACTGTACCAGAGGACTGCAGTCGGCCCTGTCGACGATGTTGCACATGGTCAGTTCTGCCTTCATCTCGCAAGCAAGACTGGCAGTCTTTACCACCTCAAATAGCCGCTCAAATCTGGAGAGAATCACTTCCGACCCAAAGCGACACACGTAGTTGGTCCTGACATGAGCAACCACCTGCATTTGGCTGCACCCTGTCTCCTTCATGGCATCCGGAAGGACCCGTTCTACATCTGGAACTACTCCCCCCGGTATGCACATAGGGTGCACGTTGGCTTTCTTCCCCTCCTTACTGGCCAAATCCCTAAGGTGCCCCATTGTCCGCCTAACGTTGGAGCTCTCTACTACAAGCAATCCCACCCTCTGAGATTGCCTGGATCTTGCTGACTGAGAGGTGACCACAGGACTTGTGACACCATCCAGATCAGAAATACTGTCCATCTCTAACAGCGCCTCAAACCTGTTTGTAAGACGAACCGAAAGGGCCTCACGATCAGTCCCCCGGAATGTCTGCCACGTGCCGGGGAGACCTCCCAATCCAGCACGGACGGGGCGGCGACCTCCACGCGTGCAGTGACCGGACTAGCCAAAGCCGCGGGCCGATCGATGGGAAAATCAGACGCACAGGGTGACTGTTGGAGCCCCGCGACCGACCGACGGCAGGAGCCCCCATCCACCGCAGCCTCAAGCTTAGCAACCGCAGCCAACGCCTGAAGTTGGGAACGATCAGTCACCAACTCAGCCTGCATCCGCAGGCAGCAATTTATTTATTTATTATTTATTGTTTTTTTCTGTTCCATAGGACCCAATTGAGGAGTGAGACTCCATGGTCATGGAACAAGTCAATACATTAATTGTTACACAAGAATGGTAATAGAAAACTTTTAAGTAGTCCTTTGCACACGACAATCTTAAGACAAAGTGAAAAGAATCAATAAAGAAAAAAATGAATTAGCTTAATTGTTTAACTTTTCTAGGAGTTCCTCGACAGAATAAAAGGAGTGAGCCATGAGGTAACTCTTCAATTTAGATTTGAAAGCGTGTGGATTAGTGCTAAGATTCTTTAGTTCTTGTGGCAGCTTATTGAAAATGGATGCCGCAGAATACTGTACCACTTTCTGCACATGTGTTAAGGTGGTGTGATACAAATGTAGATTCCACTTCTGTTTAGTATTCACCGAGTGAAAGCTACTAACTCGTGGGAATAAGCTGATGTTATTAACAACAAACGACATTAAAGAAAAAACGTATTGTGACGCCAGAGTCAAAATTCCCAGACTACTGAAAAGGGGTCGACATGACGTTCGCGAACTTACACCAGATATTGCTCGAACAGCCCATTTTTGAGCCAGAAAAATTTGTTTTTGCATCAGGCGAGTTACCCCAAAAAACAATGCCGTACGTCATAAATGAGTGAAAGTAAGCGTAATAGACTACTTTTCGTGTTGAAAAATCACTCATCTCAGATATTGTTCTAATGGTAAATATATCAGTATTTAGTTTTGGAACAAGATCCTGAACATGGGCTTTCCATGACAGCTTAGTGTCTATATTAACACCTAGAAATTTGAACTGTTCTGTATCACTAATCACATGCCCATTATGTGTAATCAGAATGTCACCTTTCGTCAAATTATGTGTTAGAAATTGTAAAAACTGTGTTTTACTGTCATTTAACATCAACTTGTTTTCTACAAGCCATGAACTTATCTTTTGAACTGCATTATTTGATACTGTGTCAATATTACGAGCAACATCCTTCACTACCAAGCTGGTATCATCAGCAAACAAAAATATTTTACAGTCACCTGTTATACTCGAAGGCATACCATTTATATAAATAAGAAACAGCAATGGTTCCAAAACAGACCCCTGGGGCACCCCATACGTAATTGTGCCGCATTGGGATTGCACGTCATAGCCATTTTCTATACTGCGGAGAATTACCAACTGTTGTCTATTATTAAAGTAAGAGGTGAACCAGTTGTGGGCTACTCCCCGTATTCCATAATGTTCCAACATCTGCAACAATATTTTGTAATCAACACAATCAAACGCTTTTGTTAAATCAAAGAAGACGCCTAACGTCTGCAGCCTCTTATTTAACCCATCAAGTGCCTCACAGAGAAACGAAAATATAGCATTTTCAGTCATTAAACCACTTCTTAAGCCAAACTATACGTTTGACAATTATGTGAACTGAAATGATCAATTCATCTTGAATATACAGCCTTTTCAATAACTTTAGAAAAAACCGATGGCATAGAAATAGGTCTATAGTTGTCTACATTAGCTCTTTCTCCTTTTTTATAAAGTGGCTTCACTACTGAGTACTTTAATCTGTTAGGAAACTGACCATTCTGAAAGGAAAAATTACAAATATGGCTTAGTACTGGGCTAACATATGGAGAACAGAACTTTAGAATTCTGCTAGATACCCCATCATATCCACAAGAGTCCTTAGTCTTTAGTAATTTAATTATTGACTCAATCTCACCTATGGAAGTATAATGAAGGACCATTCCAGGTAACAGCCTCGGAAACGCATTTTCTAAAAGCGTTATATGATTACCTGTAGATACTAGAGTTTTGTTTAGTTCCCCTACTATATTCAGAAAATGATTATTGAATATTGCACATATATCTAATTTGTCAGTAACAGAAACATTCCTACTACGCACTGACGTCATATCTTCTACCTACTGCTGCTGACCAGACACTTCCTTCACGACTGACCAGATAGTTTTAATTTTATCCCGAGAGTTTGCTATTCTTTTTGCATACCACATACTTTTTGCATTCTTAATGACATTTTTCAGAAACTTACAGCACTGTTTGTAATGAGCTACTGCATCTTCATTCTGACTGCTTCTAACATTTTGATACAACTCCCGCTTAGTTCTACATGATACTCCTATCCCCTTTGTCAGCCACCCTGGCTGTCTGTTACTGGAAGTACCCTGTTTTGAGCGTTCTAGCAATTAAATTGCAAGCTCGAACTCTCAATCACAGGTGGATCTCTTGCAGTTCAATTAGCCAACACACTGAACGCTCAGCCATTTACAATAGATTGCAATGCAATGCAATGCTAGATAAAGAGAAGGATTCGGCAAAGATGAAGATGCAACTCAATACAAATCAAATACTGGCAGATCATATTCTCGGAGTCTTGGTGCCCATCTTGTGAGTCGACTTGGTGGATCTTTCAAGCTAGTCAGCCAACATGAAGACTGGCGATTTGTCACGTCACTGAATGGTTTGCCGAATAAATGTACAAATGTTTGTAAAGCATAAGGAACTTGAAACTTCCTGGCAGATTACAATTGTGTCCCGAACCGGAACTCGAACCTGGGACCTTTGCCTTCCGCGGGCAAACGCACTACCGACTGTGCTATCCCGACACGACTCACGTTGCCGCCTCACAACTTTACTTCCGCCAGTACCTCGCCTCCTACTTTCCAAACTTCACAGAAGCTCTCCTGCGAACCATGCAAGACTAGCACTCCTGGAAGAAAGGATATGGTGCAGACATGGCTTAGCCACAGCCTAAGGGATGTTTCCAGAATGAAACTTTCACTCTGCAGCGGAGTATGCGTTGATATGAAACTTCCTGGTAGATTAAAATTGTGTGCCGGAACCGGGACTCGAACCTGGGACCTTTGCCTATCGCGGGCAAGCGTACTACCGACTGTGCTATCCCGACACGACTCACGATACCACCTCACAACTTTACTTCCGCCAGTACCTCGCCTACTACTTTCCAAACTTTCATGTCATCGCACACTCCGCTGCAGAGTGAAAGTTTCATTCTGGAAACATCCCTTAGGCTGTGGCTAAGCCATGCCTCCACCATATCCTTTCTTCCAGGAGTGCTAGTCTTGCATGGTTCGCAGGAGAGCTTCTGTGAAGTTTGGAAAGTAGGAGGCGAGGTACTGGCGGAAGTAAAGTTGTGAGGCGGCGACGTGAGTCGTGTCGAGATAGCACAGTCGGTAGTGCGCTTGCCCGCGAAAGGCAAAGGTCCCAGGTTCGAGTCCCGGTTCCGGCACACAATTTCAATCTGCCAGGAAGTTTCATATCAGCACACATTCCGCTGCAGAGTGAGAGTTTCATTCTGAAGGAACTTAACTGCGGGGTCATCAGTCCCTAAACTTACAAACTACTTATGAACTACTTACGAACTAGGACGGCACAAACATTCATGCCCGAGGGGGGATTCGAACCCCCGACCGTAGTGGCCGTGCAGACCGTGACTGGAGCGCCTTAGTCCCCGCGGCCACCGCGGCCGGCTGGCACACAGGAGATTTTACTGTGTTTACATTCAAAAAGAGAAACTGTTCTTTCGGAGTTTTACAAAAGGGGCAGTTTATTTTCCCCATATTAAAGCACAAGAGGTTATGTGACACAAAGTAAAGCATGTCATTTCAAGTGTTAAAACTACCGTCTACTTCTAATTGGTAACTGTGAGCAAAAAGGGACAATGTCGGCCGCAGCTACGGCCAGCCTATACAGTCTAACATTGTGTACCTTCCTAAATACGTTATTTTCACTGTACACCTTATCTGATTATGAAAGTTGCTATACAATGCTACTGTCAATCTTTGTTACTTCCATCACCATTTATCTAATACATAAACATGAATGTTAGTTTGTATGTTTGTTGGTATTTTATACGCCGCTGTACCGTTCATTCGGTTGCAATGAAACAGTGTAAGAATTTCGACAGACGTAATGGGCAGATACGTTGCTCTTTTTCCGCATATAACATGCGGATATCCGCATCGCTCACAATTTTATCTGCAAAATAAGAAATACTGCGGAAATCCGCGGACATACAGGCGGATATCCGCATCGGCGCAGACCTCTAGCTATCACCTTTTCAGCACCTTCGTTAATTTGTACGAGCACTTCACCAATCCCATAACCACTAGCATCAGTGTGAAGTTCAGGTTGTGTATTCACGTCGTATAAGGTTAGAATTGGTGCGGTAGTTAGAGCGTCCTCAAGTGACTGGAAAACTCTTTCTTTCGTATGATCCTAGTAAAACTTGGCGTCTCCGTGCAGAAGTTCTTGCAATGGACGTTCCTTGTTATGAAAACCTTGTATGAAATGCTGGTAGTATGAGCACAGTCCGAGATAACTTCTCACATCACGAATGTGCTGTATTGTTGGAAATTCTGTGGCTGCCCTTACTTTATCTGCATCAGGAAAGACACCATCTGCATTGACTAGGTGCCCCACGACTTTTATCTCTTTGGCGAAGAAGAGGCACTTCCTTGGTTGAGGTGGAGTCCTGCAGTCTCAACACATCTCATCACAGTTGCCAGGCAGCGTAGTTGTTCCGCAAATGTCCTTGAGAAAAGACAATGTCAGCTGGGTAACAAAGACATATCTTCTACTTAAGATGTCGAAGCAAGTTGTCCATCATGCCTTCGAATGTTGCAGGAGCATTACATAGTCCAAATGGCATGACTTTAGGGTTGTCAGACTGAACTCGAGGCAGGCCCGGAGACCAGACGTGCCCCTCTCCCCCTTGTCCAATGACTCACCCTCACCCCCCCCCCACCTGCTGCCAACTCCCCCCCCCAACCAGGATTACAAGTAAATTCTAAAAAAATAAATAAATAAATAATAAAAAATAAAAAAACCTAACCATTGCTAGGGGTGGCCTTCACATTCGCAGCTGACCGGCCAGGCCGCCAGTTGCTGTGGATCAACAATCGGCACACTTCAGTCGGCGTGGCAGCAGAAGTGGCGGCAGCATCAAAAGCTGCTCACATCGACAGCTGCGCCTTCCAAGAGTTGCCGCTTGCGGCTCCGCAAACTGGTCGCCAAGATGAGCGCCAAATACCTAATAAACTTTTGTAGCCAGTCTTTACAATTTCCTTCCTGCAACCATTCTTCACGGAACGAACTTAGATATCGTCTCTTCATTTCACTGTTATTACTCACTAATCTGAGTTACTGTAAGCTTGTCTGTCCACACACGATCCGAGTATTCCAAAAGTAACAAAAAATAAACGAACGAACATAAATAATAGACGTCGCCAGTTGACATGTTGCCGCAACAGTGTTTGCTAAATAATGCGCTAGCCGATTACTACCGACGCAACAGCGAAAAGTTTTCAGAGGAAGAATAGAAAAGTAGCGTTTTGTTGCAATAAGAAATTGACATTTATATAAAGTTATTCAAAATCACTAGAGAGGAGCTGGTCGGGAATGGCCGAGCGCACTGAGGCGTCTTGCCACGGTGCGCGAGGCTGCTCCTGCCAGAGGTTCGAATCCCCCCATAGGGCATGGATGTTGTGTTCGTCCTTAGTTTAAGTTACGTTAAGTTCGATGTAGATCGTCGCTACATAAGCATAGTACTTAAAAAGCGCCGTAAAAAAAATAAAAAAAATAAATAAATAAAGTTAAGATGAAGGTTACAATCAAGCCCGGAGATGAGAGTCACTGGCCCGTAGAACCGGAGAATTCATTCCAAACCCAGGCACTCCGGGCGGCGCCCGGAGATCTGGCAACCCTACATGACTTTTAATTCATAGAGCCGCGGCGGATTAGCCGCGCGTACTGGAGCGCCGTGTTGCGATGCGCGCGGCCGTCCGCCGTCGGGGGTTCGATTCCCCCTCGGGCATGGGTGTTTGTGTTGTCCTTAGTTTAGTTTACCTTAGGTTAAGTAGTTTGTAAGCTAGGGACTAATAACCCATAGATTTACAAACATTTTTTTTGAATTCATAGAGGCCGTTAGGTGTAATAAAAGCAGTCTTCTCTCTGTCAGTTTCGTTAACCTCGATTTACCAGTAACCTGTCTGCATGTTAATGGTTGAGAACTATGTAGCTCCATTCAAGAAGTCTAAGGTGTCCTCAATGTCCAGCAATGGTAACATCATTCTTTGTGATTTTGTTCAGCCGCCTATAGTCGACACAGAAACGCCATGTGCATTACTTTTTCTTCACAAGGACCACCGAAGACGACCAAGGACCACTGAAGACGACCAAGGACCACCGAAGACGACCAAGGACTCTCTGAAGGTTGATGAACGTCATCATGAAACATCTTCTCGACTTCCTCCCGAATTGGGTCACGCTATACGAACGCTGGATAATTGGTGGATGATCCCCAGTATTGATACGGTGTTTCATCATGGGCCGTTTCATCTTGCTCTTCTCCTGCCTTGACTCAAATGCACCTGAAAATGGTGTAATACGGCTAACGCCTGTTGACGTTTCTGGGTCAGACTGGGCTCTACATGCAGTTCCATAGTAGTTTCCTCTAGTGCATTGTCAGCAGTAATTGCGGTGCATGAGACTTTGTCGATGCCATTGAGCTCACCATCATGGACTGGTTCAGCTGTTCCAATACACATTTCTTTAGAGATTAGTTGCGATTGCTTGTGAAAATTAGTGATCCAAAGCACTCCTCGACCAAATGTAATGCTTATGATAGCCGCTGGTATGTAGATTTCCTTCGTTATACTGGTGGGGAGCATTAAAGGATAAAGTGTACACAACAAATCCGCATGCGTCCAGGATAACATCCGCGAGTCAGTTAATTCATTTGTCAAAGAGAATTACATCGTTTCACAAACAATTTCTTGAATTCATGACAAAAACGCATGGAAAACAATGGCAGAGAGTTCCAGCATCTCCTTGCATAACGTGGGTGTGTACAAAATGTATGTTAAATTCAGTACTGTGGCAGTAGACGGGCGACGTGGCACCTGATTCGCCGGGGAACGGAGCGCTCGCCCCGGCATATAGTGCGCCGTGTATTCGAGCATCAGACGAATGGCGCACCGTTTTACGCTATCAGTAAAGCAGCGAAAATATTAAGCATTAAAATTGGAACAATATAAGGTAAGAAAAGGTAAAGTAGTCAACAATCCGAAGATTGGTTTGAACACCACAGTGCCTTACTAGGCATGGTCCTTTTTGGAGGTGGTATGCCGTTGCCTTCCTCCGACATTCGAACTGACTTACCCAGCCAGTTATAGGGGGAACTACAGTTTAACATGGGTTCCAAACCACGGTGCTACTCGATACTCTTCACATTAGTAACACTGCCAGAGGTGAAATAAGTGGAAAGAGACAGATAAAAATCCAAGTACTTGGCGGGGATCGAACCGTGATCTTTGGATTGGTAGTCTGGCACTCTACCACTGTGCTATCGATCCGCACTGGAACCATCTCAACAGTACAAAATAAGAAGCAAAAAAAATTCTGTATGGAAAGGCCACAGCACATCTACATACATAGTTATATTTTCTGATAGATGCAGACTATATTTTCCAATAAACACACTTTAGTGACGAACAGTTATTGAAAAGAAAGTCCACTCTTGTATTGGACACTGAAGTACACCTGTATAAAGAAACTATATTTTCCACTACAGGTATAACCTGCGAACAGCAAAATCTTGACAGGTAACATACCAATACAAATGACACCACGTTTCCTGACATATAACAAAACGTATGCCTTAAAACGCATGCTTCGAGAGTACATTCCTTTATATTCACCTGGAAAATAGCAAAATTGATACCAAGAAAGGGAAAAACTGTGAAATACAAAATAACAAAAGGCTGTTTACTTACTTCCGAAACAGATTAATCCTTCAGTTGTTGTAACTGATAGCGAAATTATCAACCACTCTTTGCAAGTCAATCGATATCGTAACATTCTTTTCTATTGCAAGAATAGACAAATAACTTAGGCGTTTTTCAGACATTGAATTCCTTAAATAACTTTGAAATCAGCTGATAATACAGGATGGAGACTGTCTTTATTCAGCAAATCACAAACATATTGCCCAAAATGTTTTGGCAACTTTCGAATTCTACCAAGAGAAGAGGAATCTTGGGAATACATACGTGAAACCTGAGTTTGACGTGCAAACATTTGTTTCAAATGGTCCCTTGTAGCTTCTACTAACTTTATTGCAGCAAGCCGGCCGCGGTGGCCGAGGTGACTGAGGCGCTGCAGTCACGGTCTTCACGGCCACTACGGTCGGGGGTTCGAATCCCCCCTCGGGCATGGATATTTGTGCCGTCCTAGTTCGTAAGTAGTTCATAAGTAGTTTGTAAGTTTAGGGACTGATGACCGCGTAGTTAAGTCCCATAAGCTGTACGAACATTTGAACATATTGCAGCAAAAATATCACATTCTTTGCCGTGAAGAAAATTGGAAAGTAACTTACACTTTTATAAGAAACACGTGAACAGGCATACATGAAAAAAGTTTCTCTGCAATAAATCCTGATGCTTCTGCAGCTCTTTCTGAATTTTCTGCCTCAGTGTTTACTAGAGTTACAATGATATCTTTAATCGTCTTCTTTACAGCCATACATGAAACATAGTGGCAGGCCCATCTAGTAGTGACACTTAATTCCACCCTTCGAATTTTCATTTTTGTGCGTTTGTCAAATATTTGGATGCACTGCCGATCCACTCATTAAAACATACGAGTCCCTGCATGTCATTAAAAAAACTTTGCTGACCTGATACCTCTACATGTTGCTACTATGACGATACTTAACTAATGAGTCATATAGTGTGTGTACGGGGCTTGTGGGACTTCCCCGCTTAAAGGAGCTTGAACACCTGCACAAGAAACACTCATAATCGCAGCCCCATCATACGGCTGTGCAACACAGTAATTAGATTAATTCCACAGTTTGCTAGTTTCTTTTTAATGCAGACTAACAAAGAAGAAGCATGTGATTTTTTGCAGGTTCAAAGCCTAGAAACCTTTCATATAATTATGTTCCCATCTAAATAGTACCGAATGACAATTGATGTTTGTTCAGTTTTTTAACAATCTTTGGACTCGTCAACCATTAGAGCAAAATACGGGGCTTCTTTCACTTCATCTGAGATATGTTCTAGCTCGATATTGCTCATGGTGCTAAGAATTTCATTTTGTGTATTTTCCCCCTATAAGTTCTGTTAACTCTAAAAAGTTTCTCTTATTTGCACTATCTTTCGATTAATTATGAACTCTTTGAGCTATTCCTTAAACAGCAGTATACGTAAGTACATCGGCACTCGTTTCTATTTATCCTCTGCTTTCTTGAACTTCCAGAACATACGTTTCGTCCAGCAGAGCAAAGTCCCATAAGCTTTACAAACATTTGAACATTTTCTAGCAGAGCAGAAACCGATGCATTCTTTCCAAACGTACTTTCCAAATTTTTGAAAGACTCCCGAGCCACTACAGCACTCCTGGGTGTGAAACTGTTCTTAAGCTGCTTAAAGCCAGAACTAAACGCTGTTGCTCTCTTCCAGTTAGTGAATCCGTCACATACAAAACTAACAAAATTTGAATTTTATGCCTTCACTTTGAGGACAGAAAAATCGACAGTGCAGCGTCATTGAAGATACTATATTCCAGCCATACACAAACATGGCTTGAAATTTCTTTTTCTGTCTCCAAATAGGCGAAAAGGAAAATGCCTTAACAGAAGCTGTTTAGATCCATGTCTAGTTTTCGTAGATATGTCACAAACTAAAGCAGGTGACTCTGATTAAAATTACTTGCTAGTTGACAGTTGAAGGGCTGAGCTCCCTTCCTCCAATCAGAGAGCGCATCGTCACGCCCAGACGGGGTTGGAACACTTGCGCGGAGTGACACTTGCGCGGAACCCGGGGCCCTTGGGGCGGCTAATGCCTTTTCCTGGGTACAGGCACACCAAGAAGTCTAGCACTGCTGTTGTCAAGTTTCCACACTCAACATAACACGAAACTCAGTGAAATTGCACAACCCTTTGCAAGCTGAAGAGCAATATAGTAACTTGTTCTAACTACATATTAATTCGTTGAGTGTTCCTCCTGTAACCAAAAAGGTATTTTAATAGTGATAATATTTGGAGAGTTATTAAGACATTCTCTGCTACTACAAGACGATGACTTTCCACAGTCATACCTCCTAAAAGCATATTATTCAGAACACTAAGCATATCAAGACACCTGCGCAAGCAATAAATATATTAGGCGTCCTGCACAGATAAGTTGATGTAATTGACCGCTATGTAGTTAACCCCACTATCACGTAACTTCCATCTCTTTAAAAATAGCTACTATGCTTTTTAATAAGAGACGCAACCTTAAACCTTCAATTAAAAAACGTTAATAATAAGTCAATGAATATTTTATATACTTGAAGTGTTTATTCGTAGACCCCAAAACGATTTGGCTGTATTCGAATTACAAATACATCTAAGAAATGTATGAAATACGGAATGTGTAAGGGAATGTCACACATCGAAAACTGCTAAAGATAAATTCTATTTTATATCACCGTGATATAGAACCATTTTTACTCCGAACTTGGCATAAACCAACAGGGAGAAACAAGTTGCAAGACTTCCAGGAAAAATGAAACGAAATTGGCAGCCAACAGTTGGTTATAAAATAACATTGCCTGTTAACTGTATAAATATAAATTACAGAATACGCGGAACTACTGTTCAGTACAGTCAAAAAGGTCTAAGGTAATAGGCAGTGGTTTACAATTAGATATCCGTATCACTCTCCTCCTCAAGAAGTCTGTGTGAAGATTTATATTCAGAACATTCAAGAAAAAGGTGTTGAAACTATAACAAGCAGCTCATTTACTCAGGAAGGGAAAACGTTATGGTGCCCGTAAATTTGAATGGCTGTATCTCTTGTAGTAACATTTAATTTTTGATAAAATGTTAAAATCCAATATAACAGAATTTTGTTTTTCTAAACTCAGTGCCAACTTTTTTTGTCGAAATTTTTGCAGGAAGTAATCTTGACGTGATTTCATACTTCTATGCATTAATATTATCAAACGTGTAATTTGTGTCACAAATTGCGCGGCCGGTCCGGTCGGAGGTTCGAGTCCTTCCTCGGTCATAGGTATGTTTGTTTGTACTTTGCCTAAGTTATTTTAAGTAAGATTAAGTAGTGTGTAAGTCTAGCGACCAATGATCTAAGTAGTTTGGCCGCATAAGACTACACATATACACGTAATTTGTTTATTTCATAACCACATTTAAGTACTAATAATTAAAGAAACTTAAAAGAGAAATTTGAAGTAAACACTGAAAACAAATGATTGATATTTCTCATAAGATGAATGCACACAACCGTTGACTTAGGTCTTGTGAATGTACCTACAAATTCTGCCATATGAAAATTGTAGTGTGAGTCCCAAATATGTTTTTTCTGTAATAACATTAAAAACATATTAAAAATTCAGAACTCGAAAATCAGTGAAGTTTTGGACTTAAAGCGTTTTGTGTTGCTACATCTTTACATAGTAGACACGATTTTAAAATTTGGTTGCTATCGCCAAAGTAGACGAAACGTTAAATTTTTTGGTGTAATCTTCGCCGTGTAGACTGTATGTTGTAGAAGTCTACGTCGAACCTAATCATACCTCTGAGGAGAGAACGTTGTTTTCACTTCTCCTGCGTTTCCAGTCGTCTGTGCTGTGCTACGTACCGACATCGTACCGCTCCACTTTACCGAGAGCTATATATGTATTGGAGTAATGTCTGTTCTTTCGAAATAAGACATCACACCAATATATATATCATTTAGACGCAAAGATTCTGGGTTCTGTTTTCATCGCTAACGCGATTAACAACGTTAGACCTCGTGTATAAACAAAATGTCCAAATGTTTGTATAGTCTATGGAACTTTTAACTACGGGGTCATCAGTCCCTAAACTTACAAACTACTTATGAACTACTTACGAACTAGGACGGCACAAATAGCCATGCCCGAGGCGGGATTCGAACCCCCGACCGTAGTGGCCGTGCAGACCCTGACTGGAGCGCCTTAGTCTCCTCGGCCACCGCGGCCGGCGTGTGTAAACACTCAAAGGTTATGAGTGCCACTGGAAAAATGCATAAGTAACACCTGTTGTTTGAGACTTGAAGATGACCTGAAATTAGCCGAAATCGATATCTCATAATAAACATAAGGTGTAGCTGTCTATATTTCATAATGATATTCCTAACATATTTAAAAGCTGCTCAAAACCACCTACAAAAAAACTTTATAATGAGATTGTATATAATTCCACGATCAAATTGTGTTTTAGTTATTTGTAGTAATACACACAAAGATCTGCCCCTGCTTTTAGTGCCTTGATCAGCTGTTTATTTTTAGAGGTATTACTAGGGACAGGAAAAATTCGCATTCGCGATAAATGCGAATATAGATGCGAATTCTGACTCAAAATGCAGTAAATCCGAAATTGTAGTTAGCAACGGTTGCGCTCAATTACGATTTCATCACATTCCTCTTCACATGGTGCTGTATTGTAAATCGAGTGATATTTGTATGACGTGTTATCTCCCTGTTGAATGAGGCTGTGATATCTCCGGGCCGTTACTACTGCTCCACCTCGCTCGGTGGGACTTTCCCTGAATACGGCACAGGTAGCGGCTGGAGGGCGAGGAGTAGGGGTGGTGTATCCCTACTTCTGGAACACCCTGTTCACTACCTGCAGCGTCCGGGTCTCCGCGCAAGTGTCTACACATTCCCTTTCCGCGCAAGTGTCACTCCCCGCAAGTGTCACAACTCCGCCCAGACTGCCCCCTGTTGCCAAGCTGCCGCAACAGGTGGACAGCTCGCGTCCATTGACTAGTGCTGTGTAGAAGCGCGCGTCTTAGGTCAGCAACAGTTTTCGTTGCTGTCGTTGTGCGTGTGTGTTGTTATTTGGTGTCGTCGTAATTTCTGGACTGGAGGGTTATTATGATGCATACAAAGCAAGTAATAGATGAAACATGGAAAAATGAAGGTCTTTTGGAAGACAGTGTGACGGAACTTATCACTTTCAGCGGTTCACCCACCTCGGAAACTTCTAGTCATTCAAAAATGAGTGGTATCTACCCTTATTCCGATGATGCAACAGCTTGCAGTTAGCTGTCGGTGAAGGTATGTACACACAGCAAATTTCCTTAATTTTAAACGGTGAGCTTCGTTTTGCAATTTATGTGTCGTTACTGTGTCGTCTATAAGCTGTAACGCGGCAGCTCATTAGGACAGTGTCATATAACTAATTAAGGCGAGACATTATAGTTTGTTTTTAGCATTGACTTCTGTTTCGAATTTGCTCGTAGATGTTGGTTTTAATTGTCGAGTATGAACATGTTGACAGCATTCTACATTTAGATGCTGACAAAGCTTCGTGAACCAGCAACACAGCGTTAATGTGTTCACTATTTCACTTAATCTCTAAGTATAACGACTGTCAGAGTCAGTTTTTCAAGGGGTCTTTTAACTCTTGACAGTTTTAATAAACTATGGAACAGAGGTCGTATTAACAATTTTCAGTGGTGAACGGCGTATTCACTACGACATGTCTTTCTATATTAATTTGGAAACATGGAAGTCCCTGCAGTATATACGTAAATATTCAATGACTGCTAAGCATGAATCAGTGTTATCAGATTTCCAGAAAATGTAAAAATATATATTTTACGTTTGTTACCTGACTGTATCGTTGCAGCCCAACTATAATTACTTCACTGGTTTTAACAACAGTTTTGCTAATTGTGTTGGTTGATATTGCAGCACTAAACGGCCTATCGCCAATAATCTGTTACGCTGCACTTAATCTCTCATCCCATTAAACATTTTTGTTTATCGCCCATCCCATTTTGTTTTTCTCTCGTATATCACATCAACATTTTAGTCAGTAAATAACACAAAACAACTGTTCTTTTACATCCATTCACAGACGTATGTTTTTCATCCATTCTCAGAAGTACTCCGTCTTTTTCGTTGTATTCGTTACAGCGAAAATAATTGCTGCACACGCTTTCTTTTTGGTGTTCGACATCATAGCCTTGTAAAATCGCATTGTCAACAGTAAATGTTAACAGTATTATCGATGTGGACAATGTTAACAATATTAACTGTGGAGGTCATCTCAGTACTTTTAAAGCTTGACTAATTAGTACTGTCAACAAGTAGCGGTACCGAACGTGTGCAAATCGCTAGCAGTACCGGGCGCAGAGCCGCCTGTACGGAGCGGCACCTCTCAGCCGGCAGCTGTCGTGGCAACACTGTAGCCGCAGCAGACAAACATCAACTTGCAAGTCATTTTCAAATGTTTGTAAATCTATCGGACCAAACTGCGTGGTCATCAGTCCGTAGCTTACAAACTACTTAAACCTAGGTAATCTAACCTAAGGACAACACACACACCCATGCCCCAGGGAGGACTCGAACCTCCACGGCGAGCAACCGCGCGCTCCGCAGCGAGACGCTTTAGACCGCTCGGCTACTCCACCGCGGCATGTAATTTTAATCAGACTATAGCATTGCTGCTGCCGTGGCTGCTACTACTGCTAGGAATAGAACATAAGTATTTACCTTCGTTTTAACGGAGGTTTTCATTTTCCAACTGTTTTAACCTTTTTTCCCCTTCCATTTCACCATCGGTGAACACAATTTCTTCTATTTCACTTTCTGGATGTGAATTTCTGCACTTACACACGGAGACGTTGTAATTTCCGCATTTGATGAAAAGCTATTGTTTTTTTGGCGACTGAAGTGGTCTGATATGCTAGGCCGTTTTGGCATGTGACTGCACTCACTTCCGATAAAAAAAAAAAAGTGCACGAGTCACACCAAAAAACACACCGAAGACAATATTAGGTATGATTTTATTGTTTACCGTTAAACACGCGCAAACGGTAAGCGGAAATGGGGAAGAATAGTTTATTCGATATATCGATCAAGTAGTTCGTTTGCTTGTACGGATCAGTCGATAATCCCTTAGTAACTTCGTCGTCATAAGATCCGCTTCGAACGTGTTTGTTTTATTTAACTGCTTCATTATAGAACAAATTAATAGAGCAGGTTATCACATCTGTCTACAACTATACACTAGTTATTTAATTTTATAATATAACGTTTGACTTTGATTCTGAAATTTGTGTGACTTATCTAGGTGGGCCAAGAAAATTTTGGGTGTGCCCGGGCCCACCTTGGCCGTAGCCTACGGGATATAAAGCCTGCAACAACTGACAGGTAGCCCGCATGACGTCACGAACTGGGTGCCGAGCTGCGCGGTAAAAGGCGGGCGGCCGAGCTGTTTGCGGCGCGCCAGTCACGTTCAACACGGCCACTACGGTCGGGGGTTCGAATCCCCTCTCGGGCATGGATATTTGTGCCGTCCTTAGTGTTAGCTAGTTCATAAGTAGTTTGTACGTTTAGGGACTGATGACCCCGTAGTTAAGTCCCATAAGCTCTACAAACATTTGAACATTTTTGAAACCTTAGGCATCCGGTACGACACTCAGCGCTCAGCGACATTGTGGGGGCCATCATCTGCGTGACAGCTTTTCTTAAATTCAAATTTTAACGATTCATGTTTAACATTAAGAAACGCCAAAAGCAGATGAAATACAAACGTGCTTTTCATAATCGCTAGTAGAACTTTTTCTAACTTATGAAAAGAACATATTTGTTTCTTAGTTGTAGGTGCTCGGAATTGAACGTACGCAGTCACTGTTCTGTGGACTTATCCAGTGTTTTCTTCTGTTTCTTGGTATTGACAGGCAGATCAGGAATTTGCGTGCTTTGTCTTATGACGTGTGTCAAAAACGTTTCTGCTGACACGAAAAGTGTAATCGAGTTAAAAGTGGACCAGGAGGTGTTTGTAAGAGAAACACATCAGTTACATTCTCACGATGAAAGTATGTCCTTTTAAATGAAAGAGATATTTTGCCAAAGTTTACATACAGGGGTAAATGTTTACAAAGAAAACAACGAAGTTGCTGATTCAACAGAGGCATATTTTATTTTTCGATAATGTTGATTTCCATTAAAGAAACGTATGCAGGTGAGCTCAGACATGTAGCCTTTAAGGTCATTAATGCAGTAGCAGATGTAGGGATACATAATTTTATCAGTGCTAAGTTCCAATGAAAAAATTAACCGTAATTTATTTCAGCTTCTTTCAGTCTTGCCGGTACGATCTATAGCTCCACCTAACTGTGCTGGAAAATTAACACCCGTCTCATCTGTCTTTTGCTTCAATGAACTACAACTTGAACAAGAACGATCATTCATTTAAATGGTTTTCGGCACTGCCGGGGCCTGCAAAATTAGTTATTAGGCAAGTTTCTGGTGCGTCCTTTAGAGTCTACAAATAATGTACGGTGGGTACAGATAAATTTGTGGTCTTAGACTCTAAAAAGAAGTGTATTAGAAGAGATGTATGCTTTATTTGAGATACTGTATGTAAAATAACCGATACTTAGTTCTATACAAACTCCTGGTAAATATACTTTGAGCATATTCATGAAAATGCAAATAAAACACAAATCTCTATAAATAGAGAGTGCTATTCTACAATGGAGGTTGTCTCTTACTTTATGAAAACGGATTGTTGTTAATCCTTGTGTGTTCACCACAAGTGGGTCGAACAACAGGATTGATTCCGATCAAGTTCAAAGATTACTTATTCTACTGAAGCAAACTTTTAAATAATTGCCTTCGAGTTAAGTTGCGATCATATTGTCAGCAGTGGGTAGTTTGTGTACAGCTGTTACGTAATTTCCGTTAAATGTACACTGTATGAGTCTTTAGATGCTTGCACCAAAATTTCCAACTGTAGAATGCACCAAAACTGCTAACGCCGGCGCGCCAGCGACTGCGCGTAGCACCCAGATCGTGACTTCACTACAGGCAGGAGCGAGGCCTACGAGAAAGACAGGCCCCAGCGTAGTCCTCATGCCACGTAAGCAAGGTAGTTCCCAGCCGGCGCGATCGCTAGCCGATTGGCCGGCCGATGGGGCACTGCCCACTGCGTCATAGCGGGCAGCCACTGAGCTAGCGATCACGCTGGCTCGGAACTACCTTGCTTACGTGGCATGAGGACTACGCTGGGGCCTGTCTTTCTCGTAGGCTACGAGGCAAGAGCGCGGCCGACGAGAAATACAGGCCCCAGCGCAGACGTAATGCCACGTAAGCAAGGTAGTTCCGAGCCGGCGCGATCGCTAGCTCAGTGGCTGCCCGCTATGACACAGTGGGCAGTGCTCCAGCGGCCGGCCAATCGGGTAGCGATCGCGCCGGCTCGGAACTACCTTGCTTACGTGGCATGATGTGTGCGCTCAGGCCTGTCTTTCTCGCCGGCCACAAGGCAAGAGCAGGCCTCCCTTTATGTAGATCACGCACTGGCCCATTCTTGGCGCCGCCCCTTACTTACTTTAATTCAAAAGTTGCCCACTTCTCAGGCACACATATATTCAATAATTTACCAGCAACCATAAGAATTGTAGCTTCAAATGAAGATCAGTTTAATAGGAACCTAAAAGACTTACTACTGGCCAACTCCTTCTACTCCATTGACTAATTTTTGAGAAAACTAAATAATGTGTGTATTCATAATATTAATGTTACAATATGAGCTCTTAAAAAATACATGTTTTGATATGTTCCACATCCAGGAGAAGCA
Organism: Locusta migratoria; assembly: GCA_026315105.1. Taxonomy (NCBI): domain Eukaryota; kingdom Metazoa; phylum Arthropoda; class Insecta; order Orthoptera; family Acrididae; genus Locusta; species Locusta migratoria. The sequence continues at coordinate 341,172,640 of CM048755.1, forward strand.
ATGGAACGGAGAACCAGTGGCGTAGCTATGTCACCAAGGGCCCCGGGGCAAAGATGACATTGGGACCCTCTTTACACTAATACTGTACAGATGCAAAACTACTTCATCATCAGCTCCTTACCGCCCACAGCAAGGCATAATTAGGCAAACCTAAATACTACTAAGTAAATATTATGTGCCAGGCAGCAGATAATATTTAATCATACTCTCTAATATAATTGTGAATGTTTGTTTGTTATGTTTCCACGCAAAAGTTAGTGGGCGGATTTGAATGAAATTTTGCAGAGGGATAGATATGGAACTGGGTAGGACGAAAGATAAACGACCTCTTGGGATAGTTTCCGAAGTTGCTCCATACTAGGTTAATGAAGTCGCAGGCATAAGCTAGTAAAAAATAAACAATGAAGAAGTATTACTTAACCATGAAAACGTGGCCCCCTGCCGCGAAGCAAACCGGGAACAGCCGAGTCAGCGCCGACAACTCACTTTCATTGCAGACTGTTGTCAGTGCCGACATCTCACTGTCGCTAAACTCCTCGCTGTTAGGTCATTGCTCCCTACCGAGCAGCCTAATTTCGTTGATAGCCAAATCAACGAAGGAAAATAGGGGAAATATTCGTGTAGGATGGTTTCAGAAAAGAAAGTTGCCGGATTTTGTTTCATGGAATACTTTGGTTTGAGCCGTGCCCCTACCAGGCTTCATGAAGTATATATTAATGTCTGGCCAGGAAGAAGTAATAAGTAAAATAACTAAGTTGACATCTTCGCTTATTATAGTGGCAGTGGGGTACAGGGTAGAGTCTTGAATGCACAATTTACTATTGTGACAAAGTAACCATGTTTTCTCTTCTTCTTGCACGAATTTCAGAGTGCAATTGGTTACAGCACTTCATTGGGATCCATGATTATGGAGCACACCCTTGGGGAATTCACTACACAAACTGTTGAGTTACCATAATATTACCGTTATGTAATAATACATTGTAGAGGCTTCATATTCAAATATGGTCACACTGTCTACTGTCAAACACTGTGCTAGTAATTCAGCACCATTGACTGTTATTTCGCAAAGATTCAACCGACAATACGCTGACGATGGCAGTGTCCACGTCTTAGCGGACAAGAAAAAGCCCTTGTTATGTTTATATTTTGGGGTGCGAATAATTTTTGTATTTCACTTCGTGCGTTTGAGGTTTGTTGGTCAGGGTTCAAAAAGTTCAAAGTCGGAAAAACCTTCATCCAACTAAATTATTATATACAGTAGAACTTGGATTATCCGAAGTAATTGGGGGACATGAAAGTGTTCAAGAATCTACGGTAACTTTTTTCGATCGTCGCTCACGTAGGCCGAGGGGCCCCTTGAGCTCGGGGGCCCCGGGGCACTGCCCCGCCTAGCCCTATCATAGCTACGCCACTGCGGAGAACTAATCTAATCTTTATAGGCTTTGGTCTAATCTGTGTTTGTTTCGAGGAAAAGCAGTTTTCAAATAAGTTAGGATATTATGTATGAAAGTGTTGTATTTGTCATTCATGCTATGAGCACTATGAACATCACTCCTATTCATGCCTTTGAACAATTTTATATAACAATCAATTATTGGCTTAGTCATTACCCTTTTGAACTCAGATTTGATAAGTTTATATCGTGATCAGTATTAACATCCATCAAAAGGAACTGCATGCAGGGCCGTCTTAAGCCATTCAGGGGCCCCTGGCCACTCAGTGTTTTGGGGCTCTTAAAAAAAAATCTAAATGAATGCATCAGAATGTTGTACATTCATTTAATGACTTAATTGGTTAAAATATTACAAACCAAATACTAATGTTTAGTTCCACAAATTAGTCTTTCATTAAAATTAATGATTTCTTTAAAGATTTTGAGAATAAAAAATATACAATTTTGGGAGTATGTCTCTTTCTATGTAGATGTCTGGCACATGGATTAGGGAACCCTACAACAAAACGGAATTTTCCTTTGAATGAACTCATCAGAATGATGTACATTTCTTTAGTGAATTTTTTGATTATTATGTTAGAAATACACAAATAAAATACTAGTGATTACTGTTTTGCCAATTAGACTTACGTTCCTGTTAAAGGTGTCTTTCGGGAATTCCGAAATGCAAAATCTTCCATTATGTCTTCAAAGTCCAACTGTTGAAGGATGTCACTTCCTATGCACATGACTGACAAACTAATAAGTTGTTCCTGTAGCATAGTCGTTTGTAATTCAGTTTTGATTCTCTTTAACTGGGAAAATGAATGTTCTCTACTGCAATTGGTTACCATTAGACAAAGAAATATCCGGGTAGCTACTTCTACATTCGGAAAGGTTTCTTCTATTTTATCTACTTTTATTAAAGAATGTAAGGATGATATACTTAGCTCTGTAGAATCATTTGGAATGTTTGTCAAATACTGTTTTAAATGAAAACATTCAGATATGAGCTCATCAGCATTAACGTCTGCATAATAAAATTCTGCAAATTTCTTGCACCTGGTTCTCAGTAGTTCATAATAGATTTAACTGAGAAAGGAAACTAAAGTATTTGATAACTTTCTGGTATGCTTCTGAATTTCGCTTCAAACTAGAATCCAATGTGTCGAATATAGGCAGAAAAACTTCTACACGAAATGTTTCTTTGGCACTGAGCTGGACAGTCTCTGACGAATCTTCGGAAAAAAGTAATGTGCTTGTTGCAAATTTTTGTCCTTTGGGAATTACCCCTATACTCAGCACCTGGATTTTTCTCTTTGGCTGAAGATGCATACTGAGCGAATCTACTGTGTGCAGAGCTGATGAAATTGGAAATAGATGCAAAAGTTTTGTTGGAACATCTATTGTGACGGTACTACTTTGTAAAGTTACATTTGTGTTGTTGATAGTTCTTAAAATTCATCCCATATCTCCGTTAGGAGAATGGTCTCGAGTTTTTTCATTTTCTAGCAAAGGCTTTGAGCTTCATTTCTTGTTTCCGCTGACTGATCAGTGTTGCTACTAATTGACTTCAAAGCTTCAAAAATATCATTGTAGCCATTATGCGAAGCGTTAAGAGTGTCAGCACGAACAGATCATCTGGTTTCAGAGAGGGACTTCAGAACTTTATTTGTACCTAAACATTCTTTCAAAACTTTCCATCGATTGTTCGAAGCAGAAAAAAGGTGAACAATTTTTGGACAAACTGGAAGTATGCTACTGCTTCAGAAACACACGCAGCCGCCTGAACATTTAGTGAATGTGTGGCACTTGGTACAAAAATAGCAAATTCACATTTTTATTTTATTCTTCCCTGAATAACTGATTACTTTCCAGCCATATTTGCTGCATGATCATAGCTCTGTCGGCGGCAATCTTTTATTGAAATGTCAAAGCTATCCTAAAACTGCATAACAGTGCCTTCTACACTTTGAGCCCTATGCTCCACCATAGGCAAAAATCTCTCAACAGGCTGGCCATCTTTTACGTGCCGAACGATGGAAGTTAGCTGGTCAACATGGGAGAGATCTGGCGAGGAATCCACGCTTATTGAATAGTAGTTGGCTGCTTTTAATTCGTTGACAATCGTCGTTAACACTTTCTGTCCCATTACATTAATAAATTCATTGCAAATATTTGCAGACAAATATGATGTATTTCCTTTGCCACGATTGGCATACTTTCATATATGATCAGCAGGAAAAGGATCAAATTTGCTTTTAATTCTAAGCATCCCAAATAATTCCCATTGTTCTCAGACCCCAAAATATCATTTTCCCCACGAAACCCTAGTCCCCTTGACGTCAAAAATCTCACAACTGCAACAATTCTTTTTCAATATTCTCTTCCAATAGTTGATCTCAGCATTAAACTGGGAAAGCAATCCAGTATCAACTCGTCCAACAATTTTGGTTTTTGCAACATAACTCATCATTAATTCCCTCTGCTGTAAACTGTTCACCTGCTGCTTTAATAAGTTTTTTTATATGCTTCCAATCTTCGTATCCCCTGGAAGGACTCAAATTATTGCCGACAGTGTTATTGAATAGACGGCAACGATAACAGTACACACATTTAATGGATGGTGAATACAGAAGCCATTTTCTTTCCACAATCTCACCATTCGTTAATTTGCGAGTGAAAAAAGTCCACTACAGTCGGGGGTTCGAATCCCCCCTCGGGCATGGATATTTGTGTCGTCCTTAGTGTTAGCTAGTTAATAAGTAGTTTGTAAGTTTAGGGACTCATGACCCCGTAGTTAAGTCCCATAAGCTATACAAACATTTGAAACATTTTAATTTTGAAAAAAGTCCTAGTTAATTTTCTGGTTTCTGTTTGACCACTTACATCAGCAAAATGTGAAGTGGTTTCCGAGAAGTCGCTATTTTTGTTTTGGAAAAACTCTAGGCCCTTGTGAATCCAAATGTCACGAACTTCGTCCGTTAAAATTTCTTCACAGTACTTACCGGGATCGTGAGATATGTTTTCTAACATACTTCTGTCTTGTGAATCCAAGTGGCTTGAGATGGAAGAAGCATGTTGTGATGTGTGTACAGCTGTCTCCATAACTGGAACTGATGAACTCGAAACACAAGTGTTATCCTCTATGTTAAACGTGGACACCGTTTATAAGCTTCAGAGATATCTTGAGATGATGAGGTACATGAATCACTCAGGCTGTTAGTTTCTTCAACAATGAAAAATGAAGTAAGTTTAGATAGTCTGCTGATGGTTTCTTTTTGAATTGCAAGATTTTCTTTTTTTTCTGAACCACTTAAGTATTTTTTGACATTGTTGAAAGACACTACAAAAATATCAGGTAGACGCTGTCAGGTAAACAGAGTGAATCGCGTACAATCAAATGGAGCTTCGAAGCACACCGGTAACGAACTATCGCTTCGGAAGGTAGAAACTCCAACAATGCCGAATTCACCAGGACTGGATGCATTGGCCGATGTGCAGTTCCGTCCTAAGCACCGGGCGAGTCCTGCTTCAGACCCTTCTAGTTATCGAAGTTGATGTGTTGCTACTTCCATAGGTTAAAGTTTTGTATCTGATTAAATGGGCTCTGCCTGAAGAAAAAAAAAAAAAAACTACCATACATAGCGCGGCATTGCAGGAAGGGAAGGGTTCTGCATAACCAGACACAAGTTATTTTGTGTATAACGTAATTAAGTTTGTCAGAAGACGTAGAAGATAAAATCGCATAAAACAGTTCCTTTGATAAATTTCAAGCTACTGCTGGGGTTTCACATGGGACTATAAGAAGAGTAAAGAAAGTGGGAGAAAATGTAGGTGTCGGTACCTGATTTTTTTCCTTACTCCAGGAAAATAACGGAATAAAAAGAAGAGTTTTTACATTGGTGGAGAGACTGACACGCAACTTCCACATGACAACCAGCGTCCCACAATAAAGTCACTTCTCCCGGAATAAGAGAAATTATGTCTTTTAAGTGAAGTACCTTCTCCACAAGTGAGACTTCAGGTATGTCAGGTCATCTTTTTAATGCCCATTTATTGTTTACACGTTGAAATCTCAGTACATGTAACACTACAGTTATTTACCAGATGTGTTCAAAGCAACAAACAACGGTACTGTGCTTTACATGTATGTAGTAAATGCATTGACTAAGTAAAATAAAAATATACTGTGAACAGGGTCGTATATTGCATAAATATTTGGGCAGTTCACATACTACACCCTGTGAGTGTAGTACAACGTCTAATTAGAGCACGCACAGTTAACAAATGTTCAAATGTTTGTATAGTCTATGGGACTTAACTACGGGGTCATCAGTCCCTAAACTTACAAACTACTTATGAACTACTTACGAACTAGGACGGCACAAATATCCATGCCCGAGGGGGGATTCGAACCCCCGACCGTAGTGGCCGTGAAGACCGTGACTGGAGCGCCTTAGTCCCCTCGGCCACCGCGGCCGGCCACAGTTAACAAAAGCTAATTTACTTCCAATAGCCACAAACATTTTATAAATGCGTTAATAAAAATTGATGGAAATGTTCCCGTACCAAATTATTGCATTTCATTAAACATAGTAGTTCTTGCGCTAAATAAATTTTTAATCTTCAAATTCGGAGCTAAAAAGGAAAGATTGCCGTGAAGAGACGAATGCTGCAAATTTTTCAAGTCAGTTGTTTTATCTTCTACTGACTGATTGAGATACTCATATAACTTACAAATAGACGTAACAAATATATACAAATTTTATCAGGTGCACAGAACATAAACTGACACAAAATTTGCCGAGAGACGGTTGTCGTTGACGTTCGGTATGTAAAACCTGCGCCGGCCGTGGTGGCCGAGGGGACTGAGGCGCTTCAGTCACGGTCTGCACGGCCACAACGGTCGGGGGTTCGAATCCCCCCTCGGGCATAGATATTTGTGCCGTCCTAGTTCGTAAGTAGTTCATAAGTGGTTTGTAAGTTTAGGGACTGATGACCCTGTAGTTAAGTCCCATAAGATTTACAAACATTTGAACATTTTTGTAAAACCTGCAATAATACATAGGCGAAAGATGAAATGCCGTATTGGCTAAATGCTCATAATTTTCAACGTGACCAGGAGATCACAATGATATGCAGTGAAACCTCGTTTATACGTTTTTGTAGGGGGGTGCTGAAATACTCGTACAAGTGAGATAATGTTAAAATGAAACTTTCAGTACTACGCTCGAAATAGGGTTGTTAGCTGCATGCTTTTATAGAAAGTCTGTAGAAATTATTCCACATCTGAAATCCTTCCTTTCTCTCCGTTTGGCCCGGTTTTCAAAGCATTGGATCTTGTGTGTGTTTCATTGGCAAGGATAGTAGTTTCGGCAGAATATGATACTTCGAGACCCTTTGCGTAGCTCAGTAGGATTTCTTTTGCACTTCCTCAATTACGTTGCATGGAAAGACATCTTTCATTTCTTATGAACTGTTCATTTTCACGTGTTTGAATATTGGAAACTACTATAAACTATGTAGTTCACCCGTTACAAAAAGACTTTTAGTTCCAATAACTGGCTCTGCCATCAAATGCCACTTCTCTGTACACTGTAGAGATGGGTCGTTCGCGAACGAACGGGTCCATTGGAACAGTTCACAAGAGTGAACAAAAGGACCGAGGAACTGGTTACAAGGAACGTTCACTTCGGCGGTCCCGGTCGCGTGGCCGTTCCCATTCCAGCTCCACGGTGGCCGCACGGCCGTTCCCTTTTCGGTCGAACGTTGCAGTTCGAACTCAGTATCGAGCTGTCGATATTTTTTTTTTTTCTTTTTGACCACGGTGAACCAGCGTGCTCATTGTTATGGAACGAACATCGATTTATACCGATGCTCCATTGACTGTAGGGAATTAACTTTTGTAAAATGTGTAAAACGGCCGCGGTGGAGTAGCCGAGAGGTCTAAAGCGTCTCGCTGCGGAGCGCACGGTTGCTCGCCGTGGAGGTTCGAGTCCTCCCTGGGGCATGGATGTGTGTGTGTTGTCCTTAGGTTACTTTACCTAGGTTTAAGTAGTTTGTAAGCTACGGACTGATGACCACGCAGTTTGGTCCGATAGATTTACAAACATTTGGACATTTTTTGTACGGAGTTCGTGCTACTTGTTTGCAATTCCGACTGTTATGAAAACCATAGACATTGACAACTGGATATAAAAGGAACAGTGAACGAGTGGACAGAAACGGTTCCAAAAGAGAAATAATCATCAGTAAACTAGGTTCGGGTTGGGCCGTCTCTAGTGTACAGTACAGCACTGTGTGATTGCTGGACTTCCCCCTCCATTACACTCCGCGGCGCTGATGAATTCCCACGGCACGGCGCCACATGCTGCTGCTGAGAACGGTGCAGCTGCTGTATTATTGTCGGCAACTTTGACGCCGCCGCTACTGGCAGTGTTGCCAACTCCTTTCCATGTCCCTACATGTCGTGTATCCCTACGTTCACCGTGAATAGGGTCCTCTTTTTCCCGGACATGTCCTCTTTTTGAGGCGCCGGCCGCGGTGGCCGAGGAGACTGAAGCGCTCCTCACGGTCTGCACGGCCACTACGGTCGAGGGTTCGAATCCCCCCTCGGGCATGGATACTTGTGCCGTCGTAGTTCGTAAGTAGCTCATAAGTAGTTTGTAAGTTTAGGGACTGATGACCCCGTAGTTAAGTCCCATAGACTTTACAAACATTTTTTTCTTTTTGAGGCAAGAAAATGTGTCCGGCCGGAATTTATAAAATTCTACAAAATGACCTCTTTTTTGCGTTCCGAGAAAGAAAAATTTATTTTTGTGTCACTGGTGACAACAGGTTCATTCGCACTGCAGTTCCAAGCTGTTTGTAACGATCACGCGCATACACATAGTGAAATTGTCGTTCACAATTTCGCACTCCGCATGGGTCTGACAGTTGCAAAAGATTAGGATCATCTCTGCGAAGGAACCCGGTTGTCTATCCTGTATTCAACCAGTGCATTCTGTCTTCTGCATTACGTTCTATGGCGTTGCTTTTGATATACTTTGTGGTTTAGGTTAAAGCTGTATTGTGTGTTGGAGATCGTAGGTAGCCTTTTGTTTCAAAATAAATTACGAACTTAAATATAACATAATACCGAAGAGAAAGTCAGTGTTAAATATGCGCTCCTGGAGAAATGCAATCATTCAAGACAATGATCAAACGAATGTAAGAATTAATGATACATTGTGCTCCGATCAGCTTTGTAATTTTATAAAAAAATTTAATGATTATCAAAGGAAACAGAACATACCAACAGCTGAAGTGTGGTGTGCATATTTAAATCAGTCATCTAGTGTTGTTAGTGATTCTGAACTGCTGAAATTGTAGACTTATTTTTTTCTATATCTAGTCATAATGCCAACACAGAACCTGTGTTTTTTCTTGTGAACACACAGTCTACAAAAGACAGGAATAGATTTAAAATATACTGTATCTGTACAGTATAATTTCAAACATTTGAATTGCCTTGTTAAAAAAACAAAAAGCTCTTGAGAGAAATTTCGTCGTCCACCAAATATAGTTGGTTCAAAAGTGAATAAGCCTCGGTGGAGTAGCCGAGTGGTCTAAAGCGTCTCGCTGCGGAGCGCGCGGTTGCTCGCCGTGGAGGTTCGAGTCCTCCCTGGGGCATGGGTGTGTGTGTGTTGTCCTTAGGTTAGTTTACCTAGGTTTAAGTAGTTTGTAAGCTACGGGACTGATGACCACACAGTTTGGTCCGATAGATTTACAAACATTTGAATTTTTCAAAAGTGAATAAGACAAGAATGAGACAATTGAGAGTAGTGATGAGGAATAAACTGTGCAGATTCATAATATTTCGTTTCACAACATCCACACAGGGTTACTGTTTTAGTATGTAGTAGTTTTACGTGGTTCATTAATAAAGTTATTAATTACATTATGTTAAAGATAAAGTGTCCTCTTTTTTATATGAACTGTCCTCATTTTTGGTGATGAACATATGCTAACCCTAACCATGAAAGTCCCTACGGTCAAAACTGATTTCTAATTTAAAAAAAAAAAAATCGTAGTTTGATTCTGCATCGTCCGTGAGAAAAGTCTCATGACGTAAGCGCCTACCCGCTGCTTGGCCGGTCAACAGCAGCTCCGAGAGGCGTCGCGTGAAGGCCGCTGTTGGATGCAGTGTTCCGCCAAATTATATCTGAAACAGACTGCCACAAGGTCTACTACAACAGTGTCGCCATGTGTTCTGTAGGTAAGGCCCGCAATAATAACTACGCCACAACATATATGACACATTTCGAGACAATTTCTGGGTCTTTATAATGAATAATTGCGACTAAAATTCACTCAGAAAAAGTCATTGCCTAGGAGAAAGGATCGAGTTTGTTGGGGCCCCCACCACGCTGGGGGCCCTGGGCCTGTGCCCCTTGTTCAAATGTTTGTAGATCTCTAGGACCAAACTGCGTGGTCATCAGTCCGTAGCTTACAAACTACTTAAACTAAGGTAAAGTAACCTAAGGACCACACACACACACACACACACACACACACACACACACACACACACACACACACACACACCCATACCCCAGGGAGGACTCGAACCTCCACGGCGAGCAACCGCGCGCTCCGCAGCGAGACGCCTTACACCGCTCGGCTACTCCACCGCGGCCTGTGCCCCTACGGCAGAGACGGTAGTGACTGCATGTCATGGTCTTAAAGGCCATCGATTATTGATTAGACATTTTTATAAAGATATTGTCAGAGGCTATCTTTGGGCCCTTGGCTATTGTAGTCAGTTAACAGTATGATTTTAAGTTGAATTACAATGCTACTGACTGCAGTAGGATCTTACAGGGAGAGTTTTCAAGAAAGTCTACATTACAATCACCAACCGTAACTAATTCTTTATTTTTTGTTGTCAAATATACCAACAGAGCTTTGAAATGATTAGTGAACAGATTAAAGTTACCACTGGGTACTCTGTACTCACTATTATTAATGATTTATTGTGAAATTTACTTCTGTTGCACATTCTTCCATATGCTGTTCTAGGCAAATTTTATGAATGCCTATGTTATTAAATTTACAATAATTTCTAATGAACGTGGCAACTCCTCCATCTCCGCTCTACAGAAGGGGAAGCTAATCTAAATCCTATTTTATAAATCTATTCCATGGTCACATGATGTTCAGAGAGGAAGATTGTCAATTGGGTTGCGTAATTCTAACTCATCAATGAAGATTGGTGCTTGGTTAATTTTACTCCTTAGTCCTCTAACATTCTGATACACTAAAAATAGTTAGCATTTTACATTGAATTACATTGAATGTTATAAAACTGGGTGGATATATTTCTGCCAACCCAATTAGTGAGAATTTTTAACCAACAAATGCGTTTGATGATCTAATGTATGAGAATTATTCTGTTTAGTTCCTTTATTAAACTGAAAGTTTGTTTCAATACTGACCCCTCTTAAATATTGACTTCTTTCCCAAAAAAGGCACCGCTCTAACACCTGTTACCATTGGTATTTTACCACCACGTCAGTGTCTTCCCCCTTAAGTTTCCAGCAATCAGCCCAGCCAGTTTACTCATCCTTTTCCTGCTAAGGTGTAGGCCATGCCTAGTATAATCCCACACACCAAGAGAATCAACAGGAACCACACAAATATGCGACCCCACGCATGTTCCAAGCAGCCATTCCAAATTCAGGTTAACTCTCTTGGCAAAAGAGTTCAAATGAGATTGGTCGTGTCGCTCCAGTATGGACACAATCGCAAAACGTGTATGCCTTGATGCTGGAGCAATCTTTGCCAGGTTACATTCTATATTATACCTCGGATTTCTGTCAATACTATTCCCTAGCCACCCACGGTAACCACAGTGTCTTCCTTGGTGAAGTCGTTACATAGTGAACCTAAATCCTCTGTCAACTGACCCAGACCAGCACTAGGTTTTAACAAATATGTGACCTGGTATTCTGTTCCTAGATCATCCTGCAGGAGTTGGCCCACACCTCTGGCATGTGAACTACCTAACAACAAAACTTTCTTTCTCTCTGCTGATTTACCAGCATTCTTATTCATTTTCCTGTTGCTAGAGTTTTTAGCCCTGTCTACGTCTAGTTCTGTCTTAGGCTCATCAGTTTCTAGCTGAAGCATCAGGTCAAACTTATTTTGCACATTAACCTCAAAGCTGTCTGAGTTCAAAGCCTACTCTTTCCACCTGTTGCAACTTCACACTTCTTTAACCTTCTCCCTTCTTAACCTGTCCAGATCCATCTTAGCATGATCTAACTCTCTTTTCGGTCAATTATCGTCCTTGCTCTACTGAATATTTTACAAAATCACTGATGAGTCTCATTCATTTGCTCAATTCCCTCGCCACCACAGTCACCCCAATGGAATAAACTACAGCACCTACCACATCATAGCCCGGAGCTAACAATTCTACGGAAAGTCAGGCACTTTTCACTCATGGTAAAAATATTCCTTTATTTAGAATGAGTCATTTAAATTACCGCAAAGACAAAGAAAATGCGCATGTAAAAATTAGGCTTATTCGCTACATATGTAAACAAAGGTAGCAAGTGCAAAGTCTTTACAACAAATTAAAATTTGCGCTGCTTTGTGAAAATAAGAAATAAAACAATGAGACATACGCTGTACGTAATGTGCTTGAAAGAAAACAAGAAAAATGAACGAGGTTCTTTAAACTTATTGTGCAAAACATGTCCTCAAAAATATGACAATAAATCTGTTTGATAATGTTTATTTGTTTTATCGAAAAATACGCGAAAGAAATCAAAACCTTTTATGCTGCTCTCGAAGAGTTCACTAATACTCTTTATTAATTACTTATCGCTATTCAACTAAGTTTTATCCCTATTTAAATTACTTTACTTTGCGAGAGCACAAAAGTCTCGTCTTGACCAGGGCTACCTACATGGACTGCTAAAACAAACTGCATTTGAGCCCTCAGTACATTCTCACAGTGTGTTTTATTACTATTCTTTTCAATTACTGTTGACATACTGCAAACTTCGGTGCAGTAAAGTTGCGAAAGTAAACAATAAAACAGGAAAGAAACACTAGGGAGTTTATGAATTTTTGTGCATTTATTACCAAGAATACTGGAGCATATTCTACTCTATGTTTATTCTATTTTTTTTTTTTTTTTCAGTTTTCAATCTTTGCTTCCATTGGCACGAACCGAGAGAATTCAGCTAATTTGACTGATATGTGACGTGAAATAACAAGACTAGCAAAAGTTAACAAGGTCACGTATTACACGGATATAAAGGACAATATTACATCAAAAATGTTCAAATGTTTGTTAAGCTTAAAGGACTTAACTGCGTTGTCATCAGTCCCTAAACTTACAAACTACCTTATACTAAAGACGACACAAACATCCATCCCCGAGGGGAGGTTCGAACCTCCGACGGGGAGCGGCCTCGCACATCAGAGCATAGCGCCTCAATCCTCTCGGCCACGCCGCTGCGGTAATGTTACACCAATGTGACAAATTACGTGTGTAATAAGATTCATTTTAACTTGTTAGCACTATCACAAAGTGTACAGCACTTGATCTTTATCCCACGGATGACAGGAAAATTATACAACCCATTCCAGTGCTGCATAAATAAGATGGGTTGGAGGCGTTGTCAGGATGGAAGGCGGACCGGTGAAGGCTTGTGTGCGCCCTAGGAAAAGATGGCTGATTGGCAAATAAAAGATAGGCTTTAAGTTAATATTTGGTATATTCTGAAATACGGTATATTATCGGGGCTCGCCCTGAGGTGGGATGCAATGAATGGGCGCCAGTCTAAGTTACAGGATTAGAAAATGGGAAAGGTTACGGTAATGGTTCACACAGTTGGTGGCTGATGCCACACAGCCGCTAGGCGGGAGCGGACGGCATGCGGCCGTTCGCCCCCCACAGAGGCTGGGCCTCTGGAGTGCGTCTGTTCTGTACGAGAGCTAAAACTGAAGAGAGCAAAGGAACTGATGCTCGCACCTCAGAGTCCTCCAGCAGCAGCACACGTGATCAAACGTGGGTGTCTGCTATTGGCTCCACGGTAGCGTGGAAACGTCAGTGGTTTCAGCACGGACGCCAGAAGGGTGGCGTGATTTTAGAATCAGCATTCAATACTGGTTCTGGACGGCTCTGTCCTGCAAGGTGGACAGCCTTGGTCACGTTGTCAAAGCGTATGTCACAGTGGAAGAACACTTTTAAAACTTAGGCGAAGTTTCGAAATAAAATTTTTAAATTATTTCCCTAACCTGTTTTAGACTGGCTGGTCATCCTGTACAAAAGATTAACAACACTGTAAAGACCCAAGTTGGCATTATTACTTAAAATACTGCCGCAAATCCACACAGTAGCACAAGCGAAAATGAGTCTTCTGGCCACACCACAGTGTCAGTCGATTTGAGGTTTATGGCGTCATCTCATGTACCCTCCATGGCTCTGACAGCAGATTACATTCCTCCAAGGAAGGTTGTGTGTTGCTGCAGTGGGACATCTAAGTCTGCGCCTGCACCTTTCCGGCCATCCCGTCCCAGCAATAGCTGGTATCTGTTCCTCCTGGAAGCTTCCGCCGCAGACTACCGACCAGCGTCCCACCAGCGCCAGCTACCACTGAGCCATCTGCTCCAGATCACTGCCCTTGGGTCTCCAGCTGCCTGCTGTGCTGACGCCAGCCATCGGATCGTCGCTGCTGCCAGCCACCACCAGCTGTCGGATGCCGATTCGAGTTACCGCTGCTCCAACCTGTGATGTTGTCCTCGCCCCTACCGCCGACGTCTCCCCAGGTTGCTGGGGCACACCAAGCTTCAGGCACAATGCCTGCCGCTACTGTAGCCATCTCCCTGTCTCGTCACAGCCGCTGTCCTTTCTTATAGTCGTTGACCCTGTCCTTGTCGCCACTCCTGCCATCATCGCCTCGTCACTGTCCCGGCCATCGCCCCAGCATTCTCCTGATTTACTGGGTACGGACTTGGAGAACCTGAGGATCCCTGAGATGGGGATTAGTAAGCGCTACCAGTCCTCCGATACCGTAGCCTCTTCAGTGACCACCGCTATGCGTTGATGGAATGGTGATTTTAGCTTGATGGTGATCTTAGCTAAACCACCCGAGTGATAAGGAAAGAAATCACCTCTATAAAAACACCTCAGTCGCAAGGTTTATTTAGTGCTAATGGGATTCATGGCTGTTGAGGTGGAAATGTTACCAGGCAATCTCTTTGCATACTGCTGAACCTCAGTTGTATAAAGCTTACCCACACATGCAGGGGTCTGTCTAGGCAGACTTCTAGATCCCTAGCTGCTCATGGAACCGATCTGCATTCTGAGTTATTGCTTTACACCTCTCAAAAGGATGGGTGTACCACTGGGGGACATCAACATCCAGTAGCAGCTAGTGGTTCTGATGACTGGGGGTTCACTTGTTTCAGTGCCGGTGTTTCGGCGTCCAGAGTGACAATTTGGCGCACCTCCGCGAGTGCCGGCAGGGGAGAGCGCCCCCGTTTGAACCCCCCCCCCCCCACCTTTTTAGATGTGTTTTCGTTAAAAGATCTGCAGAATGTCTTGCCTCGGCTTGTTTGTGCTTGCTTCAACTCAAGCTGAGGCGTCGGCCTAGCAAGCTTCTTTATTTCACACTTTTGTTCCAAGCTTAAAGCTGATTAATTTTTTTCTAAAAGGTACTGAACGTTGTTCATTTTTCTTTGATGATAAACACCAAAAACATGTGACCATGTACATGAACACTAAAATACAGTAAGTTAAGGACTGTAACAAAATGAATATTTTACGATGATGAGACAAGCTACCTTCAGGTCACGGGACACTAAGAAGCACCTCCTCCTAACCTTATGCACGTGCAAAGGTTGCTCTCCCTCACATCTTTTCAAACAGTTAAGTATTTGTTACAACGAAGAGTATAAATGTCATTTACCCTCAAAATAACGACTCATTTGCTAAAACGTCCAAAGATATATGGTAAATAACAATATAAAAGTCATTGTTGTTCCCGTATCTGTTAAAAAGAAGATTGGGGTCTTAAAACATTGCTTGCAGTCGGTCTTGAACCCACTACCTCCGACAGCACAGCGTGATGCCACTAACCACACGGCTATTGTTGCTAACTGGAGAGTATTATTCATTATTATTGTTGTTTTTGATGAATCTTCAATGCGCCAAAAACAAATATCAAGGGTGAGTGTTTTTGTGTCTCGTTGCCGCCGGTTGTCCTAGGTGTCAGTGGCCGAGAGAGACCGACACGGGGAAATAGGATGCACGCGTGTGCAGGTACAGAGTCTGAGGTGACCAGCCAGTGGGACAGCAGAAACTAGAAACACTAAGCTAGATTAGTTCAATATATATATTTCATAGAAATTATACAATACTTAACTTAGAGGGCAGCAGACTAGTGGAATGCAGATACATAGTTGAACTAGAGGCCTGCCTACTGATGATTCCTAGTGATGTCCTAATCCCAAGTGAACGATGCAGTTCAGTCGTGGCCATGAGCGGAGTTGCAGCAGAGGGCGCTTGTGGCTGACGTCGTAAGAACGCCGCGCCATGCTTGCATGGCGGGGCGCGGCGAAAGTACGTTACGCGCACTTTAGACTTGTGCGACACCACGGATGTTGCCATCATGGAGGATATATGCATGTGCAAGGCGTGGTGCGCAGTTGCTCCATTGTCTTGCTTTGGGACCATTCGTCCGTAACCGCCAGCCAGCGCCAATGTAAAAGCGGCGTTTCCCCTCGCCCCTCCCTGTCGCAGGAGCGGCCAGCTGCCTCCAGGGGGTTCAGGAAAGAATTTTAACTTGAGCCGCAACGCTGCGGCCACTGCCACCTATATTAGGCGGCCGCCCTACGACTCGAATACGTGCTGTCTCCGCGACGTAAAAAATTTCTCATTCGATAAAAATACTTTGAATCTGCGTATAAAATGATCCGATAGAAGAACGAAACGAAGAATGAGTTAAACACTTATTATTTTATTTATTTACTTACTTACTTTTTCTTCACTATGAGCTTTTTTCTGGGGGTTCACAACCAGTGCCACGCGCTGCCACTATCTACATTCAATCAAGAAAGATGGCTGGCGTATCCAGTCCTCCAAACATAGCGTTTAACAAAAAGAGTGCTATACAGAGTAACAGAGCACATGGTGTTAATAAAAATTTATTTCTTGTGATTAACAGTGAAGAAGGTACCTTTGAAAGGGGTTTTCTTTCTACATACAGAATGGTTCAGAAGGAATAGCAGGCAACTTGAAATCTGAAAACCAGCTGCAAAATGGCGCTCTCTTGGTAGAGATGGCTAACTCTCAACAAACAGCGAACCTTACAAAAGTTAAGTTCTTTGGTGAATACACACTTGACACTGAACTCAACTTTGTAGATATCACCAAAGAGAAACTAGAGGAAGGGTGTGCTTCTGAAGCCATGGTGATGTTCAAAATATTATGATAGGGATGGATGGAGAGTTAATGAGGTGTGGAGCGATGGCCGCATGGTTTAAGGTGTCATGGTACACAGTGGGCAGCCACTCCCACTGGAGGTTCATGTCCTCCCTCGGGCATGGGTGTGTGTGTGTGTGTGTGTGTGTGTGTGTGTGTGTGTGATGTCCTTACTGTAAGTTAGTTTAAGTAGTTTGTAAGTCTAGGTGCTGATGACCATGCAGGTTGGTCCAATAGGTTTACAAACAATTGAACATCCAAAACTTCCACAGCATGTGAAGGCAATCTTCCTTCATTTGACTGTTCGAATCTATGTCCCCTGCACACAATGTACTCATTTAAGTGTCAACAATTTAGGTACACCATCTTGGGATGCAAGGGAGAAACCACTTCTGGCAAATCGACACATTAAGGAATCGATTGCATGCAACCTGCAAAGTGTGTTAATTGTTCTGGCGACCACGCCATCTGGAGTAAGGACTGCAGGGATTATCATCAGGAAAAGAAAATACAGGATATCAAAACAACTAATTTGCATTTCCTATCACCTCTTTCGCTTAGTCTCTGCAAAAGGCAGTTTCTGAAACTGATGCCTCCATATAAATGGAGGTCGTTAGTGTTGGCACAAATACATGCACTTGCCTGTGTACCCGCCAGGTAGCAGTTGCTTCAACACCCATAGCCCCCCCCCCCCCCCCCCCCTAAAAGGTGGTCTGAAAAAGCTATGATTCCCAAATTGCAAAGCCTGTTAAAGTACCCAATACAGCTATTATCATATCTACAGTAGCCCCACTCACCAACCCAAGGCAACAAAAAAAAAAAAAAAAAAAAAATATGCAAAGCTCCCACTGTGGTGTCGCACAAGTACAAAGTGCGCGCCACCTGCTTTCGCCGCGCGCCGCCATGTACGCACGGCGCGGCGTTCTCACGACGACAGCCACGAGCGCCCTCTGCTGCAACCCCGCTCGTGGCCACCACGGAAAGACACCGGTCACTTCGGACTGAGATAGCAACGAGTTAGGACCTTCGTAATCAGATAGGCACCAGTGAAGACTTTGCTATTGTACAGGCACTAGGCAGGCCTCTAACAACTATGTATCAACATTCTGCAGTACTATGTAAAAGTTAAGTATTGTTACATTCTGTGCAAAATATATCTCTTGCCGGCCGCGGTGGCCGAGGTGACTGAGGCGCTCCAGTCACGGTCAGCACGGCCACCACGGTCGGGGGTTCGAATCCCCCCTCGGGCATGGATATTTGTGCCGTCCTAGTTCGTAAGTAGTACATAAGTAGTTCGTAAGTTTAGGGACTGATGACCCCGTAGTCAAGTCCCATAAGATTAAAAAGAGAAAAAAAAAATATATCTCTTTCTAATTTACTCTAGTGTTTATAGTTTCTGGCTGCTCCCCTCCGTACCTGCACCGGCGTGCTGTCTTGTTACTGTGTCGGTCTCGTTCCACTCGGCCACCGACACCTACGACGAGGCTGGGACAAAAAAGCGGCGACGAAGTTGGGACACAAAAGTGGCGACGAGGAGTGATAGACGAACCTTGGACCAGCAGCCAGACAGCAGCAGTCGGAGCACGCAGAAATTGCTCCCGCCCACCCACCCTTATTATAACAATTTTGGGGAAAGATATTTTGTTACGTGTTTTGTGGACTTTTTTTGTTGCAGAGCGAGCCCTCCTTTCATATTGCATTTGTGTTTTGTTATACTTTACTTGTATACGCGGCGCCTAATCGGTCAGCATGGCCACTACCCCGAACCCAAACTTAATGGAAATTATTCAGTTACAGACGGCGCAAATAACGCAACTCATCCAGGCGGTGTCCCAGCTCACAGCGCAGGCAGCTAACCAACAACAACAGCCGCCGCTTCAGCAGCCCACACCTGCCGCAGCAACACTTCCTACGTTTCGCCAATACAACGAACGTGAGGAAGAATGGAGTGACTATTTCGCGCAGTTTCAAGAACTCGTCGCGGCTCATCAAATTACAGGTCAGACTGTTAAGCATCTTTTATTGTCCGTGGTGGGCCCCAAAACTTTTGTGTTACTGCAGAAACTATTCCCGCAAGCATCTCCTCGTGATGTAGACTTTGAACAAATAGTAGAGGCACTAAATGCTCATTACGAGAGAAAAGTTCTTGTAGCCGCTGCACGATACCGATTTTTCAGACTTAAAAAAATTACCGCAACAGTCACACCAAGAGTGGATTACGGAATTGAAGGGCTTAACCCGCCAATGTAAATTTACTTGCTCTTGTGGACTTTCTTATAGTGACGTGATGTTGAGGGATGCGATTACGCAGAACATTCAGGACCCCAGAGTTAGAGCAGCAATTCTGAAACAGTCTGACCCCTCATTAGACAGTGTACTGCAGCTTATAGAAGCGCATGATACTTTTGACTTAGCAGATGTAGAAATGCAAAGCCACAGTGTAAATTCAGTGCGCCGCAACGGACGCTTTCCTAGCCGTAGTTCTCAGTGTAGCACTAGTGATTCTTACAATAGTACGGGCCGTGCTGAACAGACAGTGAATAGTAGCCAGTATAAAAGTGCGACGCAAAGGTCGCCCCCGTAGTGTTAGACACAGTAATTTGAATAAAGGGCGCCAACGCTCATTTCAGAAAAATGTACGTAAATCTTGCCCCCAGTGTGTGTCTCGCCACAAGCGTGCTCATTGCCCTAGTCGCAACGCGACCTGTTATCAGTGTGGCAAATCAGGTCATGTACAGTCTGTGTGTATGCAAATTAAAAACTCAAAGAACAGTAACGTTAGAAACAGTGCTTCGCAAAGTGCGAGAACAGTTCATTCTGTAAATGTCATACACGCTGTAAACTTGAACAGTGCTTTCCTTGGATCTCCATTGCAAGAAAGTATTTCTGCGCCTATGGCAAAACTATATAGTGCACCACGTAGCAAGCGCCGACGAGCGCGTAAAACAGTGCAACGGACAAGGGTTCGGGACAAGCAAAATGACTATGAACAGTGCATTCCTGTAGTGAAAATAGTGCCTTCTGCAACTGCTCCTTGTAATAGTGCCCAGTACTGTGTAGCTAGTGACAGTAGACACCAAGTAGCTACTCAAAAGTGTAGTGCAGTAGTTAGTACATCTGGAGTAGCTTCGCATTGCGCGGACGCCGATCCGGCGGTAGTGTCATCTAGTGACAGTGTGGTTAATCCGCTGCGTGCCGAGTCTGCGCCGCTTACTTCACTACGCGGCCCGCGCAGACGCAGCAAACAAACCGTAGCAGACGTTGCCCACATTCGCGCACCTGTCGAGCGCCGCAAGCAAAAACTGTTTGTGACTCTCTTCGTAGAAAATAAGACGGTGCAATTTCAGCTTGATACTGGTTCCGCTGTCACACTAATGAATAAAGAAACTTATGAACTACTGGGTTCGCCAAAATTGTCGCCGTCACAGCAAGTGTTAACAGCGTACACAGGACAAACTATTCCGGTGCTAGGAACGTGTAGCCTGCCTGCCTCTTTTCAAGGTGTAACAAAAACAGTTGCTTTTGTAGTTCTTCAGGCCAAATCTACGCAGAATATTTTTGGACTAGATGCTTTTGACTTGTTTGGTTTATCAATTCAAAGAGATGTGCTTCAAATTTCGTCAATAGTGCCTCAGGATAAAATCAATGCATTGTGTGACAAATATAGTGACTTGTTTTCGCCGGAACTAGATTGTGCAAAAGACTTCGTGGCACATGCAACTTTAAAAGAATCTGCAGTTCCAAAATTTCGTAAAGCTAGACCAGTGCCTATCGCCTTGCGTGATACAGTTGCCGAAGAACTTAAACGTTGGCAAGATAATGGGGTGATTTCTCCTGTTTCTGCGAGTCAGTGGGCCTCGCCTATAGTAATTATACCCAAGCCTTCAGGAAAACTTCGTCTCTGTGCGGACTTCAAATCAACAGTGAACAGTCAAACAATTGTAGACACTTATCCCTTGCCCAGACCTGACGAACTCATGGACAAATTAGGACAGTCTCGCTTCTTTTCTAAGATTGATTTAGCAGAGGCATACTTACAAATTCCGCTTGATGACGAGTCAAAAAAGTTTTTCGTGATTAATACTCACATGGGCCTTTTCCAATTTCAACGCCTACCCTTTGGCAGTTCTTCCGCTCCCGCTATTTTTCAGCGCTTTTTGGAACAGCTGACAGTTTCTGTACCGTGTTGTTCGAACTATTTAGATGATATTGTGGTATCCGGACGTACAGTTGAAGAACATTTAGCAAACTTGGAGTGCCTTTTCAAAGTTTTGACTGCAGCAGGTCTACGTTGTAATAAAGCAAAGTGTTCGTTTTTTCAAACTGAAATAGAGTACCTAGGCCATGTGATTAATGCCCAAGGAATTCATCCCTTACAGTCACATCTTCGAGCAATCAAAGACTTGCCTCCTCCTAAGAATGTGCATGAATTGCAAGCAGTAATGGGAAAGCTGAACTATTATTTCAGGTTTATTCCCAATGCCTCTCAGATTGCAGCTCCCCTGCATCACTTACGTAGGAAGAATGTTCCTTTTTTATGGTCCAAAGATTGTCAGGTTGCCTTTGACAAACTAAAGTCTGCACTACTCAGTGATGCATGTTTGATTCCCTTTGACCCACAGAAGCCTGTAGTGTTAGCAGTTGACGCCTCGTCGTACGGTCTGGGCGCGGTAATCTCACATCGCATTGGATCTCACGATCGTCCTATTGCCTTTGCATCCAAGCTACTGACGCCAACGCAACAGAATTACAGTCAGATAGAAAAGGAGGCCTTAGCAATCATTTACGGCGTCACAAAGTTTCATCATTATCTCTATGGCAGAAAATTCTATTTGTTGACAGACCACAAGCCTCTCACGTCGTTGTTCTCACCCACAAAGCCAATTCCGCCACGTACGGCACAAAAGCTTCAGAGATGGTCCTTGATATTGTCAAATTATCAGTTTGAGATTTTGTACCGACCTACCACTAAACATGCCAACGCGGACACACTTTCCCGACTTCCGGTTGGCCAGGATGTATCATTTCATTCTTCAGAAATGGCATGTTGTCAGACTCCAGAGATGCTTCCGCTGTCGCAGACTTTCCTTTGAACTCTCGTCAGGTTGCACAGGAAACAGCTGCGGATGCAGACCTAAGTGTGGTAGCACGTTTTGTTCGCTCAGGGTGGCCTGCCAGAGCCAAAGACATTGATCGGCCTCTGGTTCGACGTTATTTTGCACAACGTCATGCATTATCTTTAAGTCAGGGTGTACTGTTGTTGCATACCGACAACGAACAAGCAAGAGTGATTGTTCCTCGTTCCCTGCAACGAGAAGTGTTACGCCTCCTGCATCAAGGACATTGGGGCATTGTTAGGACAAAGCAATTGGCCAGACGTCATTGTACCTGGGTTGGTATGGACGCTCAGATAGAGAACATGACGTCACAGTGTACTGTTTGTGCGGAGCATCAGGCGGCTCCTCCGCAACGTTTTTCAGACTGGCCACGCCCCAAGGGACCATGGCAACGTTTACATATTGACTTTGCCGGACCTTTCTGGAATACGCGATGGTTAATTGTTGTAGACGCTTTCAGCAAGTTTCCTTTTGTGATTGCCATGAACTCAACGACAGCTTCTAGTACAATCAGTGCCTTAACATCAGTGTTTTGCATCGAAGGCTTGCCTGAAACTATCGTCAGTGACAATGGACCTCAGTTTGTTAGTGCGGAATTTCAACAGTTTTGTCGTGTGAATGGTATTCAGCATATTACCACTGCACCTTTTCACCCTCAGTCCAATGGTGAAGCAGAACGTTTCGTTCGAACATTCAAGTCTCACATGGAGAAGATGAAAGGTCAGCACTCCAGGCAGCAAGCTCTTCAAATTTTCCTGTCTACGTATCGGTGCATGCCACGTGACGGCCCGTCTCCTGCCGAGCTGCTACACGGCCGCCGTCACCGCACTCTCCTTCACCTGCTGCAGCCTCCCACGCACCGAGTCGGTTCGTATGGCGCTACGCGTTTTCAGATTTCTACGCCGGTGCTGTACAGGGTGTTTGCTGGAAACAAGAAGACATGGCTGCCGGGCACCATTCAGCGCGTGCTCGGTAGCAATATGTATGTTGTACGTTCTTCCACAGGGTCGGAGCTGCGGCGCCACGCAAACCAATTGCGCCTGCACAGGCCGCGCGATCCTGTCTCCGGTTTCTTGATTCCAGACCCAGTTCACCGCCAGGGAGCACAACCACATCGTTCGTCCCCGGACTACGAGATCGTCCCGATGGAGATCGACGCGACGCCGCCGCTGTCGCCGCCGCAGATGACAGCCTCACCGAGAGGGACTCCGGGACCGTGCGGGCCCCCCCAGCTTGGGCCACGCACCTCAGAAGAAGATGACCTGCTCCCTCTGGGCGGGGGCGGGCGCCCTTCCCCAGGTTTCGGCGGGTTCCCTGGAGGATCGCAAGGCGGATGCCGGGGCGCGGACGGCGTCTCGATCCCGGCCTCAGCTACGACGCCCGTCCCACCAGTAACGCCCCCGCCCAGGCCCTCCTCCCAGTGCCGTCGCCGTGGCCCTCAGCCCTACGCCACGACGGCGCGGCGGTTTGGGGGGGAGGGGCGTGGTGTCGCACAAGTACAAAGTGCGCGCCACCTGCTTTCGCCGCGCGCCGCCATGCACGCACGGCGCGGCGTTCTCACGACGACAGCCACGAGCGCCCTCTGCTGCAACCCCGCTCGTGGCCACCACGGAAAGACACCGGTCACTTCGGACTGAGATAGCAACGAGTTAGGACCTTCGTAATCAGATAGGCACCAGTGAAGACTTTGCTATTGTACAGGCACTAGGCAGGCCTCTAACAACTATGTATCAACATTCTGCAGTACTATGTAAAAGTTAAGTATTGTTACATTCTGTGCAAAATATATCTCTTTCTAATTTACTCTAGTGTTTATAGTTTCTGGCTGCTCCCCTCCGTACCTGCACCGGCGTGCTGTCTTGTTACTGTGTCGGTCTCGTTCCACTCGGCCACCGACACCTACGACGAGGCTGGGACAAAAAAGCGGCGACGAAGTTGGGACACAAAACCCACCACAGGTGAAACTAAACTCTAAACCGTTAGAGAATGTCATTTACACTATACATGAGGCTTCACCTCTGATTCTGCTCTGGAACTCACGGAGCTGGATGTAAGACAGGGGCCGCGGCGGATTAGCCGTGCGTACTGGGGCGCAGTGCTGCGGTGCGCGCGGTCGTTCGCCGTCGGGGGTTCGAGTCCCCCCTCGGGCATGGGTGTTTGTGTTGTCTTTAGGTTAGTTTATCTTAGTTTAAGTAGTTTTTAAGCTACGGACTAATAACCCAGGAATTGAGTCTGATAGATTTACAAACATTTGAACATTTTTGTAAGAGAGGGGCAGTCATCTTGCCACAACACTGACCCTTCTCCTGTTAAGGATTCCCACCCCTTTGAAAGGACAGGATGAAAGTTTCACCCCCTTGATAGCTGGCTGCCAAACGTCAGTGGAACTTGCGGGGATTCAGGGGAACTGTAGAGGAATTACTATTATTGACTCAGGATACACCAACGTGCATTTCTTTCCAGGAGCCAAATTTCAAGCCATACGCCACTCCTGAGATATGCAGTTATGTTCTCCACAGAAAGGACGACCTTAGTGGAACAGAGCTAAGAGGAGTTGCTATTTTCGTTAATAAGGCGTATAACTCTGAGCCTCTCTTGTTCATACATATGTATCATCACCTGACTTTTCTCCCTTTATCTGCCCCTCCCACCTGACACACTCAATGAGGTCGCTCTCAGTCATTTTGACCCAGCTCCCACACCCATTCGTCCTCTGTGGTGATTTTAGCGCATATAATGTGATTTGGGGCTCTGCCACCAGTTGCTGCAGAGGTACAGCAATCGAAAGGATCTTCTTGTCGTCATACACACAGTTACTAAACACAGATCAGAGTACACACTTCTGCACTGCAAAAGGCTCGTGTTCTGCCATACATGCCTCTCGTTGCTCTCCAGCTCTGACCCACATGATTCAATAAGAAGTGGTCGATGACCTGCATGGTCGTGATCTCTTCCCCATCTGTATGCTCCTGCCAGACAGAGTTGAGCCCAAATGCAAATCGCCTCAATGGGTGCTTAGTAGGGCAGACTAGACGCTGTACAGTCGACTCACTGACCTTGAACCTCGTGACAGTATCCAGGAATGGGGGGATCAGTGGCGTAACTAGGACTTGGCTTTTTTTTGGGAGGGGGGGGGGGATAGATCTGCTTGCCGAGCAAAATTTTAGTCAGTTTCCAGACACTACCATCTAACACTCTCATTGAAGAAACTAATTCACTCCCTTCCAATGAATACTTATGGTAAAACACTCCAAGTTTCAATCTTCATCTTAACCAGATTGCTGTTATACGATTTCTTTTTCTTTTCTCTCTCTCTTTTTTCGGGTTCTGAAGGGGGTTCTATCCCCCTCATCCCCACCCATAGTTACATCACTGGGGGGGGTCATATTACTCAAATTACCCACTGCACCATGGAAGTTATACCATAGCTCAATCGGCTCGCGCCGGCGCCGGCTCGCGCTGGAAATATTAAACATTCCTAATGTCGTCGGCTCGGCGTGAGCCGGCTGAAGCGGAGTCCTCTCGGCCAGGCCGGCAGTGTGAACAGCGCAATTTAAAACAATGTGTTTAATCTCTCGGCTTGACTCGGCCCGGTTCGGTTCGGCTCGGCCTGGCCGGCAGTGTGAACACGGCCTTAGAATCTAGGACCCTCCTTAATCGCTTTTCATGTGGGTTCAGGAGATATCACTCCACCTGGAGGTGGCTATTCAGCAGGCCTACGATACTACCTGGCGGCATTTCAGACAGCTGCACGATTGGAGGTTTCGTGATGGTCTTCCCATTTTTATTCAGTCATTCCTTTCTCCAAGTCGGTGACGTCCTCTCAGACAAAAATGTTTGTATAACTTATGGAACTTAACTATGGGGTCATCAGTCCCTAAACTTACAAACTACTTATGAACTAGCTTATACTAAAGACGGCACAAACATCCATGCCCGAGGGGGTCTTTCGAACCCCCGACCACAGCGGCCGTGCAGACCATGACTGGCGCCGCAGACCGCTCGCCCACTGCGGCCGGCTCCTCTCAGACTCTCGTATTTTAGCTTCCGGTCTGTGTTTTTTACAGTTCTAGACAGGCATCAGTTTTACAGTGGTGCACACTGATGCTTCCAGACTAGGAGACTCCCTCAGCTGTTCTGTAGTGTTTTCCAAGGATGTCCTAAGGGTTTGAGTTCCCTACAAACACACTGTTTTTTCAGCAGAGCTTAAAGTGACTCTGAGAGCACTGGAGTTCGAATCCGCTAAGTGGTAATTTTTTTAAGCAGCATTTTCTAGATTTTTTTAGTTCAAGGTCTGGTTTTTGACATCGTGCTACAAGGTATGTTTTAACATGGCTGCGGCACCTCTCCACTGGCTGTGTATTATTGGCTATTCACAATCCTATAACTGGTTACGGGATGTGACGTGAGAAAGGGACGGGGGCGGGACTATTGTCTCATTGTAGATATTCAGTTACCTATTTTGAGTCTGTTTTTGCTGTTTCACTAGAGATAGTATTGGTATTTTTCCGAGTTTCTGTGATACAGTGTCCCTAAAAGTATCTGCAGAATGACGTTTTTGGTATTTCCCAGTGTAGAAAAATATAAGATCGACAGCACACTTAAAATGCATTATATCGGGATGGAAAGCGATAATATTGTACTCATTTCAGCTATGGATATGCAGACATAAAATGCTGAAATAGCATTATTTTCTTTGAGATACATAACGTGAATACCTCTTTCTTAGTCATCAACTGCCAACTGTCGAAATTACCAGAAACTATTTCACGAGATTTATTTGCTTAGATATTTATTGGGACTGTATGTTTTGTAAAAATTTCAGCGTGATCTTGCTAGCATGCGAGATAAGTGCAATTGTTCGGTGATCTGAACATTCCTTAGAGGTTCCGTTCTTTGGAATCGGAATGAATATTGATATTTTCCAGCAGTGGCCAGAAGACTGGAAAAGATCAATATTCATACCGATTCCAAAGAAGGGAATCTCTAAGGAATGTTCAGATCACCGAACAATTGCACTTATCTCGCATACTAGCAAGGTCATGCTGAAAATTTTACAAAACAGACTTCGCCAATATTTATATCGAGAGCTACCGGAAGAAATAGCTGGGTTTAGAAAAGGGAGATGAACTAGAGATCAAATTGCTAACATTCGGTGGATTATGGAAAAATCAAGAGAATTCCAGAAAGATGTAAACCTTTGCTTTATTGATTATGCCAAAGCCTTTGACTGTGTAGATCACAACAAATTATGGGACATACTCAGTAAAATGGGAGTACCAGTTCACCTTATTCATCTGATACGGAGTTTATACCTTGACCAAGAAGCCACAGTGAGAACTTTGTATGGCAGAACAAAATGGATAAAGATTCAGAAAGGGGTCCGGCAAGGCTGCATATTGTCTCCGTTCTTATTCAATCTGTTTGCGGAGCACGTTATGAGGAATGCCGGGATAGATGAAGAGAAGAGAGGAATCGAAATAGCTGGAATAAATGTAAGCAATCTCAGATATGCAGATGATACCATACTGCTGGCAGAAAGTGAAGAAGAGTTAAAGACTCTGTTGCTGAAGGTAAAAAATGAAAGTGAAAAGGCCGGTCTCAGGCTAAATGTAAAGAAAACCAAAATTAAGGCGACTAAACCTATTAATTCATGGGATATAGGAGGAAAATCCATGGAGGTGGTGTCCACATTCAATTATCTCGGTTCCCAGATCTCTGATGATGGCGACTGCAGCGACGAAATCAGGAGACGCTTGTTGCTCGGAAGAAAGGCGATGTCAAACCTTGAAAAGATTATAAGGTCCAGAGACATAACTTTAACAACAAAGATACGTATTGTGAAGGCTATGGTCTTCCCAGTTGTAATGTATGGATGCGAGACCTGGACCATTAGAAAGGCCGAATGGCGAAGAATTGACTCCTTTGAATTGTGATGCTGGAGGAAAATTCTTAGGATTCCATGGACGGCAAAAAGAACCAACACATCTATATTAGAGCAAATAAAACCAGATTGCTCTCTGGAACGTCTAATATTATAACAGAAGCTGCTACTTTGGACACATAATGCGAAGACATGCCTCACTGGAAAAAACATTAATGCTGGGGAAGATCGAAGGCACTAGAAGAAGAGGACGGCAGAGGATGAGGTGGATCGATGGCATCACAGAAGCAACGTGTTCCAACCTGGAAGGTCTACGGGAGAAAGTGCAGGACAGGGGGAAGTGGCGTGCTTTGGTTCATAGGGTCACGAAGAGTCGGAATCGACTATATGACTGGAGAGAGAGAGAGAGAGAGAGAGAGAGAGAGAGAGAGAGAGAGAGAGAGAGAGAGAGAGAGAGAGAGAGAACATAGATGAATGGCATTTCTTTAACCACGTACTCATTAGTAAGCTAGAACATGTGCTTTGGTGTCTTGGGTGGAACTGATGCCTTATTTCAATCGTAAAGTGGCTGCACTTCTGCCAGGGGCAGTTTGTGAACGCTTGTCCCGCGCGCAGTCTGGTGAGAGCATGGCGGACACCGGCCGGTTGGCCACTCTCCCTACATAGGCTCTCTGCTGGCGGCCTCTCAGGTAGGATGACATAGCTGTTAGCCGCCTCGATATTGGGCGCTGTCCATTTATCCGTGGCTTCTTACAACGACAAAAGGAGCCCCCATTCTGTGACATACAGATCACTGTACGCCATATTTTAGCTAAGAGTGTTTTTATATTATACTGACAGGGCTGAAGCGAATCTCGGTGTTGATCTTCCTTCTATTTTAGTTGATGAGGTTAGTATGACCAGAATTTTAAAATTTTGTAATGTGTCTGGACTCTGGCCTAAGCTTTTAGGATGGAGGATTCAGTTTGTTGTGAAGTAGCTGGCTCATCCTAATTATTCCTGTGATCAGACAACCATTGGTTATTTGTTCAGATGTTTCAACTCCTTTCCCAAGTTCCTCCCATAGGATGCCAACATATAATACTGACTTTCTCTTAGTTCTGCTGCAAAAACGGTTGATCTCGTTTTGTGTCCTTTTATATCTGATGGTGATTTTACTCGTTGATTGGTTTGCACTTGTCTCTTCTTAACTTGTTTGGACGAGTTGGGATGGAAATCATTATAAGAAAGATGGCACTGCCGATGATATCTATTTGCGAAATTTCTTTCATCAACTTTCTCCTCCAAATGCGAAAATATTATGTTAGCACCCTCATACATGTGGAGACATCAGCGTAATAAAATAAGAGAAATCAGATCGAAAACCGAAAGATTTAAGTATTCAATTTTTCTTCCCAGTCCTTAGCTGAAAATCCGAGCATGAGCTCCATCTGTGATGACGACGCTTTTGGCCGGGCATTAAACCCTAAGCTCCCTTCCATTCTTCTTCCTAACTCATGAATTCGTGGTGCAACTGGCCCATGCATCTTCTGACTGCATTTCAACACACCAGTCCACTGTAGCCAGAGGTCACCATCATCTCTACCACCACCAGCTGCAACCGACACCGCTGGAGGGCCTGCTATTCCCCCACCACTTGCCTCTGGAACATCCTCTCTACCTCCATCCCAGCTAATCATTATCAAGAGAACAGTAAAATACTGAATTCACATCCCCACCTTGAAATCACATCTGCCCACCATATCAACAATGCGACTGCTCTCACTTTCCTGATGCATGTGTTCATAGAAAATACCATCTCCATCAACAGTGTCCTCATCGTGAGGGCCTTCATATATAATCGCGTGACCTCTCCCGCTCCCCTCTCCATTCCTATAGGTGCTTCATGTAAAACCATCACCTCACTGCTGATTGCAGATACCCCCACCTTTCCCCACTGAAAACAGTCCCCAACCTGAAACACTGTCCCACATTACCGTTCCCCTCCTGTAACACCTACAGTGAGGCCCATCCCACCTACTCCTACAAATATAAGGGGAAACCCTGTCCTGTCACCCCTGAGCTGACCATTCCTTTTCATCCTGTAGACCACCATATCAACTCCAACAATTCCCTCCACCCCACCCCTATCACTGAGGGCATCATTTGTAACCATTGTCCTCCAGAATATCCACCACCTTCCAACACCCCCACACCCTACAGCATATAAACATCGCCACCTGCTCTGTGTTCCGATTGAAGATGTTTGCAACTTACTCACACAATCAGGCCCTCCTTGACCCCCTTGTTTACGGCTTTTCCCATAATCCTTCTCCCTTGTTTCCCTCTATGTCGCAGTAGCACAAGACAATCCTACGTGACAACATCCGCTACCACCCCACCAATAAGCACCTCTTCATGAATACTCTCTCCCTACACTGTGTGGATGAGTCTGTCCTCAATGAAACATTCCTTCAGCCCCACCACATTAGTACTGCCCCCTACCTCTTTCACTGATCTGACTATCCTCATCGCCTTGCACATGGCAGTGTTGTCATCAGCCATCTAAAGCATCACTAAGTTTGGCCCCAACTCTTGCTTAATTACCCTTCCAAACACCTAATCCTTAGTCTGGTCTTCCCCTCCCTCACCATCATCTGTACCACTCTGCATGTCTGATCCATCACTCCTCTTCCCTATAAGTTCCTCTCCCACATCGACTGCACCTTGTCGACCTACGCCATTGCCATCAACATTAATATCAATTTTCATTCCCCTACTAAGCTCCAACATTGGTATCAGTTCATCACCACACAACATGGCGAGCCTGATTCTCTCTCCTGCCACACCCATCCCAAAAACGATAGCACTCCAATTTTATCCTTGCCTCCTCTAATCTCTTTGGGCATATCACTGCCAAAGTCCTTGATCCTGTTGTTAGTGACTATGGCCTGTCCTTCACACCATATTCCAGGCTTACCATTCCCCCCCCATGCCCTTCTTTCAGCTATTCCCCCTAAACTTGTTCATGACTAACTCCGCACCATCTGGAATGCCTACCTGGTATCAATCATTACCCATGTCAATAGCCACCCCTCCTCCTTCACAGTCCTGAAGATATCACCCATGCCACTTCCTTCCTTCAACAGATCTTGTCTGACTATCGGTCTGCCCACATCCTCACCATACCATAGCTATCCAACCCACCATTCTACCCTCTCTCCACTGGCAGTACACATTCTCTGTGAATCCTGTCGACCTTACTGATCCTTCCTCTAAACCCATGACTGGGACACACTCCCCCCTGCCACCAGGAAGTACAGAGACACATCTGCAATCTTCTGACTATGAGAAATCGCCATGACTGGCGACATCCACGTAAATGGCTAAACACTCACCTCCCTGTGCTCTCCTCAGAATATGAGGATCACTTCCACCGCCTTACTGGTAGCAAACTCACCTCCAAATACCTGCTCCTTCACCATGACCGTCCCTTTCCTGACAACTGTAGTAAGTCCAACCAATTCGCCTCCTTCCTCTCTGATATCTTCTCCATGCCAAATAACCCACAATTTGACTACTTCCTTTTCCCCACCATCCGTGAATGGATTGACACCACCATCCCGATCCTCAGCCCCTGCCTCCAGTACTTGCATCACATCTCTCCCACCAAACTCCACATGGCCGCAGTGGAATGCCTGTTTGCTCTAAGGCACCTTGCTGCAGAGCACATGGTTGTTCTCCATCAGAGGTCTGAGTCCTCCCTCGGGCGTGTTTGTGTTTGTGTGTGTGTGTGTGTGTGTGTGTGTGTGTGTGTGTGTGTGTGTGAGTGTTTGTGTTGTCCTTAAGCTAGTTTAAGTTCGTTTTAGTAGTTTGTAAGCCTAGGGACTGATAACCACAGTAGTTAAGTCCCATATAGTTACGAAAATTTGAACATTTTTTTGAAACTCAACACATCCGTCACAGCATACAATAGACAACTTACGCTTCACGTGAAATGCAACACAGTCCCTGGCCATGACCTACTCACATACCATCACAATAAAAAATATCCTCTCCTTCGTCCTCGCCCACTTCTCCATCTACAGTGTCATCCTTTTCACTGACTTTTACCCCAATCTGTGGTATATATCCCACATCCTTATGTTCCCCAAACCTAATAAACCTCCTTCTGACACCTCTCCTGTCATCCCATCTGCCTAACCCTGGTGCTCAGCAAGGTCTTAGAAACAATCCTCCTCCACTGCAGCCCCACACCAACTTTTTCTTATAACCCAGTGTGGCTTCTGTCCCTACGTCCTGGCTGACAATCAACTCCTCTACCTCATACACCTACTCTCCCTCAAGCTTAAATCCCATCATCATATCATCTTCTTTTCTCTGGATCTTTAGAGAGCCTATGACCATGTCTGGCATTCCAGGCTCCTTTTCAAGCTCCAGACGTACACTCTTCCCATCAGTTATGCCCAATTCGTTTCCTCCTTCCTGCCACACCTTTTATCCCTCTGCCAGTGTGCCCCAAGGTTCTGTCTGTCCCTCCTTCTCTTTCCTTTATACATCCAATATGCCCACACATCCATCCCAGTCCACCTTCTCCAGTATACTGATGACAGTGCCTTCTTTCCCACCCTCCAATAATCCCAGCACCTCATTCAGACCCACCTTACCCAATTCACCTCCTGGTGCAACCTATGACAATTGTCATAGGTCACGCTGCTCCCTCCTTCCAGCTCCATAACTTCTAGCTTATCATCCATGATCTTCCCTTCCTCCTCACCACTATCTCACATGGAACCCTCACCTCCAGCCTATTAAAAAAAGCCCATAACCGCCTCTGTCTCCACAAACTTCTGCACAGTCGAGGCTGGGGACTGCACCCCTCCACCATTCTCCACAACTATAAATCTCTCATCTGCCCCATCTTTTGTTTTAATAACCCCTTCTGGATCTTTGGCACTCCAAAATTCTATCAAACCCTCCAGATCCTTGAACTACTTGCACTCCACCTCGCCCTCTGCATCTGACTCCCTATCCCCATGCACATCCTTTATAATGTCATACCTTTCCCCAACTTACTCCTCTTCCTTGGACACCTCCCACAAACTGGATTCCTATAACCCTCTAGTGTACCCCTTTCTTTCTAGCTCCGGCCCTCTGCCATGCCTCCACCACTGTGTTCCAGCAGCCCTCCACCTCTCCACATACTATCTTTAGCTAACTTTCATCACCTTCCCCTACTTGATGATACCCTCCATACCGTTAGCTATCCTTCTTATCAACGATGACCCTCCCCTCCGTCCTTCCCTTCCCAGGAACCCCTCCCCTCCCCAACTGCTACCCCACCACCCCTCTCGCGCCATGCTAGAGTCCTTGTGGACTCTCCTCCCCACCTCGGCCCTACTGTTGTCGTGTGCACAGCTTCCATCTCCTCTGGCCCCACCCTCACCCCTCTGCTTCCCCCTCTCATTCTCCAGATCCTCTGCACTACCACTTCTGTCTTCATTGTTATTACCTGTTCGTCAATACGTTTAGGGCTTCATCAGGTGTTCAGTGTTAAATGGTTATAAGACAGTAGATGGCCACCTGACAGGTGCCACCCGTAATTTTTAACTGTGCTCTGTGTTACTTCCTGTCTCTCCATTCTTAATGAAACTTCTTCAAATTATATTTTAAATTTACCGTTAAACCACTTTTGTTATTTTAAATCTACTATTGGCTGAAGAGCAATTATTCACACTGCCTCCTAGATAATAAACTGCACTGATGCCTACCACAGAGAAGAAATGCGGTGGCTTTTCGGCAGTTTGGAGACTGAAGTGGCTGGTCGATATGCTGCTGAAATAGAAGTAGAAGAAATTGAATTTGCGTGACTGCACTCACGAAATTAATGAATTATTCACTAAAACAGGAAAAGCTTAAAAATGCGTCACATTGAACACTTCAGCATTTTGTTTAGAATTGTATATATTTTGCATAGCACATCTAGGTAAAAAAAAAAAAAATCATCACATTCTTCCATTCAGTGTTTTTTATTTTTAGTCAATCTAGGTTAGACCTATACATAATATACAGATATATACAATTCAGGGCAGATATAACTGTATGTAATAATACTACAAATATAATTTCCAAACTTATGCAGCTAACATTCTCCAAACTAAGAGTTTGAAGTCAGCTAATATTGAGCTATTTTGTGTATTGAACTAGTCACCTTTGACGTCCTTTTGATAAGATGCCGTGCTTTATGTGCTTTTTGTACTATTTTTTTCACTGATATGGTGTACAATATTGGTTATTTATCTCCTCGAATAAGCAGATTAGTTACTACTATTCTCTGGATACAAGTACAATATAACTAGTACAGTATATACGTCAGAAGGACTAAGATATAAAGCCTCTGACAGCACCAACACCATGATGTCACTAATCCCAGAGATGCTACAATATTGTTGCCCCATGAAAAGTGTTAAATACAAGGAAAGTGAAAGGCTAATGTTGGATCAGAAATATATTTTACCAAGGAATAAAATAGGGGGAAATAAATATAAAAGAAACGGGCAATACCGAAGGTCCTGATTCCACCCAGCTGCTTTGAACCATGACATCATGTGCGGGAACACACTAAACGAAACAAAAACGCGGAAAATAATATTTCGAAACATATGTGACAACCTATCACGGATTGTGTATCTCCTAAGGAAACTGAAACATGTGATAACGGATCAATACTTGCTATTAGTGTATTATTTCCTGTTACATAGCAATATTAACTATGGCCTGTCACTATGGAGCCCTTCTACAGGATGCTGGAAAATACTTAAAAAAGAAAAGTCAATAGGAATAATATCATCCAGCAGAAGGGATGAACACTGCAAGCCGAACTGCATGCGACTAGGAGTGATGACCATCACCATTTCCAAACAGAAGTGACATCCACAATAATGATACTATGATACACGCAATAAAGGAAAACAGACATTCCAAGATATCGACTCTCCAGGACAAGACACAGCTTTCCAGCAGTTGCTATTAAAATGTCCAACTCTAGTCACCTAACCAATGAACTCCAGCCCTTGTAATTGGGCAAATTTCAAACGAAGATTTCACAAAATCTACGCCAGAAACCACTAAACAGTGTTAGTGAATTCTTTGACAGTGAAACCGCAAGCTGGACTGTTGAACAATGCACCATTAGGTGAATCATTTCCTTGCTGAAAATTGCTCTTCATGAGTTACGTCTTTTTTCTGAATCGTACATACTTTGTTGATTTTTCTCTTGTAACACTGACGCAGTCTGTCCTGTCTTGACTGGCGAATATCGTAGCTGCGGTTATAAATGGTAAAAGTACTGTATTTAAAACACAAACACATTTAGCGCAACAGAACGTTTAACAGTATTGAGATTGTTTAACTCGTAGTTCTAAAATATGCGAAAGCATACCTGTAGCCCTTTGTTTCGTATTTATTTTACAGTATGATTCACGGAATCTTTAGTAGTGCATCACTATAAACTAGGTGTTCACGCAATTAAATTGCGGTGCCACTGCAGTACGCCACTGATTGTGACATTTCTTTAACTTTGTGTGTGAACTCGTCTTTTATAAAACGTCTTTCAATGAAGAACAGATTGCATTGTTAAGCCTAAACTCTGCTCTCTGATTTAAGCTTATGTAAACTTATTATAAAATGTTAATTGTGTCATATCGTTGTTTCGTAATGCATTTAGACTTAACAATTACGGTAACATTATCTAACATATCTGATATATATCTACAAAAATGTTTTTTCTTCAGCACATGTCTAGGGTCACATATACCGTTTCTTCTTTTTATTCAGCATAATGTATTTGTAATTTATGTATTTTATATGTGTGCAATTTAAGTTATTTATATTGCCTTAACGTGTTATTACGGGAGGACTTTAGTATACAGTTATAAAATGTATGTAAAATGATATCAGATGCATGAAAATCGCTGAAGAATGGGTATTATCTCTTTGGGGTGGATCAATAAATCAATATGTTGCGCACAGACCAGAGATAATTACGAGTAGCGGCGCGACACGGAGAACTGTCTGCTCCTTCGGCTTGTTTTTCTGTTTCTCTATAAGTCGATCAATATGTGGGATTTGATTGACACTGTGTAGGACTTGCAATGTCTCAGGTAAGTCAAATTTTGTGTTAGTTACCAAGTTATACCGTGGAAACGCGATTAAAAGAACTGACAACGAAGTTTCACCCACTTAGCAAGGTGTTCACATATATTTTTTCAGAGATAGAACCTATTTTAACGTGCTTCTTGTTACTATCATCATCTTGATATGTTTCTATTTCTATTTTTTTCAGTTTTTCTCGCCTCCTAAGATATGGATTTTCAGTTTAATATTATTTATTGTCGTCAGCTGTTGTTACTCAGCAGCAGCTATCGAGAATGACGACAATGTGTTACACATTGGTGGAATATTTCCTATCGGAGGAAAAGGCGGCTGGCAGGGTGGTCAGGTAACACACATAGAAAAATCTTTATTGATCTTAATATGTCACTGGTTTATTGTTTCGTAAGATTTTCTTAGATAGTATTGTTACAAATGTACATAATTGTCATTTAACAATGCAGAGGGGCTAAAAGCATTGCTATCACATTCAGTGTCTCACATTTGTTGCCACCAGATGACTGCCTGTGAGGTGCTGAAATTGTAAAACTAAATTCACAGTGAATCAACCCATTTTTGTAAATTCTCAATTGCGATTTGTGGGTCATTTGAATTGTCATGTCATTATGCGTTTAAGCACAGTGACAGGAAATTATTAATGTATAAAGATTAGGTGTGTAATATGGACTCATATGAAAGACAACAGATATTTGAGAGAATGCACATTACTGGCACTGTATGTGATGTATTGGTACATAACTTAAATACGGTACATGTTTGTAATAGAAGAACCCTTTAAAATATTGTACAGGTGAGTTTTTAGATGTCCTTTCTGAGACATTTTCTTGAAGGTACAGCCAGATTCACATTTTGCTGTTTGTGAAGAATATTGAATGCAGGGGGTCTTCAAATCTAGTAGCAACTTTTTGCCTTTAAGACAGCTTTTATGTAGGCTAATGTTTACATGATTTAGCCTCTGTGGAAAATGTTTTGGATTGAATATTCAAAGTAAGGGAAAAAAACTTCCAAATGTTCTGCATATAATAATTATTTTCTTGTTGGCTTATTGATTTGCAGAAAATTTGGTATTTTCCTATCAATACTGAAGGACCCAATACCACCTGTATGCTTTAACACATGACGTCATGGAGGACATACTTTCTGAAACATGCAACATACTCTAAAATAAAACTCTATTATTGTTTATTTCAATTTTTTAAATTGTAAGTCATGGGGGGCTCAGATAGGGGGATGGGGGAATGTAAATTGGTCACTTTGTATTGTGAAACATAATGACGTATTCTTGACAAAAAAGGGGTCAAAGCAGAGGCATAATTGAAGACCACAATACAACTCGTCATCTTAGACTATTGTCATCTGTCACTCACAAGGTACACTATGTATATATACCAAGTAACAAAACACTTACCAACGAACATAAACATATGGGATAATATTGTAATACTTATGTGTTGTAGATAATGAGTAATCTGTGATTATCCTCATAAATTACCGATTACCACTATGGAATGTACCATCAATCAAAGGTCTTAGCCCAAAAATTTGCACCTTAGGTGCTCATTTGCAAAAAAATTTTGGGTAACCTATACCTAACCATCAGAGAGAAACTACAGATCCCTTTTTAAATACAAAGTTGTACTGTATAATCTTATGTTCTTCTTGTAAAGAAACTATTGTCTCTAACTCGGATATGATGTCATTGGTCAAAGTTGACTGGTTGTATCATGGACTTAAATTGACATAAGGCAGACTGGTGGTGTACCGTGCTTCAGTTGACCAATTTTCCTTTTTTAATATTGTCCTGTCAAGCACCAATGGAAAAGTCAGTTAATTAGTTTGGATAGATGGCAGTGGGCTTTATTTCTTTAACTTTAATATCTGAATTTATTTGCAGGCATGTGAACCAGCAGCAAATCTTGCCCTAGAAGATGTAAATGCAAGGCCGGATCTTCTCCCAGGGTTCACACTCAAATTGCACTGGAATGACAGTGAGGTAAGCACATACAGTAAAACTTGTGATTTAAAGTAAAGGTGCAAAAATATTGTATGAACAAGTTATTAGCTAGTTGCAAATGAATATATTTTCTTGGAAACAAAGTAATTATTTCAAAGAATTTTTAGAGACACTAGAGCTGTCTGTACTGCAGCTGTCAAAATGGCAAAGACATTCATAATACATTTTTTGTGCAAAATTTGAGGCAGTGACAGGGGTGTATCCCTTAGTGCAAGACATCTTAACTTCTCTGAATGCAAGTGTGCCTGTTTTGCAGAACTTGTGCTCAGTGTGTTGCTCATGTCATCTGCATACAGCCTGCAAGAACCTTTGTTCTCTATACACAGGTTCTAATACTTACGCTTGGTTTATTTTGAAGCTGATCATGTCACTTTTGTGTGCAATTTTTTTCAGTGTGAACCTGGCTTGGGAGCATCAGTTATGTACAACTTATTATATAATAATCCCCAAAAGGTGATGCTTCTAGCTGGTTGCAGCACAGTATGTACAACTGTAGCAGAAGCTGCAAAAATGTGGAACCTTGTAGTGGTGAGTAAATCTTTGTTACCAATATTATTTTAGTTTTACAGTTTTTAGCCCTTAGAGGAATAGGCCATTGCATTTTCTATGAGTAGTTTATGAAGCAAGTCACATTTTCCATGTATGCCCAATAGGAAATAGATGTTAGTATTAGCAACAAGATTTAATCTAAATTAAGAAACAGAGGTTGCTTAATATTTGTGCCTTCATACACTGAATCATTACCTAAATATTTACTTGTTCAACTATATACGTAGCTTTGTAGTATGTCTCTGCTATACCTAAATATTAGGCTGGAGTCTATTTACGGATGTAGATTTTACAAATTTTTCTCACAGTAGTATAAGGACATTAGAATTTAATATGGACCTACATTATTTTAACTCATTACCTGCTGGTGATCAGTGCTATGATTTATCTAGGAAATATGGAATTGTAAACAGTTGTATTGTCAGTAAAAATAACACTAACATCCTATATATTCATTTGAAATCTCAGATTGTGCAATACATCAGAATTGCCAGACAGCAGTATACCTTGGTTTTTGTTGTGAAAATGGTGAGTTCACATACACAAGCCATGTGGAGAGTTTCCACAAATCAAGTTTGGAAACTAACTCTGTATAGGCTCAACAACTGACAACACAATTATAGTCATTTTGCAGTTGAAACTGGGAGCATGATAAATGTTTATGCCATGTGCCCAGATTTCATTGTTTGAAATTACAGTACTTTCAGGTACAATTATAAAATGACTTCCATTTATTTTGCACTTCTACTCTACTGTGCTATCACTGATGTAAGGAGATGCCTCAGCTGAAACATTTTTTTAAAATTTGCCAGCACTGCACTGTTAGTCTATTATGTGATAAAGAAAAGTACTCTGCTGAATAATATATTGTGTGTCAGCACTGTTAATGGGGTAACTATACAAGGAAAATTAACTGCCATCAACTGGTATTGATGTAAGCAAAATTGTTAAAAAAAATTAACTGGGGTATGTACCAATTTGTAGCATCCCAGAAATTTAACAGTGTTTGTTGCTGTACACAATACTAAACTATCAGTTGTGGACTAATTATCTAAGGAAGGTAGCTTTTAGAAGTTATTTTCTTCCCAAATTTTTGTTATTTAACTGAGATCTTAAAACAAGGGGGTCAGGTATGTAATTAATGGAGAAATTAAGTTAAATGGATAATTTACTGTTTTGCTGCTGTCTAAAACTGAAGTGTTTTGGATTAGACTGAAATAAACTTTTCTCTCTGCTTGAATGTTATGTGGAAACATTGTGCGTATTTCAGTAACATGAACAAATTTTGTGTATGATTTTCATACTGATAAACTCAACAGATGTTGCATGGCAGTCTGTATTGAATAAAATAAGAATATTGTGTAGCTCATTGTTAACATTTTGC
This sequence comes from Locusta migratoria, assembly GCA_026315105.1. Taxonomy (NCBI): domain Eukaryota; kingdom Metazoa; phylum Arthropoda; class Insecta; order Orthoptera; family Acrididae; genus Locusta; species Locusta migratoria. The sequence goes on from CM048755.1 coordinate 341,212,658, forward strand.
TAGTGTTGACATGTGAGCTTAGTTCCTAATTTGTGTTCATATTCTTGATTGCATCTTTTTTGTATTCACAAGAATTTTGATTTACACATTTTATACCTGATCCATTGTAACTGAAGTGAGAATTCACCCCGAACATAAGCTTACAAACATGACTGTTAACATAAATATGTACTATTTCTTGAACTCTTGCTATGTCTTCATATTTAAGGGGAGCAAGAGTAAAAGTGAGATTATTTAAGAGGAAAGCTTCAAGGAAAAGTCAGTTCTATAGAAGACAATGGTGGGAAATATAATACACAGTATTGTCCATGTCATTATTTTTATCCCAACTGAACTGATGCTGTATCAAATATCAGTGAATGTAAAACATTTTAAACCAACTGTACTTATTGTGACAGTTTGATTGTGTCCCCATTTCTCTGGAGTAGAGGATATCAATAATTGATACATGTTTTTGTAGAAGAAAACTTGTTCAATAACTTTTAGATACTATATTTAGTCTGCCATATTGTGTAACTACTCCAAATGAAGCCATAGGCTGCCCTTTGTCTGAAGTGGCAGAGATACTATTTGTGACAAATTTAAAAGCACACTTGGTGTACTACAGTCAAAGCACTCTTGTATTCCTTAGGTGCTTGATGGAACTTTCTGAAAACAAGAGGTAGATGATTGTATTTGGACTGCCTCTTCTTATTTGATGACTGTTTTAAGAGTGGCTGGATAGCCATATTTTCTCAAAGTTCATGTTCTAGCTCACAATGGAATAAGGAAACTGAGCAATACTAAATCAAAATTTTTAGACTTAATTCAGATTGTTTTCAAAACAAACATGCAGTTTTTTTTTCTGCACAACTCCTTATGAACAAAACCAATGATGCAATGACTGGATTGAAATGTAACATAATTATTTTCTGGAAACAGTATGAACCTACTGCAAAATGGTAAAGTGCAGAAATTAACATTAGGTTTTGACATAAAAGTCAATGTGAACTGTGAGTAGAATATCCAAATGTGATTTTGCTGCCACTTAACAGAGCCATAGAAACTTTGTGTACTCCTGGGGAAGAGGGAGGGAGGGAGATATGTGGAACATCTTAGGCATTAAAATCATCTTGTGCTTTTCTTACTTTCTTTATTAATCCAGTCTTGAAACCTTATGGATTATGTAGCACAGTTTTGGATCATTTTCATCTACATATGCAAATAATTTGTGAATCCTGTAGATATGGATTTTGACACATGCCACTTTTATGGGCTGTCTCTGGATCTTTACGTAATACATTTCTCTATATTTATCTGAGTAGCATATACCACGTTGACTGCCATGTGGCTGATGATAGTCCCAGCAGAACAAGGCTGAAGTTGGCCACGCGGTCAGGGTGAGTGTTCGTGATGCTTTCATGGCATGACACTTTCATGCAACCAATGAAAGGCGAGACATGATGGAATGAATTAATACCACCATATTTTAAGCCAGTTTCTGGTCTGTTTTGTTTATGAATGTGTGTGTATTGAACTTTCACATCTCTGGCAAACGATTAGATTACATGGTTGGCTGTAAATGCAGTTTTACTCCACAGTCTCAGTATTGAATGGTGAATGTTCCCAGGTTTAATAGCAGAGAGGTTTTGTTACTAACCTGCCATTATTTTTTTAAACTATACAACCTGATCCATTTACATTCATCTCTCCACATGCCAAGCACTATGACTTTATTAAGAAATATGAATTGCTTTAAACATTCGACATTTACATTGGGAATTGCCGTGTGGTGAAAATCAAATATTTTTCGTCGGAACACGGCTATCTCACTTGGAGAACATAAACAAATGACTAGTGCTGCTACATCCCAGCATACCACACAACTGCTGCCAACATCTCCACTCCATGCCACGTAAGTAGAATGCTGTTCTGTGTGCCTGACTTTTATCACAGAATAGTATGTCTGATGCTATGTGGTCAGTGCTGCCCACAACGGAGCTCTTTGTGCCTAATGCCGTGTGCTTGTCTTGGTCTGGACTTGAAACATCAATCGCTAAGTATGCAGCGTCAGTCTGTCAATTAACTCACTCCTGACATTAAAGAACATTTCCAACCACATATGACAAGGTAAATTAACCATGGTGTTAACCTGTTAATGATATTTCCAATGTTATGCATGCTTATGGTTGTACATCATTTTTGCAATTGCATCTATTATCAGTCAAACACAAAAGAAGTTGCGACATAAGCTGCAAGTAGTCTCCCTGAAACAATTAACTGATAATTGACAACAAAATGTTCCAGAGGAATGCCATTCAAATGTATGATAGTCAAATGCAACTGATGCAAAATAAAGCGGTAATTAAAAATGTAAAAATAACTAAAGATGTAAGCAGAAGTACTACATTACAGTGCCACACTGCAAATGTAAATGGGGAAACTGAAACAAGTGGTTGCTATGATCTAATCTCCTTTCAACGCAGTTGCCTATGCAGCAGGCTGAACCAGATTGCCAGTGTGACTAGCTCCTGCTGCTTATATAGTTTTGGTATCACTCATCATTGGAAGTAAATTTCTGCGTAAATCCTGTCAGTTTCTCTGGGTGCCCCATCTTGTTCTCAAGAGATCTTACAAGGAGAAGGTCTGACAAGTGGGTCACCCATTTTGATTGAATTTTGCATTGACCTTCTGTATTGATTATAAAGTGACATGTTTTTGATTTTTTTACTAGTCAATCAGTAGTGGGGAAAAAATCGTCAAAGTTGATTTTGGAAAATAGCATTTTCAATGCTATACATAGAAAGATCTAAACATGAGTAATTAATGGTTTTGTGTTTTCATGCTGTAGCTTGGGCACTTGTAAACATGAGCGACTTTCCAAGTGCCATCGCCTATCACTGTCCAGGGCTTGGACTATTAAACTATGGATCCAGATTTGAATCTCCATCGTGGAAATTTGTTAGATTTTTTCGATATATTTGATGGTAATCTCATATTCTAATACCTTTTCTTCTTGCCTTATTTTGAGGTAGAGAATTGAGAAGTGTGATTAATATTCAGTTATGTGTATTATGTTTACAGTTGTGTGTAGTTTTTTAGGCACAGTGCAAGAACAATATGAAATGAATAAAATAAAAACTGTCTAAAGTATATTATTACGTAATTCCAGTTACTGTGTTCTCACAGCCAATAGTCTGAAACTTATCTTAAAAACAGCCAAAACATGAATGTCTCACACCTTGCACAACACATGAACATCATATTGCCACATTCAAATTTTGTTCAGGATATCATTTCTGGAAAACATACCTGTTATATATTGCTGAAGACAGGTCTATTGCAGAGTAATTTTGATGTGTATAAAAGCATATATTAAGACAGGTGTGGACAACTGATTATGGGCCAAGGCACAAATTTTAATAGCCTCTGTTCTGACATGAATTCTTCTGGTCTCTTGTAATGTGGCATGGTTTTGAAGTCTTGCTATAACATACTTGAGCTGTTGAAACAAGTAAACATCACAAGGTTGACCAAGGAAGGTGCATTTCAGTGGTAACACTTTAACAGTGCAGTTTGGTTGAGCATCATCAACAAAAGTTCTGTTGTAGTGCATCATGTTGGTTTGGCCACCCCATGACTCCAGTATCAAGCAAAAAAAAAATTTTTTTTTTCTGTGTCTTAGGTGTAAGAAATATTTGTATTTTGGTTTTGTTTATAAGTTTCAATCCACTGGCTTGAGAATTCAGACTGACTACCAGTAATTGGAATTATGTAATAATATACTTCGGAAGTTTTTATTTTCATATTTATATTGTTTTTTAGTGTATCACAACTGAAATAGCTGTAGGAAAGATAATACATTTAATTCAATATTAACACCACTTCCCGATGCTCTACTTCAAAATAAGGCAACAAAAGGTATTACAAATATGAGAATATTATCAAATACATCATAAAACATCTAACAAAAAAAATTGCCATGATGGAGGTTAAAACTTGGATCCACAGTTTGACAGTTCAAGCCCTGTACTGCGCAATTGGTAACGGCACATGGAAAGTCGCTCATGTTTACGAATCCCCAAGCTACAGCATGAAAACTCAAAAACATTCATTACTTGAACGTCATTAACTTTTAACCCCATAAATATTTGTGAAGCATACTCGTTTTAAGATGAATTTTTGATGTCTAGCATTGAAAACAATTTTTCATCATCACCTTGAACAAATCAAGGTTAAAGAACTACTGATTCTCTAGCAAAAAGTCAAAACATGTCTCTCTATATTCAAAATACAGGTTGATCAATCCTGAGCGCAACCGCCTTGGCGGCGTGTGACTTGCCAGCGATGGCAGCTGCAATGCCCGGTTAGAGGGCCACCCAATGTCCGTACTAAATTTAATATGCGTTGGCACAAAAGTTATTTTTGACATGTGTAACACAAACACTTAGAAAGAAAATGTTATCACTCACCTATATTATGCAAGGTGGTGATGGAACTGCCTCCCTTCATTGTTAAAGCATTTGTCACCTTCTGAAAAAGTTGCTCATTACACTCATTGATTCTTAAAAAGGTGCATGATGGAGAAATTGAACCCGAACATAAATTTCTTTTCAGATGAATCTTGGTTCCACCCAAGTGGGTATGTTAATTCGCAAAATAATCACACAGCCCCCTGTATGATCATCAAATATGAGTGTGGTGCGGTGTTAGTGGCGAGAGAATAATAGGCCCTATATTTTTTTCAGGAAACAATTGACAGGTATGTTGAAAACATATTGCGGCCTGTATTTGCCCAATTAACTGAAAGAGAACATGCCTTCGCGACATTTCAGCAAGACTCTGAGACAGCACATACAGCCAACTTATCATTATGAGAAATTGGTAATGTATTTGGTGAAGGATGTATAACTAAGGACATTTGGCCCCCTCATTCTCCCGATTTAACCTCGTGCGATTTTTATCTGTGGGGAGCATTAAATTGGCTGTACTGGAGTTATTACTTCGTGATGTAATTGGCTCATTATACCATTCATGTTCCCAGTTACAGACAGTTGTCTGATGGTGCCCTAGAAAGCAGAAAACATTTTCACAACAGAATATAAACCAAACCTTGTAGTGGGACACTAATATTGTGTGTTTATTTTTTTTTAATGGGTCTGTTCCTTGAAATATCGGAAGAATATTCTCACAAAATACTCTCCACTTCATCAGGCCTTCTGGCATAACAATTGTATTCAGGTAGACTTCCAGTTCAACACCACCTCAGTTTAATATTTTATTTTCTTAGTGTTTCACCTTTTATCAGAATTTTAGAAATAATAATAAATGGAGCAAAAACTCTGTAGGCCTAATCTTAATGTGGAAAATAAGTAAACAAATTAGTCCTGATCTTAAAACATTTCTTTCACATCACTTTACTGTAAAAAAAAAAAAAAAAAAAAAAAAAAAAAAATCCATATCATAATCTGGCAGATGTCATATAATTTAAGAGCATTTGGTCCAGGGAATCCATATGATTCTAAAAAGAACTGCACAGAAGTTATAAAAATTAGAATGTGGTCATAATGCGCACAATTATCGCAAAGAATAAAACCTGCTGATCTTAACCCTCCATTCACTGCATTTTACTTATTTGTTTGGTGCCAAAGTCAAACATGCATCGTGATGTTCAAACCGGACAGCAGAAATGGCTACAATGGTGGAGCGATTGTAATTAGTTCCTACCAATATTATAACCTATTTTGTCACCACTGTAGTGTGGATAGAACAGAAAGCTGTCTTGCTGCTGAACGATGAAATAGGTCTCACACAGAGCTAACATGCTGAAAGCCCACTGATGGTGATAAAATAGCTTTGTCTATCAATATAATTTACAAACTCTAAACAATTACCAGAAGCATAGCATTGCAAAATCTCGAACAACAAACAGAAACTAATATACATTGGAAAACAGAGTACGTAACACCATTTAATATGATCTGTACATCTATTAAAAAGAGCTTCCCTTGCCACTCCATACTGTTAAAAAACCTAACGAGTGAGGTGGCATAGTGGTTAGCACACTGGACTCGGATTGAGGACAGAGGTTGAAATCCACATCTGACCATTCAGAGTTAAGTTTTTTGAGATTTCACTGTCTCAATCCAGGCAATGCCAAGCCGAGATGATTCCTTCGAAGTGACATGGCCAATTTCCTTTCCTTTGGGGATACTTTTATTTGCTATGCTGTACCAGTTTCAGCAATTGCTATCATCTGTAGGAGATTTACAAAATATTTTACATCAACACGAAGAAGATAACATTTCTTCTCAATGTGAAAAGTCACATTTACAGTAATTACTGTGACTGTGACCTTAAAAAACCCACCTGTCCATTTCACATAATTTAGTGTTCCTTGATTTGATCCTTAACCCTTTCAGCCCCACATTATGAAATCAGCTTTGGAAAAATTAAAATTGTTTTTTCTGTGTTAATGCAATGCAGTAAACACCACAGTATGCGTTTTAAAATTTTTGGTTGAACTACTGATTTTGTATGTCATGTATTTCATGTACAACACAGATGTTTGTATCTAGGTACTTTATTACTTGTACGTTATTTTGTTAATAACACTGACAGATCAATACTGCTAGCATAATCTTCGCTACAGCACCAGAGACAAGAAAATTCTTGTCTGGAATGAAATAAAAGGAACCACACTCGCAGCCACATACAGGTGGCAATGCAACACAACCTCAAAAATGGACAGATTAATGCCTCAGAAGTGGCTACACGACATACCAAGTGGCAAAATGTTGTACTACAAGAATGTTGTTCATCAATAAAAATGCAACTTTAAGGATTGATGCCCAAAATATGGTATAAATCAACTTTTAATACATTGTTGTCCAGGAAAAGCACTGGGAATGAGTTAACTATTACTCCTAATAATTAAGGATCAAATGAAGGAACACTTTCAAAATTATGTAAAATGGGTAGGTTTTTTTTAAAGTAAGAGTGGCAGTAATTATTGTAAATGTCACACTGCCATATTCAGAAGCAATGTTATCTTGTTGTTGTCGTCGATATACATTTTTTGTTAATCACCTGTAGATGGCAGCAATTGCCAAAACCAGTATAGCACAGCAAATAACAGTATTTTACAGTTCTGGGCACAAGAATGATTTTGTTCAAAGTACAGTAGGACAGAATTTGCGAGACCCCTCGCCTAATCGCTATGCACAACCACAAAGTTTTGCTGCCTGGAGGAAAATATAAACGGCTAGGGGATACAATTGTACATATTGTTGAATACATGTGTATCTGACAAAATCTGAGAGGAAAACAGTTATCTTCCAGTAATACAGCCAGTTGTAACAACACACAGTCTTTCTATGCAACGGGAAGGTGACTTCGCAAACTGATTTTAGAAACTGCTTTGCGTTTTAGCCATAGTGTTGTAAGATATTAATGACTGACAAATACCTTTCCACATTTCTTTTCTTGTAGTTTCAGTGAACGAAGACAGCAATTAGATTTGAAATGCCACAGTCCGTGAATTTTGTTGGACATTGACACATTTAAATGGAAAATGTGCATGCGTAACGTAGAATTAAGAGACACGAAGCAAATTATCGACATTAGCCACGACTTAAAGTAGCCTTCATCACACAAGTGCAAGTCGACAAATGTCTAGTGGATGTTACAGCAGCACACTTGCTGGAATCACGTCCAACACTTATTCGTTGAGTGAGCAGACGAAACAGATCCTGTTCTAAACACTTTCTTAAGAAGCTAAAGGTAATGGTGCACCATGATGTTTGGAGCTATTGTGTGACAGTTTCCACCCACCACCTTGTTTGCGCTATATAGACAAACGTTTGGTGCGGCAGATAACTGATGGTATTTTCGAGAGGGAAGATAACGTTCTATATGTCATTTCCACTGGTTATCTTTTGATTGACATTACAATTAAGATATCAGCATAAATTTAACAATCATAAACCAGCTGTGATACCACAAATTACAGTTCCCCTCAGAGAAATGGTATTGCTGTAATAAGTCAATGGACATAGTTCATAGACATTGGAAAAAAAGTTCTAACGGTACCCAAAGAAAAATAAAAACTAGACTTAAGGATATAGTGGCCATGGATTTTATAAATTGCACATGTAATACAGAAACGAATATTACAATTGCTCCAGTAAGAACAGCAAACTACTAATTTTGACAAGTGATCCATCGTCCATAAAATACCTGATGGTAAGCATTCAACCACATATTGGGCTGTTATAATACCAGATACGATTATGTCAAATGAATGTGCAGAGAACCAAACTATGCTAAAGATAAGCTTATTTATCTCACCAGATGGCCAACAATTGATCAGCGAGCGACAGTTCGATTACTGTCTTTTTTCACATTTTTCTTCTGTTTTGAAATATGGCTCATTATCTTGCTCTTATAACAATAACAAACATACATGCTAATTCAGTAATAATTTGTATCACAAATTTTGTGAGGTAATTAGTGTTGTTAGTCACAGTCTCAATCCGTAACCATGAAAATACATTGATTATACAAAACAAAGCATTTGCAACACTGAATTGTGTTCCAAAAAAGAAAAAATTCTTGTTACTATTGTATCCAACCCAAAATTATATTTTTATTCTGTATCTTTCAATAGTGGTGCAAAAGCTAAGTTTTTTTATGTATGCACAGCAACCGCTGTGTCATTCAAATCCGTTGTGGTTTAATCTAATCCTAAGAGTCAACATTTGGTTTTTCTTCACTGAAGCAAGAGCTTTACTGTGTGAAAATAAGGAGGCAAATTTTGAAAAATTAGAGGAGTAAAAGATTCGAATGCAGATTTCTTGGATTTAGAAGCCAACGCTGTTTATTCAGATACGAATTATGGCGTAGTAAGACAGCATTACACTCTGGTGGGTTTCAATTACTGTGCAAAATACAAAACCACGGTTTTTCGTCAAAAGTGTGCGTAGTCTCCAGATAAGGTCTGCCATTTATGAATAGGTAGTAGGTCTATGTTCCTGCAGTGGTTTGAAAAACGACTATGCTAAAGTATGTGTTGGTCGCACCAGTGTAAATGCACAGATGCGTAAGCCAAGGTCCTAGGATCGTGCTGATATCCGCATAACTTTTGTTTTTTTAATATGCACTCATTTCCACGAGTTTCAATCCGTATATTTCACATACGTAACTTTTCTGATCAATAACAACTTTTGTAGTGAATATAGTATCAAAGCGTTTTAACTCTTCATTCAGCCAGTTCATATGATGACTTATAATAACAAAGAGAACTTTTGGATAACTCAACGAAATAGTCTATTTGCGTGCAGATGTTCTGAGCAGACTGTCACGGTCATCGGAAAAATGCAACAGAGATCCTACGAGTCTTAACGTAATTTTGTTCCAAAGACAGTTTTTTTGATCATGTTTCTACATATTGAATTTCCTTAAACATAGTTTTCAGGGCACACATCATTCACATTTATAAATATCAAACATTGTAGTAGCCACAAGTTATTAGCTAAAATAAGTGCATACTGGAATACGTTGCCTTTATATGGGTTCAAAACTAGACGAGCACATACCAAGAGTGTAATACCTACAGTGACAATCTTTGAATGTAATTGTCTTGACAAAAGCTGATAATTACCCTTTGTGTGTTTGCATGTTGAAAGTCTCAACAGTACGGATCACTGGATGGGTCTCACCTACTTGCCCCAAACTGTGCGAGAAGAAACACGAATATGAACCTTTTAAATTCCTACAATACCTCCCCCTGTGTAGGTCATAGGAAAAGAGAAAAAGCTCGCCAAAATTTTCAAACTACAGATAGGTGCAATATAAGCTAATATTGTGGCTCACCGTTGCTGATGATGGTGTTGCATAATGGCTAAACGATTAGCTTTTGAATGAAACAGCACTGGTTCGATTCTCGTCCCTTCCAAAATATATTTCCTTGTATTATATTAGCCCTTGCAGTTTCAATAATCAGTTATTAAATTTCAGTGCATAATTAATACATTTGGTTTTGTTATAACTAAATTAATTAATATACCTTATTAAATAATTTAATTTTCATAATTTGATGAAGTATTAAATGAAAATAATATTTCCAAAAATCGTAGTCTCATGTATTTATATGTCGAAGTTATATTACATTCCTTTGGGTGTTCATTGTCATAGAAACAAACTCCACACTATGCAGACTTTATCAAAGTATTTTAAGCAAGAAATTTTAACTGAAATATGCTTAAATGCAACACATACTTCATTCAAATTTTTAAGTAAATGACTTTTCACTATTGATTTTGGTGCATACCAAGTGTATTGAATCATTGGAGTGGAAATTGGGGCACTCCACTGATGCTGTATGATTGAATGGGTTTTAATTGAGCCTCCTCTTTACATCAACTTTCATGGAACACTGAAATGTTTAAGTAAATTTTGAATTTCATAATTAATAGGTTAACATTGCGAGGGGCAATATAAAATGAACAAAAATCTAAAGAGTACAGGGAATCGAACATGGGCCTCAAAGGTAGAACCGTTGAGGGAAAGTTCCCACCCATCCATATGAGTGTAAATTCCATGTGTGGGAACATCCTCCCCCATGGTCCACAGACAGACGCATCATGAGTGCGGAAATTCAGGGACCTCTTATAGCGACAGTCATAACAAATTGTGGGAATAAAGTTTATTAAGTCGTATCTCTTCAAATTTACAAAGTAACTTTTCACTGTAGCTACGAATGCCAGATCTATGAAACAACAAAGAATCTAAATCATTAATAAGAGTGTGTTTATGACGGTATGTTGACTCGTGAGTGTTCTATAGTTGAAAGGCACATGCAGTAACAGGGCAGTAATATTGTGAAAAATTTTGGACCAAAAGTGAGGGAGACGTATGTTGACCACTCAGTCTTCTAAACAACCACATGCAAGGTCTTGGTATATTGGGGTGTTCATTCTACTATCACTCGCTGTTGTATTTCCTCTGACTGTATTGAAAGCTGAACATTTTTTTTAATCAAATAAGTGTGTCAAGCTACCACTAAAAGGTAGTCATATTTTGGTCACTCTGATTTATTAATTAAGGTTTTCATATTACCGACATACCCAATGCAAGAATCATTTATAAAATGTTTGAGGCCAACTGAATAACAGTTGGTAAGATGTAGCTGTGGTAGGTTGTCGTGTAAGGAAGATCATTTGCATGCACTCACCATGCTGTGAAGTGCTCCGTTTATTTCCATGCAGACCTCTGGCTGGCCACAAGCACCGACTGGAGGAGCAGACATTCGCTGCAATTTAGCGTAGTAGAGGAATGTCTCGTCGTTCCTAGACTGATCACAGATGTGTTTGGACCTGTCTTTTCTTATGAGGCCTGGTTTTCCTAATACCGATCTACTAATGGATTCTCGGCCTAGGTTATATTATTGTGTACTCAGTCGAAAATTTTATTGGTTGATTTCTCGGTAGCGCTCCTGTTGGTTGCTATATTTAGTGGTAATTTTTACATTGTTAATCAGCAAGTGTATTGTAACTTCTTTATCTTGTAACATTAATATGCCATGATGCTCTAAAAAAGGTGTGTATAGTCTATTAAAATTGTATTCTGTTGAATGTGTAGCACATTAAACTCGAAGCAGTTTTCAAATCATATCTTAATGATGACATGGCAGTTACATATTGATTTGAACATCGGGATTGTTTGTTCATTTTGAGTCTTTTACATAATTTTGATACTTTTAGCCGCAAGCAAAGAACTAACTTACAGGAAATTTGATGGGAAACAAAGTATGCTGTTGTATGAACAAAAAGTACAAAAGTTTCGAACTTCCATCGTAGTCTCTGTATCTGTCAGCTGGTTCAGAAGTGCGTATTGGGTACAGCTGCAAGAAGAATTTGAAAGTAATCTAGTACGAGTTCCATTACACCACAACTAAAGTTGGTGGCTATCACCTTGTCTACTATTGATATACCGGGAATATTAATACTATATATTGTACAAATTGCTTTGCAACCTACTTAGAGAAAAGAAAGTACTCTGAAAACCTCTGACCTGAAAGAAGAAAATCAACAATTATGATGATAATTTCCATTTTGTATTATTTTTTATTTGGATTTTATCACCCTTCCAGACCAACTTGTTCCATTCACAATGCTTTTTTTATACTTGCTTCATCTACTGTAGTATAATTGTTCACAATATGTTAATTTCTTGTGCAACTCGAGAGCTTCGACTAACATCATGGTGGAATTAATGGGCGACTTTAAAATATGCATATGGAACGTAATACGTAATATTGTTCTCTTTCATTGATACACAATAATAAAATGAAATCATAGATTAGAACATTAAAATATACTGTGTGCGCTTTAAAAGAAATAAACTAAAAATTATTTCATTTCATTGCTGAAATCTTGTTTCTGTTCTGCTGAACCTTGGTGTTTCTCAAACTGTTTGACATATTTGATATTTTGCCTATGGCAGAATTACAATGTTTCCCATGAGTAGCACTCTTGCACCACACCCCTTCTAAACCATTATAAACGAATGAACTTGGTCTGCTAATGTTGCTCTGGATCACGTATAGTTGCTTTCTGCTTCAGTGACGATTCGAAGCCTATTAGGCTATTAGGTAGTCTTGTTTCTTATGTTGGTGTGGTGTCTGTTATTTCAGACATATCTGAAATATCGGACACCAGACGAATATGAAGGTGGCTTTTGCTTAAATTACTTCACTGCAGATGCGGTCATACGTTCGAACTCTCACGGGAATATGTACCGGTGAGTGTAAGAGGGCAGGGTTGATATGGGCGCTACTGCCACAGCGTGCGACTTGTTGAAGTTTGACACTGGCAATGGGGGGGGGGGGGGGGAGGCAAACTTGTGTATGCAAGTGGTTAAGGCAACATCTGCTCGAAGGGGGAGACCTGGGTTCGATTCCCGACCCGGCGCACATTGTTTAATTTCAATGCCCTAATGCAGCTACTGTCAGTTCTTTCCTTCCTAATCCTTCTTCCTTGACCGCCTTCATAAATATTAGCAAATTCTTGTTTCTTTATCTGCAGGCCTGTTCATCTCCCCTTCTAGCCCAAACTTTGCTCTCAAACTACGCCTTCATCAGTGAGATTCTACTCTACATGTAAACTTTTTGCAGATGTTTTAAAAACAATTCTGCCCAACCATTATTTTAGAGATTGATTGAATTTATAAAATGAGTACTACTTCTAAATAAATAATACGAATGCTGATGAAAATTAGTTTGTGCATCCTGATAAACTTACACCTTTTCCTTGGAATAAAAGTAAATAACACTTCCTTGCAGGAAATAAATTCTCTGACTGGTTAAAAAACGAAGGCCGTGGAGAAATGACAGTGTATTGAGGGGCTATGCTCTGATGCGCAAGATCATTCCTTATATATTCAAATATTTGTTAAGCTTATGAGACTTAAATGTGGGGTCATCAATCCCTAAACTTACAAACTACTTATAAACTAACTTATACTACAGACAGCATAAACATCATCATGGCCGTGGGGGGGGGGGGGAGAGATTTGAACCCCCGACGAGGAACAATCTTGTGTATTGGAGCATAGCGCCTCAAATGGCTCTAAGCCTGTGGGACAGTGAAGCCACAACTCAACACACGAAACATAGACATTCAAGTAACTATCTCGTAAACATAATTACAGATTGTATTACCATTTTATGTGCTTCACCAATCAAGTGTTACATCTGCAACTGTGGAGTGGGGCAAAAGACCGAGCGCTGTCACAGTCTGTTTCCTGTTGGCAGCGTTTTTGCAGTGGGTGTTATACGCAATGTAAGTTTCTATACACACCAAATGTGTCATTTGGCTGAGTCAGAGAAGGTTGCTATAGTAGTACCACATGAAGAAGGATTTTCGAATTGTTAAATAGCAAGGACTATGGGTGTTCATAGGTCAGCGGTTGCTAGGTGGATCAAAGGGATGGAAGAGGACAGTAAACTGGACGAACGGCCTCATTCTGGTGCTTGCCGGAAAAGAACAGCAGCTCAGGATCAGCACATATGTCTTTTCAGTGAAAACCATCCATTCCTCAATGCACAACAGATTCAGCAGGCTTTGATCCCTGCTGTTAGCAGTAGAACGGTCATTCGTCATCTGGGGTAGGGTGGACTGTGAACAAGAAACGCTGCTGTGAAAGAGACATTGTCTGTTTCCCACAGAGTAGCCCGCCTTGCTTTTGCTGCAGCAAATATTGACAGACCTCTTGTGTTTTGGAGATGAGTGGTTTTTGCGGTTGAAAATATTTTCTGTATGGCATCAACAAGAAGTGTACTCACTTACCAGCCAAAAGGTGCCATGCATACCCACACAAATATTTACAGTTGCTGAAGAAGTGGCAGAGAATCGGTAGCGGTGTGGGCTTGGATATAGGCCGAGGGGTCTGGTCTCCTGTGCGAAGTGGAAGGAAAACTGAATGCGCACAATTATTTTTCTATTCTAGGGTATACGATATTGCCTTCTGCGGCAGTGAGATTTCCCGACAAAAAGGTCATTTTCCAACATGATTGGTCGCCTATTCTCGTGTCACGAGATGGTAAGAGGTGGTTCGACAACTACAGAAATATTACTGTATTGGAAGGGTCAACTAAAGGAGCTGACATGAATCCTATTGAGGATGTTTGGGTAGAAAGGGTGAGAATAATAAAAGAAAAAAGACATTCACCGTCCAGTCGTCAACAGCTTTCTTATTCAATTCAAGACACTTGGGATGACTTACTTGAATGTCCATGTTAAGTGGGTGGAGTTGTGGGTTCACTGCCCAACGGCTTTGAGCCATTGTTGAGGCGGAAGGCGCTATTGAGTGATATTGAGTAGTATTAGTAGTAATTTGTTGCTGTTGTTTTCTTCGTTTTTTGACCAATCAAAGAATATATTTCTTGTAAAGAAGTGTTATTCGCTTTTTAATGAAAATGTGTAATTTTATCAGGAAGCACAAACCAATTTTCATCAGGATTTGTAATATTTATTTTTCTGAGAGATACAGTACTCATTTTCTATATTCAATCAATCTCTAAAAATACATGGTTGTGCAGAATAGTTTTTGAAACATCAGTGAAAAGTTAAAATATAAAGTAGAAGCTCGCCGATGAAAGTGTAATTTTAGAGCAAAATTCAGGCTAGAAGGCCCACAAAATTTATGTAGGGCTGAAAGGAAGAAGTATTATGAAGGGAAGGATTGACAGTGGCTACATTAGGGCATTGAAATTAAACAATGGTGACAAGTGAAAATGTGCACCGGCCCGGGAATCGAACCCAAATACCCTGCTTCAGAGCAGAATTCACCTTAACAATTGCCTACACAAACCAGCCCACTGTCCGTCTTTAAATATCATAAATCACTATGGCTGTAACTCCCCTATCGTCCATGCCCTCTTACACTTGCAGGTACAGATCCTCATGCGAGGGCGAACGTATGACCGCATATGCGGTGAAGTGATAGAAGCAAATGCCGTCTTTTCGTGTAAATGCTTATTATATTGGTGTGGTGTCTGATATTGTGGACATGTCTGAAAGAACACACCCCACCCAAGTATAATTAGAAACAAAAATACCCAATAGGCTTCGAATCGTTGCATAAGCAGAAAGCAGCTATACGTGATTCTGAGCAACATTAACAGAATACTTTCATTTATTTATAATGGTTCAGTATGTAACAGTGTAAGAGTGCTACTCATAGGACCCACTGTTTGGCTACCACAAGCAAGAAAGCAAACAAGTCAAACAGTTTGAGAAACGGCGGAGGGTTGTTTTCTTTTAGTATATTTCCTTTAAAGTGCATGCAGTATGTTTCAACGTTCTAATGTATGATTTTATTTTATTATTGTATAATTTTTTTCAATGAGAGGGAACAGTATTACTTTTCACAATTAATTTTGGGAATCAATAAATTAACATATTGTGAACAATTATAGTACAGAAGATGAAGCAAGTATAAAAAAGCATTGGGGAAGGAGCAGGTTGGTCTGGAAGAGTGATGAAGGCCAAATAAAAAAGAAAAAACAATATGAAACTCTTTATCATAACTATTGTGGATGGTAAACAGCCATAAACAATATATGTTTTTTGTTTGTTCAGGTCAGAGGTTTTCGGAGTATTTTATTCTCGAAGTAGGTTGCAAAGTTCTTTGTACGATATATAATATTAATATTCGTGGTATATCAATAGTAATACAAGGTAATCACAACCAAATTTAGTTGTAGTGTAATGGAACTTATACGAGATTACTTTCAAATTCTTCTTGCAGCCGTGCCCAATAGGTACTTCTGAACCAGCTGACAGATACAGAGACTATGATGGAGGTTCAAAACTTTTGTACTTTTTGTTCATACAACAGCATACTTTGTTTCACCATCAGATTTCCTGTAGGTTAGTTCTTTGCTTGCAGCTAAAATTATCAAAATTATATTAAAAAAAAAAAAAAAAAAAAAAAAAAACTGAAACCAACAAACAACCTCGATGTTCAAATCAATAATGTAACCTCCATGTAATCATTATGATATAATTTGAAAACTGCTTAACGTTTAATGTGCTACACATTCAACAGAATAAAATTTTAACAGACCACACAGATCTTTTTTTAAGCATCACAAGTGCTTAATGTTCCAAGTTAAAGAAGTTAGTTTAGGCTTGTTGTTTAGCAATGTAAGATTTACCACTAAATGTGGCAACTAACAGGCGGGCTATTGAGAAACTAACCAATAATAAAATGTTTGATTCAGTACACAATAATATAACCTAGGTCGAGAATCCATTAGTAGATCGGTATCAGGAAAACCAGGCCTCGTAAGAAAAGACAGGTCCAAACACATCCGTGAGCAGTCAAGGAAAGACAGGGCATTCCTCTACTATGCTCAATCGCAGCAAATGTCTCCTCCTCCAGTCGGTGCTTGTGGCCGGCCAGAGGTTTGAATGGAAGTAAATAAGGCATTTCACAGCACGACGAGTGCGTGTAAAGAAACTTCTTTACACGACAACCTACTAGACCTACATGTTTACAACTGTTATTTAGTTGGCTTCTGACTTTTCATAAATGATTCTTGCGTCGGGTATGTCGGTAATATGAAAATCTTTATTAATAAACCAGAGTGACCAAAATATGAACACCTTTTTGTGGTAGCTTGACACACTTAATTGATTAAAAAAACTGTTCGGCTTTCAATTCAGTCAGAGGAAATAAAACAGTGATTTATAGTAGAATGAACACCCTAAAATGCCAAGACCTTGCCTGTGTGTATTTAGAAGTCTGAGTGGTCAACATACATCTGTCCTGTTACCGCATGTGCCTTCAACCATAGACCACTCACAAGTCAGAATACCATCATAAACACGCTCTTATTAATGATTTAGATACTTTGCTGTTTCATAGATCTGGCATTTGTAGCTACAGCGAAAAATTTCTGTGTAAATTTAAAGAGATAAAACTCAATAAACTTTTTTTTTCATAATTTGTTATGACTGTCGCTATAAGAGGTCCCTGAATTTCCGCACTCATGATGCGTCTGTCTGTGGACCATGGGGGAGGATGTTCCCACACATGGAATTTACACTCATATGGATGGGTGGGAACTTTCCCTCAACGGTTCTACCTTTGAGGCCCATGTTCGATTCCCTGTACTCTTTAGATTTTTGTTCATTTTATATTGCCCCTCGCAATGTTAACCTATTAATTATGAAATTCAAAATTTACTTAAACATTTCAGTGTTCCATGAAAGTTGATGTAAAGAGGAGGCTCAATTAAAACCCATTCAATCATACAGCATCAGTGGAGTGCCCCAATTTCCACTCTTAATGATTCAATACACTTGTTATGCACAAAAATCAATAGTGAAAAGTCGTTTACTTAAAAACTTGAATGACGTATGTGTTGCATTTAAGCATATTTCAGTTAAAATTTCTTGCTTAAAATACTTTGATAAAGTCTGCATAGTGTGGAGTTTGTTTCTACGACAATGAACACCCAAAGGAATGGAATATAACTTCGACATATAAATACACTACATATAAATAGACTACAATTTTTGGAAATATTATTTTCATTTAGTACTTCATCAAATTATGAAAATTAAATTATTTAATATGGTATATTAATTAATTTAGTTATAACAAAACCAAATGTATTAATTATGCACTGTAATTTAATAACTGATTATTGAAACTGCAAGGGCTAATATAATATAAGAAAAATATTTTGGAAGGGATGGAATTGAACCCATGCTGTTTCGTTCAAAAGCTAATCATTGAGCCACTACGCAACACTGTCATCAGCAGTGGTGATCTACAATATTAGCTGATATTGCACCTTTACCTTTCCCTATGACCTACCCAGGGGAGATATAGTAGGAATTTAAAATGTTCATATTCGTGTTTCTTCTCGCACAGTTTTGGGGCAAGTAGGTGAGACCCATCCACTAATCCGTACTGTTGAGACTTTAAACACGCAAACCCACAAAGGGTAATTATCAGCTTTTGTCAAGACAATCGCATTTGAAAATTGTCACTGTAAGTGTTACACTCTTGGTATGTGCTCGTCTAGTTCTGAATCCATATAAAGGCAACGTATTCCAGTATGCACTTATTTTAGCTAATAACTTGTGGCTACTATAATGTTTGATATTTATAAATGCAAATGGTATGTGCCCTGAAAACTATATTTAAGGAAATTCAATATGTAGAAACATTATGAAAAAAACTGTCTTTGGAACAAAATTACGTTAAGACTCATAGGATCTCTGTTGCATTTTTCCGATGACTGTGACAGTCTGCTCAGAACATCTGCACGCAAATAGACTATTTCGTTGAGTTATCCAAAAGTTCTCTTTGTTATTATAAGTCATCATATGAAATGGCTGAATGAAGAGTTAAAACGCTTTGATACTATACTCGCTACAAAAGTTATTGATCAGAAAAGTTACGTATGTGAAATATATGGTTTGAAACTCGTGGAAATGAGTGCATATTAAAAAACAAAAGTTATGCGGATATCAGCACGATCCTGGGACCTTGTCTTATGCATCTGTGCATTTGTGCCAGAGTCACCAAACATACTTTAGCATAGATATTTTTCGAACCTGTCCAAGAATATAGGCCTACTAATTATTTAGAAGTGGCAGACCTTATCTGGAAACTATGCACACTTTTGTCGAACAACCTTGGCTTTGTATTTTGCGCAGTGACTGAAACCCACTGGAGTGTAATGCTGTCCTACAGTATAAATGGCTGCCGATTCTAAATCGAAGAGATTAGCATTCGAATCTTTTACCTCTCTAATTGCTACAATAAAGAAACACCAAATGTCATCACTTAGGCCCGAGATTTTGCAAATTACTCTATCTCCTTAGTTTCGATGTTAGCATTCTCAAATTAATGCAAGTTTCTTGGAAAAAATGACGGACTTCGTTCTAAGGAGATTGTTTAGACGTGTACTTCCTGCACGATGTATACATAGGTGTGGATTGTGTGGCAGGTTGATACTTTTGATTAGTGTGAGAAACGTCTCATGTTCTACACTCGCCAGTGACAAACTGACACCAAAAGATCTGGAGAGAAACTGGATTAGATTAAACCACTACGTATTTGAATGTCACAGAGATTTAGTATTTCTAATGTTGCTTACACAAAAAACTCAGCTTATGCATTGTTATTGAAAGATATGGAATAAAAATATAATTATGGGTTGGGTATGATAGTTTAAAGAAAATCATTTGATTCAATACAATTTTCTGTTACACATGCTTCGTTTTGTATTATCAATATATTTTCATGGTTACGGAATGAGACTGTGACTAACAACAATAATTACCTCACAAAATTTGTGATACAAATTATTACTCAATTCGCATGTATGTTTGTTATTGTTAAGAGAGCAAGATAATGAGCCATATTTCAAAACAGAAGAGAAATGTGAAAAAAGACAGTAATCGAACTGTCACTCGCTGATAAATTGTTGGCCATCTGATGAGATAAATAAGCTTATCTTTAGCATAGTTTGGTTCTCTGCATGTTCATTTGACATAATCGTATCTGGTACTATAACAGCCCAATATGTGGTCGAATGCTTACCATTAGGTATTTTATTAAGACTTGGACCATGGATCACTTGTCGAAATTAGTAGTTTGTTGTTCTTACTGGAGCAATTGTAATATCACATGTGCAATTTATAAAATTCATGGCCACTATATCCTGCAAGTCTAGTTTTTCTTTTTCTTTGGGTACCGTTAGAACTTTTTTTCCAAGGTCGATCAACTATGTCCGTTGAATTATTACAGCAATACCATTTCTCTGAGGGGAACTGTAACTTGTGGTATCGCAGCTGGCGTATGTTGTTTGTTAAATTTATGCTGATATCTTAGTTGCAAGGACAATCAGAAGATAACCAGTGGAAATGACATATAGAACAATATCTTTATTCTCGAAAATACCACGAGTTATCTGCCGTGCCAAACGGTTGTTGTCTTATAGCGCTGTGACGGGGCGGAACATGCTTTTCTCTGTTTCTGATGGAAAAATGTTTTGTGGTCGTTTAGGGGATGACATTATGTGATTCCCCCTTTGGTGCTGTTCCGTCCACGTGCACCTTAATACAGTTTCCAATTAATAAACAAAAGTACATACTAATTGGATACACATTTATGTGCATACAGGGCGAGTTGCAAAAGAATAATGTTCATCACACAGCTATCGTTTTAAATAAGTTTAATTTGTCCTCATCACACTGCACGTATTTAATATTATAAAAATGATTTTTGTACAACTCGAGCCCCCACGCAACTTCGCACTTTTCCCCAAACACCGAAGTCCTTCAACTTCAAAGGCAAAAAATGGCACTTCGGCTGTGACAAACTACCACACGTTTTTGTACAAAATCGCCGCGACGAGCAACAACGCTCCGCCGTCCTCGCCAGTCCACACGACCCTCCCCCTCCCCCGCGCAACTTGGCTCCTGTTTTTCCAGTCCCGCGGAAAAACCCCTATGTCATAAAATTCCCCAAACTTGTATTTCCCGTGTGCGCGATTTAAATGTGCTGGTGTGTGGCTCTATAGAATAGAAGTGTGTGGCATCAGCCTGGGGGGCACTATCATGTCATAGAGCAACCGAGGTGGTGGATGGAAACGGTCACGCGATTGCTCCAAACATCATTGGTGCGTGTAACCTTTAGCTTCATAAGAAAGCTTTTAGAACAGTATCTGTTTTATCTACTTGCTTAACGAATAAGTGTTGTAATGTGATTCCAGCAAGCGTGCTGCTGTAACATCCATCAGACATTTGTTGACTTGTACTTGTGTGGTGAAGGTTACTTTAGTTGTGTCTAATGTCGATAATTTGCTTCATGTCTTGTAATTCAATAAATTCTATGTTATGCATGCACATTTTCCATTTGATTGTGTCATAATGTCCAACAATATTCACGGACTGTGGCGTTTCAAATCTAATTGCTGTCTTCGTTCACTGAAACTACAAGAAAAGAAATGTGGAAAGGAATTTGTCGGCCGCGAATAGCTTAAGACACTATGGCTAAAACGCAAAGCAGTTTCTAAAATCAGTTTGCGTAGTCGTCTTTACCTCGCATAGAAAGAACGTGTGTTGTTACAACTGGCTGTGATACAGGAAGCTTGCTGTTTTCCTCTGATTTCCTGTCAGATACAAGTGTAATCAACAGTATGTACAATCATGTCCCCTAGCTGTTTATATTTCCCACCAGGCAGCAAAACTTTGCGGTTGTGCATAGCGATTAGGCGAGGGGTCTTGTGAATTCTGTCACCGAATGTACATTGCGGCTGTAGACTGCCACCTAAAGCAACCTTAATTTCCTTTCCATTCCTTGACAAACTACTGTAATCAGAGTTTGTGCTCTTTGTCCAATGATCATACTGACAATGGGACATCATACTCTTCTTTCCTTCCTTTGAAGGGCAGGGGCTTATGTAAGATTCTGCATGAAGATACAACTATCTAGAAGCTGTATTACACATCACAAAGTTTATACTATCATAAAGATGCTAAATACATCCAATCCCATATGGTTAGTTTTCATATAGGATTGGCTTGTATTTGGCATCTCATTTGACAGTATAAACTTTGTGATGTGTGATTCAGCTTTCTGGTAGTTATGTCTTCAGGCAAGAGTGTATTTTAGTCCATGATCTGCTCTTCACTTTCTGGTGTTCACTCTTTGACAAAAAACATAGCCAGCTGGCAGGCACCGAGTCTGTCCTCAGAGATTGCGACATGGGGCAATAAATAGGACTTACGCTGATATGCTCCAAGTCCTGCAATCTGCACACTCTGGCAATATGGTAGACTACAATATAGTAGAATACGGTAGTTCATGCAGGCACTCTCGTGTTTTGTTAGAAGGGAACAGTCAGTAAAGTCCGTGGTCTCATTGTAAAGTGCACGATTTGTTAGTGCAAGGGCTGACGATTGAAACCAGTCAGTATCACTTCCCTTGTGACTGCTGATGCCACAAGTGTAATGGGAGCTTATCCATAAGATATTTCACTTTGTGATACACCAGTAATAACATTTCGGCCCAATAACATTGCAGCAGAGCTTTCTGCGGCCCCTTGGCCAGCAGCAGCATTGCGTTACCTCGCCCTCTGCCCAAAGTGCCTGCTGCTGCTGATCACTCTGAATGTTTAAAATGTTTGTGATGTTGAGTAGTGGTGCACAAAAAACGGTTCTGATTTGTATTTTACACTCAATATCAAAAGAGCAGTCCACCCATTTTTGTATTAAGAGTATTTTATTACACTAATGCACGATACATTAGAGAGGCAAAAAATTGTCATAGTCGAGCCAATCAAGGAGCACTCTGTGATGGATAACACTGTTATTTGTGGTTTATTGGTTTATATCTCCTTTTCCTTTTAAAAGAGCACTTCATGTAATATGTCATTGTCATCAGTTTGCACGTGCATAAGTTATTTATAATGTCATAGTTTCATTGTTTGATTTCTTATGGTAAGAGTATGTGATAAAATACAGGAATACCTTTCAGTCCATGCTATATAGCAACACAGGCCACTGTAAGGTTTGTATCTAATTTATATAGCAGGTATTTGGGCCGTGTGGGAGTAACCAAGCAGTCTGGAGTGCCACGATACGGATCACGCGGCCTCCTGCGTAGGAGAATTTAATCCTCCTTCGGGCGTGTGTGTGTGTGTGTGTGTGTGTGTGTGTGTGTGTGTGTGTGTGTGTGTGTGTGTTGTCCTTAGGTTAGTTTAACTTAGTTTAATTAGTTTGTAAGTCTAGGGACTGATAACCAGCATAGTTTGGTCCCATAGAATTACAAA
This sequence comes from Locusta migratoria, assembly GCA_026315105.1. Classification (NCBI taxonomy): domain Eukaryota; kingdom Metazoa; phylum Arthropoda; class Insecta; order Orthoptera; family Acrididae; genus Locusta; species Locusta migratoria. The sequence continues at coordinate 341,235,999 of CM048755.1, forward strand.
CATTTGAACATTTAGATATTTTGGATGAAGGAACTGTATAAATCATTGTTAGCTTCCTCCATAAATATCCCCCAAGTATTTAGGTCCTTAGGGAGTTACAAAAATTAAAGTCTTATCGATGAAGGTCAGTTTGAATTTCTTCAGAGGTGTTTTTATAGTGAAGCAAAGTAGATATCTAAAGGTTTTCTTCTGATTTCGTTAAAGAATTTCCTCTTGGAATTGCAGTGTATAATGTAAAATACCATCCCTACCCATGCTGTCTTCCACCATGATTAGAACTGCAGACTTGCAACACAAGACATGTGCTTAACCACTGAACTGATGGTATGCTGCCGTCAGCCACCCTCTGTCTCTGACATGTTCAATGCTGAGCCTCTAATGCATTACGAAAGATGACCTGAATTATCACTTAAATGAATTATTCCATTCTTTGAGTCCAAAAATTAAATGCCTATCTCAGTCTCGTGTCACTTGAGGATTATACAGCGTGAGTCGTGGAATAGGAATTAAAAGTGAATTTAGCATGACAATTTGGTACCACTTGAGAAAGTAATTGCATTGTCACAGTGTTGCCAAATATTAGCAACAATGTTGCCAGTTCTTAGCTCTGTTAGGAAGACCTCTTTAACAATAAGCAATGTGAAATTCACGCTCGTCTCGTACAGGTTTCCAAAGGGGAGTCGTAGATTTTGGTTAATATGTAGTGCTAACTCCCAATAGTTTCCATTGTCACTTTTAGGCTGCAGATATTCAAATCCTCCAATTAGACCGAAACCAGCGTTAAAATTTTTTTGTAGCTTTGCAGCACTGAATAGGGGAGTTAGAAATACTAATATTGTGCGTGCAACATACGGCAGGTCAAAGATTGAGATATGTAACCTTCCATCACAATTGCAGTTTTCCCTACATTATGAAACAATAAAACAATTATTTTGTTAGATTTCAACTAAACCTAATTTTGGTGTCATGAAAAGTAACTTTTTCAGTTCACATCCTTGTTTGCCAACAAATGATGAGTATCGAAACCCATGCCTCTGATGGATACTTTGAATCTTTCCACCCGTAACTTGTGCGTGTTTTTGCTTAGTGTCTGTCATCACAATGTTAAATCAACAGAAATTGTTACAAATTTTTGCTTTAGCTATTGGCCTCATGTCGTGGCTCTTTTATGACTTTAACTCTCCCATTGTCCTGAACACAATATGCCCAGGTAAATCTGTATTTTCCATCAAACTATCCATTCTTCCTGATTCACTGGCCACAATGATGGACAGGAATGCTTTTGCAGCTTAGTTAATGATGGTAATAATGACAAACTAGTAATCATGGATGTCTACTGCATTACAGAATGGTAACGATTAAAATAAGAAATAGGATAGGTTGATTTCTTGGTTGCCACACTGCAAAGATTTTTAGCATTTTGTTATTGAATACCGTTTAGGATATTTGCAGAGGAAATAAATAGACCTGAAGCCACACTTCACTACTTGCCATAGATCACAAAATGTGTATGATGCCACAGAGGTAACGTGACAGTGCTGGTTCAGTTGACTGACATTTCTCTCTGTTTGCAGCTCATACAGTCAGTTCGGGACATAAAACACTATTGCAATTTAAACAGGGGATGACTTTCCTTTGAAAATTAAATCCACATTGTTAATGTCATAAATGCAACTACTAATAAGATTTTCTCATTGGTGTTAGAAAATTACAATGCAGCATGAATGCTGGAAGTAAGTGATTTATCAGAGTTGCCTAGTGTCATCAGCATTAATGCAAAGCAATAGGAAGAACTTCTTGGGCAGGCCACAACATCCCAACTGTGTGCATCAGCTGGTTTTTAGCCACTGCTACCAAACACCATTTTAAAGGAAGGCTTCAGACCGACAGCAGATTATAGCATTGAAAAATGAAGGTGAGTACACTGATGGAAAAAATCTTATTTGTCATTGCATTTATATGAAATTTTCATTGTGAATTTAATTTTCGACTGAAGAAAGGTCATCCCCTGCTTAAATTGTAAACATTTTTGTGTTTTATGTCCCAAACCGTCTGTATTAGCTCCAAGCAGAGAGAAATGTCAGACAAGTGAACCAGCACTGTAATGTTAGCTCTGTTGCGCCATGCACGTCTCGTGATCTGCAGCAACTAGTGAAGTGTGGCTTCAGGTCTATTTATATCTTCTGCAAATATCCTAAACAATATCTGCCTCTTTTATTTCTTATTTTAATCATTATCAATCTATTATGCAGTAAACATCAACAATTACTAGTTTGTCGTTATCACCATCATCATTAATTCAGCTGTAGAAGTGTGCCTGTCCCTCCTTGTGGCCAGTGAATCAGGAAGAATGGGTGGTTTGATGGAAAATACACAGATTTACCTGGGCATATTGTGTTCAGGACAATAGGAGAAACAGTCATAAAAGGCGATGACATGAGGACAGTGGCTGATACAAAAATTTGTAACAATTTCTGTTGATTTAACATCGTAATGACAGATACTAAGTAACAGTACATGCAAGTTGTGGGTGGAAAGATTCAAAGAATCCATCAGAGACATGGGTTTGGATCCTCAACATTTCTTGGCAAAATAGGGTGTAACACTGTGACAGCAATAAATAAACTGGTTAGTAATCTATAGATTATATTTATAGCCTTTGTCTGCAGATGATAAACCAAAGAATTGCCCATTGCCCACATGTATAGTTTAGTTTCTGTGTTACTGGGCATAATTTAAGTACCTTGTCTTCTTTATCTTCAAAAAGCAACTGATTACCAAGTTGCAGCAAATAATTAGTTAACTATGTTTCACCTGGGTTTTAGCCAAACCAACACAGTTCTGTGTTCACATTGAAGACATGAAAGTTTACTTATATGGCCACAACGCTGCATATAGAAACCTAGTCGATTTCAAGATGCGAAGTGTTAGATTACTTACTGACTTATGATGGATGGGACAATGTTCATTTGCAGTAATTTTTAGTGACACCAAAACCATCTTTCATCAAAATCTAACAAAGTAATTGTTTTACTCTTTTGTGCTGTAGGGGAAAGTGTAATTGTGATGGAAGATTACATACCTTCATCCATCATATATTGTTATCAATCTTTGACGTGCTGTATGTTGCATGCACAATATAAGTATCTCTGACTTCCCTAATCAATTGCTGAAATTATATCATAATGCTGCAAAGCTAAATGGATGACTTAAATACAAGGTGAGTTCCATGAATAAGGTGACCAATTTTTTTTTTTTTTTTTGACGCAATGGTACACCACTGTGTGTTGTAACCTGCTGGACTAAGTGGAGGGAAGGGGGGAGTGTTAGCTTCAAAATGCTCTTTTTCTCATTCGGCTGTGAGCTGCCGGAGAATCAGGATATGCATTTCCGTCAACCCCGTTTTGAGTTTATGTAACACAGCACAATGGATCGTTCTGTAGAGTAACGGTACACCATCAAATTTTGTGTTAAACTTGGGAAGTCCACCACCGAAACATTTCCATTACTTCATTGTGCCTTTGGGACTGATTGCTTGCCCAAATCACACGTTTTGTGATTACACAAGTCATTCATGGAAGGCTGAGAGGAGATTACCGACAAACCTTGTAGTGGACGGCCATTAACCTCGCGAGTCAACGAAAACGTGATGTGTGATACATGATACGTGTGTGCAATTGTTAGAACTCTGACAGATGGTTAAGCCTTCAATTAATAGCACAAACTGTAAACAACCGTTTTCCGCATTGTGACCAAAGATTTGAACATGCCAAAGGTGTGTGCCAAACTCGTCCTAAAAGTGTTGACTGACGAACACAAACACATGCGAGTGTTTTGGTGCTGAGAAATGTGTGAAAATCTCATTTTTTAAACTTGGTTATCACTGGTGATGAGTCGTAGATTTTTGAGTATGAACTTGGGACACAAAGGCAAGAGTTCAGAGTGGCACACCCCATCATCAACCCGTCCCAAGAATGCACACATAAGCAAGTCCAGGATGAAAACCATGCTCATAGTCTTCTTTAACGTCAGAGGCATTGTCCCCCCATGAATTCGTACCTACCTCCTACTGTGAACTCGGCTTTCTACTAGGAAGTGTTCAAAAGACTGTAAAGGAGGGTCTTGCGCTGCTGAAGTGACATAAAGGACACGTGAAAACTTCACCACGACAATGAGCCAAGTCACAGCGCCTTCATTGTCAAAGAGTTCCTGGCCAGGACCAACACCCATTGGTTCCCCAACCTTCCTACAGTCCTGACCTGGCTTCCACTGACTTTCTTGTTTCCTCGGTTAAAAGGAGTCATGAAAGGAAAACATTGGGACATGATTTAAAGCATCCAGGCGCATGTTATGTCAGCTCTAAAAGATATCCCGGAAAAGGCCTTCCAGGATGCCTTTCAGGCATATAAACACCGCCTCCAGAAGTGTAGCGACGCGAGAGGGTGCTGTTTTGAAAATTTTTGATGATTTGTTCGAATATATTCAATAAATGATTTTTTTATGAATTTGATCACATTACTTATGGAACGCACCTTGTATCTGCAGCCCAAAAGTGACATTGGAAACTATAAAGAGAGAATGCTATGTATTAACCAAAATCTGAGTGTCCCCTTTTGGAAGCCCATATGAGACGAGTGGGGATTTCACATTGCTTATAGCTACAGAGGTTTTCCTAGGAGAGCTAAGAACTGGCAACATCATTGATAATATTTGTATACACCTTGACAGTGCAGTTACTTAAAGTGGTACGAAATTGTCCTGCTAAATTCACTTAACATTCCTCTTCCACTTCCATGACTCGTGCTGTATAATCCTCATGTTATATTAGAGAAGAAATTTATTTTTTAGACTCAAGGAATGCCGTTATTCATGCAAGTGTTAATTCAGATTATCTTTCGCTATGCATTAGAGGCTCGGCATTGAATATTTGAAGAGAAATAGTGGCTGGCGACAGCGTACTGTTGGTTCCACGGTTTAAGCGCGTGTGTTGCGATGCAAACCTTGTGCGAGTCGGCACTTCTAATCGCGGTGGAAGACAGTAGGGTTATGGATGGTATTTTATTTTATATTGTTTTATTTTTATGTGCCGCAAATTCCAAGAAGAAATTCTTTAACAAAAACAGAAGAAAACCTTTACTCAGTCTTTCCGAAAGGTCGACTCCAATAGTCATAGATATCTGCTTTGCTTCACCATACAAATGCCTCTGAAGAAATTCAAATTGACCTTCATCGATAAGACTTCAGTTTTTATAACTCCCTAAGGGTCTAATTACTTAGGGATACTTATGGAGGAAGTGAACATAATTATTAATGTAGTTCCTTCATGCAAAACATCTGCTATAAAAATTGGGCACGAATCTTGCAGTGTACCTGTGTTGTTATGTAGAAGGCTCTGAAAGGAATTCAGAGTTTATTACACACATTTACCGTAAGGAATCAAACAAGGACACTAAAACATGATAGTGCAGTTAAGCATTGTGGCTCAAAATGTTTGTAAAGCTTATGGGACTTAACTACGGGGTCATCAGTCCCTAGCATTGTGGCTTTGTGAAGACATATGAAGTGATGATAATGACAAATTATCTGAAGAGGTCTTGTAAACCAACAATAAGTGTTATCCATCATAGAGTACTATTTGATTGGATCAACTACTATGCCAATTTCTTGCACTGTGTATTAGTTTAATAAAATATTCATTATAGAATAACGGGTGGTCTGCTCCATTGATATCGAGTGATATGGCCCCATTACACCATTACACTCGTGGCATCAGCATTCACAATGGAGGTGACATAAAAATTTTGTCATCGAATGGTTTCGGTTGGCAGCCCTAGCATTGCAAGCCATACAATTTACCGTGAGACCTCGGAGGTTGTTGGCCTAGTCCCATACTTAGAAAACACAAGAGTGGCTGCACCAACTACCACAGTCTACAGTGTTGCCAGATTGTGCAGATAGCAGGACTTGGAGCGTATCAACTCAGTCATGTTTGTTTTCCCATGTTGCTATTGGCAAGGACTTTGGCTCAGTGGCAGTCGGCCCCTAGCCATGTTTTTTTTTTGTCAAAGAGTGCACATTGTGGCAGTCAGTGGAAATCTCAGATTCTCAGATGATACACTGTTTTAATGAAATAGAGTGGGAGGGAGTTACTCTTTGATATCTAAATAGATAGTCTGAATTTTTCACTTTTTTGTCTTTCTTCACTTTTATAAGTAGATTTAGGTATTCATAGGTATACACACACACACACACACACACACACACACACACACACACACACACACTTGCCTTCAGAGTTTTTGCTCAGTTTCTTTTTTAGAATTCCTATGACACCCCAAAAAGGCAATACATTTTAACATCATAAAACATTTCCAACTGATACTGTGTTTAATTGAAACTATTAGGAGTATTCCATTGTAGCTTATACAGGGCGATGAAAACATTTACAAGATGACGTGGCACGCTGGGCATACGTTGAGGATCAGTAATTAGAAAGCAAATGGTGATTGCAAAGGCCATCCTGAGGTATTAAATGATGTTACAGTTATTTTGTCACATAGTACAAATGGGGCCCCACTGCATGATGTGCTCAAGGGTTTGTCCACATGTGTAGAGATAAGCCTGACATTGAATCTTTATTGAATGGCAAACCCGCTTAAACCCTTACGGGGGTGGCAGTAATCCTGCTCACTAGGTCCCCTGGTAATATAACAGTTGTTTCATATACAAGCCTGTTAGATACCCTCACAGGAAAAAAATGATTGGGGACAGATCACATGTTTGTGGTGGAAATACAACCAATCCAGTAATTGGGAAATGCTACCAGATGAAAAACCCTAACTATTTGGTGTAAATGTGTTGATTCTCTATTGTGCTGAAATTTAATTTGTGTTAAATAGGCATGGGAACATCAATATGAGATATGTGTGATCATCAAGTTGATAAAGGATAATTTACAACCCCGTTAAACAGTCTTCGCCCTCTCATGACTGTATCATTTGCTTGTCTAGTTTGCAACCCCTAGTTCCTTTGTGATTACTGGTCCTTGTTGTGTATTCATGTGAGTTTGTAAACATTTTATTCAAATCACCCTGTACATGCTCACATTTGGATCTGTAAGAGTTCCTTTTGTCTATAATTCCATATTTCACCCTTCAATGTTTCTAAATTTTGTTATTATTACTACAATGTTATACTGAACTAAATACACTACTATTATTATGATATGTAAACCGAAGCCTTTGGTCCTGTGACCTACTGTAGGCAATCGAGGAACAAGTCAGAATACTTGTGGAAGACTGGTAAATTTCTGAAAAGACATTTGTATGAATTGATAATTGTTAAGTGAATTTCTATATACAATAATCTTTTTCAGTGAGCATCATGTTGTATACTTTTATTTTATTACCACATTAGTGGTTTCAGCAGACTTGCTGTCACCTTCAGATCTTGTGTAATAATTTATAAAATACACATCTCACCCCATAATGAGAACACATCTCACTACTAAAACAGCAGCAGCACAAAGACTCTTCTTTACCATTAAAAGAAATACTGTATACGAAAGAGCGAAAGCTCACGCTGTGCCCAAGTGTGGAGGTATGTTCATTACTGGATATTTTGTAGCTATGCCTCATCACATACTTCTGCTGTCAAATGCGCTTCCATGCTTGAACATGGTGGGAGTTATCGATCTTCAATGACAAACCTGTTGATTCTGCTCTTTCAGTAGTGAGATGTGTTCTCATTATAGAGGCAAGATGCGTATTTTATAATTTATTCCAAAGTGTTTGCAGATTTCACTTGTCTGTTGAAACTGGTAATGTGGGAATAAAAGGAAAATAGAAATTTATAAAGTGGTCCTGGCTGAAAAATAATATTATTATTACAACATATGATACCCCCATCCTACAATATTTACAACTTACATAAACCATGTTTGTGTACATGAACCAGGTTTGTGTGCTGATACAGTGAATTTGCATAAATATGTGTAATTTTATGTGGGTTTGAAGAAACAAATATTTAGAATGGACACAAGCACTTATAGAACTTTCACAAATATCCTGATTTCTTTCCTTGGTTGCATACAGTAGGTCACCCAAGCAGAGGCTTCTGTTTGTATATTGTGATAATTGTAGTGCATGTAGTTCAGTATAACATGATACTAATAAGAACAGTATGTATACCTCTTGATGCTTGAATCATTAGAGACTGCAGATTCAAGTTCACTGGCAGTGGTAATTAGTCTTTAAATCAGCACTGCACATCTTTCCACTTCTTGGGTATGTTGACCTAGTATTTTGTGAAGATAAAGCACTTCTAGTTGCGATGAGTACAATACATGGTTTTCTAACCAGATTAAAGTGTGCTTAGTATGTCTTTTCTACTAACATCCTGTTTGTCACTACAAATTTGCAGTCTTTCTTAAAGAACATTCCTAGCATGAAAAAGATTGTGGGATAGTGCATCTTCTACATTGTGAGACACTGTTATTTGAACAGTGATTAGAATGTCATGTAAGACACCTGTCCATATGCAAAAGTATCAACATGTAAAGTATGCATGTGTAATTTCCCTTGTTTACTTCCATTTCTTTAATTTACTTGCATCTACCATCCTGCAGTAGTATGCTTGGACTGTTATTTCTCAAATAACAATAACTGCAATAACAAACTGTTGGTAAAGTAATTCACTTTTAGGGATATGTTCTCTTCTTGATTTTTGTAAAAGACTTATTTCAAATTTTCCACAATTTTCTGCCGCACTATGAAACATGACACTGTATATTCATTACTGTTAATAGGACATCATCCTAAGTACTGTATTCGCGTAATCCACATTGGGATGTATGAATAAGAAGGAGCAGTTGTTCCAAAGAAGATTCTCCGAGCAAAAGAACATTCTCTAAGTTCTCAATTTTGTATGAATAAAAACTTCAAAGCATATGCTCTGAGTAGGAAGTTCATTCTCATTAGCTCACCTCCGTATTGAGTAAGCTCTCCGTGTGTCATGTCCGGCACAGAACAGCTGTTCAATCGTGTATTTCTTTAAACTAGGCCAATCAGGCAAATTATTCACTGTACCAATATGGAGTAGGCATCTAAGTGTTCAGAAATAAATGTCCTATGTTACATATTAGTTTATTGTGCAGCAGCATATTATTAAGACTAAGTATGGTCTTTTTATGAAAATGCAGTCTTCTGACAATGTTACAGAATTTTTGTTATGCGAGAGACGTTTCTGTTATTGAAGTTGGGTAGCACAATTCACAAATGAAAATTTAAGAATGCATCAAATTTACATCTTTTTCAATGTGGAACACTGTCAGAGCTTTCTAACAAAAGATACTTTTTGTTAAATATGACATCTAATGGTCTGCTCATAAGCAATAGGCCATGTGATTTTGTTACAAGAAACAGAGTGCTGGGTATGTAATTAAAAAGTTATTAATTTTAATGCCGTGTCTACTTCCAACATAACAGAAGTTACAATTACGAAGGTAGAAAATGCATATTAAATATGCCAAACAGTTTATGTTGAATGAACAAGAGCAGTAGTAAAATACTTCAGTACCTGGCATTGCGGCAAAATTAATTTTTTGATACAGACTGTGAAATGTTGGGATGCACTTTACTTGGAATTAATATCATAAGGCATTATTAATAGACCCTATTTAATAAATACTATATTATTTTGCTATGTAGCTGTTTATAACTGTAAATGTGCACTCCAAACAAATGGGTAAAACACGCAGTTGAATCCACCTGTGTTTCATTTCTATGTCGGTAATGAAAAAAACTCCTCTGACATCACTCATCACTGTATAAAATGCTTGAATTGTCACACTTGTGCTTTTTGTAAAGGAAGTGACTTATCAAGAAAATTGTTTACTTTGCTTAAACTTTTTACTTCCTCTCGTATTTCTTCAGACTACGTATAAAGGAACTTTTTTTGCCTTGTAACCAACACAGATGTCATCATTTCTGTTGTAAAACTCACTAAAACATAAACTTAATAGAAGTTACTCGGCTTGAAGTATGTTAGAGAGCTCACTTCAGAAAATGGAAAATGTTCTCTGGCCTTGAGAAACTTCTACTTTTGTTCATACAAAATTGGAGAATGTTCTGTGTCAAGAGAATCTTCCCACATCCTTTTACTCGTGCTGAAAACATACTCGATTCAAGTATATTGTCTGACTCGCTTTATTCGTGTGAACCTGAGTATCTGGAATTCAGTGTATAAAGTAGATATTCCGTTTTATTCATACGGCCCACTTTATACACGAGAAAACAGTATTTTCACATATTCTGCATACAAGGGTGTGCAAATAAACTAGTTTTAAGTCTTTTCAAATATGCAATAAGTAAATATAGTATGATGGTAGAACTTGAGTAAAAAATTATTTTTGGCCTTAATTTATGAAGTGTGGCTAGTAGTACTTACTATGGTCCATCATATTTCGGGCTTGCAGCCGGATCATGTTGACGTCTTCCAACGATATTTCAGCTGACAGACATGCAACCGGTGAGCATGAGACTGAAGATTACTGGTGCGCATCTTCTATATATACCGAAGATTGGTGTGGCGGCGCCTGCAAAGTGAGGATGGTATTAGCGCGCCCCATATCGAATTTGGCACACTTTGCACCAGAAGCGGACCATGTCTGCGCGCCTGCAAAGTGAGGATGGTATTAGCGCGCCCCATATCGAATTTGGCACACTTTGCACCAGAAGCGGACCATGTCTGCGTAATAGTGTACTTACATTCACGCTGTCTGTCTGAAATGCGCCTTCACGCATGTTAGGTGCGGTGGTCGAAAGAAATTGCTTTTGGTCAGAGGTCGCACTAGATGTGCGTGAACCCATGTTTCTGTGAAGCGATTAAAGAAATTACAGGGTCCCATGCTTTATCCATTTGAAACCCGCCATCTCGATTAAGCAGGTCTTCTGTCAACCATATTTCAACGGACTCTTTAATAATAGAATGCCAAAAGGATCTTGTTGTTGCCAAAATTTTTGTTGCATAATAATCCATGGAGTGTCCCATGGAAATACAGTGTTCTGCTGTGGCTGATTTGTTGGGTTGCAGTAGATGTGTGTGGCGCTTATGCTCCACGCATCTTTCTCGTACTGTACTAGTAGTTTGGCCAATGTAGGATTAGCCACTTTGGCAATGGAGCTTATAAATTCTTGCCTTCCTCAGTCCCAAATCATTGTTCGCAGAGCCAAGCAAAGCTGAGATCTTCGCAGGTGGTTGGAATATCACTTTTACACAATGCTTTTTAGACTTCTTCCTATTTTAGAAGAGAAGTTGCCCATGTATGGAAGGAACACCCTGGACCTGATTACCTTCTTTTTTGTTGTTGTTTACATTTCTTCCTTGTTACAGCTGTGTGGATCTGGCATGTAGAATATCCATTTTTCCTGAAGACTGATTGCAGATGCTCAATTTCTTTAGGAAGGCTGTCCTTATCAGACACCACATGTGCCCGGTGTACCAGAGTACATAGCACACCTGTGGTTTGTGCAGGGTGATGGCAGCTCGAGTGCCTTCTCGAGTGCCTTCTCCTCAAATTTTCCATAAAAAAGTTTGCTACTAGAGGGGACAAAGGACTTCCCATGGCAACACCGTCAAGTATTAAATAAGAAATAAGTTGAGGACAGGCAATCGTGGAACAATGCTGTTATGTTGGCTTTGAACCTCTTGCCAATGAGTGCCAGTGAATCCATCAATGGACCCTTAGCAAATAATGAGACGAGATCAAAACACTCTAATAAGTTTGAATTGTGGAGTCTGAGAGACTTCAGTCTACTAATAAAATCGGTTGTGCTAAGTCATAGGTTGGAGCACACCGTAGTTCAAGCTTCGACAAGGACAACGCCACGGAAAGCCTGTCATGGAACATCTACAATGAGAAGATTTACAGCCTCCTGAATGAGTCTGCGTATCAGAAGATCAAAAAGGATCCGACGATAAGAGTAGAAAGAAAAACGATAGCTTTGTTGAAATCTTCTACACTTCCTCCTGAAGTCATCAAAAGGCTTAATCCGCACAGCTCTGCTCCACTGAGGCTTTATGGTCTTCCGAAGCTTTACAAATAGGGACTACCTTTACACCAAATTGTCGGTAATCAGTTCGCCAACCTACAACTTAGCACAACATATGGCTTCACCACTGAGACCATTTGTGGGCAAGTGTCCACACCACATTCGTAACTCCACCGATTTTATTAGTAGACTGAAGTCTCTCTGACTCCACAATTTGGACTCGCTAATGAGTTTTGATCTCGTCTCATTATTTACTAAGGTTTCACTGATGGATTCACTGGCACTCATTGGCAGGAGGTTCAAAGCCGACAGAACAGGACTGTTCCATCATTGCCTGTCTTCAACTTATTTCTTATTTAATAATGAATACTTTCAGTAAGTTGACAGTGTTGACATGGGAAGTCCTTGGTCCCCTCTGGTAGCAAACATTTTTATGGAGATATTTGAGGAGAAGATGCTAGAGTCGGCAGAATTTAAACCGACAAATTTTTGGCATTATGTGGATGATACATGTCTAGTTGGGCCCCATGAAGAAGAAAAGCTCATAGGATTCTTAAAATACCTGAATGCCATCCACAAAAACATTCAATTTACCATGGAGGTCGAAAAAGACAGATGTCTGCCGTTTCTGGATGTCCTTGTCACTCGAAGAACTGCTGGGTCTCTGGGTCACACTGTTTATCGGAAACAAACAAACAAACAAACAAACAAAAAAACCACACACACACACACACACACACACACAGAGAACTATATTTTCAAGCGACAAGCTGCCATCACCCTGCAAAAACCACAGGTGTGCTATGTACTCTAGTGCACCGGGCACCTGTGGTGTCTGATAAGGACAGCCTTCCTAAAGAAATTGAGCATTTTTCAGGAAAAATGGATATTCTACACACCAGATCTGCACAGCTGTGCCGAGGAAGAAATGCAGACAACAACAAAAATAAGATAAGGAGGTAATCAGGTCCAGGGTGTACTTTCTATACATGGGCAAACTATCTTCTAAAATAGGAAGAATTCTAAAAAAAGCAATGTGTAAAAGTGTTATCCCAACCACATGTGAAGATCTCGGCTTTGCTTGGCTCTGCGAAAGATGATTTAGTACTGAGGAATGCGGAAATTTATAAGATCCCTTGCCAATGTGGCCAATCCTACATTGGCCAATGTAGGCCATTGGCCTACATGTGGCCAATCCTACAATCCTACAACTACTCACCCAGTACAAGAAAGATGCATGGAGCACGAGTGCCACACACGTCTACTGCAGCCCAACAAATCAGCCATAGCAGAACACTGTATTTCCACGGGACATTCCGTGGATATTCTGCCAAAAAATGTTGGCTAGGACAAGATGCTTTTTGGATATGATTATTAAGGAGTCTGTTGAAATATGGCTGACAGAAGACTTGATTAATCGGGATGGCGGCTTTCAAATGGTTAAAGCATGTGACCGTGTAATTTCTTTTAATTACTTCACAGAGACAGGTTCATATCTAACACGACCTCTGACAAAAAGTGATTTCTTTTGATCACCACGCTTAACGTGCGCAAAGGTGCATTTAGACAGGCAACATGAATGTAAGTACACCATTACGCAGACATGGCCCATTTCTGGTGCAATGGACACCAAATTCAACAGGGGTCGCACTAGTACCATCCTCACTGTGCAGGGGCCGTCACGCCAATCTTCGGTACATGTAGAAAGACACGCACCAGTAATCTTCAGTCTCGTACTCACCTGAAGATGGCTGCATGATTGCAGCTGAAATATCATCAGAAAACGTCAACATACTCCGGCTGCAAGCTCAAAATATGGTGGACCAATCAATATGCCTATGTTCACAGAGCTATAATTGATAAATTTAACACGTGGAACATACAATATGACTAATTTGAGTAAAGTATTTAATTTGATAGCAATTATTATGGTAAGTAATGTATGTACAATACATTATTATAATCTGATTGACATATTTTTATTTTTAGTGAAGTACAAAAATGTTGGATTACAAAGACCTGTTTTTTCCCTTTGTAAATTATTTGAATTACCTAAACTGGTTTGGCCTGAGAACAATATCCTTAAAACAGTAATAAACTGCTATTGGCTTGAACAAAATGGTGGCTAAGGCAGAAGTTTGAATGTGTCCCTCAATCAGGAAGTAAATTTTCTTGCAAAAAAGAAAACATTTGGTACTGACAACAGAAAAAAGTGTCAAACTTAATAAACACACAAACTGTTTACAGTTTGTAATCTTTGTTTTTGAATGTGGGTATTATGTAACTACAAGAAGAAGAAATAGTGAACTGAATATGCCAAAATTTCCATATGATAGTTAAAGTCTTACAGAAAATTGTGAAGCTCTGTCATTTATTCAGTTACAAGAAGTTTAGGTCAACTACGCCTGTGGTCTCACGGTAATGTGCGTGACTTGCAAGTGTGAGTGTTAGCGATCTAAACCGTCTGTTGACAAAAAATTTTATTTCACTTCCCTCGTGAATACTGATACCAAGAGTGAGTGCCACGTTTTGCTACACTGGTAATAACATTTCAGCGCAGTAACATTGCATCCTCTGGACGCAGCACGTGCAGCGCTCTCTGTGAGCTATACACCGGCAGCCTTCAGCAGCAGCCGTGGCAGCACTGCGCTACCTCGCCCTCTGCTAAAAGCGCCTGCTGCCGACATCGCCCTGGATAACTAAAATGCTAGAGTGTCGCTGAGTGGTGATCCACAAAAAAGGTTGCGATCTGTATTGCACACTCGACATCAACAGAGCATTTTATTACACTAATACACAATACATTAGAAAACCCAAAAATTGTCATTGTTGTAGTTCCAATCAAATATCACTCTACAATGGGTAACACTGGTATTTGTAGCTTAAATCTCATTCCTTTTCCTTTCAGAAAAGCACTTCATGTAATTTGTCATTGTCATCAGTTCTTATATTTTCATCAAGTCACAGTGCATAACTGCAATATAATATTTTAGTGTCATTATTCAATTCCTTACTGTAAACATATGCGGTAAATTATGTAATACCTATTAGTGCATTCTCTAAAGCAACACAGGCACACTGCAAGCTTCGTATCTCTTTTTACAGCAGCTATTTTGCATGAGGAATTATACTAATCATTATGTTCACTTCCTCTGTAAGTATCCCCTAACATGAGAGTCCTAAGTGAGTAGCAAAAATTACATTCTTATTAATAGAGGTCAATTTTAATTTCTTCAGAGGCATTTGTAAGGTGAAGCAAAGGAGATATGTATGACCATTTCCATAATTTGCCGTCGAACGTTTGCAAATTCTTAGTGTGTAAATGTTTTCTTCTGATTTCATTAAAGAGTTTCTTCTTGCATTTGCAGCATACAATGTAAAATAAAATACCACTCCTAACCATACAGTCTACAACCATAATTACAACTGCTGACTCGCACCACACTTGCATTACAACAGACACGCAAAACCATACAGCCAACGATATGCTACCGCTGTTGCCCTCAGTCTGGGACATATTCAATGCTGATCCTCTAACACATCGCGGAAGGTAACCTGAAATGTCACACAAATGACAGCATTCCTTAACTGCAAAAATTAAATTTCTGCCTCTCATATCAAATGAGCATTATACAGAGTGAGGCATGGAAGTGGAAGAGGAATGTCAAGTGAACTTAGTGAGGCAATTCAGTACCACTTGCAGAAGTAACTGCACTATTAAGGTGTTGCCAAATATTGTCAATGATATTACCAGTTCTTTGCGGTGATAGGAAGACCTCTGTAGCGATAAGCAATGAGAAATCGTGCTCGTCTCATATGGGCTTCCATAGGGGAGTCGCAGATTTTGTTTAATATGTGGCCCTATCTCTCGCTAGATTCCAACGTCATGTTTAGGCTGCAGATACTTAAGTCAACCAATTAAGCCAAATCCAGTGTTCAAATTTTTTAAGCGTTATAGCATTTCAGCAAATTAGAAGGGAAGTTAGAAATACTGATATTGTGCTCGCAACATATGGCAGGTCGAAGACTGAGATGTATATTCTTCCATCACGATTACTGTTTCACAACCCCCCCCCCCCCAAAAAAAAAAAAAAAAAAAAACCCCAAAGAATAAATCAATTACTTTTTTAGATTATGATGAAAGATAATTTTGTTTACATGAAGTTACTGCAAATTAACATTATCCCATTTGTCACTAAACAGTAAGGTATCAAACACTTCCACCTTCAAAGCGACTGCAGCCTTGTGACCATACAAATAAAATTTCAAGTCTTCAATGTCAATACAGAAATTTTGGGGTTTGGTTGAAAGTAGGGCTGGGCAATCGGTCCTCACGTTGGAACATGCTAGAGATTCCCCAATGCAGTAGAGAACTCAATATGGTATCGAACTGTTCGAACACTCGGGTAATAAATGACTCGCAATGCATATCTGGATACGATATGTGAGAAATTTTTAAGTTACCGGGCTATCGCTTTGCTCTGAACTAATTTCGTAGGAAGTACAAGTACATATAAAAGAAAAGAAGGGCATCATTACGAAAAACTGTATATTTTGTTTAAAACAGTGCATACGTGACCTGTCTGATATCACTGCAAGGTATGATCCATTTATAAACCAAATACCTGCTACTATAACAGAACTATTGCATCAAATTACATAAAGCTAACACTTGAAAAGGGGGGGGGGGGAGGGTGTTTGTGGAAGTATGTTACATGACTGTGAATCCTTCATAAATAGAAATTACATTTAATGTGATTATAAGAGAGAGGTTGCTGCTAATGGACATTCCATTCCCTGTTCATATGGCACAGTAACAGATAAAAAAATATTACCACCTCTTAATTGCCTTGAAAACAATTTTAAAGGACATGAAATAAGGAAAACATTGGTAATTAAAAACCCAGTAACAGATAGAAATAAACTGCAATTGCGATTTCGGAATAAATGGTGCACGAGCTGCTGTCTAAGTAGTACCAACAGGTGTCACTAGATCGCAGCTCTATACTTTTTAAATCGTGATTCCTGTCGTTTACTTATTGCCTATATTCACTACTGTTTTACTTATTACCTGTGCTGTAGAAACTACTACAGTCGGAATTTCAAACTCAATGCCCATAGTACATTAATGACACCCTATCTTCATTATAAATCATTTACTTCACAGCAGAGAAAATATGTTTGAATATCATCGCTGTAAATAATAGAGAGAGTACCTCCTGACATTGCTAGATAGCGTCGTGATGGAATGCTTGAACATTTCCCGAGATTTCCTGAACTGCGACATAAATTGTTCTAACAGTTCGAGTCATGTTCAAACCTAGCTCTAGTTGAAAGTCAAAAGAAACGTAGTTAACTGATTATTTGTAGAACAGAGTAATCAGTTCATTTGAGGATACAGAAGGAAAGATACTTCAAATTACGGCCAGTAACACAGAAACTAAACTGTATATGAGGGTATTGTGCAGTTCTGCTGTTTGTCATCTCAGAAATGTACATTATAGACTAGTAAACAGGTTATTTATTGCCTTTGCAGTGTTACAGTCTTCTTGGGCCAACAAATGATGAGAATTCAAACCCATGTCTCTGATGGATTTTTCGAATGTTGCCACCCAAGACTAGTATGTGTTGTTACTCAGTATCAGTAGTCACGATGGTAAATCAACAGAAATATTACAAAATTTGTACCCGAGTTATGGGCCTCATGCCGTCATCTTTTACAATTTACTTTCTCCTATTGTCCTATTTTCTGTCAAACCACTCATTCTTCCTGATACACTGGCCACATGGGAAAGAACCCCTTTACAAATGAATTAATGATAATAATAATGGTAATAATGAAAAACTAGTAATCAAGGATCTTTACCACATTACAACAGAATGACAATGATTAAAATAACAATAGAAAATGCCCATCTCTTGGCTGACAAACAGCAAATATTTTTGTTATTTTGCTACTAAACACCATTTACGACATTTTTCAGAGGAGAATATACACCTGAAGCCACACACATTGCTAGTACAGTGATATCTCACTAATCAACTATGCTTGCTGCACATCACAAAATGAGAATGGCGCCACAGAGCTAACAACATGACAGTGCTTGTTCAGCTGACTGGTATTTTCCCCCCACTATTTTCAATTTAAGCAGGGGACGACCTTCCTGTGGTCAATAATTAAATTCAGTATGACACTGTAATAGAAATGCAATGACTAATCACATCTCCTCATGAATGTTGGGAAATAGCTTGAATGCTGGAACTGAGTAACGATCAGAGTTGCCTAGCGTCATTAGCAATATTACCAAGCAATAGGAAAAATATCTTGGGCAGCCACAACATCCTCACTCCTATAGACAGCTTGTCTCAAGTGCCCTTTAGCCATGCTGTGCTACCAAATGCCATTCTAAGATAAGGCTTCAGTCTTAAAGTAGACAACAACATCAAATTTCAGGGAGAGATTCTTTTGACCAAACAAAGAAAGTGCGAAAGATGCACTTTCTTCTAAGTTCTTATGCACTGCTGTCCCAAAATAGACAGTATCTACTTTTAATCTTGTCATATGTGTCTCACATTCCAGGCATACATTCAAAATGAATATCTTGGTTTGTAACATTGTTCAGCAGCTATTAAGCAAGTTTTTGAGCGACATTTCTAAAATCAACCGGATGGCTTTTGCTTTAGAATATAGCAACTTCTATTAGATCCGAGTAGATCAGTAACATTGTAACTCACCTAATCAGGGGCATCACCATATGAAGAAACTAGTTTCTCATTGGAAAAGATTCAAGCTATTTCCCAAAATTCATGAGGAGATGTGATTAGTCATTGCATTTCTATGAAAGTGTCATCCTGAATTTAATTTTTGATCACAGGAAGGTCGTCCCCTGCTTAAATTGAAAACAGTGTTGTGTTTTATGTCGGGACTGTCAGTATTAACTGCCAACAGGGGTAAAAATACCAGTCAGCTGAACCAGCACTGTCATGTTGTTAGCTCTGTGGCACCATTCTCATTTTGTGATGTGCAGCAAGCATAGTTGATTAGTGAGATATCACTGTACTAGCAATGTGTGTGGCTTCAGGTGTATATTCTCCTCTGAAAAATGTCGTAAATGGTGTTTAGTAGCAAAATAACAAAAATATTTGCTGTTTGTCAGCCAAGAGATGGGCATTTTCTATTGTTATTTTAATCATTGTCATTCTGCTGTAATGTGTTAAAGATCCTTGATTGCCAGTTTTTCCATTATTACCATCTTTATTATCATTAATTCATTTGCAAAGGGGTTCTTTCCCATGTGGCCAGTATATCAGGAAGAATGGGTGGTTTGACAGAAAATAGGTCAAAAGGAGAAAGTAAATTATAAAAGATGATGGCAAGAGGCCCATAACTCGGGTACAAATTTTGTAATAATTTCTGTTGATTTAACATCATGACTACTAATACTGAGCAACAACACATACTAGTCTTGGGTGGCAACATTCGAAAAATCCATCAGAGACATGGGTTTGAATTCTCATCATTTGTTGGCCCAAGAAGACTGTAACACTGCAAAGGCAATAAATAACCTGTTTACTAGTCTATAATGTACATTTCTGAGATGACAAACAGCAGAACTGCACAATACCCTCATATACAGTTTAGTTTCTGTGTTACTGGCCGTAATTTGAAGTATCTTTTCTTCTGTATCCTCAAATGAACTGATTACTCTGTTCTACAAATAATCAGTAAACTACGTTTCTTCTGACTTTCAACTAGAGCTAGGTTTGAACATGACTCGAACTGTTCGAACAATTTATGTCGCAGTTCAGGAAATCTCAGGAAATGTTCAAGCATTCCATCACGACACTATCTAGCAATGTCAGGAGGTACTATCTCTATGATTTACAGCGATGATATTCAAACATATTTTCTCTGCTGTGAAGTAAATGATTTATAATGAAGATAGGGTGTCATTAATGTACTATGGACATTGAGTTTGAAATTCTGACTGTAGTAGTTTCTACAGCACAGGTAATAAGTAAAACAGTAGTGAATATAGGCAATAAGTAAATGACGATTTAAAAATTATAGACCTGCGATCTAGTGATGCCTGTTGGTACTACTTAGACAGCAGCTCGTGCACCATTTATTCCGAAATCTGTTGTTGGGTTTTTAATTACCAATGTTTTCCTTATTTCATGTCCTTTAAAATTGTTTTCAAGGCAATTAATAGGTGGTAACATTTTTTTATCTGTTACTGCGCCATATGGACAGGGAATGGAATGTCCATCAGCAGCAACCTCTCTCTTATAATCACATTAAATGTAATTTCTATTTATGAAGGATTCACAGTCATGTAACATACTTCCACAAACACCCTCCCCCCTTTTCAAGTGTTAGCTTTATGTAATTTGATGCAATAGTTCTGTTATAGTAGCATGTATTTGGTTTATAAATGGATCATACCTTGCAGTGATATCAGACAGGTCACGTATGCACTGTTTTAAACAAAATATACAGTTTTTCGTAATGATGCCCTTCTTTTCTGTTATATGTACTTGTACTTCCTACGAAATTAGTTCAGAGCAAAGCGATAGCCCGGTAACTTAAAAATTTCTCACATATCGTATCCAGATATGCATTGCGAGTCATTTATTACCCGAGTGTTCGAACAGTTCGATACCATATTGAGTTCTCTACTGCATTGGGGAATCTCTAGCATGTTCCAACGTGAGGACCGATTGCCCAGCCCTACTTTCAACCAAACCCCAAAATTTCTGTATTGACATTGAAGACTTGAAATTTTATTTGTATGGTCACAAGGCTGCAGTCGCTTTGAAGGTGGAAGTGTTTGATACCTTACTGTTTAGTGACAAATGGGATAATGTTAATTTGCAGTAACTTCATGTAAACAAAATTATCTTTCATCATAATCTAAAAAAGTAATTGATTTATTCTTTGGGTTTTTTTTTTTTTTTTTTTTTTGGGGGGGGGGGGGGTTGTGAAACAGTAATCGTGATGGAAGAATATACATCTCAGTCTTCGACCTGCCATATGTTGCGAGCACAATATCAGTATTTCTAACTTCCCTACTAATTTGCTGAAATGCTATAAGGCTTAAAAAATTTGAACACTGGGTTTGGCCTAATTGGTTGACTTAAGTATCTGCAGCCTAAACATGACGTTGGAATCTAGCGAGAGATAGGCCACATATTGAACAAAATCTGCGACTCCCCTATGGAAGCCCATATGAGAAGAGCACGATTTCTCATTGCTTATCGCTACAGAGGTCTTCCTATCACCGCAAAGAACTGGTAATATCATTGACAATATTTGGCAACACCTTAATAGTGCAGTTACTTCTGCAAGTGGTACTGAATTGCCTCACTAAGTTCACTTGACATTCCTCTTCCACTTCCATGCCTCACTCTGTATAATGCTCATTTGATATGAGAGGCAGAAATTTAATTTTTGCAGTTAAGGAATGCTGTCATTTGTGTGACATTTCAGGTTACCTTCCGCGATGTGTTAGAGGATCAGCATTGAATATGTCCCAGACTGAGGGCAACAGCGGTAGCATATCGTTGGCTGTATGGTTTTGCGTGTCTGTTGTAATGCAAGTGTGGTGCGAGTCAGCAGTTGTAATTATGGTTGTAGACTGTATGGTTAGGAGTGGTATTTTATTTTACATTGTATGCTGCAAATGCAAGAAGAAACTCTTTAATGAAATCAGAAGAAAACATTTACACACTAAGAATTTGCAAACGTTCGACGGCAAATTATGGAAATGGTCATACATATCTCCTTTGCTTCACCTTACAAATGCCTCTGAAGAAATTAAAATTGACCTCTATTAATAAGAATGTAATTTTTGCTACTCACTTAGGACTCTCATGTTAGGGGATACTTACAGAGGAAGTGAACATAATGATTAGTATAATTCCTCATGCAAAATAGCTGCTGTAAAAAGAGATACGAAGCTTGCAGTGTGCCTGTGTTGCTTTAGAGAATGCACTAATAGGTATTACATAATTTACCGCATATGTTTACAGTAAGGAATCGAATAATGACACTAAAATATTATATTGCAGTTATGCACTGTGACTTGATGAAAATATAAGAACTGATGACAATGACAAATTACATGAAGTGCTTTTCTGAAAGGAAAAGGAATGAGATTTAAGCTACAAATACCAGTGTTACCCATTGTAGAGTGATATTTGATTGGAACTACAACAATGACAATTTTTGGGTTTTCTAATGTATTGTGTATTAGTGTAATAAAATGCTCTGTTGATGTCGAGTGTGCAATACAGATCGCAACCTTTTTTGTGGATCACCACTCAGCGACACTCTAGCATTTTAGTTATCCAGGGCGATGTCGGCAGCAGGCGCTTTTAGCAGAGGGCGAGGTAGCGCAGTGCTGCCACGGCTGCTGCTGAAGGCTGCCGGTGTATAGCTCACAGAGAGCGCTGCACGTGCTGCGTCCAGAGGATGCAATGTTACTGCGCTGAAATGTTATTACCAGTGTAGCAAAACGTGGCACTCACTCTTGGTATCAGTATTCACGAGGGAAGTGAAATAAAATTTTTTGTCAACAGACGGTTTAGATCGCTAACACTCACACTTGCAAGTCACGCACATTACCGTGAGACCACAGGCGTAGTTGACCTAAACTTCTTGTAACTGAATAAATGACAGAGCTTCACAATTTTCTGTAAGACTTTAACTATCATATGGAAATTTTGGCATATTCAGTTCACTATTTCTTCTTCTTGTAGTTACATAATACCCACATTCAAAAACAAAGATTACAAACTGTAAACAGTTTGTGTGTTTATTAAGTTTGACACTTTTTTCTGTTGTCAGTACCAAATGTTTTCTTTTTTGCAAGAAAATTTACTTCCTGATTGAGGGACACATTCAAACTTCTGCCTTAGCCACCATTTTGTTCAAGCCAATAGCAGTTTATTACTGTTTTAAGGATATTGTTCTCAGGCCAAACCAGTTTAGGTAATTCAAATAATTTACAAAGGGAAAAAACAGGTCTTTGTAATCCAACATTTTTGTACTTCACTAAAAATAAAAATATGTCAATCAGATATTTAATCATGGATATGTACAATGTATTGTACATACATTACTTACCATAATAATTGCTATCAAATTAAATACTTTAGTCACATTAGTCATATTGTATGTTTAAGGTGTTAAATTTACCAATTATAGCTCTTGGATAAACTTTAGAGTCTTGACCACTAATTTAGATTTATTGAGGCCTTACACGTTTCGACATTCCGTCATTATCAAAGGCCAAGTTTTCTCGTAGTGCTGTTTTATCTTCAATGCTGTGATGGAACTGTTGAAGGTCTTCAGTCTTGCGTACTTAGGCGTGACATCATATGATAAAGTTATCAAAGTGCATAAGTATGATCATGTCTCATAAATCTCTAATGGAGACAGCAAGGAATTATAGTTCTGTGTACATAGTAAGTACTTTAATTTTTCCCGTCATATTGGTTGCTGCACCATATTTTGGGCTTGCAGCCGGACCGTATTGACGTTTCCTGATGATATTTCAGCTGCAATCGTGCAGCCATCTTCAGGTGAGTACGAGACTGAAGATTACTGGTGCGTGTCTTTCTATATATACCAAAGATTGGCGCGATGGCCCCTGCACAGTGAGGATGGTACTCTTGCGACCCCTGTCGAATTTGTTGTGCTCTGCAGCAGATGTGGGCCATGTCTGCGTAATGGTGTACTTACATTCGTGCCATCTGTCAAAATGCGCCTTCGCACATGTTAAGCGTGGTGATCAAAGGAAATCACTTTTTGCCAGAGGTCGCATTAGATATGAACCTGTCTCTGTGAAGCAATTAAAGAAGTTACAGGGTCCCATTCTTTAACCCTGCAGGCTCATCTTCAGTGGATACATTACAGGGACATTTCTTATATTCCACCAAGTGTAGGCTTACACTGTCATGGTGGTTCTGGTAACATAACTGAACTTAATTGGGAACAGAATAAACAGAATTAAACATTACATTTTTATATTTTATGTATGTACTGTGGTGGTATTGTAGGTATAAGAATAACCAAATTGTGCATTGGGCACTGACATTTTTCACACATGACTGCATTTTTGCTACACTTTGTGTAACAAATTTCTCAAAATATAAACATTGGATGTGCTGCAAAGAGGATGGCAATGGTAGCTGCTGCACTAATTAATGTTCTTTGGTTTAAGACATTGTGTATGCATAAAATGTGTAGAAGGGACTAAATTATATTTTATACGTGGTATTGAATTTTGCTAGTATATACTTACCTTAGTATTGAGATGAGAGATACATTAAAAATATAAGAAATAAGAGATTAAAGGGTGAAATGTTTAAAGCGTGTTTAGACAATGAGTAATATGGCTATGCTAATAAAAACAGATTGAACAACAAGAAGAAGATATTTATTGTTTTTGCCGATAGACATTGCTTATAGAGTGTGACCTATGAATGGGAATGAGTGGAGTATTTTACTGTCTAGGTGCTAGAATGTCTTGGGGGGGGGGGGGGAGGGGAAGGTTATGTACTGATTCAGTTTGTTGATTAAGGATGTTGTAGGGTGATTTTAGTTTATGGATGTAAATCTCCAATTGTTCAAAGAGATCCATATGTAGCCCTTTGTCAGCAATACTTAGTATCGAATGATTGTCATTGATATTACCAATGGGGTGTTCATGATGAGCAATGTGTGATGCAAAGCTCGAGGTGCTTAAGTTTTTTGTCTAAGGACATTCATATGTTCCTTGTAAGGGGTTGAAAAAGGTCTTCCTGTTTGTCCAATATAGAAGCAGGAGCATGTCAGTTTATATATGCCTGAGTTCGGTGCAATTCACTATTGGATTTATTGCTATGGACATTGTTATTTTTAATTTATTGTCTGTGTGGAAAGAAATTTTTATGTTATATGGCCTAAAAAGATTTGCAAGTTTATATGACACTTTGCCAAGGTTGGCAGACTAGAAAATTTGGGACTTTCCTTCACAGGTTTTAATGTTGATGATGGGTAATTTAGTTTACTTTTTGTGTTTTGGACTAGGGTGTGTATGAGGGTGGGGCTGTATCCAATGTTATGGGCTATATATTTGAGTATGTTAATTTCCTTACTAGCAGTTGCTTCAGTAATGGGGATCCGGAGCAATTGGTTTACAAATGACCTGAAGAAGGCAGTCTTATATTGGTTAGGGTGACATGAAGAATTATTAATTGAAACACCTGTCACGGTGGCTTTCCTATATATTTGGAAGAAATGTTTGTTATTTTGACAAGAGATAATTAAATAAAGGAAATTAATTCCTTCAGTTGTTGTAGTTCAACTGTGAATTTAATTTTTGAATGCAATTTATTCATTTCATCTGCCATGTTATTTAGCTCTTCTTTTGGGCCATTGGAAAGTATTATTGTGTCATCTACATATCTTTTATAATATATTATTTTTCTGTGAATTGAGGATAACTTGAGAAGAACTTTTGCTGTAGGTTCTGTATAAATATGGCAGCCAGTAAGCCTGCAGGGCTGTTGCCCATTACCAAACCATTGTTTTCCATGTAAAACTTACCATTGAATGGAAAAATAGTTATGTGACAGGATTAGTTCCAGCAATGTTAATAGTTCATAAATTTCAGCTGTACTTATCTTCTGATGTTTAATTAAATTCTTTTGTGTTACTAAAAGAGTCTCTTTCCAGGGGATATTAGTGTAAAGATTAACTATATCAAGAGACACGAGTATTGCTGTGTTTGGAATTTATAGATCTTTAATGCTGTTGATGAGCTCAAGACTATTTTTTTAATTGAAAAGCTATTTTCAAATGTAATTTGTATATAGTGAAGTTTTATGGTCATTTTGTAGCCTGGGCTATTTATGACATTCATGATTGGGCAAAGGGGGCAGCCCCTTTTATTTATTGTAGGCTGGGACCTTACCCGGGAAGCTTGTGGATTCATTACATTACAGTACTGGGCTTCATTATTGGTCAACAGGAAATTGCAGTTTTTAAGTAGCTTCTTCAGGGCATCTTGGCACTTTTGTGTTGGGTATGTTTTAAGTTCTGTAATATTGTTGGCTTCAAAAAATTAAAGGGTTTTGTTAGTATAGTCTTGTTGGTACATGATTACTGCAGTGCTGCTTTTGTCTGCCTCTAGTATTCTTTGAAGCTAACAATATTATAGATCATAAAACAGACCTAACACAAAAGTACCAAGATTCCCTGAAGAAACTACTTAAAAACTGCAATTGCCTGTTGACCAATAATGAAGGCCAGTACTGTACTGTAATGAATCCACAGGCTCCCTGGGTAAGGTACCAGCCTGCGATACATAAAAGTGGCTGCCCTTTTCTACCACTCGTAAATGCTATAAAAAGCCCAGGCTACAAAATTACCAGAAAATTTCATGATATACTTTAAAAAAAATTACACTTCTGAAAATAGCTTTTCAATCGAAGATATCCTTAAACTCATCAACAGCATTAAATATCTATCAGTACCAAACATAGCAATATTCGCCTCCTTGATATAGTTAATCTTTACACTAATATCCCCTGGAAAGAGACACTTTTAATAATATGAAAGAATTTAATTAAACATTGAAAGAAAAGTATAGCTGAAATTAATGATTTTTTTTTCACATTGCTGGAACTAATCAAATAACTGAAGGACTTAATTTCTTTATTTGACTAACTCTTGTCAAAATAACAAACATTCCTTCCAAATATACAGTAAAGCCGCCACCACCACAGATACTTCAATTAATGATTCTTCATACCACCCCAAACAACATAAGAGTGCTTTCGTCAGGTCATCTGTGAACCAAATGCTCTGGGTCACCATTAATGAAGCAACTTCATGTAAGGAAATTAACTTACTCAAATATATATCCCATAACAATGGAGACAGTCCCACCCTCATAGGCACCTTAGTCCAAAACACAAAAAGTAAACTAAATTACCCATCAACAACATTAAAACCTGTGAAGGAAAGTTCCAAATTTGCTGGTCTTACAACCTTGGCAAATCTTTTTAGGCCATATAACATAAAAATTTCTTTCCACACAGACAATAAATTGCAAAATAAAATTGTCCATAACAACAAACCAACTAGTGAATTGTGCCAAAAAATAAGGCATATATAAACCAACATGTTCCTGCTCTCGCTTCTATGTTGGACAAACAGGAAGATCTTTTCAATCTGCTACAAGGAACATATGGATGCCCTTAGACTAAAAAACTTAAACAAATCCAGCTTTGTATCACACATAGCTCATCATGATTACCTCATTGGTAATATCAATGACCAACTTTTGATACAAAGCATTGTTGACAAAGGACTACATAAGGATCTCCTTGAACAATTGGAGATTTACATCCATAAACTAAAATCACCCCACAACATCTTTAATGTTGTTGTTGGTTGCATGTTTTAGGGGGACAAAACTGTGGAGGTCATCAGTCCCCCCATCCTTAATGAACAAACAGGATCAGTACATAAACATTTCTTTCAAAACTTTGAAGATATTCTAGTACCTAGACAGTAAAATACTCCTCCCATTCCCATTCATAGATCAGCAAAACTAGTAAATATCCTGTTGTTGTTCAGTCTGTTCTTATTAGCATAGCCACATTGACCATTGTCTAACCACTATGCAAACATTTCACCCTTCCATTTTTATTTCTTACATTCGTTAATGTATCTCACTTGTTTCATTACTAATGTAACTATATACTAGCAAAATTCAATATGACGTGTAAAATATAATTTAGTCCCTTACATGCATTTTTATGCATATACAATGTCTTAAACCAAAGAACATTTATTTGTGAAGTGCCGCATCTACCATAGCTATTCTCTTTGCAGCACATCCAATGTTTATATTTTGTGAATTTGTTGCACTAAGTGTAGCAAAAATGGTGTCATGTGTGAAAAATGTCAGTGCCCAATACACAACTTGTTTACACTTATACCTATGATAAAAACACAGTAGGTACATAAAGTATAACAACATAACATTCAATTGTGTTTATTTTGTTTCCAATTACTAAAGTTCAGAACCACCATAACAGCTTAAACCTAAAATTGGTGGAAGATGATAAATGTTTAATGTGTCCCCTGAAGATAAGCCTGTAGTGGCTTGAAAATTAGTTATGGAATAAAAAGTATCTATAAAGTAGCTGGTTGCATTTATTTTAAGAAAAATAAAACATCAATAAAATAATTTCATTTAAAACAGGAGACAAATACATTTTCTGTTGACATTGAGCATTGCATGAGAGAGTCAATGGGCAGCATTTATTTCGACAGCCCAGCTACGTGTTAGAAAATCAAAATTACAGGTATGTGCTGAAACAATTGGGGGGGGGGGGGGGCGGCGGCATGTATAAAATTGAAACAGAATCGCTTAAAAGTACTTACCTTCAGGAGGTACAATTATTAATGCTATCCCGAGGACACACACAAGTAATGAAACTTTTCTAGTTTTCAGACTATTAGTGCCTCCCTTGGGGAGGAAAGAGGTCTATTTTGCAGAATGGTAGAAAGAAAAGGCAAGTCACTTGCATCCCGAGATGACGGGAAACTGTACCTCACTTTTGATATAACATAATCTAAAGTTATGCAGACCTATTTTCTTACCATGTAGTAAATTTCATGAAGGAAGAAAGAAAATTTATCTGTCTGACATTGATTCTAAATATTGTTGGGAATAAAATTATTGATTTGAGTGTTTTATCGACATTAACATGTCCAAAGTTGGTGGAGATTTTAAAGATGTTTTCTCCTTCATTTCTGACCACAGAAGGTAGGAAGCAAATTTAAAATATAACTAATTCTGTAAAAGGTACTAAATATACATGGTATCTCAGAACAGCAACCACATAAGAAAACAGTGAGAATATTATGTTGGATTATCAAAAATTAATGTTGTATGAATAATTAATTATGGGCACATTAGGCATGCCCCAAAAAAGTGTTGGTTACATTTTATATGTTGTGTGGCATGGGGAATTTGTGGGTTTCAAATAATAATTCTTATGAATATTCCCATTATTCTCTAGATACTTAATTTCATCTAATTGTGACTTATTTCTGCCTCTAAGGAAATGTGAGGTATGAATAAGTATTTATTCTGATTGTGGCCTCCACATGGAGGTATTTTTCAGATTTTTCTAGAATGGCACTTCAGGAATAAAAGTTACTAATGATAAAAGATTGGAAAAAGTGGGTTGACCTAACAGGTATCTTAGTTAATGTAAAAATATATCTTTCATTCTGTGGTCAAGAAATTTTTTTACTGTTGTATGTTTATTATCACATTTGCTGTTGTCAAACCCTCTCTTATCCATTGCTGTTAATGCTTCAGTTGCAGTGAACATGTTAATTGGTAACCTTTCCTTACACCAATTCCTTGTGACACCCATATATTTGCAGTGTGCAGTTGTGTGGCATATATGGAAGTTAGGGTTGCTCGGGGATATGTGTGTGGATAATGTATTGGTTAATGTGGCCACTTGCAAAAAGTGGGAAGTCTTGGTTCAAATTCTGGTCTGGCACAGATTTTCACATGCCACCAATACATTTTACAGCTGATGCTGATTGTTATTCACAATTGTGAATACATTTATTCACCCATATGTTCTGATTATTCTGATTTTAAACTGCGAAGAAAGTTATTAGAATTTCTGACACTGGGATAGTAGCTTAGGGTGACCAGACATCCCATATTTTACGGGATCATCCCTTATTTAGCCTAAGTGTCCTACCAAAATAAATACGGGTCTATAAAGTCCCATTTCTTACTAACTGTCCCATATATTTTGAAATAATGTATTTTTAAGGTAATTTACATGGTAACCAATTGGAGAACAAATGTGGCCATAATCAAACAATATAGAAAATAAGCTTTAATTCAAAGTGAATAAGGCATGATTTTTAAATTTCTTTGGTTGCTATTACTAATGCTTTCATGTGAGATGTGCAGCTTTTCCAACTATAAAAATTTTGTCATTAATTACCCATTTTACCTCCTGAAAGCATTTGATTGGGATTAGCTCAGATATCATCTTCTTTGGAAGTCTGTCCAGTAAAACCTTAAATCTTCAGAGGAGCTTGATGAAAATATTTTGTAAGAAACATGTAAAGATAAACTTTTTGAGGAAGTGAACCTTACGAAAAATATAAGTGAAGAGAAAAGCATGGCTGTTAGAGACAGAGTTCATGCTCAGATTTCTGAATAACGATGGGGGAAGAAAATCAGCTGTGCCCTTTCAAACGAACCATTCTGGCATTCACTTGGAGTGATTTAGCAAAATCACAAAAAACATAAATCTGGATGGTAGGAGGTAGATTTGAACCACCATCCTTCTGCGTGCATGTCCAATGTGTTGCCACTGCGCCACCTGACTCGGTTTTTATACTTGAAAGTTGTACTTTCTGTACACAACATATAGTACTAAAAAAGAAAGAGAAGCTGATTTAAATATGAGCTCCACCTAAAACAACACGTTAACCTCAGGTTGCAGTGAGGGAGGAAGAGAAGGAAACAATGGCTTTTTTTTCTTATTATACTGCATGTGTGTTTATAGCTGCATTAATGAGTGACATCAAAGCCTTTATATCATATTCGCTTCAAGGGATTACAGTTGTGCTGGTGATGCTGCAGGTAAAGGCAACCTTTGGTTTCACTATGTTCGATTCCCATGTGTGTCCTGTATTTCTATTTTGGAAATCTGGTCACCCTATAGTAGACACTATAAAGAGCTGTAAAGTACTAGCTAAAAATCTGGCTGTATCTGGTTATTTTTTCCAATCTTCTGCCAATCCTCCTCCTCCTCCTCTCTGTCCATCTCCTTCTAATGCCGGAATGAATAATTACTTATAGTTGTCAACTTTCATGGAGATAGATCATTGTCCAAGTCTGTTGTAAGGTTTCCTCTGCCATGCACCTATGGTGGCTTACAAAAGCCAGTTTAAATGTTAATCTAGAATGTAAGCTATTTCCTTTCCAAATTTCATCCAAATCTTACCAGCTGTTTCTCTATCAAGGAGTAGCAAACATCCACTCGAACTTTTGCATTTATAATATATGTAAAGATCAGGATTATTTTTTGCTTTTCAGCTTTGTTATGGTGCCAGCTCACCTGCTCTTTCAGATCGGAATCGGTTTCCAACACTGTTTCGTACTCATCCATCAGCTACAGTGCATAATCCAACAAGAATAAAACTAATGGAAAAATTTGGATGGTCTCGTGTTGCTATCCTTCAGCAAGCAGAAGAAGTATTTATCTCGGTAAGTTAAAATACATGCATTTTATTTATTATTTTGGTATTTGTGAAGAATTTTGTCACAAGAGTGAAATTTTTTTTTTGTCTAATCCACAGAGAGATTATTTAGTATGTTACTGGAGTTAAAAATCTTAGGAAAACTCTTTCCTCTCTCTTCTACATAAAAGTAGCATGCTGTGCTCCTGAATATCCTAGTCTAACATGATTTGCACTTATTATTGGCAAAACAATGAAGGTAGTTTACTCTCTTCGAGAAAAGACAGGGCCCAAATATCTGTAAACAAGATTGCTGCAGATTCTCTCCTGTTTCTTGATGAAGTGAACTAATGTCTCAAATGAGTTTAATGTCTGCCTGGTGGTAGAGTTTTTCTGTTCATGCTTGTTCCTCCCTGTCCTTCCCCCCTCCTCTTTCCACTATCTTTTACATTCATCAAAATCACATAAATGTCTACTGTCAAGAATCCAGTCAAGACTTTGATGACTTTAGATACAGCATTCCATTATGAGGCACTTAGGCCTACCAATGAGTTATATTCTGTTTTAGAACAACATAATACTGTGAAGTTGTATTAATTGTCATCTATAAATAGGCATTTGGCATATATACACTGAAGTGAAAAACATAATTAAATACTTCCTAATACCACGCTGGACCTAATTTTGCCTGGTAAAATGCAGCACTTTGATGTGGCAGGACTGAAACATTTCCTGGAAGTGAATCTTGAGTTTCTCACAGCGTATTTGTTGCTCGAACTGTCCATGGATGTACTGTCGGTTCATAGTGTCCAACAGGCACAATATTTCGGCGATCAGTCATATCGCCATTGTCAGGTGCATTGACAAGCTGAGGTCCTGAGGGCGGATGTGCATCTTACATCCCCGCTCCTTGGTGGAGCGTGTTTTGCGGGGGCGCATTGGTGATCTCTGAAACGCTGGTTTCTGTGTCTGTAATAATGTCACTGTACTTGCCTCATCATCTCTGATTGCCAGATTGTTTTCTTTGTTGGAGGTCCTTTCCTTAATTAGTCAGTGCTGGTTCCCAATCCTTGCTCAGATTGTAGCTACATTCTCAGTTGATGAGCCTGTCCCTGGTGCTGATCTCAATGGTCTCTCTAACAAGGCTTTCACAGTATCTTGAAGTCTGTACCAAGATCCTGGTATGTTCAAAATCCATCTCATGATTTTCAGACAAACAGAGCTCTGCAACCGCCAACTTGTCAGGACATTTAAGTCCAGTGTGCCTCTGATGTTCATGGCAACAATCTTTGATTGTGCACACTGTCTGTCCTATAAGTCTTCACACACTGTCACAGAATCTGCTATATGCTGGCCCTCCACATACCGAGATCTTCTTTGACACTTTCCGATAAGGTTCGTATTTAATTGGGTGGACAAAAGACAGTTTTTACTTGGTGTTTCTTTAATATACACTCAAATTTTCCCCTATAGTGAGCCAGTGTACAGTATAAAGTCTGTGGTTACCTCTTCCTGCATGACTTCTTCCATCTCCACAAACTTTACCGTAGTACTGGCATGGAGAGCGTGATGAATCTGGCATTCCGAGTACCCGTTTTTTTCGGAATACTGTTCTGAAGTGTTCCAGCTGCTGGGGCAGACTCTCTCCATCTGAGATGGTTCAAATCCTGTATGTCAGTGTTCTTAGCACCGCCATTCCTCTGCAAAGGGTGATGACAGCTGTCTGCGTTCAAATACAGATCGGTGTGCATTTTCTTTCAGTAAACACCGTGGCCCAGAGTGCCATCAGATATTCTCTATTTCAGTATCCACAATGAATTTGATGTTGGGTTGTATGGAATTCAGATGTGTAAGAAAGTCCAGGAACTTGTCCCTTCTGTGGAGCCAGATGACGAATGTGTCATCCACATAATGGAAAAAAAAGTAGGTTTCCATTTGGATGACGGCAAAGTTTCCTTTTCAAAGTTGTACATATTTACGACTACAGGTGAGAGTGGGCTGCCCATTCTGACTCCTTCAGTTTGTTCATAGTATTCTTCATTAAACAGTAAATATGTGGACGTCATGGCATGCCTAAACAGGTCAGTAGTCTTCTCATTAAATATCTGCCTAATAAGCTCCAGTGATTCTTGTAGATACACTCTGTTGAATAACGAAACCACATCAAAGCTCACCAAGATATCAGTCTTTCAGCCTGAAGTTGTAATTATGTTTTACAAAATCCTCAGAGTTAGGAAGGTGGTGAGGGTATTATCACTCATAAGAACTAATTATTTCTACCAGGTATTTGGCCAGCAAATATGTAGGTGCCCTGATGTTGTTGACAATTAGGTGTAAGGCACTCCTTTGTGGATTTTAGGAGTCCATAAAGGCTTGGTGGTACAGGTCCTTGATGTGACAATTTCTTGTCAACCCCATGTGGTAAATCGGCATTGTTGAGAAGAGCTCTAGTCTTGTTTTCCACCTTCTTTGTGGGATCAGCGTTGATCTTCCTGTATGTGCCATCGTCAAGTAGGCTCTGCATCTTTTCAATGTAGTCCTTATGGGAAAGAATAATATTAGTGTTGCCTTTGCAAGCAGGTAAGACAACAATCTCAGAGCACACTCTCAGGTTTTAATTGGTTGCCCACTCTCTGCTGGCAATATTCTACTTCATAGGCTCGGTTCTCGTCAGATCATGGCAGTTTTCCCAATGTACTTCTTCAGCTGCTTCAGGTAGTAGTCACGCTGCAACCAGCTCAACTGTGCTGACGTCCGTTACTGGTTTGAACTTAGTGGCGGAAACAAAGTTAAATCACTTTGTAAGAAATGAAACTGCATCAGTCAGTTCAATGTCGGTGAGATTCATGACTGTTTTTTTGGGGGGGGGGGGTCCTCCAGTGATGTGAGAATTTAGACATCAGATGTCCTGTGACCTTCTTATGTCCGGAAGCAGCTGTCATGCAGGTAACACTATCAATCCAGTCTCAGGCCCTGAAATTAAAATGGTTGGCTTGTTGTAGATGTAGTTTAAACAGATCCTGGGAGTTGTCCTCAAGGCTGCAGCAGGTAAATTGCAGCCTCTCATGTACCAAAGCAAGACTCACTTGTTTTTTAATTCTCTCAGCTGCTGTGGAATCGATGTGATGCATGTCCTTGGCAAAGTTTGGTACAACCAGCTTGGCCCAACATCATTCACAAAAGCAATAGCACTCATCAAATGGCATCATCAGCTGGTGCAGCTTGTTGAGTTTCTTAATGCTGGTGAACAGAGGTGATGAGGCAAGTACATCAACGCGACCACCATCACCGACATCAGTGTCTCGGTGACCGCCAATATGTGCATGCGGTGCGCTTTGTGTTGTGAATGCCTCGTGGAGGGGGGGATATGAGACAGCCACCTGCCCTCAGTTCCTCAGGGCGCCCGATGATGGCGACAAGCCTGACAGCCGAAATATTGTGCCCATTGGACACTTTGAACTGGCAGTAAGCCTGTGGACTGTTGGAGCAACAAATATGCCAGGAAAAACTGACAAATCACATCACATACCTTTACAGGGAGGAGATGTATTGCAGCATGAAGAAATTTGACAAGCTGCACACTGAAGATGCCGTTTGCTATGTGCTCTTGTTTTTCTGAATAGATGTCGTGCCAAGCTGGTTGTACAAAACTTTGCTAAGTTCACACATCACATTGATTCTGAAGCAGCTGAAGGAATTAAGAAATAGGCCAGCTTTGCTTTGGTATGTGAGAGGGTGCAATTTACCTGCCGTAACCTTGAGGACAACACTTGGGAGCTGTTTAAACTACATCTACAACTAGCCAACCATTTTAATTACATGGCCTATGATTGGATTCATGGTGTTGCTTGGGTAACAGCTGATTCCGCACATAACAAGGCCACAGGAAGTCGGATATCTAAAGTCTCACATTTCTCTGACAAACCATCACTGGAAGCCCCACAAAAGATGGTCGTCAATCTCACTGACATTGAGCTGACTGATGATGCAGTTCCAGTTCTGAAGAAGTTTTAGCTTTGCTCCCACTCATAAGTTAAAACTGGTAGTGGACATTGTCAGCGCATTTGAACAGGTTGCAGCCCGATTACCACCTGAAGCAGCCTAATAAGTACATCGGGAAACCCGCCATGCTCTGATGAGACCCAGGAAACCCGCCGTGCTCTGATAAGACCCAAGCTAATGTTATTCTTTCCCATAAGGACTACACTGAAATATGCAGAGCCTACTCAATGAAGGCTCTTACAGAAATATGGAACAGTTATACTCAAGAAACTGCCTACACTACACTTGGGTGTCCTATTTTAGAGTATTGCTGCGCATTGTGGGATCCACACCAGGTGGGACTGACAGACAATTTAGAAAAAATTCGGAGAAGGGAAGCTCGTTTTATATTATCACGATATAGGGGGATAAAGTCGTGGAAATGATGCATGCGTTGGAGTGGAAAATCATTAAAAGAAAGGTGTTATTTGTTGTGGTGAGATCTAGTTGCAAAATTTCTTTCACAAACTTTCTCTTTTGAATGCAAAAATACATATATTGTTAGCACCCACCTACATAAGGAAACATGATCATAATAAAATAAAAGAAATCAGATTTAAAACAGAAACATTTTGGTGTTCCTTTTTCCCGCGAGCTATGAGAGAATGAAACTGTAGAGAAATATCACAAAAGTGATATAATTACGTAGGCTTCCACGGCCAGAGTCAGATTATTTAAGTAATAGCCTTACATCATGACGCGGTACAAAACCCAGAAAACTTTTATGTCATCACAAAAGTGGTTTGATGAACCCTCTGCCATGCTCTTACCCCTCAGGGGCTCAGCATTAATTTGCTGAGTACGGGCTTGGCGAACCCGGGGTCCTGAGCCGTGGACTGTGTCGCGCCAACAGTCCGCTACACCGTAAGCTCTGTGCGTGCCTCAACGACCATCGTTCGGTGCGACGGTGGAACGTTGTACGTTTCAGAGCCCGGGGATCTTGGCTTAATCGCCCGGGTCGCGAGGACGGTACAAACCTCTATAAAAAAAACCTCAATCTCAAGGTGTGGTACGTGCCGAGGAGATGCATGGCTGTTGAGGTTGAACAGCCGCTAGCGAGCAACCTCTGAGGAACCTGCCGCACCTCAGTTGTATAAGGCTTACCCAGGCAAGCGGGGCTCTGTCTGGGTGGACCTCTTTTCCCTAGCTGCTCGTGGGACGGAAATGAAACGAGCACTAACTAGCGTGGGCGGTCGCAAAAACGCCGTTTCTAAGCGAGGAAAGTCCGATTTTGATGCAACAGTATACGACCCCAAGATGTTCCCTTCCTTGGCTACGCCATGGGAAGAGCGCAAAACTTTACGGAGTTCAGATCCTTACACGCCGCGATATCTTGTCTTTTCCCGGACTGATGGAGACTCTTTCTTGTCCACCAAACCGCAGTTCTTCGTTGACCATCTCGAGGACAAGTACGGTGAGGTGGAGTCATTCTCAAAAATGAGAAGTGGGGCTGTTTTGATACAGACGGCTTCCCCAGCCCAGTCCAGGGCATTATTGGCCTGTGACAAGCTGGGTGATATTCCTGTCAGTGTCACGCCCCACAAGACCCTCAATATGGTCCAAGGTCTAATTTACCATCGCGACTTATTGTCGCAGTCCGATGAGGAGTTACGGACCAACCTGGAACGCCGAGGAGTTCACTTTGTAAGACGTATTTATAGGGGACCTAAGGATAACAGAGTTGCCACCGGTGCGTTCATCCTGGCCTTTGAGGGCGATACACTGCCCGAGAAGGTCAAGGTCATGATCTACCGGTGCGACGTCACACCGTATGTCCCGCCCCCTATGAGGTGCTTCAGGTGCTGGAAGTTTGGGCATATGTCCTCCCGGTGTACTTCCAGCCCCGCGTGCAGGGAATGTGGACGTCCAGCTCATCCGGACACTCCCTGCACGCCACCTCCCGTCTGTGTGAACTGTAATCAGCTGCATCCGCCGTGCTCCCCGGACTGTAAAGTCCTACACAAAGAAAGGAAAATTATGGAAATTAAGACCTTGGACCGGTTATCATACAATGAGGCAAGGAAGAAATACGAGCGTCTCCATCCGGTGACTATGAACAATACCTATGCTGTAGTAACGTCGTCCCCGCGCACTACGGGTACGACGTCTACCAAGGTATCGCTTCATCCTGTGGGCCC
Source organism: Locusta migratoria (assembly GCA_026315105.1). Lineage (NCBI taxonomy): Eukaryota > Metazoa > Arthropoda > Insecta > Orthoptera > Acrididae > Locusta > Locusta migratoria. Next base: position 341,273,516 of record CM048755.1, read on the forward strand.
TAGAGGCCACAAAACTACCACTGCCCCCTCGTTAGGTGGGGGCAATACTCCATCTGCTGCTGCAGCACCTGTTGTGGGGGCAACTTCCCCACAACCATCGGGGACACCAGTCCCCAACCCCCAGCCGGAGAAGCAACAGCTTCCTCCGGCACCTCTCCCTCGGAAGGGGTCCTTCGGGACGCTCCCTTCTGGGGAGTCCCAGGGTGCGCCAGTGGATCCCAGCCTTTGGCTGAAGGATCCGAAGCCTGCTGGTCGTAGGGCTTCTGGCTCTTCGACGGCCCCTGATGTCGCTCCCGTGAAGTCCTCCCAGCCCTTAACACTAAAGGGCCAGCGAGAGGGCAAAAAGAAAGTGAAGAAGAAGAAGAAGAAGAAGAAGAAGAAGAAGACTGACCCAAAGGAGGACTCCTCGGCGATTCGGAAGATGAGGTGGAGATCCTCGCGTCGCCTGAGGATCTCGCCATACTTGGGTCGCCAGAACCAATGGTTCTGGACCCTGCAGAGTCTGCGGAGTTGGCAGCAGGTGCCACTGCTGAATAACCATTCAACATCTTAAATTATGGATATTCAGCACGCTGCAAAAGACATCTTGCAGTGGAATTGCGGCGGTTTTTTCCGCCGTCTGACTGAGCTGCGGCAATTACTCTGCCACTTCCCTGCTATCTGTCTCGCCTTGCAGGAAACATGGTTCCCCGTCGAGAGGACCCCAGCCCTCCGAGGCTATCGGGGCTATTTTAAGAATCGAACCTCCTACAACAGAGTTTCCGGCGGTGTGTGTGTTTATGTTCACACTTCAGTCCCCAGTGCTACTGTGCCTCTGCGAACACCTCTAGAGGCAGTCGCTGTACGGCTCCGGTTATTACGAGATTTTACGATATGCTCTGTCTACCTTCCACCAGATGATGTCGTCTCTCCCATAGACCTCGCTGCCTTGGTCGCCCAACTTCCCCCACCCTTTCTTCTCTTGGGGGATTTTAACGCCCACCACACTCTGTGGGGTGGCACACAGACCTCGGCTCGGGGTAGGGATGTTGAGACTTTACTATCAGAGCAGAATCTTTGCCTTCTAAACACCAGTGCTCCTACTCACTTTAGTGCAGCGCATGGTACTTATTCTGCAATAGACTTGTCTGTCTGCAGCCCTAGCCTTCTTCCACATCTCACCTGGAGGGTCCACGACGACCTGTGTGGTAGCGACCATTTTCCTATCTTCCTGTCGCTCCCACAGCGTTTGCCTGCCGACCGCCTGCCTCGCTGGTCCCTCCGTAGGGCTGACTGGCCAGCCTATTCCGCAGCAGCTGTACTATCCTCAAACTTTCCAGCTGATGTTGATGCCACCGTTGAGCAGTTCACAGCGGCCGTTGTTTCTGCAGCCGAAAACTCTGTCCCCACCACGTTCGGTTCGCTCTGTCGTACATCGGTGCCCTGGTGGTCACCGGAGATCGCTGAGGCCATCCGGGAACGTCGGCGAGCTCTACAGCGCCACCGTCGCCACCCTTGTGTCGAACATCTCGTGGCCTTCAAGCGTCTCCGAGCACGAGCCCGGCGACTGATACAGGAAAGTAAAAGGGCTTCCTGGGAGAAGTACGTCGCCTCCATTGGTTCCCGCGCTTCTCCTTCCAAGGTGTGGTCGCAGGTTCGACGCCTATTTGGGCACCGCCCACCGGCGGGAATTCCGTGTCTCAGCGTTCAGGGTACGCTCTGTACTGACCCCGCCGCCGTCGCTGAGCACCTGGCGGATCATTTTTGCCGCATCTCAGAGACTGCTGCTTATGGTGCAGACTTTCGCGCCCTTAAAGGGCGAGCAGAGAGACATCTGCTTTCATTTCGAACGCGACGTCGGGAACCATACAACGTCCCGTTCACTGAGTGGGAGTTTGAAGGTGCCCTTACTGCATGCCCCGATACCTCCCCTGGCCCCGATCGCATTCACAGTCAGTTCCTCCGACACCTATCAGCGGATGCCAAGAGCCAACTTCTCGCCCTGCTTAATCGGATATGGCTGGAGGGTGTTTTTCCGTCCTCGTGGCGGGAAAGCATTATCATTCCGGTGATTAAGCCTGGGGCAGATCCGCAGGTGGCTGATAGTTACCGCCCGATCAGCCTCACCAACGTTCCATGCAAGCTTCTCGAACGCTTGGTGAGTCGGAGGCTCATGTGGACCTCGAGGACCGGGGACTTTTGGTGCCACAACAGGGTGGGTTCCGTCAAGGTCGCTCCGCTGTTGACAATCTCGTGTCACTGGAGTCGGCCATCCGTACAGCATTTAGTCGCCGCGAACACCTGGTTGCCGTATTTTTCGACCTGCGGAAAGCATACGACACTACCTGGCGCTACCATATCCTGTCTACGCTGTACGACTGGGGTTTACGGGGTCCGCTTCCCATATTCATTCAGAATTTCCTGGCGTTGCGTTCTTTTAGAGTTCGTGTTGGTTCTTGTTTTAGCTCACCTCATTGTCAAGAGAACGGAGTCCCGCAGGGTTCCGTTCTCAGTGTCCCTTTATTTTTAGTCGCCATCAACGGCCTTGCGGCGGCCGTGGGGTCATCGGTATCCACTTCCTTGTATGCCGATGACTTCTGCATGTATTTTAGCTCCACCAGCATCAGTGTTGCTGAACGTCGGTTGCAACTGGCCATTCGAAAAGCGCAGTCGTGGGCGTTTGCCCACGGTTTTCAGTTCTCTGCGTCGAAGACCCGTGTAATGCATTTCTGCCGACGTCGGGCAGTACACCCAGAACCCGAACTCTATTTAGCTGGAGACCTGCTACATGTCGTAGAAACACACACGTTTCTAGGCATGCTGTTCGACAACCGTCTCACCTGGGTGCAACACCTTCGCCAGCTGAAACGAAAGTGCTGGCGACACCTCAACATCCTGCGTTGTCTCAGCCACACTGTTTGGGGAGCCTCACGCCCGACGCTCCTACAACTTTACAAGGCCCTCATTCAGTCACGCCTAGACTATGGCTGCATAGTCTACGATTCGGCTGCGCCATCAGCACTGCAGGCGTTGGACCCAATTTTACACTGTGGTGTCCGTTTAGCTACGGGGGCTTTTCGCACGAGCCCGGTGACAAGCCTCCTTGTCGAAGCTGGAGTCCTCCCGCTGCGGTTCCGTAGGCAACACCTGCTGGCATCCTATGTTGCTCGTGTTCAGGCCTCGCCCTTCCACCCGAACCGCCGGCTCCTTTTTCCAGACGCTGAACTACCTATCCCTCCACGACGGCTAAGGTCGGGATACCCGATCTCGGTCCGTGTTCGTCTCCTTCTTTCGTCTCTCACATCCTAGCCACTTCCAACCACTTTCCACTATTCCTTTCACACCCCTCCTTGGTCCATTCCTCGTTTGCAGCTCCGTCTGGACCTGTCCCATGTGTCGAAGGCCTCTGTTTCTCCCGTACATCTCCGTCACCAGTTTCTGCAAATGCTCGAGCCGTTCCGTGCCGCAGACGCCATTTACACAGATGGTTCCGTAGTAGATGGCCGTGCTGGGTATGCCTTTCTACATCACAACCACGTAGAACAGCATTCTCTGCCCTGTGAGAGTAGCATCTTCTCCGCCGAGCTGGTCGCTATTCTCAGAGCTCTCCAACATCTCAAAGCCTGCCCCAGGGGGTCATTCGTCATCTGTACTGACTCCATGAGTGGCTTACAAGCGATCGACCAGTGTTTCTCTCGGCACCCAATAGTGCGGTCGATCCAGGACACTGTTCACTCCCTATGCCAATCGGGCCGTTCTGTGGTCTTTGTGTGGACCCCAGGTCATGTTGGCATACCATCGAATGAGCATGTAGATCGATTGGCCAAGCAGGCCACTATGGGACCACCTCTCACAATTGGTGTCACGGAACAGGATGTTAAACTGGTGTTGCACCGGAGGGTGCGCGAGGCTTGGAGCACCGAGTGGGTTACGGCGACTGCACCGAATAAGCTTCGGGCAGTGAAGCTCTCCACAGCTTTGTGGAAATCTTCACTGCAGCCGACCCGCCGAGAGTCAGTTGTCCTCTGTCGCCTCCGGATTGGACATACGTGGCTCACCCACGGGTATCTTCTTCGGCGTGAGGCTCCACCCGTGTGTGGATGTGGCACTGTGTTGACAGTGGCCCATCTTTTGATGGACTGTCCACTTTTAGCCGACCTGCGGCACTATTTTACTCTTCCAGACGCACTACCTTTAGTTTTAGGAGACGACGCCTCTATGGCTACCAAAGTTTTACGTTTTATCCGTGCTGCTGGTTTTTATGACTTGATCTAATGGTAGGTGCTGTGGCCTAACATCTTAGGCCACCACCAATCCCGTTTTTTACCTTTTCCGCCCTTAGGGGTTCTTCGTGTATGCAGTATGGCTGGCTCATCCTGTTTTTTCTTTGTGATAAGCCAGCCAAGGTACTCTGCTATCCAGTTTTATTCCTGCCTTTCTTTTACCATTTCTGTGTGTCTTCATTTTCAGTTATCAGAGGTTTGTCCATTGTCAACCAGTCCCTTATGTGCGTGCTCATTTTTAGAGCTTTGTTTAATTTTTGTCGTTCTTGGCAGTGGACTCTGAGCTAGTAACAGGGGACTGATGACCTAGATGTTTAGTCCCCTCAATACCCAACAACAACAACAACAACAACCATGCTCTTAAAAGTGACTTGTAGAGTATCCATGTAGATGTAGATGTGGATGTAGCTCCCACAAAGAAGGTGGAAAACACGACTAACACTCTTCTCAAGGATGCCGATTTACCAGAGGGAGTTGCCAAGAAATAATCACCTGAAGGACCTGTAATGCTAAGCCTTTATGAACTCCCAAAAGTCCACAAAGAAGGAGTGACTGACACCTGATTGTCAGCAACATCAGGGCACCTGGCCAAATACCTGGCGGAAATACTTAGTCCTTATGTAGGAAAATGTCCTCACCACATTTGTAACTCTGTGGATTTTGTAAAATATCTCGTCAACTTCAGGCTGACCTTCACATATTTTCTGTTTAATGGAGTGTACTATGAACAAACCGAAGCTGTTGGAATGGGCAGCCCATTGTCACCTGTGGTCGTGAATATATACATGGAATACTTTGAGGAGGAAGTCTTGGTGTCATCCAAATGAAAACCTACTTGTTTTTTTTCTGTTGTTTGGATGATATATTTGTCATCTGGACCTGTGGAAGAGACAAACTCCGGAACTTTTTTACACAACTGAAGTCCATACACCCGAACATGAAATTCACTATGGATACTGAAACAGAAGGAACACCTAAGAACAGTATTCTGGGAAAAAGGGTATTCAGAATAGCAGATTTTACATGCTCTCCACCCCACCACTACAGTAAAGCCTGTGGAGACTGAAGAATTCACGGAGGAAGAGGTAGTCATGGCCTTTGTACCATACACTGGCTCACTATCGGGAAAAATAGGGTGTTAAAGAAACACAGAGTAAAACTGTCTTTAGCCTGTCCAGTAAAACATGAACCTTAAGGGAAGTGTCAAGATGATCTCAGTTTTTGGAAGGCCAGAATATAACACATTCCGTGCCCATGTGGGAAGACTTGCATCTAACAGACAGTGTGCACAATAAAAGATCGTTGCCGTGAACATCAGAGGCACATTCGATTTGAGTACACTAACAAGTCGGCGGTTGCAGAGAACTGTTTGTCTGAAAATCATGAGATGGATAATGGACATACCAGGCTCCTGGCACAGACTTCAAGATAATGGGATAACATTGTTGTAGGGGGCCATCAAGTTCTGCACCTGGGACAGGCTCATCAACCGAGACTGTGAATACAATCTGAGCAAAGCTTTGACATTCAGCAAAGAAAATGATCTGTGATCTGGCGACCAGAGATGAAGAGGCAAGTACATAGACGTGACCACGGATGCTGACACCAGCATCTCGGTGATCACTGATGCATGCCCGTGGGCGTAGACCTCGGAGTGTATACTTCACTGTGGAGGGGGGAGGAAAATGATTTAAGGTCAACCCCCCCCCCCATTTGGGACCTCAGTTTGAGAGCACACCTGATGATGATGATGATGACATATCTGAGGGCACAAATTTGTGCCTTTTGGACTCTATGAACTGACAGTACGCCCATGGACTGTTCGAGCAATTTCCTGGAAGTTTCCTTCTTAACAGTCCGTAATTGCAAAAGTGTTAGCATTGCAGGATTTTATCCTGAAACCGCCCTCTTCATTATGTTCAATGGGATTGCATTCAATAGGATTAATGCCGGGTGATCTGGATGGTTCAATAATTTGCTGGCATTGTCCGGAATGGTTTTCAAACCAGTCGTGAACAGTTGTGGTCCAGTGACTTGGCGTATTGACGTCCATTAAAATTCTGTCATTATTTGGGCAAAATTGTCATCCATGAATGGCTGAAAATGGTCTCCAAGTAGCCAAACAGAACTATTTACAGTCAGTTATTGATTAAATTGTACTGTAGGACCCAGCACATTTCACATTAAAAAAATCGCACTGACGTGTTTTATGGCCCGCTTTAGATTTGTACTTTTATTAGTTTTCGCAAACATTTTGGACAAAAATTATAATCTAAATAATGAACAATTAATTAATAAGAGTGTCTGAAACCCTTTTAGGAAAAAAAAAATTGGGTAGTAATGGGTTTCGAACCACTGACCTTCGGCGTCACAGTTCAACGCATTACCTACTACGCTACAGATTACAGTTAGAAGTTGCGCTCTTTAATTTCATACTATTCATGGCCGTTGTTAACTGATGTTAATATGGCATTTGTAGACACTAGATTATCGTTTATCGTACGAAGAACAATGTGTTTTTGTTAATTCTTCAGTGCGTCATTGCTTTGAAGTGACAACGTGTAAGTTACAATAAGAAAATCGTCAAATACACAACACAAGAAGGCGTATGCCAGAGAGAGTTCTGCGATGGCTGGTTTTCATTAATTCAAAGGAGGGTGTCAAAACTCCGTTATTTTTTCAAATATCTCTCAAACGATAAGAGATATGGGGGGGGGGGGGGGGGGGGAAGACCACACACACACACACACACACACACACACACACACACACACACACACACACACACACCCATAAGGGAACAAAGTTGTAGAGAATTTTCTCCTCTACAAATTCGGTTATTCAGTTTTCATGTCGGATATATGGTTAAGCCATTATTTTCATTTAAAGTTCGAGCTGTCAAAAGACGATTGCAAAGGCCCACTTTTAGTGTTACTACCGTAACCTAAAGTGGGCCAAAAAGCCCACACCATTATGGAGCTGCTACCAGCCTGCAGGGTGCCTTGTTGACAACTTGGGTCGATGACTTTATGGGTCTGCACCACACTTAAAGCTACCATCAGCCCGTACCAAATGAAATTGGGACTTACCTGACCAAGTCACGGATTTCCAGTTGTTTGATATCCAACAGATATCATGAACTCAGGAGGGACAATGCAGGTGATGTGCTGTCAGCAAAGGCACTTGAGTTGGCTGTCTGCTGCCATAGTCCATTAATGTCAAACTGTGCCCCACTGCCCCAGCAGATACTTTTCTCATGATTTTTATGGCAATATCAAATATTACTCCCTGTGTGTTAGTAGTGACAACTCTATGCAAACACCATTCCTCGTGCTCAGTACGTGCAGGCCGTCAGTCACATAGTTGTCCATGGTGTGAATTAATGTGTAGAATGTGGTATTCTCGGTACATTCTGACACTATGGGTCTCCTAATATTGAATTCCATAATGATTTCCAAAATGGAATATCCCACGTGCTGGCCAGTGCAAACGTGGACAGCAGCAACTCTACATCGTACGGTAACCGGCTTCTTAATAGAAGCGACTTATTTTCATTTTGTATGTGTTTTCTTTTACAGTTCTTCAAACTTTAGTGTGCTCACTTGTTTGTTTATTAAGAATTGCATTTAGTTGTCAGTTCAGTTGTTCATATTTTGATTTATTAGCTCACGTATATATTTTTCAGTTTCACCGTTAATAAACAGCTTAGTGTTAGATACATATTTTTCGAAGCCCACTGTTTATCAAACTTCTGTGTCCTCAGTTGTACTTATTTGGAACATACATAGGTTTATAGAATGGCCAGGAACTGGGACTGCTGCGAACAGATGCAGGCAGAGTTGGTGACACTTTGCTCGCATTTTCAGGAAGCGTTGACTTCACTGGAAACGCTTGAGACTGTAGTAGGTGGGTGCCGCTGTTGTGGGCCACTCGTGGGGGTGCAGCAGACACCCTGTGCATCTGTTGTGCCCTCCGATCAGCCTGTGGCTGTAGCCAGCCTGCTCACTGCCTGCAAGAGGGTTGCCGCCCCCCCCCCCCCCCCCAATCCGTGGTGGATTGGGAGGTCTCCTCAGTGCGTGTCAGGCGACGTGAGACTTCCTGGGGTACCAAAGTGGAGGCCTCCCCGGTTAGTCTTACGAACAGATTCGAGGCACTGTTTGTGGCAGAGGATGTTCCTGACACAGATGGTGTTGCTTGTCCTGTACTTGCCCGTCTGCCTGCAAGATCCAGGCACTCACAGAGGGTGGGTTTGTTAGCAGTTGGGAGCTCCAAGGTTAGGCAGGTGATGTAGCCCCTTGGGAAAATAGCTGCTAGGGAGGGGAAGAAGTCCAGTGTGCACTCTGTGTACATACTGGGGGGAGTCATTCCAGATGTGGAATGGGTCCTTCCGGATGCCATGAAGAGCACAGGGTGCAGCCAGCTGCAGGTGTTGGCTCATGTCGGGACCAATGATGTGTGTCGCTTTGAATTGGAAGAGATTCTCTCTGGTTTTGAGTGGCTATCAGACGTAGTAAAGAGTGCCAGTCTTGCATGCAAGATGAAAACAGAGCTCACCATCTGCAGCATTGTTGACAGGACTGACTGCAGACCTGCGGTTCAGAGCTGTGTGGAGGGTCTGAATCATAGGCTCAGACGGTTCTGCGACCATGTGGGTTGCAGATTCCTCGACTTGTGCCAAAGGGTGGTGGGTTTTCCAGTTCTGCTAAATAGGTCTTGAGACCACTATAGTCAGGAAGTGGCTACATGGGTAGCTGGGGCTGTGCGGCGTGGACAGGGCGGTTATTTAGATTAAAGGGCCTCGGGAATACAGAAAATGGGTTTGTCTCAAAGGGGGCAGATCAGACACAGGAAGAAAGCAGATCTAGGAACCATTGGTGTAACAGTTGTAAATTGCCGTAGCTGTATTGGGAAAGTTCCAGAGCTCCAAGCGCTGATAGGAAGTAGTGAGGCACAAATTGTTATAGGTTCTGAAAGCTGGCTGACGTCTGAGATGAGTTCAGCTGAATTTTTTTCAAAGGGCCAAATGGTCTTCAGAAAGGATAGAATAAATAGAAAAGGGGGTGGCATGTTTATTGCTGTTAAAACGGTTTATCCTGCAGTGAAATTGAGGCAGATACTTCCTGTGAATTGGTATGGGTAGAGGTTATACCTGACAACCGGAATAAATTAATAATTGGATCTTTTTATTGGACCCTGACTCGGACGATGCAGTTGCCAAAATGTTCAAAGAAAGCTTGAATCATATTTCAAATAGGTATCCGAAGCATGCTGTTATAATCGGTGGCGACTTTAATTTGCCCTTGAAATGTTGGCATAATTACGTATTCAAAACCGGCGGCAAATATAAATCATCGTCCGAACTAGTTCTGAATGCTTTTTCTGAAAACTACTTCGAACAGTTAGTTCATGAACCCACTAGAATAGTAAATGGTTGCGAAAATACCCTTGATCTCCTAGCAACAAATAATCCTGAGCTAGTAAAGAGCATCAAAACAGATACAGGGATTAGCGAGCATGGAGTTGTAGTAGCGAGACTGAATGTCGAAATGCCCAAATGCACCAAAAATAAACGAAAAATATATCTATTCAATAAAGCAGATAAAAATTCGCTTCACGCTTTCCTGAATGATAATCTCCAGTCTTTCAAAACTAAAAATGCGAGTGTAGATCAGTTGTGGCTTACTTTCAAAGACATAATATCAGTAGCAATCAAGAGATTTATACCAAATAAATTAATAAAAGAGGGGGCTGACCCCTGTAGTACACAAAACAGGTCATATCACTGTTGCAAAAGCAAAGAAAAACGCATGCAAAATTTAAATAGACACAGAATCCACAAGACTGGCAATCTTTTACTGAAACTCACAACCTAGTGCAGACTTCAATGCGAGAAGCCTATAGTAGTTACCACAATGAAATCCACTCTCATAATCTTGCAGAAAATCCAGAGAAATCCTGGTCATGTGTGAAGTACACTAGCGGCAAAACACAAACAATACCTTCACTATGCGATAGCAATGGTAATACTACGGTTGACAGTACTGCTAAGGCAGAATTACTAAACACAGCTTTCCGAAATTCGTTCACCAAAGAAGACGAAGTGAACACTCCAGAATTCAGTCCAAGAACAGCTGCCAGCATGCGAAACTTAGAAGTAGATGTTCTTGGAGTAGTAAAACAACTTAAGTCGCTAAACAAAACCAAATCTTCCAGGCCAGATTGTATACCAACTAGATTCCTATCAGAGTATGCTGATGCAATAGCTCCATACTTAGCTATCATTTACAACTGATCACTCAGCAAAATATCCGTAGCCAAAGACTGGAAAGTTGCCCAAGTTACTCCAATATTCAAGAAAGGCGATAGGAGTGATCCCCAAAATTACAGGTCAATCTCATTGACATTGATTTGCAGTAGGATTTTGGAACATATACTTTATTTGAACATTATGAACTACCTCGAAGAGAACGACCTATTAACCAATAGTCAACACAGATTCAGAAAGTATTGTTCTTGTGAATCACAGCTTTTCCTTTATTCAAATGAAGTGATAAGTGCCATCGACAAGGGATCTCAAATCAATTCCATATTTCTGGATTTCCGGAAGGCTTTTGACACTGTACCCCACAAGCGGCTTCTAATGAAATTGCATGGTTATTGAATATCTCCCCAATTGTGCGATTGGATTCAGGATTTCCTATCAGAAAGGACACAGTTCATTGTAATTAATGGTAAGTCGAGTAAAACAGAAGTAATATCTGGCGTTCCCCAGGGAAGCGTTATAGGTCCCCTACTCTTCCTTGTGTTTTATGAACGATTTAGGAGATAATCTGAATAGCTTCCTTAGACTGTTCACGGATGAGGCTGTCGTTTATCGGTTAGTGAAGTCAACAGAGGATCAAAAGCAACTGCAGAGCGATCTAGACTAAATTTCTACATGGTGCAAAAATTGGCAATTGACCCTAAATAAAGAAAAGTGTGAAGTAATACACATGACCACTAAAAGAAATCTGCTGAACTTCAATTATGCGATAAATCAGTCAAACCATAAGGTCGTAAATTCTACCAAATACCTAGGAGTTACAATTACGAACAACTTTGACTGGAGAGAACACATAGAAAATATTGTGGGGAAGGCGAAACAAAGGTTACATTTCATCGGCAGAACTCTTCGAAGATGCACCAGCTCCTCCAAAGAGACTGCCTACATCACACTTGTGCGTCCTCTCCTGGAGTACTGTTGCCAATTGTGGGACTCTACCAGGTGGGACTGACGAAAGATATTGAGAAGGTTCAGAGAAGGGCAGCTTGTTTTATGTTATGTTACCGGGGGGAAAGTGTCACAGAAATTTTGCACGAATTGGGGTGGTAATTATTAAAAGAAAGACGTTATTCATTGTGGCGTGATCTGTTTGCGAAGTCTCAATCACCGACTTTTACTTCTGAATGTGAAAATATTTTGCTAGCCCCCACCTACTTAGGGAGACATGTCAATCCCAATAAAATAAGAGAAATCAGATCAAAAAGGAACTATTTAGGTGTTCTTTCTTTCCGCGCACTATTAGAGAATGGAACGGTGGAGGAAAATTGTGAAAGTGTTTAATGAACCCTCTGCCAGGCACTTGAATGTGATTTGCAGAGTATCTATGTAGATGTAGATGTCTAGTTGCATCTGCAATTCCACATTCAAAATCTGTTAATTCCTGTCATGTGGCCATAATCACGTCAGAAACCATTTCATGTGAATCACTGGAATCCAAATGTTGGCTCTGCCAATGCACTGGCCTTTTATACCTTGTGTACATGATACTCCCTCTTTATCTATGCATATTGCTGTCCCATGACTTCTGTTATCTCGACATAGTCTTCAGTGTTTATGAAAATCTTCTTTTATTTGGATAATTTTTATGGTGTTTGTTGAATGCTTGAATTTGTCCTTTAATTCTTAAACTTCTGCATTCATTAGTTGCTTTAGGTGCTACATAGATTGAAACAGCAACATATATATCTACTCTGCTGGTAATTTTTTTGAGTGTCAAACTTTATGCAAGCGTGATTTGCCTTGTTATTGGTTCATAGTGACCACTTAAGCACCATACTGCCAATAGCTGAAGTATTATATCCTTTCCATTGGAACAATATTATTTTAAATCAATTATGAACAAACACTGTTATATATGTAAAACATATTTAAGAATGTAATGTGTGAAACATTACATTTTTTGCAGTAATTGTACAAGTCTTATTTTATTTAGTTGCAAAATTTCAGATATCTCAAAATGTGTTGCTTAAGGCTTTCCCAGCAAATTAGTTGTAGGTAATGGTTCTCATGTGGGATGCCAGGTGTTGGAGGTATGAATGAAACCTCTTATTTATGACAGTCTAAATGGGAAATGCACAGGTATGAAACTGCCACATTGGGTTTGCTTATTGTTAATGGAAAGTATAGCTATGCAACCTATTGAGAACTGCTGGAAAGCTCTCAGCAGATGAACAGGATGAAGTGTGTCCCACAGCACACGATCACTTCTGTAGTCGGTCCCTCAATCCCATGAGCCTTTCCCAGTTCCCCAAATGCCAAACCCAAGATTGGGTGTGGTCCGCATGGAAGGGTGTCATTAATGGAGCCTTAGGGATACTAGGTAACCCACTCTTGAGTTATTAGTTTTACACCACATGGATTTCTTTGGTGCTGACTGAAATGGAGAACAAGGAAACATAAAAACTAAGGGGCATACGAAGTCAAACATCCAAATATTAGGGTTTAAATCAATGGAAGCAGTTTCCACAATTGGATCAGGCACTAGACTGGGGTTGGAAGTGGAAGTTAAGAGAGAAGTTGGACCTGTTCACACATTAATCCTTTTCTAAGGTCAGAGGAAAAATCTGAGATAAAAAGCAAAAAGAAAGTAAATAATGGCTCCCTGAACAAAAATGGAGGGAATTAAATGGTTTTGAACCAGAGACCTACAAAAAGAAACTGTTTCACTGTGATTTGGGGAAGGGAGGGTGGTAAATAAGAGAGCAAAGAAGAAAACAAGGGAGGAGTCAAATATTCCCACATCTCAGGACAATTGTGGATAAATATGATAATTAATTTTTTTAAATCAAGAAATAGTATTTGTTTTCAGGATGGTGCTTATCAAGTAAGGATATCCAGTGCTTAACATTACCTCACAGCATGTTGAACTTCTTCATGTTGAACTTGAACTCTTTGAGAAGGCTGGTGAGGATACTAGTCAAGGCCACAAATGGAGGAAGTTATGTCTAGACAGGTTTCTCTTTTTCTATGAGGGTACTTTGGACTGGTTTAAGCATATGCTGCAAAAGATATCTCCATGGGTGGAGGAGATGCTGCTACTCAAGGCAGTGACTGAGCACTTAAAAACCATTATGGTATCAGTTTGGGTACTTCGTAAGGATACTCCTAAAAAAAACTCTGAGAAAATAAGAGTCCAGAACCAGAAGGCCTTGACAGAAGATTGGAGGTTAGTCAACCAAAATTCTGTACTGGACAGCCAAATCCTTCCACTGGAAGTTCATGAAAATTTGCTGAGGGCATTGTGGGAAGGAACAGGTATTGTTGTTAGGATTCTCACAGGTTACCATTAGGGTAATCAAAGATATCGGAAGGGACCATAGTGGCAAGATAGAAACTAAAAGTGTTGCAGAAAAGCTGCAACGCAGGATGTGGATGTGTCCCTGATGTAGGAACTAAATTGCTTCAGGCAAGTGCTGTGATGTTCCTTTATAAGAGCACGTCCAATTTCCTTCTTCAAAAACTTTCAAACTTTCAAAAATAAATAAGTAAATTAAAAAAAAATGAATAATAAAAAACAATGCAAACTCATATTTTCATCCATGAACCCTTTCTAATTAAATGGAGTACTCCATACCTTGTTTTGTGCTATAAATCTAAGTTCCTCCAAAATGTGCATTTATGTCAAAAATGGTATGTCATTCATGCCAATTGTGAAATGTTATTACCATCAGGGTGAAACAGCCCGAGTAGAGGCGTGATTCTCATTAATGATAAATACAACAAAAAATGTTTTGAAGCAATTCTGTGATATCATCATGAATCACATGTTTCTGGTTACTGTAACATGTTCTATATTATCTTTTACAAAATAAAGCTTGGGTAGGACTACTAAATGATAATGTAAAATATATAGTATCCATCTTGCATAATCATAGAGAAATTAATGTGAAACAATCATTCCTCTAAGCATGAGGAAGGAAGCACAAAGAAAATTTTATTGTCCTTAGCTAACCTTTCCTTATGAGGACTGCACTCCTCTTTCCTTATAAGTGAAGAGACTGGTAGACAGTTGTTTGCAGCTGACTAAACAGTTGCTGGTTGGTCAGTATGGAGACTCTGAATACTGGTAGGGAACCTGCATTCAGGATCATAAAAAGGGAAGTAGTAATGGAGATAACTTTTGAATGTATTCTGATGGATATATGTCAAACAATGGGACATAAGTTTGGAATCATCCTTCCATGACTACTTGTAATTAAGTTTGAGGTAGAAATGGTGTTCAACAGTCCATGACCTATAGGAACCCAAGGAAAACAAGCTAGGACTCGCATAGGAATGAAATAAAACTCGTGCTTTCCTGAAATCAGAACTTTGATAATGAAATCAGTAGATTTCATGGAAGTTGTAGAAAATGGTGTCTGCCATTATTACCACATATTTTGAAAACAGTTCAAGCATGAAGAAATAAACAAACAGATATGCCCTTTGGTGGAACAGTAACCTGGAATTGCAAGAGAATAAGGGAAGGAAGCTGTTACACCTTGCAAGAAGGAGAGGAAGATGGACAAAATATCGGGAGGCCTTTGCCAAATACAGTCTTGCAATTAAGTAAGTGATACTGTTATCTTCAAAGATATTTTTTGAGGCATTAGAAAGATACAGCTACATGTGCCAGACTTCACAAAACCTCAACAGTGTACTAACCAACTTCGGATGTATGTACTTTGCGGAAGAAGGATGGTGTGTTTACAAGGACAGCTAATGAGATGCTGAATGTGTTTGTCAGTATTCTGCCAGATTACATAGACCAAGATTCAGTTCCTAAGAGGCACTGGATTACAGATAATCAAATGGAGACCTAGGAATATGTCGGAGAAATGTGTTGATGTCAAAAACAAATTTCAGTTGGTAGTGGGAACATTTTAACTGTTAGTCACAGGCTCAGTTGGAATCTTTTCTGCTATACTGAAACAAGAAGGTGAGAATTTCATTAGGTCCCTCAATTCTTACATCTACATCTGATACTCTGAAAATCACATTACAGTGCCTGGCAGAGGGTTCATCGAACCACCGTTATACTATTTATCTCCCATTCCATTCTCGAATAGTGCACAGGAAGAAAGAACACCTGAATCTCTCCGTTCGAGCTCTGATTTCTCGTATTTCATTCTGATTATCATTTCTACCTATGTAAGCGGGAGTGAACAATATATTTTCACACTCAGAGGAGAATGTTGGCGATTGGAGTTTCGTAAGTAGCCCACACCGCAGTGATAAGCGCCGTTGCTGTAACGATTCCCATCCCAGATCCTGTATCATTTTTGTAACCCTGCCTCCCCTGTATCGTGACAATATGAAATGAGCTGCCCTTCTTTGGACTCTTTCGATGTCCTCCGTCAAACCCACCTGATAAGGATCCCGCACCGGGCAGCAATACTCCAAAAAAGGACAGACAAGTGTTGTGTATGCAGTTTCTTCAGTAGTTCTGTTGTATCTTTTAAGGGTTCTGTCAATAAAACACAGTCTCTGGTTCACCTTTCCCACAACATTATCTATGTGTTCTTTCCAGTATAAGTCTGAAGTAATAGTAATTCCTAGGTATTTTTTGGAGTTTACGGCCTTCACTTTTGATTGATTTATCTTGTAAACAAAGTTTAATGGATTTCTTTTCATACTCGTGTGGACAACTTCACACTTCTCATTATTTAGAGTCAATTGCCAATTTTCACACCATAGTGATATCTTATTCAGATCGTCCTGCAGTTGATTTTGATTTTCAGATGATTTTACTAGACGGTAAATGAAGGTGTCATCTGCAAACAAGCTAAGAGAGCTACTTAGATTTTCTCCAAAATCATTTATGTAAATAAGGAACAGCAGAGTACCAATAACACTACCCTCTAGAACGCCCGATATCACCTTTGTTTTAGTCGATGCCGTAAAATTGATTACTACGAACTGTGTCCCCTCTGATAGAAAATCCCCTATCCACTCACAAATTTGGGGCGATATTACCGTAACCACGCAATTTGATTAAAAGCCGTTTGTGAGGTATGGTGTCAAAAGCGTTCTCGAAATAAAGAAATACAGAATAGATTTGTGAACCCTTGTCGATAGCACTGATCCCTTCGTGTGAGTAAAGAGCTAGTTGTTTTTTGCATGAACGATATTTTCTAAATCTGTGTTGACCTTGGGTCAATAGAACATTCTGTTAGAGGTAATTCATAATATTTGAATACAGGATATGTTCCAAAACCCTTCTGCAAATTGACGTCAATGAAATTGGCTTGTAGTTTAGTGGGTTACTCCTACCACCTTTCTTGAATATAGGTGTGACCTGTGCAACATTTCCAATCTTTTGGTACAGATCCTTCTCTGAGAGAGTGATTGTATGTGGCTGTTAAGTAAGGAGCTATCGCTTCAGCATAAGCAGATATACAAATTATATTTCTACAGTCTGGACCAGAAGACTTGTTCTTGTCAAGTGATTTTAGTTGCTTCACTACTCCGAAGATATCTACTTCAACGTTACTCATTCTGGACTCTGTAATTCAAAATTTGGAATATTGGTTTCATCTTGTTTGGTGAATGAGTTTCTAAAAGATTTGTTCAGTAACTCTGCTTTAGTAGCGCTGTCATCAGGAGGATCGCCGTTACTATCGCGTAGTGAGGGTATTGTTTGTGTTTTGCCCCTAGTATATTTAACATGTGACCAAAATCTCTTAGCATTTTCAGTCAAATTTCAAGAAAGAGTTTCATTGTGAAAAGTATTGTAGGCATTTTGCATTGAAATCCTTGATAAATTTAGAGCTTCAGTGTTAGATTGCCAATCCTGGGGATTTTGTGTTCGTTTAAATTTAGCGTGCCTTTTTTGTTGCTTTTGCATCAGTGTCCTGACCTGTTTTGTGTACCAAGGGGGATCACCTGTTTCTTTCATTAATTTATTTGGTATAAAACTGTCCATTGCTGTCGATACCACCTCTTTGAATTTGAGCCACATCTGGTCTACACTTAGGAACGAGTGGAAACTGTCTCTCAAGAAGCAATGTATTGTATTTCTATCTGCTTTCCTGAACTTTTCGTCTATTTTGGTAACTTTGGGACTTCCGATATTCAGTCTCGCTGCGACAGTTCTGTGTTCACTAATACCTGTATCCGTTTTGATGCTCGTTATGAGCTCAGGAGTACTTGTTGCTAAGAGATCAAGTGTGTTTTTGCTGTAAGGCACAGACACAGCCATTAACATACGTTGGGAGTGCCTGCGGGAAAATGCGGCAAACAGCAGAGCATGCCACGGGCGAGTCAATGACATAAACAGTGTGGAGTTGTGCTCCGTCCCCAGTGTGTTGTTTACCAGGTACGAGCTCACTTCGCGGGTGTTCACACAGCCAGTGCACGCCAGTGTTCAGTGTAGTAGTTATGAGAGTGGGTTGTCCGTGATTACAACAGTTTTGACATCCATTTACAATTCTAGTTGACTCGTGAACTAATTGTTAGAAGTAATTCTCAGAGAATGCGTTGAGTACAATTTCGCACAATGTTTTTGTGTGTACCTCCTGATTTGAAAATATAATTTCGCCAACAGATTGAGTGTAAATTAATATCACCGCCTACTATTATTGTGTTAGTTGGGTACGTGTTTGCAATTAGACACAGGTTTTCTCTGAACCTTTCTGCTGTTGTATCGTCAGAGTCTGGGGGCTGGTGAAAGGAACAAATTATTAACTTTTTACGATTTTCAAGTACTACCTCTACCCATAACAAGTCACAGGAACTATCAACTTCACTACACGAGAGAGTATTTTTGACGGCGACAAACACACCTCCACCTATTTTGTTTAATCTATCCTTTCTGAACACAGTTAGATCTTTTGCAAATACTTCTGCTGAACTTATTTCTGGCTTAAGCCAACTATGGCTACCTATAATGATATGTGTGTTTCGGTGCTTTGTATTAACATTTGGAGTTCTGGTTCTTTCCCGACACAGCTATGGCAATTTACAACTGTTATACCAATAGTTCCTAGATCTATATTTCTCCTTTGGGCAGCCCATTTAGCGTTTCCGCAAAGCCCTCTACCTTAAAAAAACCGCCCAGTCCACGCCACACAGCCCCTGCTACCTCTGTAGCCGCTTCCTACATGTAGTGGACTCCTCGTATGTTCAGCGGAACCCGGAACCCCACCACCCGATGGCGCAAATCAAGGAATCTGCTGCCTATATGGTCGCAGAACTGTCTGAGCCCCTGATTCAGACCCTCCACTCGGCTCTGTACCAGAGGTCCACAGTCGGTCCTGTCAACTATGTCGTACATGGTGCCACGCAACCTCGGGTGGGACATACTGTGACAACAGTTTTGGCCCACTTTAAGTTACGGTAGTAACACTAAAAGTGGGCCTTTGCAATCACTTTTTGACAGCTCGAAATTTAAATGAAAATAACAGCTCAACTGTTCATTTGATATGAAAATTAACTAACCAAATTTGTAGAGGAGGAAGTTCTTACAACTTCGCTTTCTTATGTGTTTTTTTTAACTTGCATCATTACAGAGATACTTGCCAAAATAACAGTAATTTGACGCCATCCCTTGATTTTTCGAAAACCATGCATTCAGAGATGTCACGTGACATTCCTCACCCAGAACTCTCCTGGCACACGCCATCTTGCTTTGTGTATTTGATGATTTTCTTTTTATAACATATGCATTGTCATTTCAAAGCAATGGTACACTGAAGAATTAACAAAAACACTTAATTCTTAGTACGGTAAATTATATTCTAGTGTCTAAAATGCCATATTAGCAGTTAACAACTTCCATCAATAGTACGAGAATTAAGGAACAGTTTCGTAATTGTCCGCCGTAGTGTAGTGTGTAGTGCTTTTGGTTGTGATGCACATAGTCAATGGTTTGAAACCCGTCAATATATATATATTTCACCATGCCACCTAAAAGGGTTTTGGGCACCCTTATTAACTAAATAGCGCTATGTTTTGCAATGTTTACAATTGTGCATGTGTAAGAGTGCTCCTCTAAAATGTGCACTTGTTTTATTTTGTGAACATGCCATGAAATACGTAACAACGAATTGAACAATGGTCTTCTGGAGCTTACGCACATAAACTGAGGGGCTACTGTAATAATGAATATAGGAAACAACTTGCTGATACTGGTAGTTTCATATGTAAATGAAGTCCTAGATTTCTGTGGCAACTGTCAGTCCTTAATGAAATGGTAGGGAACTGTATACAACACAACAAAATCCCTCGCTTTGTTTTTTCTGAGCCGTTATTCACTACTTACGGAATATATTGTAAGTCATTAATTACAATCAATGTGTCTACTAAAATGTTTCTTTTGTATTGTTTTATGGATGCTTATAACATAGATTGTATTACCTTTTCTATATTTCATATATGACTTTCTTCATGTTACTTTATGCTGGAATGAAATAAAGAGCAAATATTCTGTTTCAAAGCGTGTCTAGTTTTCTTTTACAGCCAAAACAACTAATGGAATAAGTGTGGTAACACTGAATTACACAACTCTAGTACTGAATCTATATACATAGTTATTACTATCATTACATCATTTACAACAGTCATTATTACAACATCTTTCCTATTTACGTACATGTTAAAAAAAAGTCTGTGGTTGTAATTCGTTGGTACGTCTTTCAAGGTATGTTCACAAAATAGAACAAATAAACTTTTCAGAGAGAGTGCTATTACGTTTGAACAATTTGGAATCTTGCAGAATAGAGTTGTGTTAAATTAACAAGAGTGTGCAAAACTTTTTAGGAATCAAAATGAAAACAAAGCATTGATTCTTTTCGGTCATTTGTTTTTGTTCATTCCGAGTTGTTCATTGAGAATTTTGCTCTGTTTTTTAATTACAGATGGAGTTGAGCTCTCTTTCTTTTTCTCTTTTTCCATTGGTTTTTTGGTTTGTTCAGTCCTTTGTTTTCATTGGTTTTTGTTTTATTTTGATCGTTTCATCATTGACTTGATTGTTTTGCTACAGAGGGCATAAAGCCCTCATGCGAGCTGAGCTAACGCGACCCTCTGACCGAGCGCGCTGAGCCACCATGCCGAAGGGCGGATTCGAGGGGGTGGGTGGCAGTGCAGGGGCACGTGCCTCCCCCCCACCCCCCCACCACCCCCCAGATAGCCTGACGAAAAATGAGAGGGAGAGAGAGAGAGAGAGAGAGAGAGAGAGAGAGAGAGAGAGATGCTGAGAAAGGGAGGGAAGGAAAGAATCTTAGCATTAGAATAATTAAATTTTACTTACGGGCAGCATGTAATTGAGAGTTTAAAAATGCAAAATTCCTGTAATTAAAGTAATTTGACATTTGTTTTATGCTTCCATTTCATTGCCTCTTGCTTTTTTTGTCAACAATTTATGACAAAATAAATAAAATTTGTTTATTGTTTCGTAATTGCTTGGGAGATAAATGAGCTACTGTGTACGTTTTACTCACGTGTAAATAAAGTTAAAGGATTTAACTATGTAAACAACTGTGAATTTCAAGGGCTGATGCATTCAGATGTTTTCAGTAAATGATTCTTTTCCCAGATACTAAGAAATGGTACTACGACCCATTATAAACAGTTTTTATTTGAAGCTACACATTTCGATTTTCCAGTTAGAGGAGCAAATTAGACACATCAGTGGCATTTTTTCACACATCAGACACAAAGGATTTTCATGGTAGTAGAAATTATTCTTGAAACACAGTCAAGTGTAATTTTCAGAATCAATTTTTCACTCTGCAGCGGAGTGTTTGCTGTTATGTAACTTCCTGGCAGATTAAAATTGTGTGCTGTACCCGGGATTAGCACCTGCGACCTAAGACTTTCGCGGGCAAGTGCTCTACCGTATGAACAATCCCTAAACACTTCACAGTCCATTGTCACAACTTTACTTCTGCCTGTTCTACTTTCCAAACTTCACAGAAGTTCTCCTGCAAACCTTGCAGGACTAGCACTTTTGGAAGAAAGGGTGTGGTGGAGACATGGCTCAGCCACAGCCTAAGGGAAGTTTCCAGAATGAGGAGTGTTAGGCCTGAAAGGTTCACAGGAGAACTTCTGTGAAGTTTGGAAAGTAGGAGACGAGTTACTGGCAGAAGTAAAGTTTTGTGGACGGACCGTGAAGTGTGCCGGGATAGCTCAGATGGTAGAGCGCTTGCCCGTGAAAGGCCAAGGTCCCAGGTAAGAATCTCATTTCTGGCACACAATTTTTATTCTGCCAGGAAGTTTCAAGTGTAATATTGTTGATCACGAAAGCTTTTTTGAAAATTTATCTCGTTTTGCATAGCAACTTTACAAATAATGAAGAAGAAATTGATTCAATACAACACAGACATAGAAATTGAATTTTAGGTTTTGAAGGAATATCAAACTTAGTGCAACATACTCATATTTACTAGCTGTTTGTTTCTGACCCATAATTGGGCGACCTTTTAGGATACGCTGTTTTTCCAATTTCTGCATTGTTTGGTAATGAAACAGCTACTCCGGTTACTATACAGTTCATCCATGGTAAGTTGATGATTCGTGTGCTGGCTATTGCCAGTGGCAGGAGGCGTTTACTGTGGCTGCTGCAGTGAGGGGGGGGGGGGGGGGTGAGCGCAAGCATCTGTGAGCAGAAGGCAGCGTCACAGTGTTGGAAACATTACCAGTAACAATGTGTGCTGTAATATTTCGCGTCTAGGGGCAGCATAACAGTGGCAGCAATCCGAAATAACTGGATGTATTTAAAGTAGTCCAGATGTTTTATGCTGTTGGCATCACCAGGTAAAATAGTCTTCACTTGTCAAATTAATATACTTCCACCTAATTACCAATAAACTACTAGCTTCGATGCACTATGGCGTCATTCTCAAATTCTTATCATTAAAAAAGAATATTACAACGATTTAATCATATTAAACAGTGAAAAGTTTAATAATTTATCAAACCATGTGCGCCATATGGGAATGGCCGTGTGATCTGAGGAGCAACGTCGTGGAGTACGCGACCACTCTCACCAGAGGTTCGAGTACTCCATCAGGCGGGAATGTGTGTGTTGTCCTTAGAGTAAGTTAAAGTAGATGGTAAGACTAGGGACCAATGACCTTAG
Source organism: Locusta migratoria (assembly GCA_026315105.1). NCBI lineage: Eukaryota > Metazoa > Arthropoda > Insecta > Orthoptera > Acrididae > Locusta > Locusta migratoria. The sequence continues at coordinate 341,296,158 of CM048755.1, forward strand.
CAGTTTGTTCACTTCGCATTACAAACATTTTAACTTTTTTTTTTTTAAGAATATGTCCTACATTTTTATACAGTCACCATTAAGTCGTTTGCCTCATTTAATATGTACAAAACAATTTTCTATCATATTATACAATTGTTTGAATTTTCAAGTGGTCAGTCTTATTCAGTCATAGTCCAATTATTCCAAAGTTGTAAATATGTAGAGAAACCTATGCCAATTTAGCGTGGCTTCCGCTGTATAGGGATTCTGCCGAAGCTCAGAATTAGGTACATATTGAATTAAATTCAGAGCTTAATGCCCATTGTTTAGCAGTTGCCAAGTGTCTGATCCTTTATGACGATGGAGCATAGGACATTCATGCTCTAAATTCTCTGCTTTTTATTTTTTGGTAAATTTAGAAAATTTACACTGTTTAATGTGATTGAATCATTGCAATATTTTTGTGATCGTAGGCAGAAACTCGTAGTGCGTTGGTAGTTAGATGGAAGTAAATTAAAAAGTTTTTCTAAGAAGTGATTTTGGCTTTGGAATATATTTTGTGTGTTTCCTATAGCAGTAATATGCGATAACAACTATAATAAAAGTTATTTCATATATTATTTATCTATAGTGTGTGTGTGTGTGTGTTTTTTTTTTTTTTTTTTTGTTTTTTTTTTTTTTTTTTTTTTTTTGTTTTGTTTTTTTTTAATTAGTCTCACAAAGTCCTTAGGGGCATGTTTATGCACCTCAGGCTTGTGCCACCCCCCCCCCCCCCCCCCCCCAGAAAAAAATTATGTTTCTGCCACTAAACATGCCCAACAAGTATCGAACCATCATCTATATTTGTGCATCACAAACTAATTCGCCACCCATTAAGGAACTCAGAAGAGCTGTGAGAGTAATCCATAATTCTTGTACCATCGATGTCAGGCATTATCTGCTAACATTGCATTTTTAGACATTTGATTACACAGTAATTCATTGTCCTAAGAATGTTTTTGACAATTTTCAGTGCACCATTGCTTTGAAATGACAATGCTTGAGTTAAAAAAAGGGTATGTTTGTCAAAGCTAAACTCAAATATCAAATAATTTTGGCTGTTTGCTAAAATATGGTGAGAAAGAACATTACATGTTGGGTGCATAGATATTATAAGAATAGTACAGTCTTAATAGTATCATCCATAATTTTTATTATTTTTGTCCAAAATGTTTGAAAAAAAAAACAACCCTAAAACTGAAGGCAAATCTAAAGTGGACCGTAAAACATGACAGTGCGATTTTTTTTTTTTTTTTTTTTTTTTTTTTTTAATGTGGTCAATACTCCTTGTTCACTGTAACTACCACTGGATATATCTGTATTTATCGTTTTTAGTTCGTGTGCTACCAAATGTTTCATACACATATCATCTGACAGAGTATATTTGAGATCTACTTTTAGTATATCCAACTGTTTCTCTGAAGAGTTTGGAACATCCATAATTTCCTTGTTTAAAATTTTAAGGTCTTCTGCTGTTAAATTTAGATTGGATAAATTTATGACTCATTCTGCAAGGGCAACATATTTATAGAAGAGTTTTACAATTAAAAACCCATGACATGTGGCGAAAACTTATATGTTGTGTCCTTTTATGTGACAAAATTTTCCTTTATTTTTCTTGTGTACTTCTACACTTTCTAAATGTGCACTGTATGAGTGCTGTTAATGCGTTGCACATTCACATGACTATTGGTTGTGTAGTATGTGAAATTGGCAGAAAGTGTTATTGTGCACTAGTAATATCTGATGCAGTATAATGGGGTGTTGTTTCCTACAGTGCGACTGAATGGTATCTCAGTTGTTTGCACCAATACCAACTGCGATGGACACACATCTTGTGTGGAGTTTGTAGTGCAAACACTGTTTCTGAGATACCACATCCAAGATATTATGCCCACCTCTATTTTGATAAAGTGTGTAAATCATGTTAGTGCTCAGTCATTAATTTATTCTTAATGAGTCAGCTTAAAGGGGCAATTACTCAGGACCAGTGACTATAGTCAATAGGAATGCTCAAAGAGCAAACTGATGAGGTTCAAGAAAAAATACAATAATAATCACCACTTTGATTTTTGTTGCTGTTAGAGTGTGCAGTACAACTGCATTAACTTCTGGACTTTAACTAGTGAATACCAGTGTCACACGACAGGTAAATTGTTGCAGTTCTCACGTGTGTCCGTTATCGAGACATTCTGACTGTGGTAAATCTCTCATGCAAAATGAATGTTTCTTCAAATAATAGAATAATTTTCTAATGTGTTTGCCCACAAGCAGTCACCTAACATAATGAAATGCTGTTTTAAAAAAAATTAGGAGTGACTGGATTTGAACTCCCAACATTATAATCAAACTACACAAGGCCTACCATGAGACCACAAGATCATACAGCTCGCTAGCTGCTCAACGAGGGACAACACTTCCTCCAGACACTTCTGCCTGCTTCAGAGTTGACAGAACATGAATATCGCCAGACGTAACATTCTGCATGCTCATTGGCATCAGAAAAGCAAAGTCTCGTAAATCGAGGGTGTCCATATAAGAAAGTTTGAAACACATCAATGGGCAGTGGAGGAAAGGTGATGTATTCGTTCTTGCGTGGGGCTGGTGACAGCTCTGCACCAGAGTAAACAGACACTTAACAGCATGGTGAGCACTGATAAATGAATTTTATTTCATACATGGCACACCACTACAGCAAAACCTCACTGAATTTTATTCAGTTTGCTTCAAATGCTTTAGAAATGCTTCTTGCATTAGGTGTTTCAATAACATGAAACTGTTAAAGTATAACTCAGTGTCATAACATCTAACCACCTTTTGTTGGTAATGCTCTACATTTGTAAATAAACTGCCCTGTTTCCTAATTGTCAGATGAAATACAACAGTTGACTGGTCTACGCAAGTATACTACACTTTTTGTCCTAATTTTTGGAAACTTATTCTACTTTTAAAGCATGTGCCATTTAACTATAAATCACTCACGAGAAAGATCATAATGAGAAATATTTTAATGTTAACAATTTTGGTTGGCAACTGTTATGAAGATGTGGCATTTATAGAGTCGACCTCCATTCAACTTATTTAAAGTCATGACTGACAAGGGACTGATGACCATTGTAGTTCAGTCACTTAAAAAAACCTAACCAACCAATCATGACTAACAAGGAGACAACATGCTTATTATAATGTTGTAATTTTTTTAATGTTTATAGCAACTCTAAAAAATTATCAAGAAAATTGCCTTCGGAGTTTTCCAAGCACTGTTAAATACTTGTAATACCTTTAATTATTCCAGTTCCCCACATAGCTCTTTTGGTAGCATTGTGGGCTATCACTGAATGTAACATAGATTTTGTTGTTGGAATCATCATTTAATCCATTCATTTTTCCCTTGTTTGCCTTTTTGAAAGAACATGGAGGTGAAATTAGTGGGAAAGAGAGAGTATTACAGATAACTACATTCAATTAATCACCACCAGCTATACTCTCCAATCTTTGGTAAAATGGTCAGAGGTGCATAGGTCACTTCTAAACTTTATGAAGAAAAGAGTACTCTTCATAAACGTATATAAAGTTTGCTTCTCAGTTGATATCAAAGAAAAATTTACACGGTAACAATGCAATACTTTTACGATATGCTGAATGCTATACAAATTATTTTTTCCCTTGTTTTTACAATGCTTAACACCCAGGCATATGAGAGACAACATCTATGATGCAAGACAACAAAAAAGCCCGAATAAAGGGTTTCTTATTTCACATTATTGCCCCACAGATATAATTAGTGTAGTTTTAATATTTTTAAATTGAATCCATAATTATTTATAATTTTATATAAAATATAGTAATTTCCAAATACACATATATGCATGCATTTTTCAAATGTTTTAATTACATTATTTGATGAATTTTATATTCTAATTATTGGAATATTGAAACACATGAAAATAAATAATGATAATATTGTCACATTCAGGACTAAATTCGAAGGTTGGATTATTAATAAAGCACAACACTTTTCGCTTTAGAACCAGTTTATTGCTATCGCAAGTGTACACTCGGAACAGACTGACTCCTGCTCGGAGTACTCTGCTATTTATACATAGAAATAATTTTCTGGAACTTACAAATACATGATCAAACATAAGAAACTTGTAGAACATTTTAGAAATAATCATCATCAGTGTTCTGTCAAATGGCAGGTATTCACTTGGCAGTTATCCAGGCTGTCAGGTCTTCTGCCATCCTCCTCAGGGTCTGCAGTGTGCTAACCACTACACTACCTCACTTGGTACGGGTATATAATAAGTAACAAGAAGCAGTTAGCACAGCAGAAGGGTTCATAATGTTATTTATGACTGAAGAATACAAGAGATGAAGGAGGCATTTTTTATTTACTCATTGCTCTACAACATTCATATGTTAGAAGGTGGTTATTTGGGGTCCCTGTGGCATGAGACTGCCATATGTAAAGAAAAGACTAAGCGCCAAACTCGTAAAATTTACGGGCCTGGGATTGCGTGAAAGTCACCAGACCTGTAAAATTTATGGGCCACTACATTAAATACAAAACACTGACACATTACTTCTACAGGTTTGGCCAGTGTTATATGTTCTACAAATGTTTAGTAATAAAATACATCCATAGATGGCACAACAGTGTTGTTTACAATGTTGTAATTCATGTTAAAACTTTTGTTTGCATTCACAGTCTTCCTTACACCATTGTACTGTTTATAATTGCATCTCAGCAAGGTTTATCAGATGCAGAAATTGTGATAGCGGCACTCTGGATAATGCAGAGTGATTCAGATGATTCTGAATACAATGGTCTGTTTGAAGGTATGTATTCCCACATTTTCAACAGCATATCACTGCTCGTAATTGTGCTGAACATGTCTTCTGTAAGGCAATGTATGTAGTTACATGTAATGTGATATTAATTTAAAGGACGAGATCAATGACAGCTCGTCTACAGATGCAGATGAGGATGATGTTGAAGGTGTTGCTTCAAATCCTGCAGCTGTGCCATATCCAAAAGACGGTGACACCTACTGACCTCTGCTTGTCAACACTACACCCAGGCAGATACTGATCAATACTGATGACCCGAGTTCTGTACTGGAGTGTAGTGAACTGTTCCTAACTGACAGTGATGTAAAGGAACTCATGATCAGACAAATTTGTATGCATGAAGAGGGAATTATTCTGAAGCCTCATTCAGTTTTGAGTTTCTGGAAGTCGGAGACTATGAGTGAGATGTGGAACTTCTTGGGTATGCTTTTCCAGATGTGTTTTGAGAAAGTCAAAAATTGTGGACCACTGGAGCACTAATCCTGTCCTTGTCTCAAAGTTACGAGCTGTTAGCGTTTTACTCAGATACTGTCATGCTTGCACCTTATGACAATTCTAACTGGTAAAGATCAGACAAAGATGGATTTCACCCACTTTACAAAGCTTTACCATATTACAATAATTTGAAGGAGCAATGTATCGAGGCATGTAGTCCCTCACTGACAATTGATGAAGGAATATGCCCATTTCGAGGTTGTGCGAGTTTCCGTGTTTACATGTAAAATAAGCCTGAAGTATGGACTGAAGGTTTATGCTGTTCTGAATCCCGTAGTGGCTATGTTGTAAATTATGAAGTTTATGCTGGTAAGCATATTGTTGACAATTCTTTGTCTGCTATTATATTGCAATTGTTGTCTCAACAACTTGCTGAACAAAGGCCATACTGTGTATTTAGATTGATGTTATTCCAGTCCAGAACTATTTCAACAACTGGCTGTGAAAGGTGCTGGAGCTGTTGGTACTGTGAACAAATCTAAGAAAGGATCACTTACAGATTTAGTATCTACTAAGCTGAAAAAGGTCAAAATGTCTCTTCCGCATAAAGATAATGTGTTGGCAATGAAGTGGACGTATAAGAGAGATGTTTATACATTGTCTACGAAGTATCAGGCCACATTTGGTACACATACTACAAATCATGGGAGTATCAAATGAATTTTGGCTATACAATACAGCGCACAACAAGAAACTCACAATAACAGACTTTATTGTAGTGCTTGTAGCTCAGCTTGATGAAGATGACACACTGAGTCATGCAAAGAAATGAAGGAACTGTAGGTTAGCTAACAAAAAGACATTTTTTGTGGCAAATGCCTCCAATTACTAACTTCTCATGTGTGTTGTGTGTGCAGTTCCAGGAGCAAGAGAGAGAGTGTCAAGTCTTCCCCCAAAGCAAGACATTATGAATGTGAAAAATTGTAGTGTTGCACTCTGCCTGGAACCTTGCTTTAAAATTTTCAACAGTAAAAAAGCAATATGATTCTGCGTGAAATTTATATGCAGTTACTATAGATTGACATAAAGATGTAATGTAGTGTCTAAAATTGGTTAAAAATATGTCACAATTGCATTACCATATTTGTATGACTTATCTAAATTCTCAAAAACACCTAAGTAATTTCTATAACTGTACCTTAAAGCTACGCATTCCAAAGTAGTTCCTTTCACACAGAATAAAAGAAGAAAAGTCAGCTTCAAAATAGTACTACATTTGCCACGATCAAAATAGTAGATTTCATGTACTGATTTATTTAAATATTGGTAAAATTGACTGGTATCTAGGGATGTGTGCAAAAAAGATAGATCTGGTAAAGAGATTGAGAAAACATCAAAGACTAATCATGTTGTAAACCATTATCTTCCAATCAGAAGATAGAAAACGAGTTGCCAGTTACATCCATTTTGCAATATAACAGCAGACAAAGAATTGTCAACAATATGCTTACCAGCATAAACTTCATAATTTTCAACATAGCCACTACTGGATTCAGAACAGCATAAACCTTCAGTCCATACTTTTGAGGCTTGTTTTTACATGTAAACACGGAAACTCACACAACCTCGAAGTGGGCATATTCCTTCATCAATTGTCAGTGAGGGCCTACATGCCTCGATACATTGCTCCTTCAAATTATTGTAATATGGTAAAACTTTGTAAAGTGGGTGAAATCCATCTTTGCCTGATCTTTTCTGTTTAGAATTGTCATAAGGTGCAAGCATGACAGTATCCGAGTAAAACGCAAACAGCTCATAACTTTGAGACAAGGACAGGATTAGTGCTCCAGTGGTCCACAATTTTTGACTTTCTCAAAACACATCTGGAAAAGCATACCTAAGAAGTTCCTCATCTCACTTGTAGTCTCAGACTTCCAGAAACTCAAAACTGAATAAGGCTTCAGGATAATTCCCTCTTCATGCATACAAATTTGTCTGATCATGTTTACATCACTGTCAGTAAGTAACAGTTCACTACAATCAAGTGCAGAAAGACTGGGTGTAGTGTTGACAAGCAGAGGTCAGTAGGTGTCACCGTCTTTTGGATATGGCACAGCTGCAGGATTTGAAGCAACACCTTCAACATCATCCTCATCTGCATCTATAGATGAGCTGTCATTGATCTCGTCCTTTAAAGTAATATCACATTACATGTAACTACATACATTGCCTTACAGAAGACATGTTCAGCACAATTACGAGCAGTGATATGCTGTTAAAAATGTGGGAATACATACCTTCAAACAGACCATTGTATTCAGAATCATCTGAAGCACTCTGCATTATCCAGAGTGCCGCTATCACAATTTCAGCATCTGATAAACCTTGTTGAGATGCAATTATGAACATTACAATGGTGTAAGGAAGACTGTGAATGCATAGAAAAGTTTTAACATGAATTACAACATTGTAAACAACACTGTTGTGCCATCTATGGATGCATTTTATTACTAAACCTCTGTAGAACATATAACACTGGCCAAACCTGTAGAAGTAACATGGCAGTGTTTTGTATTAAATGTAGTGCCCATAAATTTCATGAGTTTAGCGCTTAATCTTAAAACATATTGTCATAGGCAGTACTGCATAAATAGACAAATGTTTATGTAGGCAAATATTTTCAATCTACAATTTGTGAACATGGTCTGAAAATGTGTATTGACAGTTGAAACAGGTCACCTTTTGTAAATATGAAGAATTTTGTATTAATACAAATAAATTTTCATATTATTATATTTCTTGACAATGACAGTTTATAATTATTTCTATGGTAGGTTTGTCTTCTCATAACAGATGGTGGATGTAAGCTAGAGAACACTTTAACAATAAAATTATTTCTCTACATATGGCAGTCTCATGCCGCAGAGGACCCCAAATAATAACCTTCTAACATATGAATGCCTCCTTCATCACTTGTATTCTTCAGTCGTAAATAACATTATGAACCCTTCTGTTGTGCTAACTGCTGCTTGTTACTTATTGTATACCCATATCAAGTGAGGTGGTGTAGTAGTTAGCACACTGGAAGACAAATTTTGGAATATTTCCTTTGAATTGAGAATAGCTGGTTACCTTCTGCAACCTTTCATAATCAAAGCTTGTGCTCTGACATTAATGACCTCTCTGTCGATGGAATGTTAAGCTTTAATGTTGTTTGCCCAAACACCTGAGTACACTCAGCTTCCTAACTAGAAATTTAGCAATAGCTTAATACAAATGGCAAAGGAAATAACAGTATCAAGGTTGTAACAACAGATAGTAATATTAAGCATTAAGTTAAATGATTACTTTCAGATTATGTATAAATTAGCATTCTGCATGTTCAACATACTAAAAGACTTGATGAAATATATTTTATACTTAATTTTTCCACTTTTTTCCCCAGACTGTGGAAGACCTGGAAGCGCGGTGCAAGGAGAGTAATATTGAAATTGTTACCAGGCAAAGCTTCTTAAGTGATCCAGCAGATGCTGTTCGCAATTTACGAAGACAAGATGCAAGAATTATAGTTGGTCTTTTTTATGTAGTGGCAGCTCGGAGGGTGCTTTGTGAAATGTATAAACAGAATATCTATGGGAAGTCGTATGTTTGGTTCTTCATAGGTATGAATTTTTTTAGCCTGCTGTGGATGCTTTTGCTATGAGATAAATAATGCTTTGCTACTTAATGTGCAATTAATTTATGATCATAAATTGACAGGAATTTGATCCAGTTAAACTTGTTAATGTTGTTTCAGAACTTTTTAACCACGAAACATCTTGTCTAAAACTACCCTTGAATAGTTAGATAATTATAATTGTACATTACTTCCTTAAAAATCCTGATGACAGACAGACTAAATTGAACTTTTCTCGGCAGTTTAAATATTCCATTTTTCAGATGTGCTTCTGGGACACTATTAATTCTTGTTCCAGGGAGCTGCATGCAAGTTTTTAAATACTTAATATCTAACAATAAAACACAACAAATACATCAGGATTAAAGAAGACTGCTCACCAAAAAGCAAAACTATGAGTCACCGATCTTTGGCAGGGTCCTAAAAAAAGAAAGAGGTCTATCTAGCTTCCAGAGTAAATCCTTTCTCAAGCTAGAGTGCGCGTGCTCACACACACACACACACACACACACACACACACACACACGTGTATATGTAAGGGGTGGGGCTGTATGTGTATGTGCTCATGACTGATGAGCATTTTCAGTTTGAAATAATGTAAGTCACTAATTTCACAACTGTACTCTCACAGAAACTGTTATTCTGCATTGCATTCCAGCACATTTAACCAATGTTATAGTTTTAGTAACTAACCATACATCATAAATACTGTGACCTTGATGACTCATCATGGTTGAGTTGTGTTGTACTGGGAAAGTTATGGAAGAATGAAAATAAAGTTACTTTCACCTGGAAGTGGGAATGTTGAGTCACTGACAGACACACGCAAGACAGAAAGAAATATACATTGCAGGTTTTATGCGCATTATTTGTGTGTGTGTGTGTGCGTGTGTGCGCGCGCGCTTGTCAATGACTCAACAGTCCCATATTTCTACTTTTTTTTTTTTTTAGTAAGTGATCTCCTTTACTTTTATGCAGATACCAGAGTCAGCAAATACACATTACTTATGGATTATGTGGTTAATTTTTAAAATTGTAGGCATGTGCTGTAATGCAGGGCAGAACTATTATACTTCAGGGAGTACAGTTGTGAAAAATTGCATTATCTGTCCAGATGGAAACCCTCATCAGTTGAGTAGGTAGGCCACTAATTCTGTTTCCACAACCTCATTTTGTTAGGCTTCCAAAATCTGTGTAAATAGTAATTTGCTTGCTCAACTTGGGTCATGGTTTAAAACTATGAAAAACATTGAAACCTCATATTTCACTTTCTGAGTTCTGAGGAACTATTGTATAAACTATTAACTGCCTGGCATTCCAATGCATGCCATCCATTTCAAAATTTACCATATAATATGCGGACGCAGGAGGAGTTGGCCGCGGTTCGCGAACAGCTGAGCGTGCTGTTGGCTACGGTCAGCCGTCTTCAGGCTGCTGTCTCGGGGTGCAGCGATGGTGGGGAGTCTGGTGCGTCGAGTGGGACACCTCAGGTGTCTCACTCTTCGCTCCCTGTCCCTGCTACCGAGGCACCTTCAGGTGTACCGGACGTCGTCGAGCTGCCTTCTCCGCAAGGGGAGTGGCGGGTTGTACGGCGTTCGCGTCGCTCGAGGCGGAAGGCCAATGTGGAGGCTGGACGTCCGTCCGCGCCCGTTCGTCCTGTGAGTGAAAGTGTGGCCACTCCTTCAGCAGGGTCCGAGCAGGTGCACGGGGGGAGGGGATTATTAGTTATTGGGAGCTCCAATGTCAGGCGCGTGATGGAGCCCCTTAGGCAGATAGCGTCCAGATCTGGAAGGAATTCCAACGTGCACTCGGTGTGTTTGCCGGGGGGCCTCATCCGAGATGTGGAGGCGGCCTTGCCGGCGGCTATCGAGGGTGCGGGGTGCAGTCGACTGCAAGTCGTAGCTCACGTCGGCACCAATGACGCTTGTCGCTTGGGTTCTGAGGACATCCTCAGGTCCTACGAGCGGCTGGCAGAATTGGTGAAGGCTGCTGCCTTCGCACGCGGGGTGCAAGCAGAGCTGTCGATTTGCAGCATTGTTCCCAGGGTTGATCGGGGTCCTTTGGTTTGGAGCCGAGTGGAGGGTCTGAACCAGAGGCTTCGCCGACTCTGTGACAGTCATGGCTGCAGATTTCTGGATCTGCGTTATCGGGTGGGGAATTGTAGGGTGCCCCTAGATAGATCAGGGGTGCACTACACTAAGGAAGCGGCTACTCGGGTAGCAGAGTACTTGTGGAGTGCACATGGGGGTTTTTTAGGCTAGGCGCTAACTCTGATGAGCACTCGCCTGTCAGCATTCAAACAGTGAATTCAGGCCACGTTCGGAACAAAAATTCGAACATAAAAATATTAGCCGCAAACTTACAGAATATTAGAAACAAAGTTCCCGAATTTGCAGCGCTGCATGGAAGTTATTGCGCTCAGATATTTTTAGGCACCGAAAGCTGGCTAAATGATGATGTGGAAAGTTCAGAAATATTTAGCGAAGCGTGGAATGTATATCGGAAAGATAGATCTGATACAACCGGAGGAGGAGTGTTCATCGCTGTGGACAAAGATATTGTTTCTACTGAGATCGAGGTTGAAAGTAATTGTGAAGTTATCTGGGCACGCATAACAGGTCTAAAAGAAGTAAAGTTAATAGTTGGTTGTTTTTACCGGCCCCCCAGTGCTGCTGTAGCAGTTTTAGAATCATTCAAGGAAAGTCTACACCAGGTAGTGCATAGGTATCCGGGCCATGCAATATTAGTAGGAGGTGACTTCAACCTTAAGAGTATAGATTGGGACCTCGCTAGTTACATTTCAGGCGGTACAGACAAGCAGTCTTGCGAGCTACTTTTGGACACATTCTCCGAAAACTGTCTTGAGCAGTTAAACCGGCAACCCACGCGCAATGGAAATATTCTAGACCTTATAGCCACAAACAGGCCTGACCTTATTAACGATGTCTGTGTAGAGACAGGAATTAGTGATCATGATATCCTCATAGCGTCGATGGTGACCAAAGATCATAAACCGGTCAAGAAGGCTAGGAGCGTGTTTTTGTTGGGAAAAGCCGACAAGCAAATGTTACGATCGCACTTAGAAAATGAATGGGCATCGTTTAATTCTGGGACTATGGATGTAGAGGACTTGTGGACTAAATTTAAATGCATTGTTAATGAAGGGTTAGAGAAATATGTGCCAGTAAAGACGATTAAGGATGGAAAAGATCCACCGTGGTATAATAATAATGTTAGAAAGCTGCTGAGAAAGCAAAGGCTGTTGCACTCTCGATTCAAAAAAGAACACGCAAATGATGACAGGCAAAAGTTAGTAGAGATTCGTGCGTCTATAAAAAGATCGATGCGTGAAGCATACAATAATTATCACAGCCATACCTTAGCAAAGGATCTTTCCGAGAACCCGAAAAAATTCTGATCCTATGTAAAATCGATAAGCGGGTCAAAGCCCACTGTCCAGTCACTAGTTGATCATTCCGGGGCAGTAATAGAAGAAAGCAAACGGAAAGCTGAAGTTCTAAATTTAACCTTTAAGAAATCTTTCACGCAGGAGGACCGCACAAATATACCATCATTTGATCAACGTACTAATTCCGAAATGGGGGACATAGCAATAGGTATTTCCGGTGTAGAGAAGCAGCTGAGAGAGCTAAATACGAAAAAGTCTGCTGGTCCGGATGGAATACCAGTTCGGTTTTACAAAGACTATTCTGCGGCATTGGCCCCCTACTTAGCTTGCATTTATAGCGAGTCTTTAATTCAGCGCAAAGTTCCTAGTGATTGGAAAAAAGCGCAGGTGACTCCCGTGTATAAGAAAGGAAAGAGAACTGACCCATACAATTACAGGCCAATATCGTTGACATCAGTTTCATGTAGAATTTTGGAGCATATTCTCAGTTCGAACATAGTAAATTTCCTTGAAACGGAAAAGCTTCTTTCCATGAATCAGCACGGGTTTAGGAAACATCGTTCATGTGAAACTCAGCTTGCCCTTTTCTCACATGACATCTTGCGAGCCATGGACGAAGGGCAACAGGCGGATTGTGTTTTTCTCGACTTCAAAAAGGCGTTCGACACGGTGCCACACTGCAGACTGCTAACGAAGATACGAGCTTATGGAATAGGTTCACAGATTTGTGACTGGCTGGAAGACTTCCTAAGTAATAGAACGCAGTACGTTGTTCTCGACGGCGAGTGTTCATCAGAGACGAGTGTATCGTCAGGCGTGCCCCAGGGGAGTGTGATAGGACCGCTATTATTTTCTATCTATATAAATGATCTGATGGACAGAGTAAGTTGTAATTTGCGGCTGTTTGCTGATGATGCTGTGGCGTATGGGAGGGTGTCGTCTGTAACTGACTGTAATAGCATACAGGATGACTTAGACAAAATTTCTAGTTGGTGTGAAGAATGGCAGCTATCTCTCAATGTAGAAAAATGTAAGGTGATGCGCATGAGTAGAAAAAACAATCCTATAATGTTCGAATACAGCATCAGTAGTGAGCTTCTTGATGCGGTCGCGTCGTTCAAATATCTAGGCGTAACATTGCAGAGCGATATGAAATGGAACGAGCATGTAAGGACAGTTGTGAGTAAGGCGGACAGCAGACTTCGGTTTATTGGGAGAATTTTGGGAAGATGTACTTCACCTGTAAAGGAGACCGCGTATAAAACGCTTGTACGACCACGTCTTGAGTATTGCTCAAGTATTTGGGACCCGCAGCAGATCAGTTTGAAGGAAGACATAGAGGCGGTTCAGAGGCGAGCAGCTAGATTTGTTACCGGTAGGTTCGACCAATGCGCGAGTGTCACGGAAATGCTCCGGCAACTCAATTGGGGATCGCTGGAAGAAAGACGACGTTCTTTTCGTGAATTTCTGTTAAGTAAATTTAGAGGGCTGGAATTTGAAGCTGAGTGTAGTACGATCTTGCTGCCGCCTACTTACATTTCGCGTAAAGATCACAAAGACAAGATAAGAGAAATTAGGGCTCGTACGGAGGCATATAGGCATTCTTTTTTTCCTCGTTCAATTTGGGAGTGGAATAGGAATGGAAATGCCTAGTAGTGGTACAGTGTACCCTCCGCCATGCACCTTACGGTGAATTGCGGAGTATGTATATAGATGTAGATGTAGATGTAAGCACTGTGGATTTGCTGACTTCGTACTTCTTATTCTTTTCTTAACATATAATGTTTGTTCTTATTGTTGACTGTCTACCCTACTGGACATTACTCCATGGTATTGTCGTAAGTGATTTTAATTGTATCAGCAACTCACCTTGAAGGTGGTTTGGTTATCAGCCAAAATATTAAAAAAAGAAATAATACTATCTCAGATCTATATCTGAAAGATGATAGAAAAGAACATAATTTATTTATTTAGTTAGTATAGGGAAAGAAATCTGTGGTCATTAAACTGTTCTAATATCAGACTGAATGGGATGAAAAATATTTCAAAAGCTAATGAATATTTGAGTAGCTAATGCTGGGCAGACATCTCTTTGACATTTTGGAAAATATGGAGAATAAATGATAAGAATACAAGGGTATTATATAATGCATATTATATAGGTTTTAACCACAAAAACATTTGAGCAAAAGGAAGGACTTGCTGTTGTTCTGTTACATGTGTAACATCCCTGAGTATTGATTTCCGCATTGTTTATGGAGCGATACTCGCTCTCATTCGGCAGCATTCCTGTTAACATCTCTCCTTCCTCTGACTGTGTAGGCTGTAAAGTTTGTACATACTGGCCTGTATTCATTATACCTGTATTAATATTGTTTTTATACTTGAATGTATATCTTTTGTAATGTATACAATCATTTAAAATCAACCCTATTACTTTTCCCTTTTTGGGGACGAAGTCCACATACCACTCTTATACTTCCTCCTATCACCGACCTTTCGCTACTTATCCTGCATTCGTAATCTGAACCTGCATTTTTCCATCCAGTCCACAGGAGGTAGTGAGCCTAAAATACGAGAAAATTAAAAGGTGAGAAAGGGGCATAGGATACGTGTTAGGAAGTTACTAATAGTGAGTTTCACTACAGATCTTAGCAAAACTGAAACATTGTATTGCACAAAAATACCTGAAAAGTTTAGGCTGTAAATAAAATCAGTCAATAGGTCAGTCACTTATCCAGTCATTCATTGAACATAGAAGTTGTAATTAGTGAAGATGGATGACTAAAATACCAAATTCTCTCTTGTATAGAAAAAGAGCCCCAAATAGCTCCTACCACAACTTTTTCCCTGTAGTCAACTTCCTGCTGCCTGGGAGTAAACACAGCTTGCTACGGTCTAGGCTGCCACTCCCACCGGTGGTTAGAGTCCTCCCTCAGGCATGGGTATATGTGTTGTCCTTAGTGTAAGGTAGTTTAAATAGTTTGTAAGACTAGGGACTAATGACCATAACAGTTTGGTCCAATAGGTTTGCAAACATTAGAACATTTGGCAGTTTTCTTATTGGTGAAATAAAGCTTGAAACTAAATAAGTAATTGCTAAAATCTCTTCTTCTTTGGTTTCCATATGCTAAATTGCTTCTAAAGCTATGCTACTTCCAAAAATTTAGAAAGTGTTGAAAGGAAATTTTCCATGAATGCGTTGCTAATGCTGCCTGCCCCTGTCCCCATTACTGGCAACCCAGACAAGTTAGGTGCATCGGTTTTAAAATTGAAGGGAACATAGTGGTTTAGCTTATGTAAGTGGATTTGAATCTGGTTCTCCGAAACAAAGATTTAAATTAAAAGTAAGACAAAAATCAATGCTTTAGAATTTGTTGGTAAACTATAACACATTTTTACAAGTAGATGGGATTATTTACATCAAAATTATTCTGACACAGATAGTCACAGCTAGTTGCATGACAAAATTTGTGATTGCAGTTGAAATACAAAAAGCATGTAAGCCATTGATCTGTTTTAAAGTCATCAGAAAACTTCTTATT
The DNA here is from genome assembly GCA_026315105.1 of Locusta migratoria. NCBI lineage: Eukaryota > Metazoa > Arthropoda > Insecta > Orthoptera > Acrididae > Locusta > Locusta migratoria. The sequence goes on from CM048755.1 coordinate 341,312,098, forward strand.
GGAAAATGCACAAATGCTGTAGTTACCTGGTATGTTATGCCTGTGGAAAGTGATCTGAATACACATTTCTTGAGTTTATTGAGCCAAGATCACAAATATTAATTTATTTATTTGTCGTGGCCATTTTTGATGATGATATATATCATCTTCTTCAGAAGGTTGCATGGCTTTACAAAATATTCACTGCAAGAATTACACAACTCTGGTTACAATCTCTAACATATTTTTATACACAAATGAAATAATAGTTTACAAAAAAATGTAACATACGTTTGGAGACCTTGTAAAATAAGAATTTCTGGTCAGAATATAAAATGAATTGTTAAAAAACAAGCCACCAAAGTGGATCATCATATCTGATTTAAAAAATGTATGTCCTGCTTCTCACATAAGTATAAAGCAGACTGACAGCAGGTAAACATTTCGTTGGTATATTGTTACAGATGTCCACCAGGTGACAGTGGATCACAAATAGAGCATAGATACATTTATTATTACTGAAGCATATTGTACTTTGGAATTGAAAAAGAACTTTTTTATAGAGATATTGTAAAGAGATGTTAGCAAGTCTGCATTTACATATTTACAGCATGATGTCAAGTATCAATAGATTTTGATACATAGTATAAAGTGGAAAAGATTATGATGTCAATATTTTATGTGGCGAGAAGTGATAAACAATTTGTAGATTTTTTTGTCATATTAAGCTTTGGGGTGTAATTAAGTCACATACAAATGGTCTTATGGTACCAGGATAGTTTTAAGTCTACATTAATGTTTGTCTTATGGTTGACATAATAAAACTTTTTTTTTTTCATGAAGTGCTACATAAATTTAAAATTACCTAGTCATAAATGTCACATTGCTAAGCATGGCTTACTAAATGTAGGATACATCATAGCGCTTGGCTTAATTAACAGCCCCATGGTTACATGTTATTAGTTCTATGGGCTCAAATATAGAGCCAAAGGTTTACTCTTACTTAGAGGTCGGTGTAATTTAGCTTGAAGTATATAGGTTCTAACGAATGGACTACATTGATTGCATATATTTTTTTCTTTTATCACAATATTCTGGGTATGAGGTCCACCTGATATGCAAAACACTATTTTATTTTACATCCAAAAGTGTTTCAGCCCCTCTGTTCCGTCATCAGTGGGTTTTTAATTTGTTTATTGCTGTGAAAAACAAAATACATTGATTTTAGTACTATATTATGTGTTAATTTAGGCCTAAAAATCATGTCATATTTTGACTTTTATCTTTTATCTTTTTTTTTTACATTCTGTGGCAATGTAGGACCCTTTCTACATAATTACATCTGCAACCAAATAATCTGTTTGAATCTTGTGAGGATTTTAAAAACTCTACTTCTAGAGTGTGTTAATTTAATAAGCAGCCCAAAGTTTCCATTATCATAATAGTTGTAAAAAAATTCAAATTCGATAACTTTATAAGGGAACTAATGGGGTGACTCATACAAGTTTCACTTAGTGTGTAGCCCAATGTATATGTTGACTTAATTTTACAAATCATAAATACTTGTGAAACATTTGAACTCATTAACTTTAGAAAGAAACTTATTGGGTGACTAATGCAAGTTTCTAGAGTTAATGAGTTCAAATGTTTCATAAGTATTTAGGATTTTTAGCATTAAGTCAACATAGACATTGTGCTATGTACTAAGTGAAACTTGTATAAGTCACCCAATTAGTTCCCTTCTAAAGTTATTGATTTTGTATTTTTATGACTATTATGATAATGGAAACTTTGGGCTGCTTATTAAATCAACACACTCAACAGTACTTTATCTCAGACTATATTTAGAGCCTATAAAAATAACATGTGTACATGTTAACACTCGGCCTAAGCCTCGACCTACATGTTACAGTACTCCTGCTCAATGCACATCTGTTGTGATAAAAGAAAAAATCTATGCCATCAATGTAGTCCATTAGCGTGACTTAGTTTTGCATTCAGAAAAACTAAGCTAAATGAAAATGTACATGTAATAAAACAATGTATTATATATAAACCCTAGACACAGAGGCCATCAAATGTGGCCTCACTCCTGCTTGTTCCCATCAGCGAGACCACCGCGCAGAGGCATTGGCCATGCTGGGAACACAGTCACAGGAGCGAGGCAACTCTGTACTCCCGACAGGCATGTAGAACAGCCAACAGCAGTGTGCAAGTGCATGGTCAGCCCACCTCACCATGCTGTAATTATTACATCTGTCCGGCACATGTCAACATTAAGGCTGCGTTCACATTGCGGGCCGGGTAAAGACGGAAGAAAGGGGGAAAATCCATGTTTTGATTTTCATGATGGAAAAAAAATGTTGATGGTATATAAGACCATCCCACAATGTTTTATCAATGAAGTTTTCCTTACAACCTTTTCTAATTTTCATTCCGCCCAAGTTTTTAGTTTCTTAACACTCCTCACTTGATTTTTTTGAAAATATGCATTAAAAAAATGATTTTTGGACTCATGATAGTACAACATCATAGCTTTCGAATAAATCATTTACATTTTCATAAATCATAACAGTCGTTTTGAAATGACACTATTTATCAAGTATGTGAGCTTGATTTACAAATCATGTGTTGAAAAAGTTTGATAGCAAGCAATTTAGTATTTTGTGTATTTTAGACCATACATTACAATGAGTGAAATGGAGATAAAAGAACAGAGAAAATTTTTAAATAGTAGTCACACTGATACCTACCTCTTCTCACAAGTAATTGAGAGTTATCTGAGCAGCGTGATGCTGTGACCGCAAGCTTAGAACTTGGCATGTGTTAAGTGTAGCATGAAGCACCGCAGTGCCAAAAAAATTATTTGCTGGCCATATATGTTTGTCCCTCTTGATGTGTTAATAATCCATAACCAGAAAATAACTATACACTAGTTTTTCTTGGATGGTGGCAGATTACAATGCACGATGATCGGCTATGGTTTTACGTAAGGTAATACTTCACTTAATAAAAGGTATACAACTAGTTTGTTGTCCACATTGAACAATTGATGGAACACATATTTTGTGTTTTGAACTAAAAGAGAAGAATAAATTAATGTAAACTGTGAATTTACTGTTGATGACGAAAATAAAATTTTCTGAAATTGTACTAATCAATTTCTTGTTGGAGATGATAAACGGAAGAAGCCCAAAATATACTTACATTTATTGATGCATCTACACCTCCCAAGATGATTATTACACTATTTACCCTTCTTTCAAAGTTCGCTTTTGTAGCTCTTGGAAAATGTTGTACCACAAGGTGAAACAAATTGTATACAGTGTCTCACATAAAAGCACTATCCCTCACACCTGAGACTAAAGTAGGAATGAACTAAGTAAAAAGGAATACAGAACAGTAAAATTAAAGACATTTAGTTACCTTCTTATAAGGGATGCTGCAACTTGTGGCCATGGGGGTACATGGGGTGTGCAGGTTTTATGTGGCACACACTGTACTATGTTTCAACTCACCTCCACTTTCAAAGAACTGTACACAGTTCTCAGAATTTTTATATATTTTGTTAGGAAGTTATCTGATGGGAACTGCTTTTCTATGAACATTTCATGAATCACCTCATGACAATTTTCTTTGTCTCCATGGTACTTTCATGAAATATTTTTCTATTTTAAATGAAAGAAAAGTGCTCAGATGCTTAGTCTCGAAAATTGCAGATCAGTAAAGGATGAGAAGCACGTGTCATTTTGTTTCATGTTGTTATTTCTTTTTTTCTTCTTGGTGGTCTCGTGGCCACAAACAAGGGATCGTCGCCCACTGTCAGTGGAAGATCAAAGGAAACACAGGGGTGACCAATATTTGTTCACTGCCATCTACGTTGAGACAGCTAACTGTTAATTGCTTTTGTTATTTTATTACTATTGTTTGCACACTGTAGTGACTCACAGAATTATTTATTTTATTATATTTATAGCAATTGTGCACATGCCATGCAAGGATTACATTCACATTAAATTACATTAAGTTTACTTGTCTTTGCTATAAGCTACGATGTATTGACGTTTCAAAGGGTCTGGGTTCATAAACGAGTTTAGCCATTACCCAGCTGTGACGATGAGAATTATAGAAATGCGGAGAACACAATTGATTGTATGTAAGTGACTGAAACCATATAATATTATTCCGTTGCTGAAGACGAACTGCTTCGGAAGAATCCCGAGCAGCATCATAGATTCTACGAACCATGTGCTTGTACATTCTGAAAAAATGAAGATCAAGCGGTTGACACATGGAGGTAGTGTTTGGTGGAATTATGTGTAGTGTAATTTTGTCTTCTGGTAGGTTATTTTGTATGTGCAGCTCAAGTAGAACACTGGCATCTTTGTGGGGGCTGTAAGAGTCCAGTATCAGCAGATGTATCTCTCCACTGATTTTTTCTACTACTGCCTCTTGTAGAAATGTCCTGAACAGTTCTTTGGTCATTTTGCCAGAGGAGTGAGAGTGTAAGATTACATTGGGTGCTGTGAACATAGACTGATGTATATGAGCACTCAAAGAATATGGCTCCTGAAGGACGACAAACAACTTTGGAGCAAGTTTTTCCTGTCAATGAAAGCAATGGAATAATAGTGTACATATGGGTTGTTGCGTGAAGGGACTGAACAACTCCTAAAATATCTCTAGAACCTCTAGCTGCAAGAGTGCCGTTCACAGCCATCTCCTTGTTGAATCCGCTTTTGTCAGCATTGTAGATATTTGAATCTTCGTAGGCTGTCATGAGTGCACGAGTTGCCTGTTGCCAGTCCTCTACTGATTTCTGGATGTCATTTCTGATATGGTACGTTTTTACTGTTGTAAAAGATTTTACTTTACGGCTTACAATATGGTTTTTACGCTTCCAGCGCAAGACCCAACTGTCACTTGCATGAAAAATTGGGAAATTTAACTGTTTCGTTTTTGCTTTTGTCGACAATTTAATGTCAACATCGTGAACACATCTACCCTCCTGTTTGAAGGTTTCCATCACATGCATTGTAATACGTTTGTACTTCTTTCACAGACATTAATTCTCCACTTTCCCACTGCCGTTTCCATTCATACAACACACATCCTACAGGACATCTAGTGCGAAATCTGTTTTTCATTGCAGACATTGTGCAATGTGCAAATGTTTGGATTGAAGTCGGTAGCTTTTTGACGTTAAGCCAATATTTAAGCATTTTGAGTTTCTCGTTTCTTGTGAAAAACACTATGCTTTTCTCCTTTTGTAGTATTTCTTCATTTTCATCACTGGCGTATTCTTCTGGCGACGATATTGAAGAATCCGACTCTGGTTCGTGCACCTGGTCACAAACGAACGATACCACTCAAGTTGATGTGCTCTCATCGATATCTAAATTTTCCTCTGTGGTGACGTTCAGCGTCTTCCACTGATAAATTATGTCTAGCAGGAAAGCTGCACAATTTCTCTCATCTTCACTTATTTGAGTTTTTGTAGGCACACAGCCGTCACTACGAGATCTAGCGAATCTATGTTCTTGTCTAGGCGCTAATGACCGTAGAAGTTGTGCGCCCTAAAACCACAAAAAAAAAAAAAAAAAAAAAAAAAAAAAAAAAAAAAAAAAAAAAAAAAAAAAGGTCACTACGCAACAGTTCAACGAGAATGTCTATAACATTCCAGGGGTTTATTTTGTTAAGCGGTACTGTCAGCTGCAGCAGTTGCAGTAGCAGTAGTGTGCGGACTGGACAGCAATGTCAGCCCCCACTTGAAGGTGTGGACAAACGCATGGCGCTTTAGCCTCAACACACACATCCGCTGTACGGCGGTGCTGCCTATCTAGCAGTCATTTATTATAATCAGGGCTGTATTTAGACAGGTGCAACAAGTGCAGTTGCACAGGGCAGCGAATCTTTGGGGCGGCAAACTTTTGCCAGCGAAAAAAATTGTATCAATTGTATTAATGGTATATGTTACTTAAATAATTGATTAAATAATTTTATTCAGGTTGTTGTATTGGTAACAGTGGCGTAATCAGAGGTGCTTTTTTAAAAAAAATCAGTAATCAGTTTGAATCCCAGATGCCGCGGGGGGGGGGGGGGGGGGCGGCGGCGTAAAATAAGTTACTGCATAGGGGCATCGCATATTCTAAATACAGCCCGGATTATTATTATTGTTATTATTATTATTTCTTTAATACTTCTACATATATGGTGTAATTATTTCTTTTTTAATAAGAATATACTGTACAAGTTTCCTACTTTCAAATAAAACAAAACAAGAGTAAACTGCCAAGAACACATTGCTACAGAATCGAAACAGTCTTTTTACATATGAGGAACACGTTGCCCCTTTTAACAATTTCCAACGCACTGTAGTTTAAACAATGAAAAAAAAGAAAGGCCTAGGTGAGGCTTGAACCCAGGATCCTCTACTACCAACTAGCCCACTGTGGTGTGACGTGATTATATCTCACAGACACGTTTTTCCTCTACTCTGTAGGTTAGGTGTTACTTATTGTTATAATTTACACACATTCTACTGGACGGCAGCAAAAATCACGAATTATATAGAAGTTTCGGTTGATACTCTATCGATATACAACGTTTGGTATGGATCTGAGTGTCTGACATCTGATGGTTTGGGTGTTAGAGTTTGTGGCAGGATTCCACTTTTTAAAGCTTTATGCCTTTATAAGTGTAAAACATTCCCAGTTCTTTCTTACATGTAGAACTGCTAAACATAACACTGTCCTAACACTTTCATTTATGACGTTCTGGTTGAAATTCTGGTAGAGCTCTAATGTTTTTCGGTTATACTATGAGATGAAGTGTTGTGGAATTAGATGAGGAATGAGAAAAAAGTAAGTTTGTAAAACTGTGTGATGGATTGGTTAACAAAATATTTCCTAGACCCAATATTAGGACCCTGTCAGCAGGTGATATTAGGATCATAGTTTAGTCAACACAAAAACACACATGACACTGCTTCAAAGCCCCTTTTCTTGCTATTAACAAGGGTATTTTAATCTTGGCTGCTGGTAAGTATTTTAATCATACAAGTTTGACATATGAAAAAGTGTGCTGGGTTGGGATTTAAACCTAGGACTTCCTGCTTACTAGGCAGTTGCACTAAACCCCTGCTCCACCTTAGGCACGCAGGCTTAACATACCTGCACAGACCACCACCACCACCTACAGAGAAGGCTGCGGCGCTCTCGTGTGACGTCAGGCAGAGTAGGTTGCGAGCGCATAGCTGACTGGCTCGCTGCTTCGGCATTGTGGGCCGTGCCCAAGTGTCTACCCAGTCAGCTATGCGTGCGCAATCTCCTCTGCCTGACATCACACGAGAGTGCCGTGGCCTTCTCTCTAGGTGGTGTTGCACAGACTACCCCATCAGACCCAAACTTAACCTGAAGGTGGACATACGAGAGATTAGGTCGGACTGTGTATATGCTCGGGGGGACCATGCAGGTGTCTTAAAGCTGTGTGCCAGGGGTGGTGCAGGGATTTAGTGCAACTGCCTTATAAGCAGGAGGTCCCGGGTTTGAACCCTGGTCCTCACATAAATTTTCATATATCCAAGTCGTATGATTACAACATTTACCAGAACATGGGATTAAAAAAATGTCCTTTTTTCTGACATGATCTAAAGAACATACGCTGCAAATCTTAATTAATAACATTATTGTAATCCTTAGTGAACATATGTTCTAGTGGTACACATGAAATAATTAGGGTTGTGTCAGTGTTGTTTGGCCGAATCCATTATTCTCCGAATCTTGCACACTGGCTTTGAATTAGAGATTCGGTGTATAATGGCCGAATACTACCAAATTCCAAATCCAAAGTGTTGTATGGAAATCTTCAGTTACAAATGTTGTAGTTTACTTTGCATAACAGCACGCTTTTGTTTGCGTTATTTACTTTGTTTTGCATAGATCTGCTGAAAGGCGTGAAGTCATAAAACAAAATGATCTCACTTTGAATTTATTCAAGTGAAACTACTACAAAACTTACACAGTTGTGTGGCTATTGTGAAAACAATCTACCACATTTACCTGAATCTAAGCCACACTTTTTCCAGTTTTAGGGGTCCAGAAAACTGTTTGCGTTTTAAATAGAGTACTGAAAAATTGCACTAAGAGCCACCACAAGTAACTTTTCCTGTCTAATATGAGCAGGGCACCAGGCTTACTTTGCAGGCACAAATATAAATACTGGCTCTAAAACGTTTGTGCTCATAAAAATAAAAAATAAAAAGGAAGAAGAGTCTAATTCCTTTTTATTTTTGACTATTGAATTTTAATACACTATCCAACGAAGGAAATACAACTTTAGTATTGCTAAACTTCAAATTTATAAGCCTTTGAAATATTAGTAGCAACAAAAATAAATTTCTTTACGTAAATACCAAAACTACATAAAGCTTTAAGATTCTTGTACGAGTTGCCTCATTCTGTTTTCATGTATTGTTTTGTCAAATTTTGTGAAGTGCTGGGGTATGTGAACCGTAATGAAGCACTAGAATTTAAAGAACAAAGTTATTTATTATGTGGAAAAAAAGTTCCAATCATGCACCATCCAGATGGGATGGCGTCAATTCAGCAACCACTTGACGTCTGTTTCAATAATTCGTTTAAGGTCAAGCTTAAATACATGTACTGCCTTTCGAAGAGTGACAGACAACTGACACTAGTGGATCATGTAAAACACGCAAGTGAGTCATAGGAATGATGATACACGTAAGTGGGTTCGAAAGCAGATTACGTGACAGGCATTTAAAAATGTTCGATATCGAATGCCCTAGATTGTACGAGGGATGATGCTGTGTAGGCTATGCAGGAACTGAATAATGAGGAACCAAGTGATAGGGATTCAGAATTACCTTACTGCTATCTAATTGCTATTATAAACATTTCATAAAATTTGTATTATAAATTGTTTTATATTTCTGCATTTAGTTTCAAAATTATTTCCATTCATATTTAGTAAGTGTTTAGTGTTGCTACAATAACCATACATTTGAAGTCTTATCTCAAAGCTACTACGTAAAGCCGACTGGCAAGCCTGTGTTGCGTCAATATGCCTGACACTAAGACTACCTTCTCGCTACAGCTTACGTGTTTTTCTATTAGGGGCAAGGGATTGTTCCTATTAATCATGATTCGTAAATTCCACACTCTCTTCGCCAGAAGAATAATACAAATATAAAAATTTCACCATGTAATCTTCCGTGTTAGCTGTTACCACATTTAAATTCCATCTGCCTAACAAACCCAAGAGACAACGGTGAACACAGGAGAATATACATATAGCCACCTGTAGTTGGCTGCACCCAGTACTCTTCATGGCATCTGGAAGAACCCATTCCACATCAGGAATGACTCCAACTACTATGCAGACAGAGAGCACAGTGACTTCCCCCCCCCCCCCCCCCCCTCTAGCAGCCATATCCCTATGGGGCTCCATTACCAGCCTAACATTGGAGCTCCCAACTACAAGTAAACCAACCCTGTGTGATAGCTTGTATCTTGCAGCCTGGGAGGTGACCTCAGGACAGGAACATTGTCCACCACAGATTGCACCTCAAACTTGTTGGTAAGATGAACCATGGTGGCCTCACAATCAATTAAAATATGTCACTTATAGTGAGAAACCAGTTACATTTACAAGATATGAAAGCAAACAACTGCTGCAATTCACTTGCAGCAGCACTACACGGCTACTTGAATGTGAATTTGACTCTTGTGTTCATGCAAGGAGAAAATAAATTTACAAGCTGAAAGAAAAAAGTGCACAGAAAAATTGAATTACTGTATGTTCCTTCTAATCAAAAGCCAGTTACACTTTAGAGAGATGGAGTGCTGTGTTCTGTTCCTAACAGTGGCCAAACAGACATTCAACGTGTGAATAAAACTTTACTCATAAGGCCATTATTTCAATGTGTTCATTTTTATTTACCACTCTTACAGATATACACTTGTTTTAAGCTGTATTTGAGTAACACTTAGTGATAAACAGAATTTCGTTAAACAGTGGCTGTTACATTATATTTTTTCTGTTGCAGGGTGGTATGAAGACAACTGGTTTGAGGTAAATTTGGAAAAGGAAAGAATAGAGTGTACTAAAGAACAAATGAAAATAGCTGCTGAAGGACATTTGACGACAGAAGCACTGATGTGGAACCAAAATAATCAGCGCACCATTTCAGGCATGGTAAGATAATTTAGTTTTTTGGTAATACTGCACACACATACTTGCAGGGATGAATGTGTTTCATGCTTACAGCTAGAACTTCAGTTGAAAGTGATGGTCTTCAGGAAGAATGTAAATTACCATTCTCAAAATTGAAATTATTCTCTGTCTGTACACTCAGTCTTTAATTAATTCACTATTACACTTTATCCAACTGAAATTGACCATGAACAATGCTCAAATGTGATAATTACATGGCCAATTAGGAAAATTTAGGTTGAATGATGATGTATTAGAAACTAAAAGTAAAGCATGAAAAATAGGAATATTACTTTTGTAGTAGACAATATTCAACAGTGTTTAGGAAATTTTGGAATGACATATTTACACAAACAACTACATCACATTCCAGTTTTTGTTTCACAATCAGTTTGTCAATTAATGGACCATCATGTGTTGTCTAGACATATTAAAACCCAAAAAATTCAAAATGTGCCCAGTATAAAAGAAAACAAAAAATGTAATATGCAAAAAATAAGAACAATTTGTCCGGAACTTAAAATTCTGTCATGATACATGTTGTACAAACATGATTTCATTCCATATCCTCTTCAAAAAGTTTAAACAATGTGGACTGAACCATTTATTTGATTAATTGGCATACATCAAGATAGAACTACAAACATAAACACTTTCCAGTAACAGATGATGATGTCAAAGATGTTAGTGAATAGGAAGAGAGATTACACAACCTTCATAACTAACAAATTTCTATCAATGTTTCTATGGTTATTGACAAGGTACTACCATGAAGTTTTTGTGTAACAGAGAACAGAAAAGGAGTGTAAAGAACAATAATGAAACACTTTAAAATATTATGCAAATCGTAGTAGTGTTGTAATGTAGTAGACGAGTGGTTCTCAAACTGTGGGGAGTGACCCTCAGGGAAAGTGCGAATGGCATGCAAAGGGGGGGGGGGGGGCGTGTTGTGTTGGAAGGGGGAGGGAATATCAATAAACAATTACATATATCCAAACAATTATGTTTATCCTGTCTCGAACAAACGACATGCCGCCGATCTTGTTCGAATTTCACCCGACATCAGTGTTAACACCAGACGTGGTCCATGACAATACGCTGATACATTTTTTGCATTGTTAGAAATGATTGGCTGTGCTGCACAACTTCCTTTGATAGTTGGATAAATATCTGTAGGCTGCACCATTATTGTACCTGTAACTATAGTGCTGTACACAGTGCAATGTTTGGTTCGTCTATCTCAGTGCAGCCTTATAGTGACTGTAATACAGTATTTCAGAATTTGCGAGGACAACTTTACTGCGTGTATGAAGCGGTTTTTGATTAATGACAGACATAAAGACAACAGTGGTCCATCAACTGACAGAGTGGAGGAAGATACTCCAAAGCTGAAAACGAGGAAGTATGATGAGAATTATTTACTGTTAGGCTTCATAAAAACTACAATCAATGATGAAGAAAGTTGGCAGTGTGTAATTAGTTTAACCATTTTACCTGTTGATAGCATGAAACCTAACAAGTTTAAGAGAGATCTTGAAACTAAGCGTCCTGAATTATTGGAAAGACCAAAAGATATTTTTGTCAGGAAAGTAAATGTTTTATTGTCTACCTAGAATAACTTTGCTAGAACAATGAATGTGAAGTGTAAGCCCTTTTAGCCTCTTACTAGATTTATCATAGGATTACTAAATGCAAGAAACCAGACACGGTTGCAGAAAGTCTGGTTTTACCAGTAGCAGTTGATACAGTATCAACGATGTTTGGAGACTCATTTGCTCAACAGTTGAAAAGTATTCCTGACACACAGTGTATAAGAATTTTACATTTCTGACAACTCACTTGAGCACGTAATTGATAAATTGCACAACAAACATTTTGTATCTTAAGTGGACAAAACAACTGATATTCATAAAGATGCTCATTTGAATGCTTATGTTTGTTTTATTGATGAATTTAACTCTTGAGAGGAATTTATATTCTGAGTCAATACTGAAAACAGCTACAGCTGAAGCCTTTTTGACATACTTGCTACTTTTGTTAATCAAAATGGTATATCATAGAATAGGTCTATTGGAGTATGCATAGCTGAAACTCTCAGTGTCTGGAATTCATGGTGTTTTGCAACCACAAGTTAAATCTGTAGCTACTGATGCTTTACAGAGTCACTGCACAACACATCAAGAAGCTCTGCTCACTAAAGAACTTAGTCCACCCTTTCGTGAACTGCTGCAAACGGTTATACAATAGTTAACAGTACAATTAGGGTTGAATTCTACCTTTAAGCCATTAGCCTTCTCCAAAAAAGAGATCACTCCCACACTCACACAGGCACACTTGACAGGCACAAAACCATCATCTCCAGCTGCAGCACTCTGGATCACACTCTGCAGTGAGCGGGTAGGAGGAGTGGTGAGAGGAGAGGAGAAGTGGGGATGGGGGGTGGGAAGGGGTCAGACAGCAAGGTCTCACTGCAGTGTTGGGAATGGATACAGCATGGCCTTATGGAGCATGCAAGTACTAAATGGGTGGAAAGAGATGCTGCTTAAGAAATTGAGTGGGGAGGGGAACTCCCTCTCTCCCTTGCCCCCCCCCCTCTCTCTCTCTCTCTCTCTCTCTCTCTCTCTCTAAAACCAAACTCCTAGATTCTAAGCGAATATGATCGGATCTTGCATAGCACATTTAGTCAAACTTCAAGAAATCAATGCCAGTAAGTCATTTATTTGCCTATGTAAAAGATTTTTGTTATGACTTTACACAGCTAACATGTTAAAATAACCACCGTTAAACATACTAGTTCACAATTCAAATCACAACTTCACTAACTGATCAGAGAAACCATCTGATAATTATGGTCAATAAGTACATCCAACTGACAATTACTACTGCTGATATTGTACCACTTATGTTAACTGTTTCCCAGCTGACACATCTCTTTGACTTGCAAAGACAACAAGACCTCCTTACCAGTGATCTTTACGAAGAGGTTACAGCACAGCTTTAGCTATACAATGACTTTTTGAAGCAACTGTCAGAGTTTAAATTGTAAACAAGAGAGTCCGATATCAAGTTACATGGTCATACAGGTACACTGACATTGTTACAAAACATTTTTAAATATTGTTACAAATAAATAGCATAATAATTGTATTAAGCAGGAGTGTAACAGATTCAAACAAAAACAGTCATTTAAGTACCTGTTACATTTTAACATAAACATCAGGGAGTGTACTACACTGGCAGTAATAGTAATTGGTATCACAGTGTATACTTGTAGTATTTCCATATATCTGTACATTACTAGTACTCCATCCCCCAATCCCCTTACCACCTCTTTCATTCCATCTCTCACAACCAATACTATTCTTTCTTCCATCATTCTTATTTCAACTCCAGAACAATTTGTAGCCATTTCTCAGCTCCTTGCTTCCTTATCCTTTCCTTCTGGTTTCTGTCAGTCCTAGAACATACAATCTCCTTTAATCCATAAAGTCAATTACTAGTTCTATCTTCGTCAGTGTCTGTATATTGAGCATACCAAATCACAGTCCTTGCGAATAGCCAGGTTATCTTGCATTTAATCTGCCCTTTCTGAGGCTTGTTCCATGTCTGAATGCAACACTTGAGACACCATTTTGTTGACTTGCTAGGCCTGACACACAATTTGATTTTCTGTTGGGTTTATTCCCCAAGTTTTTGATGATCTCTCTTCACCATACTAAAGTGGTGTCCTCATCAATTATTGTTATTGCTGTACATTTATATGAGCCCTTATACATTATGTATCTGAATTGCTGGCGTTTATTGTCTCTGTGTGAAAGAGGAAGAAAAAGTATTTCATTTTAGCCCATTTTGTTGTTATACTGGTTTTGATTGAGTCCTCCACACTACCCTATCATGTGCAAGCCTCTTCATTTTGAATAAGAACAGCAACCTACATACTTTTGAATCTGCTTACTATACTGTCTCTCGGTCTCCATCTGAAATTTTTTCCACACATACTTCACTCCATTGCTAAATTGATGATTCCTTGATATTTCAGAATATGTCCTACCAATCGATTCCTTCTTTTAGTCAAGATATGTTAGACATTCCTCTTCTCCCCAAATCTGTTCAGTACACCCTCCTTCATTAAATCATCTACCTATCTAATAGTATTTGTCTGTAGCACCACATTTCAAAAGCTCTATCATTTTTTTGCCTGAACTCCTTATTGCCCACATTTCACTCTTGCACAGTGCTGCACTCTAGAGAAAAACATTAAAATTAATATTGGATGTCAACAAATTCTTCTTCTTCAGAAATGCTTTTCTTCGAATAGCCATTCTGCATTTTATATCTTATTTAGTTCGACTATCAAAAGTTATTTTGCTACCCAAATAACACAACTGAACTTCTATTTATACTCTCTCATTACTTAATCTGATTCCTTCAGGATCACCTGATTTTCTTAGACTACATTCCATTACCTTTGTTTTGACCTTGTACATGTTATGCCATTCTTTCAAAGACAATGTCCATTATGTTCAGTTGCTGTTCAAGGTCCTTTGCTGTCTGACAGAATTTCTTTTCCCTGAGCTTTTTAATTGCTTTTATAAATTTCTACTTGCTTTCATTCACAGCTTGCTCAATGTGTAGACTGAATAACATTGGGCTTTTCCAATCATTGCATCCCTTTGATAACCTTGGACTCAAATAACATCTGTAAGTTGAAATAACTCGTCATTTCCTATATTTTACCCCTGCTGCCTTGTATGCAGATGTTAAACAATATTATACACTATTGTCTACTACAAGATAATGTTGCCATGAATTTCATCTTATTTTAAATTCTGTTCTTAAAACTTCCTTTCTGTACATTGTTATACATAAACTTTATGGAAGTGCCTTATCGACTGCCATAGAAACATTGATATTATTCTGTTACTTCTTAACATTGTGTAATCTCTCTTCCTACACACTAACATCTTTGACAATGTCTTCTGTTATTGCTAAGCATTTATGTTTATAGTTGTATCCTGTTTATAGTGATCAACCAGATATGTGGTTCAGAGCCCACTGTTTAAACTTTTTGAAGACAATATGGAATGAGATCATGTTTGCGTTAATGCATATCAAGACAGAATTTTAAGTTCCCAATATGTTGTTTGTAACTCTTGCTTATTATGTTTTTAATGTTCAACACAATGTGCCTATTTTGTTTTTAATAGGTTTAGACACCAGGTGATGGTATATTAACAGTTTCATAGGCAAGACCATCAATTCTATGGTCCGTGTGCCATTTGTAAAGCAACAAACCTGTATGTTTTATGGGCCAGCATATTTGTGCTTTTGAACATTGTTCTTTTGTTAATTAAGTTGCTTTAGTTCTTAAGAAAAGTCATAACCAGACAGATGTGTACTAATAAATGTTAGTTCGTAAGAAAGTATGTAATAAATGTCTGGAAATGGGAAATTTGCCTCTATGAAGTTATTCAATAACAATTCTGAATTAAGTCTACTTATTCACTAAACCGTAACTTTGTCAGAATTCCAGAGTCGCAAGTTAAATTTCAAGAATATACTCTTAGTTGGAAACTGACTAGCCAGTTCCAAATAAAGCAATAACAATATACAGAATGAAACTTTCACTCTGCAGTGGAGTGTGCGCTGATATGAAACTTCCTGGCAAATTAAAATTGTGTGCCGGAACCGGGACTCGAACCTGGGACCTTTACCTTTCGCGGGCAAGCACTCTACCAACTGAGCTATCCCGACACGACTCAAGATACCGACCACAACTTTACTTCCGACAGTACCTCGCCTCCTACTTTCCCGATTAGAGTTCCGGTTCTGACACACAATTTTAATCTGCCAGGAAGTTTCAATAACAATGTAATTCTACTCAAAGACTTAACTTAAATTGTAAATAATCTTCTTAAGTTTAGAGTCTTAATGAATATGTACAGTCGTGAAACTAAAAACCCCTGTGGTCTTATGAATAAAGCAAATGCCTGGAATATCTTAAACACATCTCCCTCTACACCAAAAACTTCAGTTTTGCCTTGATGTTTCCCTATATAACCGTGTCAGTATTGCCGAGGCTGGATTAGCACTCCAGTATGAAATGTAATTGGGAAAAACCGTGGCTTGGGGAGGGGTACATGTTTAGGAGTTTCCATGCATTTGTGTTATCCATAAGGCCACAGGGTCAAAGTGGATATAGCGACTGCCTAGTAAGAATGAGGTCCCAGGTTCGGATTCCGGTCGTGGCACAAATTTTAACTAAATGCCTCGATTCTATTCGGTATCTTTGATATATTGAGACAATATATGCCTCTAGAAATGAAATTAGGGTTTTATATAAAATTGAATGTTATACTACTGTTTGTCCAAATATGTCCTTTCAAAAACAGGAAAATTTCTAATAAACAGGAAGATAAATTAGGGTTTAATATCTCTAAATTCACAAGTGACTCTGTTATAATTGTGGCATAGTAATTTTGTAGTTAGTTGCTTGGTTTCTAAAATCATTCAGGTGATTACATTCCACCTATTAATTATTTATTTAGTTTATTTTTTAAAATTTATGATGGAGGTGGGAATCCAGTATGTGAAAAACTAAAACAGAAACAACAGTAGTACCTTTACACTAACTAAAATATTAACATCCAAGAGAACAAAATTAGCATGGGAAGTTGTTTTCATTACTTTGCATGTGAACAAATATGCTTACAAACCATTGTACAAGCATGATATTGCTCTGGAGAGGTTTTAAACAAAGTATAATTATTTTCACTTTCGGCTTGTAATTTCAAAATTTTGCAAACAGAATTTTTTAAATTTAAATAACACATGTGGCTTTGATTTTGTGTTAGAGAATTTAATTTTTTTGGGTACATTTTTGTACCATTTAATAATTTGTTAAATAATGAATACAGAGTTAGTTTCTTTAAAAAAAACTACAGGTTAATAGGTCTTTAATTCTGGTACTCTCTTACCTTGTTTGGTATAGAAAGATATTTTAAAGAAGGAAAAACTTAACAATCTTCAGTTGTCAGAAAATCTGGCGTAGCATTGTAATATGATTAAAATTATTTTGTGATTGACTTTTCGTGAGTTGAATGATAGGGGCCATTTGCCAAACAGTTCTTTTTCGAGCAGCACATGTATGCCTTGGAAGTGTGGCTAGATGCACCATGGAACCACTGGCCCCTTCCCCTCCTGCCATTCCAGTCTGTGACTCACAAAGTAATTTGTGTCAGAGTGTAATGTGGGTATGAGGATACGTAATATTCACAGAATAGGAAGTTACAACATAGCAGGCATGTATGCAGAAAAGGAGAAAATCATTTATCCTTTAGAAAAACCTGTGACACACACACACACACACACACACACACACACACACACACACACACACACACACACTTTAAATGTACTCTTTCTCTGACAATGAGCACTATACTCATGTCTCTTTCTCTTTACTATAACCATTCACATTTAATCTTGTTCTCATTACAAGAATAATCATTAAATTGATGTAATATTCCACTAACAAGGTTGACATAAGAGGAATAGGGCTTCCACATGATTGTGGCCTATGAACAGTGTGATAGAAGATTATAATTATAGCATTTTAGTGATTTCAAAATCATCAGAGATCAAGCATGGACTCTGATTGAATTAGGCTGCCAATCCTAATCAGTTGGTAGGATGTTGGAAACTGGAGGGCATTAAACTTTAAAGAACATTGTTCAAGTTGGGTAATGGTAGATTACTAGTTATTGACCCAATCTCGTGTATCTCTTCTACATCATGCATCTTGTGAGTCTATTTGAAGGAATAATACAGGTAATTTAATGTTAACACAACACAGTACATAGACTGAGATGATTAAGTAACTGGAATTTTACCTAGGAGTGCAAATTAGATCCCTCTTTCCCTGTCACAATTCATGTTTTATTGTGTTTAAAATCGTGAGCAAAGATCTTGGACTTGGTGATGACCTGTTCAGTTAATTTTGAAACAGAGCAAAGTATATAATTATGCTATGGTATTAATGATTTAGAAGAAATTAGTATACAACATATAAAACACACAAATTTGAGGGTTCATTTAAATTTTGTGTCCATAGCCTTACTAATTATGTGCATGTGGTCATGGATGGTTGACAGTCTTTTGAATATACTGAGATATCATCTATAACTGTGTGTAACTCTTAATGCAGCTTTAACAGGGTGATATATAAGATCACATTGTAATTACTATGCTTTTTGCATCCATCCTTGTATATTAAATGCTTATTTTATTTATAGAACATGCTTCCTTAGTACTTGATGTATGAAGCATGTCTCAGATGTGAAGTTTTCACTGTCATAATATATAATTCTATTTTGAGACACTGAACCTAGTTACTCAAGAAACAAATTTACCCATGCACTTTAACACAGACACACACATACACACAAACGAACAATTGCTAAAGTGTAAGCACAAATAAATGTGCTGGCTTACAGACGTCAGAAGACTTCCGCCAGAGGCTTAATGAAGCTCTGAGCTCACGCTATGACATAGCTAACATGCGCTATCCTGAAGGCTACCAGGAAGCTCCTCTGGCATATGATGCGGTGTGGGCTGTGGCTCTAGGTGAGCCTTTGGTTTGTTCCACTAGTAAAAAACATAGCAACTGCAATAATTATGTATATACTCTTACTTTGTGAGCATGATTGCTGCTTATAAAAAGTAGTAAACAATTAGCCCTTTTATTCTTCTGATAGTGCACAGATTCTTACAGATGCTCAAATGTTGACTGTGATTTTTATGGATTTATATGGAATATTTAGAATGTTTTAAAGTATTTTCCCAGCTTTATAAGCAATATAATTTTTTAAGTGAGCTCTTTCAGTGTGATCTCCAGCTCTGTGTTGCATTCACTGCATTTGTGCTGTAATGCATGTAAATCATTATGCTTGCTGTTTACTTCTGCATCCCCAAACAAAAAGAAAGAGGTTGAAGTGGAAATATTCATTACTGATGCACTGTAAAAATAAAAATATATGATCACTGACTTATGGGTTGTCTTATTTCTTTCTTTATTTATTTTATGTGTAAATAATTGAAAACATTAGTTCAATAGGATTTTAATACTCAAATGAATGTAGGAACTGGTAGAAAGTAAACTATGTTATCCAATCTGGTCAAGTGGAGAGTCTTAAATATTCTTTCTGTGTATTTGCAAAGTGTGTGGGAAAATGAACTTATTCTTCATACTTCTCTGAATTCCTAGGTAAACCCACACTAAATTATTTTTTCTTATATTTGTCTTAATTATTCGACATGTATCTTTGAAACACTAAGTGGCCCACAAAGTTAACCAAACATGTATTTACAACTCACCACAAATACGTTGCAATGAGCTGCGATAGGTACATACAAAACGCACACACATACAACACTTTCAGCTATCGGCCATGGCCTTCTTAAGAAAATAGAACACTCACACACTCACACAATCACACAGGCACACAACACAGTCATACAACCATCACCTCCGACTGCCGCACTTCGAAGTGTGGCAGCCAGAGGTGATGGTTGTATGACTGTGTTGTGTGCCTGTGTGATTGCATGAGTGTTCTATTTTCTGAAGAAGGCCATGGCCGATAGCTGAAATTGTTGTATGTGTGTTTCTTTTGTATGTGCCTGTCGCAGTTCGTCGCCACGTCTTTGCGGTGAGTTGTAAAGTGTCCGTACTGTGTCATTAATTCCAACCTGGACTTTCCATTATTATACAAACATGTATTTAGTAGTAGTTGTGTTTTTTTAAATTATTACAATCAGCATGAAAATAAGAGACAAATGATTAAAATTGCCACATGGCTCTATTATTAGAGTTCTTGCATCTGAGATTTAATGCTTTGTTATTTTTCCCTATATTATTGCATTGGAGACATATTTTAATGAGATTCTGTAAGATAAGAATAGAAGCAGAGTGAATGTAAAGTGGCTCTACAAGGTGAGCCAGAAGTTAATCATTTTGTTTGATGAAAATTTAGTACATAGTCTTCCCTCCTCCTCCCACAAGTGACCAATATTTACATTACATTTCTGAAAGGGTAAACTTTCGAGTTTGTAAATAAGCTGCAGTGAAAAGACATTACACCCCCCCTCCCCCCAAATTATCTAAATTAATTATTTACTCTGTAGTATATGGAAATGCTTTATTGTTTTCTGTTTGATGTGTCTAAATGCTTACATATGAGAACTTTTCATTACCACTACTTGAATATTAATGGTACTTATTTTGACCAATGACCAATGTATTTTCAATAAAAATAACATTTTTTACTTTAATAATTTGAATTTTCAAATTCTTTAAGATCAGCAATTGTGCACAATAATTTTGCCACAACACTATTACCCACCACCTTACCACATTTTACTGAGGCACCTAGTTAGTAGCTATGATTACTTTGTTTTACAAAGCATGGCTTCATTGCACATTTGCATATGAAAAGTTACTGTCTATATGTGTACCATAATTGGAAATAATTTTGAAATTGTTTACTTTTTACTGCATTTATTGAATAAAATGTCACTTCCTGCAATAAATAGGCAAAAATTGAAAACTGACTTGTTACCGTTTTTGAGACATATGTATATCTGATCATCTTCTGATGGTGCAGCTCTTGTTTCTTCTGTGCTTGCTGTATTTGATTTGTGGTTAAATTCACCTTATGCAAGACATCTTGTTTTGTTTTAACACCCAAACATATTTCGAAACATATTGTACCATCTTCCGTGTGTTTTTGCCTTTTATTTTCTAGAATAACATGTTACAGATTGTGATTATACAGTCATTTGGATGAGTTGTTTGATTTGACAGTTTTGTTAGGCATATTATGCCTAATTTATTTACGATATTTACATTATGTCATTTGGAGGATTTGCATTGGCTTTAATTGAAGAATGACAAGTTTCCACAGCTTGTTATCTGCAAACAAGAAGACTTTTTATTTACAAAAAAGAATTGATTTATTGTACTTTCGCCTGGAAATTGTGCTGAAAAATAGTTCTATGTGGCTGTTTAGAGGCTTACTTACATTAGAGTTGTGGTGTTATTGTTTGCTTGTTTGTGGTGTGTTCTTGTTTGATGTTTAGTACACTTTTTATTGTGAACTGGCACTGTTTATATCGGCATTTGTCTTGTGGTGGTGACTGTGTCATGTTCTTTTGTTTGTGTGTCATGTCTGTGATGTCGTGCATTTTTTGAATGTTTGTGATACTGTCAAAAGCTTATTCCAAAAATGAACAATAGAGGAAAACTATCACATCCAGAAAGCAATAGCCCAAGGTAATAAAGATCTTAATGAATATACATCTTTATGCAACAAAACCCTCTTTGAGACAATAAAAGAAGTATGTAAATAAATCCCACCACCACATTACACCTGACAGCGTCCCCCCCCCCACTCCCTCCCCACCACACACAAACACACACATACATAAAAAACATTGCCAGTATAAAAACCATTCAAAAATCGTGTGCCACATCACTGACATGCCACACAAACAAATGAACATGACACAGCTACCACAACAAGACAAATGGCGATATAAACAGTACCAGTTCACAACAAAAAGCACACTAAACATCATAAAACATAAGAACACGCAACAATTAAGCAAGCAGTGACACCACAGCTCGAATGTAAGTAAGCCTCTAAACATCCACACAGAACTATTTTTCAACACAACTTCCAGGCGAATATAGAATAAATCAATTCATTTTCGTAAATAAAAATGTCTTGTTGTTTGCAAATGGCAAGCAGTGAAAACGTGTCATTCTTCAATTAAAGCAGATGCAAATCCTGCAAATGACATAATGTAAGTATTGTAAATAAATTAGGCCTAATATATCTAAAAGAAAGAAAAGAAAAAAGAAAAGAAAACTGTCAAATCAAACAACTTGCCCAAATGACATTATAACCAAAATCTGTAACATGTTATTCTAGAAAATAAAAGGTAAAAACACAGCACAATAAGTGCCAGAAGATGTTTGGGTGTTAAAACAAAATAAGGATTCTTGCGTAAGGTGGATTTAACCACAAATGTATGTATATCTTTGGCCAATCTGAACAGTTATTGAGCTGCATATTATTCTTTGACTAATATATATTTGTGTGTGTGTGTGTGTGTGTGTGTGTGTGTGTAAAATTTAGGAAAAAGGATGTTTGTTTCATATTATCACTGTTGTTTTTAAAGATCTTTCTTTCTGCTTATTTCTTAGCTTTCAATAAAACAATGCAACGTCTTCGCCGCCATGGAATGAGTCTAAAAAATTTTACATACACCAACAAAGAAATAGCAAATGCCATCTACTCTGCAATCAACAGCACACAGTTCTTGGGAGTGTCTGTAAGTTAAATATTTTTCTGAATTTAATAGCAGTAAACATTATATTTGTAATAGAAGTAGCAGATGTAAGATTCAATATACACTTTCGTAGTTTGTATGGCAGTGAGACACATTCAGAGGGAACACTAGAACAGAATTCAAGCATTTGAAATGTGGTGCTATAGACAAATGTTGAAAATTTGGTTGAATGATGAGATAATGAATGAGGAGGTTCTACAAATCATTGATGATGAAAGGAATATATCGGTAACACTGACAAGAACGAGGGTAAAGAAGATAGGACAAATGTTAAAATATCAGTGAATAATGTCTCTTTTAGTAGAGGGAGTTGTAGTGGATAAGAATTGTTGCGGAATATGAAGATTGGAATACATCCAGCAGATAATTGAGGCTGTTGGGTGCAAGTGCTGTTTCAAATAGAGGGTGGCATAGGAGAAATTCTGGGCTGGCCATAAGACTGACAACTCAAAAGTTGTAGTAAACACAAATTTCCAAAAACCTCAAAAACTGTGTACAGGTAATAAACTTCAAAGATTTCTTTAGCTTTCAGTTTAACTGTTTTAAATATAGATAGTGTCACTGTCAATGCCTGACTCCTCTGAACTAAGAACGGTAACAACATAGCTATTATAGAAAAATCAAATGGATTTTAAAGGTAAAGAAATGATTGAAGCTGTTTTCCATGGTTGATTTACATCTATACAGAGAACAGTGGTATACATTTTCAGTGGCTGCAATTTTTATTTCACTTCAAAGGGTACAAATAACTAGAATTTGTGTATTTTCAACAGATGAAAATATTTTTGCAGTTTATTGTTCTACAAGGTGAGCCTAAACAACATTGATTTAATGACTGTATAGCTGTGAATATAATGGATGCAAAGAGTAAGTATTTCTCAAAACTGTAAATAGTCCATCTGATGTAACTGCTGCAAGAGAATACAATGCTAGGATATAAAAGTGTAATTTTACCCTAGTATTTAGCTCTTCAGTACTGCCTGAAACAATAACATCATTATTCTTCCATCTTTAAGGAAGAATTTGTAATTCTAAACAAGGGAGGTGTTTCATAGCTTTGTCAATACTGTTGATATACCGCCATATCAAACAATGCCCAGGCAACATGTCATAAATGTGCCAAAACTCCACATAAAGCAAGGATGTCTACTCACAGTCGTGCATGTAACTTAAACAAATTGACTGAAGATAGTTATTTACAGTTCAAATATACATTTGCTAGAATAATAATAATAAAACCAGTGGGCTCCAGACTGATTGTTTTGTACCTATTCGGTTTTGTCATAATGCGTAGTTTTTGTGTACAACAGTTCCTTGTTGGATGAAAGCTTGTTAGGTATCTTAAAAAGTGCAAAGCCTTATGGTCAGGCATAAAGATCTGTGTGTCACATAAAAAGACAATCACCACCTCTTTGAAGGTGAAAATAAGAACCAGGAAGGAGAAACAGACAAAAGAAACATATGAATTAGAAATTTTCAAATATATTGGCCATTTCCGGGCATTGAAATAATTCAGTGGCAAATGGAAAATGAGTGCTGCACTGGAATTTGAATGCAGAGTTTCCACTTTTGGCCAGTGGTCATCTTGACCAATTAGGCTAGCCAGGTATCATTCCCCTCCTGCCTAAATTCTCAACTTATAGCATACTATGATTGTAGCGGCCCCCACCCTTTAGTTCCTATTGCTCACAGCCTGCCCTGGATTCCTGCAAGGGATCAAGCATAGTTGTGCAGCCACACAGAAATAGTCAATTGCCTGATGGGGCATATAAACAATTACTGATATGTTAAAATGATTTGACCACCATTTGACTGTATGGTTGCATTATTTATTGTCACAATGTGGAATTTGGCTTTTAAGCCATTATTGTGCACAATGTAATTAAAATAGTCATTATAAGTATTAATACATTTGGTGAAAAGTTAAAGCACTGGAATTATCTAATGTGAAGGGCAATATAAGTTCTTATACTCGCAAGAGTCCATTTACTTTGTATATGTAGATGACCAAGATGCAAGTTGTCACTAAGTAAAATATCAAAGTAACATTATAACTTACATATGTTGAAGCAAAATTAAACTCTCTTCCAGTGATCTTAAAACTTTCCATCATACAACTAAAGTACTGCTTTTACTGCAGAGAGATATAATAATAAACAAAGCAAAGACTGCCTAGATTGAGACAGAGTCAAAGTATAGAACTCAAAGATTTTATGGAGATGACTGTAAGTTCCTGTTTACATGGATATCTGAGTATCTTTGAAGGTGGATGTTTGTGTGATGTAAACATAGTTAACATTACGTGTGAATGACTTACAAATCATACTTCACATATCAAATAAAATACAAAATAGTGTGTTAATAATCTGTACAATTTTTGGATACATAATATTCTTTCACATTAGTGGTACAACCTAGTTAACATTACAAATGATGGACTTCTAGGTCGTAATGTACACATTAAATAAAATATACAAAAGTATGTTAATCAATTATACAATTAGTTAAATATACAATATTACTTTCATACTCTGGAAGACTACGGAAATATATGTTCTTGTATGTTGGGTAAACAGAATTGTATACAACTTTGATTTAAAGGTAGTAATATAAACATTTTCATTTAACAAAGAGAGGTTACAGATTATATCAGTTGAATATAATATCAGCATCTTTATTGGGTACATAATGAGGATTACAGATCTGAAACTATATGGTGCAAACATTCATAAACATTGATTAGGATGAAGCTTGTAATCATGATTATATGTGAAAGAAATATTGTATTTTACAGATGGAAATTTACAAAGGTCTATGTTATTAAGTAGTACTGTTACATGAATATACAATATTCCCTGAACATTGCTAAGAAATAAGAGGCTACAAGGTATTACATGTTGCATAGTCAGTTTTACATCTAACTGTGATTTATGGGAGCTAATACATTCAATTTCATTTAACAAATGAGGTTGAACTTATATCAATTAATTATAATATTAGCTCATGCATTGGGCATATAGTGATGTCTTAATATTTGACATGACAGTTTATGAGTAAATGGAATTGTGGAGAGTATACATGTTGGGTTGCCCATTCTCTAGGTGAACTGACAAATAGTGCTAATCGTCACCTTGTGTGAAATAACAGCTTATTACATGATTCTATAAAGTGGCAATATCAAATTTATTATAACAGAATAGCTAGTTTATCCAGGTGATGAGTGGCATAGACTATATATGTGACTAAGTTGTTGTGTGCTCAATGCCTACATATATTCACAGAAAGTTCTGAATTGAGCCTTATATACATCAAGCATTTATGAATGAATTTATTAATAAACTGGCCTTTATTGAATAACTAGGCATTCCAATAAATGACCAGGCTAAGTTTTGAAGATGTTTAGATGGTAGGTTGCCAATGTCTAGGTCTTCCCTGTATATAATGTGTGTCTATTGGCTTTATATGTAAAATGAGCAATGATCCATAGTTTACTTATACAACAAAAGATTAACTAAGATTCTAATATTGAATGTAAGAGGTAAGGTGCGCAAGGCCTAAGTATTTATCCATATCAATCAATACTTAGTGCTATGAATAAGGTAGCAATTCTATTTACTATATATACATAAAAACATATTGATCTTAAGAATTTGTTTGCTTATGCAATTGAGTATCCATGTGAAGGAGGAATACTGGTGACATGTTGATACCTAAAAATATGACCTACAGTATACTCATGCTGGAAAAAGGGGGAGGGAGATAGTATGGGATTGACAAGTACAGGAGATATGATACATGTAGAACATACATATTAATAATTAATTTAAAATATCCTTGTTGGGGGGGTTGTTGTTGGGTTGTTTAAGGGGGACCAAACTAAAATGGTTATCAGTCCCTAAAATATCCTTAAAAGGTTGCAGGTATGTCAATTAAAATATTACATTGGGCTCTATGAATAAAGGGAGTATGTACTTTATATCCTGAATTCCAGAGAACATACTCAGGTTTGCGTGAATAAAGTGAGCTGAGAATATACTTAAAGTGAGTATGTTCTCAGCAGAGCCGTGCAGCGCGCCACATTTACCCGCCCGAGCTTGCCTGCGTCCGTCCGCTGCGCTCTGCTGCCCGCACCGCGGGTAGTCGAGTCCCAATGCACCGCTGTACACAGCGAGCGAGCTGCGGTGCGCCGTCGAGTCCCGACACTTGCCGGGCGAGCGGGTACCCGCCGGGCCCGTGCAACAGCCCTACAGACGGCGCTGCGAGCGGGGGAATGCATACAGTTCTGAGCAAGGCGTTGTAATACTCACAGCGTAGGCTTCACGCACCTTTTATGTTACCTACATTGCCATTTATAAGTTATCAATCGTTATGTCTGAAATAAATAGCGAACAGGACAGATCGTACCAACGTGCAAGGAGTAGACGATCCGAGGAAGAGAAAAAAGACGTTTCCAGGAAACTCGCGGAGAGAATCTACAAGCGTTTAAAGATATCTGGAGACAGCATTGTATGGGAGCGTTTTATGCTGATTGTAGGTAATGAAAATAAACCTGTGGGATTTGCAGAGTGTAATGGCTGCCGTAAATTATTGGCGTTCTGTGATGGCAGTACCACTACGCTGTTATGGCACCTGAATAGCTGCAAAGCTTATCTTAATACTGATTTGAACGGTTGTAGCAATATTCCAGGGTCAGAAAAATCTTTTGTGCTGGAGAAATGTGTAAGAATGTGTGCGATAGATTTGCGGCCCTTCAGCACAGTTGCGGCAGAAGGATTTCGAGACCTCGCACAGACTTTGATGGAGATAGGAGCACAGTACCCCACTGCAAGTGCCAAAGACGTTCTTCCTCATCCTTCAACAGTTTCTAGAAACGTAAAAAGAATAACATACGAATACCTGTTCGCAAACAACTGGCTTTTTAAAGATTTCCTGCTTACCTTGGCAGAATTTTAGCTAGATAATTAGTTGGACAACCTTGAACAAAATTAAATATCACATCATCGTAGGGCATATAATTTTTTGTCACATACATGAAATACATAGATTTACTAGCAACAAGGAACTGAAGAGATTTAAGGAATAATCTTGTTCTTTATGTTAGAGCCATCACATAGTTTAATATGAAGTTAAAGTGAAACACTGTGTAAGTAAATACTGAGCAAAGTATAAAACTACCTACAAATTTGCTGGAGCCGGCTAACGCGAAGCCAACGACTTTCAACATGTTTAATTTCCGGCGCGAGCCGATTCGGCTACCGTTTTGCTTCTGCACCACAAAATTGCACGATCTGCTTTTACCAGGTGCATTACTGCACACGTCAATTTTTTTCCTCGCAACTGATACTACACTGACAATTCAGTCAGTGAGGAAAAATCACAAGTGTTTCAAGATACATGAAAGACTGTCCAGCGACTGCGACCTTGAATGTCACCTCTCGAATAGTGGTGACTCCCTCGGGGTTTCAGCTACCACCAGCCAAAGGGAAAAGGAGGAATATGAAATAATAGAAAACCACAACAATGGTCCACACGCCTGTATCGAGTAACAGTAATTAGTTTACTTCCCTTGGAGTGATTAAGCGTAAGCTGAACCTCCTAACATTCTACCAGTTAATCGTTTCTAATGACCTCGATTGCAACTGAACTTTTATTCTTATTTATATTTATTTACTTACTTTTTCTTAGCAGCAAGGAAACATCAAGCAATTTAGCGAAATGTCCACAGAAACGCTGTTCGAACACGTGCTGAATGCGTATACTTGCTATCGCAGCACTAATGCTGCTCATTAACTCGCAATTACTCAAGATTTGAGACCGCTCTATTACACTCACGTTAATGAGTGTTCTAAACTGCATCGGTTAGTAAGCTTCCCGCTATCTAACTTTTTCAATACATGGTTTGTTAATGAAAAGTTGAATGCTTTGTTAGAAAGCTAAGTTGCTGTATTATCAGATGTCCAAAAATCAGATTTAACCTCATAGTTTCTTCTTAATCGAGTGAAAAGCATTATGAAACTGAAAATTCACGGGGAATGAAAAGCAGACATGTTATTTTTTCCAAGGAAAGTAAAGATTTTAAGGTAAAACTAAGTTAATAAGCCGATGTGGGATGGTCGTTTGTAACGTGAACAGTTTTTACAGTGTGAAAATCGGAACAGTGTATTTCCCGCTAAGAATGCAGCGGCTGGTGGGCGCGTGTCCCGGCTAGCAGCAGAGCGCCACGGGCGGCCGGGCGGACCAGGGCTCGCGCGGGTAGTCCGGGTACCCGCGCTGCCCGCCGCCGTCCGGTGGGGCTCGAGCCGGCAGGCCGGGCAGCGCGTGGACAGGCCCGCCCGGGAGGAGCGGCTACGGGCCCGGGCGGGTAGCGCAGGCCCGCTGCACGCCTCTGGTTCTCAGTTTGAGTAAAAGGGTGGCTCACAACAGAGAAGATTCTCCCATTTTGTATGAATAAAACTAGAGAAGTTTCTCATGACCAGAGAACATTCTCAGTTTTCTGAAATGAGCTCTCTAGTGTACCTCTATTAAAGTTGTTATACTGTGGTTTATAATGAAAATTACAAAATTTGTTGCTTAGAAAGGAAAAAGAGTTCCTTTATACGTAGGCTAGTGTGAAGACATATGGGAGGAACTAAAATGTTCATGCAAATAAAAACATTTTGCTGACGAGTCACTTCCTTAACAATCACAAGTGTGATACTTCAAGCATTTTATACAGTAATGATAGTGATGTCAGAGTAGTTTACCAACATAGAAATGAAACGCAAGTGGATTCAGCTGCGCGTTTTACTGATTTGTTTGGAGTGCATATTTACAGTTGTAAACAGCTAGGGCATACATCGCAAAATATTATTGTAAGTTTTTAAACAGAGCCTATTAATGAGGCCTTATGAAGCTAATTCCAAATAAAGTACATACCACAACTTCATAGACTGAATGACAAAATAAATATTGCTGCAATACAAGACTGAAATATATTTCTTACTGCACTTGTTCATTCTATGCAAATCTGTTGTCCTATTTAAGATGCATTTCTGTCTTCTAATCGTAACTTATGTTAGGTGTAAGTATACATGACAGTAAATTTAATAACTGCTTAATCACATGTCCTATAGCTAATGATCAGACCATTGTGTGTCATATTTAATGAAAAGTATCCTGTGTTAGAAATGTCTGACATTGTTCCACATTGAAACAGATGAAATTGTGCTAGTTTAAAGAAATACGCAATTGAACACCTGATCTGTGGTGCACATGGCACACTGAGAACCTATCAAGAAGGAGAGGAACTAGCGAGAATGCACTTCCTCCTCAGAACATAGGGTTCGAAGTTTTTATTTGTACAAAATTGGAAGTTACCCACAGAAAGTTCTTTTGCTCTGAGAATCTTCACTGGAGCACTTTCTCTTTTTTTTTTTTTTTTTTTTTTTTTGTTGATACGGCCCATTATTTTACTTCATTAATGGAACTCTTCACTTTTTATAGTGGGGTGGATATAAACTAAACTTGAAATTATCTAAAAATCTTCTTATTTTTTTTTTTTTTTTTAGATCTTGTTTGTCATTTAGAAGTTTCTCTGTTGACCTGGAGAGCATGTTAGAGATTTCAATCTCTTCTAAAATATGCATTTTCTTGCTTTTTGATAGTACATGTAAAATATCCATTGATTGTTTAATAGTATTAGTGTCATGGTAGTCATTTTTTAAGTGTAGAGATATTACTATCTGTTTTCCTGCAGTGCTCGTTGTATCTGAAGGATCAACTTGTTTGTCCAATATAACATTTGTGACAACTAGCACATTTAATTCTATATATGCCAGATTTTGAGAATTTTTCTTTATTGTTTTTATATTGTCTTAATTTTCTACACATATTATTCTGTGTGGTGAAGGAAATCTGCACATTAGTATTCCTGATAACTGAACTAATCTTATCTGACGTAGATCCTACATAGAGTATTGTGGCAAAGTGCTGTTTCATTTTCTCATCTTTCTTACCATTAAGTGCAATCTGTTGCATATTATTGTGTTACATTATTAGTGGCTATGTCTTTGAGGATATCTAATTCTTTATCTATTTCTGTTTGTTGAAATGTTAATGATGTTATTTTTTTATATTGTGGAGTTAAAGAAAGCTTTTTGTGAGACATTGGGTGAGATGACTGAGAGTTACTTATGCAATCTGTGATAGTAAGTTCTCTGTGTATACCCAATAGTATCTCATTGCCAGATCTTGTGATCTTGATCTCTGTGTAGTTAATACTGCTGTTGGTCTCTATCTCTTTAATGACTTCAATGTTAGGGTGTAAATCATTTAAGAATCTATGCAACTTTTTGCTGAGATAGCCTGCAGGTCTATTAGATAAAATAATTAAAGAATTCTACACGTATGAAATGCAACATACAGTTAAAAATTCGTTGGAAGTATCTAATCAATTACAAAATGTACAGTTTTCAGATGATAGTAAACTTCTATCATTTGATATTACCAATATGTATACCAATATCCTCATAAGTGAAACTATTGTCTTAATAAAGGACAACCTGATTAAGTTGAAATTGATTTTCTTAGCTGCAATATCAGAAATCATAGATCTATTAAAACTAATAACAGCAAATAATTACTTCATGTTTAAAGGTTAGATATATATTCAAAAAGGGGATCTGGCCATGGGTAGTTGTTTAGCAGGAACCTTATCTGATATTTTTATTAACAATCTAGAGAAGAAACTGTTCACACAATACAGAGATGAAACTGATAAAATTTATTTCTATAGGAGATATGTTGATGACTCAGTTGTTGTGTACAATGTTACTATTAAGGAAATTGACCAACTGCATAGATGCGTAAATGATTTACACACTAACATTAAAGTCACTAAACAGATAGAGACCAACAGCAGTATTGACTAACTAGACATAAAGATCACAAGATCTGGCAATGAGATACTGTTTGGAATACACAGAAAACCTACCACCACAGATTGCATAATTAACTGTCAGTCATCTCACCCAACGTCTCACAAAAAGCTTTCTTTAACTCCCATGATACATAGAATAACAACACTACCACTGCAGACATAGCCATTAATAATGGTTACAAACCTGAGATGGTTACTACGATCTAAATATCTCTACCTTTTAGTAAACACTTAAAAAATGACAACCATGACACTAATACTATTGAACAATCAATGGATATTTTACATGCACTATCAAAAGGCATATTATAGAAGATATTGAAATCTATAACATGCTCTCCATCTCCAGAGAAACTTCTAAATGACCAACAAGTTGTAAAAATGTGATATAGGCAATAGACCTAACTTGTGTAAACTTATCCCTATCCAATACTTTCATTTATGCTTGCATGAAAAACTACAATTATGATTGCTCCACTCCAGTTTTATATCTGTAAAAAGTGAAGAATTCCATTAATGAAGTAAGGAAGTTCATTCTCGCCAGTTCCTCTGTTTCTTGAGTAGGTTCTCCGTGTGTCATGTCCGCCACAGATCAGGTGTGCAGCAGCATATTATTAAGACTAAATATTGACTTTTTAAGAAAATTTATTCTTCTGGCGATGTTACAAAACTTTCTTCATGCGAGAAACTTCATTATTGAAGTTGGGTTAGCAAAATTTGTGAACGAAATTTTAAGAATGCATTACATTTTCATCTGTTTCAAAGTGGAACGCTGTCAGAGATACAGGATACTTTGTTAAATATGACACACAATGGTCTGCTCATTAGTGATAGGCCATGTGATTTTGTTACAAGAAACAGACTGCTAGGTATGTAATTAACAGTTATTAATTTTACTGTCATGTATACTTACGTGTAACAATACAGAAGTTACAATTGGGTAGAATGAACGAGAGCAGTGAAAAATATATTTCAGTCTTGTATTGCAGCAATATTTATTTTGTCATTCAGTCTATGAAGTTGTGGTATGTACTTTATTTGGAATTAACTCCATAAGGCCTTATTGATAGACCCTGTTTAAAAACTTTCAATAATATTTTACTATGTATGCCCTAGCTGTTTACAACTGTAAATATGCACTCCAAACAAATCGGTAAAATATGCAGCTGAATCCACTTGTGTTTCATTTCTATGTCAGTAAACTACTCTGACATCACTATCATTACTGTATAAAATGCTTGAAGTATCACACTTGTGATTGTTAAGGAAGTGACTCGTCAGCAAAATGTTTTTATTTGCATGAACATTTTAGTTCCTCCCATATGTCTTCACACTAGCCTACGTATAAAGGAACTCTTTTTCCTTTCTAAGCAACAAATTTTGTAATTTTCATTATAAACCACAGTATAACATAACTTTAATACAGGTAAACTAGAGAGCTCATTTCAGAAAACTGAGAATGTTCTCTGGTCATGAGAAACTTCTCTAGTTTTATTCATACAAAATGGGAGAATCTTCTCTGTTGTGAGCCACCCTTTTACTCACACTGAGAACATACATTCTCAGCTCACTTCATTCACGCAAACCTGAGTATGTTATCTGGAATTCAGTATATAAAGTACATACTCCCTTTATTCATAGAGCCATATGTATGTTCTACATATATCATATCTCCTGCACTTGTCAATCCCATACTATCTCCCTCCCCCTTTTTCCAGCATCAGTATACTGTAGGTCATATTTTTAGGTATCAACATGACACCAGTATTTATCCTTCATATGGATCCTCTATTGCATAAATGAACAAATTCTTAAGATCAGTATGTTTTTATGTATATATAGTAAATAGAATTGCTATCCTGTTCATAGCCCTAAGTATTGATTGATATGGATAAATACTTAGGCCTTGCACACCTTACCACTTACATTCAGTATTAGAATCCTAGTTAATCTTTTGTTGTGTAAGTAAACTATGGATCATTGCTCATTTTACATATAAAGCCAATAGACACACATTATATACAGGGAAGACCTAGACATTGGCAACCTACCATCTAAACATCTTCAAAACTTAGCCTGGTCATTTATTGGAATGCCTAGTTATTCAATAAAGGCCAGTTTATTAATAAATTCATTCATAAATGCTTGATGTATATAAGGCTCAGTTCAGAACTTTCTGTGAATATATGTAGGCATTGAGCACACAACAACTTAGTCACATATATAGTCTATGCCACTCATCACCTGGATAAACTAGCTATTCTGTTATAATAAATTTGATATTGCCACTTTATAGAATCATGTAATAAGCTGTTATTTCACCCAAGGTAACGATTAGCACTATTTGTCAGTTCACCTAGAGAATGGGCAACCCAACATGTATACTCTCCACAATTCCATTTACTCATAAACTGTCATGTCAAATATTAAGACATCACTATATGCCCAATGCATGAGCTAATATTATAATTAATTGATATAAGTTCAACCTCATTTGTTAAATGAAATTGAATGTATTAGCTCCCATAAATCACAGTTAGATGTAAAACTGACTATGCAACATGTAATACCTTGTAGCCTCTTATTTCTTAGCAATGTTCAGGGAATATTGTATATTCATGTAACAGTACTACTTAATAACATAGATGCTGTAAGGCACACACACAGCCGATAACATACGTCGGAAGTCGGCCGCGAGAGTGCGCCGCGGGAAAATGCGGCAAACGCCAGAGCACGCCACGGGCGGGTCAATGACCCAAGCAGCGCGGTGTTGTGCTCTGCGCTCAGTGTGTTGTTTACGAGGTACGAGATCACTTCGCGGGTTACTCGTGCAGCCAGTGCACGCCAGTGTTCTGTGTAGCAGTGAGATAGTTGTTCTCGTGACTACAACATTGGCGACGAGTGCGGTATTTTTTTGTTTTCCTCCGCGCGTTTTCCGTCTGATGTGGTTGTTCGTCTTACACAATGTCTACTAGTTCTTCCGATGAGATTCTGCGTCGCCTCGTCGAACAACAAGAGGTTTTTGCGTCGGCGATTCACGCTCAGAACCAGGTATTACAATCTCTTGCTACAGCATTGTCTAGTGGGTCCCAACCCCCGTCCACCCCGCAGGTTGTTTCGCCCCCCGCGCCCCCTCTGTCTTATCCGCCACCTTTTCCGGCGTACGACGAGTCCGTCGAAGAGTGGGACGCGTATGAAAAACGGTTAAGACAACACTTTCAAGCTTTTGGCTGGTCTGATGGCACCTTATGTCGTGCGTTATTCCTGTCGTGGCTGTCGCCTCGTCTGTATCAGCTGCTTTGCCAACTCGCCCCCTTGCAGGATCCTGCGTCGCTGTCTTTCGATCAAATGTGCGGCCTTTTTTCACAATATTACCGCAAACGGACTCATGTGATAGCGGCCCGTGTTGAGTTTTACCGCTGCAGGAAGCAGCCACAACAGTCTTATCGGGCGTGGGCCGCGGACCTCCACGGTTTAAGCCGTCGTTGTCATTTTGTTACGGATGTGCATAAAGAATCGTATGCCGATCATATGGTCCGGGACGCTATTATTCGGCTCGCTCCCGATCGCGAGGTTCGCGAACGCGCCCTCCTGTGCGAAAATCCTTCACTTTCCGATGTTCTTAACATTGCGCAGTCTTTCGAGGTTTCGCGGGCGGCGGGCAACCAAATTGAGGCTTGGTGTGAGGTGGCGGAAATCCAACCCTCTTCTTCCCCGTTACCGGCAGGGTCGCAAAGGGATGACGTGGTCGCGGCAGTTCGCGCGCAGCCTCGGCGCCGGAGCGATCGGCCACGTGCACGGCCGCGGAAACTCGGGCCAGGCGGCGTGCGGTCACGCGACCGTAAAATGCTTCCTTCGTGTCCCTCCTGTTTTGTCGATCATGATAGACCTGACTGCCCCAAGCGGTGGTCCACGTGTCATCAGTGCCACAAGAAAGGTCACATTGCTTCTGTTTGTGCCTCCAAAATCCAAGATTCCGACGCAGAGATGGACGTAAATTGCGTCTCAGCGATTTCGGTTGCACCCAACAAGCTCTTTATTGACGTCACTGTTTTCCACAAACAGTTGCGTATGCAAGTGGACACAGGCGCGGCCGTCACCTTATTGAACTCAAAGACTTATTTGGATCTGGGTTCTCCCTCTCTCGTCCCGGTGTCGCGGAGACTGGTCAGTTACAATAAACAAAATATTCCGATCCTGGGACAGTTCTCAGCGCCTGTTACATACAAATCTGTCACTCGTAGGCTCACTTTCCTTGTTGTAAACAATGCTCACACGGACAACTTGTTTGGTCTTGACGCCTTTCAGGGGTTTGGGTTCACTATTTCCGACGACGTCAACATTGTCTCTGACCAGGTGCCCTTCCCGCAACTAGACTCTTTACGCACCGAATTTTCGGCGCTGTTTTCGGCGGGGTTGGGCTGTGCTAATAATTTCCAAGCCCACATCACCTTGAAGCCCTCCGCCAGGCCCCGCTTTTTCCGCGCTCGGCCGGTTCCGATTGCACTCCGTGACCACGTCAAAGCGGAGCTGGACCGCCTGGAGGACGCTGGGGTGGTAAAACGCATCCCGTCTAGTGAATGGGCGACTCCCATGGTCATTGTAAAAAAACCGTCGGGGCGGTTGCGCCTTTGTGGCGATTTCAAACGTTCCGTGAACGCCCAATCTATCATCGACACTTATCCATTGCCGCGCCCAGACGAGCTTCTTGCGAAATTGGCGGGTGGACAATATTTTTCAAAGATAGATCTCTCTGAGGCATATTTGCAAGTTCCTCTCGACGCTGACTCTCAGCGTTTCTTGGTCCTGAACACGCCCTTTGGTTTGTACCAATACTTGAGGTTGCCCTTCGGGGTGGCCAGCGCTCCAGCAATTTTTCAGCGTTTCCTTGAACAACTCACACTGTCTGTGCCCGGTTGTGTCAATTATCTCGATGATATAGTAGTGTCCGGGTCCTCAGCCGATGAACACTTACGCAACTTACGGGCACTGTTCACGGTATTACAGGAGGCGGGGTTGACGTGCAACCTGGAGAAATGCCACTTTTTTCAGCCTTCTGTCACGTTTTTGGGGTTTGAGGTTTCTAGTGAGGGCAGCAAGCCCCTCAGTCAGAATGTCTCTCCCGTGTTGGCTCTCCCTCGGCCGACTTCAGTCAAGGACCTGCAAGTGTTTTTAGGAAAGGTCGCTTATTATCATAAATTCTTGCCGGGGGCTTCATCTATTGCGAAACCCCTGCATGACCTGCTGCGCAAAGGGACTTCCTTCCATTGGTCATCGGCCTGTGAAACAGCATTTTGCACATTAAAGGAGCTGCTGCAATCGGCTCCCTGCCTCGTCACCTATCAACCCGGCCTCCCTCTTGTCTTGGCAACGGACGCCTCTCAACATGGGATTGGGGCGGTGCTCGCTCATAAATATCCAGACGGATCTGAGCGACCGATCGCTTTCGCCTCTAAAACGCTCACTCCGGCCCAAACCAGATATTCGCAAATTGAGAAGGAGGCCCTTGCTATTGTCTACGCTCTGAAGAAGTTTCACGTCTTTCTGTATGGCGTAAAATTTCATCTTATAACTGATCACAAGCCGCTGGTTTCTCTCTTTCACCCTTCGGCGTCACTACCGGACAAGGCCGCTCACCGTCTTCAGCGTTGGGCGCTGTTCCTATCTCGGTATAACTATGCGATACACTTCCGCCCTACATCCAAACATGCCAATGCGGATGCGCTCTCCCGGCTTCCGGCTGGACCAGACCCAGACTTTGACCAGGAAGAATTGCTGTGCTTTCATGTCGACTTAGCCGCTCAGCAAGCAGTGGATGGTTTTCCCATCACGGGTGCCAAGGTGGCTCGGGCTAGTGCCGCAGACCCGGTCCTCCGCAAGGTGATCCGTCTGGTCCAGCAGGGCTGGCCTGAGACTCCGCCGAAACGGGCATCGGACCCCCTCAGAAACTACTACGCATTTCGACACCGTTTTTCTGTTGTAGATGGCGTGCTTCTCCTTGATTCTGAGGATTCCTCTCCTAGGGTCGTCATTCCTTCGGCCCTCCGCTCAGAGGTCCTCAAGCTGCTACACGCCGATCATTGGGGGGTATCTCGTACTAAGGCATTGGCCCGCCGCCATGTGTTTTGGCCGGGCCTGGCCAGCGACGTGTCTCGTATGGTTACCTCGTGCTCACTATGTGCGCAACATCAAGCCTCCCCTCGGGCAACATTCGCCCCATGGCCTCAACCTTCGCAGGCCTGGGATCGCCTACACATTGATTTTGCGGGCCCCTTCCTTAATGCCTATTGGTTGCTGGTTATTGATGCCTTCTCTAAGTTCCCTTACGTGGTCCGTTGCCTTTCAACCTCAGCCACGGCCACGGTTGCCGCCTTGTCACGCATTTTCTCGATTGAAGGCCTTCCCACTACCGTGGTGTCTGACAACGGTCCTCAGTTTGTTTCCCGCGAGTTTGCCTCCTTCTGCAACGCCCGAGGTATCCGCCATGTCCTGGCCCCACCCTTCCATCCGCAGTCAAATGGGGAGGCTGAAAGATTTGTTCGCACCTTTAAGACCCAGTTAAAAAAATATGTGGCTCGGTACCCTTCTGATGTTGCCCTCGATCAATTTCTCTCATCCTTTCGGTTCACCCCGTTTGGCGACAAGAGTCCTGCGGAACTTCTCCATGGCCGGCAGCCCCGGACTCTGCTTCATCTCCTGCGTCCGAGCCCAGGACATTCATCTGTGTCTCCATCTTCTCGCTTCCGACCAGGGATGGCTGTCTGGGCACGTGGGTTTGGACGTCGACCGAAATGGATTCCTGCCATCATCACCAGATGCCGCGGCCGCCGTCTCTGCGACATACGCACGGAAGACGGCATCACTGCACGTCACCACGACCAGCTGCGCCTGCGTGTGGAAGAGCGGGAGCCCCCCATACCCCAGCCGATGCTCTCGCACCAGTCTGCTCCACTAACCAGCCCACAGGCCGAAGAGAGGTTCCTGCCGTTCCCTGCAAGTTGTCTGCCTCTGCCAGGGACTGACCCAGGTCCCTCCTCTCAGGGACCTACACCTTTGCGGGTACAGCCAACACCCATGCTGGATTCATCTCCTCCTGATGCATTGCTCCCTTCGGGTCCACCATCACCAGGTCCGGGGACTGAGATGGAGACGGAGCCACCATCACCGATCCTGCCATATGGGTTGTCGGGGGAGGGGCGCCGACGCTGCCCGCGCTCCAAGTACTTCCGACCCTACGCAACGGTGCCTGCCCGCAACCTCAGTCAGAGCCCAACAGATGACGACGTCATGGACATTGCTCGCATCCGAGCCTCCCCAAGGGGAAAGGAATGCTGTAAGGCACACACACAGCCGATAACATACGTCGGAAGTCGGCCGCGAGAGTGCGCCGCGGGAAAATGCGGCAAACGCCAGAGCACGCCACGGGCGGGTCAATGACCCAAGCAGCGCGGTGTTGTGCTCTGCGCTCAGTGTGTTGTTTACGAGGTACGAGATCACTTCGCGGGTTACTCGTGCAGCCAGTGCACGCCAGTGTTCTGTGTAGCAGTGAGATAGTTGTTCTCGTGACTACAACAATAGACCTTTGTAAATTTCCATCTGTAAAATACAATATTTCTTTCACATATAATCATGATTACAAGCTTCATCCTAATCAATGTTTATGAATGTTTGCACCATATAGTTTCAGATCTGTAATCCTCATTATGTACCCAATAAAGATGCTGATATTATATTCAACTGATATAATCTGTAACCTCTCTTTGTTAAATGAAAATGTTTATATTACTACCTTTAAATCAAAGTTGTATACAATTCTGTTTACCCAACATACAAGAACATATATTTCCGTAGTCTTCCAGAGTATGAAAGTAATATTGTATATTTAACTAATTGTATAATTGATTAACATACTTTTGTATATTTTATTTAATGTGTACATTACGACCTAGAAGTCCATCATTTGTAATGTTAACTAGGTTGTACCACTAATGTGAAAGAATATTATGTATCCAAAAATTGTACAGATTATTAACACACTATTTCTATTTTATTTGATATGTGAAGTATGATTTGTAAGTAGTTCACACATAATGTTAACTATGTTTACATCACACAAAGATCCACCTCCGAAGATACTCAGATATTCATGTAAACAGGAACTTACAGTCATCTCCATAACATCTTTGAGTTCTATACTTTGACTCTGTCTCAATCTATGCAGTCTTTGCTTTGTTTATGATTATATCTCTCTGCAGTAAAAGCAGTACTTTAGTTGTATGATGGAAAGTTTTAAGATCACTGGAAGAGTGTTTAATTTCGCTTCAACATGTATAAGTTATTTTGTTACTTTGACATATTACTTAGTGACACCTTGCATCTTAACACATATGCAAACCCATATCGTAAAGATGGCATTTTGGTCATCTATATATACCGCCTTGCCCTTCACATTAGATAATTCCGATTCTTTAACTTTTCACCCAATGTATTAATGCTTATAATGACTATTGTAATTAGAGTGTGGACTTGATAATGGCCTAAAAACCAAATTCCAGATGTGACAATAAATAATACAACCTTACAGTCAAATGGCGGTCAAATCATTTTAACATATCAATAATTGATTATATGCCCTAACAGGCAATTGACTATTTCTGTGTGGCTGCACAACTATGCTTGATCCATTGCAGGAATCCAGGGCAGGCTGTGAGCAATAGGTACTAAAGGGTGGGGGGTGCTACAATCAAAGTTTGTTATAAGTTGAGAATTTAGGCAGGATGGGTACAGTACCTGGTTGGCCTGAAGTGGGAAATCTTGTTTTGAATCCCAGTCCAGCACAAATTTCAACTTTACAATTGAATTTATTTCAAGACTCAGAAATGCTTAATATGATTGAATTTTTCAAATTTGTTGAATTATGGCCATTGGAGCCAACCAACGATGTCTGTTCTTTGAAACAGGTCTGAAAGAATGAATACCAAAGCAATAATTGTATAATAAAAGAAATGTAGTCAGGCCAATCCATTCATGCATACTTTCTGAAGAATTAAGAGGACCCATCTACACAAAATGTGCATGTTGTTTTGGGAGTGAATGAGGAACAATAAGATGGTGGTTTTAATGATTAAGGTGTTCTATATTCTCTCTCTCTACTTGAGTACAATGCACAGAATGTTCATATAACAATGTGAAACTTTTGGAATAATCCTCCTCTGGGATGTCATTCAAATGGTATTTTGCATTGGCTTGAATTTTGATTGTCATTGAAGTGCTGAGATGTCATTTGTATGTTTATTTTTGGGAGTCAAAAAGGGTTGATCAGTGCCAAATTGGTTGAATATGTAGGCTGGTAGAGAACTGGCTGTTATGTTATTCACTAGAAACTGCAACACAGTTGCAGCTGTGTAAGTGGTTGCATTGTTGTGCACCAATAAGAAATAACATCCCTTTATTGATGTGGACAAACCCTGAATCATCTTGCACATTCAATCCATGAGACACTAATAATACTGGGAATTTACTGTGGTGTGAGTGTGAAATAATTCCCTATTAATATTGCCATGAGCATGTCTTTCATGTTAATGTGAGTAGTATGTGGGTTTTTCAGAACTGTCTAGTGTATAGTTAAGCTGTCTTTTAGTATGGTTTATGGATTGTGATTGCTGTGTTCATACAGAAGTTGCAATGGTTACTGTTGGAATTCCAATGTTAGATGCATAATCAGCCCTCTTGGGCACATGGCTACCAAGAGAGGAATCATTCCAATGTGCACCCTGTGAGTATACTGGGGGTGTGGGTGGGAATGGAAAGGAGAAGCTATCCCACATGTAAAATAGGTGCTTTCAAATGCTTGCATGTGAGATAGGGACGGGCCTGATCTTGGAAATTTGGTACGGAGCTGAGTGCCGAGTCTGCATCTGAGATTTGAATGATTCTATGACCGTGTAGGATGCAGATTCCTAGACTTGCACCATATGGTGGTGGGGTTTTGCGTGGTACTAAATAGAGCAGTGCTCCAGTACACACGGAAGGTGGTTGCACAGGTAGCGAGGGCAATTTGGAATCGACTGGTCAGTTTTTCATGTTAGAGGGTGTTAAGGAAAATCCAGAAAGGTTTTCGGTGTCAAAGGGTGCTGGAAAGATGTAGGACAATGGTACATATAGCAACAGTCGATACTGTAGTTGTAAATTACAGTAACTGTGTTGGGAAGGAGCCAGAGTTCCAAGAACTAATAGAAGTAATTGAAACTAAAATAATTGTATGTGCTGAAAGGTGGCTAAAGCTAGACATAATCTTAGTTGAAATTTCTACAAAAGACCTAATAGTCTTGAGAGTAGGTAGATCAAATATCATCAGTGTTGTAATTTGTAGTAGTTTAGCTTGTAGCAAAATTGAAATAGATAGTTCCTGTGAGTTACATCTACTTACACACTCTGCAAGACATACAGTTTGTGGTTGAGGGCACTTCACACCATTACTAGTAAATTGTTCCCTGTTCCACTCCAATATAGAGCAAAGGGAAAAACAATTGTCTATTTGCTTCTGTAATAGCCATGGTTATTTATATGAAATGTAAGTTGGCAGGAGAATCATTCTGTAGTCACCTACGCATGCTGTTGTTAGCGTACCTACAAATCCCTCAATCCCACAGAAGTTTTTCCTACCCAAGTGGAAACTGTCAGATACATAATTAGTCATTTTATTTTTATACTGTCAGTTTTATCATACTGAGTTGTCTGTTATTCCATGTCAGCTCAACAAGGCCTCCTACTTGACCATCACATATTTTGTTGAAATTTTATGTCAACATTCACACATGCTTCCAATGAAGATTGGTAAAGTTTAAAATTCGACGATGCAATACCGCAGGAGATATAGCCACTTGTTTGGTCCCATGTGGTTCATTCCATGTCATATCAACACACTGATAAAATTTATTAAGGATTAAATTTTCAAATTTTTGTAAAAAAAGAAATGCTACACTCAGATTAGTAAAATGCCATTTTCTTTGGAACCAATAGAGGTACAGACCTGGAAAATTTATTTTAAAGCTATTCAGATGGGCTTTCATTTCATATGTCACACAATGGTGTTGCAAATTTAACTTTTTGTAAATTTCTAAATAAATTTCAAATTTCCAAAAAAAGCCACACTATAAATTAGGAAAAAAATAGCGAAACTTCCTTGCACTATAACCTTACACCTGCCCAAGATTCATTTTGGGATCACATTTTGAAAGATTTTCTAGTTCCAGGTGTGTGTGTGTGTGTGTGTGTGTGTGTGTGTGTGTGTGTGTGTGTGTGTGAAGTTAGGCTTCATATATCTCGGGCTCTAAAGGTACGAAAAATGTGAAACTTGCTTTGTAGTAACATAACAATGCAAGGTTCTCAAATATAAAATTTCATTAAGGTATCACTTTGCAATACCAAGTAAACTAAGTACAAAGTTAAAGATTTTGTAAAAAAGCTTAAAATGCGCCTTTCTCACGTTCAATTTAAAAAAAAAAAAAAAAAAAAAGAGAGAGAGAGAGAGAGAGAGAGAGAGAGTATATTTGATTATACATTGAAGGCTAACAATGCTACATAATTCAAATTGAAAAAGGGTAATTGAGACATGGAAAAATGTTAACTTTGGATATTTATATCTTATAAAGTAATCACGTGATGAACTTGAAACGAACTACATAATAACTCAGTAGCACAAGGGTGTGCAACACAAAATTTAATTTGCAGACTGTTTTCCAATGTTTTACAAACTGGTCAAAATGACATTTTTGTGAAAAGGTGAAAATAAGGTAGAATCTAAATTTATTTTACAACTGAAGTTTTCTTCTTTTTCTCAA
The DNA here is from genome assembly GCA_026315105.1 of Locusta migratoria. Classification (NCBI taxonomy): domain Eukaryota; kingdom Metazoa; phylum Arthropoda; class Insecta; order Orthoptera; family Acrididae; genus Locusta; species Locusta migratoria. The sequence continues at coordinate 341,355,484 of CM048755.1, forward strand.
TAAAACATAAAAACCAGTCTTATTCAACCCAGCTTGCACCCTACTGTAACAGTGGATTCAATTTCTAATGTAGGCTAACAATGCTATAGAAACGGTAGCAAAGTAGCCACCAACAAAATTCAGCAAAAAAGTTTTTACTTTTGAAACTTTGAATGAAGTGGCTTAGTAATGTAAAGTTTTGAATTTAAAATATTGTTCACATACTGCTTTCCAAATCTGAAATTCAGTTAAAACTTGATTTTCATAAATAAAAAAAAAAAAAAAAAAAACACCCCTGCGAAAATGGGTTATATTCAATCCTCTCTTACAAAATGTGTTGTCCATAACTGATTTCAAATTAATCTCTGTTGCAATAATTTATCATCATTCATTCATTCAAAAAATCTTTGATATTTCTGCTTGCACTAAAAGTAGATACCCGAAAATTCAGACCAAATTTTTAGTGATGTGCCATGGCAATTACAGATGTCTGGTATCTCTTGACAATGTATCATGACACATTATATTTTTAATTTGTAAATAATTACTATATTTTAATTTTGCCCATTATTGTTAGTGATTCTTCAGTGACACTTTTATTTCTGTGAAATAAAACGATCTCGCCTTTAGTCACAAAGATTGTTTTTATTTGTACACAATGAATTTTGAGCCCTGAGGGCCCACCATCAGGTGTCTCTATGATTCTTTACACATATTTCAAAATTTGGGTATATAAAGATCAAACATGGGTTGTACCATATGGAAAATTTTTAAAAACAGGTTCATATAATTAAAGACTTTTCATAATTGAATTACTTATTAAACAGTCGTGCACAAACAAGTCTGGTGCAGTGTGAGACTTGTCCACACTGGAACACATTTGCAGGTATAAATATCATCACAAACATTTCCCATCTTGAAGCACATTGTGGAATAACAACAACTCAAAGATTTACAGCTATAAAGGTGTTCCACTTCTATATTATTAAGAAGCTCGATACAAATAATATTACTAACATGCTCTATACAAATAATGGTGTTCAATTTTATATACATGAAGATTTTTTTAAAGATACAGATTATTTATGTTAAACTTCCTACTTTTTAAATTTATAAATTGATATTGCTTCATAAGATATTTGTAAAAACATTAATTATTGTTGTAAGTTGGCTAAATGTGAATGCTAAATTCTGTTTGTTCATTCAACATGTTTTCAGTTTATTTTTCTTTATGTAACAATTTTTCTAACTGTTCAAGTAAATCATATTTTTCCCATTTATTTGTTTGTGGAGTACTGTTAGGTACTGTGGGTGTCATTTTGTGATTATTGAATTATAGATAGTTAGCTATTGTGGATTTGTCAAAATGATTAAGTCTAAAAGCATCAGTATGTTGTTTGTAACATCTGTGGAAAGTTCTTCCAGGTTTGCATATGTAAAATGCAGGACAGCTGTTGCATTGGAATTTGTGTATCCCACTGTGTTTTGTAAGTGTAGGGTTTTCATTCACTGTGTAAGTGGTGTCCTAGTTTGTTGTTATTGGAGAAATATATTGTAATATTAGTGTTCTTGAATAATTTGGCTACTTTTGTAATGTGCCTAAATACAGAATACTTGTTAAAATTTGTGTTTTGTTAGCGGATTTAACACACATGGCGCTGACGTCCTTCCAGAAGGATGACAATGGTGGCTTAGTTTTTCATACTTGTAGTTACGAATTTGCATACAGTGTCATATTTCATTTCTTTGAATCTCCTGTTTCTATTTCAGATCAATGTTAGTTTGTATTGTTGATTGGCAAAGTGGTAGAATATCGCTGCAAAGCAGATTTTGAAGTATTCCTTGTAGTTAGGTTTGTATTTCTTAAACATTCTTTAATTATCGCAACATTTATATGCATATATTTCATCTTAAACATTGTTTTAATAATAATGATTCATCAGATGAAAATTCTAAAACATTCATTTTCACGTCCTTTCATAAATACGGGCAACATTCCAAAACTAATGGTGTGATTGTGAAAAAATCTCTTATACATTTCTGTGTAGTCATATGAAGGTATTTTATACCTTTTGAAATAAAATTAAAACAAAAAATAATTCCAGGCTATATGGGTTTATTAGTGTGTTTTTGTTAGTGATGTTAGCTTGTATTTTTGTTAATAATTTGTAAATTGTTTTTTCTGAGTGACCATTCTTGGAAGAAATTGTTTTGATTGTATCAATTTCCTCTTTTAGTGCTTCATGTTTCAAAAGTACTGTGTGTGTTAGGTGTAACATGGACCTAAATGAGGCATATTTGTATTGTGTGATAATTGGTGTATTGCGACATCAGTGTCAATTGGTTTCCAAAAAAATGTAAAAATTATGCTCTTGTTGCTCATATGTACTTGATGTCGTGTTGAATTGTGGATTTTATTTTTCTGTGAAGTGAACTGAATATAGTAAGAAGTTCTCAGAGTTCATATTTAGTTCCATCAAATAGGAGTAGAGTGTCATCCACATACCTCCTGTAATACACTTTTTTCCTCTAAATAATTCATTTTCTTGGTTGTTGATGAATACATCACCCAGAAAGCTTGGCATGCAGTTACCCATCACCAACCTCTCTGTTGGTAGATTTTATTATTAAATTAGAAGTAGTTGTGGGATAGTACTAGTTAAAGTGCATCTACAAACTCTGAAATTTCTGGTATGGTTAGTTTTTTGTGTTCTATAAGGTTTTGTTTAATAATTTATATTGTATCTTTATAATGGGCACATTTGTGAATAGATTGACAATTTTGAATCATGCAAATTTGCCTTCTGTGGGATTTTGTACATTTTGATAAGTGTTGTTAACCCATGTGTTTTAGTTTGTAGGTGGTTTCAAAAAGTGTAAAATTCTCTGAGGATATTATTTAGCAACTGTGACTGTTTATTTGCAGGTGTATTCTTGGAATTTACAATTGGTCTAATTGGGGCATTATTTTTGTGAATTTTAGATTGTGCAGCGAGTTTGGGGGCAGTGGGATTCATGACTGTGCAATTTTTTATTTGTTTTTCAGATAGGAGGAAGTCACTTTGGTTAAGGAATTTCTTTAATTTCTTCTGGAATTTACAGGTTGGGTCATGATTCAATTCAGTAATATTGTTTTCTGAGAAGAAATTAACAGTTTTAGTGATGTAATCGTTTTTGTTATGTAGTACATTGGTTTCCTTTACCTGCTTTCACTGCAATAGCATCATGCTTGTTAAGTTCTCATTTCAACTGTGTAAAGATTTTGTTTTCCTCAAACCCTATGTTGGGGAGTTTTTTCATTTTCTCTTCTTATATATATAATTAAATGTTGTGTGCTAGGGTAATCTGTTCATTGTTGATGATGGTTGGCCATATCTGCAGCTTTCTTTGTGTCAACTGTCAGTTTTTTTTCTTTTCTTTCTTTTCTTTTTTTAATTACGGTGATTAAACATTGGTTTGATATTGTTTATAAGACCTTTCTCCAGTAATTTTCGCTCCATTTTTGTGAAACTGGTGTTGATTTTGTTTATAAACCTTTCATATAAATTTTTTGTTATAGGGGCCACAGCATTATTAATACTATGGAGCTTCTCTTTAAGGGATGTAAGTTTCTTTTTGAGTTCGTCAGTAAGTGTAGACTTAATTTTTGTGCACACGGTTGTTATATATTCTTTTACATAATTCATTACACACATTCCTTAATAATTATTGATACTGCTCTGAAGAGCCAATTTTCTGCAGAAGTTTTGGCTCTTTTAGCAAATAGTTATAAAAAGATGAGAATTCTTTTAAATTGTGTTGGACCATCAACATACCTTCAACAGATTCAAGGGTCAACCTATTCCTGTTGTTAGTCCACAGTGTGGTAAGTAGTGAAAGTATTCTCTCTCCATTTGCATTGTGATCTGATTTACTGAAAAAGTATTCAACACGTTTTAACAATTCTGAATTACAGTTAAGACTTACTTTTACAAAAAACTTTGCCCACTTGTTGCTACAAGGTAATCCACTCACTCGGTTACAATGAACAGCAATTTACACTCACAAGACACATGTGCATGACATGAATCTTCTAATGCCAACTGTCAAGCCAAGAATCCAGAACTGGAAATATGGAGGGGGAATTTTAAATAATCAATATTTGCACTCAGTTGATTGATGTGCCACCTGGAGGAAATGTCTGGATTAATCCTGATGTGTGGTCATGCTATGATTGTAGTGTGTTGAATAACTCAAGATGTAGGTGGTAAAGGTGTTTACGTTCTTCTTTCTGTTTGTGTTGTAGTCTGATTTCTGTAAGTAGCCAGGCTTTCTCAATTTACCCCTCTCTCCACCCTGTGAGATTACCGCCCAATAGAAATACTGGTAATTAATAGCATTTGATAATTAAACAGTATGAAGTTCACTGCAAACATTGACCATGCCAATGCACTAAATGTTACACAATTTTAATCTTATTAATTATGGTAGCAATGTATGTACACAGTTGGGTGACAGCATTTATAGTTAGGCCATAGGTAGAAATTCTCCACGTTGAGATTTGCCGTGTGCTTGTAGCTGACGGGAGGCCAGCGAGCAGGTCGACGTTGGTGGCTTGTTCCAACTTAGGATTTTACAGTTCGTTTCTGGTGAGGGGGGAGAGGGACAATGGCGAGTGCCAGGCACAGTGCAATGCACAAATATTGTAATACTACTGGCATTTGAAGTAATACGATGCAGTTAGGAACCTTTAAGGCCCTCATTACAAAATAGCCTGTTGATAAATAAACAATACATTAGCTGATATAGTCACATCTAACGTAATATGTTTAATTGACAATGAAAAGTAATAAATTACCAACGAAGACAAGACAGTTACACAACTAGCATGCCAATGTTTGTTTATAAAAATAATATATTAACTATTTCTCATTTTTATTTTCAATTAATCTTGTGTATTTTACCTTGAAATATTCAGTTAAATCACTTATCTGTGATATAAGAAATTGCACTATTATAATAAATAGTACAAAGGATGTTTATATTAATATAAAAACGTAAGAAAATATTTGTTAATGTGTAGTGTAATTATTTTGATTTTAAGTAAAGTTTTAGAAATGTATTGGCTGAGCGCTGTACGTTGGCAAATCGGTTACAACAGCTCACATGGGGAAGTTGATGACGTAGGGGAAAAAACCCCGGCAGTTGAGTTTTGGCGCGCGCGCGCGCGCGAGGGCAGAAGTGAGGACTCCAGAGCACATGGTGTGGCTGGCCGGGCGGCGTCGCTCTGCATCAGTCGGCATGTGGATCTCGAGGTGGTGACTTGAGATTTGTCCCGTCGGGGGTTTGAATCCTTTCTCGGGCATGGATGTTCATGTTGTCTGTAGTAGAAGTTAGTTTATAAGTAGTTTGTAAGTTTAGGGACTGATGACCCCACAGCTTAGTACCATAAGCTTTACCAACATTTGAACATATTTGTAACCAAGTGAGTTTCAAAAAATATCTAATTATTTCTGAAACAGTATAATAATGATCCTGAAATTAGTGGATTACCTTGTAGCAAAAAGTGGGCAAAGTTTTTTTCGTGAAAGTAAGTTTAACTGTCATTCAGAATTGTTAAAACTTGTTGAATACTTTCTCAGTATATAAGAACAGAATGAAAATGGAGAGAGAATATTTTCACTACTTACCACACTGTGGACTAATAACATGAATAGGTTGAACCTTGAATCTGTTAAAGGTATGTTGAGGGTCCAACATAATTTAAAAGAATTCTCATCTTTTTACAACTACAGTGAATCTTCCCTTACCGGACACTTCCCAATAGCGGACTCCTCTCAACAGCGGACATTTTAAAATTCCCCTGCAAAAAAACGTTAGCCCTTATGCTAGAATTATTCTGAATAGCGAACAGTCTCAATAATGGACATGGACACTGTAATATGTCCACCAACAACAATCAAAACTTCCAAATAATGGACAACATGAAAGAATCAGTGCACTCGTGGATGATAAAAGTCTGAGTTTCGTCAATTCAAGCGTCTATTGGTTGAAGTTTTAGTGCGTTTCTCTTTCATACAGCTTGGTTTCACGGCATTGCCATATATTGGAACTTCTTTGGAGTACAGTACATACAGTATTGCACTATGCAGCACAGACGTAGGCCCGTAGAGACTGACAAATCGTGCGGTGCCAAGAACTTTCCGCCTGTTGTCGATAGATCAGATGTTGCCAAGCGTTTAACAGTAAATGCACTATTGTAACAAAAAAAATTATGTGATCTAGTTGTAACGAAAGCTTCTTGCTTTGCAGAAAATTAATGGGTGAGCCACCCGCTAATGTTACCGGGATTTGAACATAGGTATGAATGTGTTTACTGATTGGAAAAGCAATCTATCATAAATTGAAACATTTTGTTCCATTCATGCGTAAGGCAGCACAACGAAATCTCGAAAAACAATGTGAAAATATTCACATCCTCAGTTAGAAGAGCCTTTTTTATTTATTTACTTTTGTCATGAACAAATAAGACCCAAATGCATGCCAGATTCAGGTCCTCTACTTCGTCAAAAAGCGATGACGTTTTATGAGCTGATTGAAGGAAAGGAACAAAAATTCCTCATAAATGATAAGTGGCTGGATCCGTTCAAGAAGCGGCCTGGCATTCACACATTTTACAATCATACTTCGCGATATTCATGTCATTCCGTGTGTTTCAGCGTGAAAACGGGGAACTTCGGTTTATCCCAGATTTTTGTTATCCGAACCAGCCAATGTCCCGATCATTTCGGATAAACGGTAGTTCACTTTTGATCCTTTTCTTAACAGCGGATGCTTTTTAAAAGCGGACAGTTTTATTTTCCCCATTGGTGTCTGTTATTCAGAAGTTTTACTGTATTTGCTAACAGAGCCTAAATTTCTGTAGAAAATGGATCTTCAGAGCAGTATCAGTAATCATTAAGGAACATGTGTATTGTCACTCATTTATTAAATCTAAATGTATGTTTCATGTGACATCTTTTTTGCTCCTTTGTTCTCCTTTTCGAAGCTCATTGCGTCTGGTCACCTTTTACATCCATTAGAAATGAATTATGTAAAAGAATATGTAACAACCTTGTGCACAAAAGTGAAGTCTACTCTTACTGACAAACTCAGAAAGAAACTTGCACCCCTTAAAGAGAAGCACCATAGTATTAATAATACAGTAGAAACCATTTTTTACACTTTTCGAGGGACCTCAGTGAAATGGTCTAAAATGCGGGAAAAAACAAATGTGGGAAGTGTCTTAAATGGTAAAATATGCTTACTGGATCACTCTTGCATTTTCATAGTTTATTTGTGATATATGTACATAATAGGCAACAAAATATTCATCAGGAACTTTATTATATAATAAGTTATCCAAATTTTTACCATTTTAAGCACCAGGTGGAACTGGAACAGTTAATTTTATGGGAAGTACAAAGTTTTTTTGATGTATTTCATTCATCGTAATTAATTAGTCCTTTTTTTTAATTGATTAGTCAGCAAATTTTTAACCGACATTAATTATTTATGTAGTAAAACTGCAAAAGCTCTATTCTTTTTGTATTTTTCGATGTTTCACACAATGATATTCAACAATTTATTCACGTACTCGAGTGCAAATATATGCATAAGTATTTCTGTGACTTTGCATAGCATCAGCATTTCACACTATTATCAAGTTTTTGAGGTTATAATGTACTGTGCTCCCTTCAATGTGCAGAAAAACATACATACACACGCAAACTATCAGTCTCATCATTTATAAAAGTCGCAAAAAATATTTGGATAAATGTTTGCATTTCACAACAAGAATAAATTTTCGAAACGCGTCGTGCAAAGCACGAAAAACTAGTAAACAAAGCAAAACTGACAATCAGTACAGTGCCTGATTGTACTATACTCCCATCAGCCACCGCGTCGTAAGTTATTTAGGTGAGTACTGCAAACTACGAAACAAAAAATATACATTTGAGTAAATGCAAAGTGTCAAGAAATTGACTGTGTAGTGTTTATAAACACTATACTTGAAAGTAAAAGTCATGCCAGCATCAAATAATGTCAATTATGTCATTAATTTTTTCACGAACATGGTTTCAAAAAGCGTAAAATGGAGGAAAAGTGTAAATAAGTTAACGCATAACAGGGGCGAATTAACATTGTGAACATAGGAAAATTGACGGGACGGAAAAAAAAAAAAAGTGTAAATGGAGGGAAAACATAATCCGCGAATTTAAAAATGGGGATTTACTGTAATGTAACCCCTGTAACAAAAAATTTATATGAAAGGGTTATAAACAAAATCTACATCAGTTTCACAAACATAGAGCAAAAATTACTGGAGGAAGGTATTAATTACAATATCAAACCACCGTTTAATCACCATAATTTAAAAAATCTGATAGTTTACAAAAAGAAAGTGTCAGATATGGCCAACTTCAACCACAAAGAATAGATTATCCTGACACACAACATTTAATGGGAGGAGGAGGAGGAGACACATGATGCTATTGCAATTGAAGCAGATAAAGGAAATTCCAATGTAATACCTTACAAAAATGATTACATTACTAAAACTGTTAATTTCTTCTCAGAAAACAACATTACTGTTTTGAATCATGACCCAACCAGTAAATTCCAGATGAAATCTAAGAAATTGCTTAACCAAAGTGACTTCTTCCTATTTGAAAAACAAAATAAAAACTTGCACAGTTATGAATCACACTGGCCCCAAACTCTGTGCACAATCTAAAATTCCTAGAAATAATGCCCCAATTAGACCAATTGTAAATTCCAAGAATACAACTGCAAATAAGCTTTCACAGTTGCTAAATAATATCATCAGAGAATTTTACACTTTTGAAATCGCCTACACAGTAAAAAATACACTAGAGTTAACAACACTTACCAAAATGTATAGAATCCCCATGGAGGCTAAATTTACATCATTCGATGTTGTCAATCTATTAACAAATGTATCCATTAAAGAGACAATAGAAATTATTAGAGAAAACTTTATAGAACACAAAAAACTAACCATACCAGAGATATCAGAGTTGGTAGACCCACTTGAACTGGTACTATTCCACAACCACTTCTAGTTTAATAATAAAATCTACTAACAGAAAATGTCAACTTTGGGTAACTGCAAGTCAAGCTTTGTAGCTGATGTATAATCAACTATCAAGAAAATAAATTATTTAGAGGGGAGAAAAAGTGTATTACAAAAGGTATGTGGATGACACACTACTCCTATTTGATGGCACTAAAGATGGACTCTGAGAACTTCTTACTATATTCAATTCACTTCACAGAAAAATAAAATTAATAATTCAGTATGAAATCTTAAAAGTACAAATTAGCAGATCATCAATTTTTACATTTACTGGAAACCAACTTACACTGATGTCACAATACACCAATTTTCACACAATGCAAATATGCATCATTTAGGTCCATGTTACACAGAGCACACACAGTACCTTTGAAACCTGAAACACTAAAAGACGAAATTGATACAATCAAAACAATTGCTTCTAATAATAGTCACTCAGAAAAATCAATTGACAAACTATTAAGACAAATACAAGCTAACACCACTAACAAGAACACACTGATTAAAACCACTAACAAAAAACAAATGTTACAAGTATTCCATATTTAGGCACATCACAAAAATAGCCAAATTATTCATGAACACTAATAATACAGTATCTTTCTCCAATAACAACAAACTGGGACACCACTTACCTAACACAGTGAACAGAATATAGTGGGATATACAAATTACAATGTAACAGATGTCCTGCATTTTACATATGCAAAACTGGAAGAACTTTCCACGTATGTTACAAACAACACGCTGATGCTTTTAGACTTAATCGTTTTGACAAATCGACAGTAGCCAACTATCTATACCTCAATGACCACAAACTAATTGACGTCCACATTAGCCTAACTGTACTCCACACACAAAAACTGAAAACATGTTGAATGAACAAACAGAATTTAGCATTCACAGTTTTTCAGTAATTTCAAAAGTTTATTTTGTCCTGGTGACACAAATACTTAGCATTACAAACCAGTTGCCGACCTACAACCAAAATAAATGCTTCTACAAATCTCTGATTAAGCAATATCAATTTTTAAATTTAAAAAGTAGGAATTTTAACATAAATTATCTATAGTAAAAAAAATCTTTATGTATATAAAATTGAACAGCTTTATTTGTATAGAGAAGCTTAGTAATATAGAAGTGGAACATCTTTATAGCTGTAAGTCTTTGAGTTGTTGTTGATATTTCACAGTGTGCTTGAAGATGGGTAGTGTTTGTGATGATAGTTATTTACACCTGCAAATGTACTCCAGTCTGGACAATTCTCATACTGCACCAGACTTGTGTGTGCATGACTGTTTAATAAATAATTCAATTGTGGAGTGTCTTTAATTATATGAACCTGTTTTCATAAATGTTCCACGTGTTACATCTCATGTTTGATCTTGACAGGCCCTCAGAACACCACTAAGCACTAAAAAATTGGCTCTCACAGGGTGCGTGACATTTGACGCGCAGAGCTAGTCTAAACCCGACCACCTTCATTTGGAATTCATATTGCTTTCATGGCAGACAGCACTAAATATATAACACTAGCTTGTAGTAAACTGTTAGTAATTTCACCTTGCACAAAGGCAATCTGTTGATATCTTACTTTATAACATATAAATAAAAGGTACAGGTAGCTGAAATGTAACTGATTTCTGTGGTATTGTTGTTTGTCTTTAATTTATCCATCATTTATGGGTATTGTTAGTGGTTTTTGGAAAATTGAACTTCATTTTTTTTTCTAATACTTGAAAAAGTGCTCTTTCTAAATGGCATTAGGTAGAAATTAATTTTAAAAAAATGTAAAATTATATTGAATGCAATGAGGTTTTTTTTGCAACAAGCAATATTGAACTGAGTTTGTAGGAAGGTAGAAAGTGGAGGATATTTCTGGTTCAAAACCTAGCATTACTAAGCTGTTTTATCCAAAGTTTTATGTTCATTGTGCTTTATTGTCTTTAATCAACAAAATATAATTATCCAAAGTCAAAACTTTGTTTCTGCATTATTTTTGCAACCACTTTGATTCAGTTTATATAGCATTGTTAGCCAGCAGATGCAGATAGCCATACCATAGGTGCAACCACAGTGGAGGGGTATCTGTGGAGAGGCCAGACAAATGTGTGGTTCCTGAAGAGGGGTAGCAGCCTTTTTCAGTAATCACAGGGGCAACAGTCTGGATGACTGACTGAGCTGGCCTTGTAACATCAGCTAACATGGCTTTGCCATGCAGTTACTGCAAACTGCTGAAAGCAATGGGAAACTACAGTCGTTACTTTTCACGATGACATGCAGCTCTACTGTATGGCTATATGATGATGGCGTCTTCTTGGGTAAAATATTCCAGAGGTAAGATAGTCCCCCATTCAGATCTCCGGGCGGGGACTATTCAGGAGGATGTCGTCATCAAGAAAAACAAAACAGGCATTCTACGGGTTGGAGTGTGGAATGTTCTAACCCTTAATCTCTTAGGCAAGCTAGAAAATTTGAAAAGAGAAATGGGTTGGTTAAAGTTAGATATGGTAGGGATTAGTGAAGTTCGGTGGCAGGATGAACAGGATTTCTGGTCAGGTGAGTACAGGGTTATCAATACAAAATCAGTTGGTGGTAACGCAGGAGTAGGTCTGATAATGAATAAGAAAATAGGAATGTGGGTAAGTTACTATGAACAGCATAGTGAACGCATTACCGTAGTAAACATAGACACGAAGCCAACACCGACCACAGTAGTGCAAGTTTATATGCCAACTAGCACGGTCGATGATGAGGATATCGAAAAAATGTGTGAGGAGATAAAAGAAATCATTCAGAAAGTTAAAGGAGATGAAAACGTGATTATTATGGGGGCTGGAACTTGGTAGTAGGAAAGGGAAGAGAAGGAAATGTAGTAGGTGTATATGGACTGGGGAAAAGGAATGAAAGAGGAGATCGCTTGGTAGAATTTTGCACAGAGCACAATTTAATGATCACCAACACTTGGTTTAATCATCATGAAAGAAGGCTGTATACGTTCAAGAGACCAGGAGACACTTGAAGGTACCAGACTGACATTATAATGGTAAAGAATAGATTTAGAAACCAGGTTCTAAACTGTAAGACATATCCAGGGGCAGACATGATTAAAACTTCAGAGACTACAGAAAGGTAGAAAGGTTAGGAGATGGAACCTGGATAAATTGAAGGAACCAGAGGTGGCTGAGAGTCTCAGAGGGAGCATTAGGCAAGGATTGGCTGAAATGGAGGGAAAGTAATACAGTAGAAGAAGGATGGGTAGCTCTGAGAGATAGGGTAGTGAAGGCTGCAGAGGACCATGTAGGCAGAAGGACAAAGTCTAATAGAAATCCCTGGATAACACAGGATATACTGAACTTAATTGATGAGAGAAGAAAATATAAAAATTCAGCAAGTGAAACTGGAAAAAGGGAGTACAAACGTCTGAAAAATGATATTGACACGAAGTGCAGACTGGCTAAGCAGGAGTGGCTAGAGGACAAATGCAGAACCGTAGAAGAATGCATAACTAGGGGAAAGATAGATACCGCCTACAGAAAAATAAGAGAGATATTTGGAGACAAGAAAAGCAGCTGTATGAATATCAAGAACTCAGATGGAAAACCAGTAGTGAGCAAAGAGGGAAAAGCTGAACTGTGGAAGGAATATATAGAGGGCCTATACAAAGGAAATAAACTTGAAGGCAGTATTCTAGAAATGGAAGTCGAAGTGGAGGAAGATGAGATAGGAGATATGATACTGCGAGAAGAATTTGACAGATTGCTGAAGGATTTGAGTCGAAACAAGGGCCATGGAGTAGATGATATTCCGTCTGAACTGCTGATATTGTTAGGAGAGCCAGTCATGAAAAGATTGTATCACCTGTTATGCAAGATGTATGAGACAGGGGAAATACCCTCAGACTTCAAGAAGAATATCGTAATTCCAATTCCAAAGAAAGCAAGTGCAGAAAAGTGCGAAAATTACAGACCCATCAGTTTAATAAGTCATGGTTGCAAAATACTAACTCGAATTATTTACAGACGAATGGAAAAACTTGTGGAATCCGACCTCCGGGAAGTTCAGTTTGGATTTAGGAGAAAGGTAGGAACACGGGAGGCAATACTCACATTTCAACTTATCTTAGAAGATAGGCTAAGGAAAGGGAAACCTATGTTTCAAAAGTTTGTCGATTTGGGGAAATCTTTCGACAATGTCGACTGGCATACACTCTTCCAAAATCTGAAGGTAGCAGGGGTAAAATATAGGGAGCGAAGAGTTATATTCAAGCTATACAAAAACCGTACAGTGGTTATTAGAGTCGAAGGGCAAGAAAGGGATGCGGAGTATGGGAAGGGAGTAATACAGGGTTGTAGCCTTTTCCCAGTGTTGTTCAATCTGTACATTGAACAGGCAGTGAAAGAATGGAAGGAGAAATTTGGAGAGGGCATTAAAGTTCAGGGAGAAGAAATAAAAACATTGCAGTTTGCCGATGACAGTAATTCTGTCTGCGACTGCAAAAGATCTGGAAGAGCAACTGAATGGAATGGAGAGTGTCTTGAAAGGAAGGTATAAGATGAACATTAACAAGAGTAAAACAAAGGTAATGGAATGCAATCTCAGAAAATCAGGCGATGCTGAAGGTATTAGATTAGGTAATGAGACAATAAAAGTAGTAGATGAATTTTGTTATTTGGGTAGCAAGATTACTTCTGATGGCCAAAGTAAAGAAGAAATAAAATGTAGAATGGCTATGGGAAGAAAAGCGTTTCTGAAGAAGCGAAACTTGTTAACATCCAATATTAATTTAAATGTTAGGAAGTCCTTTCTGAAAGCATTTGTCTGGAGTGTAGCATTGTATGGGAGTGAAACTTGGACGATACGTAGTTCAGATAGAAAGCTTTTGAAATTTGGTGCTACGGACGAATGATGAAATTAGATGGGTAGATCATGTAACTAATGAGGAGGTGCTTAACCAAATTGGGGAGAAAAGGAGTTTCTGGGATATCCTGACTAAGAGAAGGGATAGATTGGTTGGACACATTCTGAGACATCAAGGAATTGTCAATTTAGCATTAGAAGGAAGTGTATGGGGTAAAAATCGTAGAGGGAGACCGAGGTACGAATACATTTAGCAGATTCAACAGGATGTAGGTTGCCGTACATATTCTCAGATGAAGAGGCTTGCACAGGACAGGGTAGCATGGAGAGCTGCATCAAACCAGTCTGCAGACTGAAGAGCACAACAACAACAACAACAACAGCCAGCATTAGAAATTGAATCCACAGTTATAGTAGGATACAATGCATGTTATGTTGAATAAGATTGGTTCTGAAGCTTTACTGAAAATAAACATTAGTTGTAAAATAAATTTAGATTCTACCTTATTTTCACCTTTTCACAAGAAGAAGAAGAAGAAAAAGAAGAAGAAAAGTCATTTTGACCAGTTTGTAAAATATTGGAAAACAGAAGGCAAATTAAATTTGTATTCCTTATCCTTGTGCTACTGAGCAATTGTGTTTTTAGTTTCATGTTCATCATGTGGTTACTTTGAGATGTAAATATCCAAAGTTAATATTTTTTTCTGTGATTCAATTTTCATGTCACTATTTCCTTCGAATTTTATACCATTGTTTGTCAGAGTTGGATAATTAAATGTACTTCTTTTTGCAGCTAAAGCCATGGTATTTCTAATGAACCCAGTTAGGAATGTTTTAAAGAGCATAGTTTTTTGCAAATTGTGGTCAAACATGGCTGATTTTAGCCCTTTTTATAAAATCTTCAACTTTGTACTTGGTATGTTCAGTATTGGAAATTGATGCAGTAAATAAACTTCGTATATTTGAGAACCTTGCATTGTTAGGTTACTACATGGAAAATTTCACATTTTTAGTATGTTTAGGGCCGAAGATATACAAAGCCAAACTTTGGAATTTTTTCTGGTTCTGATTTATTTCGGCCAACTGTGTCTTCAATTTTGTAGCTGAAAAAGGCTTGTAATTTTTTTTCCATTATTATTCTTAAAGGAATGCATAGAATTTTACAAAATGTCAAATTTTAATTTCTTTCAACAAAATACTTCCCAATATATTACATCTGAAAGTCACCAGAAATTTACGGTCGCTGCATGTGAATTTGCACATGGGATGAAACAAGTGACTGTATCTCCAGCAGTATTGCATCAAGTAATTTTAAACTTTACCAATGTTCATTGGGAGTATGTGCAGATGTTCACATGAAATTTTAACCAAATCTGTGATGGTATTGGGTGATTTGACATGGAATGACACTTGATATTTACATCTGGTAGTTTGGGATACTATTTGAGTGATGTTTTGATATTCACCTTTACTTACAGTGAACATAGTGGCATTTTATCTCATTTCAGGGTATTGTTGCATTCAGCTCACAAGGTGACAGAATTGCTCTGACACAAATAGAGCAAGTGATTGATGGAAACTATGTAAAGTTGGGTTACTATGACACACAGAGTGATAATTTGACTTGGTTAAACAAAGAGCGTTGGATAGGTAAGATACTTTTTGTCAGTTTAATGTGTGTGTGTGTGTGTGTGTGTGTGTGTGTGTGTGTGTGTGTGTGTGTTTGTTGGTAACAAGTTTCTTGACATTTACATTTTTATTACAGGTGGGAAAGTTCCACAGGATCGTACAATTGTTCGAAGGGTTCTCCGTACAGTTTCTTTACCCTTATTCATATGCATGTGGACAATATCATGTGTGGGCATCATGGCAGCCATTGCTCTAATTGTATTTAATGTTTGGTATCGCCATAGGAGGTTAGTTAATGCAACATAATTTCTGCATCTTTAGTAATTAGAATCCTTATTGTGTCTGTCATTTTATACATTTTGTTATTGTTAGTGTAGCTAATGTTAATTGTCTGGAACACACAAGTTTTTAGAACATTATAAAAAGTACATGTATACACATCTAAAATTTTTCTTTATAGAACCTGTTCCTTTAAATTAGTAATACAGGTTAGTGCAAATGTTTTTATGTTACTGACTTTTGTAATAAATTTTCCTGTTGATTTTAAATGTTGCTGCCTTTTGGTTGGTGCATCCATTTTAAACACATTTACAGACCGTTAATAGTGACTAGTAAAAAATCTGACATTTCAGGCAGAGTTTTGACCTGCCAAATAATTTTTAATAGCTGATTTTATTTCAGGTATGTTCATTAGGTGTTGCTGTTAATCAGTGGAACTGTCACTCGGTATTTGCAGTTATCACTTACTCCATAGCAGAAAACAATTTTGGTACACTTATTAATAGGTTCACCCACATTCCTTCTCCTCATATATATTTCAGTACTGTATCTATTGTGAATGACACATTGTTGAACTTCTCAGGTCTATATGCTGACCCATTTTATGCGACTACCTCTGAAAGTATGTTAACAATATAATGAGGGTAGTTTGCAACTCATCACAAAGTCATTTGTTCAGCCACTACAGGCATATAAAAAAGATACTTGTACATGCCAACTTATGATATTTACAAGTATCTTTTTAGTTTGTTTTGTTATATTTTACATCTGTCACAGCTTGATGAACATATTTGTGGTGAGATGCAAAGTATCCTCATTATACTGTTGAATTCCCACCTGGAGTTTCCATTGTTGAAAATGTTTTAATTTCTTTGCTGATAATGCTGGATATAGTAAAGATGTACCATATGGAATGATATATAGCTATTTCATTTGTTTCCAGTACTTCCCAGTCCCTCTCTGGGACCCCCCCCCCTTTTTTTTTTAATTTGTTGACACACTTATCTGTTAAACATTTTCAATTCCATAGCTGCTGTTTGTTATGAGCAGTACAGTGTGGTGATTTTATTCGAGTACAACTGATACACAATAAAAGTTTGGAATGATGAAATGCAGGATGAATAGTATGCTTCATGAATATTGAGGCTTACATACAATTTATTCTTCTACAGATGACATTGAATTTTGTCTTTGCAGGGTCATTCAGTCATCACATCCAGTGTGTAACACAATTATGCTGGTTGGCGTCTGTGCTTGTCTGTGGTCAGTTTTCTTGTTAGGCTTGGATGGACAGTTTGTGAGCCCAAATGTGTATCCAGTAATTTGTCAGGCTCGTGCTTGGCTGCTTTGCACAGGATTTACACTTGCTTATGGCGCAATGTTTAGCAAAGTATGGAGAGTGCATCGTCTTACTACTAAAGCGAAGACTGATATTAAGGTATGTTTCATAGCAACTGAATCTATACTTTATGCTGTTTATGAGAATACTCATTTGCGGTGTCTGTATAGTTTTGTAGTTTGCTGTTAGTCAACTTTTTAGAATTTGACCCTGATATTCTGTACATTTGTTGTTGTTGTTAGCCTCTGGATATAGTATTGATTTGTGTAAAGTAATTCTTTTTGTTTGTGTATGTAAACCTTAAATCTCGACTATTGACGCAAGTGGTAGTGGAAAAGGATAGAAAATGAGAATTGTAATTTTTTTTAACATATACACTTTCCAATTATCTCATCAGTTGCTCATGGTTTGATTGTATCTATGTCTACATCATTTGCATATTGTTTTAATCTATACATTAATGTAGTTTTTAGCAGTAGTTTAATTACAAATAAGTTTCTTGAAGTTATTAATTAAAATGTTTTAAGATTTTTTTCTCCATTTCTGTGGTAGAAAGTGGAACCGTGGAAACTATATCTTATGGTAACTGGATTTCTTCTTGTTGATGTGGTGCTATTACTCACATGGCAAATATATGATCCTCTTCAAAGACGAATTGAGGTATTTCCATTGGAAGATCCTGTTTCAACTGAGGATGATGTCAAAATTAGACCAGAATTAGAACACTGTGAGAGTGAAAACAACAACATTTGGCTAGGTGAGTTGCTGTCAAATATGTTTTGTTATATTGTTTGTTGTTTTAGAGATGAATATTTACAGTAAGTTTGATTATACTACGTAACCTGTGAAGTATATTTCTACATTACCGAGCGAGGTGGCACAGTGGTAAGACACTGGACTTGCATTTGGGAGTGGTTCAAATCCACCTCCAGCCATCCAGATTTAGGTTTTCCATGATTTCCCTAAATTATTCCAGGCAAATGCTGGGATGGTTCCTTTCAAAGGGCACGGTCAATTTCCTTCCACATCTTTCCCCGAAAATATTTGCATAAGCTCCGTCTCTAATGACCACTTTGTCGGCAGGACGTTACACCCTAAGCTTCCTTTTTTCGTTCCTAAATTAATGTGACTTGTACACACACAAAAATGAAACAAAAATAACTGTGGAAAAGTTATGTCATTTGCATTAATGATCAACTGAATTGGGCACACCTGCTGAGGGGGTAGCAGCGCCCATCTTTTACACTGTTTTCAGAGACAGTGCCTCATTGCATGAATTCTGCAAGAGTCCAGAAACAATTAACCACAATGAGTCATTACAACCCAGCTGGGTCGCCAAGGTATCTACAGCTAACATGATGATATACCAGGGTGGCCACCGAACCTTGAAACCGGGAAAACCGGGAAAAAGCCTTGAATTTGAAAAAACCGGGGAAAACCAGGAAAAAACCTTGAATTTCAGCCAGAATCCGGGATTTTTAACCCATGAGATCTCGCGGCTTTAAGAGTTAAACGATCGTTCACGTGTATAGCCTATTGCTCAAATTACAAGACCAGTTCGAAATGTGCGTAATAAGTGTAAATACGTAATCCCTGTAGTTTTAGTAAGAAAAAAACCTCAAAGTTTAATATTTACAAGTAACAAAATGCCAGTCGTTTTAAAATTATGGTGAGCACAATGCTCAGATCGCTAGTGCCCACTGGTTAAATAATATTCATTGCTTCATTTTTGTGTACAAAACATTTGAAAATATATTTCTGGACGGTTTAAAAAGTTTTATAATTATAGGTTAAGTATTCCGTTATCTATTTCTGTATTCATCTAGAAGTGTTGTTCAACCACGCGATGTACTTTGAAGCGACGCGATGTTATCGTAGGGCGCGACTATGAAATCGCAGTTAGACTGAAAGACGTTATTTATTTGTACTCAATTTTAGCAGTTTTTGTAATTGACCTCCCTCCCCCCCCCCCTCAGAGATACTCAACACAGATCTCGTTTGTCTGATTCTGTGTTGAAAAATCTCTTCACGGAAGCATGTTGTTGATTTTAACTATAAACTCCGTAAAAGTTGGTATTGTTATGCTTCGTTAGCATAGGCGCTGACTACGGGTATGCTCGGCCGCTCAAGCATACCCCAAAATTTGAGTGGTTATGCTAGGCATACCCCACTGAAAATTTTGGTATCATTTTTTTTAAGTTATATTTCTTGACGATAATTAAAATCGACTCTCTCCTCCCATTGATGGCCGGCTGGCTTTTGTAAGACACCACTCTAAAAGAATTATTTTAAAGAGGTAATTGAATTCATAGGCATTAAAATCCACGTTCACATGTGAGTGAAGTGACCGTTTTCTAAATAGTCCCAATGTTAATGGAATTCCACTTCTTAAGTCAAAATTGACTTAAACTGAAGGTGGCACCCTTTAATTGTATTACATAACTAGAAGCGAAGTGGGTTTGGTAGGATACATTGAAAATGTATACAAAACGAATTTAATTCCCGGTATTTGAGATAACCTTTTGACAACCGCATACGTTACCAGTCGACATACTTGCTAAGAAGACTGCCCTATCCCTTCTAGCTAAAACATTCTGTAAACAGACAGTCCTCATAACAATTTGCGAAGGTCTTTGTGTTTTAATTGGCAGCTCTACAAAATTCTCGAAACACAACAGCTAGTGATAGATTTTTTTCTGAATTTGAATTTTCAGGCTTCAACTATTTGTCAACAATTGAACTTAGTAGTCGGACCTTAGTTTCTGCTCATTTTGACCTGAGTCACCTGTGCATGGAATTACGTCTTAACCCTTTCACTCCCCTCATTGTTATCTGTCCGTCTAGCCAGAACGATTTGTTCAAAGATTGTAAATAACATTTCAGGGCTTCCAGTAATTCATTGTGACTAGACTGTCTACCATTACCTCGAGGAAACAAAAAGCATTAGGCTACAAAGCATTGTAAAAATATATATATCGTTGCTTGATGTCTAAGTCGGAGTAAATGCAACAATACTTTCAAATAATCCACGGATTATTAAAAACTTATTTTAAAACTTTAGTAATAAATAATTGCCCAATGTCTAAATTAGTAGTCAACAGTTTGAAAATGTTATTAGTTACGATAAAGGAAACATACCCTGCACACTGATGCCATCTGTAATCATCCCAAACTTCCTTCCAAAAACTAAAAATAATCAAAAATACTGTCAAATATACATTAATCCAATCATTATTTATAGATACGGTATATGCAAAGAAATATTTTTGTTCATAAATCAATAAAATTTGGGGTTAAAAGGGTTAATGTCTTGAGTGTGAAAATCATTAAGAATGGATAAGTATATAGTGAAATACAAAAGACTTCGGCTTATAATCATGATGATGACGGTGATATGGAATCGATAGTGTGTGTGTTTTGTATAAGTTTTTGGCTTTGCTTTGTGTTTATTTATTTTTCTTTAGAAATACCTGGGAATGCCACTGAGCATACCCCAAGATTTTCAAAAGTCGGCGCCTGTGTTCGTTAGTAATAATTATAGAAGATTCCTGTGACTGACGGAACATTGATAATACATAAATAGTAAACACAGTCATCATGTACGTATTGTCGATGGCTGAACTTGTTTTCATGCGGGCCCGGCTAGGGCCAATGAGGAGTCGCGGTAACAATTAGGAGGATAATTAATTTACTTAGCGGACAATGGTCGATCGAGAACCATAGAGCAGGAACAACATTAATTATTTATTTTATGTTCAACACAAAAGATTATTCCCCTCGTTACATGTAAATGGGTTTTCAAAAAGCACAAGTACATGAAACGTCACCTAGTGAGCGCTAGCCGGGTCCGTATGAAATACAGTTCTAACATTGTTGATTGCGACTGTTTGACATGCTAATTGCCCTCCAAAAAGATGTAAGTATAACTCTGGAATACGGTGTGCGACTTTTGTGAAAAGGCAATTTCTTTCTTTTGTACTTTGTTGCTTTAACAGCAGTCTTATAACAAAACATTCAAAATATCGTTAAATATATTTCGAGACTAACGCCATCTACATCTTTCTCAGATGTAACAAAGTGAAACAATCGTAGCAGAGAACAATAGAGTGAATCCAAGTGTGAATCGACCTTACCTGTGCCTGCACAGATGAAGTAATTCAACGTGTGTTAGGATGAAGTGTTTTTCCGTCATGTCAAAAGATAGAATAACTCGAAATCAGAGCTCAGATGAGTCAGTGTATCCGTGGATTACATGTGATCCCAAATCACAAACGAATGCTTCATGCTCATGGTGCAACACAATGGGGAAGAGTGCTTTGAACAGCCACGCAAGAAGCAAGAAACATAAACTTTCCATAAGCAAACGGAAGTCTATTGCTTTTCACAATATATATTTCGCTGTCTGTTTAGTACTAAAGGAATTTAAAAAATGAAACAAATTCATTAGAACAAAATAATGTTTTCATTAAAATCTGCTGTTGAGTGTTATTTTACCAGTGAAACTTGAATGCAAACACCACACAGCTGTTGCTCCAGATAGGTTTCTGCATTCCCCATTTCATCTCCTCGAAGTTCAAGAACTCACACACAACATTGTGCATTATCACGCATGCTGGGTTATTAACATTCATTAATCTTTTAGCTAGAGTTTTCCAGGGCAAAACTTATTTGACTGTATGGGCTCTGGAAACTGAAAACCATCATTGGGAACAATCTAAATGAAAACTTGAAAGAGGCGAATAGGTTGTTCATGTCCTGAAGGCAAAGTAAATCATAATATACGTGTGGCATTCGGATGGGGGATTTAAAGGATTTCCTGCTGACGAAACTGAAGACACGCCAGAGAATCCAAATATTGGACAGTAGTTTGCTGATCACGGTATAAACAAAAGTAGGAAGAGTTTTTTCTTTGTTTCGGTTTATCTCCTTGCTTTAATTTCAGTAACTTTGATTAAATAAAATGCTTATGTTGGAAAGACGAGTCCTGATTCCTGCAAATTTTGAGGGCCTGTTTCGGAATGAACTGAACGACTAACGACGTAGATTTGCCGCGTAATTACGACGAATTTTTCCGAGTGCCGTTTTGCCTGTGACGACGTACTGTATTTGACGTGCAATACTGTTGACTATGAATCTACGACGAGGATTCACATTTCAGCGACGATTTACGGGAAACAGAACGATGCAAGGAGAAATTCTAATCGTTTTGAAGTACGGAGCAGTAGTAGACGAAAAGAAAAAAAATCTTGAAATGGCAACGTTAGGCGCTATTGAAAAAGTAAATAAAAATGTAATTTCTGCGCCGGTTAAAACCATCAGATCCCTTCACAAGTTAATTTACGGAACAGTTCCAGACGACAGAAGAAATCGAAAACGCTTGAGAATTTTCTGGTTTTACTTTTCAAACAGGGAATGGTGAACTTGAAGCTAAGAACTTCGTAATCGAAACATCATTACTGATGCGGAGTAGGGAGCTATCTGCAATATATTGCGAAACGCAATTATTACAAGATCAGTGTAAATTTTCTATTTCGTTTCGTGACGTAGATGGTGCTCTTAAATCATTTAACGGCAGTGACGGATATCCAGTTAAAAAATAGATCATTGACTTCGAAGAAACAGCGTTTTTAATGGGCTGGAGTCAACTGCAAATGCTTATTTTTGCAAAAAAATCGCTCGAAGGTTTAGAAAAGGTTTTTGTTCAAGGTGAGAAGGGTCTTACATCGTGGTCTGCATTGAAGAAAGCTTTGCTGGAAGGATTTGACGTGAAAACGAGTGCTGCAGAGATTCATCAGCTGTTGTATCGGCGAAAGAAGAAACAAGAGGAGTTTCTTCAAGAATATTTCCTCGTAATGAAAGAAATTGCCAGTCTTGCTGATACTGATAACCCAAAGGAATGGTGTAAGGTGGTACCATCAGTTCAACATGCTATGAATTCAACATTTCACAGAAGTATTCAGAAGACACCATTTGAAATACTGATGGGAGTCAAGATGCACACACAGTCTGATCTTCAGATCACAAAGTTATTGGATGAAGAAATTATTAACTTGTTTGAAGAAAAACGCAGTTCACTGAGGGAAGATGCTAAGCTACAAATCGGCAAGGTACAAGAAGAAAACCGTGTTAACTTCAACCGTCATCGGAAGAAAGCCTACAAGTACAATTTTGGTGATCTGATAGCAATTAAACGAACACAAACTGGACCACATCTGAAGCTGAAGGCCAAGAATCTAGGTCCTTACAGAGTCACAAAAATAAAAAAATAAAAAACAATGACACCTATGATGTGTGCCGAGAAGGTGATAACCATGAGGGTCCCAGAAGTAAAACAACATTTTTATGCAACCTTGGCCAAGTGACTACTCATCATCCGAGTCGGATGATTGTCAGGATGACCGAATGTGGGATTCGGACGGGGGATTTAAAGGATTTCCTGCTGACGAAACTGAAGACAAGCCAGACAAGCTAAATATTGGACAGTAGTTTGCTGATCACGGAATAAACACAAGTAGGAAGAGTTTTTTCTTTGTTTCAGTTTATCTCTGTTGTTTTAATTTAAGTAACTTTGATTAAATAAAATGCTTATGTTGGAAAGACGAGTCCTGATTCCTACATGTGTATTGGGTTCTCGATCACTAGTTCATGAGATGTGACTGTATTTTAATGTATCAGGACGTCTAGTATAAATTAACGGGGTATGTTGCATAAACGAATGCAATTCACATTAAAACGTACAGTATCCTCCAACTACTTGAACTCAACTTAGTCGTCTATTATACAGGGTGTAAATTGTAAGTCGACAAACCGAAATAACTCGGAAAAACAGTAGATTTTCAAAAAATGGTTTTCACGAGCATGTGCGGATGGCAGAGGCTTAGGAAATAATACCCAACCGGAACCGTTTGTATATATGTGTGTGTGTGTGTGTGTGTGTGTGTGTGTGTGTGTGTGTGTGTGTGAGTGTGTGTGTGTGTGGGGGGGGGGGGGGGGGGGAGTGTCAAGTGTAAAATTTTAAATGCGAACCCCGATTTTTTGTTGCAGATTCGGATTCTAAGGCCCACATCATGAATGGTCTGTTTTTCTTTTTTTTTTTCCCTAGTTATTCTGGGTTGTTAACTTAAAATGTACATCCTGTACTATACATTGTGTCAGTGTCGAATCTCGGGTGGGGGGAGGGGGTATATGGGTCTGAAGATCCCCAAAACCATGAGGAAAGCCTCATAATATGAGCTGGTTCTTTGTAGATCAGTTTGAGGTACAATGCCACAATTTTTGTGAGCTCTGCCCGCCCCCTCCACAACACAAATCCTGGATTCGCCACTGCTTGGTGCCTATTACAACGTTACATGGTTCATCGTGGATTCAGTGTGTTTTTAAAATATGTAAGTAGTTTCTTTATGGTATAGATCTTTGCTAACCCCTTTGAGCAAAATTACGTTTTGTGAAAACCTGGAAAATAATTATTTTTAACCTGGAAAACCTGGAAAAAACCTTGAATTTGAAAATGAAAATTTGGTGGCCACCCTGTATACCAAATGCTCTCAATACCTACAGTTGTGTCTACATAACTGCTCTGCAGGCCACCATATGGTGTATGGTGGAGGACACTTCATTCCACTGATGGTTATTTCCTTCCATGTTCCAAATTCAGCAATTGGAAAATGACTGCTTCCATGACTCCATATGAGCTCCAATTTTCTTATCTTTGCAGTCCTTCCATCAAATGTAAATTGGCAGCAGTAAAATTACACCACAGTCAGCTTCAAATTATTATTATTATTATTATTATTATTAATTGTTGCTTGGGCCTTGAAGGCCATTTGTGCTTTTTACATTCCTTTTCAGAACTCTCTGCTCCTGGCGTTTGCAATCCATTCTCCTTTCCTCAGGCCTATTGTCATCACATCCTTGTCAGTGTTATCCTTCTATCTGGTGCGTGGCCTGCCTCACTACCTGCGGTCGTCTGTGGAACCAGTGAATGCTACTTTAGGTATTTGATTCTCCTCCATCCCAATTACATGTCTGGCCCACATCAGTCTTCTTGTCTTCATCCTTTGACTAGTATCAGCCTGTTTCCTTGTTGTTTAGTATCCTCCACTCCTGTGTATCTGGGTCTCTCATAGGGCCTAAATTTTTCCTTAATATTTTCCTTTCAAAAAGTAAAAGTATAAGTTCATCTTCTTTTCTCAATGTAAAACTTTTTGACCCATATCAGGGTGGCCATTCAACCTGGAAACCAGGAAAAATCAGGGACTTTTGGAGTTACAGAAAAATTCATGGAAAAAATCAGGGTGTTTTCACATATTTCTGAAATTTCAGTTTTAAGTTTAAAAATCATGTTCTTTCAGAAGTTGTGTGATTTCACGTAATTTTCTATTTACACGATTGCGAAGACAAGTGAATGTGTAACAGCGAATGAGTATTCATACTGATGTAAACGTATGCGTGCATTGTTCGGTCACATTAACAAGTGCTCGCTTGTGATCAGCTGGTCTTGGGTTTCAACAGAAACCTTCAAAGAAAGTTCACCTCTACTCCTCTTGAGTGCTAGTTTTGGTGATAAAGTGAGTGCACTCATTTTGCTGCAGTACTGTTTTTTGTGCACGCATTATTTGTTATTGTGTGTACTGAAAGTTATTCTCATTATAAGGGAGTGGCTAGATGAGACTACTTCAGTTGATAGAAGAATAAAAATCCCATATATGCCTTTAACATCATACAGATACTAATCCCAAGAAAATGAAGGAAAAAAAAGATTGTCAAGATAAATTACAGATAAATAAGTGAACTGTCATTCTCGTTTCATTCTGTTGTGGCTTCCGTTTACTTTCTTCATGAAATTGATGCCAGAGTAATAAATGTCTATAAACAGCGTGTTCGCAATACGAAATATAGTTCAGTGTTTGTGTTAAACATCATGCTGTACACAACTACGTTTAGCACCTGTGTATATGCATATTAGAAGGTACAAGTCAATTTTTAGCGAATGTGCATTCATGTGTGTTCACTTCGGTGTCTTAAAATACACTATTATGTTTAACCCACGAGCACTCGCACTAAGAGTATTTTGATCATACTAATTTTAAAACAACACTGTCATTTTTAAATAGTAAAATATGTGTGTTCTCTTATAAAAACACAAAAAATAATTACACACATACTGTTCATTGAGTGTCAGAAAACTGCTATACATGTGAGACATTGTGTAACTTTTAAACGTCTTGCAGGTGAAAGTACACTACTGTATTGCATTAGTTGGATATGAAATTGTTAAAATCCTTCACATCCTCGCATCACACCTTCCAATTTGTTGTAGTTAAAGTTTGTCCGATGACTGTGCTAAATCCCTGTAGATTAAAGCTGTGTGTATAGAACACAGTTCTAGTGAATACTGTGAATGTTATGAGAGTTTTTTACAGCTGGTGTTTACTTATCATCTTGAACAGGTGCGTAGAGGTAACAAATTATTAAAAGCAAATTGATAGGTAATGACAAGAATAAAAGCCTGGCCAAGGATGATCAAGATAGTTTTTAATGCGTCTGAAGTGTCTAAACGTCATGTCTTCTGAACTATGTGCAGTCAGCCATACAGTAATACAATTTAGCAGAGGCATCCAGTGTCATACGTTGATAATTGTGGTGAATAGAACTTAAAGCAATAAATTAAGTCATGGCAGGTGCTGAAATTTGTTCACATGAACAGCAAAAACTGATTATGCCACTTTTTCACTGTGTTCCAAGTGCGTATTTCACTATGGAGCATTACAGAAAATCAGAAAGGAAAAAACATTGATTGCTCTACGACAGTTTTTTTATACTGTTACCTCATCTGGCAGGGGTAGCAAATGTTGAAATAACCAAATACTTGATACAACCGATAAAAAATGGCCATTTACATTATGTGGAGTCACTCAAAAATAAGAGAAAAGAGAACAACATGGAAAGGCATAATGTCAGAAGAGAGTCACTGAATAAATCAAACATCTAAAAATGAAAAACTTGAAATTTTTAGCTATTCCTGAAAGGGAAGTGGCCCTTATTGAAGAAAAAATGGAAGACAGTGTGATAAATACATTGTTCCATGTTTAATTCACTTGTGTAACTTTAAATGTAACAACAAACACTTTGCACATCATCACATGCAAAATCAAATTATTAACTACCAGTTCACAAGATGTCTTCCAAAAAGTCAGAAATATTGGATTTGGAATCAACTCTAAATATTTTCCCAGTACTTCTTATTTCAGTGACAGGTCATTAGTAAAAATTTATATGTACATTTCTCTTGTTATCATTTTTGATGGTCAAATTAGTAATCTTATATTAGGGATTGATTTAAACTAAGTGAACTTCGTAACCAGAATATTTGTTGTTTTATAAGTTGTGCTGTATGCAGTTTATTGTGGTTCACTTTGCAATTGGAGGTACACTAGAATTCAGTTTGCCCGAGTATTTTACATATTATCACTTACAACTTATAAAAGCAGCAATTAAAAAAATGAAAATACTGTGTATTTAAAGCACAGTAAAAATACATTTTTACCCCTAAAAAGACAATTTGGGAAAAATATAGTAAAACTCTGGATAAGTCCTGGAAAAATTAGGGAAATTTAATTGGCTAGGAGACTGGCCATCCTGCGTATAGAGCTACTGGTAGAATTACATTTTGATGTTTCATAAGCTTGAAGCTTCTCAAAACAGCTCTACTGCATAACACATCTCATAGGCCAAAATAAGCTTTATTTACTGCTGCTATTGACCCTTTAATTTCAGTTACCATTTTGTTCTGTTCACTGAGGATGCTTCCCAAAATACTGGTTCTCTAAATTTCCTTAGTTTTTCTTGGAAGAAAGGGCGTCATCCCCTCCAGGGATTCCCATTTGAGTTCCCCAACCATACCTGTAACACACACATGTTCAAACCTACCAGCAACAAATCTAGCAACCTGTTTCTGTCTTCCTTTTTACTGATCTGGTGGGGATCCAAAACATTTCAGCAATACTCAAGAAGGTATCACACTGGTGTTTTTTATGTGGTCACCTTTACAGATGAACCAAATCATCTCAAAATACTCTCAATAAATTGAAGTCAACAAACTGCCGTCTCCAAAACTGTTTTTACATGCTTGTCCCATTTCATATTTACTCACTGCGACTGTGTAAAGCAGTACTAATACTATATTCAAACATTACAGGATTGTTTCTCCTACTGATAGGTGTCACTTAAATTTTTTCTAAATTTAGAACTAGCTGCCATTCATCACACCAACTACAAAATTTGTCGCCTTGTAAGCTACTACAGTTATTAATTTCAAAAAATATAATTCTGTTGTGACGTGGGTGTCCACATGTGCTCTGCACTCTGTCTTCCGTGGTATGTTCCTCAAACCATTCTGACAAAATGGAGACTGTAGGTTGGCTGGCTATTTTGTGAACATTACTGGTTATAGAATGGTATAGTGGGACAATTGAAAGAACATAATTTTTCTGTTGTATGCTCAATAAGATTCCAGTAGGAGACAGTTGCAGACATATCAAAAACCCCAGCTCACCTCATGTAAAAAAAAACTTCACATGAGAATACCCTCACTACTACCAGAATGTTTCCTTGTTAGCAAGTGGCCTGCATCACGTTGTACGATTTTTGCTGTACTCATTCCCTGTCATGTATCGAGCGTGTTCAGAGACTAATTATGACAGATGAAATATTCTCAAGATTGGTGCTCCTATATTTGTCTTTAAATTTTACTTTTTATTCTATGACATGGAGTCAGCCACATTTTATTTAACAACTACTTTAATGTGAGATAAATGTAAGTACATTCTCATCCAATGCTGTAATTTTCTTACTTATTTTAGAAACATTTATGTATTTTACTATTATTCATATGATTTGTGTGTTATATTTTGTTAGGAAATACTTGTGAAGAAGGCAAAATTACTTTTGCTGAAACCTGGGTCAAGGTTTATGCATGTAAACCATTTTTATGCAACTTTTCGGCTGAAATATTGTTGACTTTTGGATTGTGTTCCACCATTGCTGAACTGCAACCATGTTTAAAATACTAAACAATGTGTAATCTGGTATTTTTTGCGACATCACAAAGGCGTTTGATACAGTAGACCATAAGCTACTGCTCCAAAACTTTGGTACATATGGCTTCCATGAAAAAATCTATAAGATGGTTTTCTTCTTATTTCAAAAACAGACACCAAAGGGTGGTGATACATCAAAGGGTGAAAAAACTTGTTCTAGCTGGAAAGAAATAAAAGCAGGTGTACCCCAGGGCTTGATACTAGGACCACTCGTGTTCTTATACTACATAAATGACGTGCCTTGCGAAGTAAATACACACACAATACTTTATGCAGATGACTCAACAGCGGTGGTCTGCTGCAAAAGTATTGAAGAATTAGCATGGACCACAAAACAAACTCTACAGGAACTTGAAGACTGGATTAAAAATAATGCTATGAAATTAAATATGGAGAGAAAAAAAATCATAAACTTCAGGACCAAACAAACTACTGAAGGTATATCACAAATAGAGTATTCACGGAAAGAACTGACCACAGTCGAGTCTGTAAAATTCCTTGGACTAATTTTAAATAAAAACTTATCATGGACTAACCATGTGGATAGTTTACTGAAGAGATTAAACAGCTTAGTTTATGCAATGAGGGTACTACACAAAATTATGGACTTAAAGAAATTGTATACCATGCTTATTTCATAACACTTATAAAATATGGAATAATTTTCTGGGGTCTTGAAAAGACAAACCACCTTAGAATTTTCAAACTACAAAAGAAAATAATCAGAGCAATGACAGGATCAAATAGTAGGCAATTGTGCACACCATTATTTGAAAGCCTGAACTTAATGACAATCCCTTCAACCTTCGTATATGAAATACTACTCTATGAACAGAAAAACTTACATCTGTTTGAAGGAAATGCATTCACACATGACTACGAAGCAAGACATAAATCACAATACATGCTACCTTGCCACAGACTCAAATTATACGAAAATACTCCATTTTACATGGCTCTGAAGATCATAAATAAAATGAGGTCAAAATGTAGGGAATCCACACTGGAGACCATTGGTACATACCTTAAAAGCAAATGTTATTATAGTCTAGAAGAATTTTTAAATGATTAAAATTGAATGATGGTATAGTCTAGATGAATTTATAAATGGGAATAGTAATGATAGAAGTACAAAATGTATACTTTCTAAGTCATATAAATACAAAGTAGTTAGACTTTTGCTGTATATTCATGTTTATGTATAGCCCTAAACTTACTGTCCAAATGGCAGCATGCATACCATTCTTTATATCTGTACTTTATATAGGTGTGTGAAGTTTTATTGTTAAATGATGATGAGATGTGAAAAATTTATAATAAAATTTGGTAGGTTTCTTATAATGTATACATTACATATTTACTTTAATGTATAAATCAATGTAACAATTTAGGTTAAAGAATGATGAGTCACGAATGTCCTCAGTCAAACAATTGTATAAACATCTCACAATGTAATGGTTCCTTTGAAAAGAAAATGGCTCATTATCTACCCGATATTTGTCCAGTCTAGGCATGTGTTCTGAGTGTATTAATAATTTCATTCCTTTAGAGCAAATAGGCAAAAAACTAAGTTAGAAGAGACCTGTCATCTTGCTTCAAAACAAAGTGTCTATCCACAGATGGTATTTGGCACTGTGAAAAATTGGGGAATCTTAAGTGGGAATTGTTCGGATGTCTACCCAACATCTAAATTGTTCATCTTGTGTCTGCCATCCAATGAAATTTGTGGTTGGGAAACAGTTAGGTCAACTGAGAAGGTTTATAATTGCCTTGGACAAATATTTTGAAGACCTTCCAGAATATTTTTTTTTGGGGGGGGGGGGGGGCTGGAATATACTCATTGGAAAAATATTGGACAAAGTCATTAATTTAAAAGTGGACTACAATGAAAACTACAAGGTGGGCTTTTGGTGTCAAATAAAATACATCTGTAGCTTCTTGCAGTGGGCTAGAAACTATTCGTCTTGTCCTTGTTTCTGTTTTAAAAGTCTGAATTAACACTGGAAGTCATTTGCACAATGCCTGACGTAAATGATTTATTTTCTTACAAACTATTTTTAGCTTCTAAAAGTTAATTCTATGGTTATCTACGTTATGTATAGAGTTGTTTCTTCACGAGTACTGTGACTTACCATGCATACTCATGTGAGTTTCTGTTTATACAGGTGTTATGTATGGTTACAAAGGTTTAGTACTGGTTTTTGGACTGTTCTTGGCATATGAGACACGGAGCATCAAAGTGAAACAGATAAATGACTCTCGCTACGTGGGAATGTCTATTTACAATGTTGTTGTGTTGTGTCTCATCACAGCTCCTGTTACAATGGTCATAGCATCACAACAAGATGCTAGTTTTGCATTTGTTGCTCTTGCTGTCATATTTTGTTGCTTCCTGAGCATGGCTCTTATATTTGTGCCAAAGGTAAGAAGGTAGTTTCAATTATTTTAGCCCATCTCATGTGTGGAATGTTGTTATAGTATATTCAGACACAAAGAGCAATTGCTGTGCTCCTTAGCAATGTTTTATAGTTTACTAGAAAATGCCTTATGAAAATGTGATTGAAATAACTGACAAAAAAATTTTGTGTGAGGGGCATTGAGGGCAAGGAATAACTAGTCATTGTGACTGTGATACGAAAACTAAATTATTTATATTTTGTGGAGATTTGAAGGGAAACACATCAGCCAAATCATTATAACAACCTACCTACTAGTCAGCCGTTCATCTGCACACCCAAGTTAACGAATTCCCATAAATTCCATGAAGGGGGGCCGATGTACTGTGATGCCACATTCAATTGCATCCCAGATGTGTTAGATCATGTTCAGATCTGGGTAGTTGGGGAGCCAGTACATCAATTGCAAATTGTGTCTGTGTTCATTGAATCATTAAATCACACTAAAGTGTTTCTTGGACCTCTCCATCATGCTCCTGACCTTGTGCATTACCATGTTAAAAATTCCACTGTCTTCAGGAAACATAATTGCTCGGAAGGGGTGTATGTGGCCTGCGACTAGTGTACAATACTTCTCAGCCATCACGGTGCCTTACACAAGCTCCACTGGATCCATGGACACCTTCATGAATTTTCCCCAGAACATAATTGAGCCACCACTAACTTGTCTCTGAGGAGCTGTTCCCCCTGAAGACGACGGATTCGCAGTGTGTGTTTGGCATGATAAAGAAGGTGTTGGGATTCATCAGGCCACGTGATGCACTGCCATTGTGCCAACATCCAGAGACAATGGTCTCATGCCCATTTTAGTCATTTCATGCGTGGGTCAGTGGTTGCAGAGGCTCCTTATTAGTAGTGTTCAGTGCACTACCCAGCATTAATGTCTGGTGTTAGTTCCACCAGAGTTTGCCAACTTTTTTTTACCGATCTGCCCAGCTTTTTGGTGCATATGTCTGACTAACAGTCATTCCTCATAAGGAGACACTGCTATTATTCATATTGATAGTAGGTAGGTAGTCATAATATTTTGGCTGACCAGTGTATGTAACTGTATAATAGCTTGTATATGTAAATGTTGTTATGAACAGTTTGGTGTAATGGAGCGAACACCTATTATTAGGATATTTATCATTATTGCTAAAACATGTCTCTGGTATTTGATTGCCACAATATTCTTCAGAATATTGGTTAATGGCACAGTAGAGATGTTTTTAAGTGATGTACAATGCGCAAAAGAATTAGGGGATCAGGTTAGATATCGTACACAATATACATAAAAATATTGGACACAATTTTAATTTGTGTGTGATACAGTACGATATTTTGCTGTCTCGACACTTCAGGTTTACATGGCATTTACTTAGAATGAGGCAGCATTGGGCTACCATAATAGTGAAAAAGTGAAGCAGCTCGCTCGTTTCATGATTAGACACTATACTGAAATGTTCAAAAAATCTATGTTCAATTCATCTAATATGGCATATGATATTACGTTGACTGGTGCATTGAAGATGATCATTATATGATCGAAATCGATCTGCTAAAACAATAAAAATTCTACCAATGCTGCATACTACATTTACTGTATTCATTATTTTGTGGGCGTTGAGCACAACATTCCAAAAAATGGAATCAAACCTCAATGAAAAAGTTGCTCTCATTGTCCTCTAATATGGTGTGTGGTTATATCAGACGGCCAGTACACTTGCACACCTGCATGGCATGGACAGTGTGAGGTTCTCAATCAACTCTTCAAGAATATTTGGCCATTCTTCCGTTAGTGCAATATCTAGCTCAGCAGCCATTGTAGGAAGTGCGTCTAGCTGAAATGCATTTGCCAAATGCATCCCAGATATGCTCAATCAGGTGTAAGTCTGGTGAACAAGCTGGCCACTCCATTCATTAAATTCCCTCAGCTTCAAGCATGTTGTCCACTAATGCAGCTCTGAGGGGACAAGTGTTATCGTCCATCAGAAGGAACCCATCTCATATAGCACCAGTGAAGGGCACAACAAAAGGTTGAAGGATATTGTCTCTATACCTCTGAGCAGTCAAAGTGCCATTCTGAACAACATAGAGGTCCGTACGTCCACCAATATTGATTCCTGCCCACACCATTCATCCACCACCATGTTGTTTCCTGCGCATAAGCAGGATTGTTCAGAGTTTCACGTTCTCTCCAGATGAGGGAATGACAATTGCCCAGCTGAACACAAAATCTTGATTCATCTGTGAACAGTACACAGTGCCATTCATTACGACTCCAATCCTCGATATTCCTCCGCCCAATTTCTGCGGGCTAAAAGACGTCGTGGTTTTAATGGTGCAAACACACACCAAAGCCTCTGTTAATATAGGCCACATTCTTGAAGGTTATTTCGGACTGTTCGTGTTGATATTACACATCCTGTTGTTGCATTGAGAGTGCATTGCAGCTGAGTTTCATTCAACCTCCTGTCTCCAAGGGCTGTTAACTGATGTCTCAGGCTGATGTTACCTATTGAAAACCTTGGCCTTGCTTTCTTTTAATGGTTCATATTGTTTGAAATTGTGTCCAGGTAATGTAAATTACACTTTGGGACACTCCAATAGCTGCAGCCACCTCCCTCTGAGTCTGTCCCACTTCCAACTTTCCTATGGCTCTCCATGCCATAGCTTCGGGTAAGTCACATTGTTGTTGCATTACGCTATTTGCTCACTACACTATCTGAACCCAACTGCTTGTGCAATTTGTTGGTAGAGTAAACCCAAGTTGTAACATACCAGGTCATAGATAGTTAG
Organism: Locusta migratoria; assembly: GCA_026315105.1. Lineage (NCBI taxonomy): Eukaryota > Metazoa > Arthropoda > Insecta > Orthoptera > Acrididae > Locusta > Locusta migratoria. The sequence continues at coordinate 341,390,023 of CM048755.1, forward strand.
TTCTTGTTGTTCTCATTTGTTGGTGCTCTCTGTAGCGGCTGGCTGAAATTTTGTGGGGCAAAACTAATTCGCTGCAAATAACGGAACCCATTTTCATGACAGTTGTTGATGAAGTTGCTGCAGCTACAGTCAACCATGTAGTGTGTGTCTCTCTATATGTCAACAGTTCAAAAGATCTTGTGGAGCATAGTAAACTGGTATTCCTACAAGGTCATAATGTGTGCCATATAAAGCCTCCAGACAGGCTACAGCTCTATGACTTTGCCTTTAATTTTTTGGCACACATGATGTGAGGCTGGGGAATATTCTTTGGATGCCCAAGGCACATTTACTCTGCACAGTGATAATGAATGCACAAAACTATCGCATATTCTGAATGTCTTCACCACCACATGTTGTGCAAGAACATACCCACAGTTCAATTGATTGTATGCTGTGTTTTAACAAACTCCTTCATTCTCAGTCCATTATTCTTCATGTATATAACATGTCATGGGCCTTAGTTGTACAGTGGCATGCATATAAAGATCTCCTCATCCAACGTGTAATTTGAGCTGTGCTTGAATACAACTTTGCTTACCCCACTATTATCATGGGTACTTGGCATGTTGTTTGCCAGGTGAAAAATATCCTGTGATAAAACGTCACTCTTTCTGATCTGAAGAATAGTGTAGAATGATACATAGCTCTGATTCCAGTGGGTATGATGCAAGCAAATCTTAAGCACACCATGTTATTGTTGTGACATGTTGCTGATTTCAGAGACCGTATTGAACACATCTTGTAATTTATGACTGTAGCCTCATAAGCATGCCAGTACTACCAGTATAAGGTGAGCAATCATTCCTCCCCTTCTCTTGCACCAACACCACATCAACTCCTTATATTTTCACCTGGTAGTAGAAAGTGTAACTTTTATTTATTTTTAGCACATTCTTTAACCCAGATAGCACGAATTATTTTTGGTTCAATTTTTTTCACAGTGGCTATTAATTACCATCATATCACTGCACCAGATCATTAAGTGTTTATTATTATTATTACTATTTTTATGTTATTTTATTTGTTCATTTTTATTTTTTATTTATTTTCTTATTTATTTTATTTTATTTTTTATTTTTTTCTTCAGAATCACGCCATTAGTTTTCCAATACTGCCCTGCTTTCTGGAATGACGTCAAAATGAATGTTTCATAATTTTAATCTGATGAAACAATAATTATTAAAACAACATTTAAGATGAAATATATACTTAGAAATGTCTCAAAAATTGAAGAAAGTTCAAGAAATACAAATGCAACTATGAGGAAATCTCCAATATCTTCTGTATGAACCTAAACTTTGTAGCTGTATCCAACCACTTTGCAATTGATAATACAAGCCAAAATTGAACTGCAATGTGAGCAGGCTATTCAAAGAAATAAAATATGACACTGTGCACGAATTTTTACAGACCAGGATAAAAAAAAGTAAGTTTTCATTCTCATCCTTCTGGAAGGACGTCGGCACTATCTGGGTTACGTACACCATTTAATCAATGCAACTACTATGTTTCAGTGTCTTGAATGAATACAGCCCACACTGCAGTACTCACTGTCAGTTATAACCACCTGATACTACACCCAACCTTCCTTGGTGGCAAGAATGTGGCATAATCCTCTTGCTATTAGCTGAATAGCATGCTTCCCCCTCCCTCCCTAGTAGACGTACGACAGTGAAGACTGTAGGAATGATGTCTAGGTGTCCATTGTGGGAGTAATTTCTTTCCTGGCGACAATACAGGCTGGTTTTGACGGATGAGCCCTTGGTGACTGCAGAATCACATGTGCAACCACACTGTGAGAAGTGTCAGGTTGTGGATTGTACTGGGTTGTTTGACGGGGGTGGGGGCAGAGATGGATGGATCCTTGGCAATTGCCAACCCAGACCCTAGTACTGCCACCTGATGGTGGGAGGTCATCACTACAAAAAAGATGAAATACATTTTAAATATATAATGTGTAGTGTCCATGTTTTCTGATAGAACCAATGAAAATGTGCTTCAGATATGCACTCATGTCTACAGCGACTACATAAAAATTGTATTCACAATTGCGAGTATGTATCAGCATCAACTGTATGATTTAATTATGACGTGGGAAAATTTGTGCCGGACCGGGACTTGAACTGTGATTTCCCACTTTTTTCAAGCGTGGCATGAAGAAGTTTGTCAGCCCATGAGGTGTACACAGATTGCTTATTGGTTAACATGACCACTCACAAAAAGTGGGAAATCCAGGTTTGAGTCCCAGTCCAGCACAAATTTTAATACGTCATCATTAAATCCTACAGCTGAAGCTGATTTGTATTCACAATTGTGAATAAATTTTGTGTGTTTGATTTGATAGCTTTATCATGACAATGTCTATTGTCTCAGACATGCATGTCTGAAGCACGTTTCCATTGGTTCCATCGGTAAACACGGACACTGCTCATCATATTTACCATAGCAGCAATTGCAACAATATTTATGGACTCTCCCATCAGTTATTGATGTATTAATTGTGATGTACTATATATTTGTTCCATAATTATTGTGGACTATATATTTGTTCCACAATAATTGTGGTACAAATATATAGTGTACCACAGTTATTTAATTACAACAATTGTATTAAATGTGTCTCCCTGTGTGGGACTTACATAGTGAAATGTACAATCACGTGTGGGCTGTAAGCAATTTGTAGCAGGTTTTTTGGCTCCATTATTAAGGGTTCAGCAATTACTGCAATTACCGTCACTTATGTTGTCTGCCCACAGTCATTCTTAATGCTTGCTGGTCATGGTCAGTTAACTTTGGATTCTGCCCAATGTTCCTCTTCGCCAATTATGTTTTACCTTTGGTTTTTGTACGACATCATTAACCAGGATACGTGCATTTTATGAATCATTTGTATTTATCATAACGGAACAAAACCGTCTCAGGGGTAACACATACACAGTGGTGCCAACTGCAACAAGATTTTGTATATTGCATATTCATTGTGTACATAATATTTTTTCCACCCTCTCTGCATTAAAAAGGACTTGGATGATGTACCCATAATGCACGAAACCTGCGACCACATTATATTTGTATTGGCAGTGACAATGTCTGAAAGTACCATAGTTAATGTTCACGAGCTGCCTAACATCCCATGGCAAGATAGATACAGTTCTTCCATTTTTCAAACAACCTTCTCTACAGGGCAGTGATTTCAACAGCCACAATAGCCAGTAGGGGCATTTGTCAGTCAAAAATACTATATCCTTAGCTGAGTCAGATGAAAATTATAGGCTTTCTTTGGTTTTTGATGCAAAAGGCATCAGCATTTCTTTTTAGCCCATTAGATATTCACCTGATTTATGCTTTTGTTCCTGTGATTAGTCACAAAAATCTTTATCAGTGAGGAAGAAGGTACTTACTGCTTTTCCATGGACACGACATAGGCAATTGACGATATCAGTTGGAATTCTGATTCCCTTAATAATATTATTTCCAAGGCCCAGATCAAATTTCAGTAAAACAGTCAGGGAGGCATTTACTTCCAAGAGGCCATAATTAAGATATAGCACTCCTACAATAGGTAATTATGGTAGTCGCTGGTCTCCTCAAAGCCACAGCTAATGCATGTATATATACATGCATTAGCATTATATCCGAAAGAACAGACGTCACTTCTGATGCTGCAGTTGTTATTATTTAATATTCACAGAATATATGACATCAACTGTGATGGGGCAAAGCTGAAAATGTGTACCCAGCTGGGATTCGAACCCGGGTCTCCTGCTTTCTAGGCAGTTGCGCTGATCCCTACACTACTGGGGACACAGTGATCACTGCACTTGCAAGGACTGCCTAAGCACGCCTCCCGTTAATAACTACGAGTTTGAGTACTGTGGGCAGGGCGAAGCTGGGAATTTGTATCTGACGGGAGGTGTGCTTAGGCAGTCCTTGCAGGTGCGGTGATCACTGTGTCCCCAGTGGTGTAGGGGTCAGCACAACTGCCTAAAAAGCAGGAGACCCGGGTCCGAATCCCGGCTGGGTACACATTTTCAGCTTTGCCCCATCACAGTTGTCATATATTCTGTGAATAATGCTTGTATACCTAGAGGCTACAGACAGACATTCTTAAGCCAGGGGAGATGATCAGTCTTGTGACTGTGGAGCAGACTTACAAACAAAGACCCATGTCTCTGTTCCTTGTGATATTTTCAGGAAGGATGACTGAACTCTATTTAGTCATTCAGAAAGCTGCCCAGTCATTATACCTTGTTGAGGTATTTCTTAGACATTGGTAATACTATTAACAAAATTGTTTCTTTTAGGGGTGGTGGTCCTACTTGATTTGCAGTAAATCAGAATTTAAAGAAGAGAAGCAATGTAACAGTACTTAGTGTTTAATTCAGTTTAGTTTAGTTGGAAAAGTATTTCACAACAGCCATGTTAGGTCTTTTGTTTGGTTAAATCTACTAGACTCAATGACAGGAGGTAGTAGTCATGGTGAAAATAAGTAATTACCATTATTTTGGATAGTTATGTAAGTGTTACTGTTTGTGGCCTTAATTTAGTACCTGCCCCCATTATCATCTCCTCCTGCTTCACCTTTTGTTATTATTATTGTTATTATAATATTGTTGTTACTTACAGCCAGATATCGTATGTTTCTCTCCTTAAAAACGATACTCCTGGAATATGAGAGTATATAGTAGTTTTTATTTACCCACTTATAGGTAATAGAGGTGATTAGACATCCACGTGATAAAGCAGAATCAAAATATAATCCTGATGTTGGCATGACAAAAGAAGATGAGGAAAAATACCAGAAACTTGTAGCGGAAAATGAGGAATTGCAAAAGCTAATAGCTGCTGTGAGTAACATTTATATTGAGTATTTCACTACTACATTTCATATAAATATGTGGGTATGATTCTTGCTTTTTCATTTTTATTTGGTAGCCTACATCTATGTAGGGTGACAACATGTTCAGCACCATGCCAGGGTTAGCTAAACTTGCTTCAAACTGAAGCCTATCCTCTCCAATAATTACTTTTGTTTTTACTTGATGGTGTTCAGTTTATATAATGGTGCTATGTTTAGAATAACTTTATCAACAATTTTCTTCATTTTGTGTGTCATAGTTACAAAATAGTTAACAACTCACTGTAAAGAGACTCGCTGATCTGCTGACAGGCACGAAAATAGATAATCACATTCACACAATTTAAATTTTTGGCCATGGCCTTCGTTAGAAAAAGAAACACATCGATGAAAGGAGAAACTATAAAAATGCAGTAAATGAAACAGGCAAAATGGAGTACAGACAACTAAGAAATGAGATTGACAGGAAGTGCAAAATGGCTAAGCAGGAGTGGCTAGAAGGCAAATGCAAGGATGTAGAAGAATGTATAAATAGGGGAAAAATAGATACAGCCTACAGGAAAATAAAAGAAACATTTGGAGATAAGAAAACCAGCTCTATGAGTATCAAGGACACTGATGGAAAACCAGTTTTCAGCAAAGAAGGGAAAGCTGAAAGGTGGAAAGAGTATGTAGAGGGGCTCTAGAAAGGAAATAAACTTCGAGACAATATTGTAGGAAGGGAAGAGGATGTAGATGAAGATGAAATAGGAGATACTGTACTGAGAGAAGAATTTGACAGAGCCCTGAAAGACCTAAGTCGAAACAAGGCCCCTGGAGTAGATGATATTCCCTCAGAGATACTGAAGTCTCTGGGAGAACCAGCCATGACGAAATTGTTTCACCTGTTGTGTAAGATGTATGAGACAGGTGAAGTACCCTCAGACTTTAAGAAAAATGTTATCATCCCCATTCCAAAGAAAGCAGGTGCAGACAGGTGTGAAAACTACAGAACCATCAATTTGATAAGTCATGGTTGCAAAATTTTAACACGAATTATCTACAAAGGGATGGAAAAGCTGGTAGAAGCCGACCTCGGGGAAGATCAGTTTGGGTTCAGGAGAAATGTAGGAACACGGGAGGCAATACTCACTTTACGGCTTATCCTACAAGATAGATTAAGAAAAGGCAAACCTACATTTCTAGCTTTTGTAGATTTGGAGAAGGCTTTTGACAATGTTGATTGGAATAAACCCTTTCAAGTTCTGAAGCAAGCAAGAGTAAAATATAGGGAGCGTAAGGTTATTTACAACTTGTACAAAAACCAGACAGCGGTTGTCAGAGTTGAAGGGCATGAAAGGGATGCAGTGGTTGAAAAGGGAGTAAGACAGGGTTGTAGCCTTTCTCCATTGTTATTCAATTTGTACATTGAGCAAGCTATAAAGGAAAGCAAGGAGAAATTTGGAGAAGGAATTAAAGTTCAGGGTGAAGAATTAAAAACATTGTGTTTTGCCGACGACATAGTAATTCTGTCAGATACAGCAAAGGACCTGGAAGAGCAATTGAACAGAATGGACAGTGTGCTGAAAGGTGCATATAAGATGAACATTAACAAGAGCAAAGCTAGGGTAATGGAGTGCAGTGTAAGAGAATCAGGTGATGCTGAAGGAATTAGATTGGGATACGAAGCAATAAAGGAGGTAGATGAGTTTTGTTACTTGGACAGTAAAATAACGAATGATGGTCGCAGTACAGAGGATATAAAATGCAGAATGGCAATGGGTAGAAAAGCGTTCTTGAAAAAGAGAAATTTGTTAACATTGAATATTGATTTTAGCTTAAGGAAGTCCTTTCTGAAGGCATTTGTATGGAGTGTTGCCTTGTATGGGAGTGAAACATGGACGATAAACAGTACGGACAGGAAGAGGATTGAGGCTTTTGAAATATGGTGCTACAGAAGAATGCTGAAGATTAGGTGGGTGGATTGCGTAACTAATGAGGAGGTACTGAACAGAATTGGGGAGAAAAGAAATTTCTGGCATACCTTGACTAAAAGAAGGGATAGATTGGTAGGACACATTCTTAGACATCAAGGAATTGTGAATTTAGCGTCGGAGGGAAGTGTGTGGGGTAAAAACCGCAGAGGAAGACCAAGAGATGGATACAGTAAGCAGATTCAGACAGATGTAGGTTGCCGTTCTTATGAGGAGACGAAGAGGCTTGCTCAGGATAGGGTATTGTGGAGAGCTGCATCAAACCAGTCTCCGGACTGAAGACCACAACAATAACAACACATTCACACAATCACTCAGACAACTATACATACACAACCATGTCCAGGAGTGATTGCATGAATGTATGTTTCTTTTTCTAACGAAGGCCGTGGCCAAAAATTTAAGATGTGTGAATGTGATTATCTATTTCCGTGCCTGTCAGCAGCTCAGTGAGCCTCTTTACGGCGAGTTGTTATCTATCTTCCATTATTGAGATTCCAATTGTATTTTTCATTCTTAAAATAGTTGCAGAATACATTATATTTTTTTGTGCTTAGTTTCATTGTCTGGTTAGATATGTTGGACTATTTAAACCTGAGTGAGAAATCTGTAGTAGAGAATTGTTGTTTAGAAAAAATGTGTAAATTAATTATTTAACAATGAAAATTGGTAATATTTTAGGAGGAGTGCATCAACAAGCGCAAATAGTTATTTTTGAAAGCATTTTTAGAATAGCGATCTTAAAATTTTTTAATAATTGAAATAAGATAGTCTAGATCGCAATTTGTTGCATTTATTGCTGGCAACCGCTTTCAGTACTATAGAACCAAAACTGTTTGCCAGCAATAAGCGCAACGAATTCAAATCTAGACTGTCTTATTTTAATTATTGTAAATAGTTATGCAATCTACCCATCTAGTCTCCAGCATTGATCTGCTTATTATAAACATTTCACTCTCGTACATAGCTACACTTCTGACAAAAGCTTACAGAAAAGACTAAATAACACTAACATTAATATTAACAAATTTCTTTTCTTCAAAAATGCTTTTCTTCCTACTAACATTTTGCATTTTACATCTTCTCCAGTCCGGCCATCATAAGTTATTTTCCTGCCCAAATAACAAAACTCTTCTACTACTTTCATTGTCTCCTTTCCTAATCTAATTGTTTCATTTTATTGGACTACATTCCATTACCTGTTGTTTGCTCAATCTTTCAAGAGATTGTACATTCCATTCAATTGCTCTTCCTAATCCTTTGATGTCTGTCACAGAATTACAATGTCATCGGAAAGCCTCAAAGTTTTTATTTCTTCTGCCCTGAACTTCCAATTTTGTCATTACTTTTCTTCACAGTTTGCTCAGTATACACGTATAACATTGGAGAAAGTCTACAATCCTGTCTTAATCCCTTTTCAACCACTGTGTCCATTTCATGCCCTTCAATTCCTATAACTGTTGTCTGGTTCTTGTACAAGTTATATACAACTTACCATTACCTATATGTTATCACTGCTGAGTTCAGAATTTGAAAGAGTGTATTCCAGAAACATTGTCAACTATAATATTCACACCTGCTTGAACCTGATTTCTTTGGAATTTGAATTATTACTTTCTTCTTGAAGTCTCAGCCTCTTTCACCCATCTCAAATATCTAGTTTGCCAGGTGGAATAGTTTTATCCTGCATGCTCTCTCAAAGACTTCAGTAGATGTGAGAGAATATCATCTACTGCAGGGTCCTTGTTTCTACTAAAATATTTCAGTGCTATATCAAATTCTTCTTGCAGTATAGTACCTCTTATCTTTATCCATTTCCATTTCTCTTTCTACCAGGGATGGGTCGAAACCCAATTTTACCAAATCGAATCTGAATACCGAATCTTAAACAAACATGTGCTGAATTCCGAACCCGAATAGAATCTTCCGAATCTCAAACCCAAATAATCTGTCAATTCAGGTACATGTATTTAAAGCCTTCTGGATGGACCCCAAATGACAATATTACAGTAAAATTTAAGAAATTAAAATTTCATGTATATTTTTATTCTAAATCTTAAGAATTATTTTTATATCCCCCTTCCCCTTAAAAGAAATTTGTATGAAACATTTTGAGATATATGTTTAGATGCTCTAAAAGATAATAAGAAATTTTCTTCACTCTATTAAAAGCTGTTTCATTTTGATTAAATAAAAAATAATTGCATAATGAAGTCCTAGAAAGGAAAGGATTACATTTTTTGCCTTTTTTCAGAGGGGAACAGTCAGAAAAGTTGGAAAAATATTCTTAAAAAATCGGATGTGTAAATGTTAAATAATTTTATAGTGACAAATCAGGCATTCCATGAGTGATGGACAGGACATTTAGACACAGAGAAATCCGCATTCATTCGGCATGTGTGTACTTGTTATTGCCACAAAGACATTTCAGAACTGTGCAAAGTACTTAATGTGCAGATTGTGCATTCCGGAGGGCTAAGCAAGGGTATTTTGTATATTTATTTATTCTTTCAAACATTTCACCTCACATAAGTTGTCTGTACATAATTTATATTTGTAGAGGATTTAAAAATCAGTACCAGAAGTCAGTTGCCATCCTTCGTTTCTAACTATTCTCATTCAGCATAAGAATAATACAAATGTAAACATTAATGTGATATGTATATTCTTCTGCATTTGCCGTTGTCTTTCAGGTTTTTTAGGCGGACAGAATTTAAATGTGGTAACAGCTAACACAGGAGATTACATGGCATAATGTTTACATTTGTATTATTCTTATGGCGGAGAGAGAGTGAAATTTACGAATCCTTGCCCCTAATAGAAAAACAGGTAAGTTGTAGCACGAAGGCAGTGATTGTAGTGTCGGGCATATTGACACAACACAGGCTTGCCAGTCGGCTTTACGTAGTAGCTTTTAGATAAAGACTTCAAATACACGGCTATTTTAGCAACCCTAAACAGTTACTAAATAAGAATGGAAATAACTTTAAAACTAAATGCGGAAATTTTATTAGACTTGTAATACAAATTTTACAATGTTTATAATAACAACTGGATAGCGGTACGGTAATTCTGAATCACTATCACTTGATTTCTTGTTGTTCAGTTCCTTCGTACTACAGAGCATCATCTGTCGTACTGTCTAGTGTATTAGATATCAGGTATTTTTAAATGCCTGTTACGCAAACTGATTTGGAACCCACTTCCATGTATCATCATTCTATTGGCACACTTGCATATTTTACGTGACTCATTGGTGTCAGTTGTCTGTCATTTTTCAAAAGGCAGTCGGTGTACATGTGTTTAAGCTTGGCCTTAAATGATTTATTGAAACAGACGTCAAGTGGTTGCTGAATTGACGTCATTCTGCCTGGGTGGCGCACGTTTAGAACTTTTTTCCACATACTGGTAATAAATAACTTTCTTCTTGAAATCCTAGTGCTTCATTACGGTTCATATATCCCATCACGTACAAAATTTGACAAAGCAATACAAGAAATCGCAATGAGGAAACTCGTGCAAGAATCCTAAAGCCTTACATAATGTTGGTATTTACGTAAAGAAATCTATTTTTGTTGCTACTAATATTTGAAGTTGAGCTATACTAAAGTTCTATTTCCTTCATTGGATGGTGTATTAAAATTCAATAATTTAAAATAAAAAGGAAATTAGACTCGTCTTTTATTTTTATGAGCACAAGTCTTAGCACCAGTATTTATATTTGCCCCTGCAAAGCACACCTGTGTAGTACTGCTTATATTAGACGAGAAAAGTTACTTGTGGCGGCTCCTAGTGCCATTTTTCACAACTTCGTTCGCTTTGTAGTTTGCACTCAAGGAGGTTAGAATCTCTAATCTCCTTGTTTATAATCTATTTAAAATGCAGGCGGTTTTTTGGACCCCAAAAACCAGAAAAAAGTGTGGCTTAGATTCAGGAAAATACGGTAGATTGTTTTCACTATAGCCACACAACTGTGTAAGTTTCGTAGTGGTTTTCACTTGAATAAATTCAAAGTGAGATCATTTTGTTTTATGATGTCACGTCTTTCAGCAGAGCTAGGAAAAATAAACTAAATAATGCAAACGAAAGCGCACTGTTATGCGAAGTAAACTACAACATTTGTAACAGAAGGTTTCCACATAACACTTTGGATTCGGAATTTGGTAGTATCCATCCATTATACATTGAATCTCGAATCCGAAGCCAGTGTGCTAGATTCGGCGAATAATGGATTTGGCCTATCCACTTGGACACAACCCCACTTTCTACAATACTCCCTTCAAGTTCATTTCCCTTGTATACCCCCTGTGTGTTCCTTCCACCTTCCAGTTTTCTGTTCTTTACTTAGTACTTTGTTTTCCATCTGGTGTCTGGTTTTTTGTTGTTGTTTTTTTCCCCCCAACATATCTCTAATTTTCCTGTTGGCAGTTTATATTTTTCCCTTAGTTACACAAGCTTTGATGAATTTACAATTTCATCAAACCACTCTTTTTTAGCTGTTTTGCACTTCCTTTCACACTCATTTTTAGTCATCTGTATTACATTTTGCCTACTTAATTTGCTATATATTGTATATGATCTCCTTTCATTAGTTAAATTCAATATCATCTGCTGCCTTCACTATTTCATCTCTCACAGCTACCCATTTATCTTCACTGTGTTACTTCCTCTTTTTCAGTCATTGATTTCTTAATGCTTCCTCAAAAAATTTCAAGAACCTCAGTTTCCTTCAATTTATCTACTAACTACTTCTATTTTGCCTTGTTTCTTTTTCAAGGTATTGCATAGACATATCACCTGTGGCCATACTATAACAGTCAGTTTTATTAGATATGGGTAGAGTCAATGCACTATTCGAAAAGCCGAACACAGTAACACTTGCCCTATACTTCCATCATAATAGAAACAATCACAGCCACATATCTAGCAAGTTTGAGAACTGTTGATGATGAAAGCGTTGTGTTGGGCCAATGCTTCCAGATAAGTGCATTCAGAGACAAATCCGGAATTTGTATTTTGCCTTGAACACACTTCATTTGTAGGTCAGGAGTTGCCAGGAATCTAAATATGGGCATGATAGCATTCATGATACATTCAGGATTGCATTTCTTGTGGGTGGAAGAATTGTTATTCCTCTGGCCTTGCTCTGAACTTATGACATGGTGACAGCCTATTCAGTTTCCTACACAGCAAATTTCTTCCTTCCCTTCCCACACCAACACATCTTACACTATCTGATAGTAACAAATTTGATTCATATGTCCAATTATGTTTTTAGAAGACAAAAGAAACAATTCCACAGGGCATAGTTATCGATTATAAGCTGTTCAGTGATCATAAATAAGACCAGTGTTATACATCACAGCCTTCTCCTCATTTTGTTAAAAGTTTTGCTTGCCAAACGCACATAAAAATTACGAAGATCAAACAGAGACGATAAAAATATGTTGCGACAGGGGCGTAGATGGAAAACATCAGTTGTCAAAAGTGTTTATTTTTCCGTCACTTCCCACGTGATGTCGAAAGTGAAACTTTAGGAAATATTTGTAAAGGCATCCAATATAAAAACATGAATTTTTTGTCAGTTTTGTACACATCCCAGCTTCAGAAAGCCAATTATTTAATGATGTAAATATATCAACACACACAATTTCAAATAACTGATGGCCATCAAAATCAAATAAAAGGTAAACTATTATTTGTAAATACGGCAAAACTCGCTTAATAGTAAGGTTTTCTATTAGTCGACAGGCGTATAAACGAGACTGATAACTTTGCTAGGCTCAATGTATTCAGCTGTTGTATAGATATTTTACCTGCTTTGGCTGTTACCAGTCATAGTAATAGCCATTATCGATTTCAAATGATATATGTTTTCCCCGTGTAGAAGGAAGAAAAAATCAGAATGCTGAAATTACGTCTCCAAGAACGAGAAGCAGCTAAAGCGGCAGCTGGAGTCAGTTCAGCCCAACAGAGCTCTTCCCACCACCAACAGCAGCAGAGCCAGGCAGAGCAACACCGTGCTCAGCAGCAGCCGCAGCAGCAGGTGGAGGAAGCCCCTTCCACAGGTCTGAAAGCCAGTAGAGATACTCTGATTATCGCAGATATTCGTACTAGTGAGCGCGCATCTCTCTCTTCTTTTGGCAAAGGCGTCACGTGTACTCAGAGTACAGTAGTTAACCCGTCTGATTATGAGCTTTCTGACTCTTACTTATAAAATGTTGTTTTCCCCTCTTAAAGTGAATTATTTCTATTTGTAGTATGTAATTTGATAGTTAGTTACCCATTTACCCATGTGTGTGTCAGTCAGTTATTTCCTTTTCTTGTTTATACTTTAATGGATGGCTTTTAATTGTACAACTTTCTCCCTTGTATTTACAAGTTATTTGTTATTCGAAATTATTTCTACAAATGTCATATCTAATGGTGTAATGATGCAATGTGTTGATTATTAGCACTTCTCTAAGTACTCCAGTAGGTAATAATAATAATTTATTTAACTGAAGGTTGCACATGTTTATCTGTCTAAACATAATTGTACCCAGATAATATTAAGTACAATCAGTGAAATGCTAACTATTGCATACTCTGCAGTTTACTTGCAGCGTAGATAAGAATGTTACCAGTGTGGGTTGCTCTGATGTCGTCTGGGTTATAGTTGCTGCATGACTTATGAGCAAATTCTGTTCTTGATACTATGTTAGATTGTTCTATGTGCATTTGCTCATCTAACAGCTCCATAAAATGCAGCTTAGTTGGGTTTCTTTGTGGTGTATCATACTGTAGTGGGTTATATTGAGACTGGTCATTGCTGGTAAAGTGTTTTATTGTCTTAGTTTAACTTCTCTTACATACAAATATCTCCTTCAGTTTTTTAAAAAGACAAGCTGGGTAACTGTGACTTTAGGCAGAAAGGGAGTTCCTATTAACTTATTGCTGAAACAGGAGTTGCTGATACTGGGATGCAGATAAACCAGTGGAGAAAACAAATGAGAATATCTAGCTATTGGAACTTTTTAGTTAGTCCTTTCACTTGTGAAAAGAAGCCTATGTAAGTATTGACATATATGTAATGGTTTACTACTCGCCAAACAGGAGTAGTTCTGAACAATGGACATACTCGTAGAACAGATGGAAAGTTGCTCAACTTTCAAAGTTTCTTCCAATTGACACATGACCCAGGGCAATTATGTATATATGTGTGTGTGTGTGTGTGTGTGTGTGTGTGTGTGTGTGAGAGAGAGAGAGAGAGAGAGCATTTTTATCAGTGCTTGTCTATTACACAACAAATTTCTGTTTGGTAGTAGTATTCTGTTTTCATATACAATCTGTTCTTACTCTTTGCTGGTAAAATATTGAGTAGATTTTGAAATATTGATTTAATAATCTGTAAAAACATTTTACTATCACCATAAATAGCATAACATTAACAATCCTTATGTTTCTTGGGATGTGAGGTATTGAACTGATCATATTTTCCTTTAGAGAACATTTTTCAAATTTCTTTTACAAACTATAAAATACTTCTCTTGGAAAAGTTTTCATGTTGATCTGGTAACTCACATGTTAACTGTATCCAATGAAAATTTGTACAAACCTCTAAACAGTGAAATACATGTGGAAACAATCTTGAAAAAACATCAAATGGTTAGTTCACTAGACTTGCATTGGAAGAGACAGTGGTTCAAACCCAACTTCGGCCATCCAGATTTGTTTCCCATGATTTACCTAAATCACTTCAGGCAAATGACGGAATGGTTCTTTTGAAATGGCACAGCTGATTTTCTTCCCCATACTTAACAAAATAGTCTGAGCATGTGATCCCATCTCAAATGACCACACTGTCAATGGGACATTAAATCTTAACTTCCTTATTTTTTGGGGGAAAAATCATCTACTAGTCCTTGCCTGTTTGTGTTGAACATCTAATTAATTAGCTGATATAATTCTATCATAGACACTATGCTTTTTGTATAATGAGCATCAACATTTTTAATTTTTTACTCTATATGTTTGTATGTGTATTCGGAGCGATAGAAAGAGAGAGAGGGGGAGGGTTATTTTGTGGATTAGAAAATGAGTGTAAAAGGAATCTGTAGTGCAACAAGTGCCAGAATAATTAAGCCTTTTTAAAGCTAACGACTGTGCCATTGGTAGAGCACTTGAGCAAAGTCAATAGTTAACAATTATTTTGTCATTTTTTTGTTTTTCACATTATATTGACTATCTGCAGAAACATTTCTTTTAAAGATTAATGCGGAGATGCTTGTTAGTTCTGCCCCCCTCCCTATTTTTTAACAGCCCACACTATTCTGCAGCACTTAAACCTTAGGATATTGTTCTTTAGTATAGAGTCACTTGCTGTTCAGCATGTTTACAATTACTATTCAAAGCATTAATTTGCTTTATTATTAATACTGCTTTTTAAAATTCATTGTTGCTATATATGTGTGCAGTCATGCAGTTTTCCCTATTGAGGAAAATGAGCAATGATAGCATGAACCTTAGCCAAAACGTTGAACATAGGCGTGACAGTAAATTAATATAATTTATATCTTTCACAAGGTTTTTGAAATGTGAAACACTTGGTATTACATTGTGTCGTGCATAATCTTATTTATCTTACATCAGTGTGCTACTTTGAGCATGTTTCACTGGCACAGTTAATACCTGAGCAACTAGCACTCTCGAATGTTTTGAGAATATGGTGACATTTTTGTTACAAATTTCTTTGTAATTGCCAGTTTAAAATTTGATTTTTTTAAATTTTGTGTGGCAATCAAATAACTCCAGGAAGTAAGTTCACAAGAACACAGAAGTTCATAGCTATCTCTTTTCAGGAATGAGCTGCGTGTAATATGCTAGCTCCATGGCGTCTGTGATTCTCAGCATGCTTGCCATGACTTTTCCAACACCTGGATTGCCATCTTACCAAGGTCTCAAACATTCTATTAAAAAGTGATAATTTATTTGTGGTTTGACTGCTGGAAGATTTTATAATTTGTTTCCTCTTTCTTGAATGCTGATTTCTCAGCTTCTATGTGCTCATTCAAAATTATGTTCGGATCATAGTTGTAATGATCCGAACTTCAATAGTCTTAAGGAATATTTGTGTGTGATAGTGAATATGAATAGATGCATCAATGTGTCTGCCATATCATAAAAGGCAGAACTAATGTGTGTCCGTATGAGAATTATGTATGTATTGGTACAATACAGAAAAGATTTTTTTTTCATATTGCTCTAAAGTTTACAATATTGTGTGCCAACGGTGCATTCATTATTATTTGGGTTTTTTGTTTTGTTTCCTTGAGAGGTATTATGGAAATTAATAACAATTAAGCGACACATATCTGTAGTACATAATATTTATCCATTAATAAATCTGTGTGTATGTTATGGATAAATATAATTTATTTTAAATTTGTGTGTATGCATGCACTAAAGTGCATGAATTTGGCATTATATCTCACAAGCTAACATCAATGATAATTTGCTTAAAAGACAAATGTGTTATTGATAATGCAGACAGTGGGGGTGCCGGATTGAATTCTCTCTTAGTATTAGTATTGTATTGTATTGCATTGTCAGTGAATGTAACACTAGCAACATATGTTTACAATTACACAACACTACTGTGCATGTCCTTTTGTGTAAATAGGATATTTAATTACAATTATTCTGTAAAGTATTTGAAAGTCTCAGAATGAGTTGCTTTGATGTGTTGTGGACAGTCTACCATTGTCAGATACAAAAGAAAACATAAAGAAATGTTTACTAGTGACATTAGAAATTTTATGCCATCATTGGATTCTCCTTTGAAGATATTGTTTATTACTTCACTTATTAATTCTTTAAATGTGGTAAGGAAGGCATATGGGATGTAAATAATTTATGACTAAAGTAGACCGTTCTGAGAGTAGTAGAAACATCGAGACATTGACAGGTGCACAAAACTGAAATTAAATCTTTGCCAGATCTTGAGAGCTACATTTTGCCAGTTGAATAAATCTGCCGGCATGTTTGTTCAGCTATCACAATGTAACTACTGTATATACGTGTACCCGGGGTCTTAAAAGGATTACTCTATAACAAGGCACTGTAATCTGTATTTGCAATTTATTGTTGTTTTATGGTTAAGGCTTGATTCATTGTAAAGTATCAGTATCATCTCATTCTTATTTCATAAAATTTTGGTAACTGGGGGATTGTCAATGAGTGTAGTACAGACAGAAATTATCATTTCCTCTTGATTAGTGTAATATCTCTGTTGCTTGTGCTTGCCCCTGCTGTACAAAAATTGAAGCTGTATATGTTTGTTTGCAACAAACAATACAGCAAGCTGAAAATCATATTTTACTTTTATTTCATATCCTAAAAATTTTACAATGAAGAATTATCTTTAGATCTGATTTATTTTTCATTTTTAAAGTTAAAATAATTATTTTAGTGAATAGTGGGATCCTCGGTTAAAAAATACTTTTCACTTATATTCTTCATAAAATGACTTTCTGACTACTTCCGCAGGCCCTGTAAGTGTTGAGATGACCTAAACCATGTAATTCAATGTTCCCTCAAGCAGACGAAACAGAAATATTAAAAGTTCATATTTTTGTCTAGCATTCTGTTTATTTTTTGTCTTATCTCGATGTGTGTATTAAGGTATTGTGTCCTAAATATTGGCCCACATTATTCTCAACCTGCACTTTAGCCTATTGCTCCTCATAGCATTGTAGATCTATTACTTTAAATGTGCTATGATGAAGAAATTAGGAATGCATACTCACAACTGATTTTTACTGGAGTAAGTTAATTTAAATATCTTGTTAACTAGAACACAAATTTATGAATGTATCTTGTTTTGCTTTACATTGTAGTTACCAGTATGTTGAGAGACTAACACAAACTGTGACATACTTGTATGGTTTGCATGCTGTAAGAAATTGTTGAAGATGGATGATGCATTTGTTTGTTGTGTACATATAAACTTGTCTGATTTTATATATATATATATATATATATATATATATATATATATATATATATATATATATATATATCCAAATAAGAGTTCTTTATACATCAAGCATTTGTGCACTTTCATCAGCATTATTTTACATAAATTGAGGTAGTTAATATGTTAGTACATGCTGGCAAATATTTCTTACGCAACAGTTGAAATGACCTATACGTTACAGTTGAAATGACCTATACGTTACAGTTGAAATGACCTATACGTTACAGTTGAAATGACCTATACGTTACAGTTGAAATGACCTATATGTTACAGTTGAGTGTAGAAAAAAGTATCATAAGAAAATGGAAGTTACTGGTGAAATTTGGATAGTTTACCTGTGCTGAAACATCCATGCAAAATGCTGATACTTAAGTTGTGGTGAGTGTGTTAAGTAACAGAACTTTTACATGGTGTAATAGCAGAAAAATAACTAGTTGTGAAGTGTCTGCCAATGATATGGTTATTAGGAATATGAATGATACTCCATTTTCAAATCATTTTCCAACCACTCAAATTTAGGTTTTCTGCAATTTCTGTAAATAATTCCAGGTAAATGTCAGGAGGATCCAGAATTGGAGCTAGTGCTCTGTATCTAATGACGCCAATGTGGATAGGACATTGAACTGATAGTCACCCTTGCGTCATCCTACCATTTTGCAATATAACCTTTTGTACATGACTACTTCTGTTCCTTCCTCTGCATTTTCTGTGAAGGGCTTTAAGATCAAAAGGTTCCTTTGCTGCTAAATAAAGTAGTATACAAGACAGTTTCTGAAAGAGTATAAAGGCACTAAATTGAAGACTGAATGTTCAGTCATTACTGCTTTTTATTTTACGAGAGACCAAATTGTTGCAGAAGGTTTTTAAATTATGGAATGTGACTTCCATGGCCTGTGTTTGGATTGCATTTCCCTTTTTGTTACAAGTTAGCAGATTGCAAACAGTTGTTTGTTAGAATGTGCCATGTGTTAATCAGATGTAGAATTATGTAGATTTGACTGTTGAGATTGCATGTAGTATCAGAGATGTCCAGGTCTCTTGACTAATATATTTTTAAAAAAATCTCTGTATTTGTTGTGTAGTCAAAATTAGTGTAGAATTAGATTGTGTATATGTATGTGTGTCTGTACAGTAATTAATTTTGTTTTCACTGTCACTGAAACACTGAATTTATTTTCTCCATCAATGATCAGTTTTATTTTTTATACAAGGAACTCGTAGTTTGATGAGGCGATCTATAATTGTTTAATAATGATTTTGCAGCCAAGATCACATTTTTCATTTATTATGTTACCGGTTTCGGCGTGCTCGATGCCATCTTCAGACCTGTCGTAATTTACATTACTCCATGACATTTTTTATATGTGTTGTTGTTGTGGTCTTCAGTCCGGAGACTGGTTTGATGCAGCTCTCCACAATACCCTATCCTGAGCAAGCCTCATCATCTCCACATAAGAACGGCAACCTACATCTGTCTGAACCTGCTTACTGTATCCATCTCTTGGTCTTCCTCTGCGGTTTTTACCCCACACACTTCCCTCCAACGCTAAATTCACAATTTCTTGATGTCTAAGAATGTGTCCTACCAATCTATCCCTTCTTTTAGTCAAGGTATGCCAGAATGTAAAGTAATGTAAATTATGACAGGTCTGAAGATGGCATCAAGCACGCCGAAACCGGTAAAATAATAAATGAAAAATGCGATCTTGGCTGCAAAATCATTATTAAATAGTTTCATTTTTGTAAATACTTTTGCTGTGTGTGTGTGTGTGTGTGTGTGTGTGTGTGTGTGTGTGTGTGTGTGTGAGAACTGAGTCCCACAAAAGATGAGGAATACTCATAATTAAAATTGTAATATTACATATGCCAAATAGAATCTGTAGAATTTGGTCATTAGAACTCTGCTCCAATACATTGAGATAAAAGCCATGTTTCACTCCTGATGGCATGACATGGTATTTCAGCACATTGTGGATGGTAGATGGGGAAGTTAAGGAAGTCTAAGAGGTGTATTGTTGCTTGATAAGTGAAATTATTGCCAGAGATTTCTAACATACGTATATGTCCCTTGTTGAAATCAGTTGACAAAAACAAGGAATTTTATCCCATATTGTGATATGAAGAGGCTATGGTAAGCAATTACTTGCATATACATGTAGCCACAACAATTATTTTAACATTTTAATTTGGAGTGGAGGCACCAAAAGTAAAAGAGGCTACTGCAAACAATAATTGTGTGTTTGAAGTAACTTATCTTCTCAAGAGTCATGTCGCAAGATATGTAGAGGCATGCAAACGTGTCTTTGTCTGCATCATCTTATGATCTCTGTCAGAGCACCTATATTATTGCATAATGTCTGTATTAAATTTGTCATTTAAATAATTTGTTTATCTGAGAACGGTCGAGCACCATCTTCACAAATAGCTCAAGGGATCTCCTATGAATTTGCTAAAAGAGATCTGTCATATTTGACTTAGCAGAGAGGACTAGTTCCATTACCTTGTATGTAATAAACTCCACAATGATAAGTAATACATTTGTTATTAGGGAATGTAGGTGATGCATTTCAGTTTTATAATTGTGCAGTTTTGAGGGAAATTTTATTTGCTTTTCTTATTAAATTTCCATCGTGTTTGTTAGTTTGAAGCAGTATATCTATGAAGGCATATAAGGAAGCATATGTATGCAATGAAGCTGGCATGTTCGTGTGTGCTTATAAAATGGCTGCTCAGTATGTATGCAAATACTTAGAATTTATAGCTGTGATATATTTATGTCAGAGTGACCTGTTCTTTGTGTTCACGTGTGTGTTTAAAAAATTGTATTTGTATTAAACTTAAAACAGACTGGAGTTCATGAAAATGTATGCAAGTGTATCATTAGTCAAGCAACATAAACCTATGAACTTTTCGACTGAGTAATAGCTGTTGAAACTAGTCTTCTCATTCTTAAATTATTCCACTGGAAAAAAACAGGAACAAAACTACAAAGATTGTTCTACAATTGTCTTAAAATCCAGAAATCCAGTATATAGCAAGTTGTACTGTTTTAAAGAGTAAAATATTTTGTGTGCTAGAGTGTATTGATGAGAGTGAACTTTATTCAAGGATTATTTATGTATGTTTATTATTTAGATTTTTGATGACAGAGTTCATAATGGGAATCACAAAGAAGTAACACATTTACACAAAAGTCATATCTTTATTTTTGTGTTAACAGATAAAAATTATGTCAAATATAACATTAAACTGCTATATCTGACAAATGTGCTTCCCATTATGTGTAAGAGCTCTTGTCAAAGTACTCGCAAGCCAAGACAGAATGTGCGCAAGATAGTAGGCAGCTTTTCTTCCTTGTCTTCGAGATAAACGAAGTTGTGAAGAAAGTTTGCTGTAGTTTTGTGTGTTTATTTGTAAAAAAAAATAAAATGTATAGTGATTGTGAGATATCTATGTATTGTGGTGCCATTAAGGCTCTACTTTGATGTTGAATGTTAATAAATGTTTTGACTGTAAACATAAATTTCATGTCTTGGTATTCTGTGTATTTAAATTATAAACCCTCTCCCTTTGGTAAAACTTCACCAGAAACAGAACTATACCTGGGAAATATAACATCTTTGAAAGACAAGTCTGGACAAAATTATTACACATTTTCTGTTTTAAACAGTTCCAAGAATTACCTGGCATTAGCAACACTCTCCGCAAATGTCATAACTTCTTGTAGCATCATTTAAACCAGCCCAGACTGTTTCCTGTATCAACTGAAACAAAAATGCAAGAGTGGCCATTTTCCCTTCTACTAGGTAAAAGTGCTCGGATAAGGACATTCATTGTTTTGCCGAAAGAAATAATATACAGGAAAATGTTGAGTACAAAAATTAAAGTTTATAGCCATACTGCATTCTTTATGGAAACCTGTATAATACAAAACCAAAGTGAACAAATGGAAAAATCATGAATTGTTTGCTCTGTAAAACAGTGCACAGTTGGTTTTTTTTTTTTTTTTTCCGTCAATGTCAAAGATTTTCAGCTTCTTTGACTAACAGCTTTTAATATTTGATAATAAAAATTGTCCAGAGATCTATAACCTTATGCAACATGTCAGTAAATGAACGAGAAACATTGATAATTTCATAATAAATATTAAGTTTTACCTGAAGTACTCTGATTATTCTTGGAGTTCATGAATGAAGCTGGTAGAATAAGAATTTAGTGACAATAATCAGCATAAAGAGACTAAAATGGTTTGGCCTCATTGTATCCGTGTGTGTGTGTGTGTGTGTGTGTGTGTGTGTGAGAGAGAGAGAGAGAGAGAGAGAGAGAGAGAGAGAGAGAGAGAGAGAGAGAGAGAGAGAGAGAGAGAGAGAAATGAAAATTGTCTGTATATGAAGAAGATTAAGTCCCCAAATGTGTAGACTAAGACAATTTTTCATCAGGCCAACAAGATGAGTATTGTCTTTGAAACAAATATTGGTAACTGGCCTGTGAGAACTTTATTGGTAATGAAGTTATCGGGTATTCAAACTGATCTGTACATGCTTGTAATAATTAATGGGGCTCCTTTCTAAGCCGTACTTTATCCATAAATCTATATATCTGCTTTATTATCATGGAATTTTTGTACTATTGTCCCCATTTCTGTGAAAATAATGAAGGATATAGATTTTTTAACAAAACAAAATAACAAGAAGAAAGATATTGTTTTTATCACTGACAGAAGTGGAAATATTTTTGTGGTAGTATGCCATAAGCTTCTTTAGTGTTCCTGCATGCTTTTAATTACTGCAGCCCTTGCTTACAAATATTTGTTGCACTCTTTTTTATATAATTTTGACAGTCAGGTAATATTGTATTTTGTAGTACAATGTTTGCAATGTGGAATGCGCACTTTTACCTTTTGTGCATATAATTGCCTTTGCCCTGTATTTCTTTTTGGGTTCATTTCAGTTTCTTTTATTCAGTTCTTGAACTGTGAAACACTTCCCTTTTATGTTTTATTTAAAGTAAAGGAAACTTTGTGAATGGCATGTAACAGCTACATGTTTGCAAAAGAGATGGACCTGCAGAATATTTGTAGGAATTTGGTTAATACTTTGAGCAGTATTTTATAACTTGTTACACTACAGATTCAAATATGAGTCTGAAAAGAAAGCCAGTGTTTATTATTTACAGATATTTCCTTTACTTACATCAAATACATCTTTTAGACATTTTAAATAAATAAGTCAATTTGGAGGGGGGTAACATTTAAAAAAAAAAAAGAAAAAAATTTATCTGTGACTGCACATTGTACTATTAATCCTTCCCAAATTTTGTGCTCCTCTCCCTTCAGCTTGCATCTGGCCTATTATGTATGTACATGAAATTTCATTGTACTGCACCTTCTTCCTCGAAGTAAAGTTGCTGTGTGTAGTCAACAGCAATATGCTTTCTGCTACTGTATTTCTGTTTCATCAATTTTGTAAAGATTGTTACTACACAGACATTTCACACTTATTTCTGCTATTATACACCACTGTTTCTACATGTTAACAACAGAGTGGAACAAGCATGCAAATTCAACAAAATCTACAGGATCTTTAAAGGATTGTCTTGATATGTAATGATTCTAAATGCAGCATGAAAGCCTTTGTGTGGGATGAGTAGCATTTGCTGAATGACCAAATAAATGTATGCAGGCTTCTACTGAAGTCTTGAACAAAGTGTATTATCATTTTCTGCCATATTACAACAAAAGTTACACTTCTTCTTTTAAATGACATGGTTTGGCAACTCTGTGTGTGTGTGTGTGTGTGTGTGTGTGTGTGTGTGTTGGGGGAGGGGGATGGTTGAATCTCACAGTAGCTATGGTTGGCAGCCCTGCGCAAGGTCGGACATGCGGTTGAAGAGCACTCGTAAAAGATCAGGACTTTAGCTAGTAATAAATTGTAATTTAAAGTTTTTAACTAATTAAATACATTAATTGATGTGCTCTTAAAGGCAAACAATAAAAGTCCTATTATTTGCCTATTGTTTTAGTAATAGCAAAAAGTCTGTTCTGTTTGCTTACTGCTTTTAGGCCTAATTTCCGAGGGTGCATATTTAGTGTGACTCCTCAGTTTTAAGTGCATTTTCTGATAGTTTCCATACATATCAGTGTCTAATACGTAATTATATTTGTGGTTAATATATATATTATCATTATCAATTAAGTAAATCTCGTAATTCCAAGTGTGTAAGCTGCCGTAGGAAAGTTAGTTTTGGGGTTTCGTGCATCTGTTGCGACAGGTGGTTTCATTGGGTATGTTGTAGTGTGGGAGTTGGGGAAACAAACACGACTTTTTCCATTCTTTTGCAGTGTTTGCTCAAGAGATAGGAAAATAGCAGAACAGGAGGGGAAGATTAGAGCCCTTCACGCTGACTTGGATAGTGTGAGGGAGGAACTGATGAGGTTAAGGTGGAGGAGGGTAACCAGAGGTAGGAAGTGGTAGCTGGGAACAGGGGCCAGAGAAAGAGAACAGTGTCTGACAGTTTTGCAATTGGCACAACCAATAGATTTTCCCTGCTATCCCAGTTGAGTAAGGAAGAGGCTCCAGTAGAAGTAAGAGTAGTTAAGATGCAACACAACTTCATTAGGAAACCAACAGATTCAAAAAAAGTAGAAAGTAGGAAGAAAATTCTGTTGCTAGGTAGCAGCCACATGAATAGGTGTGGGCCAGGTTTTGCAGGAAAAATTAGGTGGCAGGTACTAGGTCACAAACTTTTTCAAGCCCAGCATATGTCTTAGCCAGATGGTAGAGGATTTGGGTTCCCTGTGCAAAGATTTCACTAAACAAGATCATGTTGTGGTAGTGGGTGGAGTGGGAAACAGTATTGATAGGGATTAGGGCTACAGTATTGAGGGTGACCTGGTGAAAATAGCCTCTGCAACGACCCACACAAATGTTGGTCTGGTGCCTGCTTTCGCACGACATGATCAGCCCCAGTTGAACTCCTCTGTCAGGAGGGTCAGTATGGAGTTAGATCAGTTGTGTAGGGTGGCCACTCTGTCAGTCATTGGTTTGGTTCCTGTTGAGGCTATAGATAGGTGGGACTTCATAAGGCATGGCCTACACCTCAGTAGAAAAAGGGAAGGGTAAACTGGCTGGGTTAATAGCAAAAACCTTAAGGGACACTGCAATTCATGAATGTACCTCTTTATTAGGCTAAGACCAGGGTCCAATGGGAAGCTCAGGCAGGCATGTGCTAAAGATGCTCAAAACTCACATGAATCGGACAAAAGTAAAGGAAAAAGTAATGTTACCATTTTTCACCAAAATATTAGGGGATTAAAGAACAAAGTAGATGAGCTTCTGGTTTTTTGGATGACATAGAATCATATAATGTAATATACACTATGCCTATTTGAGCATCACATTGTGACGGATATGGAAAAGGTAAACAAACATAAGCAGTTACAAACTAGCAGCACATGTGAATAGAGAGAGTAAGGTGAGAGGACGAGTTGCCATCTATGTCAAAAGTTATCATTGTGTAAAAAGTTTTGAAACACAAAAGTTTTGTGTAGAGCAACATTTAGAAGCATGTGCCAGTCAGCTTAAACTGAATAAAGGTCCTTCTTTTATAATTGTAACAGTATATAGGTCCCCTTCAGGAAACTTTGTTATTTATGGAAAAATTGGATGCCTTGTTGTACTATCTGTCAGATAAGGGAAAACAAATTATTATTTGTAGGGATTTCAATGTTGACTCACTAAAGTAATGTAATAGGAAGAATGACCTGGAAGTCTTACTTGGTTCTTTCAATTTGTCATCTAATTGATTTTCCTACTTGGTTAGTAAAGGACAGTAGCTCACTGGTAAATAACTTTTTTATAGACAAAGATAAGTTTTAAAGCATAAATGTTTGTCCTGTTGAGAATGGTCTCTCTGATCATGGTGTACAGCTAGTTACAGTAAATGACATAGTTCCTCTCTGTAATTCAAAGCAGCCCTCAAAAGTCATATGTTCAGTTAACGATTCAACAATTAGCAATTTCAGGGAAAATCTTCAGTTAGACTGGGATGAGGTGTATAAGGATGCTAATGCTAATTTAAAATATAACTTATTTCATGATACATTTGTAAGAGTATTTGAAAATTGTTTCCTCAAGAAAATAGTTAAATATAATGATAAGAAACCATGGGTTACTAAAGGAATAGGAATATCTTGTAACTGAAAAAAGGAACTGTATCTAACAGCAAGAAACAGTCAAATATTATAAAAACCACTGTGCTACATTAAGAGAAGTTACTAAAACGTCCAGAGGCATGTGCATCATGTCTGAGATTGGTACCTCTGATAACAAAATTAAAACAATTTGGAATATTATTACCCAGGAGACGGGGCAACCAAGATCACAGGGAGACAGCATTACTATAGTTAAAAGACATTTTACACCACTGGAGAGCGATCAACAGTTATATAAAAACACTTCATTCAGCCAAGATTGCTAAAAAGGGATGAAAATAAATTTTTTTTCCGATCTTGGCTGAATGAAGTGTTTTAGACAGCATTACTGTCAAACTGAGTGAAAAGTGTACAACTAATAAGCCAGAAGATGAGAACATTTTTAATAATTATTTTTTAAATGTTGTGGAGAAAATAGGCTCTAAATGATCATTAGAAGAAGCTAAGCTAATGGAAAAGGCCGTACCTTACACAATTTGATACAATAGAAATTCCACCCACCTCTCCTTCTGAAATTAAGAAAATAATAAACACTCTCAAGAGCAAAAGCTCACATGGAATTGATTGTATTTCCAGCAGGGTAATAAAAGCTCGTTCTCAAGAAATAAGTAAGATTCTTAGCCACTTATGTAATAGTTCTCTGAAGCCAGGTGTTTTTCCTGATAGACTGAAATATGCTATTGTTAAACCACTGCACAAAAAAGGGGATATGTCTGATGTCAACAACTACCACCCAATCTCACTTCTGACAGCTTTATCCAAAATTCTTGAAAAAGTAATGTATTCTAGAGTAGCTTCACACATAGGTAAAAATAAAGTTATAACAAAATGTTAGTTTGGTTTTCAGAAAGGCTTTTCATATATATATATATATATATACTTTCACCGATGAAATATTAAATGCTCTGAATAACTGGACATCACCTGTTGAGATTTTTTGTGATCTCTCCAAGGCTTTTGATTGTGTAAATCATGGAATTCTTCTGGATAAACTATTGTGGTATGAATGGGACAGTGTACAAATGGTTTAAATCATACAGGAAGAGTGCAAAAAGTTGACATAAGTAGTTCACATAATATGGAACACACACACACACACACACACACACACACACACACACACACACATTGAAGATCTGCTGAAACATTTGAGTTCAGCTACTAATGAAATTAGGGTAATTGCAAATTTTGGTGATATACATCTCAGTAAATTAGCTTACTATGCCTATTTTCATTCTCTGCTTTTGTATGGCATCATTTTCTTGGGTAATTAATCATTGAGTAAAAACGTATTCATTGGACAAAAGCATCTAATCAAAATAATTGCTGGAGCCCATCCAAGATCATCCTGCAGACACTTATTTGAAGATCTAGGGATCTTCATAGTAAATATATCTAATATGAAATTTGTTATTACCAATCCCACTGAATTCAAAAGCAACAGCAGTGTACATAACTACAACACTAGGAGAAAGAATGATCTCCACTATTCAAGGTTAAATCTAGCTTTGGCACAGAAAGGGGTGAATTATGCTGGCACAAAAGTCTTTGGCCACCTACCAAACAGCATCAAAAGCCTGACAGATAGCCAACTATCACTTAAAAATAAATTAAAATAATTTCTGAATGGCAACTCCTTCTATACTATAGATGAATTTTTAGATATAATTTAGTAAATCTGAAAAAAAAATAATAAAATAAAAATCAAGAAGCAGAACACCAGGAAGTTGTTCCTTTTTGATATTATTATCATGTTTTGTCAAGTACCGACAGAAAAATCAATTTTAAAAATAGTCATTTAATATATAGTACAAAGTAATAATTTGTAAAGACACCTTCCATTAACCTGACACATTCCACATCATTA
The DNA here is from genome assembly GCA_026315105.1 of Locusta migratoria. Taxonomy (NCBI): domain Eukaryota; kingdom Metazoa; phylum Arthropoda; class Insecta; order Orthoptera; family Acrididae; genus Locusta; species Locusta migratoria. Next base: position 341,417,992 of record CM048755.1, read on the forward strand.
CGAAATGTCATATTCATGATCTATGGAACAAGTACTAATCTAATTTAATGTAATCTAGTGGAACAAGAAACTGGTAAGACGGGTCTTCCGTAATACTATGATGAGCTGCAAACGAATTATCTTCACTGATGAGTCTGTTTGCCATAGAGCACAAGGAAGAACACTGTAATCAGTCAACAAACTTTTATTGTGGATCTGGAAGTACAAAGTGCAACCCCCCCCCCCCCCCCACACACACACACACACACAGGCGGAACAAGAGACTTTATAGAAAATTTTTCCACTAGAGGTTGCTATTTGCAGCTGTGTCTGTACAGTTTGCATGACCTAGTGAGCCCTGGCATCTGCCTTGCAACAGATGTCACGCTGCATGAAGTCCATGTATGTACATACAGAGGCACAGATGGTGTGTACAGTATGGACTTTTTGCCTAGTAAACAGACTGTAACTACAGTTCTTGCTTCTTGTTGGGAGGATAATTACCTGGTGTTAGCTCCTTTGGTGGCACGATTGCAGAGATGTCCATTGCATCGCAGGCTGTAGCTGGAGGTGCAAGCAGCTCCCAGACCATCTGTACAGGAGCATACGGTTAGAAGTGACACGTGAGGATGATTGTGTCTTCTGCCCCCTGTGCGCATACTGATGAAGGCCCCCTGTTGCAGGTAGGTAGGGGTTGTTTTCATGTCTTACTGTCCATGGCACAAATGATGCCAGTGTTCAGGAAGGAGAAGGCTTGTGTCACTGAGCATGTCAGAAAAGGAGATGCCATCATCACTGATGAGGTGAGTGCCCCAGATGACACAGAAAGCACAGGCAGTACATCTGCAGGTCTCCACAGTAGTGTAGTAAGAGACGATGTGGCTGACGCAGGATGCAGCAGAGCTGATGATGGTGTGTGAGAGCCCATGCCGGAGGTGTGGTTTGCACCTGTAACAGTGCAGGAGTCACCTGCACCACAGGCATGTGTGTCATTGCTGGAGGTGATGTCCTGGTTAGCACAAGGGATGCCAGTGATGCAGTGGGCATGGGAGGCATATTTACTCTTACTGCTGAAGCAGAAAATGCTATTTTGAGCCATGATCTATCAGGTTGTGATATGTAGATTGTCTACATGAGGCTGGTGCCTGGGTTGCAACTGGGTAGCACCTGCATCGGCACTGCTGATAGCTGTGTCGGGTGCCCATGCTTGGTAGGTAATGGAGGAAAGGACTGAAGGCCACAACCCCAATCTCCCCCAGCCCACAGCGTGATACAGAACACTTCTGCGGTATCTGTTAGTTGATAGTTAGCTGATGATCTCTATGATGCCTTCACTCTTGTTAAATGAACCAAGTATGAATCCCAGTTGATGAACAGTTTCCAAATATTGGTTAGACACAAGTATTTTGTAGCTACTTCCTTTGTTGATGGACTACACTTCCAGAGTACTTCTGAATGAATATCTGTGTGGCATCGGCCTTAATCACAATTTTTTGTGGTCATTCTACTTCAGATCTCTTTGTATGCATACTCCCAGATATTTTATGGAAGTAACCATTTCCAGTGACAGTTACATAAATGTGTAATAAAGTCTTTTTCTTCTTGTCTATATATTTGGGCGTACAGTCAGTTCTGTTGGTGGACCACCAGGCAGTCTTCTGTGTGCATAATGAATGCCTGGCCCCTGAAATGACTGGACAATGTCTGGAATGCAGCATGGGAATTTCTGACACCTGTCCAGTACCTTGTGACACACGGGTATCCTTGGCTACCAGAGATACAGAAGTTACAAGCTCCCATCCTCTCTCAGAAATGTTCTGTAGCAACTTGGTAACTGTTGTGACCTCGTCGCCTTTTGTTGTTTCATTCTTTCTGCCATTAGTTGAGTACTCGTCCCAGTCTAGTTGTCAGGAAATGGTGCAGAAATCGATGGTCAGCTAAAACATTTCTATAGAGATTAGTATTACAAGTTTCATTGACTGAAGATACAATGATACTCAACTTTAGAACATATGTCTGTTTCTTCTCTCTTCTCGCTTCTTGCGACGTCGTCCGTATGATGCTATCTGCCCTGAGACCTAGTGACTGCTTGGTTCGTAGCTGAGTTCTGACCTAGTAACTGCCTGAGTTCTGACTAGTAACTGACGGGCCGTCCAGACGTATGTCGGCCTAGATATAGCCGCTTGTAGAGGGCGTGCATCTTCGGTTACTCCCTCCAGGACGTGCGGTGCCTGCTTGCGATTGGCTTTTGGTCAATCGCTGCCTTCTCCACGATCGTTCTCTTACGTCTAGCTTGTTGCGTTGACTTTATGCCACAACATCTCTCCTCACCAAAATGCCGAACCATTGTCGTGTATCTAGCTCGACAACGGGGGAGGAGGCAGGCTCGTGGACGTACTGATGGACCTGAGTCTGTAGCTTCAGAGGATGCCAGACTACCGGTTGGGCCCCGCCATCCGGCCTGAGCTCATGAGGGAACGTCCTCTGGGAAACCTCCGAAGGGCCCACATCCACGTCCTATGGCCCAGGTGATGTAGACGGTGATGCCGGTGGCGACGTTGGCGTCGGATGCTGCGTTGCGTCTTGCTCGATGTCCATGGGGGTGTCCAGGTGAGGTGGAGACAGTGAGGGCTCAGTCTCCATGATGTCGGCCCGCAGTGCCGTGCAGATCTGCGGTGGGGTTGACCACCGAGGTCGTGCGGGGGCAAAGGCAGCGCGGTCTGTATGTGGCGTGAATCTGCCAAGAGAAATGCAGAAGGATCATAGGGTACATGACAAGGGCGAATTTGGTTGTGGTCCCTATGTAAGATGCTGTCGGGACCTGAAATTTCATATGTGAATACCGAAATACTGGATTATCTCGCTCTGCTCCCACCGTCTGTGACTGCCAAAATCTGAAAAAGACTGGGTTACGTGGAGCAAAGCAATACTTGTGTGTCGTCAGCTGCTGCTGCTCTGGATGGCATGGTGGATGGAGCAGGGTGCAGTGGGGGCGACTGTGTAGAAGCTCGACCAGCGAAAATCCTCCTTGTGGATGCGAGCAGTAGGAGGCAAGGAACAGTTGCAGAGCTGCCTCCCGTGAGTGCTCCAAACGAAGTTTGGACATCTGCTGCTTAAATGTCCGGACGAAGCATTCCGCAGTGCTGTTTGACTGTAGGTGAAACAGTGTACTGATGAGATGCTCAGTTCCATTGCATTAAAAAAAGGAGCGAAATTCTTGCTATGTGAACTGAGAGCCGTTGTCAGAGACTATCAGTTCAGGGAGACCTTCCAGACAAAAAATTGAAGACAACTCCCTAATCGTGCTATTAGAAGTCGTAGAAGACATTGGCACTGCAAACAGGTAACCGCTAAAAGAATCAATCACACTAAGCCACTTAGTGTTCCAGAATGGACCAGCATAGTCAATATGCACTCGTTGCCATGGTGAATCTGCATCTGCCCATGCAGGTGTGACTGATTGGTAGCACACACTGAACACTGTGACATCATCTTTTATATTTGGGCGTCCATACCCTGCTAAGTACAGTGTCGTCGTGCCAATTGCTTCGTGTGGACCATTCCCCAATGTTCTTGGTGAAGTAAGTTTAATACTTCCTTCTGCAAATGTCGTGGAATCAACACACGCACGTGTCCACTGTCATTTGAAACTAGACTGACACCTCTATGCACTGAAAGTTCATTCTGTCTGTAGCAAAATAGCGATGCACCAGTGAATTTTGAATGTCACGTTGTGAATGAGGCCATCCTGTACGAACGTAGCGCAGCAAAATCCGTAAATCGGGTTCCGTTTCTCTGGCCCGAACAATGTTCCTATAGTCCAATGGGAAGGATTGCAGCAAACTATCTTCCTGTGCATCTATCTGACAACAAGACATCTCAGAAGCATCTTTGTCATGGCCACCCAGAAGACAGGAAATTGTGTTGGCATTTCCATGGCAAGTTGTGGGTCTGTACACAATCTCGTACTGATACTGAGATGAGAGCAGTGCCCAAGGTTGCAATTTGTGTGCCGTGCACTTAGAAATTGGCTTGGTTGGATGAAACAATGACTGCAAAGGCTTGTGGACAGTTACTAAATAGAATTTTCTCCCATACAAATAGTGATGGAATTTTGTGACACCATACATTATCACTAAAGCTTCCTTCTCAATCTGAGAATTACGGCACTATGCGTCTGTCAAAAGTTTTGACGCATACGCTATTGGATGGTCCGTATCCCCATGTCTGTGACAGTACTGCTCCTAGACCAAACGATGACGCGTGCGCTTGCAGAAGAACTGTTTTTTCTGGATCAAAGTGCACCCAACATTGATCACTAAGCAAAGCATCTTTTAACTGCTGAAGTGCGCATTGGCATTCGTCTGTCCAAACAAAATGAACATTTTTATGGCATAGCGGATGCAAAGGGGCTGCAATTTGTGCTGCATTTGGAATAAATCTAATATAGTACGCTAACTTTCCCAAGACTGACTGTAATTCTTTCACATCTTTTGGTGCTGGCAGGTTGTGAATGGTAAGCAAATGTGATTGCATAGGGTGCACACATTGACAGATTATCACGTGTACTAGATACTGCAGTTCTGGTTTGAAAAAGTCACACTTGAGACCTGCGTCTGACAAAACTTGAAACAATTTCCTCAGATTTGCAATATGTTCTTTTGGGGTACGGCCTGACACTACTATGTCATCCAAGTAATTTGAACAATAAGGCACCCGAGCTGTAAGCTGTTCCAAATATCTTTGAAAAATTGCAGGTGTGGATGCACTGCCAAACAGTAAATGCAAATATTTAAACAAGTCCAGATGAGTATTTACAAAACAAATTTTCTGTGATACTTCGTCAAGAGGAAGCTGAAGGGAGGCATTGCTCAAATCTATTTTTGAGAAATTTTTCCTGCACCTAATCTGTCCATTAAATCTTTTGACCATGGCAAAGGGTAACAGTTTACAACTGTTTGTGGATTCACTGTAGGCTTGAAAGCAACACAAATGCAAATGCTACCTGATGGCTTCGGCAAAATTACAAGCTGACTCACCCACTGTCTAGCTTGTATTGGTTCAATTGCACCATTTTCTTGCAATGTGCATAGTTCCTGTGCTACTTTGTCGCTTAAAGTGAGTGGTACATCACGAGCTTTGCAAAATTTTGGTTTAGCATTTTCCTTCAGAGTAGTATGTGCAGCAAAATCTTTAGCTTTTCCTAGTCCTGCAGAAAATAAATCTGGAAAGTCTTTCCACAATCTGTCAACACTGTCTTTAGCATCAAAATTGTTCACAACTAAAACATTATCTTAACTAAAACACACTGTCCTAGTACATGAATATCATTGCCATTGTATGCTGCCAACCTTGTTTTAGTGCGAGAAAGGCGCGGCGATCCTAACTATTCATAAGTTGTGCAATTGAGTAATGTGACTGATGCACCTGTGTCTAGTTGAAACTTTACAGGAATGTCATTCACACGCAAATTGACATAAATTTTTCTGGCATGACGTACAACTTGTGCTACTTCTTTGTCCGTGATGTTGCGAGGGGCAGCCACTGGTTTGAAAAATATTGCATTTATTGAATAACTATTGTCTTGTCACTCTTTGGGCCAGGAGGGCAAATTCCTTTTCTTTTGCTGCAGGCGAAATGTTTTTATATGACCTTTCTTGCCGCATGCATAGCATTTTGCTGACCGGGACAGATAGTTCTGTCTTTTGTGCCACGAGAAACATTGCGGGCAAGACTTCACGTCCTTATTTGGCAAGGTTCCGTGTCTAGCAACGTGTTTATGCTTTGAGCGGGTAGGCGGAAGTACACAGTGCTCGCTGGTGCGTGACGTGACACTACACAGTGGAGTTGAATCGAAGTTTTCCACAGCTGTGGCACCTGTATCATACTGTTCCAAAATCTTTTATACATTATGGAACAACGGATCTGACATTTTTAGAATCTGTTCCCTAAGTCTAACATTAGGAATATTATAGGCAATTGCGTCACGTAACATTATATCTGAATACAAAGCTCCACATGAACATTTAGATTTACACTTCCTAATGACACCTTGAAGATCTATTCTCCACTGCCTGTATGTTCGGTTTGGATTTTTCTTCCACCTGAAGAACTGATACCATGCGGCCACTACATTAATTTTCTGTTCATAATATGCTGTGAGGGCTCCTATTACTGAATCATAAGAAAGTTCAGAAGGTTCCGCGGTGGGAAACAGTTTCTCCACAAGATGGAACACTGGGGGGCCTATACACGAGAACAGAAAATGAATTTTGACAGTGCACTGTGGCGCAGGCTTCAAACTGTTGTAGCCAGTCTGAACAGTCCTCTTCTTTTTCATCATACTATTGGAATGGTGGAATTACTGGTGGTGGCTGCTGCAGTGGAACTTGCATATTTTGAGACACAGGTGCGGCCAGAAGTTGTTGCACAGTTTGCAGTAGAGATGCAATTTGTTGGCTCTGAAACAAACATTTGCATTAGCTGCTGTGCATCGAGTGCAGGAAGCTGCGGCACAATGGCAGTGGCAGGGACACTTGTGTTAGTAGGAACTAACATTGTGCAATAGCAACAATCAAGGCAAAAATATAGAAATTTACGCTAATCCCTGCAATAGAATCAAAAGATTATGTACTGGACCTGCCGAGACCTGTATGAAAGCAAAATTAATATTGCAGTGGTCAGACATTTAACAGCATGTTGCAGTGTGGGTAGTTGTAGTCCTCATTGCCATTTGTTGTGACCTCGTCGCCTTTTGTTGTTTCATTCTTTCTGCCATTAGTTGAGTACTCATCCCGGTCTAGTTGTTAGGAAAGGTACTGGTGCAGGAATCAATGGTCAGCTAAAACGTTTCTATAGAGATTTGTATTACAAGTCTTATTTACTGAAAGTTACAATTATACTCAACTTTAGAACATGTGTCTGTTTCTTCTCTCTTCTTGCTTCTCGCGGCGTCTTCCGTGTGATGCTAGCTGCGCTGAGACCTACTTACTGCTTCGTTGGTACCAGAGTTCTGACCTAGTAACTGCCAGAGTTCTGGCTAGTAACTGTCGGGGTGTCCAGACGTATGTCGGCCTAGATGTAACCGTGTGTAGAGGGCGCGCATCTTCGGTTACTCCCTCCTGGATGCGTTGGCGCCTGCTTGCGATTCGCTTTCAGTTGATCGCTGCCTTCTCCATGATCGTTCTCTTACGTCTGGCGTGTGGCGCTAACTTTACGCCACAACAGTAACACTGAGGGGGCATTATCTGTAGAATCTCAATGTGTGGAAAGTAATCTGTCTATGAGCTGTGCAAACTGTAGACCACACAAAAGAAATATTTTACAAAGTATCTGATGTGAGAGTGAGTAATGGAAGCTGCATCCAGAGTGAGTTTTTGATTGTTGCTCTTTTCTTGAGAATATTTGGAGTTAACACAAATTAGATAGATTAGATAGTACTGAAATAGTGGAAATATGATGCTCCACAAGTCAAATCCCCTGACAAGAAGTTTCATGACCTAGGTCTGCAGTGGAGGATTGAAAAAATTGTGACTCGGGAAGATTGCACTTAAGCTCCACGGCTTTTATGTCTTGTGATGAACCACATAACTACAGTCTCATCGAGTTAATTTATACAAGAAGTAAGTTTCTCTGTTAGCTATTCGAGAAAATGTTGATGAATAGATGGTGCACTAGCTACACTGAATGTTAAATATTGGTACTGGTAGAAACCAAATGGCATGTTTACAGCAAGGGAATTGCATGACAAGTCATCTAATGGAACTTAATTGTATGCTAAATAAATTTTTGAAGAGTACTGACACCCCCCTCCCCCACCCACACACACACACACACACACACACACACACACACACACACACACACGTCACTTTAGCATGAATGGTCTTCATCAAGTTGAAGTTGTTCTGATGGTTTCCTGATTATTACAAGAGGTGTTGCCCATTCACTAAAAGTGATAGGTTTGGTTACGCCAAGGGATGACAAATGATTCAGATGTTTGTAAAGCTTATGGGACTTAACTGCAGGGTCAGCAGTCCCTAAACTTACAAACTACTTATGAACTAACTTATACTAAAGGCAACACAAACATCTATGCCCGAAGGAGGATTCGAACCTCTGACGTGGGAGGCCGCACAATCTGCAACATGACACTCCAGACCGTACGGCTACTCCCGCGCAATAACAAATGGTCTAATTGAGCTTTTAATTGATCACACAAGGAAACTAGAGTAGGGTACACCCAGAGGAAGCCTACCCTCATTGATGGCTTAAGTGTGGTATCTGCAGTAAAATTATTTGCACAATCCATGGCTGTAGAAAGAACACCGAAGATTTATGAGCACAACAAATCTTGTTGCTGATAAGGAACCATATTCAAGACCAAAGGCACAAGTGAGAAATAGAAGCCCCCAAAACAATCAAATCATCTAAAATGAACAAATGTTTGGTATCAGCAGTATGAATGACCAAAAACTTGATAGGGTGAACTACATATTTGTACATAATGTCATTGGTAAATTGACCAAGCAAAGGAACTGGCTGTTTGTTGCAGCTTACCATTTCTATTGAACACTAAGGTGCTGTACATGTTTATCAAAGCACACACCAAGGAAAAGTTTATTCTGGGTAGCTGTTTAAGGGGAACCAACAATGATACTGTAAAAATGTTGAAGCCTGATGATTGTTGTGGAGTGTGCACTATATCCTCTCGCACTAAACCTTAAAGAAAATTACTATATACAGTTTGGAATATGTAACAAATTTTCCTGCCAGTATATGACTAAATATGAAGGAGATAGACATTGACTGCGTTAAATTTTTGGGATTACAGCTTGATAACATATTTAACTGGGAGAAGAATACTACAGAATTGCTAATGCATGTAAAGAAAAAAGAAATTTCTAAAAACATGCAGTAAGAATTATTTGTGGTTCGAACTCAAGAACAACCTGTAAAGGGCTGTTTAAAGACTTGGGGATACTAATTACTGCTTTCCTATATATTTAATCCTTAATGAAATTTGCCATTAAAATAGATAGTTCTTTCAAACAAACAGTCCAATTTGTGGAATCAACACTAGATATAAAAATGACTCACTTACTTTAGTCCAGAAAGCTGCCTATTATTGAACAACACACATTTTAAATAACATGCCAGCAACTGTAAAAAGTTTCTCATAATAAAGTTCAGTTTGAAAAGAGTCTAAAGGATTTATTGTTGGACAACTCCTAGTCCATCGATGAATTTCTTAAGAGAACTGACCGATGCATGTTGTTATTTCTGGTATCACATTGAGTTAATATTGTGTATAATATGGGCTATGATGCCCATCAAAAATACACTGTAAATGGAGTCTTAGCTTAAATATATGGTATCTGGAACATCATTTACCAGGGAATATTAAAATTATTTCGTATTCAGTGCAAGAACTGATGTCTTGTTCACTTTGTGTGTGTATAAGTAATTTTTTTCTTTGTGGTGGTCATACAGGGTACATGGATTGACCTGTATTTTATTAATTTTGTTTAGTGATGTAATTTTCACAAATTATTATTCCACCTACCCTCTATAGGGCTCTTCTCTCCATATGTCAACTTCACATTTTAAATCCATTATTTACATTTTATTCTGGCTGGGTGAGGTCTACAGAAGTACTAAAATTGCTGTTCTAGATTAATTCTCATCCCTTGTCCATAACACTTATTTTCTATATTTTCCAAATATGTATAACATCTGTCTTGTTGTATTTCTTTCATTCCTGCATTTGTCAATCTTTTGTTCCAAGTTTTCATTACTTTTGTTGTTTTTGTTACAGAACATATTTTGCTGTCGCCCATGGGGCTTTTTTTTTTACTACAGAAAATAATGGTTTCTCGGTTCTCTGGAATGTTGTCTGCATTAAAATACTTCCTTTACCTTTGTACTTGACTAAGAGACTGACGTTGGACAACCTCAGTGAAGACATGTAGGTTAGGGTGACCACATGTCCCGTATTTTACGCAATCGTCCCAACAAAATAAATACGTGTCGCATATTGTCCCGTTTTCTACTAACTGTCCCATATTTTCTGAAATAATGTGTGTTTTTAAGTAATGTCTCATGTAACGAAATGGAGTACAAATGTGCTTACAATCAGACAATAAAGGAAATAGGCTTTAACCCAAAGAGAATGGGGTATGATGTGTAAAGTTCTTTGGTTGGTATTAGGTAATGCTATCACATGAAAGTGCAGCTTGTTAAGTACATTGCAAGAAGATGGGATGTTTCAAGAGTCTGATTTTGTTGGACATTTCAAGATTATTTTACAAAACATTATTTGATTATATCGAGTTATGGACTTACCCATTTCATACATTGAAACCATTTAAGTGGGTCCAGCTCAAATATCGTCTTCTTTGGAAGTCCGTTCAACAAAGCCTTAAAAATTTACAGGAGTTTGACAAAAATATTTTTAAAGCAATATGTGAAGATCAGCTTTCTGAGGAAGTGAACCATGTTAAAAATGTATGTCAAGAGTAAATTCAATCATTGACAGCCATGAAGCGAGTTAGTAAAAACTGGTCTGTCACTATCCACTTACTTGCATCCGAATATCTGGTGCAAAGATTTGCAGCATGTCACCACATTTGTGGAACTAATACTGCTGCAGAAAGTGTGTTCTCCACCACACACAGTTTGCAAATTGGCAAAACAATTTAGTGTGTGAGCTGTGAAAGAAATAATTATAACAAAATTCATTTGAAGAATTCTTCACGAGTTGACTTTTATGAATATCTAAGTGAAAGTACCGTATTCCTGCATGGCATGCATTTACATTATTCTGCAAAATATAACAGAGAGAAATATGTAGGCCTAAGGTGCATAATTGATTATAGTCATTACTACTTGTTTGCAGGTGCAAACTGTAAAACAAAATATTTCTTTAATAGGAAATGCACTTTTTTGTTTTTGTTTGTGAGTATGTTTGGTTAATTTTCGTGTTAGCATTTGACTAGGTATGTCGTCATTACTGGCATTTCCACCCCTCCCTCCAAAAATATTACTAATTTCTGTTATTGACCCGGTGGTTTCATGTCCTTTCATAAATTACATACTTTTTTTGCTGGGGTAACTGTTTTATACTCAAATGGCGCATTTTGTGCTCACACCAAGCAGTATTAACGAAGAACTGATCTCGAGAGATGCAAATGTAAATACAAGATCCACCAAAAAATACGGCACTTTATTTATTAGGGGGGAGGATTTTAGAGGGGGCAGGGGAAAAGAAAAACACTGACATGGTTTCTTTCTATACTGTGTGCAGTGTGTGTTTATGTTAATCTCATGTTGCAACATGTGGTATGGTAATCTCGGTACCTACCCATATATGTCCCGTATTTTCATTCTGGAAATCTGGTCACCCTAATGTAGGTCCCCCACAGCCATTCCTATAGCTGTGAAAACTATCTAAGTTGAATATGAACCCAGTCTGTCCTGCAAAATCTACACAAATCACAATTCTGATAGTGTATGAAAACAGTTTTGCATTTTCATCAGATGGATAAAAATGAACAAAGCATTGGACATAGGAACTCTAAGCTTTCCAATATGGTGATAAAACAACCGGGAAACTTGGTACAAAGTAAATGAGATTTATGATTGGAAATTGTAGCTATTTATACCCATTCTGATAAATAAACATCAAGTATTCAGTTGAAATTGTATACCAGTATGGAAGACTGGCCTGGCAGTTAGAATCTGACTTGGGGCAACATCAGTTTTTGGTACACAGATATGTAAGAAAACATGGGGCAATACAGATCCTGTAACATATTTCAGAGTGTCAATCGAAGGAAGGCATACAACCTGCTTGCATACCATAATGTACAGAGTGACAGCCTGGTGAGACAGACCCACTTGAATGTGGGCAGCAGATTAAGGACTGAGCTGGTTTGGCAACCAGCCCGATTGTGGTTTTCAGGGGTTTCTCACATTCAGTTTATTACATTATGAGTTTTTCTTCAAATTCCGCCTCAAAGAATACAACACACAAATAAGCTTGTGAGGTTTTTCAAATGTGGCACCAATGTATTCCTGGTGTTTTGTTACAACCAATCCATTCTTCTCTCGCAGATGTACCCTCATTCCTAATATTCGTGCTACAAATTGTGGGTGATAATGGGTCTCCTGCTTTGCCACATTGAGATGGAAGTTTGTAGCTGCCTGTCATATGGAGGTCATTTATGGAATCCTTCATGGGCCTCAATAGATCTAGGATTTTGTGGCCAGTCTTGAATATAGGATTAATTCCTCCATGACGTAGAACTTTGCCTACATTGGCAGTGATGCATCTCACTTAAGGTAAGTGACCAACAGGAAGAGTTTCTTCTCTACCTTTGTTTCTTTTCTGCACCTCAGCTCATTGTTTGGCTCTATAATATATCCATTTACACAGAATTTTCATTTTGAATTCACTTAGTTCATGTTATAAGCATTTAGTGTCACAAATTCAGTGAGTGCGGGCTGTCGGCATATGTAGTATGTGGTTCTTTTGTGTTTGATGGTTTCTAACATGAACTGTGTGTTCATGTGTGGGAAGGAATGGAGTGATTCCTTTCCTAGATGTATAAGTGTACGCAATATCTAGCAGCGAGCTAAGATGAAGTCTACAGGAAATCTTAGAATTATGTTGGGCAGAACTGCACGTAGATACCATGAAATTCAGTATACAAAATCTTTGTAAGCACATTCACAGTCAGAGAGAGCACAAAATATGAAAATAAACATCTCAGAGACCAGAGATACAAAGTAGATCACAACTAAAGACACCACGAAATTCAGAATGTAAAATCTTTGTAAACATATACCATCACAAGAGCTGTCAAACAGAAAAGTCATTTAACTAATAAATAATTATAAATGACTTCCTGACAAATTGCTCTACAGGGGTACAGAAGCTATATGTAACAACAAGAGATAAAATGTAAGTAATGCATTTACAATTATGGTAATGTACTATATTTTGTTTCAAAAAATATTTGTGAAGAAACTTATTTATACTTTTGCAGACTTCTTGACAATGCCATAATGGTGAAAAGGCTGTAGTGGATTAATGAAACTATTGAGCAGTAATCAAATATAAAATAATTCATTAAAACGTCATATTACAAACAAACAAAAATTGGCTTTAGTTGCACAATTTCCCCCCCCCCCCCCCTATTTTATCTCACATAGCCACTTTTGGGCAGTTTTATAGCTGATCATCTGGTGTATAACTATAAATCATAAGCTGTGAGCCCCCCCCCCCCCCATTCACTTGGCAGTCAGCAAGCACTGTCCATTGCTTCACACTGGCAGTGTGTGGTGAACTTGCAGCTTACAATTTACCATTATACACCAGATGAAGGGCTTTAAGCTGACTGAAACCAGTCATTTCTACAGGAAACAATCACACACTAACAGGAACCTGCATGCAGATCCGCATCATCCAGAACAGAAGAATGCATCTGCTGATGACCTGAGTCCAGATAATTAGGGGCACTAGTCACATATAACAAGAACTGAGTTTGCACAAGACAACATTCCAAGCAAATTGATATAACAATAGAGACATCAGGATGTATACATGTATATGCCCTGGGACAACAGGTAGATTTGGGACAATCTTAGGTCATTTACCTGTAATTTGAGTAGTAATAAATTTCAATTTAGCCTACTATTGCAGCAATGCAATACCAAAGTAAAACATTTGTTGAAAAAATGTATGATTTACAACACAAACAAACAAATGTACAATAAGATGCAAAAACATTGGCTGGCATGAATAATTTAAGAGTTGAGGAACAGAGCATTGTGCATGTCCCAGTTCAAACATGCCAGTGTTCCAAACTCTAGCAGCATATGGAGCTACAGCTTGGTGTTTATATTGGCAAATAGAAGCTACATAATTTAATGCAGTATACCTTGAGAGGCATTGTAATTCAACCGCTAGTTCATCAGTCCTTGATCTCCACGTTGGTCTGTTCCAGTAGCTGAGTGGCTAGGTGCCAGCATAGTAGCTCAGTGCATTTTGTCAGAGGACAAGCCACCCACTGTAAAATAACTAAAAATAAAACTGAGCCAAGAATTCAAGAACAACACAGAATGGACATGATGGAATGACCACAAGATATGATCTACCCGAGGAAAAATAAAGTTGATAGGTTGAATGTCTATGAATGTAAAGAACACTCATTCAAATTGGTCTGTCCTCACAACTTTACTTCTGGCAGTACCTCGCCTCCTACTTTCCAAACTTCACAGAAGTTCTCCTGCGAACCTTGCAAGACTAGCACTCTTGGAAGAAAGGATATGGTGGAGACATGGCATAGCCACAGCCTAAGGGATGTTTCCAGAATGAGACTTTCACTCTGCAGCAGAGTGTGAACTGATATGAAACTTGCTGACAAATTAAAATTGTGTGCCGGAACCAGGACTCAAACATGGGACCTTTGCATTTCATGGGCAAGCGCTCTACCAGGAAGTTTCATATCAGCGCACACTCTGCTGCAGAGTGAAAGTTTCATTCTGGAAATATCCCTTAGGCTGTGGCTAAGCCATGTCTCCACCATACCCTTTCTTCCAGGAGTGCTAGTCTTGCATGGTTTGCAGGAGAACTTCTCTGGAGTTTGTAAAGTAGTCAGAATTTCTTTCTTTCTTTCTTTTTTTTTTTTTTTTTTTTTTTTTTTTTTTGGAAGGGGGGGTGTATGACATATGTCCTAACTTGTGAAGCTTTACAACATAAGTTGAACTAAAGGCAGAGATATATTTTAATAGAGAGAATATTAAATTTTATTCTATACAAATATCGAAGGAGCAACTTCAGCATACTTTTGAATTACATTATCAGAAATTAGGAGAACAGTGAGGCTTTTCGGAGGGGGGGGGGGGAATTGATCCCCATCATCCCCCTCCCCCCTGGCTATGACTCTGGGCCACAATAATCCCTAGTTAAGCGTAACAGAACACTTGTTCGTACTTCTGGCAGACACTGTGCCAGGTAAGGCGGAATTGCTGTATACACATCAAATTCTCAGTTTCGCAGGAAGTTGGCAAAAAGAAAAAAATTCTGTCACTACATTACACTGAAAGCTGATCCATCAGTTCCTTTTCAAGCCATGCCAGAAGTTACGTCAAACTGCCGCACCAACGGCATGACTTGAGAATGAATCCCTAAGCGGTATGATAACCAGAGTAAAACAGGCAAAAGAACTAATTATATCATGTTTTTATAGCTGCTATCTATTCTACTTGGCTAGAAGGATCACATGCAAGCTACTATGTATAAGAACCACTAGTGTGAATTTCAATGGCCTTTCTGACGATGCAGTCCCAGTATCTCGAAGTCTGTACCAGAATCCTAGTGCATTCATACTCCATCACATGATTCTCCAGCAAATAATGTTCAGCGACCGCCGACTTGCTCGGATACATCAATCGTGTGTGCCTCTGGTGTTCAAGGCATCGATCCTCGACGGTATGCATCGTCTTTCCAATATATGACTTGCCACACTGACACGGAATCTGGTACACGCCGGCCTTCCTCAAACTGAGATCATCTTGTCGCTCCACACCGGTGCACGAATTTTATTCGGTGGACAAAAGACAGTTCCAACCTAGTGTTTCTTCAAAATGAGGGCGACCTTCCCCGAGAGTGTGTCGGTATATGGAATGAACGCAGTGCCTACATCCTCCCTTGTGTTTTCATCCGTTTCCACAGGTTGTGCTGTAGTGGAGAGCCCGCTGAATCCGCCTCTCTGAGTACCCATTTTTTCGGAATACAGTTCTCAGGTGCAGTGGCGTAGCTATCATAGGGCTAGGCGGGGCAGTGCCCCGGGGCCCCCGAGATCAAGGGGCCCCTCCGCCTCCGTAAGCAAAGTTCGGAAAAAGTTACAGTAGAGCGTCATTTTTTTTTATTTTATTTTCTTTTTCTTTTTACCTTCCCACCCTACCGTCCATCAATTCCCCCTCCCGTCAAACTAAGCTTCCTGGGTCACAGGGTGACTGAACATTGCTTCTAGTGGGGCCTGCTGACAGGCCAAGCCGACAGTCGCTGAGTACAACAATCGGCACACTCCAGTCGGCAGAAGTAGCGGCAGCATCAGAACTGCTCACAGCAACTGCTGCGTCTTCCAAGTGTTGCGGCGTGCCGCTCGGTGCAATGTGAAGGATCGCGCGACTCCAAATACTGTATGAATACATTTACTGTACAGTACTTCTTATTGGGAAGTAGAAGGGTACAGTTGGATTATACGAATAATCGGTTTTCCAAACATCCATGTCCACTTACACTTCGGATAATCGACGTTCTAATGTATATAATATTTTAGCTAAATGAAGAATTTTCGACTTTTAACTTATTGAACACTGCCAAAAAACTTCAAACGCACGAAGTGTAATCCAAAAATTATTCCCATCTCAGAATGTAAACATAAAAAGGTATTGTTTGTCCGCGAAGACGTGCACCCTGCCACCTGCTGAATTAGTAGCAGTGTGTGACAATACTGTTCATGGTTTGATTCGCGGCAGGGGGCAATATTTTGCCGCGGTGGAGTAGCCGAGCGGTCTAAAGCGCCTCGCTGCGGAGCGCGCGGTTGCTCGCCGTGGAGGTTCGAGTCCTCCCTGGGGCATGGGTGTGTGTGTGTGTGTGTGTTTGTCCTTCGGTTAGTTTACTTAGGTTTAAGTAGTTTGTAAGCTACGGACTGATGACCACGCAGTGTGGTCCGATAGATTTACAAACATTTGAACATTGGCAAAATTTTCGTGGTTGAGTAAAACTTCATTGTTCATTTTCACTAGCTTCTGCCTGCGACTTAACCTAGTATGGAGCAACTTCGAAAACTTTTCCATATTGGTTTTATCTGTATGTCCTACGCAGGTCCAACTCTATCCCTCTCCAAAATTTCACCCAAATCCACCCAGTAGTTTCTGCTTAAAGCACAATTAACTTTCACGGTTATAATTATATTAGAGTACGATTAAATATTATCTGCTGCGTGACACACAGTAATTTACTTAAGAGTAGGTTTGCCTTATGTCTTCCAGTAAGCGGTAAGGACCTGACGAAGTTCAAAAATGTTCAAATGTTTGTAGAACTTATGGGACTTAACTACGGGGTCATCAGTCCCTAAGCTTACAAACTACTTATGAACTAGCTAAGACTAAGGACATCACAAATATCCATGCCCGAGGGGGGATTCGAACCCCCGACCGCAGTGGCCGTGCAGACCGTGACTGGAGCGCCTCAATCCCCTCGGCCACCGCGGCCGGCCTGACGAAGTAGTATTGCATCTGTATAGTTCATAGGCGCCGATTATGGATATGCTCGGTCGCTCAAGCATACCCCAAAATTTGAGTGTGTATCCTCGGCATACCTCACTGAAAAATCTTGTATTTTTTCTTTACGTTATATTTCTTGATTCTAATAAAATTTGACACTCTAATTCCATTGATGGCTGGCTTTTGTAATACACCGCTGTAAAAAGATTATCTAAAACAAACAGGTAATTGAATTCGTAGGCATCAAAATTCATGTTGACATATGAGTGAAGTGATAATTTTCTAAATGGTGTATATTACTAATTTAACATTTATGTATTCTCTTAGAAGTCAATTGCCTTCAAGAATCGTGTTAGTGTTAAGTCGTGGCATTTTTCATCCTGTTTACTGAATTGGAGTGTGATGTAATAATGAGTTGTGAACCTATTGGTATCGACAGACATGGTATGACAACAGAAGTGGTTATGGACTATTTTCGTAATACTGCATAGAAAATCTGCAGAAGAAAGAAGGCAGGAAGACCATCCGATGTTAGTTTTTGCGATAATGAACACAGTATTCACAATACAGGCACATCATAATCTGATATGCATGTCTAAGAAGACGAAAACTCTGAAAATGATTTCTGTACTTAATACAATGGGAAAACAGGTTCAAATGGTCGCAAAATCCGACCAGTAGTTCTGAAACGTGAAATTGAAATTAATGGCTGTTAATTTCTTTACTGTATGTTAAAAAAAATATTTTCTCCTTCTCATAGATTAAAATGGTGCTGAATTAACACCAGATGAAGCAAAAAAGAAATACTACTAAAATAAAACAAAATTATTACTTTTACCTTTGTAACTAGAATTGGAAAAATAGAAACTTTTTTAGAAAAATCTGTCTCTATTGGAAACGCCACTGAGCACACCCCGAAGTTTTTCAAAAGTCGGCGCCTGTGGTATAGTTTTAGTTTAGAGAGGGCCCCAACGTCAGTTTTGCCCCGGGGCCCTTGGTGTAGTAGCTACGCCACTGCTCAGATGTTCCAATTCCTAGAACCTAGTTCCCTTCAAGCCGCCGTAGCGTGCGGATCTCCGTGCCGGCGCGTTTCCAGGAGCTCAGTCTGTCAGTTCACCTGATGATGGCGACCTGTATGATCGCCGAAATAGACCGGCAGTGCACTCATGGATATTTTGATTATCAAATACGCCGGGAGAAACTCAAGAATCACATCATAAACCTTTACGGGAAGGAGATGTATCGCAGCATGAAGAAATTTGAAAAGTTGTGCCACCGTAGACGTTGCTTGCTAAGTACTCTTGCCTTTCTAAAGATATGTCTTTCTGAGAATGTCGTTCCAAATTTTGGTAAGGTCACTCATCACATCGATTTGAGAGTCAGATACAATAAATATTTTCGGGAAGGAAATGGTAGAAACAAACTTAAGTGCTTCCAGAATTGCCACTGTCTCTGCCGTAAATACAGAAGTATTCGCTGACAGTTTGAAGATCCTCCGATTCTGAATCTTTTTGCCACTGTCTCCGCCGTAAATACAGAAGTATTTGTTGGCAGTTTGAAGATTCTCCGAATCTGAATCTTAGGGCAGAAAAAGTCACATCCAGTACACTCTTCTTGCGGTATTTTGAATCCATCTGTATATAAACAAAGAAAATCAAGCCACTGAGCTGCAACGAGGCGACAGAATCCGTTATTGACAGTGTTACTTGTATTCAAAAGGAGGCGGATGCGCTGAACATCGCAGAGAACGTTTCACAGGAGACCAAGTGTCGAAGGTGGTACAAATGGCTGGAGGTATATTCCTCCTGTAAGAGGCAATCCATAGTCGATAAATGGTGTCTCTGTTTCTGCAGACTAAACTGTCCATGAAAGCCATGCCTTGAAAGTAGAACTTATCTGACAACATTTGGCGCCTAATGCTCAAGGGCATCTCTCCTGCTTCCACTAAAAGGGCGTCGGTGGGCGTCGATCGCATGGCTCCAAGACAGGTTCGGATGGCTCTATACTGAAGAGCGTCGAGTTTCGTGAGATGAACCTTCGGTGCATTGTGGTACAGATGACAGCCATAGTCAAGCCGAGATCTAATAATCCCTCGATACATGGTGAGAAAAGTGCTCTGGTCGCACCCCTCCACACTCGGGTGAGTGATCGGATTACATGGGCGTAGTTATTTTCCTCTTGTCTTTTATTAGAACAGAGACGTATTGTAAGCACTTTATCGGAAGTTTCGCCTATCGGTAGAAATATACGTCACAAATGAACAAAAATCATTTAAACTGGTCGTCATAAAATAAATAATGATATTGCGATTTTGGCTTTCTAAATAATAATAATAATCATCATCATCGTCATTAGAGACTGATTATGCCTTTCAGCATTCAGTCTGGAGCATAGTACCTCTAATAAAATTCCTCAATGATCCCCTATTCAATGCTAACATTATGCCTCGTCTGATGTCATGCCTTTTACTTCAAAATCATTCTGCACCGAATCTAAATACTTTATTCTTGGTTTACCTCGATTCCTCTTACCCTCCGCTACCGAGCTCATGAGTCTCTTAGGTAACCTTGCTTCTCCCATGCGTGTACATGACCCCACCATCTCAGTCTGTTCGCTCTAACTGCTTCATCTATGGCGTTCATTCCCAGTTTTTCTTTGATTTTCTTATTATGGACACCCTCCTACCATTGTTCCCATCTATCAGTACCTGGAATCATTCTTGCTACTTCCATATCTGTAACCTCTACCTTATGAATAAGGTAACCTGTATCCACCCAACTTTCACTCCCATACAACAAAGTTGGTAGAAAGATAGAGCGGTGCACTGCTAACTCAGTCTTGGTATTTACTTCCTTCTTGCAGAAGAGAGTAGATCTTAGCTGAGCACTCACTGCATTAGCTTTGCTATTCCTCGATTCCAGTTCTTTCACTATGTTGTCATCCTGTGAGAAAATACATCCCAGGAACCTGTTCTAACTTTGTTCCCCCTATTTGGCACTCAATCTTTTTAAATCTCTTCCCACAAACATTACTTTTGTTTTGGAGATGCTGATCCTCATATCATAATCCTTGCACCTCTGATCGAGCTCTGAAATATTAGTTTGCAACCTTTCAATCGAATCTGCCATTGCAACTAAGTCATCCGCATATGTGAGACTGCTTATTTTGTTTTCACCTATTTTAAACCCGCCCTGCCAGTTTACTCTTTTTCAAAATATGATTCATGAATAGTATGAACAGCAGTGGTGACAGGTTACAGCCTTGTCTTACCCCTAAAACTACCCTGAACCATGAGCTTAATTTGCCATCTACTCTAACTGCTGCCTCACAGTCTAAATAAAGCCCTTTAATTGCCTGCAGAAGTTTGCCTCCTATACCATAATCTTGTAGAACTGACGGTAGCTTCCTCCTAGGAACACGGTCATAAGCCTTTTCTAGATCTATGAAACATAGATACAATTCCCTGTTCCAATCATAGCACTTTTCCATTACCTGCCGTAAGCTAAAGATCTGGTCCTGACAGCCTCTAAGAGGCCTAAACCCACACTGATTTTCATCTAACTTGTCCTCAATTAATACTCGAACTCTCCTTTCAACAATACCTGCGAGTATTTTGCCTACAACGCTAATTAAAGAGATACCTCGATATCTGTTACAATCTTTTCTGTTTCCCTGTTTGAAAATTGGCGTGATTACCGCTTTCGTCCAGTCAGACGGAACCTGTCCCGATTCCTACGCCTTCTCATTTATCCTGTGTAACCATTGGCTTTCTACTTTTGAAGATAATTAATCTACCAGATATCCTCCACAACCTACAATGTCAGGTAATGTAAAATTAATTTTTGAGGCAAAATAAGTCAAAAGTAAATAGAGAAGACTCACAGCAAGGGAAGGAAGGAAAATTAGGATTGAACGTGCAGTCTTCAGCCTGGTCATTAGAGACGTAGTACACGCTCGGGGTAATTGTTACTAAGAATAGCGAAGGAAGTTGGCCGTGCTCTATGAAAGGAACTATCCCGGCATTTTCCTGAGTGATTGAGGGAAATTACGGAAAACGTACGGCAGGATGGCCGGAGGCGTGTTTGAACCGCCGACCTTCTGAATACGAGTCCAGTGTGTTACCGCCGCTCCACCCCGCTCGGTGAGATTAATAGCGTTCCAATCCACAGATTAGTTGACACGACCGTAGATGAATGAATATTAAGCCAGCAGGCAGTAACAGAAAAGAAAGAAACAGAAACTACACAAAATAACGTCCAAGACGGGAATCGAACACGGAACTCCCTGTACAGGAATACGAATGGGTGATGAATCGCGCCATAGTTTTCAAACCAAATTTTCTCGGAATCGGCTGGGCGTCAGTGGCCAAAAGAAGGGCTCTTTACTTTACTTACAGTAAATACTAAAAGGACTTTAACGTCCTTGACCCCAAATTGAGGCTGTCACCTTGTAAGTCCTGACACCATAGTAACATAGCACGTAAGAACCGGGCAGCCCTCATTAAAGTGGAGTACGGTGCGGTAATGCGCTTTCGGCTGCAGCGGATGTGTCAGAGGCCAACCAGGCGGCTGATGAAGTCATCTCAATTTACATGACACAGCTGCAGCATTTCCGCTGCTGTCGAACACGAATACTCCACATTATGCACTTTGCTTTGGCTTTCCACAGGCGTTCTGCGGTACTATGTACCACGACTGCAGACATCCACCCACAAACAAACAAAAACTTCTCAGATAATGAGTACAAGGCACAGTACTGAATTAAAATTTGTGGCAAGGTCGGTATTCGAACCCTTTCTTATGTAATCAAAATATATTTATTGAAGTTTTTTTAACAATTTTGAAGATTGCAGGCTATAAATTCATTTTCCAATAGGCATCATTTATGCCACTGTATTTAAATTTCCTGCAGTATTTTAGGGATGGCGGTTGTTGCTGAAACAACCGGTTTTCGGTTATACCTGTTCTTTTCATCTCCAGTTTAAGCGCATCGTAAAAATTGCTAAAGATAATCGGTTTTTTAAATAACCGGTATTCGGTTTTTTATTGCTATTATTTCCAGTAGAGTTCGACCGAAACATAATTGGCGGCCGAAACAGAAACCGTAATCGAATTTTCGGTTCTTCTAGTTTCGGCCTAAACCGAAACTTAAGAAATTTAGGTAAATTTACGTTATACGACAAATCACTAGTCTTTCCATATTTTGCAAGAGCCTCTCCCAATACTACGCTGTCTTGAGTGTGTGTAAGCCTAGCCAGGAGTCCGTAGAAGACGATATACGAAGCATACAGATTTACTGGCCTAGTATTTCCATCCGGCAGTTGCGAATATTGAGCCAACCACTCCGTATATTGAGCCAATCACTCCGCAAGTTGGACTTGTCAGCCAGCGCATACGAATATCTCGTTATATACACAATTTATATATACGTTACAGTCAGTAAATGAACTTCAATCAGTGCTGCAGAAGTATTTCGAAAAATAGCCACAGATCCGACTAACAGTATGATTGTGTCAGTGTAAATTTACGTAAATTGAACTAGGAAAGCTGTGTACCACATGATCAAAGAATGTTCAAATGGTTGGGAGTTCTTATGAGACCTAACTACTTAGGTCATCGGTCCCTAGACTTAAAAACTACTTAATCTAACTTAAACTAACTTACGCTAAGGACAACATACACACCCATGACTGAGGGAGGAGGGAAGACTCGAACCTCCGACTGGAGCAGCCGCGCAGTCCGTAACATGGAGCCTCAAACCGCACGGCTACCTCGCGAGGCACCACATGATCAATGATACCTAAACCCATATTGGTTATTAAAAAAGCCCCTCTCTTTCTAGGAATCACATTAATAAAACTTGTTAGCATAACAATATGATGATACATTAAAAGTTATTACTCCAAGCTTACATGATAGGTATATGAATCGAATTTACCTTCTCTTCCAAGAAACATTTTGAATGCTTTCTCCTTAAATAACACAGCATGTTTGTAGTACCTCCACCCTTTTTTAGCTTTTTAAAGCAAATGGAGCATTGTACCTCTCTGCTACCGTACTTCGTGAAGTACTTCCATATCGGGATGATGCCATTTAAGACGCAACCGAGGTCTGTCGACGACAGCATGACCAGACGGAGGCAAGTCTTGTACACTGCCGGTGCACGCGCGTCGTCTAATAGGCCACGCCACATGGCAACAGGTGTATCGATGCCTCAATAGTAAGTTCTTATGCCACGCAGTTGTTGCGCGTTTTTGACTGCCGGGATTGTTCTTAAATTATCACTGATCGCTTTTCTTAGTTACTACGAAGATCTAATATTTCACAGCAGTGGACATTTTAGGAATAGCCCTAAATATTAGGGTCTACTAGTTTTAATTTTTAAAAATTATTTACAAAAAAACATAGTTTGAACCACTACTACATAAGTAGTCGTACCGTTTTTCTTACCCGGTTCTTGGCAATAACTTAAAAATACCGGTTACAACCGACACGAAATAAATACCGACAAAAAACGGTTATTCAAAACTAAAATACCGGTATCGGTTTTAACCGGTCGGTTTTTCCCACCCCTATCAGTATTTCCGTCTTTCATTTTGTTTTTCTTTTGATGTATCGTAATATTAATACGTGAACATGAAAAGTGAAGTACCGATTTTTAAACTTATGGTTCATATTATCTATTCATTTCGCCCTCTAAGGAGCACGTGGAACCATTAGTTAGCACTGGTCTTCTTGACTATCTTGTTCTTTTCTTCCCAAAACTTCCTCATCCTTTCACTATGGGTCTGTCTTCTTTCTTGTGTCCAGGCGTTTTTCAGTTTCAGATTCCTTTCCGTCTGGGTTTTGGTTGTGGAATTATGGGAGTTGATTTTCTGTCTCTATTCAGTCCGTGTGGTTTCTAATGGTTATTTTAGATTTCTGTTCGCCAACGTGTCCTGATTTGGCGAGTTCATTTGATGATAAGGAAGATTTTCTTGGCCATTCTAGAGTCATCCATTCTAGCTAAGAGTCAGTAGAATTTCACTCGTTTTTTCCGTGTAACTGGCAAGAAACAATCAGTCCTTGAGTCCAGATCCTCGGAGCTTTTTCGCATCCAGATACCATCTTGAATCTTGGGTCCATATATTTTCCTAAGTAGTTACGTTTCCATTTTCTCTATGTCCTTGATGTTGGTGGTTAATATTGATGTTTCAGTTGCGTATAGTGCTTCTGGAAGAATGTCTGCGTTATAGTGGTGAAGTTTGGCTTCAGTTGATAGCGATTTCTTGTTGTAGGCATTCCAGGTCATTGTATGAGCTTTGCGTAATTTTTCTGCTCGGGTTTTGTGAGCTACTTTTTCATTACCCGTGTTACTTATCATTTCACCCAAGTGCTTGAAGTACTTAACTTGTTTGATGTCACCATATTTTGTTGCAAGTGGTTTCAGATTTGAGCTTCTTCTTAATCATTATATATAAATAACCTTGTCTCTCTGTGTGTTTGTTTGCAGTTCGATCTCGATGAAAATTTGCACACTTGACCTTTAAAACAAGAGGAAGGTTTCTGTCTATATAAAATTTCATATAGTGTATGCCGGAGGGTACTTTAATTATAGGCTTCGAGACATATCTACAGTTTTATTTCGATCTTCAAAGTAATTTTGCACACTTCGTCGTCAAAACAAGAGAGTATCTTTTAACAGCCTTTGACACCGTTTAACTAATTATTAGAAAGTTCGCCCATGAATGAAAGTTTTCATTGAGAGGGTTCTTATAAACCGCAAGACAGCGTATGGTGCACGGCAACGGGTACCTTACAATAAACTTTGACAATGTTTCACTGATCACCACGAAAGTTTACAGATATATATGACTTTTCATAATGTTTATAAACCTATTGGACAAAACTGCTATGGTCATCAATTCCTAGACTTACGAACTACTTAAACTAATTTACATTAAGGCGAACACACCACACACAGCCATGCCTGAGGGAGGACTCGAATCTCCAGTGGGAACGGCCCGCCCAGTCGGTAGCATGACGCCTTAGATCACGCAGCCATTCCGCGCGGCGACTTTTCATAGATAGGGGGAGGAGGAGATGAACGGAACAGAGAAAGAGGCAAAGGAGATGGATGGGGGCGGAAGAGTTGGGCTGAGAGATGGGATGGAGGAACTGATAGAAAGAGAGAGAGAGAGACAGACAGACAGACAGAGGAAGGGAGGTAAACTGCGAAAGTATGGAATAAATGAATACCCATGAAATGCTGGGCTTTCAGTTAGTTTGAGATAAAATGGAGACTGGATCACGTAGAGACTGCAGCAGTTCTGCTAAAGAGAATGCGTACACTACACGTGTCCATCCTCTTTTGGAGTATTGCTGCGCGCCGGCCGCGATGGCCGAGGGGACTGAGGCGCTTCAGTCACGGTCTGCACGGCCACTACGGTCGGGGGTTCGAATCCCCTCTCGGGCATGGATATTTGTGCCGTCCTTAGGATAAGCTAGTTGATAAGTAGTTTGCAAGTTTAGGGACTGATAACCCCGTAGTTAAGTCCCATAAGCTTAACAAACATTTGAACATTTCAAATGTTTGTAAAGTCTATGGGACTTAACTACGGGGTCATCAGTCCCTAAACTTACAGACTACTTATGAACTAACTAAGACTAAGGACGGCACAAATATCCATGCCCGAGGGGGGATTCGAACCCCCGACCGTAGTGGCAGTGCAGACCGTGACTGGAGCGCCTCAGTCTCCTCGGCCACCGCGGCCGGCTGAACATTTCAGTATTGCTGCGAAGTGGCCGCGCGGGAGTAGCCGAGCGGTCTGGATCGCGATCGCCACGTTACTGATTGCGCGGCCTCCCGCGTCGGAGGTTCGAATCCTCCCTTGGACTCGGGTGTGTGTGTTGTCCTTAGGTCAGTTTAACTTAGTTTAAGTAGTTTTTAAGTCTAGAGACTTATGGCCAAAGTAGTATGGTCTCATAGAATTACAAACATTTGAACATTTTGTAGCTGCGAAGTGTATTGCTCATGTGTTTGGGATCCCCACAAGATCGTTTTATATAGAGTCCAACCGAAATATGTTTTGGGCCGAAACGGTAACCGAATATTCGGCTCCTCTTCTAGTTTCGGCCGAAACCGATACCGTAAACGAAACTTGCGTAATTAATTTAAAATTTCTGTAAATTTACAAATGAATGGACATCGTTTAGTTCCGGTACAATGGATGTAAAGGAATTGTGAAGTAAATTTAAATGCATTGTACATAAAGGGTTAGAGAAATACGTGCCTGTAAAGTCGATTAAGGATGGAAAAGATCCACCGTAGTATAAAATAATGTTAGAAAGCTATTGAGAAAGCAAAGACTGTTGCACTCTCGATTAAAAAAAAAAAAAAAAAAAAAAAGAACACGCAAATGATGACAGGGAAAAGTTAGTAGACATTCGTGCGACTATAAAAAGATCGATGCGCGAAGCATACAATAATTGCCAAAGCCATACCTTAGCAAAAGATCTTTCCGAGAAACCGAAAAAATTCTGGTGCTATATAAAATCGATAAGCGGGTCAAAGTCCACTGTCCAGTCACTCGTTGATCATTCCGGGGCAATAACAGAAGAAAGCAAACGGAAAGCTTAAGTTATAAATTTAACCTTTCAGAAATCTTTCACGCAGGAGGACCGCACAAATGTACCATCATTTGATCAACGTACTAATTCCGTAATGGAGGACATAGTAATAGGTATTTCCGGTGTAGAGAACCAGCTGAGAGAGCTAAATACATTCGCAGTAGCAAAAGGCGTTTACTTTAAAACCTTACAGTGAAATACGATTCAGCTGCTGCTCAAAACGGCCACTGGAAGCAACGTAAATACGAAAAAGTCTGCTGGTCCGGATGGAATACCAGTTCGCTTTTCCAAAGAGTATTCTGCGGCATTGGCCCCTTACTTAGCTTGCATTTATCGCGAATCTTTAATTCAGCGCAAAGTTCCTAGTGATTGGAAAAAAGCACAGCTGACCCACATAATTGCAGGCAAATATCGTTGACATCAGTTTCCTGTAGAATTTTTGAGCATGTTCTCAGTTCGAATATAGTCAATTTCATTGAGACGGAAAAGATTCTTTCTATGAATCAGCACGGGTTTAGGAAACATCGTTCATGTGAAACTCAGCTTGCCCTTTTTTCACATGACATCTTGCGAGTCATGGATGATGGTCAACAGGCGGATTGTGTTTTTCTCGACTTCAAAAAGGCGTTTGATGCGGTGCCACACTGCAGACTGCTAACGAAGATACGAGCTTATGAAATAGGTTCACTGATTTGTGACTGACTGGAACACTACCTAAGTAACAGAACGCAGTACGTTGTTCTCGACGTGTTCATCAGAGACGAGTGTCTCGTCAGGCGTGCCCCTGTATAAATGATCTGATTGACAGAGTAACTTGTAATTTGCGGCTGTTTGCTGATGATGCTGTGGTGTATGGGAGGGTGTCGTCTTTAACTGACTGTAATAGCATACAGGATGACTTAGACAAAATTTCTA
This sequence comes from Locusta migratoria, assembly GCA_026315105.1. Classification (NCBI taxonomy): domain Eukaryota; kingdom Metazoa; phylum Arthropoda; class Insecta; order Orthoptera; family Acrididae; genus Locusta; species Locusta migratoria. Next base: position 341,445,792 of record CM048755.1, read on the forward strand.
GTTGGTGCGAAGAATGGCAACTAGCTCTCAATGTAGAAAAATGTAAGGCGATGAGCATGAGTAGGAACAATAGTCCCATAATGTTCGAATACAGTATTAGTAGTGAACTTCTTGATGCAGTCGCGTCGTTCAAATAACTAGGCGTAACACTGCAGAGCGATATGAAATGGAAGGAACAAGTAAGGACAGTTGTGAGTAAGGCGGACAGCCGACTTCGGTTTATTGGGAGAATTTTGGGAAGATGTACTTCACCTGTAAAGGAGACCGCGTATAAAACGCTTGTACGACCTCGTCTTGAGTATTGCTCAAGTGGTTGGGACCCGCAGCAGATCAATTTAAAGGAAGACATGGAAGCAATCCAGAGGCGAGCAGCTAAGTTTGTTACATGTGGGTTAGACCAATGAACGAGTGTCACGTAAATGCTCCGGGAACTCAATTAGGGATCGCTGGAAGAAAGACGACGTTCTTTTCGTGAATTTCTGTTGAGGAAATTTAGCGGCTCGGAATTTGAAGCTGAGTGTAGTACGATCTTGCTGCCGCCTACTTACATTTCGCGTAGTGATCACAAAGACAAGAAAAATTAGGACTCGTACGGAGGTATTTAGGCATTCTTTTTTTCCTCGTTCTATTTGGGAGTGGAATAGGAAAGGAAATGCCTAGTAGTCGTATGGTGTACCCTCCGCCACGCACCTTACGGTGGAATGCGGAGTATGTATGTAGATGTACACCAGAAATCATTAGCTTTCCCACGTAGTCCAAGATCGCCTCCCTGTCTTGCAGTCTTGAGTGTGTGTAAGCCTAACCAGGTGTCCGTAAAGCTGGTCGCAGTGGCCGAGCGGTCTCAGCGCGCCCGGTCAGGGGGCTGAACGCCCTCTGTAATAAAAAAGCTGACCAAACCATTCAACGAACAACCACGAACAAACTGAACGAACGACCGCGAACCATGGATCTACCAGATAAAAAGAGAGAGAGAGAGAGAAAAGCGGTCTGCGGCGCGCCAGTCACATTCTGCACGGCCGCTACGGTCTGGGATTCGAATCCCCCCTCGGGCATGGATGTTTGTGTCGCCTTTAGTATAAGGTAGTTCATAAGTAGTTTGTAAGTTCAGGGACTGATGACCCTGCAGTTAAGTCCACAAATCAACGAGTCTTTTATTAAAGAACTTCCAAATTTGATTCTATTCTCCTCGTCGTGACATTTTCTACCTAAAAAATTAATGTAAGTTAGAGAGGAAATAAAATGAACTCGATACAGTGGAGACTCGATATTTCGAGTCTTGGAATTACGAGTTTCGCATAAATCTTAGCGCCATTAAAAAACAAAACAAAAAAAAAAAAAAAAAAAAAAATATATATATATATATATATATATATATATATATATATATATATATATATATATATATATATATATATATATATATATATATATATATATAATAAAATAAAAAAACCTTGGGTATATTCTGTCTTCACCGAAAAAGGCACTCCACCATAGTTAAAAGACTTGAAAACCGTTAGGCTGCCAATGTAAATCTCTGTTTAAACACTTTTTTTAAAAAGTTCATGTTTTGTGACACATGTATTCTTTTCAAGGTCGATTTACTTCTTTATCGGGCATAAATTTTGATAGGTGGAGGTGCTCCCGGTCCCGTTCACCTTGAATTAACGAGACCCTACTGTATAGCTACCACAAAAAATTCCAGTCCTGCATACCTTCTTGTAGGGAGATACTCCTTAAGTACACAACATACATCCCATGTAGATACTACGAAATGATAAAGGCTGGACATGATTATCACAATAAAAAATACGCAGAAAGTAATAATTTGTTTGCCGTGGTGAAGTAGCCGAACGGTCTAAGGCGCCTCGCTGCGGAGCGTGCGGTTGCTCGCCCTCGGAGATTCGAGTCCTCCCTGGGGCATGGGTGTGTGTGTTGTCCTTAGGTTAGTTTACCTTAGTGTAAGTGGTTTGTAAGATACGGACTGATGACCACGCAGTTTGGTCCGACAGATTTACAAACACACATAATAATTTGTTTCATAAGCATCGTCTTCACAATTTTTTTTTCTTGGTAGCGCTAGCTTTCTATTGCCAACTTCACTTCCGTTTCTGCAATTGACAAACAACTTTACACATCTCCTTTCTGTCATTCCTAAATACATAATGAATATAAGTTACAGTCAGTAAATCAGCTTCAATCAATGCTGTAGAAAGTTTTTATAAGAATGACAGTCTCTGTTGCAAATTGATACTGTTTATTAACGCGTTTCGCGCTTTTGGCGCGTCATCAAAATACTGTAACAAGAGAAATTATATGAACAAAGCATGACAGTTTTGGGGCGCGAACCTATCCACAGCTTTAAAAACAAATCAAAACAAATAGGGGGCCGGCCGTGGTGGCCGAGGGGACTGAGGCGCTTCAGTCACGGTCTGCACGGCCACTACGGTCGGGGGTTCGAATCCCCCCTCGGGCATGGATATTTGTGCCGTCCTTAGAATAAGGTAGTTGATAAGTAGTTTGTAAGTTTAGGGACTGATGACCCCGTAGTTAAGTCCCATAAGCTTAACAAACATTTGAACATTTTGAACAAATAGGGGAGTCGGGACCTACCTAACGGTCAGCAAGATTGCATTTCTTAGTAAAATACACGATGATAAACAACATTAGTCATAAATAAAACAAAGGCTTCGGCATATCCCGCGTCAAACGTCAATATGAAAGGAGATCCTGAAACAACAGCGAAGTAAGTAAAGGATCTCCTTTCATGTTGACGTTTGACGCGGGATATGCCCAAGCCTTTGTTTTATTTATGGCTAATGTTGTTTATCATCGTGTATTTTACTAAGAAATGCAATCTTGCTGACCGTTAGGTAGGTCTCGACTCCCCTATTTGTTTTGAATTGTTTTTAAAGCTGTGAATAGGTTCGCGCTCCAAAACTGTCATGCTTTGTTCATATAATTTCTCTTGTTACAGTATTCTGATGACGCGCCAAACGCGAAAGGCGTTAATAAACAGTATCAGTTTGCAACAGAGACTGTCCTTATTACAAAAATGGATTTACTGTTGCTGCGCCAGGCCAGTCAGGAGTGGACTAAGCTGTAGAAAGTATTTCGAAAAATAAGATCACAGTTCCGTCTAACAGTATGATTGTTGTCAGTATAAATTTACGCAAACTGTACAGGAAAAGCTGCGCACCAGATGATCAATGTTTCTTAAATCCATATTAGTTATTAACAAACTGCTCGCTTTCAATATAAGATACGATTGCGTTATATTGTGCCTAACAACAAAATACCCACAATTTTTACGCGAGAGGAGAGACTCCTAGCAATTAAACGACGTGCCATCAACTGAGGTAAAGTATTATTGTTGACTGAATACATCCCGAACGCGACCCGACTTCATCAGTAAGTTCAAGAAAGCTAGTTTCGGGCCGGCCGCGGTGGCCGAGGGGACTGAGGCGTTCCAGTCACGGTCTGCACGGCCACTACGGTCGGGGGTTCGAATCCCCCCTCGGGTATGGATATTTGTGCCGTCCTTAGTCTTAGCTAGTTCATAAGTAGTATGTAAGCTTCGGGACTGATGACCCCGTAGTTAAGTCCCATAAGTTCTACAAACATTTGAACATTTTTTGAGCTAGTTTCGGCAAAGCCGAAGATTCGGCTGATTTTTGGCCGAAACCGAGACCGGGTATTCGGTGTGTCTTTAGTTTTAAAGGAGGACATAGAGGCAGTTCAGGGGCGGGCGGCTAGGTTTGTAACTGGTAGAGTCCATCAATGTACGGGTGTTACTAAAATGCTTCGGGAACTCAAATGGGAGTCGCTGGAGGGAAGGCGACGTTCTTTTCGAGAAACACTGGCGAAGAGATTTAGAGAATCAGAATCTAAAGCGGACTGCACAATGATTCTACTGCCGTCATCCTACATTTCGCGTAAAGACCACAAAGATAAGATGAGAGAGATTAGGACCCGTACAGATATATACAAGCATTCGTTTTTCCCCCATTCTTTATGGAAGTGGAACAGGAAAGCATGTAACTTGTAGTGGTATTAGGTACCCTCCGCCACGCATCTTTGAGTGGATTGCGGAGTATGTATGTATATGTGGATCCTCACCAGGTGAGACTGGCGGAGGACATATAAAAAGTTCAGAGAAGAGCAGCCCGTTTTGTTCAAACGTTTGTGAAGCTTATGGGGACTTAAGTGCGGGGTCATCAGTCCCTAAACTTACAGACTGCTTATGAACTACCTTGTACTAAAGACAGCACAAACATCCATGCCCGAGGGTGGATCTGAACCCTCGACGGGGAACGGCTTCGCGCATCGCATCATAGCGCCTCAATGCGCTCGGCCGCTCCGCTGCGCCTAGCTCGTTTTTTATTATCGTGATATAAGGGAGAGAGCGTCGCGAAAATGATTCACGAGCTTAATCATTAAAAGAAATGTATTATGTGTTGCGGCAGGATCTATTTACGAAACTTCTTTCACGAACATTCTCCTCTGAAGGCAAATATATATATTGCACCTACGTAATTAGGGAGACATGATCGTTCCTTATGCGAGAGAATGAAGGTTACAGAAATTGTCTGAAAGCGGTTCAATGAGCTCTCTGCCAGATACGTAATTGTGAACTGCACAGTAGTCGTGTAGATGTAGATGTTTCGGGGGGGGGGGGGGGGGGGGAGGGGGGAGGGGTATTTATTCGATCTTAAAAACAAAAACTTAATTCTGTAACTTTATTTCTTCGAGATCGTAATTAAAACTTTATTACCGCCTCTCGCAGACACGTGCCTGGTTGATGCTCAAGATTAGACACACATCGAGTATCAGTCCAACAATAAGAGTTGCGTACACTAGAAATAGCTTTTACATCAGTGCTTTAACCCCTTCTTTCCTTAGAAAGAGAAGTCTTCTGGTGGAAAGTAATTTCTGGTCTGCCTCAAGGGAATGTTATAGAAACTTTACATTTCACGGTGTTCAGGATGTTCCTAAAATGCACCGACAAACGTCGACGGGATGTAGAGGGGACTTGGTTGATCAAGTTTTACATAGGAACCTCTACCCGAAATTGTCATTCAATAACGCTATCAGCCCATATTCATCTACGATACTGTGAACAAATCTCTTTTACTGCAAGCTCTTTGCTTCCTATATATTCGGAGTAGGTGCTGAGGACCAATACAAGGGGAAAAAAAGAAAAAAAAGTCCAGTAAGCAAGGTCTCTAATATGCATACCTTAAGAGCTATGAACTATTCTCCATCTTCGATACGGTGAAACACGTCTCTTCTACAATTCAAGTGTTCATGGTTCTTAAGATAGTTTTGGGAAGAAAAATGCCGCGCGGGAGTAGCCGAGCGGTCTGGAGCGCCACAGTGCGGACCGGGCGGCCTCCCGCGTCGGAGGTTCGAATCCTCCCTCGGGCATGGATGTTTGTGTTGTCTTTAGTATAAGTTAGTTCATAAGTAGTTTGTAAGTTTAGGGACTGATGACCCCGCAGTTAAGCCCCATAAGCTTTACAAACATTTGAACATTTTTGAAAAAAAAAAAAGTTTCTGAAAAAGAGAAATTCGTTAATATCGAATATTAACGTGATAGGAAACCTTTTCTGAAGGCATTTGTGTGGAGTGTTGCCTTGTATGGTAGTGAAACATGGACGATAAATAGTTTAGACGGGAAAAAGAATCTTATTAAATGTGGTGCTGCAGAAGAATGCTGAAAATTAGGTGGGTAGATTGTGTTACCAATGAGGAGGTACTGAACAGAATTGGTGAGAAGACGAATTTCTAGCATACTTTGGCTAAAAGAAAGGAACAATTGGGTGGAGACATTCTTGGTCAGCGAATAATTGTGAATTTAGCATTGGAGGGAAGTGTATGGGGCAAAAATCTCAGAGGGAAACAAAGAGATGAACACAGTAAGTAGATTCAAATACATGTGGGTTGCCGTTCTTATGGGGAGATGAAGAGGCCTGCTCAGGATAGAGCAGGGTGGAAAGCTCCATCAAACCAGTCTCCGGACTGAAGATCAAAACAACAACAACGTTTGCCTGAGTTATACCGACTACATCATTATCCTCCTTAACAACAGCGATTCGTATAATTGACTCAGTTTTGGCCTTACTTCTGTTTTTGTAGAATTCCACTATTTGTTTTATCAACCTAGTGGGTTAGTTTTCTAATGTCATCTTGTATGTCTGTGTATTCTTCTATTTCCTTGTTACTTCTCTGCCTGTAAGTTTCTCTATCAGTAATTTTGTGGCCTAATATTTTCCTAATAATCTTACTTTCGAATTTATTCAATTTTCTTTCTTTCTGTTTAAAGTTTAAAAAATAAAAAAATAAAATAAAAATAAATAAATAAAAAAATTGTAAATCTATCGTACCAAATTGCGTGAACATCAGTCTGTAGCTTACAAACTACTTAAGTTAAACTAAGCTAAGGACAAACACACACACACACACACACACACACACACACACACACACACACACAAAATCATGCCCCAGGGAGGACTCGAACCTCCGACGGCGAGCAACCGCGCGCTCCGCAGCGAGGCGCCTTAGACCTATCGGCTACTCCAGCGCGGCTTGTTTAAATTTGAAGCTTCTGTTCCATACTGACATTCATATTTGATTACAATACAGAAACATGCCCAAGTTAACTGAATTATTAAAGTGATTTTTTTTATTATAAATATGTTGTGTTCGTCTGAAAGTAGTCATTTTTGACAACTGCATTCATATTAATACAAAATATTTATAAGAAAAGCCACTTTCTAAGTTAATTAAATTTTTAGCATTACAGCATTGTAATCAAATCTGAATGTAATTATTATTTCTTGTAATTAAAATAATCATACAACAAGGCTTAATAAAAAATCCTGTGATTCTGTTTGTCTCTGAAGCAGTGTGACTTTGCTCCCCAGCTGATCTCGATACATATCTGAAGCCTGAAGCCTGAAGCCTTCGTTGAGGCCAAGTGTTTCGATGGCCTCGTCTTGGTGACTATTACGTCATGTTCAAACAGTTGCAATATAGTTACTAAGTGAACGTGTGTCAAGTATTCATAATGTTTAGCGATGGATGATTATGAAAATATTCCTGGTTCATCTGGATTATGTGCAACTTCGACTTCCGGAATAGTCACAAAAACCACTATATCACATGAGACACGGAGATAAATGCCTTAATGTCACTATTCTCCTAGTCATTAGGCGGTATTCCAGCGGTACTGAGCTCAGCTTATATTAATTATTACAAATAAGCAACACATTTGAACAAGAACGACCCTATAAACGTTAATGCTGTGTGCGATTTGTACCATAGCAGTTGGTCGGTGTGTGGTACTAAGTCGGTAGGTAGCTTAGTAAGGTCCACTATAGTCCGATTGAAGTTTACAGTTCACGCGCTCGATCTGCTTTCGTCAAATCCGAGCGCTCCACGTCACAACCGAACCGTTCCTCGTTGCCAAACTGTCACAACAGCAAATGTTCAAATGTTTGTTAAGCTTATGGGACTTAACTACGGGGTCATCAGTCCCTAAACTTACAAACTACTTATGAACTACCTTATACTGAAGACGGCACAAATATCCATGCCCGAGGGGGGATTCGAACCCCCGACCGTAGTGGCCGTGACTGAAGCGCCTCAGTCTCCTCGGCCACGGCGGCCGGCTGTAACAACAGCTGGTCAGTTCACTTACATTTCCTTGTCTCGGTCTCTTTCTCGAGTTTTTTCTTCCCGATTCATGGGTTGCCCTTTTATTTCGCATGTAATCACTTAATGATAACCATACAAGGAAAAAGAGGTAAAGAACGGTGCTAATGAAAATGAAATATATACTCATACCTAACACTAAGCATATGCTGCTGGATCATTTCACACAAAACCGTGATTTAACGTTTCATATACAAGTATTATATCAAAGATATCAGCTTAGATTGGATAAGCTTCGTATGATTTACATAAAACTGAGCTCTCCGAAGGCTACAATTCAGTGTTGTCACTGGGTATGTAGTCTCAGTTAGACGTTCTGAAGAAAAAATGTTCAAATGTTTGTAATTCTATGGGACTAAAATACTGTGGTCATCAGTCACTAGACTTACAAACTACTTAAACTAAGTTAATATAACCTAAGGACAACATACGCACCCATACCCTGGGGAGGACTCGAACCTACGAAGCGAGAGGTCGCACGATCAGGATCGTGGCGCCCCAGACCTCGCGGCCGTTCTCACGAATATAGGTGCGGACGCAAATGTCCGGGCCGTGTCCGGGCCGGGACACGCCTCAGCATCGGCCGTCACCCGGAGAACGAAATGTACCATTGAAATAAATGTAGGTGGCCACACGTGACTCGGGCCATGCACGGAACGTCAACGGACCGGGAGCGGGACGGGCGGAATTCGCTGGGTTTAATTTTTCACGAGACGGGCATGGACGCCGGACGACGCGACGGTATTCTTTGTCATCAGTGGAAGAATGGTGTAAAAAATGGACGCGGAACGTCTAATAGAAGAACTCCGTAGGTTTCCGGTACTTTACGACCAGACAGACGTGAAGTACCGAAATATCGTTTAAAAGACAAAGTCTGGAAGACAATTGCAGCAGATTTGTAAGCCAAAGGAAAGATAAAAAATTATTCAAGTTTCAATAGCAGAAAAATATATATTTAGTAATATAAAAATTATACAAGTTTGAATATAAGAAAAAAAATCGCACTGACGTGTTTTACGGCCCACTTTAGATTTGTAGTTTTATAAGTTTTTGCAAACATTTAGGACCAAAATAATAATAAATTAATTAAAAAGACTGAAACCCCTTTAGGTAAAAAAAATTTAGGTAGTTGCGGGTGTCGAACCACTGACTTTTCGCGCCACCGTCCAACACCTTGCCAACTACGCTACGGCTGTAAATCAAAACTGGATTTCATTATTCTCATACTATTGATGACCATTGTTAACTGATGTTAATATGGCATTTGTAGACATTAGATTATCATTTATCGTACGAAGAACGGTGTGTTTTTTTAATTCCTCAGTGTGCCGTTGCTTTGAAATGACAACGTGTAAGTTACAATAAGAAAATCATCAAATACGCGAGGAATGTCACGTGACATCTCCGAACGGCTGGTTTTCGTTAATTCAATGGAGAGTGTCAAATCTCCGTTATTTTTGCCAATATGTCTCAAACGATACGAGATATGAAAAAAACATAAGGGAGATAAGTTGTAGAAAATTTTGTCATCTACCAATTAGGTTATTTAATTTTCGTGTCAGATGAACGGTTCGTTTGCAATTACAATTATAGTACAAACGGCTTTTTTTGGTCTTACTACCGTATTTTTTTTTTCGAATAATTTGAAAAGGGGAGGTTCGGGTCTCTGGCAGCCTACAATCATGTCTGTAAAAATTGGTGCTGATCCGTTGAACGGTTCGTCTTAAAAACGGGGAACACGTTACGGACAGACAGACAGACAGACAGACATCCCAAAATCGCCGTTATTTTTGCAAATATCTTTGAAACACTACGAGATATGAAAAAAACAAAACAGGGCAAAGTTGTAGAGAACTTTCTCCTCTACAAATTCGGTTACTCAATTTTCGTGTCAGATGAATAGTTAAGCCGTTATTTTCATTTAAATTTCGAGCTGTCAAAAGACGATCGCAAAGGCCCACTTTTAGTGTTACTACCGTAACCTAAAGTGGGCCAATATTACTTAGTAAAGTAAAAATTCTATAACCCGCTGGGTTATCAGTGTGGTCTAACGCACCGCTTTCCGAGACGGGGAGGCGTACCGGCCACGGTCCGAATCTGCCCGACGGATTAACGAAGGGATTCGGAGTGCCGGCCAGCCTGAATGTGGTTTTTAGGCGGTTTTCCACATCCCCGTTGGTGAATACCGGGCTGGTCCCCAATTCCCGCCTCAGTTATAAGATTCGCAAACATATTGTAACACTTTACACTTTCACACATATAACACTATACGCAGACATTTGGGGTACACATTTCCTCCCGGGGCGCATGGGGTGCGACAGCAAGGGCATCGGGCCACCCCGTAAATATTAACACTCCAAATCCAACATAACCAAAGCCGACCCTGCATTTGCGGGAGCATGTCTCAAGAGAAAGAAGAATGTAAAAATTTTACAAGTTTTAATACCACAAATATATTAATTTACAAAATATGTTTTTGCGTTATGTCACTGGTATTTCGCCTAGCGAACATATTTACAACTTCCAAATTCAAATGTTCAAATGTTTGTATCGCTTATGGGACTTAACTACAGGGTCATCAGTCCCTAAACTTACAAACTACTTATCAACTAGCTTATCCTAAGGACGGCACAAATATCCATGCCAAAGGGGGGATTCGAACCCCCGACCGTAGTGGCCGTGCAGACCGTGAATGAAGCGCCTCAGTCTCCTCGGCCACCGCGGCCGGCTACAACTTCCACAAACAGGAACACAGATCAGCGCGTCCGAGTCACTACAATGAACTGAGAGAAGGACGTGTGGCCGCTAGAGGAACGGTCCGCAGCACGGACGTCACCCGCCGGACACGGCCTGAAAATGTTCAAATGTTTGTAAGTCTTATGGGACTTAACTACGGGGTCATCAGTCCCTAAACTTACAAACTACTTATCAACTAGCTAACACTGAGGACGGCACAAATATCCATGCCCGATGGGGGATTCGAACCCCCGACCGTAGTGGCCGTGCAGACTGTGACTGGCGCGCCGCAGTCCCCTCAGCCACCGCGGCCGGCGGACACGACCTGAATTGTGTGTCCCGACCTTATTGGTGTGTAATGTACTGGTGAAATCTTAGTTTCCTAGTTGGAAGAAGTGCCGCGGTGGTGTGGCCAAGCGTTCTAAGCCGCCTTGCTGCGGAGCGCGGGGTTACTCACCGACGGAGGTTGGAGGCCTCCCTTGGCGCGTGTGTGTGTATGTGGGTGCGTGTTTTTTCCTTAGGTTAATTTACGTAAGCCTAGGGGTTGATGGCCGAAGAAGTCCCATAGATTTTCAAACATTTGAATATTCTGGACTTGGAAGACGTAGATTCGAATCCCGCCGTAACATGGGATTAAATTCAGGAGTACAAAACGCATCTTCTGTTGCACTTCGGTCAATGATCACTTAACCCTTTATTTGGCAATATTGCTCTCAAGCAACATGAAAATTACACTCTTTTTTCTACAATATGTCTCAACTTTCGTCCTTGAATTGGCAATAGTGTTTCCAACAAACGTTTAAGTTCCCCTATACACCGATGTTCCATTATATTTTTCGAAAAGTTTCTGAATAGTACGCATTTTCAGCAGACACTATAAGCACACGTTAGTCGTGGTCTAGTTTAAGTTTGCGGTGTTATTTTGTTCAAAATTCAAATCAAATGTTTGTAATTCACATCAGTAGTCCGAAGGAAACCCACATGTCATTGTGGAGAAAAATTTTCAAGACCGCTTCTCTCTATATGTGTGGAGTGTTTCGATAGACAATCAGTTGACTGGGCCTGTTGTGTTACCACATCGTCCTACAGGATCCCATTATCTACACTTTCTTTAAAGTGAAAATGTTCAATTGTTTGTATAGCTTATGGGACTTAACTACGGGATCATCAGTCCCTAAACTGACAAACTACTTATGAACTAGCTAATCCTAAGGACGGCACAAATATCCATGCCCGAGGGGGGATTCGAACCCCCGACCGTAGTAGCCGTGCAGACAGTGACTGGAGCGCCTCAGTCCCCTCGGCCACCGCGGCCGGCTGTTATTTTGTTGTTTTACAAGGAAAACTCTTTGTAAACAGTAAGAGAAGGCTCTGAGGATGAGTTATTATGCAAAATGTTTAGTTAATTTTTATTTGAGACATAGAAAATGGATTGATGTTTAATGGGTAGGATGAGCTTGGCAAACCACTATAGAATGAACATCCAGTCCAGTAGAGGAAGAAAACAACATCTCATGTGCCAATGAATGATGTACGATATGATAGTTTTGATCAGTTCCAGACTTTCAGCCGAAAAGAAAAATTAGATTTTGTCTTCACGGGTAAGCGACGCTAAACTGCGGAAATTGTGGCATTGTTCTCGGCTTTGCATAAAAAACGAATTCTTTTCAGTCATTTCATTTGAAACAGTGTAAAATATAAGTTTTTCCAGCCATAGAAACAACAATGTCGTATTTATATTGTAGCGCGAAGGTGGCTCTTTTGGACAAACGTTACTTAAAGACAATAAATTAAGTTATATAAAATTGTTCACTTGACCATACACATCTAATTTAACTAACTTGGATTTTCTTCTCGCGATTTCTGTACGTGCCAAATAAAGGGTTAAAATTAATTGTCGACAGAGCTTTTCGCACTGCCGCTATTAACTCTTGACGGCCTCTTCCAACACTGTTCCGCGTTATGAAACTTATTAACAGCATTTGTGAAGTGAGCCGCGATGTTCGTGTTTCGCCTATAGCCGAGCAGCAGCCGGCAGTTCATGTGGGAACGCTAGCGCCACGTGACATACGTCAACTACCAAATACATTTAATCGGACTATAGTACCAATGCAGCGGCAAATCACAATTACTTTGCGATTTAATATACGTGTACTATTTTAGATCTTTAGTGCCGACTTGTTTCACTGAGTTAGAATAATTTCGCCGGCCGCGGTGGCCGAGGGGACTAAGGTGCTCCAATCACGGTCTGCACGGCCACTACGGTCGGGGGTTCGAATCCCCCTTGGGCATGGATATTTGTGCCGTCCTAGTTCGTAAGTAGTTCATAAGTAGTTTGTAAGTTTAGGGACTGATGACCCTGTAGTTAAGTCCCATAGACTATACAAACATTTGAACATTTTTGATTTCGTTGAGTATTCCTCCTGAAAACAAAAAGGTATTTTAATAGTGATAATGTTTGGAGAGTTATTAAGACATTCTTTGCTACTACAAGACGATGACTTTCCACAGTCATACCTCCTAAAAGCATATTATTCCCAACACTAAGCATATCAAGACACCTGCGCAAGCAATAAACATATTAGGCATCCTGCACAGATACGTTGATGTAATTGACTGCTATGTAGTTAACCCCACTATCACGCAACTTCCACCTCTTTAAAAATAGCTAATATGTTTTTAATAGGAGACGCAACCTTAAACCTTCAATTAAAAAACGTTAATAATAAGTCAATGAGTATTTTACATACTTGAAGCGTTTATTCGTAGACCCCAAAACGATAGGTCTGTATTCGAATTAGAAATACATCTAAGAAATGAATGAAATACGGGATGTGTAAGGGAATGTCACACACCGAAAAATGCTAAAGATAAATTCTATTTTCCATCACCGTCATATAGAACCATTTTTACTCCGAACTTGGCATAAAAGAACAGGGAGAAACAAGTTGCAAGACTTCCAGGAAAAATGAAGCGAAATTGACAGCCAATAGTTGTTTATGAATTACATTGCCCGTTAACTGTATAAATATAAATTACGGAATACGCGGAACTCCTGTTCAGTACAGTCAAAAAGGTCTAAGGTAATAGGCAGTGGTTTACAATCAGATATCCGTATCACTCTCCTCCTCAAGAAGTCTATGTGAAGATTTATATTCAGAACATTCAAGAAAAAGGTGTTGAAACTACAAGCAACAGCTCATTTACTCAGGAAGGGTGCCCGTAAATTTGAATGGCTGTATCTCTTGTAGTAACATTCATTTTTTGATAAAATGTTGAAATCCAATATACAAGAATTTTGTTTCTCTAAACTCAGTCCCAACTTTTTTTGTCGAAATTTTTGCAGGAAGTAGTCTTGACGTGATTTCATACTTCTATGCATTAATATTATCAAACATGTAATTTGTGTCACAAATTGCGCGGCCGGTCCGGTCGGATGTTCGAGTCCTTCCTCGGACATGGGTATGTTTGTACTTTGCCTACGTTATTTTAAGTAAGATTAAGTAGTGTAAGTCTAGCGACCGATGACCTAAGTAGTTTGGCCGCATAAGACTACACATATACACGTAATTTATTTATTTCATCACCACATTTAAGTACTAATAATTAAAGAAACTTAAATGTAGAAATTTGAAAATAAACACTGAAAACAAATGATTGGTATTTCACATAAAATGAATGCACAGAACCGTTGAATTATGTCTTGTGAATGTACCTACAAAATCTGCCATATGAAAATTGTAGTGTGAGTCCCAAATTTGTTTTTTATGTAATAACATTAAAAACATATTAAAAATTGAGAACTCGAAAACCAGTGAAGTTATGGACTTGAAGCGTTTTGTGTTGCTAAATCTGTACATAGTAGACACGATTTTAAAATTTGGTTGCTATCGCCAAAGTAGACGAAACGTTAAATTTTTGGTGTAATCTTCGCCGTGCAGACTGCATGTTGTAGAAGTCTACGTCGAACCTAATTAGAATCATATCTCTGAGGAGAGAACGTTGTTTGCACTTCTCCTGCGTTTCCAGTCGCCGTGTTGTGCTACGTAACGACATCGTACCGTTCCACTTTACCGAGAGCTATATATGTATTGGTGTGATGTTTGTTCTTTCGAAATAAGACATCACACCAATATATGTATCATTTAGACGCAAAGATTCTGGGTTCTGTTTTCATCGCTAACGCGACTAACAACGTTAGACCTCGTGTGTCAACAGTTAAAGGTTATGAGTGCCACTGGAAAAATGCATAAGTAACACCTGTTGTTTGAGACTTGAAGATGACCTGAAATTAGCCGAAATCGATATCTCATAATAAACATAAGGTGTAGCTGTCTATATTTCATAATGCTATTCCTAACATATTTAAAAGCTGCTCAAAACCACCTACAAAAAACCTTTATAATGAGATTGTATATAATTCCACGATCAAATTGTGTTTTAGTTATTTGTAGTAATACACCCAAAGATCTGCCCTTGCTTTTAGTGCCTTGATCAGCTGTTTATTTTTAGAGGTATTGCTAGGGACAGGAAAAATTCGCATTTGCGATAAATGCGAATATAGATGCGAATTCTGACTCAAAAAGCAGTAAATCCGACATTGTAGTTAGCAACGGTTGCGCTCAATTCCGATTTCATCACATTCCTCTTCACATGGTGCTGTATTGTAAATCGACTGATATTTGTATGACGTGTTATCTCCCTGTTGAATGAGGCTGTGATATCTCCGGGCCGTTACTACAGCTCCACCTCGCTCGGTGGGCCTTTCCCTGAATACGGCACAGGTAGCGGCTGGAGGGCGTGGAGTAGGGGTGGTGTATCCCTACTTCTGGAACACCCTGTTCACTACCTGCAGCGTCCGGGTCTCCGCGCAAGTGTCTACAAATTCCCTTTCCGCGCAAGTGTCACTCCCCGCAAGTGTCACAAACTCCTACGGTCGGGGGTTCGAATCCCCCCTCGGGCATGGATATTTGTGCCGTCTTTAGTCGTAGCTAGTTCGTAAGTAGTTTGTAAGCTTAGGGACTGATGACCCCGTAGTTAAGTCCCATAAGTTCGACAAACATTTGAACATTTAGAATAATTTCTTTGGGAGTTGTCTGAACGCAACTTCGGGCGAAATTAAGACCTATAAGAATGGGAAAAATGTGCTCTGATGAACCAGATAGATGCATACAACAATGCGTGTTTCATCTCTGTCACTGGTTTGTAAACTCTCTCTGAGTGGAGCCGAAGTGCCACCAGACTGTTAGAAGATACTTTATTATGTTAACCCTTTCAGTCCCACATTATGAAATCGGCTTTGGAAAAAATGTTTTAATACAATGCCCTAAACACTAAATAACGTTCTTCAATATTTTTGACCGAACAGTTAAAATGTTCATGTCATGTTTTTCATGCACAACACACATTTGTTTGGAATTATATTATTGCTTCGGAAGTTATTTCGTTGATTTTTAGCACTGTCAGATTAATAATCTTCACCACAGCACCAAAGACAAGATAATTCTCTGCTGAAATAAAATAACACGAACCATATGCAACACTCACTCTCATGGTCGAACACAGACTGCAGCGTGTCAGAAAGAGTAATGCCTCTGAAGTTGATACATGTTTCACCAAGCAGCAAAACGTCACTCTATAAGCATGTTGTACCTCACAAACAACGCGAATTTAAGGATTGGTACTCATAAACTGTGTAAAGCGGGTTTTTATTCGGTGTTGTCTAGGACCTACACTGGGAATGAAAGGGTTAATCAGTTCACATATTATTTTATATTTCACATCGGCAATTAATTATGTTTACATTAGTATAGCGCCAGCGTTTCTGCAACGCAACCACACAAACAGTAACGTTACTTTTGTAATAGTCTACAGTGTCAGTGGCTCTATGCTACGATGCGCGAGGTCGGTTTCCGTCGGGGGTTCGAATCCCCCCTCGGGCATGGATGTTTGTGCTGTCTTTAGTATAAGTTAGTTCATAAGTAGTTTGTAAGTTTAGGGACTGATGACCCCGCAGTTAAGTCCCATAAGCTTTACAAACATTTGAACAGTTTTTACAATGTCAGTTATCTATCTTGCACACTGTATATTCGCATTCTGCTCCGTCAAATGGCGAATTTGCTCAAATACCAGAGCAGTCGTATTTCCGGTCATACCTTCTTAACCGCTCAAATTTCTTACATCATTCGACGTTAAAGCTGGATAGCTCGGTTTAGTCCTATATTACTTCTAGAGTTTAAATAAATTTAGTCTTTACTGTCTCGTTGAAGGAAATGTTCTTTAAGGATATTAATTTACCATCAGCGTTTTCGAATCCAAATCGTTCGATGAACGATCAAAAAAACTGATTTTGCAATTATACACGTTGGTATAAGTTTAAACAATCTTTCTTCATTTCTTTCTCGTATGAAATATTGTACTGCATGTTAAAAGTATTTTAGGCCATTCCGATGGCACGCATATGTACCAAAACGCTGCCTACATACTGCCGAAGTTCAGTTGTTGTCTGCTGAAGCGGTGAGGGGAAGCTTACGGTTTCTTCTGCAGGGGGGGGGAGGGCAGGGGAAACGTCACTCCAGTCAGTCACACAGGCTGTTTCACAAGTCGTGTTACACTTCTAGCGGTTGTACAGGGGGCTTGGTTGTTGTTAGGGGTTGTAGGGGAGTAAACAGCTCAGTCATCAGTCCCCTGGGACTTAGTATTTCACGTTTTACACCGGTAACCGTACCCGGAAATGTCATCCATTGACTTATTCATCTTTAATACTGTGAAACAAATCTCTTTTAATCCAAGCTCTTTGCTTTCCATATTTTTGGAGAAGGACTATGGACTAAAACAATCAAAAAATGTCTTGTAAAAGTGGTCTCTAAAATGCACATCTTAACCCGCAAAGCACTCGCACTGTGAGCATTTTTCTCCCAGTAATTTTAAAACAATCGGCATTTTACCAATTTTAAATAGTCAAATATGTGTGGTTTCATATAAACGCAACTATAAATACTTACTTAGACACATTAAGTACATTACTAGCTGTTCTTTGACTGTCAGAAAAATGCTATAGTTTTGTCCCCTTACACATCCAACCAACCAACCAACCAAAAATGCTATAAACGCAATCGATCGCGTAACTTTTAAAGGCGCGAGTTCTCGCGGGTTAAGAGCACGAGGACGTAAAATAATAGAAGAGAGGTATTTCACAGTATCGAAGATAAAGAACAGCTCATAGCTCTTAAAGTATGCATTATAGAGCGCATGTTTTCTAGTTTTGGTCCACAGTACCTCCTCCGGAAATATGGAAAGCAAAGACCTTGCGACAGAAGAAATTTGTTTCGTAGCATCGAAGATAAATGCTCATAGCCTCATTGGATGACATTTCCGGACATGTGTTCTTATGTAAAACTTGATGTTTGAAGGGATGGAAGACGGAAGTTGCTACGGTTTATGCAAATAGTTTTCCTGGCACTCATATACAGTAATTTTACGAAAGCAAAGGAAATACGCATTTGCGCCTGTAGGAAGTAGGCAGATCCTGGCGGATGCGGACGTTTGACCCTACAGAAGTAGTGTGGTGATTTTTTAATGTTCAAATGTTTGTAAATCTAAGAGCCGTAACTACGTTGGTCATCAGTCCCCTAGGCTTATAAAGTGTTTACACTAACTTAAAGTAACGCTAAGGAAAACAAAAACCCATGCCCGAGGGAGGACTCGCACCCCCGAAGGCGAACGGCCACAGCCGGCCGCGGTGGCCGAGGGGACTGAGGCGCTCCAGTCACGGTCAGCACGACCTCTACGGTCGGTGGTTCGAATCACCCCTGGCATGGATATTTGTGTCATCCTTAGGATTAGCTAGTTCATAAGTAGTTTGTAAGTTTAGGGACTGATGACCCCGTAGTTAAGTCCCATAAGCTATACAAACATTTGAATATTTTTTATTTGAACGACCGCACGCACCGCAGCAGAGCGCCTTAGTGCGCACGGCTATTCTGCCGCGGCTGGTGATTTTTTACATGCGTTTATAGAGTACATTGTATGAATATATTTGTTGCTCCAAAGCATTAGCAAATCGACGATATCTCGAAAACCTGTAGTTTTAGCTATGTTTTTTCGTAACAAAATGACAGGGAATTACATATTAGTAGTTTAAGGCATATCGTATTAAAATAAATCATTCTTATAACACTAAACGCGTCAGTATTGCAACTTGTGTGCTATGAAGTTATACCGTTTCAGTGATTTTGCATAATTATGCTCGATCAGTCATCATTGTTATTAAAAAAAAAAAAAAAAAAAAAAAAAAAAAAAAAAAAAAAAAAAAAAAAAGATGATGTCCTGCACTGCAAAAGCGAAGGTAGCAAGTTCGCGTCTTCCTGTTTTCAATTTTTTTGCATCATTTTGTTTTCTATAAGATCTGCCACGAAAACCGGAGATTCAACCCCATGAAACTCGTCAGGCTCATTTTAAGTTAATTTTATAGCAATAGAAAATGGTGACCACCCCAATAATTTTTGGACCAGCTGCAACTATTTACCATACAATAAAACTTCAATGAAATGGAACCCAAGCAGAATGTTCAAGCTTCATAGCGTGAAAGTAACCACAGTTGTAAGCAAATATGTAGAATAATATCTAAGTTGGATAATTTTACTAGGAAGATAACTGAACAACAATAGCTCTTTGATAGCACGTTTATAATTCTCTCTCTCTCTCTCGTGCTATGCCGGTGTCAAATGTTCACTGAAATGTACTTTTTCCTAGCCTTTGCAGCGTTAGTTGCTATGGAAAAATAAACAGGCTGTTTCACAACTCATTTTACACATTTTAGAGGTAGTGCAGGAGAATTATTAGATCACGTTTTACATAGGAATCCATGTCCAGAAGTGTCATCCAAGGATGCTAAGAGCACATATTCCTCTTTCAAAAACGTTCAAATATTTGTAAACCTATTGGGTCATCAGTCTCTACAAACTACTTAAACTGACTTACTCTAAGGACAACACACACACAAACACACACACACACACACACACACACACACACACACACACACACACACACACATATATATATATATATATATATATATATATATATATATATATATATGCCCGAGGGAGGACTCGAACCTCCGGTGGGAACGGCCATCCAGAGTGTATCATGACGCCGTAGACCACGCGGCCATTCCGCGCGGCTATTCATCTTTGATAAAGTGAAACAAATCTCTTCCATTGCAAGCTCGTTACTTTCCATATTTTCGTAGGAGGTACTATGGACCGAAACGAACATAAAATGCCGGCCGCGGTGGCCGAGGGGACTGAGGCGCTCCAGTCACGGTCTGCACGGCCACTACGGTCGGGGGTTCGAATCCCCCTCGGGCATGGATATTTGTGCCGTCCTTAGTCTTAGCTAGTTCATAAGTAGTTTGTAAGCTGAGGGACTGACGACCCCGTAGTTAAGTCCCATAAGTTCTACAAACATTTGAACATTTTTTTTAGCATAAAATGTCTAGTAAACATGGTCTCAAAAATTCGTATATTAACACTTATCGAAGATGAAGACGTGCTCATTTTAGGGCAGATTCTTACTGGACATCTTTTTTCTTGGTTTACTCCCAAAATAAGGACAGCAAAGATCTTGGAATAGAAGACGCTTGTTTCACCTTGTCGAAGAAGAGTAAGTGACCGTAGCGTTATTAGAAGACATTTCCGGACATGGGTTTCCATATAAGAATTGATCCCTTCTACCGCATCTAGAAGTGTGTATCATGAATTGATACAGACAGATGACAAGATGATATTTACAGGGCCGCGGCGGAGTGGCCGAGGCCATTGAGGCGCTTTTCTCAGATGCGTGAGGCCCTTCCTCGTCGGTGGTTCCAATCCTCCCTCGGGCATGGATCTTTGTATTGCCTTTTAGTATAAGTTAATTTATAAGTAGTTTGTAAGTTTAGGGACTGATGACCCCGCATTTAAGTCCCATAAGCTTAACAAATATGTGAACATTTGCTGTTTACAGGGATGGAAGACAGAAGTTGCTAAGATCTAGGACTCTATGAAAATAGTTTTCCTGGGCATTCTTATGCAGTCAGTTTTTGAAACGGAAGAGAATATTAATCTCCGTTCTCGAACGAAGATTTGAATCCTACTCTTTCAGAGTACAAGTTTAGTACTTGTAACTGCTTCCACAACTTCGCTTTACCACGCTTTGAACAGACTTCGTAAGCTCTATGTTTTGGGGAAGGCTGAAACATGTATGTTACATATATGTGGTGTCTGTTCTTTCAGACATGTCAGAAAGAACAGACACTACTTTTGATCCTGCAGTTGTTATATATTTATATTCGCGTAATGTAGGGTATGTGTACCAGTAATTGGTAATGTCCGAGTAATCGGAACTTTAATTTGACATTTAAAATACTCATTTAATCGCTAATTGGTTCCGTCATCTAGAAATAAAAATGTACGTCCCATTGGTGATAAATAGTACGATTGAGCGCAGAAAACAGGGTGTCGGCATATTTTCTACTGCCGACGACTGGTACGAAAGGTGCATTTTATGAATGAAATATTTTAAATTGAACTGCTTGTCAGCACAAGGACGTGCGCATATCTATACGAAACTATATGGATTTATGTGGCATGTCACAGTAAGTTACAACCAATATTGTAGAAATAATATGATTTACACATAATATTTAATGTGAAACCCCTTAATATGCCGATAACTGATGCATTTACCCTATGACATTAACTGTGAATGGGTAAAGTTGAAAATGTGTACTTAGCCGGGATTCGAACCCTTCTTGCTAGGCAGGTGCATCACTGTCACACCTGTACGGACTACTCAAGCACGCTGCCCGTCAGATACAAATTGTCAACTTAATGTCTTACATTACACGGATACGTTCAAATATATTATTATTATTAATAATATTTTCCTCATTACAGAGGTTTACCTCCAACATAGTAATACGCAAGAAATGAATACACCTAGTACATAAGGTTTTACACTAATTATTGTGTGTCCTCTTCAGTCTATTCATTGTGAGCTGCACATTTTGGATCCAGGTGGTCACAGGTCGTCGTCTTCTTCTTCTCCCTTCAGGTTGCCACTCCAGTACCAGCTTCGGTATTCTGGTGTCCTCCATTCTTCTTACATGCCCGTACCACCGTAATTTCTTTTTATCCAACACCTCATCTATTCTTTCTATTATTTCCATCCTCTTTATTACTTCGGCGTTTCTTCTTTTTTCTTTCCTGGAAATTCTGGCCGATCTTCTCCAGAAATCCATCTCTAAAGCTTGTAGTTTCTTAGTGTGCTTCTGGTTAATGGTCCAGGTTTCCGCTCCTTGTTCTGTTCATTACATTTCTGCTCTATAGGACTGAGTTGAGCATTCCAATGACCTTTCGTCCACTGCTAATTCTTTTATTAATCTCTGAGTCGGTTTTCCCTCAGTTTCTAAAATGGACCCCAAATAACAGAAAGTGTTAACTTTTTTTTATTTTCTTTCCCTCTATGTCTAGTTCATGTGGATCATTAGTCAAGTATTCTGTTTTTTGATAATTAATCTTCAGGCCCCAATTTTTGTATGCTATTGCTAGTTGATTACACATGTAGTTTACATCTTCCCCGTCTTGTGCTATGAAAACTTGATCGTCAGCAAATAATAAATGATGTAGATAAACTCCATCTCTTATTTCTAGTCATATACTATTACATTTCTGTGACCACGTTCTAAGACAAATATCTATATAGATTTTGAATAATGTTGGTGACATGGGACAGCCTTGCACCAGACCTTTGCTTGTTCTAAATTTCTGTGAAAGTGTATTACCAATTTTCACTTGGCAAATATTATCTTTATACATCTGTTGTATTATTTTAATTAAAGAAGTATTTATGTTTGCCGTATGTAGTGCTCTCCAGAGTAGTTTCCTTGGAACAGTATCATATGCTTTTTCTAGATCTATAAAAATAAGACTACTATTTTATACCACTTTACGTTGCAGTGATATTATGATAATATTTTGCAGTGGTGTATAAGGCAGGACGAAAGTTAATGACTGCACCCTTTAAAATTCCAGTTCTATGAAATGTCTCTCGTTCGGTGACCTAGTTGGCCTCGCTCGATTTCCAGCGGTCAGAATCCCTTTGAAATGCGTGGTGGGGCTGTGTCGAATGCCTACCACCCTTCGCTACAGACAGATGGAAGGTGGCAGAAAGGCAGGTCAAGGTGAGCAGGGGCGTGCGTCGTGACTGTAAAGAAGGGGCCGAAAAGAAATAACAGCAAAAAGAAAGCAGGCCCCCTCTGCGTGGCCTTATTGTGCATGGACAGAGTCTTTCAAATGCGTGGACAACAGTTGTGTGTGTGACGGGGGGGGGGGGGGGGGGGGGGAGGAGGGAGAGGAAGATGGAAGGGGCAGAAAGAGACTCCCTTCTAAGCCCCTCAGCACATCGCTGTGTTGCCGCGGCGCATTATCACTCCTCTGTCGTAGGCAAAAAGTACATTTTTTTTATCTGTGAGAAAAATGCAAAACTACATACAGTACTAAAACATAAAATCATGACATTTACATAAGTTAATAAAAAAGGTAAGGTAAAGCAGTCAACAATCCGAAGATTGGTTTGAACACCACAGTGCTTTACTAGGCATGGTCCTGTTTGGAGGTGGTATGCCGTTGTCTTCCTCCGACCTTCGAACTGACCTACCCAGCCAGTTATAGGGGGACCTACAGTTTAACGTGGGTTCCGAACCACGGTGCTACTCGGTATTTTTCACATGAGCAATACTGCTAGATGTGAAATAAGTGGAAAGTGACAAATAAAAATCCTAGGTCCTGGCGGGGATCGAACCCGCGACCTTTGGATTTGTAGTCTGGCACTCTACCACTGTGCAACCGAGGCGCACCGTAAGTTAATATAAAGATTAATCCACGTAGTTGATAAAGTTTGACCAACATACAGTATACATGCTGGAATTCAGTAGTATGTAGAACGGGCTGCAATAGGTGCTGTTGTGGGTAGTGACTAGGAATCAGGAAGCCCATTAGTATATGTCCGCCGTGTATTCCAGCACGTAGCTGCTTACAGTGCATCACAAAAGTATTCGAACACCTTCGTCGGTCTTGAAATCACCCCGTTTACATGGGCTCCCAAAACCGGATTTCGTAAACCGATTTCCCAAATCCGCTTCTCGGTTAGTCATGTAAACACTCCAAAATCGATTCTGGAAATCCACTTTTATAAATCGTTTTTCCAGTTCCACAATCGATTTTCGTGCCCATGTAAACGGAATCGTTTTTGAAGCGTTCTTGGCTTGTCACATTGCGTTTTCTTGTTAAGAATTTTCGGCACATATGGACAGAGTGACATTTTCTAGCGTGAAATAAAAGTATAAATATTAGAGTGAACATGAATCTGTGTATTTAAGTAAAGAAAAAAAAGCGATTGTGGAGACTAAATCAAGAGCTGAATCAGCTGTTTTGCAGCCGCCATGTTACGTGGGATAGGAAATCCGATTCCGGCTGTGACATGTAAACACGACAGCGAAAAACGATTTACGAAAATCGGTTTTCGTCTTCCGGAAGATGTGTTGCATGTAAACGTAGTGAATGTGAAATTCTCTTCGAATAGTCGAGGTCCACGAGAAGTTAGAGCCGGAACATTCTGGAGTGTGAATATTGTCTGACAGTGTACTACAAGCAGGTCACTGTATAATATAATTAACCCTTTGATTCCCAGTGTTGTTCCTAGACAACACCGAATTAAAGGCTGCTGAACACCGTACTATGAGTAGCATTCTTATTGACGAACAACGCCGGCCGCAGTGGCCGAGCGGTCTGCGGCGTGCCAGTTACGGTCTGCACGGCCGCTGCGGTCGGGGGTTCGAATTCTCCCTCGGGCATGGATGTTTCTGTCGTCTTTAGTATAAGCTAATTCATAAGTAGTTTGTAAGTTTAGGGACTGATGACGCTGTAGTTAAGTCCTATGAGCTCTACAAACATTTGAACATTTGTTGAGGAACAACATGCTTCTAGAACGACATTTTCCCACATGGTGGGGCATATACCAAATTGAGAGGCCGTGTTATGTTGCTGTCTATACCCTCTGTATGTGGCTGTGAGCGTGAGCGAGAGTGTATGTTGTCTTATTTTATTTCAGCAGTGAAATGACTTGTCTTTGGTGCTGCAGGGAAGATTATTGATCTGACAATGGTAACAATAAACAAAATAACGTCCGAAATCATAATATATCTCGATACAAATGTGTATTGTGTATGAAAAACATGCCGTAAAAATAGTAACTGTTCGGCCAAAAATATGTGAAGAACTTTTTTTGCCGGCCGCGGTGGCCGAGGTGACTGAGGCGCTCCAGTCACGGTCTGCACGGCCACTACGGTCGGGGGTTCGAATCCCCCCTCGGGCATGGATATTTGTGCCGTCCTAGTTCGTAAGTAGTTCATAAGTAGTTTGTAAGTTTAGGGACTGATGACTCCGTAGTTAAGTCCCATAAGCTTTACAAACATTTGAACATTTTTTTTGAACTTTTTTTATGTTTAATGTGCCATATTAATACAAAAATACTGAACTTTAATGTTTTCAAAGCTGCATTTATAATGTGAGAATGAAAGGGTTAACTACGTGCAATATACATGGTGATCAAATAGTCAGTATAAATTTGAAAACTTAATAAATCACGGAATAATGTAGATAGAGAGGTAAAAATTGACACACATTCTTGGTATGACATGGGGTTTTATTAGATCAAAAATAAATAAATAAAATATCCGACAGCTGGCACTTCATCTGATCAGAAAAGTATTAATTAGCATACCAAATTAAGACAAACCAAAGATGATGTTTCAAAAAAATGTTCAAATGTTTGTATAGTCTATGGGACTTAACTACGGGGTCATCAGTCCCTAAACATACAAACTACTTACGAACTAGGACGGCACAAATATCCATCCCCGAGGGGGGATTCGAACCCCCGACCGTAGTGGCCGTGCAGACCGTGACTGGAGCGCCTTAGTCCCCTCGGCCACCGCGGCCGGCGATGATATTTATTACAGGAAATGCTCAGTATGTTCACCATCATTCCTCAACATTAGCTATAGTCCAGGATTAATATTGTGAACAGCACTGTAAAGCATGTCCGGAGTTATGGTGAGGCACAATCAGTTCCGATCGGAAGATTCACTTGAATGTCAGTGTTGTTTAAACAACTGTATTACAGCACCAGTCCATGCACTGTTACCGAAACATTCTACACCAGATTAATCGAGGGTAAAATCTATGACCTATAAGGATTTTAGTAGTGAGAGCAGATGTGTTGCGACTCTCATTAATGTTTTTTACTCCGTCCCTTTTTTTGTGTTTTCTAATAAAACCCCATGTCATTCCAAGCATGTGTGTCAATTTTTACCTCTCTATCTACATTATTCCGTGATTTATTAACCCTTTCGCTACGGTGAACTTGTGCAGAAGTCGGGAGCGAATGTGCTCCACAGGCGGTGGACTGCTGCAGCAGTCGAGTGCTGCCTGTGCCGCCCAGCCGGTGGACTGCTGTAGCAGTTCCGCCTCGCGTCATACATCGTGATGTAATGCTACTGAAATGTAACGTAAAGCAATTGTAAATCAATATTATTTAACAAGCGAAATATGCGCTTATAATAATAACGTCCACATCCTACCAGAGCTGAATCCAAAACTTGGATCTATTAGAATTTACGAAAAAATTACGCGAATTATCTGAAAGAAGGAAGAAAACTGTTTCTATTCCAAATGAATTTTCCCTAATAAATATATAGTATAAAGTCCAATAATTGCGATAACACAGAGTGTGAAAGCAGGACAGAGTAGCGCCGTGGGAGTGCGGAAAATGCGCCGTACAGCGGGCACGGCCGGGCGCGACTGGCGCTCGTCCACAGCGCACGGCGCAACGAGCACGGCGCCGGAGTGAAACGGTTAAGTTTTCAAATTTATACTGACTTCTTGATCAGCCGGTATATTTGTATTACAAGACACGACAACGTGCAGTTACTTTATTATTCGGGCACAGGTACAGGCGGCGGTGGCGCACAGTAGAATGGGCTGGAAAGGAAACAATTCGACATTTGAAAAGAGACAACTTGTTATTTTCCATCAGGCTATCGGACGTTTCGAAAGACAGATTGCCGCATTGTTGCAAATAAGAGTACTGTAGGTGACATAAGAAGCCGCGGTGGAGTAGCCGAGAGGTCTAAGGCGTCTCGCTGCGGAGCGCGCGGTTGCTCGCCGTGGAGGTTCGAGTCCTCCCTGGGTCATGGGTGTGTGTGTTGTCCTTAGGTTAGTTTATCTAGGTTTAAGTAGTTTGTAAGCTACGGACTGATGACCACGCAGTTTGGTCCGATAGATTTACAAACATTTGAACATTTGACATAAGAAGATTCAACAGAGAAAATAGCATTTAAGATAAAATAAAAACAGGGCGAAAAAAGAAGGTGAGTAGAAGAGAGGAAACCGGAGTAATAAGAAAAATTAAGACAAATTCAAGGTAGTCGGCAACGAAAATTGCTGCTGCAGTACAGCAGGAATATGGAAAGGACGTGCACCCTGAAACAGTCCGACGAGAGGGGTATAATAGTCGAGTAAGCAGGAAGAAGCCTATGATAAATGAGAAGGCTAGGAAGAAACGACTGGACTTTGCGAATCAGCACGTAAATGAAAGAGTCAGTTGGTGGGAGGAAGTAATTTTTGTCGATGAATGTCAAGTGCAGATGTTCTGCTCAAACGGAAGACCTATCTATGACTTGGAGAAAACCACGTGAAGAATTTCAATCAAAGCATCTGCAACCCACAGTTAAACACGGTGGTGGAGATGTCATGATTGGGGTTCCATGTCGTCATCTGGGGTTGGCGAATTAGCATTCATTGAAGGCACAATGGACAAGCATAAGTATCAGAACATCTTTAAAGAGACGTTATCGCAAAGTGCTACAAGTTTCGGGTTTTCGAGGGCGTTCAAATTGTATAAAGACAATGATCGAAAGCATAACTATGGACGCAGTATAATTGCCCTAAGGTTTTGGATCCCTCTCCTCAGACTCCAGACTTGAACCCAATAGAAAATCAAATTTTTATTGAGATGAGGTTCAACAGACGTAAGATATTTGAGGAAATGCATACTGTTAACCATCAGCTGTTTATTATTTTTCCAAACTTCTACCCGTTTCGCTTATAAATCATCTTCACGGAAGAGAACTAGACAGACTGATTAAACAGGTGCATTATGTGCCTCCTTATGCATACTGGCACGCATGTCACACAATAAAAATAAATAAGACGTCACTAGGCATCAAGTCTTGGTTAAAAACATAAAAGCAATGCCAGGCTGTGTGATGGTGAACCAAGGTCTATTACAAGAGAACCTAACACAACTTGAGTTGCATAAGGAGGCACATAATGCACCTGTTTAATCAGTCTGTCTAGTTCTCTTCCGTGAAGATGGTTTATAACCGAAACCGGTAGAAGTTTGGAAAAATAATAAACAGCTGATGGTTTACAGTATGCATTTCCTCAATAGAAAATCGTTGGAGCGAACGCTAGTGACATAAAAAAAAAATCTTTAGAGGAACGAATATTGGAAGAATGGCGACAAATAAGTCCTGATAATACGCGATAGATCGTTCATAGCATGCCCAAACGCTTGGAACAAGTGATTAATCACAAAGGTCTGCATGCAAGATATCTAAAATGTAAAAGGTTGTGATTGTTATACTTGCCGCCCGAAAACTTTTGTGGCTGTGATAGTGGGCATGTTTCTTCATGTATTATTGTTTATGTTGTTTAAGTTTGCAAATAAGAAAATGCTGTTCTGATTTTTATTACATAGTCCTATACCATTTTGTGCCGAGACTACTCCTGTAATATGTGATGCGTGTATATAATGAACTAAAAATGAAATATAACGCTGGTGGCCATACACTTTTGTGGAGAAGGGAATGTTCAGTTCTTGCCGTCGGTCTCATCAAATACTACTAATACTACTAGAGATTATACTGACTGAATACATTATCGCGTAATATCTGGCGTGCACTAACGTCAACGAAAAGCTCCTCTCTTGGAATCAACATGGATTCCGAAAATAACAAAAACGTTCAAATGTTTGTAAATCTATCAGACTTAGCTGCTAGGTTATTAGTCCGTAGCTTACAAACTACTTAAAGTAAGGTAAACTAACCTAAGGACAAGACAAATACCCATGACCGAGGGGGGACTCGAACCCCCGACGGCGAACAGCCGCGCGGGCCGCAGCACGGCGCCCCAGTGCACACGGCTAATCCGCCGCCGCCAGAAAGCAACGATCGCCTGCAAATCACCTCTCTCTGTTCGTCCACGAGACACAGTAGGTGCACGGCTAGGCAGATGCCGTGTTCCATGACTTACGAAAGCATTGCTGTGTCACTGGACTGAAGAGTTTCTAGCAATCCGAACATAGCATGTCATTCTAAACGGAAAAAATCGCACTGATGTGTTTTACGGCCCACTTTAGATTTGTAGTTTTATAAGTTTTTGCAAACATTTTGGACCAAAATAATAATCTAAATAATAAAAAATTAATAAGAATGTCTGAAACCCTTTTAGGAAAAAAATTACGTAATGACGGGTTCCAAACCACAGACCTTTGGCATCATAGTCAAACGCCTTGCCCACTACGCTACGGCTATCAATCAGAAGGTGAGTCCTATAAACTCATACTATTGATGGCCGTTGTTAACTGATGCTAATATGGCATTTGTAGACACTAGATTATCATTTATCGTACGAAGAACGATGTGTTTTTATTAATTCTTCAGTGCGCCATTGCTTTGAAATGACAACGTGTAAGTTACAATAAGAAAATCATCAAATACGCGCTAGATGGCATATGCCACAGAGAATTCTGCGCGGGGAATGTCACGTGACATCTCCTAACGGCTGGTTTTCGTTAATTCAATGGAGGGTGTCAAATCTCCGTTATTTTTGCAAATATGGCAAAACGATACGAGATATGAAAAAAAAAACATAAGGGAGCTAAGTTGTAAAGAATTTTCTCCTCTACCAATTAGGTTATTCAATTTTCGTATCAGATGAACGGTTCGTTTGCAATTACAATTATATTACAAACGGCTTTTTTAGGTATTGCTACCGTATTTTTTGTCCGAAAAGTTTGAAAGAGGGAGGTTCTGGTCTCTGGCGGCCTACAATCATGTCTGTAAAATTTGGTGTTGATCGGTTGAACGGTTCGTCTTAAAAACAGGGAACACGTTACGGACAGACAGACAGTCGGACGGGCAGACAGACAGACATACATCCCAAAATCGCCGTTATTTTTGCAAATATCTTTGAAACGCTATGAGATACGAAAAAAAAAAAAACATAACAGAGCAAAGTTGTAGAGAATTTTCTCCTCTACAAATTAGGTTATTCAATTTTCGTGTCAGATGAATAGTTAAGCCGTTATTTTCATTTAAATTTCGAGCTGTCAAAAGACGATTGCAAAGGCCCACTTTTAGTGTTACTACCGTAACCTAAAGTGGGCCAAAAAGTCTTCAAGTGTACAAGCAACTTCGAACAAGCCCCAAGGACGTCTTGTTATATGTAACAACATGTATAAATGACCGAGAAAAAAAGTCGAAAATTCCATCAGGCTTTTAGTGTACGTTACTGTTACTGAGAAATAGCAACGCTAGAAAATTGTGGTGAAATGCTGGAACATTGGAGAATATCGATTCTTGGTGCAGGGAGTAGCAATTGGCTATCAACATAAACAAATTATCGTATTCCGAATAAATAGACAGGAATACCAAATGTTCAAATGTTTGTTAAGCTTAAGGGACTTAACTACGGGGTCATCAGTCCCTAAACTTACAAACTACTTATGAACTACCTAGGCCTATAACTAAGGACGGCACAAATATCTATGCCCGAGGGGGGATTCGAACCCCCGACGGTAGTGACCGTGCAGACCGTGACTGGAGCGCCTCAGTCCCCGCGGCCACCACGGCCGGCGACAGGAATACCCATTATTGAATTATGACACGATCGCATAAAAATAATTGAAATTAGCTACATCCATAAAATATTGCATGAAATGATTGCATGACATTAATCGCGGGTAAGGCAGATATCAAATTGAGATTTACTGGAAGAATCCTAGGAAATCAAATACGTCAACAAATGAAGTAGCTTACAGAACACTCGTTGTGCCAATTCTTGACAACTGTTAAAATCCACCTACGGCTACCCCGATTTAGGTTTTCCGTGATTTTCCTAAATCACTCCAGGCAAATGCCGGGATGGTTCCTTTCAAAGGGCACGGCCGATTTCCTTCCCCATCCTCACCCAAAAGTCCGAGCGTGAGCTCCGACTCTAATAACCACGCTGTCGATGGGACGTTAAACTCTAAGATTCTTCCCTCCTCCTTCTTAACTATTGCTTGTCGGTCTGGTGTCTGTACTGGATAGGCTCAGACGGAGGAAGTGGAGAAAATTCAAAGAAGCACAGCACGTTTCGTTTACAGGGTAATGTACTAAGCTGAAAAAATTCAGTGGGAGCCGCTGTAAGAGAGGCGTTGTGTATCCAGTGCTTAATTTCTAAACCTTTAGGAGTCGGAATACACCTCTTGAACACTTTACAACCCATTAACAAGTATTGATTTCTGAAAACGTTCACTGGTCCCAGCACAGTGTCAACTTACAGTTATCTAGAGATTGAATAGACCTCTTCCTCTTCTTCTTCTTCTTCTTTGTCTTTAGCTCTTTTCCCACACATGCAGGGTCGGCTTTGGTTATTCGGACTTGGCATGTTGCCGCGGTGGAGTACCCAAGCGGTCTAAAGCGTCTCGCTGCGGAGCGCGCGGTTGCTCGCCGTGGAGGTTCGAGTCCTCCCTGGGGCATGGGTGTGTGTGTATGTGTGTTGTCCTTAGGTTAGTTTACCTAGGTTTAAGTAGTTTGTAAGCTACGGACTGATGACCACGCAGTTTGGTCCGATAGATTAACAAACATTTGAACATTTTTGAACTTGGCATGTTAATATTGACGGGGTGGCCGGATGCCCTTCCTGCCGCCACCCCATGCCCCCGGGAGGAAACGTGTACCCCAAATTTCAGCGTATAGTGTTATATGTGGGAAAGTCTAAAGTGATACGAAATGTTTGCGACTCGTGTAAGTGAGGCGGTACTTGGGGACCAGCCCGGTATTCACCTAGAAGGATGTGGAAAACCGCCTAAAAACCACATCCAGGCTGGCCGGCACTCCGACCCCCTTCGAACCGAGGCCGGTACGCCTCCCCGTCTCGGAAAGCAGTGCGTTAGACCGCACGGCTAACCCAGCGGGTCAGAGATTGCAAGACGTCTACAATTTTAAATCTTTGGTGCCCACATTTTCCAATGAATTTTGTACGAGGTATGTCCACAAAATAAGTTCCGTCTGGTTATATAAAACAAACGTGTACAGATACAGAAAATTGTATAAAAATCTGCAACTGTTAAACTGCTTTTCTACATAGCTTCCTAACTTTTGTAGGCACAAGCGTGCTACAAGTTTTTGTATGCATTCTTCATAGAAGGTTGCCGCGTGTTTATTGAACCATGTGGTAACATGTTCTTTCAGCTCAGCATCATCGATGAAGTTTTTAAGGTTACCAAATGCCGATTTGTAGGTCCTATTACCAGTTAACCGTCAGTTTTACTTTCTTCAACAACACTTAAATGGATCTACGAGTTCAAATGTTTGTATAGTCTATGGGACTTAACTACGGGGTCATCAGTCCCTAAACTTACAAACTACCTATGAACTACTTACGAACTAGGACGGCACAAATATCCATGCCCGAGGGGGGATTCGAACCCCCGACCGTAGTGGCCGTGCAGACCGTGACTGGAGCGCCTTAGTCCCCTCGGCCACCGCGGCCAGCTGATCTACGAGTACTGCTGATGTTCGGCGTAAGTATCAATGGTAATTAACCGAATGTGCTGTATGTGTTTTTTCTTACTCGCGTGCTAGAGTTCGAGGACTAAACATCCACGACCTCTCCGTTGCGGTTTGTTTACTGCATCTCACCTTCTAAACAAGTTTTCTCGGTGTTTTTTTTTTCTTCTATTTTTAAAGCACTTCTGAGCCATTCGTAGTTGACAGTTGCTTGACAGTTGCCTGACAGGTTCGGCACACACAGCATAAACTCATTCCAACCACCAGTTCAAGAAGAACTGCCAGGACGATTTCATCCGCAGTAGCAACGTCACAAGGATGAGGAACGTGAGACTACTTATAGCACAAATAAACTAGGCATTGTGGTGCACTGCACGGCCCCACCGTATTGGCGGCACATGACTCACATTCTTAACGCACATTGAAGTTCCCAGCTTGGAGTACATTTCATTGTACAATGTAGCGATACGCCCGATAGAACACTTGTATAATTTTTTACCCGCGGGCACTCGCACTATGAGCATTTTGCTCACAGTAATTTTAAAGTGTTGGTGTTTTGTCATTTTTAGTAGTGAAATATGAGCGCTTTGTTATTAAAACAACAAAAAATGCTTATTTACACATCTTTATACACATAAAAGCCGGCCGCGGTGGCCGAGGTGACTGAGGCGCTCCAGTCACGGTCAGCACGGCCACTACGGTCGGGGGTTCGAATCCCCCCTCGGGCATGGATATTTGTGCCGTCCTAGTTCGTAAGTAGTTGATAAGTAGTTTGTAAGTTTAGGGACTGATAACCCCGTAGTTAAGTCCCATAAGCTTAACAAACATTTGAACAACATTTTTGAACACATAAAAATGCAATGTCACGATGTTTGTTCGGGATAAACTCAGAAACTGCTCAACTAATGTTAACAATAATTAGCACAATGTGTATGATTTCGTTCAACTTAAAAACACCGGAATAGTTTTTATCTCGATTAATAACTTCAACATTGTTTTATTGTAAATTAAATGTTTTATCTTCGTTGGCTAAGTATCCGCCGGCCGCGGTGGCCGAGGGGACTAAGGCGCTCCAGTTACGGTCTGCGCGGCCACTACGGTCCCCAATCCCCCCTCGGGCATGGATATTTGTGCCGTCCTAGTTCGTAAGTAGTTAATAAGTAGTTTGTAAGTTTAGGGACTGATGACCCCGTAGTTAAGACCCATAGACTATACAAACATTTGAACATTTGGAGCTAAGTATCCAACGAGTGGCACTAATGTTCAACTTGCAAACTGGCACTAATGTTCAACTTGCAATCTGGGTTAGCGGCGAAGTTCTCGTGTGCAAAACGAAAGGTCGCGGGTTCGAACCTCGCTGGAATCAAGAAGATGTTCACTTTGAGTTTTGACCTAGCGTTCATCTTTCGCCGCGGTGGAGTAGCCGAGCGGTCGTCTAAAGCGTCTCGCTGCGGAGCGCGCGGTTGCTTGCCGTGGAGGTACGAGTCCTCCCTGGGGCATGTGTGTGTGTTTGTCCTTAGGTTAGTTTACCTAGGTTTAAGTAGTTTGTAAGCTACGGACTGATGACCACGCAGTTTGGTCCGATAGATTTACAAACATTTGAACATTTGTTCATCTTTCAGCGATGTGAGGAGTCGTCCGAAACGACACGTGCTTCGGATTCCACGCCAAACTGTAGGTCCCCATTTCTCGGTGGATAACAGGGGAAGGTTAGGGGCGTGTTAGGTGCGGAAGTGGCGTCCAGTTGGAAGACTTCCACCAGACCGCTGAGCCAGACAAAATTATTATTACATTCGATTTCAAACGATTCCTTGATGCTACAATTTATTTTACATTACATGTCTTTTCCAAGTTTACTTAAGATATAGCCATGGTTTTCAAATGATTCGTGTACTCAATTTTTCCCTGTTGTACTATGTATTATTTTCAATAAATGCCACGAAGATAAATAAGAAGAATGTCCGTTTGTTTGTTTGCTCGTAATTCATACAAATATACAATTTTATTCCGATAATGATGAAATTTTGAACGCTTGGCCTTCGAAACAAGAGGACAGTCACCGCCCACATGAAATTCCACATGGTACATGTCGGAGGGTAATTTATTTGCAGAATTGTACACTAGTCTACAGTTTCACTCCGATCTTGCACACTTTACGTTTCAACCAAGAGGACTGCGTACGTAATACGAGGCGCATCCAGAAAGTAAGTTCCGTTTGGTAATAAAATGAAATTGTACACAGATACAGAAGAAATTTTTATTGTACAAAATTCTACAGCTCTTAAACTACTTTTCCACATAACTGCCGAAATTTTGCAGGCATTTGTCATAGCGTGGCACCAGGTTTTGTATACCTTCTTCATAGAAATCTGCCCCCTGTGACTTCAATGTAAGAAATCAATGAGTAGGATGCCTTTCCAGTCCCAGAACACTGTGCACATCATTTTCCGAGGTGTCATGATTTGCTTCGCCTTTACCTTTGGTGGAGATGAAGTGTGCCTCCATTTCACTGATTGCCACTTACTCTCAGGGGTGTCGTAAGAAACCCACGTTTCATCTCCTGTGACTATCCGTCTCAGAAATTCTTCGCCACTTTCAGCATAACGGGTCAAAAACTCAAGTGCACTACCCATCCGTTGTGTTTTGTGTTGCTCAGTGAGAATCTTTGGTACCCAACGTGAGCAAAGTTTACGGAATTTCAGTTGTTTGGTAACAATTTCATGCATCAGTGATCGTGAAATTTGGGGGAAGTCCATAGCGACAGCACTAATTGTAAACCTACGATTTTCCTGGATCGTGTCATCAATCGCGTGAACCAGTTCTTCTGTAACCAAAGGTGGACGCCCACTTCGTTCTTCATCGTGCACATCACTACGCCCGCCATTGAACTGTCGGACCCATCTTCTCACCATCGAATCACTCATCGCATTTGGTCCGTAAACATCGCAAATTGGCCGATAAATTTCACTTGGTTTCACTTACCTCGCTTTCAGAAACCGAATCACCGACCTGATTTCACAGGCGGCGGGATTTTCAGTCAACGTTGACATTTCAAACAAGCACAACAAAGCGTACATAACTGATAGCAATCTCCAAATGGCGCACGTTCTTCTCCTTGATACACATCGTCTACAGCGCATGTGCGGAACTGCAATCGCAGCGTTGCAGCGGAGATAAATTGAAACGGAACTTACTTTCTGGACGCGCCTCGTATTTCGTACGGTGCTTGACAACAGACATTGACAGTATACGCGGATCGAGGGGGGAGGGGGGACGATAGGTTATTCGCTCCCCCCCCCCCTCCAGAAGCAATCTATTTTATTTTATTTAATTATTTACTTTTTGTTTAGAATGCGAAGCTAGCGAGCTATCACTGCACTGAGTATTCAAAACTGTGAGTGAGGTTTTGTTTGATTGGGCGTCAGCAGTGCGATATATGTAACGGGGAGGAGGGACTGAGAGAGAGGCTGAGGAGCAGATGAAAAGAGAGGAGGAGAAGGAGGGGATGAGATGTGCCGAGAGGGGGAAGAGGAGGAGACTGACAGAAAGAGGGAGGAAGCGATGCACAGGCGACAGGAAGAGGGGGACTGAGAGAGGGCGGAGGAGAGGGACCAGTGGATAACTGTGATATACACATGACGGAGGAAATGTTATTCTGAATTACATATACGCCGCGGTGAATAGCGTGCGCACTGAGGCGCCGTTCGCCGTGGAGGTTCGAGTCCTTCCTCGGGCATGTGTGTGTGTTGTCCTTAGGTTAGTTCAACTTAGTTTAAGTAGTTTGTAAGTTAGGGACTAATAACCAAGCAGTTACGTCCCATAGATTTACAAATATTTGAACATTTGGATTACATGCACCATCACTTACAACCAGTGTTGCCATATGGCAGAGAGAGAAAATACCTACAGTCACACAAAAAAGGAACCTACGTTTTCCCTACTTTCTCCCTACCACCTCATTAATGCCCCTACATCAGGGTCGTAGCCAGGATTTGCGTCTGGTAGGGGCTGAATCCAGGAGTGCGGCCAGAAGAGGTTAACCAATTGATGGATGTGGCACGTTACAAACTTTAAAATGTTTGTCATCATGCTTCACTTGCTAGATACGTTTTTCCAGTGACTGACAGTTACTGATTCGAGTCAAGTGTAGATTATGCCGCGAATTCCAAGTGCTGTGTTACAAGAAGATTACTGATTTACCGATCGGACAAGGGTACATGAAGAACCTGTCAACCATAGAGAGGAACAGCATTAATTAGTTTCCCCAAATATGCCGCTAATTCCGAGTGCACTGTTACACGAGGATAACTGATTTATTGACAGCACAAGGAAACATCGAGACACTATCAACAATAGAGTAGAAACAGTAGTAATTGTTTAGTTCAGTTAGCACAAAACAGGAATTCCGTCACTCTACGTGATTCGATTTTCAAAGTGTAATGCTATGTTGACAACGAATATCTAGCGCTTTGTTCATTATAACGTTGGCTGTCGCAAATGTTTTTGCGTTTTCTTGTCAACATCTTCTCATTTACAAGTACTTACTAGTATATCGTCCTGACGTAAATAAGTCTAGTCAAGGTAATAAAACGTCTTTCGTTCATGGAAACAATGATTTTTTTTTGTGATAACATTTTCGAACACTATTTCAAAACCGATTCTCCATTGCCGGCCGCGGTGGCCGAGGGGACTGAGGCGCTCCAGTCACGGTCTGCACGGCCAATACGGTCGGGGTTCGAATCCCCCCTCGGGCATGAATATTTGTGCCGTCCTTAGTCTTAGCTAGTTCATAAGTAGTTTGTAAGCTTAGGGACTGATGACCCCGTAGTTAAGTCCCATAAGTTCTACAAACATTTGAACTCTCCATTCCACTGATATACATTCATATAATCGTAATTCGCATATCTATTAATGTGTCTGAAACTAGGTTTTCAAATTAATATTGTTTACTATGAACAGAAAACAACTATGCCGTCTAAAATATCATTGGCAGGTTCAAACTTTGCCACAATTGGCCGGCTTCGTTCCCGCGTGCTGACGACTGTTTGTTGCCAACATCACCCTCTAGGCCTGTGTCGGCGATTGTAAAATTTTACCAAAGTACCTACGCGTTGGGGACTTTTGGATGAAAATTCCCTACATGATTTTAATGCTTTATTTGATTGATTTCATTTTCTCAGGGAAGCCAAAACAGTCTTGGTCCAAACCGCCACTGCCCGCACCGAAACTAAGTTTATTGTGCGGTATCGCTCCCTGTATATCTATTAAAGCTAACCAATGCCCTTGAACAGTGAAAGGAGTCCCTTTACCAGTTCTTTATTAGACACAATTTCTTCGGGTCTGGCTATCCCAAATGTTCTGGCCCTTTTACTCTCCAATGCAATGCATTCGAAGATTAGATGTGATGCAGTTTCATCACCGTCATCACAGATCGTACATTTAGGGTCCTCTTCTGTTATTCCCATTGTATGTAGGTGTTTTTTGAAATTCCCATGGCCTGTCAGCAATCTAACCATGAGTCTAATCTCTCTCCTGTTCAGGCCCAGGATACCAGAGCTTCTTTTAAAACATGGCTTTGGCATCATTATCTTGCCATGTTTTTGTTGATAGACTTTGGTCTACGTGCTGTCTTCTGAGCCAGTTACGTAGCTCCAATTTGATCATTGCCTTGGTGATTGTCAGGACAGGTTCCGGTCCAATAAATGGAGTTTTCTGCCCCCATCTTGGCTAATCTGTCGGCATGTTCGTTGCCACTGATCCCCGAGTGGCCAGGGACCCACAATAGGTTTACTCTATTGCTTTCCCGTAGCTCCACCAGAACTCTGTGACATTCTGCAACAATTTTAGACCTTGTTTCAGGAGCTGCCAGTGATCTCAGGGCTGCCTGGCTGTCTGAATAGATATAGATGCTACGGTCTTTGTAGCACCTACGCAAATTCTCCTCCACACACGCCCTAATGGCAGTGATTTCGGCCTGGAATACTGAGACCAGTTTCCCTAGAGAGATGACGCCCTCCAGTCTTGGCTGCACCCCGTATACCCCGGCCCATTTTAATGCTTAGAAGTACCTACGTGTAAGGAAAATTCCCTACGTTTGGCAACACTGCTTACAACAGAAGTAGGACAGGATGAGACGCATAGGAGGAGGAGATGATCAAGAGGAGCAGAATTAGGTGCAGATAGATAGAGAGGGAGAAGGATGTGGCCAAAGAGAGGAGATAAAGCAGATGGACGGATGAAATAGGCAGAGAGAGAGAGAGGGGAGGAGGAGATGGGTCGAGAGGTGGGGACATGAAGCGGTGAGGACACGAACAGAGAGAGGAGGGGAGGTGGTTTGACAGGAGACTCGTATAAATAAATACTCGGGCAACACCGGGTACTAATTCTAGTATTAAATACATTTCAGTCCGCCTCGGTAGCTCAGTCCACAGCGTAGTTGACTACCCCACGGGTGAGGGGGGGGGGGGCGGGTTCGTCTCCCGGCAGGGAACTGGATGTTGTGTGTTGTCATTATCATCATTTCATTATCATCGACATGCAAGTCGCCGAAAAGGCTTGCAACAAGGCGGCCAAATCCCAGTGGTGGATTCCCGGCCAATAAATGCCATATGATCATCATCATAGTATAGTTCAAACTGTACATTGAATGTCAGAAAAACGCTATACGCGTGACCAATCGTGTAACTTTTAAAGGCGCAAGTTCTTGCGGGTTAAGTACGCTAACTGTCGAAAAACTTCGACTTTTCCAAAGGAAATCGGTGTCAAGGACAAAAAGTGCAGGAGAAAATGCGTAAACTGAAGCTCACAAAGTGTGTGGTACGACAATGAAACACGTACGGGCAGGCAGGGTCGTATCGAGTGGATAACGGCATCGCCGGCCGCGGTGGCCGAGGGAACTGAGGCGCTCCAGTCACGGTCTGTACGGCCACTACGGTCGGGGGTTCGAATCCCCCCTCGGGCATGGATATTTGTGCCGTCCTTAGTGTTAGCTAGTTCATAAGTAGTTTGTAAGTTTAGGGACTGATGACCCCGAAGTTAAGTCCCATAAGCTATACAAACATTTGAATTTGAATTTTTTGATAACGGCATCGTCCTGCGGCCAACAGCATAGACGCAGACGGGGCGCAGAAAAGCCTGCGACAGTAAACCAACGCTGTTGCCACAGTGTCTTTTCTACAGTGTCGCTTTGTCTAAGCCGTGTAATAGACACCAAGTCGCGGAGGATTGGCCGAGCGTTCCAAAGCGCCTAGCTGCGGAGTGCGCCGCCACTCGCGGTCGGAGGTTCGAGTCTTCCCTCTGGCATGTGTAGCTGTTGTCCTTAGTATAAGGTAGTTTAAATAGTTAATGAGCCTAGGGACTGATGATCGGAGTAGTTAAGTCCCATAGATTTACAAACAAAGACACTAATAATGATGAACTGATAGCTGTCGGTAACACGGTTAACAACAGAAAGCAGGTAATGTACGTGGTGGCTCGACACGCTGTACACCGCACATCTACGTGCGTACTACTTCACACAGAGAAGCTGGTTAGCCTGCTGGCCACGGTGCAGAATTACCATTGCGAGTAGAAGGCCACACGAAATTCGTCAGTCCTCCAGTCTTTCTCACACGACTTATCAGAAACTATTCCCTAGAAAAAAAATCGCACTGACGTGCGAGAGGCCTGAGGCGCTTCAGTCACGGTCTGCACGGCCACTACTGTCGGGGGTTCGAATCCCCACTCGGGCATGGATATTTGTGCCGTCCTTAGGATAAGCTAGTTCATAAGTAGTTTGTAAGTTTAGGGACTGATGACCCAGTAGTTAAGTCCCATAAGCTATACAAACATTTGAACATTTGTTAATAATGATGGTTTCCATCAAAAATATGTTACTTTTTTTATAGTATTAGTTTCACTATTATTTGACGACGGTAGTCTTTGATTGGTCAGTTTGTGAAGAGCTACGACGCTGTTTTAAAAAATCCTCTCCATAGCTATTAATAGCTTTCCAAGCAGCTAACCTACTCAATCGTCGCTTTAGGTGACAAGGTGTTCAGCTCGTCTACATACACATAAACAAAAACTGACACAACACGTGGAATTAGAGATCGCAAAATGTTTTATATAACTGAATTCGAAAACAACGAAAAAACTATTTGTCACGGCAGGATTCGAACCACCGACTCTACTCTTGTGAGGCCAGAACGCAACCAACTGCTCCACACCTGCAGATGCTGCAACTGTTTTAATTATTGGTACTTGAAAAACTTCAAAGTCGATTTTCTCGAGAATATTTGAGAGTTGAGTCGAATGGCTTTGGATTATCGTTATTTAAGTCCTGAAATTCATGTAGCATAAATATAAAGAAATTCTAAAATCCGATACCTATTTGGTCTCCTTGTTAGATGGATCGCGCGACTTCCCATTATAAACAGGAACAGAACGCTCGCTGATGCTATATGCACCGTGTGTGTGTGACTAACAGTCATTTCTCGTCAGGTGACGCTACTATCGCCAGGACTGGCTGATTAGCGTTTGCTGTTCCCAAAGTACTGAATTTTATTTTAGACTTAGGAAGAGGTCTGTCACCTATCTAGATAAAATTTATTTAATTTAGCGAACTCATTTCCGAGTGCGTGCATCAGAGATAAAGCCGGAATGAAATATGTCACATCTCATAAACCGATTAGAGATATGGAAACGATATTTGGCTAATGATAAAGAGGAGATTAATTTGCCACATGGTTTCCCATATGGTTAATAAGTGAAACTTCCGTGTCTACCGCTTTATTCAAGTAAGTAAAGATTTTTTCAACGAATAAATAAAAATTTTAACGGCCATCGATAGCTGATAGAATCAAAATTTATGTGGATATTGAAACATAAATAAAAAAATACACGTTTTCTTTTTTCGTCTATGGTTATATCGAGGATGTGCTCTTTCACAAGCTATGGGCCCGAGTGCTCAGTTGTTCATTTAATAAAGCACTGTTTCAGGGTCCGTCGTATTTACACCTGAATTAGTATGTTAATGGCGTGATACTCTGTACGATATGGTTTGGCAAAAGAATCAAATTTTAACATGGCAACAAGGAAAATGTAAGTTTGTAATGTACATTTGCTGCTGAGAACGTTGCCCCGTAGAAAAAAAACTTATATAAGACATCTCGGGCAATTAAATCGGTACTTTTATTGCAATTTCTGTGGAGTTCTCTAACCCCGTGTGTTTTTAATAATAAACAGTTGGTAATGAAACTCACTAAAGATATTTCTACGTCTCAGTGATCTGAAAAAAATTTACACAAAATAGCAAACCATCGTTTAGATCTTACGATTGAAGTACTAACCTACTTCACCTCAAATATATTTTGTTTCGTCAGAGATATTGATAATCTATTGATAATGTGTTGCCACGCAGAATGGCCGCATGGTCTAAGTCGTCATGCTACAGACTGGGCGGCCGTTTCCGTCGGAGGTTCGAGTCCTTCCTCGTGCATGGATGCGTGTGTGTTGCCCTTAGTATAAGTTAGTTTAAGTAGTTTGTAAGTCAAAAATATCTAAATTTTAGTCCTGTTTTCAAACTTTCAGAACTTTCTTCTTTTAGTTTATATCCTAACTTTCATCTTTCCGATTATATCATAAACATGATGTTACTATCAGATGGACTAACGGTAAAGCGCTGGGTACACACCAAAGAGGTCGTGGGTTCAGTACCTGGTGGATGAGCATATTTTTTCTCATTCCCCATTTTAACCTAGCTTACACCTGTCTAAAACGCGATAAGTCGCTAGAAACGATACTTATTTCGATTACGACGCTAAACTGTAGATGTA
Source organism: Locusta migratoria (assembly GCA_026315105.1). Classification (NCBI taxonomy): domain Eukaryota; kingdom Metazoa; phylum Arthropoda; class Insecta; order Orthoptera; family Acrididae; genus Locusta; species Locusta migratoria. Next base: position 341,488,008 of record CM048755.1, read on the forward strand.
AACAGTCCACTGATGGACATCGATTCTTCAATGTTGCGAGATCAGCGTGTGGGTGTCTTGCCTGAAACTTTCCTTTTTGTTGTTGCACAAAAATTTATGTTCACAATAGGAAATTTCAGTTTATATATATACGTAGTTAAAATTGTTGCTCGAGACTCCAACATCTGTGTGCAATGAATAAAACTGATACAGCGGGATTTCTGACAACGTGCTTGTCCTCTTTTTGAAATCTAGTACCAGCTCTACACTCCTCGCTTCAACGCCCAAAATTATTTATAAGACGTGAAAACACATTTCAATAAATCACCACAGGCAGGGTGAACTCTACAAATAGCCGACACACTAACTGATTGTTTAGTCTTTTTAAAATATTTGAGTTTATTCCCTTTCTACACAGACGCAAGTCTTGAAAAGTATTGACACATTTCAGTGAACACGTTATAAATAATGAGCACTTCCAGTTCAAAATCTGAAATCTGAATCTGGGCTTAAATTGTTTAAATGTCCCTTTCGCGAGAATATAGCAAGTCCGAACGTATCAGCACGAGATAAACATTCCCAAAACGAATACGCAAAATTTTCGTGCTCGAAAATAAATTGTTTGAAGTCACAGTTCGAAAACAACAATAAACACATGTCCCAAGAATTCCTCGGTAAAGTCCATCAATCTTATGAGGCAGTGGGTTAAGTTCACACCAGCACTCTTCAACTAAAAAGTTTACGAAGTCTAGTTTGATACAAGATTCACACGAAAATTTCTAAGTCCTGTAGCTTAACCGCCAGACAAGAAAATTTTAAGTCCACAAGCGAATCTTAGTGGACTTTTACACTGCGAATAGCGCCGATAGAAATCCTGCCTCTGGAAGGCTCGGACGCTAACTGACCGAAATCAAGATGGCGGAACCCTAGGTATAGAATTCTCTGAAATGGACAATTTTACGAAAACCTTGAGTGGCGTAACTAGCACTTGGCTGGGGGGGGGGGGGGAGGGGAATAGATCTGCTTGATGAGCAAAATTTTAGTCAGTTTCTTGACAGACTACCATCTACCATTCCCGTTGAAGATTAATTCACTCCCATCCAATGAAAGCTTATGGTAAAACACCCCGAGTTTCCAATATTTACCTTTACCACATTGCTGTTATACAATTTCTTTCTTTCTTTCTCTCTCTGTCTCTCTCTCTCTCTCATCCCCCCCCCCCCCCCATAGTTACGCCACTGAAAACCTTAAATAGGACTTGTTCAATACATTTATATATTTTTGACGACGTCACAGCGTTCATTTAATGAAATAAATAGCAATTTGCGATCGGTTATGGCTTCACTGTACTAGGTTTAGATGGAATACCAAACTGCGGCGAATGAAAATTTGGTTCGAATCCCGGCCGGGCACAAATTTTCATTCGCCGCAGTTTGGTATTCCATCTAAACCTAGTACAGTGAAGCCATGACCGATCGCAAATTGCGATTTATTTTATTGTTCAATACAAGTTTGTATAAATTTTATCAGAAATTTCATCAGCATTCAAATACTCTAATTAGTTTTCTTGTACATTAAATAGTTTGGCTAATAAATACAAAAAGTTCAAATGTTTGTTAAGCTTATGGGATTTAACTGCGAGGTCATCAGTCCCTAAACTTACAAACTGCTTATGGACTTACTTATACTGAAGACAGCACAAACATCCATGCCCGAGGGAGGATTCGAACCCCCGACGGGAAGCGGCCTCCCGCATCAGAGCATAGCGCCTCAATGCGCTTGGCCACTCCGCCGCGGCAAATAAATACATTATTTAGTTGCAAGTTCATAACTGTCATTTCAGAGTTTGTTAACTAAATATAAACAACTAATTTATCTACTCTGAAGAGGTTCCTGTTTTTCATAGATCACGACTACCGCCGTTATTTTGTTTATTTAAACAAACTTCATGCATTTTTGCGTGACAAACTTTGGTTGTTTAACCAAAGTTTGTCACGCAAAAAATTGTTTCTGAATAATTCCTAAATGATCAAAGTTATAACACTTTTGAGATTAGAGCCCGGTTGAGTTCTGTAAGATCTAGCCATTATCGTATCGTACATAAAAATCAGATCACTGGCTCCCTAGTTATAAAAAAGTGTTCAAATGTTTGTAGAACTTATGGGACTTAACTACGGGGTCATCAGTCCCTAAGCTTACAAACTACTTATGAACTAGCTAAGATTAAGGACGGCACAAATATCCATGCCCGAGGGGGGATTGGAACTCCCGACAGTAGTGGCCGTGCAGACCGCGACTGGAGCGCCCCAGTCCCCTCGGCCACCGCGGCCGGCCCTAGTTATAAATTTTAAAGCTATAGTGATTACAAAATTTTTATTGTTAAATACTTCAATAACTAAGGGTGTCATCGTATTTCTCGACATTCTCTTTATGTTATGTTATGTTTGTATATCTTATGGGACTTAACTACGGGGTCATCAGTCCCTAAACTTACAAACTACTTATCAACTACCTTATACTAAAGACGGCACAAATACCCATGCCCGAGGGGGGATTCGAACCCCCGACCGTAGTGGCCGTGCAGACCGTGACTGGAGCGCCTCAGTCTCCTCGGCCACCGCGGCCGGCCATTCTCTTTAATCCTAGGGCACTGGCTTTCGAGAAGCGCGCTTGGTTTACGAGTAATTAATGTCTTTCTGTTATTTTTTCTGTCTGGCAGTGTGAGCGTCGGTTCTGGCTCCCTGCCATAGCAGGCTTGATTCATACCAGCAGCCAGAGGGTTTTTCCCTCCTCGGCTTTTACGGGTCACGTGACATGCAGCCGCTCGCTCGCGCCTGGCATCCACGTGCGCACTCAAACCGCGTGTGTTTATAAAACTGTGCGCTAGGCCAGAGGCTGCTCTGTCGTATTGCTCACATGCGGGCGAGAGGACTCGGCACTTTCGAGAGGCCGGCCGCGGTTGCCGAGGGGACTGAGGCGCTCCAGTCACGGTCTGCACGGCCACTACGGTCGGGGGTTCGAATGCCCCCTCGTAGTTTGTAAGTTTAGGGACTAATGACCCCGTAGTTAAGTCCCATAAGCTATACAAACATTTGCGGCTGTTTGCTGACGATTCTGTGGTGTATGGGAGGGAGTCGTCTGTAACTGACTGTAATAGCATACAGACTTAGACAAAATTTCTAGTTGGTGCGAAGATTGGCAGCTAGCTTTCAATGTAAAAAAAAAAAGATGTAAGGTGATGCGCATGAGTAGAAAAAACAATCCCATAATGTTCGAATACAGCATTAGTAGTGAGCTTCTTGATGCTGTCGCGTCGTTCAAATATCTAGGCGTAACATTGCAGAGCGATATGAAATGGAACGAGCATGTAAGGACAGTTGTGAGTAAGGCGGACAGCCGACTTCGGTTTATTGGGAGAATTTTGCGAAGATGTACTTCACCTGCAAAGGAGACCGCGTATAAAACGCTTGTACGACCACGACTTGAGTATTGCTCAAGTGTTTGGGACCCGCAGCAGATCAGTTTAAAGGAAGACATAGAGGCGGTTCAGAGACGAGCAGCTAGATTTGTTACCGGTAGGTTCGACCAATGCGCGAGTGTCACGGAAATGCTCCGGCAACTCAAATGGGGATCGCTGGAAGAAAGACGAAGTTCTTTTCGTGAATTTCTGTTAAGTAAATTTAGAGGGCCGGAATTTGAAGCTGAGTGTAGTACGATCTTGCTGCCGCCTACTTACATTTCGCGTAAAGATCACAAAGACAAGATAAGAGAAATTAGGGCTCGTACGGAGGCATATAGGCATTCTTTTTTTCCTCGTTCAATTTGGGAGTGGAATAGGAAATGCCTAGTAGTGGTACAGTGTACCTTCCGCCACGAACCTTACGGTGAATTGCGGAGTATGTATGTAGATGTAGAACATTTTTTTGAACCTTCGAGAGTGATAATTCTGCGTTGATTTCATATAATTCAAGTGGACTTCAACGTTATCAAAGCACAAGATTCCGCAATGCTGAATATAGTCGACTTAGAAGCCCTTACAGTCTATGTTTGTCAGAAATTGTCACATCAGAACCTCAGAGGAAAACCAAAAGACAGGAAATTAGTTTAAAGAAAATTCGCAGTTGACATATAAAGAACGTTACCCAAGAAGAAAAAAGGAAGGAATATCGACAAACAGAAATCAGACACCACCAAAAACATAAACTGTACAGAAATGGAAGCCTCGTGAAGATATCTTCCCACAGCAAAAAGTGTGAGATCTCATATAAAACCACGTTGGTTATCGTAGTTACTATATATGAAAGCATCTATTTAACAGCTTCGTCAAAAATTATTATCTAATTAGTAACCTAACAACATTTATATATAAATATCTTCATTTTTACACTGAAGAACCAAAGAAACTGGTATGGGCATGTGTATGCAAACATAGAGATAGCCTGCCGCGGTGGCCGCGGGGACTGCCACTACGGTCGGGGGTTCGAATCCCGCCTCGGGCATGGATATTCAAATGTTTGTACAGCTTATGGGACTTAACTACGGGGTCATCAGTCCCTAAACTTACAAACTACTTATGAACTACTTACGAACTACGACGACACAAATATCCATGCCCGAGGGGGGATTCGAACCCCCGACCGTAGTGGCCGTGCATACCGTGACTGAAGCGCCTCAGTCCCCTCGGCTACCGCGGCCGGCCATGGATATTTGTGCCGTCCTTAGTATAAGGTAGTTCATAAGTAGTTTGTAAGTTTAGGGACTGATGACACCGTAGTTAAGTCCCATAAGCTTAACAAACATTTGAACATTTGAACACAGAGATATGCAAACACTTAGAAGATGGCACAGCTGTTGCCAACTCCTATATAAAAGAACAGATGTCTGGCGCAGGCTTTAGATCGATTAATTCTGCTACAATGGCAGTTATCGCGATTTAAGTGATTTTGAACATGGTGTTATAGCCGGCGCACGAGAGATGGGACACAGCAAAAATGTTCAAATGTTTGTAGAACTTATGGGACTTAACTACGGGGTCATCAGTCCCTAAGCTTACAAACTACTTACGAACTAGCTAAGACTAAGGACGGCACAAATATCCATGCCCGAGGGGGGATTCGAACCCCCGACCGTAGGGGCCGTGCAGACCGTGACTGGAGCGCCTCAGTCCCCTCGGCCACCGCGGCCGGCAGGGGGGGGGGGGGACACAGCATCTCCAACGTAGTGATGAGGTGGGGATTTTCATGTACAACCATTTCACGAGTGCAACGTGAATACTGGGAGTCTGGGAAAACATCAAATCTCCGACATCACTGAGGCTGGAAAAAGGTCCTGCAAGAACGGAACCAACGACGACTGAAAAGAATCGTTCAACTTGACAGAAGTGTAGCCCTTCCGCAAATTGCGGCATATTTCATTTGCTTGCCATCAACAAGTGTAAACATGCAAATCATTCAGAGAAACATAGTCCATATGGACTTTCGGTGCCGAAGGCTCACGTGTGTGACTGCACAACAGAAAGCCTTATACCTCGCCTGGGCCCGTCAGCATCGATATTGGACTTTCGATGACTGGAAACATGTTGCTTGGTCTGTCAAGTCTCTTTTCCAATTGTATCGAGCGGATGGTCGTGTACGGGTATGGAGAGGGTTGGGGTTAGGTGGTTTGGTTGGGATAGGGGGACTTAACTACTGAGGCTGTCAGTCCCCCGGGCCCATAGAGGAAGGAGTGAGGATAGGAAAGGAAGGGAGGGGAAAAGGAAACACAGTCCGGGAAGTAAAGAAGGAAGGAAGACTGCATTAGCTCGGGGTCCCGTGCTCGCCACACACGTACTCACGAAAGAACCGTGAGCCCCTGGGGGACGGGTATGGAGACCACCTCATGAATCCAGGGACCCTGCGTGTCAGCACAGGGCACTGAGGGTGGAGACGCTGAAGTGGTGTGTGAAGGCTACAGTTAGAGTGATATGGGACCCCTGATACGTCTAGATACGACTGTGACAAATGACATGCACTTACGCACCCTAGCTGATCACCTGCATCCATTCATGTCCATTGTGCATTCCGACAGACTTGGGTATTTCCAGCAGGACAATGCGACACCTCATACGCGCAAAATTGCTATAGAGTCGTTCCAGGAACAATATTCTTCAGTTTAAACATCTCCGCCGGCCACCAAACTCCCCTGACATGAACATTGTTCAGTATATTCACAGTATATATGACATCGCCTGCGATTGGGCAAAGCTGAAAATGTGTACCCAGCCGGGATTCGAACCCGGGTCTCCTGCTTTCTAGGCAGTTGTGCTGACCCCTACACCACTGGGGACACAGTGATCACCGCACCTGCAAGGACTGCCTAAGCACACCTCCCGTCAGATACAAATTCCCAGCTTCGCCCTGCCCACAGTACTCAAACTCGTAGTTATGAAACTAATTCCCGTAAGAGTAAGGGCTTCAAAATTGCCCACCCCTCCCCACTAACGCTAGGATCATTGCCCGTTACCGGTATATATATATATGGCGTCTGTTCCGAAAGAACAGACTTCACTTCTGATCCTGCAGTTGTTATTATTTAATATTCACAGAATATATGACATCAACTGCGATAGTAATAATAACAACTGCATGATCAGAAATGACGTCTGTTCGTTCGGAACAGACGCCACATGTATATATATATAATATGCCGGTGATGGGCAATGATCCTATCGATAGTGGGGTGGGGTGGGCAAGTTTGAAGCCCTTACTCTTACGGAAATTAGTTTCTTAACTACGAGTTTGAGTACTGTGGGCAGGGCGAAGCTGGGAATTTGTATCTAACGGGAGGCGTGCTTAGGTAGTTCTTGCAGGTACGGTGATCATTGTGTCCCTAGTGGTGTAGGGCTCAGCGCAACTGCCTAGAAAGCACGAGACCCGGGTTCGAATCCCGGCTGGGTACACATTTTCAGCTTTGCCCAATCGCAGTTGATGTCATATATTCTGTGAATATTAAATAATAACAACTGCAGGATCAGAACTGACGTCTGTTCTTTCGGAACAGACGCCACATGTATATATATTGTTCAGAATATCTGGGATGCCTTTCATCGTCCTGTTTGGAAGAGATCTCCACCCCCTCGTACTCTAAATGATTTATGGACAACCCTGAGCCGCGGTTAAGTGTCCGAGCGTTCCAAGGTGCCTAGCTACTGATACAGACAAATGTTACTCTGTGCAACTGAATAACTGAGCTACTGAGCCGTCGGACGTTCGAGTCCTCCCTCGGGCATGGGAGTATTTGTTGCCCTTAGCATAAATTAAAGTAGTTTTTAAGCCTAGACACTGATAACGAGAGTAGATTTACAAACATTGGACAGCACATGGTGTCAGTTTCCTCCAGCACTACTTCAGACATTAGTTCAGTCCATTCCACGTCGTGGGGCCCTGCACGATAACATGCAGGTGTACCAGTTTCTTGGCTTCTTCGGTGAAAAATAAATATAATGACTCGCCAATCGTACCGAAACATGGTGACAAAAGAATAATCTGCTATTTCTATTGTTAAGGAATTCCAAAAGTGCACTGAAGGACACTGTTACTTCAGTACTCACATGCAGTCATACATACATGTAACTTTCGAGAGTCAACGTCTGGGCGGATTAAGTGTAATTAATGTCGATTTTGGTAGTTGCAAAGTCTGCAATGGACCAAGTCCTTATATTTATTACTGTGCCGATTCCATGCGGAGCGACTGGTAGGTCATTATATTCATTATAGAAATTAACCTGCACAGTATTAATACGGCCGTTATATATGTTGGTAGGTAGCTAGAAAACAATTTCTGACAAAGTTGTTAAACAGATGGTGTCATAGATAGCAACTAAAATATCAGACGTGGTTTTATGTGAAATCCAGCGCTTTTTAGCAGTGGAAGGAAATTGTCGCGAGACTGACATTATTTCATATTCACGGAATTTACGACATTAACTGCGTGCGAATGGGTAAAGTTGAAAATATGGGATTCGGACCTGGGTCTCCAGCTTGCTAGGCAGTTCCGCTGAATCCTACACTACTGTTGACATATCAATCGCCTCCCGTCAGATACAAATTCTCAACTTTTTCCTGTTCACTATTACTAAACCTCGCGATGTTTCCAAACTGTTTCCTGTAAGAGTATGGGCCTAGGAGTGCCCCAGCACTGTAGAAACGATCATTCCCTGTCATCGGCTTATTGTATAAGTTATATTTATAGGTGGTGTCTGTTCTTTCGGCGAATTAGTTTGAAAAACCGCGATTTGAGTAATAGTAGGCAGCGAAAAGTTGAGAATTTGTATCCGACGGGAAACGAGCTAGAGTAGTTTGTGCTGCTGTGGTGATTGCTGTGTCACTAGCACAACTACCTAGCAAGACCCGGGTTCGAATACCAGCTGGGTACGTATTTTTAACTTTACCCATTCGTAGTTAATCTCATAAATTCAGTGAATATGAATTGATACTAACTGTAGGATCAAAAGTGGTCGGGACATGTCGGAAAGGGCAGACATCACACTCACACGGCATATTTGTACATTTTATGTTAGTGGTGGTATTAAAGACTTTTTATGTCTAAGATTCTATTTCTAATGAGTTTGGTCTTGGAAGATTTCTTGTCAGAGGTAAACTTTGTGGTATGTTTTCTGCCAGTTTGGGACATTTTAGGGTGTTAGTCTGCACAGATGTCACAATTACAGCTGATGCTCGCGATTCACCGCACCGACGTAAAAGATTTCTGCCCCATTGCTCTGCACATCACGAGATCCGCTCACCGTTGCCACACTGGGTCCGACTGTTTCTATACTGTCTTACTACATGACGTGCTATTCCCTTGCTTCCTTTTCATCCGAAAAATGGCTTATATAATTAGTTACACTAAAATACCGGGATGTCAAGTCTTTAATTTAGAAAATGAAAATGTAAAAGATATACAGTTGATAGTAAAACTAAAAATAAGCCGTGTTGGAGTAGCCGCATGGTATAAGGCGTTATGCTACGGACCCGGCGACCGCTCCCGCCGGAGGTTCGAGTCCTCCCTCGGGCATGGGTGTGTGTTGTCTTTAGTGTAAGTTAGTTTACTGTAAGTAGATTGTAAGTCTAGGGACTGATTACCATAGCAGTTTGGTCCTATAGGCTTACAAACATTTGAACATTTGATTTAGATATAGTTTGAGATCTGGTTAAGTCTTACACATGCATTACATTTTGAAATTTCAATACGGTAAATTACTGTGTGCCGCGGTGGAGTAGCCGAATGTTCCAAGGCACCGAGCTGCCGAGCGCGCCGCTGCTGGCCGTCGGAGGTTCGATTCCTCCCTTAGCATAAGTTAGTTTAATTATGTCTGTTCCAAGGGAACAGACGTTGGCGGTGATCCGCAGTAGAGATAAATATATCTATGTATGTTGTTGTTGTGGTCTTCAGTCCGGAGACTGGTTTGATGCAGCTCTCCACAATACCCTATCCTGAGCAACCCTCTTCATCTCCACTTAAGAACGGCAGCCTACATCTGTCTGAATCTGCTTACTGTATCCATCTCTTGGTCTTCCTCTGCGGTTTTTACCCCACACACTTCCCTCCAACGCTAAATTCAAAATTCCTTTATGTCTAAGAATGTGTGCTACCAATCTATCCCTTCTTTTAGTCAAGGTATGCCAGAAATTTCTTTTCTCCCCAATTCTGTTCAGTACCTCATCATTAGTTACGCAATCCACCCACCTAATCTTCAGCATTCTTCTGTAGCACCATATTTCAAAAGCCTCAATCCTCTTCCTGTCCGCACTGTTTATCGTCCATCTCTCACTCTCATACAAGGCAACACTCCATACAAACGCCTTCAGAAAGGACTTCCTTAGGCTAAAATCAATATTCAATGTTAACAAAGTTCTCTTTTTCAAGAACGCTTTTCTACCCATTGCCATTATGCAATCTAATTCCTTCAGCATCACCTGATTTTCTTAGACTGCACTCCATTACCCTAGTTTTGCTCTTGTTAATGTTCATCTTATATGCACCTTTCAGCACACTGTCCATCCCGTTCAGTTGCTCTTCCAGGTCCTTAGCTGTATCTGACAGAATTACTATGTCGTCGGCAAAACGCTATGTTTTTAATTCTTCCCCCTGAACTTTAATTCCTTCTCCAAATTTCTCCTTGCTTTCCTTTATAGCTTGCTCAATGTACAAATTGAATAACATTGGGTCGGGGGTTCGAATCCCCCCTCGGGCATGGATATTTGTGCCGTCCTTAGTCTTAGCTAGTTCATAAGTAGTTTGTAAGCTTAGGGACTGATGACCCCGTAGTTAAGTCCCATAAGTTCTACAAACATTTGAACATTTTGAATAACATTGGAGAAAGGCTACAACCCTGTCTTACTCCCTTTCCAACCACTGCATCCCTTTCATGCCCAACTCTGACAACCGCTGTCTGGTTTTTGTACAAGTTTTCGGGTGGCCGAGTGGTTAAGGCGACCGCTCGCGAAAAGCAGGAGACGCTGGTTCAAATCCCGATGCGGCACAAATTTTCATGTGTTGCAGATCGTTAGTCCATCTTACAAGAGCAACAGACGATTTGCGAAGTATATACATGAATATATTTATCTCTACTGCCAATCACCGCCAATGTCTGTTCCCTTGGAACAGACATAATAATTAGTTTGTAAGCCTAGGGACTGATAACTAGTGTAGTTAAGTACCATAGATTTACAAACATTTGAACATTTCAAATTACTGTGTATTGCAAACAGCCGGCCGCGGTGGCCGAGGGGACTGAGGCGCTCCAGTCACGGTCTGCACGGCTACGGCGATCGGGGGTTCGAATCCCCCCTCAGGCATGGATGTTTGTGCCGTCCTTAGTTTAAGCTAGTTCATAAGTAGTTTGTAAGTTTAGGGACTGATGACCCCATAATTAAGTCCCATAAGCTATACAAACATTTTTTATTATTATTTTTGCAAACTACCTCCGAGTTTGGGACTGCTTCATTACGTTGGACTTAGGGGAGCGGGTTAGAATGTTACATGCTAACGAAAGAAACATTTTATGCGGTAAAAGGAAACTTCCGTAAAGTTACAATATTCGTTTTGACGTCTGCGGACACGTGTGTAAAAGTGTCGATACGCCTGGCTAGTACGATGTGTATTGAAGGAAAGAAAGCGTCCAAGGCGGAGCTTTAGTGCCTGGAGGCCGCAAAGGCATCCCAAGGGTCATCGTCTGTATTGATTGTCGTGTGGCCGAGGCTTGTGTCTCCTGTGACACGACCCTCCGTCAACGTTGGCGACCTCAAATAAAGCCAGTTCCAGATTGCCTGTCACATAGTAACGTAAACCTAGTTCAGTTAGTTAATCAGCGAGTCCATAAAACGAGTCATTTAACAGGCATTGTATTTGTCTGAATTAATTATAATTTTCTCACACATTAAAAGTAGACAAACACATTGATTCGTAAGAGACGTTACATGCTCTAAAGAATACAAACACTTTGAGGGGTTGTATTCTGTTTCTATAAGGATAGTAGACGTACAAGAAGCAAGGTTATTCAAAACATCTACATCTACATGGGATACTCTGTAAATCACATTTAAGTGCATGGCAGACGGTTTATCGAACCACAATTATACTATTTATCTCCCATTCCATTCACGAATAGCGCGCGGGACGAAAGAACACCTGAATCTCTCTGTTAGAGCTCTGATTTCTCGTATTTTATTCTGATGATCATTTCTACTTATGTAAGTGGGAGTCAGCAATATATTTTCGCATTCGGAGGAGAATGTTGGCGATTGGAGTTTCGCAAGTAGCCCACGCCGCAGCGATAAGCGCCGTTGTTGTAATGATTCCCATCCCAGATCCTGTATCATTTCCGTAACGCTGTCTCCCCTGTATCGTGACAATACGAAACGAGCTGCCCTTCTTTGGACTCTTTCGATGTCCTCTGTCAAACCCAACTGATAAGGATGCCACACTGGGCTGCAATACTCCAAAAATGGACGGACAAGCGTAGTGTATGCAGTTTCTTTTGTAGTTCTGTTGCATGTTTTAAGGGTTCTGCCAATAAAACGCAGTCTCTGGTTCGCCTTTCCCACGATATTATCTACGTGTTCTTTCCAATTTAAATCTGAAGTAATAGTAATTTCAAATAGTAATTCCTAGGTATTTTGTGGAGTTTACGTCCTTCACTTTTGATTGATTTATCTTGTAAACAAAGTTTAACGAATTTCTTTTCGTACTCATGTAGACGACTTCACACTTCTCATTATTTAGAGTCAATTGCCAATTTTTACACCATACTGATATCTTATTCAGATCGTTCAGCAAATGTACAAATGTCTGTAAATCTATCGGACCAAACTGCGTGGTCATCAGTCCGTAGCTTACAAACTACTTAAACCTCGGTAAACTAACCTAAGGACAACACACACACTCACCCATGCCCCACGGAGGACTCGAACCTCCACGGCAAGCAACCGCGCGCTCCGCAGCGAGACGCTTTAGACCGCTCGGCTACTCCACCGCGGCAAGAAATGTTATTGCGGCGAAGAGAAGCCATAGTAGAAAATTTAGACGTTTGGTGAGAACTAAGATATAATCATTTAGTTCTGAGAAGCATGCATAAATGAATCAAATGCGGTGATCCAGGAAAGATGATCTGGCGTGGGCTAGAGCTGGGAAATGATTTCTCGTAATTAAGAGTGGGGAACGAGTTGCACGTATTAAAAGTATGTGTTTACATGCGGGAGAATCAGCCATATTTTCATCTAGACGTAAGTTTCCCACGATCTTCCCTATACAGCTCCAAGTGACTACCGGTATGGTTCGTTCTCAAGAACTTAAGTTTCCTTCCATATTCTAATCCAGATCGGCTAGTGCTGCAACTCTAATGACCTCGTCGTCTAACTTTTGTTAATCCCTAATCTTCCGCAGTCAATACATATTTTATTGAACTTGATAAAGGTTAAACCGTGGAATGAGACCGGACATGAGATGCATTTCGGACGATATGCACAAAGTCAAAATGAAAAATGACACACACGTACGCACGGTCGGGGGTTCGAATCCCCCCTCGGGCATGGATATTTGTGCCGTTCTTAGTATTAGCTAGTTCATAAGTAGTTTGTAAGTTTAGGTACTGATGACCCCGTAGTTAAGTCCCATAAGCTATACAAACATTTGAACATTTCGTACGCACGCAGACGCAGAGAAGGAGAAAGAGTAAGGGGGGAGGAGATAGGTGTTAAGGTATGAAAAGAGCGATTATAACTCTGAAAGAGGACTAGCCGAGCGACAGCGAAGGACGAAGGGCGAAGGTCGCGAGCAATCGCAGTTGACAATCAAAGAGAACGATAGACACGCAAGGTAGCAATGCTGAGTGTTACGAGTCCAGACGGTATTCGTGACCTGTTCCACACTAGTTGTATAACAGCAACAGGCTTTCGAGACCACTCTAATAAAGAAGAAAAAGTAACCTGAAACTTCTGGCGTAGCTTAGCTTCCTTTGTACCGTATTATGATCTCGCTTCTAGTCAGTAAATATTAAAAACTAGCTTCAAGTATCCGGCTTTGCCCGGGTTTAAAATAAGGTTTTCTGCAGAAGCGTACAAGACCGTTTATTTGCATGTAATAACCTACCACCGTGTCCCCCCCGCCCCTTGTTCCACCCTACACATGTATGAATTACTTTTACTTACATCCTCATCATCACATCATCACCACAAAAACATTCAACATCACTCTCAGTAACCAACTTCCATGAATTCCATTATTCCATTTTTTTGGGGGGGGGGGGGGGTTCATTATCACACTGCTTAGAACAGGCACATGTCCAGAGTGAGATTAGGATGGAACGAAACCCATTTAAGAACCTTTCCCATGTAATTTTGTGTACGTGTACCAAGTTTCACTTTATTTTGTTGTGATTGCAATCGAAGTCTTTATGTAAAGTACTCTCCCCCATGCTCCGAACGAAATTTTATGTAGACAGTAACCTTCATCTTGTTTTCAAGGTCAGTTGTACAAAATTTCATCAAGAGCGGAGCGAAACTGTGGATTTTGGCGAAATCCATAAGTACCCTCCACCATGGCACTAATAACTTTCCATCCCAATATACTCCACCCTTTTATCATTATCAACCCTCAAGCAACAATGAAACCAATAAAACCACTTTCAAAGAGCAAATATAATTTTCAAAGAATCATTATTGTTCCGCATTTCATGTTATATTCTTCAAATTACTAAATATCTATCAGATCGCTATAAAACCGTGCCTAAAACCTTCCTCAGGGATAAATTAGTAACTGTACAAATATTTAAGTCTCTGCGTCTTGTCGTTTGGACGTGGTAAGCGTACACCGAACAGACATTCACATTAATTTATATAGATAAATATCTATCCTATCGCCGTAAAACCGTGCCCAACGCCTTCCCCGGGTAGACATCAGTAACTGTACAAATTTTTAGCTCTTTAAGTCTTGTGGTTCAGACGTGATAAACATACCCCGAAAAGACATTCACATTTATAAATATAGATTAAGAAAGAAGGAAGATTAGGGTTTAAAGTCCCGAATGCACTCGGCCGCTCCGCCGCGGCGACATCAGCAACCATAAATTTATTAATTATAAATATCTCAACATCTTGGCTATTGCAGAGCGTTGAATTGCATTCAGCGGCGAAGTTAAAAATTTGTGCCGGACCCGGATTTACCACTTTGGGCCACTGGCCGCCGAAACCATTAGGAAATCCAGACACGCCTCTCGTCCTGCCCAAATTCTCAACTTATGACGCTCTGCTGTTGTAGAGTCCCCTGCCAGTTATTCCATTTGCCTGCAGATTTACCTGCATACCAGCAAGGTATCGGACTTAATTGTGAATTAGGAATGAAATAATCATTTATTTGCGGCTTACATACAGTTACATACATGCACTGTCTCTACTTTTGGACGTTAAACCCAAATCTTTCTTCCTTTTCTTTTAATTCAAACGTAGCATATGCACTACAAAATTTGAAACACGGTTTTAGATGGGTGTAATAAATAACCTCTTTCAATCTCTGTTGCGATGAAAACTGGGTTTCCAGTGTGTATGTTGCCCTCTTCACACATGTAGGCTACAGTAATGTTCTTCTGCTCAGGTTTACAACTTGTCATCAGAAAATTCATCTGAATAATGTATTCTAAAATTTAATGTATATTGTCTCCTGACGAGTATGCAGTGTTACAAGCGTGAAGAATTGCCCTGAAACTAAGGTTATCGCATATTGCATACCGCTTAGCATCACAAACTAAAACAATACACTTTCACAATTGTCTTACTTCAACACAACAGTTGGTTTTGCCCATGACGTTTAATGTATAATTTTCTTACTGAGTGATATATGGCTATATAGTGAAGAAATGTACCGATTACGGTGGTATATTTTTCTTATCAATACGTGTTTATTAATCAATTTTCCACTGATATTAAACTAACCAGAGAATAGAAATTTTAATATCTGAGAGGAGGTTTCAATGCAACATTAACTTGCTCCCTTAATCGGCCTTTTTAGTAAGTGTGGGATGGAGGCGAAAAAATTTGGTAATGTCTGCGATCTTGCTTGCTCTGCAGAACTGGCGTATTGCGCAGGTGGTATCGGATTGGCTTCCAGGCGGTATGCGAGTGGACGGGCATGGCTGAGCAGTTGGGGAAAAAATGTTCAAATGTCTGTTAAGCTTATGGGACTTAACTGCGGGGTCATCAGTCCCTAAACTTACAAACTAATTATAAATTACCTTATACTAAAGACGACACAAAGATCAGTGCCCGAGGATTCGAATACCCGACGGCGAGCGGCTTCGGACATCGGAGCATAATGCCTCAATGCGCTCGGCCGCTCCGCCATGGCTGCAGTTGGGAGAGGAGGGGGTTCTTGGAACATATCACATAACGGACAGAGCGAGAGTGATACTCCTAGGGAGAAGAAAATGTATTCCGTGAATGTGATATACGTGTACATGGGTGATGCTGCTGGTAAAAATCTTGTTACTATAAATAATTGTTTTAATAACAAAATATAAACTCATAAAACATTTATAAACCATGAGATATTTCACACGCGTAAAACTATAAAGCAGAAAATAGTTTAAAAAAAATAAACATGATTTTTTTAATGAAACAAGTTTTAAATTAGACAAATAAGTATGAAATATTTCTGATAGTTCATGCAGATTGGTAGATAATAGGAGGAGATTATTCATGTATGTGCTTAGAAATCCCTATGGAGCTAGGAGAAATTATTTTATACTTTTTAGTCCGATTTCTAAAAAGTGTTACGTTAAAAATTCGTCTTTTAATCACAGAAAATGAAGCATATTTGTTGGTTTCAATGGCAAAATAGCACCATCACATATGGGGAATATAACAAAATTATGGTATCTGTATTGCGACAAATGTGTGATTTTCTAGTCCTCAGATCTGATTCAGGAAATCGAGGTTATTCAAATGTTTGTAAATCTAAGGGACTTAACTGCTGCGGTTATCAGGCCCTACGCTTACACACTACTTAAACTAACTTATGCTAAGGACAACTCGGACACCCACGCCCGAGGGAGGACTCAACGTCCGATGGCGAGCAATCGCACGCTCCGCAGCAAGGCGCCTCAGAGCGCTCGGCAACTCCACGGTGGCCCGAGGTTATTTCCTACGATCAAGACGGAAGTAATTGTTTCTTTCTTGTTTGAGGCCGCAATTCTCTGCTACACTAGACCTGCCATACGTAATATTACTGGTAGGATTTTTACATTGTGTGTCACTTGCTGAGACCAATTAAAATGATCGTGTCAAAATATCGCCGGGATAATCTGAAGAATTACAAATAAAAGCTGTCGATTAGAAATGTGAATTTGTAATCAGCTAAAGCAGTACCTTAGAAACATTTGTTTGTAAGACGATATTAACAACGTAAATAGATACAACATTAACTCATATATTTTTATGTAAATGAATGGTTTTAGAATAGAGAACACGAAGTAATTAACGTCGTCATTAAAGAATCTCAAATTTATTCCATATTATGATTTTATAAGGCTTCTAACCAAACAGCATGCACATGCAGTATGTCTCAGTTCTGCGACTGGATCCGTCGTTCCTGTGAGACAGGACACAGCTCGCAGTATTTGATAAGACGTCATCCAGTGAATAGATGTGATATCTGGCACCCACAAGGAAGAGTTATTGGTCTCCTGCTGTTTCTCATTTATATAAACATTTCGAGAGACAATCTGAACAGTTCTCTTCTGCAGACGACGCTGTCGTTTATCGTCTATTAAAGTCAAACAGAATATCAATACAAATTACAAAATGATTTATACAAGATATCTGCTTTGTACTAAAAGTGGCAATTGAATATGAACAATAAAATGTGAAGTCTCCCATATAGGCACTATAAAGAATTCATACAATTTCTATTACATGGTAAATGACGCAATTACTCGGCTTTAGTAGTCCACCGCCTACAGTACCCCCCTTAATTTTTGAGGTCAAAAAATTTAAAAAATGTCCAAAATTCGTGAAATTGGGCACTATTGCCTGCCGCAGGCTACCACGACAATGGTATTTGTACGACTGAACAGTGACAATGCCTAATTAGCCGCACACCCCTCCACTTTTCATTCAGTAACACTACGCTTGGATTTTACCGCAGTTAGTGTTGAATTCATATTTATAGTGTGGATAACATACGAAAACGAATACCGGTGATCGGAGAATTAGCTTTAGGGCCTTTTAAATCAAGAACTGCCTAGTTTGCAACGAATAATGATGTCCGTGCGGCAGCTCGTGAATTTGAACTTTCCGTATTTCAGAGGTTTACGTGTAATAACATGTGGCTTCTGCTAACCACCAACTGCCACGTAAGAAGATCATAACATACGCTGATTTTTGCAAAGGAAACTGTGACACATTAATAACCATTCGTTATATATATATATATATATATATATATATATATATATATATATATATATATATATATATATATATATTATAAACGAAAGTTTTAATAAAATAGACAATGTCATACAAAGAGCGATAAAATTGTCAATCAATTTACTCCAGCCTGAACCAACTATCGAATTTACAAAGTTTTCGCCTATAGTACCCTCCTCAGTTTCAGAATAATAATAATAAAAAGACGGGTATAGGCGCGTAAGTACAGTAATCCAAACTTAACGGTTCTCCGTTCAGAGAAATACCTAGTAATTAGCCTACTGCTACGAACAACTTAAATTGGAACCATTACATACAGGGCGTTTCAGGAGAAATAGTTAATATTTTAGTAGATGATAAAATCAACGAACTACAGTAAAAGTTCCACATAACGCGTTTTACAGAGTACAGAGGTACAGCTGAGTTCAGTTTATTTTCGTTTCTTATGTTGGCACACCGGTTGCTATGGTTTTCTGTAGGCGTATTTATCGAATGTCAGCAGTAGAGTGTTGATGTTCGTGCTTTAATTTACATTGAAGTTTTCATTGTGGTTTGTTGGCCACTTCTACTGTGCAAACATGCCACACATACCTAGACATGATGAGTATGCTGATATGATATTCGTGTTGGGGTTTTGTAATGGAAAGGCTGCTGCTGGTTGTAGAGAAGACGGCATACTATTTCCTAATCTCAGACTACCAGATTGAAGAGTGTTTACTCGTGTCTCAATACACTAAGTGAACCGGTACACCGCCCAGCATTCATATTCCATCTGAACGAGTAAATGAACAGACTGTGGATGAAGTACAAGACATTATACAGTCAATTCATTCAGTATAAAACAGTCCTTCAAGAAGCACACGTAGAGTTTTTGCACGTTTCGGTGTTCCACATTCAAGACTATGGCGGTCAAATGTTCAAATATTTGTGTAGCGTATGGGACTTAACTACGGGGTCATCAGTCCCTAAACTTACAAACTACTTATGATCTGAAACTTCCTGGCAGATTAAAATTGTGTGCCGGAACCGGGACTCGAACCTGAGACCTTTGCCTTTCGCGGGCAAGCGCACTACCGACTGTGCTATCCCGACACGACTCACGATGCCGCCTCACAACTTTACTTCTGCCAGTACCTCGCCTCCTACTTTCCAAACTTCACAGAAGCTCTCCTGCAAAGACGCAAGACTAGCACTCCTGGAAGAAAGGATATGGTGGAGACATGGCTTAGCCACAGCCTAAGGGATGTTTCCAGAATGAAACTTCACTCTGCAGCGGAGTGTGCGCTGATATGAAACTTCCTGGCAGATTAAAATTGTGTGCCGGAACCGGGACTCGAACCTGGGATCTTTGCCTTTCGCGGGCAAGCGCACTACCGACTGTGCTATCCCGACACGACTCACGATGCCGCCTCACAACTTTACTTCTGCCAGTACCTCGCCTCCTACTTTCCAAACTTCACAGAAGCTCTCCTGCAAACACGCAAGACTAGCACTCCTGGAAGAAAGGATATGGTGGATACATGGCTTAGCCAAGCCTAAGGGATGTTTCCAGAATGAAACTTCACTCTGCAGCGGAGTGTGCGCTGATATGAAACTTCCTGGCAGATTAAAATTGTGTGCCAGAACCGGGACTTGAACCTGGGACCTGGGGACCTGGGGACCTGGGGCATCGTGAGTCGTGTCGGGATAGCACAGTCGGTAGTGCGCTTGCCCGCGAAAGGCAAAGGTCCCAGGTTCGAGTCCCGGTTCCGGCACACAATTTTAATCTGCCAGGAAGTTTCATATCAGCGCACACTCCGCTGCAGAGTGAAGTTTCATTCTGGAAACATCCCTTAGGCTGTGGCTAAGCCATGTCTCCACCATATCCTTTCTTCCAGGAGTGCTAGTCTTGCGTGTTTGCAGGAGAGCTTCTGTGAAGTTTGGAAAGTAGGAGGCGAGGTACTGGCAGAAGTAAAGTTGTGAGGCGGCATCGTGAGTCGTGTCGGGATAGCACAGTCGGTAGTGCGCTTGCCCGCGAAAGGCAAAGGTCCCAGGTTCGAGTCCCGGTTCCGGCACACAATTTTAATCTGCCAGGAAGTGTCATATCAGCACACACTCCGCTGCAGAGTGAAGTTTCATTCTGGATACTTATGATCTAGCTAAGACTAAGGACGGCACAAATATCCATGCCCGAGGGGGGATTCGAACTCCCGACCGTAGTGGCTGTGCAGACCGTGACTGGAGCGCCTCAGTCCCCTCGGCCACCGCGGCCGGCTATGGCGGTCATTACGTACGTATGGGTTCAAATTCAAATGTTAAAATGTTTGTAAATCTATGGGACCAAACTGCGTGGTCATCAGTCCATAGCTTACAAACTACTTAAACTAAGGTAAACTAACCTAAGGACAACACAGGGAGGACTCGAACCTACGACGGCGAGCAACCGTGCGCTCCGCAGCGAGGCGCCTTAGACCGCTCGGCTACTCCACCGCGACCGTATGGGTTCAAAAATGTTCAAATGTTTGTAAATCTATCGGACCAAACTGCGTGGTCATCAGTCCGTAGCTTACAAACTACTTAAACCTAGGTAAACTAACCTAAGGACAACACACACACCCTTGCCCCAGGGAGGACTCGAACCTCCACGGCGAGCAACCGCGCGCTCCGCAGCGAGACGCTTTAGACCGCTCGGCTACTCCACCGCGGCGTATGGGTTCCATCCGTACCATTTACAGCTCGTTCAGTACCTTCGAGCAGGAGACGACGATAGACGATTGGAATGTTGTTGTAGATTACTTGAAAATCGTCAAGTAATCCCATTTTTACTCGTCACTGATGAAGCCACTGTCACTTGTGTCCGAATCAAGAACACTCGTAATCCACATCAGTAGTCCGAAGAAAACCCACATGTCATTGTGGAGACAAATTTTCAAGACCGCTTCTCTCTAAATGTGTGGTGTGTTTCGATAGACAATCAGTTGACTGGGCCTGTTGTGTTACCACATCATCCTACAGGATCCCATTGTCTACACTTTCTTTAAAGTGAGCTTCCAGCATTATTGGAAGAGATTCCTTTGCCAACACGAATGCGTATGTTCACCCAGCATGACAGGGCCCTTGCACTTTGTAGTCATCCGGTGATACTCATCTAAACTTAACATTCCCCGGAAGACGGAGCTGCAGATATGGGCACCTTTCGTGGCCACCAAGATGCCTGGACCTGACCCCTTTCGATTTTTGCCTGTGTTTATGGTTGAAAGGCGAAGTCTGCAAAGAAAAAGTAAACACAGAGCCGATTTGATCGTTCGGTTTGTTAATAGTGCAGGCCTCATTAAAGAACACTAGTTCGACCTCAAAAGAGCTACACGTGGTGTTATCAAGAGAAATCGAAAGTGCATTGATGTTGTTGGTGGAATGTTTGAAATACAATTTTCAACGTCCTGATTTGGCTTTGCTTTAAATTTGTTTGCGTTACATACCAACATCTACATCCCTATATTCCATAAAAATTGGACTCATATTACATGCCATTTTTATTGCAATTTTACACTGCCACCTTCTAAAATATTTAGTGTTACTCCTGAAGTACCCAGCATATTCACTTAAACCACAACTTTAGAAGACAACATGTTGATGGACAATTTCTTTTAGAGACCGTGCATTTCACTCGGAGCGACGAAAGCAACTAGGCACCTCGCAGGGACAGAACTTTCGTTGCAACTGAATTCGGTTGCTTGACATCTATGGCAACGTGGAGGAGGTAGTGGAATGAAGAAAGAATATGTTCAAATGTCTGTAATCCTAAGGAACCAAACTTCTATGTACAAAAATATACAACTATTAAACTACTTTTCTACATAGCTTCCGAAATTTTGTAGGCATTTGTCATAGCGTGGCAGAAGTCTTTGTATGCCTTCTTCGTATAAGGTTGCCGCCTGTGTATTCAACCATGTGGTAACATGTTCCTTCAGCTCGTCATCATCGCTGAAGTGTTGACCACCTTGGACAGGCTTTAGGTGCAAGAAGAAAGTCGCTAAGAGCGAGATTGTACGGAGGATGATCAAACACGTCCCAGTGAAATTCCCGGAAGAGTTGTTTGGTCACATTCGCCTTGTGAGGTTGGGCGACAACGTGAAAGGAAGAAAAAGACTCCTTTCATCTCTTCTTACACCTAAAATCTATCCTTAGTGGTCAACATTTCAACGATGATGTGCTGAAAGAACATGTTACCACATGATCGAATACACAGGCGGCAACCTTCTATGAAGAACGCACACAAAAACTTGTGCCACGCTATGACAAGTGCCTACAAAATTTCGGAAGTTATGTAGAAAAGTAGTTGAACAGTTGTAGATTTTTATACAATAAATATTTTTTCTGTATCTGTAGACGTTTGGTTGATATAACCAAACGGAACTTACTTTGTGGACATACCTCGTACATCAACTAACTTTTGCTAAGACAACACAAACACCTATGTCCGGTGAAGGACTCAATCCTCCGAAGGGATCGGACGCGCTATACGTAACATGGCGCCCCAGACCGCGCGGCTATTCCCGCGTGCCGAAGAAAGAATAAGGGGAAGAGTATTTCAGTCAACCACTCTAATACAAATGATTTTTTGTTCCCCCTTGGCGTACGTAAATTATCTTTGTGGTCCTTACCCTCCTGCTAGTCTGCAAACATTTTTCCCGTGCCATATCCCCACACACCACCAATCCTCCCTCCAACCCCAGTAACGAGTCGCAGCGGAGTGTCCTCCTCGTCACCCAATACCAACCCCAGACTGGAACAACTAAATCACACCCTTCATCAGGGCTTTGATTGAAGATTTATTTTCGTGTAAAGAATTGCAACCAGCTGCCTTTTTGGGTGTTTTTTGTTACTCCATAACTAGTTTTCGAGCCACTGCAGGCTCATCTTCAGTGGATAACTTTACAGGAACATTTCCGCTAAGTGTAGGTTATGCTGTCATGTTGGTTCTGGTGACATAACTGAGCTTTAGTAAGCGAGAACAGAATAAACCAGAATTAAACGTATTGTAATTTTATGTACTTACTGTGTTCTTATTGTAGGTGTAACCAAGTTGTGCATTGGGCACTTACAACTTGGTTACACCTACAATAAGAACACAGTAAGTACATAAAATTACAATACGTTTAATTCCGGTTTATTCTGTTCTCGCTTACTAGAGCTCAGTTATGTCACCAGAACCAACATGACAGCATAACCTACACTTAGCGGAAATGTTCCTGTAAAGTTATCTACTGAAGATGAGCCTGCAGTGGCTCGAGAACTAGTTATGGAGTAAATAAAAAACATCCAAAAAGGCAACTGGTTGCAATTCTTTTCACGAAAATAAATCTTCAATTTACGCTACAGCTGCAGTTCGTGTCCAACATGGATATTTTGAAAAGGGCTTTGATTATTTGTCATTATGCCCTGAAATGAAAAACATCCTTCCCAAGATCCTTCCGACACCTCATAAAGTGGTGTTCAGTCGCCCACCCAATCTCCACAACATCCTAGTCCATCCCTATGCTACACCCAACCCCTTACCACAGGGATCATATCTCTGTGGAAGACCTGATGCAAAACCTGCCCAATCTACTCACCCAGCACTTCCTATTCCAGCCGGCCGTGGTGGCCGAGGGGACTGAGGCGCTCCAGTCACGGTCTGCACGGCCACTACGGTCGGGGGTTCGAATCCCCCCTCGGGCATGGATATTTGTGCCGTCCTTAGTATTAGCTAGTTCATAAGTAGTTTGTAAGTTTAGGGAGTGCCCATAGTTAAGTCCCATTTGAACATTTTTTTTCCTATTCCAGTCCCGTCTCAGGCTTATCCTACCCCAACAGAGGTCAGGCACTTGTGAAAGCAGCCATGTAATATACCAACTCAGCTGCAATCATTGCACAGCGTTTTATATCGGTATGACGACGAACCAGCTGTCCGTCAGGATGAATGACCACTGCCAAATTGTGGTGAAAAGCAAGTTGGACCACTCTTTGGCACAGCGTGTGGCTGAACACAGCGCTCAGGATTTCAATGGCTGCTTCACTACCCGAGCCATCTGGATCCTCCCCTCCTCCACCAGCTCTTCTGAACTGTGCAGATGGGAGTTGTCCCTGTAACACATTTTACGGTCCCGCAACCATCTGGCCTCAACCTAACAAGGAGATGACGCCCGCTCGTCGTCACCGAATTCGTCCAGGTTTGTGGAACATGTGGGGCGTGGTGGGACGCGGATGTGCCCAGGGTGGGGGCTCTAGGGTGCCGAGTGTGTGGGAAGTGGCAGGAGGTTTGATGCGGATCTATCACCGTGTGCATCTTGTCACCTGTCCCTGAGACGGCGTGTTTGGGAGGCGGTGTTTAGCTCGGCGGTGGGGGATAGGATTCGTGTTGAGGAGGTCGCGGTTTCGGCTCTGCCCAGCGGCGAATTTCTTTCTGCTCCTTGGCAATGGGTACACCTACGTATTGTTCCCGTAGGGATCGTGAGGACAAAATTAGATTAAGTACAGCACACATGGAGGCATTTAAACAATCATTCTTCCCATGCTCAATACGTGGATGGAATGGGAAAAAAACTCTAATAACTGGTACAGTGGGACGTACCCTCTGCCAGGCACTTCACAGTGGTTTACAGAGTATTGATGTAGATGTAGAAAAGTATCATTCTGCAGTCAGCTTCAAATGTCGGTCCTCTAAATGCCCTTTGTAGTTTTTACACAATCTCCGTAATACTAGATTAGAAACATGTATTTGTAAGCGCGTAAGGCAGTTCAAATGTTAGTAAATCTATCGGACTCAACTACGTGGTTATTAGTCCGTAGCTTACAAACTAATTAAACTACGGTAAACTAACCTAGGACAACACAAACACCCATGCTCGAGGGGGGGACTCGAACCTCCGACGGCGAACGCCGCGGCGATAAGGCAGTTCCTTAGAAACATGCCTTTGTAAGCCCTTATGAAAAATGGAAACAGATGACAATAGCTTAACTCATATATTGTTAGTAAATAGTTGGTTTTTGCATACGAAGTAATTAACATTGTTATTCAAGGATCTCAGATTTATTCCACATTTATCGATTTTATAAGGCTTTTGTCATTGCTCCGAGCAAGCGGCTTCTAATCAAACTGCTTGCATACGCAGTATCGTCTCAGTTTTGCGACTGGATTCGTCGAATCCTGTGAGACAGGACGCAGCTCGCAGTAACTGATAAGACGTCATCGAGTGAAATAGATATTTGGCGTCCCTCAAGGAAGTGATTTCGTCTTCTGCTGTTTCTAATCTATTTCTAATTCATTGTTTGAGAGACAATGTGAACAGTCCTCTTCGATGGTTTGCAGATGACGCTGTCGTTCACCGTCTATTAAAGTCAACAGAATATCAATACGAATTACAAAATGATCTATATATCTGCCTTGTACTAAATGTGCCAATTGAAACTACCAGTAACAAAACTAGCTTTGCGCCTCTGAATTTCTTCTATGTCTTTCTTTAAACCGATCTGATGGGGATCCCAAACACTTCAGCATTACTCAAAAATGATCGCACTGGTGTTTTATAAGCGGTTTCGTTTACACTCGTACCACATCCAAAGTCTGTCCTTAATTGCTCGTTTCATTTCATACCACTCTGCAACATTACGCCTAGATATTTCAATATTTCATCATTGCTACTGTGTCAAGTAGTACACCTAATAATACCTTATTAGAAGAATGTGAGGTTATTTTGATTACTCTTCTGTAATTCGTCACGTCAACTAGATATTTTGTCTAGGTTATCTTGCATCTTACTACAGTCACTAGATACTTGGCGACACCTTCCCGTACACCACAGTATCACCAGCAAGCAGCCGCAGCTTGCTACTCATCTTGCCAGTCAGATCATTTATGTACATAGAAAATAACAGTAGGAGTACTTTTCGTGATTAGGATGTGGTCCCATTATTCTTATTATGGAAATGTTAAATGCCGACAAATGTGAACACCTTTTACACCATTGTATGCTCCATGCAATAAAAGAACAGTACGGAGACGATGACTAGGTCTATAGGTACGTTTGCATCGATCAGTATGATTATACACCTTACCGTAAAAAAAAACATCTGTGCGGCAACAGTTTGTGAAAAATAACATTCTAGGAATGAATTGGCCAGTCCAGAGTACCGACCTAAACCCAGTTGGAAAAAATTGTGAAGAGTCAGAAGTCATTTTCACCCCGGATCCCAACATACCGGGTGTGAGCAAAATAATATGAACGCCATGCTGTACACTACATCTTGTTGCAAGTTGGCACCAAGGTGTACGTGTTAAACTGAGACGCAGTACACAGTTCTTACCTTGCAGTGTATCATACGTTTTGTTGTACGACGGTCAACACAAATGATCGGAGAAATGCGTGGTCTCTCAGAGTTACAAAAAGGCCAACTCGATGATGTGCAGTTAGTGGGAGCATTTGTGTCAAAAACGGCGGCAATATTTAACGTTTCACTAGCGACCTTATCCTCGGTAATGATAGGGTACACAAAACAAGGTAAAACATCATTGACGAAGAGGAGTAGTTGGCGAAACCCGAAGTTCACTGACAACAACTGACGAACATTGAAAACGATTGTGGTCAGACAACATAATACTACCACGGCAAAAGCGACTGCAAAACTGAACATTCACGTGAGTGATACTGTTTTCTTCAAAAATAGTACTAAGCGTCACTGGTCAGATGTCTGTGAATGAATATCTCATCATCACAATATTAGTAGAGTAGATTAGATGTGGCTTACGTTCAGAGAAATAATATCCACAATTATTGACAGAATTATACCAAACAAATTAACAAAGGAGGGGTCTGACACAAAACAGGTTACATCACACTTGCAAAATATATATATATGCCAAATTTATACGGACACACTGGGGGGGGGGGGGGGTCTTTTACAGGAACTCGAAATTTAACTCGAACTTCAATGCGAGAAGCTTATAATAAATTCCACAACGAAACCCTGTCACGTAATTTGGTATAGAATCCTAAGAAATTCTGGTCGTATGTAAATTATACAAGCGGTAACACACAATCAATACTTTCACTACACGATAGTAACAGGTATGCTATTGATGACAGTTCTGCTAAAGCAGAATTGCTTAACACAGCCTTCCGAAATTCCCTCACGAAAGAAGACGAAACAAATACTCCAGAATTCGTATCAAGAACAGCTGTCAGATGCGTAATTTAGAAGTTGATACCAAAGGTGTATTAAAGCAACTTAAATCACTTTAAAAAAAGTAAGTCTCCCGGTCCCGACTGTATACCAATTAGTTTCCTAATCCTTTCAGAGTATGCTGATGCAGCAGCCCCATACCTAGTTATCGCTCAGCGAACGGTCCGTACCCAAATACTGAAAAATTGCACAGGTTACGCTAATATTCAAGAGAGGCAATAAGAATGACCCGCAACATTACAGGCCTATATCATTGACGTCGGGTTGTAGCAGGATTTTAGAACATATACTTTCCTCAAATATTATCAGCTACCTCGAAGAGAACGGCCTACTGACTCATAGTCAACACGGATTCAGAAACTATCATCCTTGCGAAACACAGCTAGTCCTTTACTCACATGATGTGATGAGTGTTATCGACACGGGATGTCAAATAGATTCCATATTTCTAGATTTCCGGAAAGCTTTCGACACCGTGCCTCACAAGCGTCTTCTAATCAAACTGCGTGCTTACGGAATATCGTCACAGTTGTGCGACTAGATTCGTGATTTCCTGACATAAAGGACACAGTCCGTTGTATTTGACGGTAAGTCATCGAGTAGAACTGAAGTGATATCTGGCGTTCCCCAGGGACGTGTTATAGGTCCCCTACTGTTCCTTATTTTTATAAACGATTTTGGAGCCAATCTGAGTATCTCTCTTACGTTGTTCGCGAATGATGCTGTCACTTATCGGTAAAGTCACCATAAGATCAATAACAGCTGCGAAATGATTTAGATATCTGTATGGTACAAAAATGGCAATTGACCCTTAACAATGAGAAGTGTGGAATCATCCACATGACCACTAAAAGAAGCCCATTAAACTTCATTTACACGATAAATAAGTCAAAACTACAACTAAATACCTAGAAGTAACAATTACAAACAACTTCAATTGGAAAGAACACACAGAAAATATTGTAGTGAAAGCGAACCAAAGACTACGTTTCGTTGGTAGTACACTTAGAAGATGCAACATTTTTACTAAAGAAACTGCTAACACCACAATTGTGCGTCCTATTTTGGAGTATTGTTGCGCATTGCGGGATCCCTACCAAGTGGGACTGACAGACGATTTAGAGAAATTTCAGAGAAGGGCAGCTCGTTTTGTATTATCGCGGTCTAGGGTAGGGAGTGTCACGGGAATGATGCACGAGTTGTGGTAGAAATCATTAAAACCAAGGCTTTAGTCATGACGAGATCTGTTTGCGAAATTTTTTCACCAACTTTTTCTTCAGAATGCGAACATATTTTGTTAGCGCCCACCTACATAGGAAGACATGATCATCAAAATAAGAGAATTCAGATGGAAAACAGAAATAATTCGTTGTTCTTTTTCTCGTGAGCTATTAGAGAATCGAACTGTAGAGGAACATTATAAAAGTGAGTCGATGAACCCCTGCCATGCACTTCAGTGTGACTTTCAGAGTATTTAGGTAGATGTAGATCCTCAGCAACAAACTGGTTACTATGGCTTACATATTGCTAACATACTTCCATATTCCAAAATGATAATGCGCCCAAACACGCACAGACAAAAAGATTCAGGCATGATTTGAACAACATCAGAAAATTATCAGACATCTTTCATAGACAGGAAAATTGGCATGTCTCAACACAGTTGAACCATTATTGGATGTATTTGAGCGAAGAGTGTGGACCAACTGCTCCAACATTAAAATGTTCAAATGTTTGTATAGCTTATTAGACTTAACTACGGGGTCATCAGTCCCTAAACTTACAAACTACTTATGAACTAGCTAACACTAAGGACGGCACAAATTCCATGCCCGAGGGGGGATTCG
Organism: Locusta migratoria; assembly: GCA_026315105.1. Lineage (NCBI taxonomy): Eukaryota > Metazoa > Arthropoda > Insecta > Orthoptera > Acrididae > Locusta > Locusta migratoria. The sequence goes on from CM048755.1 coordinate 341,516,995, forward strand.
AACTCCCGATCGTAGTGGCCGTGCAGACCGTGACTGGCGCGCCGCAGTCCCCTCGCCCACCGCGGCCGGCGCTCCAACATGGACGAAGAATTTTGGTGCAAGAATGGATAAGAGAGTTTACGAATATGTTCATGGAAGAGTTGCAGCTGTTGTCAAGCCCAGTGTTGGACCAACCCCTTACTAAAAAATATAGATAGGTTTCATATTATTTTGTCCACCTTTGGTACACTAGTACCTTCCTTAGCTTCATCTCTTGAGAGTAAATGGACTGCCAGTCCTCCATAGGCATTCAAAAAGGAAGGGACCTTAGGGCTTAACGTCTCGTCGACAGCGTGGTTATTAGAGACGGGGCTTACGCTCAGATCTTTGGGTAAGGATAGGGAAGGAGATCGGCCGTGCCCTTTCAATGGAACCATCCCGACTTTTGCCTGGACTGATTTAACGTCCTTCCGAATACGAGTCCAGTGTGTTACCACTGCGCCACCTCGCTCGGTCCCCTAAGCATTCAGACATTCCATTGAAAGTATACCCATCAGAGTACAAGTCGTTTTAAAGGTGAAGGGAGCACACACCCCGTGTTAATATCCCTTATTATGTGTTCAGACGTATTCGATCAGGTAACACATATGACACGGCCGACCGGAACTCGCATGTTGCTCGTGCCACTGGTAACATCAGCGATAAGAAATTAATAACTTACGACCAGAAATTCTTAGGAAGCATCATACAGCCTTCCGCAGACCCAAAATACCACCTCAATTGAGGTTGAAAAAGATGTTTAAATGTTTGTAAACCTAAGAGCCCAAATTGCTGAGGTCATCGACCCTTAAACTTAAAAACTACGCCGGCCGCGGTGGCCGAGGGGACTGAGGCGCTCCAGTCACGGTCTGTACGTCCACTACGGTCGGGGGTACGAATCCCCCCTCGGGCATGGATATTTGTGCCGTCCTTAGTATAAGGTAGTTGATAAGTAGTTTGTAAGTTTAGGGACTGATGACCCCGTAGTTAAGTCCCATAAGCTTAACAAACATTTGAACATTTTAAAAACTACTTCAACGTGAACTTACTTATGCTAAGGACAATACACACACACACACACACACACACACACACACACACACACATATATATATATATATATATATATATATATATGGCCAAAGAAGGATTGTAACCTCCGACGGGAGTGGCCGCGCGATCCCTGACATGGCGCGTCAGACCGAGCAAAACATACTCGCGCGGTGATTGACGTAATAATCCATAAAACAAAACAAAAAAAACAAAATGTAGAAATTATAAAATATTTCATTAAATCATACAGTATATTGTTAGTGTGGGTCCCAGGATTTCCTGTACGCAATGTGATACTCACTCCGCCCACAGCAAGGCGTTTTGAATAATTGCTTCAAAAATATCTGATTTTGACGTGTATATTCTGTCGGAATGTATCATAGTTTCAGTCAGTTGTTCACTAACTAAAATGTTCAAATGTTTGTATAGTCTATGGGACTGAACTACGGGGTCATCAGTCCCTAAACTTACAAACTACTTATGAACTACTTACGAACTAGGACGGCACAAATATCCATGCCCGAGGGGGGATTCGAACCCCCGACCGTAGTGGCCGTGCAGACCGTGACTGGAGCGCCTCAGTCTCCTCCACTAACTAAACAGAACCTGTAAAATGATGGTATATTTCCAATTAATTAGTTCTTGTAATAAGTATATAGTGTATTTCTAAATCCTGACAGTTCTTAAAGCGGGTACGTAGCATAATCGTGAATAACCCAAAAATAACTAAAACGATTTGGACTGCGGTAGTGTGACGTTTGTTTATGATCGTTTTAATGTTTACCTCTCTATTTCGTGTTATATGAGCCTGAAGGGCATTTCCCGTAGATCACACTATGTTCCTTCTGTTCATTATGTCCTCAAAGCTTCTAACATCGTGTCTTTTGATGCACAGAGACGACTTTTTGTAAAATTGGAAAAAAAAGAAGAATGCTATAGTTGCATGTGCATCATACGTTAACTACTTAGATTTGTCACTTTCCCCATGACGTACGCCAAACCACTAAGCAACGCGAAATCACATGTTATACCTGATATTAAAACACACACTGCCATAAGAAAGAAGTATTCTGCAGATAAAAGAATCTCGTAATGGATAACAAATTAATCACTTCATCAGTGACAGAACGTCAGATACAGTATTTATTAAGCAAAAAGAAAAAAAAAGTTTAATGAGACTGTTTAAAGGTTTCCTTAATTAATTATAGAAATCATCAGCAGGAAGGAACATTACCTATCAAACGATAATCAGTTATCTGGATAAGATAAATGAACATGATAAACCGAAGTAGGGTTATATATATATGATCTTCTTTAACGTCGGCATTGGATCGGATAACCAGTCAGCACTGGCACATGGTCACGAGCTAGCCGCCAAAAAGGATGGAAGTCAGAGGGAAACCTTACCGAGGCAGAGGCGCTGCTGTGACAGTGTTAAACTCCTATAAGCACTTAGAGGCTTGACCTAATACGGCAGCCAGCTAACCACGTGCTTCCACAGTTTATAGGCATCTTTCTGCTGCTAAGGGGGTTAGCGCAGAAACCGGCACGTAGGTCGTTGGTTCTTGATTTTGAAGCTATTAGGGTTAATCAGCGAGGAACTTGTGTGCTAAAAGAATTACAGATATAGACTTTCTTTTTGAAGGGATACCACTCCCCTTTCTATTAAAGCAGAAGTTGAGAAACTGTACAATTCACAAACTCTTTCTAGCATAGTAGATTACTGTTTATTCCTCCTCAAATACCCTGTTGTTAAGAGCAATTACTACATTACGGTGGAGTAGCCGAGCGGTCTAAAGCACCTCGCTGCGGAGCGCGTGGTTGCTCGCCGTGGAGGTTCGAGTCCTCCCTGGGGCATAGGTGTATGTGTTTCTCCGTAGGTTAGTTTACCTAGGTTTAAGTAGTTTGTAAGCTACGGACTGATGACCATGCAGTTTGGTCCGATAGATTTACAGACATTTGAACATTTACTACATGTGACCGGACAGCACGTCTGCCCGTAATGCCTGTGGAAACCGACGTGAATACGCTGAGCCACCAACCTCGGTCTGTATGCGCGCTAGCTGGCGCCAAAACATGGTCCAAGTGTTTCGCCTGCCCTTTCATATTTCTTTTGTTTATTAATTTTTATGATATTAAATTATCTGGAATAAGAGAATGGTAACCTGCTATAGGAAGGTGACTTATTATGATACTTAAGCTACTTTATGTGTGATGTTGTAGGTTCTTTTACCTTATGCTTCAAATGTTCAAATGTTTGTTAAGCTTAAGGGACTTAACTGCGGGGTCATCAGTCCCTAAACTTACAAACTACTTATGAACTAGCTTATCCTAAGGACGTCAGAAATATCCATGGCCGAGGGGGGATTCGAACCCCCGACCGTAGTGGCCGTGCAGACCGTGACTGAAGCGCCTCAGTCTCCTCGGCCACCGCGGCCGGCCCTTATGCTTCGACCCGTCGTGTGCATATGATTGGTATACGTTTCACTCTATCAATTACTACTCCTTTCTTACAATTTAATGTACTGACTCGTTCCATCAATGAGACTTGCTCCTCAATTTGGTGTTCGGAACATGATAAATATAAACAAATAAACTATAAATGCTAGTACATTTAAGGAGAAGTATTTTTAATTTTAACTAAAGAAGAATGCATTTTGGCGTGTAACATCCAGATGTATTGGCTAATAACAATAAAGAACAATAATTTTTGGCGGCTTTTCCCACGGGAATTGTACCGACTATACCGCCTCTTCTACATCTGCATACAGACTCAGTAATCCACCCAAAGGTACGTGGCGGAGGGTACTCAGTACCACTACTGGTTACTTGCTTTCCTGTTCCACTCCCATATAGGACGAGGGAAAACGAATACTTGTATGCATCCGAACGAGCACTAATCTCTCTAATTTTATCCTTGTGGTTCAAATGATTGTTGAGCTTATGAGACTTAACTACGGGGTCATCAGTCCATAAACTTGCAAACTACTTATGAACTAGCTAATACTAAGGACGGCACAAATATCCATGCCCGAGGGGGGATTCGAACCCCCGACCGTAGTGGCCGTGCAGACCGTGACTGGAGCGCCTCAGTCCCCTCGGCCACCGCGGCCGGCTATCCTTGTGCTCATTACGCGAAGTTTAGGTTGGTGGCAGTAGAATCGTTCTGCAGTCCGCCTCAAATTCCGGCCCTCTAAATTTCTTCAACAGAGCTTCTCGAAAAGAACGTCGCTTCCCATCCAGCGACTCCCAGTTGAATTCCCGAAGCATTTCGGCAACACTCGCGCACTGATCGAATCTGCCAGTTACAAACCTCGCCGCCCGCCTCCGAACTGCCTCTATGTCCTCCTTTAAACCGACATGGTGGGGATCCCAAACGCTTGAGCAATATTCAAGACGGTGTCGTACACGCGTTTCATATGCGGTCTGCTTTACGGACGAATCACACCTTCCCAAAATTCTTCCAATAAAGCGAAGTCGATCATTTGCTTGCCTCACGATTGTCCTTACATGCTCGTTCCAGTTCTTATCGCTGTGCAGCGTTACGCCTAGGTATTTAATGGACGTAACTCTGTCAAGAAGCACACTACTAATGCTGTATTCAACTTTACGGGATTGTTTCTCCTACTCATCTGCATCACCTTACACTATCCTACTACAGTCAATCAATGACGACACCCTCTTGTACACCACAGCATCATCAGCAAACACACGCAGATTGCAACTCACTCTGCCGTCAGATCATTTATATAGATAGAAAATAACAGCGGTCCTATCACACTTCTCTGGGGCACCTTTGACAGTACCGTAGTCTCCGATGAACACTCGCCATCGACGACAACGTATTGGGTTCTATTACTTAAGTAATCTTCGAGTCACTCACATATTTGGGTACTTATTCCATAAGCTCATGCCTTCGTTAGCAGTCTGTAGTGCGGTATCGTGTCCAACACCTTTCGAAAATCGAGAAATATGAAGTCTGCCTGTTGCCCTTCATCCACAGTACGCAAGATGTCATGAGAGAAAAGGGCAAGCTGGGTTTCACACGATCGATGCTTCCTTAAGCCGTGCGGACGCGTGGAACCTCTTATCGGTACCTCACACCACTCTCCGTCAGCTGCCTACAGATCTGTTCCGAATTGCTCTGAGTAAAGGGAATATGATGGCTGCAAGCCGTAAATACCACATACGACTTGTACGGAGGCTTATAAGCAGTCGTTTTTTCTTCGCTGTTTGGGAGTGGAACAGGAAGGGAAATGACGAGTGCTGGTGTGAGGTACCCTCCGCCACGCACCGTATGGTGGCTTGCGGAGTAACGCCACCTCCTCCATACAGCACTACCCGTGGTAACAGGTAACTTTCTGCAGGCATTCGCCAAATTCAAACGCTTCCATCGGATTTATACGGGATATACCGTGGTTTACCATTCCAAATAGTTGTTTCCATGGTCCAGTGGCGTTGCTCTCCCCTCCACCTCTAGAATCCATATAGAAGTGACTGGCTTATGAGAAATTGCTCGAATATAGTATCAAATTCATCTTTACTCCCTAAGCATAACCATTATGCCAACTGTCATGCTGGTAGCACTCTGGAACTCACGAGCGATTCCTTCCGCTAGTTTCGTGTTACTTTTTTATTATTATTTTTACAATAACCTTCTGCAATGCTGGCAACAGTTTCCACACAACGATTGCGACTACTTTGACGGACAGTAACAGGTACAAACATGTAACGCTTTTGTATTGATTGCGAATAAATCGTTGCCACTATTTAAGTTCTCACAAATAAATTAAAAAGAGTTCCCATATCCCAGTTCTGAGCAAGGTTTTCTTCAGAGGTTTTCAATGGTTGAAGGTGAATGTCGGAACTGGGAAGTGACACTCAGCTATTCCGAATTGAGACCACTTTTTCCTCAGTACAAACTCCCCAGATGTTTGGCTAAAACTTACTGCGCATTTAATGTGTCATTACTCGAACAGCTCGCTCTGTTTAGACAGCCGCCTCAGACATGCAGAAGGTAGATAAAGGTATAAAAACGCCAAAAATACACCACATTACTGTTATTGATAAGGCGACGCAGGTCAACTTTAACAGAAAGATTCAACAGCTTTAGTAACATACGAATTTTATTACCAATATTGGGCGTTGGGAAAGCGCAATCTTTCGAGGCTGATAAAGTCCAGACGAGAGAATACTGTAAAGTTCTCGTGACTGTCGTGATAATTTCTTAGTCTCAGTGCGTGTAGTGCGATTAAAATGTCTGGCTAGTTGGCGTTTGTCACGCGGCGCTACAGTGTTGCCACGTAGGCAGCCGGCTACCGCTCAGCTACAGGCAACGAACAAATACGGCGGGCAAATGTTCTCAATATTATTTTATAAGGGGGCAGTGTTGTAAGAGACCGCCAAAAGTTAATGCCGGCAATGCGAAAAGCTCAGTCCACAGTTAATTTTAAGTGATCAGTGACTGTGAAAAGCAGCAGGAACCCAGTATTGTAGTTCTCCATTTCAAAATGTTCAAATTTTTGTAAAACAAAGGGACTTAACTACGTCAGTCATCAGTCACTAGGCTTAGAACCTGCTTAAACTAACTGAAAGTAAATTGTGCTAAGGACAACACAAACACCCATGCCCGAAGGAGGACTCGAACCTCCGACGGCGAGCTACTGCGCACTCCGCAGCAAGGCGCCTTTTTTATTTATTTAGTTATTGTGGTCGTTTATTCGTGTTCGCTTTGGGTTGTTCATTGAGTATTTTGCCTCAGTTTTTTATTACAGAGAGCAGTGGCGGCTGGTGCTTCAGATGATGAATGGGGGTTCAATTCTTTCAGTGCCGCATCTTGATAACCCTCCCCCCCCCCCTCCCACAATCGGCGCGTCGGGGAGAATTTGGCGCACCTATGAGACTGGAGCAGGCGGTAAGCGCCCCCCCCCCTCCCTTTTAGATATATTTTCTTTAAAAGATATGCAGAATGTCTTACTCGGCATGTATGCGTTTGCTTCAATTCGAGCTGAGGGGTCGGCATACCAAGATTCAATGAATCTGTTACGATGAAAAGACAAGCTACCTTCGGGTCACGTGAACAGCACCCCCTCCTAAACTTACGCATGTACAAAGGCTGCTCTCCCCCAAATCTTTTCGAACAGTTAAATATTTGTTACAACGAAGAGTATAAATGTCATTTATTTTAAAAATCGCGACACATTCGCAAAAACGGCCAAAGATATTTGGCAACTAACAAAATAAAAGTCATTGTTCTTACAGTATCTGTGAAAAAGAAGATTGGTAAAAAAAAAAAAAAAGTTGCTTCCAGTCGGTCTCAAAACTACTACCTTCGACACCGCAGCCCGATGTCGCTAACTACACGGATATTCTTGTTTATGATTGAATCTTCTGACGGCTTTTGCAGTTGATGAGTCTTTAATTTATAGTTATAAGATATTTTTCCAAATATGACGAGTTTTTGATGAATCTTCAATGCACCAAAAATAAATATGAAGGGCGGATGTTGCCTTCATAGAGGATTTGTTATGGGCAAGGCGAGGTGCACAGAACCTCTATTGTCTTGCTTCGGGATCATTCGAGCGTAACTGCAAGAGCTCGAGTAGCCAAGAGATCGTATCTCTACCAGCTCCAATGGCAATGTTAAAAGCGGCGTTTCCCCTCATCCTTCCCTGCTACAGGAGCGCCCATATGCTGGCTCCAGTGGGTTCAGGAGGGAATTTGAACCTCAGCCGCGCATGCGCACTGCAAGTCTGCAGCCACTGCCGCCTTTATTAGGTGGCCGCGCTACGACGACTCGTAAACGTGCTGCCTCCGCGACGTAAAACGTTTCTCATGCGATAAAAATAGACTACTTTGAATGTGCATATAAAATGCTCTGATAGAAGAACGAAACGAAGAATAATAGTTTAAAACACGTTTTATTTAATTTATTTTTTTTACTTTTTTTCACGGCGAGCTTTTTTCCGAGGGTTCACTGAACCAGTGAACACATAGGACGCGCCGCCACTGACTGGGCGCGCTGAGCCACCAGGCCCGGCTACTTAGAACGCTCTGCCACTCCACCGTGGCAGATCATAATTTAATCCCATGTTGTAACCTAACCACACGTGATGTAATATGTACGCAACAGAACGGCGTTTAACCATCTCCAGCAGAGCTGAAACCACTATTTCATCGTTCACAACGAATGAAGCATACATCTATGAGCAAGCACAAACAGAAAAATTGCAGATACAGCTATCGTTGGTTGGCCTACCTGAAAATATCCTCACACTGGCTAGTGGTTACATGAGCTGCCGTGTTAGGAACCAATCAGCAGTAATTACTGTTTATTAATGACTCCAGATACCAATCGAAAAAAAGAATCACGGGGTGAAAAATAAGAGCGAATAATAAAGTCAATACTATTATGAAACAAATGTAACAGGGTATTAAAACTATCCCCCATATACCCCCCCCCCCCCCTCTTGCGTCCGCCACTGGTGGATTTGAACGATTTGAAACACCGCTCTACTGAATGAGAGTCCATAGTGTTACCACTGCACCACCTCGCACGATAACCACGATAGGGATGGAGATGAAGAACAACCAAACACCCTTTTCACTATAGTAGAGCACAAAGGCTGCGGTGGCCAGAGGAGATGTGACGCACATGCTCACAATATTAGTCCTGTATTATGTGTGCTATGTTAACATGTGCTCTGTCGTCCTGGAACACAGTACGGCCATTGGAGAACAAACATTGTATAAGCGGCATTCAAATGAAAACCGAGTAGCCGCGACAATGGGACCATGGAATGGTTTCATTCAAACGTAATTACCACACGAATTTATGCCATTGAGAGACGAGACGATGAGTTCCTGTTTCGTAAAACGTGGTCTGCCACTGACTAAGCCACAGCCGCAACCGCTCTTGCTCCTCGGTCTCCGTCTGAAACCGGCGCCCACACATGCCTTGCTTCAGGTCGTCAAATTCGCACAGTGAAAGACCCTGATTGTACTGAGAATGAGGTAGTATTTCTTAACCAAATCGCTGAAGCGTAACCTTCGTCCGATACGCATCGCGGGGGAGAGCGTGATCGTGCAGCAGGATAAATCCACCTGACAGCTTCCTCAGCGTTTTGACTACATAACGCGTCTCGTTTTCTGCGAAGTATCTACATAGAGCTGCGCATTGATTGTGATCTCACGCTTGAGGAACTCTACGAGAAGAGGGCCCCTGCACCGAAGAAGGTCATCACGACCTTACCTTACCGGAACTGTGTGAGTAGTTTATTACCTTTGTTGTTTGCCCTTGGGCTCGAAATCGTGGCACCTCGTTTTGATCCCTTAAACAATACAGGACACAAGCGTTGAACGATAACTGCCAATCGGACGTAGGCGACGTTATAGTGATTTTCTTGGAAAACACAACAACATTCTCAAAAGAGCTCGGTGCTTTCACCGCGTGTGATTCACATCTATGGCGTCCTTTAAAAAAGATTTATGTGGATGTTGGTTTCAATCGCATGAGGAGGTGCAAAAAGGAAGGAAGGAAGATTAAGGTTCAATGTCTCGTCGGCATCGTGGTCATTAGAGACGCAGAACACCCTCGGATACTTTTTGTTATGGATGGGGAAGGAAACTGGTCGCGCCCTTTGAAAGGAACATATGTTCAAATATTTGCAAATCTATGGGACATACTTTCTTGGATTATTAGTCCCTAGGCTTACAAAGTTCTTAAACTAAGTTAAACTAACCTAAGGAAAAAGCAACACACACACATGCCCCAGGGAGGACTCGAACCTCCAACGGCGAGCAACCGCGCGCTCTGCAGCAAGGCGCCTTAAGACCGCTCGGCCACTCCACCGCGGCTTGAACGGAACCGTCCCGGCATTTGCCTAGAGTGATTTAGGGACATTACGGAAAACCTAAATCAGAATATCTTGAGGCTTTTTTTTTCCTCTAAGGGACTAAACTTCTGAAGTCAACGGTCTCTAAACTTACACACTACTTTAATTAACTTATGCTAAAAAAACATACATGTTCAAATGTTTATGAACCTAAGGCTCCAAACAGGTAAGTTCATCGGTTCCTAGACTTACATAATACTTAAACTACTAAATACGCATAGTAATACACACACAGAAATGCCCGAGGGAAAGTTCTAACCTCCGGCGGGAGCGGAATGGTACCGTAGTTGCATAATCATTTACTGTAATACCACCTTGGAGAGTAATTAGGTGACCAACGGAATGGCACGATATGGGTGCCTAAATCATCACCTAACGCCATCATAATTCACCTTTAGTACACAAACTCGTCCGGTAGTAAGACACATACGACCAAATGACTTTCTTTCATTGCTCCACAGTGCTAGTTTTGTCGTTTTAGGTACCGCGTTTTCCTTATGAGCATTTGCATTATTGAAGAGTGTTGCTGTCCCATGGACAGTGCGATCGCCAGATCTCACACCTTTGAAGTCAAGTCGTTGGGCCGGCCGCGGTCGTCTAGGTGACTGAGGCGCTCCAGTCACGGTTCGCACGGCCACTACGGTCGGGGGTTCGAATCCCCCCTCGGGCATGGATATTTGTGCCGTCCTAGTTCGTAAGTAGTTTGTAAGTTTAGGGACTGATGACCCCGTAGTTAAGTCCCATAAGCTTAACAAACATTTGAACATTTTGAACAAGTCGTTGGTGTATGAAACACCCGTAGATTGTTTTGATGCTGAGAGGCCAGAGGGGGCCCGAATGGACTGCGCAGTCCGAGGTAAAATCCGTCGTACTGCGCATGACGTCACCGCCGAAGAACGCGGCGGCAGTTGTAGCAGTAGCCCTGCAGTAGCTTGTTGTTTACAGTGTACGTTTTGTTTCGTTTATTCGTATGTTTTTCCACAGAAAATTCGATTAATATATTAATGATTCGTTTGACATTTTAAATTCTCCCAGAATCGTTGACAAAAAGACATTAGCTAGTGCCTGTGGAACAAACGAGCAGCTCCAAAAAACAATTCTCAGCATAAGGTATTTGTGCTGTGAAACAATACAGATTGGAAACCGAAGGAAGCTGTTACCATTTCAGAAAGGACTCGTAATGTCAATTAATTCTTTATTTGGCCTTCATTCTGACCTTTTGTCACTAGGCATTAAGTGTATATTAATCCGCGAGAACATGCACCTTATAAGTTACGCGATCGATCGCGTGTGTAGTATTTTTCTGACAAAGAACAGTTTGTAATGTACTTAATATGTCTAAATAAGTGCTTCTGGTTGCGTTTATAAGAAAACATTTGACTGTTTAAATCTGGTAAAATGCCGATTGTTTTAAAATTACTGTGAGCAAAATCCTCACCGGTTAACAGCACTGCTGAACCAGGACTGTCTTGAAAATTTGTTTTCACAGATTAGAGGTATTGACCATTTCTATCAGCATCCTCGCCCAAAAGGAGTAAAACATCGGCTGCGTTTATTGTTTCTGGGAAAGAATGCTTCGTCTTTCAGACAGGAAGAAGATTCACAACAATTTTTGTCATCTAGTCCGCTGTGTGGAATTTTGCCGGATATGTCTGAAGCAATGACTATGCCATATGGGGAAGCAGAGAGCCAGGACATAAGTTTTAGTTGTGAGGCTGCTGCACCGTCTGCTGTGACAAATGTTGAATGCCCTGCTGAAGGATTCAAATATCTGACAGGCTACATCGCACGCCGCGCTGCGAAATATGAGATCTCACTGGAGGTGTCGTCTAATGAACTACTTTCTCCTCCAAAACACCTCGCAGAATACGGGTGGATAAAATTTCTATCTCGAGGAGGTTTGTTAGTGCCGTCTGACGAGTGACTGCGGCAGATCTTAGAGTTTGAGCTGCTGTTCAATGAGATTAACGGAAGTGACACACTTTAAAAAATATTTCTAAGAGATTAGTCGACGTAATTTCGCAGAAATATCTCCATGTGACGCCGGAGGTCATTAAAAAATTCTTACGGACCGAATTTTTATTCTAGTGCGCTACATCCAATATGAAGCTGAAGAGAGAGAGAACAGCAGCATCACAGAGGCTAAATTAACGAGATATGTAACTGCAATAAGCAATGCGTAAACAGTTAACTTTTGTGTGTTTAGTGTTGTTCTACGTGACGGCGCAGCGCCGCTTCGCTCCCCTCGCTAGCAGTGCTGCTTCGCCGCTGACGTCATTTCAACGGCCAATAGCAGATCGTTACACTTCGGGTCAACCTGATATAGAATAACCTTGCTGACAGGTTTCTTCCCAATGGAGATTTATTAAACCATGACCGGTTTCAAGCTGCCTATCAGCTCATCATCAGATGATATATTTACATTTAGTGTTCAAATGTTTCTAAATCTATCGGACCAAACTGCGTGGTCATCAGTCCGAAGCTTACAAACTACTTAAACCTAGGTAAACTAACCTAAGGACCACACACACACCCATACCCCAGGGAGGACTCGAACCTCCACGGCGAGCAACCGAGCGCTCCGCAGCGAGGCGCTTTAGACCGCTCGGCTACTCCACCGCGGCTTACATTTAGTGCAAATTACATTTGTATCTGTGGCAAGGCAAAAAACGAGTTTTTCTCGTTTTCTGCCCTGCCACAGATACAAATGTAATTTGCACTAAATGTATATATACCATCTGATGATGAGCTGATAGGCAGCTTGAAACTGGTCATGGTTTAATAAATCTTCATTGAGAAGCAATTTCTGAAACCTATTTCAAGATACAGTCGCAGGTTCCAACACATAATGGATAAAAATTTTATCTAGCTAATTAATCTTGTGAGTACTGTCTATCATTTGCATCCTAGAGAGGCATACGTATGTACTGTTTAGTGAACGACCTATTAGAGTTATCTTTAGGCAAACTAACCAGAATATTTTCGACTACTGGCATTCTTACTTCAGTTTGTTACCAGCTGTGCATTGGTGGTGCAGCGGCGTATTTACAATTGTTTCTGAGACTTTTTTTGTGTTATTCCTTTTACAAATCACATGGAAGCAACCGTGTTCAATAATTCGTCATTCGATGGGTGGGGATAGTAGGCAAGTCGTCTACTACAGAAGAGCCAAAAATTAAAATAAAATATGCGTTAGTTAATTGTTCCATTATTTAGAACAAGGGCGTGTAGTAGCGCGGATTCTCTATCAACATTCAGAAACGATCTATCCACACGACTTAGAAAATACACCAAAAAGTACAGAGAATGTGTTTTAGATAAGTCACTAACTATATGCCTTGTGTTTGATAGTCTTTTAAATCTATATTCTGAGAACAAACACATGCAATAGCGCTGTCGCTAACGGAAGAACCTACGATGTTCAAATGTTTGTTAAGCTTATGGGACTTAACTGGGGGGGGGGGGGGTCATCAGTCCCTAAAGTTACAAACTATCTTGTACTAAAGACAACACAAACATCCATTCTCGAGGGAGGATTCGAACCTCCGACGCGGGAGACCGCGCGATCCGCAACGTGGCGCTCCAGACCGCTCGGCTACTCCCGCGCGGCATAACCTAAGAAAATAACTCGTTACTTTTATACATCCATACAAGCTTTCGCCGAAGCCGCCCTAACAATCGTTCACAAGATTTTATCTCCCTGCACTTCCTCCGCTAAACGTCTGTTTTTTCCATGCCTAATACATCTTTCCAAAGAAGCTTGAAAATTGTTCTTCTGGCACCTCCTCCCTCCATAGAGTAAACAAAGTTCCACAAACTTTCCTCCTCTCTCGCGGCTTTAATTCCAATACTCGCCGTATAACTGGCGCGCTTTGTTCATTTCGGTGGGAGGGGGAAGGTACCCACCTACTGTACCCCCTCCTCCTCGTGGGAACAAAGTTCCTACAAAACTTTGTTACCAAAGTAGAAAATTTCATAAGACACTTATTAAGAAGCTTTCAAAAACAAGTGTCGTAAGGTAGCATTTAAGCAGACAACAAGTTCGTATGTTAATGTATTTTAATATATTAATCCCTATTTGGTTAGTATATTTTTAGCTCACTATTCATATCGTCATGCTGTATTCCAATCAGTACTGATATTGTGAGCCAAAAAACCCTGAGTTTGTAACAGCTGTATTGGAGCAATTGTAGATTATAGCTTCACACTGGATTAGTAAACATTTAGACGATCTCAATGCAGTTACTTATCACCTACCGTCACCCATCCATACACGCAGTTGGAGAGAGAAATCAAACATTCAAATCCACCGCCAAGTGAAGGCCGACTAATAGGTGCGCATAGTAACAAAGTGTAAACAGTCGTATTTGCCAAAGAGAAAAGTGATCGTGAAGAAAAAAATCGCACTGACGTGTTTTACTGCCCACTTTAGATTTGTAGTTTTATAAGTTTTTGCAAACATTTTGGACCAAAATAATAATCTAAATAATAAAAAACTAATCTTAAGAGTGGCTGAAACCCTATTAGGGAAAAAAAAATTAAGTGGCACTACGCTACAGCTAACGATTGAAAGTTACGTTCTTTTTATCTCATACTATTGATGGCCGTTGTTAACTGAGGTTAATATGCCATTTGTAGACACTAGATTATCATGTATCGTACGAAGAACGACGTATATTTGTTAATTCTTCAGTGCGCCATTGCTTTGAAATGACAACGTGTAAGGTACAATAAGAAAATAATCAAATACGCAACGCAAGATGGCGTATGCAACAGAGAGTACTGGGCGAGGAATGTCACGTGACATCTGCGAACGGCTGGTTTTCGTTAATTCAATGGAGGATGTCAAAACTCCGTTATTTTTGCAAATATCTCTAAAACGGTACGAGATATGAACAAAACATAAGGGAACAAAGATGTAGAGAACTTTCTCCTCTACCAATTAGGCTATTCAATTTTCGCGTCAGATGAACGGTTTATTTGCAATTAAAATTACATTACAAACGGCTTTTTTGGTATTACTAACGTATTTTTGCACGAAATATTTCAAAAAGCGAGGTTCTGGTCTCTGGTAGCCAACAATTATGTCTGTAAAATTTGGTGCCGATCGGTTGAACGGTTCGACCTAAAAAGTGGGAACACGTTACAGCCAGACAGACATCCCAAAATCGCCGTTATTTTTGCAAACATCTCTGAAACGATACGAGATATCAAAAAAAAAAAAAAAAAAAAAAAAAAAAAAAAAAAAAAAAAAAAAAAAAAAAAAAAATAACCACGAGTGAGCAAAGTTATAGAGATCTCCTCTACAAATTCGGTTATTCAATTTTTGTGTCAAATGAATGGTTAAGCCGTTATTTTCATTTAAATTTTGAGCTGTCAAAAGATCGCAAAGGCCCACTTTTAGTGTTACTACCGTAACCTAAAGTGGGCCAAAAGTACGCAAAATATGTATATTGCTTATCGGTTGTCCACAAACACGCGAAAGAGAACTTGTGCGCCAAAATAAATCATAAGTAATAGGAAACAGGCTGATGATCGAAATATCCAGGCTTATCGAATTTATGTTTTCACACTAGAAATAGCGTTCTAAATCCTTACAAGGTTCAAAGATTATTTGGTTGCAAATGATGATGCTACCATTGTGTAATTATGTAGAATAGGTCCTACATGACCATAGAGTGTAAAAACTAGGTAATAACTAAAATAAGATATACGACTTTTTAGACCTAAATTTACACATAATATAGTACTAAAGTCAATGTATCTCGATTTTTACAGCCATAAATAAATAAAAAACCCACTAATTATGGCTCAGAGGAGCTGAAACATGTTTGGATGTAAAATTAATATAGTGTTGTGCATATCCGGCGGACCTCATACCCAAATTATTACTGCAAACACGGAAATCATGAGCTGTGAATCGAAAAAATGATGAATATTTTATGCCTCGTCATTCTGCTACGTTGTTTTCTAAAAACGTTCATTAGGTACCTGACATTGGCTTCCGTTCTGGGGCGTTATAGCTTGTTAGTTAAAAATGGAATCAATACGTGTTCAGCGCCATATGTGAAAGCCTGAATTTTATGGAATATCGAATGTCACACACCACTGTGTAAAGCAGTAAGTTGTAAATCCATACTCTGTTTCATGCTTTAAGTTCGAAAATTTAGTTACTACAGAAAGTAACTGTTTGCATCCAGCCACACATTTTACTGTTCACACACATATGTACTGGGCGATCAAGAAGTCATTATAAATTTGAAAACCTTCGTTTGATGATGATCGTGTGCTCAGCCGCCACTTTCGTCATGCTTGGCCTCCCAGGTCCCCAGACCTCAGTCCGTGCGATTATTGGCTTTGGGGTTCTAAAATCGCAAGTGCATCGTGATCGACCGACATCTCTAAGGATGCTGAAAGACAACATCCGACGCCGGTGCATCACCATAACTCCGGTCATGTTTTACAGTGTTGTTCACAACATTATTCCTCGACTACAGCTATTGTTGAGGAATGATGGTGAACATATTGAGCATTTCCTGTTAAGAACATCATATTTGCTTTGTCTTAATTTGTTATGCCAATTATTGCTTTTCTGATCAGATGAAGCGCTATCTGTCGGATATTTTTTGAACTGAGGGATTTCTTTTTCTAATAAAACCCCGTGTCATTCCAAGCATGTGTGTCAATTTTACCTCTCTATCTACATTATTCCGCGATTTATTAAGTTTTCAAATTTATACTGACTTTTTGATCACCCGGTAGTTAGATAATTTGTTTATCTCGAGTGAGTAATTTGTTTACAATACGGTCCAAATTCAAATGTCTGTAAACCTATTGGACCAAACTTCTATGGTCATGAGCCCCTAGATTTACAAACTACTCAAACTAACTTACAGTAAGTACAAAACACACACCCATAGCCGAGGGAGTTCTGAACCTCCGATGTGAATGGCTGGCAAGTGGATTGCATGACGGCGTAGAACACGCGGCCATTCCACGCGGCCTACCGTACGGTGCCTCGTAAGACTTACCTCGGGCATTTTAGAAGCACTGTGTAATTTATGCTTCGGCGTTACTTACACGTAGCTACCCTCCTTCCATTATCGCCAGGCTTCTTACCTATTGCTGTTCTTCTCCTTTAGAGCGTATTTTGCATATCATTATTCCTCTTATGTTGGTTTCAGTAATCGTTGTACGCTGTCAATGTCGAAGAGACACACTGCTGTCTAGGATATGGATAACCATATGCTAACCCCAAACAGCAGCTTTTAATACAGCCTTATAATACATTTATATTGTATTACGAGGCATTCTTTGCTAGATACTAACAAAACTGATAAACTTATTGATTTCTTACGCTTAAATTGACTGCTTGTGTGTTGAACGACAGTCCATTGTTAAATTTTGAATCAGTTACTTTCTCATTGCCTTCCATTAAATAAGTGCACCACTGAAGTATAATTTTCGGATTTATCGTTCTGTGTAATCTGTATTTCTATAATAAATACATTCCTTAATGCACCGAAAAATTTAATTTTTGCCTAATTTTTGGTGCTGTGCCACGTGATTAGAGATCCACGTTGTAGACTTATCCGGTGCAGCTTATAATGGAGCACTTTCTTACAGCTAAACGCCCGTCAGATTTCTGGGGGTGAGCGTCACGACATACTACTTCTTTAGAAATCTATATTCACAGTCATTTTACATCAGGCTTTGGCACTGATGTATGAAGTTAACTCGTACTTTGTTATGTCCTTAGTTAAATTTTATTTCAATATGTAGTACAGATTTAAGTTTAGCTTTGGCTATTTACTTTCAGAGGAGCACTCCCTTCATTTTATCCACGTTATAAAAACAATTGCATGTTGTTTAACGACCTAATGGCCGCGGCGGAGCGGCCGAGCGACGGAGCGGCCGAGCGCATTGAGGTGCTATGCTCCGATGCGCGAGGCCGTTCCCCGTCTGGGGCTCGAATCCCCCCTCGGACATGGATGTTTGTGTCGTCTTTAGTATAAGCTAGTTCAGAAGTAGTTTGTAAGTTTAGGGACTGATGACCCCGCAGTTAAGTCCCATAAGCTTTATAAACATTACCTAATGCAAGGCTTTCAATCGGACACCACTTCAGCTACTCGCAAGTTCCTGCTTTTCCATGGGAAAAGGGAACCTACACTTTAACGTGATATCTGAGCCATGTGTTGTTCCTGGCGACTCCTAAAATCCTTGAGAGGCGAAGACTAGATTAAAGGCAAAGTGGATACTTCCGTGATCTGGACGCAAATCGATTCCGCGACGTCACACTTTCTAGCACCCGCTTTAACGCAAAAAAACTTTCTTTTACATTCTATCAATCTGTTTATTCCTCATATAACGTCGACAGTTCGTTGAGAGTGTCAAATGATACCCAACAAACGTCACAGATTAAAATGTCGCTCAGGATGTTTATTATTATTATTATTATTATTATTTATTTTCATTTCGGAGGGTAGACAAGATTGTTACATGAGCTGATTCGCTGAGCTACGGTGTTGGCGTTAGGGCGATATTCCATATGGTGCCTTTTAGACATAGAAGGCAGTAGAATGTTATCACTGTGACGCCTCTGTACTGTTCTTTTTTCAAACACATAGCACATGACATTTCTCATTCCTCTGGTACACTGTCCTACAATAAGACATTCTGGAGGAGCATTTTCAAGATAGATAGTCTAGATCGTCTGTAACAGGACGGGTAAAGACGTGGTACCATTTTCTTTGATTCTAATGGTATTGGGACCACATAGTACTTTCACAAACGGTAGATCCTCATCGGTAAGTATTAAGTTCCATTACTGGTCACACTGTGGCCTGATGTAAGTTTTGTAATGTTGGAGGTATGTGCTCAGTATCTCCGTCGTTGACTTCGCCACTCCCTCCCAGAAGATGACGTCTTTGGCAAAAACCACCCCCACCTCTCCTCCCATGGACTGTGACACACTTTCCTAACAAAGATTACCGCCATGGGTGATTGACGTCTAACATGAAGTTGCAATCTGGTATACATTTAATTCCCCCACCCCCACTAGGCCTCTTAGAGGCTGCCAGGACCAGATCTTTAGCTTACGGCAGGTAATGGAAAAATGCCGTGAGTGGAACAGGGAATTGTATCTATGTTTCATAGATCTAGAAAAGGCTAATGACCGTGTTCCTAGGAGGAAGCTATTGTCAGTTCTACAAGATTATAGTATAGGAGACAAACTTCTGCAGCCAATTAAAGGGCTTATTTAGACTGTCAGGCAGCAGTTAGAGTAGATGGCAAATTAAGCTCATGGTTCAGTGTAGTTTCAGGGGTAAGACAAGGCTGTAACCTGTCACCAAAGCTGTTCATACTATTCATGAATCATATGTTGATAAAGAGTAAAATGGCAGGGCGGGATTAAAATATTTGAAAACAAAATAAGCAGTCTCACATATGCTGATGACTTAGTTGCAATGGCAGATTCGATTGAAATGTTGCAAACTAATATTTCAGAGCTCGATCAGAGGTGCAAGGATTATGATATGAAGATCAGCATCTCCAAAACGAAAGTAATGTCTGTGGAAAAGAGATTAAACAAATTGAGTGCGAAATAGGAGGAACAAAGTTAGAACAGGTAGACAGTTTCAAATACCTGGGATGTATTTTCTCACAGGATGGCAACATAGCGAAAGAACTGGAATCGAGGTGCAGCAAAGCTAATGCAGTGAGTACTCAGCTAAGATCTACTCTCTTCTTCAAGAAGGAAGTAAGTACCAAGACTAAGTTAACAGTGCACCGCTCTACCTTTCGGCCAACTTTGTTGTATGGGAGTGAAAATTGGTTTGATACAGGTTACCTTATATATAAGGTAAAGATTACAGATATGAAAGTAGCAAGAATGATTCCAGGTACTAATAGATGGGAACAATGGTAGGAGTGTGTCCATAATGAGGAAATCAAAGAAAAACTGAGAATGAACACCATGGATGAAGCAGTTAGAGCGAACAGACTGAGATGGTGGGGTCATGTTACACGCATGGGAGAAGCAAGGTTATCTTAGAGACTCATGAGCTCGGCAGCGGAGGGTAAGAGGAGTCGTGGTAGACCAAGAAGAAAGTATTTATATTCGGTGCAGAATGATTTTGAAGTAAAAGGCATAACATCAGACGAGGCATCAATGTTAGCATTGAATAGGGGATCGCCGCGGTGGAGCAGCCGAGCGGTCTAAGGCGCCTCGCTGCGGAGCGCGCGGTTGCTCGTCGTGGAGGTTCGAGTCCTCCCAGGGGTATGAGTGTGTGTGTTGTCCTTAGGTTAGTTTACCTAGGTTTTAAGTAGTTTGTAAGCTACGGACTGATGACCACGCAGTTTGGTCCGATACATTTACAAACATTTGAACATTTTTGAATAGGGGATCATGGAGGAATTTTATTAGAGGTACTATGCTCCAAACTGAACGCTGAAAGGCACAATCAGTCTCTAATAATGATAATGATCCTCACTTAAGGACAAGTGAAAACTGACATAAGAACCGCCGCCAGCGCTCAAGACACGCGTCACTTGGGAAAGCACAGTCCCCGGCCCGGGGCACTGCCGCCAAACAGTATAGGCCTACACTGCGGTCACCCAGGTACAACTTTTTCGATCGCTTTGCATAACTGAGCACTCCTCCCCCAGACAGCAACCTCCTGACACCCCTCAGTTGGAAGTACCTCCGCCACTGCCCCCACTTTGGTGGGAGATCAAAAATAGATTTGAAATTTTGAATTTAGTCGCTCGCTATTGGTCATCACACGAAATAGTTGATGGGAAGAAGACATAATTTTCACCATCAGATGTCACCACCTTGATACGCAAATGAGGGGATCGATAAAAATTCCCCGTGCGTACATTCAGAGTTATTTGTTTAAACAATTATCACTAACGTTACATTTCGGAGGAAATGTGTGTGCATTAACTCTCTACAAATAGATCCGTTTTCGGGGTGGTTGTATACACCTTTGTGCGGGGTGAGTGACATCTATGGACAGTCTGAGGAACTGTGCCAATATATGCATTCAACGTGTGTCCAGGAGTCCTTGGAAGCTAGTTAATGCAATACATTTTTTGATGCGTGTATGATGTACGACTTAGTACGTCAGTTATGCTCTGCGGTCGTGTCTCAGTGTTAAAAAGTATGCAGTACTGCCACATTGCAACAAAATTTAGTATACTGCACGGTGTTCGTATTATTTTCTCCATCCCCTCGCGTTTGTGTGTGCTTTCTTTGTATTTTGGATGGCTAAAGTCTTTAATTTTTTTGTGTCTTAAATTACAATAGCTGCAGGATTAACAATGGTGCTTGTTCTTTCACACAAACGCGGAAGACATACACAGTTGCGGCGTTGACGGCCAGTGATGAACACACACACACTGTGTGTGTGTTCAAATGTTTGTATAGCTTATGGGACTTAACTACGGGGTCATCAGTCCCTAAACTTACAAGCTACTTATGAACTAGCTAATCCTAAGGACGGCACAAATATCCATGCCCGAGGGGGGATTCGAACCCCCGACCGTAGTGGCCGTGCTGACCGTGACTGGAGCGCCTCAGTCCCCTCGGCCACCGCGGCCGGCGGCCAGTGATCCCTTCAGCACAGACACACTGTGCTCAAACTCTTACGGAAGTCAACGTAATGCCATGAGTGAAGAGGATAATCGACAGGCGGTCATCAGTAGACTGTCTATAAGCCAACAATTTGGGTCCAACGAGAGGCGTGCTAGGGTATTCCGTACAGATGTTGTTACTAATGTGTCCGGTAGCGAAGTGGACAGCACAGCTCCCTAGTTGACTGGAAACCTTCGAATCCTGGTCCGGCACAAATTTCTAACTTTCCCTGTTGATGTAATTCAGTGCCCATTGATAGCTAATGCCTTAAATTTCCTTGTACAGTGAAACAGTTTTGACCCTAAGACAAGTAAATGACAAAGATGTAAGAAATGAAATCTTCTCGGGTTACAAGCCGCGTCATGTGGTTTACTGCCCACGAGATTTCGACAGAGAACTCCTCTGCCACTGTCAAGTGGATGACTGTCATTTCGCGTGCTTGTATAGCCGCGCCGCCGCCAGTGACGTCACTGGTGGCCAGTTCAATGACCATATATGGCAATGTTTTGGTCGCGCGTACGCCGTGCTCGCTTCAACTCCGCAATTACGAGATCCCAAGCCGTATTCAGCTGCAAGCCGCCGTCTTTATTGAGGGTGTTTTCAGAAATTTTGATTTCTACTGCCTCGTTTATTATGCTGTCCCAGAAGCCGTTGGTCCGTTTAATAATAGATGTCTCGTCGAAAGCAATTCAGTGTCCGTTTTCCAAAGCATGTTCCACCACAGTTGACTATTCGGGATAGCGTAATCGAAAACACCTTTTCCTGTTCTATGTGTCGCTGTTCAATAGTGCGAACAGTCTGGCCGACATAAAACTGCCAACACTCACACGGAATTTTAAAAATGCCTGGTGTTCTGAGACCTACATCAGCTTTCACAGGCTTCATTAGTTGTCGGATCTTTGCTGGAGGCCTGAAGATTGTGTCAATTTTATGTCTCTTCAGGAGCTGGCTAATTTTTCCTGTTGTGGAGCCACAAAACCGCAAAAATGCCGTCTTCTTGACGTCTTCATAAAAACATTTCCATATATGGTCAAGGAACTGGGCACCAGTGACGTCACTGGCGGCGGCGCGGCTATATAAGCACGACAGCAGACGCGAATGACAGTCATCCACTCGACAGTGGCAGAGGAGTTCTCTGTCGGAAGCTCGTGGGCAGTAAACCACATGACGCGGCTTGTAACCCGAGAAGATTTCATTAATGGATATCGCCGCGAAAACCCGCACTCATATATCCTAAAACATTCTAGGGAGAAACAAGGTAGTCGTCTTGCAGTATCAGCGAAAAGGCGTCGGAGGAAGGGTTTGGTATGTAAGAAGCGCGTGCGCCGCTTGTTTTGGCTGCAATGGAGGGCAAGGCTCGGACGTGCTGGCCGCTAGCCAGGCGACATGGGCGGCGTTCTGCGTCGGTAGGGCTTCGCGATGCGTCACACGCCCTACGCACGCCCGCTCACGTTTCAGCCCCAACACCTCTCCGCACACCTCTTCTCCCACTCCGGCAATGCAACTGGAAACTAACGCGAATGTAATGTTGCTATATACCTGCAGTACATACGGCTGTAAATATCGGCAAATTTCGAATGTTCAAATGTTTGTAAATCTATCGGACCAAACTGCGTGGTCATCAGTCCGTAGCTTACAAACTACTTAAACCTAGGTAAACTAACCTAAGGACAAACACACACACCCATGCCCCAGGGAGGACTCGAACCTCCACGGCGAGCAACCGCGCACTCCGCAGCGAGACGCTTTAGACCGCTCGGCTACTCCACCGCGGCTCGGCAAGTTTAAACAAAAGCTTCCAGTTATTCACTTTTGAGGTTGTACCCAATCCCCATGCCACCGCCTCATACTGGATAGCGTGAAGGCTATCTAGACGAACTCAGCTCGCGCTGTTCGTCAAAGAGATCTAGAAAGCAATTCTGTCAGAGACATCAAAGGACCTGGAACAGCAGTTGAATGGAATGGACAGTGTGTTGAAGAGGGCGTATAAAATGAACATTAACAATTAACAACACGAATTATCTACATTTCCTACATTTCTAGCTTTTGTAGATTCAGAGAAAGCTTTTGACAATGTTGACTGGAATACACTCTTTAAAATTCTGAAGTCAGCAGGGGTAAAATACAGGGAAAGGAGAATTATTTACAACTTGTACAAAAGCCAGACCGCAGTTATTAGACTCGAAGGGCATGAAAGGGAAGCATTAGTTGGGAAGGGAGTAAGACAAGGTTGTAGCCTTTCCCTGATGTTATTCAATTTGTACATAGAGCAGGCGGTGAAGGAAAGCAAGGAAAAATTTGGAATAGGGATTAAAGTTCAGGGGGAAGAAATAAAAACATTGCGTTTTGTTGATAACATTGTAATTCTGTCAGAGACAGCAAAGGACCTGGAGGAGCAGTTGAATGGAATGGACAGTGTGTTGAAGAGGGCGTATAAAATGAACATTAACAAGAGCAAAACAAAGATAATGGAATGCAGTCTTAGAAAATCGGGCGTTGCTGAAGGAATTAGATTAGGTAACGAAACAATGAAGGTGGTAGATTAGTTTTGTTACTTGGGTAGTAAAATAACATATGACGGTCGCAGTACAGAGGATATACGAGGCGCGTCCAGAAAGTAAGTTCCGTTTGGTAATAAAATGAAATTGTACACAGATACAGAAGAAATTTTTATTGCATAAAATTCTACAACTCTTAAACTACTTTTCCACATAACTGCCGAAATTTTATTGGCATTTGTCATAGCGTGCCACAAGGTTTTGCATGCATCCTTCACAGAAGGTTGCCGCCTGTGTATTCAACCATGTGGTAACAGCTCTTTATCATCGTTGAAGTGTTGACCACCAAGGACAGATTTTAGGTGTAAGAAGAGATGAAAGTCGCTAGGAGAGAGATCCGAGCTGTATGGAGGATGATCAAACAGGTCCCATTGAAATTTCCGTAAGAATTGTTTGGTCACATTCGGTGTGTGAGGTCTGGCAGTATCGTGAAAAAAAAAATGTTTTGACAGTAATACTCTTCTTACACCTAAAACCTGTCCTTGGTGGAAAACACTTCACCGATGATGACGAGCTGAAAGAACATGTTACCACATGGTTGAATACACAAGCGGCACCATTCTATGAAAAAGTCACACAAAACCTTTTGCCACGCTATGACAATTGCCTACAAAATTTCGGAAGCTATGTAGAAAAGTAGTTTAACAGTTGTAGATTTTTGTACAATCAATATTTTTTCTGTATCTGTACACGTTTGTTTTATATAACCAAACGGAACTTACTTTCTGGACGCGCCTCGTATATAAGCGACCTCGTAGATAACATCGAAAGTCCAATGAGGCTTTTCGCGGGTAATTCTGTACTATACCACAAACTAACATACCAGCCGTGACACTCATTGGTGTAAAATCTGTCACCGTCTGACAGCTGGGACGTCACTAGCGCTCCAAGCGGTGAGCGAGGGGGCTCATTGACCTCGGGATCCGCCGGTTAACGTCATGTTCATCGTACGAATAAGTATAATTTACTATATGATAGTTAATCATCAGACAAAAAGGATTATGCTAACATAAACAGCAGTGGAACTAAAACAGGCGAATAAAATAACGAATTTAGAACTTACCCAGGCAGGCATACGTACCAACACTGTTGAACAAATCTAGAGGGCCGTAATTTGAAGCGGTCTGCAGAAAAATTCTACTGCCGCCAACCTACATTTCGCGTAAAGACCACAAAGCTAAGATCACAGAGATTAGGGCTCGTACAGTTGCATAAAAGTATTCGTTTCTCCTCGTACTATATTGGAGTAGAACATGAAAACAAGTAACTATTAGCTTGCATTTACAGCGAATATCTAATTCAGCGCAAAGTTCCTAGTGATTGGAAAAAAGCGCAGGTGACTCCCGTGTATAAGAAAGGAAAGAGAACTGACCCATACAATTACAGGCCAATATCGTTGACATCGGTTTCATGTAGAATTTTGGAGCATATTCTCAGTTCGAATATAGTAAATTTCCTTGAAACGGAAAAGCTTCTTTCCATGAATCAGCACGGGTTTAGGAAACATCGTTCATGTGAAACTCAGCTTGCCCTTTTCTCACATGACATCTTGCGAGCCATGGACGAAGGGCAACAGGCGGATTGTGTTTTTCTCGACTTCAAAAAGGCGTTCGACACGGTGCCACACTGCAGACTGCTAACGAAGATACGAGCTTATGGAATAGGTTCACAGATTTGTGACTGGCTGGAAGACTTCCTAAGTAATAGAACGCAGTATGTTGTTCTCGACGGCGAGTATTCATCAGAGACGAGTGTATCGTCAGGCGTGCCCCAGGGGAGTGTGATAGGACCGCTATTATTTTCTATCTACATAAATGATCTGATGGACAGAGTAAGTTGTAATTTGCGGCTGTTTGCTGATGATGCTGTGGTGTATGGGAGGGTGTCGTCTGTAACTGACTGTAATAGCATACAGGTTGACTTAGACAAAATTTCTAGTTGGTGCGAAGAATGGCAGCTAGCTCTCAATGTAGAAAAATGTAAGGTGATGCGCATGAGTAGAAAAAACAATCCTATAATGTTCGAATACAGCATCAGTAGTGAGCTTCTTGATGCGGTCGCGTCGTTCAAATATCTAGGCGTAACATTGCAGAGCGATATGAAATGGAACGAGCATGTAAGGACAGTTGTGAGTAAGGCAGGCAGCCGACTTCGGTTTATTGGGAGAATTTTGGGAAGATGTACTTCACCTGTAAAGGAGACCGCGTATAAAACGCTTGTACGACCACGTCTTGAGTATTGCTCAAGTATTTGGGACCCGCAGCAGATCGGTTTGAAGGAAGACATAGAGGCGGTTCAGAGGCGAGCAGCTAGATTTGTTACCGGTAGGTTCGACCAATGCGCGAGTGTCACGGAAATGCTCCGGCAACTCAATTGGGGATCGCTGGAAGAAAGACGACGTTCTTTTCGTGAATTTCTGTTAAGTAAATTTAGAGGGCCGGAATTTGAAGCTGAGTGTAGTACGATCTTGCTGCCGCCTACTTACATTTCGCGTAAAGATCACAAAGACAAGATAAGAGAAATTAGGGCTCGTACGGAGGCATATAGGCATTCTTTTTTTCCTCGTTCAATTTGGGAGTGGAATAGGAAAGGAAATGCCTAGTAGTGGTACAGTGTACCCTCCACCACGCACCTTACGGTGAATTGCGGAGTATGTATGTAGATGTAGATGTAGTGGTACTAGTACCCTCCGCCATGCACCTTTGGGTGGATTGTGGAGTATGGATGTACATGTAGAATTATTTTTCTGTCTTTCATGGCTTGGAAGGTATAAATGTTCTAAATCTGTGCCTTCTTTTTGAATAGTCCTGTATTTACTCCTCAAAGGCGATGTGTTCTGAGACGGCAGGGCCCCTGTTTACACACCTTTCATCGTCCCGGACTGGTTTTGTGATCAAGAAGATGAAGTGTCGCACCTGTCTTGGCCACCATAGTCACTTACTCTACATATTCTACTTAGAAGAGCCGGCCGCGGTGGCCGAGGAGACTAAGGCGCTCCAGTCACGGTCTGCACGGCCACTACGGTCGGGGGTTCGAATCCCCCTTCGGGCATGGATATTTATGCCGTCCTAGTTCGTAAGTAGTTCATAAGTAGTTTGTAAGTTTAGGGACTGATAACCCCGTAGTTAAGTCCCATAGACTATACAAACATTTGAACATTTTACTTAGGAGAAAATGGCGCGTCTTTGCTAAGAACCTGCATCGTCGTTACCTGCACGTTCTCGTGCAACAGATACCGAATTCACGTATAATGATGTCAGAAACAGTACGAAGTTTGAAGCTAAGCACATCGCCTTCCCCCCACTGCAACATAAATCTTGCTAGCTGTTGGAGCAGCACAAGTTCTCGCCCGCCTTCGTGCCGTTATACCGCATCCCTTGAGAGGCGCGGAACTAATGGGTGATTGCTCACAGCTTATCTACCACGCGCTTTTGCGGCCTAATGCTGCTGGGCTGACGTCACAGCGCTGGCCAAGCATTAATGCAGTGGTTCCAAACCTGTGGTTCGCGGAGTGCAAGTGATCCGCAAGACCTAAAATATAGTCTGCGGAAGATTTTAAAATCGAACTTTTATTCATTTTAAATCTTGTGTGTTCAGGCAATCATTTTCATCTAATAGTTTCTGTTAGAGTACTGTTAAAACATGTTACTTTTGAGTTTTCGAATATGTTAAAAGTTTTGAGTAAAGTTACTTTTAGATTAGCACATTTCATTTTTCTTGAAACCTGTGGAACGCTGCTCAACACAAAGAAATCATAGAGGTCTCCGGTCTAAGGAAGGTTGCGGAGAGAAATATTATGTACTTATAATCTTCTGGACCCGCTGCGTCATATATGTCATTTAGAGACATTGGAAATTATTGATACCAAAGACTGTGCTTTTTATTAAATTATTTAATACGACAGGCTTGTTTCGGCGTGAATGCCATCGTCAGGTGTACCTTGTAAGATCGCTGCTTCTCTTATATGTACAGGTTGACAGCTGTCAAACATCGACAACATAAGAATATTTTAAAAAAAAGTATATATACATCTATATAAGAGCTATAGCAACAACAGTTCTTTTACATACATAAATAAGAACCTGTACATGTAAGAGAAGCAGCGATCTTACAAGGTACACCTGACGATGGCATTCACGCCGAAACAGGCCTGTCATATTAAATAATTTAATAAGAATCCGTCTTTGGTATCAATAATTTACAAATATTATGTACTTTGTCTCTGTGCGAATGGTGTGCTCTCTGTTTTATTCATTTTTTGATTCTTATAATGTTGCGTTTCTGAGGTGGATATGAGAAACTAGATGCGAATTCGTTGAAACTGACAAGAAAACGGGCTTGGACAAAACTCGATTGAATGGTGTCACAGACCAGTGCGTGGATTTTCTATAGACCTGGTTCACATTTCTGTAACAAATATAGAAGAACAATGCCATTTTCACCAAAGCTGTTATATAATCACTGTTATGTATACCACAATCAGCTGATTTCGGCTTTTGGCCGTTTTTAAGTGCATACACCTATAGTACTAAGTGCACGGACGAGAACAAAGTTAACAGTATAAAATAATTGCTGCCGTAGGGCATATGTTCATAAACATAAAACTCACCTTTTGTACGATGCCTGTAAGAAATCAAATGTTTTAAAGTGTTGACGAGTGTAGGACTTCGTAATGTTACGTGCTTTTAAGAACATAGGCGTACCCAGTTGAAAATGGTTAATAGTCGATATCGGATGACGGTGGGATAAACAAAAATAATTCTACATGGTCCGGTCACATAATGTGACTACCTCCTTTGTTCTACGTCAAACTACAATCATTAGCAGCGGCAGGTGGGAGCACTAGCAGTTGAGGGTGTACAAAGCGTGTCAGAAGGACGCGGAAAACAGTGCAGTCGTTGTCGTAATGTGGAAACGGAGCGAGTTATCTAACGCACGAAAGCACATTATCATTGTCTTTCGTGAATTTCCTAAACGGCTAGGTTTGGAAACTGTTCGCATGCTGCCGTTGTTGAAATATACCGTGCATAGCAAAATGGCGACATCTGTAACGCCAGTGAGGCATCTGAGGTGCACCACAGTCCATAGACGACAGGGATCAAAGAGGGCTGCGGAGATGTGTATGGGAGAATAGACGTGCAACTGTTAAGTGTTGTGCGTCGCTATTTCCCACAACGTCGGTGGTCCATGCAAGTCGCCGCGCCAGTACAAGACGGACGATAAGTCGCTGTAAAGTACTTGGGCCGCCGGGGGCGCCCGCAGTCTCTGTATCTCTTTGCTTGCCGCGTGCACTGGCCAATGGGAAGAAGGGGGCTCGTTACATATGCCGGCGCACCACACCAACACGACAGTTCGATACAGAAGTTCAGTACAGGAGTTCTATCTACGAGAACCAACAGCCTACCTTTAGTACAAACCGGAACAATGTACTATTGCCAGGAGTTGTAGTGATACAGAACTGTGTAATAGTTAGGAAGAATTTTGTACCACTAGAAGCACAGCAAAGAATTCATTTAATCAGGTAAATACATTGTATGTGGACTAATCAATTCTTTTAGTTACAGAACCATGTCCACACCCTTATTAGTCACATCTACATCTACATGGGATACTCTGCAAATCACATTTAAGTGCCTGACAGAGGGTTCATCGAACCACCTTTATACTATTTATCTTCCATTCCATTCTCGAATAGCACGTGGGAAGAAAGAACACCTGAATCTCTCCGTTCGAGCTCTGATTTCTCGTATTTTATTCTGATGGTCATTTCTACGTATGTAAGTGGGAGTCAACAATATATTTTCGCATTCTCAGGAGAATGTTGGCGATTGGAGTTTCGTAAGTAGCCCACACCGCAGCGATAAGCACCGTTGTTATAACGATTCCCATCCCAGATCCTGTATCATTTCCGTAACGCTGTCTCCCCTGTATCGTGGCAATACAAAACAAGCTGCCCTTCTTTGGACTCTTTCGATGTCCACCGTCTAACGCACCTGATAAGGATCCCACACTGGGCAGCAATACTCCAGAAAAGGACGGACAAGCGTAGTGTATCCAGTTTCTTTAGTAATTCTGTTGCATCTTTTAAGGGTTCTACCAATAACACACAGTCTCTGGTTCCCCTTCAAAATGTTCAAATGTTTGTTAAGCTTATGGGACTTAACTACGGGGTCATCAGTCCCTAAACTTACAAACTACTTATGAACTACTTACGAACTAGGACGGCACAAATATCCATGCCCGAGGGGGGATTCGAACCCCCGACCGTAGTGGCCGTGCTGACCGTGACTGGAGCGCCTCAGTCACCTCGGCCACCGCGGCCGGCCCTGGTTCCCCTTCCCCACGACATTATCTACGTGTTCTTTCCATTTTAAGTCTGAAGTAATAGTAATTCCCAGGTATTTTGTGGAGTTTACGGCCTTCACTTTTGATTGATTTATCTTGTAAATAAAGTTTAACGGATTTCTTTTCGTACTCATGTGGACGACTTCACACTTCTCATCATTTAGAGTCTATTTCCAATTTTTACACCATAGTGATATCTTATTCAGATCGTTCTGCAGTTGGTTTTGATCTTCAGATGATTTTACTAGGCGGTAAATGACGGCGTCATCTGCAAACAATCTAAGAGAGCTACTTAGATTTTCCCCTAAATCGTTTATGTAAATAAGGAACAGCAGAGGACCAATAACACTACCATGCGGAACGCCCGATATCATCTCTGTTTTACTCGATGCTTTACCAGCGATTACTACGAACTGTGTCCTATCTGACAGGAAATCCCCTATCCAGTCGCAAATTTGCGGTGATATACCATAACCACGCAATTTGATTAAAAACCGGTCAACCTCCTGATCCTACTGCATCCAGAGACATAACATTAAGTAACTGGACTCCCAGATGAACAAAAGTGCTACCAAGTGTGTCACCCCAATGAGCATTCAGCGAACATTTCTACGTTTGTGGCCGCGGCGGAGCGGCCGAGCGCATTGAGACGCTACGCTACGATGCGCGAGGTCGTTCCCCATTGGGGGTTCGAATCCCCCCTGGGGCATGGATGTTTGTGTTGTCTTTAGTATAAGGTAGTAGATAAGTAGTTTGTAAGTTTAGGGACTGATGACCCCGCAGTAAAGTCCCATAAGCTTAACAAACATTTCAACATTTCTACGTTTGGGCCTCTGCAGCAGGCACCTGGTACATGCACCAATGCTGACTGCTGTTTATCGGCGACGAAGCACAGAAACTATACGTCAGCTGAGTGCCAGCGGGTAGCATTTTCAATTGAATCAGATTGTGTGCTTCATCTGTTTGATGGTATTGGCGTGTACGGCGTGAAATAACTGGTCCAGAGGGAGCAGTGTAGTCTGGGGAACGTTTCTGTGGCATGCCCTGGGTATTTTCTTTATTCTGGAACGCACAAAGGCACATAAACGACCATACATCTATCCATGTGGATCAGCTCCACCCCTACATACAGTTTGTTTATCCTCGGCACGAATGCATCTACCAGCAGAACAATACGAAGTGTCACGCAGCTCTGACTGTATGTGCGTGGTTCGAAGAGCACCATTATGAGTTCAACACACCCCCTAGCTACAAATCTCCCCGGCTTTAAATCCAATCAAGAATCTGTGGGACCACTTCTGTCGGGCTGTTCGCGCCATGGGTCCTCAACCGAGAAACCTTGTACAATTGGCCGGGGTAGTGGAGTCGGTTGCTCTTTTCACTATCCAGAACCTGAGAGACACTCTTCTTGCAGTGGTCCACGTTGCAAAAGGTGGTTATTCTGAGTTTTGAAAGGTGGTCAAATTAATGTGACTGGACAGCAGCCAGTGTGGAGAATATCCACCGCATCCTTACGTACAAGTGATATCTGCAATGAGACACTTAATTATACAATATTTACATCAATGTAACTTCCTGTTACAACTACAACTGCTAGCAGATTTTCAAAGATATTACTACTTCTTCAGTCTGTTAAACAACGAGTACAGTATTTTCCAGTTTTTTACTAATATTTCTCTCTAGTGAAACGAAGCTTTCATATGCTTTATACTGTGATGTTTAATTGGTATAACGCTTCGTCAAAACATTCGGTCCAGGCGTGTGAGATGCTACTCCACAACAGCACCACGGACAAATAAAGTGCCGGCCGCAGTGGCCGGGCGGTCTGCGGCGTGCCAGTCACGTTGTGCACGGCAACTACAGTCGGGGGTTCGAATCCCCCCTCGGGCATGGATGTTTGTGCCGTCTTTAGTATTAGCTAGTTCATTAGTAGTTTGTAAGTTTAGGCACTGATGACCTCGTAGTTAAGTCTCATAAGCTCTACAAACATTTGAAACAAATAAAGTCGCTGTCCTCTCGTTAATGTTTGTTATTAGAACCAACAAGACTGTCTTTTTAAGATTTCGGATCGATGTTCTTTAAAGTTTCTCTCCATTTCTTGGGACCGTCTTAAATCGCATGTGAATCAAGGCTAAACGAGACTTGGGATTCGATATCGTGCAGAAGCTCCGAAGCTCTGGTCAACGCACGAGTCAGTGTGTTGCGTAACGGAGGGCGAAAAAGGAGAGTATCGACCTGGCACACAATCCCCTTCGCCTGCTTTTGCAAAGATAGCAGCGGCTCTAATCTTCCCCATTTCCTGTTCTTGCCGAGAATGTCCAATCAGACACTGACACTGACTTCTTCTTCATGTATGGAAGGTACTCACGTTTTGAACTAACCTGCAGCTAATCATCTTTTGTTTCTACTTTTTCTTCAGGCTTCAGTAGATATGTCACCTCAAATAGTATTAATTTGTGATTCCTTGTTATCATATCCTGATGGGATTAAGCATTAGGGTCGCTTATATTTTCTCATAAGTGACGTTACATCTGCCTTCAACAAGTTTTTCGTAGAAATAATACGGTTAGTTGCTTGCTCTTATTGCATGAAGACGTGTAGAGGGAAAGAGCAATAATATTTATGCTGTCTTCAGTTTAACTGACTCAGCTGTAACAACGGCATGATGCAATCGCGTGATTCTTGAATTGGGTAAGTGTTCTCGTACCATGTGGAGCATCAAATATTAAAATGTTTGTAAAGCTACGGGACCAAACTGCAGTGGTCATCACTCCCTAGGCTTACGAACTACTTAAACTAAATTATGCTAAGGACAACACACAGACATTCATGGCCGAAGGAGGACTTGGCCATCCAACGGGGAGCAGCCACGCACTCCGCAACAAATCGCATTAGAGCGCACGGCCAAACCCACGCGGCTATGCCTCATCCTGCTACAACCATCGGCGTGATGTAGCAACAATCGTGATTAATTTGAGCAGAGAACTAGTTTCATGGTTTCAGCGTTTAGTTGTATTGTACGTCATCCGTTTATTTCCTAGCTGCTGATGTCAATCAATCAGCAATAGTGTACGTACAACTCATCTATTGAGGAACCACATTAACAACAAGACCTCTTTCACCTTCCTCAGTGTTGTTTACGCATGAGTTATCTACAAGGTGATGAAAGTCCTAGGATAGATAATAATATCGTACCGGATCTCCTTTTACAAGTCGTTGCAGGTCACCCTGCCGGCCGCAGTGGCCGAGCGGTATGCGGCGCGCCAGTTACGTTCTGCACGGCCACTAAGGTGGGGGGTTCGAGTTCCCGCTCGGGCATGGATATTTGTGCCGTCCTTAGTATTAGCTAGTTCATAAGTAGTTTGTAAATTTAGGGACTGATGACCCTGTAGTTAAGTCCCTTAAGCTCTACAAACATCTGAATATTTTTGCAGGTCTCCTACTGGGATATTGAGCCATTCTGCCTCTAGAGCTACTCATAATTGCCAAAGTGGTGCCAGTGTAGGATTTGTGCACAAACTGACTTCTCACTTATTTGCCATAAATGTTCGATGGGATTCTTATCCAGCGATCTGGATGGCCAAATCATCAGCTAGAATCGTCCAAAATGTTCTTCAAACCAATCGCGAACAATTGGCGTCCAGTGTCATGCGGAAATATCTGGAAATATTAAGTCCTTGAATGCTTGAAGATAGCCAACAAGTAGCCAAATATAACAGTTTCCAGTCGACAATCTGTTCAGTTAGACCAGAGGACCCAGTCCATTCCATGTAAAAACTGCCCACACAAGCTTACATAGTGCATTGTGACAACTTGGATTCATGTCTTCTTGGGTTCTTCGTCGCACTCTGATCAAGCCACCGATATGCTAACGATCCTAGGAGGGGCACTGCAGGGGATATCGTGCCTTTAGCAATGGTAATTCTGTCCGTAGTCTGCTGTCTCAACGGATACGTTCGTTGTACGCCCCACATTGACTTCTGCGGTTATTTCACGCAGTGTTGCTTGTCTCTTAGAACTGACAACTCTCCGCAAACGTCACAGCTTTCGGTCAATAAAAGTAGGCCGTCGGCCACCGAGTTGTCCGTGGTGAGAGGTAATACCTAAAATTTGATATCCTCGTCACAATATTGACACTACGACTCTCGTAATACTGAATTCCCTAACGTTTTCCGAAATGGAATGTCCCATGTGTGTAGCTCCAACTACCATTTTGTGTTCAAAGTCTGTTAATTTCCGTAGTGCGGTCCTAATCATGCCGGAAACCTTTTCACACAAATCACCACAATACAGATGACAGCTCTTCTAAACACCTATCTTTTATACCAAGTAAACGCGATACTGCCGTCATCATCATCTGTGCATATCGCTGTTCCACATCATTTGCGCACGCGGGCACTGCCAACACCGCTTAGAGACAAGGGGACGTATGAATAAAATGGAGTATCTACTTCATACTCTGAATTCCAGAGAACATACTCAGGTTCGCATGAATAAAGGGAGTCGAAGAATATACTTCAGCCGAGTACGTTCTCAGCGTGGGTAACAGGGTGGGGGAAGTTGCTCACAGCAGAGAGCATTCTACAATTTCGTATGAATAAAACTAGAGAAGTTTCTCACGACCGGAGAACAGTCTCCGATTTCTGAAGTGAGGTCTCCATCATACTCCGTTCTGAGTAACTTCTATTAAGGTTACGTTTTACTGTGGTTTGTAATTAAAATGACAACATTTGTGTTACTTAGAAGGCAAAACAAGTTCTTTTATACGTAGTCTTTAAGAAGTACGAGGGGATCTAAAAAGTTAATGCAAATAATAACATTTTGTAGACGAATAACTTCTTTCAGAAAAATCGTGAGTGTGACACTTCAAGCATTTTATATAATGACGAGAGTGATGTAAGACGAATGTTTTCATTACCGACATAGAAATGAAACACAAGTGGATTCATCACCGTGTTTTACTCATTTGTTTGGAGTGTATATTTACAGTTGTAAACAGTTACATAGCAAAATAATATTGTGTTTTTAAATAGGGTGTATTAGTAAGGCCTTGTGATGTTAGTCCCAAATAAAGTGCATCCCAGGACTTCACAGTTTCTATCATAAAATAAATATCGCTGCAATACCAGGTAGGCCTACTGAAGTATTGTTTCTATCCAAACCGGTTGGCATATTTAAAATGCGTTTTCTGTCTTCGTAATCGTAACTTCTGTTATGTTATAAGTAAATAGGCACGACAGGAAAATTAATAACTGATTAATTACACACCTAGCAGTCTGTTTCTTGTAACAAAATCGCATGGCCTAACGCTTATGAACAGACCATTGGGTGTCATATTTAACGACAAGTATCTCAAGTTAGAAAGCTCCGACATCATTCCACGTTGAATATGTGATGCATTCTTAAAATTTCGTTCGCAAATTGTGCTAACCCAACTTCAATAACAAAAAAAGTTTCTCGCGTAACGAAAATTTTGTATCGTCAGAAGAATACATTTTCGTAAAAAGTGCAGTGCACATTTAGTCTTAAAAATATGCTCCTTCATAACTATCTAATATCTAAACGTAATACAGTTCTTCCTGAACACGTAGACGCCTACTCCATATCTGTACACTTAATAATTTGCCTGATTGGGCTAGTTTAAAGAAATAAACAATTGAACAGCCGTTCTGTGCTGGACATGACACACGGAGAACCTATTCAAGAAGGAGGGGAGCTAGCGAGAATGAACTTCCTGCTCAGAGCATATGCTTCCAAGCTTTTGTTCATACGAAAGTGAGAACTTACTCAGAGAACGTTCTTTCGCTTTGAGAATCTTCTCTGGAGTATGTGCTCATTTTTATTCATATGGCCCAAGGCCTCACAACAGCCCGTGTCACGTCACATCGATAGGCCGCGATAGCTAGCTTACTGGTTGGCCGTTGCGACACAACCCACTGCCTCGCAGTGGCCAGCCAGTCAGCTAGCGGTCGCCGCCTAACGGTATAAAGTGACAAGGACTTTTGTGAACCCTTGTCTCTAGACGTTGTTGGCACTGCAAGCATTTTTACCGCCGTGTGGGCACGATGTGAGCACAGCTCGCTATCTCTTACTCGCGACAGCACCGAAGACTGCCGACAGTACATGATCGAGCTTGTAGTCATGTTAGAAGTATTCTTTGCACTGTCGTAATTACTACACTATGACAATGTAATGAATACATACGATAAATATAACATTTACATAGTATTTGAGAAATTATAGCGTTAAAGACCAAACTTGTGTTGTACAAAAGTTGTACATAAGTAATTTTGAATATCTTTGATAGATATTAATTTATTGCATTTTACATATTTTTGGTGCAAATCGGTCTAATATTTTTAATTCTATTGTATTCTATCTCTTTGGCCCTTTCCCTCACATGCAGGGTCGGCACTGTGTTAACCACGGACTTGGCAGGTGTTAATATTTACAGGGTGGCAGGATGCCCTTCCTGCCGCCACCCCATGCCCCCAGGGGGAAATGTGTACCCCAAATGTCTGCGTATAGTTTTATAAGTGTGCGAAAGTGTAAAGTGTTACGAAATGTTTGCGCACCGTGTAAGTGAGCTGGGACTTGGGGACCAGCCCGGTAATCACCTGGGCGGATGTGGAAACCCGCCTAAAAACCACATCCAGGCCGGCCGGCACTCCGACCCCTTTCGTTAACCGGGGCCGGTACGCCTGCCCGTCTCGGAAAGCGGTGTTAGACCACATGGCTAACCGAGCGGGTGGTGTAATATTTTCAGTAAATAATCTTTATATCTCAACTCAAACGAAACATTTAAACGTTTAGCTCTGTGTGTTTGTTTGTTGCACTATGAGGTGTGTATGGGCCAAATATGAAGACATAATGTCACAGATGTCCTGAAAAAAGATACGTAAGTGACAGAAAATGTAGACACCAACAAAATGAATTTAAAGATTAAACTCATTTTTTTTTTAAAATTATACGTTCTCAGAATGTTCCAGGACTGTACTTAGGAGCTTCTCTGTTCTCAAGACTTGCCCTGTAACTACTTTTCTTTCGCCTTGTTTCTTTTGCAAGGCCATTCATAGATATGTCACCTCATGATAACACGATGACAGGCAATTTCCTTAACAATGGGCAGAGTGAATGCACCATCCTTGAAGGCCAAACGCTGTAACACTTTCCTTATGTTTCCGTAATTAAAAACAATCACAGCATCATATGTAGCAACTGTAGATGA
The DNA here is from genome assembly GCA_026315105.1 of Locusta migratoria. Lineage (NCBI taxonomy): Eukaryota > Metazoa > Arthropoda > Insecta > Orthoptera > Acrididae > Locusta > Locusta migratoria. Next base: position 341,554,729 of record CM048755.1, read on the forward strand.
TGAAAATGTTGCCTTGGGCCAACGTTTCCAGATACGTACCTTCAGACACGCATTTGGATACTGTGTTTTGCTATGAACACATTTCTTTAGTATGTCAGGAGTTGACTGGAAACTAAACGTTGGGGTTGATAGCATTCGTGATACATTTAGGACTGCATTTCATATGGGTGTAGGAACTGTTAACCCTCTGGTCCAGACGTCAGTAATTCGTTGTTCATCTCCGTGAACCTGTGACATAGTGACACATCTTTTGTATCCCACACAACAAATTTCTTCCTTCTCTTCCCACACCAACATATCTTAGACCATGTCAAGTCAGAGTTGAAACCAAGATACACATACAATTGAGCACAAAACAAATTATACGAATTTACAAAACAATATAAACACTCCTACAGCAAGTGACTGGTAAGTTGAAGAAAATTGTATTTCATTCTAAACACTTGTGACAACCCACATTTAACTGGAAACCATGGCGTAATCGAGAGGAATATTCCGATACCAGATTTCTGTGAATTTAACTAACGTTTTCAACAGTCCGAAAATATGAATACCCCTTGGAACACTAGCAAATGCACGCGATACTGTACCAAAACTGTGCTGGCTGGAGATGTCGGAAACACTACGGGTGGACGGCGGCAGTGTGCGTCGATAGCTGCAAGTCGCGGACCCGGAGATAATTCAGCTTCGTATTCCAGAAGCAATATTTAACTAATATCAGCCAACTTCGACCATGGCGGATCTCAGTGCCTACGATCTCACTAGTTCGGCTATGTCGTGCCAGTACAGTTAATTTATATGTGAAACACGAATGTACTGTATGCAGAGATGACACCAGAACTGTGACAATCGCAATTAGCGCGTCGGTGCTTCTAATATCAGGCAGGCTGACCTTGCTCGCGGCTTGCCAATACTCAGCACTATTAGCACAAATTTTGGAGCAACTCCAAAAGTTGTACCACAAACTCTAAGTATAGCTGCTCGACGACAAGTATAAACTGAGAGCAGAAGAGAAGTGTCTGCTCTCCTCGGCTGCTCAAACACCAGTCTCCTTCTCTCTAAACACCCCGTCTCATCTATGCAAAGCCTACAGGCTCCGCCTATCTCTACTGAAACGCCAATCCATAGCCAGGCACCAAAGTATGGCCAATCACGGCTTGCGTTCGGGAGTCGGACAGCCGAAACCCCTTATTATAAAACAGCAGCCAATGGCCAGCTCTCCCTCGTTTTCACCAGTCGGGCCTCACCCTTACGTCCGGCGTTCTCACGGTAGCGGCGGATGGCCTTCAGGCACCTTCGAAAACACGGCCAGCAAGTTGTTCCCAGCAAACGGCCAACTCCCTCACTATTGTTTAATAGCGGCGCCCGCCAGCTTGGCGCCAGAGACGTACAATGTCCTTGCAGCTACCACCCTGGCGTTCGCCAACTCGGCGCCAGACGTCTCAGTTCTCCCTTCGAAAAGCACCGTACACTGCCCATGGAGATGTATTGTATTGTTCCAGACGCTCCCGCCTAGACCACGCCAGCGTCGGTGGCGCCAGCCAGATACTTGGAAGGCTCGCGCCTCAGTCCTACCTGCTGTGGCCTTCGGCCGTAAGGCGTCTTCTGGAAACTGCTGACCCTCCAAATAACAGAGCCACCCTCGTGCTCACCACCCGTCGCCGTTAGCTCTGAATGCGTGTTTTTCCCCCCTGCTACAGACCTCACACAACCAAGTAACAGAATATTTCACTTTCGCCACAAGTTATTAAATCGATAACCTTCTAATAATCTAATAAAATTAACAAGGTTGCATTGTCCTTTTACTGTTGGAAAGCAACGAGGCAGTACTGAAATCTCTCTCGATAAACACGGCTGATGGCTGCTAAGTTTTCTTACTGTTTTCATTGACTACATAATTCATAGAAATTTACGAAGCGGATATGGCGCTCAGTAATTTTAGACAACTGAAGAAATGTTGTGTGTTGTTGGGCACCCATCCATCTCTGCCTCTTGATTCATCCAAGTTGAAATGTAGCAAACAGGCTTAGAGGAGGAAGAGGACACAGTATAGAATTAAAAAGTTTTTCATGATTTTCGTATTTTTGTACTTCAGATCCGCAAGTTATAAAACATTCATCTATTTTGTACATTTATATCAATTTTGTAGTTGATGAAATACTAACTTTTCAAAATAAATAACTAATAAAATCGTTCATAATTACAATATACTGTACTAAACATTATTTACATTATAATTCCTCTTTCAGTGCTTTTTACATATCTTCATACATTACTGGTATTATTTTCGTCAATGTGCACTGCAGTAGTCGAGTACTTATTTTAACTAGAGTAGTTTTCTTCTTTTGCAAGATATCGTAGCGTTACATCATGCGTTACATCGCATGTATAGCATTTATGGGGTAAATTTTCTGCTTTGTAATTTGAGAAACCACTTTTATGAGCTCATCATTAAATGCACTATCGTCCATTCGCAGTTCCCGTTACAAATTTGGTTGTGCACATTTTATTATTTACCGGTGAAACCTATGGCTTCAAGAAAATTTATTTATTTATTTTTTCAAACACAACGCTGTTGTCGTACATGACCTGCCCAACTTAATAATGTGTTGTCTGCCATTCTGAAGGAACTTTGATCAAATATTGGATGACAGTGTAATACCCCCTGTTGTCGTCACGTCAAAGATCTTTGTCAAAGAAATGGGACCAATATTTTATCCCATTCCTTTGTCCAATTAATTTGATAGTGTAATACCGGCCGTAACCTCGAACAGTTTTGTATCTCCTGAGGAGATACGTTTACTAACAGAAGTTGACGTTGCTAATGTCCCTGCCGCTGTGGAGTAGCCGAGCGGTCTAAAGCGCCTCGCTGCAGAGCGCGCGGTTGCTCGCCGTGGAGGTTCGAGTCCTCCCTGGGGCATGGGTGTGTGTGTGTTGTCCTTAGGTTAGTTTACCTAGGTTTAAGTAGTTTGTAAGCTACGGACTGATGACCACACAGTTTGGTCCGATAGATTTACAAACATTTGAACATTTGCTAATGTCCTGAAAATATTTCGGACATTTTTTCAGAGCTGATTTTATGCTTCTACTTCATTCTTATGAATATTTATCATTTGGTAAATCGTACACAGTAAACTGAACATTTTTATTGATTACTGTTACCAGGGAGTCATCCTGACAGTATTTCATCTCTTTGCTGTATAAAACACTTGTCTCTTAAATCCCCGGTGGTTGCGGCTCCGTGAATCAGGCAGCTGGCAGGATGTTCGTGTGAGGAAATATTGGCTGTCGATGACATTACTCGTCTGTATTCCTAAGAAGTTGTTGAACATTAGATACGCCAGAGGCGTTAAAGTTTCACATGGCCATTGATTTTGAGGAAGGGAAGAATTTGTGAGTTTATACAGCGCTGAATTAACGATATTCACAACATAATAATTGTATGAATGTTTCTAAAGCAAGCCTTCCATGTGGTCTAACAGCCTGAGGCAGGTTTTGCATATGGACGGCACTACCTACCCCAATATTACCAGCGAGGAAAAAATGTTTGTTCAAATGTTTGTAAATCTATCGGACCAAACTGCGTGGTCATCAGTCCGTAGCTTACAAACTACTTAAACCTAGGTAAACTAACCTACGGACAAACACACACACCCATGCCCCAGAGAGGACTCGAACCTCCACGGCGAGCAACCGCGCGCTCCGCAGCGAGATACCAGCGAGGAAAGAGACGCACAGTTCAATGTAGAATCCAAACCACGTGTCGTTCGTTGGGAATCTTCACATGACTAAGAGGGGTAGGCTAGGTAGAGGGCAGACTGAAATATACGAGTACAGCGTCCGACTGTGATTCGGTGCCGCAACCTATCGGTTTTCAGGCACGCTGTTTTCTATTAGAGCACAAGGCCTCACGGGACACAGTGAGAATTATCTTTGTTATTTATACGTGTCGGCCTTCAGCAAGGGCCAACAGGATACACGCACAGCGTATGGCTAGGAGTGGTTGCTCAGGAAAACAAAAACAGGTTTCTAAATTAGATGGGTGGAATTTTCTTCATACTACATTGTAACTCACACGCCGTCGTGTCAGCATTGATAGCGTGGAGCCAAGAGGATAAATTACTGTAATTGATAATATGTTTATAATTATAATTTACGCAGATTGATAGCGTGTGATACAAGTGAATTGTTTTTCTCAGTGTTTCCACAGCATAGAAGCTCCCACAGTACGTAGCGTTGTGTTGAAACTTGTGCAACCGTCGCATCAACTGCTTTGTTTCAGCAGTGTGGCTTTCTCTACAGAGTTTCTACAGCAGCATAATAATATTCTGTATCTTCATATACACACCATAACCTTTATATTTTATTTGTTGCCATCCGCGGTGGCCGAGGGGACTGCGTCGCGCCCTTCACGGTCTGCACGGCCACTACGGTCGGGGGTTCGAATTCCCCCTCGGGCATGGATATTTGTGCCGTCCTCGGTATTAGCTAGTTCATAAGTAGTTTGTAAGTTTGGGGACTGATGACCCCGTAGTTAAGTCCCATAAGCTCTACAAACAATTGAATTGAATTGAATTTTATTTGTTAAAAGCAAGGAAATGAATAGAATTATGATATGCAGTCTAAGTATTATGAGTAGGTCAAATGTTCAAATGTTTGTTAAGCTTATGGGACTAAACTACGGGGTCATCAGTCCCTAAACTTACAAACTACTTACGAACTACATTATACTAAGGACGGCACAAATATCCATGCCCGAGGGGGAATTCGAACCCCCGACCGTAGTGGCCGCGCAGACCGTGACTGAAGCGCCTCAGACCCCGCGGCCACCGCGGCCGGCATGAGTAGGTCAAAAAGAAAGCCTTACACTGAGGTGACAAATGTAGTTTGACACCTAATATCGTGGCGACCTCCTTTCTCAGGACGATTAACAAGGAGACGTTCCGGTCTTGGAAATTCAGCTGGGATGAGACTTCGCATGTTAGCAGTATGCGACAAGGGTGTCCACTCATGGAAGTGTTAAAGCGCACTAGACAGAAAATTCCGAGAAAAAAGGGCACTGAAATTTAAGAGCAACTTAGCTATATTGTATATACTAGTCAATGAGTCGTGTATTGAGGTATGGCGAAAACGTTTAGGAGGTAGTGTACCTGAATATCATGTTGATGACCAGGTTTGATCCTAGCTGTGGGTCGTTTTATTTTCTGTTTCAATTACAATATTTTCGTTTTAATAAGTCGAATAGTTCAAATGTTTGTAGAACTTATGGGACTTAACTACGGGGTCAACAGTCCCTAAACTTACAACTTAGTTGTGAACTAGCTTATACTAAAGACGGCACAAACTTCCATGCCCGAGGGGGGGATTCGAACCCCCGACCGGGAACGGCCTCGCGCATCGTAGCATAGCGTCTCAATGCGCTCGGCCGATCCACCGCGGCTCGAATAGTTCCAAATGCATTTAACACTTAATGTCGGCAGATTTAAGCGTTAAATACTATTGTCATTAGAATTTTACTAAAAAAGTAGTCGAAATTGTAAGCTGTGAAAAGATTTTAAATATTCGTTGTAAATTCGAGGAACCGGTTTCTTCGTGGAAAAGCAGAGTATAACTGTTGTCCTATTGTTTTATACAAACAACAGACGGTTATGTAGAGTGAAATAATAAATACTAGAGGACCCGTGAGAATACTTCGCACCGTTAGAGGAATGACAAAATCAAAATGTTCAAATGTTTGTAAATCTATCGGACGAAACTGCGTGGTCATCAGTCCGTAGCTTACAAACTACTTAAACTAAGGTAAACTAACCTAAGGACAACACCCCCCCCCCACGCCCCAGGGAGGACTCGACCCTCCGACGGAGCAACCGCGCGCTCCGCAGTGAGGCGCCGTAGACCGCTCGGCTACTCCACCGCGGCCGAGGAATGACAAAAAAGTTGGGGAAAATGGAAGTAAAGTTCACGCATAGTTTTCTTCAGAATCAATCAATTCAAATGTCTAAAAGTGCAAACGAACGAGCGTGGTCCGCTGAGTGTTGTTACGTCAAAAGGAACTGCGTACCTTAGAACCGAATATCGTAAAACGAACCGATTAAAATATTTACCGCGTTCGAATAAAAGTAAAGGATGTAAAGACTTAGGTTAATTCTGATACTTGACGACAAATATGCGAATGAATACTTTTCGTTGAAAAAAAAAAAAGGAAGTAAATAGGTCGGATAAACGGCCTGACCGACTGACTTTAGTTTACAGCAAGGACATCCCTATAAGAAATTTACAGAAGGAAATTGCGTTTGAGTGTAGGAAAAGGAAGGCGAGAGGTATGTAAATTCTGATACTTTATGACAAATCTGTGGATGAATACCTTTCGTTTAAAACAAAAATGGATGAAGTCGGCCGGGTAGTTTGGTCTGGCCGACTTTAGTTTTAGGGGATTATAGTTTTAGGGGACTTTAGTTTTCGTAGATTCTTTTAATATATAAGAAGATAAGAAAAATTGTTTCTTGAAGGTAGGTTAGAAACTGCAGTGCCCACATGACAAGGAAAACATGCTACCACCTGCGTTATTAGACCGTGCAGCAGCCCAGCCTTCACTGATAAAAATGTAAATGTTTGTAAATCTTATGGGACTTAACTACGGGGTCATCAGTCCCTAAACTTACAAACTACTTACGAACTAGGACCACACAAATATCCATGCCCGAGGGGGGATTCGAACCCCCGACCGTAGTGGCCGTGCAGACCGTGACTGAAGCGCCTCAGTCCCCTCGGCCGGCCCTTCACTGATAAGTGATGGTGGTGATGATGATTGGTGTTTTAGGGCGCTCAGCAGTCACTGGCAAGTGTTACAGTTAAATATGCGCTGCGCTTAAAACTTTAGACTTCTTTTTTTGGAATTTTCTGGATAGTGCGCTTTAGTAGTTCACACCCTGCGAAGTCCCATCCCGAACGGAATTCCAGAGACCAGCAGGCCTCCTTATAGCACGGCACCTTGGCGTGGCATGGCCTCAACAATTCATTCAAGTCCTCTATAGGGATATTGACCCATGCCGCCTCTATAGTTGTCCATATGTGCGGAAGTGTTGCCAATGCAAGATTTTCAGCACGAAATGACCTCTCGATCATGTCCCATAAATGTTCGATGGGATTCATGTCGTCCAGAGCGTGTAATCAGAATAATTGCTGGAGCCCACCCAAGAGCATCCTGCAGACGTTTATTTAGGGATCTAGGGATCTTCACTGTAGCTTCACAATATATATATTCACTCATGAAATTTGTTATTAACAATCCGACCCAATTCCAAAGTAATAGCGGTGTGCATAGCTACAACGCTAGGAGAAAGGATGATATTCACTATTCAAGGTTAAATCTAACTTTCGCTCAGAAAGGGGCGAATTATGCTGCCACAAAAGTCTTTGGTCACTTACCAAGTAGCATCAAAAGTCTGACAGATAGCGACATAGTATTTAAAAAGAAATTAAATGAATTTCTGAATGGCAACTCCTTCTACAATGTAGATGAATTTATAGATAAAACTTTAAAAAAATAAAAACAGCAACAAATGTAATAAAAAATCCTTAAAATATTGATTGTCAAGTGTAGACAACATTTACTAAACTGACACGTTCCACATCATTATGAAATGTCGTAGATATGATCTATGGAACAAGTATTAATCTAATCTAACCATCAAACCAATCCGAACAACTGTGGCCCAGTGACATGGCGCGTTGAAAACCATTAAAATTCCATCGTTGTTTGAGATCATGGAAGTCTATGGTCTCCAAGTAACCGAACCCAGCCATTTCCAATCCATAATCGATTGAATTGGATCAGAGGGCGCAGTCTATTCCATGTGAAACAACCCACGCTGTTACGGGGCCACATCCAGTTTTCACAGTGCTTTGCTGACAGATTGGCTGCGTGGAATCATGGCGTCTGCGCCACGCGTCATCTAGCGTCCGGATTACGAACCTGGGTGAGGCGCTGCAGGCATTGCGTGCTGTTATATATAGTAAAGGCACTCGAGTCGGCCATTAACGCCAAATTGCGCTGTACCACCCTAACGGAAACGTTCGTCGCACGTCCAGCATTGACTTCTGCGTTTATTGCACGCAGTGTTGCTTGTCTGTCAGCACGGACAACTCAACAGAAACGTCGCTGTTCTCGGATATTAAGTGCAGGCCGTGCGTTGAGAGGTGATGCAAGAAATTTGGTATTCTCGGCACACTGTTGACACTGTGGATCTCGCAATATCGAATTCCGTAACTATTTACAAAATGGAATGTTCAGATGTTTGTAAACCTATTGCTATGGTCATCAGTCCCTAGACTTACGAACTACGACATTCTATATTAAATTATTGCAGGGAGCTGAAATTATTTTTTATTTTCTTTGTGTTTTTCGAATTTGCACAACAACCTTGGCCGGCCACAGTGGCCGAGCGGTCTGTGGCGCGCCAGTCACAGTCTGCACGGCCGCTACGGTCGGAGGTTCGAATCCCCCCTCGGGTATGGATGTTTGTGTCGTCTTTAGTATAAGGTAGTTCCTAAGTAGTTTGTAAGTTTAGGGACTGATTACCCCGTAGTTAAGTCCCGTAATCTCTACAAACATTCGAAACAACAAGCTCGTTTCAGCATAGTGCCACTTTCAAGTGCGTCTGCAGATGTTAATACATTGCTTATTATTTACGTCTTAAGAAGTAATATAAGAAGGTATAATACAATTACAAATTATAATATTATTAGCCGGTCGCGGTGGCCGAGGGGACTGAGGCGCTCCAGTCACGGTCTGCACGGCCACTACGGTCGGGGGTTCAAATCCCCCCTCGGGCATGGATATTTGTGCCGTCCTTAGTCTTTGTTAGTTCATAAGTAGTTTGTAAGTTTCGGGACTGATGACCCCATAGTTAAGTCTCATAAGCAATACAAACATTTGAACATTTTATAATATTATTTACGTCAAGGTGTTAGTGACATACATATAGCATCTGGTAGACAACTGTTAACTTGTCTGTTCCTATATAATAATTTTATTATCGAATTAATTCGTTCAAGTTTGACGTAATTTCGTATTTTGACAGTTGGAGCACAGATGCTTAATGTTTACATTATTATGTCTTTGGATGTCAGGGATAGTGTATATGGCATAGATATTATGTAGTATACATTTACTATGTTGATTTTTCATAGGTAGGTGTATGGATTTAACGTCCTTGGCATGGATGATTATTTTTATATCTTTGGGAATGGTGTATGTAGTAAATGTTTTTATACGCGCTATATGTTGTGCAAATTCGTAAAACACAAACAAAATAAAAAATAATTGCAGCTACCTGGAATAATTTAATATAAAATGTCGTATTTCGAAGTCATAAATGCTGCTGGCCCCATCAACAAGAGACTTATAAACTACTTAAACGAACTTACACTATGGACAACACACCAGTGTTCGAGGGAGGACTCGAACCTCCGGCGGGAAGGGCCTCCCAAACCGTAGCACGACGTCTTAGACCACGCGGCCATTCCGCGCGCCAGAATGAAATGTCTCATGCGTCCAGCCCCAACTACGATTCTGCTTGTTAATTCCCATCATGTGGCCGTAATCACTTCAGAAACCCACTCACATCAATCGCCGGAGTTCAAATGATAGTTTTGTCAATGCACCGGAATTTTTATGCCTTGTGTACGCCTTACTACCGTCATTTGTACATATCCCTATCCTGTGACTTTTGCCATATCAGTGTATTATTTACATGATGTAAAATGTAAACTTTCACGGCCGGAAAGGTCAATATTACTAAAAATTTCTGGGCTATTATGCCGTGGTCTTATGGATTTATTATTAAAACCCGACATTTTGTCCCCAACTGCGGAGGACATTTTCAAGGGGGATCGTGGCACTTTTGAATGCCCGATGCACACCCTGACTCGCTACTGACTGAAGCCAAACTCCGTTTACGAGGGTTCGCGCGCAGAGGTGTGACGTCAGATGTTTTTGATATGCGCGCGCAATTCGTTGTTGCCAATTGCCGTCGTCCGTTAATATCGTCCCATGGTGGAAGACTGTTACATTTCTTCTACAACACCGGAATCCAGATTTCATTTAGTTTCACGCCCTCCCCCATCCTATACAAATTATTGGGGTGTTTTACAATTTCTGTAGCTTCTCTGTACAGTCTTTCGTGGTATCCATTTGTGGTTGCTAAAACCCGAGTCGTATCAAACTGAATAAGGTGGTCCCCTGGTTGAAAAACATGTTGAGCAACAGCTGATCTGTCAATCTCTCCCCTTCTACAGTTCCCCTTGTGCTCTTCTAGTCGTGTTTTGATTGTTCTTTTTGTGGTACCCACGTATACGTCTCCACACATACACGGAATCCTATAAATTCATGCATTTTCCAGCGGTTTGCGAGCAACTTTCGCTGATTTCAAGTGTTCAAATGTTTGTTAAGCTTAAGGGACGTAACTGCGGGGTCATGAGTCCCTAAACTTACAAACTACTTACGAACTACCTTAAAGACGACACAAACATCCATGCCCGAGGGGGGATTCGAACCCTCGACCGTAGCGGCCGTGCAGACTGTGAATGGCGCGCCGCAGACCGCTCGGCCACTGCGGCCGGCTTCAGGTGATGGTGTATCTTCCGAGTAGGTTTGTAAATAACGGCAACATTCCGTTTCGTCAAAATTTTACCGATGCGGTCGGTGACGTCCTTAATAAAAGGCAGGAAGACTTTAGATTTTACAGGAACCTTTTCAACGTTTTCAATTCTACCTGTTGGTCTAAACGCTCTCCTTATCTCTGTGGACGAATAACCATTCTTAAGTAAAGCATTACTCAGGCGTTTCAATTCCGCGTCGAGTAATTCCGGTTCACAGATGTTCCTTGCTCGGTCCGCCAACGTCTTTATAATGCCCCGCTTTTGCTGTGTGTGGTGGTTTGAATCCCGGTGCAGACAACGGTCTGTGTGTGTGGGCTTCCGATAAATTGTATGGCCCAATCTGCCATTCCTCTTTTTGTAAGCTGACACGTCAAGAAAATTCAGTTTTCCGCCTGCCTCCTTCTCCATGGTAAACTGAATTCAAGAATTAATCCCGTTGAGGTGTTGAAGAAAACAATGTAGTTCCTCTCTACCATGCCTGCACACCACAAAGGTATCGTCTACGTAGCAGAAACAAATAGCAGGTGTTTTGTTTGCTGTTTTCAATAGGTTACATAATACAGGAAATACTAAAATGTCATACATATAATGAACTGTCCTTCTGCATGCCTTCGCCACTGCCAATTCAGTAATCTTGTTTCGGAAAGTTGCTTGTCGTACACAGAGCAGGCATTTGTTAGTGAAGTCTCATACAGTAATGTGCCCAGACATGTTGCCCACTGCTCACCGCGAGACTGAATGCCGCTTGTTCGCGTTGCGCGCACGTGCCGCGATAAGGGACGTATATCAGCGGAAAAGGGACGATTAGGCGCGCCTTATAGCGACGCTATGGCCCGCAGATGTGGAAATCGCCGGCATTTAAGAAAGGCCATGTTGTTATAGTCCGACGTCTGGGAACGGATATCTAGGAAACGGCGAAGCTGATCGGATATACGCATCGTATTCTCGTGGAAGACGGTGAAACCGCGAGTTGGGAACAAGCTACAGGTCGTCCACGCCTTATCGCAGACCTCTGTAGCCGGCCGCGGTGGCTGAGGCGCTCCAGTCTCGGTCTGCACGGCCACTACGGTCGGGGGTTCGAATCCCCCCTCGGGCATGGATATTTGTGCCGTCCTTAGTATAGGGTAGTTCGTAAGTAGTTTGTAAGTTTAGGGACTGATGACCCCGTAGTTAAGTCCCATAAGCTTCACAAACATTTGAAGATTTTATACATGTTCCTATGTTGACTAACTACATCGTCATTTACGATAGCAGTGGGCATGTGATCATCGAAATTGGACAATGGTCAATAGACACGTGTTGCCTGTTCGGATAAACGCGCTTTTTTTTATTTTTATTTTTTCTTTTTATTTTATTTTATTTTATTTTATTTTTTTTCTTTAACATACCATCTCAGTGGTCATATCCAGGTACGACGTAATTAAGATGAAAAGCTACGCGAAACAGGCTAGTTAAGGCAATATTATACTGAGGGAGAAATTCAGCCGCGGTGGAATGACCGAGCGTTCAAAGGCGCCTTGCTGCGGCGGAGCGCGCGGTTGCTCGCCGTCGGAGGTTCGAGTCCTCCCTCGGGCATGGGTGTGTGTGTGTGTGTGTGTGTGTTTGTCCTTAGGTTAGTTTAAGTAGTTTGTAAACCTAGGGACTGATGACAAAAGCAGTTTGGTGCACTGTCTCTACAGTGACATCATTGACATGGTATGGCGTCTTTGCCGGCCGCGGTGGCCGGGGAGACTGAGGCGCTCCTGTCACGGTCTGCACGGCCACTGCAGTCGGGGGTTCGAATCCCCCCTCGGGCATGGATATTTGTGCCGTCTTTAGTATAAGGTAGTTGATAAGTAGTTTGTAAGTTTAGGGACTGATAACCCCGTAGTTCAGTCCCATAAGCTTAACAAACATTTGTATGGCGTCTTTGTAGCTATAATGTTCAAAACTGCTTTATTGGGAAAATTATGGGAAGGTGTGAGTCGCCTGTAAAGGAGACCGCATATAAAACGCTTGTGTGACCCCGTCTTGAGTATTGCTCAAGTGTCTAGGATCCCCACTAGATCGGTTTAAAGGAATTCATAAGGCAGTTCAGATGCGAGGTTCGTAACTGGTAAATTCGGTCAATGCGCGAGTGTTACTGAAATGCTTCGGGAACTCAACTAGAAGTCGCTGGAGGGGATGCGAAGTTCTTTTCGATAAGTACTGTTGAATAAATTTAGAGGGCCGGAATTCGAGGCGGACTGCAGAACGATTCTACTGCCGCCAACTTACATTTCGCAAAAAGACGACAAGGATTATAGACATTTGGGCTAGTACGGATGCATACAAGTATTCCTTTTGTCCTCATTCTACATGGGTGTGGAACAGGAAAGCAATTAACTAGTAGTGGTACTGAGTACCCTCCGAGACGCACCTTTGGGTGGGTTGAGGAGTATATATATAGATGTAGAATAGGCCAACAAACATTTGAACTATTAATGCAATTTTATCCAGGGGGATCAGCTGACCTAGGTCTTATTGGGACATCATCAGTTGAGATGCACACCTTGGACACGTCACCCATGAATCTTCATAGTTGGTGGGCGGTAACAGCTGTCGCGGATGAAGCTGGCTCCCGACTGTTTCAGTGTCTCGCGATGTCCCTGCCGCGTCATAATGTCGGCGCTACATGGGAAGAATGGATTGATTCATACTGCTGGCAAGGCATCTGAAATTAAATTGCTCACGGTCTATGTCATTCAATATGACTTTTAGTTTTGAAATGTCAAGACTAAATACATTTCACTTGCAGTATTGACGATATGTTTACTTCAATTTTTGTTGTTGAGAGCTTGTATTATCAAACGAATGTTGGTCATAGTGCACATTCAGGAAACTGATTCTGCTTGTACTCTCATGCGAATTATCTGTTTTATGAGCTAGCAAATAGTTTACTTTCCCTGTTCTTCGGACATCTTGGGCAAGAGAGGAAGGTGCTTGGTACTGTAATGCTGAAAGAAAGAAACTATGCAGTGTGATCTACGAAACAGTTTCTTCTTTTTCATTGCCTGTGTCTCACATTCGCAAAGTAGGCGTAGTTAACTTCATTTAAAACTTCCGGGCTGATAAGCCGTGGTCGATTTATAAAACTTTCCCCTAACGTTTCATCTTCGGCTGCGGAAGACATCTTCAGAGGTAGAGTGGCGAACTGCGATGAGAACTTATGGGAGCGTCGTATATATAGGCAATGTAGAGGGCACCACAAGACATCACGTGATGTCGGCTACGACACTATCTCTGGTATTGCCAACATTCTTGGCAGAGAAGAATCGATTGTCATACCGCTGGTGTAAAGCAGAAGTCCAAATTCTGTCTAATTTAACAGCTTCCTCTTTCCTGTTAAAATTATTGCGATGTTTATATATCTCGATTGCTTCTCTATATGTGCGCGCATGATAGTGTGAACTTTTTGAGATGACACTAGCCTCATTAAATTTAATTTCATGGTTGCCTTCTTGGTATACATGTTCTGCTACGGCTGATTTCTCCGTGTGCCCAAGGCGGCAATTCCTTTTATGTTCGACCAGACGAGTAATGACGCTTCTTTTAGTAGTTCCGATGTAGACTGAACCACAGCTGCAGGGAATTTTATATACACCTCGTGTATTCAGCGGATGTCGTACATCTTTTGCAGATCTTAAATATTCTTTTATCTTCCTTGTAGGTCTGAAAATGGTTTCCATCCCATACTTGTCCAGCACTTATTTTGGATCTCATAATTTAGTTTAAGGACTGGCTGGATGCCGTTCCTGTCGCAACCCCATTATCCCCCGGGAAGAAATGTGTGTATCCCAGTTGTCTGCGTGAAGTGATACGTCCAAAAATGTTTGTGAGACGGATTACTGCGATGTAACTTGAGTACGAGTCCGTCTCCGTAGCTCAGTGGAAGCGTCGCTGACTCCCACGCAGGAGGCCCGGGTTCGATTCCCGACAGGACACTGGGTGTTGTGTGTTGTCCTCATCATCCTCATCTCATCATCACTAGCACGTAAGTCGCCCACGCGGCGTCAAATAGAAAGACTTACACTCAGGCGGCCGAACAATCCCGTAAGGGATCCCCCGGTCAAGAAAGCCATACTCTCATTTCCACTTGAGTACGAGCGCGGTATTCACTTAACACTACAATGGTCGCGTCACGAGGAGGAACATTCGTGGTCGAGTTGTATCTGTGAGATACAAATGTTCAAATGTTTGTTAAGCTTATGGGACTTAACTACGGGGTCATCAGTCCCTAAACTTACAAACTACTTATGAACTACTTACAAACTAGGACGGCACAAATATCCATGCCCGAGGGGGGATTCGAACCCCCGACCGTAGTGACCGTGCTGACCGTGACTGGAGCGCCTCAGTCACCTCGGCCACCGCGGCCGGCTCTGTGAGATACATGGTCAACATTGAACCGTTAGCTTTAATTAACCTCAGATTTTGCACAATAAGTAAACAAAACGAGGGGACAAACACGTAAGTATTACAGTTGTAGCAACTGAAAATTTATTTTATGAAAATTAACGATAGAAAGTTTAATTCTGTTGACGCGCGGGTTGCTTATTCCGGGAAGATGTATCTGTGAGATCCTACGCGACCATTCTAGTGTTGGTACGAGAGAAACCGTATAAAATCCACATGCAGACTAGCCTGCACACCGACTCACGTCATTATTTCGACAGGCAGATTCGAACGGGAGCAGGCATACCTCCCTGTGCAAGACAGTGCCGCCTTAAACCGTGTGGGGCTCGGTGGGGTAGCCGAGCGGTCTAAGGCGCTAACAAGGAGACCACATGGGTGTAGAATTTTGGAATTCCTTTATATTTATGGTACGTGACGTTCAGAACTTGAATAACAAGCAGCCAAAGCCATTCGACGCAACTCTCAAAAATTATCGAGAAAATAGACTTTAAAGTTTTGCAAAGTACACATAAAGGTCATTTCACACCAGCGTAGCGTATCTCGAGGTACATCTTCGGAAGACGTCGCAGTACATAGCACGTATCCTGACTAGAGATACGTACCCTACAAACCGAAAGCTACGTATTAAGAGCTACGTTTTTTATCCCATCTTTGAATTTGATCAGTTGTTGAGATGGTGTGCTAACTTCAATATTATTTGTGGATAGTATCGTTCAATGTTCCGCGGTTTGAGCCAGATATCAACTTCAGTGTGCCGTGGGTAGACTGTAGTGCAAGTAGCGATAGTGATGATGAACTGTTGTTGTTGAATTCAGTGTCAAATAAATCGGATTGGGTTCATCCGATAAATGTTAGAAGAACAGCGTATGGCGAATACCACCCCTGATGCAAGATTTACAGCTTGACGGTGAAAAGTTTAAAATTTATTTCAGGCTTAATGAAGAACATTTCAATGAAGTTTTATCCCTTATCAGCAGTGACATAAAAAAAAGCAGGATACAAATTACAGGAACTCAATACCTCCAGAAGAACGGTCTAGCTATTTTCTAAGGTAACAATTCCTTGCCCGTAATTTCTGAATAGAAACGTAGCCTATTAGCATAAGGTTGGAGTAAATGGAGTAGAAATATATCTTAATTGCAGTTATATTACACGAGTATATTTGTCGGTTGCTGTAATAAGACAAAATATTAAAGCTGTTAAACTTATTTCAACGAGCCACAACCACAAAAATAAATCAGCATAAGATATATTTTGTTTCAGTTGAAAGATCATGAGTTCTGTGCTTAAAGTATTTGAAGATTGCTTTCAGTTGTTTGTCCTGAACAGTGTCCCACTATCAAATCAACATCTGTGTCTCCTTCCAATGATCGAAGCAAGTGCAAGTTTGCGTAGCTTGTGCTTCACTTCTATGATGAAGAATCGTGGGATGGTTTGAACAGTTACCACCTGATCATGTTGGGCTACCAGAGGACATACTTGTAGACAACAATGGAGAGCTAGTTTGACGCTTGCCGGTGTTATTACACTCATCAATGAGTCATTCAGCTCGGTTTAGAGCGTCTACAACTTCTCTCTTTACTCTGTTTTGTTACCTTAGAGGCAATTTTTTTACTGACCTAGATATGCTAGCGAAAAACAAATCTATTTCGTCAGGGGCAGACCGACCAGGTTTGTTTTTCTCCTTATTTTTCAGAAAATTCTGAATTTTGTCAAGTCCTTTGGGTTTGTTCCGGACTGTGTTGATATCGTGATCAGAGTTGACCATTTCATCGTCATCAGGAACTTCAGCATTAACAGTTCCATCATCCTTATCTGATTTTCAGGAACTTGCGTGCCATCCACGACGCCTGGAATGTTACTGTCGTGCCTGGAAAAATTAATTTCAACAATCAAATCAAAAATTACTCTCACCAGATGAATGCCTCTCAGTTGTTTATTTACAAAGTTCCAACCAAGACAATAACTGTATTTTATTGTACTTTATTGGGAGACCATCTTACTCGTACGGGATATTCTGTTTAAAAATATCAATTCAAAAGAACACTTACAGGCTGTGAGCTGGCAATATGGACAGTAAAAACTCCATTTCTTTCTCGTACTTCCACTTTTTCCAGTTTATTGCAGCTTGACCACTTTTTGTCTCTCGTCTTTTGAGGGCATTCCTATTCCCATCTGTCAGTTTTTTCCAGTCAGTTTTTATAACAGCCTCTGTAACAACAACTTTGTTTGAGGTATCTCGCTACCGGACTCATACACTACTATAAGCTTCAGCTTCAAAGTCGCCATTACAAATGTATCGTCGACTGTAAACCAAATGTGTGACATTTTGTACATGCCAACACACACTGAAGATTTTTGGAGGAACGTTACTTCGGGATTTCGCGACAAGTGGAATTTCCCTCACTGCATCAATGGAATAAATGGAAAACACATCAGATTTCTGGATCGTCTTTCTACAATTACGAAAAATACTAGTCTACAGTGTTGTTGGGTTTGGTAGATGCTAACTATATGTTTATAACCGTAGACTTGGCCTCATGCGGAAAGGAATGCGATTCCACCATTTGTCCAAATAGTACACTTGGGAAAAGACTTGCAGTGCCAATAGACGAGCCACTACTACCAGGAACACTCCTTCTTCCGTATGTTATCATGGGAGAAGGGGGGGGCGGATGTAGAATTTTTTTCTTGGGGGGGGGGGGGGGCACAAGGCTGAGGAAGGTGAAAATGTCCTTTAAGGCGTATTGAGACTATTTTTAAAACTCTCTCTCACTCTCACTGTCTCTCTCTCTCTCTCTCTCTCTCTCTCTCTCTCTCTCTCTCTCTCTCCTCTCTCTCTCTCTCTCTCTCTCACACACACACACACACACACACACACACACAAAGTGTTTTTGCCTCTGTAACTTATAAAATAATAGGTGACGGGAAATTTTAATGCGGTAGGTCAACACAAGAAATGTTACACTTTCTGCGGAGCTATGAATATAGTTTATTGTATCATTTTCCAAACAGTTACACCACAAAGATATAATTTTTCTAAATGGAACAATAGTTTTTTTTTATCGTGCATTGGATTCGTTGAAACCAGCTGCGTCCAAATCAATTTAAACTACATTCCTATCACAGTTAGTTTGGGAGTTACAATCCTTCAAAGTTCCGGGGGCGGAGGCTACGACAGCGTAGCTGACTGGCTGGTGGTCATGAGACAGTGGGCCGTGCCCCAGGGGATAGCCACTCGGCCAATCAGCTACGCTATCGCAGCCTCCGCCCCCGGAATTTTGAAGGATTGTAACTCCCAAACTAACAGTGATAGGAATGTAGTTTAAATTGATTTGGTCGCAGCTGGTTTAAACGAATCCAATACACGATAGAAAAAACTATTGTTCCATTTAAAAAATTATTTCTTTGTGGTGTAACTCTTTGGAAAATGATACAATAAACTATGTTCATATCTCCGCAGAAAGTGTAACATTTCTTGTGTTTACCTACCGCATTAAAATTTACCGTCACCTATTATTTTATAAGTTACAGAGGCAAACACACTTAGTGAAACGCCCTATATATATATTGCATATTAGAAATAAATTTTATTACAGTTACTATCACATATAACTGATACAGGAAACATCCAAAACATGCTCAAAACTTTAGAAAAAACTTTTTAATTTACTTCCATCTAAATATTAGTACATTAATGCAATCTTAGTTTTCATGCTTTATGGCGCCATTTTCAAGTGTCCATGATTACAAAAACATTACAATGATTAAACCACATTAAATAGTCAAAAGTTTCAAAATTTAACGCAAAATAACAAAATTCAGTCTGAATAGCCTGTGTTGAGCTGTGGGCACATTTCTTTCATCTACATCTACATCTACATACATACTCCGCAATTCACCATAAGGTGCGTGGCGGAGGGTACACCGTACCACTACTAGGCATTTCCTTTCCTATTCCACTCCCAAATTGAACGAGGAAAAAAAGAATGCCTATATGCCTCCGTACGAGCCCTAATTTCTCTTATCTTGTCTTTGTGATCTTTACGCGAAATGTAAGTAGGCGGCAGCAAGATCGTACTACACTCAGCTTCAAATTCCGGCCCTCTAAATTTACTTAACAGAAATTCACGAAAAGAACGTCGTCTTTCTTCCAGCGATCTCCAATTGAGTTGCCGGAGCATTTCCGAGACACTCGCGCATTGGTCGAACCTACCGGTAACAAATCTAGCTGCTCGCCTCTGAACCGCCTCTATGTCTTCCTTCAAACCGATCTGCTGCGGGTCCCAAATACTTGAGCAATACTCAAGACGTGGTCGTACAAGCGTTTTATACGCGGTCTCCTTTACAGGTGAAGTACATCTTCCCAAAATTCTCCCAATAAACCGAAGTCGGCTGTCTGCCTTACTCACAACTGTCCTTACATGCTCGTTCCATTTCAACCTTTAACTTACATGCTCGTTCCATTTCATCCTTTATCACCATAAAGGAAGAAGCACAGCTGAACACAGGGCATGCAGGCTCTGAATTTAATTCGTTTTGTAACTGTTTCTCAGCTTGGGCAGATGGGTATATGCGAATCCCTATACGAAGGAAATCAAATGTTCAAATATTTGTTAAGCTTATGGGACTTAACTGCGGTGTCATCAGTCCCTAAACTTACAAACTACTTATGAACTACCACTAAAGACGACACAAATATCCATGCCCGAAGGGGATTCGAACGCTCGACGGGGAACGGTTTCGCGCATTGGAGCATAGCGCCTCAATGCGCCTGGCCACTCCGCCGCGGCTATACAAAGGAAACCATGCGAAATTGGCATTGGTTTCTCCACATAGTTACAACTTTTGAATAATTGGACTAAAAGATTGAATAAGACTGACCACTTGAAAACTCTAAGAATTGTACAATACGGTCGAAAAATATGTTTTGTACAATGTTTCCCACAGGACTATCATATTAAATGTGCCAAATGAATTAATGGTGACTGTACAAAAACCTAGGGCATATGGTTCACTAATAAAAAATAATAATGAAATAAAAGTTCAAATGTTTTTAACCCTAAAGAACGAAACTGCCAAGGTCTCGGTCCTAGTCTTACAAACTACTTACACTAACGCATTGTAGGCACAACATGCACACCCATTCCCCTGCAGCGGTACATGATTCGTCCCTATCCACGCGGAAAGTTTAACAGTAAGAAGAGAGTTTACAACTACAGAGTGAGTCGGTGCAGACGCATTGTTGAGAACGCTCTCGACATACTTGCCGAAACACAACTATCTGTGCAATAAAGGTGATGTTACAATAGTTGGGTCATCTGAAGAAATTTTGGTTGCCTACAGTACGTGTTGGAAACCTCTTGAAAACACTGCTGCTGCAGCTACAAAGGAAAATGCCGCAATAAGAAACAACTTTGTCAAGTTCTTTAACTCTCCTGAAGGAAGCGTACCTTGGCAGTGGCGGCACATTGCTAACACGTAACTACAATTCACTTATTAAAATAAGTATTCGCTTAAAACTCCATCAACTTTCATTAAGATTATTGTAACAGTTTTGTAAGTAAGTTATTGTGACTACTGTCTGCAAATAAACACTAGTGAATACTTAATTATAATTTTTGATAATTAGTTTAATTTTATTGATCGTAGGCAAATTGTGTACAAATAACAAACACTAGCAGAAGAGGGTGCAAAACATCGATACGCTTCGTGAAAGAAAATAAAATGTGAAAGAAAAATTTATTTCAATTTGTCATCTGAAACGGTCCCACATTCCTGATCTAGTCCATCATAGAAGAAATGTGAGTATTTTAGTGTTGTTTTTCTTTTACTGCCCATTAGTATCTAACATAGGGAAAGCGTAAATAATATTGCTCACCCAATTTGAATATAAACTTCCAAATATCCCGTGATTTTACAAACATGTTGTTTGAAGATTTTCAGATAAAAAATAACACGACACACAATACTAACTGAATTGTATTCAGCTGCGGTGGAGTAGCCTTGCGGTCTAAAGCGCTTCGCTGCGGAGCGCGTGGTTGCTCGCCGTCGGAGGTTCGAGTCCTCCCTGGGGCATGGGTGTGTGTGTTGTCCTTAGGCTAGTTTAAGTGGTTTGTAAGCTACGAACTGATGACCACGCAGTTTGGTCCGATAGATTTACAAACATTTGAACATTTGAATTGTCATTTAGCCAGGAGAATGGCGTAGCATTTATTATAACAATTGCTTCAAATTTCTAACTCAGGCACTGACCTTTTTATGTAATTAATAAATTTCAAATTAAAATTCCTTACATAATATTAAGTGGATGTAGATTAAGAAGTATATCGATGTATTTAGATGCATTGTTTACTGAAGTAGAAAAGGACAAGTAGTGGCCACATTTCCTGGTCTGAATGCTTATTTGAAGAATTGCTTTTATCGAGTAACTAAAATTCAAGAGAATATGAACATACAAACAAACAAAAAATCATCACAAGGAAAAGAAAGTTGTACAGCCGTAATAAATTTTCATACTTACTTGGCTTCCTTAAAACTTGCGAAATTTCTTCCCAAGCTAAGTCACGCAAGTTAGCATTTCTGTATTCCATTTTAGAGTAGTCCCACAGCACTGGATACTTTCGCACTTGGTTAATTATTGCAGTCATTGTCAACAATAAACACGCAGGACAGTGCACGTGGTTCGTGGAGCAGTTGAGTGCGCATGCGCGAGCCGAGATAACGCAGCGAGGCTATATGAGCAGGCGTAGTTGGAGATAGGCGTATTACGTATCCTGCGTGGACGTGACGCCAGCCAGCTTCGTCCGTGGACGGCGAGATAGAGCACACATCATGCCATGTAAGCAAGGCAGTTCCGAGCCGGCGCGATCGCTAGCCGATTGGCCGGCCACAGGGGCACTGCCCACTGCGTCGTAGCGGGCAGCCACTGAGCTAGCGATCGCTCCGGTTCGGAACTACCTTGCTTACGTGGCATGACGTCTGCGCTGGGGCCTGTATTTCCCGTTGGCCGCGGCTTCGTCGGTCTGAAATGCCCCATTTGATTACAAGATAGGTTCAAATGTTTGTAGAGCTTGTGGGACTTAACTACGGGGTCATCAGTCCCTAAACTTACAAACTACTTCTGAACTAACTACAACTAAGGACGTCACAAATATCCATGCCCGAGGGGGGATT
The DNA here is from genome assembly GCA_026315105.1 of Locusta migratoria. Classification (NCBI taxonomy): domain Eukaryota; kingdom Metazoa; phylum Arthropoda; class Insecta; order Orthoptera; family Acrididae; genus Locusta; species Locusta migratoria. Next base: position 341,577,001 of record CM048755.1, read on the forward strand.
CGAACCCCCGACCGTAGTGGCCGTGCAGACCGCGACTGAAGCGCCACCGCGGCCGGCTACAAGATACGTCTGCGATGTCTTACCGAAGATGTAGCTCGAGATACGCTACGCCGGTGTGAAATGACCTGAAGTACCAATAATTCAAAGAGATGGGATATCTGTTGGCGTAGCTATTTCTGGTCTCACAACGATAAAGTCCGTGGTTCGAGTCCCATTGTGAAAAATATTTTTCCCTTTACGAGTAAAACATTTTGGGATCTCTAATTCCACGTGTTGCATCAATTTTTGTTTATGTGTATGTAGACGAGCTGAAAACCTTGTCGTCACGTAAAACGATGGTTGAGTAGTTAGCTGCTTGAAAAGCCATTAGTAGCTATGGAGATGATTTTTCAAAAACAGTGTCATAGCTCTTCACAAACTGAACAATCTAAGACTATCGTCGTTAACTAATAGTGTTTTTTTTTTTTTAATTAAAAACATGGAAAAAAGATCCGACACCCTAAATCTACAAGCACGGTGCACCACATAATAAACAGAGTCCTCTACCTATCTATCTAATTACCCCTCCAAAACAGTGAGTTAGGAATTTCTAAAGGAAAGTAAATTTATGACTTAAACAAATACATTTATTAATTAAAGCACACAGAAATTTGGGGGATGGTTAACAATTAATACAAAGGATTTTGTACATGAAATCACAGTTGAAATTGTAGTCAAGCAATGGGTTACCAATGAAAACAAATATTTATAAAAGGACATCAAATGCAGTAAAATCGGTTAACACCGTGAAATACATGTGTGACCACTAAATTGTCTGATTTTAATAATTAGAATATATAAAATAACAAATGAAACCGTAATTTTTTTTTTACATCGAATATTTTTAGTACTAAATTAATCAACACAGTGAAATATCTGGCTATACATGTGGCGTTGTCCAATCGTGAAAAACTAGAAAGTTGGACAGAGGTGCTAAAAATTAATTATAGGAAAGAGAAGTCAAATATCGGTCATACACATGCGCATACACACTGATGGGTGATTATTCAACTATATAAAACAACCATAGAAATAGCAAGCATCACTTTACGAATAACCTTGAGTCGGCTTGATCTGTCGACACTGGATCTCGCTGGCGACTGGACGATGTTGAAGGAGTGGAGCTGAGAATAACTTCTTCCGTCTGAGAACCTCACTATGATCTGTGAAACAGTATCAAAATTGAACTATAACAGCCAGTGGCGTAGCTATCACAGGGCTAGGCGGGGCAGTGCCCCGGGGCCCCCGAGCTCAAGGGGCCCCCCTCGACCACCGTGAGCGACATTTGAAAAAGGTTACAGTACACTATCGATTTTTTGTTTTTGCTCTCCCACCCTACCGTCCATTATCTTCATCTTCCCTCAAACCAGGTATCCCACAATAGCCGCACTGGGCCACCGGGTGGCGGAACATTGCTTTTAGTGGGACCTTCACAAGACGCCGCTCGGTGCTGCTGCTGACCTTCCAAGCCGCCAGTCACTGTGTACAACAATCGGCACACTTCAGTCGGCGTTGCAGAAGAAGTAGAGGCAGCATCAAAGCTACTCACAGCAACAGCTGCGTCTTCGCAGTATAGCATCGTGCCCCTTGATACAGTATGAAGGATCGATCACCTCCAAATACTGAATAAATAAATTTACAGTACTTGTTATTGGCAAATAGAAATGTACATTTCGATTATACGAATAATCGGTTTTCCGAACATCCACGTCGCCCAATTACTTCGGATAGTCGACGACCTACTGTATATGATATTTTAGTTGAATGAAGGATTTTAAGCATTTAACTTTTGGAACACTGAGCAACAAACCTCAAACGCACGAAGTGAAATCCAAATATTATTCTTACTCAGAATATAAACATAACAAGGTCTATTGCTTGACCGCTAAGACGTGACCCTGCCACCGTTAGTGTGTTGTCGGTTAAAGTCTGAGTTGCCATGGCTGCCAATCTTTGCGAAATAACAGTGAATGGCGCTGAATTACTAGTGTCTTTGACAGTACACGGTCTGACCACTTTTGAATATGAAACCTGTACAATGTATTATTACAGAACGGTATTATCATGGTAACTAAACTGTTTGTATAGTGAATTCCCCCAAGGAAGTGCTCCTTAATCATAGATCCCAATGAAGTGCTGTAACAAACTGCACTCTGAAATGCATGCAAGATGAAAAAAATATGGTTACTTTGTCAGAATAGTAAATTGTCCACTCTAAACGCTACCCTCTACCCCAGTGTCGTGATAATAAGCGAAGATGTCGACTTATTTTACTTATTACTTCATGCAGCCTTGTAGCGGCACAGCTCAATACAAAGTGTTTCATCATGCAAAATCCGTCAACTTCCTTTTGCTGAAACCATCCTACACGAATATTTCCCCTATTTTCTTTCTTTGACTGGGCTATCAAAGAAATAAGGCTGATCGGTATGGAGCATGGGGGCGTTTATCTGCATGTCCTACCCAGGCCCAACTCTGTCCCTCGGCAAAATTTCATCCAAATGCACCCAGTAATTTTTGCGTAAAAGAATACCAAACAAACAAACTTTTACAGTTATAACTATATTATCTGCTACGTGACACATAATTTACTTATCAGTATTTAGGTTTGCCTTATTATTTCTTCTAGTGGGTGGTAAGGAGCTGATGAAATAGTTTTGCATCGGTATACGTTTTAGTTTAATGAGGGTCCCAATGTCATTTTTGCCCCGGGGCCCTTGGTGACATAGCTACGCCACTGATAACAGCCCGACTATAATGGCAGATAGCAGTTGTCAGGTAAATGCTTCCAGTGTCGGCTAGGACATACACTCACAAACTCAAGCGCAAAACGCGAGTATTGAATACAAGTGTACCCAGAATGGCATTGCATAAACCACTAGCACATCGGCACGACCAGTATGACGGTGGCTGGCTAATCTCAAGTCTCGACCTAACAAGAATATAAAACACAGCTGTTTCGCAGAACGAACAACTGTAACTGAGTTCCTGTCCGGATCGACACGTGAAATTTTCTAAGTCCGCCATCTGCTGTAGGCGGAAACCTCAGAAAACTAAAGTCCAACAAAGGCTCAGGACTCAGCCCAGGAGAGCGATTAAAACTCTTCAGGTCCTATCTGAAAGAAAACGTCCGAACTAGCTGGAGCCTACATGAGAAGTGTGGACCGACTCTTCATCCGCCCACATGAAAACTGGTGTCACCGCCCCCCTAAACTCGATATACAAGACATTGGAGAGCTCCAACCCTCCAACCAATGAGATGGACAGGCAGCTATGACAGATAGCTAGACCTTTCGCCTACACAGACGGAGCCAATCGGATCGCCTCCAGAGGACGCCACCTGAGTCAACTGTCCTTTCGAAAATTTCTCACGCCTATCGTTTCCCAGCCTTTTGCCCTAAAAGGAATTTAAAGTCTTATTTAGTGAGCTCGTAGCCTGAACAGCCACAGATAAAAGAGCAAAGTGGAAAGGGGACATGAAACACCAGAGAACTGAATACTCCACTGCTCGCTGAAATTCCACAGGACGCCAAGCAGTATATCAACCTGAAAAAAATGTGGCCCGTCAGCCCCCGGCTGTAATTCTGCAGACAGGGAAGGCTAACGGATGCTTGGAAGATAACCTCCCCAAAGCCATACACTAAGAGGCTCACATTGCCCGCTATCTAAAAGGGAAGTGATACATTATCAAATGTTTTCCAGAGAGTGGCGCCATCTCAGGTAGTGAGCCTACAGACAGATGGGTCCGGTCTCGCTAACTGCTCACATACACGTGTCGCCCAAGACCAGCCTCCCTCAACATTGCCAGCCCAGCTCTTCCTTCTGCAGGCAGGGACAGCGCCTAGCAGCTAACGATACAGTTCGCAAGAACAATGAGAAAATTGTCACCCAAGACACATACTGCAGATTCACCAAACAATACATTCTGAGGTACACCCTTATGACATGCAAGAATAACTTTTGAAAAAAAAAAAAAAAAGGGACTAGCAAATTACTCCCAGTACACACCACACACATAAAAGCACCAGAAAGAGAGAAAATAAATGAACAAATAATTGACCACCCTACAAGTGAAGACAATACTGTAAAAACGTAACATACTTTTTTTATGGAAACCATCGTTATTAACAAACTTATTCAAAATATAGAAAATTATGTATAAATAAAAATATGTGCACTTTTAGTAAAAATTACCATTATGTACTAAAATTGTGTAAGTACTCTAACAAAACGAAAAAGTAAAAAAAAAACTTGTCACGTCAGCCCTAGAGAAGTAAGGCCGAAAAGGTACCACCTGAGCTACACCGACAGATGCTGGCCGCGTGGGAGTAGCAGAGCGCCAGGCGCCGTGGCTCAGTGCACCCGGTCAGAGGGTTGAACGCCCTCTGTAATCAAAAAGGTGAGCCAAGAGCACAATGGACAATAACGACCAGACATGATCAGCGACTACAATAAATAGAACTACCCATAGAACAAAAATAAATAAAAAGTGGTCTGGAGCGCCACGTTATGGATCGCACGGCCTCCCGCGTGGGGGGGTTTGAATCCTCTCTCGGGCATGGTTAGTTTACCTTAATTTAAGTAGTTTGTAAGCTATGGACTAATAAACAAGCAGTTGAATCCTATAGAATTACAAACATTTCATCTTTTTTCCCCCCAGATGCTGCAGTTCATTTAATGATTGGTACTTACACTTACTTACAAAACTTCAAAGTAGATTTTTCTCGAGAATTTTTAAAAGTTGTGTGGAATGGGTTTGGCTGATTGTTCTTTGAGTTGTGAACTTCACGTACCATAAATATAAAAAAGAATTCTAAAATCCAGTACCCATTTGGTCACCTTGCAAGTAGGAAAAACTTTGGTTTTTCAGAAAGATTGGACACTTTTCTGTTTCGCGAAGCACGAAGTGTGTGTGTTTGGTACATGGGAGTTTAATGAGTGGTTGTGCATTGTGGGGATGAAACCTGGCGACACTGCTTCATTCCCTAATAGCGCCAAGGGACTTGCTGAGTTTAGCTGCGCCACTCGCTGGACAGCTGAGGCTCACAGTGTCACATGGCCAGTGTGAGCTCCAATCAGTGCTAAAAGCTCGGGTGGTCGGGGCAGGGGGAGGCAGAGCATGACGCAACGGTGCTGGGACGGGTCGATACCGCTAAGATGACACAGCACTTTCCGCCGCTGCCTCATTCCTCACACCCTAGCCGTGTCACCCGGGTAGTTTAGACCAGTGATAGATGTAGTATAGATTTGACGTTACGGAAGGTTTTGAAAATACTCAGCTTAGTTGATGTTGGCCCATAGGACCATTGTCACGAATGTTACATAATAACAGAGAGCTTATAACTGGTTGAGGTACCTAAGGAGTGTTTCGGCTAAGCCAATCTATTTAGAGGTAACTAGTTGGAATCCTACTGGTAGGAGAAAGCAGAGACGGCCCTAGCTTGCGCGAGGCCCTGTGCAAACCATGTCACATTCAAATGACTTCTAACTTTCGTCATTGACATACTACCAATATATCCAAAGATTTACTACATCAGACCTACTGTTATGATAGGAAAACAATTAACGGGAACACGTCAACTTGTCTTGGATCAGCCGCAAAATGATTTTGGTATCTCCATGTTGCAAAAATTGGCAATTGACCATAAACAAAGATAAGTATGAAGTCATTCATATGAGCACTAAAAGAAACCCGTTAAACTTCATTTATACAATAAATCAATGAAATCTGAAGCCCGTAAATTCAGCTAAATACCTGGGAATTACAACTTCGAACAACTTATAGTGGAAAACATTGTAGGAAAGGCGAACCAAAGGCTAAGTTTAATTGGCAGAATACTTAGAAGATGCAACAGTTCCAACTTCCACTAAAGAAACTGGCTATATTACACTTGTATTTTGGAGTATTGTTGCCCATTGTAGAATCCCCACCAAAAGGGGCTAACGGATGAAATAGAGAAAATTCAGGGAAGGGCAGCTCTTTTTATATTATTGTGATTTAGGGGTGAGAGTGTCACAGAAATGATGCACGAGTTGGGGTGGAAATCATTAAAAGAAAGGCGTTATTCTTTACGACGAGATTTATTTTTACCTCTCTGTCTACATTATTCCGTGATTTATTAAGTTTTCAAATTTATACTGACTTTTTGATCACCCGGTAGATGTAGAGACCATTTGATGCCCCTCTGCGGATGCCGCTTGGAGCAAATATTCCGGTTTGCTGGTTTGTACCTCTCCTGACTCCTTGATTCGGCGCTGTTCTGCTTTAACGCTGTGGATCTTTTAGCGCCCGATATTTCCTTCGTTGGGTTGTAAAGAAAATACATTTCAGAAGGCAAATAAATCTATGAAATTAATTTTCCTATTTATCTGTCCACCTCCATATCCCGGTGACATCGTGGCTGACCAAACTTGCAAAAGGCCCAGGTTCGATTCTTCGCTGGGGACATCGTGTTGTCTATTTTTGTCGTCATCATCACTTTTATCATCATCATCGACACGCAAGTCACTGAAGTGACGTCAGTCAAAAGAGCTGTACTACGCGCCACGGTGGTGTGGCCGAGCGTTCTTAAAAAAAAAAAAGTTCAAATGTTTGTTAAGCTTAAGGGACTTAACTGCGGGACCATCAGTCCCTAAGCTTACAAACTAATTTATACTAAAGACAGCACAAACATCCATGCCCGAGGGGGGATTCGAAACCCCAATAGGGAACGGCCTCGCGCATCGGACCATAGCGCCTCCGCCGCGGCGAGCGTTCTTTCAAAAAATGTTGAAATGTTTGTAAATCTATCGGACCAAACTGCGTGGTCATCAGTCCGTAGCTTACAAACTTCTTAAACCTAGGTAAACTAACCTAAGGACAACACACACACGCCCATGCCCCAGGGAGGACTCGAACCTCCACGGCGAGCAACCGCGCGCTCCGCAGCGAGGCGCCTTAGACCGCTCGGCAACTCCACCGCGGCAGAGCATTCTTTAAAGGCGCCTCTGCTGAGCGCGCGGTTCCAGTCCGCCCTAGGGCATGGGTGTGTGTGTTGTCCTTGGTGTAAGTTGTTTGTAATCCTAGGAACTAATATCCAAAGAAGTTCAGTCCCATAGGTTTACAAACATTTGAACATTTTTGCAGTAGACGTTCGAACCTCGATGGGCATATCCAGGCCAATAAAATTCAGACGATCACTTCATTTCCTATTTCCGTGATGTAGCATGTCGCGTACTCTTAATAGAACCGCAAACTGTACTAATACTGTATATATTATATTTCATTTCAAAGGTCTGTATTCTAGAGAGTCACTATGGCATTGAAACAGAATTAATAAACTTCTTAACAATCTACGTATTCTCCTAAATTGGAACAATGCAAATCATATCACGAAAATAGGCGAATGCTGATCGAAACTTTAATTCCTTCTCAGAAGTTCTCTATGCTTTCCTTCACAACTTGTTAGTGTACAGATTGAATAAACGTGGAGAAAGGCTAAAACCCTGTCTTACTCCCTTCCTAGCCACTTCGTACATTTCATGCCCTTCGATTCTTATAACTACAGTCTGGTTGTGAGCAAGTTGTATATAACTTTTCGTTCTCTAATAGGGTAACCCTATACTTTACCCCTGTATATTCAGAATTTGAAGTAATGTGTGCCATTCAAGATTGTCAAAACCTTTTTCCAGATCTATAAAAGCTAAAAACGTAGGTTTGCCTTTCTTTAACCTATTCTCTAAGATAAATCGTAATGTTTTACTTCGCGTGTTACTATATTTCTCATAATTCCATGGGTTTCATGCCGAGCAACTACATGAGCTGCAAATAGTATCTTGTACCTTTGATCATACAGTCAAACACTCTATGATAAGCTGTCATTTGAAAACTATAGTGAAATATAAAAAAAGATAAGGGATACATTAATAAAAGAGTTTTTTTCTAATGTTTTCAAATGATGTAGGCAACACCAGATGACTCAGTTGAATAAAGTTTATTCAAACACATGTTTCGATGTATTGGATGTGGTTCTATACAAACAATAGTAATAAACAGAAATAAACCTTATAACAAGCAGAACAGATGCGTCAACTGCGTTATTAGAATGGTAGCAAAATTCCCAAATAAGTAATTATCGACGATGCTCAGACACTAAGTCCATTTCGCTATCACACACCAAGAAAGAATCATCTGCTCAAAGTAGTTCATATCTTAGTCCAACCAATAATATATCGGCACTGGTAAAATCAGCCGGTCGCGGTGGCCGAGGGGACTGCGGCGCGCCAGTTAAGATCTGCACGGCCACTACGGTCGGGGGTTCGAATCCCCCCTCGGGCATGGATATTTGTGCCATCCTTAGTGTTAGCTAGTTCATAAGTAGTTTGTAAGTTTAGGGACAGATGACCCCGTAGTTAAGTCCCACAAGCTTTACAAACATTTGAACATTTTTTTGAAAGTGGAAGTTCTTAAACTGGCACTCAATAGCCCTTGCCAAAGCCCATACAAAGCATCCGTTTTTCCGCACATATTATAATACTGTTGCAAATTAATCACTTCAGCTATCCTGACAGGTCACCTTCTTTACAAAACGAGACATAAAGCGTTTCTGTCGCCCCATGGGGCTCTCTTTACGAACTGTACTAGTATTTTACTTGAACACAGCAGTTTATGCCGTAGCTGCTTTCTCATTGGCAGATCGCCATCTTCTCCAAAAGTAGCAGTGGCCGAGCGGTCTGCGGCGCGCCAGGCACGTTCTGCACGGCCACTACGGTCGGGGGTTCGAATCCCCCCTCGGGCATGGATATTTGTGCCGTCCTTAGTATAAGTAGTTAAGTCCCATAAGTTCTACAAACATTTGAACATAATTCTTAACAGGCAAGGTCTGTTTCGACTTTGACCACTTCCTAGAAACGCAATATTTTTATGGTATTAAAATGAAAATGTATTAATATGGAATCACTTTGTGACATGCCAGAGCTCTTGAGCTTCACCACTCATACTACACAATATTTACATGAAGTTACTGGCAAAATAGACAAATATTCATTAAACAGTTTTCACGAACATGAGGACATGAGGTGGTATAATGCTGCTTGCAACTGCAGAATTACTGTGGAGGATACAATGTTCAGACTGTATTTCCATAGTAAACTGATATAACAAGTGTAATAATTCCTTAGTGTCTTTCTTTCGATATGTAACTTGTAATAAGCAATCTTTTATGTCATATCTTGTTGTAAGTCCATAACGCATTAAAAAATTGGCAATATTAAGTTTAATTTTACTACATTCAGATATTGCGGAATTAACCTTCGTAGTTTTAAAGATATTAAAAATATTGTTGATTTATGATTTTCCTGACATCGTAGATGCCTTCAGAATTAACGAAAACATAACACTGTGATTTATTCTTTATTTCTAAGTTAAGATAATGTCCTTTTAATAGGATCTTGCAGAGCGTCCATGAAGAGAGTTCCCTGTCGCCTGAGCTCCCCTAGCTCGGGTTTATGCATTTTCGGCAGTTCGCCGTAGTCCATCAGGTTCGTACCCGGTTCCTTGGGCCAACCCAGCAACCTGATCGCTCGCCTCCTCCTAAACGTGAGCTGCACGCCTCGTCCAGCCTTCCATACAATTCCAGAAATATAATAATTACCTAACAAAATTGTTCAAATGGATGTAAAGCTATGGGACCAAACTGCAGTGACCATCAGCCCATAGGCTTACAAACTATGGTACTTAAACTAACTGATGCTAAGGACAACACATACACCCATACCAGATGGAGCATTTGAACCTCCGACTGGAAGTAGCCGCACACTCCGCAGCAAGGCGCCTTAGAACGCACGGCCATTCCCACGTGGCATTACGTAACATATAGGGTATGTATCCTTAATGTCACACCAACTAATTTTCATGTGCCGAAATATTTCTGGTTTAAAGTTTCCTCTCACATTTACGAGTTGATCCAGATAGGCTAATTCTGTGCACATTTGCTATTGTATACTTACAACCCCACACTACGGTGTCCACTCATTAATAATGACAACTGAACTCAGTTATGTAAATTCTTCATTTTCGTTACTCGTTTGGCTGCAGATAAAAAGTTATTTAGACTGATTAAGTGAGTACTTAACACTGACATTATTCAAATGTTCAAATGTTTGTATAGTCTATGGGACTTAACTACGGGGTCATCAGTCCCTAATCTTACAAACTATTTATGAACTACTTACGAACTAGGACGGCACAAATATCCATGCCCGAGGGGGGATTCGAACCCCCGACCGTAGTGACCGTGCAGACTGACATTATTAGTTGAATGTATTTTGTCATGTAGCGTGTTGTAATTGAATAATTCCGTTGAAGATGCGTGGAACATATTTGTAGCATGAAGAAAGTTAGAAATAGCTGTGATCTGCAAGGTATTCAAGTTATTTGTTACCCACCTAACACGGAACTGAAATCACAATTCGATTACCTGTGGAATAAATTGAAAGGGGTTTGTGCTTTTAAATACCGGCGAAGGAGTACGAACGTGGATGGATAAGTCTTGCTAAATAAGCACAGTTCCCACTGACTGTGTTATCCTATTACGTGGCGTGTACACACTGACAGCCAGTACATTACGACCATCGCCTAATAGCCGGTATGTCTACCTTCGGCACGGATAAAAGCGGCGACACGTCTTGGTATGAAAGCAATGGGCAGTTGGTACGTCCCTGGAAGGAGTTACCATCTACATCTACATGGCATACTCTGAAAATCGCATTTAAGTGCCTGGCAAAGGGTTCATCGAACCACCGTTATACTATTTATCTCCCATTCCATTCTCGAATAGTGCGCGGGAAAAAAGATCGCCGTCCGCGGTGGCCGAGGGGACTGAGGCGCTCCAGTCACGGACTGCACGACCACTACGGTCGGGGGTTCGAATGCCCCCTCGGGCATGGATATTTGTGTCGTCCTTAGTATTAGCTAGTTCATAAGTAGTTTGTAAGTTTAAGGACTGATGACCCCGTAGTTAAGTCCCATAAGCTATACAAACATTTGAACATTTGAAGAAAGAACACCTGAATCTCTCCGTTCGTGCTCTGATTTCTCGAATTTTATTCTGATGATCATTTCTACCTACGTAAGTGGGAGTCAACAATATATTTTCGCATTCGGAGGAGAATGTTGGCGATTGAAGTTTCATAAGTAGCCCACGACGCAGCGATAAGCGCCGTTGTCGTAATGATTCCCATCCCAGATACTGTATCATTTCCGTAACGCTGTCTCCCCTGTATCGTGACAATACGAAACGAGCGGCCCTTCTTTGGACTCTTTCGATGTCCTCCGTCAAACCCACCTGATAAGGATCCCCACACTGGGGAGCAATATTCCAAAAAAGGACAGACAAGCGTAGTGTATGCAGTTTCTTTAGTTGTTCTGTTGCATCTTTTAAGGGTTCTGCCAATAAAACGCAGTCTCTGGTTCGCCTTTCCCACGACATTATCTTCGTGATCTTCCCAATTTAAGTGTGAAGTAATAGTAATTCCTAGGTATTTTGTGGATTTTACGGCCTTCACTTTTGATTGATTTATCTTGCAAACAAAGTTTAACGAAATTCTTTTCGTACTTATGTGGACGACTTCACACTTCTCATTATTTAGAATCAATTGCCAATTTTTACACCATAGTGATATCTTATTCAGATCGTTCTGCAGTTGGTTTTGATCTTCAGATGACTTTACTACACGGTAGATGACGGCATCATCTGCAATCAACCTAAGAGAGCTACTTAGATTTTCCCCTAAATCGTTTATGTAAATGAGGAACAGCAGAGCACAAATAACACTACCCTGTGGAACGCCCGATATCACCTCTGTTTTAGTTGATGCCTTACCATCGATTACTACGAACTATGTCCTCTCTGAGAGGAAATCCAGTCGTAAATTTGGGGCGATATGCCATAACCACGCATTTTGATTAAAAGCCGTTTGTGAGGTACGGTGTCAAAAGACTTTTGGAAATCAACAAATACGGAATCAATTTGTGATCCCTCTGCACACACACCCCACCTAATTCCTGTGAATTCCGGGACGGCGTTCAATGAGCTCTCACACCATTCAGTCACATCCCAAATGTGTTCGATTGGGCTCAGATCTGGCGAATTTGGGGGTCAGCACATCAACTGAAACTCGCCACTGTGTTCCTCGAACTACTCCATCAGACACCCAGTGTTGTGACATGGCGCGTTATCTTATGGAAAATTCCATTGCCGTTGGGAAACATGATAGTCATGAAAGTTTGTACGCGGTCTGCAACCAGAGTACTATACTACATGGACGTTATGGTGGCTAGCACATGGAGACATGGATTTCCACGTGAATGTTCCCCAGAGTAAAATTCTGCCGTCACCATCTTGGCTCCGACCTACAGTACAGGCGTGGAGGAATTGCTCCTCTGGAAGTCGACAGATTCGCACCCTCCCTTCGGCATGATGAAGAACGTATCGGATTCATCAGACCATGCAACTCTCTGTCACTGCGCCAACGCGCAGTAGCGATGGTCACGTGCCCATTTCAGTCGTAGTTGCCGATATCGTGGTGTTAACATTGACACATGCACGGGTCGATGGTTGGGGAGGACCCTCGTTAGGAGTGTCCAGTGCGCTGTGTGTTCTGCCAAACATTGAAGTCTGACGTTAGGTTCACCACAGTTCGCCGACTGTCCAGCCTACGACGTCCGTCATCTGTAATGAGGTGTGGCCACTCAACCTCTCAACGTATGCACATGGTTCCAACTTGGTTTGCCCCTTGTTGAAGACACACATCACTCCTCGAACACCCGACTACTCATACCATCACAATCTACCCTCGGTCAGACTCAGATCGCTCCCCTTCCTCATTCTACACGCGGGCAACACGTTCACTGATACTAAATGTATCGTGCGTGCATCTGATAACAGTCATTCCTTGTCAGATGACGCTGTCATCGACTGGTGAGTTTATATCGCTAGCAGTGAGGTGGTCACAATGCACAGGCTGATCAATGTACGAGGTATGTCCATAAAGTAAGTTCCGTTTGGTTATATAAAACAAACTGTAAAGATACAGAAAAAATATTTATTGTACAAACTATTTTTCTACATAGCTTACGAAATTTTATAGGCACTAGAGCCGGCCGCGGTGGCCGAGCTGTCTGCGGCGCGCCAGTCACGTTCAGCAAGGCCACTACGGTCGGGGGTTCGAATCCCCCCTTGGGCATGGATATTTGTGCCGTCCTTAGTATTAGCTAGTTCATAAGTAGTTTGTAAGTTTAGGGACTGATGACCCAGTAGTTAAGTCCCATAAGCTCTACAAACATTTGAACATTTTTGTAGGCACTAGACATAGCTTGGCAAAAGATTTTGTATGCCGTCTTTATAGAAGGTTGCCGCCTGTGTATTCTACCATGTTGTAACATGTTCTTTCAGCTCGTCATCATTGGTAGAGTGTTGACCACCAAGGACGGATTTTAGGTGTAAAAGAGATGAAAGTCTTTAGCAGCGAGGTCCTGGCTGTAAGGAGGTTGATCAAGCAGGGAAATTCCCGTAAGAATTGTTTGGTCACATTCACCGTGTGATGTCAGGCACTATCCTGGAAAAACACCACCTTTCGGCAGTAATCCTCAGCGGTTCTTCTGTACTGCGCGGCGCAATTTCTTAATGGTCTCGCAGTAACTATGTACTTTGATTGTTTGGCCTCGTTGTAAGAAATCAATCATCAAAGTGCCTTTTCTGTCCCAAAAAACGGTGCACATTACTTAACGAGGTGTCAAGATTTGCTTAGGCTTCACCTTCGTTGGGATGAAGAGTGCCGACATTCCATTGATTGCCGTTTTGTTTCAGGGGGTCGTACGATACCCAAGTTTCATTCCCCGTGACTATCCGAGAAAGAAAGCCATCACCTTTTTCCATTGCAGCATGTCAAATAATAAAGTGCACTGCCGATCTGTTGTTTTTTTGTGTTGTTCAGTAAGAATTTTAGGTGCCCAACGTGAGCAAAGTATTCGAAATTTCAGATTTTCAGTAAAAATTTCATGAATTAGTGATCGTAAAATTTGCTGAACTTCCATAGCAAGGGCACTAAGTGTAAACGCCAGCCGCGGTGGCCGAGGGGACTGAGGCGCTCCAATCACGGTCTGCACGGCCACTACGGTCGGGGGTTCGAATCCCCCCTCGGGCATGGATATTTGTGCCGTCCTTAGTTGTAAGTAGTTCATAAGTAGTTTGTAATTTTAGGGACTGATGACCCCATAGTTAAGTCCCATAGACTCTACAAACATTAAACTAAGTGTAAACTTAGAGTTGTGCTTAATCTTCTCTTCAATTGTGTGAATCAGTTCATCAGTAACCACAGACAGGCGTCCACTTTGTTCTTCATCGTGCACTTGACCACGTCCTTCATTGAACAGTCTGATCCATCTTCTAACCATTGAATCACTCATAGCATTTTGTCCGTAAACCTCGCAGATTTGCCGATGAATTTCCTTTGGTTTAACTATCTTTGCATTTAGAAAACGAATCACAGATCTCATTTCACACGCGGTGGCATTTTCAATTACGGCTGACATTATAAAGAAGCACTACAAAGCACACATCGGCACCTGCGATTTTAAAATGGCGTACATGTTTTCTCCTTGAGTCAGAGTAACTGCCGCGCATTCTCGGAACTGTGATTGTAGAGCTGCTTGGATAGAAATAGAAACGGAACTTACTTTGTGGACGACCATGGTATATAGTACTACCTGGGAGCAGCTCCGCCCTGCGACAAAACACTAGATCGTTCATCCGCCGGCTAGAAAGTAACCAATGTGTTGAATTGGCTGTCTATGCACGACGAAGAGCTGTTTGACAGTTCAGTTTTAGGCCCAGTAATGGCATCGCGTTTCGTCAGCTGTTATTTAGAGGGGACGCACAGCTGCTTCTCTGGTAAACCATTTTCTCTTATTTTGCTCCGGGTGCCGTTACGTGAGCCAGCGAGAAACCTGTTCTGATGCGCGCCCACAGATTTCGTGGGATTCGGTTACTCTACGTGAAAAAGAGTTCGATTCGCGTCGTCTTCCAGAAAATCATCGAAATGCTTTAAATAGGACCTTAATTACATAATACCGATGTCCTCGTAGAGAAGAGTCTGTAATTATGGAATATTTTTTCGCTGCCGTCTGTATGCTCCAGGCTGCTAGAAGGGAGATCTCAAAAGCGTCCACTTCTTGAAATCACCACATTCTTGGTGCCCACTGCATCTTCATAGTTCCGTATTCCGCAAGCCACCTCAAAGTGTGTGGTTATGGAACTTTCTTAACCCGTGTCACTTCTTCCTCATGTTCTAGTCACCTATGGTTCACAGAGAAACCGATTGCAGGTATGTCTCCGTGTAGGCTCTAATCTCTCTAATTTCATCCTCCACTCCCCCTCCCGCCCCCTACCCCCCCCCCCCCCGCCGCGGTGGAGTAGCCGAGCGGTCTAAGGCGCCTCGCTGCGGAGCGCGCGGTGGCTCGCTGTCGGAGGTTCGTGTCCTCCCTGGGGCATGGATGTGTGTGTGTGTGTGTTTGTTTACCTTAGTTTAAGTAGTTTGTAAGCTACGGTCTGATGACCACGCAGTTTGTTCGGAAAGAATTACAAACATTTGAATTTCATCCTTTTTGCTGAGATTGCCTCGATAATTGAGTATGTCAGCATAAAAGAAATATAAAATTCTTTGACATTTTTACTGGACGCCAGCTACACATAGTCGCACCCTAGGTAACACACAATTCATTTTTCTTCAGTTGACTTCTTTTGTTTTTCTATCTGGTCTTACCCCGTATCTGCCCGGAGTTAGCTTCTGAATCGCTAAAGTTCGTCAATGTGGGAACGGTGCCAGATAGGAATGAGAGAGGAATAGAGAAGATTCAAAGAAGAATTTCATTTAGTAAGCTCGAAAGCGTCACGGAAATGCTCAGCCAACTACAGGGGCAGGCGCTGTGAGAGAGGCGTTATACAGTTCTACATCACAGTATGATATACACTTCAAGTTCCGAGAGCATACTATCGAAGAAGAGCCAATCAATGTATTGCTTTGTCCTACGTATGTCTTGGGGAAAATGAAACAATGAAATTAAAATGAGAGAGATTTGAGAGCACATAAAAATTTACTAGTAATTGCTCCTCCTGTGAACTGTATGCAACTGGAAAAGTAAAAGGAAGAAGCGACACTGGTGCTCAAAGTACTCTCCAGCACGCTCTCTGTGCCCTGTGGAGCATACTTGTAGATGTAGATTCAGATGTAAGTGTAGATCTGAGAAATACCCAGATGTCACATTCTGCTTTCAACTAGCTTACATAATAGTTAAAAAACTCTTCGGGCAATAATACTGTGGATGACTAGAAACTCACTAACATATTTGAAAGTTGCGCAGTATACAAGAACTCTTGTTGCTTATTCAGTATGGCGTTAAGCGCCCATATGCTTAAATCAATCTCTAAACTAATGACCTAATTTTTTGTCTCGCAAATAGTCCTCTAGGTGGTGTCCACAGAAAAATAGCCGCGGTGGAGTAGCCGAGCGACCAAGGCGCCTCGCTGCGGAGGGCGCGGTTGCTCGCCGTCGGAGGTTCGAGTCCTCCGTGGGGCATGGGTGTGTGTGTTTGTCCTTAGGTTAGTTTACCTTAGTTTAAGTAGTTTTTAAGCTACGGACTGATGACCACGCAGTTTGGTCCGATAGATTTACAAACATTTGAACAGAAAAATAGACATTGTTTATTGTGGTATACGAGAAGTCGATTATAACGCAGACACAGCCGAATAAGACGAATGTCAGATGAACTTAAGGGAAAATATTTACGTTGCAAAAGTCTACATTGTACTGCTTTAAATGTGGCAGGCGGAAACGCTAGAAGGACAAACAAACCTCACTTCTTGAAAACGCCCTTGTACAGTAGTGTGGTCTCAATACATAGTGAGAGTGAGATTACATGTAACGTCAAACGACGCCCTAAAACATTAATCAGTTCAGGAAGGAAGGATAATTAGGATTTAACGCCCATTAGGCCATCTGGTCTTTAGAGACGGAGCAAATTTTCAAATGTTTGTAGAGTTTATGGGACTTAACTACGGGGTCATCAGTCCCTAAACTTACAAACTACTTATGAACTAGCTTATACTAAAGACGGCACAAACATCCATGCCCGAGGGGGGATTCGAACCCCCCACCGCAGCGGCCGTGCAGACCGTGACTGGCACGCCGCAGACCGCTAGGCCATTGCGGTCGGCTTTAGAGACGAAGCACAACCACAGATGTATTTTGTTATGGATGGGGAAGGAAATCGGTCGTGCCCTCTGAAAGAAACCATCCCAGCGTTGTCCGGAGTGAGTCATGGAAATCGAGGTAAATCTAACTGTAGGTAGCCAAAGGCGGGTTTAAGCCGCAGTACTCCAGACTGCGAGACCAGTTCGCCTATCTCTGTGGAACTAGCACTGTGTTATTCATTCGTGTGAAGGCGAAACTGAGAACAAGAGTATGGAATACAAGCTACACCGCAACTTGATTAAGTACTATCAGGTACACAACCGAAAGAGAAAATTGCACAGCCACTTTGGTACTATATCATTTACACTAAATTCATTTTTCGACACTTACCACCTTGTCGGAATACCACACAATCGTCCGTTGATACAAAATGACGGAAAAGACCATGCTGTCATCAGGACAAGAAGTAAAATCTGAAAAACGTTGGTACATTAAGTAATACAGGTAGGGAAGATACAATTCGTAATGATTGATGGAAAGGTATCGACTAAAAATCACAGGTGATATCTAGCTTTCCCATGGTAGAGTTACACGTTCTCTCCTTTTCCTTATCTATATAAACGATTTCGGAAAACACATCTGAGCAGTCGTCTTAGGTGATGCTATCATTTATCGTCTAGTAACGTCATCAGAAGATCTAAACTATGTGCAGTAAGATTTGGATATCATCTGTGTTGTACAAAAAATTGGTAATTGACCCCCAATAAAGATAAGTGCGAAGTCGTTCACATGGTTATTGAAAGAGATTCTTTAAACTTCGTTTGCAAGCTAAATCACTAAGCCGGCCGCGGTGGCCGCGGGGACTGAGGCGCTCCAGTCACGGTCTGCACGGCCACTACGGTCGGGGGTTCGAATACCCCCCCCCCCCCCCTCGGGCATGGATATTTGTGCCGTCCTTAGTCTTAGTTAGTTCATAAGTAGTTTGTAAGTTTAGGGACTGATAACCCCGTAGTTAAGTCCCATAGACTATACAAACATTTGAAACATTAAATCACTAAAATCTGAAGGCTGTAAATTCAACTAAATACTGGGAAATACCATTACCAGAGACTTAAATTGGAAAGAACACACAGAATATCGTGTGGAGAAGGCGAACCAAAGACTGCGTATTATTGACAGGTCACTTAGAATATGCAACAGAACTACTGAAGAGACTGCCTACATGCAAGCGTAGGCTTTCGCTGCCGTTGTCACTGTCAATAAAATTCTTCTGGCTATGAGAACGCGTCGTCATTTTTATAAAATCTACCGACGTTTCGGCTACTGTTGCAGGAGGCCTTCATCAGGGTCTGTGTCTGCTGAATGTGAGATAGCTTGTTCTAATCAAATGTTCAAATATTTGTAAATCTGAGGGACTTAACTACGTTGGTTATCAGTCCCTAGGCTTACAAACTACTTACACTAACTTATAGTAACTTATGGTAAGGACAAAACAAACACCTATGCCCGAGGGAGGACTTGAACCCCCGACGGCACTGCCGCGCGCACCGCAGCTAGGCACCTTAGTGCGCACGGCTATTCTGCTGCGGCAGATAGCTTGTGACTTATACAATAGTGCTTCATGAAAACACCAATCGTTGACGCCCTTTTACACCAATGGGGTGAAATAATATAAACACCAATAAAGAAAGACAAACATCCCTCTTCCAATTCCTCAAACCGCTGTTAGCACAATTATGTAAGTCAAGAGCTATCTCACAGTCAGCAGTCACAACAGAGGCCGAAACGTCGGTAGATTTTATAAAAATGATGACGCGATCTCATAGCCAGAAGAATTTAATTGACAGACAGCCTATACCACGCTTGTCTCCTCATTTGGAGTATTATTGCGCGGTATGGGGTCCTTGTCAGGTAGCATTGACGGATAACATCGAATGAGTACAAAACAGGTGCAGTCAGTTTTATACTATGGCAATACGTGGAAGAGAGTAACATGGAAATGACACACGAGTTGGGGTGGGAATCATTACAACAGCGCATTTTGCTGCGGCGAAATCTATTTACGAAATTTCTATCGCCGACTTTCTCCTGCGAATGCGAAAATACATTGTTGTCTCCCACCTACATAGAGACAAATGTTCATCATAATAAAATAAAAGAAATCAGCGCTATTCGAGAATGGAATGGTAGATAAATAATATTAAAGTGGTACGATGAATCCTCTTCCAGGCACTTGTGATTTGCAGATTAACCATGTAGATGTAGGTCGATAGCGATACCGACTGCTAATGCTACAGAACACAGTACGTAAGTTTTTACAGCCTTTACTATTGCACTACGCGCGGGGGTAGCCGAGCTGTTGCCGGGCGCCGTGGCTCAGCGCGCCCGGTCAGAGGGCTCAACGCTCTCTGTAATAAAAAAAAGCTGAGCCAAATGCTCAAAGAACGACCAAGTACGAACAATGAAAACGACCGCCAATAATAGATCTACATGAAATAAATAAATCGGTCGGGAGCGTCACGTTACAGATCGCGCGGCCTCCCCCGTCGGAGGTTCGAATCCTACCTCGGGCATGGATGTGTGTGTTGTCCTTACGTTAGTTTAAGTAATTTGTAAGACTAGGGACTGATGACCAACGTAGTTTGGTCCCATAGAGTTACAAACATTAGAACTTTTTTTACTGTTGCACGTAAACACTATAATAAATGGAAATATTACAGCACTTAGATATAAAGTCCGATGTTAATGATCAAGGTCTTTTAATTGATATACAATACACATGCGAAATAAGTACTGATAAGGTATAAAAATCTCAGTGAAATGGGAAAAAATACATATCTTTAAGACTCACGCATCATGTCCTGTCTATCATTAAATGAAAGTAGAACTTCGAAATTTTAGAATGAATCAAATAACACGGTAGTAAATCGGCGCAGATTTCGTCACATGTTTCTCTACGGTACGCTTAGTGACTATCATCCGAGCGGTTCGTAAGTATGGTTCATCAACCTGGGACCCATACCAGTTGAGCTGATGAAAGTGACATATTGTGCATCCAAAGTAGGTCGGGGCTTCCATGATCTTCGCTATTCGAGGTTAAATGTAACTTTGGCACAAATTCATTAAAATAAATCAGATACCATACCTGCTTTTTTCTTTATATTCATTATTTCGGAGGAAGGGCACCCCTTACATACGCCACCGTCTTATTTAGTTGATAGAGTGGTCATCACTGTTTTTAAGTAAAGAATTGCTTAGTTAGTTTTTGAAGATATTCCATTCAGCTGTGGGATGTACAGGGTGGTACATTTGAAAGTAGCCCGTCTCCCCTTTGAATGCGAATGCAGTGTGTTTCGAGTTGTTCAAATGTTCAAATGTTTGTATAGCTTATGGGACTTAACTACGGGGTCATCAGTCCCTAAGCTTACAAACTACTATCAACTACCTAAGACTAAGGACGGCACAAATATCCATGCCCGAGGGGGGATTCGAATCCCCGACCGTAGTGGCCGTGCAGACCGTGACTGGAGCGCCTCAGTTCCCTCGGCCACCGCGGCCGGCGTTTCGAGTTGTGAATAGAGCAAACAGCTACAACAATCCTCTGTTAGCATTTCAGTTTATTTCAACAGTGAAAGTAGACTTTCTCTTTGCAGTCTGCAAAATGAAGACGCGGTGGAATGGCCGAGCTTAGCTCCTTGCTAAGGAGAGCGCGGTTGCTCCCCGTCGGAGGTTCGAGTTCTCTCTCCGGCATGTGTGTGTGTGTGTGTGTGTGTGTGTGTTTTTTTTTTTCTTAGGTTAGTTTAAGTAGTTTGTAAGCCTAGGGAAGGATAACCTCAGTAGTTGAGTCCCATAAAGTTACAAACATTTGTGTTTGAATTTGATTTGCAAAATGAATTTCTCGACAGAAGAAAGAAGTGAAACTGTGGAGGCATAACAGGAAAGAAAATTCACAAAAGTTTGGAGGTCACTATCGGGTTAGAGCACTACCAACTATGAAACCAATACAAAGTGAGTATAAAAATTGGCGCATCTATGGAACTGTGCAAAATATACAATGACAAGTAAGTCCTTTAATGTGCGTTCCAGAAGTTATTGCAGATAGCGTCCGAGGAATCATGTAGAGCCCGAAGATGTCTACATGTAAAGCAAGCAGCAAGGTCTATAGAAGCCGTATCGTGCGACGGTTATGCAGCAATTACGGAAGGATGACAGTCAGAAACGTTCAGATTACTGCACATGGCTTTTGAATAACATTACATCATGGCTGATGAAGTATGATTTCATCTTTTCGGTCGTGTGAATTCACAGAACACG
Source organism: Locusta migratoria (assembly GCA_026315105.1). Taxonomy (NCBI): domain Eukaryota; kingdom Metazoa; phylum Arthropoda; class Insecta; order Orthoptera; family Acrididae; genus Locusta; species Locusta migratoria. The sequence continues at coordinate 341,598,583 of CM048755.1, forward strand.
AGTTACTGGGCAATGGAAACCCTGTCAAAATTGGATAGTTTTTGACACTACCCCCAACACGCTTGCATATATCAAAATTTTTTCTATATTTTGTGCTCAACTTACTAAATATGAAAAAGGAAAAAAAAACAATACTGCTCCTTTCAGAAGGATGAGGCAACATGCCGTACGTCTAAGGTATCCCTGGAACGAGTCCATGATGTCTTCCTTGAGGAACGAACTGTCACCAAACATCTGTAACCACTATTGCCAGATTTAACAACATATGATTTTTTTTTCGGTGGAGACTCTTGAAGAGCAAGGTCTATGAAACAAATCCACACACTATGCAGGAACTGAAAAACATCATCAGCCGTGAGGTTGCCACCATCGATAGCTGAACTTCATGTGGGGTGTTCAAATGTTTGTATAGCTTATGGGACTTAACTACGAGTTCATCAGTCCCTAAACTTACAAACTACTTATGAACTAACTAATACTAAGGACGGCACAAATATCCATGCCCGAGGGGGGATTCGAACGCCCGACCGTAGTGGCCGTGCAAACCGTGACTGGAGCGCCTCAGTCCCCTCGGCCACCGCGGCCGGCATGTGGGGTGTATCTGAATATCTTTAGACGTGTACAACTAAATACTGATGTTGCAGAGGGACACTTTCAACATCTTCTATAAACGTATCCTTCATTTTAAATAAATGCTAAGTCCATATTAGCTCTTTGTTTCTATAATTTCACCTTCATACTCACGTGGGCTTGTTTTATCTGCGCCATATTGTATATACACATGATAAACTTTGCTCCACATGAATGAACAGTGAAGTATACTTGAACTTCATCTGGATATCTATGGAAATGGCTATGTCCTGTTAACTTGCAACATCCGCTGAGCTGACGAAACGGCAACCCGATACTGAAGAACGTCACTAACGAGATGGCTGTTCTTATGACGGGTGTTCTTTTCTTAAGGATTTGTGATGTTCCTTGAACCTGGGTCTCCTGATCTCTAGGCAGGACTCCTTGACACACAGTGACCAGAAATAAACGCCTAACCATCTTAATTGAGGCGATGAACCAAATGCGAGGGGCAGAGCGAGTTGCGTGGGAACGTGTGTTCCTGCGCGTGGTTTCGGGGAGGGTGGGAGCTGTGCGAGCGAGTCTGTAAGCCGGCTGGCGGGAAACCCTATACATAACGCGCCTCTGCTCTGCACTAACCTGTTCTCCCCAAGGACACGTGTTCTACTGCCGCACTCTAGCTTATCCGTGAGAGCTCGCAGCCTTCTCCAGAGCACGGCACGTCTAACTGACTGCATATCACACTACTTACATCTGCTTCCATACTTCCCAAATAATTATTAATTATATGGAAGTCGGTACGTATTAGTAAACGATAGAACAATGTCCTCAAATGTTGACACGCTTGTAAAACTGTGGGACCAAACTGCAGTTGTCATTGGTCCCTAGACTTATAAACTACTTAAACGAACTTACGCTAAGGACAACAGAACACACACACACACACACACACACACACACACACACACATATATATATATATATATATATATATATATATATATATATATATACACCACGCCCTAGAGAGGACTCGAACCTCCGACGGGAAACGACCGCGCACATCGCAGCAAGGCGCCTCAGCGCACATAGCCACTCCCGCGCGGCAGCAAAGTCTTCATACCGATCCACATATTTACTCTGCAAATCGCAAAAAAAATGTTCAAATGTTTGTAGAGTCTATGGGACTTAACTACGGAGTCATCAGTCCCTAAACTTACAAACTACTTATGAACTACTTACAACTAAGGACGGCACAAATATCCATGCCCGAGGGGGGATTCGAACCCCCGACCGTAGTGGCCGTGCAGACCATGAATGGAGCACCTCAGTCCCCTCGGCCACAAATCGCATTTAAGTGCCTGGCAGAAGATTTCTCGAATTGCTTTCATTCTCTAGAAGCGCACAGGAAAAAGGAACACGGTAAATCTTTTCGTTTTCGATCTGATTTCTCATCTTTTACTGAGATAATTTTGTCTCCCTGTGTAGGCGGGCGTTAACAAAATATGTTCGCATTCAGAAGAGAAAGTTGGCGAAAGAAATTTGGCAAATAGATCTCGCCACAACAAACAACGCCTTTGTATCCAGAATGAAACTTTCACTCTGCAGCGGAGTGTGCGCTGATATGAAACTTCCTGGCAGATTAAAATTGTGTGCCGGAACCGGGACTCGAACCTGGGACCTTTGCCTTTCGCGGGCAAGCGAAAGGCAAAGGTCCCAGGTTCGAGTCCCGGTTCCGGCACACAATTTTAATCTGCCAGGAAGTTTCATATCAGCGCACACTCCGCTGCAGAGTGAAAGTTTCATTCTGGAAACATCCCCTAGGCTGTGGCTAAGCCATGTCTCCACCATATCCTTTCTTCCAGGAGTGCTAGTCTTGCAAGTTTCGCAGGAGAACTTCTGTGAAGTTTGGAAAGTAGGAGGCGAGGTACTGGCGGAAGTAAAGTTGTGAGGCGGCATCGTGAGTCGTGTCGGGGTAGCTCAGTGGTAGAGCGCTTGCCCGCGAAAGGCAAAGGTCCCAGGTTCGAGTCCCGGTTCCGGCACACAATTTTAATCTGCCAGGAAGTTTCAACGCCTTTGTAGTTTAACGTCCCATCGACAGCGTGGTCATTAGAGATGGAGCTTACGCTCGAATGTTTGGGTAAGGATTTGGAAGGAAATCGGCCGTGCCTTTTCAAAGGAACCATCCCGGCATTTCCCTGGAGTGATTTAGGAAAAGCACGGAAAACCTAAATCTGGATGGCCGGAGGTGGATTTGAACCACCATCCTTCCGAATGCGAGTCCAGTGTGTTACCACTGCGCCACCTCGCTCGGTAACAACGCCTTTCTCTTTATTACTATCAATGCAAAAAATAGAATTATTCCTCATCGTAATCCTTTTGATACTAATTTTGTGTGTAGTCTTTGGAATGTTCCTTCTCGAATTACATCTCGTCACCATTGAATTATTCTTAAGATAATAATAGTTATTCCAATAATAAGTAAATTGATATTAAATGTATGGAATCACTTAGTTATTCCGCATCTGGTGAATGTAACTATTTTAATAAAATTTGAAATGATTAATAATTTCGTCACTAATTTGATTTTACTTCACAGTATTCTTTCTGTGACAACTAAAAGAGAAATACTAGTAGGAGTGGGTTGTATATCAACAAAGAACGTAAAATTTTTAAGCAACCACGCTAACCATTAAGCTAGTACAACACATCGTATCCGAGGAGATAAATGCAATTCACAAATATAGGCAATACTGAACTTAGACCGTCAGTTTTCTTCGAAAAATTGTAATGTTGGCACCTGCACTAAAATACTTGTCCTCTTATTTTCGACGTGCTTTAGCCTCCCAACTTTCGATTCAACCTGACAAGTGTCTTTGTAACCAATCAGTACGAGAAAAATGTATAATGATAAGTGGAACTTGATTAGTGCGCAAGATCCGTTTCCTAATACACAAGAAATAATCTGAATCCAAAATGTACCTACAGAGTTGCGGACTTGTAATTTTTACAGTGGCCTCTAATAACAGTGTTAATTTAAAAGTGAAATGTATTTGTTAGCAAAACGAAGCCTGAATATAAAATGAAATGCTTATTTACACACGTTTAGTCGCGGTGGAGTGGCCGAGCGCTCTAAGGCGCCGTGCTACAGAGCACACGATTGCTAGTCGTCGGAAGTTCGAGGCCTGTGTTGTCCTTAGCATAAATTACTTTAAGTTAGTTTAAGTAGTGTGTACGCCTAGGGACTGATAACCGCAGCAGTTAAGTCCCTTAGATTTACAAACATTTGAACATTATTTGAGCACGCGTTTATGTTGTATAATAGTTTGTATCTTTAGACTCGAGTTAGTCTTTTAATACGCCACGTAAAAATCTGTATTGTTTTCGAAAAATTAAGGTACCATAAACATATCAACTTTCGTAAGGTTTTCACTACCAGACTTCACAAATTCTTTTCCATTGTTACATAAAAGCCGCAAATGTGTATTTCATCACGAAAAAGTTATACGCAGAAAAGTAAGGGAAAATCTAATAACTTTGGCTAACACTGCTACTAACACACATATAGCTTCAGTTTCCTCGTGTCACGTTACGTCACCAGGGGTTCAGCCAATGACATAGTGTTTTCGTTCGTGTAATCTGCTCTTCAAATGTAATGATTTATAGGATTCAGTTTCAGAAAAATAACATGTTTTGTAAGAATAATCACCTAAAATGCTATTTGCACGCAATAATAATTCAGAATAACAATTCCAACCACATTTTTAACATAGGAAAAGAGCGTATTTGATTAGAAGTCGCTTGTGTGGTACAGTGTCAAACGCCTTCCAGATATCTAAATTATGGAATCGATTTGAGATCCCTTGTCGATAGCACTCATCACTTCATGTGAGCCGGCCGCGGTGGCCGAGGGGACTGAGGCGCTCCAGTCACGGTCTGCACGGGCACTACGGTCGGGGTTCGAATCCCCCCTCGGGCATGGATATTTGTGCCGTCCGTAGTATTAGCTAGTTTATAAGTAGTTTGTAAATTTAGGGACTGATGACCCCGTAGTTAAGTCCCATAAGCTTAACAAACATTTGAACATTTGAACTTCATGTGATTAAAGAGCTAGCTGTGTTTCATAAGATCGACATTTTCTGAATATGTGTTGACAATCGGTCAATAGGTCGTTCTCTTGAAGTAGTTCATAATGTTGTAACAAATTCAATTCCAATGCCAAACGCTGAAAAAGCTCGTTTCTTGTGAGCGGTAAGTAATTAATTCAAAATTTTCTTCGAAACGCGTAAACCTGTTGTAAATCTATCGCTAATCACATACTGCGCAAGTCACTGTATGCTGCATGATGGAGGGTACATTGTACCATTACTAGTCATTTCACAATGGTGTGTGTGTCTCCATACTGACCTTTTATATCATAACCATTGCTGCAATTTCCATTATTATTAGCCGCGGTGGAGTAGCCGAGCGGTCTAAGACGCCTCGCTGGAGAGCGCGCAGTTGCTCGCCGTTGGAGGTTCGAGTCCTCCCTGGAGTATGGGTGTGTGTGTTGTCCTTAGGTTAGTTTACCTTATTTTAAGTAGTTTGTAAGCTACGGACTGATGACCACGTAGTTTGGTCCGATAGATTTATAAACATTTGCACATGTGAATATTATTATACTTATTAGAATGAAAGTTTCACTCTGCAGCGGAGTGTGCGCTGATATGAAACTTCCTAGCAGATTAAAATTGTGTACCGGAACCGGGACTCGAACCAGGTTCGAGTCCCGGTTTCGGCACACCATTTTAATTTGCCAGGAAGTTTCATTATTTTTATTGATATTGTGGTGGCTTGGGCACACGACTCGTAATGGAGTCTTCATACAAGGATTGTCTTTCTTACTATTTTGTATTTGCTTACATGTTCCTGCATTTATACCAAGCTGACATTAATCCCACCAACTAAAAATCTGTCTAAGCCATCTTGTATCCTCTTACAAAAAACGACTTCCGATACGCCATAGCGTCATCAGCGAACACACACAAATTGCTGCTCACACTGACTGTCAGATCATTTATGTATATACAAAATAACGAGTGATCCTTCCATACTGTGGGGCTTTCCTGATGATACTCCCTTGTCTCTGATGAACACTTTCCGTCGAGAATATAATACAGAGTTCTGTTACTTTAAATCTAAGTGGCACTCTTATATCTGGGACTGAAATCCGTATGACTGCATCTTCGTTTACAGTCTGCAGTGGGACAGCGTGTAAAATGTTTCCGGAAATCTAAGAATATGAAATTTAACTTCTGCTCTTCATCTGTGGTATGTAAGATACCAAATAAAAATGGGCAAGCTGAGAGTCAAACGAGCGGTGTTTATTTAACGCGTGCTGATTTACGGACGGAAACTATCCGATCTCAAGGTAATTTGTTCTATGCTAACTCAGTATATGTTCCAGATTTCTTCAGAAAACCGATTTTAAGGATAATTGGTCTGTAATAATTGTGGTGGTCCGTTCTTTTTCACTTCTTTTATACGGGTGCCATCTTTGGGTTTTCCGGTCGTTTTGGACTTTAAATGCTAGTGTAACACTGTAAATTATTTGTTTTAAACTCTTTCACTTGAATCTCTACGTCGGGGATGTCTGTTACTATGCAAGCCGAACCGAAGTCGGTGCATCGGTCATACGGCTCTAAATTTTCACGATCATGTTCCATTAATATATATTGGGCACTGCAGACTGTCGTATTCAGAAAATAGGCTCTAGAAGAACTATAACAGATTATTACTGTAAGACCACTACTAGGAGACGCGAATGGATTAATTACAATTGTTGGAAGGGTTGTGGAAAATGCAGTTCATCCATAAAGAATACCAAGTACAAAACGCTTTTTTAGGAGGAAGCTTAGTGTTCAATGTCCCGTAGACAGCGTGGTCATTAGAGACGGAAACGCTTTTTCATGTGCCATCACTCTCATGACAGATTTGCTAAATGAAATTGTTCTAAAGGCAAAATTACTTTATCCGAAACCTGGATCAAGGTATACGCATGTAAACGATTTTTATGCAACTGGTTGGCTCAATTTTGTTCACTTTTGGATTTTGGCTCTCGAAAATAATATCATGAGAACTTGATTTTCTGTGACTCCTTTAAAATATTCATAGCCTTATGAGCTACTCTTCATTTCCATCAATATACACCATAATTATTCGGTCAATACAGCTCTTTCTAACTCATGCCAAAGCGATGTACACTGGTGAAAACAATTCGTGGATGAGATATCTAGGTTCTGAAGTATTGTCATCGGTGGAATGAACTAAAATGGTTCGACATCTTTCTGTCGGTTCTACGGAGTGGGGACAACAACATTACGACAACCGAGATAGTGGTAAAAACAGAAAGTTGCTGCATGGGAGTTAGTGTTGACTTGTGTTTTCTCTACCAAACGAATTACATAAGAAGTTGGGTTCAAATAGTGTTATGAGCAGCTACTGCAAGGCAACAACAACGTTATTTACCAGAAGCTATGGTATGGAGAGCCATACGAAGATTGGAACCGGGACAGACACAGAGGGAGATGGTAGCAGCTATTGGAGTGTCCCAAAGCGTAATTTCCAGGACCTGGACGCGATTTCAGACAACAAGAATCGTTAAAAGAAGGCAAGACCGAGGTCGTCCACAGGTAAAATCAGCAATAGACGATCGATATCTACGGTTAACAGCCCGTCGAGACAGAATGCAATTCAACCGCAGTAACAGGACGCGCAGTATCAACACAAACAGTCCGAAATCGCACGGAAGCCTTAGATGTGTATCCAGTTAAAGCCACATCACCGTTCAGCCTGCAGAAACTGTGCGGAGGAACTTAAGCATTGGAGACGTAACAAATAGCGCCGGGTTCTGTTCAAAGACGAGTCAAGATTTTGTGTTCAGCCGGACAATTGTCGTTCCCTTATCTGGAGAGAACGTGGAACTCGGAACAATCCTGATTACGTGCAGGAAACAGCACCATATCATGCCAGTGGTCGAATGTTGTGGGCAGGAATCAGTACTGGCGGACGTACGCAGCTCTTTGTTATTCATAATGGCGCTTTGACTTCTCAGGGTTATAGATACGAGATCCTTCGACCTTTTGTCGTACCCTACGCTGGTGCCATAGGAGATGGTTTCCTTCTGGTGGACGATAACGCTCGTCCCCTCGGAGCTGCACTGGTGGATAACATGCTTGAAACTAAGAGAACTGAACGAATGGAGTGGGCAGCTTGTTCACTGAAACCCGACTGAGCACGTCTGAGATGCACTTGGCAGACGCATTGCAGCCAGACCAGCACCTTCCACAACGGTTGCAGAACTGGACATAGCACTCATGGAAGAATGGCCAAATATCCCTCAAGAGCTCATTGATAACCTCATATTGTCCATGCCACGCAGGTGTGCCGTCCGAGGTGATTACGCAGCATATTAGAGGGCAACGAGAATATCTTTTCCTATTAATTGATTCTTCCGTCGCTTCTTGGTAGAACTTATTCATTATGAAGATTAAAATACACAATTTTATGTTTGTTTATTTTGTGAATCGATTTTCTGCTTATTAGGCCATAATCAGACATTTACTGAAGTTCAGCAAGGGAAGAAAGCTTAGGGTTTAACGTCCCATCGACAGCTTGGTCATTAGAGACGGAGCTAACGGTCGGAGTTTTGGGTAATGACAGGGAAGGAAATCAGCCGTGCCCTTTGAAAGGAACCATCCCGGCATTTGCCTGGAGTGATTTAGGGAAATCACGAAAAACCTAAATCTGGATGGCCGGGGGTGGATTTTAACCACCGCCCTTCCGATTACGAGTCCAGTGCGTTAATCCTGAAGTTCAGTCAAAGAACTTGTGTTGTCAGTAAAACAGAAGACATGTTACACACAGAAAAGTAAATTAACTTCTTTGATGGAGCAGTCACAGTGTAAATAAATATTTGAGTGAAATCTGTAAATTAATAGTACTGAAAAAAAGGAAACATTTACACTGTAACTGCTGCATCAAAGAAGTTAATTTACTTTTATGTATGTAACATGTCTTCTGTTTTACTGACAACAGGCCGGCCGCGGTGGCCGAGGGGACTGAGGCGCTCCAGTCACGGTCAGTACGGCCACTACGGTCGGGGGTTCGAATCCCCCCTCGGGCATGGATATTTGTGCCGTCCTAGTTCGTAAGTAGTTCATAAGTAGTTTGTAAGTTTAGGGACTGATGACCCCGTAGTTAAGTCCCATAAGCTATACAAACATTTGAACTGACAACACAAGTTCTTTGACTGAACTTTAGTAAATGTCTGATGATGGCCTAATAAGCCGAAAATCGATTCACAAAATAAACAAAACAGTAGAACGAACACAAAATTGTGTATTTTAACGTTCATAATGTATTTTCCACTATTATGGTAGCCCCATGGTGCCTCACTCTAAGTAAATTCCATGTAAATCTCAAGTAATGAGACAGTAGAATATCGTATTGTATCACACACAAATTACAATTCTAACCAATATCTGAATAAATACGTTACAATATGTATACGGCGTATGATACCTCACCTGTTCCCCTAATCGTTTTGAGCAATGTACTACTCGAAGGGAATGACCAATTTTTTCTCGTGTGTTGTTTGGAGTTGTGGGCGTAACAGGTTGAACATACACAATTCACTGAGAATAAAAGGCTACACCTTTGTCTATGACGCATTCTGTTTGTCCATTCCGGCAGAGTCCGAGCCTGTTGTTCTCAGTGCCGCGGAATCGTGACGTCAGAAGCGTCCTTCCACTTCCTAAGAGTCTTGTGACGATCGTTTTACAAGCATTGGATAGAGACTTTCTCCAGTGTATCGGAACTTTCGTTCTCATTTAGCGTTCTTATCTACAAGTATGCTACCTGCACCGTATGAAACTTTCGTAACGATTCAATACTACGAAACATTTTAAAAAAATTGTCATGTTTGTGGTCCGTAACTCCTTCTGCCTCTATTTATCTGGCTCATTAGGGTTTTATTTCTTAGGGAACTTACCTCCTTCATCCTACTTTAAATGAACAAACAAAATAATCGTGAGGTTAATGTGTGTCAGTCTTATGTTAATGCAGTTCAGAATGGATTATTAGAGCTGAATGAGCGTGATGGGTGAGGAAGAACTGTGACACAGTTAGCTTAGGAGAGGTAGCCAACAATTCGCACACTCCTTGCAAACTGGAAATAGAAACATAGCCATAACCTTTTATAGCTGCTACTTTTCACTCTCACAGGGGATGCTGAAGACAATGACGAACTATTTTATAGGTAAAATTCACCGTGCAGTATGGGTACCGCATGCATAATCTTACAATACATTGTTAATTTAACATTTTGTCCACATCGGAAGTATTAATTCTACATTGGTCTACTGAAACACTGTTTATATTGGGATGGCAGTTGTAGTATCCATTAATTTCGCTCCACAAATTATCTCTTTCATTTCGTAATTTTCCTTTATTCAAATGCAACAAGTACTTCAGTCCATGCAAAGAATTCATACCTTTTTACTTCCGCGACCTTATTCATTCTGCTGGATACCAACAAAGATGTACAAAGGAACTGCCGACTTCATTACTTCATTTATCCTATTGTCTGAGTTTTGATCGTTAATGCATGTAACACGAAAGAGATCTGTTCAAGCGTTGTTAAGAAAAGCCATCTTGATATCTTATCTAATGAAGAATTGTAATCGTATGAAGAGTCAATAATAACCACAATTCAGTATAAAGTAAGTGTGTGGTCAGCATTTGTTTTTCAACGCAGTGAACTTATTTGTTCAAACTTATAATTATAAATGTCGTAACACCAAGGGATCTATCAGATTGGAACAGGGCATCGATGTTTGTGCCGTCTTTAGTATAAGGTAGTTCATAAGAAGTTTGTAGGTTTAGGGACTGCTGACCCCGTAGTTAAGTCCCATAAGCTCTACAAACATTTGAACATTTTAGACTGGAACAGCACAAACCTGCAACACGGTCAAATGCTTAATTTCTATCGAGGAAAGTGTCGGTGGGATTGCATACGATTCTTAACGCTGTTTTCCAGAATTGATAGTGCTCTACTTTGATTTACGGGATTACTGTTCGACATCCCGAAGTTTTACTAATGTCCGAGGGGGAGAATTAATTTCAGAACCAACGTACGTATACTGCGACGCGGTGTAGCAGAATCAGCATCACCTGCGAGATAACGCCCTAACCTTAAATTGTTCCTTTTCAGCAATTTCCATGATTTTCGATCTTAACTTAATAGGGACTTAATACTGATTAACTTCCTGAAAAGAGACTTGCATTTAAAGCTAATAATCGCACTCCTACTAGATTTCAAACCTAAACTTCAAAGATTACAATTTTACCAATCTTCTTTAACTATTCAAAAGAACCCACAGAGGCTTTTTAATATTTCTCAGACAGTGACAAATCACATATATTGTGAGACGTTGCGTGACATGTGTGAATGGGGATTAGGTCGTCGCTAGGGTTGCTTGTTACTAAAGCACTCCAAACCACACAACGAATCAAACTTAAAAAAAATAAAAAAAACAATTTTTTTAAATGTAGTTCTTGGTCAAGTTAATAGCACCTCATTCTCCGAGGTTCTTCTACCAAAATAAAGTCGATAAAGTCGTTGTTAGATAAGAACGGATTTTTATTGAGTCTTCCATCACACTACAGCACTGTATACATCTGGTCTAAAGCTTGCAACTTACAACTGCCATCAACTGCCCCTTGCCGTCAGTAGCGGCATGTTTAAATACACAGATTTTGGCGCCCAAATCGCGAATACGTCACGTCACGTGACGTTTACAAATTCTGTTTCAAACTAATTGAATACAAATTTTGAAGAAATTTATACAGTTCGATTTAGTGGTTAACAAATAATATAACTGGTTACAATTCATGCAATAAATTAATTATTTAATGGTAAGTGGTGCATATTTCGCTACACGGCCGCTAGGTGATACAATAACCTTTGAGCTGTCAGTTCAAGTAAACAAACGAGTCCGCACCTGATGTCTTATGATTGATCTTCAGATTCAAGATATTACCAAAATTTTAAGGTAACGATAATTTACAAGTGAAAACATGTTCAGAAAGGTGTGTGGTTTATCAAAACTTAATAGATGACAATTCTAGTTTTCCGTAAATAGTTCGAAACTGATACAATCGTTAGACAAACTGTTAGGTTCATAAAATATACAATATTCTCGTTTCAAAAAAATCTTAGTAGTGGCTGTTATCGTGAGGTTTTTTATTTTATTTTTTTTATTTTATTTATTTTTATTTTTTTAAACTCAGGATCTTTAATATTTCCTATGAAACATCACAAATCGAAGACCTCTTACTGTAAATCGTGGATATTTCATCGATTTTCTATGAAAATTCTTTTGGCATTGCAACGGGATAAAGTTCCTGAATATTTCTCACGAAGTTTGGAACAGCGGCGCCAAGACACATTATGCCGGGTGCTGCTCTGTCACGACCACTTGGTATTTCTGCACTGGCTAGTCGTTTATGGCATTAGTTGAAGGCTGGCGCCTACTGGCAAATCTCAGGAAGCGACATCTCCCAGTTTTCCTCGGCGTGAATGATTGAGGGTGCACTTTCGAGTTTTTATGGACAACATAAACCAGCTGCCACAATCGTTGAGGTTACAATTTGAACAAGTATTGTACTTCGCGACTCAATTTATTAAAATCTCATCGGCCCTCTCATCCACGCAGAGTGAATGTGCATTTCACGCAGTAACAGTGTCTGCTCTGGATAACACGTGAGCATCAAAGAGAGTAGGGGGCACCGGGAGTCGAACTCGGCTATAAATAGCGGAGCGACACCAGCAATAATAGTTCACAGTCTGGTTGGAGTCCAGACAGCGAGAACGAGCAAAGACACAGCTCGCAGCACGTCGGGAACGCCCCTGCGTCGGTTATCGAAATATTGTGCGTAAAATGGAGTTAGCAATGCGGTTAAACGCCTGAAAGTGAGCAAATGCTCGTTTGTGTTGTGCACATGTTGAAAACAATGCATATTCCATCTCGTATTAGCAACACAGCATTTTTCTAATCACAATTCAAAATACAGTATAGTTGGCGGTGGCGTTTTCAATATGAGTTGTTATCATTACAATCAGTTACACCGTACAAGCAAATAGGGGTGAAGTTGATGGTGATACAACATGCAACGATTCACAGATTCAGTCCGGAATGCAGCAAGTGACAGGTATTGGCACTCTACAAGATCTGCTCATTATTAGTGATGTGTATAATGTAAATTCCATTTGGAAAAACAACCTGTGACCATTAAATGGCAGTATACCATCTTGCTCAGAAAATTTTTCACATACACGCTGTCTCCATTATGTTAATTTTAAATAAATCAACCAGGTGATTAAGGTATAAACCTTCTAAACTCGTGTTGAAAACTAAAAAGATAACTGACGTTCCACACCAGACACGTTCCACATCATTACGAGGTATTGTATTCATGATCTGTGGAACAAGTACTAATCTAATCATAATCTAATCTGTGCAGTTACTTATTTATTTAAATTTATAGTCATTAAAGTCGTGCTAAAACATCAGCTTAAATGTTCAGCTTCAAAATATTCAAACTCATAGCAGGCACACCAGTATGCACCTTGATGCTCATGAATATTGGCATATGTGATGATATGTGTTCTCATCGCTACAAGGATTCTTTGTCTACGGCGCAGTCGATGTTACGCTGGATATGTACTGAGTGTACTTCACACGAACATTGGTCACTCTTTGTCTTATTCCATTAAAAAATAGAACGATGTAAAAATAACTATTACTATACCACAGCACGCGCTTTTACCCCATATATGCAATGGACATGACCAGTCTGCTGCTCCCATGTCGAAAATAGAAGATTTGCAGAACGTTTCTACGGTCTACACTGGTATACTGTCCGACGCTGTGGGATGCATATCACTTTGGGTAAGCTGTAGGTATCGAATGAGTTCAGGGAAAGGAAGACAGGCGGTCAACATCTGGTCACGTGGCAGGAATTTGATATGCTACATAAATAGAGAAATTCTTAGAGGTGACGTTGTATTTCCGTCTACATGTACACTTCGCAAGGTACGGTACAGTAAATCAGCGAGGATATAGCCTACTGTAACAATATTAACGATCCATATCCCTCTTAAATTATTTTCATGATCACTAACTGAGATACAGACAGCATCAGAGCAATAGTCATACGGCCTTCTTTGAATATAGGTTCTCTAAATTTACCCAACGAAGTTTCACGAGAACTACGTTCTCTTTTTTCCACTGATTTCTATTTAAGTCCCTCGAAGTAATCTGTAACAGTTCTGTACAGACTGTGTCGACCTGTTCCACGCCTCTCTGAATTTGCTGGAAGTCTAACGTCGTTCCTACTTTATGATATCTCCAAATATTGGAAAACTATTCTAGAATTTGTCGCACTAGCTTAACATATAACATAAGAGGCTAGACTGACATAAAAACTAACATAAACGAAGAGGGCCCTTCTGGCCAAAAGAAGTCGGCTTGTATCAAAATAGGCAATAATTTGAGAAATAAATGTCTGAAAAAAGTATGTTTGGAGCAGAATATTATATGGAAGTGATTCGTGGACTGTAGGAAACCCTGAAGTGATGAGAATCGATGCGTTTGAGAAGTGATGTTATAAAAGGATGGTGACAATTAAATGGATAAATAAGATAGAAATGTGGTGGTCCTCCGCAGAATCGGAGAGGACACGAACACGTGAAAAATATTAACAAGAAGAAAAATGACGAGAGAACATGTGCTAAAACATCAAGGAGAATGCTCCTTGGCAGCTGAGGGAGTTGTAGACGATAAAAACTGTAGAGGAAGACACAAATAGGAATAAATCCAACAAATAACTGAGGACGTTCCGAGCACGAGGTACTCTGATATGAAGAGGTGGATAGGTATTATTAGCACTAGTGCTCCTACGCCTCTACCAGTACGCAGTGCTCACTCGACCTGTGAATGGCCGTGTTCCACAATTTTATGTTGCACGCATTAGTTTCAAATTTTACATTTTATTCCATGACATGGAGTCAGCCACATTCGTCCACTTGATTTTATTCAACAACTATTTTAATGTGAGCTAAATGAAATTCTTCTGAAGAAGGCAAAATTACTTTTGCCGAAACCTGGGTCAAGGTTTATGCATAAAACCATTTTTATGCAACTGGTTGGCTGAAATTTTGTTCAGTTTCGGATCATATTCCACCGTGCTGAACTGTAGCTATGTTTAAAATTTTCGGGAGCCTTCAGCCAAAAACTAGTAGCTCCTGAATGTCTGATAACGACAGTACTTTTCCCGTTTTCTGGGGCAAAAGTATTTCTTTGATACATTAGGAATGAAAACTTGTTACCAGAACTACGGCATGAATTAATCGGATTTCTGTATTGCGTGCTTACTCAGTTACTCCCTTACTTACGTACCTCTAGCCCATCTTCATGAACACTACACAAAGGCCGCGGCGGAGCGGTCGAGCGCATTGAGGCGCTATGCTACGATGCGCGAGGCCGTTCCCCGTCGGGGGTTCGAATCCCCACTAGGGAATGGATGTTTGTGCCGTCTTTAGTATAAGCTAGTTCATAAGTAGTTTGTAAGTTTAGGGACTCATGACCCCGCAGTTAAGTCCCTTAAGGTTAACAAACGTTTGAACATTTTGAACTACACAGAGGTGTCAAAGCCATATGCTACGTCCCAATAACGAGTCCGATACCCTATTCCTGGTGAAATGCGGCAACTCTTCATGGCATGTACTCAATAAATCTTTGGAAGTCCTCAGCAGAAATATTGAACCACGCTGCTTCTATAGCCGTCCATAGTTTCGAATGAGTTTCCAGTTAGGATTTTGTGCACGGATTGCTTACTCGATTATGTCTCATAAATGATGGGATCCATGTCGGTTGAGCTGCGTGGCCAAATCATTCACTGGAACTATTGAGAAAGTTCTTCAACTCAATCACGAACAGTTGTGACCAGGCTACATGGCGAACTGCCATTCAAAACATTCCATCCTTGTTCGAGAAAATGCATTTCATGTATGGCTGCAAATGGTCTCCAGCGAGCAAAACTTAAACATTTACAGTCAGTGATCTGTTCAGTTGGACTATATGACCGTCAGCGTTATGGAGCCTCCGCCAGCTTACACAGTGCCTTGTGGTCATTTTGGGTCCAAGGCTTCTTGGGTTCTGCACCTCACTTGAACCCTCTCATCAGCTCTTAGCATCTGAAATTGGACGTCATCTCACCAAGGTATGGTTTCCCAGTTGCCTAGTGTTCAACCGATATCGTCACGACCCCAAGAGAGACACTGTAGGTAATATCATGCTATTAGCGGAGATATTCAAGTCAGTTATCTGATGCCATAACCCATTAACGCAACATTGCGCCGCCGTGTCCTAACGAACAGGTTCGTCGTATGTCCCACATTCATTTCTGCGTTTATTTCACGCAATGTTGTTTGTCTTTTAGTACGGACAACGTTATGCAAACGCCGTTGCTCGCGGAAGTTAAGTGCCACTTCGTTATCCATGGATAGAGAACATCTGTAATTTAGTAATCTTGGCGCGCTTTTTAGACAGCAGGTCTCGGGTACTGAAATTCCTAAGGACTTCCGTAATTCAATGTCCTATACGTCCAGCTCCAACCTCCAACCCAAGCTCGATGTCGGTTTTTTTGTATCCCATCCTCGTCGCCACTTTTGTGTCTCGTTTCCGCCGGTTGTCCTGGGTGTCGGTGGTCGAGTAGAGAGAGACCGACACAGGAAAATAGGATGCAGGCGTGTGCAGGTACGGAGGTGACCAGCCAGTGGGACAGCAGAAACTAGACACACTAAGCTAGATTAGTATAAGAGATATATTTCATAGAAATAATACATTACTTAACTTGGAGAGCAGCAGAGTAGTAGAATGTTGATACATCGTTTAGATAGAGGCCTGCCTACTGATGATTCCTAGTGCCTATCCGATAGCCAAGTCTTAACTGGTGCCTATCTGATTCCCAAGTGAACGATGTCGTTCAGTGGTGGCCACGAGCGGAGTTGCAGCAGAGGGCGCTCGTGGCCGACGTCGTAGAACACCGCGCAATGCGTGCATGGCGGCGCGCGGCGAAAGTACGTGACGCGCACTCCATACTTGTGCGACACCACAGGTTTATTCCCGTACAGCCATATTTAGGTCGGAAACCTTTTCACATGAATCGCCGGAGTACAAATGATAGCTCTGCACTGCACTACACGCTAAGGTTCAAGACAGGGAGGTCTCTTGCCTTATGTCAGAAGTTGCGTTTCCGAGAGGAGGGGAATAAAAAGTCCTGAGAATAAACACAGGGACGGAAGGCGCAAGGAGACAGCTTTAAAATATGGTTTTGCAAAAATGTTCAAATATTTGTAATTCTATCGGACCAAACTGCATGGTCATCAGTCCGTAGATTACAAACTACTTAAACTTAGGTAAACTAACCTAAGGACAACACAAACACCCATGCCCCATGGAGGACTCGAACCTCCACGGCGAGCAACCGCGCGCTCCGCAGCGAGACGCCTTAGACCGCTCGGCTACTCCACCACGGCTAGGGTTTTGCGATTGAGGATCATGCGAGTATCAGGTAAGTGGCCCAAGGATTGAACTAAATGGTGAAGAGAGGTGCTGACGTTGGTATAGAATTTCAGAGCCTGACGTATCGTTTCTGACAGGTGGTATGCAGAAAGTGGCGTGTGTATCAACGTTCGGCAGATGTTGAGGAGCGTTAATGGCAATACAGTGAAACTTGTTTCTGAGGACTTGTACCCGTTTGCTGTTGATATCAGCTTCAACAGACCATGTTTCAGAGCCGTAGGTTAAGAACGGAAGTAGGAAGACTTTGAACAACTTTAGCTTAGTGATCATGGTAAGAGCATGACTTTTGATGATGGTGTATAACTGGGAAATGATGAGGTTGATCTTGTCGCTGTGTAGTTTGAAGTTTAGCTTGGAGGAAGAAAGGAAGGAAGCTTAGGGTTTAACGCCCCGTCGACAGCTTACGCTAGGATTTTTGACCCGTGCGTGAGGATTTTCTGCGTTCTCAGGCTTCCCAACCGTCAACTGCCTCTTCCCGCCATCACTCTTCCAGAAGAGCTGACAAGAAAAAGAGTTCCTCTCCTTCCCCGCCGAGGCGTGACCCATCTGTCGCGCCGTCCAACAGTTGCCGGCCTCGGCCGTCTTCTGTTTCACCGGGACGCTCCGTTTGCCGGGCGCCCGGCCCTTTACCGGCGGTGGAAACTGCCCCTCCTGATCAACTCAGGGAGGTGGCAGGCGCGTCGGTCGAACCAATGGAACATGACCCTTTGCCCCCAGACAGCGATAGCAGTGCTCCCTCGAAATCCGGTCCTCAGCGGCCGTCGAGGTGACCCCGCTCGCTACTTGGTTTTTATCCTTATTTCTTCTCTCATTTTTATCATGGCGCTCCTTCAATGGAACATTCGCGGCATTCGTTCTAATCGGGAGGAGTTAAAACTACTCCTTCGATTGCACTGCCCGCTTCTAGTCTGCCTCCAGGAAACTAAGTTGCGTCCACGTGATCGTGCAGACTTTCCACACTACACCTTTGTGCGGTTCGACCTGCCACCCGTGGAAGGTGTCCCAGCCCATGGAGGGGTTCTGATGCTCCTTCGAGACGACGTCTATTTCCATCCCATTTCCTTGCACACTCACCTACAGGCAGTTGCCGTCCGCATCACCTTATCCACATTTACCTTCTCCCTCTGTAATATATATTCGCCATCGTCATCTGCCCTTACTAGGGCAGATGTGCTAAACCTTGTTGACCAGCTCCCTTCACCTTTCGTGTTGGTAGGCGACTTTAATGCCCACCACCCCCTATGGGGCTCTCCGGCACCTTGTCCGAGAGGCTCCCTTTTGGTGGACCTTCTCCACCACCTCGATCTTGTCTGCCTCAACACCGGTACACCGACCTTCCTTTCTGACACAACACACACTTATTCCCATATAGACCTCGCAATATGCACTCCTCAGCTTGCCGGTCGGTTTGAGTGGTATGCACTTTCTGACACGTACTCGAGTGACCATTTCCCTTGTATCATCCACTTCCTACATCATTCCCCATCTCCACGTCCCACCAGTTGGAACATTCCTAAAGCCGACTGGGGGCTTTATTCTTCCATGGCTGTTTTTCACAATCAGCATTTTCCCAACTGTGACAGTCAGGTCGAATACCTCACAGAGGTTATTCTCACTGCTGCTGAACGTTCCATACCTCGTACATCCTCTTCTCCACGTCGTGTCCAGGTCCCTTGGTGGACTGCAGCCTGCCGCGACGCGCTTCGAGCCCGACGCCGTGCCTTACGCACCTTCCGCCGCCACCCAACTTTGGAGAATTGCATCAATTACAAACGTATGAGAGCGCAGTGCCGTCGTATCATAAACGACAGCAAGAAAGCTTGCTGGACAGCTTTTACTAGTTCTTTTAACCGTTTTACTCCCTCCACGGTTGTCTGGGGTGGCCTACGCCGTTTGTCCGGCATCAAGGTCCACTCCCCGATTCCTGGCCTGACCGTGGAGAACGCGGTCCTCGTGGACCCAGCTGATGTTTCAAACGCATTGGGTCGTTTCTTTGCGGAGGTTTCGAGCTCTGCCCATTACCACCCTGCCTTTCTCCCTCGCAAACAGGTAGAGGAGGCACGGCCGCCTTCTTTCCGCTCTTTTAATCGTGAAAATTATAACGTCGCCTTCACCATGCAGGAGCTAGATCGTGCTCTCGCCCTGTCCCGGTCTTCTGCTCCCGGGCCCGATTCCATTCATATTGAGATGCTGAAGAACCTCTCTCCTGCGGGCAAGTGCTTTCTTCTTAGTACCTACAATCGCATATGGACTGAAGGTCATGTTCCCACAAGTTGGCGTGAAGCCATTGTTGTCCCCATCCCCAAACCAGGGAAGGACAAACACCTTCCTTCCAGTTATCGCCCCATTTCTCTGACGAGCTGCGTCTGTAAGGTGATGGAACGCATAATTAACGCTCGGTTGGTCTGGCTCCTCGAATCTCGCCGCCTCCTGACTAATATCCAATGCGGTTTTCGTCGACACCGCTCTGCTGCTGACCACCTCGTTACGTTGTCGACCTTCATTATGAACAACTTTCTAAAGAAGCGTCAAACAGTAGCCGTGTTCTTCGACTTGGAGAAGGCATACGATACCTGTTGGAGAGCGGACATTCTCCGCACATTGCACACATGGGGCCTTCGGGGCCGCCTTCCTCTTTTCATTCAAGCGTTTTTGGCGGATCGCAAGTTCCGGGTACGGGTGGGCTCTGTTTTGTCAGATACCTTTTGCCAGGAGAATGGGGTACCACAGGGCTCCGTCTTGAGTGTGGCGCTCTTTGCCATTGCAATCAATCCGATCGTGGACTGCCTTTCAGCCGACGTCTCCGGATCTCTTTTTGTTGACGATTTCGCAATTTATTGTAGCGCCCAGCGGACGTGTCTCTTGGAGCGTTCTCTCCAACGCTGTCTTGACCGTCTATATTCCTGGAGCATCGCAAACGGCTTCCGATTCTCCACTGAGAAAACTGTGTGTATCAATTTTTGGAGGTACAAGGAATTTCTTCCACCTTCTCTACGTCTCGGCCCTGTTGCTCTCCCTTTCGTGGAGACTACGAAATTCTTGGGACTCATGTTGGATCGGAAACTTTGCTGGTCCACACACGTGTCCTACCTGGCTGCCCGTTGTGCCCGATCCCTTAACGTTCTTCGTGTTCTCAGTGGCACGTCATGGGGAGCGGATCGTACCGTCCTGCTTCACCTTTACCAGGCCATTGTTCAGTCGAAGCTCGACTATGGAAGCCTTGTGTACTCTTCAGCACGGCCGTCGATTCTCCGCCGTCTCAACTCTATCCACCATCGTGGATTACGTCTGGCGACCGGTGCATTTTATACCAGCCCTGTTGAAAGTCTGTATGCCGAGGCTGCTGTATTACCCTTGACCACTCGACGTGACATACTCTTGTGTCGGTATGCATGCCGCCTACGGTCGATGCCCAACCATCCCTCTTACAGATTATTTTTTGACGACTCACTCGATCGCCAATATCAGTTGTCTGCGATTGCCTTGCTTCCACCGGGAGTTCGGTTTCGCCGCCTGCTACAACGGCTCGATTTTACCCTTCCTTCCACCCTTCGGTTGAGCGAAAGCCCATTGCCACCGTGGCATCAGGCCCAGGTTCACACACACTTCGAACTTAGTTCGCTCCCCAAGGAGAGCACTCCGGATTTGGTATTCCGCTCGAGGCTTGTCGAACTCCGTTCGCGGTTCGATAATGCCGTATTTATTTACACTGATGGTTCCAAGAGCACTACCGGTGTCGGATCTGCCTTCGTCGTCGGGGACAACCGTTTCCAATACAAGCTCCCTGACCGGTGCTCGACCTTCACGGCTGAGCTTTTCGCCCTCCACCAGGCCGTTTTGTATGCCTGCCGCCACCGCCAACCTTTCTATGCCATATGTTCTGACTCCCTTAGTGCCCTGCAGAGTCTTAAGGACCCTTTCTCGAACCATCCTCTCGTGTATCGGATCCAACGCTCCCTCCAGTTGCTGGCGGATGACAGCTGTCACGTTTCTTTCCTGTGGGTCCCTGGCCATGTGGGTGTGCCCGGGAATGAGGCCGCCGACACAGCAGCCAAGGCAGCAGCTCTTTTGCCTCGCATGGCTACCTTTTGCGTCCCATCGGACGATGTTCAACGGGCTCTTCGCTGGAGTATCGTGTCGCAATGGCACAGTGTGTGGCTTTCACTGTACAACAATAAATTGCGAACTGTCAAACCGATCCCGACCGCTTGGAGGACATCCTCACGCCACTCTCGGCGGGAGGAGGTCATCCTGGCTCGGTTGCGGATCGGTCATTGCCGTTTCAGCCACCGTCACTTGCTATCCGCCGAACCTGCACCGCTATGCTCCTGCGGTGAACTGCTGACAGTGCGACATGTTTTACTGACTTGTGTTAATTTTAATCATCTCCGTGTAGCCCTTCACTTTCCGTCTACTCTGGAGGAAATTTTAGCTGATGACACACGAGCAGCTGCTCGCGTTTTGCGTTTTATGAACTTGGCCAACCTATCCAAGGATATTTAACCCTTTTAATTGTCTTTTATCTTTCGTTTTTAGCCTCTTGTTGATGTTCTGACGTCACCATTTTTTTGAGATCATAGCGAATCTATGTTCTTGGCTGGGCGCTAATGACCATAGAAGTTGTGCGCCCAAAAACCACAAAAAAAAAAAAAAAAAAAAAAAAAAAAAAAAAAAAAAAAGGCTAGGATTTTTGGGGAAGGGTGGGGGAGGAAATCGGCTGTGTCCTCTGAAAGGAACCAACAGGCATTTCCCTGGAGTGATTTAGGAAACTCACAGAAAACCTAAATGTGGATGGCTGGAGGTGGATTTGAACCACCGTTCTTCCGAATGCGAATCCAGTGTTTTACCACTGCGCCACCTCGCTCGGTTTGGAGTCTAGAACAAGGCCTAAGTACACACATCAAAGAAAGTGTTACTTCAACTTGGTTCCAAGGTCTCATGAACACTGACGTCTAATACGTATATTGCATCAAGAAAATAGTTCCTTAGATTGTCAATAGATGTCACGCAACCGGCACAAAGATGTTAACAACCACACATAATCAGTGTGAATGCGACGGAATTGGTAAGACCGCCGAATAGTTCCAGTCATAACACCAGGAATGAAGTACACTGCTTGTGATGACAGTAGTTCTGCTATGCCTAGGTCAATTCCAAAGTTTGTGTCTCCAAGGTCTCTCATCAGGGAAGTTTTCAGACGTCTCGAAGTCCCCAAATGGATGTTTTTCGTATGTGGAGGAGGCAAAGAGATACAGGAACTGTCGATGACTTAGCTCGTTCTGGCCACCAAAGGCTACCACAGCGGCTGATTTCAGCTCGGAAACACCGAGAAGAACACCACCATACTGAACAGTGAGTTTTGTGCAGACGTAGGACGACGTGTTTCCACTCAAACTTCCTGACATACACTTCACTCCCGACTCCCACGGCGAGGTCTAGCTTTGTCACTCATACACCAATGCAGTGCGGTACAGATGGGCCCAAAAGCATTCTGAATGGACTCCTCAGAATTGGAATAAAGTTCTGTTTACAGGTGAGACTCCCATGTGCCTTCATCCTGGTCATTTGGAGGCGGCCTAGTCAGCCTGAACGTCTCTGACACGCCGTTCAGTGAGTGCAGCAAGATCGTGGTAGCGATATGTTCTGTTCCACTATGCACAACTATACGGTACAGCCAAGACGTCCTCCGACCTATAGTACAATCATATCAGTAGCAATTAGGTGAAGGATTCGTCTTAATGGAAGACAATCTCGCGCTCATCGTGCACGTCTTGTGAATGCCTGCCTCAATCATAACGACATCGCAAGATTAGAATGGCTAGCATGTTCCCCAGATACGAAACATATCGAACATGCCTGAGATAATTGAAAAGGGCTCTTTTTGGAACAGAGACAACCCACCAACCAATATAAAAGACCTACGCCGAATCGACATTGAGGAATGTGAGAATCTGTACCAGCAGTCTCTTGTTGATTAGCGGACAGTATGCCACGACGAATAGAGGCATGCATCAGCGCAAGAGGGCGTGTTACCAGGTATCAGAAGTACTGGTGTACGCTACAACCTTGAACACAAACACAGAATGTCTAGGTTATTGTAATGTTACTTTTCATTTTCTGTTTCCATTAGCAATCTACATCTACATGGGATACTCTGCAAATCACATTTAAGTGCCTGGCAGAGGGTTCATCGAACCACCATTATACTATTTATCTCCCATTCCATTCTCGAATAACGCGCGGGAAGAAAGAACACCTGAATCTCTCCGTTCCAGCTCTGATTTCTCGTATTTTATTCTGATGATGTTTCTACCTATATAAGTGGGAGTCAACAATATATTTTCGCATTCGGAGGAGAAATTGGCGATTGGAGTTT
The DNA here is from genome assembly GCA_026315105.1 of Locusta migratoria. Lineage (NCBI taxonomy): Eukaryota > Metazoa > Arthropoda > Insecta > Orthoptera > Acrididae > Locusta > Locusta migratoria. Next base: position 341,622,217 of record CM048755.1, read on the forward strand.
CGTAAGTAGCCCACACCGCAGCGATAAGCACCGTTGTTGTAACGATTCCCATCCCAGATACTGTATCATTTCCGTAACGCTGTCTCCCCTGTATCGTGACAATACGAAACGAGCTGCCCTTCTTTGGACTCTTTCGATGTCCTCCGTCAAACCCACCTGATACGGATCCCACACTGGGTAGCAATACTCCAAAAATGGACGGACAAGCGTAGTGTATGAAGTTTCTTTTGTAGTTCTGTTACATCTTTTAAGGGTTCTACTAATAAAACGCAGTCTCTGATTCGCCTTTCCCACGACATTATCTACGTGTTCTTTCCAGTTTAAGTCTGAAGTAATAGTAATTCCTAGGTATTTTGTGGAGTTTACGGCCTTCACTTTTGATTGATTTATCTAGTAAACAAAGTTTAACGGATTTCTTTTCGTACTCATGTGGACGACTTCACACTTCTCATTATTTAAAGTCAATTGCCAATTTTTACACCATACTGATATCTTATTCAGATCGTTCTGCAGTTGGTTTTGATCTTCAGATGATTTTACTAGACGGTAAATGACGGCGTCATCTGCAAACAACCTAAGAGAGTTACTTAGATTTTCCCCTAAATCGTTTATGTAAATAAGGAACAGCAGAGGACCAATGACACTACCCTATGGAACGCCCGATATCACCTCTGTTTTAGTCGATGCCTTATCATCGATTACTAGCAACTGTGTCCTCTCTCACAGGATATCCCCTATCCAATCGCAAATTTGGGGCGATATACCATAACCACGCAATTTGATTAAAAGTCGTTTGTGAGGTACGGTGTCAAAAGCCTTCTGGAAATCAAGAAATACGGAATCCATTTGCGAACCCTTGTCGATAGCACCCATCACTTCGTGCGAATAAAGAGCTAGTTGTGTTTCGCATGAATGATATTTTCTAAATCCGTGTTGACCTTGAGTCAATAGATCATTCTGTTCGAGATAATTCATAATATTTGAATACAGGATATGTATAAAGAGATCTGAAATGTTGTTTTGTATATATCTATTGAATTTTTATGCAAAGGGTCATGAACCCCTGGAATCATGGAGATGCAACACTTTATTAATATATGTATTTGATTTACTGCTTCCAAGGGAGAGGGGTCTATCGACGATCAGGTGGACATTCAGCGGAATATGGTGGACGGTGAAGAGAATTATCTGAGTCTTGGCGGTGTTGATGGAGATCTTCCATAGGGAACCCCAACGGTTCACAAACGTTTGCTAAGTTTATGGGACTTAACTGCGAGGTATCAGTCCCTAAACTTACAAACTACTTATAAACTAGCTTATACTAAAGACAGCACAAACATCCATGCCCGAGGGGAGAGTCGAATCGCCGACGGGGAATGGCCTCGCGCATCGTAGCATAGCGCCTCAATACGCTCGGCCACTCCGCCGCAGCAAGCCTCAACGGTAGACGTCATAGAGATGTTTCTGTAATTTGCGAATAAGAAACAGTACGTTGGTGTTACTGCAGTAGTTGGCCGTGTCATACGCAAATTAGGACATTTGGCGTCACAATTGTTATGGGATGTTTTTAGTGTACCAGGAGTACAGGGCTGACCCCATAACTTAGCTATAATTTACAACCGATCACTCAACGAAAGATCCGTACCCAAAGACTGGAAAGGTGCCCGAGTTACTCCAATATTCAAGAAAGGCAATAGGAGTGATCCCCAAAATTACAGGCCTATCTCATTGACGTAGGAGTTTGGAACATATACTTTGTTCGAATATTATGAACTACCTCGAAGAGAACGACCTATTAACCAGTAGTCAACATGGATTCAGAAAGTATCGCTCTTGCGAAACACAGCTTGCCCTTTATTCACATGAAGTGTTAAGTGCCATCGACAAGGGATCTCAAATCGATTCCATATTTCTGGATTTCAGGAAGGCTTTTGACACTGTACCCCACAAGCGGCTTCTTATGAAATTGCGTGCTTATGGAATATCTCCACAATTGTGCGGTTGGATTCACGATTTCCTATCAGAAAGAACACAGTTCGTTGTAATTGACGGTAAGTCATCGAGTAAAACAGAAGTGATATCTGGCGTTCCACAGGGAAGCGTTATAGGTCCCCTACTCTCCCTCGTGTTTATAAACGATTTAGGAGACAATATGAATAGCTCCCTTAGATTGTTCGCGGATGATGGTGTCGTTTATCGGTTAGTAAAGTCAACAGAGGATCATAAGCAACTGCAAAGCGATTTAGACAAAATTTCTGCATTGTGCGAAAATTGGCAATTGACACTAAATAAAGACAAGTGTGAAGTAATACACATGACCACTAAAAGAAATCCGCTGAACTTCAGTTACGCGATAAATCAGTCAAACCTTAAGTTCGTAGATTCTACCAAATACCTAGGAGTTACAATTACGAACAACTTTGACTGGAGAGAACACATAGAAAATATTGTGGGGAAGGCGTACCAAAGGTTACGTTTCATCGGCAGAACGCTTCGAAGATGCACCAGCTCCACCAAAGAGACTGGCTACATCACACTTGTGCGTCCTCTCCTGGAGTATTGTTGCCCCTTGTGGGACCCTCACCAGGTGGGACTGACGCAAGACGTTGAGAAGGTTCAGAGAAGGGCAGCTCGTTTTTTTTTTTCTATCACATTACGGGGGGGGGGGGGGGAGCGTCACGGAAATGTTGCACGAATTGGGGTGGAAATCATTAAAAGAAAGACGTTATTCATTGCGGCGTGATCTGTTTGCGAAGTTTCAATCACCGACTTTTAGTTCTGAATGTGAAAATATTTTGCTAGCGCCCACCTACTGAGGGAGACATGACCATCCCAATAAAATAAGAGAAATCAGATCGAAAATGGAACGATTTAGGTTTTCTTTCTTCCCGCGCGTTATTAGAGAATGGAACGGTAGAGAGAAGTTATGAAAGTGGTTTATGAACCCTCTGTCAAGCACTTGAATGTGATTTTCTGAGTATCTATGTAGATGTAGAACCTTGGGGGGACACCCTCTTCGACCTGAAAGCTGAGTAGAGGCATCGTGAAGAGCAACGTAAAACTTCCGATTTACAAGAAAAGAACGGATGGTGAGGACGATGTGGTGGGGGCAGCCGTATTGGAGCAGTTTGTAGAGAAGGTCCAATTACTACATCTTATCAAAAGCCTTGTCAATGTCTTAAAAACACCGCTCCATCGATGGGTGGTGATATGCTGCTTCCGAAATCTAAACTGTTGCCGGGTGATGATACAATGAGTGTAAAGTAATTCACCAATAGAAGCCAGAATAACACGTTCAAGAAGCTTCCCCAGGCAACTCAACTGGAAAATCGCCCAGTAATAATCATCTTTTGATGCTGCTGTCCTTCTTTCTTCCGTGCTTGCTTGGATAAATGGTTTGGATTTTCCGCCGTATGCAGGTGTCTTGCATACGGCGGAAACTCCAAACCATCCATCGGCCAGTAATGTTGAGAAAAGAGCGGGTCTTTGCGCGATTTAGGGGTGTAATGACCGCTGCAACTTTCCACGGCGACGGAAAGTAATGTATGTGAAAACAAGAATTGTCGATGGACGTGAGAAAGACATGTGCTTTCGGCGGAAGGTCTTTGAGATGAAACAGTGCTACCTTGTCCGAGCAAGGCGCCTTTTTGTTGGAAAGTGCTGGGAGAGCGGAGAGATCCGCTGTTTATGTAGTTCTTTAAGATGCTGTTCTTTTATCATAAGTTTATTTCTTATGTAGTCGTTATATAACAGCTAATTTGGCAGATGAGTCAGCGATATTACAAGGCTGCATGTCATAACTGCACTGTTTCCCGTGATTACTTATAATTTCGTGATAATAAGATCCCTGACTTGTAAAACCATCTATGTATTTTACAGTAACCTACAGTTATACTGGCGATGGCAATCACACCGAAACAGGCCCGTCGAAATAAATTATTTATTTATAGCAGCAACTTTGGTATAAATCATCTTTTAAAAATGTCTCTAAATGACATGTATGACGCGGCGGGCCCATGCATAAGTATACGTTAACCACCTTTTCGAGATACAAAACTTCGAAGCTATTATGAATTCAATGACGAGCATCATAAATCTGTCTTATTGACATGGATAGAGGAGAAATTCGCACGCGTTTCCTCATCTAACATTCTGAAATTACCACGTTTCACTGTTTTTACAGCAATAGCAAGAATATTTTGTAGAAGACTTCAGCAAAAAGATAAGTGCTCTTTTATTTATGAACTGAAAGCCAGAAGTTCGATACATCAAATTCTTGGAATTTTAAAGTGTGCCTGTTCACCCTTTCAACAAGTTGATGCTGACAAGTACTGGAAAGCGCGAAAAGATTTATTATCCAGTCATACTGGTTTATAACTAGTGTTCGGAAATAGCCATTCAACCTCCTTTTCAGTTGCACTAAATGGTCGCATTTTAAATGCACATTAAGATGTCAACAGAAACATTATACATCCTCGCACTTGTGCTCTTGCTACTGCATGACAGCGCAGAACAAACTTAGTTTTGAAGGGCTCAATTTTATTGTTTTCAGTACCTACTGAAGCTTCTGGAGCACTGCTTGAGCCGCGGTGAAATGGCCGTGCGCTCTAAGGCACCTTGCTGCGGATGACGCGGTTGGCCGCGGCGGATTAGCCGCGCGTGATGGAGCGCCGTGTTGCGGTGCGCGCGGAAGCCTGCCGTCGGGGGTTCGAATCCCCTCTCGGGCATGGATGTTTGTGTCGTCTTTAGTATAAGTTAGTTCATAAGTAGTTTGTAAGTTTAGGGACTGATGACCCCGCAGTTAAGTCCCTGAAGCCTTACAAACATTTGAACATTTGGGCGCGGTTGCTTCTCGTCGGAAGTCCGAGTCCTAACTCGGGCATGGTTGTGTGTGTTGTTCTTAGGTTAGTTCAAGTTAGAGTGGTTTGTATACCCAGGGACTGATGACCACAGTAGTTAAGTCCCATAGATCTACTACGGTCGGGGGTTCGAATCCCCCCTTGGGCATGGATATTTGTGCCGTCCTTAGTCTTAGTTAGTTCATAAGTAGTTAGTAAGTTAAGTCCCATAAGCTATACAAACATTTGAACATTCCCCATAGATCTACAAACATTTGAACACTGCTTGAGTGTTGATCGATATGTACTGACGGATCTAGCACAGACACCGTGAAAACGGGCACTGCCAACATCTCGTCACGTGTAGTATCATGTATCATCAGTACTTCCGCATACACAACCAAAGACTTTGCAAAAATAACTCGACTTCACGAGGGCGCGGCATAATTTAAACCTTCGGCTGGATGTCATTATGGTGGTAACAGTCTGGTAAGGTGAAGTGTATCATGAATCATAAGGACACAAATCAAATATTTACAATAATTGTTATTCGCCGCGGTGGAGTGGTCGAGCGCTTTAAGACGCCTTGCTGCGAAGCGCGCGGTTGCTCGTCGTCGGAGATTCGAGTCCTCCCTAGGGCATGTGTGTGTGTGTGTGTGTGTGTGTGTGTTTGTGTGTGTTGTATGTTAGTTTAAGTAGTTTGAAAGTGTAGGGACTGATGACCATAGCAGTTTGGTCCAATAGGTTTACAAAGATTTGAACATTTTAAATAGTTATTCGTAGTTGTACTGTCTACACCAGCTCGGAAGCTCAGCTGCGTGCAGCGGGGAGGACGCGGGCAGCAGTTAAAGTAAGCAGGTACCACGACGTCACTAGTGAACACGACTGGCCAAGCATCGGGATTGTGAGCAAAACAGTGCTTATGGAGGAGACAGTGAAGGAGGAAGCTTGAGTCCTGTGAAGTTGGCCCCCCTTATTTGGAAAATGTACATTTTTTCAGAGTTCTAGACAGATATGCAATAGTTCTGGAGTTCTCTGTACAAAATTTAAATAGTTCTGCAAAATTTCGCCGAAAAAATACAAAATATTACCACAAAATTTAGTTTTTTCAAAATAATGTTTTGCCTATTAGTACAAACATAGTTCTGATCACAGTTCTAAATAGTTCTCAAAGAGTTCTACAGGAAATCCTAATAACATTTTTCTGTACAGATTATACTTCATGAGATAATTGCAATAATGGGGAATGTTAAATGTTTGTTTAGCTTATGGGACTTAACTACGGGGTTATCAGTCCCTAAACTTACAAACTACTTATCAACTAGCTTATCCTAAGGACGGCACAAATATCCATGCCCGAGGGGGGATTCGAACCCCCGACCGTAGGAGCCGTGCAGACCGTGACTGAAGCGCCTCAGTCCCCTCGGCCACCGCGGCCGGCAATAATGGGGAATACATTTACACGCTACTGTGAAGTTGGCAGTCCTTTTCTCAAAAATGTGCATTTTTTCAGAGTTCTAGGCATATATGCAATAGTTCTGGAGTTCTCTGTACAAAATTTAAATAGTTCTGCACTAATTCGCGAAAAAATTACAAAAAATTATAACAAATTTTAGTTTTTTCCAAATAATTATTTGCCTATAAGCGTAAACATAGTTCTGATCACAGTTCTAAATAGCTCTCAAAGAGTTCTGCAGAAAATCCTATTGATGTTTTTTTGCCCAGATAATAGTTCATGAGCTAATTGCGTAAATGAGGAACATAAACTACACAAAATTGCACCAGAATCGTGTGAAGTTGGCACCCATTTTTCAAAAATATAATTTCTTTCAGAGTTCTAGGCAGATATGCAATAGTTCTGGAGTTCTCTGTACAAAATTTAAATAGTTCTGCAGAATTTCGCCGAAAAAATAGTAAAAATTACCACAAACTTGAGTTTTTTTAGTTTTTTTAAAAATAATTATTTGCCTATTAGCACAAACATAGTTCTGATCACAGTTCTAAATAGCTCTCAAAGAGTTCTACAGGAAATCCTAATGACATTTTTCTGTGCAGATTATACTTTATCAGATAAATGCAGTAATGTGGAATTCATTTTCACGTTACTGTAAATTGGCACCATTTTTTCGAGAAATACACATTGTTTTTTGTGGTTCTGTGTACATATACTATAGTTCTAGAGTTCATTTGAATATTTCTATGTATTGCACGAAAAAAAAATTATGTTCACAATTTTGAATATCTCATAAGCTGTCTTATTTGTGCCCCTTATTCGAGAAATATACATTTTTCTTAGGTCTTGACAGATATTCTATCCGCTGCACATTCAATTTGTTGTTTTAACGTCTGAGTGATTACTGCTTATCGTAAACAAGAACTATTGCACATGTCCCTAGAACTCTGGAAAAAAGTCTAATTTAAAAAAAAAAAAACGGGTGCAAATTCCACAGTAGCATGTAAATGGATACTCCATTATTGTAATTATCTCATAAAGTATAATCTGCACAGAAAAATGCTATTAGGATTTCCTCTAGAACTCTTTGACAGCTATTTAGAACTATGTTTGCGCTAATAGGCAAATAATTATTTTTTTAAAAACTAAAAAAACTCAAGTTTGTGGTAATTTTTACTATTTTTTCGGAGAAATTCTACAGAACTATTCAAATTTTGTACAGAGAACTACAGAACTATTGCATATCTGTCTAGAACTCTGAACAAAAATTGTTGTTGTTGTTATGGTCTTCAGTCCGGAGACTGGTTTGATGCAGCTCTCCACCCTACTCTATCCTGAGCAAGCCTTTTCATCTCCTCATAAGAACGGCAACCCACATCCACTTGAATCTGCTTACTATACGCGTCTCTTGGCCTCCCTCTGCGATTTTTACCCCACACACTTCCCTCCAATGCTAAATTTACGATTCCTCGATGTCTAAGAATGTGTCCTACCAATCTATCCCTTCTTTTAGTCAAGGTATGCCAGAAATTCCTTTTCTCACCAATTCTGTTCAGTACTTCATCATCAGTTATTCGATCTACCCACCTAATCTACAGCATTCTTCTGTAACACCACATTTCAAAAGCCTCTATTCTCTTCCTGTCCGCACTGCTTATCGTCCATGTTTCACTCCCGTACAAGGCAACACTCCACACAAATGCCTTCAGAAAAGACTTCCTTACCCTTAAATTAATATTCGATGTTAGCAAATTTCTCTTTTTCAAAAATGCTTTTCTTCCCATTGCCATTCTGCATTTTATCTCCTCTGTACTGCGACCATCACATGTTATTTTACTACCCAAGTAACAAAACTCATCTACCACCTTCATTGTTTCGTTACCTAATGTAATTCCTTCAGCATCGCCTGATTTTCTAAGACCGCATTCCATTATTTTTGTTTTGCTCTTGTTAATGTTCATTTGATACGCTCTCTTCAACACACTGTCCATTCCATTCAACTGCTCTTCCACGTCGTTCGCTATCTCTGACAGAATTACAATGTCATCAGCAAAACGCAATGTTTTTATTTCTTCCCCCTGAACTTTAATCCCTATTCCAAAATTTTCCTTGCTTTCCTTCACCGCCTGCTCAATGTACAAATTGAATAACATAGGAGAAAGGCTACAACCCTGTCTTACTCCCTTCCCAACTGATGCTTCCCTTTCATGCCCTTCGAGTCTAATAACTGCGGTCTGGCTTTTGTACAAGTTGTAGATAACTCTCCTTTCCCTGTATTTTACCCCTGCTGACTTCAGAATTTGAAAGAGTATAGTCCAGTCAACATTGTCAAACGCTTTCTCCAAATCTACAAAGCCTAAAAATGTAGGTTTCCCTTTCCTTAATCTATCTTCTAAGATAAGACGTAAGGTAAGTATTGCCTCCCGGGTTCCTACGTTCCTCCTGAATCCAAACTGATCTTCCCCGAGGTCAGCTTCTACCAGCTTTTCCATTCTCCTGTAGATAATCCGTGTTAAACTTTTGCAACCATGACTTATCAAACTGATGGTTCTGTAATTTTCACACCTGTCTGCGCCTGATTTCTTTGGAATGGGGATTATTACATTTTTCTTAAAGTCTGAGGGTATTTCGCCTGTCTCATACATCCTACACACCAGTTCAAATAGTTTTGTCATGGCTGGCTCTCCCAGAGATTTTAGTAGCTCTGAGGGTATGTCATCTACTCCTGGGGCCTTGTTCCGACCTAGGTCTTTCAGGGCTCTGTCAAATTCATCTCTCAGTATACTATCTCCTATTTCATATTGATCTACTTCCTCTTCCCTTCTTACAACATTGTCTCTAAGTTCATTTCCTTTGTAGAGCTGCACTATGTACTCTTTCCACCTTTCAGCTTTCCCTTCTTTACTGAGAACTGGTTTCCCATCTGAGTTCTTGATATTCGTTGAATTGTTTTTCTTCTCCCCAAATGTCTCTTTGATTTTCCTGTAGGCGGTATCTACTTTTCCCCTTCTTATACATTCTTCTACAGATTTGCATTTGGCTTCTAGCCACTCCTGCTTAGCCATTTTGCACTTCCTGTCAATCTCATTTCTTAGTCGTCTGTACTCCATTTTACCTGTTTCATTTACTGCATTTTTATATTTTCTCCTTTCATCAATTAAATTTAGTATTTCCTGTGTTATCCACGGATTTTTTGTAGATCTTGCCTTTCTACCTATTTTGTCCTCTGCTGCCTTCACTACTTCATCTCTCAATGCTACCCATTCCTCTTCTACTGTTTTATTTCCCCCTGTTTCTGTCAATTGTTGCCTAAATCTCCCTCTGAAATTCACCAGAACTTCACGTTCCTTCAATTTATCTAGGTCCCATCTCCTTATTTTCCTACCTTTCTGCAGTTTTTTCAGTTTCAGCCTACAGTTCATGACTAACAAGTTATGGTCAGAGTCTATATCTGCCCCTGGGTATGTCTTGCAGTTTATAACCTGGTTCCGGAATCTATGTTTTACCATTATAAAATCTATCTGGTATCTCCCGGTGTCTCCTGGTCTCTTCCAGGTATACAACCTTCTTTTGTGATTCCTAAACCACGTGTTTGTTACAATTAAATCATGTTCCGAGCAAAATTCTACCAGGCGACTTCCTCTTTCATTCCTTCTGCCCATTCCATATTCACCTACTATTTTTCCTTCTCTTCCTTTTCCTACTACCGAATTACAGTCTCCCATCACAATTAAGTTTTCCTCTCCCTTAATTGTCTGAATAATTTCCTTTAGCTCCTCATATATTTCTTCGATCTCCTCATCATCGGCAGAGCTAGTTGGCATATAAACCTGTACTACTGTTGTCGGTGTTGGCTTCGTATCTAACTTGACAATGATGATGCGATCACTGTGCTGCTCATAGTAGTAATTTACATTTTTGAAAAAAGGGGTGCCAACTTCACAGCGCTCCCACTATTCAGAATTGCGATATTTCACGAAATTCTGCAGAACTATTTAAATTTTGTACATAGAACTCTAGAACTATTGCATTTCTGTCTAGAACTCTGAAAAAAATTTACATTTTTGAAAAAAGGGGTGCCAACTTCACACGACTCTGGTGCAATTTTGTGTAGTTTATGTCCCTCATTTACGCAACTAGCTCATGAACTATTCTCTGGGCAAATAAATATCATTAGGACTTTCTGCATAACTCTTTGAGAGCTATTTAGAACTGTAATAAGAACTATGTTTACGCTTATAGGCAAATAATTATTTTGGAAAAACTAAAATTTGTTATAATTTTTTGTAATTTTTTTGCGAATTAGTGCAGAACTATTTAAATTTTGTACAGAGAACTCCAGAACTATTGCATATACGCCTAGAACTCTGAAAAAATGCACATTTTTGAGAAAAGGGGTGCCAACTTCACAGTAGCGTGTAAATGGATTCCCCATTATTGCAATTATCTCATGAAGTATAATCTGCACAGAAAAATGTCATTAGGATTTCCTGTAGAACTCTTTGAGAGCTATTTAGATCTGTGATCAGAACTATGTTTGTACAATTAGGCAAACAATTATTTTGATAAAAACTAAATTTTGTGGTAATTTTTCGTATTTTTTCGGCGACATTTTGCAGAACTATTTAAATTTTGTACAGAGAACTCCAGAACTATTGTATATCTGTCTAGAACTCTGAAAAAATTACATTTTCCAAAAAAGGGGTGCCAACTTCACAGGACTGGAAGCTTGGAGTTTAACGTCCCGTCGACAACATGGTCATTAGAGATGAAAACCATGTACAAGCGATTACAGGCTGACTCATCAACTAAAAAAATAAATTATTATAAGCCAAACGTACCAACATTTTATTCAGTTTGAGAAATACAATACTATTTATTGACAATTGATAAAATTTTGGACGTCAGTTCTGAAGCTCTCGCAAGACTTAGAATGGTTTTTATTGTTGGGTCGTGAAGCTGGGAACTTTTATGTAGTTTTTACTCTTTCAGTATAGAATACAGTTGCTCACAATAGTATTTTGAACCAAACATAGATATATTAAGTTGCATTCCTGTGTAGTTTGGGAAATTCTGCATGAAGATCGCGATGTGATATTTTTATTGTTTTGAACGTCACGTGTGCAAAATTTTATCAAAATCGGAATAAACCTTTACATTGGTGTCGGTCTGTTGTGAAGTACCATCCGCCGTGCCTCCCCTCCCCCCCCCCAACGAATTATTATGTAGACAATGTCTTTCCGTTTCATTTTAAGATCAGGTGTGAAAACTTCATCCCTTTAGGATGAAAGGTATGGCAGCGCATAAAATACGAATGTAATCTGAAGTACCGATGCCCATAAAAAGTTTCCAAATTCGATATTATTGTTTTATTTTGTTTTTCCTCAGCAGTTACTTTGAGTTTTCATTTTTTTTCTAAATCAACCCTGTATTAAAGCGAACAAAAATAAATCAATAAAGAAAAGTTCAAATCTGTCAAACAATTTCTGAATTTTAGCGAGATTAACGCATAGCAACTGATTTCAAATGTTCAAATGTTTGCAGAGTTTATGAGACTTAACGACGGGGTCATCAGTCCCTAAACTTACAAACTACTTATGAACTAGCTACTACTAAGGACGGCACAAATATCCATGCCCGAGGGGGGATTCAAACCCCCGACCGTAGTGGCCCTGCAGACCATGTCTGACGCGCCGCAGTCCCCTCGGCCACCGCGGCCGGCGCAACTGATTTTTACATATATAGATTTTGCGTCAGATATATCTGTCGGAGAACTTCGCCCTTCAGTGTGACAATTTGTTGAACTTGTGTGTTACTGTCCAGCTCATCGTCGTGCGTCGCGTGAAGAAACACATAGTGACGCTCTATGTTACACTACTTCATCGTATTGAGAACTTTATAATAATCAAATTATTACTGAGATGTGTGTCAACAGCCGTAATATTCTTTAAAAATGCATGTTGTCAACCATCAGCTGTTTAGCGTATTTAGAACTTTACCGGTTACGAATTTATCCATCATCAGAAAAGAAAATTAAACAGACTGATTACATTGGTGCATTTTCTGTCAGCCTGTCACACGATAAAACTTACGTAAAGTGTCACTACACATTAGGTCTTCATGATAAATAAAAGAATACCAGGCTGCATTATAGTGATCCAGGATCTAAGGCTCACTATAATGCAGCCTGGTATTGTTTTATTTATCATCAAGACCTAATGTCTCAAAATGTTCAAATGTTTGTTAGCTTATGGGACTTACCTACGGGGTCATCAGTCCCTAAACTTACATACTACTTATGAAGTAGCTAACACTAACGACAGCACAAATATCCATGCCCGAGGGGGGATTCGAACCCCCTACCGTAGTGGCCGTACGGATCGTGACTGGCGCGCCTCAGTCCCCTCGGCCACCGCGGCCGGCACCTAATGTCTAGTAACGTTTTACGTATCTTAAAAAAAAAGGGGGGGGGTGCAGGGGTTCAGACAGAAAGTGAAAGCAATGTCACTGCATAGCATTTAAACTAAGCGCAGCTTTAAATAATTCATTTCATGGTACACAATTTGTTTCGTACCGTATCGTGCCGTGTCGGTATAATTCTCGAGACGTTATTAATGGGAGTATTCTAGAATATCGTCGTGGAGATACATTAGATAGGTCTGTACAGAGCGGCCAAGCTAGGAATCTGGGCGACAGGATAGACCTTAATTTTCAGGGTAATACGCTAAAATAAAAATTATTGGTTTATTTATGAAGAAAGGATGCAGCCCGCCTACATAGGGGGAGAAACCAAGAAATATTTTGTTTCTTCAATACCGATCAGACGCGTACCGTGGGTAGTAACAGAAAAAACTAACAAAAAAGCCTCTTCCTGGCCCGCCAGCGATAAAAAAAAGCGTCCGAAAAGAGGTTATTGTTCGGCGGCGCAACATCAGCGCTGACTCCGGCGGTTCGACACGTCAGCCGCCTGCTCGCCTTGGCCACGAAAAACGTCCAGTCGCCGATTTAAAAAGTTTGCCCTCCTGCGTACACCATATTATATGCGTCCACCAAATAAAACATGTTTTAAATAATAATCATTACCGATCACATCAAAATTGCCGTTTAGGCTGTGAGCGCTGTACTCAGATATTCGTTGCTCTGAAGGACGCATCATCGGTCTAGTCGCGCTCAATCAAAATGTAATATGCTTCCTGAACTTTACTTGGTGCACGGCAGCGGATAAGACAAACTTAAAACTGCATTGTGTCAACACATACTTCTACTGAAAGACAACAGAAACGAACGCAAGGAAAATAACTTTACTTTTAGAGCCAAAATATCAGCAGAGCGTGTAGGAGACAACGGATTTATGTTATACATTCAATTTCAATATGTTATTTTACACGAAACCGATGAAAATGAAAGTAAAATGGATGTGTTACATTCTAAAAATTGAAGCAAACGTGTCATACATTAGAAATTAATAGTACATTTTCAGATATACGTTCAAATTAAAATTAAACTGTCGTTTTACGATATAATAACTTGAATGTGTATCAGATGAAAAACACGTTCACTATTAATACGTAAATCTATAGGGAACCGTAAGAAATGAAAAGAAATGGCGATTTCGGTGCACGAACTAATAATTAAATCTAGACGACTCGGTTGCACAGTGGTAAAGTGCCAGACTACAAATCCCAAGTCGGCGGGTTCGATCCCCGCCCGGTCCTAGGGGTTATTTTTCTGTCACTTTCCACTTCTTTCACCTCTGGCAGTATCGCTCATGTGGAAAATATGGACTAGCACCGTGGTTCGGAACCCACGTTAAACTGTAGGTCCCCCTATAACTGGCTGGGTAAGTCAGTTCGAAGGTCGGAGGAAGGCAACGGCATACCACCTCCAAACAGGACCATGCCTAGTAAAGCACTGTGGTGTTCAAACCAATCATCGGATTGTTGACTGCTTTAACTTTTTAATCGACCAAACACAGACTGGATTTGCTATTATATAATTTTACAAACTAGTGTGGAAAAATAAAATTTGTTTTATAATCTAATAGTTAACGTGTAAAGCATTAGGGTCTGTGTAGCTACACTACTGGCCATTAAAATTGCTACACCAAGAAGAAATGCAGATGATAAACGGGTATTCACTGGACAAATATATTAATCTAGAACTGACATGTAATTACATTTTTACGTGATTTTGGTGCATAGATCCTGAAAAATCAGTACCCAGAACAACCACCTGTGTCCGTAATAACGGCCTTGATACGCCTGGCCATTGAGTCAAACAGAGCTTGGATGGCGTGTACAGGTACAGATGCCCATGCAGCTTCAACATGATACCACAGTTCATCAAGAGTAGTGAATGGCGTATTGTGAGGAGGCAGGTGCTCGGCCACCATTGACCAGACGTTTTCAATTGGTGAGAGATCTGGATAATGTGCTGGTCAGGACTGAAGTCGAACATTTTCCGTATCCAGAAAGGCCCGTACAGAACCTGCAACATGCGGTCGTGCATTATCCTGCTGAAATGTAGGGTTGGCAGAGAGAACGACCTATTAACCAATAGTCAACACAGATTCAGAATGTATCGCTCTTGCGAAACACAGCTTGCCCTTTATTCACATGAAGTGTTAAGTGCCATCGACAAGGGATCTCAAATCGATTCAAATGTTCAAATGTTTGTCAAGCTTAAGAGACTTAACTGCGGGGTCATCAGTCCCTAAACTTACAAACTACTTATGAACTAGCTAATCCTAAGGACGGCACAAATATCCATGTCCGAGGGGGGATTCGAACCCCCGACCGTAGTGGCCGTGTAGACCGTGACTGGAGCGCCTCAGTCTCCTCGGCCACCGCGGCCGGCAATCGATTCCATATTTCTGGATTTCCGTAAGGCTTTTGACACTGTGCCCCACAAGCGGCTTCTAATGAAATTGCGTGCTTATGAATTATCTCCCTAATTGTGCGACTGGATTCACGATTTCCTATCAGAAAGGACACAGTTCGTTGTAATTGACGGTAAGTCATCGAGTAAAACAGAAGTGATATCTGGCATTCCACAGGGAAACGTTATAGGTCCGCCGGCCGCGGTGGCCGAGGGGACTGAGGCGCTTCAGTCACGGTCTACACGGCCCTACGGTCGGGGGTTCGAATCCCCCCTCGGGCATGGATATTACTGCCGTCCTAGTTCGTAAATAGTTCATAAGTAGTTTGTAAGTTTAGGGACTGATGACCCCGTAGTTAAGTCCCAGTAGCTTTACGAACATTCGATTTGTTATAGGTCCCCTACTCTTCCTTGTGTTTATGAACGATTTACTCCTAGCTCCCTTAGATTGTTCGCGGATGATGTTGTCGTTTATCGGTTAGTGAAGTCAACAGAGGATCAAAAGCAACTGCAAAGCGATTTAGACAAAATTTATACTTGGTGTGAGAATTGGCAATTGATACTAAACAAAAAAAGTGTGAAGTAATACACATGACCACTAATAGAAATCCGCTGAACTTCAATTACGCGATAAATCAGTCAAACCTTAAGATCGTAAATTCTACCAAATACCTAGGAGTTACGAACAACTTTGACTGGAGAGAACACACAGAAAATATTGTGGGGAAGGCGAACCAAAGGTTACGTTTCATTGGCAGAACGCTTCAAAAAAATCAAATGTTTGTAGAGTATATGGGACTTAACTACGGGGTCATCAGCCCCTAAACTTTCAAACTACTTATGAACTAGCTAACACTAAGGACGGCACAAATATCCATGCCCGAGGGGGGATTCGAACCCCCGACCGTAGTGGCCGTGCAGACCGTGACTGAAGCGCCTCAGTTCCCTTGGCCACCGCGGCCGGCACAGAACGCTTCGAACATGCAGCAGCTCCACCAAAGAGACTGCCTACATCACACTTGTGCGTCCTCTCCTGGAGTACTGTTGCCCCTTGTGGGACCCTCACCAGGTGGGACTGACGGAAGACATTGAGAAGGGCAGCTCGTTTTGTTTTATCACGTTACGGGGGGGAAAGCGTCACGGAAATGTTGCACGAATTGGGGTGGAAATCATTAAAAGAAAGACGTTATTCATTGCGGCGTGATCTGTTTGCGAAGTTTCAATCACCAACTTTTAGTTCTGAATGTGAAAATATTTTGGTAGCACACACCTACATAGGAAGACATGACCATCCCAATAAAATAAGAGAAATCAGATCGAAAACGGAACGATTTAGGTGTTCTTTCTTCCCGTGCGCTATTAGAGAATGGAACGGTAGAGAAAAGTTATGAAAGTGGTTAATGATCCCTCTGCCAGGCACTTAAATGTGATTTGCAGAGTATCTATGTAGATGTAGATGTAGATCGAATGAATGGTAGAGCCACGGGTCGTAACACATCTAAAATGTAACGGCCACTGTTCATAGTGTCGTCGATGCGAACAAGAGGTGACCGATACATGTAATCAATGGCACCCCCTACCATCACGCCGGGTGATACGCTAGTATGGCGAAGACGAATACACGCTTCCAATGAGCGTTCACCGCGATGTCGGCAAACACGGATGCGACCATCATGATGCTGTAAACAGAACCTGGATTAATCCGAAAAAATGACGTTTTGCCTTTCGTGCACCCAGGTTCGTCGTTGCATACACCATCGCAGGCACTCCTGTCTGTGATGCAGCGTCAAGGGTAACCGCAGCCATGGTCGCCGAGCTGATAGTCCATGCTGCTGCAAATGTCGTCTAACTGTTCATGCAGATGGTTGTTGTCTTGCAAACGTCCCCATCTGTTGACTTAGGGATCGAGACGTGGCTGCACGATACGTTACAGCCACGCGGATAAGATGCCTGTCATCTCGACTGCTAGTGATATGAGGCCGTTGGGATCCAGTACGGCGTTCCGTATTGCCCTCCTGAACCCACCGATTTCATATTCCTCTAACAGTCATTGGATCACGACCAACGCCAGCAGCATTGTCGCGATACGATAAACCGCACTCGCGATATTTTACAACACCTAGAAGACAAGCCGGTTGTGAGGCCTTGTCTTCTAGGCAGTGTTGCCTGAGCACGCCTGGCTTTACCTGTTGGTCTGAAAATGTAACCCTTTCATGTACTCATAATTGACTAAAAAATGTTCAAATGTTTGTAGAGCTTATGGGACTTAACTACGGGGTCATCAGTCCCTAAACTTATAAAACTAGCTAATACTAAGGACGGCACAAATATCCATGCCCGAAGGAGGATTCAAACCACCGACCGTAGTGGCCGTGCAGACCGTGACTTGGAGCACCGCAGAGCGCTCGGCCACCGCGGCGGGCACAAAAAATGTTCAGATGTTGCGAACTACTTATGCAGTAACTTATACTAAAGACAACACAAACATCCATGCCCGAGGGAGGATTCGGACCTCCGACGCGGGAGGCCGCGCGATCCGCAACGTGGCGCTCCAGACCGCTCGGCTACTCCCGCGCGGCCCTAATGGACTGTTTCAGCAATGTATCTTGAGTGAATTGGACAACTCTACGAGGGTGTACTAATTTTTATTTACGGCAGCGAATATCATAGAATAAAGATACATGGATGCATAAAGATCTTCCAGCCGGCCCCGGTGGCCGAGGGGATTGAGGCGCTCCAGTCACGGTCTGCACGGCCACTACGGTCGGGGGTTCGAATCCCCCCTCGGGCATGGATATTTGTGCCGTCCTTAGGATTAGCTAGTTCATAAGTAGTTTGTAAGTTTAGGGACTGATGACCCTGTAGTTAAGTCCCATAGACTTTACAAACATTTGAACATTTTTTTGAAGATTTTCCACTAGACCAATGTGAACAAGAGTAAGAAACTAATTGAGTACTTCTAGGCATAAGCATATAGACATTCATACATTCAGCAACCAAAGGGGGAAAACAATTTACACGGAATATAATAACTCTTATTAATGAGGGAAGATAGGGACAAGTAGATAGTACAATGCTAATTAGACTTATTTTATACCATTTACACTGTTTAACCTTCAGACCGTACACCCCCTTTCGGTACACAAAGCGTACAGTCGGTTTTTAAGACCGGGTTACCGTTTCTTTTAGTTACTTTCGGCATTTTTACCATGTAATTGTCTTAAAAACCATTTAGTGCACCATTCGTTCTGCCCCTTCCTCACCATACACTCCCCATAGTTTTCTCGCGCACTTGATATGCAGATTTTTCTCAATTTTTACAGACTTACAGATGACTGTGAAAGGAAAAACACACAACTTGAGGGTACGCGGGGTACATTGGACCGGAGAAAATAAAGACATTCAGCGCACACCTCGGATTTTTTTTACCGGAAGCCGAGTGTGCAATTCGTTAATTAGAGAACTTCAGACAGATGCACAACGAAAAAACGACTTACCTGGACTTCCTCTTCTACGGCCTTGAGGCTATTGTGGAGGGCAGAGCGCTGATACGCACTCCGAGAGAAGGGGAGGGAAGAGAACGGGCCGGCCGCGGTGGCCGAGGGGACTGAGGCGCTTCAGTCACGGTCTGCACAGCCACTACGGTCGGGGGTTCGAATCCCCCCTCGGGCATGGATATTTGTGCCGTCCTAGTTCGTAAGTAGTTCATAAGTAGTTTGTAAGTTTAGGGACTGATGACCCCGTAGTTAATCCCATAAGCTTTATAAACATTTGACCATTTTTTTTTTTTTTTTTTTTTTTTTTTTTTTTTTTTTTTTTTTATGAGAGCGGGCCCGGTCCAAGGGACCCGTGGATATACCAAGCAAATGGGGCAGGGTCCATCAAGGAAGTGCAGCACTATTTATTCGTTAACAGACATAAACATACGTTAGAGAGTAAGGTAAAGGTAAAGCATTCAAGCCGCGGTGGAGCAGCCGAGCGGTCTAAAGTGTCTCGCTGCGGAGCGCGCGGTTACTCGCCGTGGAGGTTCGAGTCCTCCCTGGGGCATAGGTGCGTGTGTGTTGTCCTTAGGTTAGCTTACCTAGGTTTAAGTAGTTTGTAAGCTACGGACTCATGACCACGCAGTTTGGTCCGATAGATTTACAAACATTTAAACATTAAAGCAGTCAACAATCAGACGTTTGGTTTGAACATCATAGTGCTGTACTAGGCGTGGTCCTGTTTGTAGGTGGTATGCTGTTGTCTTTCTCCGACCTGACGTACTTAGCAGTTTTTGGGGGATTTGGTGTTTAACGTGGATTCCGAACCACGGTGCAACTCGGCATTTTCACATCAGTAACATTGCCAGAGGGGAAATAAGTGAAAAGTGACAGAAAAAAGTTCTTGGACTGAGCAGAGATTGAACCCGCGGTTTGAGGGCTCGTAGTCTGGCACTCCACCACTCTGCCAGCGGGGAATGTCACCAGGGAACCGTAGCGAGCAAAGTCTTAAAATAACTTTCAACATGCATTTAATTAATTGAGAATGTGGGGTTTCTTGACTGTGTTTATTCTATTCTTATGTTAATCTATGCCATTCTCCGCCCACCGTGTTCAGATATTTGTAAACCTATTTGACCAAACTGATTTGGTCATCAGTCCCTGGACTACTTACACTTTCACTAAGGACAACACACACGCATGGAGGACTCGAACCTCCGGCAAGAATGGCCGCCCAGTCCGTAACATGGCGCCTTAGACCACATTTCGCCCCCCTCCCCTCTCTGTCCATCACTTTCTGCCCTACTGTTTATAAATTTCACCCGTCTCAGCGAATTTGGGCCTCTAGTTTCGTTCTCGCGCAGCTCAAACCTTATCACTTCATATCTCCTGAACACTGTGTCCTATAGTAATATAATTTTCTGGGTATGTGAATGCAGACTTTCTCGGCGGATCTCGATGAGGAAATCTTCTCGGGTTGACAGCCGAGTCGGTGCCTCGTTATGTGGCAACGTTTCGGCAAGTTGCTTACTTGCCATCTTCAGGCGAAGTGACTTCGCCTAAAGATGGGAAGTAAGCAACTTGCCGAAACGTTGCCACATAACGAGGCACTGACTCGGCTGTCAACCCGAGAAGATTTCCTCAATGTTCTGGGTAGTTTTAGTGGAATACTGTAACACGTTTCACAAATAAACAGGAAATACGTGATAAATTAAAACCATGGAGCGGTTTTTCACGCATAGTATTGTTAATGACTTCATATCTGCTGTACTATGTGACGCATCGTGACGTAATTTTAAATATACATTCAGTGGTAAATTTGGATACTGTCTGAAAACTGTGTCAGGAATACAGTTCGTAGTAATGAAAATATAAATTCTGATGACATGCATCATGCAGCAGTTTTACTACATGAACATCGGAAACGTAGTAAGCGATAAGCTATTTTTCCCTCCACCATTTTGTTGCACTTGTCAACGAGATAAAGTTTCGTACAGGTTTAAATTGCGTTTAAAGTTTGTTACAAGTCGGTAAGTGCGATGTTTCTGAAATAGTGGATGAATTAGGTCTGGTTATTCACGCGTCGATGGTTACCCTTCATTTTTCACCAATACCCCACCCCGTTGGAAGATAGGTCGTGCTTACCACAACAGCTATTGTTATTTGACAGTGAGAAATACGTGTACCAAGTTTATGATAGGGATGAATTCTGATTATACGCCAAAACATTTTATTTATCGAGATTTTCCTCAATATAGAGGTTTATCTCCAACATACTAATTAACCCGGAAACGAGTACACCTAGTACATAATGTTTTAAACTAAATATTCAAGATTTTTATCCAGGTGTCTCATTGTGTGTATATTTTGGAGCCAGATGCTCACAGGTCGTCCTCTTCTTCTTCTCCCCTCAGGTTGCCACTCCAGTACCATTTCTGGTATTCTGGTGTCCATTCTTCGTACATGCCCATACCATCGTAATTTCTTCCTAACCATCACTTCATCTATTCTTTCTTTTATTTCCATACTCTTTATTACTTCGGCGATTCTTCTTTATTTTCCTGGAAATTCTGACCGATCTTCTTCAGAAAACCATCTGTAAAGCTTTTAGTTTTTGAATGTGCTTCAGGTTAATGGTGAAGGTTTCCGTTCTGTACAGAACTATACACTCTCTAACATATATATATATATAACGGATCCCAAATAACAGAGAGTGGAACAGACCTTTGCTTGTTCTAAATTTCTGTGCAAGTGCATTACCACTGTTCACTAGGCAAATGTTATCTTGACAGGTCTGTTGTATTACTTTAATTAAGGATGTATTTATGTTAGCTATATGTAGTACTCTCCAGAGTAGTTTTCTTGGAACAATATCACACGCTTTGTCTAGATCTATAAAAATAAATCCTATATTTTTATTTTATTTTTCCCTATGTTTCTCCAAAATCTGTCGTAATGTGAAAATACGTACGCTTTTCTCAAACTATAGTTTGCATAAGTGGCAGATGCCGTTGTAATCGTCAAGTATCAAGTATGCCTGTTTTTGCGTTAATAAGCGGCACATTTGATCCTATATTTTGTTTGGAGTTTTTATGAAGGACAAAGTGAATGCAGAAGTATCAACTACCCTACATAACATAATATAACCTGTCAGAAACGCTTGTGTGAACGTTCCACCAGACATGATTTCAACTTGTGTACCTGCATTCCACGTACTAATTAATAAATGCACCAAAATGGAAGTTCGTTATTTTGAGTATTTATTGTGAATTACCTTTCATAAATGATATAAATTTAAATCTTTGTGCTGTAAAGGCAGATATTTATACTGTATCCGAAACTGACTTTAGCGCTTCGAGTTTGTTTCTGCAGTACAAATACCTTAAGCAGGCTACATACGTTGTTAAGAGGTGGCCATCTGTAGCACAGAGAGATGCTCTTTCAATAATATTAACCTTTCACCGATAAGAGATATTTAGTTTAACTAAAATAAAAAAAATAAAAATAAAAAAACACTCAGTATAGTACAATACCATCTTCCGTAAGGGTTGCATGTAAATGTTAATTCGTGTAGCACTTTTGGCTGGAAATCTATGAAATTTTAAGCCACTTTATTGGAAAATTTTCTGTTATAATGCAAAATTGTACCTTTCCTACGTAAAGTATGAGAGTTGTTCGTTATTAAGTTTCTTTCAAAAATATAGGTGAATTTAATGGTTTGCGTAGTGTGGTGCTTATGTTGTATGATGAAGAGACAAGTGAGAGGCTGCAACCTGGTATCGGCACACGGCCTGATTTCTCGAATATCACCAGTTAGCGGCTCTCTGGTAAAAACCCAAGAAACACTGTGAAGCTACTTATCTCACTATGAAATATTGTTAGGGCAGATACAATACGAGGGTGTGGTGACATAAAGCTATGGTAAGTACCGGCGTATGCAAGATGTGTTTGTTTGGGCCGGTATTATGGATGGCCATCGTACAACGTTCATATTAGTTCGAGGGGCATTAACTGTCAACGGACATGTATTCATCGATCATGTGCACCACTCTTTCATTAGGACTTTATTGGTGAATTTACTTTTGCCAACTACGTTGTTCATCTCCAAGTTACATTAGTGACGAACTTCAAGATTGAGCTGGCTATCAAACACATAAATGTATCAGCTCATCCAAAAGAAGTGAACTGTATTGAGCATTTATGAGACAAGTTGATACGGATTTGTTTTATGGCCCGCAACATCCTCAGACGCTGCCAGGCCTTATTAAAGTTGAGAAGATGAAGAAGGACCTCCTTCCTCAAGATAAAGTCAATGTATTGATCGCTAGGATGCTGCACCGTATTCGAGACGTGAACGATGCCAGACATGTCCATACACATTACTAAGGCAGAGTGAAGAATGGACAACCTACTATTGTTCGTCTGCATTGCAAACTGCAGTAAAGTAACTCCATTGCATTGCATCCTTGACAAACAAGTGTTAATATTCAAGTCGTTTCTGAGGTATGTGTATATTTGAGAGATTTCATTTTATATCGTTAACGATATAACGGCAGACATGTAATAGTTCTGTACCCAAGCAAGGACCTCGATACCACTAATAATTATTAAGATATTCGCGGCTGAAACTTAATTTAATTTTGATTAGATATACTACATTCCTGACCATTAAAATTGCTACACCACGAAGATGACGTGCAACAGACGCGAAATTTAACCGACAGGAAGAAGATGCTGTGATATGCAAATGATTAGCTTTTCAGAGCATTTACACAAGATTGGCGCCGTTAGCGACACCTACAACGTGCGGACATGAGGAAAGTTTCCAACCGCTTTCTCATACACAAACAGCAGTTTACCGACGTTGCTTTGTGAAACGTTGTTGTGATGCCTCGTGTAAGGAGGAGAAATGCGTACCATCACGTTTCCGACTTTGATAAAAGTCGAGTTGTAGCCTATCTCGATTGCGGTTTATCGTATCGCGACATTGCTGCTCTCGTTGGTCGCGATCCAATGACTGTTAGCGGAATATGGAATCGGTGGGTTCAGGAGGGCAACACGGAACGCCGTGCTGGATCCCAACGGCCTCGTGTCACTAGCAGTCGAGATGACAGGCATCTTATCCGTGTGGCTGTAACGGATCGTGCAGCCACGTCTCGATCCCTGAGTCAACAAATGGGGACGTTTGCAAGACAACAACTA
The DNA here is from genome assembly GCA_026315105.1 of Locusta migratoria. Lineage (NCBI taxonomy): Eukaryota > Metazoa > Arthropoda > Insecta > Orthoptera > Acrididae > Locusta > Locusta migratoria. The sequence continues at coordinate 341,646,066 of CM048755.1, forward strand.
TCTGTACGAACAGTTAGACGACATTTGCAGCAGCATGGACTATCAGCTCGGAGACCATAGCTGCGGTTACCCTTGACGCTACATCACAGACAGGAACGCCTGCGATGGTGTACGCAACGGCGAACCTGGGTGCACGAATGGCAAAACGTTAATTTTTCGGATGAATCCAGGTTCTGATGGTCGCATCCGTTTGGCGACATCGCGGTGAACGCATATTGGAAGTGTGTATTCGTCATCGCCATACTGGCGTATCACCCGGCGTGATGGCATGGGTGCCATTGGTTACACGTGTTGGTCACCTCTTGTTCGGATCGGCGACACTTTGAACAGTGTCCGTTACGACCCGTGGCTCTACCCTTCATTCGATCCCTGCGAAACCCTACATTTCATCAGGATAATGCGGGACCGCATGTTGCAGGTCCTGTATGGGCCTTTCTGGATACGGAAAATGTGCGACTGCTGCCCCGGCCAGCACATTCTCCATATCTCTCACCAATTTAAAACGTCTGGTCAATGGTGGCCGAGCACCTGGCTCGTCACAATACGCCAATCACTTCTCTTGTTGAACTGTGCTATCATGTTGAAGCTGCATGGGCATCTGTACCTGTACACGCCATCCAAGATCTGTTTGACTCAATGCCCAGTCGTATCAAAGCCAGAGGTGGTTGTTCTGGGTACTGATTTCTCAGGATCTATGCACCCAAAATGCGTGAAAATGTAATCACATGGTTCTGCACTGCCACTATGGTCGGGGGCTCGAATCCCCCCTCGGGCATTGATATTTGTGCCGTCCTTAGTATTAGCTAGTTCAGAAGTAGGTTGTAAGTTTTGGGAGTGATGACACCGTAGTAAAGTCCCATAAGCGCTACAAACATTTGATTGTTCATAATCACATGTCAGTTCTAGCATAATATATTTGTCCAATGAATACCCGTTTATCATCTGCATTTCGTCTTGGTGTAGCAATTGTAATGGCCACTAGTATACGATGAGCATTTATTGTTCTCTCGTTAAATTGTAAAGGGGTCAGACTACGTTCAATGCAGTTGCAACGGAACAATATTCTTATACAAGTGTTGATATGTTTGGTGTGTGTCTGCTGTGCCTAAGATTGTCAAGAACATCGTCCTGTTCCTCAACTCTCTGGCAACTGTCGTTTTCGACCACGAAATGTGTGACAACCAACACCCAAAGGGAATGGGTCGTTCCATTGACGCCCTTTATGCGACTCTGTAAGGTCTTTTCTGTCGATTCTGAGCAACGGTGTGTCTGGAAGTTTTCCTTGGTCACCCAAAAGGCAACGTCTGAGTTTAACGCTGGCTGTCCCATTTTTCACCTGCAGATACGTCAACGGAAGGGGTAAAAAATATGGGTAAGATGGTGTGTGACTATCTATGCAGATATACTGGATAGAGGCGGCTTCAACGTGAACAAACACTATGGCTGCTTTATTGCTGACCTTTGCCTCAAGTCCGACCACGAGAATCACTCGGCCATCTGTGTTTTCTCTCCGTCTAATAAAAATGAGTTCAAACTAATAAAGAAGAAGCACATTTGCGCTTTATTCTACATGAAAAATGATCCAATTCCTGTCTAAACCTTGTTTGCATTCTCACAGTCTTCCTAAAGCACTCGAGACTACTGTCGTCCGCCGCCGTGGAGTGGCCGAGCGCATTGAGGCGCTATGCTACGATGCGCGAAGCCGTTCCCCGTCGGTGGTTCGAATCCCGCTCGGGCATGGATATTCGTGTCGTCTTTAGTATAGAATAGTTCATAAAGTAGTTTGTAAGTTTAGGGACTGATGACCTGGCAGTTAAGTCCCTGAAGCTTAACAAACATTTGAACAACAATATTTGACTACTGTCGCAATGATTTTATTCTTGCGTAGTGCCATCTTTCAACACACCTCTTTTGACGTCAACGGGACGTTAAATCCTAAACTTCTGTTGTATTCTTTATTTTATTTTTTGTCAGATCAATAGTCTTGATTCGATGTATGCATGCGGTGTAAATTTTCCTTCATAAATCCGAATGTGTTAAACCCCTTTTCGTTCCTAAAACGAATAACGAATATGACCAGTTGAACTGTATTTTATAACAAACTATTATTCAAGTACAAATTTGTAGCAATAATAAAACATTGACCTATCACAGTTGTTGTGTCTGTTGTCCTTTGGAATTTTTTGTAGTAAATCTATCATGGGAAATACCATATTTAGGAAAAAATATAGGTATTAGTTTTTCTGTCTGTTCTTGCTCCATTCGAGAGTCACCTCTTAAAATTTGTAATTCGCCACATGTTCAAGTCATCAGTTGTCCTTGCCCATTACGCAGCAGCTAAATAGAAATGATCTTTCGAGGTAAGAAGAGTTCAAAAATGTTCAAATGATTGTAAACCTATTGCACGAAACTTCTATGGTCATCAGCCCCTAAACTTAAAATCTACTTAAACTTACACACACACACACACACACACACACACACACACATGCCCGAGGGAGGACTCGAACATCCAGCGTGAACGGCCGCCCAGTCCGGGTGCGCGGAATGGTCGCGTGTTCTAAGACGTCATGCTATGGACTGGGTTCGAGTCCTCCTTCGAGCATAGGTGTGTGTGTGTGTGTTGTCCTTAGTGTAAGTTAGTTTAAGTAGTTCGTATGTTTAGAGTCTGATGATCATTGCTGTTTGGTCCTAAAGGTTTACAAACACACACACACACACACACACACACACACACACACAAATGTAGAGGAGCCTGTGCATGTTTGGACCCTAGACTACTGAAAAGCCATGGTGTGGTCAGATGAGTCCCGATTTCAGTTGGAAAGGGCTGATGATTGGGTTCGAGTGTGCAGCAAACACCACGACGCCATGGACCCAAGTTGTCAGAAAGCACTACACAAGCTGTTGGTAATCCCATAATGCTGTGGTCTATTTTTAAATGGAATGAACTGGGTGTTCTGATCCAACTGAACCAATCATTGACTGGAAATGGCTATGTTCGGCTACTTGGAGACCATTCGCAGCCAATCATGGGCATATTCTGTACAGTTCCATCGAAGTATTTGGTCACCGAGATGGTTAAATATGAATCCCTTTGAACTTTTGAGCGACATAATCGAGAGGTCAGTTCGTGCTCAAAATACCCCACCAGCAATACGTCCGCCATTGTGGACGGGCGTAGATGCAGTATGTTTCAGTATTACTGTAGAGGGCTTCCATCGACACGTTGAGTCTATGATACTTCGAGTTGCTGCACTTCGCTGGACAAAAGATGGTCTGACACTACGTTACGACGTATTCCGTGACTTTAATGACACGCTGTAGTGCTCGTACAGTGTCTGTAATTCCGGCTCTGAGTGAGACATTTATTTATTGTCGTAAGCCTCGCTTTGGCTTGAAATGCAATGTGCAGTCACGGTGTTTTTACGATTTAGTCAATGCAGTGTTAAACAGAAATGCATGCATACATGCCTGAAGGAAGTGGCCACTGTGACAATTGCAACTGCCAAGAAAACAAATAATTTATTGGCATTTGCGAATATGATCAAGCATCACCTGTACAATTTGTTGGTGACACGAAAATTTGTTCTGGAACGGGACTTAATCCCGGATTTCTTGCATTTTCCTAACGGTCACCTTAACCTTACACTCCGACCCAAACTTCCACATGGTAGCTAGTGTACACCATCCGTGATTCCCCCACAGTGCGACGCATTTACTAATTCACTGTCGCAGGCTTTGCTTTGGATTTAAACATAATATGTAGTGCCCGTGTTTTTACAATTTAACCAATGCAATTTTTTAAAATAATGCTGACGACAAACATTTAGAAATAGTTTGGAGGTAATCGTAGTAAATTTCAATTTAAGGAACTAAAAAATGTTTTGTGGTGGCAGCTATTTCCTTGGCAGTGGAATAACAAGTTAGGTTTTGACGTCGCGTTAATGCCATGGTCATTAGACACAGAACATTGGGCAAGGAATGGCGAAGAAAATTTGACAATGTCATTGTAATACCAAATCGTTTGTAGAGCGGTGATCATTCTGGTCTGTTACTAAATGCAGTATCCACAGCACGGAGACTGAATTCCATGTCATCCCAGATATGCTGGATGAAGCTTAAATGTACGCTGCGGGGTGACCATCTCAGACTTTGGTTTTCCCATAAACAGGGTGGTCCATTGATAGTGACCGGGCCAAATATCTCACGAAATAAGCATCAAACGAAATAACAACAAAGAACAAAATTTTTCTAGCTTGAAGGGAGAAAACAGATGGCGCTATGGTTGGCCCACTCGATGGCGCTGCCATAGGTCAAACGGATATCAACTTCATTTTTCAAAATATGTACCCCCATTTTTATAACATACTCGTCTAGCACGTAAATAAATATGAAAGTTTTATTTGCAACATTTTTTTCGCTTTGTGACAGTTGGCGCTGTAATAGTCACTAACAAATAAGTACGTGGTATGGCGTAACATTTCGCCAGTGCGGACGGTATTTGTTTCGTGATACATTACTAGTGTTAAAATGGACCTTTTACAATTGCCGTGTTGCGGTGCGCGCGACCGTTCGCCGTCAGGGGTTCGAATCCCCCCTCGTGCATGGATGTTTGTGTCGTCTTTAGTATAAGGTAGTTCATAAGTAGTTTGTAAGTTTAGGGACTGATGACCCCGCAGTTAAGTCCCTTAAGCTTTGAACATTTCAACATTGTTAGAGTCCGCGACCTGAGGAGAAGATCATCCAATGGGACATGTAAATCTGAGGTAAGCAACATTGAACTGTTTATTGAGAGACTGAGTGGAAATGGGCACACGACATTGAGAGGTGGACAGTACTACTGTACGAAGTGGTAGTTTAGTGTGTGTGTGTGTGTGTGTGTGTGTGTGTGTGTGTGTGTGTGTGTGTCCGCAATGCAACTAATTCCTGCGAGTATGTAATTCCTATACACTGGTAGTATAGCTGGCAACCCTTAACGAACTGACATTTATAGTTAACAGGTCTGTAAGTGGGACTCAGCATTTAATTAACGCATCACATCCCGCGTGAAGTTAAGTGCCGGAATGTTGTAGCACTATTTTATAATCTAGATGTATCAGGTGATCCCCTAATTGTTTTGACTAGTGTAGTTTGGAATACTACAGACGTATGGGGAAAGGGGAGTAAAAAGGTCGTACCATTTACACAAGAACTGCAGCTTTATTTCTATACGTGGCAGTTAGTTCTATATTTGTTTTCCAGCTATCTATGCAGCTCATTATCTTTAATTAGCTCTTTCGTTAAAGCACATTAACCTTTACTGTGGAGTCTCATAATTGTTGAGATTTACTTTCCCTAGGACGCTCGTGCCTCTTCGCTGTTTACTATTAGAGATAACTCTGAGACCGCCTCGTGTTTGCTCGTAAAAGCGCTTGCGACTTTCTTATCAAGACGGGAAATGTGTATTTCCGTGAGCAGTGCGTTATCTCCGTCTACACCACTAGCTCTGTTTAAAAGCATAGTCCCATTGAGTAATGCAGAACTCCATTCGGCGAAAATAATCGCATTAATACAAGAAATGTATTCGTAATTGCGAATATGTATCATCATAAGCTCTTCAGTAACTGGCTACATTAAGCACGCCGGAAAAAAAGTAACCTAAGTTGTAAAGTGGCAATTTGAGGTTATGTCAGTCTAAGGTCACATCTTTATCTCGCAATGTGTCCTCTTCAGGCCAGTAGTGGCAGTTTTGATGTAGGCTTGTCCTCGATTCGTCACGGGTAAAACTGAGTCGCTTTTGTCGACTCTTGGATTTCTGTGTTGTGCTGCTGTTTATGTGGGCGTGCGATATGAAAATTGGTGCCGGACTCGGATTGAACCCAGCTTTCATGCTTCGTGCGAGCAGTCACGTTAACCATTTTGCTAACCGTGCGCGCCTGCCGGAGCGCTTGTACATACATTCCGTTGTTTAATTCCCGCACAGCGGGAGACGTTTATTATAAATGTCAATTGCCCTGCTTTGGCTTTAATACGACGCTCAGTGCGCGTGTTTACCGATGTAAGCAATGCAAACGTTCTTCGGACATGAATCCATGTGTGAAGGTCATTTCCATTGGTTACCGTGGTTCGGAACCCACGTTAAATTGTAGGTCCCCCTATAACTGGCTGGGTAAGTCAGTTCGAAGGTCGGAGGAAGGAAACGGCCTACCACCTTCAAACAGGACCATGCCTAGTAAAGCACTGTGGTGTTCAAACTAATCTTCAGATTGTTGACTGCTTTACCCTTTTTACATAGTTAAACACGGATACTGCACATCGTATTATCTCAGTCTGTGCTGCATCTCTTCACAAGACTGAGTGAGGTGGCGCAATGGCAACGCACCGGTTCGGATCCGCCGCCGGCCACAATGATTTAGGTTTTCCATGAGTTCCCTAAATCACTCCAGACAAATGCTGGCATAGTTCCTATCAAAGGGCACGGGCAATTTCCTTCCCCATCCCTGACAAAATCTCTCCGAGCTTGTTGTTCATCTCTAATGACTAAGATGTCGACGGGACGTTAAACCCTAATCTTCCTTCCTTCCGTCTTTAACAATATATCCTAGAAATTTTAAGCAATTTGTCTTGGTATACCAGAAAAATCTTATTCTTAAGGAGATTATTTACCCGTCATGCCGGTGTTCTAGCCTTTAAATGTTTATGAAGCGATGAAGTGAACAATCATGAATCAGTAAACCTCCTACACTTGTCAAATAATGCGTGCTGACGACAACTGGACACGAATGTAAATTTAGTTGACACAATACTTCCGTATCTCATTATTTGTTTTGTATTTCGAGTCTGAATTGGACAAAAACCTAAATGAAATGTTTGTAAATCTGTGGGCCCGAACTACTGTAGTCATCTGTCCTTCGGATTATAAACTACATAAACTAACTCAAAATAAATTAATGATAACACACACCCACACATACCCGAGGGAGGACTCGAACCACGGGCGGGAACAGCCGCCCAGTTCGTGACACGGTGCCTAGAACCGCGCGGTCATTCCCACGCGGCACAAAAACCTACATTTACAATAAATGTGAAAAATATAATACCGACCTTGATAATTGACGCTAAGATCCTCAGTTCGATTCTAGGCATACGATATGCATACTTTTCCATTGAGCGAAGCGATAACTATTAGAATAACTAGACGCCGAAACTTCTAGAGAAAATTTTGAAACCAGAATGAAACTTTCACTCTGCAGCGGAGTGTGCGCTTATATGAAACTTCCTGGCAGATTAAAATTGTGTGCCGGAACCGAGACTCGAATCAGGGACCTTTGCCTTTCGCGGGGCTGCGTGCTACCGACTGAGCTATCCCGACACGACTCACGATGTCGCCCCATAACTTTACTTCCGCCAGTACCTTGCCTCCTACTTTCCAAACTTCACAGAAGCTCTCCTGCGAAACTTGCAAGACTAACACTCCTGGAAGAAAGGATATAGTGGAGACATGGCTTAGCCACAGCCTAAGGGATGTTTCCAGGTTGAAACTTTCACTCTGCAGCGGAGTGTGCGCTGATATGAAACTTCATGGCAGATTAAAATTGTGTGCCGGAACCGGGACTCGAACCTGGGACCTTTGCCTTTCGTGGACCAGCGCTCTACCGACTGAGCTATCCTGACACGACTCACGATGCCGCCTCACAACTTTACTTCCACCAGTACCTCGCCTCCTCGCAGGAGAGCTTCTGTGAAGTTTGGAAAGTACGAGGCGAGGTACTGGCGGAAGTAAAGTTGTGAGGCGGCATCGTGAGTCGTGTCGGGATAGCTCAGTCGGTAGAGCCCTGGCCCGCGAAAGGCAAAGGTCCCAGGTTCTAGTCCCGGTTCCGGCACACATTTTTAATCTACCAGGAAGTTTCAAAATTTTGGAATTTTTTGGATAAAATATTCTTGGTCTCCTTTCTACGTCAATTCTTGGTAATACCTCAAGCTTTCGACGATTACCTCCATCGTCTTCGTCAGGAGCAACGGACTGTCGGAACTGGTGCTTTCGTGGCCTTAAATAGCCCATTAACTGCTTCCGATTGGTCAGCTTGTGATTGATCCGCAGCTGTCACATATGGTGTCAATGTCTGTCCTGGTGGCGCCACCACATACAATGAACTACACTACTGCATGAGCTACCTTACCAGGAGTGTGGTCGACGTGCGGAAAGTGTCTGCTGCTTTTTTGCATCGAGCGCTCGCTTCCATGCACCGCAAAGATCATAACCGCCATCGCGATTAAAGTAGTTGTTGCACATTCGTATTTCCACAGCCTCTCTAATTAAGACAATCAAGTGTGTGGAGACCTGAGACAAAATTTTTGGAATTAGAAATTTTCAAACATATCTTCCGTTTCAGGGCGTTGAATTAAATTCAACGGCAAAGTTGAAAAATGTGTGTTGGATCGGGATTTGAATCTGGATTTCCCGCTTTGGGCCAGCGGTCGCCTTAACCATCTTTTTTTCCCCCCTTCTGGTAGATCGGTCCTTTGCGGACATAGGGTCGTTTTGTTATTTGTTGATCGTTGCGTTTGTGACAGTTTTATTGTTACAGAGGACGAGAAGCCCTCTGACCGAACGCACTTATCTATCGCCCCGGCGCCCGATTAGGCTATCCAGGCACGCTTCCCTACCTGCCCAAATTCTCAACTTACAGCACACTACGATCGTTGCGTTCCCCTCCCATTAGTTCTTCTACATCTACAAGGGATACTCTGCAAATCACATTTAAGTGCCTGGCAAAGGGTTCATCGAACCACCGTTATGCTATTTATCTCCCATTCCATTCTCGAATAGTGCGCGAGAAGAAAGAACACCTGAATCTCTCCGTTCGAGCTCTCATTTCTCGTATTTTATTCTGATGATCATTTCTACCTATGTAAGTGGGAGTCAACAATATATTTTCGCATTCGGAGAAGAATGGATACCAGGCAAGGGAACGAGCATAGTAGTGCGTTCGCTCAGAAATAGCCAAGTGCCTCTTCGGGCATATATACAATTTTTGACATGGCGTCTGTTCGTTCGGACTTGTCAGAGAGAAACAGACTTCCATCCGCTGGGCACAAGGGTTTTTTTTTTTTTTTTTTTTTTTTTTTTTTTTTTTTTTTTTTTTTTTTTTTTTACTCACGCTATCCACCGTAGTTAAAATAGGACCTAATTCAACTGCAACTTCTGTACAGTATCTGACAGATCCCATCGTGCCCAGGAGCCTTGTTTATTTGTAACGATTTTAGCTATTTATCGACGACAATGACACTACTATCTGTATAATTCTTCTTTGCATTGCTGCGAGAAGTAAACTGAGGCAGTATATTTGTATCTTCAATAGTAATGGAACAAATGTTTAAATGTTCAAATGTTTGTATAGTCTATGGGACTTAACTACGGGGTCATCAGTCCCTAAACTTACAAACTACTTATGAACTACTTACGAACTAGGACGGCACAAATATCCATGCCCGAGGGGGGATTCGAACCCCCGACCGTAGTGGCCGTGCAGACCGTGACTGGAGCGCCTCAGTCCCCTCGGCCACCGCGGCCGGCAGTAATGGAACATTTGAAAACAGAGTTCAATATTTCCGTTTTTCCTCCCTCTCCCCTCTCCGTCACCATTTTTGCATGTATTTTTGTTTCTTTCAAAGTTCTTTCATTGTGACTGTATACTACAGAGGGTCCCTCCATTCATGAACTGTTCTGTACTTAACTGTCTACAATACAGATATGGAAAATGGAAATAAACACCACGAATTCGTCGAGCTAACAGATAACGTATACAATAAACGTTCAGTCAGAACCAAACGTATCTGAGTAGAGTCGACAAGGATTGAGAAATGGCAGTACTAACGCCTTGTATACCCTCATTTTTCAGCAATGTAGGCTGCAGATCTTTGGTGAAAACGATCGTAGTCGTGAGAAATGTATTCTTTCGGAATGGTCCTGAACGCATTTTCCACCTAATACCTCAACAGGGCCAAATCTACCACTCTTCAGACCGCACAAGACGACGTTTCATCCAGTCCCAATTGGGAGAGTGGGGCGGGGAGGGGCAGATCTGGGCATCATCCTGGCTAGGTTAGGTAACGTACGCCTTTGATACCACGGGATACAACTGGACTTGCATTGTCATATTGGAAAAGTACTTCACCTTGTGGTGTACGGAAGGTAGCACAACTATTTGAATGATGTTTAGGATTCACTATGCATTGTTCAATATTCATCTACATCTGTATCTACATTTACATAATTACTCTGCAAATCACATTAAGTGCCATTCAGAGAGTCCATCGAACCACTTTCATAATGTGCATTTTCAACTTTTCACGGCGTAATGTATAGTCCAATAGATTTCGGAAATGCAGCCGCGTAAAATTCACTTCTTCTGCTGATATTTCGGCCGCGTACCTTCCGGCCATCTTCAGAGTGAGTCGAAGACTGTCGACGAGGTGCCGGGCGCGGCCTTATAAGCCTGATCGCGGTGGCAATGCGCCTGCGCGTCACAGATGGTGGTATACTGCATATCCAAGTACTCACACGCGTGCGCCCCCCGTGGCGGAAGCGCTCCGGTGTTCACTTATCGATGTATGCTCGGCGGCGGCGGCACCTTCACGTCTTCTCTGTGATTTCAATACTCCAAGTGCAGGGTTCCAAGCTTTGTCTAAATTAAAACCTTTATCTCTGTTCAATAAGTTGTTGGCCAGTCTAATTTCAACAGCTTCCTTAAATATAGCATCCCAAAACGAAGATATGGGTGTCAAAATCTTCACATCGCTATAGTTCATTGAATGACCAGTTTCTATGCAATGTTCAGCCACAGCTGACTTGTCTGGCTGTAATAGGCGAGTATATCTTCTATGTTCAACGCATCTCTCGTGGACATTGCGTATTGTCTGGCCTATATATGAATTATCACAATTTCCGCAAGGGATCTGGTACACTCCTGACTTGCGAAGCAACAAATCATCCTTCACTGACCCGAGTAAGGCTGCAATCTTCACTGGTGGCCGGAAGATCACCTTAACACGATGTTTGTCGAGAATGCGGCTTATCTTTGACGAAAGAGCGCCCACGTAAGGTAAGAAGGCTCTTGATCTATAACTATTATTTTCGTCTTCTTCTTCCACGTCTCGTGCTTGCATTCTTGGACTCACATCGAATGCTCTGCGAATTTGTTGCTGCGAGTATCCATTTGCTTTGAAAATGCTCTTCAGGTGTGCGAGCTCTTCCTGCAAGTTGTCATCGTCTGATATACAATGTGCTCTGTGCACCAATGTCTTAAGGACCCCTGCGGTTTGTGAGGGATGATGGCAGCTACTGGCATGTAAATACAGATTCGTATGAGTTGGTTTCCGATATACTGCATGTCCTAATGTAGCATCAGCTTTTCGACGAACAAGTACATCTAAAAAAGGAAGGCAGCCATCTTTTTCCATTTCCATAGTAAATTTGATGTTAGCGTGGATGGAGTTCAGATGGTCAAGAAATCGATGTAACTCATCCTTTCCGTGAGGCCATACTACAAACGTGTCATCCACGTACCTCCAGAAGACCGTTGGTTTAAAACTTGCCGAGTCCAGAGCCTTGTCCTTGAAGTCTTCCATGAAAAAATTCGCTACCAGAGGGGATAGGGGGCTTCCCATAGCAACTCCGTCAATCTGCTCATAAAAGTCACCATTAAACTGGAAATAAGATGACGTCAGTACATGTTCAAATAAGGCGGTGATATCCTTGTCAAAATGTTGGCCAATTAAAGAAAGAGAATCCTGTACAGGTACCTTGGTATATAGTGATACCACGTCGAAACTCACCAGTACATCTGTACTATTAAGCCTGAGGTGGCTAAGTCTTTGAATAAAATCTACAGAATTTCGGATATGGTGACTACATTTTCCTACCAATGGCTTTAATAGTGAAGCCAAATACTGCGCAGAAAGGTAGGTAGGCGCCCGGCACCTCGTCGACAGTCTTCGACTCACTCTGAAGATGGCCGGAAGGTACGCGGCCGAAATATCAGCAGAAGAAGTGAATTTTACGCGGCTGCATTCCCGAAATCTATTGGACACTTTCATAATATTTTCCATACCCTAATAGGACGCGAGAAGAAGGTACACCTAAATATGTTTTCGATCTGATTCCTCTTATTTTATTAAATGTTCAAATGTTTGTATAGTCCATGGGACTTAACTACGGGGTCATCAGTCCCTAAACTTACAAACTACTTATGAACTACTTACGAACTACTTACGAACTAGGACGGCACAAATATCCATGCCCGAGGAGGGGATTCGAACCCCCGACCGTTGTGGCCGTGCAGACCGTGACTGGAGCGCCTTAGTCTCCTCGGCCACCGCGGCCGGCTTATTTTATTATGATGGTCAAGTCTCCCTATATAGGTGGGTGTTAACAGAATCTGTTCGTATTCGGAGGAGAAAGGTGGCGAAAGATATTTCGCAAATAGATTTCGCCGCAACGAATAACGCCTTTCCTTTAATGATTTCCACCCCAACTCGTACATCATTTCCGTGACACTCCCCTATATCGCGATAATACAAAACGAGCTGCCTTTCTCTGGACTTTCTGTATATCCTCCGTCAGTCCCACTTGGTGGGGATCCCACAATGCCCAGCAATGCCTTAAAATAAGACGCACAAATGTAGTGAAGACAGTTTCTTTAGTAGAACTGCTGCATCTGGCTCTGCTCTGCCAATGAAACGTAGCATTTGGTTCACCTTCCCTACGACATTTTCTGTGTGTTCTTTCCAATTAAATCTTCTCGTAATTACAATTCCTAGGTATTAAATTGAATTTACGGCATGTAGATTTGACTGATTCATCGTGTAAATGAAGTTTAATGCATTTCTTTTAGTGATCATATGGATGACTTCACACTTGGGTCAAATGCCAATTTTCGCACCATGCGGATATCTAAACCATTTTGTAGTTGCTTTTGATTTTCTGTTGTCTTTACAAACCGATAAATGATAACACCATCAAGGGACAATATGGGCTCTATAACACATCCCAGAGGATCGACAGGTATCACTTCTGTTTCACTCGATGACTTTCCGTCAATTACTACGTATTGCATCCTTTATGACAGAACTGTAGCGATAATCCATAAGCATGCAATTTGATTAGAAGCCGCTTGTGAGATACAGTGTCAAGATCCCTTGTCGACAGCACTCATCACTTCATATGAGGTAGCTGTGTTTCACAAGAACGATATTTTCTGAGTCTGTGTTGACAATGGGTCAATAGGTCATACTCTTCGAGGTACGTAGTTCATAATATTCAAATGATTGTACAGCTTATGGGACTTAACTACGGCCGCAGTGGAGTAGCCGAGCGGTCTAAAGCGTATCGCTGTGGAGCGCGCGGTTCCTTGCCGTGGAGGTTCGAGACCTTCCTGGGGTATGGGTGTGTGTGTTTGTCCTTAGGTTAGTTTACCTAGGTTTAAGTAGTTTGTAAGCCACGGACTGATGACCACGCAGTTTGGCCCGATAGATTTACAAACATTTGAACTTAACTACGGGGTCATCAGTCCCTAAACTTACAAAATACTTATCAACTAGCTTATCCTAAGGACGGCACAAATATCCATGCCCGAGGGGGGATTCGAACCCCCGACCGTAGTGGCCGTGTAGACCGTGACTGGAGCGGCTCAGTCCCCTCGGCCACCGCGGCCGGCTAGTTCATAATGTTTCAAAAAAGTATGTGTTCTAAAACCCTGCTCAAACCGACGTCATGATATAGGCCTGTAATTTTGCGGATCACTCCTACTGCGCTTCTTGAATATTTCAGTGACCTGAGCAACGTTGCAGTCTTTGGGTATGGATCTTCCGCCGAGTGAGCTGTTGTATTTGGTAGTTACATATTGCGGCTCTGCATCAGCATTCTCTGAAAGGGACCTGTCTGGCATACAGTCTGGACCGGAAGATTTGCTTTTGTTAAGTGATTTAAGTTGCTTTAATACTCTAGGGCAGGGCCGCTCAAGTTGCATGCACCGGCGCATCGCACAGTGCAGAGTGCAGAAGACGGCTGCGGTGTGTTGACGACGGTGCAAACCCCCCACTCCTCGGCTTTGCGCTGCTTCTCTCTTTCCTTACGCTCACGCCGCCTGTCTCGACCTTTTCACAACTTTTACCCTGTTTTCTTCTTCATTGCCAAATGCTTATGTACACTAGGCGGAGAGCTTAGTCTGGTGGAACACAATTACCGGTATAAAAGAGATTTAAATGATAGTAATAATTGTAATGATAACTATTTTAAATTTGGTTTCAACACAAATTTATCTCTTCTATGTTCTCTTCTTTTTATTTTCAATTATGCTACTAAGACATCGGCTGTCGGCAACTCTGAGAGCATTTTTTTTTTTTAAATATTATTAGAAATATTTACACGTAATCTAGTTTTCGTACAAGACAAAACAGGGAAAACCTTTCACATACATATGTGGAGCAAACACAGAAATAATCTTCGCTGCCGGCCGCGGTGGCCGCGGGGACTGAGGCGCTCCAGTCACGGTCTGCACGGCACTACGGTCGGGGGTTCGAATCCCCCCTCGGGCATGGATATTTGTGCCGTCCTTACGATTGCCTTCGGGCATGGATATTTGTGCCGTCCTAGTTCGTAAGTAGTTCATAAGTAATTTGTAAGTTTAGGGACTGATGACCCCGTAGTTAAGTCCCATAAGCTTAACAAACATTTTGTTGTCCTTACGATTACCTAGTTCATAAGTAGTTTGTAAGTTTAGGGACTGATGACCACGTAGTTAAGTCCCATAAGCTTAACAAACATTTGAACATTTTGAACAATCTTCGCTGCTTCTCTGTGTAACTTAGGAAATTCTTCCTTCGACAAATTCTGGTAGAACTGGAGCAAACGTTTTGTGTTGCAAAACAAATCCTATCTGTGAACATCGGTTTGCAAATCAATCAGTTCGAAATGTAAATCTGGAGGCGCACCTACACTATACATCGAAAAGGGTTTCACAAAAACAGCGTACAGCGTCGGCCTCACCCAGCAAACCGAGTCGAGGCGAAGTATGCCGAGTTGAACCGATGCACTGTGCAAACAATCTTTGCACCTCGCTTTGCACGCGTGCGGTTTTCCGTGTTTGTGCGGCTCTGCTCTAGGGATATGACTTCTAAATTACGCATGCTAGCAGCTATTCCTGATTCGAATTGTGGAGTAGTTGGTTCGTCATCTTTGGTGAAGGAATTTTGTTTCGGAAAACAGTGTTTAGTGACTCTGGTTTATGAGCAGTGTCAACAGTAGCCTCACCACTGCTATCGCGTAATGAAGATATTTATTTATACTGAAACATTTTGACCGTTTCAGGGCATTGAAATAAATTCAACGGAGAAGCTGAAAATTTGTGCTAGACCGGGATTCGAACCAGCTGTCACCTTAACCAGTTAGGCTAGCCTGGCACGCTTTTTCTTCCAACCCCATTTCTCAGCTTATAGCACACTACGATGGCAGTGCACCCTGCCCATTAGTTCCTTTTGCTCGCAGTCCATACTGGATTCCCGCTAGGGATTGAGCGTATGACTGCGTCCGCGTTGTAATTGTGAATTGCCTGTTCGGGGCATATTTTACAATTATTGATATGGTGTCTGTTCTTTTCGGACATTAAAAAAAGGAAGGAAGCTTAGGGTTTAACGTCCCGTCGACGTCGTGGTAATTAGAGACGAAGCTCACGCTCCGATTTTTGGGTAAGGCGGGGGAAGGAAATCGGTCGTGCCCTTTCAAAGGAGCCATCTAGGTATTTGCCTGGAGGGATTTAGGAAATCACGGAAAACCTAAAGCTGGATGGCTAGAGGTGGATTTGAACGACCGTCCACCCGAATGCTAGTCCAGTGTGTACCCACTACGCCACCTTGCTCCGTTTTTGAAATATTGATATACCTGATTTATAATGAAGGAATTATCTTGATGTTTTTTACCACTGGTCTCTTATTACAACATGGTCGTTCTTCGAGTACTCATTCGAAAGTGTCGCCTGTCGGTAGAAATATACGTTATGAATGTACATAAATAATCAAGAGTAGATTAATTTCTAGTCGAAGTCGGTCAAAAATAAATTATCAGGATTAATAGTGTTCTAATCCACAGATTTGTGGAAGACTGAATAACACTTAGTCAGATGGTAACAGGAAAGGGAATCGAACACAAACTGCGCGGTTTGTAAATGAGTGCTTATCTGAGCGAATAAGACTCTGAGTAGCTTACGGCACATTGCGTATATATGAATGGTTATATGAATTGCGTGTCATTGTTCAATCCGATTTTCCTCGGTAACGGTTGAGCTTTGACGGCCAATGGGGGGTCTCTTTAGTTTACATACAACGAATATTTTCTTACAGCAGAAGGGCTTTAAAATCCGTCGTTAAAGTTGAGACTGTGTGCTTCTTAGCGTGCGTCTTCTGCTCACAACTGGCGGCGACTGGAGACCTCTGGCACCACGTGTAACGCGATTCTGTGGCATGCCCGCCTAGCCTCCCACAGACACACCACACGCCCTCGCGCCAAGCCCACAAACGGTACACGACAACGTAGTCACGGAATGCTAACAGTGTTGCAGAGATAGACTGAGCTCCGCATACCACGGCCAACTGGCTGCTACCGGCTCTGGGTGTGAAGCACGGCTGCAACATTCCAGCCCTCTCTTAGGGTCCCGTGCAAGTACTGCAAGCGTTAGTTGTTGTTGTTGTGGGAGTTTTGAGGGGACTAAACTACGACGTTATCAGTCCCCATATGCGTTAGTCATTTGGGTCAGTGTGTTCTTTTTTAAAAATGTTCAAATGTTTGTAAAACTATGGGACCAAACTGCAGTGGTCATCACTCCCTAGACTTACGAACTACTAAACTAAGGACAACACACACACACACACACACACACACACACACACATATATATATATATATATATATATATATATATATATATATATATATATGCCCGACAGGGAGCAGTCACGCACTCCGCAGCTAGGCGCCTTGGAGCCATTCCCGAGCGCCATTTTTTTATTTTATTTCCCAGTAGTGCATACAAGGGAGGTAGTCTGCAGAAATTTTTCCAAGGGGAGGGGGCAAGCTTAGAAACTTGCGTATTTTATGGAGAAAATGCGTTGAATTTGAAATCGTATGGTGCCCCAAGAAATAAAATTGACAATGAGTATACTAAAATTGTTGTATATCACGAGCTTTCAACTGAATACTTTTGGAAGTAGATTACTTTGTTACCTAAAAGGCAAAGTAAACATACTTCACCAAAGTATGCGCCTTTTTCTGTGCTCAGTTGAAACGTAGATTCCACCACTCCGATTTAACAGAAAGAAATTACATCACCAAACTCCAAGATTGAAAAATAAGACTAGATATATTCACAAAATTATCTTTTGTTCACATTGCAGTAATATTTTATCTTGAAAATTAACTATTTGAAACACAAAGGGAGTCTTAAATCTACTGTAAAATTCGTTCTTAACAAAACCTGCCAGCAGAAATGATTTGTACTGTTCAAAATTGAGAAACCGGATACAAACTGTAGTACAGATTATGCAACTTACGACTTCTACAAAAATGATTTTCTTACACAACGTTATGTCCATCATATTAATTATTTGTTTGTTTTGGGCCTTCGTTAATTTATTTCTGCAGTCAAACAGCAAAACAAATTTGTATCGTGTTGGAATTGGGCATTTTTTGCATGTGCCTAAGGGCTGCACACGGAAAATGTAAGGGACTATACTGTACTGTGGCAATTTTCCGCAAACTTTTACATTTGCCATGACTGCGTAGAATCCAAGGAACATTGGAACTTTCACTTAACTGGCCTAAGTAGCTAACGAAGCTAAGGCAGATAGTTTCTAATAAAACCACAAAATTTCCTGTTGCACTCGGCAGTGCTGGGTCTACGATATAATACAATCACAGATAACAATTTCTAGATACGCGTAAGAATTCTGTAATGAAGAAAGAGTCTGTACTCCCCGATTCCAGAAGGAGGCAATTGCCCCCTCTTGCCTCCCCTTGCAGCCGCCTATGAGTGTATTAATCAACTATTCTTTAAAACTTGAGCCATAGTTTTTCTTTATTTCTCTTCCCAGAGATAAATGTTTTGAGCTCTTCTTTGGAATGTGACACAGTTGCTATTCTATCTGTTGTACTTAACCTGCATACCTTCCTACTAGTTTTAACTGTCATGTTACTACAACTGTATCATGGTCACCGGTATTAGTTCAAATATGGTCTTCGTAAAAAAGGACTTGTATTTGTTGCCATGTCTAATATATTTTCTTCAAGAGTGGGCTCCTGAACTCTTTTTTCAGCTAGTTTTCAGAGTAAGAATTGAGTAATGTCGTGTCGTGTCGCAGTCACCGGTTACAAAGCTGTAAATTCCCCAGTTGACTGTTGATTTATTAGTTTCCTACAATGACGACGGTATGAATAGGACAGCGCTGGTACTATTGAACCGACGTTCTCTATAAATTTTACGATTTAAATGGGGGAAGAGACTGGAGTGAGTGTGGTGGTCTATGGAAAGTTTCAGTGAAAAGATTACGTCCTCCCTCGACAATGAGTCTTTTCTAAACAATCTTGCTCACTGCTTCACACTCTGTCTAGTTGGATCTAAGTTCCTTTCTTCCTGCAACAAATGCACCATATCCTGTTCCCATTAGCCTTTCCTTTCGATAAATACTTTCTTTTGCACCAAATATTGCCATCAATTTCGTGTTTTAATTAGATTTCTGCACATAGTACTATATGATCTCTAATTCTTTTAAGGACTCCTTCAATCTCTGCGTCTTTGTTACGAATGTTACATTTCGGACAAACTGTCGATTGCAGTAATGATTAATACCGTCTGTAGCCGCACTTTCATTTTGCCTAGTGATCGAGTGCATGTAGCCAATATAAACGTATGGCCTTAGACCAAGTCAATATTTTATTGTTGTGAATGTTGATCGCTAGGATTTTGATAAGGTCATCTGTGGTGGCCATTATTTCGACGTTTAGTACACAGTAGACAACCCTAGAATTCCCACTCCTTCCTCGCTAGTCAAGAAACTCAAACTCTTACTTGTCATTAGCCACACGGGAATGGCCGTACGGTTCTCGTCGCCATGTCAGGGACTGCGCGGTCGCTCCCGCCGGAGGTTCGAATCCTCCCTCGGGCATATATCTGTGTGTGTGTGTGTGTGTGTGTGTGTGTGTTGTCCTTAGGATAGGTTAAAATTAGTTTAAGTAGTTTTTAAGACTAGGGACCTATGACCATAGTAGTTTGGTCCCATAGAACTACAAACATTTCAACATTTTTGAACATGTAATTGAACTTCCAAGTCTGTGAGTTAATCTTTCTACTCGGCTCAGAACCAGAGGGACGCTATGCATTCTGAGGACAAAGCTCAGATTATAAACTGTGTGAGCAAGGGTGGTCTTGTTAACCAACTCCGGCAGTGACTTCAGTCATTCCAACGTACAGTTGATCGTACTTTTTTTTTTTTTTTTTCGAGTACTAAATGTTCACATGGTTTTAGAGCTTATGGAACTTAACTACAAGGTCATCAGTCCCTAAACATACAGACTACTTATGAACTAGCTAATACTAAGGACGGCACAAATATCCATGCCCGAGGGGGGATTCGAACCCCCGATCGTAGCAGCCGTGCAGACTGTGACTGGCGCGCCGCAGACCGCTCGGCCACTGCGGCCGGCTTTTCCAGTACTGCTAGAAGAACGATTTAATCAAGTTAAATGAAGCCTCCGTAAATACACATAATTGCAGATGGTGTTTCTCGCATTCCTTACTGCTATTAACCTAAGATGTACAATATTTGGCGGTCTACATCTACATAAATACTCTGCAACTCACATAGAAACGCATGGCAGAAGGTTCATCGATACATTCTCTAACGGAGGGTGGGAAAAGGGAACACCTAAACCTTTCCGTTTTTGGTCGGATTTCCCTTATTTTATTACGATTCTCATGTCTCCCTCTGTAGGTGGGTGATAATAAAACATGTTCGCAGTCGGAAGAGAAAGTTGTTGAAAGAAATTTTGCAAATAAATGTCGCCGCAAAGAATAACGCCTTTCTTTGAATGAAATCCACCTCAACTATAATTGAGTCGCTGCAAGTTGATCCCTTACAGTTGCAATATTTCGCTCGTGACTGCTTTAAGCATCTGCCATTACCACTTGTATTATGCGATTTCCTGAATATCTCTGTGGCGACTCCACTGAATAGGTTTCGCCAGTAGCTGTTTACTTTCACCGTTGAAAATTTTCAACTGCAAAACAAGCTGTCAGGAATCAACTTACGCCGACCCAACTATAGTGCATCATTTCTGTGACACTCTCTCCCCTATATTGCGATATTACCAAACGAGCTGTTCTCTCTGAACTTTCTCTATATTCTCCGGTAGTCCCACTTCGTGGGGATCCGGGGATCCCACATTCGGCGGAAATACTCCAAACTAGGACGCACAGGTGTAGTGCAGGCAGTTTCTTTACTAAAACTGTTGCATCATCTCAGTGTTTTGCCAATGAAACGTAGCCTTTGGTTCGCCTTCCCTGCAATATTTTCTAAGTGTTATTTCCAATTTAAGTTGTTCTAAATTGTAATTTAATAATTTAGTTGAATTTACAGCCTGTAGATGCCATTGATTTATCGTGTAAATGAAGTTTAACGGTTTTCTTTTAATGCTCATATGGATGACTTCACGCTTTTCACTGTTTAGCGTCGTTTGCCGATTTTTACACCTTCAAATATCTTATCTAACACATTTAGCAGCTCTTTTTGATCTTCTGGTGACTTTAACCTATAAATGACAACATCATCCGCGAATCTAAGAGAGCTACTCAGAGTGTCTCCTAAATCGTTTATAAGAAAAAGAAGAGTAGGGGCTCTATAACACTTCCCTGATGTCTTTCTACATCTACATCTACATGGGATACTCTGCAAATCACATTTAAGTGCCTGGCAGAGGGTTCATCGAACCACAATTATACTATTTATCTCCCATTCCATTCTCGAATAGCGCGCGGGAAGAAAGAACACCTGAATCTCTCTGTTCGAGCTCTGATTTCTCGTATTTTATTCTGATGATCATTTCTACCTATGTAAGTGGGAGTCAACAATATATTTTCGCATTCGGAGGAGAATGTTGGCGATTGGAGTTTCGCAAGTAACCCACGCCTCAGCGATAAGCGCCGTTGTTGTAATGATTCCCATCCCAGATCCTGTATCATTTCCGTAACGCTGTCTCCCCTGTATCGTGACAATACGAAACGAGCTGCCCTTCTTTGGACACTTTCGATGTCCTCCGTCAAACCCACCTGATAAGGATCCCACACTGGGCTGCAATACTCCAAAAATGGACGGACAAGCGCAGTATATGCAGTTTCTTTAGTAGTTCTGTTGCATCTTTTACTTACTGATAACCGACAACATCATCATCTAGATCTACATCTACATAAATATTCCGCTAATGACATTTCAGTGTATGTCGTAGGCTTCATCGAACCATTTCCATCATATTTCTGTAAAGTTCCGTTCTCTAATAGCTCGCTGGAAAAAGGAACACCTAAATCTTTTTGTTTTCAATCTTATTTTAGCATGATGGTCATGTCTCCCTATGTAAGTGCGTGCTAACAAAATATGTTGGCATTTGGAAGAGAAAGTTGGTGAAAGAAATTTCTCAAATAGATTTCGCCGCAATACTCCAAACTAGCCGCCATATTAAGTAACGTAGGAAATCCGATTCAGGTTGTGACATGTAAACACGACAGCGAAAAACGGTTTACGAAAATCGGATTTCGTCTTTTGGAAGATGTGTTACCTGTAAACTTAGTGATAAAAACTCTGAGTGAAGGTTTTACTTCTTTTATTTTTTTTTTTAACCCATATTCAGATTCTTTCTTTAATATCTGTAAATTACATAAATTGTCCAAATTTCTTTATTGATGCTGACTTTTAAAAAGCAAAAGTTGCAATTTGAAACTTTCAGCACAGTTATGCATAGTACCGATTAATTTGTTTTTATCTTGACCCTCGTGTGTGTTTATTTTCGTAGTGACAGTGTACCGGCAATGCTTTCATATTTACGGCTGAGTTGCAAATTAAGCACAGTGCTTTCTCAACACACTTTACAAACAAATACGAATTTACATCTACATCTACATAAATACTCTGCAAATCACATTCAAGTGCCTCGCAGAGGGTTCATTAACCACTTTCATAATTTTTCTCTACCGTTCCATTCTCTAATAGCGCGGGGGAAGAAAGAACACCAAAATCGCTCCGTTTTCGATCTGCAAAATATTTTCACATTCAGAACTAAAAGTCGGTGATTGAAATTTCGCAAACAGATCACGCCGCAATGAATAACGTCTTTCTTTTAATGATTTCCGCCCCAATTCGTGCAACATTTCCGTGACGCTTCCCCCCCCCCCCCCCCCCCCGTAACGTGATAAAACAAAACGAGCTGCGCTTCTCTGAACCTGAATCCCCACAATATTTTCTATGTGTTCTCTCCAGTCAAAGTTGTTCGTAATTGTAACTCCTAGGTATTTGGTAGAATCTACGACCTTAAGGTTTGACTGATTTATCGCTTAATTGAAGTTCAGCGGATTTCTTTTAGTGGTCATGTGTATTACTTCACACTTTTCTTTATTTAGTGTCAATTGCTAGGTTGCGAGTTTCAGTAAAAGATTGCCAGTCTGTGTCTTTTTAAATTTTGCATGCGTTTTTCTTTGTTTCTGCAACAGTGATCTGACCTGTTTTGTGTACCACGGGGGTCAGCCCCCTCTTTTATTAATTTATTTGGTATAAATCTCTCGATTGCTACTGATATTATGTCTTTGAAAGTAAGCCACAACTGATCTATACTCGCTTTTTTAGCTTTGAAAGACTGGAGACTATCACTCAGCGAATTTTTATCTGCTTTATTGGATAGATATATTTTTCGTTTATTTTTGGTGCATTTGGGCATTTTGACATTCTCGATGTTCGCTAATCCCTGTATCTGTTTTGATGCTCTTTACTAGCTCAGGATTATTTGTTGCTAGAAGATCAAGGGTATTTTCGCAACCACTTACTATTCTAGTGGGTTCATGAACTAATTGTTCGAAGTAGTTTTCAGAAAAAGCATTCAGAACTAGTTCGGACGATGTTTTATATTTGCCGCCGGTTTTGAATACGTAATTATGCCAACATATCGAGGGTAAATTAAAGTCGCCACCGATTATAACAGTATGCTTCGGATACCTATTTGAAATGTGATTCAAGCTTTCTTTGAACATTTCGGCAACCGCATCGTCTGAGTCAGGGGGCCGATAAAAAGATCCAATTATTAATTTATTCCGGTTGTCAGGTATAACCTCTACCCAGACCAACTCACAGGAAGTATGTCTCAATTTCGCTGCAGGATAAACCGTTATTAACAGCAATAAACACGCCACCCCCTTTTTTATTTATTCTATCCTTTCTGAAGACCATTTGGCCCTTTGAAAAAATTTCGGCCGAACTTATCTCAGGCGTCAGCCAGCTTTCAGAACCTATAACGATTTGTGCTTCAGTACTTTCTATCAGCGCTTGGAGCTCAGGAAGTTTCCCAATACAGCTACGACAATTTACAACTGTTATACCAATGGTTTCTAGATCTGCTTTCTTCCTGTGTCTGACCTGCCCCCTTTGAGACTGAAACCCATTTTGTGTATTCCCGAGGCCCTCTAACCTAAAAAAAAAAAAAAAAAAAAAAAAAAAAAAAAAAAAAAAAAAAAAAAAAAAAAAAAAAAGCCCTGTCCACGCCACACAGCCCCCGCTACCCGTCTAGCCGCTTCGTGAGTATAGTGGACTCCTGACTTATTTAGTGGAACCCGAAAACCCACCACCCTTTGACGCAAGTCGAGGAATCTGCAGCCCACACGGTCGCAGAACTGTCTGAGCCTCTGATTCAGACCCTCCACTCGGCTCGGAACCAAAGGTCCGCAGTCAGTCCTGTCGACAATGCTGCAGATGGTGAGCTCCGCTTTCATCTTGCAAGCAAGACTGGCAGTCTTTACCACTTCTGATAGCCGCTCAAAACCAGAGAGGATCTCTTCCGTTCCAAAACGACACACGTCGTTGGTCCCGACATAAGCCACCACCTGCAGCTGGCTGCACCCTGTGCTCTTCATGGCATCTGGAAGGATCCGTCTCGCTGCGGAGCGCGCGGTTGCTCGCCGTGCCACATCTGAAATGACTCCCCCCGGTATGCACACGGAGTGCACATTGGATTTCTTCCCCTGCCTAGCAGCCATTTTCCTTAGGGGCTCCATCACCCGCCTAACGTTGGAGCTCCCAACTACTAACAAACCCACCCTCTGTGAGTGCCCGGATCTTGAAGGCAGGGGGGCGAGTACAGGACAAGCGACACCATCTGCGTCAGGAACATCCTCTGCCACAGACAGCGCTTCGAATCTGTTGGCAAGACTAACCGGGGAGGCCTCCACTTCGGTCCCCCGGGAAGTCTTACGCCGCCTGACACGCGCTGAGGAGACCTCCCAATCCACCACGGATTGGGGGGGCTACCTCCTCGCGGGCAGTGAGCGGGCTGGCCACAGCCGCAGGCCGATCGGAGGGCACAACAGACGCACAGGGCGTCTGCTGCACCCCCGCGAGCGGCCCACAACAGCGGCGCCCACCCACCGCAGTCTCAAGCTTTGCCAGCGAAACCAACGCCGTCTGAAGCTGCGAGCGAAGAGTCACCAACTCTACCTCCATCCGTTCGCAGCAGTCACAGTTCCTAGCCATTCTAAAAACCTTTGTTTTTTCCAACTAAGTACGTCTGAGGACACAGAAGTTTGATAAACAGTGAGCTTCGAAACATGTGGATCTAACACTAAACTGTTTATTAACGGCGAATCTGAAAAATATATACGCGAGCTAATAAATCAAAATAACAACTGAACTGACAACTAAACGCGATTCTTAGTAAATAAACACGCGAGCACACTAAAGATTTAAGAACTGTAAAAGAAAGCACACACGAAATGAATATAAATCGCTTCTATTAAGAAGCCGGTTATCTTACAATGTAGAGCTGCTGCTGCTGTCGCGTGTGCCCTGGCTGGCGGTTACTGAGCAACTTCCCAGTAAGCATCAAAAATGACACACTTATATCCGAACCTTTTCTGCTCATGCTGAACGCTCGCAAGACAGATTAACAGTGTCACTTTTGATAGGATTCAGAACGGATACTTCAGCGCACCGAAATGGACGTGATTATGAGCGCTATCCGCGCTGTCACAGCCGCCACAGGGAGGGGGAAAGCACCGGAGCAGCACGGGGCGCGCAAACACTTCAGTCAGAGGGGCCTGCTTCACAACAAACGACATGCATTGTGGAGAACCTGCTGCTTAAATTCAGGGCACTGGCTTCGTCGATTTTGCTGTTCGCGTCTCGCCCATTTTTATCAGCCATTCATTAGAGATTTATATTGCGAAATTTTGAATACTGGGTGACTGGCTTGCCGGGCCACCGCTGCGTTAGACCAATCGCTCACAAGTGACTGTGTTTCCCTCGCTTGTGCGCGAGCCGGTGACGTAGGACGGGTGAATCCGTTTGCTCTGAGGTAAGGTAGGTATGTCAACAACATGTACTATCAGCGGCAATAGTAGATTCCATTGCATAGTGTCTCCACAGCAGTGTTGCCACTACTTAAGTTCCAACCCTCTTATAATAGACATCGTTGCGAACTTTTACGAACAAAAAATACAGAATTCGTATTGTCAGTTGGCCGATGGAAGCAGTGACGTAGCCAGGATATTGTCAAAAAGGGGGGGGGGGGGTCCGAATGGTTAAAGAGAAATTTACAAAGGCTCATATTTTTCATTTATTCTAAAAAAAAACTTAGGCTGACATATTTTTTTATATTTTATGCACATAGTTTAGAGTTTGTAAGAAATTCTTACAAATCTTGCAATATTTTATATACAAAATTGAGGAAAACATTTCTTAAAAATTGTTTCAATACAAGCCAGCAGAGCCGGCCGCGGTGGCCGAGGAGACTGAGGTGCTCCAGTCACGGTCTGCACGGCCATTACGGTCGGGGGTTCGAATCCCCCCTCGGGCATGGATATTTGTGCCGTCCTTAGTGTTAGCTAGTTCATAAGTAGTTTGTAAGTTTAGGGACTGATGACCCCGTAGTTAAATCCCATAAGCTATACAAACATTTGAACATTTGAATTTGAACAAGCCAGAAGAACCTTCAGTTGTTATTCCAAACGAAGTCAGATTATCAGAATGAGAAGTGTTTCTTTGTATTTGAACACTGGCAACGACACGGTTGCATGTCACCAAGCTCGCTGCCTGTCAGCCACGACTGTAGCTCGGCATTTCGCAAAATTTGCATAATTTTTGCATTAGTATAAATACCTTGCATATTCATTTAGGAATCGTAAGTTTATAATTCTATTTCCAAGATTATTGGTTCTTTTACTCTTGTTGGCATTGCAACGTATCCATTCTCTAGATAAAATATTACTCATAAACCTAACTTTAAAAAGTATTACACATACTGAGTGAGGTGCCTTATGATATACTGAAATATTGTCACTCCAAATAACGACTCCACTGCTGTAAATAGATAAATAAGCTATTATAGTAGTACACGTATTTTAACTTACTATAACGCTAGTGGACAAATGAAAGTAGGTTTTTTCTCTTTTTTCTTGTAATGAACTTACTCGTAATTGGAAATTTAACAGCACAAAAGAAATACATGGCAGCGGCAGCATTCCACTGTAGTGCTTAACACAGCAATAACGGACCAAGGCCAACAATGGTCAACGGCGAAAGGAGGACTGCGCAATAGCCGATGCTGTTATCCATGTATCGATAATTGATGGCTTTGTTGACTGTCGATAGTGCGTATCACTTTTTCGACGTTTGACTGATAACAATATCATTCAGTTTCGCTAGGTCGTGTCTTATTTCATTTGGTCCCTTCGGAGGTTCGAGTCCACCATCGAGCATGGGTGTGTGTGTTGTCCTTAGCATAAGTTTGAGTAGTATTTTATCGTTTAGGTGATGGGGGGGGGGTCCGGACCCCCAACCCCCCTCCTTTGGCTACGTTCTTGGATGGAGTCAAGACCGGTCAGACGTAATTTAATTGCTTTTCCTAATCTGGTTTTTGGGTCATAATTTCTTGTAACTCGCGACTGTAAGCTAGGATTTACATTGATGTAATAGAGAAGTGTTTGTATATCCAGTGCAATTACACTTGTCAGAGTGGAAGAGTAAAATATCTGGAAAAATTCAGTATGACGGGATTCTGGAATTGTTGTCAGGATAAATATTTTTTATAACTAAAATGTTATATTTTACCTATCAACTCAACGTCTTAACACTACTGGCAGATAACTTATTTGCATTTAATTTCTACGTTCCCATTCGTACTTGGTATTGGATCTTACAGAGCCAACACATTTTGACCCTATAATAGTATTCAGGACAGATTTAAAATTCTAACAATTTGCATCAAATTTATACCAAATTATGAACGCTGCCTTTAGTAATGCTAGACACAAAAGAATTTTCGACTTTAGCTACTATTGCGATTTAAATTAAATAAATGAGGAAACACGAAAATTTGTTATTAGGCCGCGTTTCGAATGCAAGTTTTGTGCTTATTAGACAGTCATGCTTACTACACCATCTGCACACAGTGATCACATCTGCACCAATTACCCTGGCACTTCTCCTGCGAGACCCAAATTTCCAACTTCTCCACACAAAATTGACGTAGTGCACCTACCCATGATCACTCAGTACGCACGCCGTTTCACCGACACTGGCAGTGTTGGACTTTATATATACACCACGGATCAAAAGTCTTCGAACGGCCTGAAAGTTAGATAAAAGCTAGTTATCAGATGCAAATACGAATTAGCTATATTATTTCCACATTGCCATGCGCAATATAACGCTTAAAATAGTGTTGCCGCGGTGGAGTAGCCGAGCGGTCTGAAGCGCCTCGCTGCGGAGCGCGCGGTTGCTCGCCGTGGAGGTTCGAGTCCTCCGTGGGGCATGGGTGTGTGTGTTGTCCTTAGGTTAGTTTACCTAGGTTTAAGTAGTTTGTAAGCTACGAACTGATGACCACGCAGTTTGGTCCGATAGATTTACCAACATTTGAACCGTTTGAAAATAGTGTTCTACATTTTTAAAAATGAAATCATTTAAAACATAACTTTCCGTTCTTATGATGTTGAGGTTGCAAGGATTGCAGGTCGCCAATGTTGTGTTGTGATGGCATAATGCAATCTTTCCTCACTAGTCGGCGTTCGTAGGACGTCAACAAATCTATAAACACGGTTACGGGTAAGAAAGAAGCCTGTAGTAATGCACGAGTCAGCAAATAGCGAATTTCTGTGAGTGCTCACTGTGAACACCGGTAATGGAACGAAGAAAGGAGCTTTAAACAGGAAAATATTCTGTAATCGTGTCTTTAGTGCAGGCGATCTTACTATGCGACAAATATCACGCCAAGAACATATTTCCCTGGATTGTATCAATTTACGCCTCGCAGAAACATTTGGATACTGACCAGAATATGGACCAACCTAGGAAGGGTAGGCCATACGTCACTTCTAAAATTGATGGCCAATATATAGTAGTCACAAGTAAATGTGATCGCTCCAAAACGGTGGCAGTTTTAGCAGCAGAACGGAACTACAATAGGGAAACGCCGATGAGAGTAAGAACTGGGAAAAGGCGTCTTCAGGCAGTGAAACGTAACGGGCGTTGAGTGGCTAAGAAATCATTGTTGACTGTTATTAGTACGAAGAAAAGTATATTTGAAATAAATCGGTACACAACTTTTTGAGATTTTCGATGAAAACTTTTCCCTTTGATTCATATTAGTCCCACATATTACACTTCCATGCCGGCCGCGGTG
The DNA here is from genome assembly GCA_026315105.1 of Locusta migratoria. NCBI lineage: Eukaryota > Metazoa > Arthropoda > Insecta > Orthoptera > Acrididae > Locusta > Locusta migratoria. The sequence goes on from CM048755.1 coordinate 341,675,023, forward strand.
GCCAAGCGGTCTGTAGCGCGCCAGTCAGTCTGCACAGCCGCTGCGGTCGGGGGTTCGAATCCCCCCTCGGGCATGGATGTTTGTGTCATCTTTAATATAAGGCAGTTGATAAGTAGTTTGTAAGTTTAGGGACTGATGACCCCGCAGTTAAGTCCCTTATACTTAACAAACATTTGGACATTTATACTTCCATGCAGTGGCGCAGTGACAGGGCAGAGGGGGCTAATGGGGCTGAAGCCCCACCCTCCCTCCCAGCACCTCCCAAAGATTTTTTAATGTTACTATTTTTATTGCTTTCATTTTTTATTTTTATTAAACAGGTTGGCACCGGAAATTTGAAATAGTACACATGTAATAAATCATAACCTAACTATAATGCGAGCCAACTCATTTTATTTCTTGTGGAATTGTTTTCGTTCTATAGTTGGTTAAATTGTAAAAAAGTGTAAAAATAAGTCATAGATTAATAAATTCAATAGGCTTATTTTTTAAAAAAAAAATTACCTCCCCCCCCCCAGAACCAAATGCTGACTGTGCCACTGCTTCCATGTCTTTTATATAATCGTCAGATGTATTTTTATTTATTCATTCAACTGTTTTGATATGAAAACACGTGACAAAAGAACTGCCGTAAAAAAATGTACAGTTTTTAACATTACGCGAGGCTTTTTTCCCTTTTCTTTTTTTAAAATGAGGGAACGGCAATTTACGGCATTTCGGCTTGCGCCAGCCCTGCTAACAACGGCTTAATCCAAGATAGTGGTCGAGAAACACAATCATCATCATATTTCCCGTAATCTTGTTTGCAACACAAGGCAAAAAAGGGCATTAACCTCGGTGCTATCATCTCTCACCCGTTGCACATTTGGTCTATAGCGCAACACAAGTTTAATCTGTCGTTCACAATAACCGTTCCGACTAAAAGTAACGTCGAGATGGGAAAACTCAGCTGATAAACTTTCACGGTCTTGAATGACGTGCGCTCTGTGCACCTATGCACGGCGAACCCTTTCAAGCTGAGCCAGATGGGGGCAGCTCCAGCCTGTAGATACAGGTCAGTGTGACTACTTATGAAAAACAGCATGTCCCAACGTACCATCAACTTCCCTCCGCACCAGTACATCATGGAAGGTAAGACAGCCATTCTTTCCCACCTCCATGCTGAAATGATATTCAGGTGGATTGAATTCAGATGTCCCAAAAAGCGACATAAATTCTTACTAACATGAGGCCAAACAACAAAATTATCCTTGCTGTCTCCATTAGAGATTTGTGAGACGTGGCCATTTTGATGCACTTGTAATAAACTTTAGAGTCTTGACCACTAATTTAAATTGTAAAATGTAAACTTTCACGGCCGGAATGGTCAAAATTACTAAAACTTTCCGGGCTATTATGCCGTGGTCTAGTGGATTTATTGTCGAAACCCAACGTTTCGTCCCCGACTGCGGAGGACATTCTCAAGGGGGATCGTGGCACTTTTGAAAGTCTAATACACACCCTGGCTCGCTACTGACTGAAGCCAAACTCCGTTTATGAGGGCTCGCGCGCAGAGGTGTGACGTCAGATGTTTGACATGCGCGCGCAATTCGTCGTTGTCGATTGCCGCCGTCCGTTAATATCGGCCTATGGAGGAAGGCTTCAAAAGAAGAAATGCAACAGTCTTCCACCATGGGACGATATTAACGGACGGCGGCAATCGACAACGACGAATTGCGCGCGCATGTCAAACATTTGACATGACACCTCTGCGCGCGAGCCCTCGTAAACGGAGTTTGGCTTCAGTCAGTAGCGAGCCAGGGTGTGTATTGGACTTTCAAAAGTGCCACGATCCCCCTTGAGAATGTCCTCCGCAGTCGGGGACGAAACGTTGGCTTTCGATAATAAATTCACTAGACCACGGCATAATAGCCCGGAAAGTTTTAGTAATTTTCACTAATTTAAATTTATTGAGGCCTTACGCGTTTCGACGTTCCGTCATTATCGAAGGCTACAACAAGACAATGGAATTAATATTCATCAAACATTTCGATAAAACATAAATGATAACACAATCATCACACATACCATATCTTTTAAAACTTATTAAAAACTGAGACTAAACATTCCTTGTCAGACATAAAATAAATTTAAAATTCCCCCCAGAACATCCCTGTAGGATGGTCAAGTGTATACTAAATTCACCGTTGCGGTCAGTTATTAAGTGGAGAATCCGCCAGACGGCGATGTTGTCATTCTACTTCTCTTTCACTCACATATGCGCACTCACTCCCTTTGGGATTTTTTTATTATAATAATACCTTAAACCTGCACAATATTTTGTTACTGTTATACAATTATAAACTTACAACTATAAAACTTTACAATCACTGTGTACAAAACTTTTGTTTTACATTATACAATTATATGAGTGCTGAACCAAATTTTTCCATACTATATTTTGACATCGTTAGGAAAGGTAGTGTTTAGTGACACATTGCTGGCAGTCACCAAAATCATGATATCTACATAGTATTCAGGTGAGGAAAGTGTGTGGAGGGGGAGGGAGGAAGAACAGCCATCAAGCACCATCTGCTTACAAAAACCATACGGTGGTTTCTATACCGTACAAGTTTGCATTTCCCTCTCGTATAAATTACAATGTTGGCCTACAACAGCAATGCAATATGTTAAAGTAGTGTCACATTTACATAAATTTGATTACTCTTTGTAACACGAGGAAGTACTATGTACAGTTTTACAGTTTAGGCAATGCGGATGTGAAACAATATCTTCAATATAAACTCTAAGGGTAGTTAAAATATCCTCTTCCATAAGTGTATTGCACATCTTAGCCCCCTATTATAAAACATGAAATTAAGCAGTTTTAAGGTATACTGATCAAATGCATTACACTCAAGGCTCCTAAAATGAATGAATATTTTAAGTAAAAAGGGGGGAAAGGGGGGGGGAAGATGGTTGATGGAGCAACTACAGGTTATAGAATATAATTTTGTGCACTCTTACAGTTTTATAGTAATATTAACCCAATTATGCATCTCCATGAAAGAAACCTTAGATTTACTATAGTAGTAAGTAAGGTGTACATAGTTATGAGGTTATAGCATTACATCAGGATACAGCTGCTTATACTCTAGTAGCAAATTTGATTGTCTTGCTGTAGCCTTCAATAATGACGGAATGTCAAAACACGTAAGGCCTCAATAAATTTAAATTAGTGGTCAAGACTATACAGTTTATTTCAAGTGCACCAAAATTATCGTCCACATATTTGAAAAAAGCGCGGAGGTTTCACTGTCACTTGGCACCAATCATGGTCTATTTATTCGTGGAGCACTTCGAGGAACGTGCCTCGAAGTTATTGGCGTTGAAACCTGTAGTTGCCCTGAAAATGATTGGGTGCACGCCAGTCGATGTATCGGCGGTCATTGATCATGTGGCCCGGCTGCATATCCGACGGTTTTTTTAATCATAAGGAAACTGTGCAACAGCCCCTCACCACATTGTCTACAGACCCTAATATGACCATTGTGATTGTACAGGTTGGATCTAGATTAGAACGACATGATTTTTACCGACGAATCTTGCTTCTGCCTGCACCACCATTATGGTCGGAATAGATGCTAGAGACAATGTTGGGCGACAAACTGGTTGCCTTATGCATCGCCATCTGGTCAGGTGCCCGGTATTATGGTTTGGTATGAGCTTGAATTCCACATCTGCCTTCCCCACCTACCAGTCTGCATTGTCAGTACACTAAAAACAACCAGTGTTACACACCTGAAGCGTTGAAACTTGTTGTCCTCCCGTTCCTTCTCAGCTCGCCAATTGTCACATTGCATAGTCTTCTAGAATTGATGCCTTGCACACCCTGTTCTCTCGATATCTTGTCTATCAGAAACATGTGGTCTATGAATGTGGATTGTTTGGTTTGAGATGTAACACATGCTGGTATATCAGTTCACATCTGCCAATATACGGAAGCATTCTGGACAGCTATACCTCAACAACACATCCAGAATCTCTTTGATTCACTGCCAAGGTGTGGATCAGCCATTATAACCAACAATGCTGACAACTCTCGATACTGATTTCATAACCTTAGTCGTTTAACATGCAACTGTATTTTCACTCATGTGATCTTTATATTATCCCTAAAATAAATTTGGCTGTGATACCTCCAGTCCTTATTGGTATGGCGTTTTGAATGGAAAGTAGTGTAATAAGTTCCATTGTCTATATATAAAGTTTTATCAAACTACGTTTTTGTTTCAGCTATCCAAGGAGGTTACAACGTACATTATAGCAGTACCACTGTCCTTCATCCATCAACTGGCTGGATGTAAACAACGTATTCAAGGTATGAACACTTTAGAATGCATTAAAATACAAATATTACACAGGAAAAAAATTATTCATAGTCTATTGTAACTAACCCGTGCAGCTCATAAGTATTTCATATTAATTTCTCTTCGTTGCTGTCTCTTAAATGTAATGATGTCATAATTAATTTCAACGTTAGTTGTCATTCATTGTAATTTGAGATGGGCATTTCTGTTCGATTTTGTTAATGATTACAATATTTACAAAAAATCTTTTTAATTGAGAAAAGAATTTTGGTACATTTATATTTCCTAATTGATGTATCAATATAGATGGGAACTGAATTCTACAATTTTATACCCTTGTAGTACCATATGACCAATTAGTGTATACCCACAGTTAAACAGATAATAAAAATGCATAATGTTTACAATGTAAATTTCACAAGTTATGAAAGATTTTTTCCATTTAGCAAATGGAATTCAAGTTTAGTTTAGTTTCTTTACTTTTATACAGATTCACTTTCTGATTCCCTCTTCTAGTAGTTACAATACTGATTTAACACAAAATCTCATCCAATAAATTTTCATATTTTGTACTAATGTGTCTCTTGATTTTAATACAGTTAAATTAATAGTTTGGAGCTAATGTGGCTGCATAAATTTGTAACTACTGAGATTACTGAACAACATTTTACATTAACCTGTAGCTGTAATCATTACGACCTTTTGCAATAATAATCTTTATACTTACTAAATTGAAAAATATAGTAGCTATAGTTTAGCCTAATAAAATAGAAAACTGAATTTGATTTACACTAATAAGCCAAAGTAACTGGTACATCTGACTAAAATGATATAGGGCAGTCACTTGCATGCAGAAATGCCACAACTACAAGTGGCAATGATTCAACTAATGGCTGAAGTAGTGCTGGTTGGAATTAACAACACCCATCCTGCAGGGCTATCTAAAAATCCATAAGAGTACTTCAAGGATAAGATATCTTCTTAACAGAATGTTGCAAGACATCTCGGATATTCTCACTAATGTTCATGTCTCGGACGTTTGGTTGCCAGGAGAGGTGTTTACACTCAGAAACGCGTTCCTGGAGCAACTCAATACAATTGGAAACGAGACTCGTTAGATCAGGCCACATTATGCTTTCCATAAACAACCCAGTAATTCCTCGCTCTCTCTCTCTCTGAGTGTGTGTGTATGTGTATGTGTGTGTGTGTGTGTGTGTGTGTGTTTATCACCACTCACCTGTCACTATCGATGTAGCTCTCTATGCTTTCATGCCTACGATTCATACAATAGATTTTCACATCACATTTACACTTTCTGTCAGAATCCTTGCAGACAACAGATAAACAAGCGTATTTAAGCAATCATGAAAATCAATAAATTGAAATGACACTTAGCAAACCAATTTACATCATGCTATTCAAAGATATGTACCTAATTTAAAATAATAAAAGAATTGAACAGAGAAAAAGAAGGATAAGAAAGGAAAAAAAAATACATATTGGTAGAGGCTACATCTTCACATGTATCACTATTTCAACAAGTTTCAAGATCAGTAGTTTATCATATTGTTCAAGGTGTCTTGTCAGGGATTGTGAGGTTGTTCCTGCTAGACATCTTAGTCCTCCTTCAGCCATGTGTGCACGCACATGTGTGTATGTTTGTCTGTGTGATGTGTTTTATTCTTGGGTTAGTTTACATTAATTAAAGTAGTTTGTAATCCTAGGGACTGGTGACCACAGTAGCTTGGTCCCATTGATTTACAAACATTTTAACATTTTTTCTATGTTGACAAGTGAAAAATATGCATTTTGTAGTTTATTATACAATTTACATTCATAGATACAGTTTCACTTGCTCCATTAGAAATCGGTTCTAACTTTAAAATTACTCTCACGTGTTGTAAGAGACGATTAATGTTTTATATAATATACATATGTTAAAGAATTTTGATATCACCATATAATACTCTCTGGTCTGTAGTTTTTCAGATTCCTTGGAAGCATCCTTATTTGTATAGTGGTAATATCATTGTGCTGGCTAAAGACATGTGAAAAAATGTTTTGTTTTCAAAGTTGTTATTAATGTTTTTTAGTTATATGTAAAAAAACAAATTACTCTTCGATTATTGTGTTGTAAATGGCATACAAGTATAAGGTTTTGTGTTGTTCTATACATTTCTGAGTATTATTACTTCTTTGTCATTAGTTGCATACAGATGAATGGAATTACTTAATTGACATTTTTCTGTTAAGACATTATAGTTATGATTGGAAGTGAGATGACATTTATTAGATTTTTCAACATTTATATTATAGTTATTCAATGTATTACCTAGTGATTCTGAGTTCCTTTATGAATAATTACAACATTTTATTTCCTTGCACATCTTGTATTTATGCTTCATATATTTTGTGTGAGTTTGTAAGCTGCCACACTGTACTTCCTTACTTTCTGAGTTTGTAATGGCACTTTCAATATCCAATTTCTTGCCACTTTACTTTGCTGTAGATTTTTCTACATTTGTGATGATATCATGTGAACCTCGAGCACTTTTTGACGTTTTTGATTCTGAGCTTTTTACTGTATACCCTACAACAATTTATTTTAAAAATCACATTATTTTGCCTATTGTGTCTTTCTGGTTTCATTATGATAGGAAATACTGCATCAGATGTTAATATTAGGTTCTAAATTTTAAAACTATTTGCATCCCATTCACAATTGTGAATTACCATCTATTTTCTGTTTGGATGATTATGGGAACTGAGATTACGTTTATTATTATATATTATTTTTGATACCTAATAGTGTGGTTCTTGATTTCATGTATTATTTTATGGAGATTGTTCATTCTTTGTGCCAAGACATACCACTTTCAGTTAATAGTAATCTCTCTCTTCCTTTTTATGGTATGAAATATATCAGTAGCTCTGTTAGTAATAATTCTAATTCAAAACTTAATCGTGTTATGTCATGAAATAAGTTGTTAATGAAGCTGAAATTTAAGGTCAGATTCATGAAGATAATTGATTTTAAATGGCCGCATAATATTATTTCTTTATATATAGCTGTTCATGTAACATACTATGTTCCTCTGAAACAATTTTTTAATATTGTGATTATATCTGGTAAATATTGATGATAATGTATTGTTTATTATTTATTACTATTTTTGTGAAAGTCTTTTGCAGAACTTAAGTTTTGGAAAAGTCAACTCCATCATTTACCACACTAATTAATCATTTCTTCACAAATATGCAGCTCCTACCTTCTTCAAAGTAAGAATTATAATAATGTTTTGTAGTGTATAGTTCTGTACATCAGAAATGGTTAATTATTGGTAATTAACCAGTGTTAGGGAAAATACAAATATGTTGCTCTCTACAGAATACTACGTAGTAATTCTGCATTTAAAAGTTCGCAACTTAACTATAGCAGATGCGGATTTTTGCACAAATTATTAGTGTATTTGAGATTTTGCTGATTTCCTGTGACAACATACAATGTTTTTTAACTTAAACCTAAGCTATACATACTGTCATTTTTACTCTCCTCCATTACATGCAAATGGACTGTGAGTTTCAATTACGTTTTATGCCAAATGGATGAACAATTTTAATACTGTTGGTATTATATATAATATATTTGAACCTGAAAAATATAAATGAAAGTGTGAAGTCGAAAATATTTTGTTTTTAAGCGTCAGTAGTGTAAATAAATGGTTATTTCATGTCAATTGAACTATTGGATTCCTTTGATTCACCTGTCACTCTCAGTAAATGCTTAACAGTATTATGTAGGGCTCATCATACTCTCACATTATGATTTAGAGGTCAATGACTTAATTGCGCACCATATTTTCTACCATACAAGTGAAATCTGTCAAGATATCGCCTTCATCAAAAAAGTGCTCACTTTCAGAATTTTGATCACTTTGAAATATCGACTTTGGATCACTACATTCTTAATTAGAAAGCTCCTCATCTAACTGTTTCAACAGCAGCTTGTCATCCCAAATTTTTCTCAAAGTTATAAAATAAAACTTCTTTCTGTAATCAACCTTGGCCAATGAACATGTTTATAATTGTGTGTCAATTTGGATAAATAAATTTTGTAAATAAGGGAAATAAATAAACAAATTAAACATTATTATTAATAATTTTCATATTAAAGGAAAAGTCTCCACCCTGAAATACATTATAAATGAACTGTTGATAGAATTCCATTACAGGAATGTGCACATGTAGATTGACACTCTGCTTCTCACCAGTTTGCTTCGTCAGACAATAATAAGTGTATCCAATTATTGTCAGTGATTCTTTAACAATGGATGGGAAGGTAGAGAAAGTTGCCAACAGTAATTTTAAATTTCTAATTAATTTTTGGCGAAAAATGACAAGTGCAGATTTACAGTCCATGGCACATGTAATTTATAGTGTCAAATGAGAATAAGATGGTTGTAATATGGTTATTATGCTCACTGTTGTTTGTCATTTGTGATGTTTCACTTTTGTTTGTGAACATGAGAACAGTGTTACTGGTATTGTCTATTATTTGTAGAACATCTGTCCTAAAGCCTATTTTATTGTAATGTTCAGTTTGAATAAGATCTGTGGTCAGATTTTTGGTTCCAACAACACACACAATCCTTATTAGCTACTCACTCATAACTTTAAAACTCTGGTTTGGTTGGTTGATTATAGTGCTGTACAGTATTAAATAGTTGAATGTCATTGCTAGTTTTACATAACTTAAACAAGCCTTTATTTCTCTGATTACTATGGTCATGTTGGTCACATAGACGTAATTCACTCTGCTAACAAAGCAGTGAATTGTTAAAAATGCCTGAAGAATTATCATAGCTTCATGAGTTTTCTAGTTTCAGAAGAAGATTTTCCAAGCTTAATGAACATCCCTTCATTCTCTGTACAATAAATGCTTCATTTATAGGAAAGAGAATGTCAATAGTTATTTGCAAGGGCAAAACATTTCTCTGATTTCATGGAGCATCGCGAGTGTGTGTAATGAATTAAAGAATGGAAATAATAGCATGGCATTTTGATCTGTATTCATTAGAACAGCTAATCTAGGTTCTGTGCTACATGTCGTCAAGAGGGGGCACTCATATTAGTTTCGCAGTGAATGGTGAAACAAGTAATTTACACGGACATAGCCCGGTAATATCTTAGACATCTGCCTGTATTTCAGCTGTTGCATACCCTGTCAATTCAAGACACTTATACAGTAAGACAAGGCTATGCAAGTCAATACAAAACCTATGTTTACATAGAATTTCTAGGAAGATGACCTAACCACACACACACTTCTTTTTGATAAGGCGTCAAACAGAATTTAAGCATAAAACTCCATCTGTAATCATGAGGTGACATGGTAATTATATTCCAATTGCCGCCTCAATACTAACTATTCCAGTAAAAGCGTCTAAATGTTAAACAAACCAAAAATTTCAAATTGAAAGAACACACCACCATCACTGTACAAAACTTTATTTAAAAAATACAGTACCGATTTTAAAACTGAATTTACATCCACAAGAAACCTGAATATAAACCGAAAAACACAGTGAGAAATATAAACTGATAAAATGCAGTACATGCATAACAGAAGCAAAATACAGTATGTGTCCCTGATTATATATTAAAATTACTATATCATTATATAACGAAAAATATAGGCAATATCAATACTGAAGATTTGTAGCCTTCATTGTACCATATTTTAAATTACCTCATATTGTTCCACAATGACATGTATATAACTTTTGCCAGTTGCTAGGATTCCATTCTGATTAAAATTCCATGTTGAAAACATTGTAGATGAACACTTAACAAGGCCCACATTGAGACCAACACGAAATAAGGCCCATACCATATGTTGTGTGTGCTCGAGGTGTTGGAATAGGAAGCAGCGTCCGAACTAAATGCAGATTGGAGTTCGAAGGTGTGATGGGCCCATGGTTACCGACTTCATCATTCCAAAAACCGTCAAACTTACCATACAATGCTTCCAACAACCAACTAAATTCACAAAGTTCCCATACAGAAAGACTTCAGAAATCGTTGATGTGAATATTACACCTATTTGTAGTGATATTAGTTTCACGAAGACACAACTCATATAACGCATTACTCCACTGAAGGGCCAAAGAAATTGGTATAGCCACGTATCCAAGCACAGAGATATGTAAACACTCAGTGGATGGCGCCGAATACGGTCGGTAACGCCTATAAGAGACAACAGATGTCTGGCGCGAGCGGTAGATCGGTTACTTTTTCTACAATGACAGATTTTCACGATTTAAGTGAGTTTGAACTTGGTGTATAGTTGGCACACGAGAGATGGTTCTCAACATTTCCCACTTAGCGCTGAGGTGGCAATTTTCCCTTACGACCGTATCACGAGTGTTCCGTGAATATCGGGTAATGGAAAAACATCAAATCTCCGACATTGCTGCAGCCAGAAAATGTCCTGCAAGAGCGCCACCAACGGCGATTGAAGAGACTCGTTCGACTTGACAAAAGGGCAGCCCCTCCGCAAATTGTTGCGGACTTCTGTGCTGGACCAGCAACAAGTGTCAGCATGCGAACCATTGAACGAAATATCATCGAGATGGGCTTTCTGGCCGAAAGTCACTCGCGCACCCTTTCTGACTGCACGACACAAAGCTTTACACCTCACCTGGCCCTGTCAACACCGACATTGGACTGCTGGAAAATGGAAATATGTTGGCTGGTCTGACGAGTCTCGTTTGCAATTGTATCAAGTGGATGGACGTGTACGGGTATAGCGACAACCCCATGAATCCACGGACACTGCATGTCATCAAGAGACTGTTAAAGCTGGTGGATATTCTGTAAGGGCGTGCGTCGTGTGCAGTTGCAGTGATATGGGACCCCAGTTACGTCTAGGTACGACTCTCACAGGTGACACGTACGTACGCATCCTGACTGATCTGCTTCCATTCATACCCATTTATATTCCGACTGACTTGACAATGCCACCGCCCACACGTCCAGAATTGCTACAGAGTGGCTCCAGGAACACTTTTCGGAGGTTAAACACCTGCGTTGGCAACTCCCTGGACATGCACATTATTGAGCATATCTGGGATGCCTTGCAACGAGCTGTTCAGAACAGATCTCTGACCCTTGTACTCTAGCGGATTTATGCACAGCTGTGCAGTGTGCATGGTGTCAATTCCTTCCAGTATACTTCAGACAGTCGAGTTCATGCTACGTTGTTTTGCGGCACTTCGGCCTGCTCGCAGGAGCCACACACGATATTAGGTAAGTGTTCAAATGTTTGTTAAGCTGAAGGGACTTAACTGCGTGGTCATCAGTCCCTAAACGTACAAACTACAATACTGGCCATTAAAATTGCAGATGATAAACGGGTATTCATTGGACAAATATACCAGAGCTGACATGTGATTACATTATCACGCAATTTGGGTGCATAGATCCTAAGAAATCAGTACCGAGAACAACCACCTCTGGCCGTAATAACGGCCTTGATACGCCTGGGCATTGAGTCAAACAGAGCTTGGATGGCGGGTACAGGTACAGATGTCCATGCAGCTTCAACACGATACAACAGTTCATCAAGAGTAGTAACTGGCGTATTGTGACCAGACGTTTTCAGTTGGTGAGAGATCTGGAGAATGTGCTGCCCAGGACAGCAGTCGAACATTTTCCGTATTCAGAAAGACCCGTACAGGACATGCAACATGCGGTCGTGCATTATCCTGCTGAAATGTAGGGTTTCGCAGGGACTGAATGAAGGGTAGAGCCACGGGTCTTAAGACATCTGAAAAGTAACGAATACTCGCTTCCAATGTGCGTTCACCGTGATGTCGGCAAACATGGATGCGACCATCATGATGCTGTAAACAGAACCTGGATTCATCCCAAAAAATTACGTTTTGTCATTCGTGCACCTAGGTTCGTCATTGCGTACACCATCGTAGGCGCTCCTGTCTGTGATGCAGCGTCAAGGGTAACCGCAGCCATGGTCTCCGAGCTGATAGTCCATGCTACTGCAAACGCCGTCGAATTGTTCGTGCAGATGGTTGTTGTCTTACAAACGACGCAACGGGGATCGAGATATGGCTGCACGATCCGTTACAGGCATGCAGATAAGATGCCTGTCATGTCGACTGCTAGTGATACGAGGCCGTTGGGATCCAGCAAGGCGTTCCATATTGCCCTCCTGAACCCACCGATGCCATATTCTGCTAACAGTCATTGGATCGCGACCAACGCGAGCAACTATGTCGCGATACGATAAACAACAATCGCGATAGGCTACAATCCGACCTTTATCAAAGTCGCAAACGTGATGGTAAGCATTTCTCCTTCTTACACGAGGCATCACAACAACGTTTCACAAGGCAACGCCGGTCAACGTCTATTTGTGTATGAGAAATCGGTTGAAAACTTTCCTCATGTCAGCACGTTGTAGGTGTCGGCACCGGCGCCAACCTTGTGTGAATGCTCTGAAAAGCTAATCAATTGCATATCACAGCATCTTCTTCCTGTCGCTTAAATTTCGCTTTTGTAGCATGTCATCTTCCTGGTGTAGCATTTTTAATGACCAGTAGTATACTTATGAACTACCTTATACTAAAGACGACACAAACATCCATGCCGGAGGGGGTATTCGCACCCCCGACGGTGAACGGCCTCGCTCATCGGAGCACAGCGCTTGGCCGCTCTGCAGTGGCTTAAGTAAGTATACAAGTTACCTTTTTTCTTCAGTGTAGAATTTTACAGTCATATCAGGGGGACTCTCGCACATATGCTACAGCTCTTGTTATTCATTACTATGTCATTTAATTCAAATTTCACACGATATCGCATTTTTCTTGTTTCATGTCAACATTAAATCTAGCGATAAAAATGACTACAGTGAATTATGTGAAACATTTCATTAAATCAACGAAAATACCACGCAACAAACTAGAAATTCTCCCTTGGCGTAAGCCAGAAAAATTTACTCGAAAAAGGACTTACGAACAACCTCGAACAACCTACATAACTATTGTCATTTCTTCCTCCAATTCCGGTCGCGTATGCTTCACGATCTCGTATCTTTGACAGAAGTCCGTACCGCGATACAGAACGTCTGTCTTGCAGCTTTACCACTGGAGTTTCCTAATCATCTCTGAGACGCTTTTGCGCTTACTGAATGAGGCCTTAACGAAGCGTGCTGCTCTCCGTTGGATTTTCTCTGTCTTCTGTCGACCCTACCTGGTACGGACCCCAAACTGATGAGCAATACTCAAGCGTTAGCAAAACGAGTGTTTTATAACCTACTTCCTTAACTGACAGAACTATACTTCCTGAGGATTCGTCCAATGAATCACTGTCTGGTATCTGCCTTACCCACGATTAATTTTATGTCGTCGTTCCATATCAAATCGGTTCGTATGTCTATGCCCAGATATTTTATGGAAGTAACTGCTTCCAGTGTTTGTTCTCCTATTGCGTAGTTACATAATAAAGGATATTTCTTTCTATGTAAACGCAGAACTTTACATTTGTCAATGTTGATGGTCAATTGCTATTGTCTGTACCACATTCTCTTGCATTTCGTTACCCTTTTCCTGTGATGCGACTCCTTGATATACTACAGCATCATTCGCAAGAAGCCTTATTGAACTTCCGACGCTATGTACGAGGTCATTTATATATATACCGAAAAGCAACGGTCCTACAACCTCCTCTTAGGCACGCCAGAAATTACTTTCAGTCTGAAGACTCCTCATCGTTGAGAATGACATGCTGCGTTCTCTTAAGTAGAAACTCTCCAGTCCAGTCACACATCAGATGAAGCGTATCGAACGCCTTACGAAAGTCAAGAAACACAGCATCTACCTGGGAGCCTGTATCTTCTACCCTCTGAGGTGAATAGTGCGAGGTGAGTTTAACACGATCGCTTTAGGAAACTATGTTGATTCTTACACAATGTCATAATATTCGAAAAGACGAGGTATATCCCCAAAGAAAGTTCCGTTTGGTTATATAAAACAAACGTGTACATATACAGAAAATATATTTATTGTACAAAAATCTACGATTGTTAAACTACTTTTCTACATAGCTTCCGAAATTTTGTAGGCACTTGTCATAGCGAGACACAAGCGTTTTGTATGCCTACTTCATAGAAGGCTGCCACCTGTGTATTCAACTATGTGGTAACATGTTCTTTCAGCTCGTGATCATCATTGAAGTGTTGACCACCAAGGACAGATTTTAGGTTTAAGAAGAAATGAAAGTCGCTAGGAGCACAGTCTGGGCTGTACGGTGGATGATCAAACACGCCCTAGTGAAATTCCCGTAAAAGTTGTTCGATCACATTTGCCGTGTAACGTCAGGTATTATCGTGGAAAAAAAAGACACATTTTGACAGTAATTCTCGCCGCTTGTTCTGTATTGCGCGGTGAAATTTCTTAATGCTCTCGCAGCAACCATGTGCATTGATTTTTTACCTCATGAAGAAATAAATCAGCAAAATGCCTTTTCTCTCCCAAAAACGGTGCACATGACTTTTCGAGGTGTCAGTATTTGCTTAGGAAATCTTCATTGGGGATGAAGTGTGCCTCCATTCCATTGATTGCCGTTTTGTTTCAGGGGTGTCGTACGATACCCAAGTTTCATCCCCCGTGACTATCGAAGAAAGAAATCCAACGCCTTTTTCATTGTAACGTGTCAAAAACTGAAGTGCACTACCCATCCGATGTTTTTTGTGTTGTTCAGTAAAAATTTGAGTACCCAACGTGAACAAAGTTTTCGAAATTTCAGTTTTTCAGTAACAATTTCACGAATTAGTGATCGTGAGATTTGCGGAACTTCCATAGCAACGGCACTAAGTGTAAACTTACGGATGTGCTTAATTTTCTTTTCAGTTGTGTAAACCAGTTCATCAGTAACCACAGACGGGCGTCCACTTCGTTCTTCATCGTGCACTTTGTCACGTCCTTCATTGAACAGTCTGACTCATCTTCTAACCATTGAATCACTCATATCATTTTGTCCGTAAACCTCGCAGATTTGCCGATGAATTTCCTTTGGTTTAACTGTCTTTGCATTTAGAAAACGAATCACAGAACTGATTTCACACTCGGTGGCATTTTCAATTTCGGCTAATATTATAAAAAAGCACTACAAAGCAGACGTCGGGAGCAGCGATCTGAAAATGTCATAATTGTCGTCTCCTTGAGTCAGAGTAACTGTCGCGCATGCTCAGAACTGCGATCGTTGCGCTTTCGTGGATAGAAATAGAAACGGAACTTACTTTGTGGACGACCCTCGTAAAACGTGTGACAAAGTTCTTTCGTGAATAGAAATAGAAACGGAACTTACTTTGTAGACGACCCTCGTAAAACGTGTTACAAAGTTCTGCAACTGACCGACGTAAGAGATCTAGGCCTATAGTTTTGCGCATCTTATGTACGACCCTTCTTAGAAAACAGAAATTATCTGTACTTTTTTCCAATCCTTAGGAAGGCTCTTTCAGGGGCCTTTGGTACACTGCTGCTAGAAGGAGAGCAAGTTCCTTCGCATTCTCCGTGTAAAATCGAATTGGTATCCCCTCAGGCCCACGGGCCTCTACTCTGTAAAGCGATTTCAACTACTTTTCTATTCCTCTGACATTTATTTCAATACCTGCCATTTTGCCATCCGTGCAATCGTTTAGAGGAGGGAATACAGTGAAATCTTCCTTGTGAAACAGCTTTGGAACATGACATTTAGTATTTCGGCCTTTCGTGTCTCATTCTCTGTTTCAGAGTGATTACGGTCACAAAGTGTCTAGACAATAGGTTTCGACCCGTTTACCGACTTGGCGTAGGACCAAAATTTCTTAGGATTTTCTGCCAAGTCGGTACACAGAATTTTGCTTTCAAAGTCGTTGAACGCTTCTCGCGTGGCACTCCTTACGCTAATTTTGCCGTCTTTTAATTTTTGATTGTCTGCAAGACAATCTTGGTACCAAATCCAAGAGCTCCAAGATTTTGCCAGCATATGGCACGTTTATATTTACAGTGAAGTTCTATTTGCTTTCGTAACAGTTTTCTAGCTCTGTTGTTAGGGCATATTTCATAATTTTACTGGGCACATACTTATATAATGCGTATTGCAGGATGCTCTTGAATTTCGTCCAGAGATGCTCATCACTGTCAGTACTGGAGACGAAACTTTCGTGTTGATTAGTCAAGAACTATGAAATTTGTCCTGTTTTGCTTTTGTTGAACAGGAAGAGCGTCCTACGTTTGTTGATAATTCCAAATGTTCAAATGTTTGTCAAGCTTAAGGGACTTAACTGCGGGGTCATCAGTCCCTAAACTTACAAACTACTTATGAACTACCTTATACTGAAGACGACACAAACATCCATGCCCGATGGGGGATTCGAGCCCCCGACGGGGAACGGTCTCACGCATTGTAGCATAGCGCCTCAATGCGCTCGGCCGCTCCGCCGCAGCTTGATATTTCCATTTACAGCTAGGGTAAAGTCAAGTTACTCCGTGATATCAAGTAACTCCGTGATAAACAGTATTTCTTGTGTCACGACGTAGCCTCAACTCCAAGGGTTCCAAGCATATGGCACAAACTTGCAGCCGCGATGGAGTAGCCGAGCAGTCTAAGGCGCCTCGCTTCGGAGCGCGCGGTTGCTCGCCATCGGAGGTTCGAGTCCTCCCTGGGGTATAGGTGTGTGTGTGTGTGTGTGTGTGTGTGTGTGTGTGTGTGTGTTTGTCCTTAGCTTAGTTTACCTTAGTTTAAGTAGTTTGTAAGCTACGGACTGATGACCACGCAGTTTGGTCCGATAGGTTTACAAACATTTGAACATTTTTGAACAATCTTACAGGAAGCCGTCACACGCTATCTTTCGTGATTTCAAGGAAGCTTTACACATGTCAAAGACATTAATGACAAATCTGAAGCATTGAATTAAAATTTGTGATGCCGGCGGGAATCGAACCCGGACTTCCATGCTTACTAGGTAGACGTCTTACCGTTAGAGCACCATATAACTAACGATTAAGGAGCCTTGGAATTGTCTAAGTACGATTTCCCTCCACGTCATAAACTTTAATTCAGCTTCTGTGTTCCAAAGAAAATTGCACTACTGCCATGGCTCTCCGTGCAGCGGAATTGTATTAAATTGATTTTACACATATGTTCTTTCAGTGTTTTTGTGAGAGCGGGTCACACACAGGCAGTGAAGACGCAATTGAACATGCCAGTTTTGTACACGTAGGTGTTCCAGTGTGTAAGTTCCGGTACAACATGGGTGCGTCTGGGCTATTTGTCAACAGAAAAGAAGAGACTAAACAGGGCCGATTTAACATAACACGGAGATGCCCGACCTTCGCTGGCTCCGGCCATAACCACTATCGGTATTTGTCCTTACATAACGAACAATCTGGTTTCCAGATAAAACAATAAAAAAATCTCCAAATTAGAAAGGTTAGTACTCTACATTCACACCAGGTCCACCGACGAGAGCAGTTTCAGTGTTGAATCTACTTTCCCTTAAACTGGAGAGCTTTGACGAACACGGCGATAGACGTTGCATACGTGAGCCGACAATAGTACAGAATTCTCTCCCAGTTCGCCGCTGGATTTTGCTACAATACGAGAAACAATTTAAAATTTTTAAATGTCTGTAAATCTATCGGACCAAACTGCGTGGTCATCAGTCCGTAGCTTACAAACTACTTAAACCAAGGTAAACTAACCTAAGGACAAACACACACACCCATGCCCCAGGGAGGACTGGAACCTCCACGGCGAGCAACCGCGCGCTCCGCAGCGAGAAGCTTTAGACCGCTCGGCTTCTCCACCGCGGCGGGAAACAATTTAGACAGAGTACTTAAGCACGTCCTGAAACAGAACTTGTAAGACCTTTCCCAAAATCTAACAACTGTGTTATTTTTTGTGCATGCATTTTCAGAACGCAGATTTTTACAAATTAAAGATCATTAAAAAATATCTGACATTTTCAATGAGCAACGAGCGGTCAGGACTGTAGTAGACAGACATGTTGGCCGTTCGTTCAACATTGAGAGATTGGTGGAAGGTCTTCGTTGCTCCTCAAGAAAAGTTAAGGTGGAAGTGAGTAACTTTTAAAATTACCGAATGAATGCATAGTTTCGCGGCGAGTTTTACTGATAAAATTATCTCGGGCTTGCTGCCGCGTCATGTGGTTTGAAATCCACGAGCTTTCGGCCGAGATCTCCTCTGCCATTTTCGAGTGGTGACTGTCGAATCATTGCTGCCACCGTCCTTATAGCTCCAGTTATAGCTAATCTGTTTATGGAGTACTTTGATGACATAGTCCTAGACACGGCTCCAGCGAAGTTTAACTGTTTTTATCGTTATGTAGACCATACGATCGTTGTTTGGCCCAATGAATGTGAAAAAACTGGGTGAACTATTGGACCAAGTCAACAATATCCATGACAAAATCAAATTGACGTATTACCTATTATTTGCCGGCCGCGGTGGCCGAGGTGACTGAGGCGCTCCAGTCACGGTCAACACGGCCACTACGGTCGGGGGTTCGAATCCCCCCTCGGGCATGGATATTTGTGCCGTCTTTAGTCTTAGCTAGTTCATAAGTAGTTTGTAAGCTTAGGGACTGATAACCCCGTAGTTAAGTCCCATAAGTTGTACAAACATTTGAACATTTGAACCTATTATTTAAATAAATGCGACCATCACCGTTGGACAATGTTTTGGTGATCAACGCAATTTTTGGGCGACATAGGGAAGTGTATTTGCATGTCCTAAGTAGAATTTCATGTTACTTGCGGAAAGACCGTGTGGTCTAAGACATGCTACGGACTGGCCGGCCGTTTCCACTCGAGATACGAGTCCTCCCTCGGGAATGGGTATGAGTGTTGTCCTTAGTGTAAGTTAGTTTATGTAGTTTTTAAGTCTAAGGACTGATGACCATACCAGTTCTGTCCAATACGTTTACACGCAAACACTTGTAATGAATTTTATTGCTTCACTGCCTCGTGAAATACAGAAATATTGCAACCCAAATTCCATGTGTAATTGTCGAATATAGATCAAACTACAATTCTTGAACATTATTGGTGATTTGTAATTATATTTTACATTAGCTTCCGCCCTGCCTTTGCACGGGTGCACCGACCGTGGTGACGCAGTGGTAACACACTGGACTCGCATTCGGGAGGACAGTGGTTCAAATCCACCTCCGGCCATCCAGATCCCTAAATCAATCAAGGTAAATGCAGTGGTGGTTCCTTTCAAAGGGCACGGCAGTTTTCCTTCCCCATCCTTACCTAAAACTCTGAGCGTTTGCTCCGTCTAATGACCACGCTGTCGACGGGACGTTAAATCCTAAACTTCCTTCCTCCTGCACGGGTGCAACTTATTAACGAAGAAATTAGCAAAAATAAAAAGTATGATCGTGATTACTGAAGTATTCCTGGCATACGTAGTATTCTATGAAGTTTTGGGATTGTAACCGAATTGTTGACTTCTTGCCCTACATTTCAGCCGACAATCATTCCGCTAACTTTCGGTTAGTCCAACGTTTACTACCACCACTATATGTATGAAAAATTTCGCATGTAGATCCTGAGTGACAAAACTGATAAAAGCCTACTAAATTGTAGAAACTATTTTGTTGTTGTTGTCTTCAGTCCGCAGACTGGTTTGATGCAGCTCTCCACGCTACCCTATCCTATGCAAGTCTCTTCATCTGAGAATACGTTCGGCAACCTACATCCTTTTGAATCTGCTTACTCCGGCCACGGTGGCCGAGGTGACTGAGGCGCTCCAGTCACGGTCAGCACGGCCACTACGGTCGGGGGTTCGAATCCCCCCTCGGCCATGGATATTTGTGCCGTCTTAGTTCGTAAGTAGTTCATAACTATTTTGTAAGTTTAGGGACTGATGACCCCGTAGTTAAGTCCCTTAAGCTTAACAAACATTTGAACATTTGAATCTGCTTACTATATTCGTCCCTCGGTCTCCCTCTACGATTTTTACCCCATACACTTCCTTCTAATGCTAAGTTGACAATTCCTTGATGTCTCAGAATGTGTCCAACCAATCTATCCCTTCTCTTATTCAGGATATGCCAGAAACTCCTTTTCTCCCCGATTCGGTTAAGCACCTCCTCATTAGTTACGTGATCTACCAATCTAATTTTCATCATTCGTCTGTAGCACCACATTTCATAAGCTTCTATCATCTTTTTATCTGAACTCCTTATCGTCCACGTTTCACTCCCATACAATGCTACACTCCAGACAAATGTTTTCAGAAAGGACTTCCTAACATTTAAATTAATATTGGATGTTAACAAGTTTCGCTTCTTTAGAAACTCTTTTCTTCCCATGGCCATTCTGCATTTTACATCTTCTTTACTTCGGCTATCAGAAGTAATCTTGCTGCCCAAATAACAAAATCCATCTACTACCTTTATTGTCTCATTACCTAATCTAATTCCTTCAGCATCGCCTGATTTTCTGACACTGCATTCCATTACCTTCGTTTTACAATTGTTAATATTCATCTTATATCTTCCTTTAAAGACACTGTCCATCCCATTCAATTGCTCTTCCAGATCTTTTGCGGTCTCTGACAGAATTACTATGTCATCGGCAAACCGCAATGTTTTTATTTCCTCTCCCTGCACTTAAATGCCCTCTCCAAGTTTCTCCTTCCATTCCTTCACTGCCTGCTCAATATACAGATTGAACAACATTGGGGAAAGGCTACAATCCTGTCTTACTCCCTTTCCAACCTCTGTGTCCCTTTTTGCCCTTCGACTCTAATAGCCGGTTTGGTTTTTGTATAGGTTGAATATAACTCTTCGCTCCCTATATTTTACCCCTGATACCTTCAGAATTTGGAAGAGTGTATTCCAGTCGACGTTGTCAAAAGCTTTCTCCAAATCGACAAACGCTAAAAACGTAAGTTTCCCTTTCCTTAGCCTATCTTCTAAGATAAGTCGTAATGTGAGTATTGCCTACCGTGTTCCAACATTTCTCCTAAATCCAAACTGATCTTGCCCGAGTTCGGATTCCACAAGTTTTTCCATTCGTCTGTAAATAATTCGTGTTAGTATTTTGCAACCATGACTTATTAAACTGATAGTTCCGTAATTTTCACACTTGTCTGCACTTGCTTTCTTTGCAATTGGAATTAAAATATCCTTCTTGAAGCCGGAGGGTATTTCCCCTGTCTCATACATTTTGAATACCAGCTGACACAATTTCTTTGACGACATCGGCAGTTCAGACGGAATATCATCTACTCCAGGGGTTTGTTTCGACTGAAGTCCTTCAGCGCTCTGCCAAATTCTTCTCGCAGTATCATATCTCGGTGTTCTGACAAAAGCACCCAGTGACAAAAGCACCCAGTGACATTAGCACCCAGTTCTGGTCGAGGGGCGGTCTGCTAATCTCCCTGTCCGGTCTCTGCCCGGCAGGTAGAAGAGCCGAGGGCTGTGAGGTCGCATTGACACGGGCCGTGCTTTACGGCAATGCGTGGCCGAATTGCACTACTGCAGTTCATAATGGAAGCGAGACTAAAGAAGAACCAAGACATATTCATAAGATTTGTGACCTGGGAAAAGCTTTCGATAATGTATGGTGTTCGTTATTCTGAGAAAAATAGGAGTAAGCTATAGGAAAAAAGGCGGGTATTACGTTGTTTGTATAAGAACCAAGTGGATACATTAAGTGTCCAAAGTCAAGAACAAAATGCTCAGAATAAAAAGGGTGTAAGAAAAGGTTGTGGACTGTCGCCATTACTGTTTAACTTGCGAAGTGTAGACGTAATGTTGGAAATAAAGAAGAGGTTCAATGCTGTGATAAAAGTTCTGGGTAAAAGGATATCAATGACAAGATTTGCTGATGACATTGCTATCGTCTGTGAAAGTGAAGTAAAATTACAGGATCTGTTGAATGGAATGAAAAGACTAATGGGCACAGACCATGGCTGGAAGGTAAACCAAAGAAAGACGAAAGCCATAAGAAGTAATGGAAATAAAAGTAGCGAGAAAATAAATCCGAATTGCCGATCACAATGTACACGAAGACAAGGAATTCTACTAACTTCACAGTAAACTAACCCACAACGGAAGAAGCAAGGGGACATAAAAAATAGACGCACAAACAAAGACGGCACTCATGCGAAAGATAAATCTGTCAAACGTCACCCTGGACTTGAGGCAGAAATTTCTCAGAACATACGTTTGCAGCACAACATTGTTTGTTTGCGACACTTGGACTGCTGGGAGTATTTTAGAGAGTAGTTAATAATATCACTTTTTTTGTGTACTGCTTGTAAGTTTATCGTTTAAATCCATAAATGCCTAGGTATTTATGAATTTTGTCCACTTGCCCAGGCATTCATTCTGGGCATTTGCCCCAACTGGCCGCGCGGGAGTAGCCGAGCGGTCTGGAGCGCCACGTTGCGGATCGCGAGGCCTACCGCGTAGGAGGTTCGAATCCTCCCTCGGACATGGAAGTGTGTGTTGTCCTTAGGTTAGTTTGTAACCTATGGACTAATAACCTAGTAACCTTATCTGTAGCAAAATTGTTAAAGCTTTTAAGGATATTATTTGACTTACTGCCTGCTGGCGTGTGTCTCCTTTTTTTTTTTATGTCGACGTTCGATAATTAGTTGTTTCGCCCACACGGGCGGCTCGCATTGCCGAAATTTCATCTTCCAACAGCAGTGGAATCGAAACTTCAACATTGTTACCACAATTAGACTCTGATATCGTGCTGTCGAAACTTCAGTTAAAACATCAAATAAACATCGGCCGAAAAATTCCAGACAGAAGACAAGTACCTTTAACACACAGATCTCCATTTCTGCTACATACATGTTTTTGTACATAGATGAATAGTCCTATTCGTTTTAAAAATACATACATGATTAAAAAATAAATGATTGATACATAATGTTTGTTTAATTCTTCTCCACATCGACGGCTAAGAAAACATGCAATACGTTAGCAAAACGCAAGTTATTTCACACGTAATCAACACATCGATTTAAATCCCAACTCAATCAGCACAATACGTTGCGAAACATCATTCCCAACTTTGCTTTCATTCAAATCTGCCATTTCGCTGTGTATTCGTAGCCTAGACAAAGAACATATCGAGGCCCATATTTCACATTTTAATACCAAGTTACAAACACCCCGCCGCTAACGCCATGTATAAGTCGGGTTGTGTAAAGAAACAGGTAATTATTTCCAGTTCGTTTGTGTTTCAAAATGTCTCTGACGGCACACCATACTTTCAGTTATTATGATACCGACAAATAAAACCATTTCAGTGCGCTTTCTATAATATTTCTAAAAAGTATGAAGAAATCGATATTTTCGAACATCGCTGTTTTCACAGTGATGTTATTTAGCATCGATGTTTGTCCGTCTGAACATCGATGTATTTCAGAGAGATGTTGCATCCTTACTGATGACTGAAAAGTTTTGTATTGTTTCCACAGATGATTGGCTTGTCCTGAAACTGAACATAAATAAAAATTTGTGACTGCATCAGAGAGACCATGTTCTGTCTACCGACTATTCGTAATAAACCTACTCCCATCACACTTTTATCCAGGCTTTGGACTGGCTAAAAGGCAGAAGTAAATTGTCATTTAGGCGTATTTAAAATCAGTTATTTATTTTTATGTACGTTTTTATTTTATTTTTATTCTTGTTTTAATTTTTTTATTTTATGTTTATTAACCTTTTTCCACGTTCTCTTGTCTAACAAGACACCCATGAAGTTACTTAATAGTGACCACATGGCTTTCCCTTGTTGGTCGCTGATATCTCCATATCGAACCTGTAAGCTCACAAACACACGAGCTGCACCAACCGAACACTACGAAATTCATAATCGTAGTGACAGTTAGCAGTCATCTGCTGAGGTGGACAATGACCTTGGGACTGCAGCACAGAGTAACATATATTTGTCTGTGACTGCAGGCAGACTGTGTCGATAGAGCGTTTCTGGTGAGCGAGGGCTCCTGGGGTGAGGGTGGCGCGGACACAGGAGCGGCTTAGCTGCAGGTAGGTCGTCACGTAGTAAGCAGGTAGTTTCCAGTCAGACTGGGTGCAAATGTCGCAGATTTGTGGTTGGGTGATGTCACTGGGTGCATTTGTCACATATCCTCATATCTCCTATCTCATCTTCCTCCACTTCGTCTTCCATTTCTAGAATACTGCTTTCAAATTTATTTCCTTTGTATAGGCTCTCTATATATTCCTTCCACAGTTCAGCTTTCCCCTCTTTGCTTAGTACTGGTTTTCCGTCCGAGTTCTTGATATTGATACAGCTGCTTTTCTGGTCTCCAAATAACTCTTTTATTTTCCTGTAGGCGGTATCTATCGTTCCTCTAGTTATGCATTCTTCAACAGTTCTGCATTTGCCCTCTAGCCACTCCTGCTTAGCCAGTCTGCACTTCCTGTCAATCTCATTTTTCAGACGTTTGTACTCCCTTTTTCCTGTTTCACATGCTGAATTTTTATATTTTCTCCTCTCATCAATTAAGTTCAGTATATCCTGTGTTATCCAGGGATTTCTATTAGGCCTTGTCCTTCTGCCTATATGGTCCTCTGCAGCCTTCACTACCCTATCTCTCAGAGCTACTTATTCTTCTTCTTCTGTATTACTTTCCCCCGTTTCAGCCTATCATTGCCTAATGCTTGCTCTGAAACTCCCAACCACCTCAGGTTTCTTCAATTTGACGAGGTTCCATCTCCTAACCTTTCTACCTTTCTGCAGTCTCTTAAGTTTTAATTTGCAGTTCATAACCAATAAGTTATAGTCAGAGTCTATATCTGGATATGTCTTACAGTTTAGAACCTGGTTTCTAAATCTATTCCTTACCATTATAAAGTCAATCTGGTACCTTCCAGTGTCTCCTGGTCTCTTCCACGTATACAGCCTTCTTCATGATGATTAAACCAAGTGTTGGTGATCATTAAATTGTGCTCTGCGCAAAATTCTACCAATCGATCTCCTCTTTCATTCCTTTTTCCCAGTCCATATTCACCTACTACATTTCCTTCTCTTGCCTTTTCTACTACCGAGTTCCAGTCCTCCATCACAATCAAGTTTTCGTCTCCCTTAACTTTCGGAATGATTTCTTTTATCTCTTCATACATTTTTTCGATATCCTCATCATTGGCTGTGCTAGTTGGCATATAAACTTGCACTACTGTGGCCGGTGTTGGTTTCGTGTCTATCTTTACTACGATAATGCGTTCACTATGCTGTTCATAGTAACTTACCCGCATTCCTATTTTCTTATTCATTATCAGACCTACTCCTGCATTACCACCAACTGATTTTGTATTGATAACCCTGTACTCACCTGACTAGAAATCCTGTTCATCCTGCCACCTAACTTCACTAATCCCTACCATATATAACTTTAACCTATCCATTTCTCTTTTCAAATTTTCTAGCTTACCTACGCGGTTAAGGGCTAGAACATTCCACGCTCCGACCCGTAGAATGCCTGTTTTGTTTTTCTTGATGACGACATCCTCCTGAGTAGTCCCCTCCCGGAGATCAGAATGGGGGACTATTTTACCTCCGGAATATTTTACCCAAGAAGACGTCATCATAGTATAGTCATACAGTAGAGCTGCATGTCCTCGGGAGAAGTAACGGCTGTAGTTTCCCCTTGCTTTCAGCCGTTCGCAGTAACTGCATGGCAAAGCCATGTTAGCGGATGTTACAAGGCCAGCTCAGTCAATCATCCTGACTGTTGCCCCTGTAACTACTGAAAAGGCTGCTGCCCCTCTTCAGGAAGCACACGCTTGTCTGGCCACTCCACAGATACCCCTCCGCTGTGGTTGCACCTACGGTACGGCTATCTGTATCGTTGAGGTACGCAAGCCACCCCACCTCGGCAATGTCTGTGGCTCATGGGGGTGGAGAAGTTTATTTTAAAAGTGATAGAATTCTCTCGGGCTCCCAGCCGCGTCAAGTGGTTTAAATCCACAAGCTTTCGGCTGAGATGTCCTCGGCCACTGTCAATTGGTGATTGTCGAATCATTGCTGCTGCCTTCTTATATAGTTGCGCCGCTTCCTGTGACGTCACTCATGCTCGCGAGGTCGCCATATATGGTAATGTCTTGGTCGCGAGCCTGCCGCGTCCGCTTCAACCTTCCGATGGCTGGATCCCAAGATGTGCTTAGCTGCAAGCCGCCTTCTTTCTTAAGATTGTTGTTACATATTTTAATCTCGATCGCCTCTTTTATTACGCTATCCCAGATTGTTGGTTGACGGTGACGCCTTAACCCTCCTCTGCTTCTGATCTGACCGACGTAATTGTTCCCCACTACTAATTTGACCACAGTTAAACTATGTAAAACACATAAAGATTATTTGAAAAAAAAAATTGTTTTGAATCACTTTCCTTATTTTAGTAGATTAATTGGTGTGTTTATTAAAAAGCGACCTAAGACGTCAGTAGTAAATGTGTGATACGAATCCACCGTAGTAGAAGAGGGTTAATAGCAAAAAATAGCGTGGAGTATAATGTTCGTTTCATAACATGTCTATATCTCCTTTAGTTTAGGTTGAGAATTATCTGACGATTCATCATGTAGGGATTCATCCAAACGAATCTTTTCTAGAACTTGTGTGCATTGAAACAAAACAATTTCAATATGATCGTGAAGATGCGAACTTATTAAAATCTTCTCCTTTCCCTGTGTCTGTTCACCTACTCCTCCCCCATACCTAGAGTTTTCCTCCTGCTTCTGACTACCCATTTCCTCATCCCCTCCCACTTCTCACCTCTTGTTCCGACCTCTCTATCACCTTCTCCCCTCGTCTCTGTCAATCTTATCCTCCCCTTCTATGTCAATTTCATTTTCCTCTTCTCTGACCTTCTCCTCATCCTTCCCGTCAAAGAGAAATTACTGATATCTGCTAACTTTCATGGTGATAGATCAAGATATTTAGAATTCGCTACAAGGTACCCACTGCATTCCACGATATGGTGGCCTTTAGAGTATAAGAACGTCCTCATATATACATTCACCAACTATCATGGTGATAGATCAAATGTTATAGAAGTACGTTACCCTGTTCCATGCACCATATGGTGTCTTAAACTTGGACATTAAGAAATACACTGCTGAAAACAGTTAGGAATCAGGTGAGATATCATACACAATACACATATGGTAACGTATTTTATTCAGATATTGGTACAATTGTAATTTGTGTGTGATACAGTATAATATTTTGCTGTCTCAACGCTTTACTTGAGGTTTAAATTATGTTTTCTTAGAGCTAGGCATGGGGCTACCATAACAGTGAAAAAGTCATTCTCGTTGCTCTATAAAATATGGTGTGTGAACTCCTCGAACGGCCAGTACAGTTGCACACCTGCGTGGCATGGACAGTATGAGGTTATCAATCAGCTCTTGAGGGATATTTGAACATTCTTCCATGAGTGCAATATTTAGCTCTGCAACCGTTGTCGGAGATGCTGGTCTGGCTGCAATGCGTCTGTCAAGTGCATCCCAGACAAGCTCAGTTGGGTTTAAGTCCGATGAACAAGCTGGCCACTCCATTCGTTCAGTTCTCTAACAAGGAAAGTACTTAGGCTCGAACAAACAGAAATATACCAAAATCGTATGAAAGATAATGTAAAGGTCTCTTATTGCACTAGTGATACTCCCGCATCTGCAAAACTCTGCAGTCGCCCATTAGAGGCCTCTGCGTGTGCCATGCCGCATTGCACTTTGACCTGCCGGTACGCCAGTAGTGACGGTGCAGTGTGCCTCTGAAGTTGCGTTTTGTGACGTTATTTGTGTGGTGAAGTGTCGGATGGTTCGGCGATTGGTAATCAATCCTGCTAATATAGTGTGACTGGTTGAGGTGAAGTTACGAAGAAACCTTCTTCGTGTAGATGGTATTGGTGTAGAAGATGAATCATTCGCATGTTACCTATTATCTATTATAGTATTTCTAATCTATTCCCATATTTCTGCACTATAATAGATACCAGAAAACATGTGAATGATTCTTCTTCTACACCAAGACCGTATTGACGAAGAAGGGCTCTTCGGAATTTCATCTCAACCAATTGCAATACATTAGCAGAATTGATTACCAATCGCCGACACATCTGACGCTTCACTACACAAATAACGTCACAAAGCGCAACTTCAGAGGCACACTGCATACGGCAGGTCAAAGTGCAATGCGACATGGCACACACAGAGGCCTCTAATGGGCGACTGCAGAGTTTTGCAGATGCGGGAGTATCACTAGTGCAATAAGGGACCTTTACATTATCTATCATACGAATTTGGTGTATTTCTGTTTGTTCGAGCCTAAGTAATTTCCCTGTAAGTTTCAAGCATGTTGTCCACCAGTGCAGCTCTTTGGAGACGAGCGTTATCGTCCACCAGCGCAGGGCACGACAATAGGTCGTAGGATCTCGTCTCTATACCTCTGAGCACTCAGAGCGCCATTCTGGACGACATAGAGGTCCGTACGTCCGTCAATACTTACTCCTTTCCACGCCATTCGTCTATCCTGCACATAATCAGGATTTTTCTGAGTTCCACGTTCTCTCCAGATGAGGCAAGGACGTTCGTCTGGCTGGACACAAAATCTTGACTCATTTGTGAACAGAACATTCGTTACGACTCAAATCCTGATCTTCCTCCGCCCAGTTTCTGCGGGCTAAACGGCGTCTCGTTTTTAATGGGACACACACCATAGGCCTCCTTGCGTAGAGGCCACATTCTCGAAGGTGATTTCGGACTATTTGATATTGCGCGTCCTGTTGCTGCTTGGTGGGTGCTTGCATTCAGCCTCTTGTCTCGACGGGCTGTTAACCGGAGACAATGGTAATATCTTGCTGATGCTACCCGTGGACGACCTTGGCGTTAATTGTTTCCAATATAAGCTTAAATACCATGGTATGTGTGAGACCGTGTACAAATGGTTTAATTCATACTTAACTGGAAAAGTACAGAAGATGGTATGAGCAGTTCACAAAATGAGTAGATTCCTCATACTAGGAACTATCAAGAAGGTAGATCTTTTTGCTAATGATACACGTATAGTAATCAAGCTGACAAACAAGTACTATTAACTGATGAAATTGTAAATAATAGTTTTCAGGAAATTATTGAATGGTTCTCTACAAACATGGTACGTACGATTTCTTACAGTAAAGGGTTTGACGACATTAACGAATTCAGAATTTGAACAGAAAACTGTAGCTAAGACAGAATATTGAACATTTTTAGGTTCATACATCGATGAGAGATTGAATTGGAAGAAACACACAGCTGATCTTTTGGAACTCAGTTCAGCTACTTCTGCTATTACGGTTATTGCAACTTTTGGTGACAAACATCTCAGTAAATTAGCTTAATCTGCCTATTTTCATCCACTGCTTTTCTATGGCATCATATTTTGGAGTAATTCATCATTGCGTAAAAAGTATTTATAGCACAAAAGTGTCCAATCAAAAATACAGGGTGTTACAAAAAGGTACGGCCAAACTTTCAGGTAACATTCCTCACAGACAAAGAAAGAAATATGTTATGTGTCCTGAAACGCTTAATTTCCATGTTAGAGCTCATTTTATTACTTCTCTTCAAATCACATTAATCATGGAATGGAAATACACAGCAACAGAACGTACCAGCGTGACTTCAAACACTTTGTTACAGGAAATGTTCAAAATGTCCTCCGTTAGCGAGGATACATGCAGCCACCCTCCGTCGCATGGAATCCCTGATGCGCTGATGCAGCCCTGGAGACTGGCGTATTGTATCACAGCCGTCCACAATACGAGCACGAAGAGTCTCTACATTTGGTACCGGGGTTGCGTAGACAAGAGCTTTCAAATACCCCCAAAAATGAAAGTCAAGAGGGTTGAGGTCAGGAGAGCGTGGAGGCCATGGAATTGGTCCGCCTCTACCAATCCATCGGTCACCGAATCTGTTGTTGAGAAGCATACGAACACGTCGACTGAAATGTGCAGGAGCTCCATAGTGCATGAACCACACGTTGTGTCGTACTTGTAAAGGCACATGTTTTAGCAGCAACACGTAGAGTATTCCGTATGAAATCATGATAACATGCTCCAGTGAGCGTAGGTGGAAGAATATGAGAAACACTAAAATGAGCTCTAACATGGAAATTAATCGTTTCCGGACAGATGTCCACATAACATATTTTCTTTCTTTGTGTGTGACGAATGTTTCCTGAAAGTTTGGCCGTATCTTTTTGTAACATCCTGTATATCTGGAGCCTATTTAAGATCATCCTGCAGACATTTATTTAATGTTCTACACTGAGGAGCCAAATAAACTGACAGACTTGCCTAATATCGAGTAGGTCACCAATGAGCACGCAGAATCGCTGTAACACGGCGTGGCATGGACTCGACTATTGTGTGAAGTAGTTCTGGAGGAAATTGAAACGATGAATCGGGCAAGACTGTCCATAAATCCGTAAGAGTACGAAGGGGTGAGATCTCTTCTTAACAGCACTTCGCAAGTCATCCCACATATGCTCAATAATGTTCTTGTCTGGGGAGTTTTATGGCCGGCGGACGTGTTTAAAGTCAGAAGAGAGTTCCTGGAGTCACTCTGTGGCAATTCTGGACGTGTGGGGTGTCGCATTGTCCTGCTGGTACTGGCCACGTCGGTCGGAATGCACAGTGGACATGAATGGATGCAGGTGATTAGCCAGGATTCGTACGTACAGGTCACCTGTCAGAGTCGTATCTAGGTGTATCAGGTGTCCCATTATCACTCCAACTGCACACTATTACAGAGCCTCCACTAGCTTGAAGAGTCCTCTGCTGGCATGCAGGGAAGAAACTAGTCAGACCAGGTAACATGTTTCCAGTCATCAACAGTGGAATTTTAGTATTGACGTGTCCAGGCGTGAATCACCTCTTGCCGTAATAACAGCCTTGATACGCATGGGCATTGAGTTAAACAGAGTTTGGATGGCGCGTACAGGTACAGATTGCCCATGCAGCTTCAACACGATACCACAGTTCATCAAGAGTAGTGACTGGCGTATTGTGACGAGCCAGTTGCTCGGCCATCATTGACCAGACGTTTTCAATTGGCGAGAGATCTGGAGAATGTGCTGGCCAGGGCAACAGTCGAACATATTTCGTATCCAGAAAGGCCCGTACATGACCTGCAACATACCGTCGTGCATTGTCCTGCTGAAATGCAGGGTTTCGCAGGGATCGAATGAAGGGTAGAAACGAGTCGTAACACATCTGAAATGTGCCGTCGATGCGAACAAGAGGTTGACCGAGACGTGTAACCAATGGCACCCCATACCATCACGCCGGGTGATACGCCAGTAAGGCGATGACGAATGCACGCTTCCAATGTGCATTTATGTCGTGCAGTCAGTAATCGATGTAACGCCTATCTCAGACACCTGTTGCGTTATGTAGGCGTTGACAACTGCAGCGCCTTTCTGCCTTTTTCCCTCCCATCATAACCACTTATGAGGATATGAAAAGGCTTGCTCAGGATAGAGTAGGGTGGAGAGCTGCATCAAACCAGTCTCTGGACTGAAGACCACAACAACAACAAGTTTTATCCTTCCTTTTGTCTGTCCACTGTTTCTTCCCAGTTGTTTCTTTTGTTGGGCCTTATTAAATTTTATTGTTTTTGAATTTAGTCTTCAAGTGTTTTCTGAGCATGATTTCTTCTGAAATTTTCAGTCGTTCCAGATATTTTTGTGTTTCTTTCATCTAGCTTGTCTTTATTTTGCTTGCATTACCGATGTTAAAAATTGCTTTAGTAAACCTGTGTTCAACCATCCTACATAGGTTTTCATAGATCTGTAGGCGTATTTTCCAAAATTTATCTGTGATGTTATCTGTTTTCGTAGACTTCCTTCGTAGGTCTTCTGCCCCACATTCCGTTTTGGAGAACAGCGCCGTAAATGTTTGTAAGAATTTTTCGTTCTCGTTTCTCAATGTCGTGCATTTTCGTCATCCCTCTAATTAATGTGTTTTCTGCCACATACAAAGCTTCTGGTGAAACAACAGAGTTGTATTATCATAGTTACAGCATTGCAAGATACTGCTTTTTCATTATAGTGATTCCATGTCAGTTTCTACACCTTTTGCAGTTTGTTTTTTTGTTCCATGTTGAACAAAGTGTTTAGTCCTATTGGCTGGAAATACTTGAAATGAACATTTGAACATTTGGCAGATCTCTGTAATTTTTCATGTACAAGGGAGGGAGGAGGTAAGCAGGAGGAGAGAGGGGGCAGGTAATGACAGAGACAGGGCGATGGAAGGGAGGATAGAGGGGGACGGGGAGGGGAGGGGAGGGAGAGGTGGCGAAGGAGGAGGAGTAGGAAGAGGAGCTGGCAGAGACTGTTGGAGGGGTGAGGAGGCAGGAGGAGATGGCCAGAAATAGAAAGGAGGAGCACATGGACTAAATGATGAGATAAATAAATGCTTGAGTAATGCCGCTTTTTCAGCTAGCTAACAGAGAGATAGAACGAGAGAGAGGCCTAAAAAGACAAAGAACAGAGAGAGAGAGAGAGAGAGGCCTAAGAGGACAAAGAGGCAAGGAAGACATAGGCATAAAGGCAGGGAAGAAGATCAGAGGGATTAGGGGACAGAGTGTAGGATTTATATCCAAATCCTGTCCATATTTAGCAGTAACGAAACATTGCTCGGTTCCCTAGTATATCTACACTCCGGGCCATTAAAATTGCTATGTAACGAAGATGAAGTGCTACAGACGCGAAATTTAGCCGACAGGAAGAAGATGCTGTGATAAGCAAATGATTAGCTTTTCAGAGCATTCACACAAGGTTGGCGCCGGTGGCGACACCTACAACGTGCTGACATGAGGAAAGTTTCCAACCGATTTCTCATACACAAACAACAGTTCACCGGCGTTGCCTGGTGAAACGTTGTTGTCATGCCTCGTGTAAGGAGGAGAAATGCGTACCATCACGTTTGCGACTTTAATAAAGGTCGGATTGTAGCCTATCGCGATTCCGGTTTATCGTATCGCGACATTGCTGCTCGCGTTGGTCGGGATCCAATGACTGTCAGCGGAATATGGAATCGGTGGGTTCAGGAGGGCAATACGGAACGCCGTGCTGGATGCCAACGGCGTAGTATCACTAGCAGTCGGGATGAAAGGCACCCTATCCGCATGACTGTAAGAGATCGTGAAGCCACGTCTCGATCCCTGAGTCAACAGATGGGGACGTTTTCAAGACAACAACCATCTGCACGAACAGTTCGACGACGTATGCAGCAGCATGGACTATCAGCTCGGAGACCATGGCTGCGGTTACCTTGACGCTGCATCACAGACAGAAGCGCCTGCGATGGTGTACGCAACGACGAACCTGGGTGCACGAATGGCAAAAGGCAATTGTTCGGATGAATCCAGGTTTTGTTTACAGCATCATGATGGTCGCATCCGTGTTTGGTGACATCGCGGTGGACGCACAATGGAAGCGTGCATTCGTTATCGCCATACTGGCGTATCACCCGGCGTTATGGTATGGGGTGCCATTGGTAACACGTCTCTGTCACCTCTTGTTCGGATCGACGGCACTTCGAACAGTGTCCGTTACATTTCAGATTTGTTACGGCCGTGGCTCTACCCTTCATTCGATCCCTGCGAAACCCTACATTTCAGCAGGATAATGCACGAACGCAAGTTGCAGGTCCTGTACGGGCCTTTCTGGATACGGAAAATGTTCGACTGTTGCCCTGGCCAGCACACTCTCCAGATCTCTCACAAACTGAAAACGTCTGGTCAATGGTGGCCGAGCAACTGGCTCGTCACATTACGCCAGTCACTACTCTTGATGAACTGTGGTGTCGTGTTGAAGCTGCATGGGCATCTGTACTTGTACACATCATGCAAGCTCTGTTTGACTCAATGACCAGGCGTATCAAGGCTGTTATTACGGCCAGAGGTGGTTGTTCTGGGTACTGATTTCTCAGGATCTATGCACCCAAATCGCGTGGAAATGTAATCACATGTCAGTTCTAGTATAATATATTTGTCCAATTTATCATCTTCATTTCTTCTTGGTGTAGCAATTTTAATGGCCCTTAGTGTATAATTTTATAAGGCCAGACGATGATGGCATAGCCCAATGAAACCTGTCGTCATAAAATAAATAATTATTTTGCGATCTTGGCTTTCTACTTTTGAAGACAATTAATCTATCATACCGCCTCCAAAACCTGCGATGTCAGGTAATGTCAAAGATGTTTCCATTGCATGATGCTGTAGTAAGGACAGCACCGTCGCAAAATAATACGTTGCATAGTTTTGACAGCAGTTAGATTTAAAATTCTGTCGTTCGGGTCCTGATGAGCAGGAGGAGGAAGGGGATCAATACAAGACAATGACACAGACATAAAATAAGAAACAAAGAGTACAGGATTTTTTTAAAATAAATATCTGTAAACTTAATAGATAGAATATTACTGAGAAGTGTTCAGAAGTGACATAGTACTAAGTAAAAAGAAAGAGACATTATTTTAATAATAATGATGATATGGTTTTCTGCTCCGCACGACCTTATTGAGGAGTAAGGCTCCATGGTCATGGAACTAATCAATACATGAAGTTTAACACAAGAATGGCAATAGAAAAATTTTAAGTAGTCCTATGCAATGCCTCACGATACACTCGTCTCTGATGAAAACTCGCCATCAAGGATAACGTACTGCTTTCTATTACTTAGGAAGACTTCCAGTCAGTGAACCTATTCCATATGCTCGTATCTTCGTTAGCAGTCTGCAGCGAGGCACCACGCCAAATGCCTTTTTGAAATCGAGAGACACAAAATCCGCCTGTTGCCCTTCATCCATTTCTCGCAAGACGTTATGTGAGAAAAGGGCAAGCTGAGTTTCACTCGAACGATGTTTCCTAAACCCGTGCTGATTCATGGAAAGAAGCTTGTCTGTCTCAAGGAAATTTACTATATTGGAGATGAGAATATGCTCCAAAATTCTACAGGAAACTGATGTCAACGATACTGGCCTGTAATTATGTGGGTCAGTTCTTTTACCTTTCTTATAAACAGGAGTCACCTGCGCTTTTTTCCAATTACTAGGAACTTTGCGCGGAATTAAAGATTCGCGATAAATGCAAGCTAATTAAGAGGCCAATGCCGCAAAATACTCTTTGTAAAACCGAACTGGTATTCCATCCGGACCAGGAAACGTTTTCGTATTTAGCTCTCTCAGCTACTTCTCTACACCGGAAATACCTATTACTATGTCCTCCACTTCGGAATTAGTACGTTGATCAAATGATGGTACATTTGTGCGGTCCTCCTGTGTGAAAGATTTCTTAAAGGTTAAATTTAGAACTTCAGCTTTCCGTTTGCTTTCTTCTATTACTGCCCCGGAATGGTAAGCTAGTGACTGGATAGTGGGCTTTGACTCGCTTATCGATTTTACATAACATCAGACTTGTTTCGCGTTCTCGAAAAGATCTTTTGCTAAGGTATGGATGTGGTAATTACTGTATGCTTCGCGCATTGATCTTTTTATAGACGCACGAATGTCTATTAACTTTTGCCTGTCATCATTTGAGTGTTCTTTTTTTAATCGAGAGTGCAACAGTCTTTGCTTTCTCAGTAGCTTTCCAATATTATTATCATACCACGGTGGATTTCTTTCCATCCTTAATAGACTTTATAGGCGCATATTTGTCTAACCTTTTATTTACAATGCATTTAAATTTAATCCACAATTCCTCCACATCCATCGTACCAGAACTAAACGATGTCCATTCATTTTGTAAGTGTGAAGCTAACACCTGCTTATCGGCTCTTTCTAACAAAAACACGCTCCTAGCCTTCTTGATTGGTTTATTAACTTTGGTCACCACTGACGCTATGACGATGTCATGATCACTAACTCCTGTCTCTATACAGCATCGTTAATAAGGTCGGGCGTGTTTGTAGCTATGAGGTCTAAAATATTTCCATTGCGTGTGGGCTGTCAGTTTAACTGCTCAAGGCAGCTTTTAGAAAACGTGTCCAATAGAAGTTCGCAAGACTGCTTGTCTGTGCCGCCGTAAATGAAACTAGAGAGGGCTCAATATTGCTATACTATTAATGTTGAAATCTCCCCCAGTCAATATTGTATGGCTCGGATACCTACGCACTACCTGGCGTAGACTTTCTTTGAATGACTAAAACAGTTACAGCAGCACTGGGGGGCCGGTAAAAACATCCAACTAATAACTTTACTTCTCTCAGACCTGTTATACGTGCCCAGATTACTTCACAGTCACTCTCAACTTCAGCCGAGCGGTCTAAGGCGCCTCGCTGCGGAGCGCGCGGTTGCTCGCCATCAGAGGTTCTAGTCCTCCCTGGGGCATGGGTGTGTCTGTTGTCCTTAGGTTAGTTTACCTTCGTTTAAGTAGTTCGTAAGCTACGGACTGATGACCTCGCAGTTTGTTCCGATACATTTACAAACATTTGA
Organism: Locusta migratoria; assembly: GCA_026315105.1. Classification (NCBI taxonomy): domain Eukaryota; kingdom Metazoa; phylum Arthropoda; class Insecta; order Orthoptera; family Acrididae; genus Locusta; species Locusta migratoria. The sequence goes on from CM048755.1 coordinate 341,711,925, forward strand.
CTCTCAACTTCGACTTCGGTAGAAACAGTATCTTTGTCCACTACAATGAACACTCCCCCTTCATTTGTGTCTGATCTGTCTTTCCGATATACATTCCACGCCTCGGTAAATATTTCCGAGCTTTTCACATCATGATTTAGGTGCCTAAAACTATCTGAGCACAATCATTTCCTTGCAGCGTGGTAAATTCGGGAACTTTGTTTTTAATACTTTGATAGTTTACGGCTAATATTTTGATAGTCGAATTATTGTTCTGAATGTGGCCTGAATTCGCTGTATGAATGTTGACTAGCGAGTGCTCAACAGAGCTAGCGCCTAGCCTAACTAACCCCCATTTGTATCCCACAAGTACTCTGCTATCCGAGAAGTAGCTTCCTTAGTGTAGTGCATCCCTGATCTGTCTAGAGCGTCCTACAATTCCCAACCCGATAACGCAGATCCAGAAATCTGTAGCCATTACTGTCACAGAGTCGGTCAAGCCTCTGGTTCAGACTTTCCACTCGGCTCCAAACCAAAAGACCCCGATCAATAATGGGAACAATGCTACAAACTCGACAGCTCTGCTTGCACCGCATGTGCGAGGCCAGCAGTCTTCACCAATTCCACCAGCTGCCCGTAGGAAGTGAGGGTGTCCTCAGAACCCAAGGCTTTGTGTAGTGCATTCCTGATCTATCTAGGGGCGTCCTACAATTCCCAACCCGATAACGCAGATCCAGAAATCTGTAGCCATTACTGTCAGAGAGTCGGCCAACCCTCTGGTTCAGAATTTCCACTCGGCTCCAAACCAAAGGACCCCCGATCAATCATGGGAACAATGCTACAAACTCGACAGCTCTGCTTGCACCACATGTGCGAGGCCAGCAGTCTTCACCAATTCCACCAGCCGCCCGTAGGAAGTGAGGGTGTCCTCAGAACCCAAGCGACAAGCCTCATTGTGTCACAGCTTGAGCCACAACTTGCAGCCGGCCGCATCCCGTACACTCGATTGCCGCCGGCAAGGCCGCCTCCACATCTCGGATGAGGCCCCCTGGCAGACACACCGAGTGCACGTTGGACTTCTTTTCGGATCTCGATGCTATCTGCTTGAAGGGCTCCAACACGCGCCTAACATTGGGGCTCCCAATAACTAATAATCCCCTCCTCTCGTGCACCTGCTCGGACCCTGCTAATGTGTGGTCACATGTCCACTGACAGGACGAACGGGCGTGGCTGGACGGCAGGGCTTCTCATTGGCCTTTCGCTTCGAGCGACACGAACGCCGTTCAACCCGCCACTCTCCTCGCGGAGAGGGCGGATCGACCACGTCCGGTAAACCTGAAGCACTGTCTGTGCCTGAAGGTACCTCGACAGCAGGAACAGAGGGCGAAGCATGAGACATCTGAGATGTCCCACTCGACGCACCAGATCCCGAGACAGCAGCCCGAAGACGGCTGATCGTAGCCAGCAGCGCGCTCAGCTGATCGCGAACTGCGACCAACTCCTGCGTCCGCAGACAGCAGGCACACAACCTATCCATCCTATCGATACAATTCACTTTGAAGAGTAGAAAACTAAATAATCAATTTGTAACTAGTCTAGTACTTTAATAAAGGCGGCTGGCAGCTGACTGAACAGTGGTAAGTGGTAACTATAACATCCAAAACAACGAAACTGTCTCTGGCTGTTTTCAAAATAAACACGAAAATCTATGGAGCATACTATTATCAGCTTTATAAAAATGAAACACACGAAATGAAAAATGATAAGTAAGAAAAATAACTGAAATTACGTAGCTTTCAGCACAAACGAAATATGTGAAGTACGCGAGAATAAACCTCTTAAAAACAGAAGCAAACACGAAAATAAAGAAATTGATTGGCAATGAAATTTCACACAAATTAAATTATGCTACTTAGCGCTATGAACGATGTGACACTGGCGGCAGCAGACTGACTGATAACTAGCTGTAGCAACGGTCTCTGACTTGTTTTGAAATACACAAGTCGCAGACGAAAACTATACACAACAGTATTTGTCAACTCAATAATGGACTCACCACTCGTAAAGTTGGCTATTCTACATGAAAATATTCGAAATACACAAAGCTTTAATTCGAATTTTACACTTTCCACACTTAGAAGTGCCTGATTAGAGCACTTTACCCCTTCCACTAATTATCTAGTTCTTGCTTCCCCTCTGTAAGTCACCTAGCTAGCATAAACACGATTCTGAAGTATATTTATTATATGGAAGGATGAATACGAATTCTGTCTGATATGGTGATTCAGAACCCTAGTTACTAAAATTTAGAGTTTCCAGCTATCTCTATACTTGAAACCAGTGAGCTGCATGGCGAACTCAGATCTGTGATAAGCATTTTATACCCATAATCTAGATTAAGTAAGACTATATTTGTGTTGTCTTTGAAAGTCCTCCTATATCCCGTAAAATATTTTTTCTAGCTCAGAAATGTTTATAGTTTAGAAGAAATGCTTAATGCCACATCACTTATGAAGAATTGAAATAAAGAATGAAATAATGCACATCACTCGCAATAATTTCCGTGATTGTAGATGCTATGCATTTACAGTACAGTTAAAGAAAGGATGCAAATTATTGATTGTGCTGGCTTACCAATCTGCCTACTTCACAGACAACACACAAACTGAAAATATACTTCCACTACCTAAGAGCATCATAAACAGTCTCATAAGCCGATTGATGAAAAATTCTTAATTAAGTGGCTCCGAAGGAAGGAAGGAAGCTTGGAGTTTAACGTCTCGTCGACAGCGTGGTCATTAGAGACGGAGCTTACACTAGTAATGTTCGGTTAAGGATGTGGAAGGAAATCGGTCGTGCCCTTTCAAAGGAACCATCCCGGCATTCGCCTGGAGTGATTTAGGGAAATCACGGCAAACCTAAATCTGGATGGCCGGAGGTGGATTTGAACCACCATCCTTCCGAATGCAAGTCCAGTGTTACCACTGCGCCACCTCGCTCGATAGTGGCCATGAGCTAGTGCCTTCACTTTTTTATGTGATTGGGGGTGCTAACTTAAATAATATGATTGGCCAGGGACTTAAATATCACTCTTACTTTGCTAGAATTAATTAGGGCAGTTTTGTGGAATTTCTGATCTTCCTGAAAAGTCTGATTTTAGGGGTCCTTTACCTTTTTTTTCCCTAGAATATAATTTCGTTTACACACTCTCCTGTTTTTATGATTATAGATGTACTGCATCATTGTCGGTCGCAGGTCCAACATGAAAACTATGAAACATCCATGGTGGAATTCTGCATGTGGATGAACTCTTTGTGGATGAAAGAGAGCCTTACAAAATTTATCAGGCAAACAAAGTGGAGACTTATGAGGAAGCAAAATCCTCCATCAAAAAATACCTTAGAGGTTACATCAAATAAGACTTCTACAAGACTTTTGTACGAAAGATCCGGAAGTATATTCAATAAAACTGTGCTTCCAAAAACAATATGCAAGGCTTGCACTGACTAACCAAGAAAATTGCATTGATGTGGTTATGTATGTCTCAGAGCTACCGGTACTGAAATGTCCAATATCACCGTCAAAATCTCTTTAAGACACTCTGTACACAAATCATGGACCTCAACTACCCACCAAATATGAAATCTGTACATCATCAGACTCAAAAATAACGGAACATCTGGAGGAGATGGCATAACCTTATAACTCTAAAAGAACTTTTGCTCACTTGACGATCTCACAGAAATCTTCATAGACATGTGACGAGCGGTATGCTATAAACGGAACACTATCTTAAGTCTGGAAACGTAGACTCAACTACCCACTAAATAATTGGGTAACAAATTCGATGTTAATAAAGACAGTGGAATTTCCATAGTTTACGTCACTTACAAGACCTTCTCAGCTTGCCTTCATCAGAGAACTGCAGGGCAGTTTGACCACAAGATTGGATAATACCAAGAGCGATCCCTTGTAGATCACATTTTCAATTTGAAAACAAATATATAGGGTAACTAGAAGCTATCCGCTCATATATCTGTCTGTTGAGTTAAAAAAAAGGCGCATAATTGCATCAATCAACTGTCACTTTTCAATGTGCTAGAAGATCACAGACACAAAACACTAGGGCCTACTCCTCAACAAACAAACTCTTACTGATGTAATTTATATTGCTGTGTCAAAGCCTTTCGAGATAAATACCAGCGTGCAACATTGATAAACTCATTAGAGGATAAAAGAAAGAACGTAAAAATCAGAACTACCGTACTGTCATTATGTGGTCTGATGTTAAAAGTTCTTTGGATTTTGTACTTAAATAGATTGTAAAGGAAATTAATGGAACAAAACTTTCGATAAAATTTCAAATGTATGTATGTTTCTAATACTACAGTAAAGGAATCGAATGCAAGTCACAAACCAACTCATTTAAGTTGAGTTTAAATATTTGCAAAATTTGATGAGTTAAATATTGATGATCTTACTGTTGGTTTTTTATCATGCTATTACAACTGTGTCAACAGAAATCGTATTTTCTGTAATGAACAATACATGGACCCATGAAAACAGACCTAAGCCATTATCTTTTGATTATTACAAAATTCAATTTTAATCAAAACTACAATACAATCCTGAGACACTAAAAAATGTTAAAAAGCTATTTATTCAAGTAAAAATATACCGGTGATTCCTTCATTTCTCCTGGCGAATAACAACTTCGAAAAACTTACGGGTATGCTGCCAGGTACCAAAATCGACGACGGTCGATATTTCGGCAGTCGTCGATTTTGGTACCTGGCAGCATACCCGTAAGTTTTTCGAAAAAAAAAAAAACCCTACTTGATTATGTTTCACCATAGGCCTACTTAGATCAAATATTCACCATAACTGTATTTCATCATTGAAAATGTTGAGGGGATGACTATTACACTTGTTACATGTTCTGTTGACCATTTTCAAAAAGGAAATAAAGCAGGTTACGTAAATTAGGTACTATTATGTTGCATAACCAGTAGATTCCGCTTTCTCTGTCTGAAAATATGGTAACCCTAGTTAAAATACCAGTTTTTCAATTAACTATATCATAAGTGGGAAGATCATGAAAGCATACACAATTGCACCAAGCAACATTCCCACAAGAAAAAGTGAGGGTGTGTTTGAACTGATTCTGGTGTTTTAGCTTTACCAATCTCTCTACAGTTTTTCTCTTCCGTATTTTATAGAGCAAGATATCTGTTTGTAACACTGCACATCATCAAAAACTGGACGCTATCGAAAACTAATCTATAAACATTGTCGATAAGTCAGTTGTGAGTTTAAGACCGTAACTAGGATTAGTTTTATAAATAGCACTTTATATTGTTTAACATATGGTACAGTACATACTTCAGAGTTATGTAAGGCAACAGTAAGTAGTAGTGATATGTAGGCCTATATCTGTTTTAATTTGTCTTGCATAAACTCGTTTCTATCATAATAACACAGTCTGAAATATTTTTGCTGCTCGTATAATAGATTTCCAAATGCTGGTGAACAAGGTCAATGAGTATTTCGTCGTTCATTTTTTTTCATATTTTAAATGCGAAGACCACAGCTGTTGATCAAAAGACCCATGTGGTCACCCATAAACAAAACAAATAAATACGTAACAGCCCACCGTAAACAGCTGATGGGTCACGAGACCTTCACCAACAGTGTCAGACTATTCTTTCGAAGCATACTGACAGGCAAGCAAATTGACGCTGACGTCGCGTTGCCGTGTAACGTCGCTGCCTGAAAGCATCAAATGTTTATTAAGCTTATGGGACTGAACTATGGGGTCATAAGTCCCTAAACTTACAAACTACTTATCAACTAGCTTATCCTAAGGACGGCACAAATATTCAGGCCCGAGGGGGGATTCGAACCCCCAACCGTAGTGGCCGTGCAGTCCGTGACTGGAGCGCCTCAGTCCCTTCGGCCACCGCGGCCTGCCTTGAAAGCGTGGAAGAATATTTTCGACGTCGTGCGACCTGAATTGAAGTTGACGCTACGTTGCCTTCTGTGGGAATCGGAAAGATATATGCTACCATTCATTATGTGAATAGTCATAGTTTACTACTAGACTTGAGGGAAGAACAACGTTAAATTTAATTGACGGCGGAAGCAAACTTTATAATGCATGTTTTTGGTGAACTTTTTGTGGGAATTGGCCGGGAAGTGAAACAACATTTCAAAACACGACAACTATTTTCAAACGAAATTATAAACATCCAGACGCATCAGGCAATATTTGTAAGAAAATAAATAAGAGCCTGTTTGCTTCATCCATTACGATTTCCCATATTAAATTGTTAATAACGTCATTGATAACTGAGTTTTCTCTTTCATGGGCGTTGATTTGTCATTTATTTATTTATTAAGAATAGTGCTCCATCAGCTTACAATCTTACCCATATAATCTGTTTGCTTCAGTCTTTTCTACTACGCTATTATAAAACATACTTGTTGTTGGTCATCAGTCCCTATAAAACATAAACCATTTTTTGGTTTGAGAGATGCAACCTCGGTTTTAGGACACTCAATTGAAAAAAGTGTCATAAGTCGTAGTGGAACATTTGCAATTTACAGCTAAAACAACGTATAATACTGAAATAAAGATTACGACGTCACAGTTGCGCACAGTCCGCGTAACACTATAACATCACTGAGTGTGATAACAATAGTAACTTCCTGTGTTAGCAGACGACCGTTCCGTCAAATAAAAACTATCTTCCCGAGAAATCTTGACGTGACTTACAGTTTGAATTGGCCTTTATGTTCCATAGTTGCGTGTACAACAGAAAAAATAAAGATAATAACAGCATGCAACATAATTTGTAACGGGAACTGCAAGTTCATGAGATAAACTCACATGAAAATTACTGTAGAATGTGCGAGAGTATATTTCGAAACGTGTCCAGGAAAGTGGTTTGTCATATTACAAAGCAGAAAACTGTGTTATGAATCCTATAATCTGCAAAGAGTACACATACCGCAATGATAATGTTATGTGTATCTTGTTAGTAGGTACTTTTTTACACGCCTCAATGAAATCATCCTTCAGGGCTGCGTAAATAAATGTCGGGGATGATTTCACTCGCCGCTTGTTATAAATTGCTGTTTAAAATAGGAGGTCTTTGTAGCTCCTCCCTATAGCCAGGAATCTTAATGACGCTGTCGGTAATTATAAGTTTCCATAACAATCCACAAAATAATTGCGCCAATCATCGCATGCGCCCTACAACTTACGAAGTAAAATCACACGTGACAACTGCTTTCAGTTAAGCAGCCACTGCCTAAACAATTTCCTTCAGTTTTTCCATTTATAGCGTTTTATTTTATTTTTCAAATTTTTGCAAGACTCGTTGGAAACAGCGACAATTATCGAATATCCTTAATCTTTGATAAAAATAAATAAACTTCCAAATTGAGCGCATTCGCTTGACGATTGTACTCTGTACTACAGATTTTTTTTCTACGCCGACAGATCGTAAGCATGAATGCATGAGGATTTGCAGCGATTTAAACCATACGTCTACACCAGAGATTACTTGTCCACACGAAGCGAGTGGCGTGCGCAGTCTTTTGCGCAGTTTTTTTGTGCAGGCAGATCGTTGCGTCTGGCGATTAGCTGCGGCGCCACTTTAGCTACGCGTGTACCCCTGCATCATACTCTTTTTAAGTCAAGATATTGTTTTTCAAGTGCATGATTTCCAAATTAATGCCCAAGCGAAGTACTTAATTTGGATAATGGCATTAGAATCATGTACGTTTGCAATAACTGAGCATTCAGTATGCGGAAATATAGCAAGTCCAGATACTTATTGTTCGTAGTTAGTATGCAACTTATACGTTCATGGTAATCAGTGGCAATTCTTCTATATCTTCTAAATTCAGGTCTTCACGTGAAATGTAAAAGTTTCTGAAGTAAGACATATGAATTTGATATTAGTATGTATTTGACGTAATTGACGGTAAAAACTAAAAAAAATATTTAATTTAACTAATAATGCAAACAATGAATAACTTGCGGCAAAGATATCAATATGTTTAGAATATACGTAACAGTTGTTCATTTTCATATGAGAATCAATAAAATAATTTTAGACTTTAATGTTTAGAGAATACGCAGCTTCTTGAATTACCCACGTTTTTCTACAATTATCCACATTTTTCCCCCCAAGAATCACTGTTTTGAAGTTCATTGTATACGTCAACAAAGAAGAATCGAGAGGCATACTCTTTGGCAATGTAAAGAGAGCGTGGGCTTGATGCAACGTGTTTGTTATGTCATGGGGCGTATAAATATCGGAAGCGGTCGTCAGAGCTGGTCTTTATGCTTCGTGTGTCGAGGCAGGTAGACCAGTGGTCTGTTGTGAGTGATCAGTTTTTAGGATTACCACGTGGGAAGTGTTTATTTTTTTTGACGAGTGATAAGTCGTTTTGTGTGATATAGTATGGCTGATTATTTGATTTGTGGGGGAACCGGCTATGTTCCTGAAGACGGTTTGACAGGTGCTCAGCTATTTAGTAACGGAGATGGCCTCACGTACAATGACTTCATTATACTGCCAGGGTTTATTGACTTCACGGCGGATGAGGTCGACTTAACATCGGCACTGACAAAGAAAATCACTCTTAAAGCTCCGCTCGTCTCATCTCCGATGGATACTGTCACGGAATCTGATATGGCAATTGCCATGGCTCTTTGTGGAGGTATTGGTATAATACATCACAATTGTACGGCAGAATATCAAGCAAACGAAGTTCACAAAGTAAAAAAGTATAAACAAGGCTTTATTCGTGATCCTGTTGTTCTAAGCCGTGATCACACTGTAGCAGATGTAATAAGAGTGAAGAAAGAACACGGTTTTTGTGGTATTCCTATTACAGAAAATGGAAAGCTTGGTGGAAAACTAGCAGGTATTGTGACTTCTAGGGACATAGATTTTTTGAAAGAGTCACAGAACAGTTCATTGAAACTTGACAGTGTTATGACAAAGTTAGAAGATTTAATTACAGCATCAGCAGGAGTCACCTTAGAAGAAGCAAACAATATCCTGGAAAAGTCAAAGAAAGGGAAGCTGCCAATTATTAATGAAAATGGAGAGTTGGTGGCTCTAATCGCTCGCACTGACTTGAAAAAGTCGAGAAACTATCCTAATGCTTCTAAAGATGAAAATAAACAGTTGCTGGTAGGTGCTGCTATTGGAACAAGAGAAGAAGACAAAGTTAGACTAGAACAACTTGCTCAGGCAGGTGTGGATGTTGTTTTGATTGACTCATCACAAGGTAACTCAGTTTATCAGAGAGATATGATATTGTACATTAAAAAGGCGTATCCAGACTTACAAGTTATTGGTGGTAATGTTGTAACTGCAGCTCAAGCAAAGAACCTCATTGATGCTGGTGTTGATGCACTAAGAGTTGGGATGGGTAGTGGCTCTATATGCATAACACAGGAAGTGATGGCTGTTGGTCGGCCACAGGGTACAGCAGTGTACAAAGTGGCGGAGTATGCAAGACGTTTCAGTGTTCCAGTTATAGCAGATGGTGGTATTCAATCTGTTGGTCACATTACAAAGGCACTTGCACTTGGTGCATCTACAGTAATGATGGGATCCTTATTGGCTGGCACTTCAGAAGCTCCTGGAGAATATTTCTTTTCAGATGGTGTTAGGCTTAAAAAATATAGAGGTATGGGTAGTCTGGAGGCCATGAACAGGAAAGATGCAAAGGGTGCTGCAATGGACCGATACTTTCACAGTGAGACGGACAAACTAAAAGTGGCACAGGGTGTTAGTGGTTCTATCGTAGACAAAGGTTCTGTGCTTCGCTTTCTGCCTTACCTGCAAAGTGGACTACGTCATGGGTGCCAAGACATTGGAGCAAGAAGTCTCTCAGCACTGCGTTCAATGATGTATTCTGGTGAATTAAAGTTTGAGAGGCGGACACAATCTGCACAGGTTGAGGGAAATGTTCATGGCTTGTTCTCCTACGAGAAAAGGTTGTTCTGATACTTAAGACCTTGTCCAATCTTGTATCATGTAGACGACATGTTTTGAGGTAGCAAGTGGAGGTTGTCGGTAACAGGTGTTTTATATATTTTGACAGAAGAATTTGACACAGGCAGTTTTTTTAATTGCCTTATCAGTAATTTCAACAGAAATGAGAACAAACCTGCTAGTTCTGTTGGTAATTAGTTTTAACGTGTAAGACTGAATGTATCAAAGATATTCTGATTGTGCAGTAAGGTTCTATTATGGTCATGGTAGATTTGTCCAGTTTGTGTGTGTGTGTGTGTGTGTGTGTGTGTGTGTGTGTGAGCACATCTTGTTTACAAGTGAAGTAGGAAATGTTTAATGGGCTTTGGTTTAAAATACTACTTGTATTCCCGCTATTATTGTTTGTTCACTATTGTGTAGATTGTTTCTTGCATGATATGTCAACAATATTTATGTAAACAAATTTGAAATCTTAGAGCTGTGACTATTTTTTTCCTTGTCAATTACAAGAATTTCCAGGTTTTTAAGTGCTGTCCCTTTTCTTGCACAGAATGATCTGTCATGGAATTACGAGCAACATTTGTCAACGCCTCAGTATCCGTTCCTGGGATATGTTCCAACTTCATAGTGCAGCCACTGAGGGTGAGAATTTGTTTACATAATACATTTCTAATGTATCACTAAACTTGTCAGAATCTTGCCTTTGTTTGGAATATGATTTTAGAGTAGCATATTTCCAATATTTGTTAATTATGTTTTTAATAGTATGCTTTAGTAACATTTTCAGTTTGAACTGAATTGATAATGCATAAGACACTTAAATAATCCTTTGTTGAAACTAAGGGGAAAAGAAACTATGTAGTTTGAAAGTGGCACACACAATGAAATGTACTTAAAATTCAAATAACTGTTAATTGATATTTTAAAGATGGACAGGGTAACCAAACATTGTTCAGTGCCTGTTACTCTGTGGTCTGATTAACTCCACTTGTCAGTGTTACCATAATGGCTTTCAGCTGTGCCTGCTACCGATTAAGATAGTGACATGTAAGCACTGGATAGCCTACTGTGATGCTGATGGTTCTGGTTAGAAGTAGACATGTGTGAACTGTCAAATTATAAGTAATTTTAATCACACTATAAAGCCATGATTCTATTTTTTATAGTATTTCAGTTATGACTGGAGGACATGTTTGCTCGAGTCTGGGAAAGTTGCATATGGTATATGGGTGGCAAAAGATATCGTGATGTAAAACTGAGAGCATTTTGCATAGTGTTAAACTAGTAAAGCTTCCAGTATAAGCCACTTACAACTTTCAAATATTGGCAGCTTTCAGTTTTTTCTCATTGTGACCAAGCTGTTAGTGTACAGGCAAATTTGAATAATCATGTAGTTTGTGCAAATTGTTAATTATTAGGAATAACTTTATTAGAACAGTAGCTAGTAAATGTTTGAACATTATCTCGATGAAAAGGCAAACTGTTGTCGTGCAGAGTTGCAGGAGGTGGCAGATATAAGAAATAATCATTGTTAGTGGGGGGAAAAATTGTTTGTATTTTTCCTCCAACATTTCATTGCATTGAAAACTTAAATTTTGTTTACCGGTTTTATATGCTCATAAATGAGACTAGTGAAACATTTTAACAATTGTCTCGGGGATAGAGATGTGAAACCACATGAACAGTGGCAAATGAATTTTTTTTTCTTTCATAAGATAACTAACTCTACCTTTTTATATAATTCCCATTTGCCACTTGTCATAGCATGGGACCAGTTTTTGTATGCCATTTTTTGTAGAAAAATGTGACAGACTATGTGATAATTGGCTGATGTCTTTTCAATATTCTTCAGAAACATTTTTATTCTAAACTGCAAATTCACTTGCCAATTTGAATTGCACTTGGTTATTGATTACCTGAACTGAAAATCATAGCCACCTTTTAATCCATCACAGCTCCAGATGTTTTGGTTGTTATGGCATACTGCCTTGATGACATAATACAGATTTTCATGTATGTGCATTCAAAGAGCAAATTAATGCAATAATTTCACATCCAACAACCATTTATCTACATAAACAGCTAATAACTTGATATATCAACAGAAATTTTTGGATAGAGCAATATGTAAATTGAGTAAAAGGCAACTAATTACTTAAAATGGATATGTAGAGTACAGCAATACAGATTTTGATAAGCTTTCAAGCATTTAGCTCTTCTGGTAGTAGTACACATACTGTGATTAGTTTTCCCTTTATTAGGGGAATAACAGTTTGAGCGGTTGTGAGAATGTGTTTTATACTGTCAAAGGAGCAAAAGGCTTGAAAGTTAGCTGAATGCTGTTTAATTTTGTTGTCCACAAATTAATCTGCTATAGGTGAGTTGTTACCTTTTTTGTAGAGTATAAATAATAGCTATTATTAACAGTAGAATGGAAGAAGGTGCACACAATGGCAGTCTCAATGGTTATTCAGTGAATTTCACTCTCGCCTTCTTTAATTGCCTGTTTGTAAAGTTACTAGTTAATAGAAAGTTGACTTAATCGTGATCTTGACATGATGATGTTTTGTACTTAGGGTGTTGTGTGATTTCTGAAGTCTTAAAGAATTTTTGAACTAGTCCTTAAAATGGGATTTTGTACTTCTTGCTGCCACAGTCACTCTGTATTATGCAATTAAGTGATGAGAGAACTTCATTTTGAAATTGTAACTGATTGGGGGGGGGGGGGGGCAGTTTTAACTTCAGTTGCTGAATGAAGCATTTATAACTACAAATTGTAAGTGTACCTTTGTTGCATGATTTTCCAAAAAGTTGCCTTTATTGGCACCCATTGCTTTAACTTTACAGCAAGGTGTACTAGTATTGTGAAGAAATGTGTGTGTGTGTGTGTGTGTGTGTGTGTGTGTGTGTGTGTGTGTGTTTGAAACATTCTGTTCATTTTTCTCCTTTGTTTGACAGTATTAATTGCAAGCCATCACATTTAAGTGCACTTCTGATTTCCCTTGCATTGTTAAGGTGCCAATGTACAGTGACAGTTGGTGATTGTGTTACAGTATGTTGTAAATATTACACTAGAAATGTATGGTTTATCAATGAATGTCAGCCAAACACTACACTAAAATTACACCATGCATTTTAGAATGCATGCTAGTGTGCAAACAAAATGGAAGGTTAGATGTTCTGTAGTGAGCTTCCCGTGCTAAATAGAAACATACATGTAAATGTACAAAATGGACATGTAGACTTTTGCAGTCTACTCAGAACACCTACGCATATACTGGTACTATCAATGTGATGTTATCCCTCCAAGTTCAGTAATTTTGCAAAATTACTGGTAGCTCAACCCCCATGGTGTGCTGATAGTACATTTTATAGCATTTTTAATCTTTTAAAGTGTGCAAAATATTTTTGTAAATAATCTGCTGAAAAGCCCATTTTGTAGCAGGGCCTAGATCTTTCTCTTTAAAGATCTGTAAATGTACTCAAATTTTCAATCTAACAAGGGGAGTTTGTGAGATGGAGCTCACCAATTTGGCCCAACTTTCAGTAGCAGTAATTTGATGCCCCCCATGCATGTCTAGAATATTTCGTTTGAGGGAGGAAGGAAGGAAAAAAAGGTAGGAAAATGTAAAATCTCTGTAGTGTCTAAAACTGCAGAGCAACATGTCAACTGAATGGTTTGGTGTGATTTGTGGAGCTCAGATTTCAAATTTGTTGGTCCGGGTTAAATTCCCATTGCTGCCCATTTATTTCTAAACTATTTAATATTATGTTACTACAACTCAAAGTTAAAAGGTTAGAGTATATGAGCAAATATAAGTTTATGAAGAAAACTGTATCTGAAGGGGTGTCTAACAATGCACTTTTTGCTCTGTTCAGGAATAGTGATGCTTTGAGTTAGAGAGGTGGTGGGTGAAGTGATACATATAATAATAAATTTTATTGCATAACGCAGAAATCATAAACATGTAGATGACCTACTTGATATTAAGCTGTAGGTAATAATAATCACGATGAGACATTGAAACGCCATAGTAAACGGGTAAAATTTCGTAAAAGCTGCTGCTAGAATTAACTGTAAATTAGAAAAGTCCCATTATGGTTGGGACCTCAGTGGGCCTTACTGAATTACTGTAAAACTAATAATGATCCAGTTCCATACTTCTGCTTGAAAGTAGTATTAAACTATTAAAATTGGTTAGTTAATGGCAGTTAACCAGTCTTCATAATATTAGTGGTGTGTGTGTGTGTGTGTGTGTGTGTGTGTGTGTGTGTGTGTGTGTGTGTGTGTCACAGTGGAAAAGTTTCATACCTGTTTAATTAGGTAGAAGTGCTAGAGTATGATTAATTTGCCCTCAAAAGGACAATGTAGAAAACATGAAGTTATAAAGAGAAACCCTATATGATATTTGCGCAACATTATGTGCATCTATTTCACTTTTAGGTTTATATTTAAATTGTACATTGTAAGTTTTCATGGCCAGTTTCCAAACACCTGGGCTGGCAGGCTTGATAAGTAAATTTACTTTTACCAAAACTATTAAGCCCTAAAAGATTTAACAAGTGGAACGAGTTGTTCAAGTGCAGTAAAGAGGTATTTAACCTTTCAATTATTCCACATAAATGGTTATACTGTAAGCCTTCATTGCTTTAAGGCAGTAGCATAGTAAAATGTGAATTTGCCTTAGGTGTGAAAGAGGTACCTGAAATAGATCTTTGGTTACTCATTAAAAAAAAGTACTGCAATGTATTAGTCGTTTTTATACATGAAATGTAATATGTTCAAGGGGTCCATGCTGTTGTAATAAACTGAACACGTGTGGACACACAATTTAATTAGGCCATGTGGTGTCACTGAAGTCTGATGATTACATAATTTTTTGTTATGTAAAACCACCAAGATAATAAATTGGACATATTGCCCTCAAGTATGACACTTTTATAGTTCATGCCGATGCTTCAACCACATTTGAATTTTTTGTGGTATGGCTTACTTGTGTGTGTGTGTGTGTGTGTGTGTGTGTGTGTGTGTGTGTGTGTGTGTGTGTGTGTGTGTGTGTGTGTGTTTTTTTAAATGTTTGTTGAGATACTTACTGTGCAGAAGTTATCATGAAAGGGTTGTCCTTCATAAGGAATGTTTAACTGTCTGTGTTACTGTATTTGTGGTGTTGATGTCCAGCAAGTTGACCTGAAACTAGATTTTAAGGTATTTTTCTTGTTACTGTCAGATGATGTGATGTGACCTGGTATCCAGTGCAGTATTTGTTGAGCATAATTTTGTAGTACATTCCATTGGTTTGCATGCTTCCTAATTACTGAAAGTGTTTGAACATGTTGGGATAAACTGATGTTTTCTCTAAGTTGGTGGATTTTGCTCTATTGGCACTTAGTTGCTGAACTTGGTTCATAAATCTTTAAACACAAAAAATTGTTTTGTAAATTTCAGTATTTCATTTTTCAATTGCAAATTTGAATATTTCATGGTAAAGCATGCCTTCGGCAAATTGATGTAATATGGAATGTCCTGTAACGTTAATGATGCCAGTATTCAGGTTCTAACGAGTACAAATGAAATTAGTTGTTTGTAACTGAAACACAGCTTGACTTTTAGTTTTGTAAATTTTTTCTGCAAGAAACTTACTTAAAAAGCTCATTGTGAAAATTTTAGTAAAAGGAAGACTACATGGAGTTAAAAAAAAAATAGAGCATTGTGAGCCTGTAGTGTTTATTTGGTTACCTACTGACTCAGGTCAGCAACCGTTATTTGTATTACTTTTTGTAATGTTTCCTATCACTGTGTATTTTACCCTTAATTAGCTGTAATGTAGGCCACAACCTCTTCAGAATTGGTAAACTTTTATGGTGCTGTAGTGAACATATAAGCCAGTTTTATTTAGGCTTCAGTTCAGTGTATAAGAAAACTGAAAGCTGTTGAAATATTTACTAACAGCAAGCAGTCTTAATATCCATTAATCATTATTGTTCCAAGTTATAATGGAATTGGGACTGCATCTGGTCTAGTTTTTAATTACAAATCATTAACATATCCACAAAAAACTGTAAAATTGTTAAATTTAATGACCAGTTTTGGTATTACATTAATACAATCTTCAGGCTGTATACAAATAGTTACAAATCGGTGTTTTATTTATAATCATGTTCTACATATGTCATGTAAAATATAAAAGAACAAAAATATACAAATCTGCATTGGAGGAATATTATAAGGCCTAATGAATGGTATAGTAAAACAGGCTGTATTTGTCATTTTAATAGCCCCTTTTATAGTAACATTTATTAGGCCTTAATATATTGCTTCAATATTGGCACATGTGTATTTCTTGTTCTTTATATTTCATGACTTATCTATGTCACATTCTACATATCACTGATTTGCATCTTTATTTGTACAGAGTTTGAAGACAGTATTAATGTAATACCGAAACAAGTTAAGTAAAACATTTTTACAGCTGTTGTGTACGTTAATTATATGGAATTAACATAAAGCTCGTGTGTGTGTGTGTGTGTGTGTGTGTGTGTGTGTGTGTGTGTGTTTCAACATACTAGTGCACTGTTCTGACATTAATTTCTTAAAATAAGACTGGCTTAAATGTTTTGCATGTTGTAAAGGTTGTGGTCATGAATTATTTGAACTTAATTAGTTAACTGAAATGGTGCCTATGCCATATGTCTTAGAAATTTTTAATGAGTATATACATTTGTTTTTTGATCATGTTGCAAATTTCTAAATTGTGTAATAAAGTAATTCATATTTCTGATGTTCTTTTTTATTGTTAGCATATTTATCCTAGCCAAACTATATCCAATGAAATTTTGTGGTATACAAAACTGCTTTTGCTGTTGCATTGTAGCATGACAGTAGAAGGGATAAGTATTGAACTAGTTTCCTTCACTTTCTCACACACACACACACACACACACACACACACACACACACACACACACACACACACTTATAAACATTAAAATTGAGTTTTTTAAAAATCTTTAATATTTCAACAATTTTAAATTACATCACAAATTGACTAGCAGCATCTACATATATTAATCAGTCAATACTACACTGAGGTAGCTTTAGAGTCATTTGAAGCACTTGCTTTTTGGCCTTTACTTCTGCATCCCAAAAGCCACCGCATTATCAGAACATTTGGTGTTTCGCAGGTTAAGGATAAAACAAATGCACAAAAGAAAGACACACCTACGTGACCAAAGAAGTAAGCAGCCTGGAGGGGAAGGAAAAAAAAATTAGTAACGGTTTTTCTGTTAACTAAGAAAACAATATGATATGAAATACATACCAGTGGCAAAAACTCGACATGCATGGCAGTTTCACTGTCTAAGTAAATAGAATTCATAAGCAGTGGGTTCAGGAGGTAAACACAATATGTTAAACGGCTGAGTGGTACCCATCCTCTAAAGGACAGTATAGAGTTGATGATGCCTGAAATCAGAATTGCCTAATATTTAACATTTGGCTTTAGCATTTAGTACAGGGTTTTAGAGAAGTCATGGCTAATATTTTTAAGCATAGTAATCATTCCTTATTCATCAGGTCAAATGAAGAGTATAGTTTAACTAGTCTGAGTATGATCACACGCACAGCGTCAGTGTTCCACTGTGTACTACGTGCTATATAGGCCTATTATGCTTTTAATAAGATGTTTGTGTGCTAAATATCCTGTTCATTGACATGTTTTGCTACTCAACGTCACCCAGAGATAATTTAGTAGACATTAGAGCTGGGAACAGGTGAGTAGTCAGGTGTGGACATGTCGGACTAGCAGCTTCATGCCATTTTGCATGTTAATCATTCAGTATGCTTTGTGAGGGAAATCCTTTCTTTACTTACCTTTCTTGATGAAATGTAAGATTGTGTATTGTCATGAGGAACTATGTACTTTCATTACCTGAATTACTTGTTCAAAGAATGTGTGGCAAGTGGTAATTCTCAAATAAGTTTTTCATAGAAAATTATTTTGACATTGACAAAACATTTATGATCAGATTTCTATATACCAGCGTTGTTTGTGCAGCATGCTATTATGATCCACGAGATTCCCAGTGCCCATGCAGTTCTACTCAGGGCAACGTAAAGTGCTGCTGCAGTGACTGATATGTCACGATTGTAAAGGCCAAATAATGTGGTGACATTGAAAGCAGATCCCAGAAGCCACACCAATAACAGAGTTCTCTGAAACAAAAGTTAAATTCAAAAGCAATTTCAAACACACATTTGATTCATTCTATAAGTTATGTAGTGAACTGTCAAAATGTCAGTGTCTGATCTTATCAGTTACCTATATTTACAGAGAAAAATTATTGGGGAGGGCAACCTTAAATTGCAGTTGAAACTGCCATGAAAAGGTCACAAACTGATACGTCTGCACACACATTTGCAAGTAAGACCATAGACATATTAATCAGGTGCAGTACTTTTTAGTATGACAGCCACAACCCAGAGATATCAGTAACCAAATCCCATTGGTTGGTGTGAGAGAGAGAGAGAGAGAGAGAGAGTGAGTGTGCATACTCCAAACTGCCTCAGCTCATTAATAGATGGCTTGTAAAACAGCATAGTTGAAAAATTTAAATTTCTGAGGAGCAAAAGATAAGTTGTCAATTTGGTTGAAAATAGCTGAAGGTGAAAATAAATGATTAAAATTTAATAATGGTTGCAATGGTACAGAGATTTTACACTGTAACTTGTGCAGATTGCATGGATTCTGTCAAAATTGGCTGCAAGGGATTAATTTCAATTATGCTAGACCAGTTTGGGGTTAAATGTTAGTCTTTGGCAATACACGGTAAGTATTGTTGTGTGCATACTGCCACACACTTAGTTTTACTGGCAGGCCAGGCACAAGGTGTTAGGCCTGAGGCTTTGGTGTGACTGTTGGCAACCACGCAGCACTTCGTGTGCAGTTCGGCTGTGGCCACCAGCAACCACACAGCTCAATGTGTACTGCAATCGATAATGTGAATGTGTTTTTAACAATGTTACATACATATGGTGAACTATAAGAATTTCCACAGAATGAACACACAACCTGGCCAGAGTGCTCAAAGGAAAATCTTTTGCGGACTTTGTATAGAGAATTTTGTGTGCAGTATCTTAATGTCACATTTACCTTTTTCAGCACAAGCTCCCCTTTCAAGTAAACAACAATATAGCCTGTAGCTACACCAACTAAATGGGGTCCAATACGAGTCCAAGGTGGATCGTATAGAGTGCTAAGCATTGCAAATTGTTGATCCAGCCTGTAGACAAAATCGTGTCAATTAAATACAACAGAAAAAGTAAATTGTTCACCAGTATAAAATTTTTGTGTTGAAATACTTACTTAGGGATGTAACTGTTGATATATGAGGAGTAGAAAGTTACTGCCGAAGAAGTCACAATTAGGGACCCCAGAATAACAACACTCAGTAAGAAGTAGCTGAAAGAATGTCAATGAACTTTTAAAAATACCATATTAAATTAATCTCCCCCCCCCCCCCCCTTCCACGACATTACCAGCACTAAAGCACATATATTTGGCAGAATATTACAAAAATTTCTTAGCTTAAAAATTTATTAAGAGTGAATTCGGAAATTTCAAAGATTTCCATTATACATAAATAATTTAACAAATAATTATAGACTAAAATAGTTTTTTTATATACTAAAGTGCACCATATGTTAGATAGTGTTTTAAATTTTGCATATCCCTTCAATATGTAAGAGTAATTTTTTCCCCTAAGAGTTCAGGCATCTCTAAATTTGGCTAGAATGACCTTATAGTATGTGATGCATCATGTGATGTCCTGTTATCAGTGCTCAATCTCAACATTACTTTTATTCTTAGTGAAATTGTCTCTTGTTGAGGTGTTCTCAATGAGATAAGTGTCCATTATGGAGATATATGTTCCAAAATATCTTTTATTTATCCTCAAAAACATGTATTATCTCGCAGTGCATAATTTAGTCCTTTTATTTAATGAGTTTCTTTGGTGTTAATAATTCTGGGGAATTCTGTGAATGCCCTCAGATTTTTTAGTATTGCATTATGGCATTTGCAGATGTTGTGTGGAGGGGGAATTATGACCAGTTTCTTCTTTTGTATTTTCTGACATTGGAGAAGCTCAAAAAAATTTTTTTTGTAACTTTTAAAACTCCTCAATACTGATTGAGCTCTCTAATATTGGATCCAGAGAAAATGTACATACTTCAAACACTGAAGGGAAAAACTACAAAATTGTTATACAACCAGTGAAACTCCATTTAAAATTTTCAAAGAATTTCTATGTGTTACATGCTGTGATCTCAAAACAATCTGAAAATCATGATGAAGTTTGAAAATAATTAACCACTAAGGATGTCTTGATCAATGTTAACTCCATGTCTGCTATACAGTGTGGCATGTGTGTGTAGACTGGATGTAATAAGGATATTGGACTACTCAGCTGGTGAAGATTGTCGTTGGGGGTCTTGTTACAAATTCTGAGCTGCACAAGAACTAAAGCAGTTACGTACACAATCATATGAATCAACCCCACCCCCAAACACATACGTGGAAGAGTACATTTGAAAGGGGTGATGTGTATTTTCACAAGATCTGATTATGGTAGCTTAGATTGCTGCAACCAGTCACAAATAAAATTGTAATTACTGATCTTGGCAGTTGAAGTTTACTTCTGTATTTCATGAAACATTCAGACTACAAGTAAAACACACAAATTTAGTACATAATCACGTGTGAACTTTACACAAAACCTTCTTTCTTGCTGTGTACATACCTGCTAGAGAGGATGAGAAGGAAGCTTGCAATTATAAAAAATTGCATATCATTTGATAAGTACCAACTCCAAGACAAACACTGTAAAAGAAATATTGTTTACAATGTAGCAAGTGGTATGAGTAAACATAGTTGTAGATGACAGACAGCCTACTCTAATGACCATGCTGTTGACAGGTTGTTAAACCCTAAGATAGCCTAGGAAATCTGCCTGATATATCACAAAACAGCTTGGTTATTTAATAACATTATCCATTTCATACATCTATATACTGTAAGTCAATTGTATTCAGTTTAATAGGATGAAATCTGCTCGATTAGTCAAGGGATGCTTGGAAACTGCACTGCCTGGCAAAGCAGTGAAGCAGCCAGAAAGAAGGGAGGAAAGAAATGCAACACCCAGCACTGTCATTTCAATGCTAAAAATGGTGTCAGATTTACAAAGAACCTGGTGGTATAAGTTTTATCTGCATGACATTACACTCCATCTAGCCTGGATGCAGGCCCTGATTTTTTTTAGGTTAACTGTTATATGCTTCTGAGGCTAGCTGGTTGCTGTTGTCAGAGATTGTCACCAACAGAACATGAGAGACCGATCTGGGGCATACCTCAGCATGATGCAGATACCTGCCACACATGAACAAACATTGTGGTGTTGAAAATGGCACCATGCTACATTTCCACAAACGTATTTCCATGTAATTTGACACTAGGCCACTGTTATGTCAAAATACCACACAAATCTGGATATTGTATGATTGCTGGAGATCTGCACTGGACCAATTTAAGACCACCTTGGCGTGATTTATGAATACTTATGGCTATTGATACCCCCATTTACCTCATGAAGCCTTCTGACAACACTAAACATGAACAGAAATAATGCACACAGATCATTGTTCTAGCTGTCATTGACAATTCCAGTTCTAGCCCTGTTGATGGTATGCATCCCACTCTACATTGTCATTTGGCCATTGAACCATGGCAATTCATTTTTGTCTAAATTAATAAATCAATTTTATACTAGAAAGTAGCAAGTAGAATACAAATAATTGGGGTAGTAAAGGCAAAGAACAAGCTATAAACAGCACTACAAATAAAAAATTACATTGCAAACAAAAGTTAGTAATAATCTAGGTCAGTGGTTCCCAATCTTTTATAGTGTGACACCCACAATCTTCCTGGTGGAAAAAAAATTGTGACCCAGTATAACAGAACATATTACATGTCCAAAAACAACTTTTTTCCCCAATAAAAATTTGTTCCATACAAATCAAATTTTAATATCAGTGTGATTTATTAGGTTGTTAACTCTTGGTATTAATACTACTTTTTGTAAATAGATTTAAGTCATTGGCTTTGTGTGTAAAACTATTATCTACACTGTTTATTCTGATAGGGGGAAAAACAAAAACAAAAAAACTAGGAAATGGATGCTTGCTTAAGGAGTAGTTGTGAATTACATTAATTCCTTCATAGCCATATTTACAAGCATTTGATACTACCCCTTTTCTTATTAAAAATGAAAATGTAAGAATTGTGACACTTCTATCAAGGAATCTTCCTCCTCAGATTCTGATAGTTTTAGCTTATTATGGTTGCCCTATGTATGACATATATTCTTACCCATAACTATTCATGAGAAATTCTTGAAAAGTATTAAGTGATACTCCTATATAAACAAAACTTTACCCGTGAAATATTAGTCTATATTTGTTATCATTTAAAATAAAAAAGCGGTGCAGTGTAATTATGACTTTTCTTTATGTGTTGAAAAATAATATTGTGAAACTAATAAGTCCTACAAACATGCTTTTACTTTTTTCAGTCCGTAAAATATTTTACTTCGATATTTTACAGTGGTCTGGAGACACACCTGAATGGATATTGCAATTAATGGGTCGTGACCCACAGTTTGGGAACCACTGGTCTAAGTGTATGCACATTGTGTCTTAAATTAATAATTCTGTTATAATTAAATATATGTGATGTGAAACAAAAGACTTGATAACAGATTACAGCTCAAGATTAATTTATCTGCTGATTTGAATCAAAATGTTGTGCCGATTGTTGTGGTTTTCCTTTTGAACACTGGTTTGATGCAGCTCTCCATGCTATTCTATCTTGTGCAACCTTTGTCATCTCCGAATGATGACAGTAAGCTAAACTCATTTCAACCAACTTACTAAATCCTTCATCTTGTGTTCTCTCTCTGTGACCCCCCCCCCCTCCCCTCACACTCACTTCTTTTCTCTACTACAGTGTCTATTCCGTGATGTTTCAGAATGTTCTACCTTCTTTTAGTAAAGTTAGTGCACAAATTTCTTTCCTCTAAAATTCTCTTCAGTGCTATCTCAGTAGGTATGTTATCTACCAATCGCTTCTTCAGCATTCTTCTGTATCATCATCATCTCAGTTTCATCTCTCAAATCTTCCCATTCAGCTTCTACTGTTTTACATTTCTCCATTTCAATCAGTATATATACATATAGTGTCTGTTCTGAAAGACCAATCAATAGTTGCCCAATGCTCTCTTTGGAACTCTCAAAAATGCCAGGTTCCTTCAATTTATCCAGATCCTGCAACTTGTTAACCAGTAAGATATGGTCAGTCTATATCTGGGCTGTAGTACATCATGCAATTTAAAATCTGGTTCCAAAATCTTTGTTTTATGATTATGAAATACATCTGAAATTTTTTTCCAGTTCTCTTCTGCATCTATAACTACTTTCCTGAGTGTTAAATCAAGTGTTGGTAATGTTTAGATTATGCTATGTGAAAAATTATTCTAGGCGACTTCCTATTTCATTTCTTTTCCTCAGTCCATATAATCTGTATTTTTCCTTCTTGTTCTTTTCTTACCACTGAATTTCAGTCCTCCGCCACAATCAAATTTTCCTCTCCCTTAAGTGTCTGAATAATTTCCTTAATCTCATGATACATCTCATCATTGGCAGTGATAATTGGCAAATAATCTTGTACTATTGTGTTGGATGTTTGCTTTTTGTCTATCTTGGCTATAATAATGTGTTCCCTGCCCTGTTCATAGCAGCTTACCCACATACCCATTTTCTTATTCATTATGAGACCCACTCCTGCTTAACCCCCAACTGATTTTATATTTGTAACTCTATGTTCACCTGACCAGAAATCCTGTTCATTCCTCCGTCAAACTTCACTAATTCCCACTATATTTAACTTCAACCTGTCCATTTCCCTTTTCAAATACTTACCTATGTGATTGATTAAAAGATAAAATATTCCATGCTTTTATTTGTAGAACCTCATTTTTGTTTTTATGACATCCCTGAATGTCATTCCCACCTGGACATCTAAATGGGGGATTATCTTATCTCCCAAATATTTTACCCAATAGGACGCCATAATCATGTATCCATACAGTAGAGATGCTTGTCTGTGGGGAAAGTAATGAGTGTAGTTTCCCCTTGCTTTCAACAGGTCACAGTAATTGTACCTCAACACCACTCTGGCTGATGTTATAAGATCAGACCAATCACATGGAGAAACTACTCAAAATGCCCCTATTCATGTGGCCTCTCCACAGACACCCCTCCATTGTGGTTGCACCTGTACAATTAAGGTACACAAGCCACCCCAGCTTGGCAATGAATAATACATATTATTTAATTTAGTAGTGAAAATAGGGTCAAGAAATTTAGCAAAAAAAAAAAAAAAAAAAAAAAAAAAAAAAAAAAAAAAAAAAAAAAAAAAAAAAAAACACCACAAGACGCTGTGTTGAGGAAACAATAAGATTTAGTCAGAAGAGAAGTTACTATGTACTTTAACATATTATGATACAGTTACAGTAGATTCCAAAAACAAGGAACTTCTGAGAAAATTGCACACACTATAAAATAAATCATATTTGATCATAAACATCCCCCAAACAATACAGCATGGTTGTTACTATGAGTTCTTCACAAGGATACTCAGTATGTGGCAAAGTAAACATGAAAGCAAGCACAACAGGAAAGTATAGTACCAATAATACAGCCATCAAACAGAAGATAATTACAGTTACTGCTGCACTGGACATCAAGATACAGTTAAAACATTGCACAATTGTAAATAATATTTCACTGAAATGTAATAGTAGAGTATACATGATTTGAACTTACTTTACATCAGACTTTTAAGGAGGGAAACACCAGGATAAGAAAAACATCAACGCAAAACTTGTAAAGCTTAGGAGACAGGTGAATAGTGAAGCACTGGTGCGGACTGACGATATAACTATCTTGGGAACTGATTGACTAATATTGTAAAAATAACAAAGACAATAAACATTGCACCTTCAGGTATTATACATCGAGATTACTTAGTGGGCATCCCAAATGGTATATTTAATAAGTATTTTGTTACTTCTATTGGCCAAACAATCTCCATGTCAAGCAACAGCCACACAATATGCTAATTTTGATTTGTGGAAGCGAAGTAACAGGAAGTGAACATGCTAAATGCATGTTGGAGGATAAATAGTCACTGAAGTGGACTGGCACATATAATGTGCTCAAAATAAATACCAATTGAGCTGGTACAGTGATTAGCAGACTGGAATCACTTTCAGGAGGACAGTAGTTCAAATCTGTCTCAGCCGATCCAGATTTAACTTTCCCTAAATAAACTCTAGACAAATGCCTGTATGGTTCTATGGAAAGGGCATGGCTAATTTCTTTCCTCAACGAAACAATCTGAGATTATGCTCCATCTCTAATGACCACACTGACAACTGGATGTTAACCCTTTTATAGGTTTGTGGTCGATATTTTAACCACAGGATATAATGTTCAAAATCTCTGCTAACTGATGCCTGTCATAGGCCCTATCGCATTCAGCTACTGTGAGGGGATGATCTTTGCCTACGAAAGCGACCACAACGAGCTTACATCGTTTTATCAACAGATGGCAGCACTTGCTATTGTCTGTGATTGATAAAGTAACTACAAAGTGGTGTAAGTTTTTGATGAATGGCTTATGTAGTAATTTTCAAAATGAAGTCGATTTATTATGATTTTATGTTGTAATATAGATATGGTGAGAGGACTTTGCCTCCAGAAGTACCATGTCTAGTGCTACTACTGAAATGATCGTGTTTTTTTTTTTTCCCCCGTGGATGCCAGGAGAGGTAGATGACCTTAATTTTTCAAGAGTTTACATAATATTTCGCTTCTAAAGAAATATTTCTGGATAGATTATATTATGTTGTTCTGTTATCTGAGTATTTACTTGACAATTTTATCAAACAGCTTCTGAAATTTAGTATTTCGCTTAGATGTTATAGGCTATTCTGAAGAAGCTGCATCTCACGTTAGTAAGGAAGGTGAACGATTTGTGAGCAGTGAACTGTATATAGCACGGGAAGCAGAAGTACTAGTTTTCTGTGCGGTGATTACGTCTAATTTTGTTGGTAAGTCTTTACACTTACAAAATTAAATTGATTTATTATGATACTATAGCATAATGCAGATTCAAATAAGCTGCCTCTTACTTATACAGTAATTGAAGTTTCATAATGAAAGCAATATATATATATATATTTTTTAAATTAGGTCATAAGGAGGTGTGCATTTTGCAGTACATGAAGCAAACCTAAGTGTAGTAATTTGGCATGCACTACCTCCAATGTAGCTTTGTGTAGGCAATGCTTTGGACCCTTCCACCAGCAGAACTAAAGAACTGAACAAATGTGATTTGTAATTTTATATATGACTCTTTTGTATGTATTTTTATAGTTATCTTGTATCACTTGCAGTGTAACTTTGTGCAGACAATGCTTTGACACATGTCTGTATATGTTTTATGTATTTTTATGTATGTATGCAAAATAAAAGAAAGGAAATGACAAATAAAGATTTATTTCTTATTTACTGCTATTGTCATAAAATACCTCATTTTCATGAAGTGGTTAAATTATTGATCACAAAAGTAACTGTTCTACAGAATGGATTGTGGTCAATATTTTGCCAAGTATAAATATTTATACTATTTAATAATAAAAGATTCTTCCAATCTCAAATATTTTTTATGTGTTTTGGTAAAATAAGTAATTTAACTAACTACATTTCAATTCTCTGATTTAAAAATAAAGTTTTGCCCTATAAAGGGTTACATCCTGATCTTCCTTCTAAAGATATCTTCAAATATCTTGCCTACATTTTTAATTGCAGTATTAGAGAGAACATGTATCCAACTGCACTCTTGTGTATAGAAGCAATCTCAGTTTATAGACTAATATCAGCAGTCCCAACCTCTAGTAAGCAATCTAAAACCATTATCGCAGTCTATGTGAGATGCAAACTGCTTACACAATCAGTGTGTGTGTGTGTGTGTGTGTGTGTGTGTGTGTGTGTGTGTGTGTGTGTGTGTGTGTGTGTAGGTGTGTTTTTTTTTTTTTTTTTTTTTTTTTTTTTTTAAAGAGCTACACATTCCATCTAGTACTTCCCATTGTTTGCTTAAATCATAACAACAGTATTATGAAAAATGTAGATTTCTACACACCATACTGATGACACATTGAGTCTCAGGCACGAAACAGCAAGGTAAGAAAACTATTAACACACAAGTTGTAAACCTTTGTAAATAAATTAATAGCAAAGGAAACTGCAATCTGTTATAGGTAAAACTAATTGTCAAATGTTACAAAATAGCTAAGACATTGAACAGTGGACCATCAGGTATTACACATGAAGGTAATGTAGTGCAAATCCTAAACATTTTAAGGTAATTTATTTAATAAGTATTTTGTTTTCTCATATTGGCCTCAGAGCGAGTTAATTGAAGTGGAAAGGACATATCTGAAAAGCGCCATCATCAATAGTGGACAGACAAATATATGTTCAATGACAATAAAAGCAACTACAAAGAAACCTTTTGGTAACAGAAGAAATACTCAGAATGATCGACAAAAGAAGGAAGTACAAATATGTTTGGGGAGTGTCTGGATCACAATAGTACAAATCCCATAGGAATGAAATAGATGGGAAGTGCAAGGAAGCCAAGGCAAAATGGCTGCAGGAAAGATATGAAGAAATAAAAAAGGAAATGATTGGATGGACTGATTTAGCATACAGAAAAGTCAACACATCTGTAGGTGATATTAAAAGCAAAGTTAGTAGCATTAAGAATGGAATGGAAATTTCACTGTTAAATGTAAAGGAGAGATTGGATAAAGCAGAAGGATACATTAAAGGTTTCTATGAAGTAGAAGCTTTTTCTGGTAACATGATAGAAAAAGAATTGGAGGTTTGTATGGAAGAGATCCAGTATTATAGGTGGGGTATAAAAGAGCTCTGGAAGACACGAAACAAATAAACCATTCCAGCAAAATTTCTAAAATCATTTGTGGAACTGGCTATCAGACTACTATTCAAGGTGGTGTGTAAAATATGAAATGGATGACATATCATCAGACTTTCAAGAAAATATCATCCACACAATTCTGAGAATATGAACAGCAGATAAATGTGAGAACTATCACACAATGCTTAACATTTAATGCATTTCAGCTACTGATGATAATAAGACACAGAAGAATGTAAACAAGTGAGGACCTGTTAAACTGGGAAAGATAAAGGTTCCAGGAGCCAATCCTTACATTGAATTTAATAACTGAAGCAAAATGGGAGAGATATCACTATATATTCAACCCGTTTACATGGGCGCCTAAAACCAGATTTTGTAAACTGATTTTCCAAATCCGCTTATGGTTCGTCATGTAAAAGCTCCATAATCGACTTCTGTAAAGCAATTTTCCAGTTCCACAATTGATTTTTGTGCCCATGTGAACGCAAGTGTTTTTGAAGCATTCTTGGCTTGTCAGTTTGTATTTGTTGTTAAGAATTTTCAGCACATTTGGACACAGTGACATTTTCTACCATGAAATACAAGTAGAAATATTAGAGTGAACATCAATCTGTGTATTTAAGTAAGGGAAAATAGCGATTGTGCTAACTAAATCAGGAACTGAATCAGCTGCTTTTCAGCTTTGCCATATTATGTGGGCTAGGAAATCCAATTCGGGCTGTGACATACAAACACGACAGTGAAAAACAGTTTATTAAAATTGGTTTTTGTCTTCCAGGTGTGTTGCATGTAAACGTAGTAATTCATAGGACCTGTTAATCCAGAAAAATGATCATCAGAATAAAATACAAGAAATCAGAGCTCAAACGGAGAGATTCAGGTGTTCTTTCTTCCCGTACGCTATTTAAGAAAGGATAAATAGTATAAAGGTGGTTCGATGAACCCTCTGCCAGGCACTTAAATGTGATTTGCAGACTATCGCATGTAGATTTAGATTTCGACAATGTAAAATGGTGTAAGATATTTAAAATTCTCAGAAAAATAGGAATTGGCTATAGGGAAAGAAGAGTAATATATAGTATGTACAAGAAGAAAGAGGGAAATAAGCCTGCAAGACCAAGTATAAAATGGTCAGACTAAATAGAATCTAAGACAGGGATGCAATCTTTTGCTCTTCTGCTCAATTTATAGATTGAAGAAGAATGACAGGAATAAAAGAAAGGTTCAAAAGTTTAATAAATTCAGGGTGAAACACATATCAACAATAAGATTTGCTGATGTCATGGCTATCCTTCGTAAATGAAGGATCTATTGAATTGAAGAAATAGGCTAATGAGTTTAGGATCCATATCCTAAACTCGTAACTGAGAGTAAACTGCAAAACAACGAAAGTAATGAGAAGCAGCAGATATGAAAATAGCGGTACACTTAACATCAAAATTGATCATGAAGTAGACAAAGTTAAGGAATTTTTCTACCTTGGAAGCAAAATAACCTATGACACACGAAGCAAGATGGACATAAAAAGTAGACTAGTATAAGCAAGTAGGGTATTCATTGTCAAAGAGAAGTGTACTTGTATCAAACATTACCTTTCAAGTGAGGAAGAAATTTCCGAGAGTTGGCAGCACAGATTTGTTTGGGCATTGGAAAATGGGAATAGAAAAATAAAATAATAATAATAACAACAACAACAATAATAATAATAACCATTCACAAGAAGAAGGGACAAAATGATACGACATATGTTAAGACATAATGGAATAATCTGTAGAGGGTAAAACTGTATGGGAAGACAAATACTGGAATACATCCAACAAATAATTAATGAACATAAGTTGCAATACAAAATCAAATGTTTATAAACCTATAGCAGCAAACCACTGTGGTCATCAGTCCCTAGACTTACAAAATTACTTAAGCCTATTCTAAGGACAACACACACACTCCCTCGAGGGAAGACTTGAACCTCCAGTGGGAGCAGCTGCACAGTCCCTGTCATGGTGCCTAGGACTGCACGGCCATTCCCGTACTGCCCCATTCCACAGAATAGTATTTTGTTGCCCACCAAATCTATGCAATATTCTTATTTGTCTCTATTCCACCTCTGCTTCTGACCCGTTGTCTAATGGCTCATATCCCTGCCAACAGACCTAGATGAAACACTTGTCCCATACATCTTCTCATCGACAACTACTCTGGTCCCATCACAAGCATCTCTTATTCTATCAAAGGCAGGGCTACTTGTGAAAGCACTCATCTGGTCTACAAACTGAGCTGCAACCACTGTGCTGCTTTCTACATGGGCATGACATCTAATAAGCTGCCTGTCCATTAGCTAATGAAAAACTGTCATCAAGTGGACAAGTCAGTTGTTGAACGTGCTGCCCAACATGTTTTGGTTTACTTCAGTGACTAAATCACACTCTGCAGCATCTGGAATATTCCTACTAATATCAGCTTTTTTGAATTGCACAAACGGAATTGATATGATTTTTTTCGGGGAAGCCAAAACAGTCTTGGTCGAACCCGCCACTGCCCACACCGAAACTAAGTTTATTGTGCGGTATCGCTCCCTGTACATCTAGTAAAGCCAACCAATGCCCTTGAACAGTGCAAGGAGTCCCTTTACCAGTTCTTTATTAGACACAATTTCTTCGGGTCTGGTAGTGCCAAATGTTCTGTGCCTTTTACTCTCCAATGCAATGCATTCGAAGATTAGATGTGATGCAGTTTCATCACCGTCACCACAGATCCTACATTTAGGGTCCTCTTCTGTTATACCCATTGTATGTAGGTGTTTTTTGAAATTCCCATGGCCTGTCAGCAATCCAACCATGAGTCTAATCTCTCTCCTGTTCAGGCCCAGGATTCCAGAGCTTATTTTAAAACATGGCTTAGGCATCATTACCTAAAACATGGCTTAGGCATCATTACCTTGCCATGTTTTTGTTGATAGACTTTGGTCCAATATTCTACGTGCTGTCTTCTGAGCCAGTTACGTAGCTCAAATTTGATCATTGCGTTGGTGATTGTCAGGACAGGTTCTGGTCCAATAAATGGAGTCTCTGCCCCCATCCTGGCTAATCTGTCAGCATGTTTGTTGCCACTGATCCCTGAGTGGCCAGGGACCCACAATAGGTTTACTCTATTGATTTCCCCTAGCTCCACCAGAACCCTGTGACATTCTGCAACAATTTTAGACTTTGTTGCAGGAGCTGCCAGTGATCTCAGGGCTGCCTGGCTGTCTGAATAGATATAGATGCTACGATCTTTGTAGCTCCTACGCAAATTCTCCTCCACACACGCCCTGATGGCAGTGATTTTGGCCTGGAATACTGAGGCCAGTTTCCCTAGAGAGATGACACCCTCCAGTCTTGGCTGCATCCCGTATACCCTGGCCCCAACACCTTGGTCTGATTTTGACCCGTCAATGAACCAGACAATATCCCCCATATGGTGTCGAACTATTTTCTCCCACTGCTCCCTACTTCCAATTGTTCTATTGAAAGGCTTGTTGAAGCAGTATGGGGTTATAATATAGTCGGCTGGAATTTCCCCAACCTTTCCTATATTTACCTCACTCACTATTTTAGTGTGTGATTCCGGATATCCCAAAGAGTTCCAGTTGTTGCCAGTTTTGAGTCTGTATGCACCAGCCGCTGCCTACATCTTGACCCAAAGGTGTAATGGGGGCATATCCAGCATGGTTTCCATCCCAGCAGTTGGTGTGCTGCTAATTCCGCCTGTTATGGCTAAGCAGGCTAATCTCTGCACCTTACCAAGCTCCTTAGCAACAACCTGCTGTTCTACCTTCTTCCACCACTCGACTGCCCCATAGGTGATCCTGGGTCTAATCACCGTGGTGTATATCCAGTGCATACCCTTGGGGCTCAGGCCCCAATTTTTGCCACAAGCTCCCCTGGTACTTACAAGAGTACCTTTTGCCTTGGAGCAAAGCAGAAACGAGATCTCTCCCAAGAGAGGATCAGTTAAGATATCTAGGGTTCTGAAATACAGTCATCAGCAGAATGAAGAAAAATGGTTCGATGTCTTTCTGTCAGTTCTACGGAGTGGAGACAACAACATTACAACAACTGAGATAATGGTAATAACAGAACGTTGCTACAAAAGGGGTTCGTGTTGACTTGTGTTTACCACCCGAATTACACAGGCAGTTGGGTTCAAATAGTGTAGTGAGCAGGTATTTCATTGCAACAACAATGTGATTTACCTGAAGCTATGGTATGGGGAGTCATAGAAAGATTGGAAACAGGACAGAGACTGTGGGAGGGCCCCAAAGTTTAATTTACAGGATCTGGATGTGATTTCAGACAACAGGAACCATTAAAAGAAGGCAAGGCAAAGGCCATCCACAGGTAAGATCATCAAGAGAAGGCCGTTTTCTCCGGTTTACAGCTGATCAAGACAGGAAGCTGAATGCAACTCAGCTATAATACACATTCCAGGCAGTAACAGGACACACAGTATGAACACAAACAGTCTGAAATCGCCTTCGGAAATGTGGCCTCTATGCATGGAGGCCTATGGTGTGTGTCCAATTAAAGCCATGACACCGTTTAACCTAGAGAAACTAGGCAGAGGATCATCAGGATTAGAGTCTTAACGAATGGTCAAGGGCTCAGCATTAATTTCTTGAATATGGGCTTGGTGAACCTGGGGTCCTGAGCTGGGGACCATGTCGTGCTAACAGTTCTCCATACTGTAAGCTCTATGTGGGCTTCAGTGACCACTATTCGGCACGATGGCGGAACATTGTATGATCCAAAGCCCAGGGATCTTGGCTTAATCACCCAGGTTGCGAGGACAGTATAAACCTCTATATATAAAAAAAAAGTCAACCTCAAGGTGTGTTACTTGCTGAGGAGATGCATGGCTGTTGAGGTTAACAGTCACTAGTGGGCAACCTCTGGGGAACCCGGCATACCTCAGTTGTATTAAGCTTCCCCAAGCAAGCGAGGCTCTGCTTGGGTAGACGTATAGTTTCCTAACTGCTCATGGGAACAGGATGAAACAAGCAATTAATAACGTTGGCGAACACAAAACAGCCGTCTCTTAGAGAGGAAAATTCGACTTCAGCACTGAGACATATGACCTACATATGTTCGCTTCCTTGGCCAAGCCGTGGGAGGAATGTAGGACTAAAAATTGAGATGAGCCATACTCTTCCAAATTCTTGGTGTGCACGTGAACTGATGGAGATTCATTTACATCAACTAAGCCTCTTTTCTTCGTCAAACATCTTGAAGACAAGTATGACGAAGTGTTAGGTATGTCAAAGATGAGAAATGGTGCTCTGCTCATAGAAGTAGCATCCCCTGCCCAATTGCGGGCATTACTTGCCTGTGACAAGCTGGGTGATGTCCCTGTAAGCATTACACCACATAAGTCCCTTAACATGGTTCAAGGCATAATTTTCCATAAAGATCTGCTGTTACAGTCTGACGACAAGTTGCGCGCCAACTTAGAGTGACGAGGTGTCCACTTTGTCTGGTGTGTCCCTGGGGGACCAAAAGATCGAACGGTTGCCACCGGTGCTTTCATCCTGGCCTTTGAAGGTGATACACTGCCTGAGAAGGTCAAGGTTATGATGTAAAGCCTTACATTCCTCCCCCCTATGAGGTGCTTCAAATGCTGGAAATATGGCCACATGTTCTCCCATTGTAATTCTAGCACTACATGTAGGGACTGTGGCCGTCCTGCACGTCCACAAGATCCTTGTACACTGCCTTCCATCTGTATGAACTGTGGCCAGTACCATCCACCTTGTTTGCTGGACTGCACCATCCTACGTAAAGAACAGAAGATAATGGAAATAAAGACCTTAGACTGAGTGACAGACACAGAAGCATGCAAAAAATATGAATGGCTCCATCCAGTTACTATGGTTACTTCATTTGCTGCAGCTCTTAGGTCATCACCATTCTCTGTGGAGATGACTGTAACCAACGTTAAAACACCATCTGTAGGCTCCAAGGGGCATCATGCTACCCCTTTACCTTGATGGCTGGAGACCCCCTTCTTCTGTTGCTTCCCCAACATCTCCTGTTGGAGCAACCTCCCCCCAGCCATCGGGGACACCAATCCCCAATCTCCAGCCAGAGAAGCATCAGTCTTCTCTGGCCCCACTCTCTAGGAAGGACTCTACCTTCCAAGGGTTCCACCAGTTCAAATGAGGATTCAAGCCAGCAGTTTATGGAGCCACAACCTGCTGGTCGAAGGGCATTCCTGATCATCATCAGTCCCTGAAACACTGGAACCAATAGTCGTTGATTCTGTAGGCTCTCTGTTGGAAGCTACTGGTGAACCTATGAAATAACCCGATTTTTTTGTTATATCATGACCTTCTGTCTCAAACATTCCAAATTCCAGTGGAATTGCGGTGGTTTTTTCCCCTGCTTAGCTGAGTTACGACATCTCCTCAACACCTCACTATCATTTTGCATCACCATCCATGAAACCTGGTTTCCCACGTTGCACACCCCTGCCATACGTGGCTATCAGGGTTATTATCTGATTTGTGCAGACTATGATAGGGTATCATGTGGCTTCTGTATCTTATGTCCTTACCTCTGTCTACAGCGAACCTGTTCCTCTCCAGATGCTTTTGGAAGCCGTGGCAGTCAGGGTAAGGGCTGCAATGGTCAGTACCATCTGCAATGTCTATCTCCCTCCTGATGGTGCAATATCAAAACATGTCCTGGCTGCACTGATTGCTCAGCTATCCCCACCTTTCCAGGTATTGGGTGATTTCAACTCCCATAACCTATTGTGGGGTGTACTGTGACTACTGGCTGTCATAGGAATGTTGAGGCATTACTATCACAACTTGAGCTCTGACTTTTAAATAATGGTCCCCTCATGACTCTGCCATCAACCTATCAGTCTGTAGCCCAGGCCCTCCATAGCTCAGTGGCAGCATCTCTGACTGACGATGCAAGGGGCCTGGGTTTGATTCCCAGCAGGGGACTGGGTGTTGTGTGTTGTCCTAATTATCATCTCGTCATCATCAGCACACAAGTTGCCCAAGCAGCATCAACTAAAAAGACTAGCACTATGGCAGCCGAACAATCCCGTATGGGATCTCCTGGCCAACAATGCCATTCGATCATTTCCATTTTACCATCCATGCACTGGAGAGTGCACAGCGACCTGTGTGTTAGTGACCACTTTCCCATCTTCCTATCACTACCTCAGCATCAAGCCCATGGTAGTTTGCCTCGATGGACTCTTAATAAGGCAAATTGGGACTCCTCCACTTCCATCACAATGACTGGTTCCCCAATACACAATAAGATAGATGAGGTAATCGACAGCATTACCTCGGCTGTTATTCCTGTGGCTGAGTGTACCATTCCTCTTTCTTGTGGGTCGCCCCGGCAGATGACAGTGCCCTGGTGGTCGCCAGAGATCGCTCAAGTAATTCGAGACCGTAGGCGAGATCTACAGCATCACAAGTGGCCATTCATCTTTGCAGAACCTCATACTTCTTAAGAGGCTCTGTGCCTGAGCTCGACTCTTAATCTGAAGACACAAGCAGGAGTGGAGGGAGTGGTATGTGCTACCATTGGATTACGTACCTCTCCATCACAGGTGTGGACAAAGATAAAATGTGTTTACAGCTACCTGAGTCCTTTCAATGTGCCTGGGATTTCCGTGAATGGAGTAATTTGCACAGATCTACATGCAGTTGCCGAATGCTTTGCTGAGCACTACGCTCAGAGCTCTACATCTGTGCATTATCTACCAACCTTTTCCGCCATGAAAGAGTGGGAGGAACCAAAGAGGCTCTCCTTCTCAGCTCACTGTGTGGAGCTGTACAACTCTTTGTTTAGTGAATGGAAACTCCTCAGTGCCCTTACTCACTGCCCTGACACAGCCCCTGGGACAGACCGTATCCACAATCAGATAGTAAAACGCTTGTCAAAGGAGTCGAAACAACAACTTGTAGCCACGTTTAATCACATTTGGAGCAATGGTGTCTTTGCTTTTCAGTGGAGAGTATCATCATTCCAGTACTCAAACTTGGAAAAAACCAGCATGATTTGGACAGCTACCAACCCATCAGTCTCACCAATGTTCTTTGCAAATTGCTTGAATGTATGGTGGATCGGCGGCTATGCTGTCTCCTTGAGTCTCACTGTCTACTATCTCCATGCCAGGGTGGTTTTTGCAAAGGGCGTTCAGCCTTGGATAACAACATTTGATAGCCATCTTTTTTGACTTATCTAAGGCTTATGACACGATCTAGCGACACCACATTATTAATATGTCACATGGGTGGTGTCTTCGGGGCTCGCTCCCCATTTTTATGAAAAAAAAAATTTAGCATTGCGTACCTTCCATGTACATATCGGCACCTCTCGTAGTTCTTTGCATATTCAGGAGAATGGAGTTCCCAAGAGCTCTGTGTTTAGTGTTTTGTTTTTAGTGGCTACTAATGACCTAGCAGCAGCAGTAGGGTCATCAGTATCTCCCTCCCTATATGATGACAAGTTTTGCATATATTTTAGTCCTTTGAGTATATGTGTTGCTGAAACCAGCTGTAGGGAGGTCTACACAAGGCATAGATATGGGCTCTCACCCATAGGTTTCAGTTCTCTGCCGGCAAGATGTGCGTTATGCACTTCTGTCAGCATTGAACAGTCCACCCACATCCAGAGCTTTACCTTGACAATGAACTACTTAATGTAGTGGAAATGTATCATTTCTTGGGACGAGTATTTGCCAATCGGCTGACATGGCTTCCTCATATTCGTCAGCAGCAACTTAATGCCCTCCACTGCATTAGTAACCTACTTGGGGTGCAGACCACAGTCCACTGCTGCAGTGCTATAAGGCACGTGTTCTCTCATGACTGGACTACAGCAGCATTACTTACAGTTCAGCATCACCTTCATCACTGCAGATGTTGCACCCAATCCATCACTGTGGAGTTAGACTTGCATCAGGAGCTTTTAGAACAATCCCTGTGAATAGTTCTCCTTGTGGAGGCTGGGATGCCTCCTCTGCGAATCAGGCGGCAACAACTGCGGGTGAATTACGCTGCTACCCTCTGTGGTTTGCCTAACCACCCGAACCACCTTCTCCTTTTTCCTAATACAGAACTCCGCAAAGGCAGCCGAGATTGGGTGTGACAGCTGGTGTCCGTGTTAGGTCTCTTCTGAGTGAACTGGAGTCTGTTCCCCTACCACCTCTCTTACAATTCCAGTCACATACACCACTATGTTGTATACACTGGCCACACATTCACCTGGAATTGTTGCAGTACTCCAAAAACTCATTTCACCCCGAGACCCTTCACTGCCAATTTCTGTCAATTGTTATGGTTACCTGAGCTCTTTAGTAATCTACACAGGTGGCTCAGTAGTAGATGGTCATGTCAGCTTTGCCTTTACGCTCCCTGTCGGGTGGCTGCAGTATATTCACAGCAGAGCTGGTAGCCATCTATCACACACCCGAACATATCCGTTTCTGCCCCAGGGAGTCCTTCCTCATCTCTAGTAACTCCTTGAGTGGTCTGCAAGCCATCGAACAGTGTTTCCCATGCCATCCTTTGTTAATTGTCATATACAAGTCTGTATACGCCATCAATGTGGGCAGTCAGTGGAATTTCTTTGGACTCCAGGGCATGTTGGGATAGAAGGCAATGAGCTGGCTGACAGGTCAGCAAAGGAGGCTACTCATAAACCTACCCTCAATATAGGTATCCCATATGGTGGTATCTGTTCAGTCTCACACCATCGAGTTCGTGGTTTGCGGAGTACTGAATGGCGCACCCTACAAGCGCCCAACAAATTGAAGTCTATAAAGGAGACAACAAACATGTGGAGGTCCTCTATGCAAATCCCTCACAGGGACTCTATTGTTCTTTGCCGGCTCTGTATTGGCCATACTTGGCTTACTCACAGTCATCTTCTCTGTCACGAGGATCCTCCTCAGTGTCAATGTGGTGTGTGTTTGACAGTCACCCACATCTTGCTGGAATGTCCCAATTTAGCTGCTCAGAGGTGGAATTTTAATCTTCCTGACCTTTTACCTCTTGTTTTAGATGACAATGCCACTATGGCTGATACTTTTTTAAATTTTATTCGTGTGAGTGGGATGTATCGGTCCATTTGAGTTTTAATGCAGTGTCCATTTAACACTTTTATGCAGCTGGTTTTAATGTATGACAGAGCAGCCGGATACTCTACTTTTATTTCTTGACCTGTTACATCATTTGCTTGATGAATTGTATCACATTGCTTTGTACAACATTGTAACAATTTTTATTGTATTCTCTATGATTTGAACAAGGGACTGAAAACCTTTATCATTTAGTCCCTTTCAAAATCAAACCATCCATCCAACCATACACCAAAGATTCAAGATTTTGTGTTCAGCCAGACAGTCGTTCCCTCAACTGTAGATAATGTAGAACTGAACAATACTGCTTATGTGCAGAAAACATCACTGTATCATGGTGGTGGGTGAATGGTGTGAGCAAGAGTCAGTATTGGCAGATGTAAAGACCTCTATGTCATTCAAAATGGAACTTTGACTGCTCAGAGGTATGGAGATGAGATCCTTCGACCTTTTGTTGTGCCCTCCGCTGTTACCATAGGAGAAGGGTTCCTTCTGGTAGATGGTAATGCTCATCTCCCACAGAGATGCACTGGTAGACAACATGCTTGAATCTGAGGGAATTGAAAAAATAGAGTGGCCACCTTGTTTACTGGATTTAAGCCTGATTGAGCATATCTGGGACACACTTGACAGACACACTGCAGCCAGACCAGCACCTCCCACAACAGCTGCAGAGTTGGATATTGCACTCATGGAATAATGGCCAAATATCACTCAACAGCTGATTGATAACTATGCAAAGCAACTATACTGGCTGACTGAGGTGATCACACACCATATTAGAGGGCAACGAGAATGACTATTTCACTATTATAGCAGCCCCCATGTGCCTTGCTTTAAGTAAACACAATGTAAACCTCGAGTAAAGAGTTGAGACAGCAAACTATCATCCTGTATCACATAAAAATTGCAATTGTAACCAATATCTGAATAAAAACCATTACCATATCTGTATTGTGTATGATATCTAACCTGATCCCCTAATTGTTTTGAGCAGTATACATTCTTATAATTCCTCTGATCATATCAGGCTTCAGTAGTTCCCTTCCTCCACCTCTCTCCCCTTCTTTTCTCACACTCCAACCATACACATGCCTTTCACTTCACCAATGTAGTCAGTCTCATTCCCACATATACTACTATCCTCCTCCACTCACTTCCCCTTACACACTCCAGGCCGGTGCTACACGTAGCATCCTAGTCTGTCCTTGTCTCTGAATGCTACACCAGGCTGCACTTCCCCCACCTGTACCCTTCTTTTCCTGCCCAATACCACCTCCTCACCTCCACCATTGATTGCTGCTGCTCCTCTCAGACACAATCTCAGTCTGGCTACAACTGCTGGAGGCAGTGTCAGATACATGTGAGCTGTGGTGTTGTGAATGTATATGTGTTCAACAGAATTCACATTAGCCTTAGACCATCAACTCTAGAAATATTACACATCTTCACACACAACTGCATAACACCCAAACATTCAAAAGGAGGTATTTGCGACTAATGGTGTAACAACATGTGAGTAACATTATTTCTAGTAGAAATATATCAAAGAAAGCTTCTAAGTCTCCTTAAAGGCTGAAATAGCTTACTGAAACCATTTTACGAGGGGGAGTTGGAAAATAAGTTTCTCCTCTCGACTGTGGTCAGAGTTGTGTATGAAACGAAAAAATAGAATGACACATTAAATATAAGACCTATCTTTATATTTCTACTTAATTTCCAAATACATTGAGACATTTGTTATACTGCTTTACAAGCTTCAAAAAGCCTTCCGTGGGGCATTTCATATGGAAGAAACATTGAACGGCTCGTTTGACGTCAGCATTCCTTTTAAATTGCCTTCTACCAAGAGTCTCCTTTAAAGCTGGAAACAGATGGAAGTCACTTGGTGTGAGATCAGGAGTGTATGGTGAATAGTGTAGGCACTCCCAACTGAGTTGCAATATGGTTTCGTGTTGCCATCGCCGAGTATGGTCTCGCATTGTCATCCAACAGCAGAACGCAAGGTCTGAGAAGGCCAGGCTGCTTTTACAAAATCACTTTTTTTAATTTTGT
The DNA here is from genome assembly GCA_026315105.1 of Locusta migratoria. Classification (NCBI taxonomy): domain Eukaryota; kingdom Metazoa; phylum Arthropoda; class Insecta; order Orthoptera; family Acrididae; genus Locusta; species Locusta migratoria. Next base: position 341,752,249 of record CM048755.1, read on the forward strand.
CAGAGCAGCACAGTACCATGAAGCATAGACAGTTGCATCCTCCAATAAGTCCTCAACAAAACTTCTTGGGCATCCGAGAAAATGGTGAGTAGCACTTTACCTGCAGATGGAGTGCTTTTGAACTTCTTTGAGACAGGTGATGATGGATGTTTGCACTCCATAGCTGTTCAATGCTTCTTTCATCTGCAACACCCTGTTTTTTTTTCCTGGACTGCTTTTTGAAGCTTATAACCTTTTCAGGCCCTGCACGCACAATTGTGCATGTCTGGTTTTGCTCACTTTTTCTTTGTGATCCACACTATGAAGTTCGGGTCTGCATGACACAATTGTGGAAGGAGTGTGGTAACATGTGCAATGTGTTTAGTTCCATGTTTCTACACTGTTTGGTACCAGCTGTCGTATAACTTCCAGTATACTTACAATGGCAGCAAGAAAGACTTGTTGACAAAATGTTGATATTCTTGTTTTGACATGTGAAGCTATCATATCTGACAGCCAGTTGATTCTATATAATCCTGTGATTATTATCCTATGGTATTATGTCATTTCTTTCAAAGGCATGTTACTGTAAGATGGTACAGATCATAAAAATTTGTAGTGAAGGCTCAAAACAGACAATTGTGTGAGTACAAAATTTTTGAAAATATCTATTTTTTCTTTTTTATTTATTTATTATGTTATTTTTTGTAATTAACTACTGTATTTATTTTGTATCTTAAACATACCTCTCTATATGAATGCCACATCACCTACAACCTTGGGTCTGAACGTGATAAAGTGGTTTGACAAATGTCTAAATGTACTTGGAAATTATGTAGAAAAATAAAGCTATGCCTTATCTTTAAACTCTCATTCTGTTTCTTTCCTTTCATACATAACTCTGCCCAGAATCAACATGGGAAACTTATTTTCCAACTACCCTTGTAAATTGTAAAATATAATAAAGCATTTGACAAATATATTTTAGACTTTAGAGTGTAATTGTAATAACATGGAAATAATTAATAAAATGATCATAGCTTGAAGATGAAAATCAAGCAATTCCACATTATGACATTAAAAACTGGCAGCACTCACTACATCAATGTAAATACAATGTAGTATATTACCAACAGAAATTGCTTACTAAATTTCTGCAAGTGAAAATATGCAAAGATCTTGCATGGTAAAACCACATTAATATTTTTTGTGATAACAGCAGTAGTTGCTCATACCTCTGTATCCACTTGATGGCAAAACATCAAGACCAGTCTATTATAAGAACCTCTTATTATTATTATTATTATTATTAACATCAGCATTGAATATTGCCTTTTTTATTTCATTTTTTATGTAAATCTTGTTCTACATGACCAAATTGCACAAAAGTCTCCATGTTTGTGGAACACGTTCATACTCAAATTGTTACAAAAGTGTAGTAATAGATGAAGTGAAACATATAGCAATCCTATGAACACAATAGACCCAAGCACAAGTAACAACAATGAACAACATAACACAGAAATTAGCTTCTTTCCCCCAATAATTCCTTGACAGAATAAAAAGAGTGCACCATGAGGAAACTCTTCAGTTTAGACTTGAAAGTGCATGGATTGGTACTAAGCTTTTTGAATTCTTGTGGCAGCTTATTAAAAGGGTCAAGGATGTGTGAAGGAAGTGTAGATTTGATATCTGTTACATATTACCCGAGTGACAGCTGTTAACTCTCATGAATTAGCAGATATTAAAAAAAAATATTTAGTGAGACGGCAATTTCAAAATTACCAGGCTACTTAAAAAAAAAAAAAAAAAAAAAAAAAAAAAAAAAAAAAAAAAAAAAAAAAAAAAAAACACGTCATAAAAACAATCAAAGTAGTCTACTTTTTGTATTGAAATATTACTGACTTCACATACTGTTCTAATGGTAAATGGCAAACCATTTAGTTTTTGAACAAGATCCTGAACATGGGCTTTCTATGACAGTTTACTATCTATCTCAACACCTAAAAAATTCAAACTGTTCAGCCTCACTTATCATATGCCCATTCAGTTAGTTTTTATTAAATTGTGTGTTAGAAACTGTAAAATCTATAATTTAGCACCAATTTATTTTCTGCAAGTCATTAAATTATTTCTTTAATTGCATTATTTGATACGGTGTCAATATTGCAAACAACATCCTTTACTATCAAGCTGGTGTCAGCAAACAAAAATGTTTTAGAATTATCTGTTATACTAGAAGGCATAGTATTTAATAAATGAGAAACAACACTGACTCCAGAACAGACCCTTAGGCATCAAGTTATGGGCAATTAATTTTTTTTCTTGATCTCAGCCCTGATGTTACTTGATGCTAATCTAAATAGTCCAGAACCTTTGTCCAGGGCTGGCTCATGAAGTACACTGCGGGTGAAAAGAAAATTGAAATTGCTTGGATAATAAACACGATCTCCCGTGTACCTCTTGGCATGCACTGTCCTGGATGCAGGACACTTTTTAAGGACAAGGATATTGAACCACTCAGGGAGCAACGGACACTTACACCCACTGTCGTGCCAAGTCAAGCAGGGAGGGCAGATTTTCAGAAATAAAAACCCATGAACTTGAAAGGCAGGCACCGAGTACATGAGTGCCCATGGCGAGAATTACGCCTGGAATTTTTGGCAGGCACCACTTGCTCAAGTACGGTGATGGTTTACATGTGGTTTGCTCTAGTGTGCAGGAACAGCACTGGATTGTGACCCTTGACTACCAAATTTAATTCAAATCAGTCCAAACTACATGGTACTGGGTTAATGTATTGGAATTTTCCAAATTTCCTGCCATATTCATCATCACTGAGTTAAAGAATATAAGAATTGTTATACTTTTCCAGAAATGTTGTTTGCAACTCTATACCTGAAAAATTCATTTTGAAATTCGTGTGGAATCATAATCATCTCAGTCACTGACAGGTGGCGTATTGTGTTGTATATTGGATTTATGAATATTTTTCTCAATATGTATGATACTCCCATTTTTGTTGAAATGGGTCAGAATAATGTTTGGAGTAGTGGCAAGTCTGACCCAGAGATTTGACCCAACCAGTGAAGAGATTGGCAGCACTGAGACAGGTGTAGAAAATGGGTGTGACGCACATAAAAGTTTTGAGGATGTGTGCTTTTACTCATCAAAAAAAGGTTTTGAAGGTATCTCTGAAATAAATCTGGACATGCATATCTATATCAGGAAATAAACCGGTAGATTATTTTGGTCATTAGTGTGATCCTTTCCTACTTGACAAAATTACAGAGGAGAGATAAATTGTTTTGTAACACAAAGTCCTCTTGCATCAAGCTCTCACAAAAGATTAGCTCAAGTATTTTCTCAGTCTTTCAATTCTAATGGGTCATTTCTATAAGGGGAATGTAAAAACTATTGTTTTACAGATTCCTTATTACATACTCCAGTTTTTTCTCCAATAATGCCACATAATAGATATGAGGGTTGGAACTTAAATAGTGGCCACAGTACTGTGGAGAGACTATGCAGTGGAACCTACTATTGCTGCTGATAACACATGTTGTTGACATACCTGCCTTACCTCTGACCAAATGGATTTGTCCATCCCATGTCACTAGTGTGCCCACAATCAAGAGAAACACAGTCACTTGTGACCGAGCGGTCTAATATAATGGTGTCACTATGTTTTCAAAACAAGAAGAGAGGAGTTGGATCAAGATTGAATGTGCCAGAGGTTGTACAGCATGGCAGTATCATCAAGGTCTTCAAGTGCATCACAGCCCCAGTATGGTGATCCTTGTGTACGACTCTAATGGTGTTATCCTAACATTCCTCCATGGCTGAGCGCCAATGCACAGTATTAATGTTTGTTTTTGGAGCATCACCTGCAAACAGCTTTGTGGAAGAAGTGGCAACACTTTCTGTATGACCACCCATCCGTTTGGACAACAATGTGTGGGCACATACATTGCAAACTATTACTTCTCTGTTCAATTGATGGGACTGGAAAGTAGTGTACCATCCACCATACTTCCAGGATGTAGGTCCTTGTGACTTTGATTTGATTCCAAAGATGAATGAACCACTTCATGGCATCTGCTTCAAAACAGTTCCAGAGATTCGACTGGCAGTAGACTGCTCTGTTCGCACCATCAACAGAAAAGGCTCTGCTAACGGTATACTGCACCTCCCACATCACTGGCAATGGGTTATACACAATGCTAGTGACTGATTACTTTGAACGATAGTAAGGTGAAAACATGTAATGCTTTTGTTTTGGTTGTGACTAAATAGTTGACACTATTTAAGTTCCAACCCTCATATCTTCATACTCTGCACAATTTACATTTCCATAAAAATTAATAAATTATACAAGAAGGGGGGAGGATCACGCAAGTAATAGACCATTTACAAGAAAAGTTTGAGTCAACTCTTATTCCTGGTAAAATCTGTCCATTGATGGAAGTCTGTTATTGTGGAAGGGTAGGCTTCGATTCACGCAGTATAGTCCTTTGAAGAGAAATCATTTTGAGATCAAGCATTTCATATAGTAGACAGTGAAACTGGATTTGTTCTAGGCTCCATTGTTTATACAGGTGCAGTTTCTGGTTAGCAAAAGTTAGAGCTGGGTATTACTGGGGATTTTGTTTCTCACTTCTTACAACCTTATTTTTATAAGGGACAAGTAATATTCATAGATAATTGATATACATCTCCCAGTTTAGATGACTTCCTGTATGATCATGATACTGGAATATGTAATACAGTAAAAGTGAATAAAAAGGGGATATCCAAGTCACACACAGTGAGGAACAGATGGCAATAAAATGAGAAGATAAACACAGTATGAGCATGTTGACAAATGTGGATGAATGCGACTTTTGCGCAACTGGAAAGACATGTTGTAAAACTCAAGAAGACATTATAAAGCCAACATGTGTCCATGAGTATAATAAAAATATGGGTGGTATAGATAATACTAACAGACTTCATTTCATTTGGACCTGCAGCATTGTGTATGTCTTTTAAGGACATATTGTTAATCTAAGTAATGCCAAAATGCTGCTTCACTTTATAGATGTTAAAAACTGTTTATTATTATAGCAATAGGCCTATTTCGGCACTGTGGCCATCATCAGGCTATTTCCATATGGCATCGTGGAGGTATAATTTATTACAATGACTGCATATAATTGCAGTGTATATGCTCTTTAGATGGTATATATATTACGTTTATCAGGTATTAATTCATTACTGCTAATCTTTCATCGCTGGAGGATATGTCAAACTGACAGATTAGCAGTAATGAATTAATACACATCCAGGTGAAAACAAAGCAGTTTGTTACTGTTGAAAACAAGGGTCAGGGCCAACTGGGAGACAGGAGAGTGTGTTGTCTTTCACATGTTGAGCCATAGAGTAGAAATGAATTTCACAGTTGAATCTTGACAAAACGAGAGCCCATCATTGGAGGTGGTGTGCGGCTTCAGCTGTTTTTTCAAAAGAGAAAATGCTTTTTCACATGCTGGGACCACTGAAAATGCACGCCTTTGTGCAATACGGCATCCAGTGGTTGCACAATGGATGCCGCATTGCTAAGGAATTTATGATACAATGCAATCTTGCGTAGAAAGACCTGCAACTCCTTCACCGACATAGGGTGAGGCAGAGCCCAAATGGCTGTAACATGATAGTGTAAAGGGATAATACCTTCATGGGAAATGTGAAAACCCAGATAGTTAATAGAGGGTTGGGAAGATTGACACATATCCAGATAACATTTAAGAACAGCAGACCATAGGTTGCATAAGTGATCGTCTGCAGATTTGCCGGAAACCACAATATCATCCAGGTAATTTATACAGCCTGAGATTGGACCAATGAGCTTTTCTAGGAACCGCTGAAAAATAGTGGGGGCACTGGCCACCTGAACGGGAGCCGTAAATATTGGTACAGGCCAAAAGAAGTGTTCACCACCAATAAACATTGGAAAGCCTCATGTAAGGGCTGCCAAATCTAGCTTGGAAAAAATTTATCCTCCCGACAATTTAGCTATGAACTCCTCCTGGTGAGGTAACGGTTAAGTATCTATAATGAACTGGGCATTTATTGTGACCTTAAAATCGCCACAGAGCCACAGTCTGCCAGTCATTTTTTTAAGACGGCCAGGGGTGTAGACTACTCACCCCAAGGCAAACTAATTCCACTTTAACTGAATCATGGAGGGCAACTGGTAATGGGCGCAACCAAGAAAAAGTGTACAGAAGATTTCATCATTATGTGAGCCTGGAATGATGTAGTGCAACTCAACACTGGTGTAAATAAGGACAAAAATTCTGTGCATAGCGCGTCCAGTCGGGTATAGCACTTCGTCAGAGACTAAATTGATCGCGTCGGTAATAGAAAACCTGAATAGTGAAATAGTGCCCATACGAAAATGGTTTTGTGTGGACGCATTGTCCACTACCAGAAATGTTAGGGGCCGAATCACTGTGCAGTAGGTTGCTGGAGTGGTAAACTGGCCGAGAATGGGAATTTGTTGTTTAGCTCTCAGCAGCTTGCAAGTGATCGGCAGGAGGGGCGGAGAGCCCGAGTCAATATACATTTGTTAATTTAAAAAAGGTGATTGCTGTCCCTGTATTGACCTGCAAACAGAGGACCTTCCGAAATACTTTAAGGTCAATGAAGAGTTAAGAAACGGGTGCTGTGAGCACTGCAATACAATTTACATTGGTGGCCATATCCTGATCACGTATGCAGGGGTTTGATCTACAAACGGATGCAATATGACCCTTCTATTTGCAACAATGAAATGTGGTCCAGCACCAAGGACAATCAGTACAGCCGTGAATGAAAAAACAAGAAGGGCAAGAAGGCAAAGGAGAGTGAGAGTGAGCCTGTGTCATTTGTTGTTGTGAGCCATCCGCCTTTGGCTATTGCTGTGTACGACACTGACCGCTCGACTGCTCAGAATGTTGTCGAATTGCGGCCACGTCGGTGTCAGTAGGCTCGTCTTCTATTGGCTGGCGAGGGGTGGAGAGCTGAATAGCTGACACCTCACACCGAGCCTCAATCTGGTTTCCCATGGGCCTCGAAACCTCAAACTTGAGCAATTTTTAGAACATCGAACAATGAGGGGGGTTTTCACTTTGCAAAGCTCGTTTCCTCACTTCTCTATCAGGTGCAAGACGAATAATCACATCCCTCACCATATGATTGGTGAACGATTCTTTGTGAATCTCAGACACGAAATTGCAACGGCAACTGAGGCCATGTAATTCGGCCACCCGTGCTCGATACGATTGGTGTGGTTGTTTGCGGCATTTGTAAAATTCCAATTGAGAAGCTACAACATGGGTACACTTGCAGTAATATGATGACACATCTGTTAAAAAGTGAGAGACACAGAATCTTCCAACGGAGCCAGTTGACACAGCAATTGATAAATCCTGGGGGAAACCCACGAGAGGAATAGGCCCCAACAAAGCAGGGCATCCTGAACTCCAAACACCTGAAAGCATTGATCTAATCATTTTTTGTAGGCCTCTCACTCTTCCCCAGTCTTGTCATATGCAGGAAAGGGCATCTGGTAAGAGACTGAGGATGATGTATGAGAACCTGTGGGGTGCAGGGCCCGGACATAACCGAAGTTAAAGACTGCAATACCTGAGTATGAGTCTCCAATGCCGTAGCAAAAAGGCAATTCTGGTTTTGAAACGCTGCGTTGAGACTGTCCTGACATTCAACAAGCCAGCGAAGCACTTCTTCGAATGCTGTTTCTATCATTGTGAGAAAAACACCTACCGAAATAACGGCAGAAAAGACTGAACGTGTGGAATTGTGACACACTTGTTGCCAATGTGTTGTATTCTCAAACACATAAAATACCACTGAAAATGTCTTCATTGCCTGTTGACTTGTTGTTTCTAGCAGCCACTGCTTGGAGTTATTAGGACAGGCAGACTTGATAACCATTGTATAATATATCAAATTTCATCTGATACCGTACAGTCTATGTTCTCAGTCTGGTCAATGTATCAACCACTCAGTGCCACTAAAGAATAAAAGAGGAACACAGTCACCTTTTTTTGTGTTCTGATATAAACTTTTCTCATGTGGTTCCCTTCTTTTCCCTGTGTATATAACACTTATTCTGTAAAGTTTTATCGTTTTAGTTCTGTACTTCAACATAGTTACATACTTTGACATGCGTAATGTAAGGTTTTCTGAAATTGTCTCCCAATCAATGCAACTTCACCTTACACTACTATATGTAAAAATGCACTACATTTTAAGGCTCAGCTGCAGCACACTACAAACTGCAGAATTTGATTATGAATACAAATAATGCAGTGTGAAAAATTATTTTTTGTGCGATGTTTATGCAAGCAGGTGGTGCCATTGAATAAATTTAAAGTCAAGACAGGGTGAAGCGGTGTGAAGTGCCCATTATATAGAGACAGCACATCATAAAATTTAATGGGGAAAGAGGGGCTGCAATGGCACCAGAATCCTTGCTGTATGTTCAACATGTCAGTTACATCTATAACCACACTTCAGACTAAATGTTTCATGCATATTTTATGTGCATAAGTATGGCGACTTTGAACCTCTGGATCTCGATAACAGATTAAAGACAAGTTTCAAGGTTACCTGAAGACATGGCATTAAAAAAACGTAAAAAATTTTGATGATCTGTCATGAAGCAAAATTACAGAAGTCGCTATCTCCACATTTATCACTTTTGGTACCCAAAAATGATGGTTTTCAGGTCTGTTTTGATAACAGATAAAATATTTAAAAATATGAAAAAAATGACATTTATACATAAATATCTAAGCACTGTCCAGTTAAAATTTGAATAATTTGTTATGGTTATTTATTTAGATAAGTGCATTTCAGCATTCAAAAATAGCTAACAATTGGATTTTGTGATTTTAAACATAAGTATAATATAAATGGATTCTTCCGTCGCTTCTTGGTAGAACGCTTCCATATTTACGGTTGAAATCAAAACAAACTGTTTTTGTTCTACTAAATTTTGTTTATTAACTAACTAGTTTTCGGCTTATTAGGCCATCGTCAGGTAAACTGTTGACATGCGTTTTTTTTTTTTTTTTTTTTTTTTTGTCGACGCATGTCAACAGTTTACCTGACGATGGCCTAATAAGCCGAAAACTAGTTAGTTAATAAACAAAATTTAGTAGAACAAAAACAGTTTGTTTTGATTTCAACCGTAAATAAGTATAATATTTTGGATTAGTGGCTCTAGAGTAATAGATAAAGATACAGAAGAAATCCAAAGCTCTCTGGAACAATCTTAAGAACACAGGATAAACATTTTGACAATTTGCAATGGACAGAAGTTACAGAGGTATCCATCACCGTAATTGGTACTATTGGTACCCATGGAATGATGGTTTTACATGGTTTTCTCGTGATCCACTCATCAATAAATGGTTCTTTTATAAGCTGGATAAAGCCCACCCTAGATCACACCTAATACACAAACACCAACCAATGTGCTCAATTTTCCTGGCTTGTGGGAAGTGTGTAATGTGTAAATTTCAATCCTGTACTGTAGGATAGTGACATTTTGGCCAATCTTCTAATGCATGTATAAATGGTTGCTACACCAACAACTATCCAAAACACTTTACCCTTTTTCTCTTTGGTCAATAAAAGCCACAATATCACCCACAAAGGATCACATTTTGAACATATTAGTACTGTGCACTGTCATGTTTTTGTTTTATATAACATACAAGGTGCATCTGAAATGTTTGTCGAATGGTCTCCTGACATCCGTTGTATGGCTGTTGGAAACTGTCAGCAAATGCTTCTTGTGGAATCGTTTCAAGCACTGAAGTCATGCCTTGTTCGATCTCCGCAACTGTTGCAAAATGTAAGAATTTCAGAGCTAATTTAAGGCAGGGAAACAGGACAAGTCTTCTGTGCCAAATCTGGAGAATAAGGACGGTGTGGAAGCACAGTGACCTTGCATCTCATGAGAGAGTTGAGCATACGGATCACAGTATGCAGACACTCTGGTACAGTTATGGCTGAGGCTGCAGGATGTGTTGCAGCAGCTGTTTCAAAACTCCTTCATAAACTTCCGTGCTGACAGTATGACCCTCAGGTACAAATTCATGATGGATCAAACCCTTGCTCTCAAAAAAGGCAATCAACATTTTCTTTATCTTGGATTTTGTCAGCCAACTTTTTTTGGGAGGTGGGAAAGATGTGAACACCATGCCATTGACTGTCACTTGGTCTCTGAATCGTATTGGTAGCACAAAGTCTCATCTCCTTTAATGATGGTTTCCTAAAATTGTGGATTCCGGTCAGACATGTCAATGAAATCTCTAGATGCTTCCATCTGAATTTGCTTCTGCTCGTCTGTCAGCATGTGCGATAAAAACCAGCTATAAATCTTCTGATTTACCAAACATTCATGAACAACAGTGCCTACACTGTCTGTGCTGAGCTTCAACTTGTCAGCTATCTTTCTCAAAGACAGCCATCGATCATCTGCAAACATCCATTTCAATCATTCAATGTTGTCTGGGACTGTGATGTGGACAGTTGACCCGAATTTGCCTCATCTTCAACATCTTCCTTTCCATCTCTAAAGCATTTAAACCACTCAAATACACTTTTTACTCACTGCCTCAGCATCATACACTTGCACTAACATCCTGTGGGTCTCCATTGGCATTTTTCCTAATTTGAAACAAAACATGATCTTAGCTTATTGCTTCATTTAGTACTCCATGTTGCAATGACAAGAGTTCTTACACTGGCCATGTTAGCTGGGTTGCAGTGTGTACCACCACTTCACTGCAGTGCTTTGCATGATAGAGGGCACTTTTTGACATTCGACTCAATGTGTATGTGCGGGCACCTCATATATGCCAGCACAGTTTTTAAAATATGGGACCATTTTCAGATACACTTTGTATATTTTCTAAGTTTAGTTAATGTATTACTAGTGCAAATTTTATTTGCAAAAGTCATTTAAATGATGTTTCCAATGAAAGAAAATAAATGGATAAATAAATAAACAATACAACTAAAAACCACGAGAATGTCAATGCTCCTGTTTAACCAAAGGTCACCTTACAGTTATATGAGTACATCTACATGCACAGTTTTAAAAGGCATCAGATACCTGAAATAAAAGCAAGAAACTGCAAAAGGAATGACAAATATGTTCTTGACTCATTGAACAAATGTAAAACAGCTTGAGCCATTATAAAATCATATGCATCTTCAGGAGGAACAGTTCTTAATAGTACCAATAAAAAAATTCCTGAAGTAGAGAACAATAAATATAACTTTCAGAACTATACAGTCCTTCTACAAGCACTGGCTGGGGAAGTCTGCAAAATAGAGGCAGCTAGGTCACTCAGACTTTAGGTTGAATGTGGTCTTGCCTGTTTTAACAAGGGGGGAAAGAGGAAGAAGACATCAAAGAGAGTAAAGTTGGATTAAAAGAGGAGACTAAATGAAAATTAGTAGCAATTGTGTAATTAAGATATAAGAAGAAATGGAAAAAGTTGTGATCACACTTTGAAGTTTTTAATATTTTTTTACTGTAATTTTCCATTCATATAAAAAAGTAAGATCAAATTTGTTAAAATAAATTTAATACCTATTCTTTCAGTCATGTCTCAAAACCAACTTAATGGAACATGCAAGTAAATAAAAAAAACTACTGTAAAAACTAGACAATAAAGAAAATGATGTATTTTGTTGAATTTGGGCGACTTAAAGTGGGTATATGAACTGTTAAAAACAAGTAATTTCAGAAGATAAGAAGATATGATTGTCCAATTTCAGAACCAGACGTACAAAAGAAACTGAAGTCCTATTAATAAAAGTTGTGAATGATATGTTGAAAGAAGGTGTTTATTTGGAATGCTTAACAATATTTGTAATTCATACTCTTTATAAAGAAGGTGACCCAGACATATTCATGTTAGTTACTCAATAATAAAAGAAAAAAGAAAAGCTTCAAAGATATCAACCATTTCCTTTCCTCCACTGACTCTCCATAATTGCTGTTCCTTTACCTGATGGCGCAATGCTTGTCTCGGTTGATGCCACCTTCTTCTATACCAATGCCCGTAGCCTTGCCACTGTCGAACACTACCTTTCACAACACCCAACTGACTTCAAGCTCGCAACCTCTTTCTGCATCACTATGGCCAACTACATTCTTACCCACAGTTACTTCTATTTTGAAGGAATCACATAAAAACAAATCCATGGTACAGCCACGGGGACCCATATGGCACCTTCCTATGCCAATCTGTTCATGGGCCATCTAGAGGAATCCTTCCTAACTACCTAGAATCCCATACCCCTTATCTGGATCAGATTCATTGATGTCATCTTCATAATCTGGTCTGAAGATAAGGACACAGTATCCACATTCCTCCAAAGCTTTGACAGCTTGTACCCCCATTCACTTTAGCTGGTCCTACTCCACCCAAGGAACCACCTTGCTCAATGTTGACCTCCACCTCAAGGATGGCCCCACCCATTCCACATCAAAAAATCCCTCCCATACAGCCTAGCCACCCACAGTCATCGCATCTGCAATGATGAGCAGTCCCTCTCCAAATATGCAAAACGCCTCACTGAGGCCTTCACTGACTGTAATTACCCTCGCAACCTTGACCAGAAACAGATCTCACATGCCCTGTCTGTCCAGTCACAACCTCCCTCACACTCACCGTCCAGCCACAAAGGAATACCCCTCTTATGACCCAACACCACCCAGATCTGGAGCAATTAAACCACATTTTCTGCCAGGGTTTTGACTACCTTTCATCATGCCCTGAAATGAGAAATACCCTACCCACTATCCTCCCCACCCCTCACACAGTGGTATTCCATTGCCCACCAAACCTACACAATTTCTTCATCCATTCCTACTCCATCCCTGCTCCCAATCCCTTGCCCCATGCTCATACCCCTGCAGTAGATCTAAGTGCAAAACCTGTCCTCCACCATCCTACCACCAGCTTCTCCAGTCTCATCACAGGCATTTCCTATCCCATAAAATACAGGATAACCTGTGAAAGATGTCGTGTGATCTACAAACTGAGATGCAACCACTGTGCAGCCTTCTACGTGGGCCAAGCTGTCTGTCCACATGAATGTCCATTGTCAAACTGTGGCCAGGAGACAGCTGGATGCAGAGGCGCCGACTTTTGAAAATCAGTGTGGGTGCTCTATATCACGGTTCACAAATGTTCGAAACCGACCCTCCTGAAAATCATGTTCATGCATTTTTGAATGAGCAATACTTAATAAAAGTAAATAGGCAGTTGTCTTGCCTTTTAAAGATAGAAGGAAGAAGGAGGAGGAAGAAAAGGAAAGCATGGCTGTACTAGGACACTAGAATAAAGCGATCTAATTGGCCGAAGCGGATATTTCGATATAAGTAACACCCCAAAACTTCTACACGACCAATGAAATAATTTTCCGCTGTACACTAATCTAACACTTTTTGTGCCAAGCTATTCTTTCTGATAAAAGTGTTTGGTAGAATACTGTAACCAAACTTTAAAGAAATCATTGAAACATTTTGAGATTTTGAGGTTCGACATCAAATTTTTTTGGTCAGTTCCAAGCAGGAGCTGTATACTTCATCGAAACTTTCATCACTTCGAGATAACTTCACGACATCTCTGACAGTATTAATATAGTCCAAGGTTTTTTCAAGCCTGAAAAAAAAGCATTACAAATTTCACCTGAATCTATAATTTTAATAACAAGGGAAGTGACAAAGATAAATGAAAAAACGATTAACTTCAGCATCAGCATCAGTTTCTTCAAGCTAAATTCATGAAAGAACACAATTGAATGTTCATAAATACATACACCTGAAAGGTCAAAAGGACCAACGTGTTTTAGGATGAATAAAGCTAGCATAGTGGGTAAAACACGGACACTCATTACTACTCGCTTGGGTACCCACGCACAAAACTGATCATTTCCTTCACGTATGAAATATCGTCTCTCGCTATGGTCATGTGTTGCATTGCCTCTTGAGTCATAAGGTAGGTTTTGATTTTTCCCGATTTTTTAAAAATTTATACAATTTTATTTTCCATCCCAATTTTATGTGGGTGCTCAGTACCCCCAAAAAATTCTTGGGGGGTGCACAAGCCCCGCAGCACCCACGGAGTCGGCGCCCCTGGCTGGACGATCCTGTTGCAGAGCTTGCAGCTCTGCATGAGGTGGTTTGATTCTTATTTCTTATTATATCTCACACTCCTGCAATCCTCCAGACCTAAACCTTCGCTAGTTCCTGCTGCCACCACTGTCCTCTCCCCTTCCCTGGCCACACTCTAGCCTCACGTATGTCCTCCATTTCATCATGCACTCCTGTCTCTCCCCTTTCCTTCCTCCCTATCAATGAAACAGTGCTGGAGTATTCCCCCACCCCTGCCTTGCATCCCTCCCATCCCTGTCCATGATGTCTGGTCACAGTGGCTGGAGATGGCAAATTATGTTTATTTGTGTGTGTGTGTCGGAGAGAGAGAGAGAGAGAGAGAGAGAGAGAGAGAGAGAGAGAGAGAGAGAGAGAGAGAGACTGTTTATATTTATGAAGAAGGCTGTAAAGGCCAGAAGCTGAGATACTTGTAATATTTTGTGTGTGCCTTTCTGTGAATCATCAAGACTTCTTTGTGGTGAGAAGCAATGTATCCATTCAAAAAAATTGTAGGAAGAAAGCTTCAAGTTTACAATCTGACAATATAACAGCATAGTTTCCATCCTGTTTCATCTATTCCTATAATTACTTGACAATATTCCTATAATTTTTCAACAAAAATATGAGATCTGTGTTTTCCATGCTTTCCCTATGTTACTTCAGGCAAATACCAGGACAGCTCCTACATCAGAACCACAGTTGATGATGTCTCCTTCCCTCTTAAATCATATAGTCTATGTGTATGTATATTTTTCACTTATTTATTTTCATTGTATTACTGTAAAAACCTCTGTATGATTGTAAGATCAAACCTGGATGAATGGATAAATAAATATGTTTGATTCATATACAATGATAAGCTGTGGCACCTACCAGAGACGAACACTCTTAATGTAGTCTGCCACAACACCCTCATCAGTAAGGTACATTGCTATGGAATTTGACAAGGTTCCTCTTTCTTGATCCCCTCTTCATAAACAATACCAAAGTCAGATTATCTACAACACAATGGGAGTCTTGCAAGACTGTGATACTTGAATCTTCTTGTGCCATAAATATTTTTACTGAAATAAGACTGCTCCAGGACTTGCTTCATAATTTAGGGATACAAGAGACCACTTGCCAAACAGCAGAAGCATTGAGCTGTTGATAGCACGCATGTGCCGGGCGTACAGGCGTGTGCGCCCCCCCCCCCCCCCCCGCACACACACACACACACACACGACCCTTCATCAAGTAGGTGGCAAACTTTGACTCGTATCCAGAAGGACAATGATTAAAACCGACCTACAGCCATCCAAATTTTAGTTTCCTGTAACTTCTGCAAATACTGGCCTGGTTCCTCTGAAAGTGTACAGCCAATTTCTATATAAAAAACCAGAGCATGTGCTCCATCTCTAATAACCACTTTACTGATGGTACACTACACAATAATATTTTTTCTTTCCTCTTGTGATACTACACATGTTCCCTGGACACACAATTCCAACATTTCTGTGTTCATCTCACACAGTCTAGTGGGAAAGATGTGAGTGTGCATGCATGTGTTTGTAAGTGTATGTGTACTTAAGTTAGACAAAGAATTTATTCTTAAAGCTAGCAAGTTTTCTTTCCCTTTCATGTGTAAATGTTGACAATTCAATGTTTCTGTTGTCTGGTGAGTGTTCTCTTTTACTCCTAAATTATTTGCTGTGTATCAGGACCATTCTTCTACCCTTATACCTCATTAATTTCTGACACATTTCAGTATGAGTGCATACACAGATGGGTGGAAAGGTGTCTCATCTGAGAAAATGAAAATCTGGGGACAGGAAAAAACATAAAACTTTTCATTATACTGTTTAAATTTGGTTGTACCAATCTTGCCCCACGAAACAAAGACACTCCTGTCTGCCTTTATAGTGCTCATAGGCAGGTGTAGCCTATGTAGGCTACTCACTAAATGATCATAATGCACATTTGTATGTATAAGCTGATTGACCGCACCAGCCTTCACACACTCAGCCAGTGGAGTAATCATAAGCTATTATCCATCAGCAAAACTACTCATGCAAGAGCTGTGTGCCACCTGCCATTATTGCCATCCAGATGTCGCCCAGATGGGCATACAAGCTGAAACAGTCATGTTTAAATTATGTTACTGTGAAATGCCAAAATATTTTCATTCTAATTTTCATTTAGACCACCTTGTATATGAAACTCACGTGCGTCTGTTGTTTTTCATGAAAAAATATTATATGTGGAAGACAAAATTGACAATTCAAAGTGGTGTCTGCTATAATGAAGGAAATCTACATACCAGTGTCTATCATAAGCATTACAAGAGGTCAAGGAAAGCTTTGGATCACTAATTTTCACAATCAGTCGTAACTCATCCCTAAAGAAATGTGTATTGGAACAGCTGTACCAGTCCAAGACAGTAAGTTCAATGTCATTGACAAAGTTTCATACAGTGCTGTTACTACTGACAACGCATTAGACGAAACTACTATGGAATTACATATAGGGCCCCACTTGAGCCAGGAACAATTTCAGCAGGTGTTAGCCATACTACACTAATTCACTAATTTTCAGGTGCATTCAGGGCTAGGCAGGTAAAGAGCCAGAAGAAAAGGCCCACGATAAAACACCTTGTCAATACTGGGGATCATCCACCAATTAGCCAGCGTTCGTGTACAGTGTCACCTGCTGAAAGACATGTAATTAGAGAGGAAGTGGAGAAGTTATTGCACAATGACATTATTCAAACTTCAGAGAGTCCTTGGTTATCTCCGGTGGTCCTCGTGAGGAAGAAGGATGGCAAATGCTATTTCTGTGTTGAGTATCGCGGTGAAGAAAATCATAAAGAACGATGTCTACCCATTGCCACTCACTGACAACACCTTAGACTGCTTGAAAGGATCTATTTACTTCTCAACCATGGATTTGCAGACAGGTTACTGAAAAATCAAGGGTGACGAAGCTGACAAGCGATTTTATTACACCTGACGGCCTCTATGAATTCAGAGTTATGCCATTTGGACTATGTAATGCTCCAGCCACATTCGAACACATGATGAATAATTTACTTCAACATCTTACATGGATGGTATATCATTGTTACCTAGATGACATTGTCATTTTCTCAAAGAAATTTGCGGAACATCTAAACCATCTCTAAACTGTCTTGAAGTGTGTTCAGACTGCAGGATTCCACCTTGACCCAAAGAAGTGCCTCTTTGTCACCAAAGAGATGAAAATCATGGGGCACATAGTCAACAGATATGGTGTTCAACTGTTCAAATGTTTGTATAACTTATGAGACTTAACTATGGGGTCATCAGTCCCTAAACTTACAAACTACTTATGAACTAGCTAACACTAATGGTGGCACAAATATCCATGCCCGAGGGGGGATTTGAACCCCCGACCGTAGCGGCCGTGCAGACTGTGACTTGACGCGCTGCAGTCCCCTCAGCCACTGCGGCCGGCAGAGAGATGGTGTCCATCCTGATCCAGATAAAGTAAAGACAGTCACAGAATTTCCAACCCCTCAGCACATTTGTAATGTGAGAAGTTTTCTTGGGCTGTGCTCATACTACTGTCATTCTATAAAACTTTTTTGTAACAAAGCATGTCCATTGCAAGAACTTTTGCAGGGAGATCCCAAGTTTTACTATGATGAGACAAAAGAAAGAGTTTTCCGGGCCCTTATGGAGGCTCCAGTTTCCGCACCAGTTCTAACCTTATACAACAAGAATGCAGAACCAAACTTTACATTGATACTAGCAGTCATGGGATTGGTGCAGTGCTCATACAAATTAATGAAGGTGCTGAAAAGATGATGGCCTACACATCAAGAGTACTCTCCAAGTCTGAGATAAACTATTTTACAACTGAGAAAGAATGTCTCACAGGTATCTTGGCTATCTATGAGTTATGGCCATATTTATTTGGAAAACCATTTGCCGTTGTGATCATGACAGACCACCATTCTTGGGCACTAAGTATCCAAGAGTACAATGTGGCAGTGGTATTCATAAATGGGTGCAAACACAAGGACACTGACTGCCTTTCGAGATATCCATTAGTTCAACTCAACAGAATAGGTGAAATTTCCGCCCTCAATTAGGCGACATTACAGCTGAACAGTGGGAAGATCACGCATTATTACAAACGATAGAGGCCTTGGATAAAAGAGAACTGACCAAACAAGACTTTCAACTTATAAATGAGACATTTATAAGAGCAACTACGATCCACTGGGCCCCAACATGGCTACTGGTCATTCCAGCTCATCTCTGGCCAACTAATCCCAAGTATTTCCATGATGCTTCAATATTTGGTCATCTAGGATTCATGAAGACCCTAGACAGAATCAAACACAGGTATTACTGGCAAGGTCTCTACCAATCTGTCAAACAATATGTGAGTCACTGTAAGGAGTGCCAGCGATGGAAACATGTACAGCAATTACCTCTAGGGCATCTGGTACCAATTTCACCTACAGCAGCTCCAATCCACAGAATTAGAATCAACCTTATAGGGAGGTTCCTGAAGTTGACAACCGGTAACCGATGAACAATAGTCCACACTAACTACCTCACCCACTATGCTGTCACCAAACCTGTGGTGACTGCAGAAGCTCCATAGATCGCAAAATTTCTTGTAGAAGGCAATATTTTTAAGCATGGTGCACCATGTGTGACGATATCTGATTGTGGAAAAGTATTTCAGCCAAAACTAGTATCAGAGGTAATGTTACATTACGACATTGTCCACAGACTAACAACTGCATACCATCCTCAGACAAATGCTCTTACAGAACATTTTAACAAGATGTTAGCAGATATGCTGTCAATGTACCTTGATGTTGAGCAGAAAGATTGGGATACAATACTGCCAGTTGTGAGAATTTGCTTATAATACAGCAAGGAAGGACACCATAGTCTTAACCCCTTTTCCTGCTCCATGGTCGTGAAGCTGAGACGACAATGGATACTCTGTTCCTGTTCTATCTTGATGACACTCAGGATGATTATATGAAACAGCTCATCACCATGGTCAAAGAAGCAAAAAAAAAAAAAAAAAAAAAAAAAAAAAAAAAAAAAAAAAAAAAAAATAGAGCTTATGGGACTTAACTACAGGGTCATCAGTCCCTAAACTTACAAACTACTTATGAACTAGCTTATACTAAAGACGGCACAAATTGCCATGCCTGAGGGGGGATTCGAACCCCCGACCACAGCAGCCGTGCAGACCGTGACTGGCACGCCGCAGACCACTTGACCACTGCAGCCGGCAAGAAGAGCAAGACAGCTGGCTCACATACAGACACTGGACACCCAGGAGAAGGACCGTCAGTGGTATAATGACAAGCACCAACATGTTGTGTACAGCTCAGGAGATCTGGTATTGTTTTTTACTCATATACAGAAAGTTGGGCTATCAAAATAGTTATTGAAGTGATACTTTGGTCCTTATTGTGTCATATACCGCCTGTCAGACATCACATATGAAGTCGAGGATTATGTGTCCTCAAAATGACTAAAACGAAGAGACTTTGCTCACATCCTCTGTATGAAGCCTTACTATGATCCCGAAGAGCAGATAGACAAAAATGGCCTCTTGTTCAAGGACTCTAAAGACTGTTATGATAATGATGAAGCCACGACAGGAGGGTCTGTCACCGGTCATTGTCACTGATAGGAAGACGTGCAGACAGAATGGAAGGATTCTCCGGAACTGCCATACAGAGGACCCATGACGAGATCAAGGTCCATGACACGGTAACTGACTCCAAAGGGAACCTAACAGTGGTTCACTGTTTATTCATGAACATGACCAATGCCCATTTCAAATCCTGCCACTGGCAAAAAAAATTATTATTTCTAGGATGTTCTACATGTTTCTGATGTTTAATGTACTTGGAAGTACCAGAAAATACTTTCTATGTATAAATAGTGCAGCACTCCAATCAGGAGGCAGTCTGTTCTGAGTGTATGCTTGTGTTAGCAATAAACCTGTTTTAAGTGTAATGTGTTGTGCTCTATTAACAACCCAGCCTTCAAATTCTGACCCACTTGCAGTTTTCAATGTGATAATATCAACCAATGATGTCTGTTCTTATTATATGAATAATTCTGGAACATTATTACTCAATACAGCTAGAAGGTACTAGAACACTATTTACAAATTAATATGAACAAACATGGAGGTTCTTGAAACCAGGCTCCTTTGCTTCAGAGCCAATACTTTTGTCACTACATCACACTTTCACTCTCTTCTGGTGCCTCTTTTGTGACAATATGACAATTGAGTATGAAGTTCACATTTTCTTCACTTGAATTTTCAGGGTTGACAAGCTGTGGTTGAATAGTAAAACTTTCCACTAATGTTTTGTCTCTGTCTGCAGAAGATATCATTGGAGGTAAAGCAGCAAACTTCAACCAGAACTAAAGAGAGCACCAAATATATAGGTGATGTAGAATGCACCACAATCCATCATGTGACATCGTTTATGAGACTATCTCTAGTATTGTCAACATTATTGCTAAGAGAGCAGTCAATTGTCAATCTGCAGGTGTAATGTTGAAATCCAAATTTTGCCCAAATTATCACCTTCCTCTTTTCTATTAAAATTATTACAGTGTTTGTAAGTTACAATACCTTCCCTATATGTGTATGCATAGTAGTGTGCAATTTTCGATATGACACTAGTCTTGTTAAATTTTGTTTTATGGTTGCCTTCTTTAAAAACACATTCCACTATGGCTGATTTCTCCATAGGTCCCAGGGGATACTTCTTTTGATACTACCAATTTAAACTATACCACAGCTACAAGGAATTTTAAATACACCTGATGTATCTTTTGCAGAGCTTAAATTCTTTGAACTTCCTAGTTGGTCTGAAAATAGTTTCCACTCCAAACTTGATTACTACTTTTCCAATTCGATTCACAGTCTTGCTGATAAATAGAAGAAAGACTTACCTGTTTGGTGGTCATTGTTCCTTTTTGTTTTTCATACTCTCTCTAGGATGAAGTGCTTTGTCTATCTCTTTGATAGGGTAACCATTTTTCTTGAAAGTTCAACCTCATCTTTCAATTAAATCAGTTCACAAATGTTGTGCACCCTGACAACCAAAGTTTTAATAACCCCTGTATTTTGTTTGGGATGATGGTTTGACTCTTTAAGAAGGTACTGACCAGTATGCATACACTTCCTGTAAACCCTGTGGCCCAATCGTCTGTCCACTCGCTTGATCACAGATGCAATGAGAAAATTCAGCTGCCCATTACTTTCTGTTTCCATAGTGAATTGGATTCCGGGGTTGATACTGTAGAGATGTATCAAAAATGCATCTAATTCCTTTGCATTGTGTGTCCATACTACAAGTATCATCAGCATAATGATACCACCTGGCTGGTTTGTTACTAGCATGCAGAATCAGTTGTTCAAACGAGTGCTAAATAAAGTACTGCTGAGTTCAAATCAGCATTCTTCAATCAACTAGCTACGTCCTACAACCATCCTATGTGACATTATTCTGATGGAGACACTGAATACTGCTAACTTCAGACATTGTCGTCACAGTGCTCCTATCAGATCATGAAAAAGCCATTGTTTATGTGGTGGCAGGCATAGTTCGCACTGTACTATCTTAAGTGGAAGATGTCAGAGACTGAAGAAAAGACTATGACTAACATGCGAGACATCATACAATGAAGGCTTTCATGGCAAGAGTTGTCAGGCAGTTGTCAGGCAGTTTGCCACTTCACCTCCGAGGATGCCTTTCGCAGTCAAAGGCGGAACGTCAGGGGAAAGTTTTACACATGGACCACGGTATCTCAGCCTATAAGTTTCAAGTTATGATGTGAGACATCCTTAAGTGTTCTTTGGTATGTAGGTCAAGACCTAAACATATGGTTAAAGGGATATGAGCATATCTCTAAATTTAAGAACTGTGATGAAACAATGCACCTAGTAAATATCTCTATTTGTTTGGAATTAAGCAATGGTGTGGAAACAACGAGGATGAACTGACAGGCTTGGTGGTATTCCATGCAGAACTGCAAAAATTATTTGGAAATGCAAGGAGACAGAAATGTGAAGCTGAAGAACAACTGAAAAGCAGACCATAGTGTCAAGTTGAGACTACAAAAGCATACATTCAAGATGTCTTGGCACTGTGTAAGAAAGATGACCCTAAGATGATGGAGGAAAAAAGGTTGCTTAGCTTATGAAAGGTGTAGCAGAGGGCACATACCAGGCACTACTCATTAGGGAGATTTCAACAGCATGACTTCATAAAATGGTGCCAGCACATTGAGATTATGCATTAAACATGAACTGGACATAACAATTAGAATGACTTCTTACCATCAATCAATGGATGCCATGGAGGAAGAAACCAATCTTGCAGACATCATTCCTCAAATAGAGAAGTTTGGAAGGCACTGGGAGTTTGAGACAATCCAAAAACACATATGCCTCAGAAGATAATAAGGGAGGAACTGCTGGCTGTAATAGCTCACCATTCAGTTCCAACAAAAATGATAAAACTGTCGAGAACGAGCTAATACTCCTACATCACAGTGTGAAGAACCTGTCTAAGCCACAAGGAAGACTGAGATCCAAGGACAACCAGCCAGTACGTTTCACCAGTGAAGGACTGGATCATGTGGTGCACTACTGCTGGGGGCGGCAACAAATATTTGCTGATGCCAGTGCCAGCAGGCTGCGAGAAGACTTACACTGTCTCCAACCCCAGGATGAAGAATAAGTACAAGAGGTTGTATTTCCAGGACCACGGAGATCACCATCACTGTCAACTAGCTGCTGGAGAGGATGCTCCTCAACATGACGATCAAGGTCTCCATTGCCCTTTAGGAGCTCAATCTGATCACCGAGCTTACACAACCTGGAAGACTAAAGGTTGGAACCTTCCTTGGAGATGAGGCCACTGAAGAACAAAATGCTCCACCATCAATCATTGCCAAAATGATGGGAAACTTCAGAAGCATCCTTATGGATGGTCAACTGGCACAAACTCTTGTGGACTTTGGAGCATCATATTCTGTTATTTCAGAGAAGTACCATTGCCAGTTTCTTTTGCCAACAATGAAAACACCTAATGGAAGCTGGCTAATGGGAGGTATGTGAAGCTTACAGAAACATTCATTATTTGTGCCTGTATAAATGACCAAACACACCCCTTTGAGTTCCTCATTTTAGAAGAATACAGTCATGAGTCCATTCTAAGATGGCACTTCATAAAGGCTTCTTACTGAGAGTTTATTTTAGATGAGGTGGGAGACTATGGAGAGCTAGATTGGTATCCTAGTGTGTGGAGGCTACATGTTTAGGATGAAATGGTTATTCCTGCAGTCAGAGCTTCAAAGATAACTGTCATGTGTCATGCAACACATCAGCCCATGGACCTCATAGTAGAAGATAATATGGGCTTACTACTGGGTAAAGATTCACTTGTCACAATGATACTTGAGTATGTTATTCCTCAGAAGTTACTTGTCACTGGCTGTGGTGACGCAGCATGCCTTTTGTAATTTCTGTGGTAGCACTGAGATCACTGACACTGCTACATGTGGCTCCTCTATGCACATTGACACTAACTACACTTAGTAGCTTGCTTGAATTAATGGTGTGGCTTGCTATTACCCCCCCCCCCCCCCCCCCCTTTTGAAAAAACAAGCACTGCACCTGCAATTGGTGAAACCATTGATACATATATAGGCTTCACTGGTGCAGCTAGGAACTTTCTGGTTGTAGCTGGTGAGCAGGGTCAGTAGTGCTGCAGATTTTGATACAAATGCTTGCAGGGACCACAGGAGGAGGTGACATTGAGGGTGAGGATATGCCTGATGACCCATCAGCAATGTCCACTGATGATCCAGAGGCAGGTTCGAATTTGGCAGGCAATGAAGAAGGTACAGGTGCCAACACATCAGATGGATGCTCTGCTAGGTCTATAGAAGTGCTGGATGCCGTAGTCAGTGCAGGAGGCTGTGACATTCACAGAGACAGGTGGTCCAGCAAACATGAGGTAGTGCCTTTGGAACTGGAGCCTGAGGAGGCTGAGAACCCCTGTTAAACAATGTCATGTACAAACTCTTGATACCAGCCATGAAGGCTTTTTTCTACTTGAGAAGAACTGAGAGATGACTTGTTGTGTATTTCCTATTTTGATATATACATTTTTCCTATAATTGCTACATGGATATATTTTGTGACACCTTCAATAGAAATATCAGTTGGAGATGAGGACTTGTTAGTGTCAGTGTCTCCAACCCAGGTAGACAGTGTTTTATGTGTGTTGTTTTCCCACTTTATTTCTGTATATCATAACCAGTGCATACATTTGCACAGGTGTTGATACTGTTCCAGTAGGTGCAGATTGCCCAGGAGTAGATGATGCACACCCATGAACTATTGGTAAGTTTGCTGTGACCATATCTAAATTATATTCTTAGCTCTCTCCAAAGCTTACTTCATGGTCAAGGGTTTCTGGGCAATACCACTAGCATTCCAGCAGTTTGAAGGAAGGTTGAGGCATGTGCAAACTACACTGTGAGCAAGGAACATCTTTTCCTGGCTCCTGGCATCTCAGGTGATATGCAGTGGCATGCTTTCTTTCTTGCATGTGTGAGCCTAGATATTTATAATCTTTTATAACAGCTAAACCTGAAAGTGAAACAACACACCCATCCTTATGATAGGTTGTCATCCAGTTTTTTTAGACTAATTTTACTCCTACTATAAGTGTTTTAAATGTAGCAAATTCCATGGACAGTAATATCGAGACTTAATCACTCACCTCCAGAATATAGGTGGTGATATAAATAAAGTATACTGAAAAGATCCATACCTAAGAGACTGTTGACTCTCAGGTCATTGGTAACCAAAATTCTTCTCATTTTGGTGTTTTAACAATATTGCACTTTTGCCATAAACTATCCATATAAATTTGTAATACCACTGTTCTAATCCTGCATTGAAGTTTTAAAGGACTGGAGGGGTGCCGGTCGCGGTGGCTGAGGAGACTGAGGTGCTCCAGTCACGGTCTGCACGGCCACTATGGTCGAGGGTTCGAATCCCCACTCAGGCATGGATATTTGTGCCGTCCTTAGTATAAGGTAGTTGATAAGTAGTTCGTAAGTTTAGGGACTGATGACCCCGTAGTTAAGTCCCATAAGCTTAACAAACATTTTTTGAACTGGAGGGGTGGGGACCCTACACTATAATATCTAACTACAATATCTCTAGATATCTGTCACCCTCCAAGATTCATTGCAAGTCTTTGCTACACACAGACAACACAGTGTCCTCATCCTCTGACCCACCTTCCACTCTAATCAGAAAAGCAAAGTACAAGCAGAGATTCAGCACCCCAACAGATTCCTTCTTGCAGTTAGTATTTTATCAGTCACCACAGACACCTATACTGTTACTGTCAAGCAAAGTGTACATCTTGTGGGAAGTCTTCCAATGCCAATCAGCATTTTAGATATCAGCGTACTGTGCATGTATTGTTCCCCCAAACACAGGGGTGAACACTTAAGAGGAACTGTTCCTAGACACAGTTTATACTGAATCGGTGTTCCCTCACTCAGCTGAAAGCCTATTACTAACAGTCAAGATCAATAATAAACCAATATCACTGAATATAGACATGGGGTGCTCCACAACCATCATAGATAAGGTGTCATATTATAGTGTAAAGTCCCCACCCCTCCAGTCCTTTAAAACTTCAATGCAGGATTAAAGCAGTGGTATTACAAATATAAATGCATAGTTTACAGTAAAAGTGCAATATTGTTAAAACACCGAAATGACAAGAATTTTGGTTATTGATGATCAGAGAGTCAACGGTCTCTTAGGTATGTACCACTTCAATATACTTTAGAAATTCAGAACTCTGCACCCATTATTAATTCCCTGGGTACAAATCCATCCTCAAAGACATTTTCTTGAAGTTTAAATCAGTGTTTGCTCATTCATCTTTGGGAGTTAAAGACTTTATGGCCCATGTGGCTCTCCTCTCAGCCCCCCAAACTTTCCCATCCCAATTCCCTGCTTTCCGATTTTAGCGTGTCGTAGCCTACTGGAGCCTTTTCTTCTTATTAACAGGGCCATTATGTACACACATACACATTTCATGGGTATGGGCATAGGAAGACGAGGTACAATACAGATCTAATACGTTTAGTGAACAGCACAGCGCACAATGAAAGTGAGTGCCAGCTGGCAATATCATTTGAAGATGAGATGGCTTATAACAGGTGATTCTTCGGTGGTACCTGCACAAATATCATGTGTGGCTGTGGACCCCTTGTTGGGCATGTTGATGGAGTGCATCCTCCAACAGTTTCTACAACAGTAGACAGAGGGACAGAATCCACAGGAAAACCTTTTGTCTGTGTTGCTTTCCCAACTACCACCTAAACATCCACTATTGTTCCCATTTTATGACTGGGTAGCAGAAGAGTGGGAATCATGTGAGAAGTGTCTTCAGCAACATTTGGCACTTTTTAATACAACCAAGCCAACTGCTGTCAAATCACTTTTCCTGTCTTGTCTTCATCTAGTGCATAACAGCTTCTGTACAAACTTGCATCTCTCTTGGAATTGGCACACCTTTACACTGACAGAATATATGCTCTACTAATAACCTATTTTCAGTAAAAATGTCACAAGATGTCAATCTCTTTGGAATTTTAATAGTGACATAATCTAATGAGTCATACTGTGCCTGGGTGACTGTAGTGTAGGAAAGCAGTAGAAAGTGCTGATTTTTTACTCCCGTAAATAGGAACTGTACACTAAAGTTATGTTTGAGACTCTCAGGTTAGACAAGCATGTTAAAGTGCCTACTTCCAAAACGTGGAGGTGCAATGGCCCTAGTTTTAATCTGCCCACTGAATTAATGATGATGGCCAGTGTGGTGGCCAATCAAGATGTGATTTTTAGACAGTTTCCTACACCCAAGTCCCATCTCCATTACATGATTTACAAACATTTAGAAAATGTCCACCCCTTTCAACATGTATAACACTATACACAGGCAGTTGGGATCACATATTTCCTCCTGGGGAAGGGGGAGACGGAGGAGGGATGGGGATGGTGATAGAAGGGGCATCCAGCTACCACATAAACTAACCACACCAAAAATAATAGTGACCCTATGTCAGAGTGGGAATAATGAAGAAGAATGCTGAAATTATGTTTGGGGATCTGATTGTTCATACAGTACCAGACAAGGAGATGCATCAGAAGGCTATTCAATTCAAGAGCCCTACTTTGGATGATGTCTTAAAATTACCCCAATCCTTTGGAGTTTCCTAGGCTATGAGTAGTCAGTTACAATTCTAGAGTGAGGTAGTGGCCATTGTATTACAGCCAAGAAAGACAGCAGCCATCTTTGCAAAGCCAACAGATCTGACAACCATAGAGCACTGCCACACTGGCTCCATTCTGTGAACAAGGAAATAAATCCTGACACTCCAACCAGCATTTGTTTCCATTGTGTTTTTGAACACATTTGCGTCCATTTGTTACCCCTCATGGAAAAAAATCACATCTCAATAGGATCTAACAGGCATTAATGTGATTTCATCAGAGTCCCAAACCACAGCAGACTCACTCAATAAACTGATCATTATACTTAATTTGTGGAATACACAAGTTCAGCAACAGGTCAACACAGAAGCCTCCACTCCCATTATATTTTACAATCTGCCTCCAATGTGCTTTTCAATCTATGATTCGCCTTTTGCTTTTACTAATGTATTCAGTGTAAAGGCCATGGAAGAGTAAGAATTTTGAGGTTAATCAAGTAAGGGCTACAGGAAGCTAAGGTATTGAAGCCTGAAAATACATCTGATTACTTTCTTCTGCCATAGAAATACATCAGTTTCTGCAGCAGAATTTTCCCAAAGCAATATGCCATAGTGCAAATGTAGTAGCATCCTATTATTAAATTATATTCACATAACTCTTCAGTTTCATCAATAGATATAACAAAAACCTCTGTTAGTTTAGTGTATAGGTTTTCCATCTGGATAGTCCAATGTTAATTACTGTCAAGACATGCCTTATAATTTTGCTAGGTTTTTAATGTCATGTTGTTCATTATCAAGATTTCTAAGGAAGAAGAGGATTCGTTCAATCGTAGTATATTTCTCTGGAATAATTAAGGTGCAATTTTTATCATGGAATCATTCATTTGTTTCACAACATTCATATCATGATGTGAGATGATGAAGATTGCATCAAAAGCAAACATCACAGTTTTAAATGGTAAGAAATTTGGTAAATCATTTATGTATACAATAAACATGAAAGATCGTAATACAGAGCCTTGTGGGATTCCATATTTTACACTGAGAGAATCAATTAATTATTTAGATTGAAAACTACCATATATTTCCTGTTAGTCAAGTATGATGTTATCAGTGCTATTTTTGTGCCAGCGATTCCATAATTTTCAAATTTATCAATCAGAATGTTGTGGCAGACAGTGTCAATGGATTTGGTTGGATCCACCAAAGTGGTTTGGATGTGCTGTTAATTTTCAAAGCAATGTGTGACAGATAATACATGTTCTTCAAATACCTTGATTTGTATTCAGGATTGTGTGAATGGGTGTTACAGGCCCTCAATAGACTCTCCTCTCAGCACCTTGTCTCGCCACTTCCAAACAGTGGACCAAATGTTGGAAGTGGACAAGGCTGCAGTACTGGCTCTACCAGTGACAAATAAACCACCACACCTTTTTTACATTCCTGCAGTTGATGTGAACATGGAGTGCCCTCAACCTCTATTGCTGGCACCACCATACCTCTGACGTTCCTGCTATGTATGGGCCCTCAAGCTGTACACTCCTACTCCTCTTTGTGCCAACAAGGATCTGGTAAAACCGGAGGGCCTGCCCAGCATATCCAAAGACATTAGTTTGTTTCCTGCCTGAGTGCCCTTACAGCAGGGATCCCATGACTGAGATGATGCTCTATGTTTCCCTAAGGAAGAAGGAAAGTGATAATTCACTGGGCTATCACCATATGTATCAGACACAATCCAACATCTTCAACATGTCCCACAGGGACATAGTTAAATCAAGCTGGTAGACCACAGAGACTGCTGTGTGAATAAATTATTTATTACTATAGGCCTGTTTTGATGTGGTTGCCATTGACAGGTGACATCAGGTGGTCTTAATTTCCATGCAACAGCATTATCTCTGATGCTGTCACATTATTTGAGTGTTTAATCTGCTTTTGTTGCAACTTAAGTGCATTAAAAATTCTACATTCACTTAGTCTCCAAAATAAACAGACCAAACAATCAAATAGCATACTAGTATCTCAGACATCAATGTTACATGGAAATAAGACCATCTGATGTAACCAGACCATGGCAAGCTTGCTGAAACGGGCCTGTAGTAATAAATAATGTCTTCACACAGTAACATCTTTGGTCTACCAGCATAATTTAATAATGTCCCAATATCACATATATGGCACAGTAGGCCCAGGTGAGTGCAAAATGTTGTCATTTGTCTCCATTTGATGCACACACAATACTCTGTATCCACTACTACAGTGTATAACCAGCAAGGGAATAGATTATGGTATGTAACTATATGTTTGTGTATATGCCTAACAAGTGCCACCTGCAACAGGCCATCTAGGTACGGTGCTGGCCATACAAAATGTAACACAAGAAGACCAGAGACATCACAGAAAAAATTATTTGGGAATTAATACTTTATATAAAGATCACACAATTCAAAATGCAATCCCACGTGAAGAGAGGAAGAAGTTTGAATCAGTACCATTTCTCTCATTGATGGCTATAACACCTGAAACACACATCACATTGAACGTGTTGTTGGGGTGCACAGTCCATCTGCATCTACATATTGCCAAAGTTGTATCCTGGGTTAGTTGTTCTGCAGCCATTGACCATTCATTTCCCATAAACGTGAGATCAAATGAAAGGAAGGCCAAGGCAGCAATGCATTCTGATGAGTAACAAAGAAGTCATGAACATTGTGTATCATGTGTGACTGTTCATTATTATTTGCATTGGTGCCATTGGCAAGTCCAAAAGATATGTGAGGACAACAGGCTCCAACACTTCAAAGATGTAGTAATGGTTTGTTGGTGTACCAAAAATGCATACTAGGGGGTGGGGGTGAAATTCAATCTGTGATATCCCTGATCCTTCTTATGTTGCATTTTGGATGGCCAGCAATGTAGATGAGACAGGTGGTTGCAGGTGGCACTTGGTAGGCAATAATACTCCAAACCATAATGCTGTGAGCAGGACCAATATGGCAAACTGTGACAATAAAGTTTGGTGAATGAAGTCAGACTGGTCAATCAGGCAACATAGGTAAATCAGAATGCTGCACCTGCACAGTGGCCGGTGTTGACAACCTGCCCTCACCA